>OX352264.1:11525511-16325511 GCA_947086405.1 Esperia sulphurella
ATTAGGCTAATTCTACTTAAAATTGGAAAGGAACTGTCTTTCTCCTGAGCATCCCATTTTGGGAGCCAGGGCTAAATCTGATTCAATACACTGTTCCTGTATAATATAGTTTTTTTTATTTCATTGGTACACTCCCATTTATTTCTTTAATTTAATTTATCCGGGGCCCAAGGTAGTAGAATCAGTTCCAGGGACTCTCCTACCTTCTCTGGAAGGCGTTATGTGTTACTGTACCGCTGCTGATCCTCGCTTAGAGTGGTGGAGGGAGATTGGTGAAGAGGCGGAATGGCTCGCCTTACCTTGGTCACACTAAACCCCCAATCACCCGGTTAACAACTTTAGTCCTGTGTCTTTTGTAGACATTGCGGAGTCGAGGTTAAGAAAATAAAAACAACTTTTCTAGATTAATTTGTATTAAAAATAACCTGCAAAATTAAATTGATTTGACAAATAGAAGAAAAAGGTAAGAGCGAATATAGAACAAAAACAGAATGAAGAATCACTTTTTGATCAGACAAAGATGATGAGCCATACAGTACAGCTCTTCCGAATACTCAGTTCATTGCTACACTTTCATTTGCTAGAGGGGAAGTGGGACCTGTTTTCCTATTTGGATTCTTTAATATGTTTAATTAAAAATCAAATTAAAAACTAAGTCTAACTTTGTCTACGACCCTATTTGGCGTAGAGTCAATCCTAGGGACTCTCCTACCTTCACTGGTAAGCGTTGTGTTGATACTCGCTTAGAAGAGTTGCGGAGGGAGATTGGTGAGGAGGCGGGAATGGCTCAAACTGAAATAGAAAAATGCCTAGCATTGCTGTTTGGCGGTAATTAGGAAGAGGGTGACCTTCCATGCGGATCCTGCGCTAGAATCCTCCCATCATCATCATCCGAAATACGTCCAATACTGAACATAAGCTTCCCCAATAGAATGCCACATTTAGTGGGCTGTCCAATGGAGGATTTGCCTTAACTACGCTTAGCAGGCGGATTAGTGATCGCAGTAATGATCGTAATGTACACAAGAGATCGCTGCTGCCCGTCCCTGGTGCAATCCCTTAGTCGCCTTGAGGACACTCACGAGAAGATTAGGAATGGCCCTATTCTATGCCGCGAATCACAGGGCACAATCCTCCCGTCGGTGAAGAGTTTAGTAAAAACTGTTACTTATAATAAATAGATACCTTGATCCAGGAGCTGAATCCAATTTGCATTAGTGAGGCTGCAGAGTTAAATGCAATTTCACGTTTGAATGCACCATTGCACTAGAATTGAAATATGTCGGAGAAAAATGTTTATGACATTATTTTAGTGTCTACCTTACCAACACAAGAAATTAAATTAGTATGTGATTACGTAATTATACATTTTCACTTGAACTACTGGACTTCTGGTACTTCTCAGGCAAAAGCACACTCCATATAAGCAAACAGGTGCGGGGGTGCGTAGCGGCAGTCACCCTGTACTGCCAGCCGTACTCTACTGTACGCGCGACGTTAAACTGGCGGAGGGTGGTTAGGGTGACTTCTTTACTTAGTTATCCTATCCTACTAATATTATAATTGCGAAAATTTTGATATTTGGATGTTTGGCTATTTGGATGTTTGTTATGAAACTTGGCACACATATAGGTTAGGTACTCGAATAGGACATAGGATAGTTTTTTTTATTCCGAAAAATATATCATTTCTACGGAAAATACATAATATTTTGTGACGATAAGTTGTCCATACGGACGAAGTCGCGGGCAACAGCTAGTATTTAATATTCTCTGCTAAAAGTCACTAGTACTTACCAATATTTGCATTAGCTGGCTTGCTTTAACTATCAGAGGCCGCTATACATTTGACGCATTTCTAAGAACTTTAATGAAAACCCTTAGAGGGAAGCATTAATATATCTAAAGCTTGCGCTAGCTGCCGCTTGCATTACAATGCTACGAGCGTTTGTGTGTGACAGTATACAGAATACTGTACAGCACAGCCACTTTTCCGTTGGACTATGCAACGGTACACCGGCACCATATTGTAATGTGCGTGTAGGCATTGTAAACCATCTACAAGCTTGCACCGCGTGTCACTGCTTATACCGCAGTCTATACGTCTATGCTGCATTCACATAAACCAGTTGACTTGAACCCATCTCATCATACAAATGAATAAGCGCCGATTTTGATTTTGCTATCATCATATTAGCCTTTAGACGTCCACTGCTGAACATAGGATTTCCCCAATGAACGCCACCACACCCGGTCCTCTGCCCTTCGCATCCAGCCCCTTCGGCCACCTTCTTCAGGTCGTCGGTCCGCGGCGGGGCGTCCCACCCTGCGTTCCGCGGTCTCCACTCCAGAACTCGTCTGCTCCAACGGCCGTCGGTTCTGCGACAGTTGTGACCCGCCCACTGCCACTTCAGCTTACTAATTCTTTCGGCTATGTCGGTCAGCCTCGTTTTTCGTCGGATTTCTTCATTACGAATCACATCCTTCAAAGAAACCCCGAGCATAGCCCTGATTTTGCTAACAGGCAATCAATGTGCTGCGATTCGTTTGAGACGATTTAAACGAACCATATATGTTATGTACATTAATTATGTTTCTTGTTGGCTCTTGTGCTTGATTGTAAATATCTAATAAATAAAATAAAATATAACGAATTAATAAATGAGCACTGAAATAGGTGTCAAACTCACATCACTAATATTTCGCTAATTTCTACAGAATGAATACAATGGAACAAGCACTAGTAGTCTTATCACAATAAACCTAAAAATCATTACCTACATATTATACCGAATCATAATTACAGTACTGTATTTTGTAGGCAACAACCACTTTTCCGTTTGATTGTACAAAATACACCATAAATTATAAACAAGCTCTAAGCCAGTGCAACGCAGCCCTTACAGCTGTGCTGCGTTTACATAGTCCAGTAGACTTGAGACAATAATTCGAGCAAGGGGCGAAGTTGAGACACGGTAAGGGTGTAGATAGACGGACGCATTTGAACTGCAAGACAGCTTCAAAATTGCAGTATGGATGCAGTCGTTAGATCTGGCACACATATAGGTTACGGACATTAGGAAGCACTGATTAAAGACTTTTCGACGGCGAAGTGAAGACTTGACGCAATTTTCCAAATGCTGCCCAGCCCTTTTTTTGGGATAAAAACTATCCTATGTCCTATTTCAGGACCTAACCTATATGTGTGCCAAGTTTCATATCGATACGTCCAGTGATTGAAGCTGATTGAGTAACAAACATCCAAATATCTAAATATACAAACTTTCACATGTATAATATTAATAGGAAGTAGGATAAATAATGCTCTTGTGCCAATTGCACGCCGACTGGATCCAAACTGAAAATTTTCATCTGACTTGCAGTAAGTATGCAGTCCGTTTGTCTAAACCCTTACAAAGGTCATCCATCACGTATATGTGTAATTAATTAGGTCTTAGTGGTTTAAATCAATCTCACTAAGTAGTTGAATAGAGAGCTGTAACAGCCAATTATTGTAGTGTTATCAAAGAATTATTAATTACTAGCTGTGCCCGCGGCTCCTCTCGCGTGGACTACAGACTCCGCTCTTGTACCCACTACCGCTCCTGTTCTTTTTCCCACTTCCACTTCCAATGTCACCCAGACTCTCAACCTCCCAATCCCAATCCCACTCCCAAATGTACTTTCACCCCCTTCCCCACCACTTACCCTCCACTTTACTCATTACTTTCCCCCTACACTTCCATGATGTAGTTCTCGCTCATTGCAATACCGGGTCCAGGTCCAGGTCCAGATCTAAGTCTCGGTCCCGGTCCCGGTCCCGATCAAGGTCCAGCGCCAGATCCAGCTCCAGCTCCTCAGTTATGTGAATTTATAGTTTTCAAAACTCACATACATTACATTGGTACCATATCCACTCCCGCTACCGTTCACGAATTCCGTCGCACATTGACACCCTACACTTTGTTGTATGCGAGTTTTCGAAAACTATTAATTGGCATAACTTTTGATTGACTGGGCCGATTGCAACGAAATAAAGCCTATATGTTACACCGAATTAAGCACTATGTTTCTGTGAAAACTCCGTCAAGATCGGTTCAGTCGTTTTTAACTAATGCGTGCACAAACAAACAGATAAACAGACAAACAGAAAAAAATTCCAAAAATGATCGAAATGTCTTCTGGTACTATCTATCTTTAGACCCCCAATTTTTTTAGTAAATATCTTCAATGTACAGACGCGCGAAGTTTACGATTTTATTTATTAGATTATTGTAGTGTTATCAAAATGTAAAAAAATTTAAAACTGAGAATGCAGAGGTGATTCTTGTACATTGACAAAATCAATAAAATTCGAAAAAAAAAAAACAGATTATTTACATTAATCCACCAAACTAATTAATGTAAAATGTAGGTGTTAGCAAAAAGTGCTCTTTAGTTTTTAAATTACTTCATTTTTATAGTTTCGAGATGAAAGTGTGTTCATTCATCTCGCATTACTTCACTTTTAAAATTTTCTGCTACAAACTGTCAAATTATTACTGAAAACGTTTCGATTTTCAGCTGCTTGCAGCGCTGGAGTAAATCTTTCGTTTCTTTCTTTCGTCGCTAATAATGCCATGTGCAGTTATCCTTAATTGCATGCGAGCATTATTGGCGACGAAAGTCATTAAGTCAATATGTTGACTGAGGAACGTCTCAAATAACATTAGAAGTAATTTTTCTAGATATTATGTAACATTACTACAACAACAATAACTTGTTGCATTTCGTACAATGTAATGGAAATCGGTGCCAAATTATTAACTCACAAAACGTATTTAGCACACTCCTTCATGAGTTTAGCGCCTATTTCCATATATTTATCGTCTATAAATTTAAACAAATAAACTAGTTGAACGTTTATTGCAAGTCACAAACGCATAAGCCGAAGCTATGCCACTGTACGCAAACTAATTTGAATCTAGGGCATTACTGATTCAAGTTTAAAATCTATTGTCAGTGAATCTATTAACTTTCAACGACGTCTGGAGGGCCCTAATGCCTATTACATGGCGAAACCATTACCGTCGGCGCACCGTCTGAATAGGCCTTTAGAATGGGATGCGTTTCGAAACTATATAATGTATACCGAGGAGAATACTTTTCAGAAAGAGACATTTACAACGTAGATTTTTATTTCTGCTACTTATAAATAATATTACGACTATACATCTATACTTATAATAATACTGTAACTGGTCTATGTCTGTACATGGGAGATATTGTAGAAAAATGTGTATGAGGGGCCTTTATAGGACCAATAGAAGCCAAAATAATTGTTTTTAGAATGTTTGTCTGTCCATCCGTCTGTCTGTCTGTATGTATGTTTGTTACCTCATCTTGAAAAGAACAAAAACTACTGAATGAAATTTGATGCCGTTTTCACAGAAACAGGGCTTAAATCAGCGTAAAATATGGGGTATATTTCATCGCAATCGGTTTACTCAATCAAAAGTTATAGACATTTTTAGTTTTCAAATACATCAGTAGGTAAGGTTAGTATGCAATATAACAAGGAAGTATAATTTTAATGTTCGGTACTGTTCACATTGCGATAAGTTTGGACTACATTTGGAGCTGAAGTGGAAGTGGACGTGGACGTGGGCGTGGGAGTAGCAGTGGGAGCGGGAGTGGGAAGGGCAGCGGATTCTCCCCTTTTTTGATTCCCACAGCGTTTATTTAATTATAGGTTTATATCTGTTCCGAGATGAATATCCTTTGCAATCGACAAAATAGACACAAAAAAAATAGACACAATCTGGACGGTCTTCTCTTGGGACTAATTAGAAAAGAATAGTCATTAAAACATAGTCCATCTTTACATATTATCTTTCTCAATAGGATCTATTTCGTACATTAGTCTTAAATGTAAACTGTTAATCATTTTACTACACAAGAGCTTATTTATTGACCCTTTTGTGTCGTGATGTCAAGAAAATTGAGAAAATGATTTTGAATTCACGTAATATGTTTTGGAACGGAACAATAAAATTCACAGAACCAAGTTCACTAGAAGGGACAGTCAGTCACAGACTGTTATCAGTTAGTTGATGTCCACGGCTGTACCCTGCCTTCCTCATCCAGCCGCTTCCACATTCTTCAGGTCTTCGGTCATGGTGATACGACGATATTTGTTTTATTTTTTTATATTGTTGATGGGTTTGCGCTTGACCTCAGTCTCACCTGATGGTAAGTGATGATGAGGCCTAAGGTGGAGCGCGCTTACACAGAAGATGCCTAGACAGACCAGAATAGACAAACTTATATAGAAGTTACGTCTATGACAACAGAACATTAACACATTCGTGGACACAGCCCACGTGACGTGAGTGCGGCACTCGACGACGAATCAATACGAAATACGACGTCCAAACACATACTGTCGAGGTAAGGTAAGCCACCGATATGACGTCTATTGACGTACTGTCCACGAACGTGTTTAAATGTTTTGTATCTATGACATCTACTTATTGTACAGTACTTGAGCATTCTAGTTAACGTATTCAGGCACGAAACAAGGAAAATGTATTAGTTTAAGGAAGATAATTTGAGCAAATATTTTTAGGTAGGATTAATAATTATTATTAATATAAAATATTCTGTTTAGCTGTTATACTTCAGGGAAGTAATTATTAATGGTCTCGTTAAAAGGAATAAAATACTTCAAAAGGATCTATTTTTAACTCCTTACTAAATAGATTTGTGAAATCAACAACCACTATATTTCAAAGCAAACTTATCCAAAATAATCCTATTGAACTGAGAACGTGTTAAGATTGATTAAATATGACAATTTATTTTAATTTTAATAAGCTTTTTCAAGAACAAAGCGGACTAATACATTCTGCGGTCTCATTTCGACATCTGGGCTATATTTCATGTTGTTCCAGAAACTGGAGTTATAGCACTATTTTATTATACTTTAAAAGCAGAAGTTTTCTGAGGTTCCAATTCACTTTACTGACATAAACAGACAAAGAGCTGTCATACCTTGTGTTTAGTTTAAGTTTAATTCTATAAAAATATACTAGATGGCGCCACTAGTCGATTGCATCGCACTATCGTTTGGTGTTGCACAAATGTTATAGTTTCTGTCAAGTGGTCAATAAATTGCTTTTCGTCCAGGAATCAGTGTTTTTATTCATAATCAGTTGGAGCACCTGTGTACATGGTCCTTATCGAGTCGGACTAATTTTTGGCTCCGGTACACGAGCAATTCCATAGAGGGCGCCACAAGCAAATTCGAAGAAGCGACGTCTACTCAAACCTGAAGCTGAGGCGTGCTGTGCGGCGTTCTTGGGCGAGCTGTGGATGGTAGTTGGCAAATGGCAGTGGCAGTAAGCAGCTGAGGAAAAATCGCAAAGTGGTAAAGTGCAAGACAAACTGTAAGTACGTTTTAACTTATAGTTTGAAGAGTTCAAAGACTTGTAATTTGCGTAGAAATAGTGCATGGACTTAGAATAATTCTTGAAAAAGTGAGAGACGGGGAACCTACGGCCGATTTTGATCAGGATTCCCAAACACTTAGAATAATTTCGACAGAAAATTCCAGCACTTAGAAAAATTACGCATATTCGACAATTTTAAAGTATTTGAAGAACCTGAAAACATTTCCGAACAGGAAAACTCAGAAAGCTTTGCCACTATTGCTAACATGGAGTCACACATTAGAGTTCTAAATGATTTGAAGAATCAAATTGAGAAAGGTTTGGGAAACTTCAGAAAATCGCCAAAGCAAAGAATAACCTTGTCGTACATCGAGACGAGACTGGAAGACTTGGAGACACAATTTGCGTCATTTCGACAAAGGCATGAAGAGGCTATCAGTGAAACTGAACCAACGCTGTTCAAAGCTTCGACCTACGCGAAAGAAGATGTATTTGATGTGGTATCAGAGAAATACATTGAGTACAAGTCAGAACTGAAGTCTGCGGCGTCCAAGTTGAAAGAAGAGCAAAAGGTCGGCGATAAAACTCTTCCTACAGTTAAATCTACAGGAAAGGACTCTCTTGTGAAGTTACCAAAAATTACAATACCAGTGTTTAGTGGAAAATATAATGAATGGTCATCATTCCGTGACTTATTCATATCCCTAGTGCATAATAATTCAGTATTAGATGATGTTCAGAAGCTGCATTATTTGAAAACTCAGCTGACCGGTGAAGCCGAGCAGCTAGTTAAACATGTTACAATTTCTCAGGCAAACTATGTAAAATGTTGGGATTTATTAAAAAACAGGTATAATAATAAAAAATTCATGTCTAGCTGTATTCTAAAGCGCTTGTTCAATCAACGTAACATGGTTACAGAATCTTCTAATGCTCTTAAAGAATTGTTAGATACAACTAATGACTGTTTACACGAGTTGTCTAATCTCGGCATAGATGTTAAGTCTTGGGATGTCATTGTTATCTATATAGTCAGTTCTAAGTTGGATGCCGAATCTCGGAAGCAATGGGAGTTGCAGGTCAGTAAATCATCCGACGATTTACCAACTTTTAACCTTTTTAAAGAGTTTTTGGAGACTAGATTCCGCGCGTTAGAATTTATAGAACCCAAAGGCAAACCAAGGGTAATGTCCAACACTGTATTCAATCCTAAAGTAATGCACGTCACAACTGGTGTTTCATGTCCATTCTGTTCCGGTAACCACAGACTCTACAATTGCAAAAATTTTACAAATGAAGACGTCGATCAACGTCGCATCACAGTGGAAAAGCTCAATTTATGTTTCAACTGCCTAGGCGGTAATCATTCAGTGAAATCCTGTCGCCTATTTACAAAATGTCGCATATGTAAGCGTAAGCATCATTCCTTATTGCACCCAAATGGTAATGTGGTAGGTTCAACTGATAATACAATGGCGGTGGTAGATACACCTACAACATCTGAAAAGGACGAAGTCGTTAAAAATATAGCAACCCATTTTCTGAAGGAGAACCTCCAAACTCAGGTTCTGTTAGCCACAGCCTTAATTAAGGCTGAGTCAGATAATGGGCACTCGCAGGTATTGAGAGCCTTGGTGGATCAAGGGTCTCAGGCCTCATTTATTTCTGAAGCAGCAGTTCAACTATTAAGACTGAAACGGATTGCTACAAAAAGTAGCGTCTCAGGGTTGGGGGGAAATCATGGTGGCTTAACCTCTAAGTACGTGGTTATGGTCAATATTCAGTCACTTAATGATCCCAAATTCAAAATGCAAGTCCGAGCGCACGTGCTAAGTACGCTCACATCAGTCTTACCGGAAAAGAAAACAGTATTGTCAAATTGGCCAGAGCTGCAAGGTGTCACTTTGGCCGATCCGCAATATAGTACACCCAATAAAATCGATGTTTTGTTGGGAGCCGAGGTTTATTGTCACATTTTGAAGGGAGGTCTTATCAAAGGCCCTCAGGGTTCTCCAATGGCTCAAGATACTTGTTTGGGATGGATAGTATCAGGCGAAGTAGAAGTCAGTGACAATTTACAGATACATTGTCACAACGTAATCGTTAATATGCAAACTCAGGATGAGGAAAACGAAATCTTGAAGAAGTTCTGGGAAATTGAATCTGATGATACCTGTAACAAAAAAAGATTGTTAACACCAGAAGAACAAGCATGTGAAGATCATTTCGCCGAAACTGTGCGAAGGGACTCTACTGGTCGCTACATTGTAAACCTACCTTTTCGTCAAAAAGATCCGATGTGCAAATATGGGAATTCAAAAACTATTGCACTCAAAAGATTCAGCAGCTTGGAGAGAAGGTTAGAACGATATCCAGACCAAAAGGCAGATTATACCAAAGTTATCCATGAATATTCAATGTTGGGCCACATGGAAAAAATCTCGGAGGAGGAAAGAAACGAACCTGATGCTGTGTATTTGCCACATCATGCAGTGATCAGGGAAGACAAAACAACAACAAAGACCAGAGTAGTCTTTGATGCATCGAGCAAGGGAACCAACGGTGTTTCTTTGAACGATACGTTAATGGTGGGGCCCACTTTACAGAATGACTTACGTCACATCGTGATGAGGTGGAGGCAACACCCAGTATGTCTCGCAGCAGATATAGTAAAAATGTACCGGCAGGTCAAGGTTGCAGATCACCACACAAACTTCCAACGAATCGTGTGGCGAGATAACACAAGCTCTGAAATTGAAGAGTACAGATTATCGACGGTCACATTCGGAACATCCTGCGCACCTTACCTTGCTGTCAAAGCCCTACAGCAAACTTCCATCGATGAAGGCCAGACTTACCCATTGGCAGCAGGTAGAGTGTTGACTGACTTCTACGTTGACGACTTGATGACAGGCTGTAACTCAGAAGCAGAAGCAGTAACATTATATCAGGAGTTGAATGAATTAATGAACAAGGGAGGATTTAATCTTCAGAAGTGGACTTGTAACAAGGAAGGGGTGTTGGAAAAGTTACAAGGAAAGGAAGGCAGGGATCTTGAAATAAAAATGGACAAGGTAACGAAAGTACTAGGACTTACCTGGAATCGCAGTACCGATGAATTTGATTACACGGTGAACCCGACGCTGATGTCCGCAACTGGATCTGAAACAAAAAGAACAGTAATTTCAAAGATATCAAGATTATACGATCCACTGGGGTGGCTAGGACCCTGCATAATTACGTCAAAGATATTCATTCAAAAACTGTGGATTGCTGGATTGGAATGGGATGAAAGTCTGCCGCCTGAACTCTTGAAAGAATGGGAAATTTATCAAAGGGAGTTAGGTGAACTGGCAAATTTTCACTTACTCAGGTGGCTTCAAACGAAGAACGATGTCGCAACTGTTGAGTTGCATGGTTTTAGCGACGCTTCGAATGTCGCATATTCCGCAGCAGTGTATATACGCGTGATCGATTCTGAAGGAAAAATTCACACCAATTTAGTTACAGCAAAGACTAAAGTTGCTCCCATTAAACAGGTTTCAATTCCACGTCTGGAATTGTGTGGGGCCGTGCTACTCACCAGAGTCCTCAAGGAAGTTGCTCAGGTCATGGGAATACAAAAATCAAACCTTCATGCTTGGACAGACTCTACCGTAGTCTTGTCGTGGTTGAGAGATCATCCAAGTCGCTGGAAAACGTTTGTGGCAAATCGCACCTCTGAAATATTGAGCGCACTTGATTCAACTCAATGGTCTCACATTCAATCTCAGGATAACCCAGCTGATTGCGCATCCCGAGGTATTACACCAAGGGAACTGTTAAGCAACCAACTGTGGAAGGAAGGACCATCGTGTTTAAGAGAAAGGGAAATTCAATACACCAAACACGTTCCCGCACTTACCAACATGGAGGCAAAGACTGTGAACGTTCACGCAACCCTACAGTCTAGTGATCTAGATGATGCTTTTTTCAGTCGGTTCTCATCTCTACAGAGACTAATCCGAGTAGCAGCATTTTGCAGAAGAATGCTGCGCTTGAAGCAACCACGTGATTCTCGTGCCACACTGACACCGTATTTGACAACGTCAGAGATTGCAGAATCTCTAGATTGTTGCATCAAGCGCTGTCAGCATCAGTGGTTTAGTGATGAGTTCAAAGCTATCGAAAGGAATTCTTGTGTTCAGGCAAAGAGTTCTTTAGCCTCACTGAGTCCTCTTGTTGACGGCAAGGGTCTGCTCAGGGTGGGCGGGAGAATTGACAACTCTTCACTACCAGCTGACAGGAAGCATCCCATTATCATTCCCCACGAGTCTCACTTGGCAAAGCTCATTGTGGCTAATGCACATGAAAAAACACTTCACGGAGGTCTACAACTCATGCTCAACTGTCTAAGATCCAGATACTGGATACCAAGAGCAAAGAATTTGGTCAAAGCATGTGTCCGTAGATGCGTCCCTTGCGTTCGATACGCAGCTGCAAGTAACAACCCGATGATGGGTCAGATGCCGGCATGCAGAGTAACACCAAGCAAGCCCTTTTTACACTCCGGCGTGGATTACGCTGGGCCCATAAACATTAGGGTTTCAAAAGGCCGAGGACACAGGTCTTATAAAGGCTACATATGCCTCTTTGTATGTATGTCAACACGTACAGTCCACATCGAAGCTGTTTCCGATCTTACTTCTCAGGCGTTCATTTCAGCGTTCAAACGCTTTGTTGCACGACGAGGTCATTGCAGTGACCTCTGGATCGACAACGGCACTTCATTCCTCCTCACGCACCGAACTTTGGTGGACTGTGGGAGGCGGGAATAAAGAGTGTAAAACTGATGTTTTAAGGTTTAAGCTTAAGGTGATCCTTAAGCGTGTAATCGGAGACTCCACCCTTACATACGAGGAGATGGCAACCGTCCTGGCGCAAATTGAAGCGTGCCTTAATTCAAAGCCTTTATCATAAAATAGATTTTTAATATGTTATTGTCAAAGACGCTCAACAGTCCCATCTATTGTAAAAAAAAATAAAAAAAAAAATATATATATATTGTTGTTTCAAGGTGGGCGGTTTTAAGGACGTATTGTTAGTCCTTGGTGGGCGGTATGTTTAGTTTAAGTTTAATTCTATAAAAATATACTAGATGGCGCCACTAGTCGATTGCATCGCACTATCGTTTGGTGTTGCACAAATGTTATAGTTTCTGTCAAGTGGTCAATAAATTGCTTTTCGTCCAGGAATCAGTGTTTTTATTCATAATCAGTTGGAGCACCTGTGTACACCTTGCTTATTTTTATTATTCTAAACTTACATAACAAATAAGCATCGTGTCTTATGGAGATGCAACATGTAAAAAATTCTTACGCACTTTTCTTCTTTCTTTCCCTTTTACTTGTCTCCTATTTGAATATGGTGGTAAAGTATGTACGAAGGGCATTGTAATAAATGTGATAATGAGGTATTGGGCCTGATTCTGAAGGCACACATTTAAAATGTGACAGCAGTAAAATTTGTTTTCTCTTTATCTTCATAATACTGTGTGACGGGGATAGCAACACTTCTAGTGCTATTAAATTTTAACGTTGTGCCTTCGGAATCGGGCCCATTATTATACTAAACGTAATAAATATAACATTTAATGAAACTTAACTTTTACTCATTCTTACTTTTAATTATACGCCGTAGTTTGTAAGTTAGGTATATACTTTTACTAAAGTAATTTTTTGCCTGTCTGTCTTGGTACACAAAAATAAATAGATGTATGAAACAAGTCAAAATAGTAGATTACGATTCCGATTTTCATTACCTTTTATTGTAAATTTAAGATAAAAAAATTCAGGAATCTGTTTTCTCTTCTGTGATGCTACTATTGATCGGAATGTCTCTTCAAGTCCTAGTACATTCGTGACGGTATTCATGAGCCCGCGACATCGGATCTTCCACCGTCACAGTCGCAAATGGGGTACGTTATATGAGGTTATAATAGGACGATATGCGCGATCTTAACTCCAAGGTCTCACACAATTGTTCCATTTTCAACGCCATCTTGCTCGATCTCCGCAGATGGTGTTGAGTGGTTTGGATGAATAGTTGTAGGGTTACTATTCTTGATAATATTAAATTGTCAGTGTTTCATTGTTTTACAAAGGTACGCTAAACATCTTGCATACATCCTGATTACATCAAGTTACATGAACATCTCGTATCTAGAGAGGATACCGCCAATAATAAAAGAGAATTTCGAGAAAATGACAGAAAAGTGGATTCTATGATTGATGAATTAATTAATAATTCTTCATTGGTAAGGAATCTGTTGTAATCGGTAATCGTAAACGAGTACTCTAGTGGAGACCACGACTAACAATAAGAAGCCGTAGTGATGGACGCCCGCTGGCTAGGTAGATGGAGCGACGATCTGCGTAAGGCGGCCGACAGTGCCGGCGGATCGGGTTCAATAGCGCGCTTTGGGAGAGGCCTATGTTCAGCAGTGAACTCTTGCAGGTTGATGATGATGATTGGTAATGAATCTGTAGACATGTGTCATTTTCTCAAAACTCCTTTTTACATCAGCGGCTTTCTCTTGTATCAAGGCAGCATAGTCCACCAACTAAACGGGTTTATTGGATTGCGGAACGTGGACGTTTTCTACAACTCGTACTTTAGAAGATGCTAGTTCCTTCGCCAGGTACCTCAGGTGCTTAAAGCTCGCGATTTGAACAACTTTCTATTCATTGTTAACCATCATTTTCTACTTCTACTGACAGATGTAGACCTTCCCTTAAAAAAGTCAGCAAAGTGTACGTCGTCCAAAATGTTCAGATTCCGTAATTTTTTTTGTTTCGTGGAATATTACTCATTATCTGCATGACCTAAAGGTCAACTGGAAGAGAATGCCATATTGGCATTATGTTCGCCTATTGTACTTTTTGTGCAATAAAGTTTTTAAATAAATATTTGAGATAAGTAATTCGTTCCTGATATTTTCATAAGTTTTCCATCATTGCCGGGCTTTTACATATGTATACGAGTTTGTAACAAATTTCAGTGCTTTACGGCCCAGTAGTTTACGGGTTATCCGACGAACAGACAGACAAAAAGCTTCGCTATTGGGGTAGGGTGTAGGGAACCGGTTCTATACGTTAAAATTCTGCCCATAGATAACAGTGTTTTATAGATTGTGACACTTTATAACAAATATTAGGACACAGTTAACCATTGACTAGCCCATATGTACAGCAGGCGACTTACTAGTCTATTTTCAATGTCACAAACCCATTTCTTTCCCTAATGACTTGTTATCCCGACGAAGTACAGCCGTCCGGCGGGATGCCTAAAGACTGCCGGGCATCTGTGTTCGTAAATCTTATCAATCAATTTTGGCTAAATTGATATTACCTCATAACTGACTTACCTAAAGGTAGCTGGGTATGGGGAAAATCACAGAGTTTTACTCAATCGTAAGGATATGTACGGTGTACAATCGGATGTATGTATAATATGATCAATAAAAAAAAATTATAATGGTATGAACTAAAATTCGAATTTTTCAATAAAAATACATAATATTTTCTTCTGTAAACAGGCTTTGTCAATACAATAAATTATGACAAAAATATAATTAAGCTACTGTCAATTCCTCGAAACGAAATTAGGCATCCCTCCGTCACTAAAACGAACCTGTTCTCGCCCCGCCCGTACGGAGTATTAACAGTACTAAGTCGAGCGCCTTAGGTACTTTTTTGTGCGCTGAGCGGCACATCAAACGCTGTCTGCACATCGCGCGATGTACGCAGTAATAACAAAGCTAAGTCGAGCGCCTTAGACATATTGTTGTGCGTATTACCTGGCAGTGGGAAGGAGTGGGTAATTAATAGCGTAGGTACTCTCGTTTTACTAGGGAGCGATGTATACTATTAAGACTTAAGAGCGGAACCGCGGGAAAAGCTGATTTATTCAAACTTAACTTTTTAAACAAGTTAAACATCACATTGAACCGTACATAATCACTGTTCGCAAGTCCCGCACAAAACGTGGGACATAAATAATGCAGCTACCGTGACGTCACCGACAGAGCCGTTTGTAACGGGGACATTTGAATAGTTGCGCTATAATAGGTGTGCTTCTGACGTCATTATTTTAGACGAAAAGGGGTTTACAATAATAATTATAGAGCCTTCCTTGGTTCGTTGTCTAAATATCGTGGGTGTGTTGAGTGTACTTTGAAAACTTCTAATAGATCTACTAAGGAACCTTTAGCTCGGCAAATTCTAATAATAGGTTCCAAGGCCTCCTCTCTGGAAACGAATAAAATGATTTTATACGTCTATTACGAGATTAATGTTCATAATGCCCACGCAGTACCAGGCTTCAGACCGGTGGCGGTGCTACCCGATATCAAACTTCGTATGTCTTTACTTTCCATTAGCAGACTTAAATAAGTAATTAAAGTCAGCAAAGTGTACGCTAAACACGCCATAACATTATTTTTAGTTTCAATTTAATACCTCGGAAAAAACCTGAAATATCCATAACTCTCCTATCATTAATAATAAATAAATAAATATCACAGACATTCACACCAATTATCCAGTCCCAAACTAGGGAGAGCCTGTGCTATGGTTACTAGATAACGGATACATATACTTAAATAAATATATAAACATCCAAGACTTGGGTACAAACATTCATATTCATCATACGGACAATATGCCCCTCATTGTTGGGTAATTTTACGTTTATATTCCAAATTTTAGCTCAATCCGTCCAGTAGTTTTCGAGTTATACGAAAAACAGACAGATAGTTATACCGTTTTGACTTATCCCTAAAAAAAACACGGTACTAAAATGTTGTTTAACTTTAAAAACAATTTTCTCTACTCTTGCAAAAGCTACCAAAACTCGAGACTAAATTAACATAAACAGCTACAAAGCGAGCGAGTATTCAATCCCAGTGCAAGGTGGTATATAGAGACAGTTCATTATTTGTACACGTCACACTCACCATAAATACGGCTGAGTACTGTGGAACCGTCAAACCCTCAAACTAATATTAGTTTCGCCTTTCATTGAGGCGGTTGTAAATTTTACCAGTTTACTGTTTTGGCACTAACCGACGACAAAGTTATATTTACCATTCCAAGTCCACTACAAACTTTGCATTTTACACCTTAAAGCTATGTGCAAAGATGCTATATTGCATTAAGGAACTTAGTTATAACTTTGTAGAAACACTTTCAGTGCATAAACTATGCAGTTAACGATGCTCCGACCAATATCAATGAGCTTTGTTGTTATCACAAAGAAATATATATGATCTCGACTAGATCGTATATGCATCTGCATTAGGAAAATGATTTATATATGCACATTTCCTCGTTAAGGTAAAAACGCTGACTGCATTCGTTTGTATTTATATTGACTCTACGACTGCACCTCTCTGAATCACCTGATGAAAAGCGGCCATGTCACCTATGCACACTTTATGTATTAATTATATAATTATAACCTTAGGCTTGCATGCAATAACCCAAAGGTCAAATGCGTTGGCACCCTTCAATTCAAGTACTCTTTATGCCACTATAAAAAATACACAGACACAAGAAGCTTACATCTTGTACATCTAGACGGTATTATCGCTAGAAGATACAGGATAAGAATAGTTAGCAGAGAAGGTATATTTTTTATAGAAAACCTAGTTGTAATGGCTGCCTTATGCGATTGCACTGCCTCCCTTAATACAAGCATATCTGTTTAGCATCAGAAATAGTTACACAGAGCCTAGTCAGATGTTCTGAAAGCTTTACAATTCTACTATCAGGCATTAGTTTACACATTGTGTTCAGGCGTATCTCTACGGTTAGTGCATCAGTATAACAATAGCAAAGTAGAATGAAACAGTACATTAGACTTTGTATAGAGAGGAAAAGTTTGTGTCGTCTTCTGTATTATTGTTAGCTTTCATTCTAACATGTATTCGTTAATATCTAATAAATAAAATCGTAAACTTCGCGTGTACTACATTGAAGATATTTGCAGAAAAAAATTGGGGGGTCTAAGGATAAGCTACAGAACACATTTCGATCATTTTTGAAATTTTTGTCTGTTTGTCTGTTTATCTGTTTGCCTGTGAGTTTGTGCACGCACCACTTAAAAACTACTGAACGGATTTTGATCGACTTTTCACAGAAACATGGGGCTTTACTTAACATTTAGACTTTATTTCATCGCAATCGGTTTACTCAATCAAAAGTTATGTACATTTTTAGTTTTTAAATACATTAGTAGGTAAGGTAAGTATGCAATATATTGCAGATTATAGTATTTCCGTACCGTTCAGATTGCGATGAGTTTGGACTACATTTGGCGCTGGGAGTGGGAACGGGCGTGGGAGTGGGAGTGGGTGTGGTAGCGGGAGCGGGAGAAGGATATTGAGAATCTGAGTGGGAGTGGGAGTGGCGGTGGCGGTGGCGGTCGCGGTGGCGGTGGCGGTGGCGGTGGCGGTGGCGGTGGCGGTGGCGGTGGCGGTGGCGGTGGCAGTGGCGGTGGCGGAGGCGGAGGCGGAGGCGGAGGCGGAGGCGGAGCCGGTGCGAGCGGGAGTGGGAATGGGAATGGGAGCGGATTCTGTAGTTCACGCGAGCGGAGCCGCGGGCACAGCTAGTAATGAATAATTCTCTTTCATGAATTGATACATAATTTTCACCTCCAACCCTTGTAATGTAATCGTGGTTGATATTAAAAATTGTCATTTTCTAACTTATATGAACTTCAACAGCTTAAAGATTTATTTGATGTTGTATGAAGGTGATAAATTAATCATTTTTTTTAGTCTTTCTGTTTTGTTGGTATAATCCCATACGGAAGCGGACTCTTCCTACTTCCGAAATCTTTTCTTTTATTAACTTGTTTTATTAACTAGGCAGCAAAACCCTTTTTCTAAAGACTGACCTTACAGGTTTGCAGTCGGCGATAGGAGAGAATGGTTATCCATATTTTGGTGAGTTAAGATGATTTTTTTGTTTGACTATACATAACATTTTGATGACGTTTTTACGGTTTTTATAGCTAATGTTTCATCTTAACAGTACAAGAAGCTGAAAACTGTAAAAATCGCAGGCAAACACCTCTTCAAAGTTATCAAAACGTACTCCAAGCGAACGTGTGATTCACAACTCGTCCGTAAATTTCTTTTCTTACAATGTTACGAAAGGACATATTAAATGAAGATTCAATATGTTAGGGAGGCTCGGGGCCGCACCGAGAGACACCATTAGGAAGTGGCGGCACGGAAACCCTTCGGAATGTGATGCCTTGTTTAGAAGATCAGTTAACTTGCTCAAGTACTTGTCTGTGTATAGTTGTGCAGTGTACTGCTGAGTTTATATGTCAAGGTTCTAGAAATATCGGTAGCGGTTTTTATAGCTCCGGCAGCCTTATGTAACTGCAAAGTTGCATTAAGAAGTATCTTATCCCAGTAATATTATAAATTCGAAAGTTTGGATATTTGGATGTTTGTTACTCAATCACGCTTCAACCACTGGCCAGATCGGGATGAAAATTGGCACACATATAGTTTAGCTCTTGGAATAGGACATAGGATAGTTTCATTCCTACATGAAATATATAATAATTTGTGATGTTAAGTTGTCCATGCAGACGAAGTCGCGAGCAACAGCTAATATTAAATAAAACACGATTATTACTAAACTTTTTATTAAACCATTCTTCCATGGAGACTACAGTAAGCTGGGTTGATTCAAGTATCCTTACCTAAGTGTAGGCAAAATGTTATGATGAATGAAAAAAAGGCTTGACAACTAAGAAAACATATATCTTGTATTACATTAGGTATCCTAATGCGGATTTCTTTAAAAAGTTTACAGTTGTAATGAATGGCATATACTGTTATTTTTAACAATATACATATATAGTAGTAAGAAAGAATACATAGCAAATTTAAATTCGTTAGTTTGGTAAAATGTAATATGGTTTTTCTTATTGCTTCACTAATAGAATAATAATCCAGAGTAGTAAAGAAAAAATCTAATCACTCTATATCTAGCATATCAATTCACTTTTAAAATCAAATAATACCAGATTATGTTGCTTTTAAATCTATCTATTACATATAAGATATAAAATGAGCTAATATCCTAATTTGTTTATTCTGAAACTAGTTCTGTATAGATTATAAAGTGTATGTTCGTATATAATTTATATTCAAGCATACTTGAACATATAAACGAGACATCGGCGGAGATTCCGATGAAATGAAAGGATATGCAGTGGAAAAGTTCTCGACCTGAGGTGAAAATATCGTACTGGCAAATTACTTACAGCACATAAAACACAAAAACACCTTCTATCTTGTATCATAAGGTACTACTAGCTTTTCCTGCGACTACGCTTGCGTAGAGTATACACATTTGTACCCCAAGATAATTTGGGCTTATAAAAAAAATGCTGTTTTAATCTAGTATCTAAGCTATCTATCTATGTCAGTGAAAGTCTAACAAACAAAAATTTAAATGCTGTTGTAGATTTTCCATTAAATCGGTTCTCTTTTACAAATATATGAGAAGCGACGATCTGTGTAAGGTGGCTGGCAGTGACTGCATGAGAAGAATCGAGGATCGGGTTCAGTGGCGCCTATGTCCAACAGTGGACTCATGCAGGCTGATAATGATGATGTATATCTAGTTTTTTTTTGGAATTGTATCTCATATAGTCATAACAGTTACCAAAGACAACGAATATTTACGATGGAAACAAAGATACAACTCAGAGTAATGACTTGAGTTATTTGCACGGTGAATTTGACCTGCTAAGTGTGGGTTGTTATTGTTACGAAGATATGGATGTGAAACAATGTAGCATCATTACTGTATGTATTTATATGATACGTAACTGCCTGCGTGTTCTCTCATTCATTATTACTCTAGAATTGCTAACAGTTTTAGTTCAGTTTTTAAGTGCGAGTGTTTCTCGAGCTTCGTTTTCGTAAATTAAAATGTATCAAAGCAATGAGAAAATATTTGAGCGCTTTAACCGCAGTCATTCCTGTTACCTTCAAACGTAGAAGAGACACTGAAGAGAGTTATACAATAAGTTTCTGGTCTTAGCACACAGACTCTGCAATTGTGAAATATTTTGGGGGTACGGTAATGACGGGCGGCGGTTGAAATGCTCGAATATGTACCGCTATATTGAATTTATAGGAACAGGTCAGTAAGGGTACTTAAATGCAAGCGGAACTACAGGTAAAAGCTAGTCAAGTAATAGAACAGTTCTATCGTCTATTTGATATTAGACTTAAGAATATTACCGCCGACAATTTTTATATGTTGTGTTATATTTTATCACTACTATTTTTAAACTATTTCAAACTATGAATTTGTTAATATTTGATAATATTTGAGTTATATATGATTTGTTAATTCATGCATTCAATAATTGTTCGTAGAAACTTTATGAGATGATTTTCCAAGACAATGACATACTACACACTAAACTAAATCAATCTGTGTAAATAAGATGATAATCTATTCATTCTGGAGTGAGTTCGAAAACAGAGGTTGTTGCCTCTTTTATAATTTTTCATTTCATTGTTCATAAAAAATGACAGACTGCTATCACACAACATTCAGCTGTCAAATAAATAATAAAAAATGATAATCTACAAATTGAAATTCTAGAGAAACGCTCCAAGCATAAACTAGACAATTTCAGGTGTCTCGGACTAAACGACGCCATCTTTATGTGAATATAAACATAGTCGTTAATTCTGTTAAAAAGTGTGAACGACTTTTATAATGTGGACTATCAGTTGTTGATTTTTAAGTATTGATGAAGAGAAATTATCTCGTACTAGATTTTGCCCGCGACTTCGTTCGCGTAGGTTTCGATATTTACACATCATCACTGCTTTTAACGATTAATTTGGTTTCCGGTAGGAATGAGATGTTTTTTCGAGATAAAAACTATCCTATGTCCTATTCCAGGACCTGACCTATATGTGTGCCAAGTTTCATCCCGATCCGTCAAGTGGTTGAAGCGTGATTGAGTAACAAACATCCAAACTTTCGCGTTAATAATATGCGAAGTGGGATTTCCCATTTATTCTTATTCATCATATCAGCCCTTAGACGTCCACTGTTGGACATATGCCTTCCCTATTGAACGCCACCACACCCGATCCTCCGCCCTCCGCATCCAGCCGTTATTATTCTTGTTATCTTTATATATTATATAACATAAAAATACTGCACTGAATCTCTATAATGTTCAAAATGTAATCAAGTAATTGTGTGTTATTGGTGCTGTTCAGCCGCCACTTAAATTAATTAAGGGAAGTGGTAGCAGTATCTATATCCTACGTGAATAATGGACTCGAATTGAAATCTGAGCTTAAGATATTATAATAGATAGCCAGTGTAAGTCCGGCCTAATTTGTTAGGCAGGCAAAATGAGTCGTATTATTTGCCGAACATCTGTGAAACAAGCATGGATGCCAAAAGGCAATATGTAATGAAAATTTAATTGACCACACCAACTTTACTTCCCTTAAAGCAAAACGGAGGAGAGTCGTCTACTTCGGAATTTCCCTCTGCCGAAAGTACCAGGCCACCAGGTCATGCGCGGTATTTATGTGTACTATAAGCCTATGAAGAACGTGATGTTCGAGTTGTATTGTACTGTGACTTCGTAAATGTATGCATGTGTGCGTTATGCCCCGCGAGAATACACAGAATGTTTTGCATCGGAAGAACACGCTTATGACGTGTTGCTTTAAGGTGCTACAGTGTATTTAACATTGAACGATGACATGGTCGCTTTCTATTCATCATCATTAGCCGAAATACGTCTACTGCTGAACATAAGCCTCCCCAATCGAATGCCATTTTTGGCGTGCTGGGATTTGCCATAATAACTACGCTTAGCAGGCGGATTGGTCATCGCAGTAATAATAATAAATAAACGCTACACACTCATACCTCCACACTAGGATTCCCTGTGTTGTGGGTGGTATGGACACATACAAACACAATCACAAACATCCAAGACCCGAGAAGAAGCATTTATCAGTCAGATAAATACTTGCCCCAGCCGGGATTCGATCCCGGGACTCCCAAGCACAGCAAGCAGGGTCACTACTAACTGGGCTACAGAGCCGATCTAATAT
The DNA here is from genome assembly GCA_947086405.1 of Esperia sulphurella. Lineage (NCBI taxonomy): Eukaryota > Metazoa > Arthropoda > Insecta > Lepidoptera > Oecophoridae > Esperia > Esperia sulphurella. The sequence goes on from OX352264.1 coordinate 11,548,113, forward strand.
ATACAGGAGCCTATTATATCTCGCCACTCATGGAAAGATTGGGGGTGGCCCAATTCGAAGACGGGAACCACACGGCTTTCTATTCACTCCATCAAAATAGACATTAGTAATCTACTGCGTACAGATTTCTGCAATTTGTGCCGTCAAATGTTATATTATTGAGGAAACCATAAAATCGGGATAACCGTAAAAGCCGAGTTGGCCGGCCGCCAACACGGTTCGCCGACAATGAAAAATAATTCGCCATGTACCAAGAGTAACACTACATAAGTTTAGAATCGCATGGCGAGGGATGGAAAGAGAATTATGCTCATTTTTCTTTGAAATATATTAATAACGAAGGTCACCAAGATAAGCACATTGGCGAAAGGCAACATATCGTAGAGAGTTTGGCCCATGTACTAGAATAGGCAACTAGCTGTAGAGCGTGGAAACTATTCTGCCACAGGAACCAAAGACCTGCAAATGGTGGTACGAAGCTTTTGATGAGGACGATAAAAGATGTGTGCTGGCGTGCATCAGAGCAGAACAACAATATGGTGCAAGATAGATAGATAAACTCTTTATTGCACATAGATTAAAAATAACAAGTTAGGTAAAGATTTATGAAAAGTGTACAAAGGTTTATCGCTTCAAGCGATCTCTTTCAGGCAACCTTAATGATAAAATCCCAAGGAAAATAATAAAAACATAGCGTTATTTGTAGTATTTTTAAGTATTTACCTGCAACACTGTGTTGCAGGTAAATACTTAAAAATACTACAAATTCACATAATAAATATGCTTACTTGTGCATATAATATACATATTTATACTACATTAACTACGTGTGAGCAACAGAACATAGGACTCACAAAATAAATAAAAAATTATAAGTATTTTCAAAAACTTTCACGAAATTAAAGACCGGTATAACTTGATCATTATCGTTTACTTGATGAAAGATGGTGGAAATGACGTTTGCAATTGACTGTTGTACCGTCTAATAGTTTTCTCGTCACCGCCTTGTACCAAGTTAATTAACTGACGCGAGAAGTGATCTGAATAACAAAACCGAGACAGCTATAATTTAGGGTTAGCACCAAGAAAAAAAATTTGTTTGATTCATAATAGCAAGTTTAAAAGTTTATTTGAAGTTGTTTCTAAATCTGATTGAGATATTTGATTTTCTTCATTAAACTGAATAATAATAATCTATACTAATATTATAAAGAGGTAAAGTTTGTGAGTTTGTGTGTTTGTGACGTTGTAGGGGGTAATCTCTGGATCTACTGAACCGATTTCTAAAATTCTTTTACTAATAGAAAGCCACGTTACTTGTGAGTGTCATAGGCTGTATATTAACCCGAAAAATGAAAAGACTTTCGTGGTAGTCGGATTTGCAAAGTAAGTCGGAGAATAAACGGTCGAACGAAAATGTTTCTTACAAACGCTGACTTAACGATGAGAGATATATGATTGAGTTCTAGAGAAAAACTGTGGAGCTTGATAATGCATACAAAAAAGTCAGCGGCAGCATATGTCTATCTTTTATATTTAAGTCACAAAAAGTAGTTTTTAATATTAAAAAAATTTTAATATAAAAAAGATCTATCACCAAGGAAATTTTATTTAGATAAAATTCGTTACTTACAGTACGTTTTTTGGTTTCATAGTTTAAGAGATAATGTAAAATATCAAATTCGCGATAAAAATGTTTACCGCCCAATGAAGTGGGCACGGGTCAGCTAGTCATTTATATAATAGTTCGATTCGTTTTGTATCAAACAAAATGTAATGTATCAAACAAATATTAGTGTATATGTATTCCTGTGCCCTTAGTAAAAAAGGATCTAAATTAGACAATGTTAATCAGGAACCCAAACAAATTATTTTTACGTTCTGATTTTTTTTTAATAGTTTATAGTTTTATGGAATACGACATAAGTACGAAGGAACATTGTAAATTTTCGAAAAAAAAACCCAGTCCATTATTAAAAATAATCTATTTGGTCTCGTGAAAAGTAGTGTTTTCTAAGTTAGATTCTTATTCACTGGAGATTTGTTTTGAGCCGGTACTGAGTATTATTTCTTGTGGTACATTGTTTCTAACTAAATAAATACATTGTTCACATTACTTTTAAATAAATTTTGATTTGATGTATCTATTTGTTGGTTTAGGCGTTTGCCTCGGGCATCGTTGTTCGTAGGTTCGATTCCATCTGGGGCAGATCACTTTATAATCACTGTCTTATTACAGTTGTACACATTATCTATTTTATGAAATACGTGTAGAAACACTTATCTAATATCAAATGACGTAAACATTGCGACACTTTCGATTTATAAAATTAAATATAAGTAAAATAACTATGACTCACGATGTTACCAAACTTTGTAAGTAACTGGTATCAAAACTGTATGAAAATAGATATAAATAAGTGTATGATTCACGTTTTATGAGGCCTTTGCTTGCCAATCATTCATCAGATCACAGACAAAAAAGATAAACTACTGAACATATTAAAATACTTCACGTAATGAGACTCAAAATTGATGTAGTAAATTTAAATAAAAAAAAGTTCATGCGGTGGGTAAGTTCTCGGCAAGGTCTCGGTTTGGAGGCAATTTCGAACTACGGTAAGTAAATTTTTGTTGAGTCAAATATTGTAGATACAAATTTATTTTTGCATCCAGCTGCAAAGGTTTTTCACTCTCAAACTTATTACAATGAAACTCGAAACTTCGGATAACTTCACTTAAAGAATGTCAAAATCACAATATCTCAAACTGCGATACTCCAAATTATAATGCATCTCTTTACCATAGCTTGTTGAATACCGGCTGTTCTTTAAAAACCTAGTACATTTTAGACATTCAGTCTTTCTACAATTTATTATAGGTTCATTAGTGAGTAAACGTAAATATTCGCGTGTAAGACCCGTGTATCTCTGACTCTGTAAAATGTGTTTAAGTGCGGTGTCCATATAAAATTAGTGATGTGTCATCCCTGAATGTTATACAACACAGGGTGCGCACAAAACCGAATGCCTTAATTTAATATAAGTCAATTTGGGCCAATTTAATTTCGCGTCCATGCAGTCGCTCTGCCACGGTACATCATAACTGTCTCCGTCCCTATCCCTCTTACTGCCCGACGTATAAAGCTGTCGCTGTCTGTAGCAGACGTATATATACTGTTTGTGACAAACGTTATTCAATATTGCCTAACGTTTATTATCGGGTTTCATGGTTACGAGGCTTAAAAGCTCTTGTTCGGAAATTTGGCAGTAAACTATGATTTAATATGTTGAGGTATTCTGGACGTATTGGAGTGATCATTGGCAGATTTTGGACGGTATTTATTTATTGTATGGCATTTATTTACGTACTGGACTCGTGCGGTCCAGAAGTGTGGATACGGCTGCCTTTGTTGCATTGTTATCATCACTTTGGGGCCACGTTTATGGAAGCTGGGGGCATGGTGCAACATTACACACACAGATGATCTCTGATGTGAACCACACATCAGAGATCATCTGCGTGTGTTTCCTGACGACTCGAGATATACTGTATACGAGATATACTCGAGATGTAGATGTTGCGGATTAGAATTTCCTCCCCACATTTCCTAACTATGCTCTCGCTGAAAAGATGGTTTTACGACTAACACATCTTGAACAGAAGAAGAGTCATTTGACTTGTCCGAGTTAGAATCAGCGACCTACTATCATGCGAATAGAGTTTCCGAGCCTCGTCAAAGTCATTTTTTTCTACTATGACTTAGATGCCCAAATGTACCAATGTGAGCTACTTTTTATTGTATCTGTGTATTTTTATGGTGCAATAAAGAATAATTGAATTGACTTCCTGAACATTTATACGTAAAAACAGCTTTATAGCACATCGCTGCTAGCATACTTCGTACCGTAGTTATAAATCTACGGTGATTCAATGGTTTTTTCACGACTTAATAATGAATCCTCACATTATTAATGTAGCTACCGTAATTCAACATAGTGTATCAAGTCTGTCATTGTTTTCATGATTAATAGTCGTTATTTGTCTGTATGTAAGACAGTTAATAGCTTTCAGTGATTTATTATAGCCACTTGATGAACTAACTCACGTTGAGTGACTATAGAACTGTTGCTTTGTATCGTGTGACTCTCTATCGATAATTTAGGAAAGAATAAGGGATTTATAGAAGAGTCTTTATCGCCCAAAAACCTTGTACGACTTGCTAATGTTATGTAATGTTGCTAGTGACCGCAAAAAAACTGTTCGCTGCGGAACTTGTTGCGATAGCTCAATTGGTAAGAGCATATACGGAATGGCCAGGTCCCAGATTCAAATTTAGCTCGGGAAGAAACTTTTCATTAAAATTTTAATTACGTTTTTTTTACCCAAATTACCTAGCACCTATTTGGATGTCAATATTTAATAAAAATTCGTATTTCTATTTTTAACAAACACGGCCTAAGATTAATTGAAGTAGGTAGAAACAAACAAATATTGAAAGTTGTCACTAAAATTTTTTTTATAAAAACACCTGGATACTTTTGAAATTTCACAGTAAGTTCTTAGGTAGGATGGTGAAACGTATTTTTTTAAAAAAGATTAATAGCCACTAATTGCAAAATAATGACCACCATAAAATTTTTAAAACATATTTTATTATGCTGGTAACACCGACTGTTGCAAGGAAGCCATCTTGTCGATTGGAGTTTGCTTGAGGTTACTGTGTTCCTTTTATAACATGGTTTGCATTAATATAATTTCAGTATATTCTTCACTGCGGTTTTATTTCTAAACTTATAACAATATTCTCATTAAGCTTTTAGATAGTAGATGGATTTGCTTTCCTTAATTTAACCCACAAAACCATTATTAAACATTTACTACATTATCTCATTCATACACAGATAATACGTAAGTTTATTAAATCACTCTGGACGTGTTAATCAAGTGTCAAATAAATCAATTAACGTCAAATTAGGGTTGATTGTTCGGCATTTCCATTGGTGTTTGTCAAGCTGACAACAACGTTATCGTTAAACTCATTAAAAGTACTGTGTTCACTTTAGCACATAGAACGATTTTATTTTACTAAATTTACTCGAGTTTCTTACGTTTAGACTATCCTTCATAATATTATAAATGCGAAAGTTTGGATATTTAGATGTTTGTTACTCAATCACGCTTCAACCACTGGACGGATCGGGATGAAACTTGGCAAACATAGATTAGGTTCTGGAATAGGATAGTTTTTATCCCGAAAAAACAGCTTATTCCTACGGGAAATATTTAATAATTTGTAATATTAAGTTGTCCACGGGGACGAAATCGCGGGCAACAGCTAGTGTTTAATAATTACATAGTTAGTTTTAAAAGCATCATTTTAAGATTTAATACCAAAACATGTACATTGTAGGGAGAGTAAAATGTGTATAGCTTATAAGTGGATAGGATAATAAATGAGTTTGTGAACATTACGTCACTTGATAAACAAATATCAAAATGTCTATATGAACAAATTACTACTACATACACATCTACAGGTCATACCATGAAGGTAACTAATTTTCACAACATATGACTTCTATTGTCTAATTTAATAACCAATTAGTATCAATCATGAAGGTAAAAACATTGAGGTGACTTATGAAGTGCGAAAATTTATTTTCTTTCATAGTTGACCTTCAGTAAGTTTTTTACCTGCACATTCTATAAACAATTTTGTGATTTGGGTTATAATGCCTAAAATCCGACAGTTATCCTTCCGTCTGTCTATAACACTCAAAATACCTATACCTGTATTTCTTTGGCTTGATATTGATGGAGAGGAGTCAAAAAATATTAAATTGCCTTAAAAACAGTGTTGCCAGCTTACCTACGCCACCCTCATAAAAATGCTTAAGGAAAGCCCTCGCAGCTGATTGGCGATCTCATTAAAATCAGGAAGAGCCCGGCAACGTTACCGCTCGCTTAAGGGGGCTACAACACTACACACGATGCGACTGCGTCGGACGGATTGCTCTAAACATACCGAATCTGTCTCACCGGATTTTAGATGTGTGGCATGAAATACGAAATAGCTGACAGTGCGAACAATCTTTGCAGTCTCGGTGAACTTGACGACCGAGCAGTAGAATGTGCGAGGTGCAAATGACGTCAGACTAAATCCGCTCGTCAGACCAGATCTGATGGTGTGTAGGGCACATTAAAGCTCTGTCTTAAAAATAGCTTTTGTGCCATGTCTTTTTCATTTCACAAAAAAAATCTCCACGTAATATTAATAAATAAGATTACATATTTTTTGCCTTGAATGACATTGAACGTGACAAGCTTGATAAAGAGTTGTAAAGAACATTTTATTTAAGTATGAATTTTTGATTAATTCATTCAAAAACAGAAGGTTTAGTTTAATGAGATGCCAACTTTATAAGTTTCAGGTACCATATTAATTAAAGCTAAAAATCACTGTAAATTATTTATACAATATTTTTTTACAAATTACGTGTCGTGTCGAAATGATTAAATATATAAATAAACACAAATAATTAGACGACATTGGGCTTTAAATAACCTTAAGAGTAACTGAAAATACTAGTTAATACGTTTAGTACCAAGTTTAAAGAAACGTACTAAATATACACTGTCACTACTTTATGAAGCATAATATGCGTTTAGTTTCATTAAACTTGGTACTAAACGCATTAACTAGTATTTTCAGTTACTAACGCATGTCACATAACTTTACGTTATACACAATTCACACATTTTACATGTTTGCCGTTTTAGATTGTAAAAAATAAAAAGATCTATGTCCCACAGTGGATGTGAACAGAAAACAGATTGAGAAATATGGTCGTTTTCAAGTGAGTGTCATTTTCAGTGTTTTTGAGGACGCAAAATTGGAATATGACGTTTGTGTTGGAATCAAAGTTGACAACAATGGCTTTTCGAGGATTGACCCTTGTTTTCAAAATCAATAAAACAACTACTATTTGCGAAGATGTGAAAAGTCATGTCGGCTACGGGCCTTAAAATTAGCACCAAATGTAGTTTATCCACGCAAACGAACTTAAAGTATAGCTACAACTAGTAATTTATAATTTTTATAACTATGGAAAACCATTTAAAACGTTCTCGTAACCCACTCACTTCAATTTTCAAACAAACTGCACGTGAAAATGACGTATGTAGCATAAAATTTTATTTATTTACGTGGAAACAAGATTTTTTCCGTTGATTTATTCAATCCAACTCGCTGCTCCACGTTTCAGCAATGTGTTTTGACAGCCAATTTATTTGCGTAACCATACCGCCTCCTTAAATCACAACTCGAAGTATAAACACGTGAACTCGGAAACTCGTATGAACTCGTTATATAATATAGCACGACATTTAATAATTCACGACATTTTTTCGGTGTTCATAGACAATCAAGAAAGTACACCAGCACTGAGACAGCGTGGTGGACCATGGACGTATAACCACGTTTTGATGGTATAAAAGGTCTGATAAAACTTTTAACTAGGGTTTCAACTTAGGTGCTAGATGGCTAAACATGGAGAAATATGTAGCCGTAAGCTATAAAATAGGTCCATAGTAGGGATATATCGGTGTTAGTGCACACACACACTATGGATCTATCTACACTAATATTAAAAGAAAGAAAGATTTGTATGTTTGTAACGAATAAAATCAAAAACTACTGGACCGATTTCAAAAATTCTTTCACCATTAGAATGCTACATTATCCCTGAGTAACATAGGCTATATTTATTACTATATAAAAATAAGGGATCCCTATTAAAATTTCAATAATGTAACCCCAGGTGTAAAAATGCAATATAACAAAGAAGTATAATTATTAAGTTCGGTACAATTCATATTGCGATTGGTTTGTACTACAGTTGGATCGGGATCAGAAGCGGGATTAGGATTGAGAGTCTGAGTGGGAGTGGGATACGGAGCGAGAGTGGGAACGGGAGCGGATTCTGCAGTCCTTGCGAGCGGAGCCGCCGCCACAGCTAGTTAAGCTATAAAATAGCTGCATATTTCGGAAGCGTGCTAGGTAGAAGGAATCTAAAAATCTAAAAGTATCTGAAATATAACCCAATTTTACATTAAGACATTGACAATCCAGTGATTGTCAGTACAACTAACAATAACGTGGTCACTCTCGGGTTGGGTAACACTGAATGGCGTCAGTAGTAGTTATTTTTTTAATTTCCCTGAATTTATTTGGCCATATTTTAGATTATCATTATACATCGGACTCTGGGGGATGGAATCCATATAGACTAAGGGATTGACACAATCTTTTCTGTCAACCCCTTAGTCTATAGTCTATATGATGACTTAATCCACGATGTCGACGTATACTTGCCCCCCTATGATAAGATATATTAAAATCAATTTCGACGGCCTTCTACACCATTCATTTCTAACTAGATTTAACTGTTGGTTAATGAATATGCTTGTATCAACTATCAGAGTGCAATTTAAAGCATTCTGAAAATTGATTAACGTCTAAAATACCTAGTAGCCAAATGACTTGAGGAAAAACTACTATTTTCTGACTGCTGGCGCCATCTAATTTACTCAGCCCGTGAGCGACCATCTTTAAATGTTAAAAGATTGAATGCTTACCTTCAAACTGATAACCACGTCGGCGTCGCGACGGTGTGCCATGTTTGGATATACAGCGATAGCTAAAACGTCTGTCTAGCGTATACTTAATCAATTCATTTCAATTATTTGTGTATGTACGTAAACGCTTTATTGTACCAAACTTCACAACAACAACGATAACAAAATAGGAATTAAACTGTGTACAAAAGCGGACTTTTACCACTTAGGGATCTCTTCCAGTCAAGGACAAGTATAATGCGTTTAGTACCAAATATTTTCATAAAGAAATGTACTACATATGTACTCATAATAAAGTTTGCAAATTACTCAATTACAGTTTGTAGCACAATAAAAAATACAGAGATACAACAAGTAGCTTATATTAGTATATCTAAGCGGTCTTATCGGTAAAATTGATTTCTTCCAGATAACCGCTGCACAGAGGATACGAATAAAGTTATTACGAAATCAAATGGGAAAAGACCAGTACACAACAGTGAAACTTGGACGTTGGGTCGTCACTCGGATGATGAAATTTTCAAGATAAATAATATGTAGACCGAATTCTTGTTATGACGGGGTGCCTCCTAAATTTATGAAGTAGTAAATATATAACGACATTTTGTATGTGTTCGTCGTAAATTACATAATTAGTCAAATATATAACTTTCAGATGCGTCTTTCATCTGCTAAATGTGATGGCGGAAATTAACCTCAACTCAGCCACGTTTCCGGACGTTGGTGTCCTAATTTTTTTTAAATGTGATTCATTGGTCACAGCGGCTTTAACGCCTACAACAAATTACAGGAGTGACGACTAAAAAATATAATTTTAACGTTCAATCTCAGTTATACGCAGTCGCCAAGATAGTAAACAAGTAATTTGGTAAATATACATTTATGTTGTATTTGGAATAGTTTCGCATTGTTAAGAAATATAAAATTATTGTCTAATTGGGCTCGATTCTGCATTCAGAATCGGGCAGAATTAGACAATCTTTAACATTAGACAGAAACGTTAAAATTAGACAGCACTAAGATTGTCTCTATCCCTGTCACACAGTATTATGAAGATAAAGACGAAACTGATTTTAATGCTGTACAATTTTAAATGTGTGCCTTCAAATCAGGCCTACTTCCAATATCATCGAGAATTTCCCACTTACCTACACTGTAATATGAACTAACTTGCTGAATATTCCTATTGTATAAATAGTTAAGAAATATACCACTTCGACCATTTATATTTTACGATGTCCAACGTCTTTAAATTTAAATAGTTTAAATCATCTTTCATTCTTATCTTATACTGTACTAAAACAAAAAAACAACGAAAAAAAGGAAGAATTAAGTTTATTAACGCTGTTACACTTTACAACAATTTAAAAAATACTACAACTAAATAGAAGCAACAGTGTCAATAGGCCGCTTGCCTCAGCTTTAAGCCGCGGGAGGATCACGGCATTGGTTTTTAGGCAGAGCCACAGGTCAACTGTCAGGGAATGCCTTCGGCATTAAGTTCAACTTTGTAAATATTATGATTAAACAAATAAACAGTAACACTAATAAATATCATCAAAAAACACTTTATATATAAAACTGATATAATAGTTTACCCACACAAACATACATTACATTTTCATTACTGTCAAATGATGTATATGACCTCAACCAATCACGGCAAAGACAAAGCCTACGTTACTTGACCTTAATTGCATTTACCTAAGAGCTTTCGTTCTATTTTGTAGGGTTACATTAATCACCAAACCAACATTTCATTGCATATCAAGAACCTATAATTAACCTATAATTGCTGAATGGGATTTATTTATTATTAACAGTACAACTAGATGAACTAACCTATATTATTCTCACGATTAATGTATTCAGTACAATGGCAAAAACCCTTTCATCGAAATTTAAATGTCAAACGATGTATCTGACCTCAACCAATCACGATGAAGACAAACCCTACTCCTACGTTACCCGACCGTAATAGCCTTTACTTACGAGCTTTCGTTTTCACTTACGGAGTAATTTGCGCCCAATTAGATGCCGGGCTCGTCTCCCGCGCCACTAAGCACGGAGATTGCATCCACGATTGTTCCTTTATTCTCGAGAATCACCTGATATTGGGACGAATTGTGCTCTTTAAGAAAGGGGGAGTAAGAAGAATAAAATATAAGGTTGTTTAATATGGAAGGCAAAGTATATTTCGATTGATTATAAGCTACATTCTTTCTTTTTTAAATTGCTAAAGATTTAGTTAATAGTTTTTTCTTTGTAAACCGAAGAATTACAATACAGTATTGTACATACACTTTATTGCACAAATACTCGTAGTTACAAGATTTAAAAGTTAAAAATATTACAATTTAGGTGGTATTATCGCTGTAAGCGATTTCTTCCAGACTACCTTTGAGTAGAAACTATTACGCCACAGAAAGATAGGTTGCGCTGATTACTACATTATAAATGATAAATAGGTTCTTATATGACTATAGCAAATAAATAATAAATATTAAATTTAGATGGTTCTACACATTTACAGTTTTTTATTATTATTGATGGGTTTGCGCTTGACCCCAATCTCACCTGATGGTAAGTGATGATGAGGCCTAAGGTGGAGCGCGCTTACCCAGAAGATGCCTATTCAGTCTTCCTTTAAAAATAAACATAAGAACATAATCCACATTTTAAACAATTTACCGGTTGATTTTTGTAAGATACGTGTGACCTTACCCTCCATGTAATAACTGATGATAGCGTCTTGACTATTTTTATTAACACACGTGCATTTCAAACAGTGACCCTTTTACACTAAAAAGAACATGGCCGCCGACTCGACCCGGAGGGAAGTCGCGATAACATATTTTTCCAACGCAAAACATTGTGTGATCTTTGACAATATTCGCACACATGCAGACTTATACGCAGTCGTCACGAAACACACGCATAACAAATTGAACATCACCTTACACCGCATTCTCGGTGCGGGAACGTTTGACAATATCCAAAGAGTAGATATTATAGGTAGGTAGAAAAGTTTCACTAGATCAGTCAACAGGACTAACAAGCGAATTACTGCCACTGCAAGACATACGTTGTAAAACTGAAATAACATTATCATTATCGAACCTCCTCAGTTAATTACTCTACTTAAACCTTGTTACACAGATATCATATGACAATTCAATGTGTAGGCATAATATAAATAATTTTTTCAATTCTTTGTAAAATCATTCCCGCACCAAGCCGGTGTTTGAACATCACATTCATAACCTATCGTTCACATCCATACCGCACATGACCAAGTGGTACTTTGGCAGAAGGGAACGCTTGAGTATGGCAGCTTTCCTCCATGTTGCTTTAAGCTTCGCAAGATAAGACACAATAACAAAAATAACATTTTATAACCACAGACAGAACAATTTCATAATCATTATTTATTTATTAGACACGTGAATGATATTGTTTGGAGGTATTCTTCGGGATTAACACATGCTATGTAATATTTTATTCGAATGTGTAATGCCCATGGGGAATCAACAAGTCTGCGAAAAACGCCGAGTAAAAGTTGAAATATACTTACAAAAGAAATGGTTTCCGTTTTTTTGTTGTTTTTCAATTGAGGTGTAGGTATCAATAATTCTAAGTCTCAATTTACTCAAACCAGGCCTGACTAGCTCCGCACTTTAGATATAAAAATCTTTCGCGGCGCGGCCCCGATTTCGGGGTCAATCGGTCGGGTGTCGTGAGAGCAATGTGACGCATTTGACAACCGCTCCATAATCTGAAAGTGTAGGTACCTGCCCTAAGCAAATCGCTTTTAACTGTCAATTTGTGCGTAATATTCAGTTTAGGATTCAATCTGGCTTGCATTGAATTTTGTAGGTAAGTTTTGAAAACTGAACAAGTTTTCTTAGGGAGTGCGCCTTCCGTACTTGTATTATTACTTATTCTGTGCCCAAACACAAAAAAACAATGAAGATAATTTCGTACCCTTTTGATAGAAGTTCACATATTTAGTACGAAATATACATGTGTGTAAGATGAGCCTATTTTACACATGTAATTTTAAAACAATTAAAGGTACGGACTGAGAAAAATGTCTGTCGTACTCTTTAATGTTTCCTTATCAGAATTAATGGGGTGGTGTGCCATTGCCTTCCCCTACGAAACCTCACGACGATGATTTCCTTCCTAAAAACAATTAAAGGCGTTGGATTCTCTTATAGTTCCTCATAGATGTACAAAGCTCGTTAAAAAAAGATCCTGATCAAATTTGTGAGTAATAACAGTATTACGAGAGCTTTATTTCCAAGTAATCCTTAAACAAATGGATGTTGGACACGGAAAAATACAGAACCTTATCGTGTATCGAGCGCAATATAGATTTTCCTGTATCGTTGAGGGAGCTCTTAAAGAGAGCTTTTCTTAGGAACCTTTCTTTTCTTTTCTTGGGAGTTAGCTTTAGCATTTAAACGAGAAATATAACATAATAGCCCTTACAGTATTTCTGTAGGTCGTCCATTCTCTTATGGCTTCCTACCATGACGTATCTATGTAACATTTCATTTTCCTTTCATCTCGGCTACGATGGATCGCCTCCACGTAGCTGCTTCTTCGATTTAGCCCGTTTTAAATCCCATTCAAGGGCTCTCCTGGTGGTGGTACTACTAGATATTTTAAGGTCTAAGCTATGTCCTGCATTTTCCTTTGTCTTTACTGGTAATCCTCCAAAGTTGTTCATTGGATACTCTTCGGCCAGAAAATTCACAAGACCTGGGAGTGTCACCCATTTAAAAAAAGAAATTGGGATTCACGATTCTTTCTCCCTATAAACACCATTCTCACACAATATAAACTTTTTTTTAATCTTATTTTTTTAAGCTTGGGACTTGAGAAATCAATGCCAGCCTAGTAAGGATACACTAATTTGTCATGTTATTCAGACCTCAGTCTGAGAGATAACTTAATAAACGTATATAAATGTTTTGGATTATCGGATAACGGACTTCGCAATATTATGTTAATATCGCCATTGTGACCTACGTTATCTCCCAGAAAGTACCTTCTGTAGGCTGCGTTCAGTCCACACTCCAATACAATATGTAACAAATAGGACACCTATACATTTTGTAAATCCATCAATAAATAAAATAACCAAGGCTCACTAAGTTATTGGTCACTGAAATAAGTTTAAAGTGGAATACGAGCTAATTCTGTAATCGGATAGTTACGGATCAGTACCGAGGAGATAGGTACGATTTGTGAACGAAAGTTCCTATCTCGATAAAACGTCTATAACAATTTGTGTTCGTCGGAATTATTCAGTCGGTTGTTGCCCCTCATCCTTAAAGGTAAGCTTCCGTGGATTGGAACCGATCGCGTGTCATATATTATTGTATGTATGTAAACGCTTTATTGTACCAATAATCACAACAACAACAATAATAAAAGTATGTCTATCCCTTATCTTGTAAGCATAGCACAGGCTCTGCCTAGTTTGGGACTGGAAAATTGGTGTGAATGTCTGAGATATTTATTTATTTAAAACAGGAACTAAACTGTGTACAAAGGCGGACTTATCCCACTTCATTATTATTATAAATGTACTAAACACTATGGTGTTTAGCACCTATTATCACCACGGCCGCGAGCGGTTGCGGTCCACGGAAGTCTTCCTTAAGACTGTCAGATGTAATTAGGTATTTTCCATTTTCAGCATCGGTACAGCTAATAAAACTGACTATTTAAGGTGAAGAAGAAAGATTTCTTCAATTGGCCTAATACCTACTATAAAAGTACATATATAGTTAAAACAAGACACATAAGCTCATATATGAAATAAACATATTATACAAACAAAATTAAAAAAACGTACATAATACTAATGTAATAATAATATATATGTCGGAATCATCAGAAGTTTAGGTGGTTTACTTGAGAATCATTCATTATCTATCGCTGTGGGCTATACTGTGGGTATCGAGCAAATGAGGTAACGCAGGACTACGATTACAATTGTTTTAATAAATCACTGTACTTAGATCAACACTGACTCACACTCAAACTTTAACACTGAAATAACACTTCACTATAACCGACACTTGAGAATGAGCACACAGTTTAATGAAACATGGACAGTTACAAGGCACAACTTTACACGACGACGAACAGCAGTAGAATAGGCCTCTCTACAAGACTGTTGCTCGCCCACCTCGACTCTGTCGAAGTGCACCAAGTAGGTGGCGCCACAACTTCGCACTTACGCCCTCTAGATGGCGCGCTTGTGTTCTGTTAGCCTCGGTACTCATGACTGTCTCCAACAAATATATATATATAAATATATATATATATTAATGACAGAGACTACGATAATATTCTTTAACCAGAAATATACTGAGAACCTGTACCAAACCCTACGCTATTAAACCGTAAAAACTCCATCAAATGATGTACAGTAGTTATTAAGATCAGACAGTACGAACATACATTAATACATAAAAAATTATTAAAATTATAATTTGTACTCAACTAGGCATAAATAAAGCCTAGAGGCTGAAATTTCTTCTTAAGCAATGTGCAGAAACGACTTTTTTTAGATTTTTTAGTTTGTAATATACGTTCACAACAAATAAATAAATGTAAAAAAATGCACTTAGTTATTTCGTATGAAAACGTTTCAGCCATTCGGCGGGAGGGGTCATGCGAGTTATTCTTTACAACCTTTCGTATATCATACGTGCCTCCATTCATCCGCCGCCACTCTAGGCCAGGGGCGGCTCTAGTGTATTTCAGAGGTCAACTTTACGTCTAATAGCGCCCCTTAATCAAATCTGACGGTAATAAACTAGAAAAGGGCTGCGCTTTGGTCCGTTGTGTTGGTCCAATCAGACATAAGATAGCATAAAGCTATTTTCGATGTAAGATCGAAACAATAAACTTGACGGATTATTTCAAGCCAGGGATGAAATCATTAAAACTATCTTTGCACTCATAAAAGCATTTGTTAAAGTTGAACTTTTACAAATGTAACCAGGCCAGTAATGTAAGCGATCTCTGATGCGCAAATGTGGAAGTTTTTATATTTTTAATTATGGGTCTTTCTAATTTACATTGTATCAAGATACATACATAGCGGGTGTATGTACAACAAAATCAATGAATTTATCAAGCAATAGTATAAAACAAGATTGCTTCGACCGATTCTGTCTGTATGTTCGGAACAATCTCACCGACTACTTAATGGACTGGATCGAAATCCGGTTTTCACCATTGTTGGTGAGGCCGTCACCCAAAGGTTTTGATATACAATACACACACAAACCCCACACAACACACACCAACACACACTTTTTCTATTTCTTAAATACATATCTGTAAGTAGATAATGCATGACTCACTCTTACCATGAGTTATACTAGGAAACCTGTAATTGTCTTTGTTCAATAAGATAACTGCACAAATTGTTTAATTAAGCATAAGAATAAGCTGTTGGTTTCGTCAAATAAATAAAATAAAAAATAAAATACAACTCCATGTGGGAAGTATGGACGAACAGGTGGTAATATAAATGTTGCAATGGGAAATTATTGTCTTTTCATGTGATTTCTAGCGCCCCCTCTAACTCATAGCACAGATGAAAAAGCTGACCTGGCCATAAGAGCAAGGTCGGCCCTGTTGAAGCTGACGTTAATGCGCACCAAAATATTCAAATTCTTATGTAAGGAGCACGTAAATAACATTAGGAGAAATATTTACCTTAATTTGAAAAGAGGAAAATAAAATAAGACAGATATAAAGTATCCTCTTTTGGTCTTTTATTTTATGAAGAAGAATTAATTTTGTAAATGATCAACCAAACCTTAGCGGAAAAATAACTGAGGAACAACGTCTCGAGCAAGGAGAATCTTTGATGTTCAAATAATTATTACTTTGACAAAAATATATTCTGAGAAAAATTGGATTTCCACGTTGATCACATTTTTGCAACTCCTAATTTTTGTATGTTTAGGTCTATACCATTCTGAAAAATTTCTTTTAAGTTAGTCTAAAAAACTCTGAAACAACTCAGTTACTAAGAATATAGCACTATGAAACATTTTAACATCAGAAGCATGGAACAGCGTTAACATTCTATTTCTAAGAAGCACATTTTGTGCTGCATATATTATCACTGCGTCTAAAAATCCACAGCTACCCAAGCATATTGTGGATACAGTCCGTTCCGAATCTATCGTGGCTAAGAGCGCGACAGCTGTTCGGATTAATTTTGTCTTCCGATGTGTGGAAAATGTTGGGATTTTTCTCAACTCTATAATTACATGCTTGACGAAATGAGAACGCGTTTTAATAGCGTAAACCGTTATTTTGCGATGCTTGTTTAGTCGGGTTCTTCTCAGTGAAAATCTAGCTATAAAATGCGAGAATTTGAAAGTATGTTTGCATATTGTCATACTTGCTCAACAGATTTTAATTACACTTGGTACAGTGATAGCCTATTATATATTAACAATAGGTACTTTTTACCAATACCGATAAACTGCGCATATTTTTAGCATCGCGGGGTGGAAGTTAGTGAAGTAAACCATTTTAGTTTCTGTACGCAGTTTCTTACTTGCTTTTGTTTATTATAATGGCCTTCATGGTATAAAAGATTTTTCCAATGTCAAGTGTAATCAGTGTAAGGAAAACACGCTTTAACGGAGTAAAGTTATGGGTTGTGCCACTAGAGCACCGAGGGAGTGTCGCTCAGATCAAAGAACATCACACTAACCTTTGATCTGCCAATCTGGATTCCCGTAGGGAAGCCCTACAGCTGTAGAATTGCAAATGGCATTGCAATTGCACTTACCTGAATTATCGATAGATAAGTTCTTCTATTCACAAACATTAAACACTACTGTGGTGATCATTACATGAATACAATAGCGTTTAAAACTGAACAAACCCAAAAGAAAAATAACTAATCACTGCTTCCGCAATGGCTGCCACTGTCACCACGAAAATCTTACTTGCTTTACGATCATCAGACGAAATACGACCACGGTTGAATATAAGCCTCCCCAATAGAATGCAACTTTTGGTGGCCTACCTACATTGGGCGATTTGCCATAATCACCACGCTTGGTAGGCGGATAAGTGATCGCAGCAGATTTCTTAATAAACACAGAAGAACGCTGCTGGCCATCCCTGGTACAATTCCTCAGTCGCCTAGACGACATCCACGGGAAGATTGGGGGTGGTCCTATTCTAAACCGGGAACCACACTTGCTTTATGCAACTGTAATAGTTTTGACGTAAGTAGTAGTTCAAACGTATTTGTTGTCAAACTATCTTACTTTATGCAAAGTTCGATTCACGTAATAGCAATGTCTCATGATCCCACCGGTGTGCGGTGGGTCCGAGAGACATTTCGATCAGTAGACAACCTTACATAACTTGTAGAAGTTCAGGGCTAGGTATTATTGTAAATTTTGTATTGACATATGTATGTGTGTTTAGAGTAATCTAACCAAAAAAAAGATAAATTTGATAAGTCGTGAGCAATTGCTGATATTTTTTTCCATGACCTGACTTTCATGTACAACAAAAGATAGGTAGATAACGAATATGCCCCCAAACAAATACATGTTTTAAAGCTCGGGACCCAATCAAATGCGCCTGAATCTCTTTAATCCACGTTCAGGTACGTATATATTCTGCAATTTGACGATAAGCCGATCTGACTCGCAACGCAATATAATCTGTAAAATTTTATTCATTATACGTTTAGATTATTAATGCATGTGTACTAGTCAAAAAGCTAATACACCCTTTTTTGTACGTCTGTCTCTCTGTCTGTCCGCAGGATACTTTAAAACTATAAACCAGTTGAAGTGAAAAGAGCTTATGTGTAAAATTGCTCTGGGTTGATAGGCATTAAAAAAGTTAGAGAAACTTCATGCTTCGAGTATCAAAATGCGCATCTCGATGACCTTTACATTGACGGAACCCGCACATTGTGTACAACGGAGCCACAAAGAAGCTGACTCTATTCAATACCAAGAAAAACATCAAACAAGCATCTGTTTATTTATACGCGTTAAAGATTCAATAAAAGTCGTCCTTTCAGATACTGAAGAGGGTCAATCCGCCTGTATTGTTATCCAGGGTCACAGGGTGTTACTAAACTTGCGGTATCAAACGGTTACCGAATTTTATGCGACCCGTGTCATAAAATGATATCAGATGTCCACCACCTGACGCAATGTACGCCACCACACCTTGTGTTGTCGGTGCACTACCTCAGTTCTTCTTGGGATCTTGTCATTGCAAAATATATCCTTTAAAAAATCCCAAGCATAACTCGCTGAGCGACTTTGAACTGTATACAAGGCCAGGTCATTATCAGCCTGTAGATATCCACTCTTGAATATAGGTCTTGGCTCTAATCCTAATGCGCTAACACGAAAAGTCTACCAGCTTCCTTCCCAAGGTCTTCGGTTAATCTAATAGGCATTTAAAATACGTGGAGGGGGGCTAGACCTTGAACGGCATCGACCTTAATAGACTCATAATGCTCATAATTCTACAGACACTGAAAAAAAGGTATAAGTAACCAAACTATTTCGGCTATATCAGAACAAAACAAAATTAAGAACAAGAATTGCGAGCAATTGCGCAAATAAGATGGTTTGTATTGCTGACAATGGGTAGGTGGACAGATGGGACAGGTACTTTTCTTGACGTGTTTTATCTCCTAACTTTGACAACTTTACAAGACAGTAAATAAATCTCCAATTTTGTAATAAGACTATCAACTATCGTTTATATTTAAATGAAGTCAATGAGGTAACGCAGGAGCATCCTCGGCACTGTTAAAAACTCTGCAGAGCTGGAGGTGATATTCTATTTGTAGAGCGGCCCCTTCCATCCCCCTTTTCTAAAGAAAACAGAGATGATAGATACTAAAGAATTAGTATATGTTTATACTATACATATACATATACTATACATATAATACTATACATATATATATACATATACTAAAGAATTAGTATATGTTTTCTATCATCTCTGTTTCTCTTAATAAACGCTATAGGAGTAAATACAACGTCCAGATATTTTGATTTTAAATAATGGCTTAACTTATAGTAGCTTTTGCCCGCGACTTCATCCACACCTGAGACATTTTTTCGGAATAAAAACTACCCTACGTCCTGTTCCAGGACTTAACCTGTGTGTGCCAAGTTTCACCCAGATCGGTCCAGTGGTTGAAGCGTGATAGAGTAAGAAACATCCAAATTTCGCATTTATAATATTACTAGCTGTTGCCCGCGACTTCGTCCGAGTGGACAACTTAACATCACAGATTATTATGTATTTCCCGTATGAATCTGATGTTTTTTCGGGTAAAAAATTATCCTATGTCCTATTGTGGGCCAAGTTTCATCCCGATCCGTCCAGTGGTTGAAGCGTGATAGAGTAACAAACATCCAAATATCCAAAATTATTGCATTTTAATATTAGTAGGATTAAATGGGATGGGATTTATTGATGAACACTTCAATATATCTAAAATTACTTCCGTCATGGAGATATGTAACACCTTGTCTGTCTTATAAAAGATCATCACTTCTCACACAGCCGGTTCTGTCTTTTTTAGGGTCGGATAGCTTGTCCAATACAGCGCGTAGAAAAGCGTGAAAACTCTTTCAAGAAAACTTCTGATACAATTTGTATTTACGTCGAACAACTGTATTTAGGTTAACATCTCAACTGTCAATTGTAAACCACCGGGTGGTCGCGACTGTGACGGCGTCGCGGAGATCGTGAAAATAGACACAAAAGAACGCAATAAAAGCTACAATACATTTTCTAATAACATTAGGAGGAAAATTAATGAGTTTCCAAATGGTCGTTAGTGACAATATTGTTACAAGAGATAGGCGGTCGCAACGTTGAAAAGATTGAGAGTTATTGCTCTATTTAATGGTTATTTAACACTTCGTAAAAAGATTAGGCTAATTGGAGTACCTACGTGTATTAGTCTGTTTATATGTATTTTTTCTCGTACACATTATTAGAACTGCCGGAAGAGAGACGCTTGTAATAAATAAGACTTAATTTTTTAGCAAGTTTTATACAAAATATATTAAATTAAACTTTATTTCATACCTAGTCCATAGTTTTGTTAGTATGTTAGTAACAATAGTGCTTATGTATATCAGTTAGTATTGTTATTTTAATGGTAGACATGTACTAAAACTCTAACGAAAACTCTTTGTGCCACTTCCAAGTTATGCCTGCATCTATTCAATCTCTTATATCTTACAAAAAATTCGATGATTTGGCTCCTAAATCCTATATCAGATTGAGATCTGAGAATATAGAAACGACATGTAGAAGACAAATTAGACTTCAAGATTGACTCCGAACAATAAACCACAATCTAAAGATGCTTTCTTTGAAAACATAAAAGAAAGCTTGTATTAAAAAAAATGTGAAATGTTAAAAAGACGCCACCGTGTGTTTTATAAGTGCGATTTACGAACTATTTTAACGTTCAGCCTCTAAAACGAATAAGTAATACAATTTCCTTTAAACACTAACAAATAAATCAGCCACTTTAGACCATCACAGATAGAGCACTGGTTATTCAGCTGCACCGGAAAAAAGGCGTAAATAACATGAACAATGAACTGGGATCCGACTGACGTTTATGTCAACAAAGAACCGTTTTAGATCTTTGATCGAATGCCAAAAGCAAACCGCGCCGATGTCAGTTTAATAGGTTACAGATGATATAAAAGATATGGATTATATACATAAAATATGGCTGGCAGCTAGACTGACGTAGTGCCTAACTGTCTATAGTCATTAATGAGTCGTTTATGACCCTGGCATATCTACTACAAAATGTCATTATTAATGAGATTTTGTAGCAGATATACCAGGGTCATAAATGACTTTGTACAGTTTATGCGTAATAAATAAAGTCGTAAATTAGAGAATGACTATTTCATTATTCTATGGTTGAATAAAACTCATAGGAATACACAGTTCCTCAATAAAAGGTTTCTTTGTTTTCTACAATTTAAGTGGTGTTCATCTTATGGTATTCTTGCAACAATAATGTAGGTACCTACTATACAATAATAACGTACCATTGTGCTCTTTTCACTTGTTAATTTATTTTATTGACCGAAAAAGACCAAAAAACTACAATAACGCTTTAAAAAGACGTAAATAGTATATGATAAATACAAATGAAAATGCCGACAGAAGGAAACAAGGAAACTACATTAAAATTATATTTTAATTAAAATTACATAAGTGAGAAGAATTTTCATAATTATTAAGACTATGTACTAACGTCAGTACGAGACGAATACTGATTCCTTTTTAAAACATGGATTATGGTGCTACCTATAGCTATAAGTACGCTATGTTTTGGAAGACCCGATGAACGACAGGCAGGAAATACGCGATATATAATTGAAGCAAAATTATTATGTTCAGCGCACGTGGCCTGTAATAAACTGCAGCAGATTCATGACGCCATCAGCATGTTATTGCGCAATCAAATGATGTTATGATAAGAACAGGGAGTCCACTCCTCTACTTCATACATTTTAGTCTAGGGTTACAACATTCTTGATATTTCTTCCATGATCACGCACTTTCACTGTTACTTTTCAGAAGAAAATTTTATTTTATTTTATTTTATTCGGAAAACTTACAGCTATAGTACAAAGATAATATTACAAATATATAAAGCTAATACTATTAAAGCAGAAACTATTGCTTAGCTATGCTAGAATTTAAAAGACACGATACGCAATCAGCATATCCTAGACAGAACTCAGGTAACAGAGGTAGTTGAAAGATCAGTAAGTGGAAATAAATTATAACGATGGCCTACTCTTCCGCCTATTTTTCATAATATGAAATATGCATATTATTCATGTCACAAGATATAGCAGAAGCTGGATTTTGAATCTTAGCCATATTATATTTATCTTTTGAATTTAGGATTTTAGCTTTTTAGATAATTCTAAGATATAAGCGTCAAAACAATCTTCAAATGGTAGCTCCCGGATATTAGTTAAAATATTGCTGAAATCAAGCTTTTGCTATTATTATTCTGCGACAAAGTGAAATACATACACAATTGTTTAATCAAATTAGGATTTTCGAAAGTGCTATGGGAATTAAGTAAACAAGGACATTGTAATTCACAAATATAACGGACAAATACAACCGAGACCAACTTGTAAAAGTCCCCGGTGAGAATCGAACCCACAACCTCTGGCGCTCGAGACCAACCTACTAAGCCAAACAGGCGGTAATTATGAAAGTGTTTCACTCAGCTGAAACCTTTTGAAATTATTTATACGCGGCAGCCCTACTCAGAAATTCGAGGCGTTAGGAATTTAAATGGATCGAGCACAGTTATTGGATGCACATCGAAATGATTCTGTGTTAAGGAACGTGTAATGACCGGCGCGAACACGATGCCAAGTCGTAAACTTCTAGCATGGTCGGTGTGCAGCGCAATTTACGCCTAGAGTTGGCCAATTTACTTCATAAAATGCTATAACACGTATTTGAATTAGGGTTGAGCTGTACAAACACACACTTTTGTATTATGTCGGTTGACTGACAGGCGCCGAACCCTTCTACGCTGCCACGATAAAAACTGATATGAAAGGTGAATGCGATCGGGCGCAGCGTGCCGCCGCTATGCGAAAGGCAGACAGACATACCGCAGCCGCAGGTATATCACAGACGGACGCGTGCAATTGCGCGCAGGCGGCCGCCAGCCGTGCAGGTGTCGCTCGATGCAGACAATACCACACCCCCGACACTCCATACAATCGAACAGATTGAATCACCTACTAAAGGAGCACTAAGCCTATCCGTACACGTTTGTGTGTAAGCGTAAACTATCGCGAGAGGGACAACACATAAGTGCCTCTCTTTCTCCGGCAGCCGTACTACAAGCTGTGCTTTATTTTGCGGGTGACGTTAATCTGGCGGGGGGAGCTGAGTGCCGCTTCTTTACGTAGTAATATTTAGTATTCTCTGCATATACGTGCATAGCCGTGTGGTTTCCGGTAGAGTAGAATAGGAGCACTCCAACTCGTCCCGTGGATGTCGTACAAGGCGACTAAGGGAATACATTATAAAACATCAATCAGGCCTCCCCAACCCGTCTGGTCAGCGCGGGGAGTGTAGGCCAAATCCTCTGTCTGTCTCCGGCAGATGAGAGAGGGTTGTGCTCTTGCAATGGAGACAAAAATAACCTCATGATGATGATGATACGTAGGCACTTTCCCATACAAAACATACGATTTTTATAGACAATGTGTGGCGCGGCGCGTTATAGTGGTCATTTCCGAATAGCACTTGTGTTGCTGTAGATGATGTACTTATGAATAAAAGCAAACGATGAGCAGCAGCATGGTATGTGCGCTTAACCCTCCCGTTAATTTGAAGAAGCCTTATATTAGCAGTGGACTTTTTAATGTTGGAAATAAATGCCTTTCCTATATCTGGCAATAAACGTCGACATACTAATGAGGATAGTAATGTCTCAAACCGCCTTTTCAATAGCCATCATTCATTAAGCAAGATAACAACTTCCACTGACATAGGGTGATACCTGGACAGACGTGCAAGTTACCGGCTATTGGCTTTTATGCTTCCAATAGTTATACGGCCATTGTTCGATCGCCAGAGTTGGTTAGGAGGAGCACGTACATGTGCGGCTGGAGGTAGAAGGTCGATGCAATCGATCAGCCGGCCGCTGCCCGCCAGGCAGATCAGAACCAGATACAAAACACGCGTTTTATAATAAAGTTTAGACAAAATACGGTGACGCGCGCGATAGTGAGGTTTGACTCTTAGCGCCTTGTATGCCAAGATACCTTTATTCTTTCCAAAAATGTAACATCCGCATTTTCGTTATACCCAACGTACATTATTCAACCTACATAGGAAGGGGCGAGGGCTTACAAGACAACAGCAGTGTGTAGGAATGTAAAATTCAAATTGTTTAATATTTCACGGAAAGGTCGGCTGCAAAATGGATTAGCACTTCTCAAAATTGCTCCTACGAGTATTGTTAATGTTGCACACACTAACAGCATAATACAAGTTCAAGACATAGAAAGCGTATAAAAATATTAAAAAAGTAAGTGAGGTAATTCCATGCAAGTAAAACATTAGAGCGGTAATGAACGCAACTTTTTAACACAGTAAAAAATTCTGGAAAATTGGTATTAATATATCTACGAAAATAATTGAGTTACATACAAATAAAATCTAATAACGGATTGTGGCAAAACTAACCTGATGATGATGAAAATCTAATAAATAAAATCGTAAACTTCGCGCGTCTGTACATTGAACATATTTGCAAAAAAATGGGGGGGCGGGGGGGTCTAAGGATAAGCAATAGAACACATTTCGATAATTTTGTTTTTTTTGGTTTTGTGTATATCTGTTTGTTTGTGCACGCATCACTTAAAAAGTACTGAACCGATAATTAACTTTTATTAATTTTAGATTTTTTGTAATACTGTAGTCCACGCGAGCGGACACAGCTAGTTACATAATATAAATGTAAAGATGTCAAATAACTATTCAATGTTATATCAGTTATTTAAAAATCTACAAGAATACTACGAATAGACAAGGACAGTATATCACAAAAGAACACCTAAATCAGGACCAACTTCTAAAAAGCAGTCTGTCCCCAGTGATAATTGAATCCATGACCTCTGGTTGCTCTGATGCTCGAGTTCAACGTCTATGTCACTAAGAGATAACCGTCTAAGGTTCTAGATAAAAAGCTTACCTATGTTATGGTTAAAATAGAAAATGCAGCGACTTTGAGATCTCGGAATAAGCTTAGAATTACTCGCTTGTCAAGTCCCCATCTCGTCCTTGTAGAAAATAAAATCTTAAAGTTCAGAAAAGTCTCGCAAAATCCTTGACATCTGTTCAGTTGGAACGGATTTAGCTTAAAATCTATATAAGAAGAACGTCGTTAATAGCGCGCTCGCGGAAACCAATAAAAAGATTTTTAAATCCGCAAAGAAATCTAAGAGATGAACTACACAGCAGACTCTAAGGAATCTTGTAAGACATGAAGCAGTAAATAATTGGATGTCGCATCAACAGCGCAGCTACTTATAATAAGTTGTCTGCTAGAACAAGCCCTCGACATAATGGGAGATTTCTACCCTAACCATATCACTGTGCAGGCGCGTTAATGGTTGCGGTAGAGACGATTCTTCTGCCTATCACCTGAGTAGCCTCATAAGACATCTGGACAGTGTCGGAAACAGGTCTCTCCTCATACAGTCTTAGACTTTACAAAAGCTTTCGAATTTCTTCTTTAGCGTGTGCGAATATTCTAACGATGTTTGCTTAACCGAAAAGCCTTTCGTGGCATGAAACCGTTTGGGCCCAGATTGGATCCTCCGACATCTCGAACCTAGGGCCAGCGCACCCCCGACATATACATATGTATATATCATACATAGTATCATTATAACCAGTACCACACTGAGGAACCCAGTCTCGCTTATATACAAGGTAACCAAAGCGTACTCGCTATTGGAGCAATATATATTAGGGGAATTATTAAGTAGATTGCCCCGTTTTAGGCAGGTTGCAATACTGCTAAATCCTCATGGGACGAACGAATCATGCACGTAGAGAGAGGTCTTTAGGGATGCACAATATTCATATTATGGATTTTGATGGATTCATCAAGTAATTTAGTAGAATTTTCTATAAATGTACTATAGAATTCATCTAGTGTAAGGTACATGTCATGAGGAGATCCGACGAAGAACGAAAGTCACCGACATAGCCGAAAGGATTAGGAAGCTGAATTGGCAGTGGACGGGCCACATATGCCGTCGAACCGAAGGCCGGACGGTTGGGACAGACGAGTTCTAGAGTGGAGACCGCGGATCGGCACTCGCAGGGTGGGACGCCCCGCCGCCGCCAGGTGGACTGACGACCTGAAGGATTGGGGAAGGTCTATGGCCAACAGTGGATGTTTAGGGGCTAACATGATGATGATGAGTGTACAAGTATTTGCCAATCATTTGTAATTGTGACCTAAAGTATAAATGTCAGCTTTTGAAAGACTGGTAAATGAGCTAATATGTGCAAAGAATTTAGCTTTAGTAGATCGGAGTCATCGACTAATAATAAACCTAGAAACGCCTAAAGCAAGGCGAATATATTCTGGCAAAATATCCTATATTCTTATTTATATGTTTTATACAAGACGCCACACACCAACCGCCTACAACGTCATCAAGGTCCAACCCATCACGACGGGCTAATCCGCGTGCAACTCCCTTAGCCCTTGCATTTCAGTACTTTGACATAAAGCCTTTACATACATACAAACGTTTCATGAATGGACGTTTCGGGAAGTGAATGTTCTTGACCCGGACTCGTCAGTGATCGCAAGTAAAAGGTAAGTTTGGGCACAGAAGAAGACGTCTCTAAGCTCTAGAAAACTTTGAGCTAGTTTGTAACTTGCCCTATCCATTGTTATGTCCATCTTGTACTACAAGCTAGAAGTAATCCTCTTAACACTACACTGAACAGTGTTGCTTACACCGGGGTCTTGGGGTGGGAAAATTAATAAATAATGGACAAGTGGGAGGCTTGTGGAAAAAAACCTATTTCATCTATCTTTAGGATGGAGAAATGAAAATAGACGTATAGGAATGATACCGAGATTTATTGCAGAACGTTCTCAGTTATGATTAAGGTTTTGGATATAATCTTCAGAACAGAATAATAGTTTATCATCCACTTAAGCTGACAGTAAATACGTATAACTGACAAATTATTAAGTACTACTGTACATTTTGCACGATAAAAATACACAGATACAATAATAAAGTAACTTACACATGTGTAGGCTAGGTCTTATCGCTAAAAGCGATTTCTTCCAGACAACCTTTGGGTAACCTTTTATCGTTCAATCATTTTAAATATCTCCTTATTGACTAGAAATGGAGTTACAGAGACTATTTTTGGGACGTCAAAAATAAATAGCTTATGCCGTCATTTTCCACTTGTTTGTTACGTGCTTTAGAAATATTTCTATTAGACAATAATAAAAATATCTTAGAATTGAATTCAATTTCGCTAAAACGGTATAATGGGTTCTGGGTTCAATTAGAATTCTTGGAAGTTCTTTTAATTAGATAAGTATCTGAATTGACACACATACTTATTATACTAATTGGTATGATACTCGATCAACCGATCGATGGTTAACATAAATTCCCACAGAAAACCCCAAGAACCGCTATAGAATGAAAATCATTTAATCATTATAAATTGATAAAATATGATACTGATTAATATTAACTTTAAACATAAATTCCCATGTAAATTAAATAAAAACATGCATGCTACTGAATCTCTACAAAATTCGGTGCAATTCACCAAACGTCGCAAAAGCGAAGGGCCATGAATTCACCAAGCGTATTCTCAGTGTTGCCACATACCACAGAAAATATATTACTATAGGTACACATACACACATTAATTACTATATTTTACAATATAGTTTAAGTCCTAATGATGAAGAAATGAATAAGCAATAGCAAGGGAAAAATGCATAGAAGAGTGAATAGGCATCTTCTTGGTAAGCGCGTTCTACCTTAGGCCTCATCATCACTTACCATCAGATGAGACTGAGGTCAAGCGCAAACCCATCAACAATAAAAAAAACTAGCATGTGATGTCTAGGGGTGGAAGTTAAGATATATTCTTTATTGCACAACTTAAAACTAAATACAGTAATAAATGGTGTGTACAAAGGTGAGCTTATCTCTAAAAGAGATCTCTTCCAGCCAACCCTACAGGGTGTGAGACAAGGCAGTAAGAGCGAGGGGGGCAAAATAAGTGCATAATAAACTACATAATAACTAAATACCTGAACTATATATATACATATAATAAATAATAATAACTATAATAAACATACTTACATAAATACATACCATATCATACTGAGTGAGACAGATAGTGCTCTTTTAGTTTAGTTTTAAAGGATGTCACCGACGTACTATCTCGAATGACCGTCGGCAGTTTATTCCACATCTGCGCGGCTCGGACAGTGAAGGAATTGAAAAAGAATTTGGTGTTGGATTTGGGATAGGTGAGGGTCTTGGTGATGCAGGCACGTCTAGGACGTTGGGTGGGGGGTAACTCGTGGAAACGGGAACGGAGGTATTCGGGAGCAGAAGGATTTTTGAGGATCTTGTAAAGAAGGGACAGGATGTGCACATCTCGGCGAAGACGGATCGGGAGCCATTTTAACTGCGAGCGGAATTCAGAGACGTGATCGAATTTCCGTAGACCGAAAATAACATGCTGATAAGCTAAAAAGATTTTTATAGTCTATATTTTTATCACTTGGCTTGTGCTACATTCTAGAAGAAATTAAAAGTAAATATATTTCCGATTTTTTTGAACACTCTATTCTGATTATAAATATTAAGCAAAGCGCTTGGCTCTTTAAAAAAATCAGATTTTGCTAACAAGAATTTGCTTCAATCCAGGTAATTGAAAACGAAGTGTACCTACTGAACTTAATATTTAAAAATCATCGGGTTTTTTTCGCCTACGTGTATTGCCAAGTCACAACACATTCTAGTCTTTAGGATGTGGCAACACTATTCACGTATATAAGCTAGTAGGAAGAGAATATATATATATCACGTCATGCCTTATTAATATCATGTACAATGCTATCGCAGCTATAACTATAACATAACAATTTATCCTATCCTAAGAGAAACGTTTTCACACAGTTTGGTTAGACGGTGGGGAAGGAAAGGTAATAAATTTTAATGACTGTATTTCCTTGTCTAAGAGCTAAAATTCTTTTTTTTTGGGGTAATTCAGAGAACCTGGTATTATTTCAAACGAAGTCGCAAGAGCTTTTGTGGTCATAACTAGAATTTATTGTCGTAACGTCATTAAATATAGGGTGACTCAAAAGGAATTTATGCTTTGTCGTTTTATTTCGAGTTGTAACTTTTACTAAGTAAAGTCAAGAAATCAATTTAAACGTCTTAACACTAGCATCAAACATGCGGTACTACCGGCTCTCATTAAAGTTTTTTCTTACAGTAAATAGAACTTAAGTTTATTTCGCCTCGACAATTTTTGCAATCAAAATGTATTGCCATCTGTTGTGCTATCAGCTGTCCCATAAAAAGTACATCATATATAGGTTATGGTAGGAAGGTTCATACTCTACCAGAACAAAATATCAAAACTTGAGCTCATAAGTAAAGGTTCCCAGGTGTCTGACTCCAATTTGATTCATTTTAAGATATGTTGAAGCATTGAAAAATAACGACACGGCGTTTTCATGGGCCCAAATTAGAGGAAATTGACCTGTGATGAAAAAAAAGGACTGAGCTACTTTATTTTTTTTTAAAAAATCAATTTTGTTTAAATTCACCATACTTATATTGGAAGCCCTTGTAAATTATTATTTTTTATAGTGTTATATTAACCTGTAATACAAATTCCCTTTTCTAATTGCTGAGCTGCTTTTGCACATTGTTCTTAAAAGTTGTTCATTTAATACGAGTATACATTTTAGAATGCTGCACAACTACTTCCTTTTTTACAGAAAACAGGTTTGCTGTTTTACTATTATAACTATTATTTTAAGTTAATGTTAGTTACCTCATCACAAAAAAATTTAAATAAGACACCAATTAAAAGTTTAACAAGTAAATTTATTAATACTAATTCAGATGAGATGTTAAAACTGCCATCCTCCAGCCCTGATATACAAGCAATAAATAAACAAGGATGTACAGAATTAAGAAGAATATTCATGATTAAAGCCAAACCCCCTTTGCTATAGATAGAGGTCTATCTTTGGAATGAAACAACACAGAATGATTCTGTCGTCAGAATTAATGAGGTGGTTTGCAAGGTGGTTTGCCATTCTCTACCTTAATTCGCACACATTGTTCCTACAAATTGGAAAATTTTCTAGCGATAGTTTCTACGGTTCCTGTAAATACCTTCCTCCTACCTATTATATCCGTTTTAGTCTTCGTCTTCCTAGAGTCGTGGTAGCGTAGTTGGTAGTGCGCTCACCACTAAAAAGCCAAAACGCAGTTCATGAAGTCTAGAAGTCAAAACAAGTCCTCGTTTAGTTTATCGGGCGTTTTGGTTAAGAAAAAAAAAACATACCGTCGAATTGAGAACCTCCTTCTTTTTGAAGTCGGTTGATAATATTAATTGAACAACAATGTATAGATAATGAGGGTAAATATTTTGATCAAATAAATAAATATGTAACAATTTTTATTTTTTCAGTACAAATCGGCCATTTCATATTTTAACCCCAAATACTATAACTCGAGAACTTTAAGAGTACAATTTTCGAAAGTCAAAAGAATTTGTAGGGGGAAAAAAACGTCTGTGGTCGTGCCATCAAGCATCACACTATTAATGCATAGAATATGTCCCGGAATTTATTGGATTTTATGCTCTAGGTGTCTCATTCGACATCCACAAGAAGACAATGATACAATTCTTACCAGACACCATTCGGAATAAAGTGGCTTAAGACTAATGTTTTTAAATATCTAGATAACTGTATTCTTAAAAATAATCTTTTAAACTGTTGGTATCAACCATTAACGTAGAATGTAATCTGGGATGGTTTACTGGAAACCCTTGAGCTGCAGCAGACAGGTCGATCTAGAAACAAATCAACGAGTAACTCGACTGCGCGAATCGAGTTAGTATACCTATGTATTTATTACCAGTGGCGGTCCAAGCTCTTATTCGGCGGAAGAAGAGGGAGGTCCCTTTTAGAAGTGGCCATTTTAAGAAGTCTTATTTCGGGAATAGATAATTTTTAGAAGTGGTCATTATGGGTGCAGACATTCGAAAATTTGTTTACATTAGGAATTAGTCGTTATCGGCCGAAACACTCTCATGGTCTCTATATTGAAGAAATTTGCATAAATTCTACATTGTAAGTAAAGTATTTCTTCATGACCTACTCAGAATCAATAAAGGAGTAAATTACTATGATCAAGTTAGCCAGTAGCATTAGCTATTCTTTGAATCAGGTAAGTTTTACACATACAGTGCTTAAAATAGGGTCTCTCCCTTATCCACCCCATGGAACCGCGCCTATTAGATTTATTAAACTTTTCGGGGCTCTTAAGTTTTTAGAAAAATTCAGTTACGTAGAGATTTGCGATCCGAGAGAGATTATACACAAATAAATGTTTAAAATAACAAAATGATAAAAGTTTGAAAGAGTTATTGGACCGGGGTAAGGCCTACCCGTGGCTGTAGAACCTTAGATAATCATAAGAACAACTAAATATGTATCTGAGGTACTGATTGTAAGTAAACTCCATTATTTTTGTAAAATAAATGTACTGCACATTATACTAAATGAACTATTAAACTTCCAGAGCAAAATAAAAAAGTAAAACATTTTATTTACGACCCTAATTTCATCAGAACGACAGCGTCCATTAGAGTGTCATCAATTATATCCCAAACCATGTTTACACGACACATACAATACAATAATATACTTTATTGCACAAATAAAATAAATACAGTTACAAATTGCATAAGCTGTTTGTACAATTTATTCAGTCTTATCGCTTTAGAGATAAAAATGATGCGCTTTAGGAGATATTTCATATTGCAAATTCGGAAATCACAGAAAAAAATTGCCTAAATTCCATTTTTGACGGGAAGCATCGACAATACAAACTCCGAAAGAATGTTCAGAAAAGTTGGGCTTACGAAAGTTAAATGGAAAAGTTTGGCACTCAAATTGACAGTCGCGACAAGACCCGGGTTTGTACAACCAGCCCCTAACTGAATGAGGTTAATAAAATTGATTCCAGCTACGATATAGGGTACTAGCTATTACCCGCGGCTTCGCCCGCGTTGTATAAGTTCACACGGGAATACATTTTCCCATATGCCTATGTTCATTTCCATGACACAGACTACATACATATCATGGAGATCGCTTGAATAAATTAGTCGAAATAAAAGTAACAAACAGGCAAACTGGATCACTACCGTATTAAATATGCTATATCACATTTACGAGTATTATAAATTTATAATATTTATAGGTTAGGACGTTAGGATTAGCAGTTGCCCGTGCATGGTTTCGGGATAAACCTTAAATAGAAAAATACCTTAATTTCCTTTCTCTGGTGGTGAATTTTCTTAAAATTAAAATTAGATAAAATCTAAAAATCACCAGTTCTGGTCCTGGTTGTATTCAAGTGGTGTAGTGAAACAAAAAATTACTGATAAAAAAAAACCTGTTTGAGCTATATAGGAATGGGACAGATAGACACAAAAACTTAACGTGTCATAAACATTTAGGGACTACAATCTTCTGAGTGTAAACAACTTATGGATCAAGTGTTAAAATGTCATTCACACTAAGTTGACAGATATGTGGGAAGTTAGATTAAAAGTTAAGATGTGTTATCAATTAATCATCCATGACGAGCGTGTTAAGTCATGATTATGTTCATATGAATATGACGGATTTAGTAGAATGATCTACGTGACATAGTCAAATATAAAAAAATACCCAAATCGCTTCAAGTGTGCCTATAAAATATGAAGAGATCCCTCGATTTCTTCAGGGTTCCATCATCAGATCCTGAATTAATGACCATGGAACCACATGGAATGTATAATACCCTATCAAACAAAAAAATATATTTCAAATCGTCTCAGGCGTCTTCGAGTAATCGGGGAACATACATAAACATATAAAAAAAAAAGATTCCGACGAATTGAGCACCTCCTCCTTTTTTTGAAGTCGGTTAATTAAAAATTAATAAATTTAATCAATAAGACAACGTAGATATCGTTATTATTAAAATTTACATTAAGAAACTCTTCCGCCAGTAAGCGTTTGTTTGCTGCAGGGATTCTGTCCGGCAAACAGTAATAAAAAAGTCTTAATACTTATGGAAGGCTTGGAAAGTAAAAGTTTTAACCATACTCGGCAAGCAATCAAGACTTTTTAAAATTAATCTGGTAATTAAAATTTGAGTTCCTACAAGGAATATTGATTATAAGGGTGCAAAGGGGGTATTTTTGTACTTATGAAGGCGTGTTTAACTTTTGTTATTTGAATTTTTATCGCCTCGTTTTCTCCGTGGTCCAGGCATTTGTCTGGAATGCCAACGGTTGTATTGTATATTCGATTCCCACTGGTTACACAAATTTTAACATACTGATTTTATTTAGTCTGGCGCTAGCAACTAGTATACTAACTCTGACTCATGGTCATGTTCGCTGCCTAATGGCCCAATTAATCGACTTCCAAAAAAAGGGGAGGAGAGTTCGAGGCGTATGTTTTACAAGAGGTTATAATCGAATTGGTTCTATTTAAATTTCATCTGGTTTTATACTTTTGTAGGAATATATATTTGACGAATAATACTATCCTGATGTTACTCAATCACGCTCCAACCACTGGACGGATCGTGATGAAACTTGGCACACATATAGGTTAGGTCCTGGAATAGGACGTACAAGAAAAACATCCCATTCCTACGGTAAATACATAATAATTTGTGATGTTAAGTTGTCCACGCGGACGAAAACGCGGGCAACAGCTAGTTTTAAATATTTATTTCGGTATTAAAAAAGATTGCAGTACCAAAAAGTTTCTGATTAAAGTTTTTCTTCAGAAGCAGATTTGAAGTCGGGATTTTGTTGTAAAAACGTATTAACTCTATTTTGCGTTTGTCAGGGACTAGGGTATGATGTTGTTACGTCCTCCCAGTAACAGCTCGCTATTTACATTACAATTAAATTGCTCCAATCACCATTGCTATTTCGTAGTTAATTTAATGAGATCGTCGAGTCATAAATAAGTGATATGATTAAGTAGTCTCGTTAGCGTGGTGAATTAGCAGCTTTGGCATAAAGCCAACTACACCTGAGAGTAGATGCATCGCGTTGTAAATTAAATCTCTACAGATACTCTTGGTATCTTGTGACACTGGGCTGTCAAGATCATGCTGAGCATATAAACCCAGGATGTCATCTTGCGGAACAACTACTCGTACATAAAATGCTGCTGACTTACTCTTTATCTCGGCTATTTGTGACAACAGCGGAGACATAAAATGTTCTTAGTCGTCTGGAAAGAAGTAGGTTTTCAATTCGACTTTTTTATGTACGTTCAGAATTATTTTTGCATGAAGGTACCAATTATGATTATTATTTTTAAATACATTTAGATCTGGTGATGAAATCCGGAGGAGAATACCGGAATTGGGTTGAGAACAGGTGACGTGCTGAAAATGAAAGTTCTACGAATTTTGGATACTTGCTCCATTCTTATATCGGACGGTACTTGGTTAACATTACAATTATATACCCTAACATTCACAAAATAGTAACACAATAGCACAATAGCAGACAAAATGTAGTTGAGAGGTTAACGCGTGTAGCCGACGACATTCTAAGCGTAAAGCCTATGATACCAACATTAGGTTACATATGACGACGGGATGGTATATAGTAATTAAAGTCTAGAGATTTAATAAAGCATCATGGTTGCCGGCTCGAGGGGAGACGCCATAGCGTTTTCTTCCCGATGCAAAATATTCTGTCATTTTAGAGTGAGACGTGAACACGTGAACATTTGTGCGCTGTCGCCATGAAACACACACCTAACAAATCGAGCAACACATTTATAAACCACACGGATACGCGTATGCCCAGGTTATCTTATGCCGTTTTGCATAAAAACTCTAAATCGAGACTTCATAAAAGACTATATTAAGCAGGTCGACTTGGCATTATGATTACTTATATAATTCTACTAACTGATACATTGTATGGAAACTTGTGACAAATTAAACATTTTAGTATGAATCCAGGACGCCATCTACATTGTGTAAAATTACAGTGACTGATAATCGCGTCGTACTCAGAAAATAATATTTATTCACTTTTTTTATATACTTCAATCATAGATTTACTTCAATGTATAATTATGTTACAGTCAAAACCAGAAGTCCAGCGAACCCAGGTTCGATTCTCAAACCTAGGATCGCCGACAACGACAAAATCAAACAGGAGGGTTAGGTTGGGCAATCTCTTGACTAATCAAATTAATATATTAAGCAAAATTCTGAAAGCCGCTCTTTTAAAATTTCACAGCACTAAAAATAATTTTGTCTATCTTTCTAATATTGTCACAGAGATAGAAATAAGCCATGTGGTTCCCGGTTTAAAATAAAGCCATTTCCAATCTTCCCATGGGTGTCGTTAAGGCGACTAAGGGATTTCCCCAGGGACGAGCAGCAGCGTTCTCCTGTGTACATTAAGATTACCAATTACTGCGATCGCCCATCCGCCTAGCAAGCGTGGTGTATTTGGCAAATCCCCTAATGGACAGTCCACTAAAAGTGGCATTCTATTGGGGAGGTTTATGTTCAGTAGTAGACGTGTTTTGGTTAATGATGATGAAATAATGGTGCTGTAAAAAATTTCAAGTGTGGCCTTCAGAATTGGGCCCATTTCGTTACAATTTGGCGCAGGGGCGTTGCATTTCAGCGAGTTGTGGAATACACTGACAGTCAGATAATGCATCATTCGGACAATGACAGATGCAGAAATAGAGCGATGATGCAGGTCAGGCTGACAGCTAAAACGGACAGTGTCGTACTTGTGAGTAATTGCCCTGTGCACCTAACGATGTGTTGTGTGACGTTATTTATAGAAATAACTCGATTAAAGTGAATCACGTAAGTTGTAAAATCATGTAAGCGAATAATTTTAAAAGACGGATTGAATTTTTGAAGGTCCCTTGTGTTCAGTGTCGTTTTTAATAGGACTTATAAGATGTATGAAGTTTCTAAATCACAATAAAGCTAATGACGTAACCTTCAAAATAGAACAGGTATGCGTAAAATTCTGCTATGTTATATGGGTGTTGACTAAACGAGAAAGAAAATTATATAGGAAAGATTCAAAATTCCGTCCTTAGTCTTATGATCATCAACTTGTAAAGACGTCAGTTGTAAATATAATAAACAATAAATATTTTCATACATTCACACCAATCATCCAATACCAAACTAGGCAGAGCCTGTGCTATGGTTACTAGATAACAGATACACATACTTAAATTAAATTTAAATAAAAAATAATGACTACACAATCAATAATGAATGATAATTAATAATCCAGAATATTCATCTATTATGAATGTTATAAATATAAATGCCGTGTGGTTTCCGGTAGAGTAGAATAGGACCACTCCAACTCTTCCCGTGGATGTCGTACAAGGCGACTATGGGAATACATTATAAAACATCAATCAGGCCTCCCCAACCCGTCTGGCCAGCGCGGGGAGTGTAGGCCAAATACTCCGTCTGTCTCCGGCAGATGAGAGGGTTGTGCTCCTGCAGTGGAGACAAAAGTAACCTGATGATTATGATTAATGTTATAATAATCTTAATGTTTTTAAGCTAATTTAATGTGTATATGTCTGTACAGGTTGAGTTTAATTGTTCTAAGAAATATGTTATGACGTCTACCTTAATGTAGACGTATGTAACGTTCTTTATTTGTGTACATAGTATAATGTTATCTAAATAACATTATACTATGTACACAAATAAAGAATAAAAAAATATATATAAACATGCATGACTTGGGATACAAACATCATCATCATACGAACATTTGCCCCTAGCAGGATTCGAACCCGCAACATCCGGCGTGGCAGGCCAAGAGCTACCCCGTTCTGCCACGGTGGTGGTCAAACATGAGTAGTATTGTTTATAAAAGCCACTTAAGGAATGACTAACACTAGATGGCGCTAGAAGTCGAAAAATAGATTTTAATATTTCCTGAATTCATTTGGCCACAATTTTGGAAACATAATTATTTGTTTTTTATTTCGCTGGTTTCATTTATAATGCATTTTTTACCATTCAGAAAGCTGGTGCACATAAATGGATTACCTAAGCGTTAAATCAAATGTCTGAATTCTTTGAGTGGTAGTCTAGGATATCGTTGAAATTGATTTTTTTTATCAAAAATGGTGGTAATTAATTACCACCATTTTTGATAAAAAAATCGATTTCAACGATAATTTCTTACTTTCATTAAAGATTAGATACTTTTTTTCGATTACTGGCCTCAACTGGTGTTACTCGTGAGGTTAATCGACGCGTTGTACCCTACCTAAAGAACGAAGAGTAAAATAAACATAATTATTTTATCAAGATGCCTACTCTCATATTTAAAAAAACCACCGATGACAGTCTCTTAAGGCATCTGTGTTGGCTAGGTCTAGGTTGCATAGATTAGCCTAGATTGCTTGAGTGGTTATACGGCTATTATTCAGTAAGTTGTGTAAAGAATCCTAAAACCTCGTGTAATGTATGTGCTGAATTTCACTCCCATTCCTTTCAGCCTTTGTAACTATATTAAAATAATTATTAAACATCATAAATGCGATTAACTCTAAATATTGATACAAAGATGATGTTGTTGCTACCTAAAATTACCGGACAATCTCAACTTCGCTACAAAAGGCAACAAAGGAGAAATCGACGGAAAAACCTATCAAAACTTGAGAAAATTCAATAAGGGCACTTTGAAAGTTTGTTAAAGAAAGTAACGGGAATATTCTTTATGAAAAAAGAAGAATCCCAATTTGTGTCGCCGGCAAAATAAAATACAGCACGAGCCCGCGAGGGCTTTGAGGAATCGAGTTTGCTTAATAAGTTGGCCAGGGAAAGTTGGGCTACCTGTTTAGCGCCCTCCAAATTAGCAATTAAAGAGATTAGGCTAGGGAGATAGCTTCGCGCTTATTTTTTATGAATATCTGTCAATTTGCCAATGCCAATTTTGTAGGAACCATTCAAGTATCGAGTTTAAGTTAATTAACTTCTTTGTTACATTGCACATACGAGTACCTACTAAGTAATGTATTAGAAAACTAAAAATTCCCATAACTTTTAATTGAGTTAGCCGATTGCGATGAAATAAAGACTAAATGTTAAAAAAAAAGTCCATCAAAATCCGTTCAGTAGTTTTTAAGTGATGCGTGCACAAACTCACAGACAAACAAACAAAAATTCCAAAAATGATTGAAATATGTTCTATTACTTATCCTTAGACCCCTCAATATATTTTTTGCAAATATTTTCAAGATATTATATTAGATTACGAACATACGTATATTATCATATGTTACCAAGAAGGGTGCAGCTTAGGATCGATTGAGGCCCATAGCATTGTTGCTATACGCTGAAGACTAAGTTATACTGTCTCCTCTGTTCCTACCTCTTTTCCTACTTCGCCTCTTTACTTCTTTAACTAGTATCCCTGTGGCCCAAGGTAGCGTAGATTCAGTCCTTGGGAGTCGCCCTACCTCACTGATAGGTGTTATGTGTCTGGTAGGTGGAGGTGATCCCTCGGTTGATCCTCAGAGGAGTTGCGGAGAGAGAATGGTGAGGAGGCGGGAATGTCTCTCCTATCCTTGAAACTAGAGCACAACAATGCTAGCATTGCTGTTTGGCGGTAAGACATAGGTAAAAGGGATGTCAAGACATGACAATATCAACACTCCTTAAAATAAGCAAGTGTAACATACTCTCATTCAATTTAATTATAGTAATCTAAGTGAATATGCTCACAAACGAGCGTCTCAGCTCACGCGAAGTTATGTTGCTTCATTAAACAGCATTGTTGACTCCTGAAGTTTAATAATCATACCTGAAAGGGAAGAAAATGCATGATATTAGAAAACTGCAGTTTACTACTAGTTTAAAATATTTTTAGTAACTTTACAGGGAGATAACAAATCTAAGATTCAAAAAAATATAGATACTGAAAGACCGTTTTCAGGATCTATTATTACATGATAATGATTAACAATTGCACATATCAAAATATTAAGTAAACAACTTAAAATTTGTATAATAATTTGGGAAATATGTATTCAAATTGTTCATATTACAAATTAATAGATTATTACAGTCATACTTAAAATTGTATGATTACATGAATTGAGTACGATTAAAACATTAAAATAAATAGGAAAATACATATTGGAGCTCCCACTAGACCATGCAGTCTGTATCGGAGAGCTTGAGATTCCAGCTTACATTACAACTTTAAGACAGAACAGATATTGATAGAAAAAGAGTGAGATAGGGTGGTAGTGTGGAAAATATGAGTAATTGTGTGTAGGGGTGAGTGTGTGTGGGGGGGGTGGGGGTGGAGGGCGTGTGGGGGGTGTATGTGTGTGTGTCTGGCGTATGATAATGAGTTGTTTAATTTAATTAGGCGTTCTGTTTGTGTATATGTCTTAGAAAGTAGAAATTCTAGTAGTATCTGTGTACATATTGGGTACATACGTACCAAATGTTTTAAACGTCGTCAGAATAAGAAGGAAACTGGATGATTGCTTCTCAAACAAAAAATCGCATGAAATCTTGCAAAAGTATTTTATAAGGCATAGAGTAACACAGGCAACTTTTTACCGTGGGAAAGTAACACGAAACCTTGAATGTTCGTGCGAAAAGCTATAGATATGTATAAATATATTGTTGTTTTTGCGCAATTAAGCAACAATCTAAACAAAAATCTTTCTCCAACCATAGGTTTCGGTTGTCAATATTTGTTCAGCTCCTTATTAAACGTTACCGAGATAAAATAAAAGTTAAAAACATTGCATGACCCAATTTATTTTCTAGATCGATAAAGCATTTAAACTCCGTTTACAAACAAAAAGGTACACAGGCAGGATACGCACAGTTCCGATGAGTCCCTGAATTAGTGATGGGCACCGCTCGCTATCGATTATCGAAAAACAACGTATGACGAATCGGACTCGTCCCCGGTCGTCATTAATCAAATCACGGTTCCGCGGTTTATGGCATACTAATTACAGTTTGCGCGGAAATCACACGCAACGTCATAGTACGTGTAATTACTGCGTTAACTCGAATACGGAACGCTTAATACGGGGATGATGCTGATTACGCTTCGCATGCGGGCTCGGGCCGAAGGTTCGCCCAGCTCGGATGTCAATCACGTTACGTCAGCCCATTGTGATGTAGTCAATGTGAATTTTGTATGCACCACTCCCTGGTCATGGCCTTTTGGTACACTTAACACGAGTTTAAAGTTCAATGTTTGTTTTGATGTTTGAAATATACAATAATAGCTGCTAAATTGTTGATTATTATTTATTACGTATCGCTAAGGTCACACATTTTATTAACAGTCGATCGAGCAAGTTAGAGGAAAAAGATAACGCCTAAAATTAACGCCTTTTTATCTAGTTATAACTTTAATTATCACTATATATGATTTACGCCAAGCTTTTTTAAATGTGTTTACTTATTTTATACGATATAATTGAGATGAGGTCATCATTGTAATCAATTTAATAGACATGGTTAGCTTGCAAAGACATACCCGTCCTAAGATCATGTGTTTTAAGCGAGTTGGATTTTAATCTCTACCGTACTATCCAACATCATCATCATCATGTGAGGGTATACAATGAACTTCTTGAATAACACTGCAACAAGGACATCACTAGTCAG
The DNA here is from genome assembly GCA_947086405.1 of Esperia sulphurella. Taxonomy (NCBI): domain Eukaryota; kingdom Metazoa; phylum Arthropoda; class Insecta; order Lepidoptera; family Oecophoridae; genus Esperia; species Esperia sulphurella. The sequence continues at coordinate 11,589,410 of OX352264.1, forward strand.
GTAGTTCGATGAACATAATCTTGCACACGTACAGTGCTCCCCGCGGACTCATAAACGAGGTGATAAAATGTTGGTACCACACCTCAATGTTTACCCCCCGAACGCCTGTTTATGGCTCTTTATTCACTATACGGACGCACATAATGAACTTGGGCTTCATATTTCGCGTTACACAAGGAAAAATGGGATGTGATAAATCTTAAAAAAGACCTCAATTTGTTTGTCGCTCGTACGGGAGTGTGTTTTTGGTAGAACGATGTTTATGCCACGGGTCAATTGTTTTCAGGAAAATATGTATAGAGAAAAATGTATTTACAAATTGTTACCGGTTTTAGTACCTATAAGTATTATTTTGAATCATATAATTCATCAGCAAAACCAGCTAAATGCTCAAATAGTCCTTCTTTAGTACATATGTGCTCTCTACAACTCATTTGCCCTAACAAAAATTAGAAGATATCTAGTTAGTTAATTAGATGACGATTAAAATTCAACTTTTGTAGAGCCTCAAGAAACTATCATTCATGGAATATAAACAAACAATTACGTGACCTATCTCTCCAGTCTCAAAACAAACCCACTCCATTGTGGGTGAGACAATAAACGAAGGAAACAATTAGTTCGACTAATTAGTACTATAGTATGTACAATGAATAGAATTAACAGAGACCTTGAATTGTGTCGTTCCTGCGAAGTTGTTTCCGAAGAATAGTGAAATTTTTCACACCTTTTGCTGGTGACTTAGGATGATTGTACTTTATCATTTATCAATTAGTTATTTGTACTTATAAATTCTCATTACCTCCAAAAAAGCGGCATGTTAAATTGTATACACACTATGGGAGGTAGTAAATAATGGCCGGATCTTACGTTTGCCACTCTCGGCTTCGCCTAGGGTTACTTTACCTCCCTAGGTATGTAATTTATTATTGTTTCCACATATCCACATTCGGCCTTTAAACAATTAGAAATACAACTTCAGATATTGTCATTTGATCTAATATCAAAGCCCAAAAACAGTAATGTAATAGTACTGTTGCTTAAAACGTAAGCAAAGTTAACTTACCAACTGACATTTAATGTAAGTGGCCATTTGACGTACTCTGGTCTTGTGTAAATATGCAGCTCTAACTATTTGTAAATAAGTTGTTTAAACGTACAGAATACGATTTGCTGAAGGGCATTAACGCGATGTTATCGGCTCAGGTGGAACAGCGATAACGAAATGCTTACTACAGACGAAAGCGCAACTAGAAAATACCTACCATATTTATTTTTGTGCAACGCCTTTGGGACTTGAATATAACGAGACATAATTTGCTCAGTTATGACTTTACAGTTTAAGCAAACTGATAAATAGCTTAACTGCAAATTGTTTATCCACTGTCCCACTGCTGGGAAAAATCGAGTGTCATTTTTGAAAAGCCATCCTTCCACCTTCGCTTTGTCTTCCGCGGCTAGGACGACTATCTTGTGGCAACCATTTTCATTGTAATAATGGCTAACTGAATCTTGCAGAAGCGCAAAAACCGTCACAGTTTTCACATTCGTTCAGTTTGCAATGTGGTCAGGGATTACTTTACTGGACTTGTTGAGCAAGTCAATTGTCAATCAAACATTACTTCCAGGAAAAACTATACTGCACACATCTACAATTTACCAATCCTTATCTCGAGATATTTTTTCCGTTGAGTCTTTTTTAGAAGTCTAAACAATGATATTATATTCTTTACTTTTACGCTATAAATATATCCCAAATCATCGTTGTTTAGACAGTAACTGTAGTGGCCTGACTGTGGAGAATGTGGGTGAATGAGTTTGATCATTGAGCTATTATGCTAATAGGCCTCTATCGTATGCACAGGCAGGCTATATTATTGTGCGCGATAAAGTGGTCACTGCTATGTGACTATTATAGGATACTAACTTTCTACCCTATTGCTTTTGAAAATTGTCGTTTAATACTAAAAGTTTAAAAAGTGGAACACTCCAGCCGCAGGCAGACTTTTAAAGCAAGATAAAACACTTAAAAAAACATGAAGTGGTTAAAAGTTTGAGAAGAAGAAAACTAGGATCTAAACGGTCAATCTGGCTAAAGTCATTTTGAGAGAAAATTTTAGAAAACAAAATAGAAAGGTTATTTATAATAAGTAGCAAAGCCATAAAAAGTATTCCTTATATATGACATATTTTAAGTTTCGGGGCGTTAAACATATTTTTTCACTTACGACAAATATGTGATAAATTTTTCACGTTCATAAATGAATAAAAACCTTCTTTAGAACTAATCAGACTACAACACAAAATATTTTCAAAGAAAATTTAACGCAGTATGCAACGCATGCAAAAATAACAGCAAGAAATCAATATCAGCAACACAGTAACGCGCAAAGGCAAACATGAAACGAATTTATGCTCAGACGCGATAACTACCGGCGTATCGGAGTGCATTTTATAAACAATCTTTATCGTCGATTGTTCGGCCTCTTGGTGACCACTTGCGTTGAGCCATTGTTTCATTTCCACTAACCAGAGAATTTTAATCTATCCTCGATTTACAGTTACAGCGATTGCATCACTTGGATCGTTCCAAGACATGAAGTTGGAACTGCCAAACAAAAGCGGAATGTAGCGGTTTTGCCGGACTAACTGCGGCATACGATTGTAATAGCGTTCAGCGTTTCCGCGAGAAATAAAACTTCTCAGAATATGTAAGTGAAATGAAAAAGCAAGAATCGTTGGTGTCAGATGCAACGACAGTTCGCAGTACGAGACTCTTTGAAACTTTGGTTGCATGTGCAAGAAGTCTGCGGTCAAAGTCGGATATTGTTTTATACTGAGTCGTGCGATGGTTTAATATATTTTTCTTTCACCACGATTGAGAACTCACTGTGTATAGAGAGATAAATGACGATAAAATAATAAGAGCACAGATTGGCAGTTTTCGAAATAATATTCTGAGATGTCTTATATTTACTACGTACAGCCTTAATATCAAAATTCCTAATACACACCCTACATAAATAATAAACAAGCGTCGTTGAACTGAATTGTAAAAACGTGACACTGAAACAAAACTTCATTGCCGGAAAATGTTCACAGCACGCGATTTCTCCAAATGATATTCTGTCAGAGTGCATTATAGCTCAATTTTAAGCGGCACATGTAACTGCCGATATGACTTTAGACTATATCTAGACATGATGTCGGTGACGTGGAAGCTTTAAACGATTAGATGGACGATATTGTTATTTGAATTTAAAATCTAGCTACGTCCACATTGGGTTTCATTTTGTCTGTAGCATTTGCTTTATTTTTATTCGAAATATGCCTGCGGGCTGGAACAGTGTGAAGTGAGATTTATGGCAGTTGAGAAACAGTTCGATTTCGGTCCGTATATGAATATGTTCGACCAAGATCTGAAGACTGGTGATTTGGGACCATTTGCCCCGCGGATACCTTCAGAACTTTTGGTTAAGGAAGGGTTGGAAGGTCTTGAAGTTATGGTTGTTAGATATACTACATGAAGGTGCTTGAGGAGGTGCGGGAGGGAATTTTAATTGTGTTCCATTGAGAGATTCCAGCGCGGCGCGGCGTCTTTATTTTTGTACGTTGAGACTTGTTGCACGCGTCTCGTGTGAAGTTTGACAGTGATTTGCGTTGCACCTCGCATATTGTGCAATTCGGTGTTTGCAACGCACAATTTCTTGGCAGTAACCGTTGTTATGTTTTAACTCTGGAAGCATTTAGCGAGGTATGGAAGCAGTTGTGATATTAATACTGCAGAGTTGAGATCATGCATTTCTAGAACACTAACAAGCTTATGAACTCAACTGACGGATGCTGGAATCGATAAAGATATTAATGTTTTTCAAAGAAGGCACGATAGACTTAGGAAAATTATTTTATTGCGTCTTATCGGAAATATTACATTTGACACATTTGAAGAATAAGGTCCAGCTGTTTTATAGACTAAATATAATATAATATAACTACTGTGTAAGTTACTATTTTGGTCCGTAAGGTCTTTAAGATATTTGTTAATATTTTTGACCGCACGTGAAAAAGAAGAGAACATGCTGGCGTTCGTTTTATTAATTAACATGTTGATTAAAAAGATTATTACTCGCCTTTCTTTTGTCTAGGCTTCGCATTTCCCTTAGCAAAAAGTTTATAGAAGACCAACTGACTGGTTTTTTAAGTTAATTTATCATACTGGCAGGTTATTTTTAATGCAATTGGTTTTTTTAGACCCAGAATTGATTGTTTCGTGTTTCCAATTTCAAACTTGCGAAAAATAATGCTGCAAAACTACTAACAGCTAAATTACTTTACTAATTCGATAACTACTAAAATTTCGACCTTGTACATACATAACCTTTTATGTAGATGATAAGTGGTCTTATGATTGGCGTTAAAAAAATTACCTCTTATAAGGAAAAAACAATACATTTGTTCTGGTACTTTTTAAATTAAGTTCATCTTTTTAGCATCAGGTCACCTAGTAGCTATGTCAGTTTGAAGTTTTTTCAATATCTTTATTTGTTTCAGAAATAATCGGCTGGTGATACTTTTCTGTTCCACCCTATATTAATTTTATTAATTAATTATAACATAGATAAAACTATATTTTGACGATATTCGTACAATATGGTTTAAACATTGATTGCACAAATGTTTCACGTGAAATCTATCAAATTATGACCGTTATGTACGATATAGATTGGGCTATTAACATGGACCCGCGTTGGCGCCGACAACTCAAAGTCTTAAAAGCAATTCTTAGTAGCAAGGATACTTGCGCAGATTTTTTTTAGAGCACAACTGATTGGCACCACTCTACGCTCACACACACTCATTAGGCTGCAGAATAAGTATTTGGCCCTGGGCATCAACTAACCATAAAACAGCCGTAATAATTTAATTAGTTATTAGACCGTCTCTTGGCCTAGTAGCTTGATCGTTAGACTCAAACGCCAGAGGCCTTGGGTTTGATTCCCACCAGGGACTAATTAAAAAATATATATTATTTTTTCTATCCTTGTCTAATTCCTATCGTACAAGAGAAAATCTAGTTTGGGAAAAGTTATGTGAAATATTTGAGTTGACTGGAGAAAGGGAGATCTATGTACAGATTTCTATTTAGTACATAGGTTCCGCATTCTTGTTTACTCTTTTTTTTTTGATGCCACGGCACACGCATACTATTTTAACTATGTTAAAAAATTTTAATTGTTTTCTCTAGTTCTTATAATTTTTTTTTTCCATTTTCTTGCTTTGTTGGTTTTTTCCTTGTGTGTGCCAATTGTGGTAGTGAATAAATTTTTTTTTTTTTTGGATCTCAATGTTGTATTAATTTAAAAATAAATCTTGATAATTACTATTAAGATTCTTCTTTGGACAACCTCTAGCTGTTGAAACAAACATTTTTAACGAAGTGTCAGCAATTTATCATTCATCTTACAGACTGAGGTCAGCTGTTATGAATGAATAATTGAAATTGTTAAATGTTTCGAGCATTCTGCAAAAGGCTGTCTGAGAGGTATTGAATATTTGAAATTTAGCAGACAACTGACGATTCGATTTAGTTTATCTAATGAAATAGAACAGAACCACCGCCTCGCTTTGTAAGTTTGAATCTTTGGCTAATCTCTATTCTATATTTATTAAACTTAGTTTTTGTGTTTTAAATGTTTACTTATAATGACTGGTAGGTATATCGCTAGTCAGATGTTAATTAATTTAAATATTTATTATGCCTGTCTCACGGGAGAAGGCTAGTTTATCAGTAAATTTGTATATTTATACTGCTTTAAAGGTGAAGGCTGTGAGGGAAAATCATGGAGCTAGGTTGAAATTAGTTACCGTGCAGTAACAATTTTAGTGATACAAGTTAATGAGAGTAACAGTGTCACTACTGACAAAATATATTGCAAGCAATTCTCATATTAGTAATTCTTGAAAGAAACTGTACTATTTCATATTTCATTCTGGTAGTATAAAATCACTTAAAATTAACACAAAATATGTGGAAACAGTAAGTATATCTAGTGAAATCTGTAGTACCTGTCTCTAAGTGATATGTAATTTGTAAGTGACGGCCTCACTCCAGATGTGGTAGATTCGATTCAGACAAGGAACAGACCACTTTGTACAATTTGTAAAAGTTGGTCATGGTTTTTTTGTTTGGGCACCAATACATATAAAAATGTAACATAGAAGGATGCATTGAGTATTAAAATGTCCGCCTTATCGCTTTCAGCGATTTCTTTCAGGAAACCTTTGAGTGATGGGTAATTTTTCGGCAGTGGAAGTGGTTGGTACACTGAACGTCACATTAATCCTAGTTTGGCATTTGACAAGGGTAGATACTCGTATAATGTAAATATGAATTATTTATTATTTACTAATTAATTAAATATGATACAGCACCGGTACGCAACTAATATAAATACCGACGAAACTAAAGTAGTAAACAATTTCAATATTCAAAATTGAATCACAAAGTTACGGCAGAGCTGCTATGATTTCATTAACGGCACTCCAGTGAGGATAAAATAAAACTTATTTGTCAGTCAGTGTAGTGTAACAGGTTGAGTTGTCAATCACGATACAGAACACGAGAATAGGCCAAAGTTAGTCACTGGACTAAAATAGTTTTAGTCGGCAACCTTATTAGGTTTCCGGTTTTCAATAACAGTTAGGTCTTGTAACTACATGGTGGGCCTCGAGCTAGCGTTGACAGATCCGTTTTTCTAAATATCGGGACTTATGTGAAAAAGAAAACGGGTTTGGCACGAAAAAATCGGGACATAGGAAAATACATAATAATGGTTACAATGATTTAATTCAAAATCAAAAACTTTAGTAAGATCAATCACATAATGGGGTAGGACGTCCCGTCGTCGACAGATGAACCGACGACCTGAAGAAGGTGTCCGGGAGCGACTATGTATATGCGGAGGACCGGGTGTGGTGCTGTTCATTGGGGAAAGCCTATATTCAGCAGTGGACGTCTAAGGGCTGATAAGATGATGATGATGAATCACATAGTATCTTATCTTATCTTTTAATAGGGGGCCAGGCACGCCCAGCGACACGTCGACCCTGTGGGATCTTTTGTGTCAGCCCCTTTGTTTATGCTGTGCTTCCGTCCCCCACAGTTCGCTGCATAAAATCTATTATGCAGCTGAGGGGCAGATGCCTGTAGTCCTTGGGTTCCGGATAAGCCACACCCAGGACACTCATTCGCCTTGCAGCTAGTGCATTGCATTCACACAGCAGGTGTTTCACCGTTTCGCTGTCCTCTCCACAGGCTCTACAACTGACAGTCTCTGACAGTCCCATCCTATGTAGGAGGTGCCTTACATCAAGATGGCCGGCAAAAACTCCCACGATAAGACGGACTGCTGTCTTCCCGTATTTTAGGATTTTGTTAGTAAAGCCTGCGTCTGTGTTACCGATAAACTCTTTAGCGTGTTTCAGCTCCCGAAGTGCTCTCCACTCCGCCAGGTGTTGTTCTTCGGCATGTGCTTTTAGAGCTGTTTTTATGGTACTCATCGAGAGTCCCACAAATGGCTCTGGTCCTGTCAGAGTTTGTTCTGACCCTTTTCTAGCCAGTGCATCAGCATTCTCATTACCCTGTATGCCTTCATGTCCCGGGACCCAGACCAGTCTCACTCTATTGTTTTTCCCAAGTGTATTGAGTGCTTGTATACAGTTCAAGACTAGTCTGGAGTCCACGCGACATGACTGCAGAGCTTTGAGCGCCGCCTGGCTATCACTGAGTATATAGATGGTTTTATCCTTGATATTCCTATCTATGTTCTCCCTGGCGCATGCTATTATTGCATATGTTTCTGATTGGAAAACAGTTGCATATAGTCCCATGCACTGACTTATATTGCAGTCCTTGGTATGTACGCCGGCTCCAGCTCCCGTCTCCATTTTGGATCCGTCTGTGTACCATATTAGACTGTCCTTTTCAGGAGGTTTCAGCCCTTCTTTCCATTCGTCCCTAGTGGGGACGTGTATTTTATACCTTTTGTGGAAGACAAACACTGGTTGTGTTTTATCACAATTCATGTTCATGATCCCTTTGAGATAGCTGGGTATCTCTAACTTTGTGTGTCCAGTGGTTGCTTGAGTGTTGCTCCACAGCCCACCAACTGATAGTCTGTGTAGCGCCTTCGTTGCCTCCATCTGTATGACAATATGCAGCGGTTTGAGGTTAAGTAGCCTCTCCATAGCTGCCGTTGGCGTGGTTTTAAACGCCGCTGTTATAGCCAAGCATGCACAGCGTTGCACTTTTGATAGTGCTGCTCTACATGTTGCCAGTTTTGTTCGAGTCCACCAGACAATGCTACCATACGTAAGTATGGGTATCACCATCATGGTGTAGATCCATTTGATTATCTGAGGTTTAAGGCCCCAGGTTTTTCCATAGGCGGAACGACACATTCCGAAGACCCGTAGGGCTTTAGAAGTGGTTTGCTCCGCATGTAGGTTCCACCTTAGTTCTTTATCCAGCATTATGCCTAGATATTTTACATGTGTGGCCCATTCTAACCTTGTCTCGTATAAGGATAGACTTTTTAGACTTGTAAGGTCCTTTTTTCGTGTAAATGGTATTACCGTTGTTTTGTTTGGATTTATGGAGAGATGGGTACTATTGCACCAAGTCTCCACTGTGTCCAAAGCTTGTTGCATGAGTCCAGTTACAATTCCTGGAAACTTGCCGTTGATCAAGATGACTATGTCATCTGCGTATCCTACCGTGTAGTACGGTCCTGTGTTGAGTTTTGTTATGAGGGAATCAACCACCAGACACCACAGGATTGGTGATAGCACTCCTCCTTGCGGGCAGCCTTTGGTGGTGATCGCACATAATTCGTCTCCTAGCAGCTCAGATTTGATGATTCTGCCTTTTAGCATGCAGTCTATCCACTTGCATAGTGTTGGTGCTATGCCGTGCCTGCGTGCAGCGTCTTTTATTTCCTTGAAAGTCGTACGATCGAAGGCTCCTTCTATGTCTATAAATGCCCCGACGCAGATTTCTTGGTTCTCTAGTGCTTTCTCAGCCCTGGTTACTACATAGTGTAGTGCCGTTTCGGTCGACTTCCCGGGCTGGTAAGCACATTGCAGTCTATGTAGAGGTTTTTGTTTTAGCGGCCCTTCTCTTATGTGTCTGTCTATCGTCTTCTCTAATGTCTTTAGACAGAAGGACGATAGGCTTATGGGCCTGAATGATTTCGCCTCTTCGTAGTCTGCCTTACCTGGTTTTGGTATGTATATTACCTTCACTCGCCTCCAAACCTTGGGAATGAAGCCGAAGGCAATGCAGGCTCTGAAAAGCCTGCACATGTGCGATATAACAACCATCGCACCTTCCTTGAGAAGGATAGGATATATGCCGTCTGGTCCTGGGGATTTGAACGGCTGGAAGCTGCTCATTGCCCATTCTACCCTTGGCTCATCCACTACCAACTTGGCTGTGTCCCAATCTGCCTTTGTTGTGCGAGCATTCTGCTCTTCTAGACTGATTGAGTCATCTTGGTCTTGCTGAATAATTTTACAGCCTGGAAAGTGTGTGCTGAGCATTACTGATAATGTCTCCGCCCCGGTTTCCGTGAGCTTCCCATTTTCACCCTTGACGGTAGATAATGGGTTAGCCTTCATTGTCGAAATTGCTTTGTAGAGTCTCATGCCCTCAGGGATCGTGCTGATGGTCTGACAGTGGTCTCTCCATGCTTTTCGTTTCGCCTTGCGCACCTCTTTGTTGTACTTGGTCAGAGTGAGCGCATATTCACTGAAGTCCTTGGTGGCCTTAGCTACGTTAAACGCTCTCCTCGCTTCACGGCGCAGCCCAGCTAGTTCTGAGGTCCACCATGGTACCTTTTTCGCCAGATATTTCTTTTCTGGGCAATTATTCGTCCACGCCGTGTTGATGGCATTGACAATTCTGTCTGCTTCAAACTCTATGTCCACCACAGAGTTCAGCTTACCTTTAGATTCTCCCAGCTCTGCCTTTAAGTCCCTTCTAAATGAGGTCCAGTCGGTGCTCCTGGGGTTCCTTTTGCGAGCACTCTCAGTAGGTGTAATTCCACTATATGTGAAGCATATGTAGTTGTGGTCTGAGAGAGTTATCTCCCGCGACACGTGCCATTTACCGATAAGTTTGCTCGCCCTGTTGTTTGCTAGTGTGATATCGATCACCTCAGCCCGTCTACGGTCAACAAACGTAGGTCTGCAGCCTGTATTTATTATTTGCAAAGGTGAACTCACCAGATATTCCAGCAATGTCTCTCCCCTCTCACATAGTAAGAAATAATAATAACATTAATAATTATTTATTTTACAACTTGCAAAAGGAAGTTGAAATGTAAGGAATCAACGATATTACATTATTTAACGTTACATAAATATATTTTACTTCACTACGGTAATCGGTACTTTAAATCAGTTCGGTATTTTTGCAGTTTTACTCGAACAAACTTTCAAATCTTACCTCTTTATAATACCTATTAGTGTCGACTAACTTTCTTGAAGAAAGAATTTCATTTCTGCACAGAAAACAGTGTGCAAACTTTAAATAAAAAAAATTGAAATAAGGAAAAATGTTCAGTAGCAAGACGGGGGCTCCGTCTGAAGCTTCAAGGAATTTAATTAAACGATCATTGATTTCATTACCGCCTGTAAACAGAACTCTCCCAAGCGATTTAATTTATTGCTGAGAAAGTTTTATGTCTGTCAGTCAGTCATTCGACTCCATAGGGTTTTATTAAATTTAAAGCCCTAGTACTCAGGTGAGATCGACAACGTCATAAAGAATTTAACCGAAAAAAAAACGGATTAGCGAGACTTGTTTCACAAAGTTCGACACAGCTGAGTGAGCTGCTCAGCTCCCGTATGTTGTAGCTAGAGGTTGTATACATGAAACCTACCTCGAGATACCCTGTAAGTTTAATGGAGATCTGCATGAAAATCTGTCCAGCAGTTTTTAAGTTATATATAAAAAAGTACAGACTTTGCTTTTGGTAGTAAAGTTCTAATTAGTGAAGATAAAATAAGAATATAGTATACTACTATTGCCCGTGGAATTAAAAAAGGTGCCTACGTCATTTAAGGAACCTCTATACAAAATTTCAAGTTTCTAGCTACATCAGTTTAAAAAAAAACATTATAGGTACATATACATCATCAGACCGAAATACGTCCACTGTTGAAAAAAAGCCTCTCCATAGAATGCTACTTTTGGTAGACTGTCCATTGGGGGATTTGCCATAATCACCATGCTTGGCAGACGGATTGGTGATAGCAGTAATGATCTTAATATACACAGGAGAACACTGAGACGCCGCCCGTCCCTGGTGCAATCCCTTAGACGCCTTATCGACACCCACGGGAAGATTGGTGGTGGCCCTATTTAAAGCTGGGAACCACACGGCCTTACCATACATGTACATACACCTATTTACTCCGGAACTAGAATTTTTATAGAAATTAAACAAATATAAGTATGATAATCCACAACAATAACATCCACAGGCACCAACTTACACAAATCACACAAATTGTACAAAGTTCTATTCCAGTGGGAATCGAACCCATGAGCTCTGGCGCTCAAGACCAACGACCAAGTAACTAAGCTAACGAGGCGGTCAGGCAGTTTGGGGTGTGCGCTGATAAATCAGTCAGTCACGGAAACCTTTTTTTCCTTTAAAGGTTTAAAATGTCCCTATTGCAGTAATTCCTATACTAGTATACTCTTCAATCACTGAAAGTGGACAATAGTCATTTTTTTTATAACCTTACTCGTCGTAAAGTTGGTGAACATAAAAAGGGGGAAATGTTAACTGACTCTTAAAGACAAACTATAAAAAGACAATAAAAAAAGATGTTGAAATTAAGAATTTAACAATCTGCTTATAAACATGCTTTTTTTTAATTTACACGTGCACATACTAACTAATCAATAATCGTAATCGTTTATTATTAATACCACAGGCTTATCGGTGAAATAAAACATCGTAAGGAAACTGCGTTGATATACGCAGGTTTCCTTACGAAGAAGAAATTCTCAGGCGTATACTGTGAAGTCCACCAAATCGGCTTGGGGCACAGGGGTTTGGTACAAAAGATCCTGAAGGATCAAAATGTTGCCAGCTCATCCTGGCCGCCTAAGAAGATAAGAACTTATCGATAAAATCTAAACACGTTGGCATCAAAAGTCAATATAAGTAGATTTATAAGGCGAATACGTCATCAGTCGTCGTTACTGATGTGCGGCATGGACGCCATTGCCACGTCGGATGGCGAGACTTACTCTCTAGGCAAAGTAGGTGCCAACTTTAAGGCAACCGGAAGCGTTCACCAGTCTAAACTGGATGTCCTTCACCAGTTCTTGGTATCAGACGACCACGGGTGCGCAATCAGTGCCGAGTACTTTCGCCATTCGGTAGTTGGCAGCATCAGCTCCAGCTACTTATTTATCTACCATTTATAACTACTTTGCATATGCATAAAAATCTAAAAAAATTATGACTACTATGATTTGAGAAATTTTCCATTAGCACTAAAAAACCAGCAAAAAGTAGAAATATAGAAACTGCGTTATTGTTGTTGATAGCATTTCAAATTATACCTACTACGGTTTGTACAGTTTACACCTAAACACACTCGTAGCTTCAATATCTAGTAATATTTTTTATCCAAAGCTGCACTTACATGAGGAGATTATTGATACTGTCCTCATCACTTGTTAACTTAAACCGTTACTGTTCGACTCTCTTTTAATAATAGCGTTATATCAAAACCTTCCTCAAGAAACTGTCAAAATAACAATAAAAACTGCAGCAGAATGTATTTAGCTATTTTCGAATTAAAGGCAAAGAAACATTCGTGACATTTTATAATCTATTTCTATAACAAAACAGAACCCATGATAAAAACGTCATCATATCTAACTTTAAAACCTAATAAACCAGTCTGCTAGTATACCCCAAGCTGTAATCAAGCCGTGCCCGTCCCATCGTCCCGGCTGTCAACTTATCAAATGATAAATTAATTACAGGGGCTATCAATCACGGGTCGGCGACAAACTGGGCCCAATGTATTCATTACGGCACCAAACGACGCTATTGTAATAATTGCTTTACCAACTACTGTAAAAAGTGTATTAAAACATAATATGTGAAGCTAACCTTTGGAAAGTTATTATTGAAAAAAACTGATGTTATGCGAAACTTAATGATAATTAACAAAGATTAGGGTAACATAAATTTTTAAAGTTCCGTAGCTTCTAAACGTCGACACTTGCAAGCCCGCCTTTAAAATTGATTTTACTGAAGAAAGGAAAAAAAAACTTTAGTCTCTTAGAAGGAATTTTTACTTTCATGCCGAAGACAGGCGTTCGATCATTCATCGTGTCAATTTATTAAAACCATTCAACAGATTAGGGTCTGTGTGTTATCAAGAAACACCTGTCAAACATACACCCTCACATTTTATAGATTTGTTGATGGCTATTTTGCAAAGGGACTGAAAGAACTGAAGAGTAGAAAAACAAAAGAAAGGCGAATCTGTACATTAAAGTAAAAAAAAAATTTCCCTCCCCAGACATTACTTGACTAGTAGAGTCCAAAAATATAATTAAAAGATTTCGTGTCTGTCTGTATGCATGTACGGGCTAATCTTGGAAACTACTGACCAGAATTTGACGCGTTTTCACTGTTTAATAGCTTTGAGTTCGGACCACAATCTGGTATAAGTTACATCTCAATAAAATGTTGGGTGGGAGATTTACAAGTTGACCTCGCATTTTATATCATTTGTATGAAAGTATAGTTCTACATTACTGGTCTTTGCAAAAACTTGACAGAGAGAGACAGAAATGTTTTAAAGCTCATTTATAGTTTTGTCTATTTATGTATTTTGGTTGTTGTATTTCAGGGTATTTCCACAAGTCTCGATACAAATAGTTTGTATTCGATAATTAGTGGCCCTGTATTATTTAGATCGGTCACAATCTTCGACAATGTCAATATCGAAGTTGTTCAGGAGTAGGTCTATCTAAGACAGACAATACAGTTGGGTAGGATTAATTTCGATAGGGAAGCTGACAGAAGAATCCAGTTATGCTGGGCAGTATTCGGAAAACTGCGTCAAGTCTTCACGTCGCCCATTCCACAATGTTTAAAGACAACTCTTTAATCAGTGCGTCCTGCCTGTCATGATTACGGCGTGGAGACGTGGACACAGACGTGAAGTGCTGCAAGCTGTACAGGAAGCTGACAGAAGAATTCAGTTGGACTGGGCAGCATTCGGAAAACTGCGTCAAGTCTTCAAGTCGCTCATTCCCCAATGTGTCCCATTCAGTCAGTGCGTCCTATCTAAGTTCATGACCTAAGGGGCGGACACGTGGACACTTTCTGTAGGCCTGATCTACAAGTTTCAAGTCCCTCAGCGAGCTATGGAGTGGGTTATGCTCGGGGTCTCTATGAGAGATATGATTCATAATGAGGAGATCCGACGAATAACGAAGGTGACCGAAATAGCCGAAATAATTAGTAAACTGAAGTGGCAGTGGGCGAGTCACATTTGTCGCAGTACCGACGGCCGTTGGGGCAGACGAGTTCTAGAGTGGAGACCGCAGATCGCCACGCGCGGGGTGGGACACCCCGCCGCGCCGTCAAGTGGATCGACAACCTGAAGAAGGTGCCAAGTGGATCGACCAGAAGCGGCTGGATCCGTAGGGAAGGGGACCGGGTGTGGTGGCGTTCATTGGGGAAGGCCTATGTTCAGTAGTTTGACAGACATTTTATTGTGCAGTTAATTGGATATGCAAAAAAGGATAAGGATTAGGAGGGGAAGGAAGTCGGATGTGATACAAGAAAGTGAAGGGGAGGGGCAAGTTGGGAGGAGGAGGGATAGTGGAAAGGGGTTAGGGGAGAAGAGAACAAGAGGAAAAATGAGGGCGAGGCTAGCGAGAATGGGAAGTGGTTCCTACCACTCCGAGTGGAGTGGTTCCGAGGGAGGGGAGCAATAGAAACAGGGAAAAGTAGGGGGAAAAGAAAAGGAGAGTAGGGGGAAGGTAAATGGCGGAGAAAGGGTAGGGGTAGGGAGCGGGAAGGGGTTTCAACGTAGTGGGAAGGGGATGCGGAAGGATATAACGAATAGGGGGTGGAAAGGGGGAATCGGAGGGGGAGAGCGAAATGCAACCTGCATTTTTTTTATATGATAATCTTTTAATTCATGATAAATATGAAGTAAATGTCAACTTTATTCAAAAATGAAAAACAATAATTATGTGGTCCAACGGGCGGAACCGCCGCCGGCACGCTAATTTTATGTATACATATTTTCAGTGCATAACCAGATTAATAGATTTCTTTTAGGATTTAGTAATACATGTTGATGTATAATATTAAGATGTTCACGCGGACGAAGTCGCGGGCAACAGCTAGTAACAGAACATAATTTTAAAAACAAATACTAGGCGTGTGCCGCGGCAGTAAAAGAGCAACGACTCAACATATGCCTAGGCCAAATAAGTTGCTAAACGATGATTTAAAAGTCGCTTATCATTTAATAGAGCAATGGCAGGAGGAGTGCGCTAGTGGCGCTAGTGTATATTCGTTTTATTGTAATTATGACATACGACCCTCACCTATCCCAAATCCAACACCAAATTCTTTTTCAATTCCTTCACTGTCCGAGCCGCGCAGATGTGGAATAAACTTCCGACGGTCATTCGTGATAGTATGTCGGTGACATCCTTTAAAACTAAACTAAAAAAGCACTATCTGTCTCACTCAGTATAATATGGTATGTATGTATTTATGTAAGTATGTTTATTATAGTTATTATTATTTATTATATGTATATATATAGTTCAGGTATTTAGTTATTATGTAGTCTATTATGCACTTATTTTGCCCCCCTCGCTCTTACTGCCTTGTCTCACACCCTGTAGGGTTGGCTGGAAGAGATCTCTTTTAGAGATAAGCTCACCTTTGTACACACCATTTATTACTGTATTTAGTTTTAAGTTGTGCAATAAAGAATATATATATATACGAGGGTTATTTTTGCACATTATTGAAATATTTTTTTTACACAAAATATAACTGTAAAATTGGGAACAAAAAAATCACTTTAATTTCACAAAAAAATCACTTGAATGAACTACATACAATTATCCACCTGGTTTACCATGTTACAGTATGTAACTTACAAATAATGTAGTCAATGTTACCATTACATGTTTGTTTTCTTCGTAAAATGTTCCTTTGCCTAAGAAAATTAAACTTCTCGTTTCAATTATTACAACCCGTGAAATCAATTTTATTCTGTTTATTTAACATTGATTTACTCATAAATTAAATCTTGTAACTATAAACGTCTGCATCGACTACCGATACCGATTAGGAATCTATTATTAAACGTCCCTAAACAATAAACAGTAGTAATTTATGCATAGGGTCAGTATTGCTGGATTTTGACTATTCTATATTGCTAGTATTTGTAGAGCTTAGAAATCATCGATAGTTATATAGTTATTGTTTAATATTTAAGTGACTGATAATGGATTTGGTGAACATATTCATTGCTGTGTGGTTCCCGGCAACCCGGCGACTAAGGGATTGCACCAGGGACGGGCAGCAGCAGCGTTCTCCTGTGTATATAAAAGTCATTGTACTGAAATCACCATTCCGCCTGCCAAACGTGGTGATTATGGCAAATCCCCCAATGGAAGGCCCACGTATGCAGTGGACGTATTTCGGCTCATGATCATACATAAAGATCGAATTGTCCTGAAGTGCATACATTTAAATATATTTTTTTCAGAGTATGTATGATCCAAGGATCGTAAATATTCTATGGAGCATAACTGATTAAAATACTGATTTCGCCGCAATACCTTTCCATTGCAATAAATGTAGTCAAATGTTTATATCGGCTATCCCCCACTCGAAACACTCCGACTCTATCGTATGGAACCTCTAACAATCGATGTTTACGCAGCACTAACATTTTGGGCGACCCTTGCCAACAGACGGTTGGGCTTCTACTTTACTAGAATTCGATACTATAGAGGCCGTCCATTTGAGAATTATCGACAATGATATTGTACATTCAGTAGGGTCGGGAAAGGTCCGATCATGATTTTCAATAGATAATGTCAGCCAACCCGCGTTGGGCTGGGATGGAGAAGTCTCATTGTGAAAAGGCCCTTGCTCCAGAATTGGAACTATTTATTGCTAGTGGTATAAGTTTATCATAAAGTATACATTAGGGAAATTAAATAAAATCGTGCACTGAACCAGCTGCATACTTAAGTAGGGCTTATGTTCAACAGTGGAGGTATTTCGGCTGATGATGAATAAACGCATCTTGCCATGGAATACGTAGCGTAGGGCAGTTGTTTTTCTCATTCCACGAGTATTATTATTGTATATTGATTGGACTAAATATGTAGCAATAAAGCGCTGAGTAGAATATTACAGTAACAGCAAGCATAAACATTGGCCTCATGCTATGTTTATTGCGACTGTAGCTGCAGGATGGATCTCAATTGGTCTATATTGGCTGTGACGCAGGCGCACCCAAGAAGCATCGAGCTATGTACTGTATTTACTGATATTTTATTACTCCTTTGAACAGTTGTACAGTAAGTAATATTTATAGTAAGTAGTACCGAATACTTCCCCTAGTTTTCGGTTTAAAATAATATTCCTGGTAATGTATTTGAAACAATAACAACTTCAACTAGAAATTATTTTCTTAAATAAATGGTTCGTTTAGAATTTACTGACTAGTTATTTATTACCGTATATTTCGTGTGTTTTTTAGTTTTGCAAATATTTTCAATGTATAGACAAGCGGGAGTTACAGTTTTATTTATTACAAGTTTTTATCGTGTATTTACGAATTAAATGTCGCCTCGTTAAAGCCAGACAAGCAATAGAATACAAAGTTAAGCAATAACACTTAAAACCCTGTATGTTGGAGCATTGTAGTCGGCTCCGACCCAAGCTTTAACATTATGTTAAGACTCTTTCGACTTTGACCCCTCCCTTCCGAATATCAATCTGTTAGAGTAGGACTTTCAACCTTTTTCAGTGCGAAGAAAACGGCCGCAACCACATAAAACTACATAAGGGATTCGCATGGTTAATTTAACAACAATTCTAGTAGGTACCTGCGGATACGCTCGAATAAAAGGTTTTAGGAACGATTCGGGAAGGTGCGGCGTAATGGTCACGCTTCATCAATACTTCTGAAAAGCGGACCACACTCGGTCCACCCTGGACTTACAGCAGAAGTCGAGTATGATGTATAAACTTAGAGACTAGCTTTGTCTAATTTATTAGAATTTTATTCATATCGTTGAAAGCGTTAAAAATCAGCTCTTTTTAGCTTTTCTCAATGTTTATACAAGCAGCACAGATTCCGACAGATATACTTTATGCTTTATAAATATAACCTCACAGAAAAATCGTCACCAAAACAAATTAATAGACAGTGATTGATATATGCTACCTAATCATCAAGCAGATCTAAATTGATAGCTATTCAATTGACATAAGGTACAGTCACGTTAAGAAACAAATATACAAAATAAACGTTACTAGAGTGACGGACTCGAAAATGGAATGAATTTGGATACTAAACGTTGACCGAGAACTACTACAGTCCCTCCCATTAAATGCCAGAATAACATGTAATTATGGCTAACTACTTAATAACATATACGTAACAACCACTCTTGAACTCATTAAAATAAATAATATTTTGATAATATCAAATTACATTTTGGAAACTGACTTCCGACAAACCCAAAATGGTTGACAAATATGTTAGTTATGTACATTAACACAGATTATCACCACGAAAACATGTCATAAGTTCATAGTATGGCATATTTTCCGAGACGCGGTTGAACAAGTACTTGGTGGAAAAATCTGGTAATTTAGGAATAAGTTCTATGAATTTGGCATAGAGTTATAAATAACTTGATATATGTAAGATTTCAATAAGCTTGCCAACCTCACAATTATCTACGAGTATTAAGTATTAGTTCCTTTTTTCACAGAGGTAACGACACCCACAAGCAGACCGGTGGTACTATTTGTTCCATTTGGCATTTGCCACTTTGTTATTTTTTGTCCCGTAATAAGATTTTTTCCAGTTTTCACCTTAATAAAACAGTTCTAAAAACCTCAATAGATGGCACTGACAGTATCAATAAAAGTCAAATTATAAAGCCTGTAAAGCAACGCCATAACCGTTTTTTAAACAAATCTTCCGGTCTGTACGGTGTCCATGGAGTTTTCTAAATCACTTGACAATAACAGTTGAGATCAATGCAACGCAATCA
This sequence comes from Esperia sulphurella, assembly GCA_947086405.1. Classification (NCBI taxonomy): domain Eukaryota; kingdom Metazoa; phylum Arthropoda; class Insecta; order Lepidoptera; family Oecophoridae; genus Esperia; species Esperia sulphurella. The sequence continues at coordinate 11,608,791 of OX352264.1, forward strand.
ACTGAAAAGTGTCGTACCTACTGAAAAGTCGCTCATTGCAATGCAGCACTGTGTTTTGATTTCAAGTGTAAGAGTTAGTGTATTTAGATACATAACACGATACATTAATCAGAGCCCTCGGGGTGTCAACGCACTTACTGCCTTTGGTTCAAAGTTATAAAAGCAACAGTAGACGAATGCACCACACCCCCGGATGCCCCCGGCACTCCATACAAGCGAACAGATTAAATTACCTACTACTACTACAGGAGCAACAGCCTGTCCGTACACGTTTGTGTGTGCGCGTAAGTCTAGAGGGACTGCTGCTGCACCGAACGCGCGAGCATAGTCAGTCGAGAGAAGGATAAAATCAAAATCAAAATCAAAATATTTATTTTCAAAATTGGAACACATAATTCTCTTTTTGACGTCAAATTCTGCCTAAATCTACTCCACTTCCACCTGTATAACCGAGGGGAAGAAGTGGCAACAAACCCAACGGCACAGGTCCCTACCCTTGATTTATCTTATTCATTACAATCATTAAGTCTACCTATGCTGAGCCATCAAGCACTCCATGGACTTTTATCATTTAAGTAGTCATCTAACTTATAGTAGGCTTTCTTGCACAGATTAACTTTTATAGAAGTATATACGTTATAGTATATACGTTAACAACAACTCTTTCCAACTTGCATCGAAGGTTTAGCGAGCTACGTAAAACTGACGATGGGAGGTGAGTGTCTCTGTTTTATGTAGTTATTACTTAGTATTCTATGCCTATACTATCAGTTGAACTGTTTTTACTATTGCGACCTCTGAGAAAAGAGTAATTTTTTTAAATCATATTTCTGATACCTCATTTCAGAACACATTATTAACACAGCACTTTTTTGTTTATTGGTCCCTCATTTGCGAGCTTCAAAAGTTTAGCCTATAATTTAAATAACATCGTTGTGCTCGAATAAAAACGTCTCACTCTATAATTTTCTGCTATATAATGACACCGTCTAAATGAGAAATGAGCCGCAAACTCTTGATTATATCAGATATTTTTCTTTAATCCACGCAAACACGTGCTTACGATAGCCATTTCATTCTGGTCGATTAAAATCTTAAAATGACTTTCACTATTTATGGTTTCCGAATTTTATTTATTTATTTATTATTTACGTTTATATTCTTTATTTGTAAAAATCATTAAAACATCATTCCATATCTGAGGTCTAGTATTTGGGATGCATCGAGCCCGTAACTGCACTGGTACTTTTCTGAGCAATAATAATTATTACATTGCCGTTAGTTCATCTTTGGAAAGAAAGCGGAGGATCAGATATAGTGGCGCGAATTGAAGAAGAACTTATGCTTTCAGCTATGTCAGTAACCTTCTTTGTCAGATCAAATTTCATACCTATTCTTCAAACAAACTCCTAGCATAGGTCTCTCTATAAGGTTTACATTCTTGAATAAACAACAACATGCCCACAAAAACTTGTATCATACGCGTAAACTAAGTAAAAACATTAAAAAACAATAAACAAGCAACGTTGCTACAAACAGGAATAACAGCGAATGTTCATTGCAAGTAGTAAAATTTTAAAAAGTTAATTTTCTAAAAACATTTTCCAGCAATAAAATTGTAGCACAAATGTGAGGAAAACGTAAATTTCACTTTCCGCTAAAAGCTATCCGAGAGTTTACTCTAAATTGGTTAGTTCCATTTCAGCTGGATTTCAAAGAAATGCAATAGAATCCCCTACTACGTGATTAAAAAATTTATTTGTAGAATCAGAATATACAAGTTCATTAAAATCAACCACCACAATTTTAGTACGTAGACGATTATTTATGTAAAAATATGTGAAGTGTCTCTGTAAACGCCATAAAATTCTGTTTTTTTTTGCACTACAACATAGACGCTATAGACGCTATATCAGTCACCTACCTTGAAGATTGTACAATATGCAATGGGTGGGCCAGCTAAGATCTGCAATTTTCCAAAATTGAGTAAATATACAAATAAAGCAAAACGCAACAATACGCAGTGTTCACTCTTTTCTATTCAAATAATGTTTATTGAGACCAGATTTTTGAGGGTGGTTTTATCGACTGTAGCGGTCCGATCCTCAAGTGAAAAGTTTTCGTTCAGCTCGAATAGACTCGAGATTTATACTGCTTAAAGAGTAAGCAAGCTGATGTACCACATCATATCTGTTGCAAAACCGATCGCCGTTGCAGTAAACGAGTTCTTAGGAGTGGAGATCGTGTACCTTTAGAAGCAGCGTCCCTTGCCAGCTAAACCGGCAGCCTGAAAATAATAGAAGCCGCTGGATAAGGAAGGCGGATCGAAAGAATTAGAGAACATTAGACAGCGATGCAGTCCACAAATTTTATAAGTGAGTCTCTATCGAGATCTGGTAGTAGAAGCAACAGCTGCTTATAATTCAGCTCGCGTGACACCCAGAGTGGGCGGTCTAGCAACAATAGTTGAAGGAATCGCTCCCCAGTTAACACTTATTGGTCCACATGTTTCAATTGATTCCGTAGCTGGATACAGTCTGGCACTTAGCTTTCTGATTAAAATTGTACGATTGAAGAATAATGTTCAGTTACTTTTGGTAATTTTACAATATGTGGATGTAGGGTAGTCTTTATCACAATTTACTGAATTTGACAAAAGCTCAAAAGCTTCGGGGTGTAAGGGGATGGAAAATCAGTTGACCACTCCAACTGCCGAGCTCACCTGCTCGTGGTACATCCTGCTGAGGAATGAACGAGGCTCTGATGACCGATAGATGGCGGTATAACCATCTACAAAAGTATGGTCAGGCTTAAATGCAGCAGGCCGGTGACGGGCAGCAGCGTTACCGGCGCGACATGCCTGACACTGCGACCGCCAACCCGCCTGCCCGACACTGCGACCGCCAACCCGCCTGCCCAGCGTGGCGATTAGGGCATTCCCCCTCCCCCCCCCCCCCTCCCCATGAATAGCGCCAACCAAATACGGCCCCCAGTTCCCGGCCGCCCTACCATTCCTGACCAAGGTAGCGGTCACGGTTACGGTAGGGCAGGGGGTGCTAAGAATCCCCGTGTTACAGTAGGCTACCAAAAACAACTGACCCTGGCGACGTATAACGGACGAACTCAGGCTGGACGAGCGCATTGCTGAACTCGAAGTAGAGTTAGAGAAAATACGATGGCACATTTTGGGGTTATGCGAAGTCCGAAGAGAGGGAGAGAACACGATAACCCTAGAATCAGGCCATCTACTCTATTATCGAGAGGGAGACAATCTTTCCCAGGGTGGTGTCAGGTTCCTTATCAATAACACCCTCACTGACAACATTGTAGAATTCTCAAGTGTGTCGACAAGGGTAGCGTATCTTGTTGTTCAGCTTACCAAGAGGTACTCCCTTTAAGGTTGTGCAAGTTTACGCACCGACTTCGACACACTCAGATGAAGTTGAGGCAGTGTATGAAGACATAGACGATAGACCTTGCCTTGAAATAAGACCAAGGCCTTGAATAACACCACCAAGGCCCACTTCAATGTTGTTATGGGGGACTTCAACGCCAAAGTAGGAGTACAAACTTGCAGCGAATCGAAGGTAGGACCGCACAGCTTCGGATGCAGAAATCATCAGGGCCAAATGTTGGTCAACTTTCTGGAGTCGGAGGGGCTATTCTTGATGAACTCTTTCTTCAAAAAAAAGCCCCATAGAAAGTGGACCTGGAAAAGCCCCGACGATAGGACAAGAAATGAGATCGACTTCATCATGAAGCATATATTCAGAGATGTCACAGTGATCAATAAGTTCAACACTGGTAGCGATCATCGATTAGTCAGAGGCACTCTGAATATCGACTATAAGCTGGAGAGAAACCGTCTTATGAAGTCTACGCTCCGACCCACTCGGCACCAGACCGTAGCTGGCTCCGAAAAGTTAAAATGGAACTACAAAATCGATTCGCTGCTCTGGAAACTACAATCGACGATGTTGATAAGGCTATCGATAACGTGGTGAAAATCATCAGGGATGAGGGCAACAGGTTTTGCCGACAACAGCGTACGGGTAAGAAGTCGAAACTCTCGGACGAGACTCTGGAACTTATGAGAAAATTCACAGGCCACATCATCAGAACAACAGGCGCTCAATAAAACTATTCGCAAACGAATACGAATTGACCTCCGACGCTACAATACGCGCCTCATTAAAGAGGCCATTGAGCAGAACAGGGGGTCAAAAGTATTGCAGAGAAGCCACCTGACGAAACTTAAGACCTCGAGTGGTAGAACCGTCACCTCTAAGTCAGAGCTACTCGCTGAGATTAAAGACTTCTATGGCCGATGGTACGCTTCGCATGCCTCGCAACCAGAGCCCCAAGTGACTGATGCCAGAGCCACGTTAACCCGCCACTATACCGACGAACTACCAGAATTCAGTCTGGACGAGAAATGGTAAAGCCCCTGGAGAAGATGGAGTTACTTCAGAGCTTCTGAAAGCAGGAGGTATACCTGTACTCAAGGAGCTACAGAGGGTCTTTAACTCCGTTATTCATACAGGGAGTACTCCGAGGGCGTGGAACAGGAGCGTTTTGTTCTTCAAAAAAGGAGACAAAATTCTACTTAAAAATAATCGGCCCATCTCGCTCCTGAGCCACGTCTATAAGCTCTTTTCGAGAGTCATCACAAATCGCCTCGCAAGAAGATTTGACGACTTCCAGCCACCGGAGCAGGCCGGGTTTCGAGGAGGATATGGCACCATAGACCACATACACACGGTGAGGCAGAGCTAACGAGTTCTCGAGTGAAGACCGCGACTGGGCAAGCGTAGTGTGGGACGCCCCCTGGCTAGATGGAGCGACGATCTGCGTAAGGCGGCTGGCAGTGACTGGATGAGAAGAACCGAAGATCGGGTTTAGTTGCGCACCTTGGGAGAGGCCTATATCCAACAGAGGACTCTTTCGGGCTGATGATGATGACAAAAGCTCCGACGAAGTAAACAAAAGACAAATCGTATGAGTATTTGAAAAAATAAGCCTGATATTATCTTTAAAATATTTACGATAGCAGCAAAAGTTACAGCTCCTTTTATAGGTACTTGAACTAAAAAAAGGAATAATTTAAGATACTGAGTTATCATTTGTAAAACAGAAAGTTCAACGAACTTCTCTATCTTATAGTCCAACTACAGCTGTTAAATTGATGAATGCGCAAGTAGCAAGTGGCTAGCTAGTAGTATAACTCTATTGTCATGTTTCAAGCTAGTTTACTGTCGCGCGTCCCCAGCGCATCGCCCTATTGGTTCGTACGAGGTCGGATTCATTGCTCTCAATTGGCCATACTTCAGATGAGGTTATGTCACTCTAAGAATATCCTACATACTTGTACTGTTGTCTCTAACAATTGCTCTATTATTCACTTTAAACTTCGAATGAATAATATATTTGTTTGTACTTCACTGTTTATTTTTGCGTTAGTGTATCAACTGGTAATTTTTCTTATCCTTCAATTTGTATAATTTGTCAGTTTCTCTATTCATCAGTTTCGCTAGTTTCTCAACTTCGTATATTCGTCCGTTTCACTAGTTTGTCAGTTTTGTTTATTCGTCACTTTCGTTCATTCGTCAGTTTCCTTAACCGTCATTTTCCTCATTCGTCAGTGTTGTTTATTCGTCAGTTTCATTTATCGAAGTCTATAATTGGTCAAATGTTCAATTTAATTAATATGATCTAAATGCAGTCACTAGGCTTCTGTAAAATGAACAAAGGAGTAAAAGAGCCAGTGTAATTACTGCACACGAGACGTTTCTACCTCAGGGTGGCAAAGCGTTTGAGACCTTTAGATTGTTACTCGCAACAATCCAAAGGCTGATTAATAGGCGATAGTAGCTACTTATTTCGTAGGCCTGTGTAAAATTAACAAAATGTAGATAGTCAGTGTAATTACTACACACGAGACATTCTAATCCTCAGGGTGGCAAAGCACTTGTGACCTTTAGATTGTTACTCGCAGCAATCCAAAGGTTGGTTATTAGGCCACTTATTATGAGGTGGGCTGTTTGCACGTTTGCTCCTTTATTCCGTAAAAAACAAAATACACTTCCACAGAATTTACTTCCACAGAGCTCATTTGTTATTTATTCCCGACCAATGATCGATAATTATCCATCAGCAGATCTAACTGTGAAACAAAGATCAAAACAAGACATTTTCCAAAAAGTTAAACTTAAAATTCTGTTTATTGATTTTCTCGCTCGTACTATGCACTATTCAATAGGTATTCCATTACAATCTATACATATAGGTAACAATAATTGAAAACAAAATAGAGAAAAACCGAAATGCCTAATTAATCAAATAACCCGCTTAGAGTCGAACTTTATTAATATCTATATTTTACTAATTTATTATTACTATTTTTATTACTATTCTATTTATTATTATTAATACTATTCCTCCGACTATGTATCGGTAACAAAAAATAACAGTTTGAGAGAACATGTTTATTCTCCTATCATTGTACATTAGTATGAGAAAATAAGTTGTAAATCGTGCATGGGTTTCAGCGTATTTACAGACTATTATTATCAACAATGAACTTGTTTTTGTCGTTGCTTCGTTAGCGTATAGCGACCTTGTAATAATTTGTACCTAAAATAATTATTTGAAAACCAGTAGAAATTGTCTCCTATTTTTACTCTGATCTTTCAGCTATCTAATCAATCAAAGTCCTATTAAAATTCATTCAGTGGTTTTTGCGTGAGAACAAAAATTCTTTAGAAAAAAAGAAACACTATTTGAACAAAAATGTCTGCAGAACTACTAGTAAATATGTAGTGTAAACCAGACAATTTTCATTTTGTATTATGGTCACAAATGAACACGAGAGTTTCAAGAAGCAGAAACGAGTCCCCTTCCGTATTACAAACAATTACCTCAGTACAAAAAATTCGTTTCTACACGATGCGACCAAAACCATTTGTCAACTAAACCACCGCATGATGTATAATAGCCGCGGGACGATCCTCCGACCTTCGCCAAAAGGCACGACTCCCACAACTTGAGAATTATTTCTGAGGGTCGCCCCCACTTTACGCACCGTTTACTGTTCTTCAATTATGTGATTTTCTTTAAGTGGTCAGTCCCTTTTTGCCCTTTCCACGCTTTCAACACTGTAAGGTGATTTATTGAAAAGTTGCAGAACTCGAGTGGCTTTTTCACTGTCAAAACGATTGGTAACACATTTGAATAAAGATACTGTGATAGATATCACTTGATACCTACCTCAAGCGGCAAGCCTACCTCTTACATAGGAATTGTTGCGAAGTTATATAACAACCAGTAATTTGCAAAAAAAAAACTTGTAACTACTTAATTTCAGACTTCGCACAGGACATTAAACTGAATTAAAACTTTGTTGAAGCAAAGTGAGTAAAACTCAGCAAAGCATACGTCGTACACAATGTGCTGGTTCAGTGAATTAATAGTTATTTGTTCAACAAGTGAGCAAAGTTATTTTTTGCTGCGAGTGCTGGCTTTAAATCACGAACTAGCTAATCAGCGAGTGATTTAAAAGCACGAGACATAAAAAAAATTGCCCTCGTGTTTACTAGTAAATATTAATTATATTTAAGTATATACTAATAAATACCAGATAATATATAAATATTTTAAATATCGCGTCTTTACAAAGGCAATAGTATTATTTATAAACTTAAATTTCAATAAATAACATATTTTTTTTGCCTGTGTTAAATCGCTAGGCCAAAATGAGTCTCTGAACGAACAATCGCCCAGTTTATGGCCAAAAGGTGGTGTTCAAAATTCGAATCACTTTTACTCACGCTCGCACGGCTCGCAGCAAAAGTGAGTTTTTACGCACCAAAAGCGCCCTTTTCGAGCTGGAGAGGTGAACATATGTTTTGTAGTTCTCTCGTAAATTTATTTTCAATAGAATTTTAATAATTTATCAATTATTGCCGAGCAATTTTACATGTACGGGAATTCGAATTTTGACGGATCCCAAAAATGGAGACTGCATTGAATATATTGTATGCAAATTATTTGTGACTTGGCAAAAAAATGCACGGCAACCACTGATGAAGCACTTGCCAGCGGCTTCGCTTACGTGAATTAAAATAAAGTCCTTAGAAAGGACTTTATTTTAATCGTTTTAGTTATAGGAGTTGTTTTATCACCTTAAGTAGTTTGAAAATTTGACCAATCTAGTCTCGACGCTGCACGAGTAATAGCATCATTCATTTTTTTCAGCGGACGTGATTGACGAACGCACAGACAAATAAAAAGCAAGCATAAATTCATAAAACTGTTGTTTGGTTACATAACCCAAAATCACTAATACCTATAACGTTTCATAAAATAATATAACTACAGTATGTCAGTCTAGTGATTAGTTAGGGCATAAACCTCACATTATTCTCATCTGTCATAAATCATAATGGGTATGTCCCTCTAGGGACAGATGTATAGGAATTGCTATTTCCCACCTGTCACCCAATGGCCACCAATGCGGTGACAGATAGGAGTACTCCAGATCTATATGACCAAGTTGTGGTTACTATGTATATCTTTCACGTATCCAAACTATTCGTAAATCTACTTGACATGTCACAATCGCTAAAAAATCTTACTCAATAATCCAAACACTTTTAAAATAGAAACAGCGCTAAAGCAGAATTAAGCAGAGAAAAAATTATTACATGTTTTATTAGAAAACCACGTTTTGCACTTAGAAAAGCAATGAATCATTTTCACCAGCGCACTTTAATGTGGCGTCTACCTAAAAGACTAAAAAAATTTTTAATATCAGTAGTTCTCAAACTTTCATTTAACCTTATTAAAAACACAGAGGTATACCAATTAGATATACAATCACAGATTTCAGCATTCAAAACAATAATGCACTTAAAATTAATGTTAAAAATTGTGAAATCAAGTATGAAAGTGTGGTTACTCACATAGATCAAAAACTATATTAAACAAACACTTCACCTTCACAAGAAGAACGTGCTGGCCATACACCTTTCGGACATCTGTGTCCATCCACACTGCCGTCACAGACGACTTTACTACTGTTGCAATAATAATTTCTAACTCTTAAATACCAGTAGGTCTCTCTTTTCGTATCCAAAGATTGAGTACTGTGATTAATAAGAGTATGTGGCGACACAGTGAAAATAATTAGCTGTGAAGTCATTTATACGTGCGCTAAGTCAGGGTTGAGCACGGGGCAGTCAACGTTAGAATCATTTATTGCACATGAGTACAATTGGTACATTTATACAGGTATTATTTTTTTTGCAACAACCGCTTTCTAGGTGTTAGCGCTGTGGATAAGAGACTGCGCAACAAACTGCAAGCAACACATATTTTAAAATCATATTTGTTTACAATAATAAAAATACTAGTACCAGGAAGGCTCATAACCATGTAATTTGGTTGATTAATAAACTAGACTGGGATTTGAAACGTGCATCCATATGGCTGAGAAAAAGGAAGAGCTCAACGGATAGACGGTCCATTGTTTTTCCAATCTGTAGCGAAATATCGAATAAATATTGTAGGTATAGAACAATATCTATTTTCAACTCCCGTACCTTACGGTATTACAAAACCCGAAACAGTGCGTAATAGCGTACTTTACATCAGGGAGTTGCATAATAGATTATGCAAGGACTGGCACGGGTTTTCGTGATAATGAAATTCAAATTTAAATATTCGTCATGAATTGGAAAGCGCGTGCGCGAGGTTTGGTTAGCGGTACCCATATTGCGAAGGTATTGATTGGCGACAAAGATCCGTCAACTAATCCCCGCGGTGTCACAGCGGGCTTAACTCTATTCATTCGATTAAATTTTTAAATATTTTTGGTACTTTTTAATAATGGGTATATTAATAGTGATGCAGACGAAAGTTTAACGCCACCCGACTTGAACTGGATGCATAAGTGACCAATAGACTCTAAAATTACACTTTACATAATGGAACAATTATTTACGTAATGATAATTTACTTTCATAGTTAGGTTTTTTAGTCAAAATATTGTATGATCGTAGAAAAAAAGTTAAAAATGCAAGTTAAAAAAGTTACGTATAAAAACCATATTTGCTATTGTGACATTCGGCGTATTAATATAAACCCACATACTATAATTTAGTAATTCCTAAAGTCATATGGAGAGTTTTGCCGCTACTTACCTCCATATTAAGCTTTGAGCACAAATCAGAAGTACGGGTTATTAGTACTAGATTCATATACGCATTAATAAATTGCTAAGTGGTAGATAATAAAGTAGAAAATGAAAATGTGTAACTCATACCGGATGACCCTTCACTTATCCACAGATTACCTCTGCTCTATAGAAATTCCCAGAAGGATGTCATCATACTGGGGTCGCGAGGCGGGTGTCCCGCACCGCGATTCAATGATACGTGATCAATTGAACAATTGCTTCCCCTCCCTCTACCAACGTAATCCAGTGGTGTAAGTTCAGTGCCGCCACGAGCTACTCGAATTTGCCGCCCGTATACGAATGAATAGTATACGGGCGGATAATTCGAGTAGCTTTAGTAGTAGTTCACAGTAATCATTTTGCCTTCGCCGTAGTCGTGTATTAATTTCTAGCGTACTGATACAAAAATAAAACAATTTTTATATGTAAGTATACATTTTCGATACAAGAATAATTAATACACAAGTACATTTTATTTTGTGTATATTTTATTCCTTCAATAGTGTCTATCAAATCTGATAGAATAACATAATTCGGGTTAATGATAGTCAATCAATGATTATGACGCTCCTACAATTAGGGGCGGCAAAATTCAAGCATGAATATACCACAACGACACTTCATACAAGCGAACAGATTTAATCTCATACTACTATCAAAGGCGCACCCATCTATCCGTACACGTTTGTGTGTGCGCATAAACTACCGAGAACGGGACAACGTTATACGTCAACACATAAGTGCTTCTCTTTCTAACCGGCTGCGTATTACGCTACGAACCGTGCTTTACTTTGCGAACGACGTTAAACAGGCGGGGGGAGGTGAGTGACGCTTCTTTACGTAGTAATATTTAATATTTTCTGATTGCCTGAGTTATAGCACACGCAGCTCATACATAAACAGATACACGATTATTTTAATACCACGTCGTCGTGACGACTTGTCCTGAAGTGCTTAATATTAAATGTATTAGCAGGTTTTCCTCCCCTTAAGCTCTCTATTGACGGTTTTCGACGTCTTAATTAACTAATGATGAATTTACGGAAGTAAAAGCTTGATAAATGAAGAGTAGAAATTGCTAAATATTTCCTGTGATTAATGATGTTTTCGATGTCCTATTTTCTGGTTGAAACTTTGCAGATTATCTAAAACAGTAGCAGAGAAAACGGATTTACAGCACAACTAACTTCAATATGCGAAGCTACTAGCAGTTCATCGATTTTACATTGTAAGTACTTTTAATAAAAAGTATCCTATGAGTTAAATTCAAGATGTATTACTTCAAAATTAATTGAATTCGGTTATGTATGTCATTTATTCAATTGGCAAGGAGTCTGAATTCAACCAAATTCAACATAGGTAAATGGTAAAAACCTGTCTTATCTACATTAAAGAGATCTAAACAATGACATCTGCCGTCTCACATGCCGTTGAAAAAAATTTTTTTGCCGTCTCCTCTAACTCCCTTACTTTACTTGAATTAAAATTGAAATAACATTACGTCTCTTCACTCTTGAAGTGAGTAGAGACCTCTGACAGAAAGACAGGCACACAAAGTTGGCTAAGGGGGCTTGATGTAGGTACTAAATCCTAAAAATATACAATTACCCAAATAAATCAACGAAAAATAACAAATATATAGCTCAATATTCGAAATACAAAATAAAAATCACATTCAAAATAATACGTCCAATGCTGGTGTTGTCAAATAATATATGTAAGCATGAATATAAACGGCTTAAAACCCGCACGTTTTGCTGAAAGGATGTCCTTATATAAAAAGCCACCCAGACCCAATACATAAATGATAAGCCCATCCATAGTATCATGTCATACTTGACAGGCACTTGCGTAAGCTCTTTGTGAAGGCATAAAATTCAATTCGCGAAAGCTTATTGCAGTTTATACATCAAAGATAGTTGCGAATGGGGCACAAAGCGAGATAATGAAAGGGACGAGTCGTTACAGGACGGAACTCTAAACAGAGCAATGGGCCGCGATATGAAGAATGTTCCCGTCCACAGAAAGTTTCCCTCGTTACAATCTACCCGCACTAATGACACCAACCGGACCTTTTTGCGCGATATTCGGCCATTCGTCTTCCGACCGTCGACGTGTGCAGACGTTTCTACGTACTGTTGGAACAGGGGACAAATGAATAGACGGTTACTCTTCACAGTTAAACTCATATAATAACAACTATATTTTAGCTTACAATAACGCTTGCTTGCGGCTCAGACCGCATTTACATAAAATCATTTTTTATGATTCTAATTGCTTCAATGAAATCATTTCTGCACGGCCCTATTTTGTCGTGACTTGATGATTAAATACATAAAAAAGTAGACGAAAAAATCTATAGCGATTCTTAAGTCGTAATCGATAGAAAGAAACTGTATACCAGCTTATACAGAAAAGCAATTTTAAGTAGTATGCTTAGTCTACTACTACTACATATTACTAAGTAAAGAAGCGATACTCACCGCCAGTTACAGTAACATACCCCGAAAAATAGAGCACGGCTGGCAGTACGCGCTACTGGGCTGTCAATGTTCGGCTCGTGCTGCGCCTCGCCCGCCGGTGCAATGTTACTACGCCATCGCACTATCGACTGGCGCCGAGAGATCGCCCTCGCCCTACCTTCAATGGTAGGTGTTGTGTGTTAGCGTACCTCCGTTGATCCTCGTACAGAGGAGTTGCGGGGGGAGCCGGCGAGGAGGTGGGTAATGGCGCCGAGAGATCGACGATATAAGTTAGAAAGAGAAGCACTTATGTTGTTGACGTATAACGTTGTCCCTCTCTCGATCGACTTGACTCGCTTGCGCGCTCTTGGTGTACCAGCCCTATAAAGTTTACGCCCAAAAGTATACGGACAGGCTGGTGCTCCTGTAGTACTGACTACTGTCCCCTTATACGGAGTGCCTGGGTTTTGCCTTGGGTCTCTGCCCAACAGTGGAACTAATAAATGTCTGTTGATTTTTTATCTGCTTTTCGAAGTAACGGATACCTAGGTTCAACCACTGTTAAACTGAACACCCCAATTTTATTTAAACCTTTTTGATACTTTTAATGAACTTTCCGACAAATTAGACAATTCGAAATGTCTCCAAAAACAAATTATTGACCTTTCGATTACGAAGCTATTTGGCCCGCTCTCGTTCCAAGCTTTCCTTCACAATCAAAAATTTAAATGAGTTTTCTCCATCCACGCAGACGAGCGTATTTTTTCTCATCCTAATGCCATTTTAGGGATGGTATTACTCTTAAATGAATATTCATTCGGTGCGAAATCGTTTAGAGATAATAGATTGAGGTTCATATTAGGTTGGCAATGAATTATGGATGTTCGTTTTGTATGCAGGAATGGGGTGGCCTCATCGGCGATTCCGTTTAAAAATGATTAATTGGCAGAGCTATTACTTACGACTGTAACCGTAGAGAACAGAAGACGTGAGTTTAAATTTGGGTTTACCTGAAAATAAAAGTTGTCTCGTTAATATAATCAAATAATTATAAAAAATACATATTTCCACATAAACATCCAAAAATATATCTAACTAATATAAGAAAATCGTAGTGTGTTTCAATAGATTTTCTGTCCTGATATTGATAGTCATAAAGCAACACTGGAGAGGAGTCGCCATAATCAGGCATTCCCTGTGTCGATGTATACGAGAGGTGTTATTCTTTTACATTACATTACATATATATACTTATTTAATACCAAACTAGGATTTTCTCCTGTGCTATGGAAATTCAAACAAGGATATTAAAAATTGTTATTGCATATTCGGAATAAGACAAAAAAACTACGTCTAAGGGTCTGAGTCCTGTGTCTCTACGCTATTAGAAAAGACATGGGACCCAGACCCACCCTTCTTGTATGTGTGTGCAGTAGCTATGAATAAACAACATACTCTATTCTCATCTTTTTAGTATCTACATTTTTAAACAGTTTCAGGATGGAACAATAAAATTGTATTAACGATAAAAGTTCCATCAGCAAAACATTTTATGATAATTTCCCAAAGGGAGTCGAGAAAAACGTAGCTTATTACGAGCAAAGACCTAACTAAGCCATTGTTGAAAGTTACAGTTTTCAATCTTGGACTAGTTCACTTCATAATTTAGACTCGTGGGACTAGGACGGCGAGTTTGCCAAAGGGAGCTTCCACAAACTACGTCGCCAGGTCTCCCCTCGGTTAGCGTAGCTTTTGCCGTAACAAGGATCTATAACCTATCGATTATTATTATCGTATGGCCTTTTGTTTTTTTTCTTCTTTAAATTCAGGTAGCATAATAATTATAAATGAAGACTCGATTTTCTTAAATACCGATGTGCACGGTGCCGGTGAGTATAGCTAGACGTGTGTTTACTGTACATTTGTGTATATACTAATACTTTAGGCTCGGCTGATTGGGAGCTCGACGTGAGCATGCTAATAAAAAATAACGAAAGCCGTGTTGTTAGCCGTATGGCTCCCTGCTTAGAACAGGGCCGACCCCAATCTTCCCACAAGGCGACTAAGGAACTGCACCAGGGACAGGCAGCAACGTTCTCCTGTGCACATGACGATCATTACAACGAGCACCAATCCGCCTAATAATAGTGATCATGGCAAATCCCCCAATGGACAGCCAACCAAAAGTGGAATTCTATTAAGGAGGCTTATATTCAGCAGTGGACGTGCAATACAATTCACTTTATTGCACAAACAAATACAGTTCCACGTTATAAAAGTTACAAATAGTACAATTTAGGCGGTCTTATCGCTTTAAGCGATTTCTTCCAGACAACCTTGACGTATTTCAGGTGATGATGAAAGCTTGGCCGATACACACATCCCCACCCCCTCAGCGTTGGTAGACTGCGAGATTTAAACTAGACACGTGGTTTATGGAATGCCCCCTAGTAGGAATTTCGAAGTTCACCGAGTCACTGAGTAAGACTATATCAAACAGTCAGACAGTGCTCGTCGGTCAGTCATGGGCTTTGAGCACGCGACACCCGTGGGAGTCATTGGTGACTGCGTCAAAGCAACTTGTTTATTTGGGCTGATGGGGTATTTCATTTTGGTGAGCTTTTGTATGTATTTTATACTTTTATATGGCGCAGCTTTTTGATGGCTTTCAAACATAAAGCTAAAGATATAAGACCACCGGTTATGCGGTGTATCGAAAGGTGTAGATATGTGTACGAGAGTTTATATGTTGTTCGATTTATATAAGACCAGTATCTAAAATAACGGAGGGCAGAGAACCAAGTGTGGTGGCGTTCATTGGGGAAGGTCTATGTCCAACAGTGGACGTCTAAGGGCTGATATGATGATGACGATGAATCCATAATTGTAACGAAAACTATTTTTATCGTCAGATGTCTTCTATAGCGCATCTGACCAGAAGTTATTTTCGGCGACACTTTCAGAACAAGGGCAGGGTCATTCTTAGATATGTACGTTTAGTATAATACTTTCACCATAATAGTAAATACCAACTACATCTGCACTAAAGTACACTGAACTCATTTGAAGCAAGAAAACGAATTACTATCGATAAACACTTATCACGAGTCATACATACCTAAGTGGCACTAATTTCACACCTTTAATTATTTATTTATTAGTCAATGGGTTCAATGTACTTTTCTGCATATACAGCTGGCAGGCTGTGTATGCTATAGGACAGTCCCCCTATATGGTATCTCTAAGTATTTGTGTAGTACGGTCAGTATAATATCCGTACATCGCGAGTCAAATCCTCCGTCCGGCACCGCGTGTCGCGAGATGATAAGCGGCCGATGGGGTACAGCTGTGTGGAGTAGGTCATACGCTGTAGCGGACTAGGAGAGTGGCCGACAAGGCCTGATAAAAATAAGCAGGCTGTGAATCGCGATCTGGCTTTTAAAGGTCTACTAATAGTATGCAGCAAGAGGAAAAAGAATTAGAGATACTCGTATAAAACCATAAGTATTTAGACATGAAACCTGCCGAAACCATATTTTACCTGTATTATAAACACAGTTTTTTTTAATAAGAACGAAAAGAAACCTAAAAGTGGTTCCATTAAGGTAATTCATTTTCATCATCAGGCTGTTGATGTCCTCTGCTGGGAGGTCCTTTACCAGGTCAGAACCCGGCCGGATAAGAGAAATAATATGTATGGCTCGAACGCAGTGTAACTGCCTACACGCGATAGTTATACCTTTTATGTACACAAACGGCCTTTGCATATGTGTGCAAGATAAAAATACGCTAGAGTTAGCGTCATTTGTCACTGCTGATGCCGCAAACAAGGACTATGCTACTATATCTATCCCGTTTACTCACTAGCGTCATCCGTGCGTGCATTCTCTTTCTCACGTTGAATGTTTAAATTATAAATCTTCTATTAAATAAATTAAAAAATATTTCCAAAAAGTATATTTGGGGGATGAAGGATAAGTAATAGAATACATTAAGATCATTTCTGAAATGTTTGTCTGTTTTCCTCAGTAAGTAAACTCGGCTGCGCGCCCCTTGTCGCCAGTAACCAATCGGTAACTGATGTACGGAGAAGCCGAATAGCCGGGAGGCAGGAGTAGTTATACTATATGTAGTACTCACATCACAGTATAACTAGTAATAATGACAAAAAATAACACTGTCCATCCATTACTTTGTGATTATTTAGAGTCTAAACCAAGCAAGTTCTACCCGCTCCTCTCAAACGTAATATAAAGTGTGTGACTTGATCTGACTTGCAGTAAAACGTATCTCAGTGATAACAAACAAACACCCAGTTAACACACCGTTACGTATTCCATTCAGTTACAGTCCTACTTGTCCAATAATTTTCAAGTTTATTATGCTACGTCATTTCAATAAACAATTTACCAGAGACTGGTACCAATCTCCAAAAGCTCTAGAACTTACTAAGCCACAAGTAAGAAAGCCATATTCCAGTAACAACAGTTTTGTATACTTTAGATGACTATAGGCGTCAAAGTATCTTATCATTCTAAAGCGTTACTCTGACGTTTATTTAAAGACAATAGCGCGCGATATGACGAAAATTTTCAATTAAACAAAACAAAACGACGCTTCGTCTCGGGGAGTCGGGGGAGTATTGTATGGCGCGACAGTGGCGTGAAATGGCGTGGCGTGGCGCAGCGCCGGACATCCGCGCTCGGATGGCGGAATGAAGGCGGAATATCGCGCGGGATACTGGGCCGTCGACGTGAGAATGGCGCAGCTCACTCGCGCCATTACGCCTGGAATGGCGGAGATTACGCTGAGTGATATCATACGGTAGACCGTCTTGGAATGCCTAACGAGATATTCCATCACGATTTTGACGCAACCGTCAAATTACCTAACTGTGCAGGTTCTTGTAATTTTGTAAGCCAAATCGAATCTTCATAGATCGATTTCGTTTCGCAACAATATTTATACCTTCCTATGAGTTCTAGTGAAATTTGACCATGTTCTATAAGAAGATCATGGCGCCTGGTCTCAAGATAACACGAATTGTACTACAACATGGTTCCCGCTACTTTTCAGGATACTTAGCTATAAAAATATCAAAATAGCTATTTCTTGGAATTTAGTGAGCCTGAACTTAGCCGAAATTTCAAATAAGTCAGAGCTATTTTATAAAATCAGCGTGGATTCGTTCGGCAAAATGGCTTTTAGGACCTTTGTAGTTGGAACCGTCGATATCGCGACCCTCTATCGGTTTCTAGACATCGTTCTCTTTATATCTGTTAAAAATAATTTACTGAAATATTTTATATGCAAAAATACTCTTCTAACGTTAAATATTATTAGTAGAATACGCCTTAAGACCCTTTGTTCATTTATTCAATGAAATGTCTAAGAGAAATCACAACAGTACCAGATTCAATAAGGCATGCACGTGACACGGAGTATTCTATCCCACAGACAAATGCACAATACGAGATACAAATCTCTGAACAGACACCAACAAGCGTACGTACACATCTCCCCTCGCTTCCTGCATCATAAGTAAGACCAACGTCACAAGTAAGTATACAACGATAACTTTACTACAAGACTAAGGCGTTTGTTTTTTATTGAAATAAGAATAGGGTAAAAAATCGCGTCGCAGGAGATTTGACAGCGACATAGAGGCGTCAATCCGTTGAGAGGGAACGCTATTTCGGTCGTACAGGCATACACAAGTAGTCTTTGAAATTTTAATCGTTACATTCACCCTGCCCTGATGGCACGCTAGAGACTAGACGTGGCGCTATGTTCATCATAAGGACACTGTGAAAGGGATAAAACGTGGAGAAGGACCGCACTTTACCTTTTTTTACAATCGTATGGAATTTAAAAGAGGCAGTGTATTATCATTAGCAGTTGAAGCTAGTTTGTCTGAGACTTGACTATTAGAACATTCTACTATTCATTCTTTTGATTATTGACCTTGTAAAAGGAGACCATTTAGTTTCACAATAGAAATAAAACTTATCAAAATTCGTCCAGTAGTCGTACACAGGAAAAATTCTTAAAACGTAACATATCTTTAGTAAATAAGGCTTATTATCCGAAACTATTTTTTCTATACCTTACGTCGCAACGCCCTTGTTATGCAAAAAAATGTTTGACTAATCCCTGAAGATAGAATTCCGTACTCTACTTCCGTTAAACTACTAACCCACTAAAATATTATAAGCTTTCGGATTAATATAGAATGAAATTATTGACCCTAAATAATGCAATTTGGACCGCAATGTTTCGGGCAGGCCTAATTCAATACAACCCTAGTCTCACCTGCCCCTCCATCTACATACGATTTGATTTGATTCCATTTGGGATACATAAACTGTATCTCGAATATATATGAGTGCCGGAAAATGGAGTAGGTACTATATTTCGTTACTATAATATAGTTGGGGTGTAGTTTTAGTAATAACTACTAGTTTGTTGCCCCGCGTCGTTGCCCACGGTTGGTATCAAGTCGGAACCTAGTATTTTCCTAGGTTCAAAGATATTAAACAAACCATTTTACCAACACTGATTAATTTTTAAAATCGGATTCGCTGTTTCTGATATTATCACGAGTAAAACTCACTACCAAATGCATTTCTGGGCTAGATGTACATAGGCTTACCCCGGCAGAATAATGGGCTTTACAAAAAATGGGCTCTACTAGTAACGCTAAAAGCGGTTTGTAACTGACAAACTCTTTTAAAAATGTGATTTTTTGTTGTTGTTCCGTTTTCACCGTGGATTACATTTTAATTCATTTAAATACCTAACTAAAATACTGTTCCAAATTTTTTGTCACAACTGAAAAATTTACTAGTCGGAACAATTATCACACGAACGAAGACAGGCGACGCGACCCTTTTTAAAGCGACACCATTTATCATTTAGAAAAACCGTGGTCGTAAACACGCGAAGTTAGGTCTTCCGCCGAATGGACACCTAACTCAACGCATGTATCCTGCTTTAAAATTTAAATCGTATTTACATTCACCCCCTAGCGCTCATGTCGCCGAAAATGGGTCTTAACTAACACAGAAAACACTCCACTGCGGGACTATTTCTGTCGCCCCTTTAGGACTGTTAAAATAGAATGTTCGAGACCCAGAATACAAAATTCTATAACCGTACCAACTGGAGGGTTAACCTATATTCCATATTTTATACGTGAACTAATGCTTTTTCTGTGTAGCGCGTGAACTTCTTCGTTTTTGGTGACATCCCGCCTATTGGGGACCCTTTGAATCAGTTTGTACGGTCGATTGCGTCACGAAGAAAGACTTTGGATCTCTTCTATGATTTTATCTTGATTTTTAAACTAGATAGGCAAACAGGCAGGCGTTCCAGCTGCTAGCAAGTGGTCAGCGATACTTGCAGACACTGTGGCGCTTCGTAAAAAGCTAGTAACCAATATTTATCCACAATTCATTTCACCTTGAACCTGTCCACAACAAGTTTTGTTTGTGTTCCCAAATCCCGTAATGGAGTGACCGGACCGAGAGGGCTCTCGGTCCCCAATTGATAACTTCACAACTTTCAGGTCCACATCATCAGCATTAATACTTGTTTTCATTAGCAAACCACTTAAGACCGAGGTCGTCGTTGCTTTTAAAACGATTCACAACGCCATTCCATGAGTATCAGGTGGATATTGTTGCCGTGTGGTTTCCGGTAGAGTAGAATAGGACCACTCCAACTTTTCCCGTGGATTTCGTAAAAGGGAATACATTATAAAACATCAATCAGTCCTCCCCAACCCGTCTGGCCAGCGCGTGAAGTGTAGGCCGAATCCTCCGTCTGTCTCCGGCAGATGAGAGATGGTTGTGATTCTGTAGTGGAGAGCAAAATAACCTGCTGATGATTGTTATAGCAGAGAGCTTTTAAAGAATACCAAATGCATTAAGAGTGATCTTTTGAACTAGCGTCCAATAGAAGTATCGCTTTCGGCTTTTTGTACTTTCAACCAATCTGTCAGCCGATTGACTACCATAATAACGAATTATGAAATAGAAATCTAATTCGTTGTACTTTATGATATATTTTACTTTGACGAAAACTTCAACACTAAAAATAAAAACAATGTTTATCTATAAATCTATTTCCTGTTTTTACTATCCCAAAATCGCAATTACTGAAAAAAAAACTACAAACATTCAAATAATTTAAAACAGCGCAGGTGTCACCTCATTGGCAATGTGTTGACATGGAGTTGTCATCATTGAACGCTCATGCGGTTTGTTACGTTTATTTTATTTATATTTAGGCGCTGCTGACTGGCAATTAGCTGAACAAATAAAAGCACATTATCTTTCGAAAATGTCCAATGAATAAATACGTCAGTTGCGTTAGGTACGTGTATTAAGTTTCTCGTTTCTCCGAAACCTCCAAGCTATTGACCGAATAATCGAATTACTCCCGTTAGTCCACGAAGAATGTATTTATTGTAGGAAGGTTGTCTGAATGATACTGATAAGATTGCCTAGATATAGTACTAGTAAACGTTTTGCTTTACCACCTTAAAGTTTCTTATCGTGCGCAGCGATCAACTACTACACCCAACTTGCGAGTAATATTCGGACTCTAGATATTATTTGAAAATAGTTATTATTGCACCTGTCTCATAATAAAGGGTAATATTAAAGTTAATTATGTGTAGTTGACCACGTAACTTTTTCTATGACCATACAAAAATTGTGTAGCCTTTTCAAACTTTTGGTAATTCATAAAAAAATTGGAAGCGGTTTTCGTATTTCTTCTTCCATTTTGTAGAAGAAAATTGGTCAGTTAGTAATAATAATAAAAATCTTTTATTCAAAACATTAATACAGATTACAGAAAACCCCCACTAAACTGATTTCTCAGTTTGACTGAGGAGAGCAGTCTCACACACAAACATTTGTAATGTTATCAATTGAAAGTAATGTTTACAATTTTAAACTTTATTTATGTTTCACTAACGTAGATTTAATTTTCTTTTAGTTCTGAAGCCATTTCAAGTATGTTAGGCGTAGTACGAGTATGTAAAGTTGCTGCTATCACAAATTTTTAATCTATTAACTGAGATATTAAATACAATGAAAGAATGCAATCTCGTAATGGCGAGAGTGCGGAGATTGGTTGCACATTTAATTTTTTGTATTAAAATAACAATCAAATCAAGCAGAGACCTACCCTTATAACAAGAGAGTACGGGCCATAGTCGACCACGCTGGCCCATTGCGGGTTTATGAACTTTACATACGCCTTAGAAATTCTTCTTTGGTGTATACTGGTTTCTTCACTATATTTTGCTTCACTGAAAGCATGTGCTATGACTTATTTATTTATTGATCAAAAAATTTAAAACTTACATCTTTTCGGTCACAAAAACCAAACTTTTCATAAGGTTAAACAAATCTGTCGTTCTTCTTGACTTCCAGTTACGTGTGACGAATTGTCGATCAAAGTGACACTACCCGCGTCACTCACCACTGACACTTCGCCGTATCAGCGAGTTTCAGCTAGTGACAGCTGGTGCAACATGGTCGAAACGTTTAGCAAAAAAATTACGTTTAGTTTAGCGAGTAATCGAGTATTGCTCGCGTATTTCCTTTTTCAACCTTAACTAAAAATAGGATTTTGCTGTTTGCCTTATTATGTTAATACTAATATACTTTCTAGTTTACTTATTTTTGTTTTGTACTGTATGTACGTTTAGACTTTCCTTCGTACAGTACGCACAGCACACATATCTTTGTGCACCTGGCACCCTACTTTTGCATTCGGACAATAAATACTTATGTTTCAGTATGCATAACACGCATTAAAAATTCCATCGGCCACAGATAAGCATCCAACATAATACTTTGTTACCTTCAAAGCTTTATTTGAACTTTAATGGCACTTCTATATCAACATCATACTGTACAGATCTAAATAAGGACTATACAAAGCAAAATACTGATTGTATTGAGCATGGCCTGAATATTTTACAACAAGGATAATCCTGTATCTGAAAAATACTACAATCAAAAGACTAGAAACTCGTTCTCACTCTGAGAACTCGTAAATAGCGTGTAATTTAGTGTACACTGGCTTTTTAACCCTTCATCTTGCAAAACTGCTGCCAAACCGCAGAGCATGCATTGCTGTTTGGCCCGCCAAATATAAGTAATAGGGTGATACAAAACCCGGCGGACACTGCATAAGATTTTTACTACTAATGTTATCAGACTAGGGCTTCAGATTGTTTGATCTCGTGCGTAGCAATGGTTCGCCGAAAAAGTAACACTGGTACAATCGCGTTATATGTTAAAGGCAAAAGTTCATTACGATTTACACTTTATTACAATCAAGTAAACTTTGCACGTGTATACTTATGTGTCCGCGACCGTATATAAACTAATTTACCCCCTTATCCCACACCAGTCGTGCCCGTAGCGTTATTTCGTCAAAATTGCTATCCCTTTAGTAGTTTATTTCAAGACTAGCACGTACTATTTTGACGCCAAACAAATTAAAGTGGCATCCTGTATTTACAAACCGTCACCCAGTTCATGGCTGAGTAACAAGTTGCCACCGACCGTGGCTATCTCTTTCACACTCAATCTGGTCTGAAACATGTGTGAATTTCTTAACTACATACAATATTAAGGTGTATTAATAGATGTCGTCAAAGGATATAATAATATAGGTAGTCAGTTAAGAAATTAGAGAATATAAGTTTTATAATGAGATTCATATTAAAAAATATTTGGAATGAATATAATAAATTAACCCAAAAAGCTGTGCGCTAGACTAAGCTAGTAAATTTCATATTTAAAATTTGAACGCTCCATAACGTCCTCCTATTTTAAAGGAAATTAGTTCCTTACATCATGAAACCAAAAGACTTTCTCAATATTATATTTTTAAATCCAACATTCAAATAAAAAATAAGAAACAAACAATTATTCAGGTGTATTACAGGCGTGACCGACTGAACTCAGAACTGAATGCGTCCCATGCGCCCGCACAGCAATTACGGGCACGGGTGCGTTCCGGGCACGTTCACCTGCGATCGAGGTGAAGGTCACTCGAACGAAACGCGCCGAACGAGAACGCAAATGTCACATTGTGCTCCCACCGGCCATCTTGGATTTCGGCTTGACCGGTTTTGGGATGAGACCGGAATGTCGACTTTACTGGATTTGTTGTTTGTTACACGATTAGAAATCGTTAAGCTAAGTTACATCGTCATGAGATCAATTCTTGTATAGCTTTGGACGTGTCAATATCTGCAGTATACAAATATTTACGCTACGGCTGCAAATCCCTTTAATCTATTCTGAAATTGGGGATGATCCCTTGAATTCTCAAACTCAACCAACCTAACTAGAAGTACAGCAGGATGGCGTCTGGTTGACATCTTATCATGATACCTGTCAACAATTGCTAAAGTTAGGAAATCGATAACTCGCTAACAGTCTGCTTGTGCGAACACTGCAGCGTTTTACCCAAGAAATGATCAACCACTGGCCTTGGAATCGGTATCGGTACCTACCCTACAACTATTCACAAAATACTGAGATGACTTACATGAAAGTAATACAGATTTCAATAGAGACAATTATTAGCGATAAGTATTTTCTCTCTCTCTCTCTCTCTAACTCAGACTTCTTTTTAAACACAAATCTATCCACAGTCGTAAACCTGAACAAAGCTACCAATTAAGCTTCATAATCGCCAGCACCCTTACAATTAATACTACAGAAATAAAATCTCTGCAGTAAGCGCACAGTACTGTTTGAAATACAAAAAATACACAACCGTAGCTTTGTGCTCTACCGAACATTAATTAAGAAAGAAATGATTTATATCGAAAGGTCATAAGACTGTGAATTCAAAAACAAACCTTTAAGCCATGAACCTAAAAGTTTAAATTTTGTTATCAGTGAAGATAGAACGATCACAATAGTTTATTTACTTACTGTGGTTTAAGAAAAGGATGGCATTGGCGGCACAACACATTTCGAAATCAGATAAAAAGTGAAAGAAAAGTGAAGAAACAGAAAGAAATGCTCAAGCTACGTAATCACATTTCAGATAGACACTGCACCGGAGAATGAATTTCCGTAGATTGGCTGAAAGGCTACGGTGTATTTCAAGAAATAAATACTGTTGTATTTATTTCTTGAACAGTATTATGATGTGAAGTGTAAACAGACAATGATTATAATATGAGAATGATTTTCCTAGTGGACCGTGAACAAAGAGCGCTAATTTGTTAAATTAAACATAATTTTTAATATCTATGCATATGTACTTTAAATTAGGAGGTAAAGCATTTACACCAATCAATACAGAACTGAAATTTGAATTGAAATGATATTGCGATTCGCTAATAGGATAGATTAATAATGTCACAACAAAGCCTTGCAATAGTTTCAGATATTTTTAATCATGTGTTTATTACCTAATGTGGGGCAAGACACAATATATGTATATCTAGGTTGTTTGATAACATTGGAGCAGAGGACAGAGCGAGTGGCTAACGAGGGGAAAAGTGCCTATTTCCGAGTCGTAATGACCGTCCTGACAACCCCTACCATCCAGCCTACACAGGCCTGTCTAGATATTATTTAGGCGGTTGTAGACACACACGCGACTGAAATGATCATTTCGCACGAAATACTTTTAGTATAAAACTTTTGTCTTCCGTTTGATCAAGATAAATTACAATTGAGTAAGGATGTGATTCAGAAACAATTTTGATATTAAATGGTGAAGTTCGCAAAGATACTTCAAAAATAATTTTATAGTATTAGATCCAGAGATTTCGCAACTCATAATGTAAAAATTGTGAACCTATAACCTATCAATAAATAATTTCTGAATCTGTAAAACTGTAATAAAATTTGTAAGTTGATGGTTTTATTTATGTGTGCATTCACATTAGCAGTATATCAATTTCCTTTTCTCATTCATCAAACACTGATACAGCTTTTCAACAATTAATTTCATAAACCAAATTGAAAAGACTCTTTTACGCATCGAAATCAAACGATACATAATTTATAAAAGGTGGAAGTTTTAATTGGGTGAAAACACAACAATAATTAAATAGGCCTCTGAAATAAAATTGTAAAGCGAGGACAGCTCGAACCCTTGTCAGTGTCCAGGATTTTATTTAAAAAGTTTACGTCTGCATGGCACAGAACGTTATACAAATTGAGATAAAAATAGATAAGCATTCAACGGTACCGAATGAGATAACACAAAAATGATAAGATTTGATGTAGAGATCAAGAAGGAATACATCCTAAATAGAAGTGATTGGGGAATGAAATAATCAAGTGAATTTGAAATTGATCAATATCGATTTTCTGTTGAAGAAGTAAATGGTCAAAAACATTATGCCATCATTGAGAGAGATAGATAAAATTTCCCACGTTGTATCGAATTACATTATTATTTGTAAACATCATATCTTTGTCTCAATTAACATCACTTACTTCCTTATCATCAATCAACTAATTTGTCAACCATTCATTATATTTATAAAACTCGTAACAACTCCTAACTCAATAAGGATTGCCCAGTCGGCGATGCGAGACGATACCGTCGGGCTTCGGCCAAGTTTCCGGAATGTTTTGAGAAGCCCGGCCCTTGACCCGGAACTTTCCCCAACTTCTAGAACTACGATCCAGAACCAGGAGTAATAAATTTGTGGCAGCTTACCAACATATCCAGTTTTTAGTAAGTTTATTTAAATTACGGTTTCCTGTCACAATAAAAAAAATTTACTTATCAAAAATAAAAATTACTTATTAGATAGATTTCTAATATGACCAGTTTAGTAGGTACGCGTATGTTTATGTAAAGCTAAAATTTTCTTATGTTAGAGCAGTATGTATTTATTTTCTCATAAATAAAATTATTGATATTATAAAGGTTGCATTTTACGTTATATTTTGTGGATCTCAATTTTAGTCTAAAAATCGCAACCTAATATGTCAGATTTTTTAAGCAAACAAATGTCGAAAAAACTAATAAATATTTAAAGATAGAGGCAGGCATTACAGCATTCGGAGTTATTCTAAAAGATGTAATTAGCTGCCAAATCAAATAATAAACGCGGTTTCGAGCCAGAATTTGAAAATTTATAAGTCTAAAACTAGATAGCAATCGAGAAATTGATTAAAAAAACTGGCATTGAACAAGGAGAATAATTAACGTTTCATAACAAAGTAATACAACAAAGATTGGTCTGAAAAAGTATAATAAAAACATATGAAATCAGTGAAAGTGTTTGTTTCACTTGTTGTTTTTTAATTCTCTCTCAAGCCATTTGATTAGAACTAAGACATACATAAAATGTTACATATTTTTTTACTAAGAAAAATTAAGTTTAGGAACCCTGATTATCTATGAACAAATGCACTGTTTTCAGTAATTAAACACATAATAACAGTATCATATAAAACTACTTTCAAATCAATTGAAAACAAACCTGCAACGGATGAAATCGTATCTCATACTCTCACAAAGGTGGAGTTCCTAACAGATGAGTTTCCAACAAACTGCATTGAATTCACGAACTGCGAGACAGTATAGTATCAGCTTCGTAGTAGTGTAGTGAATAACCTACTAGAGAAAAAAGTAGGACTTTATTATAGTCGACATCCACTGTTGAACTTAGACACAGGCATTGAAGTAAACTAATCGAGGGAGAGTACCTTTCTAGGAAATTCTTACGCAATCTCTTAACGTTAGACAAATACACTTCCAATCAACTTTACAGAAGTTCTTTTTTATTTATATATGAAGAATTATTCCCGAAAAGTTCCAAATGAGACACTCAAAGTAGAGCCGACTCTATTACCTGTAATAAAGATGCCTGAAAAATAACTCAACCCATAACATAACATCAAAGATCTCGAATAATATTTCTACAACTGCCCCACTAAATCGGCGAAACGTTCGCCTGAAGAAGATTGCTGCAATATCGAATGAATAAGATAGAGTTGATTTTTTGCGACTAACCTAAAAAGGGTATCTTAAGTACTGAATCCGCCGACATTATCGTGAAGGCAGACCCTTCCCTTAAGGTGAGCACTTTTATATGCCCATCAAACCTTACGAGTACAATAAAACACGATTGTTTTCCATTAACATGGATGTCCTCTTCGGCCTCCAAACGAAGAGGATAAATTTAATAAACGGTACGGTCACGCCGCACAACTTTCTTACTAATCGAGTAAACAAATTTTATTTATTATATTTTAAATGGATAGGCAGGTAATAGCTGATGCGTCCTTATCAGCAGTCAATTTGTTTATTTTTGTTTAAAAATTGGTCTTGTCTGTTTTTAAACATGTTTACTGATGTAGCAGACAACATCAGATTCCTTCAAAATGTTCCATCTGGATTATAAGTTAAAAAAAATCGTTAACGGTTCAAGCATACACGGAACTTTGTTTTCTCATATTATGTGCTCTGAGTCGTACAATGGTACATGTTCTTTAAATTGGATAAGTTGTAGTTATTGAATAGTAGTATCGGGAAAAAATAGTCTTATTATTTATATTAAAACATAAATAAATATTAGGTTTCCAAAATACAAGATATAGAAAATGTTAAAAAAAAAGTGTGTAGTTAGTCTTTATCTCACACAATTTTAGTGCAATTTAAACGAAACTCAAAAATAAATACTTTACTACTATGAAGAAATAACAAGGCAATATTTGGTACCCAAAATTTGTAACACTATCCCACTAGGCATCAGAAGCAATTCAAAAGCAAATCAAAAACACTTTCAAAATTAAATATAAGAAATATCTAGTAAACTCATTACCGTAACCTCAATCTTTTTGTGCTAATATCAAAATTAAAAACTTTGTAATTTGCTTTGCTATTTACCATTGCGTAGTGATATTTAGTATTCTCTGCCATAGGTATGTACGAGTATAAAGTAAGAGAGCAATTTCTGCCAACAAACAGTTATTGTATGTATATTTTTTTGGAGAGATGAATAAATTATTTTATTATGATTATTACCACACACAGCGTCACAACTCTATCCTCCTAGTTACGAAATCGATTCCGTTTTATTTGTTTGTAAAATTTAACAAAAACAATGTTATTGAGTGATGCTGCCAAAAAACATAAACGGTTTTTAATCATATTAGATATCTGTATTACTTTGTATTTTGTTACTACATTTTATATCGTATTTTTTATAGTCATATGATTATTATTATTACATTATTTATTGCACAATTTTAAAACTAAATACAGTTACCAATTTTGTGTACAAAGGCGAGCTTATCTCTGAAAGAGATCTCTTAAAGCCAACCTTAGAGGGTGTGAGACAAAACACTAAGAGCGAGGGGGGCAAAAAGTGAATAATAGACTACATAATAACTAAATACCTAAACTACTTTACATATATAAAAAGTAAATACTTATGATCTTATGTGAAAAGACAAATCTTTCTTCTAAAAAAAGTATGGTTTACCGGTTTTTTTTTCGGGCTAATGGGTGGGGCTAGAACAGACCTTTGAATTGTTTTTGGATTTTTGACAATAAACAGTTGCACCATGTGATTATATGTAAGAAGACATGTTTCTTTTAATATATTAGCCGCTTCAACCATTTTTGAGAAAATCACGCTTAAATCAGAATCACTAATGTTAGCTTTGTATGGGTTGTATGCTTTACCAATTTTCCTGGACCAATGGGTATAACCGTATTATATAAAGGTTTGAGTCTTTACTATATGCTAATTTTGAAGAAAATCGTAGGCAGTTTTTGATCGGTACTGTATGAGTATACTTTGAAATCTGTAAGAAAAAATCTCGGAGATACTAAATCGCATAAAGGATCATTCGCAGCCATCAGTGCAGTCACAGCATCAGATTAATTCCGTCTCAGTGTTTTTTAGATGTGCCAAAGGAAACTATGAAAAATGAATACACGCTAATCTAGTTTCTAATGCAATGGCATAAGGTACATTTTAAGAAGTTTCTTAAATTTGACGGAACTGAACTGACAATGATCGATATAATTTTTACTGCATTTGAAATATGACACATTATTCCTTAACCTCACTAAAAAAGACTGACTCAGGACTGAGGCGGCACGGATATGTCCGCATGAACCTAAGGCGCTAGTCTCGGCCACAGGCATATATGTATAAAAATGTGTAATAATACAATTTTTTTTCATCAAAAAAATATAATAAATAAAAACGTAAACTTCGCGTGTGTTGAAGATATTCTCTGTATGTATCTTCGCTGTACATTGAAGATATTAGAAAAAAATGGGGGTCTAAGGATAAGTAATAGAACACATTTCAATCAAGTTTGTCTGTTTACAGTTTGTTTGCGCACGCATCACTTTAAAACTACTGAACCGATGTGGATGGACTTTTAACAGAAACATAGTGCTTAATTCGGTGTAACATATAGGGTTTATTTCAATTCGATCGGTGGAGTCAATCAAAAGTTATGCGAATTTATAGTTTTCAAAAGTTCACATACATTCCATTGGTACCGAGTCGATTACGATGAATTCTTCGTACGTACGTATGCAACAAAGTAATGCTGGGCGAATTTGGATTGCGATGGATTAGTTACTACATTTGGAGCGACGAGGGTAAGAGAGAAAGAGGTTTGAGGGGAGGGTTGATGGGAGGGTTGATGGGAGACCTGCTCCTGGTGGTCTAGGAGTGGGTTGGGAGTGGGAGCGGGGCTGGGAGTGGGAGCGGGGCTGGGAGTGGGAGCGGGGCTGGGAGTAGGAGCGGGAGTGGTAGTGAGAGCGGATTATGTAGTCTTAGTGAGCAGAGCAGCGGGCACAGCTAGTCTTACAAAAATTCCTTCACTCCTATTGTCGTTTAAAGTAAAACCCCAATTTTTTTTTGTCAAAACCGTGAAAATGGAGACAAAAATACTAGTTCACATTCACTTAATGGATAAGCCACAAAATAACAAAAGGAAACAATAACTTGAAAGGTTATAAAAATAACTGAGAAATAAGAGCACGACGAAGTTCTAAGCTAGCACACAGGCTATAAAAATAAAATACCTTTGACATATTTTTCGTA
Organism: Esperia sulphurella; assembly: GCA_947086405.1. NCBI lineage: Eukaryota > Metazoa > Arthropoda > Insecta > Lepidoptera > Oecophoridae > Esperia > Esperia sulphurella. The sequence continues at coordinate 11,639,578 of OX352264.1, forward strand.
CAGCTTCTAATTTAAGAACATTAAACATGAAAGAAAAGGAATAAGATGTCAGAGGAGGTCCTTCATACGTAACTGACAGATTACGTAGAAACCATCTTCACAAAAGATGACAGCATACTGAAACACAATACTAAAGAAACTAAGGTCGTAACAGAAATAGATGTTTTCATAGAGCATTTACAGAGAGCGTGTTCAGTGAACAACATTAATTTTATTTGCATTTAAAAGGCTGGCGGGATCTTCGTCAGCTTGTGAGTTTCGGACGTCCCATCCGTAGGGTCGGGCGTGCGAACAAATAAAATGAGATCATGGTAGGCGCGTCGTCAACAATGGACTGGGGAGAGCACAGTTTTGTTTTAATCAGGAGTAAAATTGTTCGCTGAGTGAGCACAGCCGGAAATTTTATGCAGTTTAATAGTTTCAGTTAGAGATACAAGTATTTTCTAAGATTTTACCTTGTATCATAGTAGTTAGACAATGATAAAGCATGTCACAATACAGCATCCAGACCGCCCCGCCAACTTGAACAATTGTGCAAAGTTATCTGTCACTGGTAGGAATTGGATCCACGACCTCGGTCGTTCGAGTCTAACGACAAAATCACGACACCAACGAAGCAGTCAACAAAAAGATCATTCATTCTTAATAACAGCATTTCATTATGTTCAATTATCTAAAAAAAATTATAAACAAAGCAAAACGAAGCATTCAGAAGTTTAACATAATCGTTTTTACATATTCATCTTGATGTCGGGGTGCGTTTGCGACGCGACGTCTCTGTGGGAATTTGAATAACAAATAGCCAACATCTGCATGTTCCTAGCGGGGATTTCCACAGCTTTTCAAATCCTGTACAGGAGAAAACAATAAAGGTCCTAAGTTATGAACTGTGACAAGAGGTCATAATTCAAGCTTATTTAACAATAGCTTTCGCTCATGATTTCGTTCGCTTGGACTGCTCTGGCTCCCTGAAGTCTTGTGATGAAACCTGCCATAATTATATAGTCTTGGATCTTTAGTTATTTAGTAGTGAAAATGTTACCAAAATCTATCAAGTAGTTTCAGAATAAAATATTTAAGCAAACAGAAATGAGTTCGAGAATGGAACCCAGTTTCGATAGAAGTACATACACACTTTCATATCTTTACTGTTTCTACTTACGTCTAAATATTTTACAGGTAAGAATATTTTATAAAACGTCCGCATCTCGTGTTACCTTTACTTGACTGAAATTAAAATGAAATTTTCTCGAGTGTCGACTTTATTGATATTGAGAAATCTTAAAAAAAATTATAATCTCGAATTAATTTAACCTGATGTAAATTAATATATATTTTTTAAGATCTCTCAGGAGTGTTTATATTTTTCGTTGTTCGAGTGGGGCCTCAAATACAAAGAGCACAAAGAGCGGTGAAGATTTTTTGACCTTGCCGCATGGCAATGGCGAACACGTTTGATTGTGAAACTACAAGTCTTTGTTAATTTTAACAGTCAAGCAAATCTGTTGCTTGGATAATCAATGTATTCTAGATACTAAATCTGTTATTGTCTATTTGTAGGCTATAACTTAAGTTGATTATCTATTCACACAATCTCTATTCGATACCTGTATCTATCTTCCATGTCTCAGTACTATTTAATTTAAAGTAGTCAATTATAGCTAACTGAGGCATCACTTCTTTTATTTATTTATCCATTCTATTGCATTTCATTTCTTATATCTACAAAATGAAAACCGAATCCAGTGATCACCGGCGCAGGTAGATCACATTTGTCTTTCAAACTCAAAAAACTCAAATCAGATACTTAAATTGGCATAAATAATAATGACAATTTATATTATCTTTAGCACCTTTGAATATTATCGCATACCTGAGTCGAAGACCTAGACAAACAGCCCGAGGTCATCGGTCTACCGATGTGTGCTCGACTCTTACGTCACCGGTCGGCACGGCAGACAAACGCCTCTTGAATAATAACGATATGTAAGTCCACTCACTACCGACAATGATAATTAAATTTTCCACACGAGACCACGAGCTACTCAATACACTAAATACGGAATTCAGAAGGTTCTCGAACTGGTGATGTAATGGTGGAAATTTCGTTTAGAAATTAGATGCCACAAACTTAGCTTGTTATTAGTTTATTTCATAAAGCGAATAATTGAATATGTCAAGCAGAGAGTCCATCTTAATGTTTGTATTAAAACTCCAAACCGCTGGTTTTCTGAAAAATCGTCGGTCTTTTTGCGGATTCGTAAAGAGTTTAGTGCAACAGATCGAAGAAGTGTAACAGACTGATCATTACTTGTGGGCGGATTCGCGGAAGCAAGACTAGCTGCCGCTAACTGCAGATTATCAGGTTTCTTTCCAAGTTCTCTTCATCCTTAAATGAACACTGATCAGATACATTTCTTGATCTATTTGGGTTGTATATTAATCACTTAAATCAGAATCACAAATCATTAATTGTTTACTACACAGCAGATGTCATTGCATGAAGTAGTCTCTAATCTAATAATTTACCCATTTACTCATACACTTCTTAATGAGTCCGTCAACAGCGAATATTTTCAATGCCTGCCTGTACGCTAAATTGCTTAAATATTTTATTTGATAACGATGCCAATTTCACTTCAGCAACCAACTTTGAATTTGTAGTCCAACTTTATTTACTACGGAACTATCGAAGTGAAGTTATGGTTGCGGCCGGCAATCCTCCAGGCACCGATTAATTTCCATCTATCGAACCTCAGTCCCTAAAAAAGACTGCCTGAACAAGGAAGAGATATCCTTGTTCTGTGGAAACATTTTGCATGTAAAATATCTAAAGTGGTTCATATGAAAGCAGGGGCAATATGGCAATGGCGTATTTATAATTAAATTCAGATGTCCTAACATAGTCGCAAAACAAAAAATAATCGCCAGCTTAAAACTCAAGCGATGTGCGTGCGGCTCAATGAGAAAGGTGAAGGACCGGAAGTGATGGTACATAAAGAATGAAGGAAACCCTATGTTTAACCTACTTCTAAGATTATTTTCATTTAAAAGTAATATATTAATTAAAATTGGAGTATTAAATTAACTGTTTGAAAATATTTCGTAGAAGGCAAATAATTATGTCAATAATTTTTCCTCATTGAATTATATTAACCACGGACCCTTTCCTGAAGAATCCTTTTAACATGTCTTTGATGTTGTAACCTTCTGTTATGTAGGAAGCGAGTATGTATGACTGAATGACTGTACCGATTTTATTCATATTTAATATATTTTCCATGCTTTTCTGACTTATCTCAAAGATTTTACGCTCGAGAAGCTCTCCTGCGTGGTTGAAAGACTCGAGTCATGGCGCAAGAGGTCTCCGCCGCCGTTGTGCAACATTACACCAGTGATGAGACGGCAAATTGCTCATTTGTCTACCGCGACACTTGCAAAAGTGTTGCTAGGCAGAGTTGTAGTAAGGATGGGGTGGTTTTAATATTCAATTTCTGTAGCTGGGGATGTGGAACTACGCGAAGGTGTATTAAGCTAGATTTATAACGCTACAATGTAACGTTTTTGTCGCCTTGACTTCATCTTGGCAGATTGGGCCAATCATAAAAATATTTATATTGCAACGCGTGTGCTATTTATCCTTAGACCTCTAATTTTTATTTTAAATATGTTTAATGTTGCGATTAGACCAACAGACACGCGATTTTTACGATTTTTTTTATTAGATTTTTTTAATTTCTAAATAAATATAACTGATTCCAAAAACTTAAGTTGGATGTAAATTGATTTTTGGGGTACGAACCCGACAAAGCCAAGCCTAACTTCGGCTCTGTTGTCAAGATTATAGGTATCCTTTGAGGTTCACGAATATCTACAGTAACCGTCACTGTAGTGGAACAACTTTAATATCACATTTCAAAACGTCGCTAATTCAAATGGAGTATATAATTATTTTGTTTCGTAATTTAATTGTTGATTTGACATGCAAATCCGTTTATGCAATACTAAATACATGTGTTTAATATGCATTAAGTCATTTTGTGAGGTCTTCGCTTTAATGACTGGCTTAAGCAATTCGAATTCCTATCTCTACAATACTACGTCCCACAAAGGTTTTCCTAATTGCAACGTCATTATTTGCCAATCCATGTAGGTATGAGTACGTGTATTGACATTGCTAACAATTCGACCTTGTGTAATGTTAACAACCTCTATGGAGCAAAAAGTGTGTAGGAGAGTAATCCAACACTTTAAAGACTTAAAGTGTTGGACTTTAAGCTTGGTTTGCAGCCGTCTTATCTTCGCAAAGTATGACGTCACAATGGTCCTGAGCGCTCATCCTGGAAACGTTAATTGCGACAAGGACCGGGAAGTTTGCGAGGCGGCCTTCTATTGCACTGCATCTATAGCAAACAATGTACAAGCAATAAACACCTTATCTACAAACTATAAACTACAATTTTAATAACACAAGTTATTATCGCCTGACGCGATGACCGTTTCGTCGCATTGGTCGTTGGATTCGAGCACTAGAGGCCATGAGTTCGATTCCAACCAGGGCCAGACAACCTATTCCTATCGTGCAGGATGAAATCCCAGTTTGGGAATACGTAAGTGTATATTTATATGACATATTTAAATTGTTAAATTCAAAATGCACTTATATTATTTACCAATGAGTGTTTGTCAACCAAAAGTTGTTTGTAAGAAATCGTTGAAAGCGACAAGGCCGCCGTTATACACTAGATTTATCATTCTATGTTAAATTATTATAATTTTTTAATATATTTTGGTGCACGATAAAGCAGATTTGATTTCAGTGTACAACTTACTTTAAGTCATGACATTTTCAACGTCACAATTATCTAAGACAGCAACAGTCGATGGTAAATCCGGGGGCAAAAGCTAGTACAAAATTAGTGAGAATGGCTCTAATAGCCTCACGAGTCAACAAATACGCAACAAACATCGGAAATCGCTGCTAAGAAAATCCCCACGACTGTTGATAAATGAAATACAACTCTGATCAATTAGTATTAAGATCCGATGTCGTCAGAGCGTGTAACCAAATCATATTAAAGAAAGTTCCCTTGTTGGATCTTTCACATCAAATTAAACGTTTTAACAATCTTTTGCACTAGAGTAAAATTCTTTTTTAAATTATCATCATCATCATCTTAGCCCATAGAGGTCTATACCTACAAAATGGACTGAACCAAACCTGGCGGATTTGAGCCTTCTGCCACAGATTACTTAATACGTTACTCCTCTACATCCAGTCTCAACCTTCGTGTCGTCTGATATCATCCCACCCAGCGTCTCAGAGGGCGACATCTTCTTTAAATACATCATAATATTTCCATGAAAACAAAAAAGTTTATAAACTCGATATTGAAGTGCGAACGCAGGCCGCGTCACTAGTAACTAGTAACCACCAATAAAGGGGAACGCAACAGATCCCTGCGAATATGTTCGGTTCTCTCCGAGTTACTAACACGCGCAATTCATTTTGTGAACTGAATACATTATTCCCAGACAAAGGATAAAGAACCATTTCTCTGCAACTTAAGACTGAATATCAAAGCGGAATGAAGCCGTAGAAATAAGTCGAGAATTCGCATTTGTCCTCTAATGGATTCTCAGTTCTATGTGAACGGGGTTGAGGTCTCAAATGTCCTGTGAGGTTGGGGGATTTTTCTAAATCCCAGAATCGTGGTCATATGGCGGAGGAGACGATAAAAATGTTCAGTGTATTGAAATCTAACACTATCATAAGAAGTCGTAAATTGGTCCCAGAAACATAAGTAACTTTTATTTGTTTTACTTTTATCGCTTTTTGACAGTATTCATACGGAGTGTAACAAAGTCCAGTGGCGTTCGGTATTGACGGGGTCTGCGATCAAAACAAAACAAAATATTTAGCTAATATGATTAATTAATCGCATTTTTAAACGTGTGATTACGGGCTTAGAATAGGGCCAACCCGTCAAGACGACTAAGGGATTGCACCAGGTTGCTGTCCATACAGCAGCGATCTTTAGTGCTATCACCAATCCACTCTCAAAGCGTGGTGATTATGACAAATTCCTTTTTTATTTATTTCAGTTAACTTCCCATATAAACTGATCCAAACAGATCTTGACCTAGATCTTATCGTAATTTTTTTTGTACACGTAAAAATGCGGTTTGTATGCTTATTCATTTCGACTCTACAAATAAACGAATCTATATTAAATTGTATACACAGTAACCTAAATTTTTTACTAAGGGAAAATAACCCTACCACGACAATCTAAAATAACAGAGGGTTACACCAGCTGTAACTAGTAATTATAAAAATAATTTGCCTTTAAAAAGATACCAGTAATTCTGCAGTGACCAGCACCGTAACAGTAGGTATTTTATGTACCACCCATAACCATTACAGCAAAATTGATTTCAATTTTATGGTTTCTGCTTCCCTGAATCCAATTATTGTTATCGCCGCTGTATGCCGTTAAAATATAATGAGTCCACGCAATTTAGAATGTGACCTATATTCTACTTAGATTCTAAATTAGGTTAAAAAATTCGTAATAGCTATTATTGAATTAAATAAATGTGGATTAGATAATCAAATGAAGATACTCCTATAGTATACGATACTAGATGCTCCCCTCAGTCAAACTGAAAAATCAGTTTTCTAGGGTTATTCTGTAATCAGTATTAATGTTTTAAATAAAAGATATTGATATATTTATATTAAATATCTTTATTGATTTGGAAATAATACAGTACAAAAACCGAAGAACAATGTACATTTTCTGGCAAACGAAGGACCGGATGGGGAATTGCTTGCCCAGCAGTGGACGTAATATGCAAAAGAGAGAATACTTATATGTGTTGAATATTAAGTTCATGGTGAGACTGCTGGACGAAGGCTTGTTATATGCATACATGCCCTATACACTTATTTTAATTTTGCCTTTTGCAACATTAACACGGTTTCAAATATCCATTAGAAGAGTCAGCGGAGCTTGGGCGCCGTGAGATTGACGTCGAAAAAAAGTCTCTAATCTCTGTTAAATTCCTCAACGTCGCCCTTTTTGTGGAACAGAAAGCCAATAATGGTCATGGCTACAAAAATAATTCTGCTGCTACTAATATAAACAAACAGTATTATTTCATTAAATTTAGAATTAGAGGGTTTGCGTCTTGTACTACGGTTAATCAACTTTCCCGTAGGAATACAGACTTTTCCTACGGTATAAGTAGGCTGTCATCATTTAAAAGAAATCAGCATTCCAACGGTGCAAAAAACCTTGACACTGCTCCATTCAAAATTAAACATTTTTGAACAGGATGTTTGAAACAGGGCTTTGTTGAAATATCAATGTGCATAACTGATCTGTTTCATAAGTATTAAACACGACAATAATGAAATGTCGTTTCATACATACAAAACCAATCAGAATTGCTCCTTTTACTTAAAATTAATATCACATGTGAAATTGCAATAACTATTCTTTATATTTTGTTAACCGAAATTTCGTGTCAATTTTATTTATTTGCATTTAGTCGTGAAAAGCACTATTATATACCTCGACGTTCTCGGCATCGACATATAAATTTAATTATTAGAAAACTATATAATCTAAAAGGAATTCTATATTTGTTCAGGGTAAAAAAATATGAAATTCTCTCAAAATTCTCGTCAAAATATAGGTATTATTGTTACGCACTTGCTTGGTAATCAAATAATAATATAAATAAATGTGGCAGAAAGATAACCACATATTTTTAAATATAATTAACACCTTTTGTAACATACCTATAACAACATAAACGATTAGCAAGTTCTACTTTTCCTTTGCATAAACTTACTGTGGGACAAAATGAAAAGGATCGGACAACTAAGGCATTTATTTATGAATCAGGCTGAGCGATGCAAAAGGTAATAAATTGTGGTGGAAGGAAGCTGAAGTCGCACCTTAATCGTAGATGGTTAAATGTTTTAAAAAATAAGACAATCAAGACTCTTTCTATTTATTATTTTAACTCAAACAATTTACAATGGATCATAGACAGCACTTTTAGCGCTTCGTAATGCAATGGGCAATGCACGTAATACTCATATTAAGTACTTGACAAGTTCACACAAGCTGTCGCTTAGGCAAATGGTGCACATGGACCATTGCCAGACTGGCTCGAATTCACTGTCATACCTATGTAGCTTATTAAGAAGACTAAAAGGTGATTTTGCAACTTACATTTGGCTTAGTAAGGAGCACGTCTCAAAGATCTGTTAAGTTTTATACAAAACTCTACAGGATGGAAAAATTTTTCTGGCACAAAAAAACCACCATAATTCATTATTATAAACAAAATACTTAATATAAAAGTAGTAAAATACGGAGAGCGATCGGCCAGGGTCAGCAGGGATTAGATCCCGCGCCGAGTGGCACGCAGCCGACGCGGCCCATCTCATAGTCCATAACGACCACCCCACCGGTCCACTGGACATGTCGGTGTTGCAATGTGGCGCCAAGAGGGACTATATCAGCATATTTGTGGCATTGAATAAAAATACTCTTCTAATATCAATGAAGTCGTCATCGTACCTTCAAAGTTTAACCGAGCCAGAATTTACGATATCATGACATGAGTTAGATTATCGTTAGTTAAGTCATCAGTGCCTACAAACAAGAAAAAAAAAATGGTACAACTTGACAAGTTTGCTGAAGAAAGGGAATGAATAGTTTTCTGAATTTAATATTCGTAATCATATCCGAAGGAATTTCGGTGAAGAAAGAGGAAACCTGCACACGCTAAAGAAGTAATGTTAAGGCACATTTCAAGTTTACTATGCCGCATACTCTCATTGTGGGAATGTAGTAAAAAGTGGTTAAAATGTAGTGAGAAGGTAGAATTCTAATCAGCAATAGTATATAATTAGGATATAAAAAGGTCATTATTCGGCAATGTTTGTTGAGATAAGGTAGGCGATGATGTAAAACAGTGAAGAAAGTATGTAATCCACCTGATAGTACATATTTACACGTGCAACACATTGTAGTGCAACGAATACATATAGATTCTAGTAGAAATAATGTGTTCACCGTGCACCTCATTTACAATGCGGTAGCGATACAAGTATAGGTGCTTTGCTCGATGTTCAGTTAGATAGACTGGAGTAGGTCGGATGCTGACACTCCACTGAATCGATACGATAGGTATCTCAAGTGTTGAAAGGAAAGACCATATAGCACAAGTGCTCGTACATAGCACGACAGCTGGAGTAAACGCAGAAAAGAACGTTGTTTACAAAACTACTCAAATTCTAAAATTAATAGTCAGATTTAGTTATTGACAAAATATTGTATCATCGTTTCAAGATGATGATGAATCGTCATCAGCCTATCACCGTAAAATTCTTTAAGGCTGTTAAAATTTTAAATGTCGTCTTGTTTTTTATATACCGAATATATTGATGATGATTGATGATGTCATAGTTCCTTAGAACAATATAGTTTCTGACTTCCCCACACTGCCGGTCTCGATGGTACACCCTGCATAACTAGGAATAACGGGCAGACAATCCCCTTGAAGATAAATGATCACCGTCGCCCATAAACATCTGCTACACCAGAGAGCTGCACTACATTGTCAACCTTGTAAGACTCTCTTCACCCTCCTCTTGAAGGGCCCCAAATATCGTGGCGGCTCTGGTATAGTCTCAGGAGGGACGTCATTTTTCGTGTTTAATTCCTGGCTCCCTGTAATAATGGAAATGAATTAGACAACCTTATCTCAATTTACAAATAAAACAGGTATCAACTCAGAGCAGAATCAACTAACAACACAAAATTAACTGTCCGGTTACAAACGAACCCACTATTTCAGTTATTCCAGACAAATAAGCAGCTAAGACAACAAGATCTCTGGACAACTAAGACTACAAGATAGTGAAAAATACTAAGAACATGTTTATTATGCGTAATAACATTCACGATCCAAACTAAGATTAACATATTATATAGGCTGTATAATGTATCTCACACTACTTAATCATTTTGAAGCAATTTCTGAAGAATTCCAGTTGTTTAAGTATAGTCTGGCGTATTTCCTACAAGTAATCGAGTTGACGAACAGACGCTACCTACAGTCAATTTGACGAAACGGAAATGCATCCATTGTCTGAGGAAGACGTCTCCAATAAGCTTTCACTCGAAATAGCATTCCCTTGAGATTGCATCAGTTTATATTTTCATAACTCTATATGACGACGCTGATTTTGTTTGTTCCTCCTTACATCTATCTTTTCGCCTTCGTTGTAATCTTTTCGCCTTCGTTGTCGGTTAGTCGAAGTTTCCGTTGTATTCCAAAATTTTCACGCTGTGAAAATAGACTAAGTCCGTACACCATGAATATAGCGAAAGAATTTTTGAAATCGGTTACTTAATAAGTTTCAGAGTTTACCTCGAGCATGTTCGTAATATTATACTAGTGTAGAAAATATACTTATGTAATTAACTAATACAATTACTATACATTACATATAAGTTGCAATATATATTGGATATAAATGAGGTAATAAGTGCGTAGGAGTATATTTCGCTCTGAGGAAGGTAGGCAAGAAAATAAAGTTTTCTGTGTTTGCGGAGATTAATTTTCAATAAACTAGCACTCTGTGCTCTTTCGTTCCGTCTCAAGTAAATTAAATGAAAACTCTTAATATTATCTTTCAATAGAATTCTACATTAAAATATCAGTTGATATTTGATAGCCATTGGAATATCAGAGCTATTTTGATCTCTTCTGATTTCGGCTGTAAAATTCGGCCTTTTAAATATAAAATTTTACTAGGGTACTTGTCAGCTATATTTATAATGTACATTGATTCTATCTGTACCAAGAAGTCGAATATGCGATATTTGTTGCTCGTCATGAAAAAGTGCACAGTGTCACTGACATACCGACTACGCAGCGCGTTTCATTTATTTATTAGTCACTAGCTGTGCCCGCGGCTCCCCACGCGCGGACTACAGAATTAATGTAGTTTTGATTTCCCGCTCCCGCCCAAACTGCCGCTGCCCCCGCCACCTCTCGCTCCAAATGTAGTGCTAACTCATCGCAGTTAGGTACATTTCTTTGTGCGTTGTTGTTTGAAAACTATAAATTCGCATAACTTTTGATTGATTAAGCCAATTACGAAGAAATGAAGACTAAACTAATGTTTAAGTAATGAGTAATCTCCAAATTAATAATAATTATTCATTGGTTCAGTTCACAAATAAACAAATTTACTCGACTTCTTGGTACAGATGGGGTCAATATACTTTTATGCAGATATAGCTGGCATGTACTATAATTGTAATTATATGCATTTTCTATCTAGACGAAGAGTTAAGTGTCTATCTAGATAGGCAAACTACGTTACGCTTACCCCTAGCGATGCGAGACAAGCAAGACACTGCTGCCGTTGATCGATAGTGCTTAGTGCTATAGTTTTACCTACATGCTCATGGTAATGGATACATACCTGAACTATTACTATTTGGAAATATAATCTACTTTATTATTGTATCTGTGTGTTTTTTTTTATCATGCATTGAAGAGTAAACGAATTAAAGAAGTAGACTATATTGGAAATGTGTAAGTCTGGCTTACATTACGTCACAAACTGCTTTTAATACAACTATCAACCTTTGTGCTATGACTAAGAGTTTGAAATTGCGTAACAACAAATCATCTGTAAATACTAAAATAAAAAAGCCATGTCGCAGGTTCATAATCATGCTTGCCCATAAACATTTTTAACGATTCCATTTCAAGAAAATTCATAACTTCTCTTCTTAACCAGCTTCGTCACTACCTTCCTGTAAAAGCAGTAAACAAGTGTAATTCAGCTATCGATTTACCTTGTCAGTTCACTTAACTAGAATTTTTAATTAAGTTGCGAAGAAGATTAAGTTTCTCAGCATAATGATATTTTAAGTCTCACGAGACACGACCTACTTTTCCGTCATGTAATAAAATTATGCTTTTATTTTTACCAAAATTTCGCAAAAAAACGGTGTTTCGTAAAATACATGAGACATACTTAATTATTTTATAGGGGATCAATTTTATACATAGGCGGGATGTTCCCTTCTTGGCGGCTATTTTACTTTACATACTATGTATAATACTTCTTTTATATTAGATTTTTCTATACAGCTACAATTTTCGGGCTGCCCCGGTGTGGTTCGCGCCCCGCTCGAACGGAGTAATAACAACGCTAAACCGAGCGCCTTAAACACATTTTGCGTATATTGTCTGACAGTAGGTAATTAAAAGCGTAGATATTTTCGTTTGCTAGGGGGTGGTGTGTCTGTTACGTAGTAACTATTAAGTAATCTGTAACTTAATGTTTAAACGGGAAGACCAGGAGTTTAGATGATAAAAAAAATACTTGTACATATAGGAACTGTTAACTGTCATGTTGTGTGTGACGTGATCCCGGCGTGTGCACCCGACTCTTAGTTGTATATATTATTTTTGTTTATGGATAATGTTGCACTGTATGTGTTTTGTTACAGCCAATAAATGAATATTCTATTCTATTCTATCCTTATCAAAATAATTGATCATGTACTAAATAGGATCATTCGATAGGGAAGCTGACAGAAGAATCCAGTTGGGCTGGGCAGCAACGGAAAACTGCGTCAAATCTTCAAGTCGCCCATTCCACATGTTTAAAGACAAAATTCTTTACTCAGTGTGTCCTGCCTGTCATGATCTACGGCGCGGAAACGTGGACACTGACGGTGGGCCTGATCCACAAGTTCCAGGTCGCTCAGCGAGCTATGGAGAGGGCTATGATCGGGGTTTCTTTGAAGGATATGATTCGTAACGAAGAGATCCGACGAAGAACGAAGGTAATCGACATAGCCGAAAGGATTAGCAAGCTGAAGTGGCAGTGGGCGGGCCACATCTGTCGCAGATCCGACGGCCGATAGGGCAGACGAGTTCTGGAGTGGAGACCGCGGATCGGCACGCGCAGAGTGGGACGCCCCGCCACCAGATGGGCCGACGACATGAAGAGGGTGACCGGAAGCGGTTGGATGCCGAGGGCGGAGGACCGGGTGTGGTGGAATTTGTTGGAGAAGGCCTATGTCCAACAGTGGACGTCTAAGGGCTGATATGATGATTATGATGATGATGTACTAAATTGACCGCCTAAATTGTACTTGTAACTTTATTTGTTTGTGCAATAAAGTGTATTGTATTGTATTTTAATTATTGAGTTGAGCCATTTAGGAAATAATATTACGCGTAGAGATGATTTTATTAAGAAAATTCTTGAACGGTATATTTGATTTCAGCGATTAGCTCCCCTTAATTTACTCGACCGTCAATTCCTGTAACGGAAGTTTCCTCTTTTTCATCGTATTTGTGTTTACGTTAAACGACTACCTTTGTTAACCATTAATTGAAATATTCAAATTATTAGAAGGTAACTGAAAACATCGAAGTGATTCACTTTTCTGTATTATGTTAGTCTATTAATGGGATCGTAATCAGGAACCGCCATACGTCAGCATAATTCATTCTCGATATCAGTAAAATAATTCGTGCAAATCGTACCAAATACCTAGTGTTTACTTCTGACTGCGAGCCCCTATCCTAATAGTTACTGACAAACACTAGAAGTGGGTTTCTTCTGTGTTGCGAGGGCGGTCCGATAAGTACTTAGCCTCACCGCTCGATGGCGCCATTATCGCGAAAGGAATTTACTGTCGTATAGTACTGGTACAGTGTAGTACATTCTCGTAGACAGCTACTGTCAAAATTTCAGCCAAATCGGACTCGTAGTTTCGTTTGACGGCGTGTGGAAGCGGGCGTGTCAGCGGATTTTAGAAAAATGGAAAAAGAGCAACATCGGTCGGTGATTTGATTCTTGTTTTTGGAAGGGAAATCGCGCAGCGAAATCAAAGAGCGCTTGGTTGCTGTGTACGGTGACTCTTCTCCTTCGATGGCGACTATCAAAAATTGGTTTAACGAGTCTCAACGTCGGTTTTTACTGAGCCACGCCCAGGTGCGGAGGATAACGTGACAAAAATCCACGATCTCGTATTGGCAGACCGCCGATTGAAGGTGCGCGAGATAGCTGAGACTGTACGCATCTCAAAAGACCGTGTTAGTCTCAGCTATCCTTCATGAAATATTGGGCATGAGAAAGCTGCGTGATGGGTGCCACGTTTGCTCACTCCGGACAACAAGCGCAACCGTGAGACCACTTCAGAGCAGTTTTTGACGCTGTTTAAGCGTAATCCGAAGGAGTTTCTGCGTCGTTTCATGACCGTCGACGAAACATGGATCCACTGGTACACATCAGAGACCAAGAAACAGTCGAAACAGTGGATTTCACCCGGCGAACGTGCTCCGAAGAAAGTAAAGACTGTCCTACCGGCCAGAAAGGTAATAGCCGCCGTTTTCTGGAATTCACAAGGTGTGATCGACTACCTGGAGAAGTGAAAAACGGTTACAGGGCTCTACTATGCCGAATTATTGGGCCGATTCAACGCCGAATTGCAGAAATTGGTCGAATTAGGCTAGGAACTGCTGCCCCATCCACTGTATTCTCCAGATTTGGCCCCGTGCGACTTCTTTTTGTTTCCAAACTTGAAAAGCACTCGCCGGGCAGAAATTTGAGTCGAATGAGGAGGTTATCACCGCCAAGGAGGCCTACTTTGCAGACCTCCAGAAAACTTATTTTTCAGACGGGTTAAAAAAGTAGGAGCATCGCTGGGTCAAGTGTATCGAGCTAAAAGGAGACTATGTTGAGAAATAAATCGCTACTTTTCCAAAATTTTAGGTTTTCTTTTGTAGGCTAAGTACATATCAGATCGCCCTCTATATCAGAATTGAAGTAATTATGTATATATTTTTATTAGAGATAGAACCAACACAACAAATAGTAAATTGGACTGTAATTATTAGTCTTGCATAAAACAGTGTCTTCAATCGAACTTGCATTGTATCCAATGTCGATGGAACCTAGAATTGCTTCATCATCATCAATCATCATCATATCTTAGACGTCCACTGCTGGACACCGGCCTTCCCCAATGAATGCTACTACACACGGTCCTCCCCCCTTCACATTCAGCCGTTTCCGGCCACCTTCTTTAGGTCGTCGGTACATCTGGCGGCAGGGCTTCCCACTTTACGCGTGCCGATACGCGTTCTCCACTTCAGAACCTGTGCGACAAATTTGGCCCGCCCACTGTCACTTCAGCTATGTCGGTGACCTTCGTTCTTGTTTCTTCGAATTGTTTCATTTGTTTGATAAACGTTGTTTATAAATCTGTTGCGTCGCGCAACATTGGGGAAGTAGTCACTCGTTGTAACAATTTAGTTGACAATTTATATTCATTAACAAACTAAGCAAAGGCTCAATAGGTGCTCGTAACCAGGATTTAACGTCTTAGTTGCTTGGGTGTGGGACGTCGGATCCCTATTCCGGGAATTTTCCCAAAACATTCCGGGACAAATTCCGTACAAAAGTTGAGACGAGCATCGTTCGTTCGCCTAAAATATGGGATAGCGATTCCGGGAGATGGTACCTACATTATTATATCTCGTACGTTATTCGTTTCGAACAGAGATATTATACGATATTAGGGGTCCGAATTTATGACTAATAAAACAGGTTTCATTCACCAGTAGGCTTACTCTCCAGTTTACGATAGTCGGGAAGGGTGATGTGTCACTTCCAGTATCAAATGTCAGTACTGGCACTTATACTATAATATAATAACCGTTTTCAAAGCATTGTGTGCCAAAAACCTCAACATTGTCATGATAATGGGCCCAACTCTGAAGCACAACATTGAAATTGGACAGCACTAAAATTGTTTACTACCCCTGTCACACAGAATACTGTAATAACGAAGATAAAGATGAAACTAATTTTAGTACTGTCAGATTTTAAATGTATGTCTTCAGATTCAGGCCTTTGTGCATTCGGCCGAAAAAGCTAAAACACGCTAATGCGGTTCTAATAATATTTTTGATTTCATGTTTCAATTCTACTGTGCACAAGAATTGACAAGTTCCTTTCTTCCTAAAATTTCCTTGTTATTTTGGTCTTCATTATATTTTTATGTATACAAGTTTTCTCGATAGCCTTCTCCCGTTGTATCTATTTCTACATAATTTCCTACAGAAGGTCTAGTTGTATAACCACGGTAACACAACTTAAAATGTGCGTATGTTTCTTATGCTTAAATCTGCTCTATAACATTGTTAATAAACTACAGTCATCGTGAATTAAGTACATCTGATCTCAGCACCGTTTGACTTTCTATTTCCGTCGTCCACTTTGTCTTTTGTTCCTGAGTTTTTTGCTACGAGCCAAAGCCCCCAGATAATTTTTTTCATTAGATAGATACACGAACTTATGTCAAAGTAGCAATGGTATATTCTTAAAATTCTTAGGCCAGATCTTAGTTGCGGCCAAAAAGATTTGTAGCATTTGATATCCAAATCATATTTGGTTAATACTGTTTGAAGCACTCTACGAATGGTGAAAAGATGGTGGCGAGCTCTGTGCGACTGCAAGAAATAGTCACTTGTAATTTTTTTTTAACTACTATTGAACTAGCAATTCAACTTGACTGAATTGACCAACTCACTGAAGTATTTAACAAATATGTGACAAAATATTAACAGCAGATGTTATAAGGTCGTCGAGGTCCATCAAGTCACGATACGAGAATCAACTCATCAACCAAAATAGCTACTATTGCAAATATGTATAATGTTCACTATTCGCAAAACAAACACTTCATCTATTAACCAGATTACCTTCGTACAAGTAACCAACTAACATGGCCGTCGGTTAGGGTTGTGCTATATTTGTTACGGCGATATCATCGATTTAGTGAACTTAACTTGAAACAGTGACCCTCAGTGACCACAACAAGAACCATCTTGTACTAGGGATTACTGTATCATAGGAATTAGACAAATATTTACATCATAGTTAAGAAATATAACGCCCAGACAAGACCCAACTTGTACAAAAATGTTGTCCTCAGTAGAATCTTTTCCTATGGCAGGCACAGTTCAAATAAGTTCAAAAGTGAAAACGCATTGTGGCCCTTGAATTGTTGCAGTACCAAAGACTGAGTGTTAATAAGTGGCAGTAGACACTTAATATCAAGTGAGCTGTCTGCCCATTTCTCACTTCATTCCGAAAATTATGCAAACGAAAAACGTATGAAAGCATGGCAGTAGTTCGAAATTATGGCGATGACATCATCCTGCCCCTCCTCCTGCATGATGTCATATTATTAAACTTTGTTGAACATTGGTGTGGATAGACTCTAAACGTTTAATGCTTCAGAATGCAGTTATTTTTTATAGATCGAAAGTTGTTACGATTTGAAATCTGACCCTTTTTGCTATATCGAAGTTTGCGATCCTGACACATACATTACGAAAGCACAGACGTTTTCCAAATCGTCCCACGACTCCCGTACGATTGGCGGCTTAGTGTAGCATAAAATACCTACCGATTGGTATATCATTCAATAAGACTGGATAATGTGGATCAGCAAATTATAAATAATAATAAAATGTAGGTAGGTTCACGGCGTTCGGTGACCCGTCAAGCAGGTAAGAGCAGGTAATTGCTGTATTTCACTCAGGTTCCGCTGTTCCAATATGAAGAAAAATTCTTCACTCAGAAAAGGTGCTCTGTCTGTCCCAAATTCTTAGGAAGTTACCTGAATATGTCTTTATTTGATTAAGAGTGGCACTATCGTAGGTGTTTCTAGATGTGATAAAGATTTTTAGGGTTCCGTCAAACGGATACCCTTGAAGCAAAGATTTTTTGCCAATCTGTCTATCTGTCCACCGGAAAACTCAAAAACTAGTAGACCGATTGAGCCTAAATTTGGAATATGTTATGGAAATTCCACAAATTTACTCCACTGAGATTAAATGATGGAATCCGCATATTGTGTACGACCCGTTGCTGAATTTTTTTGGTTTTCGTAAAGTAATTAATCGATTATTTTCGTTTCTTCTTTAATCGGGAAACATAGATCAGATCAACAATGACAGTTCTGATAAATAAAGACGGCTGGCAACCCTAGGAACATGTCGTGTGAATGCCTAAAATGATATCATCGTTCTAAGCATTTTGTGAGAACATCAGCTATTTACTTGCTGGATAGATGTTTTGTTGCTTATTTATAGATTTTTATTAATTTATCGTATGGCATTTATTTACGAAGCGTAAGGTCTAGGACAGTTACGGCTGCCAAATTTGTAGTACTATTATCCACACCCGGGGGGCACGTGTACAAAAGCTGTGTTAACTCCTACGGACGTGGTGCAACATTGAACCCGCGATTACATACACTGATTATCTCCGATGTTCCTCACAATGTTCTCCTTGACCATTTTAGAGCTGTGTTTGAAAAAGACCTTGGTACGTTACATGGCATGATCGGTGACCGAACTCCGACCACTCATAAAGGTTGGTCGGATCTACCCCACTCACGCTCTTTATTTGAAGGATACAGGAAAAGAACATGTCAGGTCACAAATACATAGTTTAAATTACATTATCACAAAATAAAATAAAAAAATTCGTCGGTCGTTTGACAAAAGGACGAATATGCCAAATGATGTTAATGGGTATATTCGTCCTTCGGTTCATTGAAGAATGGGCGAATTTGCCGATTGATGCAATGAGATATCCACCTTGATATATGTTTTGTGTTTATTACCTTTCATTTATATATGCTTTCTATGTATATTGGGTAGCTATAACTAAGTGATTGGAAACACGTTTCTTAGCACATAAATTAATGAACTTTCATATACTTTACGACAAAAAAGAATATTATTAGTGTCTATAAAAGCATAGACAAGATTCGTCGAAATAATAAATAAGGAAACAGGAAATATACGACCGATGCGAAACCATATTGTGATTATTAAGTTGTCGATATCGATATAAAGGCTGCTCGCAATACGTGTCCAACGTCAATTTCCTCACGCAGCCATCAAGTGTCCTTCTCCAAATTATCTTAGGGGTAAAGTTCAAGTACCGTACAGTACTGCAAGCTGTACCGGAAGCTGACAGAAGAATCCAGTTGGGCTGGGCAGCATTCGAAAAACTGCGTCAAGTCTTCAAGTCGCCCATTTCCCAATGCGTCCCATTCAGTCAGTGAGTCCTGTCTGTCATGAGTTCATGACCTACGGCGCGGACACGTTGACACTGTTTGTAGGCCTGATCCACAAGTTTCAAGTCGCTCAGCGAACTATGGAGAGGACTATGCTCGGGGTTTCTCTGAAGGATATGATTCGTAATGAAGAGATCCGACGAAGAACGAAAGTGACCGACATAACCGAAATGATTAGCAGGCTGAAGTGGCAGTGGGCAGGCCACATCTGTGGCAGAACCGACGGCAGTCGAGTCCTGGAGTGGCAACCGCGGATCGGCACGCGCAGGGTAGGTCGCCCCGCCGCCAGATGGACCGACGACCGGAAGCGGCTGGATGCAGAGGGCGGAGGATCAGATGCGGTGGCGTTCTTAGGGGAAGGTCCAGCAGTGGACGTCTAAAGGCTAATATGATGATGATACTGTAACAAACTTTGCAACATTGTTGGCGAAATTGTGGTCTACACGCCTGTCTAAAAGCATCATAACAAGCAAACATTTACACGTAGATAATCCATTGTTTATTGTATGTTCAAATGTTTAAATAAATGTCACGAACAATGGACTATGCCACTGTCAACATGCTATTATTAAAAATACATTATAGTCAGAGGTAAAATCCTAAAGCTGTCTAGAGAATACTATTATTAATACGGAAATGTAAATTGGAGAAGTTATGCCGTCAACCTGTCAGAATACCAAAGAATATATTTCACAAGTTACCCATATTTCCTACGTATTTTATTTCTGCTTAAAATGTATAAGAAAATAATATAAGCAAACTATTTTAATTACCTGCGTAAAATACATATATGTTTTATTTTATGTGATTCTACTGGATCATGGTATAATTATCCGTGAGGGCAAAATCAAACCATAACAGTTATGGTGATATGTACTATCAGCCACTGTCAAGTTACTTAACAACTACAAAACTACTACCCGTGGACCTCGTTTGCATACGTCTTTAGTGCAATTTACATAACAAAATTCCTACTTATGCACTTTATCCGTATTTTAATCACTCATAATACAAAAGCAAGACAATTTATCGAAAAATAAAAAATCACGTACATCATTACGTGTGAACGACGAAGCAAGCGCGCTGACTCAGTCTCACTCGCACATCTGTACCAGCCCCTCACATTATCTCTGTCTATCGGTGACTACTATAACTTTGACTTCAGCTGTATGCAATGTAGTCTTGCACCGAGCCTAGTTTTCTAGCAATGTAACATAGTAAATCAATGGTTCGCGTTACTCCCACGACCTTGCGCACACTCATGGAGCCGTTCATTAACAAGGCTAACCATTGTTTATTGTCCACTATCCATATTCTCATAATGAAGAGCGCAGTCAAATCTTTAACAGATAACGAATTAACTATACCTATTAAGAGTTTCGTAATTCTTTGATAAATTGCCAATATATTCATGTGATTACATTTCTGGTGACTGCAGTAAAACTGCCATATCTATTTACAAACATACGAGACATGCAATAGCTGTTATTGATAATTCGAATGACTCTTAACGTCGCAGTCCAAAATTACATGTGAAGGACATTATCAATCTTTTTACATCATCTTTGACAGAAAGTTGAACAGTTACATCATTATGTATTATGAAACTTCAATCATTTACAGCAATATATAGTGCTAGCTTATACCCGCGACGCGGAAATATAACTATCCTGGTATGTTAATCCAGGTTATAAGCTTTCACCGTACCAAATTTCATCCAAATCCGTTCGGCTGTTTAGACGTTATTGAGCCACAAACAAACAAACATCCACACTCTCGCCTTTATAGTATTAGTTGGATTCATATGATGCATAGCATAACTTTGAACTGTTAAGCCCGTTCTTTTAATCAAACTAAACAACTTTTGTTCTAGAACTTAGAGAAATATGGGTTCCTTATACTTACAGAAGTTATAGAATGTTGTGGGGGACTAAGTTTGTATGGGTATGCCAAAGTAGTAAAATAAAAATTGATTGGTTTGATTAGTAGACCCTGTGTACTAAGGTAGTAATTAATTCATTTCGTCCATAGCATAGTTTTTAAGCATAGTCATGACTAGCAAAGCAGTCAAGTTTCAGTACATTAATTTGAATTCTTAAAAATAAAGTCAACAAAGTGTACGTCGTACACAATGCGCCGATTCCGTTAATTAGTCTTTTTTGTTTAAAATATCTCAGAAGTCATTTTTTTTTCATCATCATTGCCCAAATATTGCAAATTTTGCCTCAATCGGCAACTTGTTTCCAAGTTCGAGGACAGACAGACAAATGGCCAAAAACGGATAGCTATAAGTATCCGTTTTGACGGATCCCCAAAAATAAGTTGGCCTGGAATCAGAGTCCGTGCCGGACAAAACAAGAAATTATTTCGATCCCCGAGGCGTTTCCCTCCTCATTCTGTAAGAAATAAGGACACTTAAAAACGGAATGTAATCGGAGATGCCAGCGAGAGCTTTTGTTTACAAAAAACCTGTTTCTAATTGAACACAAGAGATGGAAAGCTGAGAATTGTTCTAGTGTTCCTTTATCTTCGAGAATCTTTGATCAGATGAGCTGTATCCAGTGAGAGACATGAATATCGTATCGATCAAGCGATAAACTTGTCAAGATATCGTTGACACATTGACAGCTGCCTTACGAAATATACAATTCGCACCTTATAACTTTGATAAACATAAGAGGCCGCCAAATATTTGCTTTTGAACATTTTTGGTGTGAACTAGTCTTACTAAATATCTTGCATCTCGATAGTGAACTTTTTTCGCGAATACATTTAAAGTTGCATTAATAAATAATAATGTAAATGTTACAAAATATTTTGATTTTCTGTTAACGATAGAGTAAATGTAATCGATTGTTGGAAAGGATCCAGATTTTTTTCTAACAATATTCTTGCGGCTGGCACTAGTTATCACCGACTGATATTTGATTCCCAGAACAAAATTAATTCTAATTTTAGCGCGTTACGTTACATTCCTTGTTTTAATACACGCACACATTGCGTGCCCCACGACGGACGAACCTAAAAACTTGTCACAAAAGCAATTTTCTTACTTTTAAAAGAATACAAGTATATGGGAATAATGGCGGTTAAAACAGTTCCAGTTACCTTTCACCAATTTGTAAATGAATTTATGAATGACTATTTATATATTTAACTATGAGCTAACGTAAATAATTACTAGGTATTCCAATATGAAATGTAATGTTTGTTTGCTAATAACTCGCGAGCCGCTTAACAGATTTTAATTCAATTTCCATTCGTACTTGGAGGATCTTCTGATAAAAGTTTTCGTGAATAATTTATTAAATTATGAGTAATAAGAGCCGAACACTAACGATTTTAGTAAAACGAATCGGAGAAAAACTGTCGTCACTATGTATTCTTAGGGCGATTTGAGGGGTAACGCAGGCAAAGAAAGTCTTTAATTAAAATCTATTTTCAAACTCTACAGGTACTTATTATAAAAATAGACAGAAATACAGTGATAAAATAACAGAGCTCGAATGTACAAATACATCGTATTGGTATTTAGGTATTCTTTAGTTAGACGGTAACTGAAGGTCACAGACAATCCGTCGTCGTTGCGTGGAGCCAGTAGTAATATTCGGACAATAACCGACACGGTCCGTGATTCACATCGCACGATATATGAGCGTCCCCCTTTCGTCTCTAACAAAGACGTCTATGAAAGCTTTATGATTTTAACTTTCCACGTTTTTTGTTCGCACATCGTTTGTAACGCCAGCAAATTGGTAATCTACTTCAAGACTAGCTGTATGTGACAAATGAGAGAAGAAACTTTCTTTAAAATAGACAATGCAGTTTGTAAAAAACATCTACACTAAGTGAAAATAAGGCGCAGTTTAAATCGATTCGGAGATTATTAAAAACTTACATGATTAGTCTAAATATTAAACTGTGTGCGTTTGAATCATCTGAAACGACGCATATGACAACTTCTCACATGTCACATCTCACCGTGAAGCGGAGTAGAGACAGACACTTCAAAACTTGACAATATTGTTAGACATAAACTTCGTATATTTCAGTAAACTTTTCGTATTTTGGTTTCCGATTCCGGCCCTATATATATAACAAACATGAACCGCAAGTCCGAGCAATAAGTATTAGGTACGTAAGTAAGTATCATTGAGCTATTAAATTGAACGTTTCAGTAACCTTAACTTAGATTAAAAAAAATCTTATACACGATATGATTTCGACAAAAACCTACACAAAAAGTTATAATAACGCAACAAATTATATAACATATAGGTATTTCATGCACACTAAAATATTAATATTACTAGTACAGTAATCGCTTATTCAAAAATGCCCGCCGGGTTTGTTTTTTATATTTTATGACGTATTTGTAACCCATTAGAGCAGGTAATAGAATAATTATGTTATTGGACAAGTGGCCTTTTTGCAATAAGTGATCCATTCAGAATAAAATCCTTACCGTATCCGTGGAAAACCAGGGCAGGACGCTAGTAGAGAATGAATGTAATCCAGTTAAATACCATCAAACACTGGTGGCCGAAGTATCAGTTAGTTGCTAACTAATTTACGTCAAGCCCCGGCTGGTGGGGCAGGCGCGAACCTCTGATCGCTACTCATTCGCCCAATTATAACTTCGACCGCTTTACCTACATTTACACCTACCCTCATCGTTAGAGAAGCCTTTTAACGACGCGACGCTCTAATTGACTTACAATTTACATTTCAGAAGTTTCTTTCAGAGGTTGTCTGGAAAATCTTCGAAAAGATTCAATAAAGCGTGCGAATTAAAAAAAAATTCGCAAAATATTCAACCAGAATACCAGCTCAATGTAACAAGAATCGTAATGGAGAACATATGTAAAGGATAGTTCAAAAAACCACAACGTCCACAACGGAGGTCTAAAGAAGAGTTAAAGAAAATCCTTACTCAACTATTTATAATGTATTAAGTTTGTCAAAATACTTACTAATGGCAAAAGCCATCGGAAATAATTAAATGGAGACCGAAATAATTTTGATACTGACAATGAAACTCGAAAAACGTTAACTTCATCCAGTGCTGTTTTATCTGACAAATTGTTGTCAGTTCTAAAATAATATCTTAAAAGTTCGAGAAATTTTCAGTGGATTTTCCAAGTCCTATATCAATAACCTAATATTGATCGTAATACACAAAGTAAGCACGGATTTATGTTTAAGAGCTCGTTAATAGAGCTAACATTCTTAACGGGCTTTCGATCCTATGTATACAGAACCCAGACTTGAGGCACTATCATATCCATTCAGTAAATCCCGAAATAAACTTAGACTTAAACCAACAATTATAATTTGCTAGAATGCTTAATAAGTATCATTGTGTAACGGATTAAGGAAAAAGCTAGTAAGAACTACTTGCCTAACTCTCATAAAACTTCTGTAATTTAACGGACAATGATACGTTATTAATATTGTAAGACAAGTACTGTCAATTCAATCATTAGGTGGCGATTTTGCCTAGCTTAGGTGACGTGTTCATACCAATTCTGGATTAAATATTGTGTCGCCAAATAAAAGTTAGAAATCCTCCGTCACGTCAGATAAGAAATATTTTGCTCAAATAGATACGAATAAAGTATGATATCACATATGTGGCCCAGTTGCAATTCACAAGTTTGTTCCATATCTGGCAGATTATTTTTGATCCTCCTTTAAACCGCGTTCTAGAGCAGTAAATAAATATGATTGCATCATCTTCTACTATACTTGTTGCGCATTTACATAATGCAATTTGTGTTTTTGGCTGCAGTTAATAGAAAACATTGCCTTGGTCAAAATACACTTTTTGTTTAAATCCATTCTATCTTTTGATTGTTTATCTTCTTCTTCTCTGTCGTTCCCTCACTGCTGAGGATCGCGATCGTATAAAATGCGCCTCCACGCATAGCGGTCATTAGCCAGCCGCACTGTTTCATATAAGGATCCGCCAGCCACCCTCCTCACCGGGTCTGACCACCTCGTCGGAGCTCGCTGAGCTGGCGATTGTTTATAGCGCGCTTTAAACACTTTAACAGAACAAGATCTCGAAGTATCATCTGCAATAATTGAACTTTAATACACTTTCCAAAACGCATTTTTTAATAAGATACGTTTTTGTCGCTTTTTAAACCATCATATACCATACGGCATGGGCCCCATAACGCTGGCGCAATTATGAAAATGAGTGTAATAATTTTATGATAAAAAAAATATCGAACAAAATTAGAAAAATATTGGTGAAAGAATTTTTGCTATGTTTTTTTAACAATGTATGCGTTGGTTGGATGGAAATTCTGTCAAAGTGGTGGTCCGACAAAATTCTAACGTGTCCAGGATTTATGTACTGAAAATATACTTACTTAGTTATGCGAGTAGGAATTTAACAGATGATGAATTTATAGATAACCCTCCCCTAACACAAACCTAATTGATGATATTCTGGCTCAAAATTATGGTCAAGAGAAAATTTTGTAAAATAACCTGTTGTTTAATTTAGATAATGTCCCTTTTGTTTGGACTAGAACCTGAAACAAATTTGTTGCAAAAGGCTTAATATGTAAGTACATTTCTTTACACCCTACAATCTTTACTCTGTGCTTCAAATGTACGATACCTACATATATCAAAATCGGACGATCCAGCAAGGTCTAATACATATTCTAATGTAACAAACTGAAGAACCAACGGATGAAAGTAGGCGCTTTTCAACGTAAATCACTGGTTGCATGTGTTATGATCAGTGTAGATATTCTCAGCTGTATATTTGTTATTAATATGAAGAAATTATATTATTCTATGTTACATACGTTTTCCATAAAGATTCTGTCTAAACTAAATCATTTGCAAGGCCGTTTCAAAAAGCCTGGCCCAAGGGGATTGTCTCACCGGCACTAACAAAACCTCGTTTCAATGCCTATGCTCTGCGAATAAATGCGATCTGAATATATTATCGGGCGCATTACGTACGACTCGCTAGAGGCGCGTATCTCCTTCAGGCTGCAGAATTCAGTTGCACACTTTTAGAACTTCACCCGTCTCGTCTCACACAAAGGCGTACCATATTTGTAGTTTCACAGATATAAGATATATTTGGAAGGTTTTACTGATTATTCGACTCAAGACGTGGATACGAACAACAGCAAATGCATAGCTAACATCGTATCAATAAGTCATCCGATCCAACTTCAATTTCGTGCTTTTCCTACGTATTATTACTAATGTATCCTTGCTGTGATGTTATCGAAAATGAAAAACAACTTTAAATTAAGTAATACACGTTGAATATATTTCTCAATTATGTATGATGTCGAAATTAAATTTGCTAGTGTTAAATAAAATAAAAAAACCACACGCACAACAGAACATTTTAAAACTGCACTTGGATAAATTAATCACAATAAAGATCTTCAGTCTTCAAAGATCGTACAATTACGTAAAAACATAAACTCTATAAGACGTGAGGAAAGGGAC
This sequence comes from Esperia sulphurella, assembly GCA_947086405.1. NCBI lineage: Eukaryota > Metazoa > Arthropoda > Insecta > Lepidoptera > Oecophoridae > Esperia > Esperia sulphurella. The sequence goes on from OX352264.1 coordinate 11,666,295, forward strand.
CTTTACGCCTTGTGTGCCATCGAATGTCAAAACCCCACCATCGAATCGAAGTATGCCTAGTTAACTTCAATCGCGAACAGGGGGTCGGGGGAGAGATTGAACCGTAATTAATTACTGCTGTCGCTGACAAGCGAAGGCTGCTAAGTACATATCGCTTTTCGTAAATAAACTAGACATACTAAGTATAAGTACAGTAGGTATAATAGATACAGACCGGTCTGCTTCATAAAAAAGTAGCAGAACTTAAAAAGCTTTGACCCGATTGAGCAGTGACTTCCAAGTTTACGTAAACTTCGACTAAGTTTATTTATTACTAGTGTTGAATTGATGAAATACCAGGGCATGAGAAATATGAGGCGTCTAAATTCGCAAAATCTCACGAGGTGGATGTGCCCAATTGAAACAAATTACATTTTTATGTACACAGCGGCAGAAGGTGGGTCAAGGCAAAAGGATACCGAGGATACCCGTCCCGGCAAAATGAGGATTGTAAATAAATGTGGTCCTTTTAAGGCGACGCGTCCCACGCAAATCTTGTAACGGGACAGCCTCGTCCCATACTGATTCACGATGCGTTTTGCCTTATATATATATATAATATATACTATCATTTATAGATAATAGTAAATTACAAGAATGTTATTGATATTCAAGTATGATCAGACATTAGATACTTTAATAGGGTCAATTTAATGAAATAGAAGCTAGCGACAGGTAGAGGAATAACTGATAAGCGTGGGGATTATGGCGGGGCCGCGACGGTTGGCTTGCCGAGAGGGAGACCTATATCCGGCAGGGGACGTATTTAGACTGATGGTGAATGCCGTAATTCATTATAATTATTGTCTATAGTACTTAAAATATAATCCAGATACTTATTTGTGAATACGTACATAGTTACACAAGGCACGCGCTCCGGTCTCGGAGGGGTAGGCAGAGTTACTATATAGCGAGCATAGTACCGCATATATTGCGTCTTTGGTTAAGTAAATTAGGTATGATTGTTTATTGAACCGTCGGTGTTTAAGTAGTGTAAGTGGAATTAGGATTACCTAGATTTGTCATTAAGAGCGTCTTAAACAGCTGTTTTCTACTGTAGCTGCTTTGAGGCTGGCTAAAAGGTTCTTATTAAATTCTCGTAGTATGTATGTATGTATGTAAGTATGTATGTATGTATGTATGAATGGATATGGGCATGTAAGTATGTATGTTTGTGTGCAAACATAAGGGATATTCGAAAGAAAGGTGTTATTTCAGCAAGCATATACGATGCGAAATGCAAGTTGGCTGTTGAAAGCAAATGAAAACGACGCGAAAAGGATTGAAAGGAAAAGTTGGCTGTTGAAAGCGATGTTGAAAGCGATTAGTACGCGTCATGGAACACCTGTTGGCTGTTGAAAGCAAATGGAAGCGACGCGAAAACGATTGAAAGGAAAAGTTGGTTGTTGAAAGCAAGTGTCGAAAGCAAAGTGGGCGGGGCATCGTTTTCAACAAGACTACGCGCGGGGAGTATAAAAGATAAGGGAGCCAGTATTCGGGACCGCATTTTATTTTATTCGTCTAACAGTTTAGACGTTACGCTGCGCGTTTTTAGAAGAGGTAATTTTGATTAATTCGTCAATAAGTTTTTGACAGTGATGGTTTAGTTTCTCAACTACGAGGTTTAGGGAAAGTTCCTACATCCTTGGCTGAAGTATACCTACCCCATTCCTTCCGTACACTTACAACTTTAGGTGCTAATAACACCGCATTACACACACACACACACACACAAACTCTCGCTGGGCCAAGACCCCTTTAGCCCTCTATCATTGAGTGATCTCTTGAGCCTGGGAGATCTCAGCGTTACACTCCTAAAACCTTTATTCCTTCCTCCTCCGTTTCTTTAGCTTTAGGTTATTGTAGGATAGGTTTGATGCTTACATTGAATTATTCAATGGACCACAGTACTCTTGACCTCCTAACGGTGACAACGGAAGTGTACTTGGTTTTAACACCGTAACTGGTGGGCGCGGCTGTTCAGATGTAGTCGCCCTTTGTCTTTTTCAAGACATTGTCACAATCTGGTAGGGAAATACACACCCAAATGCGCTAGCACGTGCGTATGGACGTTAGGCCCTTTACGGGATTTAGATTTTTGTAGCTAGGGTCAGGTAAATATACACACACACACACACCACACATAAAGTAAATGGGGTTTTCTTTTGCACACGTGGACAATTCAATAAGCTCTAAGTCAAGAGCGGGTTTTATTAGCAGCTAGAGAACATAGGTCAATTAGGAAACGTAGGTTGATAGGGATTTGCATTAGATTTTGTTATGCCTGTATGATCCTTTGCTGGACATAGGCTATACATATTAACTTCAAATAGGGAACGTTAGGTGAATAGGACGTTGAATTAGGTTTTGTTATGCCTGTATGATCCTTTGCCGGACATAGGCTATACATATTAACTTCAAATAGGGAACGTTAGGTGAATAGGACGTTGAATTAGGTTTTGTTATGCCTGTATGGTCCTTTGCTGGACATAGGCTATACATATTAACTTCAAATAGGGAACGTTAGGTGAATAGGACGTTGAATTAGGTTTTGTTATGCCTGTATGGTCCTTTGCTGGACATAGGCTATACTTAACCTCAAATAGGGATATAGGGTTTTGCATTAGGACGTGTTAGGTTTGTTAATGCTCATAGTTGGTATTAACTATTAACTTCTAATAGGGAATACTAGGTAGGAACCGTAATAGGGATATAGGGTTTTGCATTAGGACGTGTTAGGTTTGTTAATGCTCATAGTTGGTATTAACTATTAACTTCTAATAGGGAATACTAGATGCGAACCGTAATAGGGATATAGGGTTTTGCATTAGGACGTGTTAGGTTTGTTAATGTTCATAGTTTGTATTAACTATTAACTTCTAATAGGGAATACTAGATGCGAACCGTAATAGGGATATAGGGTTTTGCATTAGGACGTGTTAGGTTTGTTAATGCTCATAGTTGGTATTAACTATTAACTTCAAATAGGGAATACTAGGTAGGAACCGTAATAGGGATATAGGGTTGTGCATTAGGACGTATTAGGTTTGTTAATGCCCATAGTCGGTATTAATCCATTATTTTAAATACACATTTTAATAATAAAATAGGTGGGTAGATTTCTAAGTATGTTATGATGTAGGCGTATTAAGTAAGTTCTACCCACTGCTGAAGCAGACAAAGCGTTTGTAATTATTGTACATGAGGAATAAGGTTCTAAGTACAGATGGTATAGTCCTAGGTATGTAGGATGATGGTAATGCCCAATGTTGGACATAAGCGTTGACTTCAATCACATAATTAACATAACATAATATCTAGGTAATAGGATGGTAGGGAATTAGGCAGGGCTGTTAGGGTACATTGTAGGCAAAATAACTCCCACTATTGGAGGTTATAACTTAAACCTTTATGTAATGTTTATTAAATTCTAATTGTAAGTTAAGTAGGGACTAGGGAGTTAGGAATTGCATTAGGTTGATACTATTTGCAATGTTAGGACCTAGCTTGTAAGTTAGTGATTAAGTCTATCTCCATAGAGGTAAAATAAGTAACTTATATGTATAAGTTAAGACCTTGTTAATTGAAATTGGATTCTATTCCTACTAGTTTTACAAAACATCCATACTATCTAATAGTAATGTGCATAAATGGTCAATACACTGCAAATATTAGGTATACAAAATATACCTAAATACCCACTTTATTTAATTACCAACATAAAATGAATTCAAGTTCTTAACTTCATTACATAACAAATATGTAGTACCGGATGCTATTTGGCTATTCCATGTTATGACAAAGTCCTCTGATCAGTGGAAGAGGAAGTTCACTGCTGAACTAATATTAGTTACAATTGGCTTCAAATAAGAGTCTAATAACTTAGGTACCTATAGGATCTTAGATAGTAAAGAAAGGAAGTAAACAACTTCTTTATTAATTAATGATAGTCATGTGTATGTTTGCAAAATATTTAATATATTTATAAACTACTTAAATTCGAGACATAAAGTTTGGTTTATACATTCATTTGTAGATAACCTTTGAGAATACAGTCGAAGTGGAACATGAAGTCCATTCAACCATTTTACTCTTCAGTACAGTATCGTCGAAGTCCACAGGACAATTATATCTTCTTTAATCTACTTATATGTGGCCCAAGGGCACATATTGATTCAATACTCGTCATTTGGCTCTAAGTCATACAATTACAGAACCTGTCTATGAGTGGTTCAAGGTGCTCTTACCGGCTCCGAGGGAGCAGTATATATGTTATACAAAGTGGTAGGCCGTTACCAGGATATGAACCAGTGTTACTACGGAGATCGATATATGTTTATCTTAATACATTAGAATAATTAGTCAGTAAGTAAATTAGATATAAGAGTGTGAGTTTAGTGCTCACAAAATGCTGCCGTATGAAATGGAAGGATTGAGCTTCGACACAAGTAATTACATTTTAAACAATTGGTTTTAGTCATAATAGTCTAGGGGTTGCTATATATAATTCAGGTTAAATAGAATGTCTTAAGCAGTTTAGCAACTGGGGATTGTAAGTACAGTACTCAGAAAATTCAATAGTTTGGGGATTGCTTATGTGCTGGAATAGAGTTTAGTAAATAAGAGTACTAAATAGCCAAACTTATATACATTACTACAGCCTTGAAGGCTTATAGGTTAAGTTATGTGCAGTTTCTTACTTAAATATATTGAATATCCATCACTTGATAATTAGGCAATTTTAAAAGTGTCTTGAGATACAGCCAGTAGTAAATATTCTTCACTGTTAGTGTCTAAATACGGTGTCCATGTAAATAATGGCTTTAGACAGGGCTTTCATTATGTTTAGTCGACAATGGGAAAAAGCTTGGCTTGACATTCAATTCTTGACTGTGTTATTTACATTTCTGTCGTAATCTGAAAGAGAAACAATGAGTTAGTGTCATTCAATAAGTGATATCTAATGTAAGGTTGCAACTGTTTATCATCATAAGTTTGCATTTGATCCACTGAAGGCGTATTTATGTCTAATAGGTTAGGAAAACTACGCAATTAGTTTTAAAATAGACGACTCTAATCGTTCTTTAATTTAAGTAAAATACTACTCAAGTAAGGTTAGGGGATAGGAAATGAGATTTAAGTCACGAAAGAGATGCGTAAACGTATAAATAATAAGTAAGGCGTATTTGTTGGAAAATTAACTTACCTTGTTGGTGAAATAAATTACATGTTTTCTCATGTGTACGGATCTTTGTAGATGGTGGTAATGATCCATGGTTGGTTTAAAACTAAGTAGGTAGATTAAACGTTAGGAACAAGGTAGAATAGTTAAGAATAATTACGAATTTCGAGGCAATTGGAAAATCAATATTAAATCAATGACAAGCGAATCTAAGTTTTGTCTCTTAATCAGTTCTCCCTGGAATCTGCAAAGGCACTATGCATACAGCTTAAGTGGCAGATTGACGTTAGGGTTAAAATACTCGTATATGTTCTAACCTGTACATTGGACAGAGAACAATAGTATATTTAGTTACCATGGTAAATCGAATTGCATTTGTTTCATTTTTTCAATAATTTAATACTTAAAACGAAATTAACAAAATAAGCAAAGGTATCTGTTTTCATACAGTCCAGTTATGTAATCAATATCAATTATGAAAGTAACGGTTAATGTTAAAGGTATTATTATTAAGTCCTAGTAATGGTTAAGTTAATTTTTGGCTCTGAAGCAGTCCTTTCGGATTGTTACAGTCGTACCAATCAAGAAGCTTCTTGGTAATAGGCATTTTAAAAAACAAAATAGGTTTGGTAAGGTTTTAGGTAAAACAAAGTAAACTATATTAAGGAATAGAGTAGGGTGATAAATTACTGATTATTATAAAGTGATTTAAACTCAATTTATAATTATAGTTAGAATTTACAAGCGATAGGCCTCCAAAATTAATACATCAAATTATTATTACTGGTGGCTTGAATCTAAAGTAATAATAATTTGTAAACGGCTATATAAAATAACTAGTATAAAATAATTAAGTTTTATTCAAGGGATATTAAGGGGAGGGGTACAATTAATAGGTCTATTACTTTGTTACAGTAAGTTGCTGATTTAAGTTGATTTAAATAAAATTCAAAATAGTGAAGCCCAGAAGAACTAGGAAACGGGCCCATTCGCCAGTTACCATAGCAGATTCACCAGAAGTAGTATCGCCCGTGGGGCAGGCGGAATCATTAATTCCCGTAGAGGCTCACGAAGCACAGGCAGGGCCGTCTTCTGTATCAAAACCCAAAAGGAAAAGGGGTGAAGACGTTAAATTGTTGTACCGAATGTTGAGACGTACAGTAGGAGTTTTTACGACGAAAATCGCCCAATTGGGGGATGAAGTTAGGAAGAATATGACGCATAAATCGGCAAGCGATAATTTAGAAGTGAATACAGGATTAGTGGCTAGTATGGATAGTTCCGCTGGCGGATGGTCGCCGGGAAATGATAATAATTCATCCATCTATAAAGATTAATAAGTAAGGTTAGGATAATATAGAATTAATTTTAGCAAGTTTAATTTTATAATGTGAGCCTAGTTATATTAAGTAAATGTACAGAGTGTAGGGTCGGATGAAAGAATGAGGTAGACGGTTGAACCTTCTGTGAATCAAATGGAAACAAACAATCGTGTTATAAAAGACGGTTACAATTGGTAAAATACATAAGGTTTGGAATTGGTTGGCGAGACTAAGTAGGCTGGTTATATGCAATACAGTGCAAGATTTTAATAGAATTGACGTTAATAACCATACTTGGCAGTCATCGTTGGTATAGTAAAGATAGGTTGAGAATAAAATTAAGGGTATGTTTATCGCTACTAGAGAATAATAATTATGTAGGAACATTCTTACTTGAATTGGTACTTCAGGTTGGGGAATCCTTGGACGTACTCGGTTGTATCTCTGTAAAATAGAAATTACAGGAAACATTAGGCCAAAATAGATATAATTGTTATTAGTTTATAGTTATTATTAGTCATTAAGGAGCATGCGGATAGTAGGAGAATATATATATTGCGGAAGTAGTGATAGTGCTTGTAAAACTTAAAGTCGACTAAAGTATAGTAAGGGGATTAAAGGTTGATCACTTACTCTAATGCCTACAATCTCCAGGAATTTTAGGGGTTCGAGCGACCAGTGGTAGGAACGGGTTCTCTTAGCACGGGAATATATGGACCTAAGATTTTTTATTTTTTTCAAAGCATCTTTGGGGCAAGCCGAAGGGAAAAAAAATTGCATAATTTGAAGCAAGTTAAGATATGCAGTGTCACGTGAAGTTTTGTGGTAGTAATGCGGGTGTTTTGGGTTCCAAAGCACGGGGTTGCTCTTCCATTCTGAGATAAAACAGCGATGGAAGTCGTCCATGGTTTCTTAAAAGGAAAAAAAAAATACTATAAGCCTTGAAATTTCCAAAACACTGAAATGTATATGTATAAAATAGTTTGTTGACTCAATATAGCACATGAAATAGGATGAACAAAAGGAATTTAGCATTATAAGAAGAAATATTAGCGGTTTACTTACCTTCGCGTGAAGTCTAGATGTCTGGACAGTACTTGAAGCTTACTGAACCCAATTCTATTTTCAAAAAATTAGTTTTCACTTGAAAATAGGTAGCGTCCTCTAGTTTGAATTTAGATAACACATATGATTGGCCGGTTTAAGAATTTGATTCTTTGATAGGAAATGGAAATGAGAATAAGAAAGTAATTTCTAAATTTGAGATTGTGCTACTAAGGCGATAATTAGTTAATTTATTGTATAGACCATTGGGATGTTATACATATGATATAAATAATATGACACCTACTGGTATTTTGGTAAAATATTTGGTGGCTCGTATTTTCAATTTGGGGCTTTCGATAATTGAAAGAAGTAAAACGTATAAGCAAATCGCCCACGCCCGAAGAACAATAATGGTTCTATTGAATGCACTATTAATTGATACTAAATTTATATGTCTTAATTACATACATAATGCTAATATTAGATTTAAAGGTTTCAGGAACTTTAATCACATTTTATAGGCGGAAAAGGAAGGAAATGATTAAAATAGCAAGAAAAAGAAGTCTTATATAAATATAAGGAAAGAAAATTGAAGATTGAACTTAGAATAGTTGAAAGTTGTATTGAGTTACTACTAAGTCAATATTAATAAATTAGGGGAGGTTTAATGTTAATTAAATATTAAAGAGATAAAATAAAATAGTCTGTCATTATTTCATATTGAGGAGGTTGAAATGGGGTATGACTTGGGGAAAAGGGGGACAATTAGGTAAGGTAGCAATAAAAGGTGTGGTATGTTGTGACTAAAGGTATGGTAACTGACATTCTAGGTATGACTTCCATTTCCTCAAAACCAGAAAATGACATCATTTGAACCTTCTTGGTACAAGTCTTGATTTATTTCTAGATAATAAGATAATAGTTTAAGTAGGTAGCAAAACGGGCAACTGAATTTAGTGTTTATTATTAATAGGTAATATAGAGAGAGCTTGTCCTTCCTGTAAATGACAGTAATATTAAGTTATGTTTCTCAATAGTTATGTAGATGTTATTGTTCAATATTTTATAGTTAATTTTATAGCATAAATTAAGTGTAGGTCTAGTTTGGATAGTTTAACTGAATATTCAGTAAGGAAATTATATTAGTTTTTTGATTAGTTATTGTTCATATTAGGGTGTTAATATAAAAAATCTGACAAGTCAGTGTAGATTATTATATGTTTGTAAATTAATACTAATATTAAGAGCTGCGTAAATTGCACGAGTGCGAGAACTTTTTAGCGATAGCTACAGATTAGTTAAATTTTGCGTAGATGAACTAAAGGCGTAATTAAAACGTAGTATGTTGAAGGTTCTTATTCCATTGGTAGTGATGGATGTGTGCCTAGGTCCCTGATTGTCCTTAGCAAAGGATAATAGTAACTTTTATTAATATACGTATTGTTAAGTTAATAAGTTTACGCAATGTTTTGATATGGGTAAATCAAAGATACTATGAAAGATGACGTTAGTGAATGTTCATGAGCTAAACGGTAATAAAAAAAAAAAGAAAAAAAAAAAAACAAAACAAAAAAAATAAATAATAATAATAATAATAAAATAAAAAAAAAAAAAAAAAAAAAAAAAAAAAAAAAAAAAAAAAAACCTCGAGTATGTGAGTAGTCTTTGAGGTATTCTATGACGGATATTGTGTAAATACCTTATTGGCGTATGATCTAAGGAACATTACACTGAACAATTAACCATTTTGTATAGACATTGGAGTTAGGATTAGAATCAGTAAATTTATAAAAAAAAACTGGTCAACGATTACAAACTGGTTAATTACTCCACACGTTGCAAACACTTTTAATTCGGCAACTTTACACTCTCCTGGTATAATATAGTCTCTTTAGGATTATGAAATGGGTAGTTTAGCGATAGATTATATGAGGCAGTAAGATCAGAACCGGCGATAGGTATGGATTTGGAAGGGTGGGCATTGCAAGTCTCTTGGCTAAAGCCTGAGCTTGTCGAGGCAACCTCTTCTGGGTGGCGGCAGGAGACAGGTTTCGCCTATTTTCTTCTAAAAGTTCTAGCCTCACAAACTAGGATCCCATAGGGTTTTTGAATCCAGGCCTGTCATGTACTGGTGATGGGGTTGCTGTTGCATTCAGATTTATTTGGTGATTACCTATTCTTCTTCCCGTTGAGTTATGTGATGCCTGGTTTAAATACACACCACACACACACACTTCTGAGATTTTATGTTAATAAGGAATAGAATTTAAGATATACGAGTAGATAAATTAAGTAAGTCAGGATATACATGGCCACCACTCCACTCAATGCTGTGAGATGATGAACGAAGCATTGGCGTATAACATAAATTCTTTACTATAAGATTTAGCATGTTGAGAATCAGGCGTAATTTATTGTTAAGCATTTGCGCGTAGGCTCAATAGGATTATGAAACAGTCAATTTTGCGTATGTTTGTTTAGAAATTTTCTGTTGCTGCGATCAATTAATCTAGATAATTAATCAAATATAACCCAGTTTCTGTTGCAGAATACTTAGAAGAATTCAGTAGAAGCGTTCAAGAAGATTTCTTCTGTAGGTTAAGTTATATTTTAAGTAAGGAATTAATACATTGTTCAATCAAGAATGTAGAAAATTTATCTGATAGTTTCTTATATTATATTTGGGAAACAATACGTTTATTTCGGTTAACAGTAATGAAAGATTTGGAATAAATAAGGCTAAAATAAACTTTAAGTAGATAAATTAAATTTAAAAGTTATTCTGAGATTTGAATAAAAATTTATTTAACGTAGTAACGTGAAATCTAATGTAAGGAACTTACTATATTATACAACTAGGTTAAGGTTATGTTTGCAAGCATACGGTTAGAATAATAAAGCTATGTTAGACATAACATATCGTGAATTTAACGAGGATTTAGGGTAAAATTTCAATTATCCATTGTAGATATTTCAAATTTTAGGGGCAATTGTAACGGGACAGCCTCGTCCCATACTGATTCACGATGCGTTTTGCCTTATATATATATATAATATATACTATCATTTATAGATAATAGTAAATTACAAGAATGTTATTGATATTCAAGTATGATCAGACATTAGATACTTTAATAGGGTCAATTTAATGAAATAGAAGCTAGCGACAGGTAGAGGAATAACTGATAAGCGTGGGGATTATGGCGGGGCCGCGACGGTTGGCTTGCCGAGAGGGAGACCTATATCCGGCAGGGGACGTATTTAGACTGATGGTGAATGCCGTAATTCATTATAATTATTGTCTATAGTACTTAAAATATAATCCAGATACTTATTTGTGAATACGTACATAGTTACACAAGGCACGCGCTCCGGTCTCGGAGGGGTAGGCAGAGTTACTATATAGCGAGCATAGTACCGCATATATTGCGTCTTTGGTTAAGTAAATTAGGTATGATTGTTTATTGAACCGTCGGTGTTTAAGTAGTGTAAGTGGAATTAGGATTACCTAGATTTGTCATTAAGAGCGTCTTAAACAGCTGTTTTCTACTGTAGCTGCTTTGAGGCTGGCTAAAAGGTTCTTATTAAATTCTCGTAGTATGTATGTATGTATGTAAGTATGTATGTATGTATGTATGAATGGATATGGGCATGTAAGTATGTATGTTTGTGTGCAAACATAAGGGATATTCGAAAGAAAGGTGTTATTTCAGCAAGCATATACGATGCGAAATGCAAGTTGGCTGTTGAAAGCAAATGAAAACGACGCGAAAAGGATTGAAAGGAAAAGTTGGCTGTTGAAAGCGATGTTGAAAGCGATTAGTACGCGTCATGGAACACCTGTTGGCTGTTGAAAGCAAATGGAAGCGACGCGAAAACGATTGAAAGGAAAAGTTGGTTGTTGAAAGCAAGTGTCGAAAGCAAAGTGGGCGGGGCATCGTTTTCAACAAGACTACGCGCGGGGAGTATAAAAGATAAGGGAGCCAGTATTCGGGACCGCATTTTATTTTATTCGTCTAACAGTTTAGACGTTACGCTGCGCGTTTTTAGAAGAGGTAATTTTGATTAATTCGTCAATAAGTTTTTGACAGTGATGGTTTAGTTTCTCAACTACGAGGTTTAGGGAAAGTTCCTACATCCTTGGCTGAAGTATACCTACCCCATTCCTTCCGTACACTTACAACTTTAGGTGCTAATAACACCGCATTACACACACACACACACACACAAACTCTCGCTGGGCCAAGACCCCTTTAGCCCTCTATCATTGAGTGATCTCTTGAGCCTGGGAGATCTCAGCGTTACACTCCTAAAACCTTTATTCCTTCCTCCTCCGTTTCTTTAGCTTTAGGTTATTGTAGGATAGGTTTGATGCTTACATTGAATTATTCAATGGACCACAGTACTCTTGACCTCCTAACGGTGACAACGGAAGTGTACTTGGTTTTAACACCGTAACTGGTGGGCGCGGCTGTTCAGATGTAGTCGCCCTTTGTCTTTTTCAAGACATTGTCACAATCTGGTAGGGAAATACACACCCAAATGCGCTAGCACGTGCGTATGGACGTTAGGCCCTTTACGGGATTTAGATTTTTGTAGCTAGGGTCAGGTAAATATACACACACACACACACCACACATAAAGTAAATGGGGTTTTCTTTTGCACACGTGGACAATTCAATAAGCTCTAAGTCAAGAGCGGGTTTTATTAGCAGCTAGAGAACATAGGTCAATTAGGAAACGTAGGTTGATAGGGATTTGCATTAGATTTTGTTATGCCTGTATGATCCTTTGCTGGACATAGGCTATACATATTAACTTCAAATAGGGAACGTTAGGTGAATAGGACGTTGAATTAGGTTTTGTTATGCCTGTATGATCCTTTGCCGGACATAGGCTATACATATTAACTTCAAATAGGGAACGTTAGGTGAATAGGACGTTGAATTAGGTTTTGTTATGCCTGTATGGTCCTTTGCTGGACATAGGCTATACATATTAACTTCAAATAGGGAACGTTAGGTGAATAGGACGTTGAATTAGGTTTTGTTATGCCTGTATGGTCCTTTGCTGGACATAGGCTATACTTAACCTCAAATAGGGATATAGGGTTTTGCATTAGGACGTGTTAGGTTTGTTAATGCTCATAGTTGGTATTAACTATTAACTTCTAATAGGGAATACTAGGTAGGAACCGTAATAGGGATATAGGGTTTTGCATTAGGACGTGTTAGGTTTGTTAATGCTCATAGTTGGTATTAACTATTAACTTCTAATAGGGAATACTAGATGCGAACCGTAATAGGGATATAGGGTTTTGCATTAGGACGTGTTAGGTTTGTTAATGTTCATAGTTTGTATTAACTATTAACTTCTAATAGGGAATACTAGATGCGAACCGTAATAGGGATATAGGGTTTTGCATTAGGACGTGTTAGGTTTGTTAATGCTCATAGTTGGTATTAACTATTAACTTCAAATAGGGAATACTAGGTAGGAACCGTAATAGGGATATAGGGTTGTGCATTAGGACGTATTAGGTTTGTTAATGCCCATAGTCGGTATTAATCCATTATTTTAAATACACATTTTAATAATAAAATAGGTGGGTAGATTTCTAAGTATGTTATGATGTAGGCGTATTAAGTAAGTTCTACCCACTGCTGAAGCAGACAAAGCGTTTGTAATTATTGTACATGAGGAATAAGGTTCTAAGTACAGATGGTATAGTCCTAGGTATGTAGGATGATGGTAATGCCCAATGTTGGACATAAGCGTTGACTTCAATCACATAATTAACATAACATAATATCTAGGTAATAGGATGGTAGGGAATTAGGCAGGGCTGTTAGGGTACATTGTAGGCAAAATAACTCCCACTATTGGAGGTTATAACTTAAACCTTTATGTAATGTTTATTAAATTCTAATTGTAAGTTAAGTAGGGACTAGGGAGTTAGGAATTGCATTAGGTTGATACTATTTGCAATGTTAGGACCTAGCTTGTAAGTTAGTGATTAAGTCTATCTCCATAGAGGTAAAATAAGTAACTTATATGTATAAGTTAAGACCTTGTTAATTGAAATTGGATTCTATTCCTACTAGTTTTACAAAACATCCATACTATCTAATAGTAATGTGCATAAATGGTCAATACACTGCAAATATTAGGTATACAAAATATACCTAAATACCCACTTTATTTAATTACCAACATAAAATGAATTCAAGTTCTTAACTTCATTACATAACAAATATGTAGTACCGGATGCTATTTGGCTATTCCATGTTATGACAAAGTCCTCTGATCAGTGGAAGAGGAAGTTCACTGCTGAACTAATATTAGTTACAATTGGCTTCAAATAAGAGTCTAATAACTTAGGTACCTATAGGATCTTAGATAGTAAAGAAAGGAAGTAAACAACTTCTTTATTAATTAATGATAGTCATGTGTATGTTTGCAAAATATTTAATATATTTATAAACTACTTAAATTCGAGACATAAAGTTTGGTTTATACATTCATTTGTAGATAACCTTTGAGAATACAGTCGAAGTGGAACATGAAGTCCATTCAACCATTTTACTCTTCAGTACAGTATCGTCGAAGTCCACAGGACAATTATATCTTCTTTAATCTACTTATATGTGGCCCAAGGGCACATATTGATTCAATACTCGTCATTTGGCTCTAAGTCATACAATTACAGAACCTGTCTATGAGTGGTTCAAGGTGCTCTTACCGACTCCGAGGGGAAGGTATTTTTATAATCTGAGGGTTATATTATGGCTATGAGATAAACTGAAAGAATAGTTTATTGGATCTGACAGCTGGTCGAGGCCACCTGTATTTCCATCGTCACTTGTAGCCATTCGCCTGAGTATCTTGACCTACGAGTAGATTCAGTCTGTACACGATCCGAGGATCCTGTTACCTACATTTGTCAATGGCCGAGGCTATACTGTACTTCAACTTACAATAAAACAATTGGCATGACCGCCACCTTACTTCATCAACCATTCTGACTTTATCTCAAAGAGTATAGTTAGAAATTAGCACGATATTTATTTAGTTTATAAATATCGCGATTTTACTAGTCAGCAATACTCGAGAGTGAGTAACAAGCTTATTTATTAGTTATTTAACTTCTCATAGTGAGTTGGTAGAGGTCCCTCTTATCCATCAGATACTTGTGAATCTCGAGGAAGGGCTGGACATCATTTGACACTTAGAAATAAGTGAAGAGTGAATACCACAGTGATGGAATCTCACTTTTAAGCTTTTGAAAGGAAACTATTACTCACGTCTCGTACCTAGCTCCGCATGAATAATGTTGGAAGGCGTGAGTATGTATGAAAACCCTAAGGACTGGAAGTAGCTTATTAGCCAGGTGGATGGGCGCAGCTATTGGGGAAGGTAGGAGGCTGCGGGCACTCTTTTACGCGTCAGGGGGTTTTCATACTGCTATTGTCTTTCAACATCATCTTAATTCATATCTAGTTTATTATTAATACCTGAAACCTGTTAGGCCAATATTAAATTACCTCACTAAAAAGTTCATAGTTGTTTATTTATAGTATTTTTATGTATTTATTTATTATATTCTTATTTTACTAGAGTGTAAGCTATTAAGAAACCAATTACTTGAGTCGAGCTTCCAATCCTAAAAGTTCACGGGTTACTTCGAAACACAACGTAGGAAACTAGACGATCACTTGGCCAAATTAGACGTTAAATTACGGTTAGAATGATAAATTCATTCTCGGTTAGATCTAATAAATATATTCATTAAGTTATACTCTCCTCCTACATCGACATATAGGATAGTAGGAAGATAGGTACGTGTTATAGGTAGTTTTAGTAGTTTCCCGACCCCTTCACGCGGGGGGGCCGTTACAATCTCTTCATTCGCCTTCTATTTTTATTGAAGAAATATATTTGGAAGTGTTTTAAGACAAATACATGTTCCTTAAAAGGAACTTGAATTCGTAAGGTATTATAAAATACGAACGGTGTAACAACTTAAAGCCGGGTAGATGAAACCGAAAGTGATCTAGTTATCTTGACCCCAAAGGAAATTGAAAACGATTATTACGGTGTACTCGAAAGAAGCTAAACATTTTAAGATAACAATACGAGTACAATATTCTATATTGCACAATAAATATTTACATCATACGTAGTTACGACTTTGAAGTTAATCTGGTACAATTTCGTCTAGATTGTATGTATATATGTATTTACTAATGTAAATACATATATACATACACCATAGTATTCCAGACAACATTTAGGTACATTTATATGCCGGAAAAATATTTGTATTTATTTTTTATTTATTAGGTATACAAAACAGATTACAGCCATAAT
Organism: Esperia sulphurella; assembly: GCA_947086405.1. Taxonomy (NCBI): domain Eukaryota; kingdom Metazoa; phylum Arthropoda; class Insecta; order Lepidoptera; family Oecophoridae; genus Esperia; species Esperia sulphurella. The sequence goes on from OX352264.1 coordinate 11,682,255, forward strand.
AAGTTGTGCTGTAATAATGAAAAATGTTTATATTTGTAAATAGATATAGGTATAGTTAGTTTATGTACATAAAATACATATAAATAATGTAGTCATACATATAAATACACATGCATGCATAATACATTAATAACTACATACAGGGCTTCGGGTAATGAGGTACAGTGAGGTAGGAGGTAATGTCAAACAATAGAATGCTAATGTCAAAGTTCCAATGCAGTGCAATTAAATAGTTATATTGTAGGTAACAACATTTACCATGGTGACAATTAAAAATCCTCTTACACCTAAAAGATAATTTTGACCCAATATGTTATACATCTTTAGAGAAATACATATTGCAGTGCTGCTATATGTAACTGTCACATTCTCGGTCACCCTTTGTATATTATTTTCAAACTCATGAACGACTTTTAGGATTTCAAAAGAATATGATAAATCAATTGAAAGAGGTTTGAGGTCAGAAGTAACTAAAAAAATGTGGTCCCAGTCCCATATAAAGAAAAAAAGTTTATAAGCATAAAGTTTCTACCTGCACGCGCCACAAAACGAGCCCTTTAAAAAAGTGTTACTTTTTAGATTCAGAAAGAAACAATGTTTTTATAACAGTGATTTTATTTACCCAACAGCAACGAACGAAGGAGGATAATGTATTAAAGTTTGTTCCATTTATCTAAGAAAATAAATTATCACTAAACCACTTTTATACGATTTTCCCATGGGATCTTATGTTTCATCATCACCCATTAGGTCGTAATTTAATAACATACTACCCACAGGAATACATTTCGTTTAATGTTATTAATTAATAATAGTCCAGAGGTTAAAAATATATCCTAAAATAAGTTGTAATATTTTTCTCCAAAGTCAAGTTTGATATCAAAGAAATGTAACGCTTATGACCTTTAAAATGAATGTTAAACTATGTTTCTTAATTGAAAAGAAACCGGTGCACCGACAGACATCCACTTCAATCGATGACATCACGAAATAAATCTGTCCATCTGTTACTGAGGAATCGGATGACGGCGGCGGGACGCGCCCGGATCCGGTTGTTAAGCTCAATCGAAATCACTATTTTTATTACACTCGATGTTGGCATAAAATCTATTTTTAATGATTTTTAAATATTCGGCTGATGGCGCATCGCGTTTAGCTACTTCTAACCGCTGCTGTAATTTTACAGGGAATATAGCTAAAGGTGATGACGCTATAGATAGAGAAAAACTCGTGAAAGTCAATGAACTCAACTCGTCTGTATGAAGAAAAAATAAGGAAGTTGGAAAACGTATTCCGATCTATCAATCTAAACAAGAACTGCTTAGGATTAACGCAAAAGAGAGGAAGAGCTCAATGTCAAAAACAGTCAGAGGCTCTCAGAAGGAGACTTAAATTTTTGTTATTGATTGTTTTCCTTTTAAACTATACTGACCTCTTTTAATGTCACCATAAATCATAACACCAAGAAGCCTGGACAGATTCAAGTGTAAAATGCGTGCCTTTAAAGGTCTAACCAAATCATAAACTGAAACACGGAATTCATCAGTCTCCAGGCCCCAAAGTGAAATGCCTAACCCAGAAAGTTAATTCAAACCAGATGCTATTACCACCCAAACCCTGGATTTGTATATTGTGGATACAATTTAAAAGCGGAAAAAGGTTATTACCGATCAATATTGACAACAGAATGACATGGTTAAATGGCGGTCCTGAGAAATCCAGTTATCATGGGAATTCCCTTTTACAAGTAATACCCGGTCCGATTTCAACAAGTGTCTGGATTTATGGATTATTACTCGGGAGATGTCTGTCTATTTGGTGCCAAACACTTCAGTCTTGAACACAAGCCGTGATTATTGCTATTGAAAACAATCAATACTTCATATATATATGGGCCTGCTTACGAAATCGTGATTGTATCGTATTTGGACGTATAGAGAGACAGAGAAAAAGTACATTCTTTAAAACATTAGTATTTATAAATGGGATAACTCCTTAACCCGACTAAGTTAAAGCTTCAAACAAGGTAATGTTTAATTTATTTAAACTTATAACTGGGAATTACCCCCGTACGTCTGTATTTATAAACTGATAACTGGATTCTAATATTTTAGAATCACAGCGAAACCCTAAATATGATTAACATTATTATATTATGCTCCTTGGAATAAAACCTTTCCTTAGCCAAAAATCGCATACAAAAACTTTTCACATAAGTCCACTTTTAATTCTGAACGATATTCTGTTTATATTGCTCATTTACACCGTTTGCAACCTAATAGCTGACCTACATTGTGTTGTGATAATTGTCTACCATTCCAAATACTTTTGTTGTTCTTAAACAAATCAGAAGCATTCAGTGTTTTATAGCTCACCCGAACTGGCTGATTTCAACAAGTGTCAGGGTTTTTATTGTGACGCGGAGAAGTTCCAACAATACCAGACAAATAAAGAATTTCTTGTGTAATATTTTTTTCACATATTATCCCAAATGTGCCTGTTTGTGCTTTCTCTTCTCATGCATTCTATTCGTTCTAAATGTTTATTTTAACCAGTTGGAGGAGGATTGTTGTGTTCAGGTTTGAAGAGTAGGAGATCCAGTGTAATGACATGGTCATGAAGTATTCTAACATAAACCATAAGGGTGGAAACTTGAACTGAGCGACTGCTACGAGTACGTTAGAGCGATTTTTTTTATCATTTTTTTTATTTAACATCTGATCTCAACTCACCTGCTGGAAAGTGATGATTTAGGTTTGAAGTTTGAAAAACCTGTGGCGTTCGTATTTGTTTGATACTTTACTAAAATTGTTACTGTTCGGCTCCCTTTTAATATAGCTAAAATGTTTATACACTAAAACCTTCCTTAAAAACCCTCTTAGTAAGAGTGGAAACTGTATCAAAATATATCCTACAGATTTCGAATTATAAGCCAACAAACAAACCGCCGCCGCCGTCAGAATCGTATTTATTATACCGCCTGTTAGGACGGTCACAGAATAATATAGTAATTATTATTCTGTGACCGTCCGTACAGAAGAACGATCAAGAATCAAGTTTCAGTGATACTTTTGACTGGCTGTTTATTTTCACACAACGAGCTATATATCATCAGTACATATTTAAATATTGTAAATGATGAGGAATAAAAAATTGGCGACGGATGAGGCCTAAGGCGGGCACCAAAAACTTTTTCCTTCGTGGTAAATACTAATTTATTTCAACCTTATGGGACATTGAGAACTAAGTCGACATTGTTTTGTTTACATTTTATTGTATATATATTTATTATTAACATTTATTATTAAACTATTTAGTTTAATTTATTTCAAAGGCAACATCGATCCATTAGTGTTAGTAAAGACTTAAACTACGTTAGTACTTAATAACTAAAACTGATTTAGTGGGTGAGAATCCATGCCAGAGGGCTCCATTCTATCGGCTATCATTTTTAGGATGCTATTGCTGCTCCCGCGCACTCTGCTTAATGACGCATTTTTCTAGCGCCAGACGGCGTGGAAGTCTTTAATACACACACACAAAACAAAAAACGGGAATGAATTACATGTACAAATGGTAATACTCATCTCTTTAAGATACATGGCCAGTGTTAAAGCGATGCAAGAGCGCAAAGAGCGATGACACGGTTTAGAGAATTAGGTGTAGTTATGCTGTACCCCTTTACACCTTGCACTGTCATAACAGAATTACGAGTAATATTGTACTAACGTAACTTTGTTCTACCATTGTCACCAAACTCCAAGTCGTATAAATGTAAATGTTCGCACGTCTGCAAAAGTTTGCTTAGCACATAACAGTTTGCTTAGTATTGTCCCTCCAACAGTGTTTCCATGACATTTGACCCCGTCTGTGACTAGAGACGTCTTTAATGAATTACATTACGTATACAACAGCGGATCTAGACGGGGTCATAGCCACGACCCCCTCCTTCTGTAATGTGTTGAAAAATAACGTAAAACAAAGATTAAATCAGAAGTTTCTGATTACTTTCAATTCTTAGACGCTTTTGTTTAAAAACTACGTAAGTACCAAGACACGAGGATTTAAATGCTGTGCGAAAGATGCATTAACAACAAAAACGTCCATCATCATCATATCAGCCCTTAGACGTCCACTGTTGGACATACGCCTTCTCCAATGAACGTCACCACACCCGGTCCTCCGCGTTCCGGTCCAATCAGGATTAAATCTGTGTCAAATATTTTATTTTAAACTTTTAAAATGTGATCAGGGTAATTAAAATAAAACACAATAGCACGTAAGCATTATCAAAATAATACCAATAATAGTCTCCACCACAAACGTAGTACCAAAATCTTTGCACAACAGCTTAAAAATGTTAAATCTATCAACAATGAACGTCTAAATCCTAGAAAAAGCCGTCATCCTGAATTTATGCCACCAAGTGAGAAAGTTTCTGTCGGCTGATCCCTACTAATATGCACTTGGTCATGCCCCATTAGACCTCTGTAAAAGATAATTAAACATATAAGTGGCAGTGGGCGGGCCACATATACTGCAGAACTGACGGCCGTTGGGGCAGACGAGTTCTGGAGTAGAGACCGCTGATCGCCTCGCGCAGAGTGGGACGCCCCGCCGTGAGATGACCTGCGACCGAAGGTGGCCAGTAGCGACTGGATGCGGAGGGTGGAGTATCGGGTGTGGTCGCGATTATTGAGGAAGGCCACTGCTGGACAGCAGTGGACGTCTAGGGGCTGACATGATAATGATTTTTAGGTAATCCATAGTAAAATAATATTAATAAAAGTTCAAATTAGTAAAGATTTACTGAAAGGCAATTAGGAACCAAATTTCAGTTACACTTTAGTATTTTTGGCTATTTTTATCTCCACTTAGCTAGCTACATGTCATTGCTATATCTTCAAATATTAGGTACTAATTAGAACATAAATATGAATAATGAATATCATATGTTTTCGTTGATTATTGTTCCAATTTAACATCAAAGCGTGGACTATAGTATACTTTTATGCTGAAATTCAAAATTGCATCTCTATTTAAAATACCTACAGCGGAATTATTATCCCTAGAACTTTAAGCGACACCAAAGACGGAAGATTAAACCTCCATTCCCATTCATTTTAATTCTTACACAATCTTAGTTTTCCCACAACCAGATACTTGGTAATCATTACGTAAACATTAGAATGTCGAACAGGGAAGAATCTTCCATTCCTACCGGTTATGCAAAGTAGATACAGAGTGCATGGCTGCCAAAGGTCTTACAGTTATAGGGAAATGCTTGTTTTTGATTACCAATTTGCATGTAAACTATTACCTTATGATAGTTTTTACTTTAAGCCTGGTAAGGCATACCTACTACAGATGTTTAAAATGGTGGCCAGGAGAAAACATAGACCTTTAACCTGTAACATTTTGCATGTTTTAGATAATTTCATTACTTACTCAAGTTTTATTTGTATTAAAAAAGCTTGGATATTGCTATACTTAAAATTCCTCCATCGAAACCAGTTACGAAACTCCGGTTTCGTTGACGGCCGAAGGCTAATTTTCAGTTCATCTTGTATAATTTAATTATTTCTATCGTACAATGAATAATTTTATTAAAATCATACTCAACTCATATTACCTAGATACTAATATTTGTACGATTTTGATGTACTTTGTTTGTTTTGTTTGATGTTATTTTCCTGAAGTCATATATACAAATACTTATACAAACATTTGTTTAACTGGGATTCAGACCGATATCATTGTATGAATAGTTTTTATGAAGTTGTTAGTAATTAATTAAAATAACTAACCAACAACGATCTTTTTAGAAACCATTGAGAAACCTCCTCTCCCTAGTCGTACGTACGGTTTCATAAAAAGTTCCTTTCTACTAATATAATGAGTAAGCACCTAATTGGAAGAAGTCACCTCGTTTGGCCTTCTTCACGTAGTTAATTAGTTACCCACTAATCTTCCTAGAATGATAGTGTGTTTTGGAACAACCTGAACTGAAAAAGAAGTCGACTAGATAGATACTTATACCTCATACCACGAAGCAAAATAGTTTTTCGTACCTCATAAGTCACTTCAAAGTTTTTACCTTTATGATTGACACTAATTGGTTATTATATTAGATAACAGATGCACATTTTAAAATCATCTGATATCTAATTTAATAACCAATTAGTGTCAATCATGAAGGAAAAACTTTGAGGTGACTTATAAGGTGCGAAAAAATATTTTGCTTCATGGTATGAGGTGTAGAGCTATTTACAATTATACATGCTGAGATAGTAATAAAACAAACCAGCAAATATGTATTTCGTTATTTATTTATAATATACCACGTGTACAAAACAGTTCCATTCTACACAATAGAGGCAATAATAGGAATCCAACCATTCATAGGAATCTTATCATTGAAAGAAAGTAAAGAGATTACAGAGAAAATGATTTCGAATCTAAGCAAAAGCAATATTTATTTATTCAAAATAAATAAATGTTACTTTAACTGGAAAAAAAATATTTTTTGGACTAGGTAAATAAAATATCAATAAAATAATATATATATTTTTTATCTATGCCAATTAGTTTAATTTAAAAAGTAGGCAATCGAAAATGTGAGATTTATGCGTGAAATTTCACCTTCAATAAAGACCAAAAAAATTTATTAATCAATTATTAAAATATTATCATAGTCTGCTTACCTGGGATTCACAGGCCATGAATAAGATTTTTTTTATAAATTTAGTAATTGTTTAGGGGTGGTTGAACGACGGCTTCCAAAAGCCTAAAATGACGTAAAACTTTACTGTCACTTTCGGACGATTATAGGGTCGGGGTAAGCGACAGCGAGACGGAATCTGTTATTGAAATACCTACTTCTGACTTACCGCGGCAGGTTATTGGGGCTCTCAAGTTTTAAAAACTCACTGGTACAGGCCCAGGTTGAAATCCTTGAACTCACGAACGTAAGGCAACCACAAATTATCTCAATAACCGACAGTAAAGTAGTAGCTAACGAAGATACTGAACTGTATTAGGTATTTAAGTAAATATAGGAAGGTTTTGTTCAAATATTTACCATCTTGTAAAGGTTAAAGGCGTTCATTAAACTCTGCCACGGATCGCGAATTACGTTCTAATAATGCCAATAAATTTTCAAATGTTGACAAAGATACCTTGACTTTAAATTATGGGCTCCTATTTAGGCTCCCTGAAAACGCCGTCTATTCATAAACCACTTGTTTCTATTTTAACCCCTTTACACATAGCTTGCCATGGCTTCTGACTTCCCCCCACCCCCCAGCAGAACGTAGATTTTCCTATAATTTTGAAATTCAAATAAATTATATAAGTTAAAAACTATGTATGTACCTATAGTAAGAACCATGTACCTTTTTTTGACGCGGAGAAATGCGTCGCATACCCACTCGCCTCGGGGGGATGAGCGGACTACGTCAAGCTCTAATACCGACTAAAACCCCGCGGTGGCAATCTTCGGCACAGATCGAGGGACTTCGGGACCACCAAAGGCACAGGCTCCCGGTGTTACTTACATCATCAGCTGAAAAACGTCCACTGCTATAAGCCTCCCCAATAGAGTGCCACTTATGTTTGGCTGTCCATTGGGGGATTTGCCATAATCACCACGCTTGACAGACGGGTTGGTGATCGCAGTAATGATCTTAATATACTACACAGAAGAAAGCTGCTGCCCGTCCCTGGTGCATCCCTTAGTCGCCTTGACGACATCAACGTTTTTTTTAATACGGTTCAATGGTTTTGATGGAATTTGACAGGAAAGAAACTTTGAACCGTTTAAAAACAATAGAACAATATTAAAAATCATTTATTTAGTCTCTTGAACTGTAGTAGCATTTTCTTAGTTCCAGTGAAATTATTTTTCACGGAGGCACAGAATGTATATCTTTCCAAGCGGTGCGACTTTCTACCTAGTGCCTCAATTATAATCAGTGACCAAGGGTCCTTAAGTAAAAAAAAATATTTATTTTGTCTACGGTTACACTTACAACCTTCGTTTTACTACTAAGTATTCTATATTTTAATTTTATTGCAGTGTGGTTCCCGGCTTAGGGCCACCCCTATCTTTCCCGTGGGTGTCGTCGGCCTATATCCAGGTGTGGACGTTTTTAGGATGATGATGGTGATTCTATATTTTAATAAACAGATTTAATCTGCAGAGAGAACTAACCAAAAAAAATACCCTTTTTATCTTCTCCAGTTGCTTGTATATCTACTTTGATATCTTATCCAGTATCCAGGTGCCTTCTTATGCAGTTTCTACTGTCTTTGCGAGCTTTTGAAGTCGGGAGCAGACTGGATTTGTTATTCTAAAATGCCTTAGCAAGTTCTAGACTAGAATGTTCAAAACAAACTTTGTATAAGTAGGTCCTCTAACTACGTAAAGTTCTGAGTGTTGTTATACAATATTCTATTCCAAATGAAACGCCAATTAAAAACTTAATATACATGTGCATGAAAGAGATACTAGCAGCAAAGGCAAGTCTGTATGACCACGTTAACTTTGCTGTCCACTTCGGAACATCGTCTATTGTTTCCGAGACAGAAATGTGTTTGTTTTCGTATGTCATTTGTGTTAAAACAGATGAGGTATATAGCTTGTGTACCTATGTACAAAAATAGTCAAAGGAGAGAATAAAATTTAAAAAAATTAATACGTTAGTAAGGACCTACTTATCCTACAAAACTTAATACGTAAGTACATAAGAAAACACTTACCTCGTCCGCAGCCTGTGTACTATGATGTGTATGATATAATATGTACACATGTACATACTTAAGTCAAACCATAATTTTGTGAAAGATCAAGTCAGCAAGTTCGTAAAGTAATAGTATAGATTAATGAATGACTAAGTTACTTGATAAAAAAATATATTTACAGGATGAAAAGTAACAGACGTCATTCTTCAAACGTCATTTTTGTATATATTTTTTCAGTTTGGGAGGCAGTTTTTTTTATATCAAACATTGTTGAGGCTAGAAGTATAAAAAACATACTGTCGAATTGAGAACTTCCCAATTTTTTTAAGTCGGTTATAAAACGTCGTCAATGGTAATCCACGTGTTACCGGAGTATATACGATACTGCAGTGCATCAGGGACGTTCGCTGAAGCATGCGTTGCTCTCTACGCCAATGTACGCAAACAAATAGCTTTACTGGGCTATGGGTTCGTGACAGCCCCAACAGCCTTCTCAGCGTACTGCGCGACAGGGTCGACAGCACAGGCACTGGGAGTCCACCTTGTCCAAAACAGATGTAAAAATACTAAATGCTTCAATTTAGTAACATACCTCAGGACACACAATGGATCAAACTCTGAATTAAATTAAATACTTATCAACTTGCTTTTATTCGACAACGCGTGCTCGCCTCCGTCATCTCACGCATGCGATTTAAAAATTAATACTCCTCACACACAGCTAAGATAACGATCGATGACAGATTTAAACTTCCAAGTTTTTAGATTAAAAAGTAATAAACAAAAAATTGCCGTGTGGTTTCCGGTAAAGTAGAATAGGACCACTCCAACTCTTCCCGTGGATGTCGTACAAGGCGACTAAGGGAATACATTATAAAACATCAATCAGGCCTCCCCAACCCGTCTGGCCAGCGCGGGGAGTGTAGGCCAAATCCTCCGTCTGTCTCCGGCAGATGAGAGAGGGTTGTGCTCCTGCAGTGGAGACAAAAATAATCTGATGATGAAACAAAAATTTGTTGACGCAAAGTCAAGCAAAAAGAGTTAAGTGTTTTCTTATGTCTAGGTCAGGTATGATTAGGAATGTACATACAGGTATACACGCTTCATTATTATTAATTTATCAACATCAGACTCACCCAGAGGAGATCCGACATGGCCGGGAGGGCCACATCTACCAACTGACGATGGGGCAGACGAGTTCTGGAGTAGAGACTGCGGATCGGCTCGCGCAGAGTGGGACGCCCCGCCGTCAGAGGGCCTGCGACCGAGGGTGGCCGATAGCGGCTGGATAAGGAGGACGGACGACCGGGTGTGGCGGAGTTTTCATTGAGGAAAGCATATGTCCAGCAGTGGACGTATAAGGGTTGATATGATGATGATGATGAACATCAGAATATCGTCGTCGTCCACTGCTAGACATAGGCCTTCCTCAATAGGTATACTTACGTAATTAGTAAGTCTATACCTATGTAAGACTAGGGGGGTTTATTGATTTATTTTACTCTGGTAGAGCAAGTTAAGGAAATGGGAAAGAAAAATAATGCCTTTTTTTACCTGACGACGCAAACCTACATTTTCATTAAAAGTAAAACCAACTCCACTAATTAAACGAATCGCCGGACAAAATAAAGCTGGGTAAGTCGTCTTTTTTCAACACAAATGAATTCCTCGAAAATAAAGTCGAAATTTTTTACTTTTTATTCAAAAACAGTTGAAACGAACCGTGGAGTAGGAATCACACGTCGAGATGTGTGTGAAGGAGATGCAAAGCTAAATGCTACTGTGATGACGTCATCCATAGACTCACGGAATGAAAACAACTGGTTATTCCACGGTTATTCGACAAAAAAAAACTAAACTCCGTCGCGCCGGGCCGACCCAGCGCGAGCGGTCGCATACGCAAATATACAATGCATTTTATGAGGAGGCACTTTTTTATCACTGCATATGCAGGCAAAGGTATTGCATGCACAGTGCCTACTACAACTATTTCACCCTTAATTATACGTAGATGCAATACAGGTGAAAAAGAGTATGTCCAACCGGCTGGCTGTGGAGCTTACTAATTTACTAATGTGGTAAATCTGCTTAGATGGCAATAAAAATTTTAACAAACAAAAAATTAGTAAGGTACACTGGGGCAAATGCAACAGAGTTAGTTAGGTACCCTTAGTAGGTACCAATATTATCTATGAGAACATTGTTTGTTGAGGTAAACATGATTTTCTCCACCCGGCTTAAAGATATAAACTCATATATGTTATAAAATGTCATTGCTCTTGTAGTTGGAATTGCCCTCTATATTTTAATGCATTTTAAATATAATTTTAGTGTTGCTAACTTAGTATTAATTTCAGTTTCCAAACAACATATGGCAATAACTCATTTCATTTGACATTCTAGGTACTAGTCCACTCACCTTTGTAAAGAAGTCTGTTGCGCGCGCAGGTCAAACTTCCAAGTCCCACAGGTGAACGTTATCCAAGATTTGAAAATCCAAAAATCCGTAACGGAACGCAGACAAAGTCGCGGGACTCCGAGACACTCGTGCGACACCGATTAGGAACACAACACGACACAGGTAACCACGCCGTCACGCGGTTGCCGGTTTGTTTATAAAATTATGAACCTCTTTAATAATTCCGATGACCCGAACTGCGCATGCCCGTGGAACACGCGCCTCTTTCGAAATGGTTAGGTTAGAAAAAGTTGCAAGCACCTCTATGGACCACCTAAATGCACCAGTCCGTCTTCTTCCGAGAAGAATCCTATTGGAACAATCCGTGCGAACTTTTTTCATATAGCACCTCAACAACCGAACACTGTTTTGTTCCCACGAGAATTCTTTATTTACTTACACTTTATTTTCAGATAAACGACACTGTATCGCACTTTTCTGACGATTCGCCGGCTCTACCTGCCTCAACTGAAGGCCGTGCACGTATAATAAACACTTCAAAACTCCGGAACCGGCAATAATTCGATTCCCCACGTGACACTGTCAAAATAAAATTCCCGTGAACACTTGAACAGACCAATCTCACTCACTGACGACGACACATTTCATGTTTAAAGCGCCGTGAGGTCCGGGCAACAAATTAAAGGAATAGAAAAGAAAATAAACGAAGAACAGTAAAGTCGTCGACTGCGAAGCCGAGCGTCCGACACTCGCGCTGATCGGTGTACTAAACGCGAGCGGAGAGGCCGCGCGCGCCCCGCCCCCCGCGCGCGGCCGCGCCCCCCGCGCTCAGCGACCCGCGCATACATCTCCTTCAAAACCATACCTACACGTGAAAAAAAATCTAGAGTTCACGGATCGACGAACTCATGAATGGGCCCTAGGTAAATTGATACTGTGCAACACTGCCAGATATCTGAGTACGAAGTTTGTAGGACGCGCTCCTGGGCTGAGACGCGGGCGGCGGGGGCCGGCGGAAGGCATTCAATTAATCTGACAACACGTGCGTATGCACCCTCCGCAGCACTAATCCGAGGTTATCATCCGATTCATTGGGCGCCGGCGACTGACTTCACAGATCAGCTCATTCAATTTATTGATCGTTCGCTGTAAACATTTTAACACTTGGGAATGAAATTTAGCAAAAAAAGCCAGGATAATTGTATAGATTTCTGTCTTCCCATTCAATGTAATAACTATAAGAATGATATAGAAGCGAATGAAAATAATGATATAGTAAACTTGAATTTTAAAGTCAGCAAAATCGTTCGTCGCGCGTCGTATACAATGTGCGGGTTCCGGGTTCCGTAATTTTTTGACGAATATCTCGGAAAATATTATTTCCTGCAAATAGTTGTTTATTCTCTATAGAAAAATTACAAAATGTATAATTTTTTCCCACCATTGACAGGTAATTTTGCATGTATGTACCAAATGGCAGCTCAATCGGTCCATAGTAAGTATGAGGAAAGTGAAGGACCAATAAGGAAGGCCTATTCTAACTGTGGACGCTGATAGCCTAGCGATAATGGTCCAGTGAAGTTTCATATATTGATTAGTATTCGTTCATTCATATCAGCCTATCAGGCTTTTCATTTTGCATTTCAGGCTACCTTCTTCAGGTCGTCGGTCCATCTGGCGGCGGGGCGTATGCGCGTTGAATGAGATCTACCAGCTCTTTTTATTTAAAAGTTGGCACTAGGGTTTCAATTCCGAGAATTCCCGGGAAATTTGCCTTATTTGACCATTTGCAATCCCGGGAATTAACAGTCGGGACTAGACGGAAATAAGAACACTACAATTTACGAATAACGCGTTAATAATAAGCCAGTAATCGGAGACAGTTGAGTTTTTATATGTAAACTTCTATTTTTGTACGTAATTTTGGCCATTTTTGATTTATATTTTATTATTATTTTTGGTACACATGGAATCAATAAAGAACTTTAATCAAAGATATTATACTGCTGGCACATACTACAGCAGCCCGACGGCGGTCCTGTGGTATGACGTCACGGTCCAGAAAGAAGAGGGGATTCCGCACCTTTTGTGTAATTAATAAGTAGTAAATAAAAGGAACCCAATCGCCAGGGATATACAGAATGTTTTTGACCGTATTGTTGGCTTAGTATAGTTTGGTCATTGGAGTCATGACAGCAGTTAGTGGATTTGATTCTCACTAGGGACAGAAATGTTTGTTCAATTTGTACAAGTTGGTTCTGGTCTGGGTGTTATATTTGTGAACTGCCCACACCTTCTCGCACGGTCTTAGAGTTCATAGTTTTATTTTTTTTAATTTTTATTAATATTTTTTACTTTATATCGAAATTTTTAATATATATTTAAGCCAAACTTATAGCACAGAATACTAAATATTACTATATTTCATTCCAGATTCATAGTCCTATGAAAACCAACGCTATTTACGTCTCGGTAACATATACATGAAAGGGTCACCAGCAGCAAAAACAGGTTTGTATTACCATGTAAACTTTGCAGTCCACTTAGGAACACCATCTATTGTGTATTTTGTTTTCGAGACGCAAATGCGTTTGTTTTCATAGGACTATTAATCTGGAATGAAATATACGTAAAGATTGAAGAATCTTTAATCTTGAGTGAACGGCGTTGTTTTTAAATTCACACTATGCCTAACGAAATGTCATTGTTTACGGACAGTATTTAATCTAATCCTCTATTGCATTCATAGAGCAATTTCGTTTGTGATTTATTTATATTTATTACTATATTTTTATACAATAGAATTCTATTCTTTTCGGTAGGTACCATACTTTAATTTTAATACGGTACTATGACAAAGAATTTAAGAATAAAATACAGAGGCATCAAGCAGTGTGAAGATGAGTCGGGCGCGAATTCTAATTGCACAATACTTATTTCAGTTTTTTTAGCGAGGCCCTATAACTATTATTATTCAATGTTAAGGCCCCAGTACACATTGGCCTGTGCTGGCCCAGTGAAGGCCATCGCCACTGTGTGCATGGGGCAATGGTGTATGCTGGCGGACAATTGCCATTGGGCCAGGCATCGTGGCGCGCAATGGCGAAGTTGTCGGTTTTTCGGGCACACTTCAAAGGAATCGTGGCGTAGACTGGCCGGTGGTGTTCACACAGTCGCCCATTGTTAGGGATACGCAAAAAGATAAAAGTATCGATACTGTACTCGATACCAGTATCGCATCAAAAGTATCGATACCGCGATAGTATCGTATCAAAAGTATCGATACTTTTCAGTATCGAGTACTTTTTCATCACCTTGTTACAGTGACACAAAATTAATAATAAAAAAATATGATACCAATAATAATAATCTGTGTCTATTTATTTATTACCATAAACATTGACCTAATGGTAAATGTAAATATGATTTTTTTTAAACCCCTAATCTTTAATGTAAATGCAATCAAACCATAATCAGATATAAAAAGTAATTTGTCTCCATGCAACGACATCATCATCTAATAAATAAAATCGTAAACTTGGCGTGTCTGTACATTGAAGATATTTGCAAAAAAAAAGGGGGGGGGGGTTTAAGGATAAGAAACAGAACACATTTCCATCATTTTTGAATTTTTTGTCTGTTTATCTGTTTGTCTGTGAGTTTGTGCACGCATCACTTAAAAACTACGGATCGGACTTTGATAGACTTTTCACAGAAACATGGGGCTTATTTGGTGTAACATATAGGCTATATTTCATTGCAATCGGTGCAGTCAATCAAAAGTTATGCGAATTTATGGACCCTGGAGATGGACCTGGACCTGGACCTGGGCCTGGGCCTGGGCCTGGGCCTGGACCTGGACCTGGACCTGGACCTGGACCTGGACCTGAACCTGGACCTGGACCTGGACCTGGACCTGGACCTGGACCTGGACCTGGACCTGGACCTGGACCTGGACCTGGACCTGGACCTGGACCTGGACCTGGACCTGGACCTGGACCTGGACCTGGACCTGGACCTGGACCTGGACCTGGACCTGGACCTGGACCTGGACCTGGACCTGGACATGGACCTGGACCTGGACCTGGACCTGGACCTGGACCTGGACCTGGACCTGGACCTGGACCTGGACCTGGACCTGGACCTGGACCTGGACCTGGACCTGGACCTGGACCTGGACCTGGACCTGGACCTGGACCTGGACCTGGACCTGGACCTGGACCTGGACCTGGACCTGGACCTGGACCTGGACCTGGACCTGGACCTGGACCTGGACCTGGACCTGGACCTGGACCTGGACCTGGACCTGGACCTGGACCTGGACCTGGACCTGGACCTGGACCTGGACCTGGACCTGGACCTGGACCTGGACCTGGACCTGGACCTGGACCTGGACCTGGACCTGGACCTGGACCTGGACCTGGACCTGGACCTGGACCTGGACCTGGACCTGGACCTGGACCTGGACCTGGACCTGGACCTGGACCTGGACCTGGACCTGGATTTGAAGTCTGAGTGGAAGTGGGATAGGGAGCGGAAGTGGGAATGGGAGCGGATCCTGTAGTCCACGCGAGCGGAGCCGCGGGCACAGCTAGTTCTTAATAAACCAGGACATAACTGTTACAAGCTGTTTTTTCGTTGGGTGGTGCTTTTTAGGTCCTATCATTGCCCTTCCATACATACTGTGGTATGGAAGGTCATAGGTTCTATGAAATTACTGTTTCATAATCAGGTTATTTTTGTCTCAACTGCAGGAGCACAACCCTCTCTTATTTGACCTACACTCCCCGCGCTGGCAAGACGGGTTGGGGAGGCCTGACTGATGTTTTATAATGTATTCCCTTAGTCGCCTTGTACGACATCCACGAGTGGTCCTGTTCTACTCTACTGGAAACCACACGGCAACGGAAACCCCACAAATTTCTGTTTGCATTAACTATATTTTCCTCCCCAGCGTCTGGCCGCGTGCTTCCGGCCGGGTGTGGGGTTGTGGTTTCCATCTGGGGGGTCCATAAAGACCCCAAATACTGGGGACCCGACGCCGAGAAATTTGACCCAGATAGGTTTCTACCGGAGAGGTTCAATCTGGATCACGCTTGCAGCTACATGCCTTTCAGTAATGGACCTAGGAATTGTGTGGGTAAGTGACTTAATCTAATAATTTATCACACTGATATTATAAATGCCAAAGGGCGAATGTTAGTTTGCTTGTTGCTCAATCACGATATGATTTTGATGAAAATATAGTACAGTGATAGTTTTTATATCGGGTTCTGGAATATAGTCTACTTTTTTTATGACGGAAAGCTAACTGGTACACAAGTTGGAAATACTGACAGACTTTAAATCCAGGTCCAGGGATTTAAAGTCTGAGTGGAAATGGGATAGGGAGCGGAAGTAGGAATGGGAGCGGATCCTGTAGTCCACGCGAGCGGAGCCGCGGGCACAGCTAGTATTTTAATAAGATAGTGGTTTCCCCTAAATCTATCCATCTATCATCAGCAAAGCAAGAGAGAAGAGAAAGGTAATGAGATGACACTCTATGCGTATGCGATGCGGTTTGCCGCATTTACACATGCGTACGGAGCTAGTGCGGGCGTAGTTTCATCCCTGGCACGAAGCGAATCGCAAAACAACGTAGGTCTGGTATCGCTACACCAAAAAGTATTGAGTATGTAACGAAGTATCAATACTTAGTAAAGTATCGTAACAAAAGTATCGAGTACAAAAATACTTGGTATCGTATCGAAAGTATCGATACTACTCAGGATTCGATACTTTATGCGGATCCTTACCCATTGTTCAGTTCGTTACCGACCGCTGAGAGGGTGGTACGCTTTTTTTAATGGAGAATTGTTCAATTTCTTAATGAGAATTAGGTACTGAGTAGTTGTATGCAGTAAATAAATGAACTAACGACCCACCCCGCAGGGATGGACATTTATTTTTTAAACATTTTGGGACAAACGTAGAGTAAATGAATGTTTATGCAGGACATAAGTAGTTATTTGTTTTTAATTATACTTTTCTTATAAATTTTTATATTTTTATAGTAAGTATCTCTAATTTTTTAAAGTAATAATATAGCCTATGTTACTCAGGGATAATGTAGCATTCTAATGGTGAAAGAATTTTTGAAATCGGTCCAGTAGTTTTTAGTTTATTCTTACAAACATACAAATCTTTCCTCTTTATAATATTAGTGTAGATGTAGATTGCCGCGGCCGTGACTACTTCGACGTCCATCGCGCGTGCGTCGCCAGACGGCAATGAGCCGTGGGCCATTGTGTGAACATCTTTTCGCTGTTGGACGATGCTGGCCTGTGCTGGCTTGTCGTGGCGCATGGCCGTGCATGGGCCTTTATAGTATGTTTAAATGGTTATTTAAGTGTTAATACAAAAATATACTGCGGAGGCCGTCAGGCTGTTGAAAGCTTTCCACCCACACATGTCGAATCATGGAAGTAAGATCCTTGTAAAAAAGATTTTTTTCTACATTTCTGCTTAGTATTCGTTAATTTTGTGCAAAGAATTCAAAACGTGTCGCCACAGGTTATTTAAGCTTTAATTTAGACAGAAGCTTAGAACAGGGATCGTCGGCAGGTGGGAGCATGGGGTCCACTCCGCATCAGTAACAATGTATCAAACGTAGGGCTTACTCTGGCATGCCACCAACGCGAATTGCAATTCTGAATAGATAGAACAAATGTCGATAATTAGTCGAATTTAGTCGCAAAAAACTAGATTTTGTCAGTCCGCCGTTTAAAAGTTATAGGGGTTTGTTGGTGGCCATGCCAGACTAAGGCTATTACGGGATGGCCACCTAATACCACCAGAACCACAGTACATAGCGAGCTACTGGTTCAGTCGATTGGTCAGATGAATTAGTCGAACCTAGTCGCAAAAATCATATTCGGTCGGTACTCTGTTTAAAAGTTAAGGAGAATGAAAGTTCCTATACTAAACCTTATTTATGCCATAAGGTTTGGTTTTATATGGGCCACCTAATACCACCAGAGAACCACAGTACATAGCGACCTACTGATTTAGTCGGTTGGGATTGAAAATTCCCATACCAAAAACCAAACCTTATTCTGGCATAGCCTCCTCTGTATCTCCGGAACCACAATACATAGCGAGCTACTGATTTAGTCGCTATTCACCTGAATTAGTCTAATTTAGTCGCGAAAAATCAGAATTAATCGGTTTGTAGTTACGAGATATTTGAGATTGTTTTTATCCCTCATATTTGTACTGAAAGGTACAGTTACAAACAAAACGGTTGAAAATGTACGAGTATATTTAGTTTTTTTTTATAAATTAGGTATTAGGTATAATCTGTGACGACAGGTTTTGATTTCTTTGCACAAAATTAACGAATATTAAGCAGAAATGTAGAAAAAAAATCTTTTTTACAAGGATCTTACTTCCATGATTCGACATGTGTGGCTGGAAAGCTTTCAACAGCCTGACGGCCTCCGCAGTATATTTTTGTATTTCAACTTAAATAACCATTTAAACATACTATAAAGGTACCAGTATCAAATTGGAATTAAAATGACATAATATGGAATAAAATAAATAGTTGACCTCCTCGTTAGCCTAGTCATTTGATTCGAAGAGGTCGTGGGTGCGATTCCCAATGGGAACTACACCTTTGTACAAGTTGGTCCCGGTCTGGATGTTGTATTTGTGAGTTGTCCCTTGTTTAATTTCCATAGCAGGATTAAATCCTAGTTTAGGATTAAATTACAGACGATAACCATTCAAACTATCAAAGCAGTGAGTACCAGAGCAACCACCGACCCCAGAGCCAGAAATGTGCTGCAACCAACACGTGTGCATAAGAATTTCTCCTGTTACTTTCAGTGATTCCACCTATTCCTGCTATGTTTCCCCTAGTTGAGATAGGTGGAGTTTTTCCCACTTATCCCAATTGTTTAAAAATCTATTGTATCTACCCAGTTCATCTATTTCTTTCTGAAGATTCCTGCATACTTCATGGATATTTACTTCTCCCTAACCATCAAGGAGGGTTAATTGACCTGGGGAGCGTATTTTATTTTTCATTTATCTTTATATTGATTTTTGACAGCTGCATGAGTAAAGCAAGGCTATGTTCAGTGTATGTTCAACAAAGCAAATTTGTCTTCATCGATAAAGTCAACAAGTTGATGACAAAATAAGAATTCGAGAAAAGTCATCAGACGTCCCTTAGACGTCCACTGCTGGACATAGGCATTCCCCAATGAACGCCACCACACCAGATCCTCTGTCCTCCGCATCCAGCCACTTCCGGCCACCTTCTTCAGGTCGTCGGTCCGTGGTCTCCACTTAAGAACTCGTCTGCCCCGTCAGTTTTGCGATATATGTAGCCCGCCCACTGTCACTTCAGCTTGCTAGTCCCTTCGGCTATGTCGGTCGTCGGATCTCTTCATTACGAATCATTTCCTTCAAGGAAACCCCGAGCATAGCCCTCTCCATGCCTCGCTGAGCGACATGAAACTTGTGGATCAGATTTACTGTCAGTGTCCACGTTTCTGCACCGTAGGTCATGCACCGTCAGAACCGAGAAAAGTATTCGTCCCGACCCTAACCTTGTTTTCTGGTTACGTCACTGTTTTGCAATTACCACCTGGCTATAAAAATTTTATTTTATTGTTAAAAGTTCGAATTTGTACCTTTTTGTCCCTATCTTTATTGTAGTAACGTAGAGTTTCTTTAGCTTCTTCGTTTTCCTTGATAATGACCATTCCATTCTTATTCCGTTGTTTGGTGAATTACAAGCACAAAACTATAAAAATTTTATATTTACGCAACAACGTTAAATATTCCAATACCCCAATCATAACGTGGGTGTTGTGAAAACGACTAAGGAATTGCACCAGGGATGGGCAGCAGCGTTCTCCTGTGTATATTAAAATAATTACTGCGATCGACAATACGCCTGCCAAGCGTGGCAATGGACAGCTTACCACAAGTGGCATTCTATTGTTAAGGTGTATGTTCAGCAGTGGACGTATTTTGGGGTGATGATGATGATGATGTATATTATTGAGATATCCTGATTGATAAAAGTCTATAAATTTTATTAGGACGAGCCCGCTGCTTAATACTCCTGGAATTGCACTTGTCAAATTGTTTCTCCTAAATCGTACCTGCTCCGCTCCTATTTATCATAGCTGAGTTAAAATCTGTCCAGCTGTTCTGAAGTTACAAACAAAACGAAGTTTTTACAAATATAGTTCTATATAGATTTCACTAACCTAAACGATACCACTTGCCGTGTGGTTCCCGGCTTAGAATAGTGCCACCCCTATCTTTCCTGTGAGTTTCGTCAAGGCGACTAATGGATTGCACCAGGGACGGGCAGCAGCGTTCTCCTGTGTGTGTATGGCGATAACCAAACCGCCTGCCAAGTGTGATAAATATGGCAAATCCCCCAATGGACAACTTATCAAAAGTGGTATTCTATTTGGGAGGCCTATGTCCAGCAGTGGACGTATTTAGGCTGATGATGAAACGATACCACTAGATCTATCACAGTGCAGTTGCTATGAATTAGTTTTACTGGCACTGTGATTTCTAAATACAAATATTTAGTCTTATTGCCTTAACACGTCCACTGCTGGACATAGGCCACCCCAATAGAATACCACTTTTAATAAGTTGTCCATTGGGGCATTTTCAATAATCACCACGCTTGGCAGGCGGATTGGTAATCACAGTAATGATATTAACATACACACACACAGGAGAACGCTCCCGTCCCTAGTGCAATCCCTTAGTCGCCTTGACGACACCCACGGGAAAGATAGGGGTGGCCCTATTCTGAGCCGGGAACCACATAGGACATATAAATGTTCTTATATAAATAAATCTATTCACATACCCGCTAATGAATGAGATCATAACGAAAATACACTAATTTTATAATATTAATCAATTGGGCGACTGTGATTTCCCTAATTTATTTGCCCTACGATTTTATTCAAATTGGAATGGCTAAGTAAACATTATGTGACCTCTTTTGTTTACCCCGTCTTTACTTACGTTGAATATTGTAGCTATTTATATGTTTTACTGCTCGCTTTAATTAAGGAATCCCATCTGCGTTTTGGAAACAGAAACCATTCACAGCATCTTAAGTTAGGCGTTTTTCAGTTTAGTGTATTTCCAATTAATTGTTTCTTCTTTATACAGATGTTGGTTTATACAGAAGTTTTGTTAGTATTTGATTAAGGTAGATACTCTGGGCCCGATTCTGAAGGCACAACGTTTAAATTTGACAGCACTAAAACTGTTGCTATCCTTGTCACACAGTATTATGAAGATAATGACGAAACCAATTTTAACGCTGTCAAATTTTAAATGTGTGCCTTCAGAATCGGGCCCAATGCTTATACATACACTTGTCTAATTCCATTCTAGGATTTTCTCATGTGAAATGAGAATTAAATAAGGATAGACCAATTCACCATTATAATATCCAGACCGAGACCAACTTGTACAAAGTTTTCTGTCCCCAGTGGGATACGAACACACGACCTCTGGTGCTTAAGCCCAATGACCAAGCCACTAGGTCAACGAGGCGGTCAGTATATAGTGTTTTGCTGTCATGTCTGTTAAAAAAACTATGAATACTTTTAAAGGGATTCTGCACATTAATTTGTTACAACAAGCGATGTCGTCTTAATTATTGACCAGAATTTTTTAAACATAATAGAAACTGACATTATGTGAACTATAGCAATATCTTGCATTTGTCTACCACAATCTCTCAGCATGACTCAAAAGGTTGACTGGTAGAGAATACCTTTCGCTTTAAGTTAGCCTGTTGTGCAACTGTAAATAAATAAATATGACATATATACATATATATAGGATATACTCCTGTGCAATGGAAATTAAACAAAGATTGGACAATTCACAAATATAACAGCCAGACCCGCACCAATTTCTATAATAAGTTATTTGTCCCCAGTGGGTATCGAACTCACGATCTTGGGCGCTCGTGTCCAATGACCAAGCGATTAGACAAACGAGGCGTACGGTGTGCGCAATGATATTTAAATAATACTGTTGCTACTTGCAACAAACAGCCTTAACCCAAAAACCGCGTTTATCACTTCAGTGAAAATTCTAGTTACTAGTATCTGATTATCGGAATACAATGCGAAGTAAATAACTAACTTCATACGTTTCGCAGGATTATTTACTGACGTGTAAACTCGCTAAAACTTTAATAACTACTTGAGTTAAATAATTTATAGCTTCCCACACCCGCACCCGTGCGTTCAAGATTGTTCAAGAGTTTGACGCTCGAAGGCGCTTGGTCGCAGGGCAAAGCTCAAATCAGTAATTTATAGCTATCGCTAGAGAAATGTCGGTTATGTACAGTCAGTGGGCTACGATAAATGACAAAAATCATTTCGAGTTTAAACTGTATCATCACTGGATAAGGTGTTAGGACTGGTCACTTAATTAGCACCACGTATAGACTATAGGTACTGAATATTTTCTTTTCGCAACTTTTTTTTTTTCCTAGCCGGCTCGATCATCTGCAGAGGATAGGAGATGTTCGTAAAGTGAAGAGAGGAAACGTTAGGAATACCGAGTGGCCGAGTTGACCGCCTCATTGGCTTGAATATTGGACTCTAGTGCCAGAGGTCGTGGTTTCAATTCCCACTGGGGACATACAACTTGTAGGTGGTCTCGGTTTAGGTTTTATTATATTTGTAAATTGTCCTGTCCTTATTTAAATTCTAAAGTACATTAAAAATCCTAATTCACGACTTAGACAAGTGTGTATGTATATATATGTACGATATGTTTGTTTGTTTGTTTGTTTGTTTGTTTGTTTGTTTGTTTGTTTACCAAGTGGTTTTAAAAACGCAGTAATAATGGATCTGCGCAAGTTTCATGAGTCCAAATAATACGACAAGTCGCTTTTATCTTATTTATCTAGATATTTATCTTTACAAAAACTGTTTTTTATTTTACTATGACAGGTCTAAACCTATTTCAGAGCCATCGGTCATACCTACAGGAATTTAACAAAATTGCTAATTTTATTTTGCACTGCGACACACAACCCCATGCGAGGAAGTTATGAGAAACTGAAGGTACGAATAAGTAAAGTAGATTCCCCATTCGAAGTACACTGTTTTATTAGCATTTGAAGTCTATCGATTAAGCTAAATCTTGTATAACTTTGAAAACGAGTTGAAATATGCATCTTATTTTTAGTTCTGCATTGTTAGGTCTAACAAGGTAGTCGCTTTCTCCATACTTGTGAAAGTTCGAGGGTTCAAATCTAAGCTCGTTCAGATTATTTTAATAGAAAACTTGGAAACACGTATATAGGTAAGTAGAAGATCAAGATAAAAAAATCCATTAAAGTACTTAAAAATTCCCGGAACTTTACCTACTTGTAATTTTACAAATATTACAACCAATAAAAAGTTTCATGTACCTACAAATTCTGAAGAAAAATCGTATCACCATAGCAACTGTCCCGCTAAGTGATAACCGATAAATAATAAATACGATTTGAGGCAGTTTATTGCGTTCCAAACTGCCAATTTGGGTAACTCTCAATGGCGTTACTACGTTACATTCGATCGTACGGAACGGTTTCTTATGTCGAAGACGATATCCGATCTAACGAGCTCTTCGAAACTTTATTGGTATTATTTATGCAGCTCTAGAGACGCCTTTTTATTTGAACTATGCTTTGCCTGCGGCGTACCTCTTGTGAGTTTGATCGGCGGCCCAGTAGTGCGTAAAGCCTGGTGAATGTGTGGCTCATCTACGTAGTAATGTTTAGTATTCTCTGCTACTGAGCTGCCGCCGCCCACCGGCGCCGAGAGATCGACGCTATAAGTTAGAAAGAGAAGCACTTATGTTGTTGTTGACATATAACGTTGTCCCTCTCTCGATCGAAAATGCTCGCGCGCTCGGTGCAGCAGCAGCACTACTATAATTTTTTCGCAGTAGTGTAGGGACAGGCTGGTCTCCTATAGTAATAGTTGGTAATTAAATATGTTAGCTTGTATGGAGCGCCGGGGATGTGCTAAAGGCCTGAAACTCGAGTGAGTGCCTATAATTACACTGGCTTACCCTTTACCCTTCAAACCAGATCCAGTAATAATACATTCATTGTTGTATTGTGGCAAAAATAGATAAGACATGATGACTACCTGACAAGACTATAATAGACCTACAACCATTGAAAGTCTTGGATTTATAAGCAAACAGACTAACAGCAGACGGACTTTGAATGGATATTTAAATGACGCAAGTAATATTTTCCAGATTCCTTAATTCCGGTTTTGTGTGTATATTTCTAATTTAAATGTGTCCTTCGAACCTTTTTGTCAAAGGATTTGAGGTATTTTTCTCAGTAAGGCGACTGACCGCATTAATACAATACAAACCCATCCAAGTTCAATACCTTACCACCAACATTTTGTACCTGGAACCGAATATTTTCCTTCTTACTTCCTGAGCTATATTTATAACAATTCGGTCGCATATTATGTAACTTTACTCACATTCTTTGACACTACAATTCCATGTGGGTTTGACATCCTCCTAATTTTCCTTTAGTTGTCTTTGACCCGAGGCGTCCAAGCTTTTTTCTATGTATCAAGTTTTCTCCACGTATCTAATCTACTTACACAATGTGCGATGTCACTGTACAAGAAAATATTCGCTTTGTTACAATGGCCTTTTTATTTTATAAATTATTTTATGGTCCTTCTTGATTTAAAATATTCAATCATATATTTTTAATATATATTATGCAAAACGACGCAGCTGTAGCACGGCTGTCACCAAAATAGTACACAACTAGAGCTAGTCTCCTGTGTACACTATAGTTCACAACCTCACTAAAGATGATAGTAGGTAATGCAGTCTAACAATAAAGAATTTGGAAAGAACTGGGCGAGTACTTTTATTTAAGTTCCTCCTCACTTTTATATAAATTTAAATATTTTAAATACAAGAGACAACCTCCCCTAACGAGATTCCTCCCAAAAGTCTGTAACAATGGCATGATGTTTTACCACAGATTATTAAAATTTGAATTCTGTTTTTACTGCCAACTCAAACAAACCTTCGCCCTGATTTTTTACAAGTGACCGTTCTTAGAGTATAATGAAGTTGCAGTTCAAAAGGACACTTCAATATTTATTGCCAAAATTAACGTATCAATCCGGTTAATATATTGCAACGTTTTAAACATTTGAGTTGCGATTGAAATCCGAGTCGCACTCATTACGCAATATTTCCCCCTACAGAAAATCGCAATGAAGCATATATTGAGAGCGGAAAAGCGAACTTCGTTTCACAAACAAAGCGCACGCCTGAAAGGGGCCTGTGAAAAAACATTTTCATTGTGTCTGCGACTCGCTCGATTTTTAATCTCCCCGTCAGTGTTACCAGACTTGATTTATTTTTTAGAAACTGATTATCTGTACATACAACATAATAACATTTTATCGGTTGTAATAAAAACTATAGATTTTATGGATAATAAAAAGTTATTTTCATTATACTACTAAATACAATTATATTTACTTATTTTATACCATTACTTATTATAGGTACCTATAGGCTTAGATTTAGAAATGAAATTCACAAATTTGTAAATAAAATATTTATTTACTTTAAATTCAAGTGGATTTCCTGTTAAAATTGCTGTTTTTAGTTTCCTTGCGGAAATGTGATTAGAATGATGTGGCAAAGACAACATTTTACATCCAGTTGCTATTGCAACAATCAATTTACTCATCTATAAATACATAAAATATAATACGGGACTTCACCTTTTGGGGAGCCAGGGCTGAATTTGTTTCTCATAATTGTTTTGATTAATACAAATTTATTTTATTTTATTTATTATCTACTAATAGGGCTGCGACTAATCTGCCAGATTATTCATACAAATACGTATTCAATTCCATCAGAGAATTCAAGTCGAAAAAATCACATAATAATAGCAAAATTGTAGAAATTCATTACATCTGTTCACACTGGTACTGGTACGCGCTGTAAGTTTACTGTAAGCTTTGCGAAACCTGTTGGTGACTGACGGACGGTAAATCGGCAGTTATCTATCAGACTGTTAACAATGCAGTAAGTGCATGCCATAATCTTGCCTGGAGATCAATCTTAAGAGATCTCAGAACTCTCAGGTAGATTATCAATGCGAAGGAACGCTTGACTCGAGAACGGGCTCTACTGAAGTAGAGTTAGACTGATCGTTGAGTATAGTAGTAGTCTGTACTACAAAGGTCAACCAATTATAGAGTGAAATGTCACTTAGTTTGTTAAACTTTTAATAGAATGTAATGCAGCGTACCTTATGCAAGTTTTATTTAACTTTACCTGTTTGTACGAGTATGTTTGGGTCAAATATTGCAACTGAATTTTAATAGTTATAGATAATTGATTGAGCTGACATTTTAAACATATCTTTTGGTTCTCGTGACAATAGAATACAGTATACTTAATATTGTGATTACCACTACTACGTACACTGAAAAGCACAAATAAAATAATAAATAAAAACCTTTTTAAGAACAAACAATAAACCATGTACTAAGGCGAATAAAATAAGTTTTAGTGCATGGCTTAAATAAAGCTTGATTTTTACTAGCCTTTATAAAGGACCTCGCGTGGTAATATGACTCCCTAATTCATTTATACATTCTCATCTTATTTTGATATAGGGAAGCAGGAATGTCCAGCGACACCTCACTATATGGTATATTTTGTGTCAGTCCTGTGTCTAGAAAGATGTTGCTCCTATCCCCGAAAGTTCGCTGCATAAAAGCTGTTCTATTATGCAGCTACGGGATAGAAGCCCGTAGTCCTCGGATTCAGCGTAAGCTGTACCCAGGATACTTATTCACCTTGCAGCTAGTGCATTGCATTCTCGTGCTTACTCGTGTATACATAACTGAACGACCACTCAATAGCTTAACACGTATATTTTCCCTTAGAAACTAATCAAGTTTTCTGGTTAAAAGTATCCTTTACGTTTTATTTCAGGATATCTATCACCTATGGATTTCTTTTCCAAGTTTCATTAAAATACGTATAGAAGTTATGGCGTGATTGAGGTTCAAACATCAAACGACCCAAACTACTACATTTTTGCATTTATAAAATTAGTTTAATGAGATATTACAAACACAGTCAAGAAAACAATATATTCGAAGCCAATCAATTTGGACCCAATTCTTAGCTTACTTCCGAGCTCTTTACATTTGGTACAATTCTTATTACCACCACTGTATTACGAGCTCTACTAACTCTATCATCTCCCCTTCAGAGATTCAATATTTCAATGGAATGGGAGAAGAGAGGAGGATCTTTCAATGCTGGGCAGTTTACATGTGTGAAATCCAAGACTCCACATGATGCCCGTCATGTATTATTCATCGCATCGAAGACAAAGATGGTGCTATGTGAATACGCCTCCGAAATACACGGTCATGCATTGAACGGTATTGTGCCGAATTGTTTTGTATAAACAAGGAATAGATGTTATATTGAATGGAAGCGTCACATTATTTTTGTATAGAATGAATGTTAGTGTCGAAATTCCATGAGCGGTACACATCGAATAATAAGCTCAATGGGACTCCTAATGCTCATAATTCTGCAAACAAACAATTGTGTAAAAGTGCGAGGTGTGCGGGCGGAGGCAACTGCAGACTGATGGGCCCGGTCTTAGATTATGGCCCGGTACAGTCGCGCCAGGTCACGATTGGTCGGAACTAAGTGACGTTGTGTGCGGTTGGTTGCCTAATATGTTGCCAGAATTGTTCGCTTCTATATATAGGCATGCGATATATTTAGTACCTACACAAATCAAGTAAATAAAATATAATTTTAGGGAACCTGAAATTTCACATAAAATTATACAGTATATAGTCCAATCTCCGTGAAGCATCCGGAAGTAGTATTAAGAGTAGTCTTCCAATGGATGTCCTAAAAGGAGACTAATATATATGTTATAATTGGGGTCCAGGTATACAAGGCGACACGTCGACCCTGTATGATATTTTGTCTCAGTCTCTCTGTCTATACGAAGCTTCCATCCCCCATAGTCTGTTGCATAAAAGCTATTATGCAGCTAAGATATAGCCTGTAGCCATTGGTTTCAGGGTAAGACACACATTGGACACTCATACGCCTTGCAGCTAGTACATCGCATTAATACAAAAAGTGCTTGACTAATAGATACTCGTAACATCGTCTGCCCAGGTTTGGTAATTAGGGCATTAATCTCCTTAATTTTGTGAAAGGCCGAGAGGAGCTTTAGGTGAAGAATGTTAAAAACTGTCTTTATATACAATTTAGTACTAGTAAAAAAAAACTAATTAAAATTTGCTTGTCAAGAAAAGTTATGCATCAAAGATATTTTGAATCATGTAAGCAAAAACTGTAAAATGTTGTACCGTAACTGCCAGATTGCATGTTCAAGAGTGCATAGTAAACTATTTTACGACACATTCGCTGAGGTCAAGAAAGGCGACACCGTTGCTATTTATGACACTGCAGCTATAAAATTGCTATTAAACATATTTCTTGATAAGCAGAAAATAAATCACAAATGATGTAGTGAAAAATGCATTGTTTTCAAACGCTTTCAGGTTATGGTCATTAATCAATATCAAGTGTACTTTTTCTTTTACCAGTAATGTATTCGTATATATTAGAGCAACATTGACAATTAGGAAAGGAAACAAATAACAAGTACAAAGGCGGACTTTTTGCACTTAGGAATCTCTTCCAGTCGATATTAGAAGAACTGCAAGGACTGGTATAATGCTAAAAGCAGTACCTTGAAATATATTATCTTCGGTACCAGAAAATAAATAGAGCTGAGGCTAGAATGAATAAGTGAGACTGAGGCACAGGGATTTACTAAAAAAGTTGTTGCAAGTTATTGACGTATTTCTAGAATATCAAATAAAATTAGGTGTAGCAAGACCGGTTTCCTAGCTTCAGGGTGCCAAAAACCCCCTACGTCCGGTTTTAAGCTCGATCGGAACAAAATATTGTTCCCCTATTTTTTTAAATTGCTCTCACTGCTGAAGGTGTGAACTTTTTTTGGTACACAATTCATTGTATCGCGCCATTAGCGAGAACCATTGATGTTAAGATCAGTGTCAACAAATTATCTAAGGTTCCGAATCTCCTTTTCTTCTACACGAATTTTACCCCGGAATACTCCCGTGAGAACAGTTTTATCGGTGAGAGAGTGAATAAGTCAGTCTTTGGTCAGTGATTAGCTCAGTGAAGTAACTTCAGCATAGGCAAGCTAAGTCAAACATGGTTTCGTATTTTAAAACCTAAATACTGAAAACAAAGCTCTTCAAGCAAGCTATGCTTTTACACGTAAAAAACTCTAAACAAAGCAAATGTACTATCAAGAAGCTATTAAAGATAGTACCTATTCGCCAGTTACATTCTTACCTGCTGCAACACTGTTAAAAGCTCTTTCTTAAACCTCATAGGTAAGTGTTTAAAATAAGTAACTTCCGCTCATGGCGAATCTTCATGCAGCTTGTGTTACATTGCATGCCAATACTGGAACCATATTACAATAAGAGCAATGATGGTATGACATCTCGATTCCGATTGGCAGAACTTTTGTACCTAATAATTTAAGAAACAAACTTATTTCAGACATAAACTGTAATTAAAAAAAAATATAATTTTTTGAAGTTGGTTAAAAATGGACAACCACTTATAAATATAAATGGTCTTTTATGCCCTCTCTATCTAACAAGAAAAGAGAAAAGAGAGAGGGAGATAGAGCAACTGTCAATATAGCGTTAACTGAGGTTGATGATGACCATACTATACTGGACTGATTGATTCTTGAATAGAATCATCATTATCCTGTCAGCCCTTAGACGTCTACTGCTGGACTTAGGCCTTCCTCTGCCTTCCTCCGCCCTCCGCTTTCAGTCGCTTCAGGGCTAACGGGACCACCTGGCGGCGGGTATCCCATCCTGCGCGTGCTAATCCGCGGTCTTCTCTGTCCCAACGGTATTCTTCTCTGCAATAGATGTGGTCCGCCCACTGCCACTTCAGCTTGCTAATCCTTTCGGCTATGTCGGTCAGTTCTTCGTCGTACCTCGTAATTACTGGATTAATAGAATATTTTTGCCTAAATGATTCTGGGCTGAACTGGAACTTTCACTCGTTCCAGCACTGCTCCCTAAAGTCTCACCATCATCGCCACTCGTCTCAGTGAGACGAGAATTATGAATAAAACATAGTTCTCACGACGAGTGGCTATCACTCTTACGTTGTAACGCCGTACCTATCCATTATACTTACTCGGTGTTATTCTACATTTTGTAGCCTTATTTTGGGGTTCCCTTAACGGCCGTTTAAGGAGCTTAAGTGTATTGTTAGTACTTTGCATTGTTTCCTTGGGAGTACCTTAAGGTGTTATTTTTTGCAAGAAAAGGAAGACTTTTGGTGATGTTTTAGTTAGTACTAAAATTTATTTAGTGAATATAACTTTTATAATTATATAAAGCATGTTACTCCGTCATCTGCGTCTAGTCTAGTACATAGGCACCATTTTTTCTTTCACTGGGTAGAAATAGTCGATAATTAAAAAAAAAAACCAGCAGTTTTATTATTAACTAGCTGTTGCCAGAGACTTCGTCCGCGCGGTAATATTAACAATAATAATAAAACATATCTTTATTTTCTCTACACAAAGGTTACAGATATAGAAAAACAACAGCGGAAATACAGTCATAAAATAATAAAAACCTTTGCGAGAGACTGGTGTCTGTTCTAGGTAGACAGGGTAGGTAGTATGACAAATCACCAGGCTCTCACTCTCAATAAAGGACGAAACTTAAGCATAACGTAAACCAAAAACAAAAAGATTATAAGTAAAATAAAAACAACAAATAGGTACAAATAAAAAGACATGCTTGCGAATATGTATGTACAATGCAGTTGTGTCATAAAAAAATTTCGTAGTTGTAGTGCAACTTTACGCATATCACACCGAAATCGTTGGGCTTAGGCTAGTATCATCTAGTTTCTGAATAAAATAAGATTGTATTTTCGTAAAGAAACTGCTTTTTGCTTAACTGTCATACAAATGATATAAAATGAGGGGTCAACTTGTAGATCAGCCGCCTGACATGTTATTGAGATATAACTTATATCAGCTTGTGTTCCGAACTCAAAGCTATTAAACAGTGAAAACGCCGTCAAATTCTGTTCAGCAGTTCCAAGATTAGCCCGTACAAACATACATACATATATACATACATACATACATACATACATACATACATACATACATACATACATACATACATACATACATACATACATACATACATACATACATACATACATACATACATACATACATACATACATACATACATACATACATACATACATACATACATACATACATACATACATACATACATACATACATACATACACACATGACATTATTTAATTATACTTTTGGGCTCTACTGGTATGTCCGGAGAGTGAAATATTTTTTTTAACTTCAATGTACAGAATAGCCTTTCTTTTGTGTTTCTACTGTTTTATTATATTTATAGATATTATCCGTTGCTATTTAAGACTATAATTTGAGTTTCGAGTTAAATGCTTTGATATAATAAAATAGGAGTATGTGATGGAATCCACTGCGACCCTTGACAATTAAATTACCCTGAAACCCCGGCAAGCTGAAACCAAATACGGGGAATATACGAGTATATACAATTTGTTAAAAGCTTCGTTTTAAAATGTTTTTATAAATACAAACAAATATCCTGATACAGAAAAACTAAAACCGGATATCTGAATTTTGTTATTATTTAATAGAATTAATAGAACTGGCGGTGATAGGACTACCAAGGTTCGGTCACTAAGTTCGGTTATGTCACCTAACATATTTCATATTTATCCAACTACCTAAGTATGTAATTATTTTGTTCACACAAATAATTAATTTTAAATTAAAATCTAATTT
The DNA here is from genome assembly GCA_947086405.1 of Esperia sulphurella. Classification (NCBI taxonomy): domain Eukaryota; kingdom Metazoa; phylum Arthropoda; class Insecta; order Lepidoptera; family Oecophoridae; genus Esperia; species Esperia sulphurella. The sequence continues at coordinate 11,714,474 of OX352264.1, forward strand.
AAAATTAATTTGTAGAAGATGGTGTAGAAGTGAAGAGGTCCCCAACTCAGCATAGTGCTGCACCCACGGGAAGATTGTGGTAAATTATGTGTATGTGTGTGTGCATATGAGAGAGGAAGAGTATTGGGAATATTCGAGTAATAGGCTATAGATAAAATAAGTAATAGTCTATAATAAATAAGTTGGTAAAGCTAGCTAGCTATATATAAATCTTTATTATTTTGATTGTGCTGCCGCGCTTTTTCAGCAGCGGATCATCCGCTTGATGTGAACAGAGCCTTTACCATCATACCGAAGTACAGAAATGCATGCATTCATGTTTGGCAACAGAAATTTACAAGAGGGTCGTTCACCAGTACTCGTAATGGTAAAAAGTATCCTCAAATGTCATGATTTTGGGGCCTGATGATTGTCAAACCAATCAAACACGCAACATCTTCGCAACACATCTAACATCCTACCATTCGGAATGCCACGTTAATATTTAAACTGGGTAATCCTGACTTTGCCAGCACAGTGTGAATTTATAGGCCTCCAACTAAACCAAACAACCTTTTTAACCGCAAACCTTACCCTTGTCTAACCTTTGCTATTACGAATAATGTTCAGGTTATTAATTAGTATTATTTATTTTTTAGTCTTCTCAAAGGACTTAAATGTCGTACATTTATTTAAAAAAACACGATTATTAAAATAATTCACTCATATTATTTTATAAAGAATCCTGTTACGACGACAGTTTCACATGGCTGCCGTTTAGACACATCTCGTAGGAGGCCATTCATTACGTTTGAGGTGTAATATGGTAATAAATCATTTAATGGATAACTCATTGTATGTTTGTTTGTGCCTTCTTATTACCTTTGTATTTGCTACCCTGAGGCTCACCATACAAATGAACAGATATAGTTATCTACTACTAAAGGAGCACCAGTCTGTCCGTACACGTTTGTGAGTGTGCGTGAAGTATTGTAGGGCTACTGCACCCAGCGCGCGAATATAATCGATCAAAAGAGCGCTTCTTTTTTCTAACTTGAAGCGTCGATGTCTCTGCGTCGGTCAAAAGCACGTGGCGTAGTAACTTTGTAACTACAGGAGGGTGGGGCGTGGCGCGAGCCGAACAGCGGCTGCTCAGTAGTGTGTACTGACAGTCGTGCTTTATTTTTCGGGAGACGTTAAACAGGCGGAGAATGTGAGTATCGCATCTTTACGTGGGTATTTGGGCCTGATTCTGAAGACACACATTTAACATTTGACAACGCTAAAATTGGTTTCGTCTTTATAATACTGAATGACAAGGATAGCAACAGCTTTAGTGCTGTCAAATTTTAACATTGTGTCTTCAGAATCGAGCCCATTATCTGCCTTAGGACTCGGTTGCAACATTAAGCCTGCCTATAAGTGACCTACAAGCCGAAACACAAACGTGTGCATTGCTGTTTATCAACAAAATAAAGAAAATATGGTTTGTTATACATATGTTTTCTTTTTCTGTTTACTGAAAAAATTGTGGTCTCCTAAAATTATGTCTTCTTTTGCTGTATGTTAGCTAAATTAATTATTTTTATGATTGTTAAAACGATATGCTCTGGTAAACAATTTGAATACTCCAGTGCAAAGGAACAAGATCTTGGTGCGCGCGTAAAGAGTCAAGATTAATATTTGTTCAAATCAACGACAAGAAAAATTAAGTAGAAATAGTGATTTGTTAGAAATTGATAGATACCCAGGAAGATACTTGATTTATAAGAAAGCCAACTAACCTGGACAATGTTGTAAGGCGAGAAGCTACTAGAAATATAAGAAAGACATGTTCGTCTTAAGAGGACATGTCCCCTAGTGTTTCCATATGGCTTTTTCTTCGGGTAGCGGAAACCTTCCCGAACGCTTTACAATTTATTTCCACTCGAGCAGAGATTCGGGCTTCACTAATAAGGGGAACTAGGAACATTTCATTTTAGAAGTCGAATAAGTTTAGTGAAGGGGACACAACTCTCAAATAGATCTCTAGTTCCGATTTCTTATGCTTAATTCAGGTACTATAGTTATACTTGCAGAATTACGTACAGCAGGTACAAAAAGCGAAAAGGTAAGAGCGAAAAGTGGACGAAGGAAAGTGGCTTTGTCACGTTGGATCGGCCAAAGTGGCGATTCTTCGTCTCTGCATATCCCTCTGGGACCAGGGCGTGAGCATTATGTATGGATGTATGTACAAAAGGACACACAAAAGGACTGACTATTATGAGATCGAAGGATTACATTAATAGGGTTCTATCAAAACGTATATACCCCCTTATTACGAAGCATGTCTACCGATTTAGCTGTTTGGAAAATACCTATGAATATGTAAATAATATATTTTATGTACCTCTTACCCGCACTAGCTGACTTAAAAAAAAAGTTAAATACAAAATATAGTGGACTTTAGCCCGCTTGGTGCTCTATGGTCCGCTTAATAGTCTACGGTCCACATGGTGGTCTATGGTCCGCAGTTCCGCACCCTCCAAAACAGGTCAGTGCCTGATAGTGAAACGTAGACAGTCATTTTGTATAATTAGATATATTTGTATTCCTATTTATAGAAAGGTCCCTCTCTTAACTAAAAAATAACTTCCACTTCCAGCAAGTACTCGTATAATGAAATCGTAGGCCGAGGCGTTTACGATGGAACGCCCACTCCTTTGCACCAGGAGCCCGAGTCTTCTAATATAAATAACCTTAAATAAAATACTTGTGGTGATGCTTGACCTTTCCTTTAATAAGCTGTCTAGTTTAAAAAATAATTAAGTTATGGCTATTGGATAAACCGATTTTAAGAGTTATATTTGAACCAATTATGTTTATATAGGTTTCCTCAAAGTAGAACTATTCCTCTTATATCCCGGTTCTTTTAAACTTTTACTATAACAGGCTCTATTTACCACTGTTGGGAAAGGCCTACTCTCCAATGAGCGTAGGTACAATCAATAGTCCACCGAGCTGCTGATCCAGTGAGGGTTGGTACCCTTCACATACACCTTAGAATTTCTTCTTTACCGTATGCAGTTTTCCTCAAGATGTTTTCCTTCAACTAATAGCCTATGGTATTTAAATAAACCCTTCTTAAGTTCTAGAAAACTATTTGGTACGGTTCTGAGTTTGAACCCTCGACCTTATGAACGTGAGGTGAACGCACTGCCAATACCTTGACGTATCTAAGAACGTCATGGAACTTACGACATTTTAACGTTGAACAAAGCATGCATAGAGGGGTGAATGATGAAAGAGTTACCGCCCCAGGCGCTTTATAAAAAATGAACAAGGAACATTTTCTTTTAACGTGAGATGCTAAATATTTGCAGGGGTGTGTAGTGAAGTGACAGTAAAGTTATATCTTTGAACCTAAAGTTTCAATACACTAATAAATAATACACAATTTATGAATTAATATTTTTTAAGTATAAAGCGGGATACACAAACTTATACAATTTATTCAAGTAGGATAGGATTCATTAGTAATTGGAAATAAATTAAACACATGACAGTCTTTGGATTCACTGTGTGAGTTGGTCGGTAAACTATCCATAGCTTTTAGATAATATATTAGATAATATATTGTATATACAGATTGTATACTATTTTTTATTATTTTTTGACGATCACATTAACTCTGACCTTTTACGTAAGTTAATCTATGTATTAAAATTTATAATGTGAAATAAAGAAATCTAATCTAATTTAATCTAATCTATGGATATACGCCATATATTACCATAGAATCATATATACAGAAAAAAACAGGAACAACATTTTGCTTACACTTTAACGTGGCTTAGCGAGCTATATGCCACAAATGAATAAACCTATAAACGATAATTGACTTGAAATCAGTATATTAGAAAATATATCCTAAAATTACATTAACGCATGAATTTAAAAAATATGGTAAATTTTATGCTTTATTCTGACATCGTTTTTTAAAATACCTACTACGGAATTAATAATCCTAGACCTATGTTTTATATACACCAAAGAACGATCATTTTTATAAAGCATCGATCCCATAATGATTTTTATCTGACTTCCAACAGTATAGTCAACTAACCGTGGGCTTCGATGTGGGGCAAAAATAAAATTACTTATCAAAATAAAGTCACTAATAATATTAATCTGTTTTAAGATAAGTACTACTCAAGTTTATCTGTAGAATTCTAGAGTTACGCGAATGTTAAATGACTGGCAATGGTAGAAACTCTGGAAGGTATTGCAATTAAACAAACTTTCCAGCGAACTCGCTGGCAGTACTCGACTAATTGATCGGATCTATTATTCAACGTTCGAACTCATCGGAACTCTGAGTTCGTCTGCCGCAGGTCGACAATGATCAATTTAGCGTAAAGTATGAAGGTAAAACTATTAAGTCTTCATGATTAAATCCTACGAAACTACCACATTAAGAACGCAGCGAGATGCAACGAGGGGACGGCGGAGGACCGGGATTAGTGGCGTGTACAGAAGAAGACCTACGTGCAGCAGTGCATGGCAATATAGACTGATGAATGATGATGATAAATGAAAGCCTACAAACGCTCTTCATTTCAGAGGTGCGTCCAGGATTTGAACTCTTAACCGTACATACGTCAGGCGAAGCACTCTATTAATCTATTTACCATGACTTAATTTTCATAATAAAACGGAAACAACCCTGGTTCTTATAAACTGTACAGGGAATATTTTTTTCTGTATATTAATAAATAAATATTACTTAAATACATATACATACATACTTGTCCTCTGGACCTACAGGTCATACCATGAAGGTAAAAACTTTGAGGTGACTTATGAAGTGCGATAATTATTTTCCTTCATTCGACTCCGGCATCCACCATTTAGACTCCAGTGACCAAGCCACTTAGTCAACTAGGCGGTCACAGTATGCACAGCATAAAACCCTATCTTCAAGTCTCATAAACATACAAAGAATTAATTATATCACAAAACATTTACAAACAATACTGGTAGTCACTGGAAAATATCGCATAATTCATATTATATTCATCATTCCACTTGTAGTTATGATCAATATTTGCACCAGGCACAGTACAGTAGTTCTCGATCAACTTTGTTCCATAATGAATATCCGTACTGCGGCGCTGATCCGGCTCGCCTCCAGCCCGGGCGGCCGTGTCCGGTTTTCCGGCTGGTGCATTATAAAAATATTTTCCATTAGCACCGACCGGCTAGCGGCTTTTACGCTAGTAGTGGTTTGGAACCTATAGGTAGTCGGTAATTCGAGCTTTCGTGTCCATTAGGATTACCTTCGAATATTATTTTCATGCTTTTGGGACTGTTTTAAAAGGCTGTTGGTTAATATTTAATTTTACAATATTGTGCATTTAATATTTTGTCCCTTTACAATCCCGGGCTTTTTTTGTCTAGCTTTTCTGAACGTACATCGTATATGAAGGGTACATACTACATAGGAATAAGGAGGAATGTCCTGAAACAGTAATTTTTTGTATATATAAATTAAAGTCTATGAATTTGTGACATTCATTGTTATTCCCCTGTATTCTTTATACGAATTGAGCTACATATGTATTTTGTTTTTAGTTTTGCTCTGTTTCTCGGTTCTCGGCTCCAACAAGATATCTTCACCTCTGCAGCTACCATTGTGCATGTTCATTGCAGCATCATGCTGAGTTGGAAACGCTTTCTGCAAGTTACTTTGCTTTGTTACAAGTAGCTGGGTGAATATTATAGGGCAGATATATTCAAAATAGAATATTCAACCTTTGTGTTTTCTACATGGTTACTATAAGGTTCAATTTTCTATGCCAGTTATTTGTAACTTAATACCTAGCCAATAATTGTTGTGTTTGTAAATGTTTCCTCGTAGCCCTACCGCTAAAAATAGATTATTTATTTGCAAACACTGGTCATATAAAATGTATAACATATGTATACAAATATGTTGCTATCGTAATACCCATACATTTTTAATCGAAGTTAATTTCTCTCTGCTTGAAGATCAAAATGACAATAAACAAGTTAAGTCTAGAATCTTGTTCCACGTTAGTTTAAGCTAACGTTTACTGTACAGGAAAGCCTGTTAACAAACTATTACGTGAACTTAAGCCAGGTAACATTGTAAAAGGCAGCGTAATGAAGGCAGGTGAGTACAGACGTAAAGTAACAAACGTAATCAGTGCGCATCGTAGACGCGGGGCTACGGAGCGTAGCGCAGCTTCGTAGAGATGCGTTCTGGTTTTAAGACATTTTATTCTCTGAAAACATAATACAGTGTAACAGTGTAATATAATATAACATCGGAGAAATATACAGAAAACGTACACGTGGCGACCTCATCGCTTTCAGAAATTTCAAGGAACAACTTTACCTGAAAGTGTTTTGTATTCCCATACAATTTATTAAGTTAGTATTGATAACTTTGTTATATATTGTATAAAAGCTTTACTTTATAATTTGTTTCTTACTTTTTAACAGTCTTACTAATCATATTTGTTTACACTTCGCCAGTTTAGAAACAAAACATAATATAAAATGAGACGTTTATTATTATCATACTTTTTATAGCCATATATACCACCTAAGATCTAGATACCTTTTCTAAGTTATTTCATTAATTAGACATAATCTGGAATATTTAAATCTCAGTGCGATGTCGTGAAGCCGAATAATTCACGGAAAAAGCAAAAACCTAGTGTCTAGATTACTTTCTACGTTACCTCATTGGGCAGAAATAATCGGGGCAATTTAATCTCAGTGCGACGTCGTGAAACTGAGTAATTCACGGAAAAAGCTAGTACGGAACAGCAAGCACTGTTTCTGAACGGCATCCTAAGTTCAGCTTAGGTTACAGCGATGTAAGATGGGCTTATAATTTCATTTGTGGAACGTTCAGCCCCAGGGCGGTTCCAACTTCCACTCGCAACTTTGACTGAAATATGTTTTGTTGCTGTTTAATGAAACATTTTTGTCAGAAACCTTACTTTAGAGACATCAACTTTACCTTGGTATCCTTAGTACAATAATAATCCAAGAGCAGAAAGAAATTTATAGTAGATTAAAAAATTAATCTCAAATCCACGTTTTTATACGCCTTATAAAGAATAAAATAACCTTTTGGTGGTATTCATGACCCAAGAGGACATACACACAAAAACACACAACCACCACCACATACATGCTTACAGGTGAACTCCAAAATCGTGGGGCGCATCAAGCCGCTTCCGGCCACCTTTTTTAGGTTGTCGGGTCCGGCGGGGCGTCCCACCCTATACGCGATAATTGTGTATTATGCCAGAAAAGAGCCTTTGTTACTGTTGACTTACAAACAAATGTTTGAACTTAGAAAGGTTAGGTACTTTATATTTGAGTACTTCCTAATTTAGTATCGTCATCATCAGCCGAAATACGTCCACTGCTGAACATAAGCCTCCCTAATAAAAAGCCCATTGGCTATTTGCCATACCCCCCCCCCCCCGCGCTTGGTAGGCGGATTGATGATCGCAGTTATGTAAATGTAAAAATGTTATGTAATATGTAAAAATATTATAAATACGCAGGAGAATGATACTGCCCGTGCCTGGCGCAATCCCTTAGTCGCCTTGATGACACCCACGGGAAGATTGGGGGTAGCCCTATTCTAAGGCGGAAACCACACGGCTAATATTGTAGTATTAGTGTACTACTTAGTGAATAATCCGCTAACTAATTGCTTATCCGCGCACTTGCTTAGTTTATTTCACGGCAGTAAAATCCGACCAACTGGGTGTATAAACTCTTTGCGCATTGTACATTGAATTTAGCGCACTAGTCCATTTCTCGCTCAGTTCGCTAAATTAGATCGCTCAGATTCCATTTCGCTTTTCTCTTTCGCATTGTTCACCGTTTTAGGGATTTATTCTAATTTTAGAACAAAATACGTTATTTTTGGAAATTTCCTATAAATAGGTGTCCGTTTATATAAGCTTTCGTCTAAGTCTAACGTTGTTTCTACTCTCTCGTAACACAGTGTGATGTGTGGTGGATTTTATTTACCTATCAAGGTATCTTCAGGCAGTGGGCTGGTTATATCTCTCGGATAACCGACAACCGTTGGGGTAAACGAGTTCTTGAGTGGAGACTGCGACTGGGCAAGCGTAGTGTGGGACGCTCCCTGGCTAGATGGAGCGAAGATCCGCGTTGGGCGGCTAGCAGTCAGTGACTGGATGATAAGAACCGAGGATCGGGTTCAGTGGCGCGCTTTGGAAGAGGCCTATGTGCAGCAGTAGATTCTTGCAGGCTGATGATGATGAAATGAATCTTCACGATGCTGTCCTGCATGAGATGTGAAAAAAATTTATATCTAAAATACATAAAATATATACGAGTTTCATAATTTTATCAATAAATCCATGAAGGTATATATTGTTTCGAACAAAACTTCTTTGTAACGGTCCTATTTGGTACCACGACTGCTAAAAACGATTCCATAAATTGTGGACTACAAAATGATTTCCAGAATCATCATTTTCCCTTAATAACCTGGCAATTTCACGCATACCCGTATCTTCCAAATTTCGGCTCAATCATGTAGTTTTAGTTTATCTTTAATACCCGAAATATATATTCCTTCTGAAATTTCCATAATTTAACTATCATTGACAAGTAATTTTACATACATGTTCCAAATTTTATCGCAACCGATCTATATCTTAGATTTATCCAGAGGACAGACAAGCATACAGACAGAAGGACGGACCGAAAGTCTTCGCTATAAGGGTACACGTTTTGAGGAACCCTAAAGTAATATAAAGCTTTACAAGTAGATGGGCTCTTATCATTTTAAGAAGCTTGTTTACTCTCCCGCCATCCATTAAAACATATTTTATTTACCCACATTCTCATTTCTGAATGAGATTTTCCTTCTATTCTTAGCGAATAGGCATTTCCAGGAACCGAAAGGGAATATTTCTTTACATTTCCCCGAACATTATTCAGTGATATTGCTCGTGAAATTGGTATATAAACGTGCTTTGTGACGTCATTTCACTACGTCACATGGGTAATATAGTATTTGTCACCAGACGAACGCACCGGGGAGTTATGTACCGCAAAATATAGGGTTTGCTTCGATTGTATATGAAGGGATAAATGTGGATCGAGATGGACTATACCTACGAGATTGGTATCAAATAAGAAAGGAACTGCCGTAGTAAATATTGCCTTTTAACAAAAATCTTGTAAAAAAAAACTATACAAATCGTATCCAATTTACGTAAGTCAGATCTAGAATACAGTTGAATTCAATACTGAGTGCGCATCATCATCAGCCGAAATACGTCCATTGCTGAACATAGGCCTCCCCAATAGAATGTCACTTTTTGTGGGATGTCCATTGGGGGATTTCCCATAATCACCATGCTTGGCAGGTGAAAATTAATGTAAGAAAATGGGGTAAGGTTTACTTTGCTTTGATGTTTAACTTGAACCTAACTTTTCGCGATAATAAAATGTTTCAAAACAATTTGTTAATTAGTTTGCAGAGTAGTACAGTAATATTACATTCGTGTGTTCCCTTCAATATCCGAAATCTCCTTTTAGAGTCGAATTGCATTCTAAGAGGCCACAGACTTTTCATAGAAGCTTAGTCGGCAGAGTCGAAGGTTAAAGGCCCATACCACGCCCGTCACTGAGTTATGGAAAATCATACCACAGGCTTTTCAACCAAAGAAAACATCATAAGGCAATGCAGATTGCTTCAAGATGTTTTCTTTCTTTATATTACGTTGTTAGTTTCTACTTAACCTAACCAAACAGTTATGTTTTTTAAATTAGCTAAACTATTTTTGTATTTCAATATCAACTCCATACTACTAAGCAAAAAGAACTGGCACATGTAATTTAAATAAAAACATCATTAACCCACTGTCACAATAATCCTGTAACTTGTAGAAAATGTATTAAAAGTTATAATTTAGTTTGTAATTAGTTTTTCTGCACTTTTTTGCGTCTGTCGATATTGTTGCATAGAATATCACTGGCATTAAAAAGTGAGCAACGTGGTAAATCAATTAAAATATAGGTAACAACAAGAGCTTAATATCACAGATCGCTGCACGTAATCTGGATTACTTCTTAAATCGCCTGTACAACACCCACAAGAAGTCTAGAAGTGGTGCTATTTGAACTGTTAATGCACGAACCTCTTACTCGATTCCAACTCAATTTGAAACAATTGAAAAACTCGATCTTTTCACTAAATTCTATAATCCCTAGGGCTAGTGACTCTTAGACACTTGGCTGGGTAATTCCAAGATATTTGGCCCGTAATTTTAAGATACTTACAATGTATCGAGCGAGCTGGGAGCCGAATAACGCAATGATTTCTCAGGAGATGCCTTGTGAATGGCGGTCGCTGGGCTACTGTGCCAAATGTTCGTGCTAAATTTGTATGGAGGAGTGCTCAATATTTAAATTTTTAATAGGAATTTATGTCCTATTTTTAGTCGAAGTTATGTACCAGTGTACCTAACACTATGTCGAATCAAAAATGAAAAATATTATTGGAGAAAAAAAAGATTAATATTCTATTGTTTACAACAATAATTTTTATTTTCATTTGAATTACAAATTTAAAAAGTAGCTTTGACCTAATACATTTTATAGCTGAATTCAGCTTATCGAATAGGACGTGAATCACCAAAAAATAGAATTCTCAAAAAATATACTTGACACAGTCTACTTGCGGCACAGAATAAGAAGTAGTACTACCGTAAGTGTGGTACAGAATTACCAACGAAACTTTTACAAAATAAAATCATAAACTTAAGTTCCAAAATAAACTAAAAAATAAATAAAACAAATATAGAAATATCAAATTTAAGGTATATATTCACCTAGTCCTAAAATCAACAGATCTGCCTGTATTGTAGCCATAAGGTTTCTAAATAAAAATAAAATAAAAAATAATATAAACTCATGCTAAATCACGGGGTTAAATTATAATTTTCGTAAGCTACAAACTAGAGCATGTCACTTCGCCAAAGCACCGTAGTGTAGAAGTTAGTCATATATATGGGACTGGTGTTTTGTACATGTCAGGCTATATAATTAAATCAAATGTCAGTGTGTAACCCACTTCTGGGTAGTCGATCTTCACTACTTTGCCCACAAATTATTGGTACATATTGGTTATTTCGAAGACAGCTACGCAGAAATGGAAGACCCGGTCCACGCCTGGCAGTAAACAATAGAGATCAAGCTGTAGGCGGTTAGACTAACATAGAGCGAATCCAAAGGTACGGCACATATACTTACAAACCATATAAAAGGCGACTCCATACTTAACTGCACTCAGCCGCCGAGATTTGGAATTCTTTGTAAAACCCACATAGGTATTAAAGAAGGCTGTATAAGAGGGTTAATTCTGAATTAAATTCGCCAAATTTCATTACGCTGATCAGTTTATTCGACTCTGGAGAGATTTTAAGCTATTCAACGCTGAACTCATTGGCGGAAACGACTTTCGACGTTCAAATTACAAAGTAGGTACCTATTTATGTTGGTTTTCACACCTGTCGGAAAAAGTTTATTGAAGATTAAGAAAAACCAGCAGTGCACTTTCTAGTGCATAATTTGGTAATAAGGCTGGTGGTGTACAAAGAAATCCTTAAGAAATAGTACATGTATTTCATTCAAATAAATTATTGGCTACCGAGTCCTACTTAATTTTAGTCTACTTAATGTAAGCCGGAGGTCAAAGTTAAGTCGGGTCTGAGAGAGGCGGTAAAAAATACCTAAGTCTGGTTATACCAGTCTTGAAAAGGTAAATGTAGCTTTAAACCGATTTTTTAAAAATGAATAACTACACCTTAATGCTTCTTACTGAAGGAGTAAATTATTTAGTTCTCTCAAGAGCCGAATTAATGGATGATGCTTTTACTTTGTCGACGATTCTCTTTAACCAAAATACTGTTTTGCGTGTGGCCGGATCATAGACTTCGGTCTGCAGCAGACGTGCTTTGAGCAGAAACTAATTGGAAGATAAGCATACTACAAGGAAATTTGCTAATAGAAGCGACAACCAACAATTTAAAGTAATAATTATTTTTAATTTAGCCAAATATTCCAAAACAGTTTACAATCTAAACTCAGACAGACTCTATCTTGTCGATTTCGTATTGTACAAATTAGAGATGAAACGGATATCCGATAACTATCCGATATCCGGCCTAGTTTTACTATCCCAATAGTAGCCAAATATCCGGCGGATACCGAATTTTCAATAAAATGCGAAAATCTCCTAAAATCAACGGAAAAGAAAGGTATTGTCGTCGTGAACATTATAAAAACGTGTGCTATATCACCAGTATATCTCAAAAAACAAACGAAGAACGTAAATTAATGAGGGTAACTGTCATACTAAAATTAAAAAAAAATACAATTTTTCCAGAAACGGCTGGGACAATTATGAACTAACTTTGCTTGTCCTAGAATCTCCTAGCGTACCTATTATCTTATGGCAGTATCCATTGGTCTGTCAAAATAAGGGGTGGTAGTAACCAAAAAGTAGATTCGATTTTCTGTAATCCGTTGAATTAGTTTAATGTTCCTTCAAATTGTATACTATCCGGCGGACGGATATCCGGCTATCCGGCCTAGAGCCTCGCAGGATATCCGTTATCCGGTATCCGGCTAAACCAATATCCGTTTCATTTCTAGTACAAATCAGCCATCTTGCTGATTTTAACATTTATGCTAAATTGAAGTTATTGAATTAAAAAATGCCGTGTGGTTTCCGATTTAGTAAAGCACTTCGGGCGTTTGGTCCCTCGGATCCAGAGGGTAGCGGGTGCAATGCAGAGACTACAGCCCAATCTCTGAAGTTCCAATGAGGAAATTCGGAGTCTCTATGCTGGAGTGGTGCGAACGGTAGCCTTCTACGGAATTCTGTGAAAAAGAATTCCATTCTCGAGATTCGACTATTCCAGGATCACTATACATCCTTACGAAGGAACCTTGGATGAAAGCCAAAGAAGATCTTTACTATACTCCTGGTCGAATAACTAGTCGGTAGCTGTATTCCGGTTACCATAACAGATATCTGTCTGGTCTTAGTAATTACGAATCTAAGGTAATTGCAGCTCAGATTACTTAGTCAAAGCCCTTTGAGGCTTCTATTCACTATTATCGATTCACAGATAATTAAATGGTCGGTATCATGAATGCAACTGAATCATTTGCAGTGACTGTATGCAAATAGTCTAATAAATGTCAATATTGTTGTAAATGGATTTATAACATTACCTATTTGTAAAATTTAATGACATCATAGTACCTATTTGTTCGGTGTAGGAACATAAAGGAAAGTTAGGGTTTTTGAATAAAATATAGATTTTTAATGAAGAGATTAAATATACATCTTTTCGTGATTTTGACAGATGAGTGAATGAATATGAACTAGAGATGCACCGCTCGCGTCGATGCCGCTGTGTCGAATAGGGATGCGCCGACATACCCCCCCCCCCCCCCCCCTTGACAGCGTAAACAGACAGCTTTCAAGACTCCGCACCATCTGAAGTAAGCAGCAGACACATTCGATGAATAGCTCTGCGTATGATGCCGCGTGCTGTTGAGACTTCGGCCACCCTTGGTATGACGTCTGGTCCGGGAAACAATTGTTTCGCTTTACCGAGTCTCCAATACGGAGGTGGAGTGTTATCTTCTTTGATAAGCACCAAATCATTAGGTTGTAGGTGTCGACACGTTTCGCGCCATTTCGTGCGCTGTTGTAGTTCGCCGATATATTCGTTGGACCAGCGTTTCCAGAAATGTTGCTTGATTTGTTCAAGGTACTGAAATCGATTCAAACGACGAGGCTTGTGGTCCATTAAACACGGTGAAGGAAGCGATCTGAGCGGTCTTCCAATTAAAAAGTGACCCTGGGTAAGTGGATAGTAATCGTCAGGGGATGGGCTGAGAGGACAGAGAGGTCTGCTATTAAGGATAGCTACGATTTGCGAAAATAGAGAAGAAAGTTCCTCGTACATTAAATGAGTGTTCCCTAGAATTCTCGCGATATGGAATTTGGCTGATTTCACACCGGCCTCCATCAACCATTGAAGTGAGGAGCGTATGCGGGCGAAAAGCGAAATTCAATGCCTTCTCCGGTTACAAAATCAGAAATTGAATTAGTATTTGATTTTACTTTGGCTGCAGCGAAGAAGTTGCGGCGTCGTGCCAGGTTTCTTTCACCCATACACCAGACACGAGATCTAATTGATGTAAGTAATTGCTGGGGACCTGCGTGTAATAAGCGTTCATGGTCTTGACGCTGTGTCGAATAGGGATGCGCCGACACCAACGATCTCTATGTACTACTAGATGGAGCGTTCCAAACAATCGCTCTGTTCCACGCAAGTAGCCACAACTCTTTCACATTCACTTTGAAACTTGTGCAGTTACTACTCAGAACATTTAATTATTACTAAATATTGACGCTACGGTTAAATAATGTCAATATTTAGTAAATAATTAAATGTTCTGAGTAGTAACTGCACAAGTTTCAAAGTGAATGTGAAAGAGTTGTGGCTACTTGCGTGGAACAGAGCGATTGTTTGGAACGCTCCATCTAGTAGTACATAGAGATCGTTGGCCGACACTATTATTTTCCTTAGAAATCTGATAGTTTAGTTTTTCTAAGAATATGGACTGACTAAGAACCTCGCTTTTGTCAGTTTTAGTGTTTTCGGGTCTAAGGGGTCAAAGTAAAAATTATTTATTGCACTTGAGTACACTCGGGACATTTGTACACGTATTTTTCTGCCATTACCACGTCGACACGTTTGCCGCATTAAAAGAATTTGCATTGAAGAATATTGTTATGGACTTTATTTTTAGGTTAATGTGTAAATTAAAAAATAAAATCTAGATGTAAAGGAAAACATATTTCGTACTATAATCAAGTAGGTATCTAGTAAAATTGGGTGCAACACAGTCCTGAAAATCCATACCTAGTTTACAGGATTTTCTCAGACACGATACGAGCCATGATTTGTACTCCATTTACACCTTGGAAATTTATAGCGTAGTAAAGCAGATTCTTCTCTATTGGATTTTGCCTGTGTGTAAGGATTTCGGAACATAATGTTAAAAAATGTTGACTTTATGTAATCGAGTAAATAAAAATCCGTAGTTAATCCAATGCCGAAATGTTTTTCATTCAAATCTCTGTGTTGTTGCGAAATTCTAAACGGAAAGACTTTCCGTACTCATGCAAAATTTGTTTGAAATACCTTTGCACATGGATACACGAATATCTTTAAGGACATTTTTATATTATGAACAGCACATGCATGTGCGGGTTCCGACAATTAAAAATAAATGTTCCATGTGAATACTACCCCAGTACCCGTCGATCACGTAAGCACTCAGTGCTTAGCACTCACAGTACACAAAGAAATCTTACCCTTGGTAAAAGAACGTATAGCATATTTTATACTAAATGTATGAAAGCTACGATGTTATTTTACCAAGGCAAGGGTACGAAATTATAAATTTACAAATCCTTATAAAATATGTGCTAAGAAAATATTTTATAAATTCTGGATCAACCGAGTCATCAACAGTAGTGTTAGAGTCGGTCAGACGAATGTTAAAAAGGTACGCTATAAAATTCATTCGTGGACAGGATCCTAAAGACTTGTGTTTTTTTTATTTTTTATTTATAGGTTACCAACAGGATGTACATCAATTGTTGCTTAGGGGAATCTTACAATTGTACATTGGCCAGATGCCACCCCAATTATAGGCAACAACAGCATGCCTAGTTTGTGTTAGGTTAGTTATAATTATACATACTAGTCTAATATTATACTTACCTATATATAAGATAAATAAAATTAAGATTATTAAAATGTTAATAAATTACATGGTCAAAGTAATACACTGTAAATTAAAAAGAAATTAACATTAAAATCAAAATTAAACACTAAACAAAATAAAACATTGATAGTCAGAAATTAGAAAATAAAATAAAATACATGGGGAATTCACATTTTTTACAATTTAATTCAATAAACAAGTGTTTATTGCATCGATTGACATAATAAATTATTTAAATAAAAAATACATACAACAACGTCCCACAACACCTAAGGACACTGGTCCTTTCTGGTATCCAATATTTCAGATTATTGACATATGTAATAATAGAAAAAACTATATATATGTTTATAAATATTACAGTAACTTAACTGAAATCTTTAATTAGACAAACAGTTAAAATGATCATATCCAAGTTCTATAGCTATCACGTATTGCAGCAGTAATTCTAGACAGAAAACAAACCTTACTAACCACACAGAAGCGAAATATTTAAAAATTAAATATGTACGGTAACCGTGCAATGTTTTGTTTGTGCATTGCCCGGAAGCGCCGCTTACCACTGAGCTCGGATTAGCTTGCAATTAGAAACCACCTACATGCCGTAAATCTCCTACACTCCTACACGGTGTGTACTATGGAATAAACATATGTTTATACAATGTATTTACAATCGCAAAGAGGTAGCGTAACTCGCAGGCGATTTTCACTCTATAGAGGGTAAGTCAAATTCTTTTATGACTGTTCTTCTTTGATAATTGATATATGGCCAAATATCCTGTTGGACAATGTAAAAAAAACATTTTTAAAATGCTGTCGACAGAAGCATGGCTCAATCCCCAGAAATGTGACTTAAGCCAAACTTTCTTGCCAATGTCGACATAAACAAGACTTATGTTTTCAGAGTCAGTAAAGTGAAACAAAATCTTATTACAAGGTTTCACCTCTAAATCGCTGACGTACTAGCGTTCGTTGTTTATTATTATGTACTAGCTGTGCCTGCGGCTCCGCTCGCGTGAACTACAGGATCCGCTCCCATTCCCACTACCTCTCCCGCTTCCGTTTCCGCTCCCGCTCCCGCTCCCGAGCCTTCTCTCTCTCCCGCTTCCGCTCCGGTCCCGTTCCCGAGCCCTCTCCCGCTCCCGCTTCCGCTCTCGCTCCCGTTTCCGCCCACGCCCACACCTACCCCCACTCCCACTCCCACTCCCACTCCCACTCCCACTCCCACTCCCACTCCCACTCCCACTCCCACTCCCACTCCCACTCCCACTCCCACTCCCACTCCCACTCCCACTCCCACTCCCACTCCCACTCCCACTCCCACTCCCACTCCCACTCCCACTCCCACTCCCACTCCCACTCCCACTCCCACTCCCACTCCCACTCCCACTCCCACTCCCACTCCCATTCCCACTCCCCCTCCCCCTCCCCCTCCCGCTCCCGACCCCTCCCCTCCCCTCCCCCTACCACTCCCATTACCATTCCCACTCGCAGCTCCAAATGTAATCCAAACTCATCGCAATCTAAATATTACGGAAATACTATTATGTGCAACATATTGCATACTAACCTTACCTACTAATGTGTTTGAAAACTAAAAATGTCTATAACTTTTGATTGAGTTAGCCGATTGCGATGAAATAAAGACTAAATGTTAAGTTAAGTAAAGCCCCACATTGTTGTAAAAAGTCCATCAAAATCCGTTCAATAGTTTATAAGTGATGCGTGCACAAACTCACAGACAAACAGATAAACAAACAAACAGACAAAAATTCCAAAAATGATTGAAATGTGTTCTATTACTTATCCTTAGACCCCTCCATTTTTTTTTTTGGAAATATCTTCAATGTACAGACACGCGATGTTTACCATTTTATTTATAAGATAAGTAAAGTCTTTGTACGTAAAAAATAATTAGGCTGACTAACTGATCTATTAGTGCTCAGTCTAAACTGTCTGCTGGGGCTAGAAACTAGCAATTTTGCATGGAGGTTCCCAAACGATGTACGCAATAAAGTATTTATAGTATTAAGAACTTGATTTTCCGCGGAGCGAAGTCACGGGCAGTTAGCTGGTTTATATACGTATATTTTAAGGCCGTAGATAGTGATGTATTGTTATTTTAAGGCAAGAAGTGCCAATGTCGACATAAACAAGGGCTCAGCGGGAGATTGCGAGCTGAGTGGTGTAATTGATAGATAATCCGTGCCTTCACCCTACCTGAGGGATTGCTTGTACGGGATTTAACAAACGGGGTGTACGAAAATTCAATTGGAATGAGGTACTCTACAACCTCTCTAATTTCACAAAATGTATTTCTGCCCAACACCCTCTTCCATAAAGAACGTAAAACGTGTTTCATATTTATTTTAGTCATCAGTATAGCCATAGAATAAATAAAAACATGTTAATACTGTAGTACAGAAGAACAATTACGATCAAAATTTCGATTCCGCTTGAGTTTAATTCAGCTAGATGTCATAACTAAATCTTTAAATATTGTAAATAAAGTGCACTGAATATTGATCATAAATTAAAAAAATAGAATAAATTAATTTATTTATCCTTTTTATTTATTTGCCGTGATTGGGCAAGCGTAGTGTGGGACGCCCCCTGGCTAGATGGAGCGACGATCTGCGTAAGGCGGCTGGCAGTGACTGGATGAGAAGAACCGAGGATCGGGTTCAGTGGCGCACCTTGGGAGATGCCTATGTCCAACAGGGGACTCTTTCGGGCTGATGATGATGATGATTTATTTACCGAACAGGAAAAAAGTCAACCCAATGCTAAATGATTACCATTGTTCCAACTTCGTAGCCACCATCAGACCCGAGTCAAAGCTGATGCGTTCCTGGGCTTGTGTTTTACAAAGCTATTGAAGAGCCATATTTCGTGTTTTCCCAGAGTACACCTGATTTTAAGCGACTATACCTATTTAGTTTACCTTATAATTAACATATATACATACTCTTGTCTAATCCCAAACTAGGATTTTCTCCTGTGCTGTGGGAATTAAACATGGATAGGACAATTCACAAATATAACATCCAGATCGGGACCAACATATACAAAATGGTCTGTCACCAGTGGGAATCGAACCCACAACCTTTAGCGCTCGAGTGTAATGACCAATCTCGTAGGCCAACGAGGCTGTCAAAACATATAAACACCTGTAACCTTTGAATTGCTGCCTGCGTCAATCTTAAACTAACAATGTTCTGCCCACCTGAGGACTGAGAATATCTATACATCTGTGATTAAACTCTTACTTCGAAATAGAACACAATAATAGTATAAGAGCACCTACGCATTGCTAGTAAAATGGTGGCAGTATGTTTATAACATCCCATAATATGTAGCATTGCTGTCACTAAAATCAGGTGATGATCATTCCACATTAGCATTAATCGGACTTTTCATGGCCTTTAAACGGCGCCCTAGTCACAGATTACTAAATGGTTACTTCGTAACAGATAGGTGCATCACTCCGCAGTAAAACGAAAATACCTACGTTTTTAATCACCTACTGTCAGACAATAAGTACACCTGTGTATACATCCTCTCCTTCTGTGTATTTATTTTTATATTTTCTGTGTATACAATAAAGTTATAACAATAATAATAATAAACAATACACGCAAAAATTTATCTAAGGCTCGTCTTAGCGTTGTTATTACTCTGTACGGGAGTACTTATCGCGGATAGGTATAAAGTGTAGGTATTTATCGCGGTAGGTTCGATAGAACCTGTCCTAGTGACAATACATACTATTTTTCGATGTCTTTTAATTAAAATTGATTAGAGCTCTATGAATGTCTCTATGTTATTTGCAATTATATTTCCGACCTATGCACTTAACAATCATGCCTGTGTTTTTATACTAAGCTTCCTATCTACGAGTATTTAACTTAATTTATGATAATGACGTTTAATTTAATTTATGATAATTTAATACCAAGTGTATTTTCAGATTTTTATTTTAATATTATATACTGACATAGATGATATGTTATATACTATGACATTATTTGAATTGTTGACATTGTAATTTATATTTTTTACATTATTTATTTTATGGCGATCCCTTTTACCATATTAGAATGACATGTAAAATTGAATTTTTAAGATGTAAAAGTGAAGTAAATAAATCTAATCTAATCTAACCTATTCAACAAAATTGAGTTCCACGCAACTCAAATTATACTCGTATAAATCGTTTCCTACAAATCTACTTGTCATTTTTGTTTGCTAAGTAATTAAAAGTTTCCTTTGGAATGAAATAAGTTGATGCCCATCACAGTTGTTACTTTCTGAGCAGCGATGCTATTTCTTTATAAAGGTCTACACAGACTACCATGTCATAGCTTGCGTAAGGCTGAAGTTTGTGAATTGGAATATAGACAAGTAGTTATACGAATAGTACTGTACACAGCGGAATAAACTATTTATAAAAATGATAGCTATGCTTAAAAATATGTATATTATTGATGCTCAACCCGTAGATCAATCGCCCAGACCCATTACACTAGAGCTGGAAAGCACGTCGTGGTCAGACCCACAGATAAAAGAGGTTAGAAAAGCGATGTAGGCGGGTAACGCGCGCCATACGACTATAATTAAACGTCCATTGTTTTGATTTGCGTAGTACAAATAAATGGAGGCGATGTAGGCGACAATGGTTTCGATACAAACTGCGCTTGATGCCCTTTCTAACCTCTTATAATGTTCCTTGGTCACACTAGCTTATCACGAGAGACAAAAATTTGCAAATTAGACACATAAGAACCTAAATATTTAAAAGTGAAACAATTTTTTGTGTGTCTAGACTACAGCCTATAATATGGTTTCGGCGGGTTTCGCTATAAATATTTGGTTTCATGTTGAGTCAGCGCCATTTTGTTGCTGCGACACACCTAGATTATCTTTAAATTGTGTAAACCTATTTTGTATATTTCTCATATATGTGTGTGTGTAGTAGCTATAAATAAATGACCTTTTCTATTCTATTTGTTCTAGTTTTATTGTCTAATATAATATAAAAAAATAACACTTTTGCCAACGATCTCTATGTACTACTAGATGGAGCGTTCCAAACAATCGCTCTGTACCACGCAAGTAGCCACAACTCTTTCACATTCACTTTGAAACTTGTGCAGTTACTACTTAGAACATTTAATTATTACTAAATATTGACGCTACGTTAAATAATGTCAATATTTAGTAAATAATTAAATGTTCTGAGTAGTAACTGCACAAGTTTCAAAGTGAATGTAAAAGAGTTGTGGCTACTTGCGTGGAACAGAGCGATTGTTTGGAACGCTCCATCTAGTAGTATATAGAGATCGTCGACTTTTGCATAACAATTTTCATTTCAAAGAACACTTTTTTTATTTTAGTATTTAGTAAAATAAAATATTGCTTGGTGTGTCAGAGCAATGCGCCCGGTGTAGGAGCATGGTGACCCGATCTCACATCTAGCATCCTATTTTAGGCACCAGTCTCTCACAAAATGATCTTTAAATTTTTAATCATATTTATCTTTGTGTTGAGAAAATAAATAAATTTTCTATCGTATTGTACAGCTTACTCCGCTCGCTACAGTAGTAAACTCAAGATTCGCGTGTATTAATTTAAACAATTTGAAACAAAGTATATTTGAAGAAACTAAGGGACTTCATTGTTTTCAGTGCCCACATGGCGGGACAATTCGGGACACACTAATGTGCTTTTTACGAGTTGTTGTGTAAAACAAACGTGTTTGAAGCGAAGCCAGCTGCGACCGTGCTGCGTCCTCTGTGAAGAAATAGCCATTTAACTTTGGATTGAAATACTACTGACAATAAACGTAAAAATTATAATGGATTGAGCTCTTAGTAGGGTACTTCTCCATCTAAATCCTGGTCAATGGGGTCCAGTGTTGAGCATTCTGCATTACCTATATAAACTAAGTAATTCTTACAACACATCACGTCAAGGGGTATCACGGAGCAAAAAGCTGGCGAAGGAAAGTCTCTTTACGACATTGGACTGCACAAAGTGGCGATACATCGTCTCTGCCTACCCCTCTGGGACCAAGGCGTAAGCATTATGTCATGTCATTATGTAGTTCTTTCAGTTACTCTAAGGTACGGTTGCTATCACCAAAACTGCCAACGCCGGATAAGAACTTAGAAAACCTCGGACATTTGGGAGAAATCGAGTTTTTTTACCCGGACATCCCTAAAATAAAATGGAACCAACGACCTCTGGTACTCCAGTCCAGTTACCAAGCCAGAAGTACAAGATTTTTAAATGCAGTGAACTTAGCTTTAAAATTATATGAATGTTACCTTTAGGGTTGCCATCTCTAAAATCTGCCAACCAGAACAAAAAGCATGAAAACCCCGGATTTTAGAGTTTACAACCCGGACATATCAACAGGTTTTTATAGTTACTCAGTATGATAAAAAAAAAATTAATTGTTATAAATCAACTTTTTAATGCAAACTTTAAAACCCGGGCTACAAATGAAACCTCGCCCGGACGCTCCCCGGGCGCCCCGTAAACTAGGACAAATCCGGGTAAACCCGGACGGATGGCAACACTACTGTAAGGTTATCTAGAAGAGATCCCTGAGTGAGATAAGTCCACATTTGTACAGATATTTATTCCAATTTGTTATTGTTGTAGTTTATTTTTTTGTACAATAAAGCGTTTACATACATGGGTACATAAAAGCATGTATATCACAATATGCATATTCATATGCCTTCAATCAATCTATTGATGTTGGGGCCCAGGCCTACTCACTCAACGAAGACGTTATAGGGTATATTCGATCACTTCATCACAGTGCGGGTCGTGGACTTGACATGCTCCTCAGAATTCCTTCTTGGGCGTATGCAGGTTTCCTTACAATGTTTTGCCTATGTTTAGTTCTCAAGGTTATTCATGTATTTGATAAATAGATATTCAATAAATATGCATTAAATATATAAATAAAATAAAAAAAATTTTTTTTATTTGTATCCATATAAATAAGTACATGACATTAGACAATAATACACAGAAATTTTAAATTATGTACTAAAGTAAGAAAATATATTAGTTTTAAAATGTGCATATTACTTTTACTTTACCAATAGTTAATTTTTATATTAATGTTTAAAATTGTTAAGCCAGATGGATCGACGAACTAAAGAACGTGGCCGGAAGCGGCTGGATGCGGAAGGCGGAGGACTGGGTGTGGTGGCGTTCATTGGGGAAGGCCTATGTCCCACAGAGTACGTCTATCAGTAATCAGTAATTTATTGCATCACATCAGTCTAAGGGCTGACACGATGATGATGTTGATGAAATAGTTAATACGAATATATTTAATAATTTTCATAGGCCTCATAAAACACAGCTCTAGAAACCTATTGAAATGTAACTTTAGATTTAAATCTAATTTTACTGTAACTAATTATATTCATGAAAACAAATAAAAAAAAAACGAATATACCAAATGTATTTCTGTGACAGGCTAAACTTAATAACCTGATATCTATAACAGGTACCATACTAAGGAACTGTTATTCGCAGCAGTAGATACCGTTTTAGATTATTGTAGTTAATAATCTAAGGATACCGTAGTATCCACAGGCAACTCTAGCATTTTATTGCATGATGCGAGGTCTGTCCACGATGGGCTGGTAATTGAAATCCGTCAGAGCTCGCATCTCGGGATATGACAAATGACTGACCGGCTGCCGGCTATTCGCCGTTCTAAGAATGTTTGTGTGTACAGGCCGGAAGTATAAGGACGTTGACGGCTAAGAATTTAGCTACTATTTACTGTCATTTTATAGTACAGGCGTATATGTAATTTGGGGGGCATTTCTTGTTAGAACACTCATTTGCAACAAGGTCAAATTTTCAACCAAATTGCAGCTCTAGCAATGAGACGGGTAATATAACTAAATTATAAGTATATGATAAAAGTTCAAATTTCATCAAATCGGGAAAACTTACTTTTACTTATTACTTATTCTTTTACTTATTCTTATAACAGAAAAAGATAAAACTAGTATTTCTATGTTTGTCATTTCCTGTAAACCTTAGAATAATGTGCTTATATTCGTTTTTCTGAGGTGTAAACAGAGTCATTTTGATGACATCTGTGAGGCTGTATGATACACACTTGATATTTCCAATTTGCAAGTAAATAATCAAAAAGAAGTGTCAGGTGTGAAAGAGAAGGTAAATGGGAAGTTTCAACACGCCTTGGTCAGAAATTATAACTATGACAAAAATAGAGATTGTGCATCACATAGACAACTCAGAATGTCATCTTAGGCATTTGCTCTTATCGGTATAAGCTCAGGGTATAAGCTTACTGTAGATCATTAAACCTTAACTACGTAACTGTACATGAAACATTTGTTAATCAACGTTTAGAGTTTAGACCATGGCAATACTAATAATACCAACAAAAAAAATATTAATATGATCCTCCAGATTAAGTTTATAGTTTCTTAATAGACCATTAATATATAGCAAAGCATTAGTATCAACATTATCAGGACATCGCCTTCCATTGCTGTCTTCCTTCTAATCATAAGTATGCTGAAAACGAATGTAATCGTCCGAGTGATTACAAATCATCAAGATTTTTCTCAACATTATCAATGTATAAAATGTACAAAAGCTGCTACAAAACCCATCATTCGATACAAAGAACCTACACAAAGTATTAGAAAAAAATAATTACGTGTAGAAAGACGTAAATTATAAAAGTTCCCTGAAATAATTATCTATAACATCTCAACTGGAGTAATTATTATAATCTCGGTAATACCGGCACGACAATGCTCATTGTTGTTCAAGACGGGAAACTTTTAATAGGCGCCGAGTTACGGAAAATTGAATACAACTTCAAAATGATTATAATATCAAGCCAGTTTCTAATTTCTTCAGTAATGGTACAGTAAAATATATACGTTTAATTATATCTTGTAATAGGACTTTTCCTCCAAAAACAGGGCTATATTTTCTGATTTATTATACTTAAGTTCATGCATTTATCGTCCGCTTTTATTGTGTCTTTTTAAATGTGCTCCATTAATTTTCTATGATGGAGAAGGAGGTAAATTGAAGGGAAGGGAGGGTCTCTTCAATTTACAATATTATTATCTGGTTTTACTTTAAAATACTAATAGTGGTATGGCCAGTGGTACGGTGGGTTTCTCTGCAGCGAACTTTTGTAATTGTCTAATGGATGGTCTGTATTGTACTTACAGAAGATGGTGATGATTGCATTGTATGCCATTTAGGTTTTATTCATATACCATCAATCTATTAGTAGGTGATGACTTGAGTCATCATCACTGATGAGTCGTTACTTTTTGAGATAATGAAGTGGCAAAACGGGCAAGCAGCTATCTGACAGTAGATATGACCACCGCCCGAAAACGCCTCCCGTTCATGAGGTCGTGGGTTTAAACCCCGCCAGTACCAAAGGGTGTTTCGAAACTTAAGTACGGTTTATTTATAATACCACAGGCTTTTCGGTGAAGGAAAACATCGTAAGGAAACCTGCAAATACCAAAGAAAAAATTCTAAGGCGTATGTGAAGTCTACCAAATCGGCTTGGGGCACCGTTGATGGTCAGGGGTTTGGCACAGAATTTCTGCTTTGGCATATGCTGGTTTCCTTACGATGTTTTCCTTCACCGAAAAGCCTGTGGTATTATAAATAAACCGTACTTAAGTTTCGTAAAACTCATTGGTACGGGCGGGGTTTGACAGGCTTGTAAATATATAGTCTTCGTAGCTACACATCATATGATACCTATCACAGTCACATGTCGCTACATGCCACTACGTCACACGCCAGCAACTGAAGCACAGTCACTCGCAAAGTACTTAAAGTGCATGTGACACAGAATAAATAATGAACACTGGGATTGGGTCGGCACAAAGCGGCGGCGTCGCTCATATCATACAGCCTGCGAAGGCTTAAAACTGTTGCGGTAGGTAAGTAAGCCGCCGGATCATAGACTGCAATAGAGTGTATTTACATATGATAAAATTTTATATCGTCAGCTGATGTCCATATTATCTTTGAATGGATAGCAATCGCAATCCGATAAAAATGTTACTATAAAAAAAAAGTTACGATAAAATATATTTTTCATTTTAATATTCACAGACTTTCCAGTTATCAAAATTTAAGTATTTACAAAACAATTTTTAATTTCATTCTATTATAGTCGCATCAATGACTCGAAGGTGCGGCAATATACAATGTATTTAACCTGTCTGAATGTAATAAGGGTTAAGTTCACGCCAATATCAAACCGGTCGATGCGATCACGCGCGGCAAGGTACGGCAACATGCGAAACGGACCGGGGCACTCCGGTACTGCTCGATGTAGGCGCTATGCCATCCAAAAGATGCTATTTGTAAAGCAGAGTGCGGCGATACGCTTTAATATATAAATTATATATGTTATAATATAATGTAACAAAACAAATATTAATAATGCTACAAAGCGGCGGCAGATAAAAGCGCCATCGTCAATATGCCCGTCCAACATAATTATGTCCATCACTTCCTCATAAAGGAACGTCTATGTCCAGTTGTGTATATTGAAACACTGATGATAGTATGTCCTTTATACGGAAGTAATGTCATGTGTATATAAAGAATATATAATTCAAGAATAATGAATATAGAAGCGAAAGGGGCTTGCGTTGTTGCAGGATAAAGACACTCAGCGCTCAGCCTACCCCAGGAAGAACACAGCAATGTGCATATTATATTTAAAAAATTAAAGAACGTCGACTCCATTCGCTCCTGTTGTCATCCCTAGCGCACTCGAAGCAATCCATGCGTGCATTTATAAACGTAGCTCAAAGTTGCAGAACATATGAATGAGATGCAACGAATGTATCTCGTACCTGGGGCTGTTTGGAACGACAAATATTATTTCTGTCACATTCTCGTATGTTAAAGACTGTCTATATGGTTTTAGAACATTTATGACGTGGAACATATGTAACTTCGGACTACATGTCGAAAATATTAAATGACGCCTTTAAGGTCCGAGACCGACATACTGCAATAGTGAAAGAGGGAGAAGGGAGAAAGACAGGAAATGGAGGGATTAAGGAAAGGATGGCAGAGGAGGGGAAAGAAGGTCGAAGAGAGGGAGGAAGTGGGTAAGGATGGAACTAAAAGAGGTAGGCAAAAAAGAGGAAAGGGGGGGGGGGGGACACGCTGAGGTCCGTGCAACAGTCCAAATGCCATAAGTACAAACCAAAAAAGTCCGCCTACCCTTCTGGGACCAAGGCGTGACCATTACGTATGTATGCAGATATGTAACAAAGTCCGCCAGCGCCGTGTAACCTAACTTTGCAATAGATTTACCTGTACCATATACGTTTGTGATGTTTACCAGACATTAATAAAGTTTGTGTTCGTGAGAAAAATTAATAGAAATATTTCGATAAAACTTTACTTGATATGAAATATAACTGAATTTCCAGACACAGTGATCTTTGTTGCTCCATAAGAGACGATTGTTCAAAGTCCGCTTCGTATAAATATGGGGTATATTTAAAAGGGTAAATATGACTATTTTTTAAGAGGTTTTGGCTTGGTTTTTAGACCTCTAAGCGATTTTTTATTTAAATATTTCTTACTTATTTAACCGGTATCGGTGGTACCAAACCACCGTCAGAAAAATGGGCACAAGACTAGTTGGCGATTTGCACTAAGGTTCACAACACACTAAAGTGATAGTAACTTCAATGGAGCTTTACAACGGTCAACAGTAATGGAAATTTCGGTACGAACTGTAGGAGTATATGAAAGAATTAATTTACAGCCAACGGCACTTATTACAAAAAATACTATAACAATTGTACATTAAAACTCAGAAAAATAAATAGAAGAATCTGACATGACACTTCAATTCCTGGCAATAAAGTCCAATTGTATGTTTGTTTTTCTCGTTCTTTACGATTGAAATTATTGATCCTAGATAGAAATGATATCTGCTCCAAAGCTATAGTCGATTACCGACTCACGACCGGTACTATCAGAATCCTAAAGCAACAACAAGATTAGAAAACTTTAAAAATAGAACAATGTTTGTTTTTGGTAGAAAATGCAGTTCTTTAAAATGTATTTACCACATTTCAGGTTTACGAGCTTCAACTCTGATTCTAATGTTTAAAATACAAGTAGTGCCATCTAGAATGCGCGGACGATAAAGTCACAGAGTATAACCGTGTCTTCGTAATTCTTTGAGACTTGTATAGATGGCGCGATACGTAGTAATATTTGAAATTTTTTTTAAGAAACGATGGATATTGTTTACTTTACAATTGAATAAAAAAAAGCTCTAGTGTAACTTTGACAATAAACAAATGAGGATTTAGATTACAAAAAAATATGTACCCATATACTGGATATGCCTTCATAAGTTCACTGCTGGACCAGGCCTCAACCAAAGGTTGATGCTTCAGTCACCACGTTGCGTAGGGTGCAAGGACGATGGTGCTGCTCATCCTCCCATTATTATGATTTATTCCTAACTGGACACCATAGGCTGATTTATGTATATTATGTTTTCGGCTTCGAAGAACATCGAAATTACTAAAATGTGATGATTTCAGAAAATTATACAATAAAATAATAATAATAAAAATTGTCTCCCTCAGTGTCAATATGTTATGAATGTATGCACTACTTATTTATTTATATTTATTTTTATAAACGGTATTTAATTATTATGTCGTTTATTATGCACTTATTTTGCCCCCCTCGCTCTTGCCTTGTTTCACATCCTGTAAACTTGATTGAAATAACTCTTTTAGAGATATAAGCTCGCCTTTGTACACATTAATTTATAACTGTATGTCGTTTTAAAATGTGTAATAAAGAATTATAAATAAATAAATTACATGTTATACATTTCGTTCTCTTGATAAAATCTCTGTTGGTACAAACCACCAAAATTGTACACTTCGATTTTGTATAAGTTAAGACGTGTGGTTCCCCGCTCAGAATAGAGCCCCCCCAAATCTTCCCGTGCGTGTCGTCATGGCGACTAAGGCAGCAGCATTATTCTGTGTATATTAAGACCATTACTGCGATCACCAACCCGCCTGTCAAGCGTGGTGATTATGGCAAATCCCCCAATGGAAAGCCCACCAAAAGATACATTCTATTGGGGAGGCTTATGTTCAGCAGTGGACGTACCTATATAGGCTGATGATGAAAACTTTAAACACCTTGGCCGCACTGCTTGTCACGCACAAAATGACAAAAATAACTGATAAAATATTATGAAAAATATATTTCATATAGAAACTAAACGAAAATATGTCAGACATTCACACCAATTATCCAATCCTAAACTATGCAGAGCCTGTGCTATGGTTATCTACTAGATAACGGATACACATACTTAAATAAATATATAAACATCCAAGACTTGGGTACAAACATTCATATTCATCATACGAACACATGCTCCTAGCGAGATTCGAACCCGCAACTTCCGGCGAGGCAGTCCGAGAACTACCCGTTCCGCGACGGAGGTCGTCAAGATATACTCGTACATAAAGACCATTAATAAGTTTTTGTTGTTGTTACAAATGTCGAACTTAGCCCGTTCTTCTTCTTTTAGTACCTTGAAAGGAAACGTGTAAATAGTTATTTAAGTAGATACACAAATTTTGGTATTTACGGAACCATTATGGTGTGAATTCATCCCTCCGTCCGTCTGCCACAGCTGATTAATTCAGCAACTAGGTACTAATGCTATCGACCTGAAATTTGGAAAAGTAAAACTAATAACAAATAATGCATGCCCATATCAAGTGGAGTATCGTATGTAATAAGCATCTTATAGTCCGACTCGCATTTGACCGGTTTTTTATATACTATATGGACAGAGGTGTTTCAATTCGATAATCTACACTAATATTATAAAGAGGAAAGATGAACTCGAAACTACTGGACCGATTTCAAAAAATCTTTCACCAATCGAATGCTACATTATCCCTAAGTAACATAGGCTATAAATTATTACTATTAAAAATTAGGGATCCCTACTAAAACTTCAATAACGTAACCCAAGGTGTAAAAAGATTTGCCATTAAATGTCTTTCGGGAGTGGGAGCGAAAGTGGGAGTGGGAGCTGAAGTGGGAGCGGGAGCGGAAGTGGGAAATGGAGCGAATTCTGTAGTCGCGGGCACAACTAGTAAATAAAGATACTAAAAATACAAGTTTTCCCCCGACTTTTGCCACAATATAATAAAAACAGTTCACACCCTTGAAGAGGTGTCTAATATTTTATAAAACTTTCCCGCGTCCTGTTCGGTCGGTCTACATTGTGCACCTCCATTTTCCCCGGGATAACAATGTGGTGCATGACGTTGACGGATGACGTGGCTTACTCAGCCAGAACCAGCCAATTCTCAGCTCCTAGCAAGCTTTTCCACGTCGACTAGTATTTATAAAGGCGTTTATTTTCGCTAATGTGTGAACAATCGACGTCTTGTTTTAACAGATATGGATTGGTCTATGATTTATCTGTGTTTAAATAATGTAGAATAGTATTATTCATTAACAGTATATACCTATGTCAGAGTGACAGTATAGGTATATAATATTACTCGTATTTCCGGAATGCGTTCTCTATTCCGAAAATAGTATAATATCGTCGACGGAAATTTAAATTGGCGTAAGGGGACTAACCACTACTTTTCAGGAGCCGCAAGTTTTTTTTTCTTTTTGACTAACTATTTTGTTTGTGCACCTATATTAATAATGTCAACGGATAGAGTATAATTGAGATAGAACCATTCGATATACAATTGGAAACTGAGTTTGGAATCTAAAAAAACGATTTTGACATTTTGTCCCTTATACGCCATATTAAATAGTGGTTGTTGGTATTCCAACACAGAAAATTTACTTGTTCCTTTTCAGTTACATTCATTTCGTATTCATTCAGATACATTATGGCTCGAATCACACGTACCATATTAATTGCTTTCCCAATAAATAAAGTCAAGTTTAAGTTAGTGCACAGCAGACCCAGATATGCACATTTGGTCCTTCGAGCCGGATTGAAACCAGTGACCTAGCCGGATGAAGTGGTGGGGACTACAAAAACTGTGCAAACTGAGACTCGGACGTGACTTTGTATTTTAGAGAATAGCACTACTGATACTGCAATGTTATCACTCAGTTGACGAGTATTTAAGCTGACAAAATGTTAGATTTTAATTATTTAAAAAATTTACCCTCATCATAGTTTACCATACCGACAAGGTAGATCCAAAATAAATATTGTAATACCTATTGCATTTCTTGATTGTACAAATAAACGAATTATGAATTATACCTACAAGTGTCACAGCACACTTACAAAAACCAAACAACTTGCAAAAACCATTCAGTAGCTTGTTGATTCTAGCCCAGCTAGTTCTGATCGAGTATTCATGGTTGCAATAACTTTCCGTCGTCAGTTAAGAGGCTTGCGAGCAGATGTTTCGATATTTATTTACCACAATGCGGTCACTGCGGGAAACTTACCCGCTTAGTTTTCAAATAACTGTTTTCATTATTCAATAATTATCCTCTTTTGAGCACAGTCAATGAGCTTAGGAATTGCGGACTATTTTATAAAATTGTAAGTACTCAATAGTCTTTAAAGCTTATGTTTATCAATATTTGGATGATTTTGAACATAATCTTGCTGGGTTCAAAAATAATTTAATAATTTAATAAATATTTAAATATTATTTTAAAGATTTATAAAATAAATTACTTGTGACCAATATGTCGATTATAAATAAAACCTAACTACCACAAGGTAGATTAGGTAAATAGTAATAAATAAAAATAAATAATGTATATGTCTACGACTACCAAACGTGGAGTCCCGAGTTTCTACAAAAAATATTTCTTTTACATATCATCGCTGTTTAGGAAAAGTTGCTGAAGCGCCTAGATAGGATTTTACGGAAGAGAATGGAAAACATATATTTTTATCTAAACATCCGATGTCGATAAAACAAATTGTTATTTTATCAAAATCTGATGTTCAGATAAAGAAATAATAATTTTTTTAGGTAAAAATATTTATTTTTAATTCTCTATCGTAAATGCCTACAATGGCGCTTCAGCAACTTTTCCTAAAGAACGACGAATAGGTATATACCTAAATAATCAATACATTCACAAATATAATCCCAAATTAGGATTTACCCCTTTCCTATAGGAATTAGACAAGTATGGGGACAATTCACAAACATGACATCCAGTCCGACCGGGACCAACTTGTACAAAGTGTTCTCTCCCCAGTACCAAACCCATGAGCTCCATTGACCAGTCAACGAGGCGGTCCTAAAGGACTTAAGCTCTTTGTCCACTTTAAATCCCTTTTAAAACCCTAAGCCATTGACATACAGGTCAAAGCCGAAGCAGAAGTTAAAAATTCAGGACCCGTGAAATACATTAATTATGTAGTAAGTTAACAGCTACACATAAGCCGGTCCTATGTTTGAAAGCTTATCCTGATCCCGCAGCTCAGCTCAGTCAATGATTCACAACCCCTAATTGCTTCTTCCAGAAGTGGCATCATCTATAAATATAATAACACCGGAAAGTTTGCATGTCTGTACATTGAAAACATTTGCAAGAAATAATAATTAGTGAAATATAAGTGATTTGGACATTTTGTGTATTTGTAGATTTATATCAGAAAAAATAGGGCTTAACTTGCAATAATATTTAGTCATTATTACATCGCAATCGACTAAATCAATCAGAACATTATTATTATATTAAATTAAAGTTTTTAAAAATTCTATTACTTACATTGCACTAGTACAAGATAAAAGAATATGAATAGATAAATAGATAGAATGATGTTAGGCGGGATTAAGTTACGTAAGTTCGGATTTAGATAACCGAGGACTGTACTAATATTTAAGAAGAGAACGGGAGAGATGGAGGGGGAGTAGGGAGTAGGTAGGTCGAGTAGGGAGGGGGTGGAATCGAGAAGGGGAAGACTACACATATGCGGTTGTAGTTCTGACTATTACCTCATGTCCACTGCTGGACTTAGGCCTTCCCCAATGAACGCCACCATACCCGGTCCTCCTCCCTCCGCATCCCGGCTGGATGCCCACATACCGGCCATTTTCTTTAGGTCGTCGGTCCATCTGGCGGCGGAGCGTCCCATCCTGCGCGTGCCAATCCGTGGTCTCCACTCCAGAACTCGTCTGCCCAACGGACGTCGATTCTGTGACAGATGTGGTCCGCCCACTGCCACTTCAGCTTGCTAATCCTTTCGGCTATGTCGGTCACCTTCGTTCTTCGTCGGATCTCTTCATTACGAATCATATCCTTTAAAGATACGCCGAGCATAGCCCTCTCCATAGCTCGCTGAGCGACTTGAAACTTGTGGATCAGGCCCACTGTCAGTGTCCACGTTTCTGCACCGTAGGACGCACTGATTAAAGACTTTTGTCTTTAAGTATTGTGGAATAGGCGAAGTGAAGACTTGACGCAATTTTCCAAATGCTGCCCAGCCCAACTGGATTCTTCTGTCAGCTTCCCTATCAAAATTGTTTCTACCCAACTGTATTGTCTGTCCTAGGTAGACGTACTCCTGAACAATTTCGATATTGACATTATCGACGATCACCGGGCTTAGGTCGATGTGTGAGTTGGACATGACTTTCTTCTTGTCTACAATCATCTTAAGACCTACTCGTCCTATGTACCGTCCTATGTACAGTTCCGTACAATGCGCCCAGCAAGGGAAAGCAAATACATCCGGTGCCCCAAATGCTAACCTCACCTGCTCGCGGTGCACGCTGCTGATTGACCAACGAAGCTCTGGCGACCGACAGTAGCGGTAGAACCATTCAATAATTAACTAGGCCATAAATACCACAGACCGGTGGCAGGCAGCGGTTCCAGGCCTAGTAGTGCGATGGCCAACACGTCTGTCCAGCGTTCCATTATGCGCAAAGCTTCGTCATAAGCAGCAACCAAAAAATGCGGCCCCCAGTTCCCGGCGGCTATATATACCTGGCTCAAGAAGGTGGCTGAAGGCGGCTGGATGCGGAGTGCGGATGACTGTGTGTGTTGGCTTTTATTGAGGAAGGTGCAGCAGTGGACGTCTAAGGGCTGATTTGATGATGATAATTTATTGAACTGCATCGAATTTTCCCTCCGGAGCGATCGGTCTACTTTCCCAAATGGTCAAATTTCCTCTTCGGTCCACTTTTCCTATCGGTCCACTTCCATCAGACCACTTTAAGAAGAAGTGATATAATTTTGATCGCAAACTGTTAAAGAAACTTGAAACCAGGCAGATAAACAATTTAAATTTTCTAAAGAAAATTATCTTAGTTAAGTTGTTTGTTGAATTCGGAGATATTTTAGCATAAAATATGTATAATATCAAAATAAACGACGCAACTCTTTGAAACTTAACGACACGACTAATAAAACTCTACATAAAACATTTAGGCACCGATGTAACTCCCAACCCGAAATGCGTTTTAAATTTCATCCCCTCGTAAAATCCCGCAATTGGAACGGTTTAATATGGCATAGTAGAGTGGAAAACCTCTCACGTGGTTACAGACCTAGGTTTAGTAAGTACGCAATAAAACTGTGCTTGACTTACGTATAAATATGTATTAAAATTTTGTAAAATTTGTAAGTATTTACTTTAGATAACTAATTAAGATGAAACACGAGGTAAGTTTTAATAACTCAGCTCAGCAATATCAAAGAAATAATATTAGGACTATTTTGGTATCGTTTTAAAAAAACATCGTATCACCAGGGGTACATCCAGAGGCACGGTGGGCCTAGCAAACAACTTGATCCGCGTGAACTTTTGTGTGGAGGTGGAATTTATAAAAAACCTTTCATATACCATTTGAGGAACGTCTATGTAAAATTTCAAGTTTCTAGACCCGTTGGGTTTGAGCTATAAGTTGATAGATCAGTCAGTCAGGTCAGGGCACGTCAGGGTAAATGATCGTATGAAGCAATATATGTAAAGGGGAGCAAGACATGTATGTATGTGTTATTTTATAATTACTTATAATTAATGTTTCTGGTAATAATATATTTATTATACTGGAATGTAAATATTGGAACTACTGGAACTTTGAGCAAGTTTAATATTTGCTATTAAATTATATTACCTAGTCTTGTGTTATTTATTCGATTTCATAAAAACTACAAGTGCTACGGCGTAGCATTCGTAGCATAACCCTTTTCAGCTCTGCATCTCGTCGTTGTAACAAATGCTTGTCCCGTGAGCCCGGTCAGAGCGTTTCAAAACGGTTATTTATTAAAAAAATAATGACAAACAAATGATATACAAATAAATCTCGGTAACAATGCTGGATTTTATATTGTAATGCCCTTGCAGGGCTCATATCAGTGCTGATGTATTATTGTTACATCTTATTAACTATATGCAGCAATAAATTAAATATTAATATGAACCTATGGTTGGTTAGTATGCTCTCTTAATCACCACGATTGGCAGGCGAATTGATGATCGCAGTAATGATCTCACAGAATAACGCGGATGACCGTCCCTGGTGTAATCTTTTAATCACCTTGATGAAAACTTGAAAAAAACTTTACAGTTAACACAGTATTTAATTGTAAGGAACTTTTAAGTAAATTAATACCTGTATCAGGGGTTCCGGAATATCCATATTAACATTAACATTTCATCGCAAGTACATTAATGACGTAACCTTATTCCGATCCCTGTTTATTACTAAATGCCACAAATTCATATACTCGTAGTAAGGTTCTGTTTCAGTTTTAGCCCATTGTTCACGTGTCCATTTTAATTTTGCCCGCAAATCAACGAAGTGACCGGCGCGGCTGCCGATCCGGCGTTTGCCCTAGGCAAATACGGCCGGGCCAATTACGCCCGGATTTCGACCATTGTTAGAAATATGCCAATTGTTACCGCAAAAAAGTTTACTATGTGCGGTAACAATACCAGTTACGCTAATAAATTGAGATATTTTGTTTCTTGTTTTAGTTTCCGGTATATTCATTGAAGTGACGGGGCCTTTATGCTTTTAGTTCGATATGTAGGTTGCAATCGGGATCTAGCAAGTTTCAATATTTAAGTTGGAAAATTTAAACTCTAGCCAAATTTGAACTGACAGTTTCGTCCAATTTTGAATAATGGTTGGCTGAAAATATTATTATTTTAAGGTTACGCTGAAACCATTGGCATACCTAAATAAGTAGGTATACCCCAACCCCGGAACTCCACTCAATACCAACGAACTGATGTAATTATCTGCCACCTATACTGGAGCATCAGCCTATCCCTACAAATTTGTGTGTGTGCGTAAATTGTTGCAGGGCTGTCAGAAGCGAGCGTGCGAGCATAGCCGATCGAAAACGACTACGTTATACGTCAACAACAAAAATACTTGTCTTTCTTACTTATCGGCGCCGGGAGGGGTCCGATAGCGTGCACTGAAACTAAATAATATCCATACCTTATTGATTTCAAATTAAAACCTTAGTAAATCGACAAATCGAACGGCGGCATACCTGTAGTGTGTACTCCCAACCGTACTTCTACTGTGTGGGCGACGTAAAACTGGCAGGGAGAGGTGAATGACGCATATTTACGTAGTAATATTATGTTTTATTTTTAACCGATTTCAAAAAAGAACGAGGTTCTCAATTCTACAGTAAGTTATTTTTGTTTATTGTTTTTTTTTGTATGTTTGTTACGCGATTACTCCGCCAATTCTGAATGGATTTGATGGTTATTTTTTGTTTGGTAGGTCATACTTCAGAGGTGGTCCCATATTAATATTAACGAAAAATTCATTTGGCACTTTTTGAAAAATCAACAAAGATAAAATATATATTAAGATTATTTTTGCCGTGTGGTTTCCGGTAGAGTAGAATAGGACCACTCCAACTCTTCCCGTGGATGTCGTACAAGGCGACTAAGGGAATTACATTATAATTTGGCACTTTTTGAAAAATCAACAAAGACAAAATATATATTAAGATTATTTTTGCCGTGTGGTTTCCGGTAGAGTAGAATAGGACCACTCCAACTCTTCCCGTGGATGTCGTATAAGACGACTAAGGTACGAAATTACATTATAAAATCCCGGAAATCACATTATAAAACATCAATCAGGCCTTCCCAACCCATCTGGTCAGCGCGGCGAGTGTAGGCCAAATCCTCCGTCTGTCTCCGGCAGATGTGAGAGGGTTGTGCTCCTGCGGTAGAGACAAAAATAACCTGATGATGAATATCGTTGATTGTCCTTTAATGCTCTTTGCTTTGAAGTAATTAAAATTTTATTTCTACTTTTTAGTTTAAGTTTGTACTTGTAGGTACTTGAAGTCTTTGTACTTGAAGTCGGTTTTTTTTTTTCTAAAAATCTATTTTATAGTTTATTAGAGAAACAATAAATTACGATTACATTAGACAACAGTTATATTAAACACTGAACACAAACAATAAGGTATAGTCTACACCCTTGACATTCTCACTATGACATAAATTTATAAATACTTTGAGCTTAAACTACACTAAACATACACTGAACCTCAAAGGCAAAGCCACCAAACAAGTTACTTCTATCTATGTATGTAGGCACTTACTCAATATTTAAACTAATCTAGCCATTTCTCTCACACAAAGTTCGATCGCATTCACTATGCTAAAAGCACGGACTATTATACTGAATCCCAAAGCTATCAAACAAGTTACTCGTATGAAAGCACTAGTCACTTGATATAAGGAATACTAGGAGAGTATCCGTGGTTCATCTTTCATGAAAAAAAAAATTATAGGTCTTAATTAAGGGTTTTTAAAAATTAAGAACACAAACTTCAGCAGTTACAAGTTGTAACAATCAAAGGAGAATGCCCAAAATTGTATGGAAGTTTGCCCTTGAACTTTTAATCTTGCGTCTGGATCAAATTGTCGTCACAATACAGGCAAAATACTCAGGATCATTATAAAAAGAAAATCGTTTAAATATTTAGTGGGAAAATTCAATAATCTTACTTGGAATAAAATCTTCGTTGGCATGCAGTTTTCACAAAACCGTGGGTATATAGCCACGATTAACCGCTCCAGATATAGATGTCATAGTGTTGTTATTAGTCGACGACGGTATATTGCATTCGACACTACATTAGGCTCGTTAAAATAGATTGTTTCACCCAAATACACAATGTAAACAAACGGACCAAAACAAGTGTTGAAATCATATCGGATATGACGTCACAGTACGAAACCATAGTGCATATCAATAGTGAGGTTCAACTACATCGATTTAACAAATTGAATAATCGATATTTCGGTTACGTAACAATACTTTCATAAATATCTTTTAAGAACGTGTGTATCACTTTAAATCAGTACAAATAATGTATTTCCAGTCATTAAATGAAAAATATGATGGGTGGATTATCGCGCTAGTAACTGAAAGGTAGTATCAAATATTGTTGCCAAATATCGATTATAACTATATATAGATTTTAATTCTGCTTTCACTACTCTAGTTGAAAAGATGCCGGTCGGCCGGCGGAAATCAATCAACGTTTTTTATATGTTATTTTTAAACTCCCTATTCCATTGGCTTTAAATTTTTTTTTAAGGAATTCATAATTCAGACCAATATTTTTGGTACATGAATGGTGAAGACGCATCTTAGGCCCACTTTTGGGCATTCTCCTTTGATTACAAAACATTTTTCAATTAAATATCAAGTTTTCTTGAAAAACGATAAAACAGTAATTTAAATTAAATTAAAAGTCAAGATTAAATATCATTTATTCAACGTAAATTCCATAAAGAGAAGACGTTATTACTGTAACTATGAACGAAATTATGTGACATTGTGGAAAGAGTTAATTTAAAGATACTACAAAATGTAGAATAAAAAAATAAGTAGGAACGACAAAAAATAATAATTTGTATTTAAGGTAGTAATAGGTACAATTTATAAATCGTATATTTATTTTAAAAGACTTCGTGAGAAAGGAGGGTGCTAGTATGATCCAGCACTACTATATATGATCCATAAAGTGATCAATTTAGTTGGCTTTAGTATGTTCTAAATGCATAAAAGGGGAAGTCAATGTACTTTAATGTGAAACCGAATGCAATCGAATTTGCGATACTATCTCTAGTCATACAAGTGTAACTGTCCATTATACTGAAAAAAAGAAATAGCTAAACTAGTTTAGCTAGTCGAAAAATAGCCAAAGTTTACCTAGCAGTAAGCAAAATTTTGTTTAAATTTGTAAACTGATTTTGTTGTCTATCCCAAACTAGTCATGCTATTCAGAGTTTAATTGGTATTAGATAAAATTTCAACGAATACTTATTAAAATAAGATTAATCTGCGCGGACAAAATGTTTGATTACAGGTAGACAGAGTAGACACACTTATCAACTACTTATAAGCAATACGTTTAGTAATATTTTACCAAATATTTATCTAAACATAATTCAATGTAGTTTATTAAATGTTTGCAAACTAATATAACCAAGCCTAACTAAAATTATCTATCTCATTACAAACAAAGTTTAGCAATTTTAACAAAATGAACTTCATCATCATCACGTGAGCCCTTAGACGTCGACTGCTGGACATAGGCCCTCCTAAATAAACGCCACTACGTCTGGTCCTCTGCCCTCCACTTCTAGCCGCTTTATAGGCCACCTTTTTCAGGTCGTCGATCCATCTGGCAGCGGAGACTACCACGCTGCGCGTGTCAATCCGCAGTCTCCACTCCAGAACTCCTAATAACGGCCGTAGGCGTGCTAATAATACGGAACTCTCACTTGGCCGGTTTTTATTTCTGACCGTAAACATATTGTTTTCAGGATCTCTACTCTACGAAGGGTCTTCTCTTACGATTTCAAGAAAGTGAATTATTGAACAATGCTCCTAGAAGAAAACTTTGCAGAATCATCTCAAACGAATCAAAAGATAACCCAGAAAAAATGAATCAGCAGTTCAAGATTTTATATACCAATTAGCTCTTGAAATAGGTCCTAATTAAGCACTGTTACGCAACTGTTAATAGGCAAAATTTATAGTTCAAATCAAATAGAGTAAAATAATTTATGGTTATTCTTATGTTATTTCATGTGAAGAGATTTTATTTTGTTTCATAAAGTCAATATTTAATTTCTTTTACCGTGCTGTAACTGTAATTTAAAAAAAAGCGAATTGCCATTGCAATGAGGTAATTAAATGACTAAAATAATATTGACTACAATTTTACTAAGGCTTTTGCGATTGGAATCCAATTCAGCTATTTATTGTATGGTATAGGGCTCCCGCAGCTTGCAGATCGATATTCCGTTCAACTAATTTAATTATTAGTAAAAAGTAGATGGCTTTTTACTAATGATTAAGTCTAGATTAGTTCTAAACCATCCAACGATAGGTAGCAAAACAGTCACAGCAATAAATAGATAAACAGTTTTGTTACTATTAGATAAATAGTTTAGCTATTCTTAATCAAACAAATTGGCTATGTAAGTGGATAAAGTTCTGGAAGTAACAAATCAGTTTAACTACTATTTAAATGCCGTGAAATTAACGATAGCCAAACAGTTTTGTTAAAAGAACCAAACTTTTTTATTTAAAGTCAACTGAATCAATTCAGTAAATTATAACGAAACTTCACTTTACAAAACCCATTTTAGCTACTAGTAGCACTCAGTTTGACAGTCCCCCGATCTATGTTAAAATTTTAGCTACTGTTGCGCAAATTTTTTTTTCAGTGTTTCTGACAAGCCACACACTTCATACACAATAAGGTTTATTTATGCATACACTTATTGTTCGTAACTTATACGATTCATTGAATTAGGTAGATTCAATGTACTTTTATGCAGATATATCTAGCACGTACCGTATGCGTATTTATTTTATAATATTCGTACCTGTACATCAATATTTTATTAAAATGATGCCAAACATAACAGCGCCCAGGAATTAATTATTTCATATTCACGGAACGAATAACCAAAAGCAGTGAAGGAAAATTCATAGCTGGACTGTTTCTAAACAGCATATTTCAATTAGCCAAGTTTACTTTGGAAATGTTAACTAAATTAACAAAGCATTCATTTGAGGTGTACAGCCGTAGGGCTGGACCGGAGAGGTCCGCTGTAGGAACTGAACTAGCCACGGAGACGGCATTACGTTTCAAATTAGCGCACTGGTACAATAATAGTGCATTGATGTGAATCCTTTGTTGATTTATATATATATACTAGCTGTTGCCCGCGACTTCGTCCGCGTGGACAACTTAACATCACAAATTATGATGTATTTCCCGTAGGAATTGAATGTTTTTTCGGGATAAAAACTATCCTATATCCTATTCCAGGATCTAACCTCAATGTGTGCCAAGTTTAAGCACGATCCGTCCAGTGGTTGTA
Source organism: Esperia sulphurella (assembly GCA_947086405.1). NCBI lineage: Eukaryota > Metazoa > Arthropoda > Insecta > Lepidoptera > Oecophoridae > Esperia > Esperia sulphurella. Next base: position 11,755,839 of record OX352264.1, read on the forward strand.
GCGTGATTGAGTAACAAACATCCAAATATCCAAACTTTGGCATTTATAATATTAGTAGGAAGAATTCTCCTCAGTCCAAACCATTCGGCGACCATTTCGGGAGCTCAAGGGTAAATCTGATGGTAATTCAGTGAGAAATAGTAATTTTGTTTTGCTTTGTGGCGCCTGTTATTTCCACTCCAGTACTGACGAAATAAAGACACACCTTTCAGGGGTGCACCATTAATTACGCACGTCTGTAAAATCCTAAGAGCTACGTCACTGAAATTTAAAATGTCGAAAAGGAACAGTACTAGTCACTCGACCTATGTTGTTACGTCATTTTTACCTAATGTAAGCTTTACCATGTAGTTTATGAATTAAATGTAAGCACTTCCACATACAAAATACCATACAAAACACCATATTGTAAATTAATTGACTAATACTCTAATTCAATAGTTATTGAACTATTGAATACATTTTGATGAAAGGTGAGCTAATCCTAAACAGATGGTGTATTCGTGCATATAAAGCAAATGCCTGAAAATCGAATAAGCAATGGACAATGGCTACTTCTTAAAATGACCACTAATAGACACACATATACGGAGGAACATTTCGTTTTAGTAATACCGACGACGAATTAGGCAAAACAAAATAGTTGAACATCTTAACCGGGTTCGCATCGTTCTGTATTCATTTGTGATTTGTTTTATGTCTGATCCATATGTTTTTTGACTTGGTTACAAAAGAAATCATGCCTTATTTAGATAGTCGCGTCACTTAAATTTTGCACTTGATTTCTGTAATAGTATTTTTTATATATTTGTATTTATCGGAAGAAAACAGTCTTTATTTTTTTACCCATAATATTAAATATCCTCATAAGTAAATATCAACAGTAACTTTATAGGCTAAATTACAAAGCAATATCACTTTACGTGACAGAAGTCAGAGTAAAGTCAACTCGTAGTTATTATAAATCTAATGGAATTTGAGACAGTCCTTGGTGTAAATAAGTGTTGTGTCTGCACTTACAACAATAATTGTGATGACGAAACTTCTTTTTGAACTATGAAAGAAACGCCTTTCCGAAACCCTGTCGCCGTAATTAATAGACGTCCCCGTCAGTAAATTATTAAAATTAAACCGTTTTGAAAGCCCAAAGACTCGCTTGCGGCCACAAGAAAGTTGCGAAATTCACCACAAAGCACAAAAGGCCGCACCGGAGGCCATTTGCTCAGCGTACGTGTTTGTTCGCGCCTAATTAAACACGGAGCACTGGAAATAGCAGGTATATCAGGTAATGATATATTCGTACCTGTTATTTTATAACGTACTAGATAAGTTGCCTGCAGCGTTGAGTTTCGTTTCTGGTGTTAGAGCGGAATGTTTCATATAAAGTTTGCAGCGACGCAACTTCAGTCAAAAGTTTGCCAGCAGGTAATTTACTAACCTGGGAGTAACATAGGTTAATTCTAACGTCTTCGACCGCAATCGTGTACCGCTTTTGTAATACTCTATGCACATACTTCCAGCGGACGATCCGCGACGGAATCTGCTTTATTCAAAGCGGTAGCGAACACGGCGCTCAACGATTCACATCGACAGACGGGTCACTCCAGCCCGGACAAAATCGAATTTCAGTAATCTGACTTAGTACGAAATATGTACTATTTTATAGCAGTGAAACAGCTCACGAGAACGCGGCAGGACACTCAATATAATAAAGGCTAAAATAGCTTGCCGCCGTGGGCAATCGGTCGGCGTTCTGAGCGGCGCGTGTGATGTCTGCCGCGATTGTCCATTTCGGCGGGTAGCCTGCTGTTGCATCTATACGTACAAAGGCCATCACATTTAAAACAGAGCGGATAATCCGCTGAATGACCACAGAGCTTAAATACCTATTCATTTAGCAAACAACTTTTGATGCTGTCAGACTATTCTTTAAATTTCAACCAGAATCGTTTTCGTTTCAAAATTTTGTTCCCTATTTGGACCATCATAATCGTTAGCATACAATTTCCACCTGTTATCAGTTTAGCAGTTACAAACAATTCATATTAGTGGCGTCATTCCGATAATGAGAGCGTTCGCGAACGTTTGCATTGCACCAACAACTTTGTTTATCTGCTAGTTGCGAACATTTCCAATCGCAACCGATGCACGATGCACCAAATAGTGCCTCAGTCAATATCGAATTACACGTATCTAGTCAAATTACCTATATCGAGGACTTATTCGTTTGATACAGAACAGACGTACCGTACAAACTTAACTCTATTGGATCAATTAGGAATTCTGATGAACTATAATATTGAATAAGACGTATAATATTGTAAGAGAATAAATTCCGTTAAATCAAGACTATGGGATATATATATTACATATACGAGTACATATTGTATTTAAACGAAAAAAAGAATAGTTGAAAGAAAAAACCTCTTGAATTGTTAACGAATTGTATGATGTGAAGTAAGTGACACTTAATCAAAGACAATGTATCTTTCGCCCCATTCGCCGAGATTTTTTAGGTTTTTAGTTTGAGACTTCTTTTTTATTTAGTTTTAGATTAACTTAATGTATTTATTTAGGTTGTTTAGAAAGAAATAAGTCGAGTACAATATTTTATTCCTGTTAGAACATCATACTCTCTGAATAAAGAAATAGTACTTGGTCAAAAAAACACATTCTCTTAAACATCAAAAGTATTTAAAGAAATGGTTTTTTCTCAATTAAAGAATCCTTTTTGTCTATGTGTGTTTTAAAGAATAGGCATTCGTACAAAAGTCATTGTTTCAGTTTGTTAATTCGAATCCAGGTAAGTGTACGTTATATATTTATACAATTTCTAAGACGGTTTTTCGAGAAAGGTGTATATCAAGCGGTATCCGAAAGCTTGTGTCATGATTTTAGTCTAATAGTCATCCTTTCTCCTTTATTCCAGTGCAAGAGTATTTCAAAATACGTCATTCACTTAACCCACAAATACTTTCTTTAGTGCAAGACTTACATCTTGTCTTACATCTCTGTGAGTAGGCCTCAAATAGGTATATTCATTTTAATGCGAACTCCCCAAAATTACGCCGCAATGAATTTCCAAATTACTTCAACAACTCATTATATAAAACGCTTTCACTCAACCTCAGTACAAATAATTCGCGCGAAACAAAAGCGGCTTATCCAAAGAAAGGCAAGCAGAATAAAATATTCTATTAGCAAAATCCGTTAGCTCATAATTCACTCAGAGAGTTGCGTCTGCGAGCATGGCAGGTGGTCTTAATAAATACGAGAATGGCCTATCGTGGAGTTAGTAATAAATTCAGAAGGCAATCAACGCCACGGGGCGGGTAAAAATATTAATAGTCGAGAAATAATTATGTATTCATGACTTCCGCAGGCGGATGAAGTGGGGGCAAGGGAGGGAAATAAATCCGTGGGGATTGGGTGAAGCCTTTGCGACGGCACAGGTTCGGTATGCTAATAAGATATAGCTGGGACTTTTCTCTTGACACACTGCTGGAAGTAGACCTTAAGAAAATGAAAGCTTGGTTCCAACATGCAGGGCCAACAGCCCAAATTTCGTTATCTGGTGTTGCCAAAAGATTTTTGCTATAGAATTCCGCAGTGAGAGAGATGCAATTTTAGAATTTTATCAAATAAAGCACTTTAAATATGTTTCGAATTTAATAATAAAATATTCAAACTATTATATATATTCAAATTGATATATATATATATATATATATAAAGATTTAGTATTGATATCTTGGTAAGTAGAAATAAAAAATATCCAACCAGATAGCCAGACTAAAGTGGGGATCCAAACTTTGTTCCTGATAGTTCATCTGTAATAAGTATAGTATTTATTAATTTCAACAGCACCGTGATCGGTTTGTTAAAATATCTCCACTAATAATGTGACAGTGACTGTTGGAATGCTGATTTTTTCTAACTAGACAAAGAATATTTTTGACACCTGGAAAACGCTCGGTTTCATTGGGAAAGTCTTCGTCCGCGAGCAATTTCTCGAGGCGACAAGTAATTATAAAAAATTGTTGCCACTATTCTTATATTGCAATGACGATGTATGTGCCTTCTGGTGGACGCCTTCTGTATTGTTAGGACATAGGCCATATCCCCAATGAACGCCACCACATCCGGTCCTCCATCCTCCGCATCCAGCTACTTCCGGCCACCTTCTTCAAGCTTATGTCCAGCAGTGGACATCTAAGGGCTGACATGATGATGATGATAGTCACGGCTCTTTACACATTACACACTGCATTTTCGACAAAAACAACGAGCGAAATCAGCTTTTCGCATCGCGATACAAGTCATCAATCAATCGTTAATCCAGCGATGCAATATCCATAAAATGAATAGCGGACGATGCGGACGGGGCGGGCGGACGGACGGACGAACGGCCTGCATTCGGACGGTAATTCTGGCGGAGCGAGCCGACGACAATGCACCAATCGGACCACCAATCTGCATAATGGATTGCTCGGCCGAACGCTTCGTCCGGTCGCCCGGTCGGCGCTCATTCAATTGTCGCGGTCGCCCGATGTGTCGCCCGTTATTACGGAATACGGAATTAATAATTTCACGGGTGTATGGTCCCTGCCACCGACCGGTCAGTTTTGTCTTTCGATTTCGATTTTGTAACACAGCCTTAACTACATGTCAGTATTAGTGGTCAGCAACTCGATTCCTTTGTTGTTGTACACCACTTCTCGTTCTTTTCCACATCCATATGTTGATGAGTACATATATTATAGTGTCTTTGCTAGGTTATTCACCACACTAAGTAATTCATGGCTATTTAACATTTATACCATCTTATCAACATCCATTGCTGAACATAGTATTTTTATTAAGCGGGATATATATTAACTGGTAGTGTTGGTCATCTTCGTACTAAATATACTGTGGACATCTTCTCATACGTGTGCAGGTTTACTTACGATATTTTTTTTACCGAAAAGCCTGTAGTTTAAAAAAAAACATTGCGGGAGGCTCTAGCGTTCTTCCAACCACTAAGGTACTATCAAAACATTATGTTTGGTGATGAGTATTTCCTTTAAATTCGTAGGCAGCTTAGAACCCCAATCTGTGCAGCTGATCTAACACTCGATCGATGACTTCTTACCATTTTGTGCATTAACCATAACATTTACGTACCTACTATCTCTATAGGTAAATAGACAGACCTATAACGCAGGTTTATTCATATTATTACAATTATTTTTATACTACCACTTCAGGATACAGCTCTTTACAGCAGTTCACAAATTGACATAGTTATAGCAAAGATAATATATACTAGAGTGTTATAGTTATTTTATTTTATATTCTAATTATATGTTGACTGCCACTTTTCCGCAGCTTAATTGTATAATGTAGAAACTGGTCTTTGTTTGCCATGTATTTCCAAACGCCAGCCATGTATAAAATAATTATAAAACAAAATGTAAACAAAACAATGTCGACGAGTTCTCAATGTCCCAAAAGATTAAAATAAAGTATTATGTATGAAGTATACATCTTCCATAATAATACTAAACTTGTTTATCATGATGTTGTATGCTTATTTATCGGGACTTTAACACGTTTTTCGAGCAAGGCCTCGGTCCGACCTAGCTCCGCGGGTGGCACTAAGATCTACGACCAATAACGTCGCTTAATCCAAGCCTGGCTTTGCACCAGACACTTAAGATTTACTGGCACCACATATGTGTGGCCGTATAAAGAGATTGAATTACGGTATTGAAAATAATTTGTGTATATATATAACAGCCCGTAGATACGTAGATTTTTGAAGACGAAGTGACTAGGAATTAAGGATGATTAAGACTTAATAGAAATGGGATTCTTTGAAGAACAAAAAACTAAGGGCACAGACAGAACTGGAAGTATCAGTGAGCAGATATTTGTTGCAAAACCAGTTCTACAGTAGATATCGTACACTGGAATTGCGGTGCACGCATCAAACCCACCATAACAGGCCATAGCTCTGGTGGTACGGTAGGTATTTTAAAGTAAAACCATATTATAACCATACTATATTTAGTGTTATCAATCGCGGTGTGACCATACTCCATTAAATAAAATAAAAAGAATCTTTATTTTCTTTAAAACAAAAGAGACATAAGAAAGTGTAGGGGCTGACGACTCCTTTTAGACTCGGAGAGCCTGTGACAGGAGGTACCGCTCTCAGATTCACCGTAAGCACCTAACGCTCTCTAACAGAAATATATAAAAAATATAAACTAGTTGTTCAAGTCCTGACTCCCAAACTAGATAACTTTTATTTCAGGAGTTAGTGTTTTAATCTGTAATCCCAGTAAGATTAATCTGCTATCATTTAAATTGAAAAAAATATGATACATTATGTTTTTTTACGGATTTACAAATCCAAAACAAATGACATCGCGTGGTGTAAGCGTTTGCGTGTGTGTGGTGTATAATTAAATGATAATAATTTCCATTTATCAAATTTAATTGAGAGTATGAAATGGATCGGTGGCCTAATAATTGTAGCCCGAAAAGGTTAGATGCGGAAGGCGAAGCAGTGGGTGTGTGATGGCGCGATGGGGTGGGCCTATGTACGAACGGTAGACATTAGCAAGCTGGTAAGCGACGTAGAAAGCCTAAGGGACACAATCAAATTTAATCACTCGATCCTGTATCGCAGTTCACTGCTATAAAATAATCCAACAATTCCCGTTACAATTTCAGTGCAGCAATTGGAATCCATGAACAGCGCAACTCGTATGAGCCGCGTTGGTCAATAGAAAAACACAATGGACCCAATACAATAGGGTCCATTCACTGGTCTTAAACGGTCGCAGCCAAATGGAAATTTTAGAGCTCGCGACCGTATCGCCTCGCTCGATTTTTTTTTTTCAGAATTCGTGCCACTTTTGTGTATACAGTCTACGATACCTAAGGTATTACAAAAGTAAATGGGAAAAGGACATTGTACTTACAAATAAGAAAATTTGAAGTATATCAACAATTCTTACTCAAATACCTCTACCATAATCAAGTTCGCATAAACATCATAGATCAAGTTTCACACTTTAAAGCACTGCAAGTAAGCAAACTTCATCTACCTTCTAGCAGGCGGCGACCTCTGCCGAGGCTTATAAGTAGTTCTCATTGATATCGTGGACCAAACTTGGAAATAAATATTTGTATTATTTTAATTATTCAAGCGCAGACCTAGCACACAATAAATGATGCGACAAATATCTCTTATTTACTCCAAATTCAATCCCTAAGTCTCCATTAACCAAGATTACACTACTATAATTAGAAACATCTTGGGACCACAGCTTTGTTCGGATTATAATAGACTATTATATACCTCAGAGGATCTGAGCACCGAATTGATATTCCGCAGATGGTTACCGTAAATAAACAATGTTGGAATCTAGAAACACTACTATGGAATTGTAACTGACTAAATGAAAACTTCGACGAAAACTTTTTGAATATGAGTATTTTATGAAATACAACCCTTGCATACTAAGAAAAAGAAAGAAAGGTTTTTGTGGCTGGTGAGACGGAATTCGACATTGCATTTAGAGGGAGGAAGGAGTGCAGGGATGGAAGGATGGTGGGCGGGGGGGAAGAAGGGAGGGGAAGGGTTAGGTCGATTTAGTCGCGCCTAAATCTTGCGATACAGTTACCGACTGAACTCGATCCATTTGTTGTTTGGTACTGTTTATTTATTATCAAAATGTTGCCTATAGTGTAAGTTTTATTGATAGCTTCAAACTGTGTTGGAAATGTGTGTATGTCGATAAGTAGTCGTCAGAATAGAAAAATCTATTGCCGACAAAAAAAAAAACAGTTTTTTTTGCAGTCGCAAAGATTACACCTATCGGCAAAATTTGGAACCTGCCTAAGCAGAGACGATGCTTGAGTGTTTGCAGTAACTTCACTATTGAATTTGTCAACATACAAACTATCAAGTCAGTGGATTAGAACGGCGAATTTCGGCCACTAGGAGAAAATTCATTTATTCTTAGACACAGCACAAATACAATGTTACAAATAGGTCACATACAGAAGTACAGCAAGTAAACATAACAATGAAACAGTAGCAGTGTAGCCCGTGCTGTGCTTCAGAAAGGGCCCTGACTCAGCATAATGTCGCAGCCCAGCGGCGCGACGCTGATATTCTGCCAGGACCGTTACTACAAAAGGTACGTGATGCGTTATGAAGGTCACAGTAAACTGTTTTTTATTATTATTATTACATGTGCAAACCGGTCCAATTTATGTTAAATAAATGTTAGTGTTTATATTAATAATGCATAGTAATAAATATGTTTTTGTTTTATATGATTTGCATACATACATAAGATATACGTACAATATAAATACCAATTTACATTACAAACTAATCTCTCGATAGGACCGTAAATCGTTATACAATAGTTTAGTTTTGAGAGGACAAGGGAATCACATAGCTTCATACAGAGCTACCTCTGTGTTAATAAAAGATCGAATTCTGTATAAAACTCGGAGCGCTGCCTGGTGCGAATCTAATTGTCGTCAGTGACTCTAAACTCTTGACATAAAACGGGTATTGAGAGAGAACCAGTGATAGTGTCAAAAGGCTGTTGCGGACAGCCTGCGAAGGCCGGTCTAACGAGCGCAACGTATCATTTGCGTACGAGTGTGAAATCAAAATGTCTGCCTCTCTGTGGCCAGATAACAATGTGATTCCACTGTTTGCGGACTACGGGGCTGCGAATGTGGTATCAACTCATTTACCAACATTATTCACAAAATCTCGCTACATTTGAGAAATGGATTATGTTTTGGTAATTTTTTAAGGAGCGTCCCTTAATCTACATAATGGAATTCTTTGAGCTATTAGAATTATTTTCTCCAATGGCAGCTCCACTGTATACTGTGACATCCATATAGACATCTGACAATTACCTAAATAGGAACAATAAGTTCATAAACATTACTACATTATATACATTTGCTCTAGGTAGTACCACAAGAGCTCTGTTGCTCTATTACCATCTTGGACAGTCCAAGTTGAGTTGGACTAAAATTATGGAATTACACGTCTGAGTGCCTGTACACTTGTAACTACTACTAACTACTTCAATTTTTTTTTTAAATTATATGATCTTTAGAATGAAGCAGAAGCGTTTACATACATATAAGATTTTTTTCTATTTCTCGGGATACTAAGTATCAACACATTAGTGTAAGGTGCACCATAATCTGTATAGCAACTATTTGATGATAGAGCAACAAACATACACACTTTCGCTTTTATAATACTAGTTTGATAAGAAAGGATAAGTAGGAAAACAACTGCAATACAAATCGAATATTTAAAATTTTACTTTGATATACAACGTTTGAAGGTGCATGTGCATGATATTTTTTTGATTCCAGTGTTTAGTTATCTACATATAAGTTGAATTGTTAATTAAATACCATAAGGTCTTTATAAAATTTATTTGTTAGTCGTTTTCAGCATCGTATACAACGTATAAGCTGATCGAACTATCTGAAAATGACAAAAGATATATGTTAGAATATGCAGTTTTACGTAAATTAAGTTGAACGTCATGCAGTTCATAAGAAAGATAAGATATTATTATATTATCTAATCTGCCCATACCCTTTTTCTACAGATGTTTTAAACATACTACGTAACAGGTGTTTTATATATTTCATTCCAGATTAATAGTCCTATGAAAACAAACGCATTTGCGTCTCGAAAACAAAATACACAATAGATGGTGTTCCTAAGTGGACTGCAAAGTTTACATGGTAATACAAACCTGTTTTTGCTGCTGGTGACCCTTTCATGTATATGTTACCGAGACGTAAATAGCGTTGGTTTTCATAGGACTATTAATCTGGAATGAAATATACATTTATGAATTTTATGATCGTACAAATGCTGCTCTTTACTTGCCGTAATAAATGTGTTCAGTGAAAGGGGTATGATGCTCGCAACACGCGGTGTGATCGGAATCGACCAGCGGGCCATTGCGATCAGGAGCTGGCGTCGTAACCGCGGTGACAGGGACAACCAGTCGCCCAGGTACATCGAGTTCGCGACCGAGTCACTCTACAAACAGTAGCAACAAGAATTAGACGTGTTTGATATAAGTCATAAATAATATATAGTAATACAATGTTACCTACTTCATACTCCACAAGACCTCCGAAGTAGCAGTACAGAAATATTTGTGTTTGAAGAACACAGAAAAATACCACAAGAAAACAAAATGGTACAGATAATATATCCGTCTGAAACAACAAGTTTTTTTTCTTAAAAAAATAACCCTAAGTCTTGACGTAGACTTTGATGTATTAAACGAATAGTTTACTTACTAAACTCAATTTGTATATTATTAAACAAGCAGTACTTGATGCAGTAAAAAATTGGAATACAATGGCACTGTTGAATACGTCATTGACTTCCCTTACGAACCTGAAACATTGTTATACTTCTTCCACTTACCAAGATAATAACTAAAAAACTGGAAGCAAAATAACTAACTGAAGCACAAGTTAAACATGTTGACATAAATTTGCGAATAGATGCCGTATTTATAAAAGATGTTATAATTGGAAAAAATAATATTAAAAATACCCACCAAAGTATCCTTTCATATCTTCTGACATAGTGCAAAAAACGTTTATTTACATTTCTGTATTGAACATCTTTGTATGTAAACACACGATCATCATTTAAAACTGTGTCCTCTCTTTGATATGAATCAGTGATGTGTTCCAAATTGTACTTTACAATCTTTAATTGAACAGTCGCCTGTGCATAGTAAGCCGCAATTAGGCAATCCATTGCAATATGACCGTACCCAATCCAATATATGGGCACTGTCTCCAATATTACTGAGAAAGAGAACCTGTGAAGCATAGAAAGAACACAATCATGAGATCGAATTTGAAAGGAGATTTTCACAATTGTGTCAATATAAACTATTTTCACTTAGATGAAACCAATAAAAGAAAGGTAAAAGGTAAGGCAGGTATTCTCCTAAATTGCATAAACGAAAAACAAGCATCGGTATACGACTGCAGCATGCATGTATTTGCGTGATTAATTTACAAGATCAGATGTGCAACGGTCTAGCGACAACGATTTACGATAGTGACTGTAAATATCGATATAAAGTATATGGAACAACCGAGTAGAAACAGTTTTATTAAAATAAAATGCTGAGAGAATGTACATTCACTGAATTAAATAACTGAACTAAAAACTAACTAACGTAAATTACTTAGTAACAAGAGTTTAAAAAACCCCGACATGGCTTACCATAACCTTAATTTGTGAAAGATAATCTAATGATACACAACAATCAGACAGAGAAATAAATATATGAGAAATAATAGAATTATGTTGCTCAATTACCCGACCCAAGTTGTTGTATCGAAGGGAAAATACGCAGGTACTGTTGCATTCGGGTCCTGCAGCCGCCTGAACACCGGTGTCAACATCCAGAAGAAAGAAGTTATTGCGATGCCAATGTTTATTACCTTCAACATACGACGCATTGCTGTTGTGTTCTCTGTCATGTACTCTTCGTCCTTTTCGCTGTTTGCTTCGAAAATTGGATCTGTAATAAAGCTTGTGTATTGCGAGTTGGACATAGGCCTTCCTCGGTGCATACCATTATTATCACACCTGGGTCTCCGCTTTACACATCCAGCTAAATGATTACGGTTTTAAATAAATATTAATATAACATTTAGAATTAATGAAACCTAAACAGTGGGATTTTTTTAGAAGGCAAAAGCTACTTTTTCAGGCCATTGCTTCAACTGGCAGGAAAGCTTCCTACGCTGCAATTTCCTCTTGGCTATCTTTGTTTATATTTTAACTAGGTTCTCTATGTAGGTTCGTTTCTTGTTTATTCGTTTCTCTTTTATTTTCTTCATTGTTTGTTTTTCTATGGTTGCAATCATTCATTATATTATTAAACTAAAGTCTTCTTCTTTTTGAAGTTTAAATAATTAAAAATCGGTACCGTTTAGAAGATCATTGAGTTTATCAAGCGACGAACTTCCCAAATTTATGACAATAATCTTCATAACAAGATTCATTTCCGGGATTTCTTCTACCAGGGCATCAAATAGCACATCCACGTCGTCACGTTTCTGTAAAATATATTCCGTTTCGTTTTATTATACACTCTCCAACACCTAATCGAGCGAGCCTGCATTTTAAATATTAATGTTAATTTTTAATTTTAATGCCTGAATCATAAAATAACATACGGTCAAAGATCTTTTTTGCAGTTTTGAATCTGATGTGACATATTCACCATTATTTTGATGTCATCACCCATAATTATATGGGTGCGCTAAAAAGACGTGTTTGAGGTCTTGTGACCCAGCTCCTCAGACTTTGCCACCGAGGAAGAATTGTACAACATTCCACAATACGTCACAGTGACGTAAATTAATTCCATGCTTAACAGCATACTGCCATCAAAACGTTCTTGGAGGCTATACAAGTTAGGTACTTAATAAAATATTGTTTAGGTAAACCATTGTATTTTTCAAAAATCCAATACCAGTCCTGTCCTTGAATATGGCAGACACACGACTAAACAAATTTTTGTAAGTTCTCGTAATTCAAATTAGGAATAACTTGACTTACTGACTTTGTATGCCAGCTTCAAAACTGAAGTTTTGAATCATGCAGGGTGCCAGAAGTAAAATTTACCGCATATCACTTTCTTTCTGTATACCTTATCTTTCTTCTTTTCTTTTTGAATATCTCTAAATTGATCTACCGAAATAGTTTAGATTTGTTTAAAACAGAAATCAAGGCCTCACTTTCTTAACCGTGACCTACATTGCTTTGAACCACTTGTAGAGGTGTATTCACGATTTACGAAGAATTAAATAAAATTGACGGGACTACTAGCCAATAGGTACAAGGAATTACATTACAAGGAATTTTTAAACATGTTCCTGAAGAACCTTGTAGCCCATAGGTTCACAACGGATAACTTTGCATATAATATACGCATTTAGTGCGGGGAAAGATTTTAATTTTATTTTATTAATAATTATAATTACCAAAATTACGAGAAGGTATCTTGAATGTACTTACCTGCCACATAAAAATTAAAAAGTGTGCATTAAATATTACACAAATGAAAAACGCAATAAATCTGTATATCTGATGACAAAAGTGCGCGAATCTGTTTTTAGGTTTATTCAATATCTTGTAAAAGCCTATCCAAGCCAGTTGGTTGTATACTCCTGTAAATGAGTCCATAGGCTGGACCTTACTTTCAGTTTCGTTTTCCATTTTTGACTTATAGTCGTCGTTTGTGCTGTTATACAGCTAATTGTGAATTAAGTTAATTTACCGACTTTTAAGTGTCTAATTTTTTCTTCACTTAATGTAATAAATCCTATGTCAGGATGTTCATGAAATATTCGTGACGAAATCTACTTTATCCTTACGTTTTTGATTCGTATGACTATTCGTTCTTTTAGGCATCATAATTAACTGGCTTAAGACTATTTCGATATTTTGAAGAGATTATCTTCAAGCAAAACACTTACCGCAATAAATAAGAACTCTTTCTTGTATGGAATCAATTGGCGACAATTTATATATAGCAATATAAATCATATAATAAATCATCCTATATACTAATTAGATGATTCAGCAGCAACTACTATATCATTAGTACTCGAAATTATGAAATGGGCGGTGGGCATTCAGTAATTATAGGATTGTATAAGTATTCCGAATTAAAATAATTAGCATTGTACAGGAGTACGACTTAATTTTTACCGACTTCCAAACAAAAGGAGTAGTTCTCAATTCGCTTCGTATGTATCTTTATTCAGTGAATTCTGTTAAATACTTACTGATCCTTCTATTTTCACCCTTTTCGTTAATCACTGAATATTTTTAAGTCATCTCCTGACAACAGGAAATGCTCTATAACTATCTTTGTGCGGGATAGCTTTACAAAAAATGTGATAAGATTACTAAATAAATTTACTAAACGAGACATCCACGACACAACGACATAAAAACCCAGTTTCCAATATGGAATGAATATTTCGCATTAGGAAACCAGTAATCAACCATTTTTTTTTCTTCGTTGACCACCAATTGTCTACTCAGAGTAATTGAACGCCGCCTGTGCATAGTAAGCCGCAATGAGGCAATCCATTGCAGTATAACAGTACTCAATTCAATATACATATATGGGTACTGTCTCCAATATTACTGAGAATACTTTACAAGTTGTAAAGTATTAGAAAGTATACAATCATTGAAAGGAGATTTATGTAAATGTGTAGACAAACTACATTTACTAAATGAAATCAATAAGAGGAAAAATAAAGGGTAGTACGCTGAAGTGGCAGTATAACAAAAGAAACCGATTACCAATGGGTTAAACGAGTCCTCGAATGAAGATCGTGACTGGGCATGCGTAGTGTGGGACGCTCCCTGGCTAGATGGAGCGACAATCTGTAAACTTCTGAAAGCTTCTTGTAAACCAGCGGTTCTCAAACTTTACCTATATGAAGTATCTATCTACCACTTACGTATGTGAAGTGACGTACCACCGCCGACCTTAAATAAAACTTCAGGATAGGTATGCTGGATAGGGTTATATAATAATGTTTTTATTAAAGGCATAAAAACCCATAAAACAGGTAATACAAAAATACAATTAAGATCAAATATCGATTTCGTAGGTTAGTGCCGACATTCGCACACAAAATGCTTACTAAAAGTCATACGTCAATTATAATATTTTTTTCTATTTCTTGATGATAGTCTATCCAGTACCTATACATCGGGCTATCCCAGTCACAGCAGACGGCTTTAAGTATTCTGTTATGAGAGCGACGTAGCCTTTCCCAAATATTATTTTATGTATCTCAGAATAGTTATATGTAACTTTTAATTTAATTTAGTTAATGAGAAAGATGATGTTGCATTCTTGAAACAAGCGAGGCGAGGTCACGCTCAACAGTATATAACTATATATACATAGTTTGATTTAATACAAAACTTATTTTTATCGGGAATAAGGTCGTGTCGGCTTGCGTTGCGTTACGTACCATATTGAGAAGCACTGCGTAGAGCCAGTTTCAGTTTTTTCCAATCTTAATCTATCAAACGGAGTTATAATAGAGGTTAGTTCGCTTGTTTTATTACAATTCGTACGTGTAAAATGCTATGCACACTACCAGTCGAAATCTTTGTTTCTTCGGCTATAAAACATACCGTGACATGACGATCGTCTAAAACATTTTTCACAATTTCTTGAAAAAGTCGATTTTTCACAATTTTTTCGGTCACTACCGTTGCTGGGCGACCCGAGCGAGTGTCATCTTTGGTGGATGTTCTTCCACGTTTAAAATTTGCGCACCAACGAGCAACAGTAGAATTCGGTGGAGCATTTGCTTCTAAAGTATCCTGTCTTGATTAACTCGTTCCGTAGTGAAATTTATCAAACGCGCTCAATTAATTTTTTTTCCGTTTTCGACCACACGCTACGACAGACTGCAAACAAAAGACTTCCATTTTTAAAAAACAAAAGATATTCAAATTATTTCTTTTTTTAAATCTACTTAATAGTCTAGCTTTACCAGCCAGTATTTACTTTTTTTGGTTCCAAAGAGATTGTACATTCTTACTTTACGATGAACGCCCCTCGTGTAACTGTTTTTGATATTGTAATTAGCGTATTATCGTGAAGGAGTACTATCTCGCTCATAATTTCAAGAAATAAATAAAATTACTGCATCAATAAGTTGAGCAAGCATTTATTAGCTAACTAATATAAATAAGTATAACTTAACGGTAATAATTTGAACACATTAGAAAGGGGGTAGCCACACTTCGAAGTGGGAGCTGCACGCGAGCTTCTTGCGTAGTGCGGCCTCGAAAGTAGCGTCGCGTGGATCGTCGCGAGGGGCGCGCGCGTCCCGCCCACACTCTCGAGCCACTTCCCGAGCGGCTCGTAAGAACTTCGACACGTGCGCTACACTTTCCCGCGCGTCTTCCATTGGTAACTGAAAACAAAAAAATAAAATATTAAAGATGAAGGATTTTTTTTAGTCTAATAATTCTGGTTAAAATTTCTATAGCGTAAAGTTATATTGACAGTAGTGCAAACGATACATTTTTATTTTACATATTTAGAAAATAAACTAAGTTCTAAATATACACAAGTACCTAATAATATTATGAATGAATCTAGTGACGACATAGCGGATGCCGTCAAACTGGTTCAATAGATACTTACTTGATCATCGACTTGCAAAGTGTGAGGGTATATCCTCACCCACTGGCCAACGCGGCCGACCGCGCGGTCCCACCGCACGCCGTTACCCCATGCGCACGCGCTGAGTATTCTCCTGCGAGACGCAGCGGTCGAGTACCCGCCTCGCCACGACTCGTCCACCACCTCCGCGGATGTTATAGCCCCACTCGACGTCGACTGGAAATTGAAACTTTTAATTAACTGGGTTTGAAGTAGTCATGTCACGCACGCTCCCGATGAGTTATCTAGTAGAATTGTAACAGCCCAAAACAATAGAAAAACGAAAACCATAAATAAGTAACTTGTTACCTACCTGCGACTCTACACCATCATTGGTCAGTTCAGGGCCTATTTTGGATAACCTTGCACTGCTCATTTCCTTGTGTCTTTCCGATGTTTCCTGAAATAAGAACAGATTATTAGATATTTTCAAGTTGGTTTTGTTGGTAAGGTTTGGACTCAAACGATAAGGTTCATATTATTTCAGCTTCGCACAGTCTTTTTAGTATTGTTTTTAAAGATGTATTGCTGGAAGTTTGGTGCGCCATTTCTTTCTTCTTTCATCGCCATCACCTAGGAAACGGTAGTATATTAAAAATTAATGTTTATACCTACCAAGAGTATTCATGTGAATAAAAGGTTTTAATTTTGGTCCCACTAGTTTACGGAATTGCACCGGTGTACACTTTTTTTAATTCTTTCTTACAAACTTCAATCTTCGAGTCACAGAGAGACCAGGTTTATAATGTTACTGAGGTCTCTAACGTCATTGGTCCGCTCTTATCTGGAGTCAAATTACCATATACTTGTCGGCCATCGGCGGCTGCAGTGTGACGCAGTTGAGCGGCATGGCCCGGCGGCGCCGCCATCGCCCCCCGCGTCGCACCGTCGCCGTGGCCGCTCGGGAGTGCGGGGTCTTTGGGACGCCTGCCCCGCTCTCGTCTTCGGAACTACAGCTGGCATCATAGAGAAAATAATATGCATACCTCGCAAAAATGATTCAATTTGGAGAACATTCCTAGACCATCAGCTTCTACAGTTGAAGTCGCGTATCAGATGGCACAGCCCCTGGCAGGAGGGCTGACGTCCGATGATTGAGTCCTCAATGAGGAAATCAGACGAAGAAATAAGCTGAAGTAGCAGGGGACGGGCCACATATGTCATAGAACTGAACCGTTGGGGCAGAAGATTTCTGGAGTGGAGATAATGGACCAGCGCGGGGCGCGCCTCCGTCAGAACTCAAGAATGTGATGTCCGCAAGCATCTGGATACGACGTGCGAAGGACCGGGAGTCGTGGCGTTCATTAGGGAAGGCCTATGTCCAGGAGTAGATGGCGATAGGCTGATAGAATGATAATGGGTATGCTAACGCTCATTGAGAAGGCCTTATCCAATAGTGGACGATGAAGATGAGCCCTTGCAGACTTTCTATTGAGTTGAGTAAAAGAAGAAAGTTCAGAGTAACTAAACCAAATGGCAATATTTTCCTATGGAGTTGCAGCTCTAAAACTACAATGACTTTGGTATAAAAATGTAGCCTCAACCCGTTTACCTGTTGAACACGGCAGCCGGTGGACCCTGCAGCTGTGAGAGCCCCGTGTCCCGCATTGGCAGCCCTAGCAGATCGAACAGCTCGTGAAGCATGGGCTGCTTCACCGTCACATCTGCTTCGCAGTCTGCTGCTAGCGCAGGCGATAGGTTAACCTGAATCAAGATTAGTGATTATAAATAAATATAAATATCTCAGACATTCGCACTAATTCATCATCATCAGGTTATTTTTGTCTCCACTGCAGGAGCACAACCCTCTCTCATCTGCCGGAGACAGACGGAAGATTTAGCCTTCATTCCCCGCGCTAATTATCCAATCCCAAACTAGGCAGAGCCTGTGCTATGGTTACTAGATAACGGATACACATACTTAAATAAATATATATACATCCAAGACTTGGGTACAAACATTCATATTCATCATACGAACATTTGCCCCTAGCGGGATTCGAACCCGCAACCTCCGGCGTGGCAGTCCGAGAGCTATCCCGTTCCGCCACGGAGGTCGTCATTATTTTGCAATCGAGATTCACCTCAATCAGCCACGGCTTCAAAGAATCGTCCAGCAGCACATCAAACCCGTAGAACTCGAAACAGTTCCTCGCGGGAGGAGTCCCAGCCGCCTGCGCCAACAGAGTCAGGGTGACCAGGGCTCTGATGCGTTGCCACACCAACCACTCCACTGCTCCCCATCGTCCCACCAATGCCCTTCGTACTTGCTTCAGAGTCCATTTACAACCTGGAATTGAAACAGTATTTGATGTAAGTATTGATTCCTATTTCCACACGAGATGAGAGGATTTTGAGTTCAGTATACGATTTGTACAGGATTTAGATGGTAAGTGGACGTGTATACAAATGTTCTTTTAACAAGTCACAAATAGATTTTGAACATATTCAATGAATACTGTCCATTTTTACTCTATTTCACTTCAGTTCAATCGATAGACTGACAATGTACTTCCTTCAAAAAGTGTAGGTACTAGGCATAGACTTAATCTAGGGTACTAGGTCTTTACTGGTCAAATTTAGATGGAATGCTTCGGTGTGCCTACAACATAGAACAGCTACATTAAACCATAAAGCAAAACAATGCAGGTTTCGCCTGAATTCCAGACGAACCCTGCATTGATATAGGTTAATGATAATGAGCTCGTTTTTGTAGAATAAACGTGAACGAAGCCCTCAATTACTACTATTTTCGACAACTCACCGCTTCCTATTCTGTCTTTACATTCTGCATACCGCGGTCCAGTTTTGTTGAGGGAGGAATTTGTCAAATGTCTGTACGGATTGTGGATATCTGACAAAGTGTACTTGTCTGTACCTGGAATTTAAACAAGTACACTTAAGTGTAATTAATATTATACAGAATAACAAATGTATGCCTAAAAGAAAAAGATACAATGCCCCAGCAAGTCGTTGACGAAGCATATGTATGGGAAACAGTTGATGTTATCGCTTTTCTGATTATCAGCCGCGAAAACGATTATGTATTTAAAGCGACACGGGACTGAATCCCGCTCTTAGGTAGCAGGGAAATTAAAAATTATCTTTCGCGCTCGTGCTTTTCTGGCCGGCTGTTTGTATTTTTAGGACCACTCGGATGGAACAAGACTCACCAAATCTCGCCAGCCCCTCGGCGTACATGTAGGCCGTGAGCGGGCGGTACCCGGGCACACACACGTAGAGTCGCAGGTCGAACTTGTACCCAGCGATGAGGAGAGGCCGCTCTATGTACCGCTGCACCACAGCCGCATTGCCGCACCGCATTTCACAGACGCTCTGAAATTGCAAAAGGTTACTTACTGTACTGTACTTACGACTGTTGTAGAGATACAACCCCTCGTTGGCCTAGTGGCTTGGTCGTCATACACGAGCGCCAGATGTCGTAGGCTCGATTCCCACCAAGGACAGACAACTTTTTCTAAGTTAGTCAAGGTCTGGTTGTTATATTTGTGAATGGTCCTATCTTTATCTAATGTCCATCGCAGGTGAAAATCATACGTAAATATTTATTGTTATTATAATACAGGATAAATCAAGCACTGGGAATAGAACACCCCACCCTGCGGGGCATGTGTAAGTACCACATAGTGCCCTAATAAAAATATCAGATCACACACTTTTTAGAATTTCAATACACGAACACCTTTAGACACTTTAGTGTAGAATAGCATAAAGGTTGGTATTGCAATTGATTCAATTCAATCAAATATATTACTTTGTTCTGGATGTACTGTTTCTCAGGCGGGTCGTTGAATGGAGCGGATAAAAGATGACAACTGGTGGAATAGTTTTCTATTTGACTTGTTTCTCGTCTGGACGATACGACCAACGAGGGGCCAGAATTTTGTCTAATAGGGAGCGAGCGGCGTCGGAATTGACCCCCGAAAGGAGCAATACCGACACGAGAGCCGCTTCTCCTTTTCGAGGCCCCCTATTGGAGCAATAACGTAGAGAAAGCCACCCGGTGACTTTTCATACAAATTACAATTAAATTTATGTTAGTTCACTAAACTAATGAGTAAACTGTTTACAATTATTATAGGTACTTAATTAAACTAAACTTAAATATTAGTTTCGTCGTGAACATACTTTATGTGCATATAAACAACAAAAATTAGTAAACGTACATACTGTACCTATAGTTGTTGTCGCTAACACGAAATACATTAGAGCCCTTAGTATCAGATAAAATATTCGATAGGGCAGCGACTTGGAGCCCATTTTTTAACTCTAATTATTTATTTATCTGTATTTTTCTTTTTATTTATTTTCATACTAATTAATATAAGTACTTACTGTATTTGGAGTTCTTTGGATTATGCTGATTTTATATTCCTTATTTTGCACCAAAAAATATACAAAATTATTTTTAAAACGACATATAAGTATGAACCTAGCATACAATGGCAGCCTTATCCCTTTCAGTGATTTCTTCGAGGTAACCTTTGAGTGGTAGGAAACTTTTTGAGGAGTGGAAGTGTTGGGTGCAAACATTTATGAAAACGATTCTTTCAAGATTTATAAATACACAATAAATAGTATATAAACTACACGTGTGATACGGATGATAACATAACAGAGATGTAGTTGGTATATAGTTACCCGAAAAAGGAAGATCCCTCGACCCTGGCTCTGGGCGACTGGTTTATGGATCCACACCACGTTAGAACCAGCAGCCTCGTCACTGCGACGCAGTCTCGAGCACTCTGACACCAGCTTCGCGTACTCCAGGGGCAGGTGGTAGCAGGGTGGGCTAAAAATGATTTAATAAGATGATTAGTTACAGCTTTTTTAAGTGCTTAAGTTATTATAAATAAACCCTTCTTTCCTTTGACTCCGCATTGATCTGGACAACGCAAATGAAACTTCAATGACCAATGATAGATTAGTTTCTAAAATATCTGTCTTAGTAGGTTAGTGAGATCAGATTGTCCGAAATCTCAAACACGAAAGCTCTACTAAGTCAGCTGCAGTTCCTACTTAACCAGACAGACTCCTGATACAAATCGGAAACAAAATAAACAATAGATGGTATACCGAAGTGGACTGTAATGTGAACTTGTTACTGCTAGTGTTATATTTTATTTCCGAGACACAAATAAAGTTAGTTTTTATTATATTGTGTAACTCTCTGTTGAGATGGACAGGACTTAAAGTAAGAGGAAAGGAGAAATGGAACAGAACTTTAATGAATTGTTTACTGAAATACAACAAACGAAAAAGGGGGAGACAGTTTAATAGGTGGCAGGACTTTGGTCGTAGGAGGCCTTTGCCAAAAAGGGGCAAACAGATAATAGTGTCAATGTTATAATGTAAATAAGCAATTGTTTTCCATAATTTTATCTGAAATAAAAGGCTTAAAAGTAAAAATAACTCTCTGTGTTATCGTGATATTGAAATTATGTCTTTACTTAACTATCCAAAATCATTGAATACATCGCAATTCGCACATATCGGCAATCGAAGTTTAGTTTGGAACGTTACCAATAACATCGCAACATTTCCCACATTCTGATTATTTATTCGATCCAAATCGCAAACTCTCATGTATGGCCTGTGGGCTCCGTACATCACGCCATGAAGTCATAACTTAGTAGATGTCATGTAAAAAGGCATAGGAATATGCTTAAACTAGGCATGATAAATTTTAAAACATTTATTATTTAGAATTTGCAATAAATCTTCCCATCTGTCATCATAGAATAGAATAGGTCATTTATTAATATCTACGACACACTCATACATGAGAAATATACAGAACGATTATAAATGACTTAAATGAATTATCATGACTTATGGCGACGAAGTGTACGAGTAGACACGGTATGTCTGATCTACAAGGTGAAAGCAAGAACCGAGCGACCAATAACCTAAAGGTTGTTTTATATTTTAAAAATTTATTATATATACTCACTTCCACCAAATATTAGCGATTTACATTTTGTAATGTTTTAAATCTGCCATATTTTCGTCCTACTTTACAATTCAAATTGGGGCGTTTTAATTATATCCAATTTACAAGAACTATGAGTATTCATGTCAAAACTGATTAGAGTACGGAAGGTCATAATTTACATGATAAGTAGTTTAGTTTCATTTTTCAGATTCAACACCTTTGCCAAATGACTATACATTTCACGAATCTATAAATATCCCGTAGCATGTGTCTAATAATAGTAACATTTAGATAATGATGACTCAGACAAAGGTTCAAGGTTAATGAATTCGCAATAATATGGAGCAATTTGCCTCTACCACGACCCGCCTTGAACCTGCCGTATTAATGTCGAGCCTATTTTTCCCTAAAATTGGGCACTTTTTCTGATGATTGATTAAACAAATTTGGTTATTTCATCGGTAGACATTGTAATATTAAATCAGACTGTGATTAAGTATTAATAGATTCAGAACATACATAAAAGTATTAGAGACTTATTATATGAGCTTCTGTACCTCAAAGTTTGAGGCTTAAACCCGCCCTAGAAAATCAGCCATAACGTGATACGTGATCAAATCTAAACATTTTTCCTTACTTTAAGCGGTTTTTAGTATTCCATCTGACGGAAACTGTTACAGCGAAGCTTTTTGTCCCGTTTTTAGGATTCCATCTAACGGAAGCTGTTTAGAACGAACTGTTTTTGTCAATCGGTCTGTCTCATCGCCTGAAAACTCGTATACTACTGGACCGATGCTGAAAATTTTAACACATTATTATGTAAAATACGAGTATATGTAAAGTCACCCGAAAATGATATGAAATTGAAAAAAAACTGTTTTTTTTTTCTTTTTGGACAATTTTTTTTTTATATTTGACGTACTTTGCTGACTTTTCAATCGATAAGTCGTTTGATATTTATATATTTAGTTATATTGATAGCCTACATTCAGGTAAGAAAATCGACTTGTTCTTTGTTTCCTTTTCCGACCCAAATCGTAAACTGAGATTGGTATCCAGTTTCAAAATGGGAAATAAAAATTCTTTCAGCGCGCTTTACAAAACTTAAGTCAAGCACAAACCCATCAACTAAACACCTGAATGTAGGCTATCAATATAACTAAATATATAAATATCAAACGACTTATCAATTGTAAAGTCAGCAAATTACGTAAAATATTAAAAAAAATATATCCATAAAGAAAAAAAACAGATTTTTTTTAATTTCCTATCATTTTCGGGTGATTTAAAAAAAAGATTTCTTAAAACTCTTAGATTAGATTTCCAATTGTAAAGTTTTGCCAAGTATTACCAACTATATTAATTGTCGAACCTGTATACTTACTACTAAAAAGCAAAATACTTACATCAAGTTTCGAATCAAGATACAGTAACTTCGTTTCGTGTTCATTATAGAACATTTACACGACTCAAAAGCACTTCATTCACTATCTCTCTTCAACAACTCTATTTTCTTCAAAGATAAAGGAGACAGTGCTTAATTCTGATGTTCGTTGTTTAATTTTAGTTGCATAACCGTCACGCGACCATACAGTTGATCACAGCGAGGACATAATATCATTGCAATGTAGCCACTGTTACCACGGCGCATGGTACCGGTGTGTATAGCCTGACGTGTGGTCGATGGTACCACTTGGTGGTAATTACGTAAAGCGCCCTTCATTAATATTCAGGGGTTTTAATTGTATATTACTGGAAACTTTGTCGTACTGATAAATAACTAAAGATTTTTAATGTGACCTTTAAAACTTGCGACAGTTGGACAGTTTATTTGTTTTATTACAAGCCAACAAAATGCAAATTTTCAAGAGGTAAGTAGTTTATGCAGTACATATTTATGAACGGAAATGAAATTACCGACGATTTCCACCCCTAAAAGGAACTAACTCCCGTCACCATTCCAGCACTGGTTGTCGTTAACGTTATCAACAAACCTCACAATTCTAGAATAATTAAAATAAAAATATTTAATAATGATTACTTAACAATCTGAAATTCAATCTGACATGACATGTATGACTGTGACGTGTTCGTGGACGGCATAGGACGGCTGATGACGGAATGTAAGGGAACGCTAGAGAGAGGAATGCCTGTTTCGTCTATACCATAAAAGTTATTGTAACGCAATGGAATAATAATCTGTAATGTTTCAATATTTTAAATAAATAAATGTCTAAAAAAATTTGATATCTCATCATGAGATGATGAGAAAATAAAAAAAGTATACATACATAATGCTCACGCCTTAGTCCCAGAAGGGTAGGCAGAGACGATGGATCGCCACTTTGCGTAATTCTGACCTCACTAGCCTCACTCTCATTCATTACCCTTTTCATCCTAGCCAAAAAATATATATTCAATCAAAGTGTACGTCGTACACAATATGCGGTTTCCGTCAAATAACTTTTTTTACTATTTCTAGAATGTCTCGGAAATAAAAATAAATCGTGGAGTTTCCATAATATTCCTAGTACTGTCGGGAAAATTCCATGCTTATCTAACTGAAAGTTTTGACATTATGACACCACCTATAAAGTCAGTTTGATTTGTGTAATCGACGTATCTGTATCTCCTACCGTTACCACGTAGTAATATTTAGTAGTCTGAGAAATCATTATAGCTCTTTCCGACTTATCTCCTGCTTGGGAAAATAAACAATCACACTAAATGATGTATCTACCCAATTAAGATTTCATTTCTTTAATCACAGGTCACTCACCACTCTTTACATGGCTTGAACACGTGGACTTTTATAAATCCCTTTCACTTATAACTGCAAATCAACGATCTCTATGTACTACTAGATGGAGCGTTCCAAACAATCGCTCTGTTCCACGCAAGTAGCCACAACTGTTTCACATTCACTTTGAAACTTGTGCAGTTACTACTCAGACCATTTAATTATTTACTAAATATTGACATTATTTAACCGTAGCGTTATCGCCTGATAAGGATTTCTTTGTCTGAAATATTCGTAAGGTACTAAAACAGATACCAAGCATATATTATTACTAGTTTTTCCCGCGACTTGCCCTGAGTGGAATAAGTCTATCAGAACGTTCTAGATACAATCATGTAGAACTCTACACCGAAAAAAGTTGGAGGACTGTAAAAAAAATGTTTGTCAGTTATGTAGGTACGTCTTATGATTTGACATATAGGTTGCAAACAGCTCATTGGCCTGGTAGTTTCGAATTATTTAGCGAACATACAGACCGACATACACACAGACGTACAAAAAGCTTCGATATAACATGATCCACTTTGACGGTACTCTAACATTTTTTTATTGTTACCTTCTCGTAATTCAGGCTAAAAATAAAATTGCCTTTTTTCCCAAACTTACCTCAATTACGCCTACCCTTACCTTTTCACTCTATTTCGTTCTTAGTCAAAGTTCTAAACCAAGTATATTTAGGTACTACATAAACTAGGTAGTTACAGTTTATCATGCACACTCATTTTCATAGAACTAAAAAAGTTCGCATATTTCAGGGTTCCACTATGAAAGAAAGAATAATATTAGCAAAATCATTTGTCAGTCTGTCTATCTGTATAAAGGCTAGATACCTTGTAAAACAGTTTTATATAAGAAATATCATATTATATAAATGCTTATTATAATCAATAAAAAAATATTTAATTTTGTTATACAAACTTTTATTCTAAATGTCTTAGTCTAAGTTTTTTGCGCCCCTTTTCTTCTTCACAGCGGTAACCATAGTAAACGGTTGTGGATAAAAAAATACTTTTATAAATATACCAAATATACGTATAATGTGCAATAAAAGATTTTGATTTGACTTTGATTTTTGACCGCATTGTGGTTTGGGCGGTTGCCTCAAATACCTAAAGTCCTTGTTCGTTTCTCAATTCGAACAGACAACTTTGTATAATTTGGCGTTCTTCCCTGCGCGGGCCGATCCGTGGTCTCCACTCCAGAACTCGTCTGCCCCAACGGCCGTCGGTTTTGCGACAGATGTGACCCGCCTACTGCCAGCAGTAGACCGATTACCTGAAGAAAGGATGCAGAAGGATGGATGCGGAGGACGGAGGACGGGTGTGGATGTCCAGCAGTGGACGTGTAAGGGCTTACATGATGATGATGAACTCTGGAAAGGATGTATCTAGTCCGGGTATTATGTGAGTTGTGATGTCATTGTGCCATTCTGATAGCAAAGGAAATATTTGTTTAAGAGTAACATTAATAACGTGTTATTAACAACGCGGAATATTTATTTAAATTATCAAAGTCTGTTCTTTTTCTGTAATTTTTAACACAGGATAAGGAGACACATTTGACGGAACTTGCACTGTATTTTACAAAGTACCCTTTCCCCAGTGTTTTTCAGTAATACCAATATAAAAATAAAGCGGAGGTAATGTCGTGTGTCACGCAAAGCGCGTGGCTTCATTCAAATGGCCAGCGACGTGAAGCGATTGACTCGTGAGTCGTTCCCCTGTAACGACAGTACAATCAACGAATACTACATCTTTTCACATACACCTGTGTGAGTTAACTGCTTATCGGTTAACAGTGCATAGTTATTTGACAAATTAATTAAGGTTTATATTTCCTTGACCTAAAGAAGGTGGCCGGAAGCGGCCGAATGCGGAGGGCGGAGGACCGGGTTTGGTGGCGTTCATTACGTCCAACAGTGGATGAGGATTGATATTATCATATTTTCTTACTAGTATATTTCCCTATTAATATATATCCTATACAGGCAGTCGCATATGAACCTACTGGGACCTACTCCGTAAGTATATCAAATTCCATTTTGTATTCTATAACGGCTCATTGGACACTACGATACATAGAAGTCAAACGCTTATTCGAATAGAGAGTACTACATGCCGTTGAAGTACGACGGATATTATCCGAATCGCTTAAGGAGCAGACTCCAATTTTTTTAAATTACTTTACGATTTGAAGTGACAAAAGGATAGAAAGTTCGACTGAGGTAAGAAGTGACTGTCGCCCCTGCTGCATTTAAAAAAAAACTTAATTAAATATGTTCTCAATCGGTCCAGTAGTTTTCGAGTTATCCAGAAAGATAGGCGGACAAAAATGATCTATATGTCTATCCGTTTGGACAGAATTTTAAAAATTAGGTAATTATAGTTCTTAAGTCAAAATTAGCCTTTACTATGCTCTGAATAAACACCACAAAAATAACTTTTCCCAACTCATTTCAATAATAGGTATCACAAGTGATAAATTTGTTCTGCACTTCCCTATTCAAAAAGATAATGCTTTTAAAAAGCAATAGCTATCACGACTTTCACGACAGCATTTGTAATGAGGTTATTTATCATGCCAACTTTTAAATCAATTTTATCATCCGGTTGATTAAATGCTAAGCAACAGAAACTGACATTCGTTAATTCGTGTATAAAATTATAACAACCTTTATTTGCAATTCATGGATTCGCGTGTACAAAATTAGTTTTGTTTCTTTGTCATTTTTTAAAACTGTATAAACGAATGTAATTGGCCATAGCCAGTGACATGATGATAAACCAGAAATATAAAGCTTTCTCTTCCAATAGCCCTTTTGTACAAAATTATTGTTTGTGCGTTTCAGAAATAGACTGTTGTAAATAGAATTATTTCCGGTGATCAACTGAAAACTTTCAATTTGACGAAATCACGCTCAAGGTAGTTCAAGCTAAATATAGAATAGATATTAGAATGAAAGATTAGCTTCTTTTGCTGATTGTAATAATAATAAACTAGTAAATATGGAAAAGGTTCTTTGTTACGTAAACCATTACGCGTAATACTAAACGACTGTCGTATTATTTTTATAATCTCGTGTTTTTTTCTTTTCGTTATATAAAGATAGGTACTTTACTTTTCAATATAGAGTTGTATACCTATGGACAAAGTCACATATTCGTTATTATTTTTATCCAACTTGTTAATAACGAGTTACTTTAACCTTAATTTAACATGGTGTTCTATAAACATTACATCATAATCCAAAGTGTAAATATACCTTGCTAAAGCAAAATATCATACAATATACATTATAAAACATCAATCAGGCCTCCCCAACCGTCTGGCCAGCGCGGGGAGTGTAGGCCAAATCCTCCGTCTGTCTCCGGCAGATGAGAGAGGGTTGTGCTCCTGCAGTGGAGACGAAAATAACCTGATGATGAAAGCAAAATAGCGCGTAGCCCTCAAATTGCTAAACTGTTGCATACTTTAAGCCTCTACGCAAGAATCAGACCTTATTTTGGTTACTATATGAGTAGGTACGTACAGTCAATCGAACACATCACGTTACAAATTGCAAAGGTGTTCACCTTCATTCAAGAGAAATGAGGTAGACAAGACATACACATGCGTTTAAATGAGTACGCATTGAACTTATACGAGTAACACCCCTATTTTTGTGTCAGCGAATAAAAAATCCAGCCAGTCATTGCCTTTCGTAGTCGCAAGCGTAGTCGATCCGTAGCAATATCATTAAATTCATTGACGGTAAAGTTTTTGTAAGCTTCTAGTGCTGTCGAGTCATTTTTATGAATTTTGAAGGAAAGTAATTTGGTTAATTGACCAAAATTTACTTGTCTTACGACTAGGCAGGGCTTGCCTGGGTGTATCATCGACCATCGTCAATAGTAATAATAGTAATATTTTATTTTTGCATTCATTAAAAAAACCTTAAGTATACATTGAATAAATACAAATAATATAACATGAAATAGAGTAATGCCGAAAAAATAATGCACTGGTATTGAAGATCGTAATAATATAAATTTTGAAGATCTATTACTTTTGACGCTAACTGTACCAACGTCTTGTCTTTTTCTGCCGCCAAACCGCAATACAAGCATTACTGTCTCGGTTTGAATGATAAAGAAAGCTTAGTAAATATAGGCATACGACGGCGGGTATTCCTGAGAAGGGTAAAGTCGCATATTACGTACTACCTATGCCCGCGACTCCGCTCGCGTGGACTACAAAATTAAATAAAGTTATCAATTACTTAAGGTTAATTCCCTTCCCTCTCCCCTTCCGCCGGCCCTTCCCCCTCCCGTTCTTGCTCCCGCTCCCTGATCTACTCCCCTTAATCCTGCTCTCCACCCTGCCCTCAACCCTTCTCTTAACCATCTTTCTCTCCTACCCTCGTAGCTCCAAACGTAGTCCTCCTAATGCATCGCAATCCAAATCCCGCCGAGCATTGCTTTGTTGCATACCAATGTAATATATGTGAGTTTTGAAAACTACATTCGCATAACTTTTGATTGAGTCAGCCGATTGCGATGAAATAAAAAAGCCTATATGTTGCTCAGAATTAAGCCTTAGGTATATTTTTCTGAAAACTTCATCACAATTGGTTCAGTAGCTTTTACGTGATTCATGCACAAAAAAAAGATAAACAAACAAACAAAAATTCCAAAAATGATCTAAATGTGTTCTATTACTAATCCTTGGACCCTTATTTTTTTTGCAAATATCTTCAATGTACAGACACGCGAAGTTTACGTTTTTATTAGATAATAATTCTCTCTCTTGCATCAGGTTAAATTAAGGGCGGTCGTATATACCTAAGAATACTTACTTATTTACCATCTGGTAATAGACTATCTGCTTGTACCACTTAGTAACGCAAGGAAAATAATTATAATGTTCCTTTGTAGATAATAGATAGCTGAATATTCGAAAACCTACTTGGTTATATCCTACTAATATTATAATGCGAAAGTTTGGATATTTGGATGTTTGGATGTTTGGATATTTGTATGTTTGTTACTCAATCACGCTTCGACCACTGGACGGATCGGGATGAAACTTGGCACACATATATTTTAGGTCCTGGAATAGGATATAGGATAGTTTTTATCCCTTATTCATACAGTAAATATTTAATAATATTTAACATTAAGTTGTCTACGCGGACGAAGTCGCGGGCAACAGCTAGTTAGAAATAAAGTTGAAAACCTACCTGAAGTCGTATATTGATCCATAGATTCTCCTCATGCAGCGCAGGAGTCTGGATAGGTTGTCCTTTCGGCATATGGAGCCTCCTTTAGGTATGTGGTTCATGAACTGAAATCATGGCATTAATCATAGTTTTAGGATGGTTTTAGTGTTCCGTACAGAATAGGTAATGGACGCTTATGGCGTTTGTCCGTCTGTTACAACCTCTCAAAGCTTGAATCTGGCGTTGTTATAGATAGAAGCAATGCTTTAGATATAAACGAATTAAAAAAATACCTTCAAGTACAAGCGTTTAAGTTTTAAATTCACTTTTCATATTTTATGAGGCTTAAAAAAAACACAATCAGCCAAAACGGTATCGGTAATCGGTATCTCATTTAAGTCACAACTAATAACCAATTATTATGTATATTGTTTGGGAAATTTATCATATAGTGAGTATGTACCATCTAAAAAAAAATACAAAAATTGACTTATCAAGTCTCTCTCAGACACCGCCGAATTCTAAGCTAAGAATGTTTACACAGTAAGTTATTTTTCTGAGCGGAAAAGAGATATTGAAAGACCTGCCAATCGCCAAGAGTTTTGTAGCACGCCGAAGGGAATGCGCTGCTCCTCCACCATAAGTTCCACTTCTCTTCACCAGTGCTGTAACCCTGGTACATTCGCCAGCCACGCTCCGCACATACCTACAAAGAACAAGCGATGTGTATGACTATATATATGGTAGACACTGTCTGCCAGACAGACAGGCAAGGCAGTAGTTATAAAAAACGATTATGGTATTGGGAGATCAGAAAAAACGAAGTAGCCAAAATAAACCACCTACGTGCATTCTATTACTTCAATGGCCCGTCCAGCGTATGAGTTTTAAATTTTCTTATAAACAAAATTTAAAAATTTCATCATCATCATCATGATATTCAGTTTACCGGAGTTTTATTTATAAAAAAAAATGTATATATTTTTATAACAAAGATAAAATGTCATAACTTTAACGACAAAACATCTAAGTAGCGTCGACAAATGTCAAAGAGAGTAGAGTCAGATGACGTGAAAGTAGAGATCACAAACTTACTTTAACAAGTAAACTTGGTCCCGACCCGTTATCATTGAGCCGGTATATGAAAGGCCCGTCGTTATCGAAGCCTTCTTCCATGGTTCTCTACAAATCTCCTGAAATAATCAGTAATAACTTTCAGAAGAACGTAAATAAACCCTTATTTATTTTATAAGAAATTTAAAGACCGCTACGAATTTTTCTAAGTTATCTTAAAACTTTTTGGTTTGATCAGAATTGGCAAATTTAGACTTAAATCAAAACAAACAACCAACCTTAGTCTTCATATTAGCTGGAAATCACATGTGGTTCCATTTCTTAATAAATCGAGAACACACGTATTTATGCGACGTGCGAATCGCATGTCAGCTCATCATACAAGTCGTAACTTTTCGTATCGTACAAAACACTTTTACGTCCGGGCGCGGTGGGGATAAACTCGACTATATCTAGTGGGCGCCCGCCCAACACTAACCCTCTACCCGCCGCACGGCACTGACATCAAGCTAAGGTAACGCCAATGATTTATAGGTTAGCATTCGTGACACGCCCCGAGCTTTCTGTAAAAAGCTACGTAATAACATTGAATGCATTTTCGTGAAGTCTGTAGCCGACTCTATTTTTATCGCGGTACCGAGAGATATATGAATGATAAAAGGTATTATTGAGCCGTTTTAAATGTACTTTTTAGAGTTTTGCTTTTGATGGTAATTATGGGATGAATGGAGGGGTGGGAAATAGGTAGGTAGGATGAATGGAGGGGTGGAGTGAGGAAAGTCTGGAGGAGAAGAGGAAGGGCAAGAGGGAGGGGGAGAGGGGTGGAGTGAAGGAGGAAAGTATAGAGGAAGGGAAGAATGGGGCAGGGAGAAATAGAGGTTGAAAGGGAGGAGGAAAGGAAAAGAAATAGGAAGGAGGGAGAGAAAGGAAAAAAAGAAAAGAAGAATTGGCAATTTCAGGCAAAACTCTGCGGCTCTACCAAGTAGTCTATATCCTGTGTTTAAGGTTTCATCAAAACGGATTATCAGAGCGAACCTTTTTTTCCATTTGTCTATCTGTTCACCGGATAACTCGAAAACTACTGGACTGATTGAACTGTTTGAAATATTTATGCAAAAATTCCCGGATGATAGTGATGATAGAAAAATTCAGGAAAAAAATTAACCCGCATATTGTGTACGTTACTTTGCTGACTGTTTTAACTTACACTTTTTGGAGCTCAGCGTCTTGTCGACTACATTCTATGGCCACGAATCAAATCAAATCAACATCAGCCAATAATGCTATTGTATGCTCGTAGAGATAGAATATAACATAACAATGACAGCATAGCAAGCATTTGAAGGTACTTCTTGAAACTAATTAGAAAAAGTTAAATACTTACTGTATAGGAAACCATGGAGATAAAACAGTCCGTCAAGTAAAATTACAGCGATTTTATCGGTTTTATTTGCAAAAGTTTAATGAAACTCCTTCCCGTACTTCCCGTAACCTAGTTTTGTAAAAAAACAAGATTGCGTGTCTCGGATACTAACTTCCGATTATCGTAAACGGGGCCTTTCAAGTGACATACTTATCGATGTGGTTGTCGTTACTTACTGTTCCTGTGGGATACGATAGGGAATCGTAAAGTTAGTATCTACTGCTTAAGTCGATTTTTAGCATAAATAAATAATAATGATAGAAACGACAATTGATTTACTTCTTGGCTTGAGTATTTTCTAAGTACCTACAGTTAGTATCAGATATTTAAAGCCTGGCAAGTTGTGTAAATAGTTCTGAGTGCTTTAATTCGTCAATAATTTCTATATATCATTCCAAACTACCTAGTCTCTATTAAGACCGTCTAGGCATTAAAACCTGTCGTAAACATTGAGAGACGTCTGTATCGATGCTTCTCTGGACAAACACTGCCTGTCGTTCCATAACGCATGCTCGGCCCATATAATGTCGGCCCCGTAGCCTAGTCGGTAGTACACCTGCCTGCGAAGCTCGGGGTCGCGGGTTCGAATCCCGCCTAGGGCAAACATTCGTGTGATGAGCACTTGTGTTTGCCTTGTGACTGGATGTTATTTATATATTATATTATGTATGTATATCAACTGTCTGATACCCATATTACAGGCTCTGCCTAGTTTGGGATCAGGTGGCCGTGTGTGAAATATCCCCACATATTTATTTATTTATATACTCGTATGCGCTGTGTTAGAGTTAAGACAGTGTTTACATTGCCATAATAATATGTAAACAATAAACAACAACTAAACCAATACAGTCACACGAAAACCAACACTATTTGCGTCTCGGTAACAGTACATAAAAGGGTCACCAGCAACAAAAACATATTGCCATGTAAACTTTGCTGTCCACTTCGGAACATCATCTATTATTTATTTTGTTTTCGAGACGTAAATAAGTTTGTTTTCATATGATTATTGAAATTATACATTTATACGTTTAGGTACAGTTTGTTCTAATGATTGTTTAGTTCAGTCTGAGCGCTCAGAAATTCGTAGCGACATTATCGATTAATTACTTAATCAATAATGGACGAGTAATTGTTGATAAATCGAAACTCTAGATGGCGCCAGTACTCGAAAGAATCGTTTTTAGTTTTTACGGAAATTATTTGGCCTCAGTTATGAATTATTATCAACTAGCTGTTGCCCGCGACTTCGTTCGCGTGGACAACTTAACATTGCACATGATTATGTATTCCTAATTCTAAAAGAAATCTATTAATCTGGTTGATTGAAAATATTTATATACATAAAATTAGCATGCCGGCGGCGATTCCGTCCGTTGGACCACAGATATATGTTTAAAAAAAAGTTAACATGAAGAATTTTATCATGAATTAAAAGATGATCATATAATTATTATATTTTTTATGTTTTAATATTCTGCAAGAAGTAATGAGATTTATTTTATTAAAAAAAATATCGCAGGTGATATTCCCTTTCCCCTCTCCCATTTCCTCTTTCCATACCCCCTTCGTTCTTTCCTTCCTCATTCCCTTCCCACCACGTTGAAAACCCCTTCCCACCCATTACCACCTCCCATTCCCGCTAGCCTCGACCTCATCTTTCCTCTCCTTCTCTCCTAACGCCTTCCTACTATCACTCCTCACTCCAACTTGCCCCTCACCTTCCCTCTCTTCTTTCCCATCCGACTTCCGTTCCCTCCTATACCCCTCCCTTATTGACACCTATTTTGCATATCCAATTAACTGTACAACAAAATGTGTCAAACTGCTGGACATAGGCCTTTCTCAATAAACGCCACCATACCCGGTTCTCTGCCCTATGGATCCAGCCGCTTCTTGCCACCTCCTTCAGGTCGTCAATCCACCTCGCGGCGGGGCGTCGTGGCGATCTGCGGTCTCCACTCTAGAATTCGTCTGCCCCAACGGCCGCCCAAACGGTACTGCGACAGATGTGGCCCACCCACTGCCACTTCAACTTACTAATTCTTTCTTCTATGTCGGTCACCTTCGTTATTCGTTGGATCTCCTCATTACGAATCATATCCCTCATAGAAACCCCGAGCATAGCCCTTTACATAGCTCGCTGAGGGATTTAAAACTTGGGATCAGGCCCACCGTCTGTGTCCACGTCTCCGCGCCGTAGAATAAAGATGCACGCACTGAATAAAGACTTTTGACTTTAAACATTGTGGAATGGGCGACGAATGAAGACTTGACGCAGTTTTCCGAATACTGCCCAACCTAACTGGATTCTTCTATCAGATTCCCTATCGAAATTGATCCTACCCAACTGTATTGTCTGTCCTAAGTAGACGTACTCCTGAACAACTTGGATACTGACATTGTCGACGATGACCGATCTAATGCAGGGCAACTAATTATCGAATAACGAACTTTTTGTATCGAGACATCTGGGAATACCCCGAAAAATACAACAGCTAAAATAAATAAATAAAACTGTAAATGAGCTTTAAAACGTTTCTGTCTCTCTCTGTCAAGTTTTTAAATTGACCAGTAATGTTGAACTACACTGTCATACAAATGATACGAAATGAGAAGTCAACTTGTAGATCAGACTCCTGACATTTTATTGAGATATAATTTGTACCAGATTGTGCCCCGAACTCAAAGCTATTAAACAGTGAAAACGCCGTCAAATTCTGTTCAGTAGCTTCCAAGATTAGCCCGTACATACATACAGACACGATTTTTTTAAATTATATTTTTGGACTCTACTGGTCTTAAGTAATGTCCGGGGAATTACAATTTTTTAACTTCAATGTACAGATTCGCTTTTCTTTTGTTTTTCTACTGTTTTATTATATGTATAGATTACGCGGGCCTTCTTCTAAGACTAACACTTAAAGTATCAAATTTTGAATGAATGAATATACTTTATGACACACCAATCACAGAAGTTTATAGTAAACAAATATACAGTAAATTTACAAATGGCGGTCTTATTGGTTTAATCGATTTCTTCCATTCAAACTTAAATCTAGAGAAGATCGTAAGGAAGAATAAATGCGGGTAAATAAAGTAAAGGAAGAAAAAAAGATACATATTTGATATATTTACATTTGTGTGAGTTTATGAATGCTAAACGTTAAATCTTGTTACAAATGAGTCTCTTTCTGTCGGTGGCTGTTCGAACTCTGCGGACATGTAATTTTAGTTTAAGCAATGTAAG
The DNA here is from genome assembly GCA_947086405.1 of Esperia sulphurella. Taxonomy (NCBI): domain Eukaryota; kingdom Metazoa; phylum Arthropoda; class Insecta; order Lepidoptera; family Oecophoridae; genus Esperia; species Esperia sulphurella. The sequence goes on from OX352264.1 coordinate 11,791,858, forward strand.
AGAGTCACGCATCTTCCTGTTTTTGGTTTAATGTATTATATCGCCTCGGTAACACGTGCACATGTTTAATCCAACTCGCTGAACTATGTTAATTGAAGGGTACTTTATGAAAACAACATTTGTCAAAAATATTTATTTTAATAAGTGAAAGAAATACCTGTGTTCTCTCTGTAACGACTATCGTAATACTAGATTTATAGTTCAATGCCTATTTTTACTAAATAATGGTTCACAATTAATGTGCAATTCTTATAATGAAACAGAAACCATGATATGTATTGTAGATGATTTTTAAATCCACCACATAGTATTTAAACCTGAAATTCGTAGGAATTGATAAGTGTTGTTTTTGTAAAACACCCTTTAATTGTCCTAGGAAACAAAATATAAAAGGAAATATAGAGTTCTACCAACATCTACAAATTATACAAGTATCTGCTGTTTCCAATTGGCATTCCTATTACTTATTACATATATCTTGTCGCATTACGAAACAAATACGCGTGTTACCACTGTACCATCGAAGCTTCTACGTTCCTTCAAAAGTAAAACTTAAAGCAAAACTATTCAAAACTTTCAATTTAAATTGATTCTAATTTCTTATTCAAGGAAGTTTACTAACAAATGAAAACAATTCCGAACAGACAGAATAACTGATTCTAATGGCCTCTGAAATTATTCAAACTGCATAACAGTGCTGCAATTAAGGTTCAATAAATGTTTGTCGTTAAAATAAAGGTTTCAGAAGACGAAGGTCACTCAAAAATTAAAGCATTTATACTCAATATCGCACCATTAAGGCGCCTTTACAATTAGTTCAATATCTCGCACTTTTGTACAGTTTGTCAATTTGGGGTATAAAGTTTGTCAATTCAGGATACAAGTTTGACCTGAAGTACTCGTATATCCATACTCGCATTTACAACATAAGTTAATGTGATTAACACGCCGTAGCGCCCAATTGTGAATACTAATGATAATAATACTAAAAAATCATTTATTCATTATAAAAAAAATAAGTATTTGTTTATTTATAAGAAATGTGACGACGACGGATGTATATAATGTATACTCCCTACATAATACCCTTATAGTTTATAACGTTTAATAAGTGATACATGTATCCTATATTGAATAAATTAATTTGAATTGAATTGAATTTGTCAGCGTTGATTTTAGGAAAATTCTTATATTAATAAAAATCCGGTATCCGCCAGATTATAGGTATCACTAGGTGTGAATGTGTGTAACTAAAAAACCTTTACAAGGCAGTATCGGATACTGAACAACTTATTTGCATTAATGCGGTGGCTGGCTTCAACAACTTTTGGAAATTCGCTTAGAAGTTTTTGATTTCCCATACAAAATTTAACCTTGATAGATATTTGTATGCATGGAGAGTTGACATTCTAAATTAATAATATTGATTTACTGTGCAAACGTGGCTTTTATTTTTTCAATAACGGTTAATTATTTTAATTACGTATGTAATGTCGCCTTTACAGCTTTAAAAATAACCCATAATTCGTTCGGCGTGCAAATAGCTGGCGTAACAAATGCCCGGGACGCACGAACGAACGCTACGAGTAGCTAGGTATTACCGGTACCTATACATGCCATCGGCAAAGTGCAAGGTCACTTTAAAAGGCTTATACCACCTTTATACACCCTTTTCAAAACTTAACCAACTCGTTGTAATTTGTGTGATTGCGCGAACGACAGAGGTCATGACATCGATTTCCACTTTGCATGGAGGGAGGGAGGGAGGTAGGAACAGCTCCCCTCTGAAACTGAAACCTCCCCCTTTTAAAGTGATGGTTAATGCTGAGGTTATATCACTTTGTAAAACTCATAGAAGTTTGTTATTTTTTTATTATAGGGGACTGGCGGTGCAGGTCAGTTTCTTAGAGACTTTATCCCGGTATACCCACCGATCCTTTGGGATCTTATGTGTCAGTCACGGTAACTCTGCCGCCCGATTACACTGTCAGTTTATCTCAGATGGGCGGCCGGTTTCCTCACGACGATGTTTTCTTCGTCCTTTGAAACCACTCAGTAAATGTCTAGCCATGATATCAACATCAGTACATGGCATGACCGGGGATCGAACTCGGACCTCTTGATATGATATGGCCGCGTTTTCCCTGTTGCCACCGACGGTCTTTATACATAGAAAGTTGGTTCTATTTTGGGTATGAACTTGTTGTTGTCAGCTAATACAAGTTAGATATTTTTGCTGTGGGTATGGATAAAACAGGGGTTACATATATATAGTCTTAAAACAACTATAATTTTGTTTGCAAAAAGGGTACTTTTCCATTAACATGATCATTAGTATATAATCTAAGTACTATACAGTATAAGTAGTTTGACTGTTCAATCTGTCCAATTGTATAGAACTAACAGTACCTTTGGGACAGCTGTCAAAATTCTGTTGCACAGCACTGCAATTGCAAGTTTGACGTCCCTCGATCTCGGTCCACCACTGTATGTAAGTCGTGCGTAAGAATAAAGAACAAACTCATTATATGTTTAATTATTACATATCTATATTGTAATAAATTAATATTATAAATAATTAGTCATCGGACACAAAACATATTGAAATACAAACACCGAAAAATATTCACTCAAATGATGTTTGACAAAAATATGACCAGTATCCTATTTTTCAACCGCCTTCCAAGAAATAAGAATATTTTCATATCTACTATTTGTTTTTAACAAGCGCAAGTTTTAATGGCGTCCATTGGAAATTATTTTCTCGGATTTTCTTCTTTCTAAAGCTAGCTGGTATCCGTCGACTGCCTTCATCATTATATCGAGTTTGACTCTTATGTGAGGGACAGCGCTGCTTTCCTGGTCTTCCACTACTCTGTACCGCCTGAGAACAGTTGATAAGGCTGTCTTCACTGACATAAGAGCGTACTGGTAACCTGTGGAAAAGAAATTAAATTGTAAGTATGACTTTACCCGATATGATAATTAATGAGGTCATGAAAATATAAATGATATTGTATGTATAAAAATACAATTTTATCCGCATTTAAAAAGGTAAAACGTTGAAACTAATACAAATATTATCTAAATCTAAATTACGAAATAAGAACTAAATAAATCCAATTCGAAGTAGGAATACGTCAAAACTGAATCATGTCCAATCTGAAAACGTCAAATCAGAAAAACGTCCAATTTTAAAGCTTACACTTTAGCTGGCACGTCCCAGGTTAAAAACGAATCTAAGTGGCACCTGCATTTTAAAAAACAATAATTCTAAAATCAAACAAACACAATATGAACCAAAACTATTTTCAAGTAAGACAAATAATTTTGGACACAGTGCAATCTGAACAAGATTAACTTTGGAAAACATTCAAGGCCGACATAAATAATTTCGGACCTAATGCATATAATTTTGGCCCATTTTCAACACGAGTTTCTTGGTTCGACCAATTTCAGTATGTACGTACTGAGACTAATGATGACACTAAAGGGTTTAGATTGCCTCTTTATAAAAGTACTTTAAAATACCCTATCTATCTAGGGCTATAATATGTACATGTCAGATAGTATGAATTCTTTTGTTTCCGTCGTCACTACAGTTATCAACTTATCACCGTCTATATGTCAGGCATTTTCCAATGAGGTGGTGGTAATTAGTAGCAACAAAGACAGCACTTACATCTTCAATGGATTTTCCCACTCCAACCGAGAAAACCATCCATGTCTATGAAAAACACGATCCGGAAACCCCCACTTACTAACACACCACCTAACTAATTAATTATAAACAGTAACACAGACACATGCTGTCATTAGAAATAATGACAAACACGCAGTGTGTAAACAATTCTTCTTATGAGAAAAATTATAAGTAAAATTATAATGTTTGAAGATAACTCGGTGATAATTAAAAAAAACAACTGTAATTTTATGCGCAAGATCTGTATTTTACGCGGTAAGTTATAATTAACCTGCTCTTATCCTTTGAATTAAATTTACATGATACATCATAGAATTATTACGTCAATAATGATCTTTAATTTCTGTAATTGTTAAAAGAAACTGGTCGCAATGGCCTAGTTAGTGCGCTCGCTCTAGGTTCGTGAGCTCAAGGATCCAATGCAACTAAAATACGAATTATGTACAGTCAAGGGCAAATAAATGTGTACTCTTTGCTAGCTTTATTAATATGAACACAATTGAGTAACTTATTACATTAACTTAAGGTTATGAAGTGTGTACAGTCAACTAATTGAAATGTAAGTTCACCTTAGAACCGTGTCACAGCAAATTATACAGTTATTTGTCGAAGATTAATGGAAGAAGTTTATAATCAATTAATAATTTATTAATCCAAAGAGTTGTAAGAGATGTTAATAATAACGTACAGCATAAAAATAATATAAATGCAGATACTACTAATAATGACTAATACTGTCAGTCAACTATGTAATCCAGACGCTGAATAATAATAATAAATCTTTATTGAACAGAAACATGATCACGCTGAATGCGTAATTTTATTATCAATTCCAATTGTAGCGATTCCATCTTCATACAAAAAAATGCCACGTCACTGACGTCATATGCACGATATGACAAAAACGAAAGTATCATAGGTCTTCTTCCATTATACGTATTTCCCTGATTCTCGAGTGGACGAACATGTTGCCGATATTGTGACAAGGTTCTAAGGTGGGCTACATTTCAAATTGGTCAACTGTACTAATAGCTGAAGAAAAATACATGAAAGGTACAGGAAACGAACAAGTCATGTCACAAGTAATTTGTGTGTTCTTTTCCTGTACCCTTAACATATTTGGAAAACGAATTAGTACCACACCCACTAATAGCAATCAAATACAATACGAGTAAGTGATACGCTAGGGCACTAAAAGGCCCATAACGCCGAAAATACAGCTAAGATTATCCACTATAGAAACTATTGGTCTACTTAATAAGACCCTTTCGTTGGCGTATCACATATAGCTATTGGTTGCTATTAATGGGTAGGCAACAGTTTCCATACAAAACGCCCAAAATCCTTCAAATATAAGTTCAAATATTAGAAAAACTTGTCATTACAAAGGCGCATGGCTAGTCTGGTCCAGTATTTCTAACTTGTGTACCAGTTAGCTTTCCGTCACAAAAAGTAGACTATATTCCAGAATCCGATATAAAAACTATCACTGTACTATATTTTCATCAAAATCATATCGTGATTGAGCAACAAGCAAACTAACATGTACCCTTTGGCTGATGGTGATTAATTATTAGATTAAGTCACTTACCCACACAATTCCTAGGTCCATTACTGAAAGGCATGTAGCTGCAAGCGTGATCCAGATTGAACCTCTCCGGTAGAAACCTATCTGGGTCAAATTTCTCGGCGTCGGGTCCCCAGTATTTGGGGTCTCTATGAACCCCCCAGATGGAAACCACAACCCCACAGCCGGCCGGAAGCACGCGGCCAGACGCTGGGGAGGAAAATATAGTTAATGCAAACAGAAATTTGTGGGGTTTCCGTTGCCGTGTGGTTTCCAGTAGAGTAGAACAGGACCACTCGAACTCCTCCCGTGGATGTCGTACAAGGCGACTAAGGGAATACATTATAAAACATCAGTCAGTCAGCCTCCCCAAACCGTCTTGCCAGCGCGGGGAGTGTAGGTCAAATAAGAGAGGGTTGTGCTCCTGCAGTAGAGACAAAAATAACCTGATTATGAAACAGTAATTTCATAGAACCTATGACCTTCCATACCACAGTATGTATGGAAGGCCAATGATAGGACCTAAAAAGCAGCACTCAACGAAAAAACCGCTTGTACCAGTTATGTCCTGGTTTATTAAGAATACTTTTCACGGATAAATTGTAAGTTTAGACATAAGCCTAATAAAAAGGAAGGGAAGACATTGTTCTAAGTCATTGAACAATAGTGAAATGTGTGACGTAGTTAGTAGTGAGACTAGACGACACGTTGACATTGCATACGATAAATGCAAAGCACGTACCTTACAAACAATACGTCATAAAGGGCATTACGTCAAACTAAACGACTCTTACGTTTTTATAAACATACTAGCTGTGCCCGCGGCTCCGCTCGCGTGTACTACAGAATCCGCCCCCTTTCCCACATCCGCTCCCGTTCTCTTCCCACTTCTACTTCCACTCCCACTCAGACTCGAGACTCTCAATATCCCAATCCCAACCCCAACCTCAACCCCATCCCTATCCCCAAAAACTAAATTTCACTCAATTCCATACGCGCCGCGCCGTTCGCCGCGCCGCGGCCGTTGACTTCGCCCATATGATGAACATACTCGTACGTTCGACAAATATTGCATTTTTGATGTTTTTTTCATGAATGATTTCTAAATAGGATACTGAGTTACTGAAGGAAATATTAACAGACGTTTTATTATCATCCGATATAATGACTTACGATACAAAAATACATACATACGAGAAAAAAATACTTTATTAATATCTCAGGTTCTAAGTGGCGTATCAAGATGAAACATGCACTAGATTTTAAGTTAGACCACCAGCAAGACAACTGTGAAAACTGCATCAAATTACATTCAGTAGTTTTTGCGTGATGCCGTAACAAACATACAAACAGACAGACAGACAGACAAAAATTTAAAAAAAAATTTTTTTAGCTTCTATTGGCCCTATAAAGACCCCTCTTAATTTTTTTTTTAATATCTCTCATGTACAGATATAGACCAGTTACAGTTTTATTATAAGTATAGATGAGTAGCTTATATCTGTGACTGCGTTTATATAAGGTATAATTAGTAATTACAGTCGACATGTTCTCATCCGAATAAATCTAAGTATATGTCTCAAACCAGTAATAAAACCTTTAACTAATCCCAAAATTGCATGTCATATATATGCAATTTTCGCAGAATATTATGGAAACGACATAAATAGGTACTTTTCTATATTATTTTATGTTTATGTACATAATGTAAATTTTTGACTTACGTAGTTTAATGTCCTCCAAAACCTTCCTAATGACAAATGGCACTGGAGGAAATAGTCTCATAGACTCTTTGACTACTCTCTCCAAATATTTGAGCTTCATCAAATCCTCCTTGACTAACGGACGATCAGAATCGCCGAACACGTCACACAACCTGAAACGGATATTTAAAAATTCATATCGTGAAACAAACTTTAAGGACATATTTAGTTAAAAGATTATACAATATCCACTATAACTGCGATCTGTGTTTCAATATATTACACAAGTAACAACTTACAAATAGAATACAACACCATTCGTAATTACGAATGGCAAATGAAATTTACAAGAGAAATGATCAGATTCGCAGGTTATAAGTATTGAAACACAGGTCGCAATTATTATTTTTTGGATAATGTTTATTCAACCAGCAAACCATCCAGGAAATGTGGCGATACTTATAAACAAGCTAGAACTCGTAATTTTCAAGAAATGTGTTCACATATCTGTTGGTTATCTAAGTTCATGCTGCTCAAAAGAAAATTAGATTTAGATGCATACTTCAAAAACAAAAGAACCATCTGTCTTCAGTCCTGACGAACCATTGAAGCTAATTGGCCTCACCTAGTACATATAGCTGACAAACTGCGCTCGCAAATACAGCTTTCATAAAGCTATAATGGATAAGACTCCCGAAATTCGTCAATATACGTTAATATTAACTGCCGCAAATACAATGCATAACTCTACTTACTCTTGATACACTTTCTCTTGCACTTCAGGGTACTTTCCTAGCAGTTTCAGTGTGTATCCAATGGCAACAGCAGAGGTGTCCGTTCCAGCTATAGAAAGGGTCAACACTTCTTCTCGTAGTTCTACGTCGGTATACCCGTTCTCACCACCAGATAGGGATATCAGTAAATCCAGGAAGGTATTCTTTTTGTAACTTCCTAGATCTGTAATATACGAGTATATAAACAAAGCTGACTTAAATACCTTCAAGCAATTTAGGTAACAAGTCTACAAGTATTAATTTAAAAACTTAAGTTATAAAAAGAAACGGATACTAAAGTTGTTGTCATAATCTGTAGTAAAAAGCCAACTTACTTATTTTCAGCAATAAGTTGCTAGCTTACTAGCCTTAGCCTACTGGATGTTAAGATCCGAACAAAAGCTTACCATAGTTATTATCTGCTTCTGTTTTACATTCATTTTCAGTCTTTATTTCCTCTCGTTTCTTTCTTATTACCTGCAAATTAAAACACTGTTAGCCGTCAGTTGACTTATTTTTCTTTCAAGTTGTTGTAAGCTAACGCAAAGACTCATATTGTAACCACACTACGAATTTGGCTTAAGAATACCTCATCAGTAAATCCATGCATTAACTCAATACACTTCTGGTGCTCGGGGTATTGGGGGAACAGTCTGAATAGCCAGTCTGGCTGCAGCCAAAGATGAAAGATTCTCTCACAGATCAGGTTTAAGAGCTTGTTCATCGCCTTCAGAAACGGCGAGTCTGGGTTCCCTTGAGCGTTTATTTTTACACCCATCGCTGTTTCTGCACAAATTAAAATAAAATGTTCTGAATATTAATTTAAATCGTAAATTACTTTTACTACAGTTATAGACCTATATCTTAATTATAAATTAAAATATATAGGTATATTACTTATAATACCCGTAGGTTCCTCATAGTAACCAATAGCATTTTTTTAAATTCAACTTCAAGCAAGGAGACGTCGTATATTCCAAGTCCCATGACAACCTCTCATATTTACTCTTTTATAAGAATCCTTATACAACCCCTTAATTAACAAACAAACAATAAACAAACACAAGTTTGAGTGTCAAATTATCATGCACTAACCACACACAGAGTCAAGGGTGTACGTGCTGAGGAAAGGCCATATGCTAAATTGGCCGACGTTGGTGTAGCTGCCCAATCGCTTGGCGAGTTTGTCGCTCTGCTCGGAGAATACATCAACGAAATTTTCCACGATCTTCGGGCTGAATGCTGGCACAAGGATCTTCCGACGTCGTCTCCAGATTGATACTGTAGGTAAGCAATATAACAAGATGTTGCTGAATATCTTTACCTTTTTTGAAGTGGATACTTAATAGATAAAGTCAAAGTAATATTACATATTTACTTCAAATTAGGATACAAGGTATTATTGTATCATTTATTGTACTTGTAAAAGATATTGCAATCATTTTATAAAGTCTGCTGGTTGGTCAGAATCTACCACCCTTCGTAACAGTCATTGCGGCACACCTATTTTACGAGTATTATTTCGTACTTGCTTTTATTAGATCCTATAAAGCTCCACGTTGGGCGCCAGGGCATCAAGAGTTCCTTAGGCAGATCTTATAAAAGCAAGCTACAAATATTAAAATGTGTAACAGGTATAAATATTACAAAATATGCAAAATGCAAATATAATACAAAATGCTATGACAAAAAGTACACAATTATATTTACAATAGAATAGCATAATGTTGATAGAGCTTACAACAGTGTAATTTAGAAAAATAAATCCTTCAAACTGGTTTACACGCATGCGTTACTGTTTGACAAAACAAATATCATAAAAATATAAAAGTATGTATAAGCCTACTACGTGTGCTAATAGGAGTACCTAATATATTAACATGAATGTTATAGTGTTAGGGGTAATTGAAGTTCAACATTGTGGACTCTACAATAGTCACTGCAATTTAAACGACATTTGCCCTGTGATACCGATCCTTAGATGTACTCATAGAGTAAGTCGACTTAATTATGCTTGATCTATGCTTGACGCCTGTTTACGTAGAACTTGTTTTAATTTGTTTGAAGTACCTAGTTAACATCTCGTACCTTTTGTTTCTCGTTTTAATAAGAGCATGGTTGAAAAAGATAATGTTATAGGTACTATGATTTTCAACTTTATACTTTGAGCAAACATGGGATACAAAATAAACAAAACACCATTTATTACTGTTTACCATCGAACTTAAATACGTATTTATAGGAATACTTGATTTATATAAAGGTGCAACAACAAATTTACCCAAAGTCTTGCAAATGACGGTCCGGAGGAAGGAAAAGTTTTATACCTATGATTTTATTGTTAATTTGGCCATTTACAAGTCAAGTATACATTATTTATTCACCTCAGTATCGGTTTAAACTACATAAAACAGGATTAAGGAAATGTTCAAGGACAAGCTTAGTTTTTCCCCTGTATATATTTTATTATGTTTTATACACGACAATATGTTGTATATTATACAAAACTGGTGATAAAAATTCTATACCTACATTTAAGATTGAAATTTTTATCAGTATTAGTAGGCATTCAACAACAAAATGATCTTTGATCAGTCTAAATAGACCAAGTTCCAAGAATGTACATTCACTCTCAGATAATGTACCTACGTAATACATGTCTTTAGTACATAATTATCGCTTCTCAGATTCTAACCGTTTGAAACAACCTAGTACCTATTATAATTTATAAGTAAAGGTGGAAATTCAGGTTGATGGGATACTTCCGCAGTTCATTCGTTATTTAACAGTAGTGTGAGTGAGTAGCTGACGTATAAATAAATAAATTAAAACGTACTTTTGCAATTTTTTTCATATATAAAGTGTATTTCTATTACGCGATATTTAGACGGACAGCTTGTAGGGTAACTGGGGTAACTTCTACAGAAGAGGTGCAAACATCTGCCTGGCGATTTTCTACAATGACAATCGAATATGTGTAGGTTTCCTCACTATTTATATCTACGGGAATGTCCATGGCATGACATTCTCATAAACTCCCACCCTTAGACATCGCGTCTTTCGCCAGCGACGCTCTCTTACTTTTCCTAGTAGAATAAACAATGCATATTACCTGGTGCAAATATGCCGCCATTTCCGATGACTTTTCTTAGGAACCGGTGCAAATTATCCTTCTCTAAGCAGGTCTTCATCACCATCTCCAAGTCCACCGGATTAACAACCACTGACAACAATCATAAAGATATACAAAAATCGGATTTATGGGTGAGTGAGTTTTATTAAAAAATCTAATATTTATTATGGAATTATAAATGATAAAAAATAAGACTGATTAGTTTTGTATTGGCAATTCTTTGGATTTAATTGGAGAAATAACTTTGTGCAATTCATACAAATTATTTATATTTCTATATTGTGAACTATACATAAAACAGTAGAAAAATAAAAGAAAAGCGAATCTGTACTTAAAGTAAAAAAAAATTAACTCCCCGGACATTACTTAAGACCAGTAGATCCAAAAATATAATAAAAAAAATTCGTGTCTGTCTGTATGTCATAGTCATATTTATTTATTGCATCATGGTATGTATGGGCTAATCTTGGAAACTACTGAATAGAATTTGACGGTGTATTCACTGTTTAATAGCTTTGAGTTCGGGACACCATCTGGTCAAAATCATTTATTGCATATGAGTACACTTGGTACATTTATACACGTAATTTTTTTATCGACTACCGCCTCCTAGGTGTTAGTGCTGTGAAGAAGAAACGGCGCAACAAACTTCACGCAACACATCTTTTAAAAATCAAGTTTGCATACAATTAATAAAGATTTTGCGAAGCTGAATTAACATTAGTACCAGGCATCTTTGTCAAGTCATAACTCAATAAAATGTCAGGAGGCTGAACTACAAGATTACCTCTCATTTCATATCATTTGTATGACAGACAGTATAGTTCAACTTTACTGGTGGGCAAAAACTTGTCAGAGAGTGAGAGAATTGTTATAAAGCTCATTTATCGTTTTATTTATTTACTAGCTATGCCCGCGGCTCCGCTCTTGTGGATTACAGAATTCGCTCTCACTCCCACTCCCGCTCCCACTTCCAGCTCACTTTATGTTTATGAATATTTTCAATGCATAACCAGATTAATAGATTTGTTTAAGGATTTAGTAATACATAATAATGTGTAATGGTAAGTTGTCCACGCGGACGAAATCGCGAGAAACAGCTAGTAGTAAATGAAATCCTTGTTTTGGTGGCAGATTGTACGTGAGTAGATCAAATTTTTTTTCTTTTGGTGTAAAATAAATGTAAGTAGGTGAAAGGGTAAAATAAGTACTTTAAAAATAATTAGAAAAAAGGGGACAAATTATAGGAAATAATATTAATTTTGTCCCCTGGGTTCCCATTATAATTTTTTTTTTATTAGAATGTCAAAAGAAATATAAAATTTTTGAGAAGAATTTTTTTTTCACTTATAGTATAGCTTTGTAATAGCTTATCGTTTTTAAAGCTTTTTCTTAACGAAAATTGACAAATTATTACTATTATTTATTACTTACCAAAATATAGTATATGGCCCAGCCAACCCCTCAGAATGCCATTATTTGTCATCGACTCATAACTAAGTTTCTGCAGAGATACCATTATATCTGAAAATAATCATTAATTATTTTGTTATTGTTACAATCGGCGTCTTAGAATCATAAACCTGGACAAGACGGAACTCATGACCAATGCTCAAGTCGACTCGAGACCATTGATCGTCGATAATGTCGATAACGGAGTTGTCCAGGATTATGTCCACTCGTTACATTCAGTTGAGTAGAATTTTTAACTTGTTAAGAATCCAAATGGGCAGGCAGTATTTGGAAAATTGAGTCAAGTATTTACGTCGCTAACACCGCAATGTTTACAGAAAAAAGTATTTAATCAATGCGTAATGAATCATGAGTTACCTACGGCGCAGAAATGTAGAAACTGACATAAATCTGATCTACAAGTTTAAAGTCGCTCAACAAGCTATGGGGAGTGATAGGTTTTTTAACGAGGAGATCCGTCGTATAACCATAGTCACAGACAGGGTATGTCTGTGACATTAGGATTAGAATGGAGTGGAAGTGGTAGTGAGCAGACTACATTTGTCACAGTACTAACGGCTGATGGGCAGAAGAATCTGGAATGAAAATCGAACAGCATGGGACGCCTCCTCTGGATGGACCGACAACCGGATAAGGCGAGGAGCGAGTGGTCGCGCGCCTTGGTAGAGACCTACGTCCAGCAGTGGATGGCGATAAGTTGATGATTTGATATTTCCACGCGAGCGAAGTCGCGGGTATAAGCTATAGTATGCATAAATATATACTTGTTTAATCCCAAACTAGGATTTTCTCTTTTATTATATGGGAACTAGATAAGAAGAAGATAATTCACAATAGATAAAATATCCAGACCAGGGACCACTTATACAAACTGCACATAGTGGTCTGTCCCCAGTAGAGAAACGAACCCACGATCTCGGGTGTTCGAGTCTAATGATCAAGCCGCAATATCAAAGAGGTGTTCTAAGGTTGTTTCTTTACAAAATAATAAGAAAGTAGCTGATTATCTCTCAAAGTAAATTATTGAACATTATGATCAGCCTGTTGACGTCAACTGTTGGACATTGGCCTTCCCCAAAGAGCCACCACTCCCGGTCCTCCGCCCTCTCCAGCCAGGGACTTCCAGGCACTTATCAGTGCACGCATTCAACATTATAAGAAAGGTATAAACAGTTAAGAGGTGCAACAAAGAAGAAAGGTGTATATAGCGTTCTCGTGGTAGAGGATTACCTGCGTAAATATTCGAGCGTTTTAATCACCATCATTCCCGTCACCTTTAAAAGTTAAAGAGATACGACGATAAGTTTCTGTTCCTAGCTGCAGATTCTTTGGTAAAAGAGATTCTAAGTTTTACCAGTTGGTGAAATATTTACTTAAATATATTGTTTCTCATTAAATTTTGAGGGTTAAGGAAATGACAGCGGTTGATACTTACGCTCCAATATTTTTACCTATCGATGAAAGTTCAACCGACTATACCACATTCTTTTACACCTTTTGTAAGATAAAATTTGCCGACATTGCCTCGTAGTCGTTCAGGGGTTTGTCTCATACACCAGCTAAGTTATGAGTTTGAGTCTCACCGAGTTTATAACACTGTACAATTTTAACAAGTATTTTGGTTCTAGTCTGGGAGTTAGTTATGGCTGTAGGTATTTCGGGGTGTAACATATACATTTGTACCTAGCTTAAATATGCTTTACCGATCCAGTATCATTTTAATAAAATTTTGAAATTAGAGTTTCTAGGAATGTGTACGATATAAGTTCTATGATAGGCGGTAATTCGTACTTTCCGCCGCATTCAATTCAAGCAGTAGACTGAATTGAAAGAGGCGGCCGAATGTATTCGGCCAGTGATTTTTGTCGTAAATACATGTTTTTAAAATCAGACCGACACATGGAACCAGGAGTCAGGACTGATCAACTGCCCGACTCAGAACAACATGCACCTGTAAATATACTTTCTTGTCCCACAAATCGGAACACTTGCATTGCTATCCAACATTGTATGCATAAATAGGTTTACTATTTACCACCATGTAAACACCCAAACAGACCCTGTTCCCAAAGTCCCTACCTAAACACTTTACCCCCAACAAAACTCACCCTCCGTATTTCCAGTCAAAGAAGTTGCAATTCCTACTAGAGGATGTTCTTTTTCAGGACCAGGGATGAGAGCAGCCATCTTGTACATCCGCCTCCTCCTATATCGGAACACTGCCGTCCAAATCACCAATAAAACCAATAACAACCACACGATCATTATGCAGACGTTTTTAATTTTTTTTAAATTCAAGCTTTTGGTCTTCTGACCTTACTGTATGAAATTATAATCGATAGTACCGTGCTGGGGGAAGAGTGAACTTTATATCTCAAACTTGCTTTTTGAAATTGGCCACTTGTCTTTGAGACGTCTGGTCATGTTTACGTTACCGCATGCGTGCGTCTGCGCGTAGAAAAACACGCAAGGTTTTATATGTCCATTTTCCTGCACTCGGCCACGGTTCACGCACTAATTCTCCGTAGCACATACACAACGGGGTCGGCAAGTTCATGGTGTTAAACGACAACCTTCGGTCGGACCACAAGGAAGTGACAATTATGTGTAACAAGCTCTATTATGACGGACATCACCTAGTTAAGTGTAAAGTAAGTTGAGTGAAAATTAGTTCCGAATCGACGCCTCAGATAATAAATAACTCGTGCATATAAAATTCCATAAACTACCGGTTGTGTATTCAGGTTTAGTATCACCCGAAATTACTCGAAAGTCGCTGTAATAATCTGATTTTATTATTGTTGCTGTCTGTATGTTTGTTTGAGCAATATCAGAAACTAACGAATGTCAATTTATTTTTGTTGTTATTAAAAATTATTTAGTAAATTTTTTTTGTCGATAAATAAATGAAATATGCAAAGAACATAACAACAACAAAAACAAATCACCATGGCAACCATTCCGTATTAGTATTTTTTATTAAAGGCAAAGATACAGACAGAGCCTAGCAATACAAGCAAGTCATGCATGATAAACAAAAATCAACATTATTTCTTATCCACGTGGTGTTTGCGCCAGTGTCGAGGTAGGAAAAACCTTTTCATTTTAAAAATAAGAGATTTCATGTAGAATGTTCCGCCTTTTTAATGATTTTTTGCTTCTTTCAAATACATTGCTTGGAATAAATTACCAATGATTATATTGTGTGTACCTATACAATAAATTATTAAATGAATCGGTTTTTTTGGGGAAGCAAAAAAAGTTTTGAACCCCCCCCGCTATTATAAGATAAGATTGCAGTTGTGGAAGCAGACCATAACGAAACCTGACTAGTTATTATGATCATAGTTTAGATCCGTTATTATTTTCCTTGTCGTCATCACACCCTCAAGATGACGAGTTTATAAACCAAAATATTTCAGTCCGGACTAGGGATATAACTGGTCAGCCACAGACTGTTGTAAGGATCTCAGAACCCTGTCATTAAGTGTATAAAGTTGAACTATGGGGTAATTACATGTAACAAGATATCTCTGCATTGCAATACATTTTACTGACAAAAACATATTTTTATCACGGTATTTAATATTCTCTACCTAAGGGTTCAACTAAGCGAACCGTATTAACTTTATTTCCCCAGAAGTCAATTATATACCGCACATGCCCTTTATTATTAAGACATAATTGCACTTACATTAACCATAGCTATCGGTTAGTTATACACTGACTATCTAGAAAAATATTACGTTTTATTCTCATTAATTGATTAAATCTAAGTACTTATATAGTTAATTGCTCAATGTTTACACTTGTACACTAGACTAGACAGTACCACAGTATAGTATTATACTCTGTAGGAAGTAGATAAGGACAGCACTATTCATAAATATGTGTAACACGCAGACCGGGACCAATTTGTCAGATAGGCCATACGTTCAGCTATAGGCATATACATACAAACCGGGCACCTAGAACCAACTGTGGCCCAGCGCATATACACTACTAGGCAAAAAGTATGGAAACGGATCCAAGGGTTCAAGATCATTACCTCGAATGTTCACACCAGAGACTATTCAGAATCCTAGGTATTTGGATTTACATATACGAGTACATTTTAATGACATTTTAGATGTTTTTAGATTAATGGATCTTATCTTCTTATGGGGCCAGGATGACCTAGCGACACTTCGACCCTTCAGGATCTTTTGCGCCAAACCCCTGACTACCAACAGTGTCCCAGGCCGATTTGGTAGACTTCACATACGCCTTAGAATTTCTTCTTTGGCATATGCAGGTTTCTTTACGATGTTTTCCTTCACCGAAAAGCCTGTGGTATTATAAATAAACCGTACTTAAATATCGAAAAATTCATTGGTACGGGCGGAGTTAACCCACGACCTCATGAACGTGAGGCAAGTGCACAACCAACCAGGCTACCACGGCTCTCGATTAATTGATCATTTTGATGTTAACTGTGAATTTGACCAAAGAGGTATATTTAGCACTCTGGACCTACTACATCCATACTCCGGACAGCCAGCATCAGATGTCACCCAAATCGATCCTCGGCAGAGATCCAAGGCCTCAAAATAAGATCGAATGTATGAAAAGGGCCCCCATTTCCATACTTTTTGCCGGAAGTGTACAAAATTATATGTCCCATGTGGTGTTCGGACCTACCATTTCGGCAGAATCCTGCATAAAGATGATACTGTCAGAAACCGTAAATTGTAGAACCAGTGGAAAAAAAAACGAAGTGCATGATCCGAACAAATTACGTTCCACGCACAAAGTGAATCAGGTATTCACTCTCAGGTGATGGTAGGTATGCGCCTAGTCTCCGCATACACAGGGCGTTACTATACAGTACAGGACTTCCCTATTCATAGTTATTAAAACAATTATACAATTTTATCATAGGTATGAAGCAATTATCCTAAGTAATAACTGCTGTCTGATGGCACGAGCGAGACTTCTACGAATATAATCAGGACACCTAATCAACTATGACAATTATATAGGAAATCAAAGGCATCACAGTTAAGGCATTTAGGTAATTGACTAAGTATTTAACCGCATGCCCTTATCGGTCGAAATAGCACAGGGCCGGCACAAGCCGTCGGTTATTTAGGAAGCCGTAGATCGGCACCTTATTTTGTTTTTAGCCAGTAATCGGTATTGGTTTGGGATCTGAGTGGTTTGTGTGTATTCATTTTTGAAATGTAATAGTAGAACATTTTTAACACAGCTATTAATTTATTATCTGTTTCGTTTTATTTTACATTACAATAAAAATGAATAATTTGCAAATCAGTTGTCAAGTTGGAAGTCCTTGCTCAAGGACAGCCTTCTCTATTCTACATATGACTATTCGGAACACATCCGGACACAGAATATTTGTATGCTGGCAACATATAATGTAAAATAAGAAGCGTCTAACTTCCGTTTCCGCATTCATTCGGTTCGCCATCTTGGGGTGAAACGTGTGTTCCAAATATATTCCGGATTAGCGGGCAATTGTTGCTAATAAAATTAAAATCTTCATTGTTCCTAGTGCTATGTTTTTGTTGTTGGTCCTTCGAGCCGGACTTGAACCAGCGACCTATGGATAATGTTGGGTGAAGGTCTTAGAGAAAGAAATCGTGGACTGTATTTACTGATATTTATTTCTTCACCAACATAAAATTTAGGTTTTCTTAGCTATAGCACTAGGAACAATGAAGATTTTAATTTTATTAGCGACAATTGCCCGCTAATCCGGAATATATTTGGAACACACGTTTCACCCCAAGATGGCGAACCGAATGAATGCGGAAACGGAAGTTAGTCGCGTCTTATTTTATATTATATGTTGCCAGCATACAAATATTCTGTGTTCGGATGTGTTCCGAACGTGACTTAACGTTTTCTAGTAACTTTTATATACTTACCTGTACTTTATGTGTACCAGTATATATAGGTGGTCTGGGAGAAATGCTTGTACTAAAAATTAAAGTTGCATTAATGACTTTCGGATTCTTCCAGACACCACCGATATATGTTCATAGAAATACAGGTAAATGTAATTGTAAATTATGAGACGAAAGTGCGTTTTTCCGACTTAATCTGGGACTGGAAATCATTAAATACCGGAATATATCACAAAGCCGCATGTGTTTGTCATATAATATGATTGCATAGATAGGTATAGTACTACGATAGTACATAGGTAAGTCTAAATGAAGTCTTGCAGCTAAGTGCACTAAAGCACCCAAACATTAAGATCTATTATCGACCAGAGAGACTGTTGCTTCCCAAGATGAGAAATTAAGTTTTACTTCACCTTAATTAAGTTGAACTTATGTTAAAAACACTTGATTAAATAAAAGTATAATTAGGGAGAATGCTAACATGACATTCTTGAATGTTAATAATAATGTTAAATTAGAGTGAATAAGCATCTTCTGTGTAAGCGCGCTTCACCTTAGGCCTCATCATCACTTACCATCAGGTGAGATTGACGTCAAGCGCCACTGGAGACAGACAAAGGAGTTCGAACTTTTTTGTATGGAAGCTGGCATATCGACCCGCCGCCATTTTTTTTTTCGAAATCGCGGCGCACGATGAAAGTGGTATATATGGGTAGAGGACACATAAACGAACAAAAAATATTAAGTAACATAGTACCCTAAAGTGTCACGTTACCGATATATTTTGAGGTAAAGATCGTCATATGAGTATAACGACAATCTTTAATAATAGACTTATTACATGTCTGGCGTCAGATTGTATCCAAATAATCGTTCGCAGGTTGATTATTATTATTACTGTTTATTGGAAGAGAGTAGGTACATTGCATACTACTAGGAGCACGAGAAAACTACTATGAAGTTTAATTTTTTATTTATTAGACTTATTTATTTATTATTACACTATTAGGTTTGCAAAATATTAAAAGGAGAATATTTAAAAAGTGTGCAGTTTGAATTTCACTCTACTTCAAGTCCAATAAAGTCTGAACTCTAAAACATTTGACTACAACACACGGTGTCACAGCTCTGTTATAGTTCCGAGTAGATTTAATTCACTTGTATGGAACAAAGTTTAGTACCGCTGGCGAAATTGTATACATGTTCGTTTTGTAGACAGAGTATTTATAGAACCGCAAAATTTTACTTGTATTCTTAATCCTTTTATCTCGTATTTTTGACTAACTAATGACATCATGTGGTTCTATGTAAAATGAAATGAAAAATCTGTTTCTGAGTAAATGTTAATTTTGTATGGTTTACAGATTTTTCCCGGACCAGTGGATATTACTGAATTTTAGTTTTATCTATATTCTATATATCTGACAGGAGATTTTAGGGTTAGAAATATTTCCAAGATCGTATACATCATCAGCCTAAACACGTCCACTGCTGGACATAGGCCTGCCCAGTAGAATACCACTTTTGGTTAGATGTCCATTGGGGGATTTGCCATAATCACCACGCTTGGCAGGCGGATTAGTGATCGCAGTAATGATCTTAACATACACACACAGGAGAACGCTGCTGCCCGTCCCTGGTGCAATCCCTTAGTCGCCTTGACGACATCCACGGGTAAGATAGGGGTGGCCCTATTCTAAGCCGGGAACCACACGGCATAGATCGTATACAAAATTATTTAATTCTATGAACGTCTTTACTTCACTATTAATCCACATTACACCATTACAACAACGTCTCACTGATTATTGTAGTATTCGTAATGCTATTTATTGGTAAATATTATTTTCGTTCCTGAAATGGAATATAGACTGGTATAAGCAAGTTTCTACATAATACAGTGAAGCTGCGGTAAAGTGGCATTGTCAAACAACACAAAGTAAAATTATAAAAAATATCAACATAATGTATAATTAAAATACAACATAATATAATCATAACTATGTCAGTTTGTAAGGCATATGTCCAAAAGAGGTAGGAAGTGTAAAAGTAAACTTAGGTAATAGTAATATGTCAGTTTCAAATGTCAATATCAATAGATTTTATATTTATGTGGTACTGTGTGTTCAATTAAAATTCAAAATAAACAATTTATATACCTAAGTAAATATATTTTGATAATTATACATTTATTTATATTATATACCTAAATAATTAGTTGTCTCATCCGCCGCAAATCTTAACAGTATCACTAGGAAAGTTGTCACAAATCGCGTTATCTGTAAATGAACAAGAATTAATTATTATAACATAGGTATGCATGTGATGTGAAGACCCCATCATCCGCTGGCAGAACCGCTTAAGCCCTGATTACTAAACTAAAAAGACAATGTGGGACGAGCTTATCACTTTTATTTGCTAAACAATGTAGGAATTCCTCATAATGCGAACTGCTAAGGAATGGAACTCCGTGCCAGCTTGGGTATTTCCGGACAAGTACAATTTGGATCTATTTAAAGGAAGAGTGAATAGGCATCTTCTGGATAAGCGCGCTCCACCTTAGGCCTCATCATCACTTACCATCAGGTGAGTTGAGGTCAAACGCAAACCCATCAACAGTAAAAAAATATATAGTTGATTATATAGAACAAACTAGAAATTAAAATCTCAAAATACATTACACTATATTTTAAATTCGCTCTGTAGATTATTTACAATATGTGTTATACTACTCACGTTTATTAAAAGAGAATACTGTATTTGGAATAGACCACCGGCCGAGAATAACATGTTTTGGTGCAGTAGTTGTTGGGACAGTTGCATCGCCTGCAACAATGTTATATTAAAAATATTGGATAGAAATAAAAAAAAAACTCCATCAGCATTTCGCATCACTGGAAATAAGCCTTCCAGAATAAGGTATTCCGGTGTAGTATATGTATAGGGTATCCTTTAAACGGTTAGCAAAATATTCGTATATTTGTGAGCAGAAAAATGTATTCAGTCAGACAAAATGGCTAGTTGGTCAGCAACTTATGGCCAGCAAACATTTGTCCAAACAAAAATTGTATAGCCAATTAAATATATTGTCTGTATTGAGTGAGCCATGTTTAATGATAAGCACTCAAATGGTAAGCAGAGTTTTTTAAAGTTTTGACTTAGCTCGGAAAGGTTAGCCTTTATGCAATAATATTTAAATAAAAGGATAATTTTTTATTTATAAAACCTGCGGTTACAGCATCTCATTCAATTCAATTACTCTTTATTTCACGATAAAAATACGCAGATACAATAATTAAGTAGCTTACATTTGTCAGCTTAAGTGATACTTTTCACAACTGTCAATTTTATATATACTCGTATATATTTCAGTAAACAGAAGAGACAAACTTAAAAAAAACATTTCGGTTATCGCCATAAGGGTTTGAGAATACGCACTGTTTTAAAACAAAACAAGCACAGAACACCAATTAAGCCCGTAACAGATACCTATTTTCATTTCCTTCGTAAAAAAATTGCGAAATAAAGTGAACAATATTTTTTAATCTTACCACAATATTTATCGTTGGACTAATATCCGCATTTATAACTTGATGTGTAATAAAAGCTGGGCCTCTAGCCTGTAACGAATTAAGGACAAAAAAATTAATACAAATCTTAGATTACCTTAGATCTTTTTATTGTAACTTATTAAATTTACGCGAATTACTCAAGTGCAGTTTGCATACTGCTTCGATTTCTAGGCGAGACACTATCGCAGCCGGATCCATGTTAAGGTGGTCTCTCACGAGTTGAGTAGCAGAGTGCATTCAGAAACTCGGTGCACAAAAATTGTCACAAATGATTAAATAATTTGAGGGGTAATCTAGAAGGTCACGGCGACATAGATTTTTTTGATACTCAACCGCCACCTTAAGGTTTCCTGTCTCACGGAGTGGAAACATATCTGATAGAGATTTGCATGTAGCGTAATTCGCGTATTAATTATCCGAAAAATTGCTTACCACTTTTGATGTATTCTCACAATAATAAATATTCAGGAATATGATAAGAACTGAATACATTATCTCCCAAAACAAGAACACCGTCAGTAAAATGAATCTATTAACATTGATTTTAAATAATTCGTTCGCAGTTGCCTCCATGTAGTAAAACAGGCTTAAAATTATATTTATGAAACATATAAGCATTGTGAAAACAATTCCCAAACCAAACAAGTCGTCATAGTCCTTAGAGGCGCTGTAGAGCATGCTGTATATTCTAGCACATGACCTGATTAGCTCATATATATATCTCTCTTGAAGTTGCGACGACTTCTGTTTTTTTAAGAGCTTATTGCCTTGTATCTCATCTAATATTGCATTTACCACGGCAAATCTGTCCTTCAAGAGCGTCAAGTAGAAGCAATAGTGGGCTGTGAGAACCAGGCTCATTCCGTCAGAATACACGATTTGCAACATTAGTTCCAAAGGTCTCTTTACGTCGAGACCAATTTGAGCTATCCAGATACTAAAGAAATGAACAAGAACCGTCAATGCCTCCACTACACCAACAACGATTGCTGATATCGCAGTCTTTCTGTAATCAATTGACTTATCTAGTTCTTGTTCTATCATTTCGTCTATGTCTACAATATTTTGAAAATGCTGCGTATCTCTAGGGAGACTAAAAGCTACTTTCCACCATACATATACTACAAAAAGTATAGAAAAAACCAATTCAATCAAATCACCATAACGTTGCAGTTTTGTTTCGTAAAGATTTCGCAAAATAGTCTGACCTTGACTTATAGCTATATAAGAGCAATACGTGAATCCCGCCATCCAACATAACGAGAAAAATATTCCCACGATGCAAAGTTTAGATGTGACACCACCATCTCTGATACCATAAACAAATATGAGAACTCCTGAAAATTTCTTGACAGTAAAAGCCATACTTAAAGCTTCAATTATATTGTTTACTGCAGTTTTCTTTTCCAGTGAATCCTCTACATATTTCTGTAGCTTTCTCTTCATTTTTATTATCTTATGAATCATATATCTATCGTTTTAATATGTGTTTCTCAAATTTAATCAACAATTAATATAAATGTATATATCTTAAATCTCCACGATTCCTGAAATTTATGATAAATTACATATTATCACCATAAAGCTGTTCTAATTATTGTACAAAAATTAAATAAATTTGAACCCTATTAGGATAGGTACGAGTAGATTCCTTGTACATACCATATCTACCACTTATTTACATTTATCGAATACAACCACTACCCACCTTACACTGATCCTTCCTAGAAGTCTGTATTCAACCTTCTGAAGTCGTAACACTAGTCCAGGAATTAGGTTTGTTCTGAACTGACATTTAACTGGTATCAACTATAGTGGTCCATTTATAATAGATAAATACCCATGGGTAATCTTGTTATTGTGACTATAAAATCACATTCCACAGGAAATAATTTTCCCTAACCTAAGATATTAATTACTCTACAAAACTTTTCTTGTGACCAAATATTTATTACCCATTACCCGACACCTTTGATTGACATCTGACATCACTCTAAGTATAGAGAAATCAGAATACATACATAAACTACTTGGACTGTACTGAACCTCATAGATGTGATTGAGGCATAGACTTAGTAAATGTATGGATTGAGGAAGATTAATAAGTAATGTAGTATATTATGTTTGGTAATGGACGCCGACTCAGAATAATCTAAGGACGCCGATAGCATAGAATACTTAAAAATAAATAACCAATCATTTTCATTTCCCTTGCAACTGATCGATTCTGCCCTAATATATAGAGTTATATTATAAGGTCACACCCTCAGACAAATGAATAACAATTCATTTGTCTAAGGTCACACCAAAGGTTACACTCCTGGCTTTTCATAAATATTGATTTTCGAATGTCATTTAAAAATGCCTAGTAATTGGTTTGTGCCTTACGCCAATTTAAATTTCCGTCGACGAGACGGTACAATATTACGAACGTAAAGATTTTACGAATGTAAATATTACTAGCTTAGATTATATAACACTAATCTAAGCTAGTAATGTTTCTTCAGCACAGGTGCTTCGCACAATCTTTACACTCGTAATATTGTACCGTCGACAGAATTTTTAATTGGCGTGAGGGACAAACCACTATTACACGCAATTTAGACGCAAAAAACTCAATTAAAAACGGAGTTTGGGAAACTAAAAAACTGCTTTTGGCATTTTGTCCTTTACGCCAGTTTAAATTTTTGACATTAAAGATGTATTGATGGAAGTTTGTTGTGCCGTTTTTCTTCACAGCACGATCACGTAAGAAGAGTGGTCGATTCGATAAAATAAAGAAGTTTGTTGGAATCAGAAGTTATTTTCTTTTTAAAAGTTACGTAAGATTTTATAAATCATCGTGACAAACCCGCACCTTCAAAATATAAGTAACAAGTTTAATATAAAATGCGTTTTAATTCAATTATATTGCAATACGTAAATTTACTTATGTGCTAGGGTGTCACAAAAATCGAAGTCTAGTCAGTAGCAAATTGCAATAACATCACAATGTACGATGTAACAGCGTGCGCTCCCTGCAATGAAAATAAAGTTATAGTATGATAAAAATACAAAATTAAGTCTTTTAATTTTTTTATTTAATAAATATTACATAACACTTGTCTAATCCCTAAATAGGATTTCCTCTTGTGACAATTCACAATTAGAATATCCAGACCGGGACCAACCTGTACAAAGTTGTCTGTCACCGTATGTATAGAATTTTTGTATGTTTATTGCTGTATTATAATAATATTGTATGCCCAGGGCGATCTCCCGGGTTCCCTCCTTCATTTGTCAGTCGGAGACGGCCTCCGCGAGGTTTTAGTCGGTGCGATCCCGACATAACCATCTCGTCCCCCGCGAGAAAAAAAAGTACCACTAGTACTACTAAAGGATGCACCCAACTCGGAGAAGTTTTCAGTGACATATGCTTAACTTGGAGTAACATTTAGTTTTTATTTCACTGCTATCGACTTATTCAACAAAAGATATACGAATCTAAATCCACTTACACTGCATTAGTACAACAACGAAGTATGTTGTTCGGAGGGATTCGGAGCAATGTAAGTTCAGATTACGATGAGTGAGTACTACGGCGAGGGAGGGCGATAAGTAGGGGAAGGAGAAAAAAAGGGACTTGATTGCGTTTTTTATTTTGTTTTGAGCATATTCAAGTCTAATAATACTTACTTATATTTCAGTGGTATATACGCTTACGAAGTCCTGGGGGACTAATATGAGTTTCCCATGTCTTACCTACCTTCAGTAACAAAGTGTAATTGAGTTCAATCAAATGCCACGCCGTGAATACGGGCACCTGGTGCAACAACTGCAATGAGAATTGCATTGCCTGTAACAATAAAAGAATACCCATTAAGACTAATGTATTTTAAATTTGAGTTAATAGTCTGAACCCACACATGGAAAGAGACAGACCTCACCCCAAATCATATCCTGGACTAAAATAAGTATGACTCGAGAGCAGTGTAATTGCCTTTAGTGTACACCTACCTGTAAATACCTTTTGTGTACACAACAATCGTTTGCGTATGTGTGTGAATCAAAATACGCTAGGGCGTCATTTCTTCACTGCCTCCAAGAAGGAATACGCAACAATATCTCGTTTACTCGAGAGAGTCATTCGTACGATCCTCGTACGATACCTTTTTTCTCGCTTTTAATGTTTACAATCTATACATATAATAAAACCTCAATAAAACAGTAGAAAAACAAAAGAAAAACGAATCTGTACATTAAAGTTTAAAAAAACTAGTGTCCGACCGAAACAGGATTTGCAGCCGAAACCGAATCTTCGGCCTCGGTCTCAGTTTCGGCCGAAACCGGAACTTATTTAACCATGTAAAAATTTCTATTGTATGCTGAAATCTAGTGTATTTTACATGTTATATACTTAATTCGTGTTAAATAACATAATAATAAAAAAGTAACAAAGTATGTAGTATGAAATGCTCACATGCTCATGCTCACATTTAACACTCGCTCCTATCTATATAGAACTTATGCATTCACTGGACTATGCTCGGGGTCTCTATAGGGTCCTATAACGTATGAATATTTCAATGCATAACCAGATTAATAGATTTCTTTAAGGATTTAGTAATACATAATAATGTGTAATGTTAAGTGGTCTACGCGGACGACGTCGCGGGCCACAGCTAGCTAATAAATAAAATCGTAAACATCGCGTGTCTGTACATTGAAAATATTTGCAAAAAATACTGGGGGGTCTAAGGATAAGTAATAGAACACATTTCAATCATTTTTGGAATTTTTATCTGTTTGTCTGTTAGTTTGTGCACGCATCACTTAAAAACTACTGAACGGATTTTGATGGACTTTTCACAGAAACATGGGGCTTAACTTAACATTTAGTCTTTATTTCAATACAATCGGCTAACTCAATCTAAAGTTATGGGAATTTTTAGTTTTCTAATACATTACTTAGTAGGTATATGCAATGTAACAATGAAGAAAAATGATTACGTTGATGTTTGCAGATGTCCCGCAGCACCAGTCTTCTCCCAAGTCATAAACCCTTACTTATGTTTAGAAGACATAAGGGAAAGCTATGATATCTTCATACATACCTCTGCTGTAATCGACGGACACACATTGCTATTTATTATCTGATGTATAATGTAAGGCGTTCTTGCAGCCTGCAACAGAATATTCATAATGTATTACTTTCCTCGATAATCACGTGATTTATAGAAGCATAGATAGAAGCATTGGTACCTCTTGAACTGCCAATTGAGTGAAATACACATTCAAATACACCACTCCAACAGAGTAGAGAATCCGCCAAAATACGTAAACTAAAAAATATGTGTATCTCAGCGGATCGTGAAAAAGACCAGACGCAGTCGCCTCCATGAAGTAGAATAAATTCAATATTATATACAGAAGACAAAATAACAATGTCATTGCCAATGCGGATCCGTATAATTTCTGAATCGCTCTGGCCACGTTATGTGCCTTGCTATATATTAAAGCACATGCCTTAAGTTTCTTACAAATCAGCTTGTCTTGAAGTTCTAGTGCCTTTTGCATATGTGGCGGCTGTTTCAAGCGCACGAACGCCTCATGTCTCCATGACTTATGCCTTTTTATTTCAGTGAGCAAATCGTTTATTATCTTGTACCTCTCCATTAACGTGATTAGGCAGTAACAATAGTATGCCGTTGCGACCAGAGCTAAAATATCACATAGTGAGCCTTGATACATAATTTCTAAGGGCTTTGATATTTGCATATTGCTCAGAGTTACCCACTCGCTGAAGAAGCGAAAGATCCCCGTTACCACTTGGGCTATTGAAGTAATAAACAACGATTTAGCCATACTGCTGTAGTTTACTGTCACGCCCAAGTTTTGTATGGCTTTGTCTAAATCGTCGACAATTCGTGCGCCATACAAGTAACCACTCATTTGGAAGGGTACTTTTCTCATACAGTATAACATGTATACAATAGCAGCAATCCTTTCTGCGGCGTCTCCGTAATGTAACAGTTTAGTGTTGTAGAGTTTTCGCAGAATAGTTTGGTCTTCGCTGTAAACTATGTAAGTGCAGTAAAAGAACAGCGACACCCAGACTATGAAAAACGCGAATCCTAATAAGCTGAATCGGGTCCGTAGGTGGTGGTCATGTGGATCATGGTACACTAAGATCACTGCTGTACCGCTCAGGAGTCGCATAAGTTCACTGTACTCGAATACTTCAACTACACTATTGTATTTGGGCGGTTTTGTAAATTTTCTTTTAATATTTTTAACAATTTTCCTTGTGGTTTCAGTGAATGGTTTCATATTTACGAACTGAAGTTGACTAAAGTATGATCGAAACACTTTTAATCAATATTATTTAGATAGCAAATTATTTCTAGTTTAACGTTAGATACCCCACCCCATAAAACTTTATATGATAAAATAATTCACACTCTAATGATTACCTAATTCAATTGGAGTGCCTGTTAATGACATAAAATGGCATTTGCCTTATCTACTTGCATCTACGAGTATCAGCCGTTCTTTCTGATGATACAAATTACCTATGACTGATCTTTGTGAAAGTAAGCATTTTAATAAAAACTAATACATCCAAAAATATTACCTACCTAACTGTAGTACCTATAGAGGCCTGAAATGATTTCCGTTCCATACTTTTTAAGATATGTATATTGCAGGATAATAAGCATTTTAGTTTTTATTCACCGTTTTAATTAGCGGATTGATGCAGCCCACTTATATCGTTGTAATTGGTAAACGTTTATTCGAATACTGAAAGAGCTAGGTAATATGTTGTCCCAATGTTGAACGGAGGCCTGTCCTCCCAATGAGGAAGCTGTATTCGCCGCTACAATCACTGTTACTGCGGCTTCACGTAGGTCTCAGAATGTTGGGAGTATGCAGCTTCGGAGTATGCAGATTTCCTCAAGATGTTTTCTTTAATCGAAACATTACCTAGGTACCTTCTTTTTGGGTTATACCTTGTACGAGTATGTTTCGCCCAATCGGATAACAAGACTGTGGTCATTTAATTATATTTATTGGCTGTGCCCGCGGCTCCGCTTGCTCCAACTGCCACCGCCATGGCGGCCCTCGTCGCTCCAAACGTAGTCCTAACCAAAGAGTACTATGAATATACGGGTAATAACTCATCGCAATCTGAATTCCGCCAAGCATTACACTTCTTTGTTCACGTAATGTATGAGTTATTAGTAGTTTTTACGTGATGCAGGCACAAACTAATAGACAAAATCACTTACTTATCCTTCATCCTAAAAAATATATTTATACAAATACCTACATATGTATTTCAATGTGCAGACACGTGAAGTTAACGTTTTTGGTTATTAGACTTTAAGTAACAAGTTTAATACAAAATGCGTTTAATTTCAAAGTGCGTTAAGGTAGGTTACATAATTATCAGTATGTGCTAGATGCCTGCCACATAACTCGAAGACTAATCAGTAGCGAATTGCAGTAACATCACTAAGTATGATGTAACGACGTGCGCTCCCTGCAAAGAAAGTAAAATTGGAATGATTCTTGTCGACACTACAAAATTTCATCTTTGAAAATTCAGCGTAGACTACAATAGAGCCTTTTTAAATCGTTAATATACGTGCCATTCATGTACTTGTATAAGGATTGTAAATACTTAATGGAATAAACAAAAAAAGTGTGGCCAAAATTTATTAAATACATAAAAATAAGAAAGAAGGATGTTAAGTACTTAATATACAGTTCCGTAGCGACCTACAGATGACTCCGGAACACATCGCAAAGGTAGTCAGGCAAATGAAACGCGGCAAGTCGCCGGGACACGACGGGCTCAGCATCGAGCACGTACTCTACGCCAGTGACGAAATATATCGTATCTTATCTATTCTTTTTCAACTATGTATTAAATATAAGCACATACCGCATGACTTTATGAAAACTCTGGTGGTTCCTAATAGGACCGAGGATCTGTCTAGTCTAAACAACTACCGTCCAATCTCTCCAAGCACAGTAGTAGGTAAAATTCTAGAGAAGCTCTTGCAGCCCGAACTGACGAAATTTTTTAAAATCAACGATGCGCAGTTCGGTTTCCGTCCCGGACACGCAACAGATTCCGCTAGTCTCAGTCTGAAGTATACTATAAACTATTTTGTAAATAGGAACACTTCAGTATACGCATTTTTCTTGATTTGAGCCACGCTTTAGATCTATTTAACTACTCCGTACTTTGGAAAAAACTCTTGAAATCCAGTGCACCGCGCGAGATAGTGTATCTGTTGCGATTCTGGTATAGAAACCAAACTAACAGTGTGAGATGGGGCGACACGCAGTCTAGTGACTATAGACTACACTGTGGCGTGCGTCAAGGAGGGCTTACGTCTCCGGACCTTTTTAACCTCTATATTAACGACCTTATCGAGGAGCTAAGGGGCTCCGGGGTAGGATGCCATATTGGTAACGTGAGTGTTAACAATCTGAGCTATGCAGATGACATGGTGCTCCTCAGCCCCTCGATAAATGTTCTTCTTCAACTGCTTGCTATCTGCGAACGATATACGGCAACACACTGGTTAAAATATAATGTTTTAAAAACAGAAATGCTCGGGTTCGCAGCAGGTAAGGGCCCGGATGTCGTACCGCCAGTGTTTCTGAACGGGTCGTCGGGTCGGGTTGTCAAGAGTTTTAAATATCTAGGACATATTTTAACGGACACACTTTGTGATGACGAGGACATGGAGAAAGAGCGGAGAGCCCTCGCGGTACGGTGCAACATGCTTGCGCGCAGATTTGCTGTTAAGCTTTAATAGTTTCGAAAGCTTATAATCCGTGAACATAAGTAAAAGAATAAACGATTCAATAAAAGCTTGTTTTATTGAATAGGAATAATATCAATAGTAATTTATGACATTCGACAGACATAATAAAGCCAACAACCCGTTGCTAAGCCAACGAATGAACCATAACCACATACTATACAATACTTATCAACACTTCACATCACACTGTACCTTCCCTGCCCCTCCCCTCCCCCTCCCCCCCTCCTCCTCATTGACAGAAGATATCATGTAAACCAGGTAGAAACCAGCCGCCGCGATACGGGCTCCCTAGTGCACTGGCTGGTGCAATCTGTGAAATAGGCTATAATTATAACCCTGTAACCTGTCCGCATAATTTTGTTAAATATTAATCCAAGGTTACCATTGTATAAATAACAATAACAAAAATAAGTTATATAAGGATGTATGTCTACCTTCACATCCACTTTACTTTTTTTTAGAATTTGGACAGGTCTTCTAGTCCGATTCTGCAGCATAGCATATTCAGCCTTGGTCCATACAATGGCTTCGTGAACATGTCCGCCAATTGCAGCTCTGTGGAGACTTGCTTAACTGTGAAGTCTCCATTCTGTATACATTCTCTAATGAAGAAATGTTTTACCTTAATGTGTTTCGTTCTCCTATTAAACTCATAAGGCGGGTTTTCGGACAGCTTGATAGCAGACTCATTGTCAACATAAATCGTCGGGTTTTCACTCAAGTCTGTTATGTCCGTTAGTTCCTCCAGGAGCTCGTTTAGCCATAAAGCTTCTCTCGTGGTTTCTGTCAAGGCTACAAGTTCTGCCTCCGTTGACGAGATTGCTACTGTCGGTTGTTTCTGGCTTTTCCACATAATGAGACCGGAGAATAAGAAGATCATCCCTGATGTCGAATGGCCAGTCGTTGTGTCGCCTCCGAAATCGGCATCACTAAAACATATCAGCTTCTTGTTCCGGGCTTTAGCGAAGACAAGTCCTTTGTCTATAGTACCCTTTAGGTACCTAAAAATCCGCTTGACTTTTATTACATCAAGTTTAGTCGGACTTTCTAGATTCCTTGACACAACGCTCACTGCGTAACTTATGTCTGGCCTCGTAGCGACCATTAGGTAGGGAAAGGCTCCCACAGCTTGTCGATAGGGAAAAAGCGAATTAGAATCAGCATCATCTTCTTCGTCTCTGCTAACTTTTACTGTCGGCGTTGGAACTGGTTTGCAGTTAGCCATTCCGAACTTTTCAAGTGTCTTCTTAGTATAAGACCTTTGGTTGAGGGTAATACCATCTTTGGTTTTATTTATTTCAAGTCCAAGAAAATAAGAAGCCGGTTTTGTGGTTATTTTAAACCTATTTTGTAGCGCTTCAATGAATTTTCTTCCAGCATTTTCACTGGTTGAAGCCACTAAACCGTCATCTACGTAAAACGCAATTAAAACTTGTTCACGTAAGTAAAGGCAAAGGTCTTTTGTACTTTGTTTGTATCCTGAACTCAGGAGGTACTCCGATATGCAGTCATTTCAGCATAGAGGTGCTTGCTTGAGACCGTAGAGACTTCGGTTTAGTTTGCATACTTTCATCGTGCCATCATTGAATCCCTCCGGCTGTTTCATAAAGATTTCTTCTTTTACAGTACCGAATGTACAGACACGCTATGTTAACGATTTTATTTATTAGAATATAAGTTTCATATTCCATATCTTACCTTAAGTAACAAAGGGTAATTGAGTTCAATCAAATGCCAAGCTGTGAATACGGGCACCTGGTGCAGCAACTGCAAGGAGAATTGCATTGCCTGTAACAATGAATATTACTAAGACTGATGTATTTTAACTTAGTTATTAAACATATATATTTTAGAGTCTAAAGCTGGGATTTCTAAAGTGGTCGATACCGACCCCTTGGGGTCAAAATTGGTTTCCCAGGGGTCGACTAAACGAACACTGATTTTGGGGGGTCGACGAGGTCTAAAAATCGACCCAATTAATTACACAAATTCTTATTTGAAACTTTCAAGATACTGTATAAGTTGGGTTACGTGTACCAACTAGTTACAAGAATGACTAATATTTTAGTAATTACACTTGATATTTACTGAATTTTATGGCTATTTATTTTCTTATATTTTGATGAGAAAATGATGTCACTTAACCAACAGCAAAGTTTTTAAATTGGTAAGTATTTTGTATCAATAGGAAAAAAATTAGAGACAAGAAGTAATTTCGCTATGAGGGCCTGAAGTATCAGTTCATTTTGGAAAAAATCTCTTGCCCATAATAGTTTGAGAATCTCTGGTCTAAAGTCACAAATGGACAGACAAGCCACATAAAGATAAGAGAAATAATTTCTCCACGACACATATAATATGCCCTCACATTCTCTGCTGCGTTTAGCTCTATCATAAAGACCGTCACAACGTCTAGTCTCCAGCTGTCCGCAGCACCAGCATTCTTCCAAGTCATAAACCCTTACTTATGTTTAGAAGACATAAGGGAAAGCTATGATATCTTCATACATACCTCTGCTGTAATCGACGGACACACATTGCTATTTATTATCTGATGTATAATGTAAGGCGTTCTTGCAGCCTGCAACAGAATATTCATAATGTATTACTTTCCTCGATAATCACGTGATTTATAGAAGCATAGATAGAAGCATTGATACCTCTTGAACTGCCAATTGAGTGAAATACACATTCAGATAAACCACTCCAACAGAGTAAAGAATCCTCCAAAACACGTAAATTAAAAAATATATGTATCTCAGCGGATCGTGGAACATACCAGACGCAGTCGCCTCCATGAAATAGAATAACTCCAAAATTATATACAGAAGACAAATTAACAATGTCATTGCCAATGCGGATCCATATAATTTATGAATCGCTCTGGCCATGTTATGTGCCTTGCTATATATTAAAGCACATGCCTTAAGTTTCTTACAAATCAGCTTGTCTTGAAGTTCCAGTGCCCTTTGCATATGTGGCGGCTGTTTCAAGCGCACGAACACCTCATGTCTCCACGACTTATGCCTTTTTATGTCAGTGAGCAAATCGTTTATTATCTTGTACCTCTCCATTAACGTGATTACGATGTAACAATAGTACGCCGTTGTGATCAGAGTTAAGAAGTCACATAGTGATCCTTGTAACATAATTTCTACGGGCATTGATACTTGCATACTGCTCAGAGTAGCCCACACGCTAAAGAATCGAGTCCATGCTACCACCACTTGGGCTATCGATGTAATTAACAACGACTTAGCTATACTGCTGTAGTTTATTGTCACGCCCAAGTTTTGTATGGCTTTGTCTAAATCGTCGACAATTCGTGCGCCATACAAGTAACCACTCATTTGGAAGGGCACTTTTCTCATACAGTATAACATGTATACAATAGCAGCAATCCTCTCTACGGCGTCTCCGTAATGCAACAGTTTAGTGTCGTAGAGTTTTCGCAGAATAGTTTGGTCTTCGCTGTAAACTATGTAAGTGCAGTAAAAGAACAGCGACACCCAGACCACGAAACACGCGAATCCGCGAAACACGTGGATCATGGTACACTAAGATTACTGCTGTACCGCTCAGGAGTCTCAGAAGTTGACTGTACTCGAATACCTCAATTACACTATTGTATTTGGGCGGTTTTGTAAATTTTCTTATAATATTTTTAACAAATTTCATTGTGGCTTCAGTGAGCAACATCATATTTACGAACTTAAGTCGAATTAAAAAAATTCGAAGCGTTTTTAATCAACATTATTAAAGTAGCAAATTATTTGTAGTTTAACGTTACCTCATAAAACTTTATGTGAAAAATGATTCACGCTCTAATCATTACATAATTTAATTGGAGTGCCTAATAATTATATAAAATCGTATTTACCTATCTACTTATATGTATCTGTGATAAAATAATTCTAATAAAATCATACCAACAGTATGGTGGTAGGTGGTATACAGGCTAAGTAGCTGTGCCCGCAGCTCCGCTCCAAAGGTCCTCATACGAGTACATCTCAGGTATGCACTATAGGTTTTTTCCAAAATCAACCCCTAAGGTGGTAAAACAGGAGTTCAAACTTTGTATGGAGAAAAACTATTAGATGTTCCTATCAATTCGAAACTTTGTAGGAGTACTCTAAAAAGTTAATGATTGAAAACGTATTTTATAGTGTTTGAAAAGCCATCCCCTAAGGAGCTCTAAAATAGTAGTATCTAAACCGATTGCTCTAGAAACTTGAAATATAGCACAAATTTCCTTATTTAGCTCAAGTATGCGCTAACGAAGGGGATTTTTAAATTCAACCCCTAAGGTTGAAAAATAAGGGTTCAAAGTTTGTATGAAGTAAAACTATTAAATGTTAATATTAACTGAACTTTATAAAAATTCATTCACACGAGTTTTACAGTTTCAGAAAACCATGCCCTAGGGAGGTGAAATGGAGCTCAAAAGTAGTATTCTCCAAACCTATAGATACCTACATTTGAAGTATAAAGGATTAGCAAGATGAAGTGGCAGTGGGCGGGCCACATCTACCGCGGAACCGACGGACACTGAGGATGATGGGTTCTGGAGTGGTATCTGTGGATAGGCACACGCGCAAGGTGGGGCGCCACGCCACCAGATACACAGACGCACTGAGGAAGGCGGCCGGAAGCAGCAGGATTCGGAGGCGGTGGACCGGGTGTAGTGACGTTTATTGGGGAAAGCGTCTATGTCCAGCAGTGGATTTCGCAGGGCTGATATGATGATAATGAAAACATGACTAAGTAAACACGTCGATTAAATAATTTATAAAAATGGTAACGTCATCAGCTTCTTCTCCAAAACCACTAAATGGATTCGAATGTGGTTTTCATTATTGGATAGCTTGGTTTACCGTGCTTATTATTTCAGATTTGAAATCAACACTTTTTTTAAGCTTTATTATAATTAAGTTGAAAGAGTGTGTGTTTATGTATTTGTCTGTTTCTTTCACGGCTCGGCTGTTCAACTGATCACCATACATTTTTGTTTAATACACATAAAATCATATATATGAACATATGCTCATATTTGCCTGTGTAAAAATGGTTCCCTCTGGTGAAAGCGGAAGCGGACGCGGAAGTGGATGTGGAAATGGAAGTGGAGGTGGAAGTGGAAGAAGAAGTGGAAGTGGAAGTGGAAAAGGGCACGGGAGAGGGAACGGGAGCGGATTCTGTAGTCCACGCGGGCGGAGCCGCAGGCACAGCTAGTTTTTAATCAATTTAAAAAATTATTTAGTTTTAATCCTCTTCTACAAATGAAAGTGGACTTATACTATTACCCTGCTACATATGTAGGTATGTACCGTACATTATTAAGCCATTTATTTATTTAAAAATTGCAACATTACAGATTATTCCATTGCGTTACAATAACTTTTATGCTATAGATGAAACATACATTCCTCTCTCTAGCATTCCCTTGCATTCCGTCACCAGCCGTGGCTCGGTGAGCAGGGAGCCGAACAGCTGCGAGTGCGACGGGAGAGTAGGGATATTAGATATAAGAATGAAATAAAATTAATATTTATTAATATTATTTATATTGCAAAAGTGATCGGTTCATCAAATGCAATTAAGTGTTTAGAATAATTTAATACATTAGTATGTTTTTGTGCATAATTAAGGGCAAATATTAGATTTTTTAGAACACAAAGTATTACCAAAGATAATATTTTACAGGTAGTATTTCATAACATTTACCAAAAACTTATGGTAAATTAAGCAATTTTCCATTAACTATGAATCTCGTGCTGTATAAACTTGGATAAGACTGTCACACGATGCGATGGCTAGTCAGTGACGAATTGCAGTAACATCACCAAGAATGTTGTAACAATCAGCGTTCCCTGTAAGGAAAAAAACATATGTAACCTGATCTGGTTGACTTGATGAGATTATACCTATTTCTCAGATGGATGGCGAAGTTTGACTTCAGATCCCTACTAAATTATGATGTATGTCATATCCTGGCATGGCCACCGCCACGAATTGCATTTCCTGAATAAATATCTAACTTGTCGTTAATTAGTCGAATTTACATCCATACATAGTAGTCAAAAAAACTAGTTTTAAGGCTTATTCTGGCATGCCACCTAATATCTCCGGAACCACAGTATATGTACTGTGGCTATGGCGAGCTACTGATTTAGGCAATTGTTCACGTGAATTAGTCGAACCTAATCGCAAATAAAACAGAATTGGTCGATCCTCTATTTAAAAATTACAGGGGATTGATAGTTGCATGCCGGAATAAGCCTTATTCATTCAACCATCTTACCTCTAATAACAACGGGTAATTGAGTTGGACCAGACCGCAAGCTGTGAATACGGGCATCTGGTGCAATAATTGTATAGACATTTGCACTGCCTGTAACATAAATTTAGAATAAATAAAATCTCATCGACGTATTTTATGTAGAACCCACGACTTCGTCCGCGTGGACAACTTAACATTACACATTATTATGTATTAATTTTTTTTATCAATAAGTTAGCCATGTTGCATTTGCCACAGCTTTATGGCCTTCTCTGCCACGAGATTTGGCCTCTGGTAAATTTCATGTTAGCCTACTAAAACTTAATATCTCTTTAATTGGTTCTTGTTGGGTACCACGTGCGGCTGATTGCAGCCATTTGATGACGATCTGCTGATGCATACCTCTGCCGTAATTGATGGACTCAAATCGTTATTTATTATTTGATGGGTAATATATGATGTTTTTGCAGCCTGCAAAAGAAAGAGTACCTGTGATTGCTTATAATGTTATGGTCTGGATGACTATACGTTTGCCTCGGTAACAAACACGCTTAATAACATACTTCTTCGAAGAAATCAAGCTTGTAATCACAAAAGTCGGCAAATAATGTTAATCCTAAGCAGTATAATACGCTAAGCAGATCTATACACACAGGTGAAGGAGGGTAGTGATAGGCTAATAATGATATCGATATAACGTCATCATATTGATATCTGTATTGATATCTGTCTGAGTCTCGTTAACTGTATGGCAAAGTGCTCGTTGCTCGACGTCCTTGGAATTATGTGTTGTAAAGCCTTCCTAATAAATGTCTATGCCTGTTTTTGTTTTTATGCCTACTTCTATTCCAAGTCCATAGAACCATACCTCTTTTACTGCATACTCGCTGAAATATATAATCATATATGCCATCCCAAGTGAGTACAAATTCCGCCAAGTCAGGTAAATTATGAAATATGTGTATCTCAGCGGGTTGTGGAACATGCCGGAAGCAGTCGCCTCCATGAAGTAGAACCAATTCAAAATTATATACAGGAGATAGATAATCAATGTGAGAGCTAATTCAAATCCGAAAAATATATTAATTGTCCCGGACGCTTTGTATAGCATGCTGTATATTCTAGAGCATGCCCTGAGTTTCTCACAGATATATTTGTCCTGGAGCTCCAATGCCTTTTGCATGTTCGCAGGTTGTTTGTCGCGAAAGAACATTTTGTGTTCCCATGACTTACGCCCTTGTATTTCCGTGAGCAAATCGTTCACCATCTTGTATCTCTGTTTGAAAACGACTAAGTTGTAGCAGTAGTGAACCGTTGCGATCAGGGCCAAACCGTCAGCATATGTTCCTTGGAACATTACTTCTATGGGGATGGATTTGTCTATATTGATTAGAGTCAACCACACGCTGAAGAAGCGGCTAAACCAAGCCGCTACCTGACCGATGGAAGTAAATAACATCGATCTGGCAACACTGCTGTAATCTATCGACACGCCCAACTGAAGTATCTTTTTGTCAATATCTATAACTTCCTGTGCTCTAACAGGGTTACCACTTATGTCGAATGGTATTTTCCAAATTGAATATAATACATACATCATAGACGTAATTCTCTCAAAGATGTCTCCGTAATGTTTAAGTTTAGTCTTATAAAGTTTTCGCAGAACAGATTGGTCTTCGCTGTAAACTGCGTAAGTGCAGTAGACGTATATAGTAACCCAGAACACGAGAAAAACGAATCCAGCTAGACTGAATCGACTCTGTATTTGATTATCGTGGTCATGATACAATATTTTTACGGTTGTGCCACTGATTAACCTCATTGTTGCACTTTTTTCCGCTGCTTCAACTATACTATTGTATTTGCGTACTTTTGCATTTCTTTCAAATTTCCTTAGTATTTTCATGTTACAGCGGACGCACTGTTCCAAACAAAGAACACAAGTCGACTGAATTTTAAAGTACCCTGTAAGCATTATAAAAATTATAACTAGCCATCATTGCCTACCTTAATAATGTTAATGTGATGGAATCTTAATGTTACAATTTACTGAAACTACAATAAATTACTAAAATAAAACATTCTATAGCAATTAAAATAGTAGTAGGTATGTCATTCTTATTTAGTTTAGTAGTTTAGTACTACTTAAAATTTTCTTGTGACCTATCACATTTGCAGTAGTCTTGTTGTTTCATATTAGGTTATACGAGTACATCTGAATCTCATCGAATTTGTTATAGGAATCGAAATCATTCTACACTATTTTAATTATTCTTGAAACTGAAAGCTATTTAATTACGTCACATATAGTTAGATGATTACGTCTGGTTTAGCCTAATTAAATCGGTAGAACAGCTCTACTGCGTGAGGAGTTCCGGGTTTGATTATCATTCGTGCAAATACATGTACAAAACTTATTGTATAGTTATATGTACAAAACATTATAAAATATTTGTTTTAGATTTTGGTCAAGAGTGTCATGTTAATAATACTCAGAGTCTATGTAAATAACTTAGCTTTATTGCGCTTTAATGACCAGGAGACCACATCGGCCCCGCAATTTACACATAGATTACCCATATCATTTTATTTATTTAAGCAGGTAGGTACACCGACTCAAATAATTCCAAATTTCGTGAAGTAAGGTTTATAAGTACATAGATCAACAATCAAACGAACATGCAAACAGATTTTCAGATTTATATTATTAGCTTTTAGATATAATCTAATAAATAAAATCGTAAACATCGCGTGTCTGTACATTGAAGATTGTTGCAAAAAAAAACTACTGAACGGATTTTGATGAACTTTTTTACAAAAACATGGGGCTTAACTTAACCTAACATTTAGTCTTTATTTCATCGCAATCGGCTAACTCAATCAAAAGTTATAGACAATATATTGCACATAATAGTATTTCCGTACTATTCAGATTGCGATGAGTTTGGATTACATTTGGAGCTGCGAGTGGGAGTGGGAGTGTGAGAGGGCGTGGAAGTGGGCGTGGAAAAAGGGGAGAAGGAGCGGGAGCGGGAGCAGGAGCGGGACCGGGGCGGAAGCGGGAGCGGGAGCCCAAGCGGGAGTGGGAATGAGACCGGATTCTGTAGTTCACCGCGGGCACAGCTAGTATAAGATATTAGGATAACAGAAGACGAATTTTAGTAACAAATCCATTATTATATTATTGCAAATCTAAACATCTTAAACAAAATACAATTATTCTACCTCTATGATGAAGTTACGTTTAATCATTACCTAAATTTTTAATTGTCTAGTCTACCACAAAATATGAATATGTAAAAATACCTAGAGACTTGATGGTTTCGTAAATGTGACATTCGACGCATACCTACTTACAAAGCGCTAGCACAGATTACCTAATAGTTACTAGCACAGTTCAAAAAAATTGTGACAATTTATTATTTATTATTTATAGTCTGTGACGAATTGTAGCAACATCACCAAGAATGTTGCAACAGTCAGCGTTCCCTGTAATGAAAAGAAGTTGATAAAGTTTATTAAAACAAACAATTTATTTTTGATTACATATTTGCTGCACTTGTTAGTTACGTATGTCATCAATAGATGGACATTAAAACTTTCAATTGCTGCAGGGACTTCCTTGCTGAAGCTGCCTTGGACCGTATGGCGACCACTGACCGATCCGTTGTATCACATCATGAAGGTGGCAGAAGCAAGTAGACACCTACAACACTAAACAGACGTAATGGCGTGGAAAAAAAGCCCCTTGTCAATATAGTGCGGTCGGCTGAACATGATGCTGATGACGATTACGTGCAGAAAGCCTTAATCCTCGCCAAAGAAAATGGCTGCTATTTTCAACGAACATGAACATGTTCATAATACTTAAAGAGCAGCGGTACGGTCGGGAGTTGGTAGTCTGTGGCTCACACTATCTGGACACAGATGAGGATGAGATTGTTTTCCAACCACGTGACCCCTACGCTGAGAACATAGGTACTCTATCTAATATATTTAATAATGTGCAAGCTGCACTATTACAAGCACATAGTAGAAACTGCCAATCGTACAACCTGCGCCGTCGTCCTGCGGAGTTTGAAGTGGGTGATATTGTGTGGAAAAGAACTTTCTACCAAAGTGACAAAGACAAATATTTCAACAAAAAACTTGCACCTAAATTTACAAAGTGTACAGTGATAGCTAAAAAGTCACCCTTGGTTTATGATCTAGCAGACATGAGCGGACAACTGATCGGTACATGGCATATAAAAGATCTAAAATTAAACCATTACAAATAAAATAAACTAACTATAATTAAATATGCTAAGTATTACAGTACCCAAATTAATAATAAAGTACGACTAGTTTTTTCTTAATATTACAACTCGTCTCTAACCTCGCTATCTTGAGTGTGGAACTAAAAATTATGTTCATACTCTATATGAAAGGGTCTAAAGTTAGAAATTTAGAATTTTAGACAAATTGTGTTATGAAGTATGTAAGAATGAAGTATGAAAGTTAAAGATAGCGAGAGTCCTTCGGTGTTAAGCAGCCGGATTTTGCTTACCTAGGCAAAATCCTGCTCTAACAGGCGGGGTACTGTAACGTTGCACATTACTTAGATGTAGAAAAATAAGTAAACACTAATAAAAACTAAAACTAAAATAGATACCTAACTAAAAATATTAAACTAACTTATTTTCTAATTAAAAAACTAACGTTTTACATTATCGATTACGGGCCCCTAAACCCAAGTCAGTAAAACCACTATGAAGATGGTTACGAGAGGAGTCAACTTCAAACCGAATGCGAGTCGATGCTTGGCAAACTTAACCGTCGGCATTCGAAATTGTACAACGTCAAAGTGCGGTTGCTGCCCGCCGATGTTAACATTTTTAAACGACTATTTTCTATATTTTAAAAGTGAAATCTAGTGTATCCCTCTAGGGTGAGTTCTCATATTTTTCTTATCATTGTAAGCTGTTCTGATCTATCCAATCAGCTGCTTGAGGAGACGGGTCGCTGTACTTTGGACCTCATGTGGCTGGTTGGTGCGACTTTTGGCTGTGGAGCTCAACTGACCACTTCTATCGGTCATTCTAGGATCCAAGACCTGGCTGAGAACCTGATCCAAAGACGTGGTTGAGGATCTATTCCTACCTACATCATTCCGCCTACTGAGGACCTGATCCAGGAGACTGTATCTGAGGACCGGACCTATTTTTACACCTTCTGCACTTCTGCTGCTGCACGCTACCAGCAGTCTACCTATCTGTAACTGGACGAGCTCATCTCCGGTTCGTCGGTCTGCCGCCGCCAGGAGTCTGAGGCCAGTGCACCCTAATCTACCTACCCTGCGAATGAGTTTCGGGGAGTGCAATTTATTGGCAATAAACTTTTTATTTCTATAAATCTTTAAGTCTTTTCAAACCCACTACCTAAACCCAGTAGACGTTACAACGACAATATATTTCCCATATTAGAGACAGCTATAGAAATAAGCAGTTGTATCTTACCTCCAATAACAACGGGTAATTGAGCTGGACCAGACCGCAAGCCGTGAATACGGGCATCTGGTGCAATAATTGCACAGACAATTGTACTGCCTGTAACATAAATGTAATCATCGTAAGTACCCAATTCAATAAATAAAATGTTCATAGTTGTTCTTTTGTCACCATGCATTTCTTGAGAATTTGTGATGATCGTAACGTTATCTAACACCATATACGTACCTCTGCCCTAATCGATGAACTCAAATCATTATTTATTATTTGATGAGTAACGTAAGACGTCCTTGCGGCCTGCAAGGGAATAAAGTAATATCCGTAATAGTCAATCCTTTTTAATTTTCAATAACCGTGTTAAAGAACACTATCTATCACTAAGTTAGGATTGAAATCCATATCTTATATGTATTTTATGAATGTTTGTATATTATTATTATTATTATTTAATAATGTATATTATATTTATACATTATTGGTAAATATTTATTTATATACTATATTTTTTTACCGTATAGGTTATAATCTATGTAAGTGGGTATATAGTTTATATTAGTGTATGTATGTATATGTTTTTTTTATTTACGTACACACTATGTCTGCCACTCTTATTTCAATTATCTCTCTCGCGGGTCTGCTGGAAGAAATCTCTCTCAGAGATAAGTTCCGCCCTTTGTACTTGTGTTTGTTTTTAATGTATTATTTTTGTTTTATCTGTGTGTGTGTGTGCAATAACTAGTTAAATAAATAAACAAAGTATCCTTGAACATCTATATTTTTAAGTTTGACCAAATTATCAACCGGACCTAGAGCCTACCAAGATGCATCGGCACCTAAAGTAGTATTATGTTAGTTGTATAAGCGTAATACAAAAGGACCTGAGGAGATAGCTCCCACATAAGGGAAAACCTGTGTCTACCAGTGGAAATGGACAAACTGATAACAGTTTTTCGTTTTAATATAATGGGAAAGTTTATTGAACGGTACTAAGGATTAAAACCCACCACTACGCATTATAGATACCTACATTATGTACAGTAAGTCACTAGGTATATTTATTACTACTAGCTATTAAGTCATGTGATGTAGTGGGAGACCAGGTTAAGACCGTAGGAGGAACGTGACCAGTACATACAGCAGCACTGCAATTGGAAGTTTTGACATTAGGTATTAAATCGTTCGACGTTCCCTCCTAACCTCATCAACCGCATCGCATTCCCCTAAAGCCCTTTAACTTGGTCCCATGACTGTCTTGTTCATTATGGTCAATAGAATCAATACCTCTTTCACGGCGTACTCGCTAAAAACTATAATCATTGATGCCACTCCGAGTGAATAAAAAATCCGCCACATCAGGTAACATAAGAAATATATGTATCTCAGCGGGTTGTGGAACATGCCGGACGCAGTCGCTTCCATGAAGTAGAATAAATGCAAAATTATATACAGGAGACAAATAGTTAATGTAAAAGTTAACTCAAACCCGAACATTCTATTAATTGTACCGGACGCTTTGTATAGCATGCTGTGTATTCTGGCACATGCCTTGAGTTTCTCACAGATATATTTGTCTTGAAGTTCCAATGCCCTTTGCATATTTGCAGGCTGTTTGTCGCGAACGAAAATCTGTTGTTCCCACGACTTATGCCCTTGTATTTCGGTAAGCAAATCGTTCACAATATTGTATCTCTGCTTGAAAATTACTAAGTTAAAGCAGTAGTGCAACGTAGCGAGCAGAGCCAAAGCATCAGCATATGCTCCTTGGAACATTACTTCTATGGGCATGGATATGTCTATATTGGTTAGGGTCAACCACACACTGAAGAATCGGGTAAACC
This sequence comes from Esperia sulphurella, assembly GCA_947086405.1. Classification (NCBI taxonomy): domain Eukaryota; kingdom Metazoa; phylum Arthropoda; class Insecta; order Lepidoptera; family Oecophoridae; genus Esperia; species Esperia sulphurella. The sequence goes on from OX352264.1 coordinate 11,836,117, forward strand.
AAGCCACAGACTGCGTTACAGAACTAATTAACACCGATCTTGCAATATTGCTATAATCTATAGCTACACCCAAGTTTTGTATCGCTTTATCTATATTAAGAATATCATGCGCACGCGCTGGGTTACCGCTTATATCGAAAGGTACTTTCCAAAAAGAATATAAAACGTAAATAACAGAGGTAATTCTTTCAAAGACGTCTCCGTAATGCTTTAGTTTAGTGTCGTAGAGTTTTCGCAGAATAGTTTGATCCTCGTTGTATACAGTGTAAGTGCAGTAGAAGTATACGGAAATCCAGAGCATGAGGCAAGCGAATCCGACTGAACTGAATCGGGCCCGTAGGCGATGTTCGCGGTCGTGATGCAGTACCATCACTGTTACACCACTTATTATCCTCAACTTCATACTATTTTCGATTGCTTCAATTATATTGTTATATATAGGTGCATTTCTATTTTTCTTTAATTTTCTTAGTATTTCCATGATGCTGCCAACCATTCCATACAAATAACACAAGTCGACTGAAGTTTAGAGCACTCTCATAATAAACATGATCGATCCTATAAAAGTTAATATAATACAACTTGAATTAATAGGATAAAACGATCCATAACAAATGAAACAAAATGATGGTATTCGCAGTTATCCACCGGATAATAGGTATTTATTTCTCGTGACCTTTCACATTTACAGTGGTATCCTACATTATATTATGAACATCATAGGCATTATATTGTCATGAATAACAAACAAATGTAGGCATGTTATATACAAAGGAATTTTAGCAGTTGTAATCAATTTTCAGCTTATTTAAGCACTATACAACTTTACATAATGTGAAAATTACTAATAGTATAATTTAACCGCTGCATTTAATGTAGGTGCATGCTTTACACTTTGATAAATGGCTAACTAATCAATGTACATACATGAGTAAAAATAAATTGTGCTCTTCACTTAGTAATATTATATCTTAAATATCAGGTTGAAGAGAGCGTAATTACATAACATGTATAATTCTATTAAATATTTTTAATTTTATCTCATCTCTTCAAGTCACTTAGCGATTCATAAGCAATCATAAACATGCATTTGCTAAATTTAGCAACTAAATTACCGAATATTTTAGAATTATGAAAACAATAATAACAAAACTTCTTGAGAGGTACAGTATGCTTCGGTTAAAAACATTTATTTATGGCACAAGTATAAAGGTACTTTAGGTAACACTTTGATATTACGACTGCCAGGTTTTTCCTTCGAATTTCAGTTATTAAGTACCGAGATTCTAACTTTTACTTACTCTTTACAAAATGCCGCACTTAAGGTGGACCTGAGGCAGCCTCAGGTCAAGGCACACGCCGATATTGCTCAGATATCGACGCATCTCGAACCGAGGCGTGCCTCGTCTCGAGCCACTCAATGTTGACCATGCTCAAAGGTGCCTCGGAGCTATGCCAAGCGTAGCCTCGACGACCAACCCGAGTATCCTCTAAGTATTTCGAGCTTACCTTAATTTAGTGAATTAATTTCTTATTTAGTTGACATTTTAGGGCAATTTAGTAATTTTTATTTTATCTTGGCCCTTGGCTTAAATGGCTGAGCGTTGCCTCGGACTTTTTGTTGTTTCACAGCAGGCAACCTCAAGCCGAGCCTGAATCAAGTCCGTTGGCACCTTAACAGCTGAGCCTAATATTAACTAGTATAGCTGTAAAGGCAAGTTAAAGCTAACAGCAAAAAAACGCAGCCTTTCAAAATTCATTTGTTAAAAAAGCAAGATGATGTGAACATGTTAAAAAATATGTACTGTGTATATAATATACTTGGCATTTTTCTTTAATGCAATTTATAATGTAATTCATTTCTCTTTATTTAACACACTACAGAACAATTGAACAATTCTCTATCTTTATACATGCGTGTATTAAATGGTTTAGTTACAAATAAATTTTAACGTTAGGTACAATTTTATAATTATGCATTTATTCATCATCCACTCATAGGCATACACATAAGCATATTACAAGAGGGCTGATTCTGACGGTTTATACTTAAAGATCTCCAAAAATCAACTTAATAAAGAGCTTTTAAATTCCTGAAATAGCCCTAACTTTTGGAATAGCTCAAAGTTGATCTGAACATGAAATTGTCATTCAAATCAGGCTAATCCATTTGGACTATGTATTTGGTTTATACAAAACAATAAGCGTCAGCATAAAACAGTCCTTCGAAGTCTATATAATATTTGTTGTTCTCATTTTCTATCTTCTTTACTAGAACTATATTACTTAAGAAGGGGGCAGACAGCTAATTTTGAGTTACCATCACAATCAGCCCCATAAAACCACTGCCATTTATCGTCATATAGAATATTTTTCATAAAATGTTGGTTTCGTTTATAGCAATAGTTGTGTGCTTATAGGAATCTCAAATAACTATAGCATGTCTAATTTTAAAGCTGCCTTTTACCTATTCTATAAGATATTTGGGAGACAATAAATCAGTCCACGAAAACTTAGAACGAGACCAAGTACGTAAAATTAATTAAATTTCAACGGCATCATCATGGTTATTAAGATATTAATTTGAGAAAAATGACAAACAAAAATTTGATTCTGAAACATAAAAGATTGCTCAACTTAGGGTTTCTTTATTTTCTCTTTCAAATGTAGTTCGTTAGAGTAGTAATAAGGTCTCGCAATAAGAGTTGGCGCGAACACAACAGATTCAATAAGTAAGAAACAACGCAATATCTCTAGTGCGGTCATGCTGAGTACGCGCACGAGCGAGACAGAGTGCATTTGGTTACTACGTTATACAATACTAGCTGTTGCCCGCGACTTTGTCCGCGTGGACAACTTAACATTACAAATTATGTATGTATTTCCTGTAGGAATTTGATGTGCTTTTTCGGGATAAAAACTATCCTATGTCCTATTCCAGGAGCTAACCTATATGTGTACCAAGTTTCATCACGATCCGTCCAGTGGTTAAAGCGTGATTGAGTAACAAACATCCAAATATCCAAACTTTTGCATTTATAATATTAGTAGCATAAAATATCATGCCGAGCGTCTATTAAAACATACTACACATGCGCAAATTGTAAATGTGATAATGGCGTCATCTGTTATTGCAAGACCTTATACATTCTTCATTCGGTTATAATAGTAATTTTGGTATATAAAAAAAAAATTGTCTGTTAATAGGAATGCTAAAACAGTTTAATATTACAGGAAATATAAACCTTGAAATGGAATCTTAAAAAAAATTACTGTTAAGAAAACTAATTAGAAAATTACTGTTTCCATGGCATCTATTGCTTTGATGACCGGTGCCAATATATTTTTTTTTGTAAAATTTTGTGTATTAACATATTTTTCAAAACTAAAAAGGCTTCTTTGGAATGTTCCTTACTACACAAATACGCATACTAACGGTTTGTTCTAGAAAAGGTGACTAGACCACATCACCTTTCAATTGGAATACATTCTGAAGTAAGACCTGCTCGTGTAAAAATCCTTAAATGCCATGGTAGTGACTGGTTATGGTAGTCTCAAAATGTCTAATGAAAGTTATAAAAATGCGAATAACCACTTATCACATAAAAAAACATAAGTTTATGAAAATATATTTCAATATTATACTTAAAGAGTTATTCGAAAATAAATGCTAGACACCATAAAATACTAATATGAGTCCTCATATTCTAAATAGTGGTACAAACATTATCCGCAATAAACTAAATTGTAGCTAAGGTAAAGGTAATTTGTGATGAATTTTTGCTTTTATTACTAATATCGCTATATTAAATGTGAACTCCATGCCGTTAATGGGTCGTTATAAATTGTAAGGCCATTTTTTGTCACGCGGGTAGCACCATTATACTACTAAGGCGGTCAGTAGTGTAAGGGGTAAGAAAAAATACCTGTGTTACTACTGGTATAATGCATGTAGTAGGATTGGTACCACGGGCAACGAAGGCACCCATCGCAGGTAGGCTGAATGACACGCATATCACGAACAATGAGAAACTCTATCGCAGAAAATAGAGTACAGAAGGGTGGCGTCGATCGGGCGTTTGGTCGTAACTGTAGGGAACATCTACAGAAGTCGATCAAGATATCCTCAATCGTAGATAGTAGATTCCTTCCTTAGTATGTTCATTCGATATGTCTGTCTTACGCCCACCACGTGCGCAACTCGCCTTAAACAAAAAAACGGCCTAACCCATGATAATAAATGGTGATGAAATCGTTTGAAAAATAAGCGTGTGTACTAATTGCCTATTTCATATCGAATCACTCCTATACAAGATCTAATTATAATTGAGATGTGTATAATTCGTTTAATTAAAAACATAAGCACCGAACTTATTTCGATTAGGTGCATATTTAAATTTTTATTAATACAAGCGCCTAGAGTATTAAAAAAAATTTGGAAGGATCAATCTAGATATATTAAAATAGAATCATGTAGATTCAAAGTCTGACAATACGATTTTTCAATATACGTATCGAAGAGATTATATAAATTGAAGATACTTAAATAAAACCATTCGTACTTTGCACTACGTAATAATAACCTTAACTAATAATAACAAACGCAATCGATCGTTTCAACAACTGCCCGAAACACATTGCACGTACACTTTTGTAAAGCTCAAAGACTAATATAATTAAAATCACATATCATTAAATATCTTTGGATACAACCAAATAAAAATATCATTATAGCGTACAAAAATACAAAAAATATACAAGAATGTCAAATATAATTCATTAATTGGAAGGTGCGCGACTTGCCTGTATACCACATTTATATAAAATTCATTTAATATATTTTGTATTCACCATTGATTGAGATATCGATGGAAATCACACAGACTAGATTTGTATAATGTTTGAGGAAATATGGTACACATTCAAGTTCTAATACACTGATATTAGAATAGGCATCGTTCGCATTCCTTTCAGACTATACAGGTTGTAAGCAATGATTTTATTTTTTCATAAATAGTACAGTTGGTGGTTATAATTAATTTTAATTTATACTTTATTGTAATTGGATAAGGTGCTATGAATGTATTGTATAATCTTATACACTCGCAATTTTAATTCGAATAAATACATATTTGCGTACAACCTGTATAATATGTTCCCATGAGATAATGTTATTAAGGCTATAATTAGAAGTTAGTGACAGGATAATAGTGATATTTCTCTAGAGAATTATGCTTTGGTATCTTTGGAACACCACCAGAAATATTTAGTACAAGATACTCCATCCTGTTCCTGACATGAACAAGTTAAAATTAGTATTTTAAAGTTAGTACTTTATATTAAAAAAATGTTAGCTCCGCAAAGAGATCAGATAGCTGAATTTACAATGCACAATTTCGTCGCGACGATATCATCGTGGGTATCTTGGGCGGATTCAACTAATCATATCTTGCAAATCGCCGCCATAAACCTACGTTTTCGTTGCCGCGATCTGTCATACCGACGAATTGTATCGCGCGAAAATTTGCGGCGCGTGATCTCATTGTGAATATAGCCTATCTTTGCTTTCATCGTGAATCAATCTAGTGATCATGTATGAAGCGCCGTAACATATTATTGCCGCCATCTTGAAGGGTTTCAGCTCGATGGGCCAACAAACATAGCTAGCGGTACAATGAAATCGCTTTTTTTAAACAAGTTTTCCATTGCGCCAGACGTAAATGAAGCTTAGCGTGAAGGACACGACTGTCCATTTAAAAAAAATTAAAGAACATCTTGTACTATCTGTTCACTAGTGGCGTTACAAAACCTTTCTCTTAGCCGCGAACGCCGTTAAAACTGTGTCTGCCTTTCCGTTGTAAAATTATTGTTATAACAGCTGATATTCATCGGTCACAGCAGATCCTGCACATGAGACGTGTCCAAGTTGGTGATGAGCGTCTTCAGGAAGGTCATCTCTTTGCGAGCGTTCTCCAGTATGACCCGCGGGTCTAGGGAGGTGCAGCGCAGGCAGTTCGGTGCGAACACCATAGCGAGGTTGGCCGAGTCCATTTTGGTCTGACTTACCACATCTGGCGTCGTGAATTGTTGGAGGAAGCTAATTAAATATGTGAGTACCTGTAAAGAGAATGATAACTAAGGTCGTGTTCAATCACAATTAATGAACAAATATAAGACAGAATGCGCGGCTGAGCAGTGTCGCGTGTACTTTTGCAAGTTAAGGTGCCTGGAGTGAAGAAATAGAAGTGACAGAGTACTGACTGTGCGATTGAGCGCGGGCAGCCGCTGCAGCGCGCGCGTGCAGGCGGCGTAGTCCCCGCCGGCCGCCACGCACGCGCCGTAGAGCGCGTCCGGGATCAGCGGCTCGTACAGCTCGCGGTACCACAGCTTCAGCAGGCTGGCGGGCGCGTGCGCGTCTGTACACAGGACGATACACGTTAAGCTCCTTCTTGCTTCTTTTAAGTGTCCTAAAAATCTATAGAAACGGTTTCTGACAATGGCTTGTTATTTGTCAATTATTATATTATATTCTGTATAGACTGTAAGTTTCCTGAAAATAAATAAATTAAAAACAAAATTCGGCAGCAACCAGCGAGTAGTTTGCGATGTACCAATGCTGTCTTAATATGGTTTTTAAAAATACTAGCAGCATCTTGCTGCTTGAAGGAATGACCCCCCGAAGTTCCCGTGGGAACCCAGTATTTTCCCTGGGTGAAAACAGCCTGTCCATCTCGAACAAATCACAATTCCGACAATAAAGTTTATAAATGAGTCGTAATTTTCAGAGCTTACCTAGAACAAAGTCATAAACTGAATGTCTATTTTTTTAGATGTTAATATTATTAACACACGTTATAGTCCGATTGCGATCCATCCAGCTTACCCGTCAATGTGGAAGCATCGGGTAGTTCCCAGTTATCGATCTTCGTCTTCAGTGCGTTAACTTCATCCACATCGGCGGACACGCGGAATATGCCCTCAGTCTCTCTGCCGTTGAGCGCCAGGATCTGCTGCGATAGAGCCACCTGAACCCACGGCAGCTGGCGGTTGGGAAAGCGTTCCTTTTGCAGCGCCATCACTTCAGATAATGTATTGCCAAACATGGACTGCCGGAAGATTTGGATCTGGGGAAAAACGATGTGATTAGAATTAATTTATCATTCCTTTACGTCAACTGTAGCTAAAAATTAGAGACTAAAACCGTTTCAAAATCTCATCAAGAATTAACAATACGAATTTTTAATGCCACAATAATTTTTACTCCCATGCGCGCGTGACAACAGAATGACCTACGTTCCAGTCAGTTCGTCCCTAAAATTAGCTTGTCTAGTGCATAACGCGTGATAGTCTTAAGCATAAGGTTTAGTTTTAAAATAATATCCGATTTTACTCACCCTAGCTTGATCTATGTCCTCGGTAGTAGGTTTCCTGGGCTGTTTCTTTCCACCGAAGCCGATTCTCTCCAAACGCTTGCACGCCACGCCCGCATAGTGCGACACTTGAACGTGGATTGGCCACTTGCCCACCTAGAAAAACAATTATAAATTAGTTGTTCTTCTGCCTCGTGAATCGCTAATATAGTCACATCCCCGATACTCCACACAAGCGAATAGATCCTCCGTCTGTCTCCGGCAGATGAGAGAGGGTTGTGCTCCTGCAGTGGAGACAAAAATAACCTGAGGATGAATAGATTTAATCACCTACTACTATTACAGACGCACCCGCCTGTCCGTACACGTTTGCGTGTGTACGTCAACACACAACTGCTTCTCTTTTGTACTTCACGCCGTGTTTTATTTTGCGGACAACGTTAAACTAGAAACTTCATACCATGAAGCAAAATATTTTTTCGAACCACATAGTGTGAGCGCTAATGGAAATTGTCTAGCACTGGCAATAAAGTTAAGTTATTTTTATGTCTGACAACACTGCACAATACTCTCTCTCTTTAAAATAAAACCATTTTCATGTCCGGTCGTGTTTAATTTGTAACAGGTTATGTGCCCAGGTTTCGCTGTGAAATTGCGTTTCTTGTTGGTCCACAATGGAGAAGTATAAGTATTTTACGGGCATGAAACTTGAAGGGAGCAGCAATTGGAGCACATGGAAATTTCAGATGCGTGTATTGCTCCAGGCAATGGAGCTATACGATTTGGTCAGTGACGCAGCAAAACTCGATGCTAAAGACGAGTCGGCGAATAAGAAAGACATGAAGGCACAAAGTGTTATAGTGATGAATATTGAAGAAAAAGTTATGGTTCATCTGTTGAACACAACAACTGCCGCTGAAATGTGGAAGAAATTACTAACGGTGTATGAAAGACATTCAAGTACTAGTCTCCATTTAGAACAACAAAAGTTCTTTTCATTGAAATGTGATGGTGAATTGTCAATATTTCTTTCACAACTGGAAGAAATTCGGAGCAAAATTAAGCAATTGGGAGAAACAATTTCGGACAAAATGTTTATTACGAAAGTGCTAATGGTGTTACCAGAAAAATATAAACATTTCGTTGCGGCATGGGAGTCGGTGCCTGATGCGAATCAAACGGTGGAGGAATTGACAGCGCGTCTATTAGTTGAGGAGGAACGATTCCAAGGCGATCAGGCACAGGAATCGTCATTAGCCCTGGCCAGTAAGACAGTGCAGCACGGTCCAATGAAGTGCTTTCTATGTGGAAAACCAGGCCATTTTCGACGTGACTGTAAGAACAAAATAACCTGCAATTACTGCAAGAAACCAGGTCACTATTTAATTGACTGCAGGGTACGAATAAATAAGATGAAAAACAAAGACTCCCAACCGCATAGTACCGGTAATCAAAAAGGTAATGCTTTTGTGGCTAACTTGGGTGAATATGGGCAGTGGCTGGTTGATACGGGCGCAAGTGAGCATATGTGCCATATGAAAGAATTGTTTACAACCTATAATGAGCTGTCATGCGCAAGAAAGATTGTGATTGGTGATGGGAGTGAGTTGGACGCTATCGGTCAAGGTGATGTGCAACTGAAAGCCTTTAATGGCGAAGAGTGGATAAATACCACACTGCATAATGTACTTTTTGTGCCAAAGATGACTGCAAACTTATTTTCTGTAAGAAGTGTAATGGACAGAGGTTATCAAATGGTTTTTGACAGTCAAGAATGCAGAATCCTAAAAGGAGGTGAAGTGGTTGCTATAGGCCACAGGTACAAAAAGCTATATATCATGAACTTTAGTCTGCAAGAACATGCTGTGGTCGGTGTGAGTAAAGATAGCTTGTTTACATGGCACGAACGCCTTGGACATCAAAATATGGAGCATGTAAAAGAAGTTTTGACCCAGAACAACATTGAATATAACATGTGTGATTTAAAATGTGACGGCTGCCTACAAGGTAAGATGCATAAAACTCCATTTAATAGAAGTGAAGTCAAAGTAACACACACATGTGAACTGGTGCACATGGATGTATGCGGCCCAATGGAGGTGACATCGCTTGGTGGGTCTAAATACTTTCTTCTTATAAAAGATGATTATTCTGGATATAGATATGTATACTTTATACAGCATAAGCACCAGGTTGTCGACAAGGTGAAACATTTTCTGAGTATGGCTGAGCTGGAAACAGGAAACAAAATAAAAATGGTCCGATCTGATAACGGTTCCGAGTTTTTGAACAAGGACATGAGAAAATTGTTTGACGAGAAAGGTATAAGGCATCAAACATCTGTGGTGTATACCCCAGAGCAAAACGGAAAAATAGAGCGTGATAACCGCACCATTGTAGAGTCCGCGAGGTCAATGCTATTGGCCAAAGGTCTAGACAAAAAGCTATGGGCAGAGGCTGTAAATACAGCAACATTTGTCTTAAACAGAACCGGTAAAAGCAGTGTACCTGAAAAGAGCCCCTATGAGCTTTGGTTTCATAAAACATATGATGTTAAAAATCTAAAAATATTTGGATCTGAAGTGTATGTGCATATCCCTGATGTAAAACGTCAAAAGTGGGATCCGAAGAGTGTCAAAGGATTATTTGTGGGCTACGGAGAAGCTGGTGTCACAGAAACCAAAGGTTACAGAATTTACATTCCCAAAACTGATACAGTAGAAGTAAAGAGAGATATCATTTTTGTGCAAGACGCGGAACAGAAAAGGCTGTTGGTGAATATGTTGTTGCAAGAAATAGAGTCAGCACAGAGTAATCAATCAGATTCCCAGGTGGAAAATAAAGATGATGATCCTACCCAGGCGTCAGTAGAGGAAGAAAATATTGTACCAATAGTTGACACTACAAACCAGGGGGCGCCAGAGAAACAGAAGCGAGAAATAAAGAGACCAATTTGGCTTGATGACTACGAGACCAATTTTATTAGTGTGATGGAAGAACCTAGTACCTATCAAGAGGCAATTAAAAGTGAGTCTTCAGTGAAGTGGAGAGAGGCGATGGACAAAGAGTTACGAGTGTTGAAGGAAAATAATACATGGACTGAAGTGCCTATGCCAGTCGGCAAACAAATAATAGACAGTAAGTGGGTTTTTAGAGTAAAGTGTGATAAAGATGGTAATCCCTCTGATTTTAAAGCTCGATTGGTTGCAAGAGGCTTTCAGCAACAAGACAATTTCGAAGTATATGATGTTTACGCTCCAGTAGCTAAACTAAGCACTTTCCGTGTTATGTTAGCTGTGGCTAACAAATTGAGACTACCAGTCCATCAAATGGATGTGCGTAGTGCCTTTCTTTATGGTCAAATTGATGAGGAAGTGTATATGAGACCACCAGAAGGCTTTGATTGTGAAAGTAATATTGTTTGTAAACTTAATAGGTCTATTTATGGCTTAAAGAAATCTCCAAAATATTGGAATTTAAAATTTGATTCAATAATAACCCAAAAAGGTTTTGTTCGTTCAAGTAATGACTTTTGTTTGTACACTAAATGCTCACAAGAAAGTAATTTATATTTACTGCTGTTTGTCGATGATATCCTTTTGTTTGGTTCTGATGAAAAAGAAGTGAGCGATTTAAAGAACTATTTGAGTACCATTTTTTCTATGAAAGACTTGGGTCTTGTTTCTAATTACTTAGGTATTTCTGTAAACCAAGATTTTGAAAAGGGAGTGACTGAACTCAGTCAAGCAAATTACTTGCGGCTGGTATTAAATAAATTTAATATGTTAGATTCAAAGCCAAAGTCAACTCCAATGGAACATAAGTTTCAATATGTTAAACCTGATCAAAGTGAACCTGATTATGAGAACAAATGTAGACAGATTTTAGGGTGTCTTATGTATGCTGTGCAGGGAACCCGACCTGATTTGTGTTATGCAGTCTCATATTTATGCCGATATCAAAACTATGCGAATGAGCAATTATACAAAGCAATAAAAAGGGTCATGAGATACATTCAAAGTACAATTGATTTAAAACTAATTTTTTCAAATACAGATAATGATGATATTTTTCGCTGTTATGTAGATTCTGATTGGGGAAATGACCTTAATGACAGAAAATCTACATCTGGATTTATGTTTCAATTGTATGGGTGTACAGTTGCTTGGTCATCAAAGAAACAGCAAACAGTCAGCCTTTCTTCTACGGAGGCCGAATGTTTTGCATTGAGTTCTGCTGTCGTAGAAGCTATTTGGTTCAGAAAACTTATTTGTGATTTTAATATCATTGATGTTGGACCAGCTGTTGTATATGTTGACAACCAAGCAGCTATAAATATCAGCAACAGTCCTGAGAATAACAAACGTGTGAAACACACTGACATTAAATTTAATTTCATCAAAGAAAATATAGATTCAGGAAATATATTTTTGAAATATGTGCAGACATCGAATCAGCTTGCTGATATTTTAACAAAACCATTGAATGATGGTAAATTTACTTATTTTAGAAACCAACTCATGTCAATGGAGTAGGTATAGATGTTTGCCAACTAGGTAACAACTAGGGTTGTCAATTCTTATCTTTTATTTTGTCAGGGTTGTCAAATAGATTTTTTTTGTGTCTAGAATATTTGTGTGTGGATCTCTAGAATATTTAAAACAATAGGTAACTTTATTGAGGGGGCGTGTGAGCGCTAATGGAAATTGTCTAGCACTGGCAATAAAGTTAAGTTATTTTTATGTCTGACAACACTGCACAATACTCTCTCTCTTTAAAATAAAACCATTTTCATGTCCGGTCGTGTTTAATTTGTAACACATAGGTCACCTCAATGTTTTTACATTCATGATTGACACTAATTGATTATTAAATTAGATAACAAATGCACATTTAAGTCATTTGTTATCTAATTTAATAACCAATTAGTGTCAATCATGAAGGTAAAAACTTCGAGGTGCCTTATGAGGTGCGAAAAAATATTTTGCTTCATGCATACCATGAATTCTCTGGACAAACAGACGGACGCTGGAATAAGGATTTGACAGAATGATGTCCAAAGTGGTGGAGATGGAGAGACGAGCTGGAGAGGTTCACGGAAGCCGGCGCATGCTCGCCGCAGACAGACGCATCTGGCAGAGGATGGGGGAGGCCTTTGCCCCACAATAGGATGCTCTGTAGTATATATACTCGTAATTTATAAAATACTAGCTGTGCCCGCGGCTCCGCTCGCGTGGGCTACAGAATCCGCTTCCGTTCCCACTCTCGCTCGCTATCCCACTCCCACTCAGCAAGACAACTGTGAAAACTGCATCAAATTTCATTCAGTAGTTTTGGCGTGATGAGGTAACAAACATACATACAGACAGATAGAAAGACATACAGACGGACAGACGGACAGACGGACAGACGGACAGACGGACAGACGGACAGACGGACAGACAGACCGACAGACAGACAGACAAAAATTCTAAAACCAATTATTTTGACTTCTATGGGTCCTATAACAAATTTAACCCCTCATACAAATTTTTCTACAATATCTCCCATGTACAGACATAGACCAGTTACGGTTTTATTATATGTATGTATAGATAATGCATGCAATACAATTTGAATTTGAATTTAGTTTTTCAATAATTTGTTAATTTTTTATTATAATTAAAATACTAGAATTTAAGAATACTATAATGCTTTGTAAATAACTATCACTGCAAAAGGCTTGATAAAAAAACTCTGGTATGGTAGGGGTTTTTCACGCGTATGCCACGAGTGTAACGTTATAGAGATAGTTTACCTCCGGGAATGAGTCCGCGAAGGTGGGGTCGCGATGCCGGTTGACGTAGTTGGTGAGCGCGGGCTGGAAGGCGGGCGAGGGCGGCACGAAGGCCAGGCACACGGCCAGCAGCTCCCACCCGCGCAGCAGGGAGTCCCGCAGCGGGTTCTCCGTCGTTTGCCGGCACAGCTGCACATACAGCTCGTCGCGAAGCCTGTGAAAACGGTTGCTGGTTTGAAATTTAGCTGGTTTAAAATGTTACCGATTAAAATGTTTAAGTTTCATAATGTTTATGTTTAATGTTGATTAAAATGTTTATGTTTCATAATGTTTATGGTTAATGTTAATTAAAATGTTTATGTTTCATAATGTTTATGTTTGATATTGATTAAAATTTGTATGTTCCATAATGTAACTGGTTCGATATGATCCTCATTTTTAAATTTTACTACACAACAAATTTGAAATGTTGCTAGGTTTAGAATAAAGTGTTTGTGGTTTAAATAAACGTCTCCACCTATTTTAAGCCAACAGTCATCTTGTACGATGGATTTAATTCAGTACTTTAACCGATAATATAAGTAGTGTAGGAGTGTGAGAATAAGAAGTCTGATAGTCCTTTTGTAACATACCAAATACACAAGTTTTCTACGGTTAGTATTTTGGAACCGAATCTTAATTAAAATATTTTACAATAAAGTTAATTTTATTCGTGTAAATTTGTGCTAAATAAGGCTAAAAGGTCACGTATTTTATTGATTTTGTTTTATTTCAGTGTACAGAAACACTGTCAAATCTAAAATGGACAGATTATCACTGATATCATAACTAGTAAATCTGGTATAATTATCAGCGTTGCAGCCCAGCTGCGCATGCTATATCAGTCTTTCCACCGTTATGAACTGTAACCATCTATATCTATAATCTAATACTAACTTCTCATTGGAGTATGTGGCGTGCAGTATATCCTGCGCGACAGAGTTGAGCGTCATGCCGGGGCGCGCCTTGCGGTCGCCCATGTAGATCTGCACCAGCCGGAACAGGTCGATGGCCGCCTTCTTGTGCGCCTTGTCCCACTCCGCGCCCACCATGGGCGCGCTGATCGACGACGAGGTCCACGACAGCATGTCGCGCACGGATGCCTGCACAAACACATACATACTTACATAATGCTCACGCCTTGGTCCCAGAGGGGTACGCGAAGAAAAGAAGATTGCGAACGTCGCCGAGTGGCTTTTCTTCACCCGTTTTACAAACAAACACAAACTGTTTTTAGGGATTCGTCAAAACGCGACCCTTACAGCGAAGCTTGATTGTCTGCCTCTTTGTGTGTATATATCAACATCAGCCGAAATAAGTCCACTGCTGAACATAAGCATCCCCAGTACAATGACACTATTGGTGGGCTGTCCATTGGGGGATTTGCCATAATCACTACGCTTAGCAGGCGAATTCGTGATCGCAGTAATGATCTTAGAACGCTGCTGCCCGTCCCTAGTGCCAACCCTTGTCGCCTTCACGACACCCACAGGAAGATTGGGGGTGCCCCTATTCTAAGCCGGGAACCACACGGAATTATATGTACATAAACGTTTTTTGTACCAAATTTAACAACGACAACAAATAGGATTTTTTTTTTACAAAGGCGGACCTCTCCCCTTTAGGGTCCTGTCTTCCTGGCTGGACCATACATGTCTTGTCACCATATAAATAAAGGGGCGACAGTGAATCGTATTTTCATTATAGCGATACATCTGTGGGGATCTTTAAACAGTTTAGCACAGCATCGATCACCAACCTTCCTCCTAAATATCCCCTTGTTGAAGTTCAAGTTGTCCTTGGCGAATATCTCTATGTCCTGCTCGAGGGGGGGCTGGCGGTGCGCGGTGGGCAGGGGGTGCGCGCGCACGGGGCTGTACAGCTGCGGGGGGTCCGCGGGGGGGCCGGGGGGCAGCGCCGCCGCGCCGCCCCCGGGGTGCGCCGCGTTACCGGACCCACCGAGCGATGACGTCTGACAAAAGTACAGGACACATAAACATTGGAACAAGTCAGTATTAGAAATATACAATATTAAAGTAAATGCAGTAAATAAATGCTTTTTCTTCTTTTTGAGTTTTCTAGTTCATTACCGCTGAAAATAAAATTGCCTAAAAATTCCTTGAAGATTATTTAATCGGTAGAGGAATAAGCTTTCTAACTTTATTTGTTGACATTTCAATCGATCCATCACAATACAGTGAAATGACTTCATGATTACAAGATTCATTTAATTTTAATTTCATATAACTCAAATAATTAATTTAAACATCCGTTATAATTTGTCATTAAAAGTTTATCCGACTTATGGCGTTTATTTAGATTAAGAGTCGAGGTTCAACAACCATGTATC
Source organism: Esperia sulphurella (assembly GCA_947086405.1). Taxonomy (NCBI): domain Eukaryota; kingdom Metazoa; phylum Arthropoda; class Insecta; order Lepidoptera; family Oecophoridae; genus Esperia; species Esperia sulphurella. Next base: position 11,851,652 of record OX352264.1, read on the forward strand.
CTTGAAATTGAATACAGTGATACTATACTCGTGCAGAGAGAAATTGAAATTTGAAATTCATGTACCTATATAATGAATGATTGATAATATTGAAATTCTGTTTTGACTTCGTTTAAATGTTGATGTATGTGTATTGTTATTATTTTAATTGCTACACCCTGTGGGTGAACTTGCACTGATAAATTACCAAATATTGTTTATTTTAATAACATCTGAACCCACATGTAATTTATGGCAATAAATTCAAATTGTTTATATAAAACCCTTCATCTAATAATTTATAACATACAATTTATGTAGCTTAAAAGTATAAAGGCAGGATGTGATACAGGTAATTTTATTTTTGAGTACATAAAGATATGCAATGCAGTATAATATTACAGAAGTGCAAAAGTAAAAAAAAAGAAACAGGAGAAAAAAAATTGAAAAAACAATTAAATTAAAAGTTACAAATTAGAAAATTAATAAAAACATGCATGAATATATTATTAAAAGGGTCGTGGAAAGATGGTTGTGTGTGTGAGCGTATGGGTGCGGGTATGTGCAGGAGTGTAATGAATATTATGAGTATATTTAATTTTCCATTTTTAGATAAACATTTTAGATGTCCAAGAATGTTACTTCATAATGTATTGTAATTATTGTAACTGAAATGTGAGGTAGATGTGGTCAACTTACCCTATGAATGCCAGGCGACGGCTGCCGATCCCTGTCGAACCCCATGAACGTGTTATAGTAGGCCACACCATGGTTCATGTACTCGACATCCTGCGGCCGATGTACGGCATAGGAGTGCGGCAGATACACGCCCGACCCGTCGTCGTCGTCCGGCGTGCGCGCGCCGCCGTCAGACGACTCGTTGTCCGGCTCGTGCCCGGACAGGGAGCGCGACCCGGAACCGGACCGGGACCGCGACCGCGATGAGCCGGACTCGCCGTCCGAGCCCGAACCGGTGCCGTAGCGGCCGCGACCTGTGATTAATAAAATAATAGTTTTTGGTGTTTGGTCTGTAGACGACTTAATAACCCGCTTATAGTACTGAAGCCAACAAGCTAATTACGAAAAAAAACGTAATTGTTTAATAAAAATGTAACCTTATTAGACATAAAAAAACTATTTAAAATTAAAACCCGCCGAAACCATATTTTAGCTGTAGTTCAGACATAACAAAAAACCTTACTAAAGGGATTTAGCCATCGACCGGTTCTTACAACTCCATCGTTCACCGTTACCCTTGGTAGGTGGGTACCCTTACTCACTCAACACTAGAGTTTAACCTGCTGTATGTGATCCTGCAGCGCCAGATGTCCAACAGATCCCACCAGCGGGGACCTTTCCCATCTCCAGGAGGCCTACCTCCATCAGCCTAAAGAGACCCCGTTACTCTATATAACTCACTGGACAGTTTGGCCTGCTGTATAATGTAGTCCTGCAGCGGTAGCAGGTGTTGCATGCCCCTGAGGTCCCAGTTGGAGTAAAGCGGGGACGAGCGGCCGTCCTCGTCGTCCTCCTCCCCGTCCATTGGCGGCTCTTCCATCTCCACCGGCCTTTTGTGACCTGGGGAATGAACAATGCACTGAGGCAGTTTTCTGGTGGAAAATTTCGCCGATTTGCACATTACGTTCCTAACATTGTGAGTTCAATATTTTCTCATGGAAATTAATATAAAAAGCTTGTGTTTTACTTTTCTTTATTTTGCCAAACCTACATAACTACACATAAATAGCAGGGAAGTACTACATAACGTAATTTTATTTTTATAAGTTTGTTTATAAATCGAAGATCGCATGGTTATCCACATTAACATAATAAAAATGACGTGTCTGACCTAAATCGCTACCTAATTCCGAGCACTGGTTATTTTATTACACACAACTGCACAACAGGTGAAGTATAGTAGATAGTACTTAAAAAAACAAATAGCCAAGTTTTGTTATTATTGAATTAGTTGTAGCTTATATTCACTTAAACTGTCTGTCATAAGAGAAATAAGTCGTAACTGATATTACCAAAACTCCTTACAGAAATAAAAATGGCTTAAAATCTTAGCTCTTCTGTTTTTTTTTTTCTTTTATTATGACTAATTCCCATTGATCTTTTTTATCTTATTACTAAAGCATCCATCATGTCTGATTACACGTACAGCGCGTGACCTGTATGTAATATCAGATAAAATAACTTACGTCGCGATTTAGTCCGGTCCTTAGGCGTGGAAGTCCTCTCGAGTCGTTGGTTGTGTTTCTGCAGGTTGGGCTCCGTGAGTGGCGGCTCCAGGTTCACACACTTCAACTTGTAATTCACTATGGGCGGAACAATAATCAAAAAGTCACCAAGTGTACACAGTGAGCGGGTTCCATTTATTTTTCCCAAAGTATTACGGTACAATAATTTTCCCATCACTGCAATTTTCCTTTTCTGTTTCAAATTTCAGCGCAATGGGTATACATTATTTATTGCACATTTTAAAAACTAAATACAATTTCATTTCATGCGCAAAGGCGAGGTTATCTAAAATAAAGATACTTTCCAGCCAACCTTACCGGGTGTGAGACAAGGCAGAAAGAACGACGATGGCAAAACAAGTAGATATATAAAATGAATATTAAGTATAAATATTAATTACATAACTATAATAAACATACATGACATATTATACTGAGTGAGACAGGTAGTGCTCTATTAGTTTAGGTATAAAAGATGTCATAGAAGTACTATCTCGAATGACCGTCGGAAGTTTAATCCGCATCTGCACGGCTAGTAAAAGGATCAAAAAAGAATTAGGTGTTGGAAATGTGATAGGTGAGGGTCTTGGTGACGCCATGTCACATCGCTACAGTAGTACTCGGGTTATCCAGCGGACGGACGGACGGATTGCCCCGTTGATGTCCACCAATGGACTTAGGCCTTCCATAACGCGTAATTTTACACCGGGTCCTCTGCTTTCCGCGTCAAGCCGCATCTGCGGTCTTGGGCGTCCCACACTGCGCCCATCTGTGGGCGGTTTCCATTCCATAACTCTTTTATCCGTCGGCAATCAATTCTGCGAAACGCATCCTCTTTACTGTCACTTTAGCCTACTAATTCTTTCAGTGTTAGGCCCCCAGAATGTAACTTTACAATATAAACTGTAAGTGCCCCGAGTTAAACACTCAGCTTTTCACTTCGACTACATGAAAAACAAAATTCATTACATTTATTTTATTAATATGACCACGAATACTTTTAAACTATTTGAATTCGAATATGTCATAGTCTGATAGGTTGATATTCATTTCAAAGTTCCTTTATTCATATTAAAATATTATACACTGCATAACAAAATAAAGTTAGTCACACAAGGATAGGTTGATAAAAACTACCCTAGAGCGTAGAAGGGGCACTTTCCGTTAGCCACAAAGAGAAAAAATAACGCTTTCCAAGCCCTTTATTAAAAATGATACGAGCTAGTACACACCTGCGGCGACGCTGTCTTGCTCATTGGCGGAGCAGAGGCGCATGAAGTTGTGGTGGGGCTCGTGTGGCGGCGTGCGGTGCTTGCTGCTGCCGGACGACACCGACGTCTTGCTCGACGAGTACCGCTCGGGCTCCGCCTGCTGTCGCCTGCCCGCGACAATGCTTTTGATAAATAATAAGCACAATTCTGAAGGCATACATTTAAAAAATGACAGCATTAAAACTATTTCAAACATCAATCAATAAGATAAAAATGAAACCAACTATATTTCTGTCAAATTAAAATACGTGCCTTCAGAATAGGGTCTAATACATACATATTGTAATAAACTAAGATTTTCTGTATTATAGACGATAGACAAGGATAGGACAATTCACAAATATAACAAGCCAATTAGGACCAAATTGTGCAAAGCTATTATCTGTCCCCAGTGGTAATCGAACGACCTCTGACGGTGTGTCGATTAAGCCAAAAAGATTAACATATGTACCTAGTGAACTCCCTAGGCGGATGCCAGTTGGCGGAGGCGGCGTTGTGGCGCAGGTCCAGGCTGGTCTGCCGGAAGGGCTTGTCCACGCTGTACACCGCCTGTTTCTCAGGATAGCGGTCCATGCGCTCCAACTCCGCTATACGGTCTTTGTCTAAATGTCTATGGGAACACAACCACACTTTAGTCACACATACAAGCGAACAGACTTAATTAACGGCTACTACTACTATAGGCGCACCAGCCTGTTCGTACACGTTTGTATGTGTGCGTTAATTATGGTAGATAAGTCAGCAACATAAATGCTTCTCTTTCTAAGTTATAGCGTCGATCCCTCGGCGCAGGTCAATAGCGCGCTGGCGTAGTAACTTTGTACCGGCGGGCGGTGCAGCGCGTGATGAACGGCGGTAGCAATTTATTTTATTTTTTTATTATTATTTTATTTTATTTAGGAAAACCAACAGCATAACAGTATTAGGTAGGTACAAGGTTCATTATAACATTTTAAGTGTGGCTATTAACAGGTTTCCACATAAGACGTACAAAGAACAGATATGTTTCGGATTTAAATATACATATAAAGAGATATAAAATAATAGCAATATTTTTACAGTAATTCTTTAAAATAACGACAAGATATGAACAATTAACATAATTATATTAAATTTAGAGCGCGCGTGTGTGCGCGCGCATGTGTGTGTGTGTGTGTGTGTGTGTGTGTTTGAGTGTGGGGGTGGTGGATGGGTGGTTGGGTATGTGTAGGGTGTGTGTGTTGTGTGCATGTGGATGGGGTGTGTCTATGTATGTAGAGGTGAAAGGGAGGGGGAGAAGGGGCATATGATAAGTTACATATTATTACTTATATATATTATTTAGTTAATTAATAGTTTTCTTCAAATAGTTGTTTTCTTACGGCATGTTTAAAGTTTACCTTTGAGCCAACAAAAGGATCAAGACGTTGAAATGTCTTGTTGTACATTTTTATAATGCGGATCAATACGGAGTTTTTAGAATAATTGATACTATTTAGTATTCTCTGCTTTAGTATCGGAGGTAGAATTAAAATCAGCATCATACTAAGATTTTGTCAAGTACTAATGGGAGAAGATCGCGCTGTGAAGAGAACGAATACTCGGATGTTCCAAGTATCGCTGGGGAGGATCTACGTGTCGCCTCGAATACGGAATAAGTACGAGTATGTCCCTTTCGAGTAATACAAATATACCGTGTACATCGCGCTGCCCCGCCGTCCGCCACGTCCGTCGCCAGGGATATAGAAAGCAGTGAAGCAGATTTCCTACATACTGCAGGATCGCCTCACCTGTCAGAGTACCGCTCCCGCGCGTGCCGCGACAGCTGGTGCGGCCGCTCCAAGCTGTGCATGACGCGCGCCCCGCCCCCGCCGCCCGCCGCGTCAGTCGCCAGGGATATGGACGACACCAGTGAAGGCCGGGCTGCCGTCGTCTTCAACAAATACCACAGCTCAAATAGTTGATGGCCTTATAAATCTACAAAGCTTAAATACTTATACCACAACTCCATTCCATACAAGCCAACAGATTTAGTTACCTAGGTACTACTATTTACTTATTACAGGCGCACAAGCCTATCCGTACACGTTTGTGTGCGCGCGTAAACAACATAAAGACTTCTGCTGTGTGGGTCCAAGATGGTGGTGTGCACAGCACTTTTCAACCTTTCAACATACATATTTACTTTCAACAACATACGTTTTTATTACAAACACAGTACTTGTACAACCAAAATCACGTTAACACTACGCTAAGTTAACACTGGTGACGACCCGGCATACTTTTTCTTCTTCCTTCAGCATACTTTAAATACAACTATCACTTAAGTAGTAAACAAACACTGTAAGTAACATATGTTTGTGTTAAAAAAAATATAACAAAATAAGAGCTCGCTAGCTCTAACCAACTTCAGTATAACTCGCAACATGAGCATTATTATTAAGTCACTAAGCAGATAGATTTCAACAACGAGCACAGTAACTCTAGTATTTCTTTAACGGATAACAAGATTCGTAAGCGTCACAAAGCAGGGAGAAAATTTTAGGACTGGGTTCGGTTGTGCGCATCGGGTGAAACATATCTCCAACAGAAGATAGAAGGCTAAAGGAAATAAAACAAAGTATCACAAATAAGGCTTTGCTTAAACTACCCGTATATAATGGAAAATGGAAAGAATGAGGCGTTGATATGGTACATACCTGTAGGAATGGAGTGGGTTGGGGTTTCTGCAGCGGACTGCTTGGGCTCTGAGGAGACGCAGACTCACAGGACGATCCGCCCGCAGATTGTTGTTTTAGCTGCCAGTTCAAATTTACATTTGTAGTATATTTTTCTTCAAGAAAGAGATTAGGAAAGGGTTTCAAGCTTAGTTTTCAGTGCAACAATCACAAATTTATAGGACAGGATGAAGGACGGTGATGAAAAAAAAAACCAATCAGATTTAAGGTAGAACTTTAAGTAATACCACAATGCATAATCACGAGCATCATCAGCCTATGGGTCTAGATTCTAACTATCGTAGTTAACGCCAAACGCTTATCAGAATGTGTCATATGAACCGTTAGAGTGTACAAAATGAACTTTCTGTTCAACGGATAGATAGATAGATCGACATTTATTCACTGACGGATATTATACGAAATGCTTAGGGAGTAGGCGAGTGGTCTAGCTTGTTTGAATGCTTGTTACATAATTGTTAAAACGCCAAAGGCCTGTTATGTAATAGCAGCTAGATATTATATTAAATCAAAAAATATACCTTGAAATAGTACTGTATAAAGTGTGTAAGGAAAGATAAGTGAGGTGTACCCATTATTTCAATAGAAGTATACACATACTATTTCAATTATTTACAGGCTTAATAACTTCATACAATTCCACAGGCCTAGCGTCAACTATTTATAAAGTAATATATATTGGAAAATACTTTTAATAATCCTCATAAACTCACCTTGCGTCTCGTCAAAGGTGTACTCTCGACAGATTTGAAGTACTTTTCGTGCATGGAATCGTCTGACGCGTCCTTACGAGGCGAGATGAAACTGCCGCTGCGATTCAGTCCTACACACAAGAATATTAAATGACAGCAGTGCCGCAGAGATTAATAGCTTTGGATTCCCAGTTCATTTACATCCATCGCTTCGTTCTCGATAAATTCGAAACAAGCCGAACACGAATTATAATGTTCTCGTAACGTCATTCTTCCACCCAGGAAATTAGTAGTGATTTACATGTAATACATACATATGGAGTTCAAGAAAAACTAAGGGTTAAACGCCCCGCGTCGCATTTTGCCTATACTAATCGTGTTTTATATAGGATAGCGCAGCACTGGAAAGGCATGCGGTACGGCCCTTTCATATGCGCTGCATACCGCCGCGCGCGGTCTCATTGACCGTCGAATCCGTTTCTTCGTGGCGTGTAGGAGAGCGCGCTGCCCGGTAAACCGCTATAATGCAAATGCGCGCATTTTGCGTACCTGAATGCGGAGACCACTTCTCGCCCTCGTGCGGCTGTGCAGCGCTGCTCCTTTTCCTTAGTTGAGGCGTACACACAGGAGGATTGCAAGCTGCTGCTGCATTCAGTTCCTGTAACAACAACCACCATTTACCAGTATTTGCGGTGGGCAAGATCTACAAGTAAAAGTCGCTTAGCCAATGAGGGGATTCAACTAAGGTCCAGGAAAATAGTAGAAAGAAAGCTACAGTTGGCAGTCGAGATTTGCAATGGAAACGGAAACTATAAACTGCAGTCGGAAATGGTTGGATGAGTATTAGGGTAGGCCTGATTCGTCCCGCGGGGTCCCTCCTTCGTCTATGCGGCGGAGACGGCCACCACGGGGTTTTAATCGGTGCAAACCCGACATAACCTACTCGTCCCCCCCGAGGCGAGTAGGTATGCATTATTTGTATAAATAATAAGCATTTCCCCGCGACAACAAAAAAAAATAAGACTGATGCGTCCCAATTAAAGTTAGGTGTTTTGTGCAACTCCTTATAAGCTGTTAATCTAACTAATTCAGCTTCGAGGAATACAGTATCTTAAAGAAAACCATCTATTCTTCGATTGGTATTGCAGTCCCTTTAACTGCGCAAAATTAGGCGTTTTTTACAAGTACCTGTGAGGCGTCAACCTAGTTCATTTTTCTCCAAACAAATAAACATTTTTAAACAAATTTCTCCCATGTTCAGCAATGGACGTATGATTCAATTTTGGTTTTGCTCCATAATGGATACTGTATCTTATCCTCTCTAACATACCTGTTTCCGCCTCTGTTGAGCGCTACTGATGCTACTATCGGAAGACCGTCCGGAATCGGTGTGGCGGCACATTTGTGTCGTACCATCCTCACTCATGCGCCCTCGTCGACTGTCTGCACTATTTCTGCAATAAATATTGCGTTCTATAGGCTTAAGACTATACTCATAACATTGATAAATTGTTTAACTAATTTTTAATTCGCGGCTGTTATAATCAGAAGTCTACTGCTGATGAAGAAGCAGATTTTACAAGCTGTATTTCCATTTAAAATAATGTATATGATCCATATGGAGGTAATCTCCATATTTTCTAATGTAAATAGTAGCATAAAATAACAAGATTAGGAGAACAAGTAGTCTATTTGTTACTTTGCATCTTAAAGGAACTCCAATCAAATGTATCACTCAGTTAAATATCTATAGACAAATCTGAACATAATATACTTTCATTGAGATTATAGATTCATAATCAGAAGTGTTGCTAATACAACGTGGCACTAGACTATTTTAATGGACGAAAAGAGCTTTTTAACTAATCACGAGAATGAATGAAGTATTACATAAAAGTTATATATACTTTCAAGATGCGTACGGTCTTGAGCAGCCGTGCGATCTGGCTACCTCGCTATAAAACTAGACGCGCAGACAATACGCCTTGAGTCGATCCGCCATTTTATAAAAACGCGTCGAGCATGGACGCACTCACTGCAAAGCACCTTCGAGCAGTGACAAAAAACCTCGTTGTCCACATTTGAATAGAATAGGCTAGTCGTGCGTGTCTCAACCCCAGGCTGCATCAAGTCCTTTAGATTCTTAAGGAATGAGCCTTACCTATGGTGATAATGAGACCGTCTCGTCCGCACTGGACTGGTTTGCGTGATGGTGACACTTTTGGTGTTACTTGGCGACAGTTTACTGACACTGGCGACAGTACTGTTGCCATTGCTGCTGACAGGGTCTATAACTGGTGGGACCTATAAGAATAAAAAGAATTTAATATGTAAATACAATAATTCAGTATAAAGTACATCCATATGTACAAACAAATCAAATGAGTTGTGGGATTAGTAAGTCAGGAATCTATGATTGATCAGCACTGCAGATTATATCAGGGCTTAATTATTAGAAACAAAAGTATGCCTCTGCAGCAGATTAGCATTATATATACTATAGGCTGTTATCTTTAGATTACGTATGAATTTACAGACAAAATTCTGTAAATTTAAGTCTTCGAAAAACAAATTAAATACAGAAAGTATAAGAAGTATGTCAGTATCGCGATACTTGACGCTTCGTTCTATCGACCTACCCCATCAGATAGCGTGATGATGTATGTATAGTAATGAAACGAGTTAGCCCTAGATTCAGAAATAAGGCTAATAATTAAAGAACTTAGTATAAAAATTAAATACGAATATTTGCTTACCTGCGGTGTAGTTTGATTAGTCTGTGTGGCAGACTCTCTACGTTTCTGAGGATCTGTGTTCTGTTTTAAGGTCTGTAATTTCGCTAACGGGATGATGTCACAGTCTGTAGGCCTATGCCACACAGTAGTCTGTAATATATACATTTCATATAAATTGAAAACAAAGAGATCACCTTATTTAAATCATATAGTTAATAAAAATAAATATCTGAAATTTTCACTTTTCATTCACTAATTCCACTATAAGAAAATATTGTATTCTTTAAATCTGATATTTTTTTCTTTTAGTGTGGAATTAATTCATGGAAAGTGAAAAAAATTATCATAATTCAAATCAATCTCTGGAACCTTAAACTAGCAATGAGAAATTAAATTAAATTAAAAGTAAATGATTAGCAATGAGAACAAACCTGTGTAGAGGCATTATAATAGTAAAACCTATGTGTGTTGATGTCAAATAGTTCCCACCATTGTGATGAGTCTGTCCGTTTCACTTTCACTCCCTGGAAAATTATAAAAACATAATATGGCATCATTATTTAATTAATAATGAAGCCTTTCATTTATTTGCCTTTAATAATTCATCAGCATACATATACAATAAGAGGTTCATTCTAGGATTCACACTGCCTTTACCAAATTGAATATGCAGATTTTTCTCACTTTGGGTTATTTATAATATATAAAGATATCTATTACATTATCTTATTCCAATTGATTAGTATATAATACTAACGTATTTATATCTACTTAACTGTTCACAAATAATCTATCATTCTGTATACCAACCTAAAGGTAATGGTCTTTATCTTATATTTTTATTAACCAAAATGAACTCTAGGTCTGTTTAGTCTTAAGTAATATGAATGAATATCCTCACTCCCAAAAGTTGATGAAAATGAATATATTTGATTAAATATTTCACCAATGCATAATCTGTGCTAGGACCAGAAACTTGTCGTATAATAAAAACTATGAACTGGTGTTGTATCTTCAACTATTAAAGGTGAGGATGATGACAGTGGTTGAAACGCTCAAATATTCACCCATATTCATCTTTAATCTAAGACTGTATGTTTCCTATATTAAATAAAAATACCTCTTCTGGACCAGGGCTTTGACAAAATAATAGATGGTTTATGCTCTAATCAGGTAGGTGGGATGATGATCAGAGCATAAAAAGTTAAATGCATAGATTATATTGCCCATTGCCCATTGTCTGGGCTTATCCTACAGTTGCTGCATACAACATTCCCAAAACTAAGAGTAGATACTATTTGCTGTTTTGTTCCCAGGACAAAAATAATTAATGTAATTTGATTTATAATTTAAAGTTTGTCTGAATGCTTGACTAAGAGCCGTGGTAGCCGGTTGGTTGTGCACTCGCCTCACGTTCATGAGGTCGTGGGTTCAAACCCCGCCCGTACCAATGAATTTTACGATACTTAAGTACGGTTTATTTATAATACCACAGGCTTTTCGGTGAAGGAAAACATCGTAAGGAAACCTGCATATGCCGAAGAAGAAATTCTGAGGCGTATGTGAAGTCCACCAAATCGGCTTGGGGCACCGTTGGTGGTTGGTGGTCAGGGACAAAAGATCCTGAAGGGTCGAAGTGTCGCCAGGTCTTCCTGGCCCCCTAAGAAGATAAGATAAGATAAGAATGCTTGACTAAATGATTGTTATTCAATCATGACATTAACTAACCTGATTTAGATGATATTAAGCATGGACATTATGATCCAATACTGCATTGCAGCATGGAATACTTTTATTCTGGAAACGTAAGCAGTTTCCATAGGAAGCTTACTACATAATGACAACATTAATAGACAATTTAAAATCACAAAGTTACCTTACTTAATCTATTATTAATGGTAATCATCGTAATAACCAATGAACTGATATGGATGAAACTTTCACTTGCTAGGTACTATGAACTTTAAACATAATTAAATATACAAATCACCTTAAAAATATAAACCATGACTGTTGTGTAACCGGTGAACCTTATTTAGCTTTTTTACATGTCCAGAGGATCAAGGATTAAATTTTCATTGGCAAAGTCTAAAACCTATTTGAAAATGACAACTAATTAGGGTCTATAGGTTCCTTATGTTCACAGGATAAGTATCAAAGGTACCAGGGGTACAATAAACGAAGATAGTGAGAGTTGACTTTACCTCAGGTGGGTCCCAGACACATTCCCCAGTTGTTAGGTTAGCATACATATGCTCCTTTGTCTTGGGTTCGATTATTTCCACCCATTCCACCCTAGAATAAAACATCAGTAACACTTTAACTTCACCACAGAAATATTTCAGCACAGCAACAAATTGTGAGGAATTCAGGGCGTGACATTAGCGATTTCCGCGTAATGTATTGATTTTGCAACTTTCGCCTACTGATATCGAAAGCAATCTGTCAAACTTTTACACAAAAACGAAGAAAATTAAATTACCTTTCCGAAGACATTTTCAGGAAGTTATAACAACTAATCTAAGCTTTATATATGCATCATAAACAATTTATTTGACCTAAAATACGAACGAAAGAATATCATCCATTTTGAATGTTTACTTCATTGATAGATAGAGTTACGGAATCGGTACCATTCGGAACGGTAAATACTCGTTACTTGTAACGATTGTATATTGTATCGTATATGCCTGCCTGAAATGCGTATTCGTTAATGCAAAAAAAAAGTTAACAACGTTGCATGTGTTAATTTAAAGTCTAAACCATTGGATTGGTTACACTTTGAGCTGAACTGCCACTGCAGTACTGTTTGCTTCACGCAGTGATTATATTACCTACTTACATTTCTTTGGTTCGTGCATTTAGTAGCGTACAAAGGTAGCGTAATGTTCAGCGTTTGATTCACCAGTTTTATATTCTCCTTGTTCACCAGTGCACAGTGGCGTAGTGACACAAAGATTCTCACCAATGCTTTTAGCTGCTGGAAAAAAAATATTTTCAATACTAATTAAAGAACTCCTAAGTACAAAATTCAACATTGTTAAAGAGATAAGCGCTTTTCCTGTAGGAAATAAAATTATTAATTTGATATTTAATACACAGTTGATTTTGATTCAGTTACAAACATAAAGAAGGTGGCCGGAAGCGGCTGGATGCGGAGGGCGGAGGACCGGGTGTGGTGGCGTTCATTGGGGAAAGCCTATGTCCAGCAGTGGACGTCTAAGGGCTGACATGATGATGATGACAAACATAATAGTTGAATAACGATTTTCATCAGCAAATAATATTTTGTAACGAAATGTTATCATTGTGTAGTATATGGACATCTCTAGCTGTGGAGTTGGATGCGTTCACTCCCTGTTCAATCTATTTTTGGTGCGTTCATCAAATGGATGAAGAATGGATGGATGTGCATTTGTGAAGATAGGTACACTGTTACATATTATAGTAAGTTACGGTAACAGCACCTCGGGTTAAGCTGCTGCTTTAACCGCTAGAAATCTCCTCTCGCTCAGGTTCGGCGGGCCTTGTTGTATACAGCGATTGGATGCACTCCGCATGAAAAGATTTTCACGCATCCACGAAGGTCTTTCAGTGGACAATCTATGCCGGCATGGTTGGCTGAAGAAAGAAAAACCCTGATGAGGTACAACGTGAGATCCAACAAACTAGATCCGATTGTTAAAGAAGTATCGATATCCTAGAAGCCAACCCTTATCAGTCGCACATCACACTACAAAATGGACGAGAAGTTGTGGTCTCCACGGGGGTGTCTCCAGATTTGTCTTGCTATAATTTAATACATCTTTATGACCTACCATTCTACATATGAGATGCAGGTCATTGCAGATGTGATGCCGATACCACTGCATGTGCGCAATGCTGAAAAGAACGTAATGAAAGCCCAATAGTAAAAATTAATCTGACTCCGTAAACGCTCATTATCAATATAACCTTAAAAAATTGTAGAAGTGGATTCGGGGAAAATTTTCCATTTAAAACAACTGTAAATTGTAAGTATTATACCATTATATTCCAGTTTAAATTTCATTGTTTCAGTCCGTGTGAATTACATTCAATGTTGCGGTCCTTGACTAGAAAGCTTATAAAAAGCCGGCGTACCGTTTTTGCTGATTCATTTATTAGTAAATACACTTCACGCTCGTTTGGTGCTATTGGAACTATTTCGCCTAAATCCACACAGCTGATAACATTTGCTAAGGGTCAGTAATAAAACATACTGTACAAAATATACTAATTTAGTATGCATCTTAATATTTCCTTCTTGAGATTTTCCAGGTGTTTGTGAACGTTAGATTGACTGGCATTGGCCTTGTTTCGATGTAGCCTCGATTAATGGCTTATATAGACTGTTTAGAGCTCTATTTTCTAACACTAGAATACTTGTATGAATTTGTAAGCTAGGAATTACTTAATCCCAAAATTTATTAAGTACATATAATAATAGCTTTTGTTTTGTTTTTAACTGTATATTGTATTTCAGGGTTTTCAGACATGGCTGTGGACAAATCGAATTTCCTACTACCGAACAATCAAAGATTTGTTGAGCTGGATAGTACTCAAGCATTCAATAATTTAACAAAGCAAGAGAAATTATATGCACATTATTTGAGCCAAGTAAGCGAAAACTGTGTTGCTACACTGTTGTGTTATTGTTTTTTTTTTAAATAGATTTTAGTGTTTATGAATAAACCTTTCCAACCAATGTTCCTGATTTTGGTAGTGACTTAATGAAACATAGTACACTTTTATCCTGTCTTTTGTTCTCAAACCTGGTAGTGTCAGAATGACACAATGACATTCTTTAAAGATAAATCAATTTTGTTCTGTGCATAGATGGACCACCTCAGTACAGCCCCTTCACTGACTCCATGAAGGCAACTATTAGTGCATTAGGTTTAGTGCATTTTTGTCTTATGTTCACTCTCTTTCTCGTTTTTCAGGCTGCCTGGAATGGGGGTCTTATAGTACTTGTGCAGACAAGTCCAGAGTCCCCGAGGATCTTCTCTCTGCTGCACAGAATCTTTCTCGGGGAACCTCTGGATGATCTCAAGAAATCTGCTCTCAGTGCTGGAGTCACTGAGGATGATTTCCAGGTATTTATTATTATTATTTACTGCAGGATGTTAATCAATGCACCCATAGTGAATAGTTTTAAAAACAGATTTTTGGAACACTAATACATAATTGAGAACCTTTTGGGGCAGACAAATTCTGAAATGGACACCTCAGAAAGGAGCCTAGAAATATGCTTATTTTTTTTTAAACTGCAAGTCATGTTACCATTGATATATATTTTTTTATCATATACTTAATTCCAGGCATTCCTAGTTTACGCCGGTGGCCTATTCGCCAATTGCGGCAATTACAAGGGTTTTGGTGATACTAAATTCATTCCAAATCTCCCGCAAGAGTCCTTTGAACTCATTGTGAAAGCATCTAAGGCTTACGAGAATGATAACACGCATATGACCAAGCTGTGGCAGAACACCCGGGATGCTATTTACGGTCTGGCGCCACGGTTGACAAGTCTTGGTCTTTCTGATAAGGTTGGTAAAGGAGTTTTCAATGGTATGAGAAGACAAACGGGCAGACAGCCCCACCTGATGGTATGTGGCCACTACTGTTAAAGAATTTGCAGCTTTCGTATTGCTGCATACAACAGTCCAAAGGCTGTAGCCTTTGACATGAAGAAGGTGTGGCTGGATGCAGACCTAGTGTGATGGCGATTTATTGAGGAAGGTCTATTTCAACTGTAGATGTCTAAAGGCTGATATTATGATGCTGAAGCATTATACTAGATTTAAGTTCCACCACCGGTTACCTACCACAGGCATTAAATATTATCATTATTATCAAAATACCTACCTCCATACTTATAATTTTTTATAGAGAGTTAAAATGTACTAATATGGTATGTACAATAACACTGTAGTATGTTATCTTTACAGTACACCATGAAATCAAACATATTAAGTTTAACTGCACTTAAAAGAGCTCTTTTTAGCACGGTCTGATTTAGAGAGATAATTTTATTTGTATGTCAAAAGCGACCCTTAAATGAGGCCTTATTCATTGGTCTGGACCTAGGTAGACCTTGATAATGTTTATTACTACCTGTTATAAGTTGAAATAAAATTCATATTTGAGTTTAATAAGAACTGCTTCTAATTATAGTACCTACAGATTTGTTCGTCTCTAAATTTTTTGATCACAGAAAAAAATTATAAAGAAACTTAAAACGAATCGCCTTTCACGAAAACTCTGCGCAATTGAAAAACTTCACGCATTGTCCACTCAGTCTGGCGCTCCAGCGCGTGAGTTCTGTTATTTAGCGCAATGTGTTTTAAAACTGCTTTGCAAAAAGATAAGATAAGATAAGATTTATTGTTGAAATTGTGGTTTACAAATGTAGGTCTTACAAAAAATAAATAAATCCTCACAATCTACCCTTTGGGGCATACAATTATTAAAAGTGCTATAAAATTTATTCTACATGTCAATATTTAAAATTACAATTTTATACAATATAAGTTATTTAAAATTAATCAGTATGTCAAATTTTAATTTATTAATTATAAGTAATAGCGTGTATTTTACAATTTATAGTCAAAAAAATCATTTAAGTCATAAAAACACCTACTCAGCAGCCACTTTTTAGTGCTTTGCCAAGATGTTTACCCTCCACCCTACGAATGTCATCAGGAATGTGGTTGTACACTCGGATGGCTGTGAAGTAGGCACTCCTATAAGTGCTGTCTTACGTGATTAAAACATTCAAAATTCAATAAGAAACACGAAAGCAACTTGCCAGTTGCTTTCGTATCTCGTGTTTCTGAGAAATGTAGTGCCTACATTTCTTGATCGAATACCCCCTTCAAATCGATCATTCCCGTTGTCCCCCACCTGCTTGCCTGGGCAATATGTGGTACAACAACGGGACTGATTATAAGTTGTGTCATTGTCCCCCACTAGGGGACAGTAGCACAACTTTTCAATAAATGTGTCACTGTCCACCACTGGTGGACAAGCAGGTGGGGGACAACAGGAATGATTGCTTCAAATACAATATTTTCCATTTATAATTTTATACATTTATTTAATCTAAGTAGAATATTCACCTACTCGGATCGACACTCGCTTTTACGCGTCACCCGTAAATATGTGCGCGGAGCGTGCACATGCAAGCGATATTTGGATACCGCGCGCAAAAAATAGATGACACGATATCGATGTCGTGTAACTCGCGGCAAACACATTTTAGTGATAGTTGAAGTATATCCATTTCTGTTCTGTGATCGAAGTTCATAATAATATTTCATATTTTCAGGGTGTAACAACATATTTCTCAAGTAATGTTACGGAAGAGGACTCGAACTTAGTCAATGACTGGATGAAAACCAAGCGCATTGAAGCATATATCTGTCGGACATTCAAAGCTGTCGCTGATGATGGCTGTAAATATTATTAATTACATTATGCAACTCAGGAAACTTAAAGACATCTTCCAAAGTCAAAAGCAAAACTATTTATATACGCAGCGTTAATAAAAAGATGTATTCGTAAACTTCTTTAATATTTACACACTTTAGTACCGTGTCACATTGACTTAAGGTTGCGAAGTGTGTACATAGAGATATTAAAGAATCTGACGAACAATGCGTATTTTTGTTATCTCTTTGTGTATACATGTTTTTGCCCTTGACTATATACAGAAAGTATGATGGTATTGCTAAAATTTATGGTATCAATAGAAGCTGAGATATTTTTTTCGCTTTTTCATCCTTGGTTTTTGGTAACTTCGAAATCTAGTTTTTCGAGTCAGAATTAGAAAGAAAATTCAGTGCAATGGTTTATATTTTTTAAAATGCAGAAAATTATTTGGAATGACCTTATTTCACATCCTGTGTGCGTTATTTCATTTATCATCATCAACCTATATACGTCCACTACTGAACATAAGCCTCCCCATTAGAATGCCTCTTTTGGTGGATTTTCCATTAGGGGATTTGCCATAATCACTACGCTTGGCAGACGGATTGGAGATCGTAGTAATGATCTTAATATACCTAGAAGAACGCACTTCATTTACAAAATGTAATAATACATCAGTTAAATTTTTATACAACTTAGCCTTATTAGCCACCAAAAGGGATCAATATAATCTATTGTAGCCAAGAAATGCAAATTTACATGTCAACAATATTTTCTTCTAAAAAACATATATTTTAGCGTTATAAGCATATCACATGACATCACATAACACAAACGCACGCGAGCTCCGTCTTTGTTCCACCTTTCTTAATGTTTAAAATTCCGACTTATTTTCAAATCCTGCTTAACATAACTAACTTGCAAATTGTCTTTCAGTACCCCTATACACCATCCACCTGGCCAGTGTCGAGACATCACCCAAACCACCTCTTACCGTAGAAAAGGAAAAGTACAAAAACGCATACTTCCAAGTGACGCGGGGCGACTACTCTCCCATACTGAACATAGCCGCAGAACACCTGAGCAAGGCTGCTCAGTACGCGTCTAATGATAATGAGAGGAATATGCTGAAACATTACGTTAATAGCTTCAAAGAAGGCGATTTGAATGAACATAAGGAAGGGAGCAGATATTGGATTAAGGATAAGGGACCAATTATTGAAACGTAAGCGTTATTGTGTTTGGTTTCGTGGCTTGGTCATTAGACTCGAGCGCCAGCGGTCGTGGGTTCGATTCCCACAGTAGACAGACAACTTTGTACAAGTTGGTCCCGGTTTGTATGTTATATTTGTGAACTGTCCAATCCTTCCCACAGGAGAAAATCTGGTTTGGGATTAGACAAGTCCATGTATATATGTAATATTATTGTATTTATTTTTTCCTATACTTTACATAATGAAGCGAGGACTGTAAAAATAAAGTAAATAGTTAACGAACACAAGATTTTTAGCAGTTCTACATCTTAATTGTACCACCGTGCTAGACGTGTCTGCTTCACCAAGACCAAATACTTAGACCTATCCCAAATACAAAACACCATTCTTTTTCAATTCATTTACTCTCCTAGAATAAACTTTTGATGGTCATTCGAGATAGTACTTCTCTTATATCAACCCTTAGACGTCAACTGCTGGACATAGGCCTTCCCCAATGAATGCCACCAGCGGTCCTCCGCAACCAGCCGCTACCGGCCACCGTCTTCAGGTCGTCGGTCCATCTGGCGGTGGGGCGTCCCACCCTACGCGTGCCCATCCGCGGTCTCCATTCCAGAAGTCGTCTGCCCCAACGGCCGTCGGTTCTGCGACAGATGTGACCCGCCCACTGCCACTTCAGCTTGTTAATCCTTTCGGCTATATCGGTTACTTTCGTTCATCGTCGGATCTCTTCATTACGAATCATATTCTTCATAGAAACGCAAGAAGTACTTCTCTGATATCTTTCAAAACTAAATTAAAAGAGTACCATCTGTCTCACTCAGTATATGGCGAACCATATACAGAGTGAGACAGATAGTGTCCATCCGTCCATTTTTAAGTATCTTACTTGGAATTTATGTAAGTGCCTATCCATATGTTTAATTAAAAGCGTTGCCAGAAGTAGTATATGCATAGATCACAATTCCCCAGTTACCAAGGCTTTATCGAGACATACCGCGACCCGAGCGGGCAGCGCGGCGAGTTCGAGGGCTTTGTCGCTATGGTGAACAAGGAAATGTCCAAGAAGTTCGGCACGCTCGTTGACGGCGCCGAGCGGTTCATAAAACTGCTGCCGTGGGGCGAGCAGCTCGAGAAAGACACATTTCTGCGACCAGACTTCACCAGCCTGGACGTGCTGACATTCTCCGGCAGCGGCATACCGGCTGGCATCAACATTCCCAATTGTAAGTAATGTGATGTTTTTAAGAATTATCTAATTATCGAAGCTTTTGGTTTACCCAAATCTGGTTTACCCCAGATGGTACCAGACGACTGATAATAATTTGAAGGTAGCTAGCTTAAATATAATAATAAGTAATTCAGTGAAGGCAACTAAGTCATATATGTGACTATCATTTAAGTTTCCAAATCACTGCAACCTACCTTTTTCTCTGGCATAATGTTTTCTACCCAAAGGTTGTCTTGAAGAAATCTCTTAAAGCGATAAGACCGCCTAAATTGTACTATTTTAAACTTGTAACTGTATTTGTTTGTGCAATAAAATGTATTGTAAGTGTAGGATTTTATCATGAGACGTGAACAATGTGGTTCGGCGCGCTGTTTGTCCCTCATTAGCAAGTCATGTGACTTTTCGCTTAGGACGCTATTTTCAGTTGTCTCTGTCAAAGAATTTTCGTCAACTATTAACTTACGATTTGGGCAAAAGCTAATGAAAAGATAATTCATCATCAGCCTATATACGTCCACTGCTGAACATAAGCCTCCCCAATAAAATGCCTCTTTTGGTGAGCTTTCCATTAGGAGATTTGGCATAATCACCACGCTTGGCAGACGGATTGGTGATCGGAGTAATGATCTTAATATACACAGGAGAATGCTGCTGCCCATTCAATGGTGCAATCCCTTAGTCGCCTTGACGACACCCACGGCAAGATTTGTGGTGGTTTTGTAAGCCGATAAAAAGAATATTACTAAAATTAACTTATATATTTCTCATGTACAGATGATGAGATCCGCCAAAACGAAGGCTTCAAGAATGTGTCCCTGGGCAACGTCATTCCGGCTGCGTACAAGGAATCCGTGATTCCGTTCCTCTCGGACGCCGACAAACAGCTGCTCGAGCGTTACAGGGTGGCTGCGTTTGAGGTTAATATTACAAAATTTACGTCTTACGGGAAATATTCGAGCGTTTCAACCGCCGTCATTACCGTCACCTTCAAAAGCGGAAGAAACAACACCGTTTCTATTATACAATAAGTTTCTGGTCCTAGTTCAGATTCTGTGTTGGTTAAATAGTTAATTATATACGAGTATATTCTTTTTTTGATGAAAATAATGTTTGTGTTTTCGGGATACGATAATTCTAGCTGTTGACAGAGGCTTCGTCCGAGTACAATTTCAATCCCCAAGATCGTTGAATAAATAAGAGACAAAGAGCGTATTTTCCTATCTTACTAAATCATGCAAACAAGACTCACGGAACGCCGGACAGAACCTAATTAGGGCTCATGAAGGATTTTCTGTAAAATTTCAAGTTCTAGACTCAACGGTTTGAGCTGTGCGATGATAGATCAGTCGATCGGGGTATCCTTTTTGTACTGAAAGATTTAGTTTTTGTTTTATTTAGCGAGTTTAGAATCTAATGCCGTCCATTAGCGCCGAAGGAAATTTACCCAACTTAACGGGTCAAAAATACTTTATTTATTTTATATAATATACAACAGGCGTCTTCTCTCTCAAAACCGAAAGAGTCGATTCAACTGAGTTTAAATTATGCAGCGTCAGGACCTTTCTCCAGCACAGCACATCCTACACTGTTATCTACTGTTCACATTTATTTTGATTGTTGTACTTTTATACCTGTGTACATGTGTTACTATATGTATTAGTGTATTTGAGCTATGTTTAAGAATAAATTGAATCTTAATTTAACCTCTGGAGTTGAGCTCTGTGTGAAAAGGCTTAATTAAAAATCCGTGGAAGAGGTCGTAGACAACAAGCTAAATAACTTTCCAGGTGCAAGTGGGTTTGCACGAGCTGCTAGGGCATGGCAGCGGAAAGCTACTGCGGCAGAACGCCAACGGCAAGTACAATTTCGATAAAGACAAGGTCAAGAACCCACTCACAGGTAAGACATTTCATTAACCTTGCTGGCTTTTAAACAGGGCTTATACCGATTTTTTTTATTCTCAACTGTAAAATGGCGTTTTGGCGCTTCAGCAATTTTGCTTTTCCAGCGAAGAAATGGTTATTTCATTCATTCTATTCCTTGCCTTTTTCTTCTTGGGTTTCGATAAGATAGGGGGCGCCGTAGAAGTCTCGCCCAGGGCGCTGGTAGTGGTAAAACCGGCACTGATTACACCTTCCAAAGCGGAAGGAGTTAAGTTGACAACATTGTTTATAAATAACGAGTATAATAATCTTATAAAATGTACAAGTGGGATGGGAGCGGGAGGGGAAGGGGATTAACACTACATTTCAAATTAAATTAAATCTGTAATTCTCCTGAGTGGAGCCACGGGCACAGCTAGTATATAATAAAATTAATGTCTGTCATTTTCTCTAAGCCACTGACTTGGATTTAAAATCATGTATTAAAAGAAAATGTACGGAATATGTGCTATTTTGTGCCGGTAAATCATAATTTGTGCTCCATCGTTTAAAAGGCCATTAGTGATGCAACTGCAATTATAAAAGGCTATTAAGAATCCATACCATTAATAATTTTTTTGTTCTCAGGTAAAGAAATTGAGTCTTGGTACACAGATGGGGAGACCTATGACAGCAAGTTCACAACATTAGGTTCGTCTTTTGAGGAGTGCCGGGCGGAGGCCGTCGGTCTCTACCTGTCGTTGATACCGGAGATTTTGAAGTAAGTATTGTCTACGTTAGGTCCCGAAAAAGATAGCTATATGCGTATAGTCGCCATATGCGTAAATGGTTGGATGAAATTAAAAAGTGGACGGCATGGGAATGGAAATAAAGAAAACGCCTTGATGAAAATCTATACCAAAAATTTTCGGGTAAATTAGAAAGAAATTAATAAATACCCATAAAAATACCCGAATGACGGGGTATAAAAACGTTGAAATAATCTATTAGTAGTTACATGTAGAATAATTAAACTTCAGTAAATACCGTAACTGGATAAGGCATAAGCGCCAGACAGATTTTGGCAAATTGTTCCATCTTCACCAAATTGTTTAGATGTTGTATCTGCCACATCGGTAACCCTGTTTAAGAACAGACTAGACAATTTCTTCACAAAAATTAAACAAGCTTTAACTTTAAAGAAGGCTCTCCTTTTCGATGATGCACTGCTGAGGCGACATTACGGAAGCCATAGCTAGTTCCTCATATATGTATTAATGCCAGCTTCATTTTATATCACAGGATTTTCGGGTACGAGGGCAAGGAGGCGCAAGAAGTGACGTATGTGAACTGGCTCAGTCTGTTGTGGAACGGAGCCGCCAAAGCCACGGAAATGTACCAACCCTCCACTGACACATGGCTACAGGTACTGTAGGGTAGTAATTAATCTGGTACAGACATTTTATACAATTCATAGACGTAAACGTCAAAAATTCAAAAGGTTGATGGTCTGCCATAGAGATCTGAGGATTTCAAGAAAACGAAAATAAGTGAAATGGGTGTTTCCGGTTTGCGACAAGATTTGGCACTAGCCGTTCTATTTATTAGATAGACTTCATCTTTGCACCATCGACGGTGATTGATTAAGGAATATAGCGCACGTTCATGGTGCTATTTCTAGTATTTGGAGCAACGTTTAAAAGATAGTATTATAAAACTCAATTAAGGTCTTAGTTTTGTAAAACTATTTTTTACTATAAAGTTACTTTACAAAGTCGCGGTAATCTAGGTATTACGCAAATTTCACGTCCTAGGGTTAGAATCCGGGGTGTGCCAATGTCATTTTCGCAACTACATCATCAGCTGTAATCAGGGTTTACTGATAAGTATCAACGGATATATATCATGATATATATCGATTGATATATATGTTGATATGTATGTTGATATATATCA
Organism: Esperia sulphurella; assembly: GCA_947086405.1. Taxonomy (NCBI): domain Eukaryota; kingdom Metazoa; phylum Arthropoda; class Insecta; order Lepidoptera; family Oecophoridae; genus Esperia; species Esperia sulphurella. Next base: position 11,875,007 of record OX352264.1, read on the forward strand.
CTTTATATTTATTGTCTCAGTAGCAATCACGGCCGGTCTTGAAAGAATTATTTCTACCTTCGGGCCGGTGCAAAAAAAAAATATTGTAATCGTTTAGGAACTGAGAAAGCTCATAAGTTGGTTTATATGTTAAAGAATTTGAACCAGTCCAAAAGAACTCCTACATAGTGGACTGGGTTTGTAATCCCAATGCCGAAGAATTATTTAATGATGAGATAGAATCTGAAAGTCAACTAGACTGGGAGCCAGAAGATGATGTCCCGCTTATAGACTTATGCCTGAAACCTGACCCTGAAGTGGACTAAATAATATAACAATTTTAAACTGACATTTTTAAATAAAAATTTAATCATTATAAATTTTATTTCGGTTTTAATTAAATAAGACTGACTATTAATTATTATTAAACTCGTAGACTATTTTTTTTTGGTAATTTTCACACGATCCAAAGCGCATGTGACACCACCAACCTGCACCGAGCTAGCATATGCATAACTCGTATACCGTTTTTTAAATATCTTTATTTGTACTAAATAAATAAATAACATAACTTAGTTTAATAATCCTAAGTGTAAGTAACATAACTAACAGAGTTTACAGGCTAGTGCGCCTCTTAAAACTTTAGAAACAGGCTGGTAGGAAGCTTATTTGATTGAAACGACAGTGGAATCATTATAAAGGCTTAAGCTGATTGTCTCCCTAAAATCGCAAATCTTAATGGCAGGCGCACGCCCGGGCACGGTTCGTCCTCATGCGACTGCTGGAGCTGGAAGGCGACGGGCTGCTGACCGTGACCGAGTCGGAGCCCGGCAAGAACCTGTTGCTCACCTTGGACGGCGACCGCCTCGCTACGGACGGCAAGAAGATCATAGGTACGTCTAGTTTTGTGAACTCTGAGAACTAAAACACGAGTCCTACGCAGTATTGCCCCTCGGAGTCGCATTTTATTGGTTATAGCGGTTGGTAATTGTTTCGAGCCCCCAGTTAGCCTCTAGCACCGTGGAAATTCTTTTGTCGTTTATTATTCACTTTGGTTTCTTTAAAAAGTTTTTTTGTTTGTTTAATGTTAATTATGCGTGTTGTTAATTAATGTATGAAAACCAGTGAATGGCTAACAGCTTTATATATTTGTATTTTTCCATTTTTAATTATAGCTGTAAGTTTTCCGAATAAAATATATTGCCGACATTAAGGGAGAAGAGTTTGAAAAGCTTTTAGTGACTATAATTAGTGTTTGTTGCGTTGTGATTTAAGCTTAGTTAAGATTCTGTGCAACAAAGTTGAGTTGCAAGAAATATGTAGTAAGCAGTTTGTATGGTATAACACCCCATGCACAATTATGTAAATGAACTATAAAAACTATTACAAATGTGGTATTAATCCTCAAACAAAAGTATTTTTCTCTAATGGTCCTCAAACAAAAGTATTTTTAATGCATTTTCATTTTATTAAATCTGTAGTCCTGCTATGATTGCACACGTTGGTCCCGGTCAGAGTGTTATATTTGTCAGTTCTCCTATCCTTGTTTAATTCCCATAGCACAGGGAAAAATCCTAGTTTGGGATTAGACAAGTGTATGTGTATTTATATATGTAATATTATTTAAAAATATTTCATATATTTTTTCAAAAAATCCACAGCACTTTGCTGATATGCTTTGAGGCAGTGACGAAAAGGCGCCAATCCTGGCTTATTTACTATATACTCACACCAAAGATAATGTATTTCTAGGTACTCACACACACATACGCAAGCACACGTTGTAGATTGCGTTTAGATTGGACCCTTCGTTTAAGCGCAAGTGTCAGGGGTGTGACTAGACCATTGAGTACTTTGTAGCAGGCTGCACAGACAAACAAACAAACAGACAGACAGACAGACAAGTGAGACTGACTTAACCAGACGAAACAAGTCAATAATTGGCACTTATGAGATATTGGTTGAAACAGATCTCTATGTTGAATAAGTCGCATAGAAAAATATCCGCTGGACGGAAACTTGTACAAATATAGATTTATAATTAACATTGTATTTTTTCCAATTTTTGAATCAGGCGACTTCCTGGTGAAGCTGCAAACGATAAAGGCGACGGGCGACGTCGCGGCGGGCGAGCAGCTGTTCGACCGCTACAGCCGGCTGGACGAGCCGTGGGCGCGCTGGCGAGACATCGTGCTGCTACACAAGCAGCCGCGAAACATCTTCGTGCAGCCCAACACCGTGCACGAAGGTCAGTCCCACCGCTGGTACATAGAGCAGCTGTTCGACCGCTATAGCCAGCTGGACAAGCCGTAGGCATCAACATTCCTAGCCTAATACATAACACGTGCAAAAGAATAAAACTATGGACTAAGTCTTTAATATTTATGCCAATGTCTCATAATAAAGGGTATGTCGCAATAGACAGTGTTTAATACCTAATTATGTGCAGTTATACTTAAAAATTTGAAGGGATCAATTATCATGAAATAATCATACTTTTATTTTTATATTTTATGGTGGCAAATCTACCTAGTTTGCCGTGTGGTTTCCGGTAGAGTAGAATAGGACCACTCCAACTCTTCCAGTGGATGTCGTACAAGGCGACTAAGGGAATACAATATAAAATATCAATCAGGCCTCCCCAACCCGTCTGGCCAGCGCGGGGAATGTAGGTCAAATCCTCCGTCTGTCTCCGGCAGATGAGAGAGGGTTGTGCTCCTGCAGTGGAGACAAAAATAACCTGATGATGATGAATCTACCTAGTGCGCCGCGATGGTTCCGGCGCTGAGAGCGCGGGGAATGGTTGACGAATCTTTACGCCAACCAATTCCTCGCGCGACGGTCATGACGCGGTGCCTTGCATTCCAATTCATGACATTTGAATTTCATTATGACACGGAAAACCGATGTGATAATCATACACTACTCATACCCTGGTGTAAAGCTATTACACACTTATTTTAAGTTGAAGTAAATCATTACCAGATTTCTAGAAAATTATACCTTACAAAGAACGGACAGCGTTCAGTGTCAACGACACCACCAAACGATACCACCAGGGGTGATTGCCAAAAAAGATTGGTTAACGACCCCACATTTAATCAAGCACTTTCTTAGGCAATATGGTTTTTGTTACACCGGAAAGATAAATAATAATATTGTTTCTTACAATATACATTTGAGTTTTAGGTCATTGTATTTTCTATCTCCAGGTGATACAGCTGAAATGAAGCGGTACCCGGCGAGCGCAGAGGGCATGGTCGCGTCGTGGGTGGAGCGGTTCCCCACCACACGCGTAGACGACTTGCTGGAACAGCTGGCAGACGCAGACAAGAAACACTTTGCAGATCTGGAACCGCTGCTCGCCTAACGTTGTCAGTGACAACTGTAGTTTTTTGAACTGATAAGATAATTTTATATATTTTAATGGATGCGTTTTTTAATATTTTAGTACTACCCCTTATGCCTTGCTGAAACATAGGAGATTGCGTGGCGGAGGCGTGGCGGTATACTTCATAAAAATCCCGTTTCCCGTGGCGGTACTCTGTGCGAAGTATCTCATACTAAATCGAACAATACAAAACCCGCAAAAGCCTCCGCCACGCATTTGCTTTCTGTGTGTTTCAGGCATTAATACGGAGTCGATGTCTGTACAGACGATCTGCTGCTGGATACTGATGTCTGATGGTAGATTACGGCCAACCGATCGTCATTCACAAAGAAGTAATTCCAACAAACAACCAGTTACACTTTGTATGCTACTTTGCATAAGGATTTTTAGATTGAGATGTATGGTTAGTTAATAGTTCGGGGTTCGGGCTCAACATGAATATTACAAGCCTACATTAAAAAAAAGATTAACAAAGAAATAATTTTATGGTAATGAAAAAATAACTACAACATGTTTACTGTCACATTATTATCGTTACTAAGTCATCTCATTATATTCTGTTTACGTTAATTAAATGGGGTAAGGTTGACCAATATAATAAAAGAATCATTTCCAACTATATAGTTTATTCACATTCAATACAAAACGTGTGTGATAGCAATTTAATATTAATCTTAACAATCACAGTCTATTTCACTATACTCTGAACTATGACTAACATGAAAAATATTAAAAATCACCACACACCAATAAATAATTTCAATTCTAAAAATTATGAATAGGATTCGAGATGATAAATAAACATGAAATGTAGTATAATTAAAATTAATTATTGCTTCTGTAACAGCACTATAATCGATTTCTAGTCGCAGTCACCAGCTGACATGTCATGTTGAGCGAAATGTAATGGAAGATGGCAACAAACGAACACGTAACAACTCACAATACTGCATTATACATACCATGGATATGGTTCTTAATGTCAACTAAAACTGAAAACTCCCAACTATTGCTAAACTATACATGTTTGGTGTGAGTCTAACACGATCAATATAAATAAGTTATCCTTATCGAAACTTTCATCTAAGCACCATTCTATTCGATTACTGTTACGTCACGTGACTTAGCATTCAATACTATAATGATTATTATAAACATTAAACTTAAAATTGACTTAGTGTCACGTAAAAATGTTTTAAAATAGCTATGAAATAATTAAAATTATGTTGAGTAAAACATATTTGTGCAAACACACTAAAAATCGTGTCATTTTATATGTCTCCATAAAATGGACTATATCAAATCCAGGTAAAAAGGCACGTAAGAATCGATTTACAATAAACATGTAACAAAGAAAGTCAATTATTTTCAAAATATTTCATTTCATTAATCAATTGTATATATTTAAGAAAATCTTTAACTGCAGTACACCGCAAATTAAAGATAACAAAGTTTATAATATTGCATTAGTATCTTGCTGTTATAAAGCCTTTAAAATAGCTCTTCTAATAATCTTAATAGAATCTTATCCACCTTTCATAAGTCATTTATAAAGTTGTAAACTTTTAGAGATTCTTCTGATATATCTACAATTTGCCACTAAGACAGTCTTATGATAAGCATGTCCAATGAGATTCGGTGTCAATGAGATGCTACAGCAGACAGGGCCGGTTTTATTATTCTATAGAAAATTCAACAATTATATTAAAAGCAACATTATGAATTATTAAATTTTTATAAACTTCATTGTCGGTATATTATAAAATAGATTATTCGTTTATATTTGACTTAAATACAATCCCTTTTTCCTATTTAAAATGATCAAGACTCTTAATTTTAGAAATGCCATGCTAAGCCAATATTCCACTCCTATGGAACTCTAAATTCGACCCTGTCCAAACTAGGAGATTGGCAAGAATATCGTCGATAGTATCAAATATTACCACATTTTTCTCCATAAATATACAAAACGAAAACTAAGCGTATATTCCGATTTGACTCAAATATTGTATTCTGGCAATATCAGAGTAGTGACTTGTCAACAAATGCTTAAATAAATCACAAATGTTCCCCTCCATAGCCGCATCGTACGTCCAACCAAACTCGGCCTCAGTAGCGCCTCTCAGTCAACTTTCGCAGGGCATTCTGTACCGTCGCCTTCGCCTTTAGATGGGACATCGGATCTGAAACTGAAATTTGCCATTTCATTTCTGTCTTGATGCGACAAAATATCAGTGTTGAAGTTCTTTATGATGTGCCATTGAAATATGAGTGTGTCATTACAATGAAATAATTATTATTAGACTAATAGAATTCTATCGCCAATGGATTTCAATAGTTAAGTGTAGATAGTGATGAACTTCTAGTTCTTTTATTACCAACATATAATCTGCAGTATTTATAAGACGTGAATAATTAATACATATCTATATATTTATTTTCTCTAAGGAAAAAAAACTCACAAAAATTTAACTTCTAAATCTATGGGATATCAAAAACTTTGTAAAAGCATTAGTGCCGAATAATTTAATTGGAAAGCGTGAAGCGTGCACAGAATCAAATCGTATTATCTTTCACTTGGGATAGTTATTTAAAATTATTAACATGTGAGTACGAGAGCTATACACACCTTGGCAGTGGGTCCTTTTCAGGGTCTGGTTTTCTTGTCACGCTGATAGATATCTTTTTTCTTTGCCTTATTTTTTCCAATATATTCTCTGGGCTCTTTTCTTTCTCCTCCTTTAAAATAATCGCTGAATTCAAAGTCCTCTTCGGTCTGTATGTAGCGTAACTTCCCGGCGAATACATAGAAAGGGTTCTATTATATTTGTGCGGGTCTCTTAAGCTTCCTAGGCTGTGATCTTCGGTTCCATCAGAGCTGTCTAAAAGGGACTTCGTCCTCGAATATCTGTGCGACGTATACGATGACGGTTGATCGTAATCCAGGTAGCTTCTGGTACCTGGGTATTTTCTAAAGTCATTTCTGTCAAGAGATCGGTACGTATCAATTTTATCGTTCAATCCATAGTTATCGAATCTTAAGTTACTTCTAGTACTACCAGGCAGTTCAGTTAATAGAGATCTATATCGATCAGTGGATGGGGACAAATCAGACGCGACAGAATATCCAGGAGATAAGTCGTAGGTCCCAGGCGAGGTCGGAGAGATATCGAATTTCGGTTCTGGCGCTTGAGAATGTATTCGTGCCACTGGATCATATTCGGTAGCTCCAGGACCAACTAAATTGCTCTTTCGTCGTTGTTTCTTTTCGTTAAATCTAGAGTAGAAACTCTTTCTTCGTATTCTATCGACAATATCCTCTTTCTCAGGAGTAGTAGATTCGTGATTTCGTAGCGGATGATGCGTAGTATTGTCAGATGGTGAAAAAGCATTTTTGTCTGAGCTTTTGGCATCTGCGCTATTGTCAGATTTCATTTCAGAGTTTGAAATTTGTCGCGTCGTGGGTGGAGCGGTTCCCCACCACACGCGTAGACGACTTGCTGGAACAGCTGGCAGACGCAGACAAGAAACACTTTGCAGATCTGGAACCGCTGCTCGCCTAACGTTGTCAGTGACAACTGTAGTTTTTTGAACTGATAAGATAATTTTATATATTTTAATGGATGCGTTTTTTAATATTTTAGTACTACCCCTTATGCCTTGCTGAAACATAGGAGATTGCGTGGCGGAGGCGTGGCGGTATACTTCATAAAAATCCCGTTTCCCGTGGCGGTACTCTGTGCGAAGTATCTCATACTAAATCGAACAATACAAAACCCGCAAAAGCCTCCGCCACGCATTTGCTTTCTGTGTGTTTCAGGCATTAATACGGAGTCGATGTCTGTACAGACGATCTGCTGCTGGATACTGATGTCTGATGGTAGATTACGGCCAACCGATCGTCATTCACAAAGAAGTAATTCCAACAAACAACCAGTTACACTTTGTATGCTACTTTGCATAAGGATTTTTAGATTGAGATGTATGGTTAGTTAATAGTTCGGGGTTCGGGCTCAACATGAATATTACAAGCCTACATTAAAAAAAAGATTAACAAAGAAATAATTTTATGGTAATGAAAAAATAACTACAACATGTTTACTGTCACATTATTATCGTTACTAAGTCATCTCATTATATTCTGTTTACGTTAATTAAATGGGGTAAGGTTGACCAATATAATAAAAGAATCATTTCCAACTATATAGTTTATTCACATTCAATACAAAACGTGTGTGATAGCAATTTAATATTAATCTTAACAATCACAGTCTATTTCACTATACTCTGAACTATGACTAACATGAAAAATATTAAAAATCACCACACACCAATAAATAATTTCAATTCTAAAAATTATGAATAGGATTCGAGATGATAAATAAACATGAAATGTAGTATAATTAAAATTAATTATTGCTTCTGTAACAGCACTATAATCGATTTCTAGTCGCAGTCACCAGCTGACATGTCATGTTGAGCGAAATGTAATGGAAGATGGCAACAAACGAACACGTAACAACTCACAATACTGCATTATACATACCATGGATATGGTTCTTAATGTCAACTAAAACTGAAAACTCCCAACTATTGCTAAACTATACATGTTTGGTGTGAGTCTAACACGATCAATATAAATAAGTTATCCTTATCGAAACTTTCATCTAAGCACCATTCTATTCGATTACTGTTACGTCACGTGACTTAGCATTCAATACTATAATGATTATTATAAACATTAAACTTAAAATTGACTTAGTGTCACGTAAAAATGTTTTAAAATAGCTATGAAATAATTAAAATTATGTTGAGTAAAACATATTTGTGCAAACACACTAAAAATCGTGTCATTTTATATGTCTCCATAAAATGGACTATATCAAATCCAGGTAAAAAGGCACGTAAGAATCGATTTACAATAAACATGTAACAAAGAAAGTCAATTATTTTCAAAATATTTCATTTCATTAATCAATTGTATATATTTAAGAAAATCTTTAACTGCAGTACACCGCAAATTAAAGATAACAAAGTTTATAATATTGCATTAGTATCTTGCTGTTATAAAGCCTTTAAAATAGCTCTTCTAATAATCTTAATAGAATCTTATCCACCTTTCATAAGTCATTTATAAAGTTGTAAACTTTTAGAGATTCTTCTGATATATCTACAATTTGCCACTAAGACAGTCTTATGATAAGCATGTCCAATGAGATTCGGTGTCAATGAGATGCTACAGCAGACAGGGCCGGTTTTATTATTCTATAGAAAATTCAACAATTATATTAAAAGCAACATTATGAATTATTAAATTTTTATAAACTTCATTGTCGGTATATTATAAAATAGATTATTCGTTTATATTTGACTTAAATACAATCCCTTTTTCCTATTTAAAATGATCAAGACTCTTAATTTTAGAAATGCCATGCTAAGCCAATATTCCACTCCTATGGAACTCTAAATTCGACCCTGTCCAAACTAGGAGATTGGCAAGAATATCGTCGATAGTATCAAATATTACCACATTTTTCTCCATAAATATACAAAACGAAAACTAAGCGTATATTCCGATTTGACTCAAATATTGTATTCTGGCAATATCAGAGTAGTGACTTGTCAACAAATGCTTAAATAAATCACAAATGTTCCCCTCCATAGCCGCATCGTACGTCCAACCAAACTCGGCCTCAGTAGCGCCTCTCAGTCAACTTTCGCAGGGCATTCTGTACCGTCGCCTTCGCCTTTAGATGGGACATCGGATCTGAAACTGAAATTTGCCATTTCATTTCTGTCTTGATGCGACAAAATATCAGTGTTGAAGTTCTTTATGATGTGCCATTGAAATATGAGTGTGTCATTACAATGAAATAATTATTATTAGACTAATAGAATTCTATCGCCAATGGATTTCAATAGTTAAGTGTAGATAGTGATGAACTTCTAGTTCTTTTATTACCAACATATAATCTGCAGTATTTATAAGACGTGAATAATTAATACATATCTATATATTTATTTTCTCTAAGGAAAAAAAACTCACAAAAATTTAACTTCTAAATCTATGGGATATCAAAAACTTTGTAAAAGCATTAGTGCCGAATAATTTAATTGGAAAGCGTGAAGCGTGCACAGAATCAAATCGTATTATCTTTCACTTGGGATAGTTATTTAAAATTATTAACATGTGAGTACGAGAGCTATACACACCTTGGCAGTGGGTCCTTTTCAGGGTCTGGTTTTCTTGTCACGCTGATAGATATCTTTTTTCTTTGCCTTATTTTTTCCAATATATTCTCTGGGCTCTTTTCTTTCTCCTCCTTTAAAATAATCGCTGAATTCAAAGTCCTCTTCGGTCTGTATGTAGCGTAACTTCCCGGCGAATACATAGAAAGGGTTCTATTATATTTGTGCGGGTCTCTTAAGCTTCCTAGGCTGTGATCTTCGGTTCCATCAGAGCTGTCTAAAAGGGACTTCGTCCTCGAATATCTGTGCGACGTATACGATGACGGTTGATCGTAATCCAGGTAGCTTCTGGTACCTGGGTATTTTCTAAAGTCATTTCTGTCAAGAGATCGGTACGTATCAATTTTATCGTTCAATCCATAGTTATCGAATCTTAAGTTACTTCTAGTACTACCAGGCAGTTCAGTTAATAGAGATCTATATCGATCAGTGGATGGGGACAAATCAGACGCGACAGAATATCCAGGAGATAAGTCGTAGGTCCCAGGCGAGGTCGGAGAGATATCGAATTTCGGTTCTGGCGCTTGAGAATGTATTCGTGCCACTGGATCATATTCGGTAGCTCCAGGACCAACTAAATTGCTCTTTCGTCGTTGTTTCTTTTCGTTAAATCTAGAGTAGAAACTCTTTCTTCGTATTCTATCGACAATATCCTCTTTCTCAGGAGTAGTAGATTCGTGATTTCGTAGCGGATGATGCGTAGTATTGTCAGATGGTGAAAAAGCATTTTTGTCTGAGCTTTTGGCATCTGCGCTATTGTCAGATTTCATTTCAGAGTTTGAAATTTGTCGCGTCGTGGGTGGAGCGGTTCCCCACCACACGCGTAGACGACTTGCTGGAACAGCTGGCAGACGCAGACAAGAAACACTTTGCAGATCTGGAACCGCTGCTCGCCTAACGTTGTCAGTGACAACTGTAGTTTTTTGAACTGATAAGATAATTTTATATATTTTAATGGATGCGTTTTTTAATATTTTAGTACTACCCCTTATGCCTTGCTGAAACATAGGAGATTGCGTGGCGGAGGCGTGGCGGTATACTTCATAAAAATCCCGTTTCCCGTGGCGGTACTCTGTGCGAAGTATCTCATACTAAATCGAACAATACAAAACCCGCAAAAGCCTCCGCCACGCATTTGCTTTCTGTGTGTTTCAGGCATTAATACGGAGTCGATGTCTGTACAGACGATCTGCTGCTGGATACTGATGTCTGATGGTAGATTACGGCCAACCGATCGTCATTCACAAAGAAGTAATTCCAACAAACAACCAGTTACACTTTGTATGCTACTTTGCATAAGGATTTTTAGATTGAGATGTATGGTTAGTTAATAGTTCGGGGTTCGGGCTCAACATGAATATTACAAGCCTACATTAAAAAAAAGATTAACAAAGAAATAATTTTATGGTAATGAAAAAATAACTACAACATGTTTACTGTCACATTATTATCGTTACTAAGTCATCTCATTATATTCTGTTTACGTTAATTAAATGGGGTAAGGTTGACCAATATAATAAAAGAATCATTTCCAACTATATAGTTTATTCACATTCAATACAAAACGTGTGTGATAGCAATTTAATATTAATCTTAACAATCACAGTCTATTTCACTATACTCTGAACTATGACTAACATGAAAAATATTAAAAATCACCACACACCAATAAATAATTTCAATTCTAAAAATTATGAATAGGATTCGAGATGATAAATAAACATGAAATGTAGTATAATTAAAATTAATTATTGCTTCTGTAACAGCACTATAATCGATTTCTAGTCGCAGTCACCAGCTGACATGTCATGTTGAGCGAAATGTAATGGAAGATGGCAACAAACGAACACGTAACAACTCACAATACTGCATTATACATACCATGGATATGGTTCTTAATGTCAACTAAAACTGAAAACTCCCAACTATTGCTAAACTATACATGTTTGGTGTGAGTCTAACACGATCAATATAAATAAGTTATCCTTATCGAAACTTTCATCTAAGCACCATTCTATTCGATTACTGTTACGTCACGTGACTTAGCATTCAATACTATAATGATTATTATAAACATTAAACTTAAAATTGACTTAGTGTCACGTAAAAATGTTTTAAAATAGCTATGAAATAATTAAAATTATGTTGAGTAAAACATATTTGTGCAAACACACTAAAAATCGTGTCATTTTATATGTCTCCATAAAATGGACTATATCAAATCCAGGTAAAAAGGCACGTAAGAATCGATTTACAATAAACATGTAACAAAGAAAGTCAATTATTTTCAAAATATTTCATTTCATTAATCAATTGTATATATTTAAGAAAATCTTTAACTGCAGTACACCGCAAATTAAAGATAACAAAGTTTATAATATTGCATTAGTATCTTGCTGTTATAAAGCCTTTAAAATAGCTCTTCTAATAATCTTAATAGAATCTTATCCACCTTTCATAAGTCATTTATAAAGTTGTAAACTTTTAGAGATTCTTCTGATATATCTACAATTTGCCACTAAGACAGTCTTATGATAAGCATGTCCAATGAGATTCTGTGTCAATGAGATGCTACAGCAGACAGGGCCGGTTTTATTATTCTATAGAAAATTCAACAATTATATTAAAAGCAACATTATGAATTATTAAATTTTTATAAACTTCATTGTCGGTATATTATAAAATAGATTATTCGTTTATATTTGACTTAAATACAATCCCTTTTTCCTATTTAAAATGATCAAGACTCTTAATTTTAGAAATGCCATGCTAAGCCAATATTCCACTCCTATGGAACTCTAAATTCGACCCTGTCCAAACTAGGAGATTGGCAAGAATATCGTCGATAGTATCAAATATTACCACATTTTTCTCCATAAATATACAAAACGAAAACTAAGCGTATATTCCGATTTGACTCAAATATTGTATTCTGGCAATATCAGAGTAGTGACTTGTCAACAAATGCTTAAATAAATCACAAATGTTCCCCTCCATAGCCGCATCGTACGTCCAACCAAACTCGGCCTCAGTAGCGCCTCTCAGTCAACTTTCGCAGGGCATTCTGTACCGTCGCCTTCGCCTTTAGATGGGACATCGGATCTGAAACTGAAATTTGCCATTTCATTTCTGTCTTGATGCGACAAAATATCAGTGTTGAAGTTCTTTATGATGTGCCATTGAAATATGAGTGTGTCATTACAATGAAATAATTATTATTAGACTAATAGAATTCTATCGCCAATGGATTTCAATAGTTAAGTGTAGATAGTGATGAACTTCTAGTTCTTTTATTACCAACATATAATCTGCAGTATTTATAAGACGTGAATAATTAATACATATCTATATATTTATTTTCTCTAAGGAAAAAAAACTCACAAAAATTTAACTTCTAAATCTATGGGATATCAAAAACTTTGTAAAAGCATTAGTGCCGAATAATTTAATTGGAAAGCGTGAAGCGTGCACAGAATCAAATCGTATTATCTTTCACTTGGGATAGTTATTTAAAATTATTAACATGTGAGTACGAGAGCTATACACACCTTGGCAGTGGGTCCTTTTCAGGGTCTGGTTTTCTTGTCACGCTGATAGATATCTTTTTTCTTTGCCTTATTTTTTCCAATATATTCTCTGGGCTCTTTTCTTTCTCCTCCTTTAAAATAATCGCTGAATTCAAAGTCCTCTTCGGTCTGTATGTAGCGTAACTTCCCGGCGAATACATAGAAAGGGTTCTATTATATTTGTGCGGGTCTCTTAAGCTTCCTAGGCTGTGATCTTCGGTTCCATCAGAGCTGTCTAAAAGGGACTTCGTCCTCGAATATCTGTGCGACGTATACGATGACGGTTGATCGTAATCCAGGTAGCTTCTGGTACCTGGGTATTTTCTAAAGTCATTTCTGTCAAGAGATCGGTACGTATCAATTTTATCGTTCAATCCATAGTTATCGAATCTTAAGTTACTTCTAGTACTACCAGGCAGTTCAGTTAATAGAGATCTATATCGATCAGTGGATGGGGACAAATCAGACGCGACAGAATATCCAGGAGATAAGTCGTAGGTCCCAGGCGAGGTCGGAGAGATATCGAATTTCGGTTCTGGCGCTTGAGAATGTATTCGTGCCACTGGATCATATTCGGTAGCTCCAGGACCAACTAAATTGCTCTTTCGTCGTTGTTTCTTTTCGTTAAATCTAGAGTAGAAACTCTTTCTTCGTATTCTATCGACAATATCCTCTTTCTCAGGAGTAGTAGATTCGTGATTTCGTAGCGGATGATGCGTAGTATTGTCAGATGGTGAAAAAGCATTTTTGTCTGAGCTTTTGGCATCTGCGCTATTGTCAGATTTCATTTCAGAGTTTGAAAAGGTTGATCTACTCCTGGATCGGCTGCGACTCTGCGTGTCCGAGGCTTCGTTGTTGGTATTCAAACTGAAATCAGGGTAGGTGCCATTCTTTTCTAAATTATCTTTCTTCTCTGTATCCTTTTCATCGGAGGTAATATTGAAAACATGTGGTTCTATCACAGGATTTGTAGGAACTATTTTTTTAACTCTTGGCAATCTGGAGAAATCTAACTTTAAACTGTTTCTTAAATTCTTGGAGTTGCTTTCTTTTTTAAGTACTGTTTGGTCATCATTGTCTACAGAAATAGTAGAAACACTATCACTTGCCGTCCTTCCATATTTCTTGCGTCCTAATCCGTTCAGAAGTAAAGATGTCGGTCTCTTAGGCTTATCGTCGATATTTTCTGGTATGTGTTCAGTTGAGGGTTCGTTTTTGCTATTCATTTCACTGGCCACTTCAACATTTTCGCTATGTAATTTTTCTACAACGATTTTAGGAGCCTTATCTTTGGGCTCAAATTTCTTGAACAATCCTAAAACCTTGGAAACAGTAGTTTTGCTAGGGGTTGTATTTTGGTTGTCGAAAGCGGCCACATCTGTTAATGTAACGGCTCTTTTGATGAGATTCGATTCGGTAGGAGGCTCTGCACTCACGGGTACTGAATGTTCTCTCTGTATTCTACTTAATTTAGATTCTTTCTTAATTTCACTAGCTACGGCATTATTTTCAGATACTTTATCAGGGGAACTGGATTTTGTTGACGCCAATTTCTCCAGCTTATGTCCTATAGATTGCAAAACTGATTTTTTCTTTGTGACCGTTGACGTTTTTGTACCATCATCAGCAGTTTTATCCTTCACTTTCTTTGCGACTTTTTTCTTCTCAGTAGTTGCTTTCACATCGTTGCTTTCTTGGCTACTTACCGCATCAGCCTTTGATTTCGATGATACTTTCTTTATAATCCTTTTCTTTATTGTTCCTTTCTTTTCGCTTGGTTCGGTTTCAGTGGATTTTAATTTTACTTCTTCTTTATTGGAGGTATGGTTCATCACTTTAAGTTTCGTGTCGTCAATAGAACTAGTTTTTGTATTCTCACCTGGCCCACCATTTGCAATTGCAGTGCCATTTGTTTTATGATCTTTAATTTCAGACTTATCGTCATCGTTACTTTTAACCACTTGATATTTTTTTAGTATAAGACTGCTCTCAGCTGCCTTATCGGTACTTTCTGGTTCTGGGTCTTCTTTTTCAGTAGATTCTATTTTATTAAGTGTATCTATTTTTGATGAACCGGTTGTATTGGTCGTTTTCTTAGGTAATTTAATACTGAAACTTACTTCAACATCATTTTTAGTTTCAGGACTAGGAACTTCTTTTGGCTGTGAATCTATAGTTTCATCTTTTTTGTTGTTTCGGTTCACGTAAACCTTTTCTGGAGAAGGACTAGTGGTAGGATAACTCTTTGGTCGTATCAATTTAGATTCTCTCGGTAATGTTTTATCTTTGTTTTCACTTTCTTTGCTAGATGTAATTTCAGACAATATGTTTTCACTAGGTTCGTCGAAGGGTTCTAGATGTTTTACAGGGTAGCTCTTTGGCCTTGTCATTTTTGAATCTTTATTTACATAATTTTCATCAGATTTAGATTTTTGCTTTATATCGTCGGATGTTCCATATCGCTTGTCTAATGTGCTCGAAGTGTCTAAAGTGTTTTCCTTTATGTTGTCTAAAATAGGGAAAAACGGCGTTGTTGACCTACTGCGCTCTTTGCCCGTCAAGATGGCAATAGGTGAGATCGGCGAGAGGCATTTACGCGGATAACTATTCTCATCCTTGAACATCTGCTGCTCATCAATGGCTTCCGTAGGACTCTTTACGCTGGAGGAATCTGACTTATTTTTCTTTTCTCTAATTTCTCTAAGTATCTTTTGCGTCTCTAGTTCTTTCTCCTTCTTATGTTTAGAGTAAAGATTCTCATCAGGAGGGGAATCGAAAAAGTCTGATCGGAGGAACCTCGATATGCGTTTCCTCGGCTGGTCTCCAGCAAGCCTCATCGAGTGACGCCTGATACCAAGACCCGACATGCCACCGATCGAAGGCGCTCCGTATGCTGCGATATAACTCGGCTCTGACAATATGCTGCCGCTGTCAGACGAGTACGACTCGTCTAATGAGAGAGTTCTCTCCGGAGTTAAATATTTGCTAAGCAGCGGACGGTCTGGCGTGCTCCGGATACTGCTGTCTCTAGGATGGCTCGGTTCCTTCGTCGACGAGCTAAATTTGGACGGATTGTCGTCGGCGACGGGAGAAGGCGGAGGCGTCGTCTCTTTCGACAGAGCCGAATGCCGCTTTAGGCGCGGTAAAGTGCAATACTGAGGCGCAGGTAATTCCATGTCCTCCTTGACTAGGTTCTCAGTCTTTATTGACTCCGTGACGGTGAGTTCCGCCTCGGGTTTGAAGTCCTCCGTATCAGTAACAGTTTTGTTTCGTTCGACAATCGTGTCTGCCGTCTGTGACGTGCCGTTATCGAGTCTAACAGCAGATGTATCAGGCTGGTCGCGGACGGTCGCGTCCGGGTCGGTGCCGAGGGACTTGGAGGCGGAGTGGCTGCGCACGTAGTCCGGGCCGGCGTCGCTGCGCGGCGAGGCGGACGCGTGCAGCGAGAGCGTGCGGCGCAGGTCGCGCGCGGCGTGCGGCGGCAGATGCGCCAACAGCTGCCGTTGCAGACGCCGCGACAGCGCTGGCGTCAGCCCCGACAGCGCGCGCATCTCCTTCTCGGAGAACTGAATCGAGCTCAGATCCAAATCTGACAAGTCTAACCCGCTATCGACGTTCGTATCCGCGTTTTGTTGAGCCTTCGCTTGGTGCTTCCCTTTCTTACTATTACCTGAAATATAATCGAAAAACACACGTTTCGATCATGCAGAATGCTCGCTGGAATGGTGTATATACAGTGTCAACTTTTTGCCACAAAGGAATTTTAACAGTCTGCTCGTTTTAAGTTTAAAGTAGATACAAAAGTTGAATGAGAAATTGCGAGCAGAACACCATCGGTAAAACAAAATGAAGGAACTTTAATAAAATTTGCCATTTAAATGGACAATGACATTTCCAAAATAATATCAACAATTAATGCAAACATCGATGCAATGTTAAAGTTAATAAAATCTATGTGAACTAAATACGGACTAATAGAATTAGATCAAACTGGAAGCTTTAGAAATGCAAAACAATACACAAATATGCATTAAAATGTTGCTTTCGAATAGACAATAATTTACCAGAATGCGATCTAATAATGTATAATGGCTTCAGCGATGTATTCAACAATAATAAAGGCATCTCTATTCTGGTAAACAGCCGCGGCGCATAGTGCGGAACACAAAAAACACATAAACGAAGAAATAAATATAGTTTAGTACCTATTCTTGTGTGGCGTTTGTGGCAGGTTTGTGGTTGGCGCTGGTGCCGCTGTGGAGTGGAGATTTGGTCGGAGCATGCAGTGTAACGCGCAACCCCACTGCAACCATACCAACACAACCTCACTACCGCTTCTCTGCGCGTGCGTGTGCCTGTCTCCGCCCGCCAGCCTTCCCCACCCCGCCTCAGCTACCACGGCTACCCCACCCCGCCCGGCTTGTCTCAGTCTGGCTGCAGATGTGTCGCTCGCGTTCGCCAGCCAGTCAGAGCTCGGCGTGTGACAGCGAATGGTAACATGACATGATTGCGTTTGCAACACTATACTGACTGGCACATGTTTCGAACATCTCGTATGATACATCGAGTGCTACCACATCCACTATCTACACATTTATGCAATTATCACTTTCTAAACAAATTAATTAACTGTATGTCTGTAAACAATACTCAATCTGAATCAATGTTAAAGGATTGAAAGTTACAAATAGATCTTTTATATACTAAGTAATGCTCTTGGCAATGCGTCATGTGAAATGCCTCATCATGCAATCTCGCTACTACATTTATAACGAACTTAATTTAAATAAAAAATAACTGAGAGCAACGCAACATTTTCCTGCTAGTGTTAGCGGGTAGGAGAAAAGTCAACACCTGCACAAAGAATGCACTTTGAATACAATATAACACTACAATGCAAAAAAGGGGTTAACATTTATTAATTTGTTAATGAAATCTGATAAATAAAACTTTCGATACATAATAGACTACGTAACATAAAAATTACCAATTGATAGTCTATTATATACGAAAAATGTTAAATGAAAACGACTCTGCAGGTGGAAAACGTTACTAATATTCGAGGTAAGGATATGACTAAATAGTTGATCGTGTCCTACGATACCGTATGTGATGGCAGTCGGAATAGTTAATTGATTTGTTTAGTTTAAGCTAGCTTTGTTGTGAGTGTTGTAGGCCCGTGCTGTGCGCTAACTACGGTGCGTCGTGACGTATGGACTTTTTACATGCTTATTTCGATGCGAATTTATTAAAGGGCGTTTTTATTCCGGAGTAATCAAGATGCTTACGCTTTTGGCTAGGTATATCTAATAGACAGTATCTTTATACTGGGATTAATGTGTCTGTTACCACAATCTACAGGAAAGAACTGTTGTTTTAGTTTAATTTCTGATTTTTGGAATGTATTACAAATTACCGATTGATGATTTTGCTCGCTACGTTGGCCTAGTGACTTGTCATTGGACTCGAGCGCCAGAGGTAGTGGGTTCAATTCCCCACTGGGGACAGACACAACTTTGTACAATTTGTACAAGTTGGTCCCGATCTGGGTGTTATATTTGTGAATTGTTCTATCCCTATTTAATTTCCATAGCACAGGACAAAATCCTAGTTTAGGATTAGACCAGTGTATGTATGTATATGTATGATTTATTTATTAATTCTAATTCTTCTTGTATTAAGATGGTCGCTCATGGGTTGAATACCACCGGATGGCGCAAGTAGTAGAAAAATTGTTTTTGTATTTATTTGGCAACAATTTAAGCTAAATCAATTTCACCAGCCTTCTGGACTATCGCTCAAAGTATCCAATCATTTGTGACAAGATTAATGCTTTTTAGCATTCAGAAAGTTGATGGACCTGTAAGTTTAATATGAAATTTTAAGACAGATATTCCTGTCTGTAAAAGTATTTTAATTTTACGAGTGAAAACACATTTATAAACTCTTTCTACTAGTTCCATTGTACAAAAACAATATTGTTTATATCTGCGAATGTGTGTCCCTTCCAACTACCTTAATCAACCTATTACCCTTTGATTGTTGCCCCCTGAGTTTAACCGCAGGCCGCGACCTTACAGCCTATTGGCAAATCCAGGACTGGTCATTGCTACATATCAAATTTTTTAAATATTATTTTAATTTCTGCACAAGTACAAGATATTTTCATTTTGTTAATATTATTAATTTAAGCTCTTACTCTTTACCTACAGGATAAATCAAAATTGTACAGGGGTATATTTATTGCAATAAATAAAGCTTTTATTTTTTTGTGGTAAAGTTCATCAAGCCGTGCAATTTATATAAAAGAATCAAAACGGTTTTGAGGATTACAAAAGCCGAAAAACAAACTATACTACCTATTATACCTATGTATGGATGTTATATTTGTAAATTGTCTTATCCTTGTTGAATACCCATAGCACAGGGGAAATTCCTATGTTGGGATAGACAGGTGTATGTATATATGTAATATTTATTTATTTTATTTATTTATTACAGTTTAGATACTTTATCAGCATTTATTAACGTTATGTATGTCGATTATCTAGTGAGAGATTATGTTTTAATTAATTACTCTCTCAATGTGTAGACTCAATTTTAAAACACATTTGAAACCTCTATAACCAGATAACAGGTTACAAAAAAATCATTTGATTAAAAATATATACTTTCTAATGATTGATCAACTTGAATTTACCGCTTATTTTCAAAACTATGTTTACTCTTCTGCCTATCGACATCCACCGCTGGACAATATACCTTCCCCAATGAACGTCACTAAACGCGGTCCTCCTAGTCTACACTCAACATACAATTATGATTATTTTGGTTTTTAATACAAGTTTTTTTTAGAATTGAATAATTTTAGTACGCCATGCTTAGCGAAACAAAACAACATTGATACTGACAAATGTTTACGCATATTTAAGCATTTTTATTAAAACAATAAATTTTGATATGATTTAAATAATATGTATACTAATATATAACACATGATAGCACATCTATATATACACATTGAACGAAGTGGCAAGGTGTCGTGTGGACAATAGGCAAGTGCCTCGAAGCTGTGGGCTGTGTATTGGCAACGTTTTCCCCTAGAGCGGAACAAGCGGGTGCACAGTGCACAAGCTAGCACTCACCTCGCGGCGTCGCGCGCGTTTTGTTGAACATCGAGTCGAAGTCGGCGTGTAGGTCGCGCGAACCCCAGCCGTCGCGTCTGTGGAAGTCACGCACAATATAAATAATCAGTTGATTATTGTTCAATGTTAGTCTTGGTCGTAGGAGCCCAAAATACTGGAGTATAAAAGGCAGTTTACTAGTAGCAAATTACCACCTTATAAGATCGAAGTATAAGATATCGTGGCTATCAGCCTTTTGGAGTTCAGGAGTGGTTTCTCGCTCTATACTGACTAATAAACAAAGTTGAACTCACGTTTCTGACACACTTCGTTTATTTTCCACATATCGCTCAGAGCTGCATGCAAGCAAATTATTATATTATATAATTTTTTTCCTTAAATTTTTTATGTTATAATATTTATGTTATGTTCAAAATAAAACGAATTTACTTACATCAGGTGTCTCCTTGGTAAGTGAGGGCTGCATGCGCAAAATTAAGATTGATTAGTAAAAGAATACATTTGAAAAGAAAGACATGCAAAATCATTTTATATATCATTTAGATTTAGCTTAAATGCCAGGATTTAAAATAGCATTAGTAACTAGCTGTTATTAAGAATCTCTACTGTGTGTTAACACTGATAAATAAGGTAAATATAGATAAATTTCATATAACGATTCAGTGAATGTTAAGTATTATTCAGAAATGTTTATTTCTGTTGTCTCTGTCTTCCAAATTTAATTTTCAATGTGGTAAAGGGTGGGTAACGACTGAACAAACGTTACCTCTTACGTTAGTGGAGTAAGGCCTGGCCTCCATATAAGCTAAACGCAGCGGGGATGTGTGTTATCGACCAATAAGACATAGATTTTATTTATTTGCTATGGTTTGCTGAACTGCAGGGAACAAATCTTATTGGTCGATTAATAAACCTTATTAAGTCCATACACTTCCTGACACACTATTCATGATAGGTTAAAGCCACATTTGATCATAAATAACGAATTCTTTACCTGTTAAAGAACGGCGATTGTAGGTTGTTGAATAAAGAATGTGGGTGTTGGGGGAACCCGGGACCTTCCTCGCCGTTCAGACGATTCGTCAGCGCGCGAACCTGAAAACATTAAATTACAAATAACTAGCCAGCGCAAAATTAGACTGCAACAGCGGTTGAACCCGCCGCCCTTGTCGTTTACTATCCTTGTCAAATTCCCGTAGTACAGAAGAAAATCCAAGTAGGTTTAGACAATGTATGCAATATTTATTTATTATATATATTTATATATACACCATCTCTCCCTCCTTCTGTACCTCTCTCCCTCTCTTCTTCAAGAACAAGCGCGTTTTTACTATCAGGCTTACTCCAAGATAAGTTTGAATGGTGACACCATTGTTCGATCACTCAAGCATGGCCGCAAATGAGTTTGGCATTTGGCCCCCAAATATGTAATATAAATGTCCTTCCAGCCAAAGGTTTTCCCAAACTTTTTCCTTCTTATCGTGTATTTTTGTCTATATTTTTTTTATTTATAATTGTACGTTTTACCTGGTTCGTTATATGCCTTTTTTATTTATTCTTCTTTAAATTATGGCCCCCTTATACCCCTCTCTGATACAATTAAAAATGAAACAGAACTTACCCTGTGTAAAAGTGTAGAGAAAAGGTTCTCAGCGGTGAGCAGATGGAAGCCTTCATCCTCTTCGTCCTCTTCTCCCGAGCTCACGGATTCCGCTCGCGCAGCGCGGGTAGATCTAAAAGTTTTACCGCAAGTTTATTAGAAACACCGTTTTTAGCGCGGTTTACAGCTTGCAGCAGTTTCATAATACTGTTTCAAATCTACAATCTATTAATATGTCCTCACTGTTGAGACACAGTTTCACTGACTGTATGAGGTAGCGCGATGCGGTTTGGTGGACTTCACATGCGCCTTAGAATTAATTCTTTAGCGTATGCAGGTTTGCGCACGAGATTTCCTTCGCCGAAAACCCTGTGGTATAATTTTTATTTTATTTTATTTTATTAGGAAAGCTAACAGCTATTTTCACAAAATGTTACAATGTATGGATAAATATATGCCAATAACAAGCTTCCATATATATAAACCGTATTTAAATTCAGAAAAAGTCATTGTTCAGGGTTCGGTTTTAAACCCTCAACCCCCATGAATGTGAGGCGAGCGCACAACCAACTTGGCCACTAAGACTGTTCCTGTTTGGGGTACTATAATTGCATTTTCCAGTAGCTTTCATGTGAGTTTATATGCCTATACACAAATACAAACACATAATAATAAAGTAGTTTTAAAGCATTTAAGTTCGCAGAAATCACTTTCAGAACAAATCTTTAATATACACATAGAGTTCTACTGTTTCTATGTATATATAATAATAGTAGTTGTAAGACAGTAAATACCGTACATACCTCAGTCTGTGCATATGCATGTCGTCTTCTTCTTCAGACTCCCCGCCGCTGACGAGGCTGCTACAATGAAAGAATTGTAACGTTGTTTATATTGCGTACTTCTTTATCTACAGTTATCTTTTGCACCTCATAAATTACCTCGAAAGGTGCAAAATTGGTTATCAAATTAGATAATAGTAATACGGTTCTTAAATAGGTAACTATTTAAGAACCGTATTAATTTAATTCTTTTTCATCATGGTATGACCTATAGTGCAAATAACAATCAAATTCTCGTCTGACCCGTGTTACAAGAAGGTATGTCAGGTTTTACGGTTCGTAACTCAATCCAACTAACTCATAATACTCGGCGCCAGCAAGTACGTTTGCGGCGATGGATTTCAACATACAGCACGTATATCAGAGTAACACATAATCTAGGTTGAACTTTAAAGCTTAAATTCATGTAAAGTTTATTGCGGCGATTTCAGCCTTAAGCCAGACTATTTGACCTAGTACATCGAACTTTGGCTTGTGTATACCTGATGCGCCTGGGCTTGTGCGTGCGCGCGAGCCTTGCGGGTCCGGCTGAGAGCCCGGCGGCGGAGGCGTCGGGCTCGAGGCTGCGCTGGCGCGGCGTCACGTACCCCTTGCCCTCCACCGCGATGGGGATGATGAACTCGCGCGCAGACTTCTTGATCGGCTCGCCGGGGCTCGAGCACGCCTCGCTCGCGCTTGATTCGTTCGATACCAGCCGCCTACAGCAAGTTCAGTATATTTTTTTATCTTTATTGTATTGTACAAAATTTTGACCGCTGTTCATATAAAAAGCGAACGTTAAAAACGTCAAATTTTTAAAACATAACATACGAGTATAAACCTCTTATAGCTTTAAATGAGCTGCGAGTGGCAAAAAGCGAGTCGCATGGCGGACGTGTGGTAAATTCGAATTGCGATGTCCACACACATTACGACACCTGAACTCCATACCTGAGCGGCGGTTGCGTGAGACGTGGCGCGGCGGAGGGCGGGGGCGTGGGCTTGGCTGGCAGCGCGGCCGGCGGCGGCGGGGGCGGAGATGTGGGCAGCCCCTCGGGCGACGGCGGCAGGTTGATCGGGATAATGCGCTCCACTGATACGCCCCTACAATACAAGTCACATTTATAACATACTTTAAATGCAATACATTTCTGTGAAACTTGTGCATTTAGCTTGATTTCGTATCTTAAATAAGAACATACAAATTTAAGGCGTTAAATAGGCTTATGTTTTTAGCAGACAAGACAGGTTTCTTAGAGAATAGTATTCAGTAATCAGTGCTTTATCTGAAAGTATTTACCTGTTGCGATGATCCTCGACGCGATGCTGGGCCTCGGTGCGGAAGACGCGCGGGGAGGTGACGGCGGCGGCGGCGGAGGCGGGCGCGGCGGGGGGCGTGCCCGGCGGGGAGGCCAGCGACGTCACGCCCGCGGACGAGGACCGCCCGTACGGCACCGGCGGCTTGCCTGACACGATAATTATAAGCCTGTTTACCCGACTACGGAGGAGAGTTATGATTTCAGCAGGCTATGTATATATGTTCATCTGTTTCCTAGTATCTCCTAAACTACTTATCATATTAGGATAAATGAGGCGTCGTTGGAAGCGTCTTAATCTTCCGCGAATTAAAGGCTGTATGACGTCGTAATAAATCCAACATGGCGCATTGTGACAGACATAAAGTGCTAATTTAATAACTATTTGTTTCATTTCACAGTCTGCCAAGACGCCCTCATTGTACCTAGGACTTGAAACATCAGTATTTTCATGAACTGTATTGACGGAGCCATAGTGGAGTGAAGCAGTGGCGAGTAGCGCGTGGCGGGTTGCACAACGTGACAATGTTGCGCAAGGGAACCGTTAATGCATACCGGTACCTTCAGTCCAAAATACCAGTTCTCGTTAAATACACCGTTCTCGTTAATTCTAAATGGAAAATACCTATATAAATCGCTATTTCCCGGTATTTACGAAACCAGTTATTAAGGTTTACCTGACTAACATTCCATACAACGCCTGCCCAATTAAAGTCTCCATTCATCAATTCCAATGGTTATCGGTTCTTTGAGTAACGTGACCACAGCCAACTGCTACTTTAAATTGCTGATTTTCACTGCATTCCGGATCCTGCCTCTCAGAGAAAATCCGAAAACAGAACTCGCCCATTACACTTAAAAAACCAATCGCATTGTTTGTGTTCACGTTTAGGTGACCAGCTCATTTAGCATTGTGAATTAAAGCAGTGGACGTCGTCAAGAACATTAAGGTATTCAGGCACTGTACTAATATATGTATTTATAAACAACAAGATATGAAGTAACATCCCAAATATCCCATGACAAGACATACCATGGACAAAGGTCATAATTTTTCAACGAGCGCTTATATCGTCGGTTATGGCCCATGTGCTAGTTAGGTTTCAAGTAGGAGTAATGACATACCAGTGCGTATAGCTGTGGAGATGATATCACGTGCGGCGCGTCGACGACTCTCCTCACCGGCTTTCTCTTCCACAAGCTTAGCCATGGAGTTTTGTAGACTCCTGCAGGATGATTTACTTTAGTACTTCTATATATTTTGTTCCATGGTCACAATATTTTTAATAGGATTTTCTTTGGTGTTTGTCTAATATTATTACAGCTAAGTTTCGTGGCTGCATGACTAATACCCTCATACTTGAGATACCCTCTAAGAAGAATAACAATAGGAAGTTCTCATTTTAAGCAGAAAAAAATATTTTTAGGGGAATAATTGGGAATGTTGTATCTCAGATACGCGCCACCCCATTACTTTCCATATTGGTGTGCCTAGAAAGGCTAATCTATAGTGGACTTGCCTCCTAGCGTCCTGCAGCAGTACAGAGGGGTCTACGGAGGTGGTGCTGTGCGACGGCTCGCTCTCGGTTTTCTTCACGCCGCCGCGACTCGGTTGCTCCTCCGTCGGCGTCTGCAATACCATTTAGTTTACATAATGTCACGTATAAAACATCGACCAATAAACCCATCAACAGACTGTCTCGTATTAGGTCCGACCAATAATGAATGACGCGACCATGACCAGGCCAATCGGCATACAATTCCCTCCCGACTTCACACCTCAGAACGTTGACATATATTTTTGATTAGGACCATTAGGAATCTATTGGACTTATTGGTCGATGTATAAACTGATGGATATTAAAACATTAATTTATGGATCAATTAAAGAGCCAACAGCTGTTGTTACGTCGTTTAGAATCATGGAATCGAAACTTAACTATTCTAAAAGATAATTGGTATTTCGTGCTTTAATAGTTATCGTACGGTAATTATTTACGAAGCGTGAGGGCCAGGACTTGTACGGTTTGAAAATTTGTTGCATTGTTATCAACTCCCGGGGGCCACGTGTACCCCTACACTGGGGTAACTCATACGGACGTGGTGCAAAATCGGCCCGTGATTACACACATAGATTGGGTTTACTCACGATGTGGAAATAATGATTGTTGAGCCACTAGCCACCATTCGTAATTCGGTTGTTTGCAACTCCGCATACGAAATTACACAGCTCTAACCAATTTTCCCGATTTACTGTATAATACGATTAAATAAGTAGACAGCGTCACAGTACGCCACATATAAGAAGTAAGGCACACCAGAAAAACAATAATGACATGGTTTGGCTTAGACGATGTCGGGGTTATAGAAAGTACAGTTACCGGTGAGGGTTCAATGCCTATCTGCTGCAGTCTCACGGTGCCGTTGTCCGTAGTTTTAGCTTGCAGCTCACGGTCCTCACTTTGCGCTTTGGGCTTGGCGATCTTCGAA
The DNA here is from genome assembly GCA_947086405.1 of Esperia sulphurella. NCBI lineage: Eukaryota > Metazoa > Arthropoda > Insecta > Lepidoptera > Oecophoridae > Esperia > Esperia sulphurella. The sequence continues at coordinate 11,901,564 of OX352264.1, forward strand.
ACCACTGCAAGATACAATCAGATATGAATTAGTTGAACTGACAAAAGATACACAATTTACATTTTAAGATAATACAATCTTATATTCAGAAAATACATCCTGAGATCACTTCATCGTGTAAATGCTACAAAAATGCCAGTCTCATGTGTATGCGGAGCACCCCTAGTTATATTTCGTTCCAATAGAAGTGACAAACGAAAACAAAGCTATGTGCATCACAGACACCAAATATACATGTATACCAATAAAAAATTTACCACCTTAATTTTTCAATTCAATTTAGAACATCTACTATTGTATTTTGTTATCGAGACTCAAACAGCCGTTGTATTAACTATTCAATCTAGGTAGGCAATATCTATCATCAACCAGTGATGGGTAGCAGCGCTACTGGTGGCTAGCAGTGGCTAAGGGCTAGTATTGCAATGATCAACAAGTCTTCCCAGAGTTACCACTATGTCCAAAAGTGGACAATATTATACGTAAAGTGTTATAATATTACCTGGTTTGGTGACATTGCGCTTAACTTCTGGGGTGTTGGTTAGGGAGGCGCGTCTCTCGAACTGTTCTTTGAAACTACACACATTGCCTTCTGCAAACAAATACGTATTGTAAAGAATCGCTTTTGGTACACACTTCATAATATTGTAGCTGTTGGCGCAGTAACACGCCACCTAGCTTCAGCATTTTTGTTGGATATATCAAAAATTCTGTCAATCATTGCTGTAAGATTTTCTTAGACATAAAATAAATATTATTTATAGTTATTATTTATTTTATGTCTAAGAAAATCTTACAGCATATTTTTTTAGATAATTTTGCTTAATACTATCAATATATGGTAGAAGTTACATCCGAATTTCGATTTTACTACAAAAACCTTTTTTTTTTTTTTAAATTTTGTCAAATAATTCTTAGTTTCCAGGAATAACTCTTTAAAAAAAATCCAGTTTGCCTAATTTTACAATACAATACAATACACTTTATTGCACAAACAAAAACAGTTACACGTTATAGAAGTTACAAATAGTACAATTTAGGCGGTCTTATCGCTTTAAGCGATTTCTTCCAGACAACCTTTTTAACGTCATTAATGTCAGTCCATTTTACATTCATGTTCCAAACATCAGCTTATTCTATGCAGTAGCGTTCTTTTTCAGTCAACAAACTGATGAAAATTATTATATCAGTGAAGGGAGTAGCCGCAGAAAATGATAAAGACGTATGTCCTTGAATACTACATATATAATGTGACATGCAAATTAAGATATTGGACCTTATTGCATTAGAATTGAGTTCACACTTACTACTAAATCTCTTGACCGGTTTAGCCGGCGTCTGATTGGCGGGCGCCGGTTGTGTCGGGGATGTCGGGGCCACCTTATCAACAGATGCAACTGCAGTCGGCTTGGCTTCTTCCTGCTATTAAATAAATTTCAGTTTTACAATTACTTGTAGTTGCAAACCAATTATTTTTTAAATAAATTCACCATCAAATAAGCAGTAATTAAAACTAGGTGGTAATTCCACCACCGAGTCGCAATCGGTACGTTAGTGTGTGCGTACTTAGCACAGATACGTTAAACCAGGTAAGATCGGCTTAAATTAAGAATTGTAACCCCTCTTAAAATCTTAAGTTTTAACTGTTATTCTGTTTCTCGCTACCCACATCATTAATTTAAAAAATATATAACCAATCGATATGCTAATCTTTTAGACTCATCGTCTAGACGCCTCATTGGCCTAGTAGCTTAAGCGTTAGAATCGAGCGGTAGAGGTCGTGGGTTCGAATTCCCACTAGGGACAGACGACTTTATACAAAAGTACAAGTTGGTCCCGGTCTGGATGTTACATTTGTGAATTATTCTATCCTTGTCTAATTCATATAGTACAGGAGAAAATCTTAGTTTGCGAATAGACAGGTGTATGTATTATATATATGTATACGAAATATTTATTTACTATCATCATTAAAATTTATTATATGAAACCAAAACAGTACTTAGGGCTCAACAAAACTCACTTTGGGCTCCTCCGGTTTCTCGGCAGATATCTTCTCTTCGACAGGCTTTCGTCGAATAGAGCCTTTATTAGTCTTGATGGCTTGCGGTTCTGCGCTGGGTTTCTCTTTCACTTCCTCTACCTTAGGTGGTTGTGGTGCCTTCACGATCTCCTTAGTGAGGTCTTTGACTAGTTCCAAGGGACCAGGCGGGGTAGTAGGGACGAGGGGAGGTGCGGGGATGACTGCAGGCGTAGGTAGGATGGTGATTGTTGCAGACGACTTGAGAGTTGGTGGTGATGTCTGCAATAGTATGTAGCGATTAGTAAGTCTTAAATCTTCAATTGTTTTATCAAGACCTGTTTGAAAATATTGAAACTGGTGACAGAGGATAATAACAGCGGTTGAAACGCTCGAATATTTACCCGCACGCTGTCGATGCAAAACACACGTGTAATAAATCTAACACAACAATTATAAGCTATGACCGGAGGTTTTTGGTAATGGGGAACGCCTCTGTATGGCGACCCCCTTGAGAGTTGCTTTATGATCTATCTACATACCATATCTGGTCCAGATTCTTCCACAGGTGGCGCATCGGATGTCTCTTCTGGCAACGCGGGCGCCTGCGGGGCGATGCTCGCGCAACTAGGAACCGAAATGTATTGCGTCACAATGCATTCACAGCAGGAATAGTAATATCGTATATTTGGAAACAGCCGAAAATGTGGGTGCAGTTGGCAATGGGATATGTGTGAAATTGTCAAAACAGGTACGGTCACACAGTATTTTATAGAACCCAATTTTGTGACATGTATTTTTTATTCCATATTCCTGTAGTTGAAATCAATTAAAATGCAACAGTAAAACTCCCGTGTGTCAAATATGCATAGTATTTAAGAAATAAATTGTTGAAAAGTGACCTTTTTTTCCCCAGAGAAATATAGAAAAATCCTTAATAAGTTTTTATTAGTAAAAACAGAAAATGTAGATATATAATTCCTAAACAAATGAACTTAGGTGTTTACTAATTGCTCTAAAATGTGTGCCCTTGATGATGTCATCTATCAAATATGTTGATTTGTTGATTATTATCATAACTTATAAGTTAAATTTTTTTATTATATTTATACGGACAAAAAAAGTCAAATATCAAAAAAAATATTTCTCATATACTATGCATATTTGACACACGGGAGTTTTACTCTCGCATTTTAATTGATTTCAACTACAGGAGTATGGAATAAAAAAGACAAAAATGGGTTCCACAAAACACTGTGGGTCACGCAAAGAGGAAAGTTTACTCCAGCATACCTTACTTAATTGTGATAATGTCTAAATTGTAACAAACTTGAAAATTAAACATCTAACGCGACTGTAACTAAATCTGTCATCTTCACAGCAATAAACATATGATGCATTTGCTCCATACTATATAGTCGCACCATTGCCGAGTTATTTTTCTACATTGGAAATGTTATCCGTAAAATAATTCTGGGGAAAACGTCCGTAAATCATTTACATAAACAATACCCTAATTAAGACTTACTATTTAAAAATATACTTTAAGTATCGCACTACGAAAAGACTTATCTTCGTATTGACTTTGGACATTGAAGCAGACGAAAGTATCTAACCGGATATCGCGTGCAATAAGTCCGCCGTAAATACTATGAGATTTAATGTTGAAAACAGTTATCGGGCATACTCTGCACTTATCGGAATGTTTAGTCTTATATGTTGTGAAGTTAATTACCTGGCCTGTCGTTCCTTCCTCCGTAGGTTGCCGGCCACCACCGATTTCTCCAGCTTGGCCTTGTTGTCGTTCGCCGAAACTATCGTGCGCGTTGGGGATGGCTTTATCGCGTCTTCACCGCCCTCTGGAAGTATCACAACTTGTTACAATATTATATGCGATATAAATATACTTTAATAATATATTTCTCAATACAAACGGTACACTTTGTTTGTGGAAACTGAAGCTTGATCAAGGTCTGTGGGACCTATGCTTATTTAAGTCAACAATGCCCTATCTTCAGTCGAGTGTATATAGCAAAATTTTATACATTGGCATTTGTCTTTTTATCAGAATTTCGGTATGACAACGTGTGTAAGAAATATTATATATGTGTAGCTGGCAAATAATATTAATGTGTGTATATACACATAACGAACATGTGTGATTGTGAATTTTGGGATAATTTTGGAATAATTTGTATCTATCATATTTAGTCAGCTTATATATATTTTTGAATGAAATTACATATTTTTTTATAATTATTCCTTTCAAGTTTTTACTATATATTAGTTGTACTTATCATATTTTGTAACGGTATGATCAAAGTTTCCATCTCTTTATGTCCAGGTTGAGAAGTTATTATTTAATACGTTCGTAATCTTTAATACACGTAGGAAGCGTTCGGTACTCATATCGGTATCATAATAGCCGTATCGTTTCATTCCTATTTTTAAATCTCAGATACAATTCTTCTTAGATTCATCTAAGTCCATGCACCATTTTAGTTTACCTGCAACGAGATCCAAGATCCTCTTCTCGGCCGAGTTGCTTGGCTCGACGGCTTGCGATGTGGAGCTTGTGAGATCCGTGCCACTCTCCTCTGGGCCTAGTTCAGCCTGTACACAAAGTTAAAAAACTTGTTAATACACAGAACACTTTTTCACCTTTAATTAGGGTTTCTGTACCCGTCCCTGGCCAATGGGCTTGGGCTATAAGAATATAAACTTGGCCTTTAATCTACTCGCATGGTCGATTATATAAAAAACTTGAAGCATACGATACGAATATGAACGAAAATATTTTTGAATTTGGTTCAAAAAGGGGTAAATCTGGTTTTCTAGAATTCTATGAGAACTACTAGAATTTCTTCGCCAATTGACGTATTAGAATTCATCAATCATAGAATTCTAGAAAACCAGTTTTAAACAATCCCAAAATGGTGCCAAAGAACTTAGCGGCCTTCTCAGGTGGCAGGGTAGAATTATCAAGTGATATCAACCTCGCTGGCATGCGGTGCCGGATGACTGTCTAGGTAAAACTAGGCCATAAATCAGAGCAACAATGAAAGCCAATACAAAGGTTTACTTACCTCATTGGGCACAACAACGGAGTTGGAGTTGGAGGGCGCAGCGGGCGCCAGGGAGAGCAGCAGATCGAGCCGCACCGGAGTCTCGGCCGCCAGCGCCTCCGCCATTTCCAAGCATGATGTCTCGAAGCCAGTGTTCACCCAGCTGTCAGAAAATTATTTGCTCAGTGTTACCATAACCTTCTGTCATTCCCTATGGCACACAAATATGGACGGTAGGCGTGGTCCGCAAATGTAATGGTGCACAGCGAGTTATGAAGAAAAGTATGCTCGAAATCTCCTTGCACATGATTCGTAACGACGAAAAGTCACCTACATAGCCAAAAGGATAGCAAGCTGAAGTAGTAATTGGCAGGCCACATTTGACGCAGAACTAATGGCGGATGGGGCAGACGAGTTCTACAGTGGAGACTGCGCGCGCGCATCGAGTCGAACCTGACGATGGACCGAGGAAAAGAGAAAAAGGTGAAAGCCAAGTATGAGAACATGGTGACATGAGAAGCGATGATGAATGTATGGCAGCGGAATTTATAACGTCTACAATTTTCATATGTATACAAAAACACATTACCATATTTTGCTTCTGACAATTGTTAATCAGTAGATAAATTGACAAGTTACTGTCCGACGCAAGGGAGTTTGACCTTTTGTGGTTATAAATTCCGCCATTGGTCATCTAAATACATTTTGAAGACATTTTGCAAGAAGTCACTAACTGCTGAGGAATAACCGTAGAACTAACTGCTGTTATCCCCAGTAGCTGTGAGTTCTTGCAGTGAGCAGACATTATCAGCCGAAACGTCCATTGCTGAACATGAGCCTCCCCAATAGAATGCCGCTTTTGGTGGGCATTCCATTAGGAGATTTCCCATAACCAGCACAGTAGAGTAGGTGGATTCGTGATCGCAGTAATGATCTTAATTTACACAGGAGATTCCTGGTGCAATCCCTTAGTCGGCTTGACAACACAGACTGGGGGTGGCTATATTCTAAACCGGGAGCCTCATGGCTGAAGCAGACGATCAGCACTTACGGATGGTCGCAGATATAGGCGATGTCCGCGCGCTTCAGTGGGTCCACAGTCAGCATGTCGCGAACCAGCGGCGATGCGGCTAAAAGCATACAATAATATTTAATAATATTTTTTTATGAAGATTTAAGATCCATATTTGTTAGTAGACAAACTTATAACTATGTTAGTTTTTACACTATAGGTAATTACAAACTATCATCACCTTAATACATATAACAATACATTACAAATAACTTTCTCGGGTTACAATTTTTTTCTAATTTACAAAACTTAGCTTAATACTCGATCATTGATCTATAATAAAAATAAATATCGTTTACGAACCGTATGGTTCAGGAAAACAGGTATCAATCACAACCAAAATGGTGGCAATTTCAACACTACCCAAGGGCCACGTGTAGGGTAAGGTAACTTCTATCAATATGGTGCAACATCTGCTGAGTAATTACCAGGGTTCGGATTTGTCATGAGAAAAAATAAACTTCATAGGAATTTCACGTTTATCCATTTTCATAGACCTCGATATTGTTACACCGTTTCATTTGTTACCAGAGTCCCATGTATTCAGGTAACTTTCATACACTTCATATTATAGGGTTTATCAATTTCCTTAATCTGGTGAAGTAATTATTTTAAGGAGAAAAAACACTGTTTTTATTTGTTATTTTTTTATTATCGATATCTTTTAAATATCCGATCGCTGGTAATTACACTTATTGATTATCTCCGATGTGTGAGTTTCGAAAAAAAGCATGGGTAAATAAATATTTGGCATGAACTTTATCCCGACATGATGGGAGGCGTCTTTCCCAATGTGCCCAAGATGCTTTAAAATTAATCTAAGTACATATTAACTTATACTTAACCTAGGTGAGAATTAAAAAAAATGTACGTTTTTTTTTCATTAAACATATTTCGGTAAACTTGGTACAGTAATATCGAAAAGTAAAAATTATCAATGAAAAAATTATAGCAAAAATTTATAGCATTTATTATGTAACAATAATTGCAACTCACATGATGGATTCTTGGGCTCGTAGTAATCGCCGTTGCTGATCTGTCGCACGAGCCGCTTGAAGTTGGAGCCGTCGAACGGCATCGCGCCGTACACCAGAGTGTACAGCAGAACGCCCAACGACCAGCAGTCCACCTGCGGACACACAAAACCATATACTAACTATTATGACTTGTCTCGACGACCCAAAATGGATCTCGGCCTCCTGGTATAAACCTATTTAAACTTCATGTGGACATGTGACCTGACTACACACGGGCATTGCACTAATAAACCACTAAATGTAAATATAAAACAGTAAATTTACGTGGTACACTAATGCGTCGGTCTTTTAACAAAAGGCAAATATACCAAAAGGTGTGCAATGGTATATTCGTCCTTCGGTCTTTTGTAGAATAGGCGAATTTGCAGATTGATGCAATAGAATATTAGCCCTTTTGACCAAATGACCGACGCTATTTGCTAGGTCCGGCAAATGTATCTCTCCATAAAACGTTTGGTAATGGTAAAATATAAAAAAAAGGTACACTTTGACGTTTTTTCCAAGTCGGTTGTTTAAATCAATACTCAAACCTGATACTGCAGTTAGAATGCATATTCATAGATGACGTAATCATATCTTTACCTAGCGTCTAAATAAAGCACAAATATGCCAATTAAATCAGATCAACAGAATAGTTTTCTACATAGAAATATACAAAAATATATCTTTATAGCCCCTCCTACACGCATCCTGTCGAATATGTTATACACAATAACAAACTTAATAAGATGTTTTTTTATCTCCATATTATAGATTCTTATGATCTTATTAGCGGCCTTACCTGCGGCTTCGCTCGCGCGGTTCACAGAAATTTACAGATTGGTCAGCCTCCTGAGATCGTATCGCAATAAAATATATCGCATATCCTATTTGGGACACTCAGCTATACAATACCGAAATCAAATCAAACTCCGTTGCTCGTTTAACAAACAAACAAGAAAGTTTAAAAAAGGTTAGTGTCATCCGCAACAAATCTTTTCAACAATGGCTTTCTGTTACCTATTATAATGTGTTAGATATATATCCGAAATAGAATTCATTTTACCTCTGGTCCTATATAAGGAGTTCCTTTTACAATTTCTGGCGATGCGTAGAGAGGTGAACCGCAAAATGTTGATAGTAACGACGTCTCTTTGAAAACGTTTGACAGGCCAAAATCGGCAATCTGGGAACAATACGACGCAATTAAACTAGGAATACAATTACTAGGGGCAAGACGCATAGAAGGGACGTCGTACGAATACAGCGCCATGTTAACATGTGGCGCAAAGCATACAGAGACGAAATGAAACGGGCACGCGCCACTTCGCCGTCTGTCTGCAGTTTGCCGAGTCCGCGCCAAGTCGCCGATCGACGTCTCTTCTATATGTATTTACGCCTTGTACGCTTGTTCAATTTCAATAAATACACGTACAATGCATTAAAAACCGTAACATACCTTAGCACTCCCAGTGTCGTCGAGTAAAACATTTTCTAATTTTAAATCCCTATGGCAGATTTTGTGTATATGGCAATAATACACAGCAGTGGCAATTTGACGAAACAATCTGAAATCAAACGAAGGATTACGCTACAAATATTCTTCGAATATATTTAAGGAGCTTGAAATATATATTTGTGTCTAGTATATTATGAAGATTTAAATTGAATTATTACAACTGGATTGTATGCCACCCCATATCAGACTTTTAACATCCACTATAGGACACAGAACGACGAAGTACGAAAGTCACCGACAAGAATTAGCAAGCACACGTGGCAGTGAGCGGGTCATATCTGTCGAAAAACTGACAGCGTTTGGGGTAAACGAGTTCTGGAGCGGAGAACGCGAAACAGTACGCTCAGTGCAAGACTCCGCCATACAGACAGATGATCTACCTACCTTTCTCTGCTATTCTCATCCTTTACCCAAAGGTTGTCTGGAAGAAATCGTTTTTAGCGATCAGACCGCCTAGATATACTAATGTAAGCATCTAAATGATTGTATCTATTTTTACTATGCAATAAAGAGTAATTGAACTGGTTGACAATGACAATACAGAGAAGGCGGGAGTAAATGGACGGACTTGGTGTAGTGGCGTAAACTGGGGAAGGTTGTAGATCTTATGTGGTGGTAATACCCACAATATCCTAGGTTCTACTAAACTATAAACTGGGACCAATAGCTGCAAAAATGCTAGAAATAAATAAATAGAATTCGAAATATAATGCAACTTACGTTCTGGCCTCGTCTTCTTGTAATACTTTCTTTTTACTGAGGTAGTCGTACAATTCACCTCCAGAGCAATACTCCATAACGAGGATCATTTTTTCACTATTCTCGAATACTGAAAAAAAAAATGCAAACATGTAGTTGAGATATCGCGTTAACTGCAGCTCGAAGTGAATTTTTCTATCACGTAGGTTGTTTCTCGTTCGAGTACTTTACACCAAGGCATAGCCACACCCCGGCACTCCATACAAGTGAAAATATTTAATTGCCTACTACAGGGTAATACTTCTTATTGTATGCTACAGGTGCCCCAGCCTGGCAGTACGCGTTTGTGTGTGTGCGTAAAGTTATTGTAGGACTGCTGCACCCAGCGCACGAACTTAGTCGATCGAGAGAGGGACAGACAACGTTATACGACTACTACATATGTGCTTCTCTTTCTAACTTGTAACGTCGATCTCTCGGCGCCGGTCGATAGCGCGCTGGAGTAGTAACTTTGTACCGGCGGGCGGTGCATCGCGAGCCGAACGGCGGCAACCCAGTAGTAAGTACGGGGGGAGGTGAGTGTCGCTTCTTTACGTAGTAATATTTATTATTCTCTATCTTATATGCTGAAACACAATGTTCCCTGCAAATATTATGTTGAATGGCCTCATGAAAACACTTTTGTATGACGTCTTTATATATGGACATGTAAATTTTCATTGTATTATGATAATTACCTAGTGTAAAAATATGCAATAAACATCTCAGTGAGTTTGCACACAAGGCCAATTGAGTTCGGTGCCAATGTCCAATCGGATTAATGGGTTGAAATAACAAGCAAATGTTTCACTTTTGTATTTTGTATCTAGACTACCTAACATTGTCTCTCTTATTGTATGGGTTTTTGATACGCCTTTGAATAATAATAAAACGTATTTACTTGATTTAATTGCTATTGATAAATAGGAGTGTTACACTCACTGCGTTTGAGTATGTAGGGACGTTGACATCATTGATCATAAGTATTACAGTCTAATGTTGCAATTAGAGTGCATGTTCATGATGGTGTACCGATTTTTTTTTATCGAAAGTAATAATATTATAATTAATAATAGGGGGATAAGTCCGCATTTGTACTCAGTTTAATTCCTATTTTTTTTTACAGTTTACATACATACATCACTATCAGGTTATTTGTTGTCTCCACTGCAGGAGCACAACCCTCTCTCATCTGCCGGAGACAGACGGAGGATTTGGCCTACACTCCCCGCGCTGGCCAGACGGGTTGGGGAGGCCTGATTGATATTTTATAATGTACTTATTCCCTTAGTCGCCTTGTACGACATCCACGGGAAGAGTTGGGAGTGGTCCTATTCTACTCTACCGGAAACCACACGGCATATTGTACATATAATATAATGCATGTAACCCACCTATTCAGAAAACATTGAAAAAATTAATTGCATTATCATGGGGTTATAAAAATACAATTCACCCATGATATTGGTGAATATTAAGCCCCGAGAGTCTAAAATACTTTTAAAATGTCAACAAGTACTTATACTAATTAATAATTATCATCAGAAGCATTTAGTTCCGCAATAGAGATGCTAATTACAATCAACTGCACCAAGAACAATATAATTAAGGCCACACTACCTTCCTCATTGAATATATACGTGTATGTAATCAAAAATTAATTTGAATTTAACGTTTTTAAAAATATTTTTACTTATAATATGATTAAAACAATCATGAAGCTTCCCTTACTTAATGCCTTGATTGATGCTAAAATGGTACTAGTACATTTTCGAGGGATATATTTGATTAAATCCTACTTTAAGTCTCACCTTCATAAATATGTACAATATTGGGATGCCTGACAGAAGACATAATCTGTACTTCTCGTCTGATGCGGATAAGGTCAGCCTCCGACTCTATTTTGCACTTCTTGATGGTTTTGATGGCCACCTCCTGGCCAGTTTTCTTGTTGATGCCCAGCTGGACCTTGCCGTAGGTGCCTTGACCAAGTTTCCTGACAATGTCGAATCTGAAAGCAATTACAAAATTCGTTATGCGTTAACTTAACAATATTATTATGACTGTCTAAAACTTGTTTATAGTTTGCATTCACTAATTAGGTTTCCAACGGTAGATTTTATTTTTATCAATATTAATTTAAGTTCTAAAATAGCAAAATCCTTAGGATTTTCCCAATGTCAAGTGTATAAGACGAATACAAACATGGAGAGCACGATTTAACAGAGTGAAGCAGTGGGCTGCGCCACTATAGCACCGAGGGAGCGACTCAGATCAAGTGATATCACCATAATCATAAATCTGCACACGTGGATTTCCGTACAGACACAGACACATTGAAGTTGTACGAAGCCATTTGAATTATCGATAAACTAGATCTATTCACAAACATTAATGAGTACTGTGGTTATTATTACACACTAAATATGGCTAAAACTGAATATACCCAAAAGACAATCCAACATTGCTTTCGATTCCGTAATGGCTGCCACCACGGGAAATCCTACTTTAAATTACTTTAGGACTTATTAAGCTATCTGTATATACAATATTTCATGCAGAGCAATTAAATTGTACAAACGCGAAAGAGAAACCAATATACAACATTATGAATGATATGGAATAGAAACAGGAATGGAGCTTGCATCTAGTACCAAGGCCAAAATTTGTGGGGATAGATAATAGTAATGTAATGCACTGGAATTCATCTTCATAGCGTAGACAGTTAAGTCTATGCTATATTCGACCGCCTCGTTGGTCTGATTTGCTCGTTCGACTCGAGCACCAGAGGTCGTAAGTACGATTCCTTTTGTAAGTTGGTCCCGTTCTGGATGTTGTATTTGTGCATCCTTGTATTGTCCTTCTTAATCTCCGGAATCCTGTGAGATTTGGATAAAATTTTTTTTGATAAACCATTGTCTAAACCAAATCCTAATACGGCAACATGTTAATAATAAAAACGAAAATTTAAACATCTATTTTCTGATACTGCTAGAAACCAGGTGATGCGCCTGGTATAAGAATTTTTCAATTCCAAATATATTTTTGATTTAGAAAAGCGTTTCATTTAATAAACAATAAATTAAACTCCTGTTCGAAACAGAATTGGAGGTTGGGAGTATTTTAATCATGCAATTCAGATTATTAAATCTATCGAATAAGAAGATAAAAAGCAGGCCAATAATATAATTTGCAAGGGTACAAGATCACCGGTCATGCGCCTAATCGAAATGTGTCGATGTGTACGAGAGGTTATTATAATACATGTGTGAGAAGCACTGTGTTGTTCTCACAAAATATTTTTTTTCTTTTCAAAACCACATCTTAATTAGTAAGTTACATACAAGGGCAGGCAAATCGATTAACCATCTTTTGGTCAAACACACTGCGGCCGAAGCCGAGTTTACTCGACCATTTAGCGTCAAACATCAAATTGATAAAGCAAATCCATTCGTCACACAATTACATTTACAGCGTTTGGTGCGAGTGACAAGCTGATCCGAAGACACAAGATCCTAAAGATTAGCTTAAGGCATTATTATGGCATAGAAGCAGGTGGCCCACTTCAATATTTTTTTAAAATATTAAATAGACTGCGATCTGGATAATTAGTGAGCTTATATCATCAGCTTCATTATTATAGGGAGGTAGCTATTAGATCGAGCCTAAAAAATAGCGGATGGTCAGCACGGTAATTTCACTGTATTTATTCCAAGACACAACCCTAAAAACACTTTGAGCGATAAATACGTCCAATTCATTTCATAAGTCGCTCTATGAATATTCTTTAACTTGGACACCATAGAGCCGAGGACGTGGATCCCCGCCCACGCGCATCTTTGTGCACAGCACTTGCATAGTACAGAGGCAGTATAGAAAGAGTAGAATGGAATGACCTCGCCTGCCAAAGACATTCACTAAGCCAAGTGTCCGTGTAAGCGAATGGTTTAGACAATTTAATAGATAATCATGAATGTCACGCATAATAATAAACATTACATTAAATCTCTAACAGCCTAAACATAGTTAACGATTTTGGAGTTTACTATAAAAAAAAATGTCTGCAAATCGAAGTCAATGGGTTAAATGAACGGACGGACTCGTTTCTTGGGAGAATGTTTCGGTTGTTTTATTAATTAAATTAATAAATAAATAAGATTATCAAAATGATTGAATCGTGAGCCGCCTCTTTAACGGCGTTGATAAGAACGTTAGAGGTCCGCAATACTTCCAGAAGAAAAGTGACACTAGCACCTATATACCATACGGCACTATATAAAGAAGAATACGCAACCTATATTGCTTCCTAATGTGTTCTTAAAGACCTTCATGATGGCGTAAGACTGAAGCATATTACACGATTACCGTAACCGTTTACAGTGTTGTTATTATTATTATACCCATTTTTATTTTTTTCTCTTCAATACATACCCTACATACAACACATTCAAATATGACGAATATTACAATGACGCGTTCGCGTAAGTGACGTAACCGGTAACCTTTCCGCCCACGGACTTCCGAAGATCCGAGAGTGTAGGTGAATGAATCGAAGCCCTAAACTCGCTCGCCAGCATGCGACATTATCAACAATGTTCACGGCAAGTTCTTCAAATGCGTCGCTTTTCCAAAATGCGCGTGTGACGTGTGACTTGACGAGACGTCTAAATAATCTGCGTTGTAGTTACTAAAGAAATAAATATATTAGCCGTAGCTAGTCAATTTATTTTTGAATATATTTTGTATATTATTATATATATTGTATTTTTTGATGCACTTGATACTAACAGTTAACTATATGTTAGAAAAAACCAACTTATATACCACGATTAAAACTTACTATCAAAGGAAATCTTAAATATGACGTACAGAAATTTCAAGAATGTCAGAAAAAAAAGCTTTGTAAAAGAGCCATTATAAAATATACGATTATTTGAATGACAAATATGTCTGGTATTAATGTTGCGTCAGCTTTGCACAAACTGTATTTAAAATAATATGTTGCTAGAAGTTTGAGGGCCGTTTCTTGTTCACAGCGCTAACACCTAAGAAGCGGTAGTCGACAATTGACGTGCATAAACGTACCAAGTGTACCCATGTGCAATACTTTTGACTTTGAACGTATTTTAAAGTCAAAATAGGTCAGTTCTGATGTTTTGCAGCAGCATATGTGCTTCTAAGTAACTTCTAAGTATATTCATTCAGTTGTGTCGGTTGGATACTTTTTACTCATGGGTAATTCTGACAGTTCAGTTCGATTCAGATTTATGCCAAAAGGACTGATCCTAAGTAATTGTAATATAACGTCCGAAGTGCTTGGATTAAGATTTTTAAGTTTGTTTATAGTTTTATGAGTTATCAATAACGTATGCAATGCTAATTTTGTCATGTGGTTCCCGGTAGAGTAGAATAGGACTACTCCAACTCTTCCCGTGGATGTCGTACAAGGCAACTAAGAGAATACATTATAAAACATCAATCAGGCCTCCCCAACCCGTCTGGCCAGCGCGGGGAGTGTAGGCCAAATCCTCCGTCTGTCTCCGGTAGATGAGAGAGGGTTGTGCTCCTGCAGTGGAGACAAAAATAACCTGATGATGATGATGCAATTTAATGAAAAGTGGATTACCTCTGCTTTAGTCGAAGGCGGTGGTCGTGCAGGCGCACGTCGCCGGTGTTCTCGATGCCGTCCATGATGTTGGCGGTGCGGTTGTTCTCGCCCACCACCATTGTGCTGCAACAAAGGGAAATACAATCAATGTTGATCAATATATACTAGCTTATAGGCTTCTCATAGAAAATTAAAACGTCGACAAATATATTTAGAAGGAAAGTTGCAAGTTTTTTCATTTCCAAAAGTCGTAGAACACGTGTTTTGTGCTTTTATTATTCCTGATGGGTGTACGCTTAACCTCAACCTCACCTGATGATAAGCGTGGATGAGGCCTAAGGTGGAGCGCGCTTACTCAGAAGATGCCTATTCCTTTAAAAATATCCAAATTGTACTTGTCCCGAAATATCGAAGCTGGCAGTGTTATAAAGTGAACGTGGTACTGACGACGTTTTACTGCACACCGGCTGCACAATAGTATTATATTCCTAACACATGCACTATATTGTTCTATCTACGCTAGCTCTCAATGGTTTATTTGTATTTTTTAAAGTGGTTGAATGCTACTCATCAACCTAAACGTTTTTGCAGACCACTTCATGCATTTGCATGCGAGCTCCTAAACCCCCACTGCTGAACATAGGCCTTCCTCAATGAGCGCCACCATACCCGGTCCTCCGCCTTCCGCATCCAGCTGCTTCCGACCACCTTCTTCAGGTCGTCGGTCCACCTAGCGGCGGGGCGTCCCACTCTGCGCGTGCCGATCCGCGATCTCCACTCCAGAACTCGTCTGCCAGACTGCGTCGGTTCTGCGGCATATGTGGCCCGCCCACTGACACCTTCAAGACAACTTCAGGAATGGTAAAAAAACTATGTTGTGTACGCATTGCGTCTCCAGCGATTAATTAGGAAAACGAAATAATTTTCTTAATGTCATCATATAGCATTGTGCTAATGTACTAATTTATATTCACGAGTACTCAACCATGAAAGGATTGCGATGAGTATGAATATATCCCGTGGGAGAATTTGGGGAAACACCCCACAGTCCATTCAGAGGTACGCATAACATAGACCAATTAGAGACGTTTGGCGAGTCGTTAGCTAGAGAGTAGGTGTCAACGCGTATCTGCCACGGTTGTTTATAAGCTGGCATACAGATCTGTTTTCCCGCCAACAGGGACCGTGTGATTTATTCACGTTGGCATGGCCGGCGGTGAATGTTAATCAGCCGATGGGCAGGGATGCGAGGCGCCTCCAAGCGGAACGTCTGCGCGCTGTCGCGTCGCCGCCGCACCGGCGCAGGCGCAGCGCTCGCTAGCACTCTACGCACGTACTGCACCGCTTTCCACTGAACCAAATGCGAAATGAAAGTACATGGTACCCTCTATGTGAACACATCAAATCTTTGTTATAGAAGAAACGGTCCGACTCCTTTGTCAAGACCCCGCTTACAAGTAATAGGTCAAATGTTCCAGTTTATGTCTCATATACTTTTTATATCCTGTTACATTTTGATAGTTGAGGTAGTTTAGGGCTCCTGCAATTGCGCTTTAGAATCCTGCGCAGTCTCGCTTCTGGCTACAAAGATCCACCCAGTGGGATCCCCAAGCCTACGTAGGTACCTCTCCACTGATCAACACCACTTCATGTTGCTTTAAAAACGATAACGTTTCATCAATGTAAATAACGAGGACGAGCGTATTCATAATTTAGGTAACAGCCACCGAGAAATAACGTTGACATAATATAATAGAAAGCTGGAATAATAAAATAAAAACCAGTCTAATTACGGTCTCGTATCAACAAATTTCGTAAAAAAACACATAACGTAAAGATGGAATACTGCAGTAATTATTAAAGAGTTACGGTACGTTAACATGATTAAGTGTGTCGTTAACTCACTGCACCGACAGAAATATCGTCTCATAGTGGTATTTTCACACATAAGGTAGATAGATAGATTTATAGTCCGCCGCACGGACCATACATTTTTCGTTCTTATATGTGATGAAATGTATCGTCCGTTCAGCGGATCAGCATAGCAATGTGTGCAAGCACGCTTTGCATGCAAATGATTACTATTACGGCTACTCAACATTCAGGGTTCTTCTCTGCCATCTATACTCTAGATAGCCAGTAACATATCTAGCCCAAATAGTTCCTGTAGGGGAACGAAGGTATCAAAAATTGTTTCGATGTATTAGAAATTAATTTGGGATCAATTTTTTGGCCAGCGAGTGTACATGGTGTACCCGATGAAAACGAAAATACCCGGACACGTTTCTTACGACGAAATTAACCTCCGCTGCGTTTCTCAGAACAATACATGACACAAAGGTAAATCGACGCATTCGAATTATGTATACAATAGTATATCTCATGACTTCTTTTTAGATTAGTGTGTCCTCAAGTGAGCCTCACAATTGTTATAAACAAATAATTTTTTACTTAATTTTAATTAACTTGAACACAAGGAAAAAACCAGGAATAAAGCGAACATCTTGTAAGTACTTGCCAATGATTATAGTCCCGAGGGTACAAGTCACTCAATAGCCAACCTTTATCCGTCACGGAAACGATGGAGGGATGAGCTGAATGCCTGGATGCATTCAAGGACGGGTAGGCTAGGTTAAAAAGGCATAAAGCAGGAAGGAGTGGACGAAGTATGGAGTGCGCTTTGCACAGCACTGGGACACAACATGCTCTTATAATAATAATGACTTAAAGGTTTCGCAACCAAGCCAAAAAAAAATTGAGTCGCCGTCATCTTCCGCACCGTGCATCATGGCCGTAGGTGTTTTTCGGAACTTGTTTATGGATTAACATTCGTTCGGCGGTGGAGGAAAACATCGTCAAGAAAACAATTTAATTGCAGGATGACTAATAAAGTGACATTGATATCAAATGCTTTAAACGTAACGGTAGAAACATCGCGTTAATAAAATACCTTAAAAATATACTGTTATATCGTGTGTTAACATAAGACCTAGACCAGGACCAACTTTGTCAAATTGTGTTCCTCGTAAAAATTGAAATCACGGCGTCTATGGAGTTCAAGGCAAACTCTCGAGCATATAGACCAAACCATACCTTTACTGCAAAATAATACGGGAAAGAAGTAAAATAAAAGTAAACTATTTAAAAATACATTACAAAATTAACTCCTATGTGACAACGTGACATCTTACCTCTACTCTATACTACTAATTGCATCAGAAAACAACGCTCGCGTAAATTCTCCAAGGCAGCTGGAAGTAAGTATAATTAAAACGGAGCGTGAACCAGGCACGCATCTGAATAGGAAACATGAACTCTAGGAATGACTTTATTTCGCCCCGCAAGCACCAAAATAAACTTCGCCAACAGGCAACCCCACTCAGCCCCTCATCAGCAAGATATTGCAACTCTTCAATTCCAAAAATGCAGATTGAACACACAACCGCTGGGCAACAATCGACAAGAAAATGTTTATTATTTGACAATTGACGATTTTACTTCGTCCTGTACACACATCAATTTGCTAATGCTCGATATATGTAGCGTGTTTGGGCAGCAACTGGCAGCGCCGCCGGTCGTTCACTGCCGCCCACAGCAATGAGCAAGGCAACAGCCCGATTGCTTTCATGACGACCCACTACAGTAATAAAATGATAGATTATACTATCGACTAGACGCTTCTATGCCAAAGCAACTTCGACTCGTTTTCAGTGGAATTCTGTGAAAATATATATAAATAAAACCACCTGTCCGCACTGCAGACGAATTTCTTTATTAAACTGCACCCAACATCCACTGCAGAAAGAATTCGGATATCACTACCGCCGTTATCACACCGATAGGGCGTTTGTGCACTACACGGAATTTTACGGACTTGGTGCACAAGCAAATCATCCGTTATATTACCGGCGTATATTTAGTATGATTTGCACAACTAATGACAAAAAAGAAAAATGTCCAAAGCCAATGTCTAAAAGTAAAAATGTCCAATGATAAAATTCCATTGCGGATAGTATAATTCCGACTCCCTTAGAAACAACAATAATTTCGTAAATATTATTGAAGTTGGTACCACTGCCCAAAAGAAAAAGAAACGGTGGGACCAGGAACGCCAACACTATGCTATCGGATGTAAATTGTGTAAACCGTTGAGTATTTCATGGAGATCTGGTTGCGAACCGTCGCAACTTCCGAGCTTTTAAGCGTTTTTGCAATGCTTACTACTGGCACTATTATACTAAGTAGCCTTCTGCTACTCCGTCATAGCTCACTTCGTCACAAAGGCGCTAATACGTCCGTGGTGTTCAACTAGGTGGCCAGGCTTCTCTTGGCCACAGCAAACCCCCAACACCCCGATTGACTACTTTGGTCATTTCTTTGCTACACTCCCATTTCCTAGAGGGGAAGTAGGACCTCTTTTCCTACTTCGACTCTTCTATAATTTAATTATCTGGGGCCCATAGTAGCGTAGCTTCAGTACTTGGGACTTGCCCTGCCTTCACTTTTTGTTTTATGTGATAGTGTACCTCCGTTGATCGTCGCTCACAGGAGTTGCGGAGGGAGAATGGTGAGGAGGCGGGAATGCCCAGAAGAATTATAGTGAATAGAATTACAGTATATCATCATTATTATACACTGCAATCGGAGAAAACTCATGCTTCATGGGTATATCCTAGACAGTCCCCTGTGCAGAGGTTGCAAGGAAACGAAACAGGAATACGTTCTGCTAAACTGTCTGTAATTGGTCGTCTGGTTCCTGGCTTAAAATAGGGCCACTCCCAATCTTCCTGTGGGTGCTGTCAAGGCGACTAAGGGATGGACAGCAGCGTTCTCCTGTGTTTATTTAGATCATTACTGCAATCAACAATCCGCCTGCCAAGCGTGGTGATTATGGCAACAGCCTACCCAAAGTGCCATTCTATTGGGGAGGCTTATGTTCAGCAGTGGACGTATTTCAGCTGATGATGAAACTGTCCAGCAACCAGAGAATGCCGAATTATAAAAATACCTTACTTTATATTGTAATCTAAATGCAGTCTAATTAATTAAGCGGCCATGGCTGCTCTTCATCAGGCGGCTGCCGTGGTGGTGTGTCACACATTCTTTGCTCAGTATATAATCCTCTAATTCTAATCCAATCCTACTTTTGTTATAATGTGTAGCAATGCAGATTCCAGGTGAAATTATGAACAAATTATCATGAAATGTATTACTAGGCAAGTGAAAAGTATCCATATGTAAGTTGTGTAAAAATGAGTGTGCGGTAACACAGTTGTCTAAACATTTGACAAGCCGGTTGACGCCCCTCGCTGCGTGTTCATTACCATTAGTGAATGATTAATGAATAACTTCACCCTTCTTAATTACAACCCTGACATAGCAAATTATATTGTCTAACTTTACATTCTATCTACGCTTTTGTAATCTTCAAACATTCTCAACACTGAGAGACACGTTCCCCATAATCTAGATTTTTGCTTTAGGTTGTTCTACAGATGATGGAATTTTGATGGGCTCAGCTCGTAGTCAGATTAAATAGCGAGCACTGTTGTTCGAATTGTTCGTAGTACGGTGTGAAGTTATCTTAATATCGCTTGTATTTTGGCCAATCAGTAAGTCGTGAATTCAGTGCCGGCTATCACGTCTGGATCAGATTTCTCACTTCCTATATAAATATAATATTACTTAGAATTATTCTTTAAGTGCTTTCGTTTCTTTTTTAAGGAAAAACATAAAACTCAAAATACTGTAAAATAAAAATTTTGCATTAATTGGTCTGAGCCGTTTCACTTTAGTATAATTAAGGTAATAACTTTACCCCAAGCCGCTATCCAAGTTAAATATTGTAAAAAAAAACCTTAGGACCTGAAAAGTCCCATTTCATTCCTCTATTCGCCTGTACGTACTCTGTACGTACATAATCTCCGGCTCATAAACTACCCGCATACAAAGTGAAAGTAGAATATGTGATTCATTAAGCATAACATACTTTTCTTCTTTATTTCTTTAGTGGGATATTAATGCGTTATGTGATGCATCTATTGGAAAACCCCAAACAATTCATGGCGTAGACCTACGCATTCAACATGCACGATGTTCACGGTAGAATATAGATAGCAGAATAACCTTTTCTGAACAGTTTAAAGGTGTAGGAAAGGTCAATGTGAGGTCGGTCCCAAGATAAAAGACCCACCTCCTATTTAAATATACTTATCGAGGTGCAGAACCTGAATTTATTTCGAAACTTTCTCTAGTATTATAAAAAACAAGACTCGGTCAACGTAGTTTATTTTCACTTGTAATAACTTGTTGTCGAGATGTCCTTGCTTAACTGTTTCGTATCTAGGCCAGTTACATAGGTGTCAATGTTTGTCGGCCGGATCCGATGGCATTGGCGTCGCGTGAACGGTCACGTCCAGAAAAAATGCGGCGCAAGTAGCCAATTAACATGTGGGATAGTGTGGGGCCGGCGCGCGTCTCGGCGCCTCTATAAATATATCGCCATCCGCGCCCGCCCCGCGACCCGAGCGTGCCTGCTCAATCCACGGCGCAAGCACAACAGTATGGACACTTAACAGACACCGGTTAAAATCGGAAAGCCTCAAACTTACTTAAGAAGAGTGCTTGTTTTACTAAACTCAATAAGTGCATAAAGCTTTGTTTTTCGTCAATACTCAGTAACCTTTGACTGAAGGCAACTTTTGGCGAGGTCCTGCCAAAACTATAATATGCTTAACGGCGCATATACATCCATAAGTAGGAGACTTTATATGCGTTGTATAAAGAAAAGTGTAAGATTGTTTCAAAACGTCTCCAGTTCTAAATGCTTAGTCAGCAGCTGTGTGGCTCAAACAACACAATATACAAAAGAGCTGTATACCTAGAACATCTTAAGTACAGTTTCATAGATAAGGTTCATTGGCGCAAATAAGTTTATTTGCGCCAGCCAGTCGCGGTTCATATAGTGACCGTTGGCAATGGCGAGTCTCAAGGGCGACGCGACGTGCAGACGTAAAAATCTTAAAGAAATGCTTTTTTGTGTGATGTGTCGATTTGATAGTGCTTCTATTGTACGAGTTGTACTGTGCCGCCGCAACAGCAGTGGACGCCGTAGCCGCACCGCCGCCGTCTCCGCCCGGCACCGATCACAAAGGCAATAAAATATAAAACCCCGCATCAAAAACTCGACGACCCCACCATATCGAAGCATCAGCCGACGTTTGTTTTATTGCAGAAACCGTTTCGCAAGCATTTTTCAAACAATCACGAAGGATGACTCAAGCTTAGGTACTTGAACTTTCATGCGACCTCTTAAGATTCGCAGGACCGAGCGCATGACTCTGCTATAATATACTCTAATTCTGTTGTCGAAAGAGAGTAAAACCAGTAAAGTTGTTATGAAAATAGTAGGTTAAGCTACCTCAGAACTAGGTGAGCCGAACCGAAAGTGTCCAGAACATAACAAACGACAGTGCTCGAGCGTCACAGTACGCTTTTAACGACTGAACAGTGGTCCAATTTCGTGTGTATCCCGGAAGAGTCGTCCGGGGCGTCATTATACTGAACGGCGCGCGGGAGAAGCCGCGAGTGATCGCGCTATTTCTGTCCACTCACCAGTTGAATAACCTCCAATCAACTATTCGCACTTGCCTACGAATTCAACTAGCATCAGACCATCAGTCTTCTATCATGATCTCCACGTGAAATTTTTTGTTCTAGAACACTAGGCCGTTTAATCAGCCGATTTAAACATTCGTGATTGAACCTGAAATTTTATCGAATGTTATTCACGATCGTTCCCTGTCCGATCAAGAATATGCGAGGCGAGCCATATCCACAAATTGTGTGCTAAGCAATTCAGTGGTAACTGCACTTGTGCACGAATCTTGGTTCGAGTGCATGTCGAGCACTGTCTTGGCGTATTCCTTAGTAATGATCGGGCTGATTTGAATTGAAATGGGATTATGAAAATTAAGATAGCTGAATCAGACTTTCTTCTCTGAAAGGATATTGGCAATGCGGTTGTTTGGCATCAATATTCACAAATTACTCTGACCACGGCGTTCATTCTTTCTACAGAAGAGCGCTAGTTTTTTTATCGTCTCTTTCTTGTCAATTCTCTCCTTTCTTGCATAATACATCGCCTCCAAATGTCCCATCATCTCTACATTCCTGTTTTCTTTTAGTCACTTTACTTTTTTACTCTGGAACTTCGTCCATCAGTTTCTTTACTCTTTGCGCTTTATTGCCCCTCCCAACCCATCCTTTCGTTAAGGGTCGACATCCATACGTGTGGTGATTTAACAGTTCAATTCGGATTTGGCTAACTACAGTTATGGACTAGACAGGCAGTTTGCCGGGCGAGTTACTGCTAACATAAACAACACAGCGGGATGACGCAGTTGTAATGCATATTTTTGTCGTAAAACTTATAATTTGGCAAAGAGTCTAGAGTTTGGGGCCGATGAATGTAACAAAAATAGAACATAATTCCACACAGCTGACTCAACGCTGCATTTTGCCCTAAATCATGGTTAGGAGTTATAGTATGGCCGTGCGCGTACAGTTGACACACAAGCACGTGAGTTTGTGTGTCACTGCAGTGACATTTATGAAACATCGACTGCTGGAGATACTTCTCTTAAAGCGGGAGTAGTGCCTGTAATGATGGCCATCGCAGTAATCGCACCGGTGGCGATGCTGTCCGTCACCAGTCCGTGGCATTTACAACTTAGTTTGATGAATCACGACTGATTGCCTATACGCCGAGGAGGCGACTACTACTGAATAATAAACCCATGTAATATACCTATTATTGATTAAAACATATTTCCAATTCTCCATTTACTTATATTTATTATGAAAAATAATAATATGAGAAAAAAAGTTATTTGAATGTACTAATATGCCAAACTAGCAAAAACGTTTTTCTTTTATTTTATTTAATAGTTTAAATATTGACATTATTTAACCGTAGCGTCAATATTTAGTAATAATTAAATGTTCTGCGTAGTAACTGCACAAGTTTCAAAGTGAATGTGAAAGAGTTGTGGCTACTTGCGTGGAAAAGAGCGAATGTTTGGAACGCTCCATCTAGTAGTACATAGAGATCGTTGTTTGATAGTGGTTCGGTTGTTAGTACATGAAAACCCAGGCATGTACAGCGTTATGGAAATTAAAATACGCATTCCAAAGTCTGCTCGTCCAATTAAAGACTTTTAAAGGTTAAAATCAATTTACATCGCGCAATCACAGTCTGTGTCGCCATTATCATCATCAGCCTAAATACGTCCACTACTGGACATAGGCCTCCCAAAGAGAATACCACTTTTGGTGAGTTGTCCATTGGGGGATTTGCCATGTCAGCACGCTTGGCAAGCGGATTGGTGATCTCAGTAATGATGCTAATATATACAGGAGAACGCTGCTGCCCGTCCCCGTCGCCATTATAATAACTATAGTTAGAGTTACAGATACAGACAGAGAAATGTCTTCTTGTAAAATTCTCATAATACAGGAAATCATATATGTTTATCCACTTCAGGGAATCCTAGATTGGGATTAGACAATTGTATTTAAAAATATCAGAGTTCCACCTTCAAAGAATACAAATTCTGGCTAAAACAATCAGTGTGTTGTTCAACCTACTGCTCCTCATTAAGGCTGACCCTTATTCATCTGTGGTTTTCCACTGGGATTTGTTTTTAAAATTTCAAGTGTTTAATTTTAATTTATAGTACTTTTATTTTGTATTTACCCTTAACATGTTGTATAGAACAAACTAATTTCCTGTCCCATTTCATCCACAGGATTGCAAAACATTAATACTATGCAA
The DNA here is from genome assembly GCA_947086405.1 of Esperia sulphurella. Lineage (NCBI taxonomy): Eukaryota > Metazoa > Arthropoda > Insecta > Lepidoptera > Oecophoridae > Esperia > Esperia sulphurella. The sequence goes on from OX352264.1 coordinate 11,926,437, forward strand.
TTAAAAATATTCCACTCCTAAAGGAAAACTAAACAAAGAGCTCCACTTTACATTCATGTATTTCTTCTCAATAGTTTGGTTCAATAATTAATTTGGGAGTGTAATACGCACGTGATTAGCAACATTTAACTCCAAATCATGTAAACTAATGTGCGCCATCAATTCTCTGACAGAATGCTTCAGTTTGGAAGATGGCCAGATCAACAAGTAATAGACCGTGGTGGCATTATCGAAAATATGTTTTCAAAACATCGAGTAAATCTGCATTGGCATCAGATGTTATCAACTTGTGGAATGCCTTAAGATTCGTAAAGAAAATATTCAGTATTCAACTTTTTTGCATTAATTCAAGATGACATGGAAAACTGTGTACCTATTTACAATTATTCTTCTTTCTAATCTAAGTTAATTAATTAAATAATATACAATTAGAAATACAACTGAAGTTTGTTTATGTTTCTGATAGAGATTTTGTTTAGATGGGTGGAAACATTGCAATTTGGTGAAATGATGAACATGATTGTTAAAGGGTTAAGTTAGTTAAGTTAAATTCAGAAATAATTGTTTCAGCTTCAGATATATATATGCTAGTCATAAACTCAGTTCTCCCAAACAATCATGAAGAGTTTATTTAAAAAACCTACAGTATTATAATGATTAGATACAAAGGTAATCCAGAACACGAATGTTTATTTGTTGTAGATGGATAAAGGTTATTTTTTGGGCTATGTGTGGGCAATACAGTGAGTATAAAGATAGAATACAATAAAATGGGAAATGATTAAATTTGGTATAGCTTTCAATTCATATAAGAGTCAAAGAAGAGTTGATGCAAGACAAACAATACTGGACAAAATAAAATTTCATTAATGGTTTAGAACCAATAAATGTGAAGGTCAACCTCTGTATAAAGTTTATTGCCCAAAAAAACCAATTATAAACTATCCATACGAAAACACTGTATTTTCTACAATGTAATCCACTTCATATTTTCTACTTTAATGAAATTTGCAAAATTATAGGGCCTAATATACAATACATTTTTTTTATTTAAATATGCCACACACTTTTCTCAGACAATGATTTTTAGTAGATATTAAAAGAAATCTTAAATGTTAAAATGAGTCTTCACCTACTTAAAAGTAGGCTGTTTCTAACCAGAAATATATTTTAGAATTTTTTTGCAGTACCAGTACCCAACTAACTTGACCTAATGCTGTATCTGTGTCAACCAACAGCCATAATGTTCACAGATTTGATGTGCTACCAAGAAAAACCACAGACCTAGTTTACGTGTATTTATAATTAGCATGAAAATGGTCAGCAATCAGCCAAGGACAGCAAATATTTGATGACCTGCTCAGTTGCTTGGTTCAGTCAGTATAATATATATGCCTGCTACTATAGTTTCTGGCATTGATTTAGAATATTTGTACGATTTAGCAGACAACTAGTGAGAGGAGTGTTAATATTTGTGTTATTTCCAACCAAGAGCATAAGCTACTGTAGTTTTGGTTACTGTGTTAATTTTTTATCTTAACCCAAATGGTACTAGAAATACTTAAATAGTCATTAGTTAAAAAAACTTTCAGTTTATTAATTTCAAATCGATCGTTAATTAAAATCATAGTTTATTTAATAGATTTTTAAAATATAGGTATATTACTTTAGTCTTTTTTACTGAGTCGTCTACTATTGTAATGTGGGTTATCATAAATTAAACAGTTAATCCTCATGTTACGTTGAGGTAAAAATACAATATCCGAGTGTTTTGTAACATGCAGACACAATTAAATCGAGGAATATGGCTAAATAATAAAAACCTTGCTTTACTGTACTTTTTTTAAAAGTTCAACATTGATACGGAACTGAAACAGCTGTATATTTTGTGATAAGATAACATACAATAATAAACCTACTTTCAATAACAAATATGAGTTGTTTAATATTGCTGACCCATTTGTATGCCATGTTTTTGTTTAATTATTCCCTGAAGCAAATTAGCTATGCCTTATAGCTATGGGTTTTAAGAGTTGATAGAAGGCAGTAGGTATGGCATGATGATTCATGGTATGTTCACAGCAAGTATGCTTTGTTTGCTGATGTCATGCAGCCTGCGTGCTGCCAGTCTCAAGCTAGCGCCTACTGCCGCCCGGTGCGCGAATGGTACGTTCTAAACTTCCAAGAACCTCAAAATTTAAACATCTGCTACTGAAAGTAAGGCAGTGAACTGGACACGAAAAATAATACTTTTGTATAAGTTGACAATCCTAAAATTATGTAATATTCCGCAACTATCACGTTATTATGTTTCAATATGGTAACTTTAAAAGAACGGCTGAGGAATATTTCATAAAAATCCACTAAATAATGCGTAGGAGGTGTAAATACCTTAGTATCTAAGTGTAATCCAATATCCAGAAGAAAGTCGCAGTCCTATTTACACAGGAGTAACACTGTCATTCATGTAAAATAACACACCATCACAAAGCAGCACTACACAAATATTCACTTATAATTATTATTTTATGTGAAAATATCACATAATGCGCCATTTTCGCAATAAAACCGAAGGACAGCAGCAGTCGGCAATCGCTGCCATCTTTTTTGTCAAATGTCTAAAAACTAAAAATAGCGCTTCGAACGAACTCTGGTGTTATTTTTAGAAAATACGATGAAAGTTGCCTGGTAGTGACATCTGTTGGTGAGATATTCGTATTTAATACAAACAATAGATGGCGCTAGTTGCACATGTCTAAAGTCTCTTTTGCACGAGCGTTTTTTAGAATGGCTGACGTAAAACCATAAACAAATTAAGGTACATATACTGGCAATCAAAGATTTAATATATATCACCAGAAAAAACCACTACTTGCAAATAATACTGTTTTTACGCTTTCTATCTTTAGCTATTCATTTCACCAACAATATCAAGAGGTTTTTTTTATATATTTTGGTAACTCTCTAGTATTATCTTTGCATAGATACAGAAGTGAGATGTCAAGAGATTAAATTAAAATTCGAGAAACATTGTCATATCGTCATATTTAATATTTTTGCATGTCATAAGAAGGTCATCTTTATTCATTTATTTATCCTATCCTACTTATATATATTATTATATATAATATTATAAACGCGAAAGTTTGTAAGTATGGATGGATGTTTGTTACTCTTTCACGTAAAAACTACTGAATGGATTTTAATGAAACTTTACAATAATATAGCTTTATACATCAGTATAACACATAGGCTACAATTTATAAAGATATTGTCTGAATTGTCCAAAATATCAAGTAAGTTTTTATTTTACGCCACGCTAATATAAGCTACTCGAAATACTAATCCTGCGCAGACGTAGTCGCGAGCACCAGCTAGTTAACCAATAAAAATATCACAGTGACTGGATGAGAAGAACCTAAGATCGGGTTCAGTGGCGCGCCTTGGGAGGCCTATATCCAGCAGTTGACTTTTTCGGTCTGATGATGATGATGAAAAACATCGAATTCACATCTTTCTGGTGCAACGAAACCCAGATTTGGTTTGTCTATACATACAGGAAATATTAATTATTTAATATACATATTTATATAATAAATTACTTAATAACAGACTACGTTGATTACGTTGGGTAGGGTGTACAAAAGGGAGCGCTGAGGTTTTTTTTTAAATGTCTCAAAATTGATTTTATTCACGCCAATCAGAGTTTTTTTTCCAGGTATTATTTTCGTTCGTAGTATAGAATATAGTCTGACATAAATCATCTACTTAAATTGTTAGGTTAATTTGATTTACTTGTTTAAAATTATTCTTTGATACATTCCTATACCAACAGAACAATGAAAGACAATTAATTTTGTGTTACAGTAGATTGTTACAGAGGTTGTTACGTCACTTAACCAAAATCCGGGTGACGTCAACGCCTTTAAGACATCCTCTTACTTTCAGCTCCGAGTGAACCTAAATGAGATCATTAAACACTTTTACTTTATGTTATACCTACTTAGCACTCTAGTCTGACATTCAAATGAACGCTAAACAGACCACCCGGCTTAAAACTCAGTTAGCTATCACCTATTTCATTCCACGATTTGTGCTGTTAAGACTGGTTTGCCTTTAGATTCGATATATAAGCGAGTTATATAATATAAAAAACCAATTCTTTTAGATTATATTAGAATTAAGCTTTATAATATAATCTAAAGGAATTAGTTTTTACCCGCACAAAACCACCCAGTGAGTGGAATGAAATAGTTGATTGCTTAATTCAACTTAGTTGGTACTATCAGATGAGATTGAGGTCAACCATAAACCCATCAAGAATAAATTTAAATAAAATAGTTTTAACCCGGGTGGTTGGTTACCCATCTGTAATCAAGAGATCATGAGCACATTCTTTTTTTTTATCAAGGTCACAAACTTTATAGTATGCTAATCAAGGGAATATAGGTATAAAGCAACTATCTCTATGTACTAACATAGAGATCTTTGGTATAAAGACACAATCATTTATTCAAACGTTTATTTTGTTTTTGATTGTTATTTATCGTCATAAGTTTCTGTTGAAGATCCAGATTCAACATTGATCTGGCACACAAATACCAGAAACCGAGGATCTGACTAACGGTCTCACAGTAGGTACAATGGGAAATGCTGGGTTAGGGACAGGAGGACAAACGCCACGAAAAAAAACACTCCACTCGGTATTTTTTTCCATAGCGCCCCCTTTTACACTCTGACCTGAGTCCTTAACGCATATCAAAGGTACAGGTTGAATGGACACAACAAACGTTTGATTTTGTGTATATATGCATGAGTTTATGTTGTCTACCTAAAGGATTTTCCTAGTTTAAAGTTGCGTATGATGTTAAATTCATTAAGCCTTCGACTTCCCCATTCCAGAGACGGCTTATAACCCTGCGTACTAGCGAGAACATCAGCTAAAGTAGCAAAGTAATGCTACTAACGATACTTACAATAATCTAGTACTTACCTACTTCAGTATGGTTCAATAAAAGATAGTTCCACTTTCATTTAGAAAGAGGCAGCTGTTTACATCGGAAAACAATAGGAACTCACAGGGAATTTTTTCATTATTTTTGGTACAATAAAGCCTTTACATATATACATACATATATTTATTTATACTGTAATCCATCCATCACCTACGTCGCTCGCAGCTCTTAGATAATCCGAGCTCTGATTTCATATGACATTAATATTTCCGGACTTGAGTCCATTATTTCCGAGCTCTAGGTCGGACTGCTTTGTCCTCATCAGTCTATAGGATGTGCCAATAGGCGACACGTAACACGAGGCATGCGTCACGCGCTGCGCGGGCGCAGGCCGTGTTTGCGGTCCTGGTTAGCGCGCATCGAGCCACCGCAGGTGAAAGTGGTTGCGCAATGATGCAAACAAGCCTGCAGCTGCAGCGTTACTCTGGACATAGAGACTATTGTGGGAAGAGAACACAAAGAGCTCGCCAATCGACGAAACAATTAAATATTTACCAAGGTCCAGGTGGTCGTAGTTTTCGAAACTTCTTGACACTGTTACAAACATTACTCACTACCTAAAGAAGTACTTAAGTATTTCGTATCAAAATGACACTTACCACAGATTTCTCATCATCATACATGTTACAGTAGTGAAAAGCTCATTTAAATCCATCCAATAAATTTTCGTGAACCTCGACGGTTTAGGTTTTCTGTAGGTACGTTTTCAATTACCCAACAACTCACACTTATAACTATTTTTTACTTAAGAATGTCATTAAGACTTTGTAGATTCTATATAATTAATTAATTTACTATTCTAATTACTTACTCCAATTGCAAAAAGAGTCTGTAATGTTCGTTGAAATATCTAGTGTGCAACCTACTAAGTCTTCGTTCTCTACATGAACTTTTCAGGTAAAAACTTTTAAATCATTTACAGGAAATTTTTTTGAGAAAAGTTTTATGTTAATCCTATGTTTTAGTTCTCAACTCTAAACATTGTCACGACTCTCTTAATTCATTACGTCTAAGTCGGTATTTTTGTAGTTTATAAGTAACTCGATTAACAGGTAATCTAGAAACCACGCGATCTAAACCGCTGCCAACGGATGGTCAAGTACGTAAATACAGTTTCATTACAGATTATCTAACAGTCTAGTGTATTGTTCTAACTATTGGCTCTGCTGTAATTACTGATATTATGCATCATTCATTCAGGCAGTCTGCCAGCCTTCCGGCAGTGGTACGTCGAAACCATTTTTTGCAGTTAAATGGTTTACGCAATACGCATGCGTTAATAATGCAATAGTGTAAGGTCTATTTTGTTATGTGATATATAAGGTTGGCCGGTAGTCATAATTTAGGAACGCCATTCACGAATATTTTTTTCTTCTGGAATCGATCGACTTCGGCGATTGTTTTTTTGATAGGTATTTATCGTAATTCGATTTCATTTACATTTCAGGGAAGACGGTGGACGTCAAAATACTGATGTTGGAAAAAATTAAATATCAACGGTTCTATATAGATACCATTTGTTTATGCCTATTACACACTTCGCCTTCATCAACAGCCGAAATACGAGCACTGCTGAACATAATAAGCCTCTCTAATAGATTGCCACGTTTGATCCATTAGGGGATTTGCCATAATCACCACGCTAGGCAGGCGGATTGGTGATCGCAATAATGATCTTAATATACATAGGAGAATGCAATGCATAGGAAATGCAATCTCTTAGTCGGCTTGTTTACAACCACGGGGAGATATTCCAAGCCGGGACAAACCGCACTTAATCTTATTGACTGAAAACTTCCGAATCACTGAATGGCCATACTTACATATAGGCATAAGACAATTCTAACCATCCAGGTCGATGTTGATTATACACGTTTGGATGATTAGTCTAAAGTTCGGCTATAATAACGATATAGATTGTCATCCATCAGCATTAACATTTTTGTAAATACCGTCCAACAATCCATAGCAAGGCCTAAGATTGCAATAAACTTCAAGATGTTTCAGGCAACTTAAAGCCTGTACAATTTAAATATTTTCCTAAAAGAGCACTATTTTCTTTCATTTGTAACCGAGCTGCTATAACACAATACAAAGTAGAACGCTCATTGTTGCATGACATCACGATTAGATACACGCCATAAATGGCCAGTGAAAGAAAGCCAAAGTAAGACACTTCTAAATTAACTCCTACTCCTAACTAACCTAACAGATTATCCTCTTTGGCTCCTGGTAGCCTGTTCTTGGCAGTATTAACCTAATAGTTGCATTAAATTATTTAGTAAATTAATTTAATTTTCCCTTAGGATTTTCATTAGCGATAAGCCCGCCACTTGTGTAGACTGTTTTTTTCTCCTATTTTATTTTGTAATTTGACTGGTGTGCAATACAGTATTCAACTCGCTTAGAGTAAACATTTACTATGCCTTGATTTTATTATTTTTAAATAGAACGTCAAGCTGAAACAACAACGTGCTCTTCACACGACATGTTTTTGCTAATTTGTCAATCTTATAACTCATTCTTCTGCGTTGGGGTTAAAAACCGATTAAATACAACGATTGTACGATTTTCATATTATTTATCAACGAGTATTTACCTAATGATCTACGATTCTTATAAACCATGGTTTTAGGCATTGTCAGTTAAGTAGATTCTAATAAATACTTAAAGCGAATCATTTAGTATACATTTAATTGTTACAAAAAAAACAATATTACTAACGTAATTTGAAACAAAGATTATAAAAAGTTTATGGTTTAGCATTATGAAACCAAGTAGGTAATCTAAAGTACCTATTTAATAGACCACAATAACTACTGTATCGATAAATCGCTTGTAAAAAAGGCAGTAGTTAAGTTAACGTAACTGTTTGTTTCAGGTTTCATTGTGTTATGGTTTTTCTGTTTACGTCTGGCGTTACGTCGTGACCAACGTGCGGAAAGCGGAAGTATGCCGTGCTTTAGCTAAGCGTCTCTAAACTATCGACACCTGGAAAAAAGACAGTTAAGAGTAGGTACTTCGTACACAATGTGTGGGTTCCGTCTATTAAAAGAAATTGTTTTCCGTATTTCTTTATTTAATACTTTATTGTACACACACACATACAAGTATTATTCACAGTTATTATATATTCTCTCTTTTAACTTTAATAATTTTTCCATCTTTGTCGGTGAATTTTACATAATAAGTAGGTATTTTCTTTTAAAAGTATTTCTTAGTATTTCAGCTCAATCTGTCCATTAGTTTTAGAGTTATTCAGCAGACTGACATGACAGATGTACAGAGTTATGACGTAACTAAAAAACGATGACAGTACTCGATCCGGTGTTCCGTATTATTTAAGCTTAATATAACTGTAATAGACTGATATAATCCTGAGAACCTACTAACACCTTTGAAGTGCACAGACTATCAATATACTGAAAGCAGTATGTTTGAATTTTCTAAGAGCTCATGTTTCAAAAGAGAAGTGCTTGAAAACTGTACAAGTTAACAGATTCCTAACGTTATCATACAGAGGCATGGACCAATATCCCTCGTACATAAAACTGCATAAAAACTTAGTTTGAGGTTCTGGAGTAGTTGTTCTTGAGTTGAATTATATATACGAGTATATAGAGATAATTATTACAGGGTGTAAAAGTCTTAAAATCAATCGGCAGTTTTTACTTTCAAGGGACCCTAGAAATTGTCTTCCACCAACAAGAAACGTTGATGTAACCGGCTGCAGCGGCTGCGAGGGGGACGCCACTTTTCTCCTTGAGTTTCACTGAGCTGCGCGCGCGCAGTCGAGCCTACGACGCCGGAAAACGCGCGCGTCGCGTCTCTATCTGTCAGTGAATCAACTAAATCACTCCGACGAACGTTGTAACTTCCGTGAGAAGAAACGAATCAAATTTAAAATCGTAATGTGATTTGAATACTTTTAAAAAAACTTTACTTTTGTGCCAGTGTAGTCGCCAGGTTTATTAGAAAGTTGCCTGGGTGAATAAACGTATACAATAGTAGTTTTACAATACTAGTTGTTCTTGTGAGCCGCAAGCGTTGGACTAATTTGTAAGGTTTGTTTAATTATCTATTAATTATCTAGTTTAATTACTTACTGTTATTTGTAAACATTTCATGCGCAAGCGTTTCTAAATTTAATATACGTTATTGTCAAACCATGGAACACTAAACAAATCTGATCATCAAACTTTGAATTCGACATACTACGTTAATTTAAAAAAAATATGTGTAAACTATGATTATACGGTTAGGTATGTAACACATGGACCCTTAATTATTAAGTTGCATTGAGCATATGTACTTGTTTTTGCAAGTAAGCAATGAATTGAACCGAATCATTATAGGATTACTTCATCAAACTGGTTCACAAAGAGCAGCAGCATTCCCTTGTCAGCAAAACAAAAGTCTGCAAAGTATAATTAATTGGGCGGGATTCTGTAATTATTTTTAATTTTCCCGATGCTATAATCCATCCATCCATCCATCGTTGGCGGTCAATTTTACATGTATTACTCCAAATTTCAGCTCAATCGGTCCGGAAGTACTTCTTCTATTATACTATTCGAGTTATCCACAGGATAGACAGACGGCAAAAAAATCGCTGTAAGGGTATCCATTTTCGCGGATCCCTACAAATGAAACAGGCGTTCTTGTGGCGACCATAGTTAATGTGTAGGTACTTAACAACAAAATAGCGCGTGATTGACTTGATATTTAATTAACGAGCAATTTTGCTAAAAGCCGGTTTTAATAATAAACATTTTAGTGTTTAACCAATCGTTGAATATAAGTCATCCTTTTCCGAAATATTTAACTGTGCATAAACTTATTATTTATATCAAGACCGTAAGGAAATACATCCCACTGTTAACAGTACCAATTGGTAACGTTCGTTCACAAACATTTACGAGTCTAATAAATATTTCATGAATACAAATACACTCTTGTCTATTCCCAAACTAGCTTTTCTCCTGTACATTGGGAATTAGGCAACGATAGAACATTTCACAATTCTAATATCCAAACCGGGACCAACTTGTACAATCTTATAAAGTCAAGTCCCTTCCTTCCTTCGATGGTGGGAATGGAAGCCAGGACGTCTGGCGCTTGAATATAACGACCAAGCTACTAGACCATACGGGAGTGGTGCAGATTTCACGTAAGCCTTAAAAAAATCTTCTCCATTCTTAAGCAGACTTCTAAGTAAAACTTGCCTTCACCGGAAAGTGACAATCAGTATCTTAGTTCGGAAAAACTCACGTCCGGGGGTTGATGCCTTAGACCTTACGAACATAAGGCCAGCGTAGTCTAAACTTACAACTCTAACTTTTATTATGATTTTTTTGTATTATTTGATAAGATTAGTATAAGTATAAGGTTTTTACGAATCGAAAATATTATTTTAAAATGACGTTCATCGAGGAAAACTTGCACATTACACCTGATGAATGTATTAAAATTAAACTCACTTCCTCTGCATGGTAGATTATAAAGCGAGGAAACAAAGGAAGTGCATAAAAACAAAGGAACTACAACCAGATTGAAATGGAAGTCTCACCGCATAATTAAGTGAACGAATAAGTAATTATTTCAACTTTTGCTGGTGCCGAGCGGCCTCAATTTCTTTTGCGTCCATTGTAGCAAAGCGGTCTCACGGCCCGAATACAGTAGTTGCACTTTTCGAACAGGGTTGCCTGTTATACGTGAAATTGGTTCGGAGTCTGGTAAATAATTATATTACCCGCTTTGGAAAAGTTCGAAATAATGTCACAGTCTTTTAAGCTTATTGTTTGTATTACCGATCAGGGTCTGCTGAAAATGTGTATATAAATTCACTCGTATAGCTGCGTAAAATGCACCCATGTTTCCAGTTCGGGATGATATTTGTTTCGAAATAATTATTGTTTTGGGTATGAATTCCGCCAAATTAACATGCTTGATAAGAATATTTATCAACTAATATACCATCTTACTTATAAATTTGCTAAAAACTTATCGTTTTGCTCGGCTACTCAGTTATCCATGGTTAGAATTTACTCGTGAAAATAGTAGCTACCTAGGTATGTTGTGATTTGATATATAATTTTGCACTCGTATATAAAGAGTTGTACATTTTGGGATTTTGAAGTCTGGATGGTTGCTAGGGACAGCCCTATCTCGGTGGACGAGTTTTCCGGGACACTTTGCGCGGACGAAATTTCTTACTTCAACTCTGTAGAGCCCAATTCGCATGCGAGTGGTGAACAATTGCCACGGTTCGCCAATAGTGATGAAACACAATACGTGATATATTTATCAATCAGGCAGGGGTTTACGAAAGTCTCGCGGCGGGCCGCAGAAGTAACGGTTGACAGCGTGAGCTCCTTATTGGTATGTAGTATTGAATAATGTTAATTAGAAATATAACGGTGCGTTGCTATAGCTAGCGAGTAAACTGAGAAGTAAGACATGAGTTTTGTTATGAAATCATCTTACTTTTTATATTATAAAAAAGTTGATGAAGTGTACACCGTATCACATGGGTTTCCGTGAAATAAAATTATTTTACGTGTTAATTTAATATCTCTGAAAATATGTTTATTCGTAATGATAATATTTTCCCCTATCATTTCAGTAGTATTCGAGTTATTCAGAGGACAGTTTCAGTTTTCCTTCAATGTCGTGGAAAATATTAACTTAATATTCTATAGTTTTGACATAATTGCCAGGCAATTTTGCATATTTGTTCCAAATTTCAGCTGAACAGTTCTAGTTGTTTTCGAAGTTTCCTGCGGACAGACAAACAACAGACGGACAAAAAAAGCTTTGCTATAAGGGACCTAGAGTAAAAACTCTTAAAGTAGGGGACCAAGCTAAAGGATCGTCTAGAAAGAATGTAAGAGTTACATATAGCAGCACTGCAATTGGAAGTGTAATATTAGGTAATTATGGTTTGACGTTCCTTACCTTCACGCATCTCATTCCCTAAGTCCTTTAACTCCGTTCCCCCCACTGTACTTACAAGTATTTCTTGAAAATTAATAAATCAATTTCCGTGAAACTTTTTGCGTTTAACGTGCATCGTCATCTTATTAGTATGCAACAATATGTTAACGTTACATCGATCCGTTAGGTTCCTTAATATAAACTTTGAACCCTGAATAAACATGGCTTATTAATTCTAAAAATAATTCTCTTGGGAAAATTTAGGCATCGTCGTTATAAAGCAAAAAAAATTGCTTAGTCTCTCTTACTTTCTCTTACTAACTCAATTATCCTTTTTTTAACAGCGTTATGTAACAAATTAACTATTTTAAGTATCACTTATTTTTTAATCGGCGACCGCAAGTAGGTACCAACCTATTTTTATTGCCGTATAAATTACCGCACACTTAACTTTGAACGCTTGGAAAAAAGTATTTAAAACCTTTTCTAATCGTTTTCTTTCCAGTGGTAAAGATATTTAAAGTTCAACAAAAAACAGATATAAAGACAGCTATTGGGCTCGATTCTGAAGACACAATGTTAAAATTTGACAGCACTAAAGCTGTTGCTATCCTTGTCACACAGTATTATGAAGATAAAGACGAAACCAATTTTAGCGCTGTAAAATTTTAAATGTGTGCCTTCAGAATCGGGCCCATCATCATGCTTTTTAATAGTGACAGAGTTAATAATACACCAAGAAGTAGGCCAACAGGTCAAGACTTACTACTTCGAACTATTCTATAGTTCTGTTCAATCGTAATTGATCATTATCTTATCTATTATAGAATCACATGCAAGCTAAAGTTATCATGAGTACCTACAGATTAACTGTATTTTAAACATATTCTAAGACAATAGACATCATTACACTTTTATAAATAATTTCTATCAAGCACCATTTATCTATCACGTGATGTTAAAAGATGTTAATCTATGTATATTGGCGACGAATAACAAAACTTCTTATTATATAATCTTTTACTGCCTAAGTTTTTTCTGTAAAATCACATTTATACTTTTTTTGTACAGGACATCTTGTCAATTTGCCGTTGATATAAATAAACGAATACCCAGGCTATCTTACTGATATCTCAGTGCATGTCTTAAACTGGGTCTAGAAACTTTTCCTAAATGTTCCTCAAATGGCGCAGGCAACCAATGAGAAACCATATTTTGAAATTACACGCCGACGAATCCGCGAGCATTAGCTAGTTCTTTATAATATTTGCATACTTTTTCTTTACAATAAGGTTTTATATATGATCTTCTTAGGGTGCCAGGAAAACTTGGCGACATTTCAATCCTTCAGGATTTTTGATATTGTCCACAAACCAGTCCACCAACGGTGCTCCAAGCCGATTTGGTGGACTTTAGACACGCCTTAGAATTTATTCTTTCGCATATGCAGGTTTCCTCAAGATGTGTTTCACCGAAAAATCGTACTTAAGTTTTAAAATACTCATTGGTACGGGCGGGGTTAGAACCCACAACCTCATGAACCTGAGACGAGTGCAAGATTAACTAGGCCACCGCGGCTCATCTGTTATAAGATTTTATAAACATAAAGCGCCGCTGTAAGCCAACAGTACAATTCCATATTTAGAATATGATGTAGAAAATATTAATGGCAAGTTTAGAGGTATAATACCATGCATGTATAATTATGTGATTGTATCTCACATCGGACGAAACGGGTTTGGTGAGATTTACCAGCGTGAAATTACATATTGTGATATGATCGGTAGGCTGGCGATTAAATACGGAAGTTGGCGAGAGAAAATTTACTGCACTGTTGATGCAAAATTAACAATCAATTAAGTTATTTTCAAGTTAACTTATTTGGCAAGGCGAAGTACGGCGATGGCCAACACGTCTGTCCAGCGTAGCCTTCTTGGAAATATCAAGAAATCCTTCCACATACAGGATATGTCCAACTCTTAACGGTGACAGATTGATGATATGAATAATGTCCCCATGTTTTAAATCCAACTATAATAATCTATGTTTTATCGTCAATTTAAAGTACAGGGATATCTTAAGTATAAATCATGTTTAGAACAAAACCTCTCGGATGGTGAGTTCTATCGTCAAAACATATATACTTTTATAAATAACCAATATTATAATGACGATAACTAATTTTCTCGCCAGTTCCTTTAATTTATTAAATTATTTAAAACTAGCTGTGCCCGCGGCTCCGCTCGCGTGGACTACAGGATCCGCTCCCATTCCCACTTTCGTTCCCTGTCCTACTTCCACTCAGACGTCCAGGTTAGGTCCAGATCCAGGTCCAGGTCCAGGTCCAGGTCCAGGTCCAGGTCCAGGTCCAGGTCCAGGTCCAGGTCCAGGTCCAGGTCCAGGTCCAGGTCCAGGTCCAGGTCCATGCCCAGGTCCTGGTCCAGGTCCAGGTGCAGGTGCAGGTGCAGGTGCAGGTGCAGGTGCAGGTGCACGTGCAGGTGCAGGTCCAGGTCCCTCCTCTCAAACCTCCCCTCAGCTCTCCCCTCAACCCACCCCTCAAACCTCTTTCCCTCGTCTCTCCAAATGTAGTCCTCGTAACTAATCCATCGCAATCCAAATTCCGACCAACATTACTTTGTTGCATACGTATACCACAAATTCATCGTAATCGGGTAACTCAGTCAAAAGTTCAAACACTCAAATTACACTGGTACCATACCCGCTCCCGCTATCGCTCACGAATTCAGTCGAACATTTACACCCTACTACATTCTTCGCAGTGAATGAGACTTTTCGGAAACTATAAATTCGCATAACTTTTGATTGACTGCACCGATTGCAATGAAATAAAGCCTATATGTTACACCAAATTAAGCCCCATGTTTCTGTGAAAAGTCCATCAAAGTCCGTTCAGTCGTTTTTAAGTGATGCGTGCACAAACTCACAGACAAACAGACAAACAGACAAACAGATAAACAGATAAACAGACAAACAGACAAAAATTTCAAAAATGATCGAAATGTGTTCTGTTGCTTATCCTTAGACCCCCCAATTTTTTTTTTGCAAATATCTTCAATGTACAGACACGCGAAGTTTACGATTTTATTTATAAGATGTTAAAATGAGAACCCCGAAAGTATATATATTTGAAATTATGACATGGACTGCAAATCCATATTTTTTTTTAGTTATTCGAAATCTGCCTAAAAGCAAGGGGTTATTACACGTATGTAACGTGTATAACAGAATAATATAATAACCAAATCTGTTAAACGAATAAATGCAAAGTTGGCTCGACATATTTTAATAGCACCGGAACTAACGCCATACAAAAGACATCAACGTGCGATATAAACTTTTCACTTGACCTATTTTGTTAAACGTACAATTATTATACAACAAACTATACTAAAGTTGGTAGTTGTATTAAAATACACTTACCAACGTTAGTATTTAGTGTAACTTATGCAACAGTACACATTATCAAATACTTACGTTAAACCTATCTTTAAATGCATTCAGTGATTTTTTGCTAAAAGGTTTTAAAATAATTATATTTTCTCGTTTGCGTAAAATGTTCCATTTGAATGTGCCTGCATATTGTCAAACATGCATATGATCTGTTTATTACGAGAATTGGTTCAATATATAAATACCCTATAGTTTTATTTTAATATTCAAGTTTATAATAAATATACAGAAAAGCACTCAAAAGACTCGAACAACAAATATTTACCCTGGTTTTATTTCGAGTCACAAATAGGATAACGGTTTTAATAATAAGGTTAGTGGAGGTCTAAAGATAAATATGTAAGTAGAAAGTTTTTATTTTATATTCATCCATATAGATATCGTCGTAAAAGCCAGACGGTTTCGTAATTTTTATTACGTAACCAAAGTGGAGATTTGTTTTTATTAATATTTGACTTTATTACATAATATATTTAAAGATCTCTTTTTTATTGGCTCTTACGTTGTAAAACATAACGCTTTGTATTAACAGAAGAAAACAGTGTTAAACCACAGTATTTAATAAAAATAACGAACTAGGAAAATGACCAGTGATACACTAACTCATAATTTCGAAATGTAGTTTGTTTTTTCCACTAAAAGATGTGAAAACAATATTAATTTATTTCAAAGTTTGAAATACCGACTATTATAGAGATGTAATAAGGATTTCTCTATAAATTCTTTAACAGAATATAACTAGTTATTCTTAATGAGCTAAATATTTATAGCATGGAATTATGGGTGTTCCACAAAGTCTGACCGAAGCTAATTTCCATTGTAAGACACAGACATGAGTATGACGTGATAAACCGCACTAATGTTTAGTTTTCACTCACGAATCATAACATTCCGCGACGAAAGTATATCTCGTCGTAAGCGTGAGAGAAATTGCTTATTGTTCTGATGTTGATCCATCGATCATGACTCACTTTCATCTGACTTGGATAACATAGATCACAAGCTCTTGACCTTTTTTGTTTTGGTCGTAAGATCTTAATGATGATCATTAAGTCCAATTCGGCATACAGTTACTTATTTGTATGACTCTGGATGTTTTTTTTATCATATTAATAATAGATAGAGATTTACCTCTATTCTATTGTAGTAGAGTAAAGTTGACAAGTTTTAAAACTAAATTATAAAATTATCTTAAATATTTTTACCAGCAAGATTTTGGCGGCTAAGGAAATACGGGATTACAAATCTACTTTAGTTACTTGAAATGATATACATACTTACGTAAATACTAAGTTCCAGTTCAATATTAATATACGCGATAAATATTTTTATACGAATTATTATGTAAATATTAAGGCGGTCATATCGCTAAAAGAGTTAACATAATCGAAGCGTAAAATAAGATTTAATATTTCTCAAATTATAGGTATATTTAATTATGTAATTCATCGACAACACAGTATTGCGCCTTGTAATTAAATTCTGGTTCAGTCGCGCTTAGGTTTACCATTCTACCAGATTTGTACGGACATGCCAAGACTTTCATCCTGAATTTTTTATTTATTTATTTTTTACTTAAATGGAAAAAAAATAAAAGGATGTATAATTCTCGCATTAAATTAAATTACTTAAAAATAAAACAAGTATTAAATCAGTCCTCAATCTTTTCTTTCGGTCTTTCCTCTCCCCGCTATTCCTGTAAAAATGCGCAAGGAATTTATTATTTAATTTTCTGAATAAAATGTCCGCACTTTTTTTGAAATGTCCGGCTTTTTGTCAGGATTTTCAAATTTCGAAACGGTTACCCTTTTCGCACATCTTGCTGTAGTGTTACTAAGTGTACACAGTCCTGCCAGATGTAAATAAACTTAATCACCATAAAATAAGATTTGCTGGTGTGTACTAAACTTTTTGCGCGATTGTACATGAAAAATACTGTACAACTGCATTAGAGAGATCAAAGGGCATCTCGTCGGCCACTTTCACTTCTTATTCGCTTTAAATTAAGTAGAAGTCGCGGAAGCGCATGTCGGTGCTCGTATAAACTTATGAGAAGTTGATCAAATTCTGTGATGTATGGGGAGTTTGATATTAATTTGATATATGTTGTGGCTGGTTTGTGATTTGCCTTTCCCTTTTGCCTTGTGTAAAGCAGCTCCTCTCTAAAATAAAAGGCATCGAACTTTTTACAATACAGCAGACAACAGCCGCCGATGTATAGCAGAGCGTAGAAAAAATTACACACGAGCAGCATCAAGGCCTCATAAACAATTAGTATCCCATATCTCGTCTTCATCGTCTGGTCGGCCTTCGTCAGTGACTATGCACTGGCATACGTCTCTACCGGTCCAGTGTGATCGTACGGACTCAAGTGAAAGTCCAATCTTACCACGTGGTCAACCAATAAACGCAACGGGCGGTCATTTCTGATAATTGTCAAACTACGGCGACACAAAGCATACAGTAATTGTTTTGCATAATGGTTATATATATGGTTGGCGCTTTCTAGCTGCCTAGACCCAGATTTTCCCGTAACTGAAGTTTTGTGTGTGAGACTAGCAGTATCGATTTTGATCAGTAGAAGCAAATAAGTTGAGCCGTAGCTCAAACTTATTTAAAACGCAGTTAGTGGCATAAGTTTTTTTTTTAATTATCTAAAAAGAACCGTTGTTTATTACAAGAGGTTTCATGATAAGAATGTTACGAAAAATGCAGTAATTGCATATGAATGAACTAAATTGTTCTAACACCAAAATTTATGTAAACGCTAATTGTGTTACTTAATTAATTTTAACAATCACAATATTTCGCCGCATGTTAGCTGAAAGAAATTTCTTTAGAAATAAACTGAACCTTTAGTATAGTTTTTTTTCTTTGTGTTGTTTTTGTATGTTTGTGTGTACAATATAATAAAGTATTACCATACAATACAAAGTTTATTTATTATCTCAACACAAACTTTTACAATAACTATAAGTGCATAATATGAAAATGAGTACAAATTTATCTTTTGTGAGAGACTGGTGAGAGACCAGGCTCCCACCCCTCGGAAACTGGGCGCATCACTTTGCCATACTAAGCAATTAGAATATAATTATCCGATAAAAACAAAGTACTGCACAAATTATTAATTTAGAACATAATTATAATTCACATCTACTCGTAGAAGTGAAGTATAATTATTATAACATGCATTAAGAAGAATGAATGTGTGTGGGGGTGGGGGTGTATGTATGTGAGTGTGTGGGGGTAAGTATGCGTGTATGTCATGAGATACGGGTCAATGTGCAAAGATGTAATTTGGTATTTTATTTCATTTACCATCAATAAAGAATAATAAAATATAGCGGAAAAAACATTTATATGCGTTGTCTAGTAAAGAGTAGAGTTTAAATAAATAAATAATATTTAAAACCTGTAAATTATGAAATATGAAGCCCTCATTACTTCCGTTCCTTTTTGACATTATTTTTTATAACTATATGGCAATTGGTACAAGATAAAAATAAAGAGCATCAACCAATTACTGTAACCTCGAGAACCTCAAATTGAATTGAAAGGACTGGAGGTTACGTTCAAGTGAAAGTTCACCGGTACCCGTCCGACGACGCACAACCTGATTCTGTGCAGTCAAACACATGCAATACTCTCTTAGGTATCAAGCTTGGAATATATAATTTACTCTTGTGAGGTGATTACTGTTTCGCCTCTCGAAGAACTCGAAGTATAGTTAGGAAAAATGAAATGGCACCTGCTCGGGTTATCGGAGGTCCGAAGACAGGGGGAAAATGAATATGGTACTTAAGCTCATATGACATACAAAAAAACTTTGTGACGAGGCAAAGCAAAGTGCTACCTAATAACAAATATATCAAAATCAAAATATATCAAATATAGACCAACGAGGGCATGGTAATTGGCTGGGCTTAATTTAGAGGTGGAGTCCTGCCACGAGGATAATACTAAGATAACTCACACTCACACACAAATAAATATAACTACAGAATTACAGAATTGCATGCAGGGCAGGACAACATCGCGGCTGGTTATTCCTTTACTATGCATCAACAGAACAAAATAGTAACAGTCCCAGTATTCATGTGGGTGTTGTACGAGGCACGAGGCGACTAAAGGATAAATCCATGGGATAGGTAGCGGCTTTGTTTATACAATAAAATCTGTATACTGTGATCAGACCACCAACCCTCTTGGGTTGATTAGTTAGTTGCTGCCGCGTGGGGCTTAGGGCAGAAGCCTCCCGGAACAATTAATTAAACTAACTCAAATCGACATTGTATTTTTAAAAATCCGATACAGATGTTTGAATCTGACGACGTGACTCCACGCGCTAATTGAACCGACGAAAGAAAGTCGCAGCTGAGCGCAAATTTACATAATACCCAGCAATATTTCACACTAGGCGTGTACCAGAACCAGCTTTGTAATGCTAAGCCGTTCTCAGCCACGGACTTAGGACTATATAGGGGGTCACAGTAACAATGCAGTTGAACTAGAGGAAGCCGAGAAAACTTGAGACTTGCGACAAAAAAAATATTAGAGGATTGTTTGTAATTATTTATTTAGATAAGCAAGCACTCAATCACTTTCTCAAGCGTTTCTGAAGTAGCTATACCTATAATTGTGTGATCGATTTTTTACTTAAACATGCAAGCAAGTCGAAACACTTGTTTGAATTGAATAAAATTTTGAGTGATAATTAGAATTATACAAGTACCTATGCGTATTTAGAGACAAATTAAAACTGAAACAAGATAGTATCACCAATACTATCACCGCATGCGTCGGTCTGGAGGCGAATTATTGCGCATAATTAAAAATATTAATGTAAGTATCGTTTGTTTAATTCAGAGGAGAAATTCGAAGGGGGCTTAATTAATACCCTTAATGACCTACCCTGAATCCGTGCCGTAGGTTTAACATTAAACAGCACTGAACAAAAAGAAACAAAGAGTTTGTCGCTTTGTCTGAAGAACAACAGCAATGCAACATAGACAATAGATAGTAGAGTTGCATCAAAAACCTTTGTGGTCGATGTGATGTAACTAACAGCCTTTCATGCGAGTTGTGAAAATTTTGCCTTGGATCTCGTCAGTAAATTGTACAATAAAATAAAATAAAGTATTTCGCGATAGGCCTCAATCTCACCTGATGGTAAGTAACGATGAGGCCTAAGGTAGAGCACTAAGTTCTTATAATTATTATTAATTATAACTACATTTGGAGCCGTAGTGGGCGTCGGCATGGGCGTCGGGGTCGGGGTCTAGGTCGGAGTCGTATTGACAGTGAGATTATAAATAATTGAGTAGTCCACGGGAGCGGAGCCACGGGCACAGCTAGTTATTAAAAAAGTAACAGATTCTTTTACATAAAATCTCAATCACGACAGATAGGTAGTTTTATTTTCATTTATTCAATTTTAGTAGGTAACTAATATTTTCTATCAGATTTTACTCAAGTCAAAGTTGAATATTTTATTGTATATAAATATAGTTGGTACGTAATACACATATACGTACTACGTTTATATATTTAAATCTAACTATCGCAACCTGTATAAGAAATTAGTGCAGTGAATTTCACTAGTAGTTGTGCGTAAATGCGTTAGTAGAAATGGCCCCCTGGAAACGACATTATCACCTCCAAATGTGACAATGACAATGATTGGGCGAGAAAAATTTGGATATGTAGATGACAGACATTCCATTCCTGTCGCCCGACCTTGTCTCCATGTTGGGTCGAATGTATGGCACATACTATGAGGTTTAACCTAACACTGGCGAGCAAATATGTCATGCTTAAACAAAAAAAACGCTATTAAATATTTACCCATGGCTGTTCTGAAAATAGCTACACTTGCTATTTACTCTTGAAATAGCTATATGTTTAATCTTACGCTATGTATAAGTAAGTTCTATTATCATATTGTGTAACTGCGAACCGTGAAAATGTTGAATCGCTAATGGTGATGCCTAATGGACGATCATTGCTATCCACAGAGTGCGTAACATTATTAACCGAGCATAACAAACAATTTTCTTTATTGCTATTTCCTGACTTAGCAAACACGCGGTCGGCAACTTAATTTAGTCAATGTCAAAGTCGAATTCTTTCAAATTACGTTAGCGTATTGTTATGTCTTTTTTTCTCTTTTACAATTGGAGGAAGTGTAGAACCCGAAATATATTTAGGTATGTAAACTATGAATTTTCCATTCATGGATGATGCTTGGGAAATAACGAGTGTGACGTTTTTGCACTAATTTCATTTTTATCTCAAATTAGTACAGGAAAAGTTTCGATTATCGACGCTTGAAGCGCTGGGATCGCGTTTTTGTCTCCAATGGTACTCACTGTCCTGCCTTCACAATATCACGCCAAGCCTTATGTCTTATCCTGTACTATATCCATTGGTTTGACTCAATTTTGGACCAAGCGCCTTCAGCTCGCTATCCTAATTTTCACGAAAACTGTCGGACCTTGATCGCAACTCACTGGTTCAGAAATTCCTTATGTAAATGTCGTGGATTACTAGAAACATACATTAAAATTACTTAATACTTACCTACATGTAAATTTTTTTTTACAATTTCTTTAAACACTTTACAAATACCTAACTTATGGATCAATCTTGCGACCTGTCAATCAATCGAAATAACAACAAAAAGCCATGCCACTCGCAACATCAATGTACTAATGACCCATTTGACTGCTGAAGCTGCGCGGGCGCAAATTATTTGTATCGTTTCTCCATTCAGGTCTGTACAGTCGACGAACTGTGACATTTAGGTTTGTTTGCAGCTACACTCAGTTTCAGGTCAATAACTGCGATAAACATAAAATTAGGTATTGCGTTTGACTGTAAAAGCATGATATCGCGTACCACGTGGCGCTGGCGCCGGAAATACCCTGTACTTATATTGCATAGCCTGAGCCTGTTTACACTGCACGCGAGTCCGCAGCGCGTGCCATAAAATGTTTCTCTCCCATGCTTACGAGAAAATGGATGGCAAGCACTGCGATGTCCCGCATAGCGGTGTAAACAGCATTATGGGAACTATGATGCCTGCTGCGTTCTATTTATTTAATCCTACACACATTTTAAAAAGTTTGCAAAGCGTACACAAGGAGCACGTTCCTTCAATATTATTTTTGCTTTCCAAATTTCTTTTTCAGTTGTTGAATAATTAAAAAATCCTCTATTTTCCATTAGTTCCCCATCATTGCCGGGCTATGTACGTCCTGTGATTTAAATTTTTGCTCAATCTGTCCACGAGTTTTTTAGTTATCCGGACAAAACTGGGTATCCGGCCGAATGAGCCCTAAAGATATATAAGCAAGTGGATATGTTTACTGCAATCTGCTCTAGGTAGAGTAGTCGAGATCTTGTTGCCAATATTTTGCAACAAAGTTGCAGACCGGTCTCTTTCCTCCTGTTAGAGTCTAAATCAATGTGTCACATTTGCTTTAAAAAGAGAGCGCTTTAATACGTTATAGTTCTTATAACTATAGTCCATAATATGAAATGAAACTCACAACCTATGTGACCAAAAGATAGTTTATGTTGCTTGCTGTATGACGGTATTTCTTTTAATATAGGTAGTACAAACTAATACAACAGGAGTAGGTCTCGAGGTGTCTGTCATTCTGAGCAACAGACTTAGATTTGAAATCTGAGTACATGCAGGGAAAATATGTAATTATATACTCGTAAATAAAAATTTGTGCTCCAGCCGTTAAAAAAAAATATATATATAGACACTGGCTGTTGCCCGCGACTTCGTCCGCGTGTACAATTTAACATTACAAATTATTATGTATTTACCGTAGGAATTAGATGATTTTCTGAATAAAAACTATGCTCCAGTCCTATTCCAGGACCTAACCTATATGTGCACTAAGTTTCATCCCGATCGGTCCAGTGGTTAAAGCATGATTGAGTAACAAACATCCAAATATCCAAACATTCAAATATCCAAACTTTCGCATTTATAAGTTACTTTAGTAAGATTTAGTTAGATTAGTCACTAAGCTGCAATGTCATGATTACAGCCATGCCACGGCCATAATCTCGGAACTACAAAAGCTATCAAAATTCTGTAAACTAAGAAAAAAACTGCTGAACTTGTGACCCACATATCGTCTTTCGTCTGCGAAAACCCGTAAGGCACCTATGTCGCATACTTTCCGAGGCAATCAACAGGAAAACCAGTTATTTCAAACGTGGATATGTATTTATAAAAAAAAACTTACATTTATTCACAACAGATTTCTTTTTAAATCTTTTCGCAGTATGACGATATCAAAACTCACAATATTTTCACTAACCGTTCAAAAGTTACAGGACTTTGTTACTCAGGAGTCAGCTGCAATAATGTCATAAAGCTGAGCGACGGGTATAATATAACTGCCTATACGAGTGTCTCGAAAACTACAGAACCTTTTAGAAATATTTACACAAAATGTGTCCTCTATCAACCTTATAAATCTGTTTCAAATATTTTCCATGTACTTACATACAGGCAAAGTTTACAGTTTTATTTATTAGAAATACCCACAAGAGAATGACCAACTCTCACTTTATGTTCCAACAATGTTAATGAAAGTTCTTGTCACCAGCTACTTCAATAATATAACTGTATTTAACGGGCGTGACACTCACGCTTCAAATGGTGATAGGTATGCATCTTGATATATTTCTGTAGTATACATACTCTCAATGCTCCAAACTACGGCTAAATACATTTATTACGAGAATATAATATTCTCTATGAAAGACTTGTAGCATCGGTTCCTTGCAATTTGCAACAATGTTGAGAAGACTTTTAACAGCTAACTCGCTTTTCGTGGGAACCCAGTATTATCTCAGGGCAAAAAATTCTATGTCCATCTAAAACGAATCAGCATTTACTTTTTGACCGCCTCGTTGGCTTAGCTTAGTGGCATGTTCATTGAACTCGTGTGCCAGAGGTCGTGTATTTGATTTCTGCCAACAAACTGTATTATACAGTTTGGCGGAGTTATTGTATGTATATTTTTTAAGAGTTGAATAAATGATTTTATTATTATTAGTACAGACAACTGTACAATTTGTACAAGGTGGTCCTGATCTGGATGTTATATATAACGAGGCGGCAAAGGAGCCAAAACCTTTTGTAGTGTTTTCCTGATCAGTTGAGGAACTTATGCAACTTTTTTAAACTTTCTAGATCTAGTTTAAGCTATTCGTTTTCGGACACATCAAGTGCTTTGTTTTTCTTCAGGAAATTATGTAAATTTATTTTTGAAATTAATGACGCAATTTCATAACCAGTAAAAAGTTTTAGTATGTATACCTTTTAAACTACACAATAAATCGAGTGAGATCACTTATAGTTTTCACCCTAAACCAAATAGTCCCATCGCCAACCCTGCTCTTGCGCAGGCGGGATTGGCCTCGATAGCCGTACTTACCTGTCGCGGGCACCTTTCGCTCAAATTGCACCACCTAACTAATACTGCACTTAATGCATTAGCTGCTAAGGAGTAGCAGCTAAAGCAAATAGGTACTGTGCAGGCATGCAGTTTGCGACCAAATAGTGTAAAGAAAACCGTTCTAGGATTGTTGAAAAACTTAAGAACACAGATCCGAAAAACTATTCATCCTGATCAACGTCTGATTTGTGATACACCTGTGTCAAGAAATATATATTTGGAACGTACTTTGTATGCCAAATTATAAGTTCGAAACATTTGCATGAGTACCAGAGACATTCCGTTAATTTTCAAGTCGAAGTCAAGACCACTCTTTCTTTAACAATTTAAAGGTTTACTGCGAAATCTAACTGCCAGTACTGAGGAGTCAAATATTTTATTGCATTCATACAGCTAAAAACGGACAAATGAATAATAATGTATAAATATTTAACTATTTATAAATAATAATGTATATTTAACTTTAATATACCCTAAAGCATCAGTTTCGCGATAAATGACATACGAGCCATGGCGCGTGTCTCCTTGATTAGGGTATAGGCACATAAGCCAGGATGGACAACGGAATTTGACAACACGATATGAAATAGTATCCGACATCATATACCTTGACATTGTTTTTTTATTATCACCCTCATAACCCCCAAATTCTCTTCTACTCACGATCGCCCTCTGCGTTCCTCTGATAACCTACGTCTTTATGTTCCTTCCCATTTCACTAATTTCTTTGATCACTCTTTCTGTATCCAAGCTATCCGTCTATGGAATTCCTTACCTGCTTCAATCAGACAGGCGAAGTCCCTTGACGTGTTCAAGAAGCAAGTCAAGGAGCGCCTTTCAAATTTGTAATCACATTTTTTGCTTCGTATTTTTTATAATTATTGTAGTGTATTCTTATTTAACTATACTCCCAAAATGTATTTACTCATCTATGTATTGTATGTGTATGTATTTGTATTGTGTTTTTTTATTATTGTATTATTATTTATTTGTTGTATATATATGTGTAGAACCATAAAAACTTAATACTTATAACTTATTTGCTATTTTATTTATTATAGTCATATAAGTACCTATTTATCATTTAAATTTCCTAATCAGCGCAACCTACAATTTCTCTGGCATAATATTTTTCTACCGAAAGGTTGTCTGGAAGAAATCGCTTAAAGCGATAAGACCGCCTAAATTGTATTATTTGTAACTTCTATAACGTGTAACTGTATTTGTTTGTGCAATAAAGTGTATTGTATTGTATTGTATTGTATTGTACTTTCCAAACCGATTGCTCTAGAAACTTGAAATTTATTACAAAGGTTCCTCATATATCTAGAGTATGCACTATTGAAGGCTTTTTCAAAACTCAACCCCTAAGGTGGTAAAATAGGCGTTCAAAGTTTGTATGGAGAAAAACTATTAGATGTTCCTATCAATTCGAAACTTTGGAGGAGTACTCGAAAAACATAATGATTCAACAAGTATTTTATAGATTTTAAAAACCATCCCCTAAGGGGCTGAAATGGTGTTCGAGAGTAGTATTCTCCAAACGTATAGATACATTTAAACTAAAAAGGATTATAAAGCTGAGGAAGCAGTGGGCGGGCCACATCTGCCGCAGAACTGGTGGCAGCTGAGGTAGACGAGTTCTGGAGTAGAGACCTCGGATAGGCACGCGCGCAAGGGGGGGCGCCGCGCTGCTAGATGGACCGACGCCCTGAGCAAGGCGGCCGGAAGCAGCAGGATTCGGAGGCGGTGAACCGGGTGTGGTGATGTTTATTGGGGAAGGCCTATGTCCAGCAGTATTTGTCGCAGGGCTAATATGATGATGAAATGTATTATATGTATAAAACGATGAAAACATTAATAAGTAAACACGGGACCAGCCTTCTTTAAAAACAATATATACCAACCTGTTAAACGGCTGCCGAGACAACACGGACCGAGCGAGACTCATCGCAGTTAATGAGAAGGAGTCAGGGCAGTGGCTACATGCTTTGCCCTCAGAGAACCTAGGCACGGTTATGGGTCCTGTACATCTGCGCATAGCCGTATGCTTACGTCTCGGGGTCAAAGTGTGTGAGCCACACAACTGCGTGTGCGGTCGAGGCGTGGACCAGTTCGGACACCATGGACTTTCGTGTGCAAAGAGCGCCGGCCGAATGTACCGCCACGGCGCTATTAACGACCTCGTCCGTCGAGCCCTTGCAACCGCCTCCGTGCCGGCAACGTTGGAACCCAGCGGCATGTCGAGGGACGATGGCAAGTGGCCCGACGGAGCGACCTTAGTGCCGTGGACCCTGGGCCGAGTACTGGTGTGGGACGCCACTTGTGCGGATACTCTAGCCGCGTCCAACATCCAGAAAACATCTCGCAAAGCCGGCGCCGCCGCCGAAAATGCCTAGTTCCTCAAGCGTCGCAAATACTCGTGTTTGACG
Source organism: Esperia sulphurella (assembly GCA_947086405.1). Lineage (NCBI taxonomy): Eukaryota > Metazoa > Arthropoda > Insecta > Lepidoptera > Oecophoridae > Esperia > Esperia sulphurella. The sequence goes on from OX352264.1 coordinate 11,953,782, forward strand.
GACGATTACGAGTTTGCGGCGCTTGCGGTGGAGACAATGGGTCCATGGTCGTCCGACACAAAAAAAATAATTATTAATATTTCGAAGCGACTGGTCCTCGCCTCCGGAGACCCCAGGGCTGGCGCGTACCCCGCACAAAGCCTAAGCCTAGCGATCCAGCGAGGTAACGCCGCCAGTGTCCTGGGAACCATGCCGCACACAGGCGAGCTGGACGACGTGTTCATACTGTGACGCGTTTTTATATTTTATATTAGTTTATAATACTAGTTTGTAATACTGTTAGAATGACAATAGAAAATCGCGGCGAATAAATTCGCAGTGCATGTTAGCCCTAAGACTGGCTCAAAGTACTTAGCTTCCAGAGCTGTAAAACACGTTAAGTAAACACGTCGATTAAATAATTTATGATAATGATAACGTCATCAGCTTCTTCTCCAAAACCACTAAATAAATTCGAATGTGGTTATCACTGTTAGATAGCTTGGTTTACCGTGGGTTTTTTCAAGCTGAAAACAAACACCTTTTTTAAGCAGGTGAATCTGCGGGCAACAGTTTTAATATAATTAAGTCGAAAGAGTGTTTGTGTGTTTATTTATCTGTTTCTTTCACAGCTTGGCTGTTCAACTAATTGCCATACATTTTTGATTAGTACGCATAAGATCATGTATTTGCGAATGGTTCCCTCGGGAAATAAAAACTTGCTCCACGCGGGCGAAGCCGCGGGCATTTGCTAGTACTTGTATGGAATCCTATTTGAGTGTTTTGAAAAACATGACGCTACTATTATCACATCTTTCACAATACGAGAGACTCGTAGAGACTTCCCTGAAAATAACTGACTTGCCTTTATTTGGACCATGAATAAAGTTGCATTAAAAATAATAGATTTAAGTAAGTATCAACATTAGGTATACCTACACTACAAGGCGCAACTAAGTTGCAGGTGTTTAATAGGCTAAAGTAGCCAGTAAATATAGCCTGCCATTTATCCACTTGATGCAATCGGTCTAAATTGCCACATTTCTTATGTAAAATATCTTTGTTGCATATTTCCTCTACTTCCCTACTTTTTTTCACTTACACTTTCACATCTCCTTTCCACCCTCTCCCCCGCCCTTGTCCCATCCTCTACCTCTCCCTTTCGTCCTACCTCTCTTCCTCGATCGCGGACCTTATCGTATCGTATCGGATAGTGTCGTTCAACTTTTTCGACATGTGATCCGAAGTTAGAGCCTTTCAAGCACACAACCTTATACTTACGTCACGTCGTATAATACCAGTGTGACTGCAGCCTCACCCAGAGGTCATTAGCATTCATCAACCATGTCCACTACAAAGCGATACCTCGTTTCGTAACGTATTATTATGCTATGGAGCTGTTTGTGGACACCTGGATGGGGAATCAGGAAATGGGTTATTAATGACGTAATTACAGCCGTCTACGCAGCATTGTTTTGCAACTGAAGTAGCCGACAACCGACCGACCAACAAAATAGACACAAAGCACAAACATAAGTGGTTGACAAGTACAACGAATTATGACAGTGTTAGGAAAACAATGACATCGTAATACAAAAAAGACTTAAACCAAGACAGCGTGGACCACGTAACATTACGAATTATTATGTTTTATAGTAATAAATATAGCCCATGTTACTCGGGGATAATGTAGCATTCTAATGGTGAAAGAATTTTTGAAATCGGTCTAGTAGTTTTTGAGTTCATTCGTTACAAACATACAAAACGACTACTGCCTCTCCATAATCCCTTGTCTTCACCGCAGGTTAGCTGGAAGAAATTTCTTTAATTTTAGGACCTTTTGTATAATTTTCTTTTCTTTGTGTTGTTCTTTGTATATTTGTGTGTACAATAAACTATTAAATAATAATAATAATAAAACATTCCTCTTTATAAAATTTGTGTTGATGTAGATTATCAAAAATAAGTTGCCTCGCTACGTTAGCCATTGTTTATTTCTTGAAACTCATCATCATCATTCAATTTAATTTAAACTCGTCATCATCAGCCTGTCAACGTCTACAGATAAACATTAAGCCTACCCTCATGTGGACTGTTGTCCATAATGCACAAGCCAGGCAGACGTTGACCGCTGACTGCTGTCCTTCAACGATTTGTAGTTTGATGGTTTAGACTCTAGTTCATCTCAATACTTTCGCATTCTTGTACAGTGAAATTTTGATTTTCCTGTTATTGTTACCACACTGTCCTATAGCAACGCCAGACATGAGATGTCATACTATTCTTTAGTGTTACAAACCCCTTTCACCCTCTCCCGTCAGACATAATAAAAAATCTAATAAATAAAATCGTGAACTTCACGTGTCTGTAAATTGAAAATATTAAAAAAAAAAATTGGGGTGTCTAAGGATAAGTAATAGATCACATTTCAATTATTTTTGAAATATTTGTCTAATTGTTTGTTTATCTGTTTGTTTGTGCACGCATCACTTAAAAACTACAGAACCGATTTCGATGGACTTTTCACAGAAACATAGTGCTTAATTCGGTGTAACGTACAGACAGACTATCCTAATAAAATATAAGCTAAATTTCGGATTGAATCTAATAAAATATCATTTTATCACACCCTATAGCCTTCCGTAGAGGTTTTATTTTATTATTATTAATGGGTTTGCGCTTGACATCAATCTCACCTAGAATAGGAACTAACCCAGTTCCTATTTACTTTGCTATATGTTATTTAGGAGTTAATGTAAAGGTATGATGTACCTAATTTTCATGATGCTTCATGGCTCTATATTATTTATGGCCTCTGCTAGAGGTATAGAGCCCTACGCAAAATAAACTGTAATTATATGCTGTTATATGTAAAATAAACTGGACTGAAGCGGCATTGTTTTGTACAATAAGTAGAATGCGCGGGACACCACAAGGCTAACGAGTGGTTGTGTTGTTGCAGGTGGTCGTGAATGCCGGGCCGCATGGATGGCTGCGCACGCGCTGGGTTGGCGCTCGCTCGCCTTACTCCTGGCGGCCGCCACCCTCGCCCTAGCTAGGTGTAAGTATTGTCATATTGTTACATCTCTGAATAGAATTATCTAAAGGTTACATGGCAGGTTGGGTAAGGGTTGAAAAATAGACAAACTCCAGAAAAAGTAACAGAGATGCATTTTAGTAATGTGAAGGAAAGGACTTAAGAGAAGCTGGTCTTCCCTGTAGGTGACTACCGCCTACGATAAGGAGGATCCACTGTCATTTATTGTTCGTTACCTACTGTTAGCTCTAAATACTTATATCAAAAACATGGGATAGAACCAAATATAAATAGTAGAGTTAATAGGCAAAACTTGGGATAAACTTGAATTGACGGCCCGCAGAATAGTCGGTATAGTGTAACTATTCGCAAAGCTCGGGGACGCGGGTTCCAATTCCGCAAAGAGCAAATATTCGTGGGATGAACGTTTGCCTTGTGTCTGGATGTATTCTAATTTATGTCATTATTTATTTCAACTTAGTCGTATGGGGAAGACACTGTCTCCTGAAATACAGTTTACCTAGTTTGGGAGTCAGGGCTTTAAAAATAATGTATCACTTTGGATTGAATAATATTATATTTATGTTTATCTACGCATGTATGTACGAGTTTATTAGGTAGCTGTCCGATACCCATTAGCAAGTACAAATTCTTATGCTGTGCCCATAGTACAGCCTCTGCTAGTTTGGGATCAGATGGCCGTGTGTCAGATGTACCCATATAACATCTTACAGCCAAAGAGAGCGCATAATTATGTATCTTAAAACAATCGTAGGTATGTGCAAACACAGCACCGCACATTTACAGCACCTATAGAATGCTTATAATGATCTTCATTGCCTCTTTCTCCTAGCACTTCTGCGAACTATGCCTGTAGATGGCACGGCTATTGAACCATAAAGTAGGTCCAAGTTTCCCACCATTCATCGTGGGAGCGGCCCGCTTTCGTCCATAGTAAGACTGTAGGCCAGCCGGCTACACACTGCCCTACAACATGTGGTTGACATATCAAGGCCATGGGCAAAAAAGTGGTCACAACCGCGCATCCGTAGGCAGCGCGGGCGCAGTGTTGCGTGTAGTAATTAAAAACCTACTTAGTTTGTTTTTTAGCCGCTAAATGTGTGGTATATTGTGCCTGATATTAGAAGTTGCTTTACGGTAATATCCCTAAGTAGAGCTACGGGTACATTTCTATTAAATTACACGAAAAAAATAAAAGTATGTGACAGGACCTGAAAATAATATAGGCATAGTATCATGGAGGTGCTTTTGTTTGCATGCGTAACGTGTCGAATGGTAAAGCGTGTTAGTTTGCGAAACTACAGAGAGAAGACGATAAAATGGTTTTGTCACGTCGATAATTACCAAATCTAAGCATACAGACTTAACCATAAAAAGATGTCCACATACGAACGACCATGAATAAATTCTAATTTAGTAACAACAAACTGTGCTGCGTTAAATATCATATTTCGTGTAATTCCGATACAAATAGCTTAGAAGTTAGTTTTAAAATAAGGAAGATTTCTTTCTGCTATTTTGTATTCATTGTTTTCACATGGACTAAAATGCGGTCGGTGCGCACTATGATTGTTGCTAACCAGATCATTTTCGTCTTCAACTAACCATTATCATGATACGGCTTTCCGCTCCGCGCGTGGCACAGCCCACAGTTAAAATCTTCCCGTGGGATCCTATTATTCTCCCGAGATGAAAGCATACCTATATCCAATTAGAACAAATTTCCTTTCATGAAAAAAGTTTTGAAATGGGTACGGTAGTTTTGCAGACTATATAAATTTAATACTATGGGCAGACGGGTTATCGATAGCAGTAGGTATATAAAGTTTAATGAATAGACGATGGTGCTACATACCGCCTGCATTTACCCCTTAGTCGCCTCATACGACAGCGAGGTACGACGAAAAAGGTACTCGTAGGTAGGAGTGGTATGATTCAATCCCGTAAACCAAAGAGAATCGATAGATTTAGATCATGCAGAAAACTCACAAACTAATCGCTTTACTGATTGAATTTATACCTACATAAAGTGCGCTACAATAATGGCCAAGTTCATTCTAATTTTAACTTAATCATCAGTGGATAAGGTGCTAGGGCTGGTCACTTAATTCGGTATGTTAACTGTACGTGCATATACGTACATTAAGTGAGTAGGATGCACAGATCATCCGACTTAGTTATTACGGTAAATGCAAGTTTGTAAGTAACTCAACGCTATCTAGACTTAATTGACTTTAAAATTAAATAACTGTAGATTTAACATTAAATTTAACAGCCTGTACATTCGCATTTAACAACGGCGTGTAGTTTGTTCAGTTAAAGTAAATTTACTCGGTACCAAATTGAAAAGCCTTGTTCGTTTACTAAGCAAATAAGTTCGTTTAAAGGAAACATAATTTACTAAGACAGGTAGGTATTGTGTTGTATTTTGAACTATAAAGAAGATTACAATAGTCGCAAATTACATGTATAGGTAAATAATGGACAATCGTTGGTTTCTGCGTTGTCCGACGCATGTTACTTATTTCATTTTAAAGTGTGTGAATCCGGTCATCCAATCACAGTCATAAATAAAATACAGTTAGATGTTTTAATCTATAAATAACTAGCTTTTGATGTTTCCTCAGTCGACACCCGTGGAAAACCTGTATACATAAAGTAAAATTTTATTCCCTTGCATTGAGTCGTGAAAAGCACTATATATATATATATATATATATATATATATATATATGTTTCGAAGAAAAGCTTCGCATCTCTAACTAACCCGTCCTAGAATTGTTCGCTCCCCGTGCTCTGCAATAATAAAGTCTAAAGTTTGTATATTTCGATCTCCAGATGCCGAGCTGGAGGCATGGCGGGGCGCGGGCCGGGCTGCGACGGAGACGCAGGAGGCAGAGGACGAACGACGGGATGCCGAGCTGCTGGCCGCCGTGAAGTCCTCCATGCAGCAGTGGGAGAAGAAGAAAGCTCGCACTAGGTAAGCTAAGACCGCTTCATTGGCTAAGTGGCTTGGTCGTAGAAATCGGACGCCATAGGTTTTGGTTCGATTCCCACCGGGGATAGACTATTTGTAACAAGTTGGTTCTGGGTGTAATTCGTTCCTTGTCTAATTCCTATGTGCGTCGCCTTGATTTTTACGATTATCTACAATATAGCTTAAAACTTGGCGTTCAAACAAAAGCTCTTCCAAGGCAACTTACCGATGTTACAACAAATTTTAACACGAGTGACTAAGGCCTTTTGCACATTATAAGACACAAGACACCAGACAAGAAAAAATTTCTATGCGCGTGTCTGATCTGACATTAGAAAAAAATTCTTGTAATGTGTATGGTCTCATATAACAACCAATGCGACTGGATATCTTATAAGACATTTTTCATAAGACAAGAAATTTTCTGATAATGTGCAAAGGGGCTAAATCTGGCGCACTAAACCGCCCCTTTGATCGAAAGATTCCCGAAACGTAAGAAAGATTTTGATCACATTTTTTTTGGGTTTTTGGTGACAGTACCTTTACGAAATCAAGGAAACATTAATGCCGAATGGTATTCTATAAAATGCTAGGCTGCTAGGCAGTATATAGTTTTACTGCTTCACCATGACAAGCACTCAATGCTCACACTCAATGCTCACACTCAATGCTCAAAACGAGGGACTTTCTGTACAACACACCGCGCAAAGTATAGGTAACCCTTCTTATAGTACCGATTAGGTGCAGTATGATTTCTTTTTATTACCTAAAATAAAAAAATAACTCAAAGGAAAATCGTTTTTTTCTTCAAAAGATGCACTATCTGCAGATTTGTTACATCTTTTTCCCGAAATCGTTATTTCCTTATATTTTTTCCATTCGATTCGAACAGACAGACAATCGACGAGGTGTATGATGCGGACTAGAAGAAATGTTGTGTCTTTCTGAGTGCCCCACGTAGCTGAGTGGTGACCATTCAGACTAATCCCGCACTAAAATCCTTCATTATACGCCAAATGTTAACAGGCTGTTAATAATGATAGAAAGCTAGAATAACAATTCAGTGTACACACCTTGTATTTCAGATTGAATTAGATACTCGAATGAATAGTGAAAGTGATTGATTTATCATTCAACCTCTGACAGTAAATAAGCACTAATAACTTGCTAAACCACTTACAAAAACTTTTCATTACATACTACTTATATATACAGACGTACAAGAAATAGTCATTTTTATTTGTATATGAAGTTATTGTGACCTTGTAAAAGTAGGTATTACATCTGTGATATTACGTTATACGTAACTTTCAAGCTGCCGAAATTATTGGTTTTAATGGGAAATAATTATTTATACCTGATATTTATTCCTAATTCTTCTTGAGTTCCATACAGACTCTTCAACCGACTTCTTTAAAAAGCATCCCTAATAAGGAACATGAACCTGAAATTGATGACAGACTAATTTGCAAATGTGTTTCATAATTTCCCCTGGATGAATAAAATCGGTTTAATTGGGCCCTATTCTAAATTCTAATGCAGCTCTAAAATTATCTCTCTCACTGGCAGACAACAATGAAAGATACAAAGAGCTAAGTTAAGTGATGATATATACTAAAAGTGTGCGATCAGAATGAATCCGTTAGAGTTGGGACATTATTGTGGTTTAAAATGCTTCATTCCTTCCTGATTATTGACTGAATACCCCAAATGCTTACAAGTCATGCTTGTCAGTATCATAAGGTAAGAAAATTCATCTCGACTGCGGTCTAATTTTTTACTGTCCGTTATTAATATTATACTAACTTTAATAAGTTTTAAAAGGCATAGAAGATATTTTTCAGCGAAACGTGTAAAAATCGAAAACATGGACCCAGCTTTCACTCGAATCTTAATTCTCACTCAGGCAACAAACTTTCTATTGTGCAAATTCATTAATTTCGCGACTGAATGCGTAAAGTATTATCGTTCTCATGTACATAAATATTGAAGGAAACTACATTCACATACGTATACTCATTAATTACCTTACAACTAAATGTAAGTAGGTGATATACAGTGTTCAAAGTTGCAACGATATTAAAAATCATCGAAAATTTGCAATATATGTACTTAAATATACGTACGATAAGTAATGGAATAACCACAATTGTAAATAGCGCAATTTTTTTATAACAATAAATTATTACGAGTATGGTCTTGCTTGAGTGTCAGCATAGGTCAAGTACTTATTTGTATGACTGCAAGGTCTACCAGTGGCATCAGTAAAAACAAGTGAACTCGAATGAATGTCACTGTTGCAGTCTTTCCTTAATATTTATGAGTTAAAAAAACGTACTAGAGATATTAACCTTTTCCAAGTGTTTAAGGTAATTATTGAAACAGTAGTTACTAATTACGAAATGCGAGTTTATTTGGCCTGGTTCCCTCACCAACCAACTAAAACGTAAACTTTGGGTACCTATTCATTTAAGCAATTCTTCCCCACTATAAAACTAGTTGTGTATTTTAAATTCTTACTAGACAATTTAGTTCCTAAATAAATAGGTATATTTACGTTTTTTGTTTGACTAAAACCGTAACTGCTCTGCTCTCTTTCGACATAGTTTGTTGATACATAATCGAAAACCATCCCCAACAACCAAGAAGCATCAAAATCTGTTATATAGATTACTATGTGAATAATATGTTGATATAGATTACTGAAAAAATCTCTAATATTGCAGGATAAAGCGATCTCAAGGCAGCGTGTGCTACGGAGAATTCGGCTGTTTCGAAGATGCAGGTCCATTCGCGTACCTGGAAACCCTACCCAGTTCGCCGCAGGAAGTCGGAACACATTTCCTATTGTACTCCACAGTTAGCAGGTAAATAAATAATTTGTCTTTTTCTTCTTAGTCGGACACTCTTGAAATTGACCATCATCATTAGCCTGAAAGAGTCCACTATTGGACATAGGCCTCTCCCAAGGTACGCCACTGAACCCGATCCTTGGATGTTCTCATCCAGTCACTGCCAGCCGCCTAACGCAGATCGACGCTCCATCTAGCATAGAGGGGTGGGGGGCGGGGCGGTCCTACACTACGCTTGACAATAATTGATGACAATGATTAGATACCACTCAAATAGTAATATTTAGTATGCCTATATTTATCACAGGGGCGACCAGCCGTTACTGGCGGTGTCTGCGAGTAACATGTCAGCCGCGTGGAGCTGGGCGGCGCGCGCGTTCGACTCTGCGCGCCCCACACGCGTCATCGTGCACGGCTTCGGCTCCAACTGCGACAACGTGTGGGTGTACGAGATGCGCTCCGCCCTCATGGCTGTTGTGAGTACATCTCACGACAAGCTCATCAAAGCCTAAAGCTAGAAATCATGAAGATAAAAATTCGTTCACATCGTCCAGTTAGGAACGAACCTATGGTATCCATAGTATGTCTCATGTTGAACAGAGGCATCATAACAACGGTGTGCAGACCAGAACTCACCACGTAAGCTCAGTGCGGTTTGGTGAATTTTACATAAGCTTTAGAATTTCTACTTTCTACTTTCCTCCCGAGAAACCCGTATTATAATTAATAATAATAGATCCGAACGAAAATTGGTAAAAACTAATTGCAACTGGTCCAAGTTTGACGATCACACATGCAGGGCGAAGGCAATCCCAACTAGGCTTCCAATGGGTACTTATTTCGTAGAGGCCAAGACTGTTACTTTCCCAGCTTCCCCTTAAGATCTCCCTACACTTATCGCCGCAGAAGCCCGTCGTAAACGGCGTTATCTCAACATAATAAAGGTTTTAACTACGTCGTATATATTTCGTTGAAATAAAGCTGTTTCTGGTGATTGGACTGGCCGATTACGCACAAGTGTAGGGAGACCCTTAGTGCCCCGAAATGGTGCACCACGTCTTATTATCTCAAAACTAGAGACGAATTCTTACAAGTTTATTTACTTCCAGGAAGAATGTAACGTCGTGTGCGTGGACTGGGAGGGCGGAGCTACGATGCCCAACTACCTCCGCGCCGCTGCCAACACGAGGCTCGTGGGCAAACAGCTAGCAATGCTGTTACAAGGTAATCCGCCTTGAAGGACCCACTACCAAAAGTTACCTGGCAGTGATTTTAAATAAATATCTCAGACATTCACACCAATTATCCAGTCCCAAACTAGGCAGAGCCTGTGCTATGGTTACTAGATAACGGATAGACATATTAAATAAATACATAAACATCCAAGACTTGGGTACAAACATTCATATTCATCATACGAACATCTGCCCCTAGCGGGATTCGAACCCGCAACCTCCGGCGTGGCAGTCCGAGAGCTACCCGTTCCGAAACGGAGGCCGTCAAATGTGTTAAAATTTCAATTTTCCAAGGAAAATAAACGCAGGTCTTAGTGACATTTATCACTGTTAAGTTTTCTCTCTAGATCTCGCAGACTATACCTAAACTATCCAGGCCGTTCCCAATAGGAAAACCAACACAATGATATTTTAACATAATTGTTTCAGGTTTCGCAGACCACATAGATTTGCGGTATGAAGACGTCCATCTGATCGGGTTCAGTCTGGGTGCTCATGTAGCTGGGTTCGCTGGTTCCCAACTAAGGAATATCAGTCGAATTACAGGTAGGTGATCAATTGTTTTTACTACTTACTAGCTGTGCCCGCGACTTACTACCAGCAAACCACTGAACCATGATCTGATGCCATTTTTTATAAGTATACTCCAAGCTTTGGACATGCTCAAAACAAAGTAAAAAAAAAACAGATTAAAGGAATTGCGTATAAGTAGTAGTCAGAGCTACAACCGCCCTCTCTACATTCCACTCCTGCCCTCAATTTCATCCCTCCCTCTAAATGTAGTCCTCACTCATAGCAATCCAAACTTATACTACTCCGAATCCCGTTGAGGACTGTACTTCTTAGTTGTAAAACTTTAAATTCGCATATCATTGGAATGAGTGAGCTGATTGCGATGAATTAAAGACAAATGTACTCGTAGTTTCTTATTTCCACAATTACACATATGTACATAACACAATACCTATTTCCGCTGCCAAACAGTGATGTCTATAAGAAATAATTCGGAGTCCTCAGGGTGGCACAAAACACTTGATAAGGTGTTTTCCACCTTTAGGTTTTGCACACAGCAATTCAAATAAATAAATATCTCAGACATTCGCACCAATTATCCAGTTCCAAACTAGGCAGAGCCTGTGCTATGGTTACTAGATAACGGATAAATGTTGCAGGAGTTGGTAGATAATAGTTATCATTGCCGCTGTGAGTTGGTGGTGAATGAATGCGAGAGCTAAACTTCTTCCCCAGGTCTAGACCCGGCCGGTCCACTCTTCGAGTTCCAGGACCCGCGAGCGCGGCTGGACCGTACTGACGCCAAGTTCGTGGACGTTATACACTCTAACGGTGAAACCCTGATCCTGGGCGGGCTGGGCGCCGCGCAACCGCTCGGTCATGTCGACTTCTACCCTAATGGAGGCAGGGTGCAGCATGGATGCTCTAACTTGTAAGTACATTAAGATTATGATGTAAGTTTCAAAGATATAATAATAATTTAATTTTTCGTAAGATTGGATAAGATAATTACTGTTAGAACAGAAAAGAAACAGTACACAATTTCTTGTGTCTTTTCAATGTGGCACACTGTTCATATCAAAGACCCATTTGACCACTTACAATTTTAATAATACGAGAATAAAAAATAATTAGTCTCATCTACTCTTAGCAGAAAGGGAAAAGGCATATAGGAAGTGATTCCACGTGATTATCACCGAAATTCGTTAGAACAACTAGAAGAAATTTTCAAAAACAGCGCGGAATAACTAATAATATTCAATAAATTATGCAGTTTATGTACGAAGACTACTTTTCTTTATGTCTAACGAATTATCTATCTAATGTGATATCTTTTCCTAGACTATAACAATATCTTCAGATCTGACAAATGTTTTAAACAACAGATTCGTCGGCGCAGTATCGGACCTGGTGCTACCGTGGGCGGCGGCGTCGATCGAGGGCCGCTCGCTGTGCAACCACCGGCGCGCCTACAAGTTCTTCACAGACTCCGTCTCGCCAAAGTGCCACTTCCCCGCCTTCCCGTGCACCGACTACGACGCTTTTCTCGAGGTTTTGTATAGTCAGCTCCCTACACCTGTCGGACCTTGTTTTACCGTGGGCGGCAGCAAAACTAAAAGGCTGGTCGCTGTGAGCACCACCGACCACGCGCTTACAAGATCTTCCATCATCATTAGCCTGAAAGAGTCCACTGCTGGACACAGATCTTTACCCTTTAGTAATTACGAATATCGTTTTAGCAAGTATTTTTCAATACTCCGGATTTTATTTAGCTAATAACGTAAAAAAAAAAAACATTTTTTGGAAAAACACTTTTTCGTAATTAGCTTGTTCTGTTGACTACGGTACTATTACAAGTAATATGTGCCGGATACAGTACACTCATTATTACTACAACCAGTGAACTCTTCCATTATCAAATTAAAACTAGCTTACGCCTAATCGCCAAAAAAATTACGTGTATAAATACTACTACTACTTTTTTTTATTGTAAACTAGCTATTGCCCGCGACTTCGTCCGCGTGGACAACATTCAAAATTATGAAATATTTCCCGTAGGAGTAAGATGTTTTTCGGGATAAAAACTATCCTATATCCTATTCCAGGACCTAACCTATATGTGTGCCAAGTTTCATCCCGATCCGTCCTGTGGTTGAAGCGTGATTTAGTAATAAACATCCAAATATCCAAACTTTCGCATTTATGATATTAGTAGGATAGGATACTGTATGTTGCTTTTTGTTTTAGTTTAGTTTTATCTTAATTTATTTTTATTTAAGTATAATTTAATTTCGAATACAATTTTTATTGTTTATGAATAAATAAAATGAAACGAAATGGAACTCATGTGCAAAAATGATTGGATTTTGTTGACCTCACTATACTGCGTGCTTAATCTACACACAAAAAAGTATATGCACACTACAACAGGTGACGGTGGCCCGTCAAAGCTTTCCCGTACTATTATTTTCCACGCTTACAACATAATGTTACAAGACTGATAAGTATATTTTTTTTCTTCAGTTGCTAACTCATTACCATTTACTGCACAGGGCAAGTGCTTCCCATGCGGGCCGGAGCGCCGCTGCGGCAATATGGGGTACTACGCGGATCGCTCCCTCGGCCGGGGGCAGCTCTATCTGCTTACAAGAGAGGAGGAACCGTTTTGTGGTGAGCAAAGTCAAAAGTCTAAGTATTTATTGCTTAAAAAAATTTGATGTTACAAAATAGTCGATTATTTTAGTGCTGGAAGTTTGTTCCTTCGTTTCGTCTTAAAGGCAGACCTAAGAAATGGTAACAGTTAAAAATTACGTGCATGAATGTACCAAGTGTACCATGTTCGATTAAAGATTTTGACTTTGCCTATGGTCGAGCAACTGGTATACGATAGTACGTAATAATTAAATGTGTTTAAAATTTTCTAAGCTCACCAATACCACGTGTCGGTGTGGGCCGGCAGTAAGGTTGGGGAGAAGCCGAATTACGGTCGCGTCACGCTCACGCTACACGGGGACTCCGGGCTCAACGAGTCCTTCCCGATGACCAAGTAAGTTTACAAGAAGAACTCATTATTATACTGTCCTGCAACCAAATAAGACCGCAAATTGTTTTAGCAAACCTAGACAAACAAAACATTTTTGGAATTCTAAAAAACCATTTTGACCCATTTTTTGGCAATTTCCGGAAGGTTGCCAAAAGATTTAACGACATTATTTGGTAGCAGGGCGGTATAATGTGTATCATCACTACACGGAAAAACGTACATTTTTAAAGCGGAAGAAGAAGAAGCGATAACTGTATGTACGTTCGATGTTCGTTCGTAGAAGCTGCATTCAGTAATGCAGCTCCCTCCATGGCCCATGGACCATGGGTTTACTATTGTTTGAGGATGGGCTTGCGCTTGCGCCTGTGGAGGCGAAAATGAAGCGGAAGATTGCGATTTTCAAACAGACCAATTGTGATTCTGTACAGTCAGAAATAGCAAAACGTAACCTCTTTCTTTCAGACGTGAAGATACATCAAACAGCAGCGTGCGCTTCACGCGCGTGCTCGTGCCGCACCCCGCGCTGGGCGTGCCGCTGCGCGCCACCGTGCACTACGCCGGCTACTCGGGCTGGCTGAGCGCCGGCCTCAAGGCGATACACGTCGACAAGCTGCTCATCGCCGACAGCTTCGGGAAGACGTGAGTCACGCTTTACACTCGACACGAGCATTAGCATGCGCTTCACATGGATACTGAGGCTGGGGTGCTCTGTGCTCTGTGCACCGTGCGATAAGTCGACAAGCTATTCTGTCGACGACTGGAAACCAGAAAGAGCATACTTTGCACGAGTGGCCAGCATCGCACAGTGTTATACTTATGCTAACTGAAGCCTAATATAATCATTGTAGTTTAGAATCCCAATTAACAAAATCTGGGTATATTTTTATATCGTACTCAGCAGCATTTTTTCCACAGGTCATCTTTCTGCAAGAAAGGGATGCAACTGCTTTCAGATGAATCTGTCGAACTACCGCTTTATCCCGGAGGCTGTCAAATACAAGAGGTTCGTAATTTTTCTCCAAAAATAATTTCATTGACCACTTGACTGGACTCTTATGACCATTTTCAATTCCAGGACGAGGAACCTTTGAACTCGACGAGCAGCGAACGAGACTACATCATTAGCGCGGAGAACGTGACTAAAGAGCCTCCTATAGATCCTCATGACAACGAATTGCCCGAAGACGTTCCGCAGCGACCCTTCCAGGTCGTCGACACTTACGAGTGGACCGGGGGAGAGAATTCCGGAAGAGCTTTCGGCGTGACTAACACGAAGACAGCTCCCGGTGGAGCCATAGAGATCGCCGAGCCCGTTCTCAAGCCTCGTCCGCGCAAAACACCACGCCACAGAGCCGATTCAGACGACCCTCCGGAGATATCGGAGCCGTTGCTGCGGCCGACCCAGCCACCTCGCTCGACCACACAGGCGCCCTCGAGACGGGCCAAAAACTACGATATGTCCACTACGGCTACCTACGATAACCCGTCGTCGGGAGAGCGAGCTGAGAAAGAAGAAACCAGCTTCGCAGTACAATTTCTACCGGCGCGACTCGCATCCTTCATTTCACGAGCCGAGCGCTACGCTAGAGACACTCTTTTACCGTTAGTATCGGCTTACGCGCCTCGCTTGCCAATCTTCGGGTCAAGGGAACTTATGAAACCGACCGCGAGGTACATACCGACAGAAGAAATAAATGTTACTAGTTCGGTGCCGGTGCCGATGCCTACTTTAGAGATGAAGATCGAAACGCTTCGGACTATGGGACCTCCTGGGCAGAAACGAGACATAGAATCCCCCGAAGATCCTGAGATAATGACGTCAACTACGACGACTACGACGCCGTCGACAACTACTGAGCAATTTAAACCAGCTCAAGCAGAGGTGTTCAAGGTTGTTACAGGCCCGGCTGCGTCGACTAGCACCGCCTTGCCACCTGTAGCTTTGCGAAGCGACGGTGAGAAAATAGTCATAGTGTATCCTAGTAACGCGAGAGACGAGCGGAAAATTCGTTCGCATTCGTTCCCAGAAGAGTTGCAGTTCGAAGTGTTGTACCGCCATACGGCGGCACCAGCGGCTGTGAGAGTAGACTTGCCTACGTTCGCCCCGCCCACCACCTCTCTACCGCCCAGCTCTACGTCACATCTAAAGGATTTTAGATACATTCCAGTGGCGTACCCAAAATCAAAACAAATAAATGTAGACAGTAATCCAACGTGATATGTTTTGAAGACATTAGAAGATAAACTTATTGGTACACAATTTGTGTTATGTTTAGGACGTCTAATCACAGAGCCGTAATTAAAGTACGGGCAAGAAGTTATGTAGGTTGTGTTATAGTATTTTTCAATCATACTTTTATTTTGAAAACTTATATGTGATGCAAAATTCTTCCCAGTGTGAAATTGTGTTGAAAATGTCAAAAATGCCTAATATTGTATGAAAAGCCTTATATTTATGATAAAATTGTTCTTGTAAATATTTTAGAAATAACGTTTAGAATAAGAGACTATTTTATAATAAAAACTTATTTATTATACATCTCCACTTCACTTTAACGACCTTAAATTACCTTAGGAATATAGTACTCATCGAACAAAATTGAATTACCTGAATTCATTAGAAAAATAAACAGTCACTAAGCTTCACGAACTAAAACAAAATGACTAACTAAATATATGTACTAATTATAATTAAAGAATAGAAATATCACAATCAAATAATTAGAAGTGCGTGAATTATAACTATCATCCTATGGTATTGATAAAAAAAAAAACAATTTGCATTGGTCGTTTGCAGTTACATGGAATAGCAACTATTTCTCATTGAAATTACTATATATATTTGAAATAGTTCACTGGAATACATAAAATGTGGAGTTAGTGCTAAACATCCAACATGTTCTGCCATATTGCGGCGCACCTTCATAAAGTCTAGAAATATAATTATGTCAAATGTTTGATGATGAAAATCGCTTCAAATGATCACATACAGACATTCATACACACATAATACCTTGTATTAGACATATTCGCTTGGTAACACGACGCAAAATAGTGAAATAGCAATAAGTTCTGGAAAATCGCGAACATATTTACCGCTTTTTGGAAACTTATTACGAACTGGGAACTTTTCATGCAATATCCAAAGTTTAAGGTTTTTAGATAATGAACAAAAATCGCACGACGAATAGAGTTTTACACTTTACCAGTCGATGGCTTCAAGTTGGCTGTAATAGTCTGTTACCAGGTCTTTAACGTGTGACAAACCACAACAAACTACATTATAATATTCAAAATCACTTTAGCATTATTCCCATAGCAACGAGAATAACAAACAAAATCTAATAAATAAAATCGTAAACTTCGCGTGTCTGTACATTGAAGATATTTGCAAAAAAAAAATTGGGGGGTCTAAGGATAAGCAACAGAACACATTTCGATCATTTTTGAAATTTTTGTCTGTTTGTCTGTTTGTCTGTTTGTCTGTTTGTCTGTTTGTCTGTTTATCTGTTTGTCTGTTTGTCTGTGAGTTTGTGCACGCATCACTTAAAAACTACTGATCGGACTTTGATGGACTTTTCACAGAAACATGGGGCTTAACTTGGTGTAACATATAGGCTTTATTTCATTGCAATCGGTGCAGTCAATCAAAAGTTATGCGAATTTATAGTTCTCGCATACACTGTGAGGAGTGTAGGCTGTAAATGCTCGACTGAATTCGTGAGCGGTAGCGAGAGCGGGTATCGTACCAATGTAATGTGAGATTTTGAAAACTATAAATTCGCATAACTTTTGATTGAGTTAGTCGATTACGATGAAAAATCTGGAGCTGGATCTGGAGCTGGTTCTGGTTCTGGAGCTGGATCTGGAGCTGGAACGGGACCTGGACCTGGACCTGGACCTGGACCTGGACCTGGACCTGGACCCGACCTGCCCCTGCACCTGCACCTGCACCTGCACCTGGAGTGGGATAGGGAACGAAAGTGGGAATGGGAGCGGATCCTGTAGTCCACGCGAGCGGAGCCGCGGGCACAGCTAGTCAATAATATAAAGGCAGATGTTCATGTTTATGTGTAGACGTTTATGTTTGTTGCTTGATGACGCCATAACGGCTAAACGGATTTTGATGAAACTTGGTACAGTGACAGCGTGTATCCTTTAATATATAGGATATTTTTTTGGCGCGTGCGGAGTCGCGAATATAAGCTGCATTGTTGTAGGAAAAGGTAAAGTACCGCGCAGCGATCCAAACATGGATACTGACGGTAGGACTGATCCACAAGTTTAGTCGCCCAGCGAGCTACGGAGAGGGTTTCTTTGAAGGATGTGATCCGCAATGAGAGGATCCGACGAAGAACTAAGAACACCGACATAGCCGCCAGATCCACCCACGACCTAAAAGTGGTAGTTGGATACAGATATAGTAGGACCAGTGGTGTTGGCGATCCCTTTGTTGCAGACATATGTCCAGCAGTGGACTTTGAAAGGCAGATATGGTGATGATCTAGAAGTGAGTAGAGCGCACTAATTGAGGAATGTCAAACTTGAAACCATCGACTAGTACCATCGCGACCCTTACTACTGTCAATATTACAAGTGAATTACTTGCATTTCTACTTCATGTACTTGTCGGAGTGTTGAGTGAGGATCCGCGCGGAGGATTTGGCGTCGAGGAACAGGGTGTGGACGGCTTGGATGTGCGCGGGGGCGATGCGCTGGGCACCGTCGGCGCGGGCCGTCAGCGCCGCCGGCGTCAGCAGCTGGGCAGCGTATCTGGAACGATGGATCAAACGGTATTTAAGTTGTAAATTAAATTTTGTATGCACACGCAAAATTCGATCGCCTCGTTGGTCTCCTAGTGGCTTGGTCGTTAAGACTCGATCGCCAGAGATAGAGTTCCACCATGGACACAGAGTTGTGAACTTTGTACTAGTTAGCCCGGATTTGGGAGAGTGTGAAATGTTTTATTCTTGTACCATTCCTATAGTACAGGAGAAAACTATAGTTTGCGATTAGGTAAGTTTATGAAACAATAAAAATGAATCTATTACTTAAATATTAAGAAAATCTGAAGTCTAAACTAGTTATTTAAAAAAAAAATTACCTTAAAGTGCTGTTCGAGCCCACTTCAGATAGTGCGCTAAGCGCCTCGTCCTCTATGGCTATACCTTCAGTCGAAGCACGTAGTTTCA
Source organism: Esperia sulphurella (assembly GCA_947086405.1). Lineage (NCBI taxonomy): Eukaryota > Metazoa > Arthropoda > Insecta > Lepidoptera > Oecophoridae > Esperia > Esperia sulphurella. The sequence continues at coordinate 11,972,631 of OX352264.1, forward strand.
AAATCTAAAAGCATAGATGGCATTAGAGTTGATCCAATTAAAATCCTTGTATTAAGCATTTATTCCTCTTATATTATTTTTTAATTCAGTCTATAACACGTCCAACAAGCCGCTAACAGGCAGATGATTAGATTTATATGTTTTCTATTGATAAACGGTTGCAACAGTTCTGAAGTATAAAATCGATGCAGTTATAACGCACATATTTAGAAGAGTTCAAGAGTACGTTGAAGTGACAGTGGGCTGGTCCCATATGTTGGAGAACCGATTACCGTCGGGTTGAACGAGTTCTCGAGTGGATACTGACTGGGCAGGCGTAGTGTGGGACGCGGTTGCGTAAGACGGCTGGCAGTGACTGGATGAGAAGAACCTAGGAGCGGGTTCAGTGGAGCGCCTTGGGAGAAGCCTATACCAGCAGTGGACTCTTCCAGGCTTATGATGAACAATATTTTATATTCACCTGCAGAAGTTCAGATTTGTTATACGGCAATGTGCGTATGATGAGCAATCTATCCAACAGATCGAGAGGGATGCCGTGCGGCGAGATGATATCCTCCGTGCCTCTGAAAGCGGATTATAATTATTTTTCAAATTTAAAAAGTCAAAGAACATTAAATGTTTGTAAATTCGATGCTAAATACCTTTGTAACAGGTATAAGTATTTTATTACACTTTGTATTGAAATTCACATTTGTAAGAAAGATATTTGTATCAGACTCTAAGAACAAAGCTCTGTATATACAACTGTAGGTGTTGAAGCTTTTTCTAAATATAAATATATTTTTTAATACAGAATTAATCCTTTTATAGTGTGAGTTAACCGAAAAAGAAAACTGTAATGGGAAAATAGTGAACGACAAGTCTTGGAGCGTAAGGTAGTTTGTTACTAGTACCAGAAATGGTACACCAATGTTACCTGATTAGACAGCGACCTCTGTTGGTTGCAAAGATGACTATAGGTGCAATAGCGGACTCCAATGCGCGGTGCAGGTACGTGAATGTTTCTATGTCTAACATGTGTACCTAAAACAATTGCAAAGAACATTAGTCAAATTATAATTGTTAAAAGAGGCCGCAAAATTAAAGTCCGCAAAGTGTTCTTCATACACAATTATGAAATAATTATTATATAATAATTATCTCGATATTTTAGTAGGATCTTTTATGCTAAACCCCAGTCCACCAATGGTGCCCCAAACCGATTTGGTGGACTTCACATACGCTTTAGAATTTCTTCTTTGGCATATGCAGGTTTTCTCACGATGTTTTCCTTCACTGAAAAGCCTGTATTAATTAAACTCTAATTAAGTTTCGATAAACTCATTGCTACAGGGTTGGAACCCACGACCTCATGAACGTGATACGAGTGCACAGCTAACTAGGCTACCACCACTCATTACGAGGTAAGTCAAATAATAAATATCTCAGACATTCACACCAATTATCCAGTCACAAACTAGGCAGAGCTTGTGCTATGGTTACTAGATAATGGATACACATACTTAAATAATTATATAAATGAAATGAAATGAATCTTTATTGTGCATCAAGTTCAGGTAATTTTAAGATATGTAGTACAAGTACCACTAAACCCTACCTTTGCAGGTGTATACACAGAATATAAATTTTATACAAGTTAAATTAAAAGTAAAAACTGTCAAGAATAAAATGTCAAGAAGAATACAAATGTCAAAGTATCAATTCCACTAATAATGTCACTACAAATTATAAATTATCTCATTATTTTTATGTCAAGCAAATATTAAAAATAATTAAATTTCGATTATTTATAATTGCAATATTCCTGTATGCTATAAAAACACCTTTCCTCAAGCCATAATTTTATTAACTTTTTGAATTTGGTTATGTTCATCTGTTTAAAGGAGTCTGGCAGGTTATTGTACACCTTTATACACAAACATCCAAGACTTGGGTACAAATATTCATATTCATCATACGAACACTTGCCCCTAGCGGTATTCGAACCCGCAACCTCCGGCGTGGCAGTCCGAGAGCTACCCGTTCCGCCACGAAGGTCGTCAAACCTATTTAGCACTGTAATCAACATCAGAATATCGGTTATGTTACGCTCTGGGATGTCTCTCTCCTTTTAAAACACTTCATGATTCGCAAGTCACATCCTATAAACTCAATTTCATCATATATTTTTTTATAATATACACACCTCATCAATGAACAGCACTCCAGGCACTAATTCAGCAATTCCCTGGTCTATATATTTGTTAACTACTTTGTTAATTTCTTTCCTCAGTTTATCTGCAATGAGAACATCCTCAATTAAAATATCGAAGAAGTGTTTTTCAGCTTAGCATTAACACAGAATAAGTAATAGTACAAGTACAGAAGGCGTAGTTCCTAAGAAAGCTTGTTCAATTTACTTCCAAAATTCAATGCATGCGAATTTGAATCCTATGTGCATGGAAGAAAGTCAAAGTTACACTGAACCGATAGATCACGCACATATTGACAGTAGGACGCGATTCGCCGAGGTCTAGTACTTACGCCTTCTGACTGTGCAGCGGTGCGGGACTTTACTCAAATGCGTCACATCGCTATCACGACACCGACGGATTTCGCCGCGCTGCGTAGGTGTATTTTTATAGAAATAGAAAATAGGCCTGGCACTCAGAAAGAAGAAATACTTATTTCTTTCTTGGAACTTTGTCACGGCGAAAAGATTTCGCCTGCCTACAGTCGCACAGACAAGGCATATCTAATAAATAAAATCGTAAACATCGCGTGTCTGTACATTAAAGATATTTTTAAAAAAAATTGAGGGGTTTAAGGATAAGTAATAGATCACATTTCAATCATTTTTGGAATTTTTGTCTGTTTGTCTGTGAGTTTGTGCACGCATCACTTAAAAACTACTGGATTGATGGACTTTTCACAAAAACATGGGGCTTAACTTAACTTTTAGTCTTTATTTCATCGCAATCAGCTAACTCAATCAAAAGTTATGGACATTTTTAGTTTTCAAATACATTAGTAGGTAAGGTTAGTATGCAATATATTGCATAATAGTATTTCCGTACAGATTGCGATGAGTTTGGATTACATTTGGAGCTGCGAGTAGGAATTGGAGTGGGAGTGGGAGTGGGAATGGGCGTGGGCATGGGCGTGGGAATAGGGGAGTGGGTGTGTGAGCGGGAGCTGGAGCGGAACGGAAGCGGGAGGGGAGCGGGAGCGAGAGCGAGAGCGGGAGCGGAAGTGGGAGCGGGAAAGGGCACGGGAGCGGCAGCGGGAGCGGGACCGGAGCGGGAGCGGGAGTGGGAATGGAAGCGGATTCTGAAGTTCACGCGAGCGGAGCCGCGGGCACAGCTAGTTTAAAATAATAAAAAAACAGTTAACATTGTCGAACCATAAATACATTCGTTAAGTCTCACCAGTGATCTCAGTCTTCTTTGGCTTCATCAGCTGCCCCATCATGGACATGATGTCATGTCCGCCCTGCGGCCTGGCGTTGGCGCAGTCCAGGTCGTGCAGTGTCACGTCCTGGACCACCTCCTTCTTCTTGTGAACGTCGCCTTTAGGCAGCGGCACGTATTCCTCTGCCTACAAGTACCAGTTACGTACGGTTATGCACAAGTAAAAATAATTCCTCCATCAAAACCAGTTAGTTACCTAAGCAGTCGAAGGGGTTTTAATTAACAGTTACTGATGAATGTAGAGAATAATTTATTCTTTTGTCCTAGGCAATGTTTATAATGGTTTAATTTTTTATAATTCCGGGAATTTATTTGCCGGCCCAATCATTTAAGTAAGATTGATATACAAACAACTGAAACTGGCTAGAACCATAAGCGTATCTCTTTGTAACATATCACCAAGTCTGCCTACTAAAGGTCTGCCTAGACTAACACTGCGCAGTGGAATAAAATATGCTATGCGTTTTGTGAGAATGCCTAAAGTGCATATTGCCCTATTCAAACTTAAGGATATATAGTGTAAGCAGACCTTAAAAGAGATAAACTCAGGCAAGGAATATTATAAGTGTACACTTAACTACTAGAGAAAAAATCCTAATTTTCTTTACACATTTTTATATTTAATTACATACCTCTAGATCAAATTCCGTAGCAAAGGTATCGCTCCGACCCTGGCGTTTCACAGCGCCCGAATTAGCTTCTATGTATATGACGTCACCCACTTCCACCTTCTCTTTTTGCAGAGATTCATAGATGGTTGGATCCAACTTCAGCTGTTTAGTACCCTTGGCGGTCTTCAGCCCAATGATCACATGAGAGACTGTCTTGCCATAACCTGTGGTCAAGGTAACATAAAAAAATGCCATTGTCTTAGCAGATCTATTTTGACAGCTTACAGATTTCATTGATGTGGCAGATACAAATTGCAAATTGTTCCATCTGCAAACAACCCAGTTGCTAATGAAGTTTCTTTGGGGGTTCAGATTTCAACACAGGAAAAAATAAAATTAAAAAATCGCAATGGTTGTGCGGATCAGTTGGAATCTGAACCCACACAGGAAACAGCCAATTGAAAAAAAATTTAAGTACCTCCAGAAGGATTTTCCATCTCAACAGGAGTAAGCTCTGTGACTTCCCCCTCATACACTTCTTTGGTCTCGCGTATGCGGAGGCCTATGGCTCGACGAAAGTTCTCCATCAGCACCTCGGTCTTCTTTATTTCTGTACTGTACACTTCGCTACCCACCATGGGACAAAATGGCACCTGAAATAGTTTAATGTGAAATTGCTATTGGTAACAAAAATAATGATCTAACAAACTTTAATCCTTATTATTATATCCCGTATATATATATATACTAGCTGTTGCCCGCGACTTCGTCCGCGTGGAAAACTTAACATTACACATTCTTATGTATTATGTGTTACTAAATCCTTAAAGAAATCTATTAATCTGGTTATGCATTAAAAATATTAATATACATAAAAAAACATACTATCCAATTGAGAACCTCCTTTTTTGAAGTCGGGTAAAGATTAGCGTTCCGGCGGCGGTTTCGCCCGTTGGAATACAGTTTTTTAGGTTTCCGTAGCCAAATGGCAAAAAACGGAACCCTTATGGATTCGTCATGTCTGTCTGTCTGTCCGTCCGTGTGTCACAGCCACTTTATTCCGAAACTATAAGAACTTACTATTGAAACTTGGTAAGGGGAAGTATTCTGTGAACCGCATTAAGATTTTCACACAAAAATAGAAAAAAAAACTTTTTTTTGTTTTAATGTTTAAATCAAAGTTACAATGAACTACAATAACTTTTATATTATGTTACTTGCTGCTACGGAACCCTTCATGGGCGAGTCCGCACTTGGCCGCACTTGGCTCGCACTTGGCCGCTTTTTTTTAAAATAAAGTTGACATTTACATTTATCATGAATTAAAATATTATCATATAATCAATAAAAAAAAATATATTTTAATATTGTGCAAATTAGGTCATATTTCCTTCCCCCCCTCCTCCAATTTCTCCTTTCCATACCCTTTCTTTCTTTCCTTCTCCATTCCCTTCCCACAACGTTGAAAACCCTTTCCCCCACCCCTCCCCTCTCCCTACTCCTACCTCTCCCCCTTCCCTTAACCCACCCCTTCCTACACCCTTTATTTACCACTGCCCCCTCATTTTTCCTCTCTTACCCTAATCCCTCTATTCTTTTCCATCCGACTTCCTTCCCCTTCTATTCCCTTCCTATGTTGCATATCCAATTAACTGTACAATAAAATGTCTGTCAAACTGCTGGACATGCCTTTCCCAATGAATGCCACAACGCCCTACAGATCCAGCCGCTTCCGGCCACCATCTTCAGGTCGTCCATACACCTGGCGGCAGGGCGTCCCACCCTGCGCGTGGGACGTCGCGTCCCACTCTAGAACCCGTCTGCCCCAACGGCCGTTCGGTACTACTACAGATGTGACCTGCCATTTCAGCTTACTAATTCTTTTGGCTATGTCGGTCACCTTCGTTATTCATAGGATCTCCTCATTACGAATCATATCCCTCATAGAGACCCCGAGCATTGCCCTCTCTATAGCTCGCAGAGCCACTTGAATCTTGTGGATCAGGCCCACCATCAGTGTCCACGTCTCCGCGCTGTAATCATGACAGGCAGGACGCACTGATTAAAGATTTTTGTCTTTAAACATTGTGGAATAGGTGACGTAAAGACTTGACGCAGTTTTACGAATACTGCCCACCCTAACTGGATTCTTCTGTCAGCTTTTGAAATTGATCCTACCCAACTATATTGTCTGTCCTAGGCAGACGTACTCCTGAACAGCTTCGATATTGACATTGTCGACGATCACCGGTCTAATACAGGGCCACTAATTATCGAATAGCGAACTTTTAAAAAAAAATCTATAAATGAGTTTTAAAACATCTCTGTCACTTTCTGTCAAGTTCTTGCAACGACCAGTAATGTTGAACTACACTTTCATACAAATGATATGAAATGAGAGGTCAACTTGTATATCAGCATCCTGACATTTTATTGAGATATGACTTATACCAGTATGAGGCCCGAACTCAAAGCTATTAAACAGTGAAAACGCCGTCAAATTCTGTTCAGCAGTTTCCAAGATTAGCCCGTACATACATACATACATACAGACAGATAAGAAATTTTTTAATTATATTTTTGGACTCTACTGGTCTTCAGTAACGTCCGGGCAGTGACATTTTTTTTTTTACTTTAATGTACAGATTCGCTTTTCTTTTGTTTTTTCTACTCTTTTATTATATGTATAGATTACGTATTATATCCCCGCCGCCCGATGAGGCAGAAGCAGCTGGATGAGGAGAGCGGAGCACCAGATGTGGTGGAGTTCACTGGGGAAGGCCTATGTCTAGCAGTGGATGTCTAATGGTTGATATAATAAATCTCGTATTTTGTTATACAAAGAGTTGACAAGTTAGCGTAAATTTTTTACTATATGAAGATGTTTAACCACAGCTATCTCAATACTATAAAATAAAGAACTAGAATTCTAGTTACTGGCTCCACTGATGCAGGTTTTATTTTGAGATACATCCACTCTGATGTCCCTCCTTACTTTGTCTGTAGCGAGAGTGTAGGTAGAGCAACATGTGCTCCACCATCTCTCTCTAGAAAATATAATATAACTTACTTTATTGCCTAATTCCTGAGCGATAGCCAGTGCAATGGCAGTCTTGCCTGTACCTGGTGGACCGGCGAACAGCAGGGCACGTCCTGCCATTTTCTTGCTTCTTATCATATCTACTACTATGCCAGCAGCCTGAAACGGAAAAAGGGGAGGGTTGGATAAAAAACAGTTTTTTCTTATATAAAACATGATTTAAACCATGTTTTAAACGATTTAAACAGTTTTAACAATAAAAAAACATGTTTAAAACAGATGTTTTAAAAACTTTGTCTCAAACATGCCAACTTTTAATTTAAAAAGCAGGATTACAATTTTTAAAGTAAGTTTTTTAATATTCTCCATTTAAAAAATTCTCTTCAAATGTCTATACTCTATTTTGGATTAAGTACACTGCAATGCAACGAGGTGGTCAGACCCGGTGAGGAGGGTGGCTGGCGGATCATTATATGAAGCAGTGCGGCTGGCCAATGACCGCTATGCGTGGAGGCACATTTTATATGGTCATGTCCTCAGCAGTGAGGGATCGAAAGAGAAGAAAACACTTCAATATTTTTAGGAAACCTTATTATATCACAGTATTAATTATCTTTTTGAAAGACAAAGAGATATTCTGCCTTTTATACAACAAGCTTAATTACGATTAAGTAGCTCCTTATTGTCTTATATGACAAAATATGTGTGAAAAAACAGGAAGCAAGTGTTTTCAAAATATTTCTATAATTACTATATTTAGGATTAAATATCTTTGTAATAGTAGTAGAACATGCATCCTTTTAAATGACTCCTCGCACCAACTAGTTGAAATAAATGAGAAACTAAGTCGATCAGCCACCATCTTTATGAAGTCACAACTATTCCCTCCACAACTTAGGGGATAATGACAAACAGTTTTGCACTTTGCAGATCACAAGGTAACATTCATATTATATAGAAGCAGTGGCCTAAAAATTGTCATTTAAATGATTTTCACACACTATTATATTGGTATAGTTACCAACAATACCAATCACTATGGCAGACTTATATGTTTTAGAATCTTCATCCCATTATTACCTATTACAGTTATTCAGCACTACACTGATATATAGACATTTTAGTCTCATCATAATTTCAAGTCAATAGTATAGCATCAAGCATTGATATCTTATTAAGGATACTGCTCCACACCATGCCTTTAGTACAATGAGGTTTATGTAAGATCATTTCCTTAATTCTAGTCTATATTTCCTATTCCAATTTTAATAGTTATAAAAAAAATGGCACCACTACTACTTGGCGGTGATTCTGCCAGTGTCATAATAAGAAAGATCACGATCAGTGTATACAAAAGCACTATGAAAAGACTCCGAAAAATTTCACTTTCAGACGTGAAAATTTTTGTTCACCGTCGACCAATGTGAAGCGTAAAAACGATTTTTGAGACATTTTGAAAAAAAAACTTCAGTGCCACCTTTTGTACACCCTAACCAAAAAAAGAATTAAATATTTGGAAATTTTCACATAACACTCCCTAGTAACCGGAATGTAACCTCAAAGTTAGATCAATATTCTTCAAATACCGAATTATTTTCCTATCAAATAAAATACAGATATATTATAACTAGACTAGTGCAGAAATGTTGTATTCAGATTTTTGCATTCCAAGAGCAATAAATAGGTACCTCTCTTGCGGACTCTTGGCCCACGAGACCGGCTGCCATCTGAATAGGAACTCCATTTTCGTCCAAACCCAGACCTTTTACGTGACTGTGGGCTGATATTCTTTGAGTTTTTGCAGTACTTTTAACTTCTTCGATCTTCATTGTGCGAAAACTTTAATAAATACTTTTATTTTCCAAAAATCTCCACACACGACAACTGACTGAACCAAACTAACGAACGAAACAAAAAAGAACGAATGATAAATGAATGGCGATTTGAAGTGTGTGTTCAATAAGCAAGTTTGGACTGTGGTTTGGATAGGTTTGTGACCGGGACGACCGGGCGGCCCTATTCAATACAAACGTCATGAACGAATTTATAAAATTCAACAAAACAAAGACAGCACTGTGATCCTTCATGTCTCTTTTTAACTCATTGGTTACCGCTAACTCGATCTTCCTCTTACAGTATCATTCAAGAATATCTAATTCAATCACATATTCCACAATCATCTGTCTGTGATTGAATTTATGAAGAAAATTCATGAAAATTGAACTAAACTAAGAATTTAATTTTTAATCAGTGATTTTTTCCTAATGAAATGCGTGTAAATATCATATTTAAATTGTGAAATACGTTCTAATGTCAATAGTCGTTGAAAAACTAGCGATTATGTGTTGAACTGCTGCCGAAGTTATTATCTGATGGTTGAAATGGAGTACACTGCTCAAAATTTGGAATATGCTGTGTCTGTTTTCTACAACGGTGAGCAAACGGAACGGGCCAGAGCTCACGCTTGGCTTACAGCCGCGCAGCGCGTGCCTGAGGCATGGAAGTTCGTCTGGGAACTGCTGCAACCAAATAAGGTGAATAGCAACTTTAGAATTGTTTTCCATCACCTCCTGAAAAACTAAATGTGCTAATAAGTAGCGCTAAAGCTTGTATACAGATTCAAATTTTGCTATAAAAGTATATGCGCCAGTGGACCTATGTAAATATAGTTCAGCACCTAGTAGTAGTATGTATCGCTATCTAGCTTCCATTTATTAACAAATCATTTTAGTTGAAAAATGTTGGTCGCATAACCCTGGAATTAATTTTGACATTAAAGTTCACATTTCAGGTCACGGAAATTCAGTTTTTCGCGGCGACGACGCTTCACACAAAGATCCTGCGGTGCTGGAGTGAGCTCCCGCCAGAGAGCCATGAAGAGCTGAAGGACAAGATCCTGCAGGCTGTGCATGCTTACTCCAATGGCCCCAAGATAGTTACTAATAGATTATGTATAAGCGTAAGTAGTTAGAATTTATTTTAGTTGCTATTTTGTTTTAAAATATTTAATTTAAAATTAATTTTCTTCTATGAGTTCAGTTTCTTAATATGAAGTTTTAATTCTCATTTAATTATTTTCAAGTCTACATTCAAATCCCAGTATACTTTTGTTGTATTAATCTATCATTTATTATACTCCCTGCAGACACACATAGATAGCTATTAGGGATAAATATTTATTCTTTTATGTTATTTTCAGTTAGCAGCATTCATTCTACAGCAAGGCACTACAGACTTGGCTACAATATTACAGCCCCTGTCCACTGCGGAGAACACATCACTTTTGATGGAAGTTCTAACTGTTATACCTGAGGAGGTGAGAGATATCTCTTCAGAATAAATTTATTTTGCAGCCTGATCTTGACCACTGACCATCATTTGTTTTTAATTTTTTCTAACATAGTTTTATGTTTACCCTAGTTATCATGCTACAAATCTAGAATGAAGTAGCTTTGAAATGTTGGATCGCGCAAAGTGGCGATGCATCGTCTCTGTCCACCCCTCTGGGACCAGAGCGTGAGCATTATGAATGAATAAATGTAATTTATAATTGGTTGCGGACTTAGCTGAAAAATTTCAACAAGTCATTAATATTAACTATATTAATTAAATGAATAATAAAAAAATTAATTATGCTCAGATTTGAACTACTAAGCAACTGATGTCCTTTTTTTATTTATTAATTGGACTTAAACACCAGAGATTATGTGTTTTGATTCCCACTAGGGACAGACAAGTTTTTACTATTTGATTTAGTTGATCCTATCTGGGTGTTGTGTTTGTGAGTTTTCCTGTCCTTGTCTAATTTCCTAGTATAGGAGAAATTCCAAGTTTCAGATAAGGCAAGTGTGAAATATGTGTATATATGAAATACTTATTTATATTTGAAACAAATATGTCTGCCCATTGTGGCCATTATGGGAATTGCACCCAAGTTCCACATGTCCAACAAAACAACTTTTTAAATGTAATATATTTGTTCCAGTACAACAGTATGACAATGGGGTCGTCGCTACGTGCGAAGAACCGCTCGGCTTTGCAGCTGGCATGCCCTGCTGTTCTCGATGACATGTTGCGCTGTTTGCAGACTGTTTACAAGTAACTTGTTCAGTGCTTATGCACCTTTTTATAATTTTCAGTATAAAGTCAGGACTGATTTAAGTTACTTGGACTAGTTGAATGGCTATACACATGATTTTTATATACTTCGTTTCTCTGACTCAGTTACCCAAAGTGGGTATTGCATCAATAAAATATGTTAGGGAAGGTGTATGTTAAATAACAAACTTTGACAGGCCAAAATTACTTTAAACCATCGTCATCTTGTTGTGGACCTGGAGTAATTGGTAATAGCTAATTTAAAAATAATTTGAAAATAGTACAATTTAAATAAATTAATAAAATTATTGCACAAATAAAATAAAATAAAGTTTTAATTTTCTGAAGCTTAATTTACGGTTAAAACTGTGTTATGGATTTAAGCCATTTCTTCTAGACAACTTTTTAAATAGCTGTAAGTTTCCAATAAAGTTAAATCATGTAGTATATGTATGTATTAAGACGCGCCACTATAGCCTAACTTCTGTTCAGCATTCAGTCGCTTCAAGTCACCTTAGACAGAGCGTAGCTCCTAGCTGGGAGCCTCCCACACTAAGCCTTTCCAATTCCGGTCTCCACACGAGATCTCATCTACCCCAACAATACAGAAAGAGTACTAGGTGCACGATTCAGTTTGATCAAAGATAATATATACTAGGTTTGATGTATTTTTTTCCTTGGCTAAAGTGACTACAGCACCGAGCCACCGTCGGACGCGACTGTGCACTCGTGGCTGACGGCGGCCACGTGCGCGTGCAGCTGGCTGACGCTGGGCGGCGAGGACGCGCCCGACGGCGGCGGCAGCGCGGGCGCCCTGCCCGACCGCATGCCGCTGTGTCGCGCGCTGCAGGCCGTCGTGCGGGTTCTGTTCACGTGAGTACACTCGCTTGGTGCACACTCAACTGGATGCAGACCTATAGATACCATTTTAAACGGCCTGAGGTGACAAACGGACAGACAGCCCGCCTGATGATAAACGGTTACTGTCACCTGCAGGACTTGGATATTGAACTGTTGTCCAAATGCCACAAGTAAGTTTGCCACCCTGCGGAAACCCGGATATTATACTGGTTCTTCTACCCTCAAAACCGGCAAAATTCTAGCATTGCTGTTTGGCGGCAGAAATAGGTAACGAGTATAGCTTAGGTTATTACCACTATTATGAAGGATAGTGGGATTGTACTAGCAATAGTTCGTGAAGCTAGGACCGCATACCTGTGACTCGTCTGGATAGCACCGGACAGGCAATCAGAGTCCCTTAACACCAGTACGTTGTGTACGGCCTTAACAGGGTTATGGGACGTATTAAAAGGCTGTTGATTTTAATCAGATGGAACGAGGCGGTGAGCGACGCTGCGCTGGATGCGTGCGAGGCGTGCCTGTCGGCCGTGCGGGCGGCGGGCGGCAGCGCGCACGCGGCGCGCTACCCGGAGTCGGCGCTGCAGCTGGTGGCCGAGCTGGCCGAGCTCGCCGCGCCCATCATGCAGCGAGACAACGTGCCCAACTCCATCAACGAGGTCGGCCTACACTCTTACCTAAGTTGTTTAAGTTGCAGGCGATATCGCAGGGCCAAAGTAGTGCTGATCCCGGCTTAGAATAGGGCCAATCGTCCAATCTTCCCGAGGGTCGAGGCGACTGTGTGATTGCACCAGGGATGGGCAGCAGCGTTCTCCTGTGTATATTTTATCATTACTGCGATCACTAATCTGCCTGCCAAGCTTGGTTAATATCCCCCAATGGACAGCCTACTAATATTTTAAATGCGAAAGTTTGGACATTTGGATGTTTGTTACTCAATCACGCTTCAACCACTGGAGGGATCGTGATGAAACATAGCACACATATAGGTTAGGTCCTAGAATATAGGACAGTTTTTATTCCAAAAAAACATCCCATTCCTACGGGAAATACATAATAATTTGTTAAGTTGTCCACGCGGACAAAGTCGTGGGCAACAGCTAGTATTACATAAAGTTAATGTTATATAAGTACCCATTTATCATTTAAATTTCCTAATCAACGCAACCTACCTATTTCTATGACAAATTTTATGCCCAAAGATTGTCAGTAAGAAATAGCTTAAAGCGATACTATATTGTACTATTTAAACTTTAACTGTATTTGTTTGTGCAAAAAAGTGTGTTGTACATATTGTAACAAAACAAATCTATTTTATATGACATACTTCAATTGTTGTTTTTTTTATTATTATTTCATTTAACACGAATTAAATATATAACATGTAAAATACACTGGATTTTAGCGTACCTACCATAGAAATTTTAACATGTCTAAATAAGTTTCGGTTTCGGCCGATACTGAGACCGAGGCCAAAGATTCGGTTTCGTTTTCGGCTACAAATCGTGTTTCGGTCGGACACCAATAAATAATGTAACTACGTAATTGTCAGGAGCTGGTTTCTGCGCTGATAACGTGCTGCGTGTGCATATGCGAGTGCCACGCCAACGCGGTGGTGACGGCGGCGGAGAGCGAGCCGCCGCACGCGGGCGCGCGCGGCCTAGTGGAGGTGCTGCTGGCCGCGCAGGCCGCGCCCGGGCACTACCCGCTGCACGAGACGCGCTCCAACCTGGTGTTCGGCGCCTGGTACACGCTGCAGGTGGGTAGTACACGTTAAGCCTCATCGTCACTTACCATCAGGTGAGTTTGAGGTGAAGCGTAAACCCATCAGGAATAAAAAAAACGAAACATAAATATACGCCAATTAGAAATACCGACATTCTGTTTATTTGTCCCAGGACGAAATCCTGAATGTAATGGACAGCTCGCACAAGATCAACGGCGTGTGGCGCTGCGTGTTCTCCCGGCTGCTGACGGCGCTGGTGGGCAAGTGCGAGGCGCACGAGGGCGCGCTCACGCGGGACGACCTCGAGCTGCTGCGCTGCTACCGGCAGGACATCGCCGACACAGTGGTGAGTGTGGTGAGCCAACACAACATGCTCGCACCTGCGTCAAGTTTAAGTGCCCTTAGGACGCTGTTACCAATATGCGAATAGTATACCCAAATACAACGTCAAATAGCGATGTTGGCATTTAAGTCCATAAAGGTCCGGAGAGGGTGCCACTAGTGTTTTTAGATGGAGCCGATCAGTCAATCAAGACATTCTGACGGAGAATGACTTGATTGACTGATCTTCTTCTCCGTCGTTCCCTCACTGCTGAGGATCGCGACCGTATAAAATGTATTACTGTTTAATTGTATTGTATTATTTAGTAATTTTTTACTAAATTAAAATTTTATTGTTATCATTATTTTATATGGATTTATTGATCTGAAATTATTATTAATGTACGGTGCGTGGATTAATGTATGGTGCCTACATTTGGTGGAAACGCACGTCACCATCCACAACTATAAATAACATATCAATTACGCGACAGCGTGCTATTACCAATACAATTGCCAGAGACGTACAACTTTCAACTTAACTAAATAAACTAACTAAACATCCTGACGATCTTTGGATTCATCCCACTAACTACAAACAAACTACAGGTCCGTGCTGACACTCAGTAGCGGCCCATACAATTATTAACCACACCCCCGACACTCCATACAAGTGAGCAGAATTAATTACCTAGATTAATTTATTGTTCAAATTGTATTAAGTTTGGGCGTGGCTGGCCATCTTGTGTGCAGATGTACTGCTACGGCATATTGGGCGACTGGTGCTGGTCCACGGTGGAGGCTGCGTTCGAGGCGGCGGACAGCGAGGTCCGGCGGGAGGCCGCGCTGCACATCTTCGTGGCGCTGGCGGACGCGGCGCCGCACCAGCGCGCGCCGGACAGCCTCGTCAACATGCTGCAGCACGCCGTCGAGATCGCCGGCACGTCCACCAACAAGAGGACGCTCAACACCGCGCTCGACTGTTTAGGTGAGGTAGAGCTATCGTCGGCAGCCTGGCTTGAAACCGGGCTTCGGTAACGTTGTAGTAAAAAGCTCAAATACTGTGTACTGTACAAGTGGTTTCATCGCCACTGCTGAACATAATCCTCTAGATTGCCACTTTTGGTGGGCTGTCCATTGGGAGATTTGCCATAATCACCACCCTTGGCACTGGTGATCTTGAATATACACAGGAGAACGCTGCTGCCCGTCCCCCGACACCCACGGGAAGTCTGGGTGGGGCCCTACTGCAAGGCGGAAACCGCACACGGCTAAAGTGGTTTATGTTACTTAATCAGGAGGCTACGCGGCGTGGCTGAGCTCCGTGGGCGGGGAGCGCGGCGAGCGCGTGGGGCGCGAGTGCGTGCGCGCGGCGGGCGCGGCGCTGGCGCGCTGCCCGGCGGGCGCGGCGCTCGCGCTGCGCAAGCTGTGCGCCGACTGCAGCGCGCCCGCCGCCGCGCTCGTCGCCGATATCGTCCACGCGGCGCAGGTACCACGATATACAATAAACATTATAATAAATAAAAAATTAAAATATTTGCCAAAAATATATCTGAGGGATGTAGAATACATTAAGATGATTGTATTTTATTTGTGTGTCAGTTTATTTGTTTGTGCGCGCATTACATAAAAACTACTAAACCAATTCTGATGGAGCTACGATAAAAACATAGGGCTTGATTTGGAGTAACATTTAGTGTTTGTTTCATCGCAATCGGCTTACTCCGTCAAAAGTTATGTGAATTTATAGTTTTCAAAAACTCCCACCGGTATACACTATACAACAGAGAAGTGTAATAATGGTCGTCGGAATTCAGATTGCAACGAGCTAGAAAATAGTGTTTAATCAGATCCTCCTGCCCGTCATGACCTACGGCGCAGAAACGTGGACACTGATGGTGATATGACAAAACCGACGGCCGTTGGGGCAGACAAGTTCTGGAGTGGAGACCGCGGAACGGCACGCGCAGGGTGGGACGCCCCGCCGCCAAACGGTCCGACGACCTAACGAAGGTGGCCGAAGCGGCTGGATGCAGAGGGCGGAGGACCGGGTGTGGTGGCATTCATTGAGGACCTGTGTCCAGCAGTCGACGTCTAAGGGCTGATATGATACGGGTATCCCACAATGACAACGGAGCGAGGGTAAGAGGGAAAGAGCTGAGGGGGCATGGAAATATGTAACAATTGTGGAATTTTGAAGTACCAGTACGTATGTTGTGTTGTTGCAGAGTCCTGTGGGGCGGCAGGACACGTGGGTGCGGCGGCAGCTGCTGGGCGCGGCGGGCGCGGCGCTGGCGGCAGCCGAGCCGGACACCGCCGCGCCGCTCCTACGCGACCTGGCCGCCGCGCTCGAGCAGGACCTGCGCGCGCAGGTACCACCCACACCACGCCCGTCACACGATAACTAACGCAGACACACAAAAAACACACACTACAAATCTCGGCTTAAGGCCCCCCCCAATCTGCCCGGGGGTGTCGTTAAGCCGATTAATGGATTGCACCAGGAATAGGCAGCAGCGTTCCTCATGTGAATTGTAAATCATTACTGCGTTCACTAATCCACCTGCTAAGCGTGGTGATTATGGCAAATCCTAAAGTTAGCATTCTATTAAGGAGGCTAATGTTCAGTGGTGGACGTATTTAGGCTGACGATGAAAGATTTAAATAAATAAAAATATTTAAGTGACGGAATGTATTGTGTACGACGTATTGACCGCCTCGTAGGCCTAGTGGCTTGATCATTAGTGTGGGATACCCATATCCACCGATATTACATAGGTAAAAATAGTTAATGATACCCTCAATAGCTGAAATTGTGAACTAGTCAAATTATATAAATAGGAATGGTATTCGAATTAAATCTTCAGAGTTCACTGATACTTCCTACAGCACACATCGTTTTATTCATAACCACCTATCCCCCAAAATTAGATTTGAGCGCCAGCCGGGGACAGACAACTTTGTATCGATTGTACAGATTGATCCCGGTCTGAATGTTATATTTGTGAATTGTGCTATCCTTATTTAATTTCCATCGTACAGGAGAAAATCCTAGCTTGGGAATAGACAAGTGTATTTATAATGTATATCCTACTAATATTACAAATGCCAATGTTTGGATGTTTGTTACTCAATCACGCTTCAACCACTGGACGAATCGTGATGAAACTTGGCACACATATAGGTTATATCCTGGAATAGGACGTAGGATAGTTTTTATCCCGAAAAACATCCCATTCCTACGGGAAATATATAATAATTTGTGATTGTAAGATGGCCACGCGGACGAAGTCGCGGGCAACAGCTAGTATATATTATTTCTTTATATTTATTTATTGGAGACTCGTACATTTGTTGTGGTGTGTCCCTGCGTGACGTGCGTGTGTGGTGGGCGGCAGGCGGCGGAGCCGGTGCGCGGCGCGGGCGCGGCGGAGTGCTGCGCGGCGCTGGTGAGCTCGCTGTCGCCGCTGCCGGCGCTGGCCGCGGACCTGGTGCGCGCGCTCGCGCCCACGCTGCCGGCCTTCGCGCACCACCCGGCGCTCGTAGAGGTCAGCTCCTCCCCTATCTACTTGCTACTCGCATACCCGCCAGCCGACACTCATTCGTATATTCAAGAGAATTTTACTGTTTTATACTTATGCTTCTATTTCAAAAAAATTTATGCCTTGAATTTCTTGCATAATTTTATTTAGTAAACGTTATAATTTAAAAAAACTTGTAGCGACCTTAAAAAATCTATTCAAAATATCAAAGAATAAACCTTTTATTAATTTTCTACGTAGGTAAGGAGACAGTTTTATTAAAGTAATTATTTCATCATGTTATTATACCATTATTTGAGCCTAAGTTTTATTGATAATTGGTCAAATGATGATGGTGGTGGTTAAAAAACTTTCTATGAGAAGTACATACATACATAATGCTCACACTTTGGTCCCAGAGGGGTAGGCAGAGACGATGTATCGCCACTTAGGGCAATATAATGTCGCAAAGCTACTTTCCTTCGTCCGCTTTTCGCTCCGTGATACCCAAATGAGATGTTGACTCTTGAATTTTATCACTCATTGTCTTAACTAATTGTACAACATGTCTGATGCACAAATATGTCGGTCTATTAGAAACAAAACCTTTATTAAATTATTATTTTCTTCAAAACATGCAATTGTGGAAATTGATATTAAACATGGTGGTTGCTAATACAGAGACACAACGTCGAAAAAATTACAAACAAAAAATCGATTACGGCACGATCACTTCCCTTATCCTGCCACGGGCTTTATATTGTGTAAACTGACAGATTGTATATGTTTGCTGGAGGGCGACTGTACCTTCCTCAGTGAGCGCCACCACACCGCCCTCTTCCATCCGCTTTCGGCTACCATATTCCGGTCGCCGGTCCATCGAGAGATCGGTCCTCGGTCTGCACTCCATAACTCGTCTCCCCCAACGGCCGTCAGATCTGCAGAGATTTGGCCCACACACTGCTTCTTCAGCTTGCTAATCCTATGTTGGTGACTTAAGTTCCTCATAGAATCTGCTCATTGCAGATCATATACTTCAAAGAAGTTTCCACCTCGTATAATGACTACAGCGCGTGCCTGCTTGCTTGCTTACAGCCGATGTTTAACATACTGAAGCAGACAGTGTCGACGTTGCTGGATGACGTCTTGCCGCTGGTGGGCGAGATCGCTCAGCTCACCATCGCTGGGTTTAATACCAAGCCCTGCGCAGCCGGACTCGACGTCGTCAAACTGGTATGCACCAATATCACTTACATACAACATATATATTTTATTATTGTTGTTGTTGTTATTTTTGGTACAATAAAGCGTTTACATACATACATACATACATACATACATACATACATACATACATACATACATACATACATACATACATACATACATACATACATACATACATACATACATACATACATACATACATACATACATACATACATACATACATATATTTCATTCCAGATTCATAGTCCTATGAAAACCAACGCTATTTACGTCTCGGTAACATATACATGAAAGGGTCACCAGCAGCAAAAACAGGTTTGTATTACCATGTAAACTTTGCAGTCCACTTAGGAACACCATCTATTGTGTATTTTGTTTTCGAGACGCAAATGCGTTTGTTTTCATAGGACTATTAATCTGGAATGAAATATACATACATACATACATACATACATACATACATACATACATACATACATACATACATACATACATACATACATACATACATACATACATACATACATACATACATACATACATACATACATACATACATACATACATACATACATACATACATACATACATACATACATACATACATACATACATACATACATACATACATACATACATACATACATACATACATACATACATACATACATACATACATACATACATACATACATACATATCTTTTATTTATTTGTTTACAAATCATAATCTGAATATTTATTGCCCATGCAACAGGGTACGCTACATTTAGCACGGTATAATTACAATGATATCAATAAATAATTGTAACACTTATGATCTACTTGTCAGTCGTCAGACATCGTCATGGAAGTGACGATTTCTTTCGGCGCATTGATATATTAATTTATATCATAGAATGGGTTAGCTTTTAAGAACGTTTTAATTTTATTTCACTCAGGAATGGGAGCTCAGTTACGTGAAGGGGTATTGTACATAAATATTTTTAGATATATTCCTTGTTTCTTTGTTTTGACAAACTAGGGACTACTAATTTATCTTTATTGGTTCCACACAATTTATAAATAGTTTGGCACCATGAAAATCTAAACAATATGTGCCATTTAAGCGCTGAAATACCGAGGCCTGTGTCAGAGTTGTCTACATAACTCAGCATTGAGAGCAACCGGTAACTGAGTGTTTATTTTAATTACATGTTTAAACCAAAAAATATTATCAAGTATAATACATAGATAGATAGATAGATATTTTAAGATAATATATAAGTAAATAAGTTAAAACTGTGAGTTTTCAATCAGCTGACGATATGTACGTCAGTGTTGCCACCTATGAGTTTGAAAAGCGCTAAACGTTGCGCGCCATATTTGAATATAGCTTGAAAAAGTGCGAGATTTTCCTAGAGGATATTGACTACGTGATGAAAACCTAAGCCCACCCTCCCGCCACAGCATAAGGTAATCGAAAGCGATAAAAATACCGAGTTCATATCAGCCCCTAGAAGTTCACTGCTGGACATAGGCCTTCCCCAATGAACGCCACCACACCCGGTCCTTTGCCCTCCGCATCCAGCCGCTACCGGCTACCTTCTTCAGGTCGTCGGTCCACCTGGCGGCGGGGCGTCCCACCCTGCGTGTGCCGATCCGTGGTCTCCACTACAGAACTCTGCCCCAACGGCCGTTGGTTCTGCGGCATATGTGGCCCGCCCACTGCCACTTCAGCTTGCTAATCCTTTCGGCTATGTCGGTCACCTTCGTTCTTCGTCGGATCTCTTCATTACGAATCATAAGCTTCAAAGAAACCCCGAGCAAAGCCCTCTCCATGGCTCGCTGAGCGACTTGAACCTGTGGATCAGGCCCACCGTCAGTGTCCACGTTTCTGCACCGTAGGTCATGACTGGCAGGACGCACTGATTAAAGACTTTTGTCTTTAAACATTGTGGAATAAGCGACGTGAAGACTTGACGCAGTTTTCCAAATGCTGTCCAACCCAACTGGTCAGTTTCCCTACCAAAATTTTTCCTACCCAACTGTATTTTTCCTACCCAACGGTAAAAATACCGAGTAGTTCGGCATATTTGTAATTTTTTATTATAAGAGCCGTGGTAGCCTAGTTGGTTGTGCACGCGCCTTACACTCATGTGGTCGTGGGTTCATACCCCGCCCGATCAATGAGTTTTATTTATATTTACAGGCTTTTCGGCGAATGAAAACATCGTAAGGACACCTGCATATGCCAAAGAAGAAATTCCAAAGGTCAACTGGAAGACAATGCCATATTGGTATTATGTTCGCCTGTTGTACAAGCTGTGCAGTTGTTTTTAAATTAAATAAATAAATTGTGGCACCGTTGGTGGACAGGATTCTGGCACAAAATAAATAAAATAAATTTGGCAAATAAATATGTACAAATAAATAAAAGATCCTGAGGGGCTGATGAGTTGTTTGTTTGCTGTGGTCAGCTGGTGCTGGTGGTGGGCAACGAGTGGCCGGACACGGGGCGGCTGCTGCACGCGTGCGTGGCGCGCGCGGCCCGCGAGGTGGCGGCCGAGCCCGGCGCGCGGCCCGACCTCGCCGAGGCCGTGTTCGCGCTGCTCTACACGGTCACCAAGAAGAAGCCGCACTACCTCGACTGGCTCGACGACCAGCTGCCGGAGCTCGTGCACCTGGGTATGACTCTCTGGGCACATTTTCTAACTAACACTGGTCACCTGCTTCGGAACAGAAAATTAATGCAAGTCCTCTATTGTACCAATCTACGAAAGGGACCCAAGCGGGTATGACAACAAGTGAACCCGTAGAACCACTTCCCTGTCTCCTATGATAATCTCCGTCGTCTCTCGATGTGCTATACTCTGGCTCCCACGCATGCCCAGCAATGACACGTGTCCACTCCGGCCCGCGGCTCCTGTGCGACCGACCCGGCACCCCGTGCGGCGTGCGCCCGAGACAGCTTGTTTATATGTATAGCTACTGTCAGAAACGCTCCAGGACCCTGTCCATATAAAGTCAAAGTCATTTATTGCATATGAGTACACTTGGTACATTTATACACGTCATTTTTTTTATCGACTACCGCTTCCTAGGTGTTAGCGCTGTGAAGAAGAAACGGCGCAACAAACTTCACGCAACACATCTTTTAAAAATCAAGTTTGCATACAATTTATAAAGATTTTGCGAAGCCAAATTAACATTAGTACCAGCCATCTTTGTCATTCAAATAATCGTTTATTTTATATTTCGTTTATTTATAACATATACATTAACACGGGACAGCGACCCGAATGAATCTTTCGACCAAGCCTATGTATGCGATTGATGAGGTGTGTGGTGCGCAGGTTGCGAGTGCGTTCGGCTGTGGGAGGCGCGGGCGGCGCGCGCGGCGTGCGCGTGGCTGGCCGCGCTCGCGCTGCAGCGCGCCGCCGCGCTGCAGCCCGCCGCGCCCGCGCTCGTCGACATCGCGCTGCGGTGCATAGGTAACGTGCGAACGAACACCGTATACATTATTACAGGAGATGGCACGAATGGATTGAGGGAGTGAACCAAAGTATGTATGTATGTGCGTATAATAACAATAGTAAATAAATATAAGGACGTCTAAGGACGGCGCTTACATAATAATAGGTCTCATTAGATTTGTAGGGAGCCGCGAGTACAGAAATTAAAACCGCGGGGCGGTTGATGGACGACTGTTTCAATCTTCTAACTTCCAATCAGTGCAGCAGTCAATCATTTTTATACACGTAAATTAGTAAAGATTATTGGATCAACTATATGGAAAGAAACTGATGCTGTAACATAGGTATTCTGTATAGTTACTTCTAGCACAGTACTATTGTCTACATTCAAATTAACTTTTGAACTGACGTACGATTAGTTACTTAAGCTTGGTCAGAGCAAATAAAGTTATTTATAATTGAAATACTATTCCGGTGTGTTCGCCAGGCGGGATGACACCGCGCAACCAGATCGAGCCGCTAGCCGAGCTGCTGCTGGCGCTGAACCGCGCGGCGTGGCGCGCCGACCTGGGCGCCGGCGACCTGGCCGCCTGGCTGCGGCACGCGCTCGCCGCGCCCGCCTTCCCCACCGTGCACGCCACCGACGCGCACAAGCACAAGTTCATCGCCGCAGTCATCAAGTGAGTACCCCACCGGGGCTCCTGCTGGCACTCGACCGAGCCGGGCGCCGCCGGCGACCTGGCCGCGTTGGTAAATTAGGTTACCCAATCATGTACAAAAAGACTCCAGGGCTCCACCTGTGGGGGAACTCGGTGGGGCATTTGGGGATGACCCGTGCGCGTGCCTTCGCCACCATGCACGCCACTGACACGTTTAGATATTCCACCATCACATACCCT
This sequence comes from Esperia sulphurella, assembly GCA_947086405.1. Taxonomy (NCBI): domain Eukaryota; kingdom Metazoa; phylum Arthropoda; class Insecta; order Lepidoptera; family Oecophoridae; genus Esperia; species Esperia sulphurella. Next base: position 11,995,838 of record OX352264.1, read on the forward strand.
GTTCCACCATCCACTCCAGCACATTTGCACATTTTTGGCTGACAGTGGATCGCATCCGTATAAATTTATTCTATGAATTCACGTAAAAGAATAATCTCCGAAGACCTAACGTATTTTATAAATTCTATCACTAGTTTTATATGGCAGTAGTTCTAATAGACATTTTTAACCCTGTGATGATACTGGATTACCACAAGTCGACTGACTATAAACGTGAGCAAACTGCATATTGGTCAGTGATAACATCTGCCCGTTTTCTAGGGAGAAGAGCAGCAAGCGACGTCTACTGGAGACGGTGCAGGAGTTCTCGCTGGTGTGTCGCGGCCTCGTCGGCACAGAGTATGCGCGGCAGACCATCGCCTCCAAGCAGCTGGTCGCGTGAACCTTGCACATTTTTCATTAGCCTCTCGAAGTCCACTATGGACGTAGGCTTCTGTTGGCTGGACTTATGTAGCTGTTATGAGCCCATAGACTAGCCTGGGTAGGTCAGCAGTAGGTATTTCAATAAGCACTTACCGTCTCTCTGCCTCTTGCCCCGATCCTATTAGTGCGAAAGTGACAGTACGACATAAAGATTGACGAAATCTTTACGAAATTTCTAAATGTTGATCTTATTCGTTTGTACATATAAATTAACGATTAGAACACATTATGTCCGGTTAGCAAAACATCCTGTTGCCTTGATAGTGATACGTTTCCAGTTTTAACAACTTATCAGATATTCCTATTTTAATATTTTCTAAAAGCAAGTGAAAATTCAAGTCAACAAATTAAATTTTTGATTAGTAGTCAAAAATGAAATTTGCTGTCTATGATCAACTATAATTTAAATACTTGACTCAAACCAAACCGAACTAAGACTTATTGGCATAGAAAATATTTCGAAAAATATCGATACGGCGCTGGTTTAGGTGTAGAGAAACGTTGGCGCTGTTTTGTATTACGTCCGTGCCGGTAATGGCATCTTAACGTCATGTTGGACATAGGCCACTCTTAATGCGAGAGTAATGCTAATAAGCCTCTGTGCACATCCAGAGGACGATCCGCAGTATTGAATAAACATGTCTTGTATGCATTGATATATAATCATATGTAACAGTGGGCAGTCCGCCGGCGAGCGGTTTCACCGCTGTTGATGTGAATCATTGAGTGGAGCCACTTGAATAGAGCGGTTTTCGCCGCGGAATAGGCCGATCGTCCGCTGTATCTGCACATAGCCTAATGGATACGCTGGGCAGACGTGTTGCCCATCTCAGTATTAGTCGTGGCATTTATGAGTAACTGGCTTGAATGGTTATATCGCCATAGCCCTTATGTATGTACATTATGTATAGACAATAACTATTTATTTATTTATCCTTTAAGGGTCGAGATTGTATACAATATCCGTAGGCAAAGCCGGGATCTACGATTCTATTAGTGAATCAAATAAGCTGTGATTGTATACGTTATCATAATGGTGAAGCAAAGCCGCGAACCACTTACGAACAAGTTTTGCTGTATAAGATTTTTGGGAGTATGATACTTAACAGATCAGAATACTAGAACGTTGTTAAGGGACCAAGTGTCTCTAGCTGGCTTACGTTTACGGTTTAGATGGATATGGATACTTAAAAGCGTAATGGGCGTTATAGTAATCGGTGTGGGATGAGTTTGAGATCGCGACTCTCGGTTTTGTATAAGCACAAGGAGAAATGTTTATAACAAAACAACGTATCGGAGTTTGGTTCTGTATTAATTCTGTTTGGTGGCTTAATTGATATATCTTCATATTAGCCCCTTGATCTATGTATAGTCTGAACGCAGTCTAACTGAAAAGTTATTGTGTACACGTACAGACGCTTACGCCAGGGTTGGCGCCATTTCGTCACTGCCTCAAAGCAGGACTACTCAAATAGATCTATCACGGTTACACATGGGCTTCATTTGTGCACGTCGTCTCATTCTCGCATCATTACGATTTTATGAAATAAAAAGGAAGGAATTGCATTAAACAATACTTTTGTTTTTGGATCACACCTATTTATTATTGTAAAAGTTTTTATCGTTATGTTGATTTATAGATAGTAATGTAAATATGAATCTAATTTTTTTTATTATTAAAAACTGATATCTCAACTCTTCTGTAGAGAATCTGTAAAATCTGCTTTTACTGAGCTTAAATATGTTAAACTCGTTACTTCCGGTTACCGAATGTCAATTTGCAGTTGCCTACAAATATTTGACGCAGACTGTACAATGATGTATTGTTTCACAAGGTAATATAGATTCTGTCTGTGCTATTATTATATAAGAGGCTTACAGACGCCTCATTAACTCAATTTTAGGCTGCTCTATTTTAGACTGACGTTGTTTTAAATTTTTGTTTCGGAGAGTTGAACATGTCTAAGTATTAAGCCGCCGAAATAAATAAAAATAAAATAAAATGTAGTTAACCCAGGAAAACACAATCGACCATACAATAAAATATGAAACTGAAATCGAGTGTATATATCCATAATATTAGTTTAAGTTCATTTTTCATGTAAATACCATTTAAAAAAATTGACTGTTTTCTAGGAACTAGGAAAAAATAAAACTCATTAAAATACTTGTCTATGTTTTATTTTACGTGTAAACTACTATATATTTTAACGTCTGTAAGTCTGTCTGTTCATTTATAATTCGGCAAACACTGAATCGATTTTTTCCTTAGTAACTTAGCTGTTTTACTCCTTAAACATTTATCAGCAAACACTAAATGGATTTTCCTATAAATATATTTTTTTTCTTTGGTTTTCTACATCATAGCTTTTTACTAAGGGAAAATAGAACTTCCAACCGCAGAATTGGGGAACAATACCCAAAACCTTGCGAGAAAATCGTATGTTAAAAATCAATTTTATTTGACGCCCCGACCTTGTCGGCTCTGTCCACTGAAAAGTATGCAGCCCCTATAAAGTTAAACCCATTTCATGTATTTGTTTTCTGAAATCTATTTACAATAAGCTCGCAAGTTTTCATATTAAATTCTGGTTGGTAAATTATGTATATATGTATTTCTATGTTTAACGTGAAAAACAAACAGCGAAAGAACACTGGCGAGATTGGACCCTAAATAAAGAAGGTCCGTTCATGATTGGGGTTATTATTATAAAGGCAAATGTATAAGAATGTTAACAAAAAATCACGGAATGAAAAGAAATAGGGAATCAGCTACAATTCAATGTTTTAATCTAATTAATAATCACCACCCACATTGCAACAATAAAACGCAATCAGATGTAGACTACGTTCGATTACTATGTGAAATTCCGTTCCAATACATGACTGAAGTTTTGGTTAAAATAGTAAGATCCTTGAATTTATATAACAACAAAAACGAAAAAGTATAGAATTTATTAACATAATCTAATTATACAACAAAACCATCTAAAAAGCCAAAAATACAAACTTCACATTTGTTTGAATTGCTATATTTGCAGACTGAAAGGAACGTAAATTTATCGACCCAAACCGCTGAGCAATAAATCTTCCAAAATCTTTCTTCTCAAAAACTTTTCTTCTTCTTAAAAACGGAAGCCTTGCAAATGTTCTTTTTACATTTTCCTTACCTTTATGTATTAAATTATATCACATTTAGTTTTCAAAGATCTAAAGAAGAAGAACCACGAAACCAGGAAGAGACTTGCCATTCCAGATAACATTTCAAGGTACGACACGGTGGAAATTAACCCCAACTTTAGCGAACTCAGCGCAGGTTACACCAATGGAATATAACATTCAAGCATTCATAACTACATTCCATTCCTGAGGATTTTGTACTGATCATGCCTTACGGAGCGCACCGCCTTCGTAATAAACAGTTCATCAATCTTCTTTTTTTAATTTCCTTAATAAATATCTTACGTTTAACATCCACACATTTAAGATCCATACTTAGAATAAATCCTGTACGAAGTCAGGGAAAATACAAATTCCATATCCAAATCCGAACAATGTGTCTTAACACTTGGTCCGGCAAGGAATCGATCCCATTGCCAACAGGTAGGAGTTACATAGTTTATGCTTGGCTAGTCAGCTAAGCTCTCAATAGGCCCAAACACTTAACAAATATTGTCAATATATTGACATCAGTAAATCGTTAATTTATAAAATAACTAGTAATTTTCATAATATATTTCCAACCAAGACACTATCTGTAATATTGTGATGATGTGTCTGGGCCGCTTATAGCAAACTGAACTTTAATAGGGAACTAAGAATAGGGACCCCAATTTTAGGAAAAATCGGAATCGTTCATATTCACTTCAGCCACCGTGTCACTTTTGGTGATCTCCACGTAAAAGTGCAGTAGCTTGTCCGTTTCGCAATGCTTGTTCTTGATTCGGAGGAAGTTGAGGGCCTGGTCGATGGTTAGGTGGAAGCAGTCCTGCCGGCTCATGTTCTGCGAGGTGCTCTCCAGGTCGCAGTGCGTGGCTCTGGTGTACACCAGCTTCCTAGAGTAGTGCTGGCCGAAGACGGTCACCTGAAATTGTAAACACTATCAACTCATGCTTTCGTTAGATAGGGTTGAACTTAGCTCAATATTGTTCTTGTGTATAAAAATTAGAGCTACATAGGCAATGGCGCATTCGCATTAAATCGCGTTTCTGTGAGCCATCTCATGCAAAAGATGTCCATTATCATCAAGCTTATCGACGGGTACCTCTAGACAAAATTTTTCTAAAGCTCGTTACCACATCCGGTCCTGAGCTGACTAAATTGTACACAGTTGTCTGTTCCCAGTGGGAATCGAACCAACGACCTCTCGACGTTCACGTCGCATTCGTACCTCGTAAGAGTAATTGTTGGCCTTGCACTTGGGGCCAATGTAGGCGACGTGCACGACCAATCCCCACGTATGGATGTCCACGTCGATGCGCAGGCGGAACAGCTCGTGCAGCGCCATTATCACCCATGTGTCCTGCTGCGCAGAGTTCACTTTTAGCGCGAACTTGTGCTTCCGACCCACCTTCAACATCGCCGCGTGCTTGGTCTGTCAAAAGAGTCTTTGATGAGTCGTTATACTAGATTATTCTTGGACGTGAAGGGGTGGCAGTCCCTGCAATTACTTCACGAAGTAGTGATATACTATGAACGTAGCACAATACCTGTAACACACTATCCTTATGAGTATGCTACGTCCAGTATGGCCACTCCCGCCGATCTGGTTGTACCGCACATCCATTATCAATCGGTAGCAAGTAAAATTCATGTTTTACAGATTATTTAAGAAAAACAATAGCAGTTTTATCTGTTTATTAACAAAATCACAAAAAGTATAAAAATAATGTATAAAAATAAATAACATTAATTACACGTAAATGTAAAAATATTTTTCCTACTTTATTATTAAAATAGGAAAAATATTTTTACATTTACGTGTAATTAATTTCAATGCGAGAAAGAAAAGGCACTCACGAACGAGTAAACGGGAGGTTCTAATTCGATGACCTACTCAGACGAAAAACAAAATCTGTTCTCACGTCCCAAAGGCGAAGCCGGGATCGGTAGACACAAACAACAATGGTTATTATCAAACGAGGTATACCTGCATGTGTGGTGCGAGCTCGTGGTGCGGCAGCGGCGGACGCTGCGCGCAGGCGGGCGACACGCAGGGGTAGCGGCGCGCGGCGCAGCTGGCCTCGTGCGGCGCGCGCCGGCGCAGGCGCACCTCGCGCCCGCACCCGTGCCGGCACGGGTAGCGCAGCATCTCCGCCACCTGCAAGCGCACCACCGCATACTTACATACGCTTCCACCAGCGTATTTAAAAAAAATACTTATTTATAAAGCATACTACTCAGTTGACGAATTCCTTGGCATGTTTTTGTGAATAGACGTTTATGACATTATTTATTATCTGTTACGTAACATTAATTGTTATAAAAAAATATTTACTTGTGTTATTTCTATCAGTGCCATGCGATGGAGATATGATACACTGTAGCATTTATCTACAGATGTGGACCCGGCCTAAGACAACCAACAAACAAAAAAGACGGCTCCGCAGAATAGTCGTTAGTGCACCTACTTGCAAAGCTCGGGGTCGCGAGTTGGAATTCCGCCGAGGGTAAACATTTTGTGTGACGAGCATTTGTTTTCGCTAGTGTCCGACCTAAGACTCGGTTTCGGCCAAAAATCAGTCGATCCGAATCTCAGTGTTCGTGAATTGTCGCGCTTTGTTAGGGTGTTTGTCTAGAGTTTACATACAAGAGTAACATTGTTTATTATGTTTGTTCATGTTAAAGTTAATATTACATAAAATTAATATTATATAAGTAGGTACCCATTTATCATTTAAATTTCCTAACCAACGCAACCTACCTGTTTCTATGGCATAATATTTTATACCCAAAGATTGTCGCTTAAAGTACGAGTGTACTATTTTAACTTTTAAAACTTGTAACTTTGTTTGTGCAATAAAGTGTGTTGTACCTGTTGTAACAAAAGAAATCTATTTTATTATTACATACTTTAAATTGTTATTTTTTGTATTATTATTTCAATTAACACGAATTAACTATTTAACATGTAAAACACACTAGATTTCAGCATAAAATAGAAATTTTAACAGGTCTAAATAAGGTTCGGTTTCGGCCAAAACTGAGACCGAGGCCGAAGATTCGGTTTCGGTTTCGGCTGCAAATCCTGTTTCGGTCGGACACTAGATTTCGCGTTGTCTGGATGTAATGTATTTAGTATGTACGAGTATATCAGCTGTGCGATTTCCATAGTACTAAGCTCTGCCTAGTTTGGGATCAGATGACCGTGTGTGAAATGTCCCTACATATTGAATATATAATAATTAAGTAGACAACCTTGGCACAGGCTTATCTATTTTGGGATTTCTACGGCAACACCTAGTTACTATATTGAAAGCCCTTACATGAATTTCTATTAATTTTGCATGGCATTTTAAATAAATAATTATTTATTCATCTCACTAAAAATACATACATTAATTCACCCAATTAAGTCACCCAAGGAGACTGTGAACCTTAATAGTTAGGTCCTGGAATAGGACATAGTATAGTTTCATCCCGAAAAAACATCTCATCTCTCATCCCTACGGGAAATACATAAATACAATTATCTTTATTGTTGATCATAGGCATAGAAAGGATTGCATGATAGTAATTTGTGATGTTAAGTTGTCCACGCGGACGAAGTCGCGGCAACAGCTAGTGGTAAGTAACGAAGTAAATTAAAACAGCGACTGTGTTGTCGGTACTGACCCCCTCCATGGCGCGGTTGCGCACGGACGAGAAGGCGGTGCGGCACACGGGGCAGGCGGCCAGGCGCGCGCGGCAGCGGGCGCACACCAGGTGCCCGCGCCGGCACTGCGACATGGGCGGCTCCATGCACTCCAGGCACACCGGGCACTCCAGCAGCCGCAGCAGGCTCTGCGCACACAGAGTCAAAATCATTTATCGCATATGAGTACACTTGGTACATTTGTACACATCATTTATTTATCGACTCCCGCTTCCTACACTAATCGGTGTATGTGTGTAATCAGACACATACACACACCGTGCACAACATTATTTATAAACGTACCGAGTGGTGATTATGGAAAATGCCCCAATGGAAAGCCCACCAAAAGTGTCATTCTATTGGGGAGTTTTGTGTTCAGCAGTGGGCGTATTTGAGCTGATGATGACAGAGAGATTATTTATTGCACACAAATTAGGAAATAAATTTAATTAATAAAAAATTTACAAAGGCGGCCTTATCACTTCAAGCGATCTTTTCCAGGCAACATTTGCCGATAAAAATAAAAAAGTATTGCAGTTCATAGAATTAATAAAAATACTTATGATTATATCATCATCAGCTAAATAAATACTTTCTAGTTTTGGTGCGCCGTCCATTGGGGGATTTGCCATAATCACCACGCTTGGCAAACGGATTGGTGACCGCAGAACTGTAGTCACCTTGATGACCACCACGTGAATATTGAGGATGGCCCTATTCTAACCCGGGAACCACACAACCACCATAATATTGTTTTGTAAATAATTCGTGATTGAGGTCGAAATAAACAATGAATAATCGAAATGGCTCCCTTTGTACACTTGTTAAATTTTAATTATTAATAATAACTGATTACAATAAATAGTTATCTAAGAGTTTACTCACCACATTAAACTCCTGGACCGTACTTGGTTCCAGTTCTTCGTTATCTGAAATAGAAAGGTTTCGTCAGTTCACAATTAAATAAACACTAGCACATATTTATGTCTATAGCACAATATTTTCATTTCTTACCGTCCCTTTTCCTTTTGATGCCTTGACGTTGGACTGACCTGTCACCAGCGTTGTTGTTTTCTTCAGACGTTCCCTAATTACATACAAGAGTTAACTAAGTATTTACAATACAGCGCCCTTTACAAAAGGAAGCTTTAGGGTCATGATCACATCACATTGATTGATCGACGGCGTTCGACGATTTGTCCAAAACAAAACGATCACAAATTATAGGACAGCGTACGGCATCCTTTCGCATTTTCGTGACGTACGCGCAAAGGCGGCCGACTGAACTGAAACGCGATCGGACATCGACGGGGATCTGCGTAGGCGTCGGTACAGCTGCGTACGTCTCAGTAAGCTGTGATTGGGCATAATTGCGTCTAAGTGTGTAACTTTTTAAATCGGCAAACTGCGAAAGTCTGTCAATCAATGTGTCGTGACCCTTATTGTGTTTCATGTCAGCCTTTAGACGTCCACTGCTGGACATAGGCCTTCCCCAATGAACGCCACCACACCCGGTCCTCCGCCCTCCGCATCCAGCCGCTTCCGGCCACCTTCTTTAGGTCGATTACAGAACAGTTTATTTTTTAATTCCCGATTGGGAAGTGTTTGATGACTGGTGTTTATATAGTTATATCAAATATATATTTTTAATTATGCTATTAATAATTATTAACACATTACACATAAACCACACCAAATGGCCCTAAGGGAATACTTATCTTTTACGTGTTCATTTGAATAAGTAAAAACTGTTTACATATATTTTTGATACACATATGTTCCTCATACCTCTAATGGATTTGCATACATTTTAAGATGGAACGGGAAAATCAATAAATAAAGAAAACTAAAGGCCAATTCGACATTATCCTTCATGCATAAGTTAGTTACCTCTGCTGCCGCATTATCAGTACCCGAGGCGACCCCAACCATAGCGGCCAACGGCACCATACCTGACACGTTAGGCCCAACGTCGATCTCCAAGACAGCTTCATCAAGTGCCAAGGCTGACATGCGGCCAGTACCTGAGAAAATCGTTCGTTAAAATAGCTACTACAAATTGGAAACAAACGTTTGCAAGGTCGGGTATCGAAACCTTTCGAAAAGCAAGCAGATGTCAAACCATCGGGTTGACGTCATATAATATGATGGGAGATATCATTTTTCTAAGATTTTGTTTTGGCTTAAGTTTTATTACCATTTATTATTCTTCAAATATACTAGTCTTGGCTTTTGAAAAACTTCGCCTGGTCACTTTGGAAAGATTTTCCTGTACAAGCAATGAGCTCGAAGAAATCAGAGGCATTTCATATTAGATGTTATTCTAAGATGTAAGCTGTACTGTACCAAGTTTCAACAAAATCCGATCAGCCGGTATGGTGTGATTGAGAAATAAACAAACATGGACACTTTTGAGTGAGTGTTGAATGAGAATGTGTTTATAGGTTGTGTGTGTGCTAGATGTGAGATACTATTTTTATTATTATTTTATAGTTAATCAGCCGTTTCATTAAACTTACGTTTCTTTTATTTTACTCCAAAGTCGTGACGCAAGAATATTCAAGTAAGGTTTATTATCATACCATAAGCTTTTCGGTGAAGGAAAACATTATGAGAGTAAATTGCGCCAAAGAAGAAATTCGAAGACCTAGACCTAGATGAAGACCAGCAATCCGCAATGCGTTAACGTGGACTATGGCCAGTATGCTATCATTATGAGAGAAGGTTTTTATCCAACAGTGTAACTTGGTTTTAAAGTATCACCTCCAGTAGCCTCCTGTTCTCCGGCGACTTCACCATTAACTGCCACGACGGACGACGGACGGGACCGCGGTCTCGGCACCTCAATGTCTTCGTAAAAACTGCCCAGCATCGATACATCCTCGTGCTGACTGCTGCCGTTACCACCGGCTTCAGCTGCGCCCGACGAGGCAGTTCTCATCTCTACATCTGCAAGAATACTTTTTTTAAGGCCTCGTCGAAACAGATATCCTTACAATCAGGGTTCAAAATATAAATAAATATAAATCATTAAACTATAATTAATTAAACGCTAAGCCTATCAACGTCGCTTTACGTGTATCGGAACGCGAATGGCGGCTTCCGCGCATATCCAAACTTATTGTGATTACTCGTGACTCGTAATTTTATATATATGTTTAACTAGCTGTGCCCGCGGCTCCACACGCGTGGACTACAGAATTAATATTTATTGTATTTTAAAAACGTTGAAATGTGTTAATGATAAATAAAAAATTACCCTCCAATTTACCCTCCACTTTACTCTTTACTTTACCCTCCTCTTACCCTCCCTTTACCCTTCCTTTACACTCTAATTACCCTCCCCTTTACTCTATTCTTTACCCTCCCCCTCCCCTTAACCGCCAGGTGAACCGACGACCTGAAGAAGGGGGCCGGAAGCGGCTGAATGTAGAGAGCAGAGGACCGCGCGTGGTGGTGTTTATTGGGGAAGGCCTATGTCCAACAGTCGACGTCTAGGGGCTGACATGATGACATAATGTCACGATAGTACGTAATAGGACGTTTTCGTTCTAATTATAGAAGTAGCACATAATATCTTGTATAAAATAATCACACAGCAGCATCTGGCAGGAGTGCTTTGCCTAGTTTCGTTAAATTTCTGGACGGTCAATGTAACTAACCATCATCAGGCTGCCTGAAGTTGATGGCGCGGATGGCGTTCAGGCTGTCGCCGCCGGCGTTCCTGTTCGCGCAAAAGAGAGCCGCCGGCGGCGGCCGCGGGCGCGGGCTGCGGCTCGGTGTGAGCGGCCTAATGCCTTCAAACATGACGTGTAATCTCTATATATATAAAAATCAATACTACCCAAAGGAACAGCTTCAAATCTAATTTGGCAATTTTGGGATTTGCCACTTTGTCGTTTGCAGCGAGGATAAGAGATGGCGGTGACAGTTGGAGCGGGAGCGGGAAATAAAAACCAATTCTGTAGTCCACGCGAGCGGAGCCGCGGACACAGCTAGTACTTAATACGTGTCAAGATCTATGCAGTAGCTATATTCCACGCGGCACTATTGCTAGAGAATACTAAATATAATTACGTAAAGAAGCGAGCACAGAAATCCTATCAAGATAGCCGCCGCACGCGCCGATTTTCGGATACACCGCGCGGCTCTTCTGCGCACCATTTATGCCTCGCGGTCTGGTTTCTGGCGAGGAGATACAGTTATGCAGTTAGAAACCGCGAAATATGGCAGTTTATCAGATTATTTTGTCGATGTTTATCCGACCTTGACTCAGCGCGAAACGAGTAAGTATTTGATAGTTTATACAATATATTGCAGGCACGCTTGTCGCGCCTACTTCACCATTCATAATTGATAGGATTTCTGTGGAAGCGACACTCACCTACCCCTATCAGTTTATAGTCGCCAGCAAAGTAAAGCACGGCTAAGTAGCTTGTTTGTTACCATAATTGTTATTGTCCGGAAAGCGGTTGGAGTCTTGCAGCGCCATCAGGCGCGCCCGCAGCACAGCCGCGGCGTCAGAAAACTGCGCTGTGAATATTTTTTGAACGTCTCATTTTTAGGTTGACATGAAGTTAGCATTAACACTAGACCAGCTAAAGCAGAGAACAGAAAGGGAGAACGGAAGGTGCTGGACAGAAAGTAAGTTAATAATTTGTTCACAAAATAGGAAAAATCGAAGTATCTATACTTTAAAATTTGCCCCGATATAAAGTTTTTCCAATCTGGCAACCCTATACTCACCTCGTGGTGCACTGAACAAGTTGCTAAAAGGTCTGCTAGAGTTCTGCCGAGTTCCGGACCGGTTTTCGGCGATCCTCCTGAAGGCGAGGATGCGCTGGAGGTCGGAGGCGGGGCACGGACACCTGCGGTGGCCGCTCACCGCGCCGCTCGCCGCGCCGCTCGCCGCGCTGCTCGATGCACGGCTCTCTACTGGCGGCTGGGCGTGCGTGCGTGAAGGGGGTAACTGCAAATCCACGTTGGAGCTGTAACAGTGGACAAACCCAAGAGGTTTATTATGTGTGAGTTATGTAAGACATATAATGTATTTTCTTATTAATGTTAAATAAATAAAATAAAATAAAAAAAATTACATAAATTTCAAGAAATAAAGATTTATTTCAGTACCTTATGTTTATGAAGACCTAATTTGACGGGACTTTATTAAACCGGTAGCGAAAATACCTGTACTAAATCGGTAAATACAGGTACAATACAATCATGTTCATATGGCTAGAAATATTATTGTGACCAATCAGAACATTCAATGATAGCTCTGTGTGTGTAATCACAACAAATGCCACGCAGTGTACAGAAGCGCATGAGTGTAATAGAGAAAGAAAATTTTGCACCTTTTTTTACTATTGAATATAAATTTAGTCAAAGATTCTTTTACTATCGGGGACAGTCACTTTTTGCGCAAAGATTGACGACAGGCCATATATTTGTGGTCGGCCTGTAATAGGTATTATCCGTTTCGGTTCCATAAAGTACCTGTACTTTTAAAGGAGCCGTTATTTTAAGCTAAAAGTCCGGCGCCCCTTAATGTTGCTGTTTTGTACGTAATCTATTTGAGAATGTGGTAGGTCTGAATAACTATTATATATTTAGTAATAAAGCAACCGTCGACCATTGAACGTGTGTTTCATTCATTATTATTACGGCTTCCCACGAGCTTCCATACAAGCTGTAAGCAGCATTCTCCCCAACTATAGTCTAGTAGTATGCTTGTCGAATTCTTTTGAATTACGATATTTTCAAACACCGGTAAAGTTTGGATGGCAACAAGTATGAATTACGGCACTGGTATGCACAAGGTCAGTTTGAACAGATTTTTTTTTAAATAACGATATTTCAAGCCATGGGCGAAAGGACACATGACTAAACCTCATACAACGAAGCAAAATTTTTCGCACTTCAACTTTGAGGGGACTTATGAGGTGCGAAAAATTATTTTGCTTCATGGTGTGGGGTGAAGAGAGGCATAAAGACTACATTTAATTTTTGGCTTGAATTTCTTTATTCTACAAACAATTAAGATACTGGAAAAGAAATGATGAGAAGCAAATAACATACCTGTTTCTAGGAATAGCGGCTCTATTCCTACCATTGAGTAAAGACCAAAAGAAGTCTCGATCCATCCTAGCCTGCTGCGCTGCGCCTTGTCGCGGCGATGGTGGCGATGGCGATGCATTGGCGGGTGGCGGACCTAAAGCATTATTCTTTATTTATCATACATTATTTTTCGATTTCACAATGCTAACATCAGTCAATATAAAAATTTAATTTTCAGAAATGTTTGGTAAATTTCAAATTTTTCAAATGTTTTTAATATCTAGTGTTTGCTATAAGCCGGTTCTCTATTACCTAAGGATTTTTCACAATATGAATGATTTATTTACCACTAGCTGTTGCCCTACTAACTTGATATTTTGGACAATTCACACAATATCTTTATAAATTGTAGCCTATGTGTTCTTCTGATGTATAAGCTATATTATTGTAATGTTTCATTAAAATCCATTCAGTAGTTTTTACGTGAAAGAGTAACAAACATCCATCCATACTTACAAATTTTCGCGTTTATAATATAAGTAGGATTTGAATTTTTTTAAATAGGTATGTGATGGATGACAGTAACATTAATTTTATATAAAAAAGGATGATTTCTTTTTTTTTTTTGGAAGGAAAGGAATATTAGTTCTAAAAATGAAAAACAAAAAGGAAAAATTACAATGTTTTTATTCAGATAATCTAGGCAAGAGATTGAAAGACAGGGATTTAAGCGATAGTATCAAGCTACAACAGCTCACCCAAGCTGAGCTGGGGTCGCAGCTAGTAATGAAATAACACTACACAATTAACAAAATAGATATAAGCTGTATGCTTGTACATACATAAATAAACTGTTGAGTCTAGGAGTGAATAAAATATCATACAGAACGAAACGGGCGGTATTAGGAAGTGCACTGCAATGATTGCATATGGAGGCGAGGAGTTCAGTGTTAGAGCAAGCCTGCTGTGCCTCGGCCTCATGCCTCAGTTTTTTCAAAAATCGCTGAAAATTTACGAAAACGTTCCACTTTTCATCTCTAACTACCATAGAAATAGAAATAGAAATAGAAAAAAGTTTATTGACTTATTATAATTACATCATCATAATATATAAGTGATTTCTGGTCCCTGAACCAGGATTCCCCGTTTCTCAGGGACCAGCTTTCTACAATGTCACAAAATAAAAAAACATTACACTCGTCAGTACGTACCTAATAGTAAAAATGACAGAATAGTAAAAAAAATAAAAAAATGACAGTAGACAAAAATAAAAAAAATAGAATAATAACTAGAACCCAAAAATCAGTAGATGGGTAATTAAATATTATAGGTATACAATTTGATATGGGTGGGTGTGTGTGTGTGTGTGTGTGTGTGTATGTATGTGTGTGTGTGTGTTTGTGTGTGTGTGTGCCGAATGCCTTCACTGTAGTACTTTCAGTATGTTTTCCGTTTGCTCCCGTGATACACTAGCAACCCAGTTGCTGATAAGTTTTTTCACAACATGTCTCGCAACTTGCGAGATTCGTGTTTTCATAAATTGATTAAGTCGTCTGTATAGGAGCGGTGCCACAAAGTCGTACTGTCGCTGTGCGAAGCTAGTCCTGGTTGTGGGTGTTGGGTAGCATTCACGCCGCGCCCCACCGACTCTATGAAGACTAGGTACGGTTTTACTATGATATCGGAGTATGCAGGCTTTGATATAGAGTTGGCGCACCGTCATAGTTCCTGTTTCCTTGTACAGGGTGTCGGTGGGGTGCCTGCGTGGTTTCCGGTGAATCACCTTGAGCACAAACCTTTGCGCTCTCTCAATTTGAAGCATATGTGTCTCGGCCGCACCCCCCCAGCTGGTAATACAATAAATCAGTAGTGCCTGACATAATGCTGTGTACACTTGGGTCAGCAGTTTGGTGTCTGCTAAATCACGGAGGTTTCTAAATACGGGTATCAATCTTCTGACTCGGCTGGACAGTGTCGATATATGTGGTTGCCAACTTAGTTTTCCGTCAATTTGGACTCCAAGATATTTTATAATACCAGTCTGTGCTAGCATGTCACATGAGCAACAGTTTCTTTTCCCTTCAAGGCGGTTGCATGGGTAACTATGAACTGGAATCGCAAAATTTAGGGGAGGTCTGGATATAGAAGTTATGCCAAAACATATATATTTCGTTTTAGCGACGTTAATGGTCAGTAGATTCTCCTCCAGCCACACAGAAACAGCACCTAGTCCGCTTTCGGCAGTCCGTTGGACCTGTTCCCATGTATGGCCGTGAAAAATCAAAGCTGTATCATCGGCGAAAGCTAGAATTTGCCCCTTTTGTAGCTGGAGTTTACAGAGGTTGTTTACATATGCCAAGAAAAGCGTAGGACCCAGTGTGCTACCTTGCGGGATACCGTATGTGATGACTCTACTGCCACTAGTCTCCCCAGCAACCCTTACAACCTGCCGTCTGTCACTCAGATAGTCCTTGAACCATTTAAGAGCTATTCCTCTTATTCCCAGGTTATCTAGTTTGTGTAGAAGTAGAGGAATTGACACCGTATCGAATGCCTTTTGGAGGTCAAGAAACACCCCCACACATCTCTCTCCAGCATCCAAGTGCTTAGTGATGTGGCTTGTTAGTGACAACACTGCATCCTCCGTGGATTTACCGGTACGAAAGCCGAATTGGTTTGGGGCCAATAGGTCTTTGCTCTCGAGGTATTTCGTAAGTCTTGTGTTAACTAGTTTCTCTAGTATTTTACTAAGTACGCTTAAAAGAGAAATGGGCCTGTAGTTCGAGACACAATTTTTGTCACCTCCCTTATGTATAGGTATCACAACAGCTTTTTTAAATAGTGTTGGGAAAACACCTGTGGAGACACTCAGGTTACAAAGGTGCGCTATTGGGGCACTAAGTATGACCCGAAGTCTTTTCACAAGGTCTGTAGAAATAAGGTCATCTCCAGGAGCACTGTTACTTTTTAAACCACGAATAATTTTATCTATTTCAAAACAGTCTGTGGGTGCCAACATTATCGAGTGAACATTATCTGAGTTACGTATGTTGCTAGCCAACTCTTCTTCGGTTTTGGTTAGTCTACAGAGTATGTTTTCTGCTAGAACACTGCCTACCGACGTAAAGAACTGGTTAACCTTATCTAATGAAGTTTTAGGGTCTTGGTCTAGACTAAGCAAGTCGGTTGCTGTTGATTTGCGGGTGGCGATGTTACATGCCTCTTTAATCGTCTTCCATGTATCTTTACTACTGCCTATATTTTTCTCTAGCTCTCCCTGATAATAACTGATTCTTAAGGCCTTAGCGGTGTTCCTACACATATTTCGATAACGTGTATATTTTATTTTTAGTTCCACGTCGTTGGGGTGTTTACGCGCCAATTGGTGTAGGCGGTCTCTTTTTTGGAAGCATTTGATCATACCGTTTGTGATCCAAGGTTTTAAAGGTCTTTTCCTACGCGAACAGCTTACCGGTTCAGTGTTTTGCACAATTTGATCCTGGAGAATTTTGGTTAGTTCGTCTGCAGCAACGTTCGCGTCGGTAATCTCAGAGAACCAACCCCAATCCATGCCACTCAACTTTTCCTCTATGACAGCGTAGTTAATTTTACCTCGAGGAGGGGGACCTGTTTGTATTTTACGGGCATGGATAGAACTACAAAATGTAAACAACAGGGGGCAGTGGTCAGTAATATCTGCGTCAAATACGTAGGACTGCGAGTTTTGTGTTACTGTTGTCATAATGTGATCTAGAGAAGTAAGGCCATGCGTTGGCATAGTTATAGCTGGAACCAATCCATGAGACGCCGTTACGTTAAGGTATTCCTGCACTATGGCATTACTAGTGTCCAGGATATTTATATTAATATCTCCGGTCAATATTATATTTCGTGTGCTGGTTGATGATAGGACAGAGTCCAGCGATTCTATAAATGTAGTTATCAGTTTAAAGGAGTATGGCCTGTATATACCGAAAATGATAATGTTTCCAATTTTGGCAGAGAGACAATTTGCTTCACATAAGTCAACTTCACAAACAGTGGCATTTATGTTATTTCTAATGTACATAATTACACCGTCATTCTGATTAAAACTACGTTTAGTGAAATACATATCGTACCCATCGATCGTAGGAGGAACAGACACATCACTACACCAACACTCTGATAGAACTACAACATCTGCGTCTACTTTTAAGCGTGTGTTTAGTATTGCAAGCACTAATTTGTAATGATTCTAGTAGTAGTCATTTTATTCGTTTTTATGTATATTAAAAGGCCAACAGGATTTGTACTGGACGCACTTATCGACAAAAGCGCCATCTAACGAACTGATTAACAAACGTCAGTCTACGATATGGCTTACGGCCAACCCGCAACATTGCTGTTCGCGTCTAATTAAAATCTAAATAATAATATAACTAACGCCGAGTGTTATAAAACGACAAAACCATTAACCCAAAGTGCCAATCGAAGTATATCCTCATCGAACCAGCTCTTTGGACTGCATCACAGGGGGCCCCCGAGGAGTCGCAGCGGCGTCCACTGGTGAGTGCAAAAGTTCATTTCCTGTTGCCTATCGAAGTCAATTCCCCAAACATAATTTGGCCCATCGAGCCAGGATCTTACTAAATTGGTGCTTTGTTATTATAAACTTACAGTTTCCACGTAATTACGTTACGTAAAGTTCGACAATTTGCTACGCAAACCGTCATTTTTATTGTGGCATTTCATGCTATAAATTTACTTATTTCTCAATTTCATTGCATACCATACGTAGATAACTTCTTTCCACTACGCGATACATTCACATTGCTAGTAATAATTCATTTTTATAACGTTTAATTTGAAGAAATTCCATCGTAATATTTACCTACCCTACGAATTAGTTCGAGTCAGTTGACACGGTACGCGGCATGCAGTATTAAAACCAGTTCCGCTCGTCGTTAAGCCTAAGAACTGCATTCGATTGATTGCATTTACTTACTTTCAATTCAATTGCTTTCAATTACTAATTTTGTTTGAAACTTTTCAATTGTCTTTTGTTGTTGCTGTTGATTAAATAAATCTGGTTTTTGTGAAAATGGCTGATGATTTAAATCAACTTATTTTTGAACGCAATGTCATTTACAATGACTTGCAAGCAATGTTGGATTTCTCAACTATAGATATAAATCAATTTAAATGTAGGGTTGCCGATTTACCTACTTTGAAAAAGGACTTCGTCCGAATTCAGGGTAAAATCGAAAAGGCTCAAATTAAAGCCAAGGTATTTGTTTCGGAAACCGAGCTAGAATCTAGGAACCATTTCAAAAATATGTTTTACGACATTAAAGTGATAGTCGATAAACTAAAGGCTGATGAAGTTTCTAGTAAACAAATTAGGGAACGGGTGTTGAATCACTCGTCTTCATCAACTCAGGGTTGTCACCCTGAAAATCTTAAACCAAAAATGAAACTTCCACAGTTGTCGTTACCAGAATTCCGCGGAGAAGCAACCGAGTGGAATTCCTTTTTTGATTTATTTCAATCTCTCATTCACCACAACGATGGTCTTTCAGACATCGATAAATTTCGTTATTTACTTTTGTCACTACGTGGCGAACCTTTACATTTAATAAAATCTATTCCGTTGACAGCCGATAACTACGCGACGGCATTTGAATGTTTACAACATCGTTACGAGAATAAAAGAATTATCGCCACCAAACATATAGATAAAATTCTCGACATCCCACCCATGTCTGAGAAATCCAATCAATGTGATAGTGGCATTCGCAACATTTTAAATACTTGTCATGAAAACTTGTCAGCGCTTAAAGTTATGAATTTCCCAGTCGATAAATGGGATTTCATGTTATTAAACATTTTATTGCGTAAACTTTCCTCGTACGTTCGAAAACGTTTCGAACAATCTTTGAGTTCTCCCAGTGATATACCGGAAGTTTCCAAATTACTCGACTTTCTCGAAAAAGAACTAGCCACTAGTGAAGTAATGGCGAATTCATCTACAAAACGTTACGACCAAGTGTCGGCGCCGCCGCCAGGTCCGCGCGCCGCTAGCGCGTTCGCCCCCGCGCCCGCGCAGGGACCCCGCGCTCACGCGCCCCCCTACAGCGCTGCTCTCGCTCGCGGCTACACTTCGGCCGCTTCTTATCAGCCGCGCCATTATAATACGCGTTCTTCTTCGTTTCCCGCACTTTGTGCGTCTACGGCGCCAAAATCAAATTCAGATTTCGATAATAAATACAAACAAAAGGTAAAATGCATACTTTGCAAGTCGCCTTCACACCTTTTAAGTAAATGTAATGAATTTTTCGAATTATCGCTTTCAGATCGACTTCAGTTCATACAAAAAAATAATATATGCAAGAATTGTATGCTGGTCGGTCACGTGATCGATCAATGTAGGTCACGTTTTACTTGCAGAGAGTGTTCCAAGAGACATCACTCAAGGTTGTGTGATAGCAATAGTGTTATGCAAAAGAACACACACGTGTTATCAAGTGAAAGCGAAGCAGAATCCTCCACTGCCCTGGCCGCTGTGAGTTGCGCGTCGGCCGCTCGCGGCGACCACGACGATAGTTCCCGCGAACACGAGTATTCCATACTCCTCGCGACAGCGCTTGTTGATGTCCGTCCCCGCGGTAGCACTTCTATGAATGCGTTTACCGTAAGAGCGCTTATAGACCCCGGTTCACAAACTTCATTAATAACCGAGGCTTGTGTTCAACGTTTAGGGTTGTCACGCCATCGTACCGGTGCATCCATTTCAATCTCGGGCGTTGGTGATGGAGAAACAGTGCGTCCTCACGGGTTTATTTGTTGCGACGTCACTCCTCACAATAAACTGCAAACAAAATTAAATATTAATGCACACGTAATTTCAAAAATTACTAACTACATTCCAAATGTACAAAATGTACAAGCTGAGACTGAGTACTTACCTCATCTTCGTAACCTACCGCTCGCCGACCCAGAATTTCGTTCTTCGCGTCCAGTCGAGTTGTTGCTAGGTGCGGATTACAGCGACGTCATCCTATTGCACGATAACGTCATAGGACCTCGCGGTTGTCCCGTTGCTATCAATAGCATTTTCGGCTATCTCCTTTCAGGAAAGCTAGCCAATAAAGCTTCTTCGACACTCAACGTGTGTCTAGCCTCGTTTCATACTGAATTCGAGCTACAGCGGTTCTGGGAACTGGAATCTATTCCTGAAGCCAAACTTCTCACGCCCAGCGAGACTCTGTGCGAATCGATCTTCATCGAAACGCATACGAGGGATACATCTGGGCGTTACACCGTGGCTTTGCCATTTAAGCCAGACGTTCCGCCTCTCGGAGAATCACGAGAGATTGCACTTACTCGTTTTCATAAATTAGAAAATCGATTAATGCGTAATCCTTGTCTACGACAAGATTACCACCAGTGTTTGCAAGAATACTTAGATCTTGGGCACATGGAGCCGATCCCAGCTTCGTCAGAACCAGCTGTACAAGCTTCGGAGAGGTACTACCTCCCCCACCACTGCGTGGTGCGTAAACAGAGCGCTACTACTAAAACTCGCGTTGTTTTCGACGCTTCGTGTCCTACAACTAGCGGGCGCTCGTTGAACGATAATTTGTTGACAGGTCCTAAACTACAACAGGATATTGTCATGGTCCTTCTAAAATTTCGTCTTCATCTCGTTGTTTTCACAACAGATATAAAAATGATGTATCGAATGGTCGAAGTTCGCTTACGCGATCGTGATTTTCAAAGAATTCTGTGGCGTACAGACCCAACCCAGCTAATGCGCGAGTTCCGGCTCTGCACCGTCACGTTCGGCGTTAGTTCTGCTCCCTACCTTGCGCTACGCGCTTTGCGCCAGCTCGCCCTCGACGAGGGTGACAAATGGCCACTTGCTAAACATGTCCTCCTCAATGAAGTGTTTGTGGATGATGTGATCTCTGGCTCAAGCACTCTAGAAGACGCTCTAGCTCTCCAACAAGAGCTTATAGAGTTGTGTCGAGCAGGAGGCTTCGAGCTCCGCAAATGGAGCAGTAACAACCAGGCTCTGTTATCTTCTGTACTCGCAGAAGATAGCAAGAGACAACAAGAAGCTCTCATCATCTCCTCTCTTGAGGGAGACACGACTGTCAAGGTGTTAGGCCTGAAGTGGACACCTAGACTTGACACTTTCAATTATGACGTTAATTACGATAAAATTAACAAAAAATGTACTAAGCGTACAATCCTCAGTGAAATCTCCAAGATCTTCGATCCTTTGGGTTTTCTTTCTCCGATTACCATTTTTGCAAAAATTCTAATTCAATCTATGTGGTTATGTCATACTGACTGGGATGAAGTTCCCCCACAACATATTGTTGATTCATGGAACAAGTTTCTTTCAGAACTTCCACTAATTTGTGAAGTGACATTACCTCGTCATGTTATTCCCACTCACCGATCTATTCAGATCCATGGGTTCTCTGATTCGTCAGAAAAGGCCTACGCTGCCTGCGTCTTCATACGTCTCACAGATGAAATGGGTAAAGTTCATACTTACCTAATTATTGCAAAAACGAAGGTTGCACCCATCAAACGCATTTCTGTTCCAAGACTTGAGCTATGCGGTGCTCTCCTTCTGTCGAAATTGATGAGCCTAGTAATCGAAACTTACAAGGATTCCATCAAGATCGATGAAATATATGCCTGGACTGATTCATCTGTCGTTCTCGCATGGCTTCAGTCATCTCACGAGTGGAAGGTTTTCGTCTCAAACCGAGTAACGGAAATCTTGAGCCGCGTCCCGGCTTCTAGATGGCGCCACGTCCGTTCCGCAGATAACCCAGCCGATGCCGCTTCTCGCGGCGTTCTTCCGTCGCAGTTAAATAAGGAGCTTTGGTTTTCGGGCCCGGCCTGGCTCAAAAGTCCAGAGACCGAATGGCCACAGCTTCTTTCTAGTTATGGGACAAATGAAGAGCGGCGTACGCATGTATTAGTCGCTCATAAAAAGGAACAACCGAATCTCGATAATTTTAACAAATATTCGACATTAAGTAAACTTCTACGAGTTGTTTCCTATATATTTCGCTTTTATAATAAATGTCGTAAAACAACTTCTTACCCAAACACTGTAGTTACAGTGCAAGAAACAAACCTTGCACTAAAGCGGCTAATTTTGCTTACGCAAAATGAAGTATTTTCAGACGACATTTCAAATTTAAAATCAAACGAACACTGTTCGAAAAGTTTACAAAAATTAAAACCGTTTCTCGACGATGCCGGCTTTCTCAGGGTCGGCGGTCGAATTCACCGCTCAAATCTTGACTATGAAGCAAAACATCAAATGATATTACCGAAAAATCATTTTTTGACGGATTTAATAATCGATCATTACCACATGATTCATTTACATGTAGGTCCACAAACCTTGCAATTCATTTTGTCACAACGGTTTTGGATCCTTTCAGCCCGCAATGCAGTGCGTAAACGCACTCGTCGTTGTGTGCGCTGTTTTCGCGCCCGTCCCGTGGCGCCGCAGCCTTCAATGGCTCCGCTGCCTGACTCACGCGTGCGCCCCCTACGCCCGTTCTTACATGTCGGCGTAGACTATGCGGGCTACTTTCAAACTCGAACAAATCGGCTTCGAAATTGCAAACTTTTTAAATCCTATGTTTGCGTCTTTGTATGCATGTCAACAAAGGCAATACACCTGGAGTTAGTGCCAGACTTGACGACCCAGGCTTTTCTGTCTGCGCTTCGCCGTTTCACGGCACGACGTGGCCTCTGTTCGGACATTTCTTCTGATTGCGGTCGCAATTTTGTTGGCTGTAATAGATATTTGAAAGAACTGTATTCTTTTCTAAAAGAACACGAAACGGAGATCCAACGTTCTTGCGAAGGTGCCAACATTCGCTGGCATTTCCAACCTGCGTATGCCAGTCACTTTGGTGGGATATGGGAGGCAGGAGTGAAAAGTTTTAAACAACATTTACACCGCGTCGTAGGTTCGCAAGTTCTAACATACGATGAATTTAATACTTTGTTATGCCAGATTGAGGCAGTTCTTAACTCGCGTCCGCTCTGCATCATGAGCAATGATCCTTCAGATCCGCTGCCTCTCACACCAGCTCACTTCCTAGTGGGGGAACCATTGACCTCACTGCCTGAGTACGACTTCTCAGATGCAAATCCGGGACGTTTAGACAGATGGCAGATGGTACAGCAAATGCTTCAGCATTATTGGAAGCGTTGGAGTCGAGAATACCTCCAGCAACTCCAGCAGCGAGGTAAATGGTACCACAACAAGGACACACCTCTTACAGAGGGAACAGTCGTTCTTGTCCATAACGATTCTTTGCCACCGATGCAGTGGCAACTGGCTCGCGTGCACCAGGTGCACCCCGGCCGCGACGGCATCGTGCGTGCTGTCACCCTGCGAATGGGCAGTTCATACGTTCAAAGGCCGGTAGTGAAAATTTACCCACTTCCTATCGATAATTAAAGAACAAATTTATTTATGTTAATTTTAGGTATTAGCTAGCAATATAAGTTAATGTTTAGTTTTACATTCACGGTGTAAATCACTATTTTCTGTTAAAATATTACGTATTTTAAGGTCGGCGGTATGTTTAGTATTGCAAGCACTAATTTGTAATGATTCTAGTAGTAGTCATTTTATTCGTTTTTATGTATATTAAAAGGCCAACAGGATTTGTACTGGACGCACTTATCGACAAAAGCGCCATCTAACGAACTGATTAACAAACGTCAGTCTACGATATGGCTTACGGCCAACCCGCAACATTGCTGTTCGCGTCTAATTAAAATCTAAATAATAATATAACTAACGCCGAGTGTTATAAAACGACAAAACCATTAACCCAAAGTGCCAATCGAAGTATATCCTCATCGAACCAGCTCTTTGGACTGCATCACAGGGGGCCCCCGAGGAGTCGCAGCGGCGTCCACTGGTGAGTGCAAAAGTTCATTTCCTGTTGCCTATCGAAGTCAATTCCCCAAACAGCGTGTTAAAAAGACAAGGAAGTTATCCATATTTTTGTTTACGCTTCTAATGTTTAGCGAGACTATGTTCATTCTATTGCATTTGTTGTTCAAATTGTTATACTCCTGGCTGAACATGTCAGGGTTTTCAATACGTTGGGACGGTATAGAAATTGAAGATTCAATATCTTCACTAAGCATTGATATGTTATTGAATTTTAATTGTAACTAACCTAGATAATGGCCCAATATAAATAGTCGCATTCGTTCTTGTTCGGCATATATACTGTATAGAGATAAAGGTCCTTACAAAGCATCGCAAGCAACGTGACATGTTATGTGGCATTGCCTTTTTATTACGGTAGGCGCTACGCGTTTGCAGCGGTACTGGTGAAGGCGCTATTAGTATAACTTGTGGGTAGTGGCAAACACTATGAAGTTCTTGGTGGTGGTGGCAAGATACGAGTATAAGAAATTGGCGTGTTATGTTTGTATTATCGTTGTTGTAATTTGTGCTTGTGTTGTTAATATGTGTATATATGGATGTGTATGTGGTATGAAGTGTATACAGTGTTACAACATAATAAGGTATATTAATGGCGTGCCTAAAGTGGTAAAGTACAGAACAAAATATCAGTAACAAATTTTTGTCATGGAAGCATACACGACAGCTAATTAGTCATACTTCAACATTGTTTGTTGTCGATCCGCGCTGATTTGACTCCGCTTGGGACGATGTGCCGTCTCTGGCAACCGGTTCTATAGAGTGGACGAGTTGTTCCACGCTACGTATGCAGATAGCGCGTGCTCCTTGCTCCTTTCTAATAAACACTCGACCTTTTTTTGCCCAACAATATTGGAATTCGTGTAATTTAGCGTATTCACGTGATTTATGGAAAACATGTTTGGCTTTAGGACTTAGCAGTTCTGACACAAATATACTGGTGGTGTCGCTGGGTATTCCGAGATGTGATGCGTTCAACTTGTTTTTGTTTTGTTTATTGAATGCCCTTACCGCAGTTAGTATGTTGTTCCTGAATTCGCGATTACTGAGCTCAACAATAATGTGCTGGACGTCGACTTTTTGAGTGCGCTTGCGGTATACAGCCGTAATGTAGTCACAGTTGTATTTGACGGATATATGGTTACAAAGATGCTGAATATATGATTGAAGATTTTCTTGCTTGTTAATAGGTACATTACGGATTTCGACAGTATTTGAGTGGATAAATCGCTGGGCTTCCTCGGACTGTGTGTCTAATTCTTTGACTTGTAACACCAATTTGTCTAATAGTTTTTTAATTCGAGCATTTTCTTCTATGAGCGAATTATTTTCGATTTTAATAGCGTCATAGAAGCTGCTAAACTTCTCTAGGGAGGTCTCTATTTCATTTTTAATTTTTTCCTGTTCCCTTTGCACGGCTTTACTTTGTGTATTCAACTCTAGAATTTCTTCGTTGTGCTCATTTTTAATTGAAGAAATATTTGATAGAATTTCGTTTTTAACTGTAGTAATGTTACTATTTATTTTAATTAGTAATTTCTCAAAGTATGTGTCTAAATGATCCGTGGGAATGCATGATTGATGTTTGCATACCTTGACGTCACCAGCCTGTCCCGATGTAGTGGCCGTTGAAGGTGCTTTGGCAGGGGTGGTGGTTGCCAACGGGCTCGCGGGCAACGCGTCACGTTCGCGACAACCGGGACACGTCCAGGCGGACTTTTTAGTCGCGCCCAACTTCCTAAATACCGCCTCTCTCATATTACTGCATTGGAAGTGGTAACAGTTGTTGCATGATGCGCATGTCATGTCTTCGTTATCGAAAATACTCTCATTACATTTAACGCACTTGGGTTCCATTGTGTATAGTACGGGCCTTACGGATAGTATACAAATAGAACAGTAGAAAGTAGGTACCTGGCTCTGATCGGCGGTGGGTTGAATGTTCCGTGCAGACAAATAGCTGATGTAAATGGTATTGGTACCGCTGCTATACGGGGTTGTTCTTCTTTCTGTGATGCTTGAGCCAGTTCCTATGTTCTTATTTGCAGCTCTTTGTTAAAATAAATATCCGAGTGCGCACTGCAACAATGTCACTGACGGCAGGGTGTATGTATGGTGATGTGCTCTTTTTAATTTAGGCAGAACGCCGAACAAATTAGCACAATTTATGAGAAAACTTTGGAGTTCACTATTGAGACCGTATTCAAATATAATATATAAAGAAAACTACGAATAATTAGTAAATAGCCGCAGCCAAATTAACGGTACGTGTTGTTCGTTTTACTCTCAGAGGGTAGATGATAGAAACCATATTTGTCATACCAGCAAATTGCTGCTCGCGTATTATCCCTATAATCTATACATATAATAAAACTGTAACTGGTCTATGTCTGTACATGGGGGATATTGTAGAAAAATTTGTATGAAAATTCTTTTTCTTCGGGTCTTTATAGGGCCTATAGAAGCCAAAATGTTTGATTTTACAATTTTTGTCTGTCTTTCTGTCTGTCTGTATGTATGTTTGTTACCTCATCACGCAAAAACCACTGAATGAAATTTGGTGCAGTTTTCACAGTTGTCTTGCTGGAGGTCTAACTTAAAACCTGGTGCATGTTTCATCTTGATACGCCACTTAGAACCTGAGATATTAATAAAGTAATTTTTTCTAGAAGCCATTATAACTAAGAAGTAATATTATATTTGAATATTGATACAATTAATATTGCGATTGGTGGTTTGTACTATAGTTGGAGCAGGAGTAGGAGTGGGAGCGGACGTGGGAGTGGGATTTCGATGTGATCGGGATCGGTATTGGGATTGAGAGTCTGAGTGGAAGTGGGATAGGGATCGAGAGTGGGAATGGGAGCGGATTCTGTTGTCCACGCGAGCGGAGCCGTAATAACTAAAGTGCAATAAAGGATTTGGCCTGTATGAAATAATAAATAAATAAATAATGTAATTGATGGGTACAAATCCAAATAATTTACAAGGAGAGGAATTTTGTCACAGAAGGCACAAAGTTCAATGTGTGTCACATACAAACTCACACTAGTCCACATTATCACACTATAATTGTAGTAGTATTATAAATGTGAAAGTGTGGATGTTTGTTTGATGCTCAATCACACCATAATGGCTGAACAGATTTTGATTAAACTTATATATAGCTTATATCCTAGAATAAAATATAGGATACTTTTCGTTACTCAATTCTGGCTGGTATATTTCCGCGCAAACGCAGTCGCTGCTTAAGCTAATCGAATAAATAACAATAAATAACGAATATTATGAAAATAGTTTAGACATTTGTTCTTATTTTGTTTAACATACCATTGACACTGGTAGATTGTGTATTTTCACTTTCATCATCTGAAAAAGAAAAACCCTGTCATTATAATTCACATAAATAAATACAAGTTGGCAGCAGAGGCCGCAGAAGACCAATGTGGAGAACTAGATGGCTTCTTTCGAATGGCAACAGGAGATTCTCAACCTGGATGCATAGAAAAAGCAAGGGGATGATTTTTCATAATACAAGAGAAAGTTGATTAAAAAAGGAATTTAGAGGAAATGACAAAAAGGTGCCAAACTAGTTTTATAAAATTCTATGACTGATGAATTCTAATTCTTCATTTGCTAAAGAATCTGCAGTAATTTCCAAAGAATACTAATTATTTTTGTAAAATTAAAAAAATACTATAAACTCTTAGCAGCCTTCTCTCCTATCAGGGCAGAGCACTAGGATAGTATATCAAGTCACTGAGGGGTAGTTTATCATACTCTTCAAATGATGTAAGCAATTACTGAAAAGGGATTTAAAGTCCACCCCTAAAAGGTTTTAAATCTACAGAAGAAGGAAAGTCGCTTTACAGCATTGGATCGCACAAAGTGGTGATGCATCATCTCTGCCTACTCCTCTGGGAAAAGGGTGTGAGCATTATTTATGCATGTATTTAGAAGTCACATGGCAATGGCCAGTATAAAGAAAGATTTACAAAGAGCTTGATCACCTAGTCAGCCTTGTGACTTGCTCTATAGACTTGAGCACTAGAGGTCGTAGGTTTGATTCCCACCAAGGACAGACAACATTGGTAATTGACAAAAGTGGCATTCTATTGGGGATGCTTGTGTTCAGCAGTGGACGTATTTCGGGGTGATGATTATGATTGGACAATTTGTGTATGGATATTATGTGAATTGTCCTATCCTTGTCTAATTATCATAGTACAGGAGAAAATCCTAGTTTGGGATTATTTTGAGATGAATATGTACCTACATATGAAAATATTTAATTAAACACTAATTCCAATTTAGTGGAAATACATTAATAGGTAGTTTCAGCTTTAATTTTACACATATTACTAGTTAGTGTGAGTTGCCCTTTTTTCTTATTTTTAGCCAGGGGTGGCAGTCCCTGAAGCAACTCTATAAAAGCAAGAGTTTTGTGTAATTCCCAAAACAAGTGCCATGTGCCATCAGTCCATGCATCTCTGCTTAAACTAGATCCATTGTCAAT
Organism: Esperia sulphurella; assembly: GCA_947086405.1. Lineage (NCBI taxonomy): Eukaryota > Metazoa > Arthropoda > Insecta > Lepidoptera > Oecophoridae > Esperia > Esperia sulphurella. The sequence goes on from OX352264.1 coordinate 12,024,683, forward strand.
CCTGGACTAAGTAAGAGTAACATCTTAATGAGGCTGTGGGATCAAACTACACCATATCAATGAGTTTTTCGAAGCCTGAGTAAATTTTTATAATACCACAGGCTTTACGGTGAAGGAAAACATTGTAAGGAAACCTGCATTATGCGAAAGAAGATATTGTAAGGCGAATGTCAAGTCCACCAAGGTGCCTTTGGTGAAAAGGGGTTTGACACAAAAGATCCTAAAGGGTTTGCCAGACCTTTCTGACCCCCTAAGAGCAATAAATCTTTATTCAAAATTGGCAAAAACCGAAAGCCCGATAGTCTGACAATGTTGACTGGATTGGCGGTGGATATGTAAAACGACATGTATCGATAATGACGATGGATGATTCAAAATTTGATACAAAAATATAGCTTTTTGAATACTCTAAATTATATACATATAAATCCAATAGAATTATTTGGCCCTATATTAAAGACGTTATGTGTCCATTATACAATACACCCCCAAACGAAAAAAGCAATCCTTTTAACGAAACCTTCGGTCAGACGTTTCAGTTAAGTGTGTAATTGTACAAGGCATAAGTTGTTGCAAAAACTTAGATAGAATGTGCTACGTACCTGAACTCCAGGGATATTCGTTTATGCCTAAACCGTTTTTCAAACTCTCCTTTCTGTTGCCCATTATCGCGAATTCAAAAACAAAGTAGGCAGGGAACAGCAATAGACGTAGACATTAAAAATGAAGTGAACGATTTTCTGCTGTCAGTTAGTCTGGCGCAACTCTCATATTAAAAACAGATGTTTCATATGAGCAAAAATTAATGGCGGCTCTGACGAAGATGGCGGCCAAATATGGTGGCTATATATGTCTTGCTTTAACATACATCTTTCTCACTCGCACCCAATTGCAAGACGTCATGTTTGTTATTGCGTAATCTTTGACTTGATGCATTTTTTATGATTTGTCTTCAAATCATAAAAAAATGCATCAAGTCAAATCATTTTATATTTTAAACGAAATATTCTCGCCCATAGTTCAATTGTAGTGTGTGACGTTTGAAATACTTAAACATGTGTCACAAAACGTGCGAATTAAGTGGATTGAAGGGACGCCAGGTGGGCAATCAAAAACGCATACATATGGCTAAATTTCCATTGAATAAAATTGGGTAAATTCAAAATATGAGTTTGTTGAACTACTAAACGTCTGTAGACATAAATGTAATGTAATAAATAACCTTTGTTTTGTAAACACTAGAGCTGTACCATTTTTATAACAACTGTCGATATAAAATATTTTTATACAGGGTTACAGGAAAAGTCGTGCTAGATCCCTTAAGGGTGTGGAGCACCCATCATTTCTGACTTATTTCACTATGAAACACCCTACCCTAAACTTAACCCTTTTCGAGATATTCGACTTTTAATTTTTTTATTGAAAATTGCTGATTTTTAGGCTACTACATTTATTTTTGTTTATTTTGTGTATCTTATTATTATTATTATTGCATTTTTACATGTGTAGTAAGATGCTTTAGGACGTCAATCATTAAAATAGTGCACAAGTTATTTGAATAGACCGTAGTAGACAAGTGAAAGAAAAGAAATAAAAAACATATTAGAAAGTTTATTTTTCTCTAAGGGATATCTAAAAAAAATATTATGGTAATTGTTCGGCAGATGTTTTTTAAAATATCTACGGTTCATCAGCTATCTAACGAGGTATAATAATGTAGGGTTTTATTCAAATGCATTCAAAAAAATTTAGTTTCATAGGCGACAGTGGAGAAGAAAATGTATACTTAGCCCTAAAAAGTAAAATAAAACAATAGGTAAGCATGAAATGCCATTTATTAAAGGTTTTCTCACAACTTTTTCTTTTTCTACAGTTCATGTTCAACATGGCCGCCTCTATTTCTAATACATTGTCGCATCCTTCTACGGAGACCGGTCTTCACTACGCCAGTGGTCAATGTGGTCCTCATTTTATTTGCTGCATCCACAATCCTTTCTCTTAAGTCTTCCACAGACGAAACTGGATTCGGCTCGCTGTACACGAGACTTTTCATGCAGCCCCACACATGAAAATCCATGGGGGTTAGGTCCGGACTTCTTGCTGGCCATGGCAATGGCCCACCTCGTCCAATCCATTTGTTTGGATAATTTGTGTCCAGCCAGTCTCTGACACTTCTCCTGAAATGGGCAGGGCAGCCATCGTGTTGGAACCACATGTCCCTGATCAGGTTGAGTGGCAGATCATCCAGCAAATCACTCAAGTCTGCTCTCAGGAAATTTTCGTAGCTTTCCCCGTTTAGATTATCCGGGAGAAAGTAAGGTCCAATCAAATGATTGGAGATAATGCCCATCCACACATTCACGCTGAATCTTCGTTGGGACCCCTTCACTCTTTTCTTATTGGGATTCCTTAGTTCTTTTAGGGCCCAGTAATGGGCGTTGTGATAGTTAGTTATGCCATCTTTATCAAATTTGGACTCATCCGTCCACAAGATATTTCTTAAAAAATCTGGGTCTTCTACATCAGCATTTAGCATAAATCTGCAAAAGTCCAATCTTCTCGCGGGGTCCCCTTCTTCAATAACGTGTACTGGCGTGTAATGGTACGGGTATAGGCCAGCAGTATGCACTGTAAACCACACTCTCCATTGCGAAAGCCCCAGATCACGGGCAACAATATTAGTGGAAGTAGTCGGATCCGCTCGAAAGCGTTGCACTATCTCATTGTCCTGTTCTTCGTCGTCAATTCGTGGTCTTCCCATGTCTGTACTTCGTCTCAAAACAGAGCCAGTTTCTCGAAGTCTTCGATAAACTCTGTCAAAAACGGCCACATCCGGCACTCGACGACCGGGGTAGCGAGTTATGTATTAGAACTGCTACCTGGAGCGTCCCAACTACTTTTTTTCCACGAAATGTAATACAAACCCTAGATTGTTACACCTCGTTAGATAGCTGATGAAACGTAAATATTTTAAAAAACATCTGCCGAACAATTACCATAACATTTTTTTTAGATATCCCTTAGAGAAAAATAAACTTTCTAATATGTTTTTTATTTCTTTTCTTTCACTTGTCTACTACAGTCTATTCAATTAACTTGTGCACTATTTTAATGATTGACGTCCTAAAGCATCTTACTACACATGTAAAAATGCAATAATAATAATAATAAGATACACAAAATAAACAAAAATAAATGTAGTAGCCTAAAAATCAGCAATTTTCAATAAAAAAATTAAAAGTCGAATATCTCGAAAAGGGTTAAGTTTAGGGTAGGGTGTTTCATAGTGAAATAAGTCAGAAATGATGGGTGCTCCACACCCTTAAGGGATCTAGCACGACTTTTCCTGTAACCCTGTATACGACTTGGGTCAGTGTGTTCAAAATAAGATAATATGATTAAGACTTGTTTCAGACTTGTAACATTAATTTTGTTTGGTTTCTTCAAAAATACTTCCTTAGAAAATCATATTTGTAAAAGTTTTCCAGATGTAAATAATGGGTAAAGCTAACCTGTATATATTTCATTCCAGATTCATAGTCCTATGAAAACCAACGCTATTTACGTCTCGGTAACATATACATGAAAGGGTCACCAGCAGCAAAAACAGGTTTGTATTACCATGTAAACTTTGCAGTCCACTTAGGAACACCATCTATTGTGTATTTTGTTTTCGAGACGCAAATGCGTTTGTTTTCATAGGACTATTAATCTGGAATGAAATTATAGAAGACTTGGGGTGGACGGGGTCGGAAAACCAGCTGATGATTCCAACTGTCAACCTCACCTGCACGTAGTTTACCCGGTTCACCTAGCCTGTTATTATTATTATGAACTAATTACGTCTAGGGTGAACTAGTTTATCTCTGCGCAATAACAATGATATAATAAATTAATATAAAAAATAATCAATTGTTTTATTGTAGTTTGTGATATAATTTAGAATTTTACGTAACTGATAATTCTGTAAGGGCTAACACGTACTGTGAATTTATTCGTGCGTGCTATTCATTATTTTTGATGAGCTCGAAAAACCTACAACTTCGCCATTGCGCGCGAGCGCGACGATGCCTGACCCATTGATAATTGTCCGCCATCATGCACCATTGCCCCGTGTACAATGGCCATGGCCTGTACTGGGCCACCATGGGCCAATGTGTACTGGGGTCTTTATTACGTCCGATAGTGTGCACAGCTTAGATTAAATAATCTAAGGTGCACAGCATGTGCACAGTGTAGTATGTAATGTACTACCAGATACAATTAAGCCGCGTTCGTAAGCCGCGGCTGAACGGACGCGTTCGATAATGTGTTTATAGCTTCTATCAAGCTATCCAACAGTAAAAACCACATTCAAATCCATTTAGTGGGTTTGGAGAAGAAGCTGGCTACGTTATCATTATAATAAATTATTTAATCGCCGTGTTTACATCGTCTTTTACATATAAGATAGTTCATCATCATATCAGCCCTGCGACATCCACTGCTTGAGGGCATAGTATTCGAGTTTTACAAATACCGAGATGCGTACTAATAGGGTTTCCTTCAATACAAATGAAGTGAAAAAATTAATATATACAACATCAATACTCTATAACAATAAACCGAATATCAATAGCGAGCGGAGAGACAAATGAAACGCAACGCGAATGGTCAAGCATGTTTATGTTTGATCTTAGCTACTACAAGCTTATAGTCGCTACAAAGAGAATACAAGAGGTCACTACTTAAGCTGCAAACACAATGTGTCTGCAGCTTTAGTTTTAGGTATTATATTCTCTTTGGTGGACACATTATTGGACTCATTTTGCAACAGACAAGTTCGTTCTTGAACTTAAGTATTATTATCTTTGAGTTGTAACGAACGTATTAATTCTAGGTTTGGAATTTGTGATTTCTAATAAAATTCAGGTGAAATGGCAGAATTACCGTTTCAAGCAGAATATGCGAAAACTGGTAGAGCTTCGTGTAAAGCCTGTAAGCAAAAAATTGACCAAGGGTCTCTGCGTCTGGCTGTGATGGTACAGGTATGAACTCACACCTACTGGCCTTACACCGGCCTGCCAGCCTTGAATAGTTCAAGGTCAGAAGTCGGATGTTGGATGGACATTATATGGACAATATCCTTTGATGGTGGAAGTGAGGTCAAGAGTGTACAAAAAAGGCACAAATTGCCCAGACATTTAAATCTTTGCAACTACGTTCATTTCCTTGTACATTCTCAACCGAAAGTTTTTAAAATCCATAATAGGGTCGATCAAACAGCCGTGTTGCTTTAATATTAGTTCAAAATATAGGTTGTTCTAACTAACTATACTTAATTTTCAAACTGGATTGCATGAAAAAATCAAACCAATTTTAAAACTTGCAAGCTTTTAATACTTTAGTTAATTGTATTAGATTAGAAGAGGATACATTTTTATGACATTATTATTTTATTGCAGTCCGCATTTTTTGATGGGAAGCAAGCAAATTGGCACCATGAAGAATGTTTCTTTAAGAAGCAACGTCCACAATGCGTTAGCAACATTGCCAACTTCAACAAGCTAAAACTGGATGATAAAAACAGAATTAAGAGCACCATTGGTATGAATACAATATTCTCTATCCCATTTCGACTGCCTTGTTGGTCTGTTGGCTTGGTCATTGGACTTGAGCATAAGAGGTTGTGGGTTCGATTCCCACCGGGGACAGACAACTTTGTACAAGTTAGTCTCCATGTGGATGTTATATTTGTGAATTGTCCTATCCTTATTTAATCCCCATAGCACAGGAGAAAATCCTATTTTGGGATTAGACAAGTAATATTTATTTTATTTATTTCATATGACATTTAATTTAAAAAACATAGTTTTAATATGTTATCCTTATGTTTGTTGCTGCTTCTGTACCCTCAAATGGTTTATCTAATGTAGTTACAAGTTTATATGCTATTCTTGAAAAAATTAAACACCCACATACTTAGACCCAGAGACCTTAGTAAAGCTTGCTATGGAGCAGTGGAATGGGACTGGAATAAGTTGCTTAAATCTGAAACTTCTATTCAAATCACTACACAAGTTACACTATTTGGAACACTTGTTTTAAAACTCACTATTTCCCTAAGTTACCTCTGTAGGATAAAACTTGGCACACATATAGGTTAATAGGTTGTGGAATAGAACATAGGATAGCTTTTATCCTGATAAAACATCTAATTCCTATGGGAAATACATAATAATTTGTGATGTTGAGTTGGCCACGTGGATGAAGTCGCTGGCAAAGCTAGTGTAAAATAAATATGAATAATTTTTATAACAGTCGGGTAGTTCTTAAGATTACTTGGAGCAACTCTTATTAGATACTTATATTTAGTGTTATGAAACGGACCACTCCTAAGCATTTCTGATAATATCTGTTCAACAGAAAAGCCTGTTGTGTCATGAGAAATTTGATAAAGAAGAAAGCTAAGAATATGTCACATCACCCATTAGAGACTACAAAATTGGTTTTTAGTTCATAGGATGGAGGCCACCAGATATATTTCAACAAAATTACAATAATTAAAATTAGTTTCAAAAAGTAATTTATTCATCACTCTGACTTTTAAACTTTGTAGAAACTTGTGGCTTAAAATTATATCATTTTTGAAAGTGAGAGCATATTTTTGTTGGGTGTGTAAGTGTTGTGTGCATGTGTATGTGTTGTGTTTATGTTGGAGGGTGTGTGGGTATATGTAACAGAGAAATTAGAGGTGTGTTTGGGGCTGTAGACGGGTGTGCAGTTGTGTGTGTGTTACAAGATTTGAAATATTCAATTATTTTTTCTATGACTTAATAATAATAATAAATCGTTTATTATCAGGCAACTTGGCCCATAGATAAATACCTTAACCTAGAAATACATACATACATAATCATCATCCATCGTCTCTGCCTACCCCTCTGGGACCAAGACGTGAGCATTATGTATGTATGTAATCATCATGTTTGCTGTAGAAAGTAGCATTGGAGTGGTACTACCTGTTGAAAAGGGAAAGGGCAAGGGCAAGAAGAAAAGAGCAGCTGAAGGGAATAATAGTGCGGCCCTCAAAGACTTTGCTGTGGAATACTCCAAGTCCAGCAGGGCTACCTGCAAACGCTGTGATATTAAGATTTGTAAGGTGTGTTAGATTTTGTATCAGTAGCTTTATTGCCAGTCTAGCTTAAATTTATTGGTATAGCAAAAAGTGGCCTATGTTATTCACTGGCTTATAAGCAGCTTAACAAAACATTTTATGCAATTTGTTGAAAAGCAGATGTGTGATTGACTTTTCCATACTTTATTAATATATTTGACGAGTCAGTTTCATTCCAATTCTGTTAAAATGTATGCAACTACTTCCCGATCAAAGAAAACTATTAATTTTTATGATCTGTGACTTAGTTATGTCATCTTGATAATTAAATTATTTTCACTTTGCATAATCAACAGTTCAAACAAAAGATATTTTTTTTTATTATTGAATTCATCATCATCATGTCAGCCTTTAGACGTGCACTGCTGGACATAGGCCTTCCCCAATGAACCCCACCACACCCGGTCCTCTGCCCTCCGCATCCAGCCACTTCCGGCCACCTTCTTTAGGTGGTCGGTCCATCTGACGGCGGGGCGTCCCACCCTTATTGAATTGCCCATTTCTTTTTTAAGTTTGCAATGTCATTTTTTTTGTTTAAGGATGAAGTTCGTATTTGTAAGATAAGGTATGACACTGAAGTGGGGATGAAGTATGGAGGTCAGCCTTGCTGGTATCATGTTAAATGTTTTGCTGAAGAAAGTGTCTCACTGGAATACCTGGCGGGTGGGCAAGACCTGCCCGGCTTTAATTTGCTTAAAAAAGATGACCAGGCTATAGTCAAAAGTGAGATAAAGTAAGTTGGCTTTGAGTTTTAGATAGTAATAAGGCTCTGCGTAATATTGAAACATTGTATTTGCAATACACGGAGCAAACTTGTGTAATATTATAAAATAATTAAGACATCACGAATCTTGCCGTTTTTGGAACTATTGCACTGAAATTGCTGTATCTTCGTCATTTTTGATCCAATTAAAAATATTTTTTTCATAGATTATTATGATTTTTATCGCTAAATATCTGCATACTTAACAAAAAAACGTGACTGATCCTCATTGTGTGCATTACGGTTTTAAATCTGTAATTTTGCTAAGTCCTAGCAATTCCTAAGCAGACAGACAGAGACAGACTAACAAGTTTTACATTTTAACACATTGAAAAGAACAGTGACACCTACGGCATAGAATACTTAATAATACTTTGTACACACGGTGTCCTGTCAGGGGCGGCCCTAGCAAGTTTATAGGTGGTGCGAGATCTTGTTTAAAAAAACCAGCAAAAACTAGTTATTAAGAATAATGCGAAACCATTACGTCTTTATTATTGTGCTATTTAGATAATTACTGGAATTACGACATTGAAGCTCATAGATAAATAGGGCTTTCGATTGGCGTTAAAAAAATTACCCTTTATGAGAAAAAAAAACCTTTACATTTGATACTAGCTATGTTCGTTTGAATTCTTCGAAATCTTTATTAATTATGGAAAAATAGGCTTGAAATTTCTGTTTCAATCTGTATAAATTAAATACCATATTTGTTTACAAAACAAATTCTACCTTATATATTTCTCAATTTAGACCTAAGAAAATTGATGAAGTGCCTGTAAAGAAATTAAAGGCGGAACCGAAAGACGAGGAAGAAATAAAGAAGGAGAAAGATTTGGAGAAGAATATTGATAAGCAAAACAAGCTGTTCCATAAACACAGGAACGCCCTCAGTGAATACAAGAAGCAAGACTTGCAAGAATTGCTTGAAGCAAATTCACAAGCAATACCTAGTGGTATCAATGAGGTATGTTCTTCTTCTCTGTCGGTCCCTCACTACATAGGATCGCGACCGTACAATACAGGCATCCACGCATTACGGTCGTTGGCTCCTCTCTATACAAAGATCCGCCAGTCACCCTTTTCACCGGGTCAGACCACCACGTCGGAGCTCGTCCTCTGTTAAATTACCAGTTTTAGATTTATAGTATGGTAATATGATTTCCATGACGCAGGTAAAAAACTATTGATCATGGTCTTTAAACTCGAGCGCCAGAGGTCATGACTTGGACAGACCATTTGTATAGATAAAAAATTTTCTAAATGTTATATTTGTGAGAGTGTGAGGATAGCTTGTCTAATTGGAGAAAATAGATGTGTATAAAAATATATGTATATAAAAATATTAATTATTCTCAGATTTTTACTGTTGTATTGCTAATGGTTTTTATTGTTGTTTTGTGATCCTAGAAAGAATCTATGGTATGTTTGTATATGTATGGCATCTGATAGTATGCCAGGGTATTCAATTAACTATTGACAACTCCATAAACAGTGACCTTCCATACCATGGAATGGAAGGTAATTTTTTACGATCATCATTTATATACTTATGTCTACAAAATAATTATATTCTATTAATCATTGTATTTGTGAATTGACCTGCCCTTGTCCAATTACCACTAATATCTTAATTTTTCCATAGTACAGTAGAAAATCCGGGTTTGGAATTAGAGAAGTATGTATGAAATATTCATATTCATTTATTCTATTATGGAAAAAAAAACTGCAAAGTGTACGTCATACTCAAAGTGTGTTCCCCTTCGTGCGTTTTCCTTCACCGTTTCAGAGCAGTTTAGTAAATGAATTTAAGATTTCAAAACATAGTAAATGGCCTGACGAGGCTGGGGATTGAACTCTGAGCTCTCGACGTGATAAAAAGAGTTTTATTTCGTTACAGTGTTTGGATCACCTGGCCGATTGCATGGCGTTCGGAGTGCCACAGCCGTGTCCAGAGTGCAAAGGGCAGCTAGTACTGGATAATTTCAACTACAAGTGCACAGGTAATCGAACTATTATTATTGTAAATGCAAAAGTGTGGACATTTGTTTGTTTGGATGTTAGTCCCTCAATCACTACCGCGTTTTGATGAAACTTCGTACAGTGTGGCTTTTAACATGAAATAACATTCGATATCGACGCAAAAATTGGCAAATTCGGAATCGCAGTAATGATCTCAATTTACAAAGCAACACTGCTGCCCCTCCCGGGTGCAATTCCTTAGTCGCCTTGACGACACCCACGGGAAGATTCTCAGCCAGGATAGTTGTTAAAGGCTAGCATATCTGCTCCATATCTTTTGAAGTTGGCGCTGTCTTAAATATTAACCTAAGCAACAGAAGCGATGTGGCGCGCACGCGGTAATCTGCTACGTCGCCTCAGTTTTGCATCAAACTTACGAGTATAACAGGGACGTGCTGCGTCGCCGCCCGAACGCCCCATCTATGTAATTCGTTTCAAATATCACGTATCTATATCAACGCGGCCAAAATCGCGGGTACGAACTAGGCTAATAAATATTTGTCTCCATCAATATTGCAGGTAATATTAGCGAGTGGACGAAATGTAGATACGTTACAACGGATCCTAAGAAAAAACCGATGAAGGTGCCGGCCGGTTTCAAAGACTCAAAGGCATTTAACAAGTACAAGCCGAAAGTGGCGCTGCGGCTCTTCGAGGCGGCGCCCCCGCCTCCCGTTGTTCTGAAGAAAGAGGAACCAGAGTAAGATATTTATATAGAGTATTCAGCAGATGGTTTGCCAAACAGGAAGGGTGGACCGGATAGATGAGGCAATTTGGCCCTCATGACAGAGAGGTCTGTCCCTTTTGTTAAAAGAGGGATATACATAAACCTGTTATGTACTCGTATATCCCTCTTTTAACAAAACCTATATTTGACGCAAATAATGAACAAATAATTATTTTTTAACGAAGTCCCGAGAATGCGTATATTCTGTCTAGAAGATTAAACTTTTCATTGCATTACAAAAAAAACTAAAAGTTTATGCCGTTTTCAGCAGTATGCCACATGCAATTACAAATCTTAAAATAACCTGCCAAAACTAGTCGCACTTATTTACAAGTTACTAGTTGTACTTATTTACTTATCGCAAGCCAACAATAACAATGGAAGTAAAATGATTTGAGCAACGATCTCTATGTACTACTAAATGGAATGGACTTGCGTGGAACAGAGCGATTGTTTGGAACTCTCCATCTAGTAGTACATACATAGATATCGTTGGATTTCAGAGCTGAACACGCAGTACGCAGTTAAAAATACTTAATTCCCTATTGCGCATGTATGTCTTGTGTAGCTTTTTTTCATGGGGTACAAACAAACTAAAAATATTGCATTTATAAATACACTAGCTGTGCCCGCGGCTCCGCTCGCGTGAACTACAGGATCTGCCCCCGTTCCCACTTCCGCTCTTGTTCTCTTCCCACTTCTACTTCCACTCCCACTCATACTCGAGAGTCTCAATATCCCAATCCCAACCCCAACCCCATCCCTATCCCCAAAAAACTAAATTTCACTCAATCCCATACGCGGCGCGGCGAACGGCGCGGCCGTTGACCTCGCCCATATGATGAACATACTCGTACGTTCGAGAAATATTGCATTTTTTTATCAAAATTTTCGTAAAATAGAGATGTTTTTTTCATGAAAGATTTCTAAATGTGATACTGAGTTACTGGAAGAAATATAACAGTCGTTTTATTATCATCCGATATAATAGCTTCTAGAAAATTTTACTTTATTAATATCTCAGGTTCTAAGTGGCGTATCAAGATGAACATGCACCAGATTTTCTTTCATTAGTTTTTGCGTGATGCGGTAACAAACATACATACAGACAGACAAAAATTATAAAAAAAATGTTTTAACTTCTATAGGCCCTATAAAGACCCCTCATAATTTTTTTTTACATATCTCTCATGTACAGACATAGACCAGTTACAGTTTTATTATAAGTATAGATAATAATAATAAAATAAACAATAATTCGTCCTTCAGCTTCCCGTTTGGCAAACCATCTGCCGAACAGCCAGTTTAGACAATTTGTTTAAACAATGATTTGTCTGTAAGTGGTTTTTTGGCTCAGAGCATATTCTTAGTTTCGTTCAAAATTCGTTAAACATGTTATTAATATGCAAAATCTTGTATAGGTAATTCTTGATAAATATGTCTGAAGACTAGACAAATTGCAAGCAGTTGAAGCGAGAGCTAACATTTAGCATTGTGGTTTCTTATGAGGTGACACATCATCAGAAAAAAAACTAGCCATAAAACTATTAAGACTTTCTTTATCCTGCCACAGCCTTTATTACAAGTTGTTAATGATAAAAATCTGTTAGAACATCATTAGGATTTTATTAAACAAATTTTTTTTATGTAAATTTATAAATCAATAGAGTCAAGAAAGACATACCCATTCCGCCGCTGAAGAATCTCCAGTTCTTCCTGTACGGCCGGGGCCTAACCGGTAAGGATCAGATCAAGACACGCATCCTCAAGCTGGGCGGCCTGGTGGTAAGCAAGCTGACGGACACCACCGCTGCCGTGGTGTCCACGCAGAAGGACCTCGACAAGATAACCAAACAGATGGAGGAAATACAGGCTGAAGACATTGAGGTATTACTTATCATTAGAGTTCGAATACTGACATGGAAGCATTAGCTGTAAGCTGCCTTTCCATTTGAAGTAAAATGGACTTACGCAAAAGTACAGCCTGATTTTTATAAGACATTGAATGTGTGCAAAACGAGAAGATTTGACACAAGATTTGTCTTTTGTTTCTGTGTCATTCATTACACAAAATCTCTACATTCAAAGTCCTCTCCTTATAAAAATCAGACTGTATCCGCCGTATCAGCTGTGCAGTCGTAATTCGTTTTCTCCCATTTTTTTAAAATACCTATTGCCTAATTGTTTTATGGTAACTTAAATCGCATTTATTTTATAAAACATTTCAAAGCACTCGCAATTTTGACCGACATTCAAACGAAAAAATCTTTATTTAAAGTTGAATTCGCAGTGTTATTTCTTTTAAGTTTTATTGGAGATGAAATACCAATACGCACGCAGTGTGTGCTATACATGTTTTGTCGGCGCTTGTGTTAAAATGTATGAAATCCGTGCTGTGAATCCGCAAATAGACTTTTTGGCACTTACTAGTAACCGAAAAGTACGCCAAGGTATCTGAAGAAGACTAAATAACGTTGTGATGGTTTACAGGTGGTTGATGCAACATTCTTCGACCTGATTGATCCGAAGAATGGGACTGTTGCTAACACGCTTGAACTGATTAAATTAAACAACATCGCCCCTTGGGGCTCTGACGTAAGTACTAATTATTTTCATAATTGTTCCAGGGAGATGAAAATAACATAAGTCTGCTATGTCACTTTCTGGGTATTTAGTTGAGAGTGAGATTCGATCTGAATTATGTGTCTGGAAATGACTGCAGGTGAGATGGCGGTCGATGGGGACCTATGTCCAACAGTGGACATGAGCAGGCTGGTAATCTTGTGGGGTAGGGGTTACAAACCACCAAGTATCGCGATCACTCGATCTCTTCTCTCACATCTCCTTTCATAGACAATATATCGAATATATATACAAGGGAATATTGATGAAAGTCCTAAAACAGTAAGGTCCATCTTATAATAACGCAGATCTTGTGAGTATTTACACTGAATTGATTTTGGATTTTGTGACTATGTAAGTTAAACTCTATGGATTTGTGACATACACCGTTATTCCTCCTTCATATAGTATCTTCCTACAGTCTAAAACTAACATAAAGCATTTTTTTCCTTTTTTCAACTTATTTAAATTTTATTTTTTTACGTAGCCTGCAAAGCGTGTGCCGCAGGATGTCATCGATGGAAAATCAGTTCCAAAATCCGGTAGTCTTTATGTGAAATCTTCAAAATCTTCTACTACCAAATTGAAAATTAAAGGTATAATTTTGTATATTTTATATGCCTAAAATACTAGTCTGAAGGTAATTTAATTTCTTTTAATATAATTTTTCCTACTTCCATACTATCATTGCCGGGCAATTTTACATATGTTCCAAAGAAGAATGGCAGATCCAGTGTCGCTCAATAAAAGAAGCGTATGCGAATGAAACATGTACATTATATATAGTCATTTTAGTGGTTTATTTTCTATATTATAGTTTTTTTAGCGGCAGAGAGAGAGGTACATGTCAATGAGGGAGAGATCATATCGATGATTTAAGGTTGCGTTCCATTACATGTAAAATTCACTCAACAGAACATAAAATTCACTTGGCAGATGGTTAAATTCACTCGATCCCGGTTCTAAAACACATTGTGGAAATTCACCTGAGGATTTGGATGCGAGATCGAGTTCGCATCTCTCGATCAAATTCAAATTCAAATTCGTTTATTGCATAGCTATAGGTACAAAATGATATTAAGTTCTATGTATAACCTCTAAAGCTTACCGTAATGGTGTACAATATTTTACAATAATCTAAATAAAAAAATAATTAATTAATAAAATTGTTAATAAAATTATATCAATGTCAAGTTATGGGACGAATACAAACACAATTAATAACATCAAATATGTCAACAATATCCCAATAACTTACACATGTCAAATAAAAAAGAGAAAAATCTACTCTAAACTATATTTCATTCCAGATTAATAGTCCTATGAAAACAAACGAATTTGCGTCTCGAAAACAAAATACACAATAGATGGTGTTCCTAAGTGGACTGCAAAGTTTACATGGTAATACAAACCTGTTTTTGCTGCTGGTGACCCTTTCATGTATATGTTACCGAGACGTAAATAGCGTTGGTTTTCATAGGACTATTAATCTGGAATGAAATATATATACAAACATCCCTACCATTAGGTGATACTCTTATCGTCTAGAAGCTCCTGCACACTATAGTATAATTTCGAGATCAGCCACTCATTCAAGGCTTTTTTAAACTTTCCTACTTCTAAGTCTTTAAATCTATCTGGGATGCTGTTGTATACCCTTATGCACATGAAATATAGACTTTTGTGGTACAATGCGGATACATGGCCACCCTTGTAAAGAAGCTTATGGTTCCTTCTCAGATTCCTGTTGTAAATACTGACTGTTTGAAAGAGATGTAAATGTTTCTTTACAAACATGCTAACTTCCTTTATGTACAAACTAGGGAGTGGCAGTACCTTGTATTTTGAAAATAATGGTTTACATGACTGTCTTTGTGATAGGCCACCAAGCGCTCTTATGCAACGCTTTTGGATTCTAAACGCTTCTACAAAGTTTACTGAATTACCCCAGAATATTAGACCATAGCTTAAAGTGGACTGCACGTAACCAAAGTAGGCCATTAGCCCCGCTTTCTCAGATGAACAGTGCACTATCCGTCTCAAGGGGTACGCAATCGTGATAATTTGTCACATAAACTCTGAATGTGTGCCTTCCAGTCACAATTACTATCGATAATGAGACCTAAGAACTTTGTTTGATTTACTTGCTCTATCTGTTCAGAATGGTATGCAATATTTAAGTTTAAGGGTTCTCTTTTGTAGGAGTGAAATTGCATAATATGTGTTTTTGTTACATTTAAGTGAAGCTCGTTTCTGTCCATCCATTGTATGATATCCCTCAACGTATTATTTATGTCTTGTTCGTATTGATTCCTACAGTCACACTTAACTACAGCCGTGCTGTCGTCAGCAAATAAAATCATTTGACTTTTAGTAGCTTTTGGGAGGTCATTTATATAAAACAGGAATAGTAGTGGTCCCAGGATGCTCCCCTGTGGTACGCCTCTATTATTTGCCCTATAGTTTGACATAATTTTAGTTAAAGTCTTATTTTTTTCATTAAAATAATTTATTTCTGTGCACTGTTGCCTATCACCCAAGTAGGAACTCAGCCAGTCCAAAGATTTCCCTCTTACACCATATTTCTCTAATTTATCTAAGAGTATTCTATGATGGACACAGTCAAATGCCTTTGACATATCAGTAAATATAGATGATACATGGACCCTTTTGTCGATACATTGATATATAGTCTGCAAAAGTTGATAAATTGCTAAATTTGTTGACCTATCCTTCCTGAAACCGTTTTGCTCATTCACAATAATACCAAATTTGTCAGAAAAATTTACTATTCTGTTAAACATAACGCGCTCAAACAATTTCGAAAAGACGGGTATCAATGTTACAGGTCTGTAGTTATTCAGTTGATCCTGCTCTCCCTTTTTAAATAGTGGTTTCACTATTGAAAATTTTAGTTTTGTAGGGAATTCACCAGTTTCTATAGATAAATTTATAATATAAGTCAGGGGCTTGGAAATTATTGATGCCGTCTCCTTTATTATATGGGTACAGATTCCGTCATATCCGACAGCTGCTGTGTTTTTGAGTGATCGAATTTCATTAAAAACTTCTTTGATTGTTACTGGTTGAATGTAAATGGTTGGAGCTCTACGTTCAACATCCTCACTGGCACTATTCGATTTAAGCAACGAGGAAATTGGCAGTGAGTCTATAAAAAAGTTATTAAAGCATGTCGTTATCCTTTCGGGGTCCGTAACCAATTCGCTATCTATGTTTAAACACTTAATCATTGAGGGTAGGGTGTTAGTTCCCGAGCAATCTTTTATTAAATTCCATGTAGCTTTACACTTATTGTCTGCATTTGCTATTAATTTATGATTCATTTTTTTCAATGACGTTTTTATACATTTTTTCAGTAACGTAATGTTAATGTAACGTAAATTTCAGTAACGATCCAATGCGAGATCGAGTTTTTTCCCATCTGTCAAGTGAATTTTACATTCTATCGAGCGAATTTTACAAGTTATGAAACTAACTGAGTATTTGATGGTGGTGAAGTGTTTTTGGCTTTGAAATACTTTTTCTATACACATTTTATATGCCATTATTTAATTTCGTCATATTGTTCTATTTTATTCATATTTTTTTCAATTAAATTAACTTCAAATAGATGTAACTAGCGCCACCAACTAAAAGTGGACACAATTGGCATAAATTCCATCAGTAACCACAAGGACCCATGTCAAGTAATGAATATACGTTTGAAATATAGTAAATGTGTGTGTTCAATTTGTTAACTTATTTTTTTAAAAGAATTTACGTTACATTCGATAAAAGATAACTATATTTGTTGGTGGCGCTAGTGGCGTGCCTAATACATTTGCGCATTTACATTACGTATTTCTGGCGAAATCCCATGTTAAAAAAATATGATGTGATATGAAACCTTTTCTTTTACAATTACTTAGATCTCTCTTTTTATAGTATTTTTACTAAGATACGCAAAGTCTATATGCGACACTGAAATTGCATAGGATTCTGCCATTCTACTTTAATCTTAATTGGTCTAGTAGTTATATAGATAACACACAGACTGACGAAATAGCTCCGCTATAAGACGTATGTTTTGACTAAACCCTATACAAAAAAACGTATATGCCCTAGTATAGAACCTAGAGTTAAAATGATTATTATTTGCATAAATAAGGTACGGGGCAATTTTTTTAACTTTCGAACGACAATAAAACTAATTGAATATTTGATGACGTACGATAAATTAAATCAAATAATTATAAAGTAGAAAAACTACAATGTTGTGTGTATGTATGTCTCAGAGTCTTACGCCTAAACCTGCAGAGCGATTATTTGTATTTGTAAATATGTACGGACCTTTTTGCTTTCTAGCTAGAACTACTCCCATACAAAAAAGGGAATTTTCTTAAACTGTTTCTGAAAATTAGGTAATTAAACGAAGAATTGTAAATAATCAAATATGATTCTTACAGCCCGTGGATGCAACTGTTTGTGTAGTTAATGTTGAATGGCCTTGTATGTACTTGTATAATCCAAGCAAGTGGTACAAACAGCGTGGCCGTTGGTTGAGCCGGGCGAGCGTTGGTTGCAGGCGGCACCGCCGTGGACCCCGACTCCGGGCTGGAGGACGTGGCGCACGTGTATAAGGACCACGACGGCACCAAGTACACGGTGGTGCTGTGCAAGACGGACATAGTCGCGCAGAAGAACTCGTTCTACAAGCTGCAAGTGCTGCAGGCGGATAATCAGAACAAGTATTTATTTAATTTAGAAAACCATCATTTGCCGTGTGGTTCCCGACTTAGGACCACCCCTAATTATCCTAAGACTAAGACTGATAGTGGTCGCTCACGACTTGAGTAACATGCGGCGAGCAGGGGGCAGAGTGGAAAAAAAAAAACATTTTTCTTGAATTTATTTCGGCACAGTTTATGATAAAAAATAATCGTCGACCTTCCAGACCACTAAGAATATCCAATCCTTGGGACAACATTTAATGTTTGGTTATTGAATTTAGATGTTATAAATCTCAAGGAAAAAGCACTAGTTGGCGATTCAGACTAAGCGATGTACGAGAACCGAGTAGCGAGTACCTATCCTAATCTAAGCGGGCTACGAAATTGAATTGTCACCGTTACAAAGTTAACACGTTTTATTTGTTAAAACTACACTGCATACAAATCAAGTAACGATTTAAAAGGCAGACGATCTGTCGGAGTAATGTTTGCGCACCGGGCGCGTGTCGAACGAACTCTGCCGCTCGCCCGTGCCCGTGCGCCGGCGCCGACGTTCCGTCAGCACATGCTCGCGGTCGTCTTACAAAGCTCTTCTTAATATTGTCGTACAAAGCGGCTAAAGGTTAAATCTAGTTGGTGAGCGACATTGTCTTTTGAGTTAAACCCCATAATATCGTCGTTGTTTCTGAAATAACTACTACCTGGTAAATTTTTTGTTCATTTTGTAACACCATTTTATATCCGCTGAAGAAAAAAAAGGGTAATATAATAATATAATTGTTAAAAAAATCAACCAAAAAATTTAGAACATAAGAGCTATTTTAGAAACAACGACCTACCTCATCATCATCACCAGTTCTGAATTTATTATTTATTCGTTTTTATTTTTCAGGTACTGGCTGTTCAAGTCGTGGGGTAGAATCGGAACCACTATCGGTGGTCACAAGCTGGATGTTTGCTCCTCGCTCGATGACGCTAAAACTAAGTTCGAGGATGTTTACATGGAGAAGACTCAGAACCCGTGGGAATGTCGCGACTCGTTTATGAAGGTACGCCGTACGCCCAATAAAGTGACTGATGTATATATTATAATGGCGTTACGCTGTAGGATGTGTGCTGTTACCATCCATAATGGCCTAGAGGTGGTCAGCCACGTCACAGCTCTAGTATTTTGTTACAGGCGGCTGGGATGATAATAATCTGTACTAAAAACCTAGAAAAGCTTCTTGGGATAATTCCAGATTTTAATCCACGATTATAAAGCGGGAACACGTAAAACGGTACTAGATTTTTTCGTTCGAAGATAAAAGATTTTGTCTTGAAGTTTCTGTATAGATTTTTCTTTTTTTGCATCATATATCTTCCTCGCTTAGCATACGAACGATAGCAGAATGAAAACTTCACTAATGTAAACAATATGTTATGGCCGTTATTTGTTATTCTTATTAGCTAGATTTATTGGCTAGATGGAGAGCGACGATCTGTGTAAGGCGGTTGGCAGTGACTGGATGAGAAGAACAGAGAATCGGGTTTAATGGCGCTCCTGGGGAGAGGCCTATGTCCAGCCGTGGACTCTGATATGTTATTTATTAGCTAGGATTTACTGATTTGACGTCTATAGGAACGTGAATCTAAACTTTGTTGTGATGGTCCAGTCTGCGGACGGGTACTACCCCATCGAGGTGGACTATGGCGACGATGACGAGGGGCCGCAGAAGACGCTGCAGGTGGACGATAAGTGCCAGCTGCCGATGCCGGTGCAGCGGCTCGTCATGAGGATCTTCGACATTAACGTCATGAAGCAAACGCTGCTCGAGTTTGAAGTAAGTTGATACATCTCTGAACAATAAGATCTGATATATATACACGAGTGGCTTACCCATATTATGGGGTTTATTGGTGGAGTTGGAATTTTTAGCTGTAGAAGTGTAGCTACAGAATACCAGTTTGGCACAATATTCACTGCCTATAGGCGCCATATTGCACAAACTGTATGAAATTTCGCCCTATAGTACAGTCGACCTAGAGTTATTTTAGTTAAAAATTAACCTTAACTTAATTTGTTAAGGCCATTATCTTGCAAATTAGACTGATATTTAGCGTGTAGCCCACTGTACGTAGCGAGTGAGGCATCTTAATTTCCATAGCTAAGTGATTGATGTCTTTATTGAAGATTACAACTTTTTAGTTTCTTATTATTTGCTTAATATTTTAAAACTATGTCCAGCAGTGGGCTCTTAGAGGCTGATGATGATGATTATGATTTTAAAACTTATTTCAGCTTGACACAGAAAAAATGCCTTTGGGAAAACTGTCCAAAAAACAAATTAAATCGGGATATAAAGTACTGTCCGAACTAATAAGTTACATCGAAAAGGGAAAAGCAAGCGAAAATAAAATTATAGATGCTACTAACAGGTAAAACTTATTTTTTTATGAATAGAAGTAAGAATTAGCAAGAATTTGTACACTTTTATGTTATGCCCTTTTTTGTAAAATTTATGTGCAATAAAGAATATATATAACATAATTCTCCATATATAAATAAATATAAATATTCTCTAATCTAAGCAAATAAACTCACAATTGAAAATGATTTTGTTATTATAGTAGCTAAAGTCAAAACAAAATTTATGATTACAGATTTTACACTACAGTGCCTCATGATTTTGGTGTGAACAATCCACCACCGCTGGACAATGTCGAAGCCATCAAAAAGAAAACTGAGATGTTAGACAATCTCCTTGAAATAGAGATTGCCTACAGCTTACTGAAAACTGGTAAGTGATAATAGTCGCCCATTTATTTATATTATCTAAAAACATTTTTCTGTCGAGTACATTGAAAAGTAGTAGTAGTCAGTAAGTACTTTACTGACAGCTCACTGATGAACATACGTAGATTCACTGAGTTCTCTCGCTGAAGAAAAACATCGTGAGGAAACCCACACATCTTTGATAATGTGTATTTGCGGAGCCGATGTTGCACCACGTCTATAGGAGTTACTTCAACTCTCCTACACGTGGCTTTCGTGTAGTGATTGATAACAGTACAAGTTAGGTAGCCTTCTTTGGTATCTTTCTGGGCCTCACCTTTTTTTGGTCATGAATACCGATGTGTGATACAAACATGTTGATTTTAATATAGATTCCGACGACGAGAAAACGAGTCCAGTGGAGGCCCACTACCTGAAACTCAAGTGCGAGATCGCGCCGCTGGAGCGAGGCTCGCCCGAGTTCCAGATGATACTGGAGTATGTGACCAACACACACGCCGCCACGCACTCCAACTACACGCTGGATGTGGAACAGGTAAGTTAAAGGGCCAGTGCGCTGGTAACATAGGTCGAGGAACCAATAATGTTTGGGATGATCGATTTCTCGAGTGGAGATCATGATTGAGCAACCGTAGAGTGAGAAGATGGAGCGTTATCCAGCGATGATCTGTCATGTGGCGGTGAGTTTCTTTTTTTTATTACAATATAAAATGGCAAACTCCTGCAACATTAGGAAAGCTGCATGTAATGACTCTGCTCAAACCGGAACACAGCGGTATGGCGGCATATATAGCCTACCCTGATGGACCTCGCACTTACCACCGGTAAAAACTCGTAACTGAGTGCGGAGAACTGACAATCGGTTTTAGTGGATAGTGGTGATGGATGATAATAAATGATAATAAAATTGAATGAAATAATTGTGTGTGCGCAGGTGTTCCAAGTGGTGCGCGACGGTGAGAACAAGCGGTTCAAACCATTCAAGAAGCTGCACAACCGACGTCTGCTGTGGCACGGCTCGCGCGTCACTAATTTCGCGGGGATACTGTCGCAAGGTAACACTATGAATGATGCTGTACAATATGTAATAATTACTGTTTTATTCTGGGCATATTTTGTACAGACAGAAACTACACTGTAGTAAAACAATTTGCGTTTTGTTTCGCAACATGCTGGGTGACAAGTCTAAGTTAGAATACATTATTTGACACTGTGTTTTAAAAACAAGGAGTAAAATCATCACAATCACTATACTTACAAATGTTAGTCGAGTATTCAAAAAATAGAGCAACAAAGATGCCAATCGTAAATATTTTGCATGCTCAAGTAAAATTACATTAAAAGAGTGATTTGATTACTATTCAATTTAAATCCTAGTTTTATTTCAATCTTTTGACCCTTCGGCATTTGACCCATCAGTGTATGTCACATCCGACTACTGGCTTACTTCATAGAAAAAAGATAAAAATTACAATGTTCAAAAAGGCAAGTCAAAATAATTTATTGCATATGAGTACACTTAATACATTTATACACGTAATTTTTATTATCGATTACCGCTTCCTAGGTGTTAGCGCTGTGAAGAAGAAATGGCGCAACAAACTTCACGCAACACATCTTATAAAATTAAGTTTGCATACAGTTATATAAAGATTATGCGAAGCTAATCAACATAAGTACCAGGCATCTTTGTCATTCAAATAATCGTTAATTTTATAATAGGCTTTCTTACAAAGTTGTTTTTAAATGTGAATCTTAAACTGACTTGTCTCTTAAAGACTTGAATACATTAAAATTTTTTATCATTTTATTCACATCCAGTCCCTCTGTATAATCATACAGTATGCCCCTTCGTCTCGCAGGTCTGCGTATCGCGCCCCCCGAAGCGCCCGTCACCGGCTACATGTTCGGCAAGGGCGTGTACTTCGCCGACATGGTCTCCAAGTCCGCCAACTACTGCTGCACCAGCAAGGCCAGCCCCTGTGGCATCATGCTGTTGTGTGAGGTCGCTCTAGGAGATATGTGAGTTGTTTCTATGTTATAGCTAGGTCATAGCGGAACCCTGTGCGCTACGGGAGTCGGACAAAAGTTTGCGTGACAGGCCGCTCCTAAAAGTATTTAACCTTCGTTATTCGCTCTTTCGTGGTTTACTCCATCCATAACATTTGAGAAAGTCAAGCAGCACATGCCAACCTTAACCTTTACCTGCAACCTGCCTTGCTTATTGAAGGACGAAGTCCTGGCGCCTGACAGTGCGTCCTGTCTCTCATGACTTACGGCTCCGACACGGACAATGACGGTGGGCCCCATCTACAAGGTAGCTTAGCAAACTATAGAGAGTGCTATGTTTGGGGTTTTTATTTGAAGGATATGATCCGCAGTAAGGAGATCCGACGAAGAACTAAGGTCGCCGAACGAAAGTATGAGCAAGCTGAAGTGACAGTGGGCGGATCACAGTACTAATGGCCGTTGGGGCAGACGAATTCCTGACGCCCCGCCGTCTGATGGACCGACGACCTAAAGAGGGTGGTCGAAAGCAGATACATGCAGAGGACCAGATCATTGGAACTAACCTCAAAGATACTTCGAAGAGCTGATATAATGATGAAGCAGCACATCCGAACCAGGACCATGGGTCGAATTACGGAGCCCATTAGGTCGTCTTACGCAAACAGGATAAGGAAACGTTAAGGATCATTCCGCCTTTGTACACAGTTTACTTCCTATTTTGTTATGTTTTTTTTTTGTTAATTTTGGTACAATAAAGCGTTTACATACATACATACATACATATATACATACATACATATACAGGGTTACAGGAAAAGTCGTGCTAGATCCCTTAAGGGTGTGGAGCACCCATCATTTCTGACTTATTTCACTATGAAACACCCTACCCTAAACTTAACCCTTTTCGAGATATTCGACTTTTAATTTTTTTATTGAAAATTGCTGATTTTTAGGCTACTACATTTATTTTTGTTTATTTTGTGTATCTTATTATTATTATTATTGCATTTTTACATGTGTAGTAAGATGCTTTAGGACGTCAATCATTAAAATAGTGCACAAGTTATTTGAATAGACCGTAGTAGACAAGTGAAAGAAAAGAAATAAAAAACATATTAGAAAGTTTATTTTTCTCTAAGGGATATCTAAAAAAAATATTATGGTAATTGTTCGGCAGATGTTTTTTAAAATATCTACGGTTCATCAGCTATTTAACGAGGTATAATAATGTAGGGTTTTATTCAAATGCATTCAAAAAAATTTAGTTTCATAGGCGACAGTGGAGAAGAAAATGTATACTTAGCCCTAAAAAGTAAAATAAAACAATAGGTAAGCATGAAATGCCATTTATTAAAGGTTTTCTCACAACTTTTTCTTTTTCTACAGTTCATGTTCAACATGGCCGCCTCTATTTCTAATACATTGTCGCATCCTTCTACGGAGACCGGTCTTCACTACGCCAGTGGTCAATGTGGTCCTCATTTTATTTGCTGCATCCACAATCCTTTCTCTTAAGTCTTCCACAGACGAAACTGGATTCGGCTCGCTGTACACGAGACTTTTCATGCAGCCCCACACATGAAAATCCATGGGGGTTAGGTCCGGACTTCTTGCTGGCCATGGCAATGGCCCACCTCGTCCAATCCATTTGTTTGGATAATTTGTGTCCAGCCAGTCTCTGACACTTCTCCTGAAATGGGCAGGGCAGCCATCGTGTTGGAACCACATGTCCCTGATCAGGTTGAGTGGCAGATCATCCAGCAAATCACTCAAGTCTGCTCTCAGGAAATTTTCGTAGCTTTCCCCGTTTAGATTATCCGGGAGAAAGTAAGGTCCAATCAAATGATTGGAGATAATGCCCATCCACACATTCACGCTGAATCTTCGTTGGGACCCCTTCACTCTTTTCTTATTGGGATTCCTTAGTTCTTTTAGGGCCCAGTAATGGGCGTTGTGATAGTTAGTTATGCCATCTTTATCAAATTTGGACTCATCCGTCCACAAGATATTTCTTAAAAAATCTGGGTCTTCTACATCAGCATTTAGCATAAATCTGCAAAAGTCCAATCTTCTCGCGGGGTCCCCTTCTTCAATAACGTGTACTGGCGTGTAATGGTACGGGTATAGGCCAGCAGTATGCACTGTAAACCACACTCTCCATTGCGAAAGCCCCAGATCACGGGCAACAATATTAGTGGAAGTAGTCGGATCCGCTCGAAAGCGTTGCACTATCTCATTGTCCTGTTCTTCGTCGTCAATTCGTGGTCTTCCCATGTCTGTACTTCGTCTCAAAACAGAGCCAGTTTCTCGAAGTCTTCGATAAACTCTGTCAAAAACGGCCACATCCGGCACTCGACGACCGGGGTAGCGAGTTATGTATTCGTTGCGAGCTTGCGCAGACACACAATCGCAGTATCCGTAACAAATAAGCATATCAGCATATTCCTCAGGTGTGTAGGATGTCATACTCAACACTTCCGTATCACAGGCACAAATCAGAGTCCGGTTAACAAGCACAGTAGTCACAAATCAGAAGAAATAGTCCAGAATCACAGCCAAGTCGAGAAAAAGAGCAAAACGATATCGCATGGGACCGTTAGAACTGCTACCTGGAGCGTCCCAACTACTTTTTTTCCACGAAATGTAATACAAACCCTAGATTGTTACACCTCGTTAGATAGCTGATGAAACGTAAATATTTTAAAAAACATCTGCCGAACAATTACCATAACATTTTTTTTAGATATCCCTTAGAGAAAAATAAACTTTCTAATATGTTTTTTATTTCTTTTCTTTCACTTGTCTACTACGGTCTATTCAAATAACTTGTGCACTATTTTAATGATTGACGTCCTAAAGCATCTTACTACACATGTAAAAATGCAATAATAATAATAATAAGATACACAAAATAAACAAAAATAAATGTAGTAGCCTAAAAATCAGCAATTTTCAATAAAAAAATTAAAAGTCGAATATCTCGAAAAGGGTTTAGTTTAGGGTAGGGTGTTTCATAGTGAAATAAGTCAGAAATGATGGGTGCTCCACACCCTTAAGGGATCTAGCACGACTTTTCCTGTAACCCTGTATACATACATATATATATACATACATACATGTAAATTAATTAAATATAATAATATAAAGTATCTGAACTCACTGAATACAATAACAGGAAAGAGTGCCAACACGCTGAGATGATCACCAAGCTGCCCGCGGGCTTACACTCGACGTGGGGCATGGGCCGCACGCAGCCCGACCCGGCGCAGAACCGCACCCTGCCCGACGGCACCATCGTGCCGCTCGGCAAGCCAGTGGACAACAAGGTCGCCACCTCGCTGCTCTACAACGAGTATCCTTTTGTAACACACATGAAACACTATCAGTACTATCAACGCTAATATATTACTAGGTAATATCCAGAGGCGTTTCATTACACCAGCTACTTTCCAAAAATGACAGCTTTCTCAAGATGATTACGGCTTTAATTCTACACTTAATAGCAGAATTAACATCGGTTTAGTCGTTTCGGAGATATTTATATACATTACTCTTGTGTATTTAATTACTGTATAAACTCTAGACTATAAACTAAAACCGCATCAGTCTCACTCATCACGTCGAGAGAAGAAAATTCAAGGGAAACGAATGAAATAACTGTCATTGGAACAGCTACAGGAATGAGATTTGTATTAAATGCAGGTTAAGCAAGGTAAGGTAAGGTTGCCAGAAAGGTATAATTTTAAATACTTGGCGGCAATATGACGATGATTAAGTGACGAATTTCCTTAACTTATAAATTCAGATTCATCGTGTACGACGTGGCGCAAGTAAACGTCAAATACCTGTTGCAAATGAAGTTCAACTTCAAGTACTAAAGTTAAGTGACAACACACCTGCTCCGCGTTTATATCGCACTTAAAATATTGATTATTGTGTTTTAAATTATAGTTGTTAAGTTCTTTGTTCCATTAGTTGTTAAGTTTTCAGGGTGAAAGTCTACGGATGCGGGCTTCGTAACTAACTACCTCAATTTACAATCTAAAATTAAACTTCCTTGGCGCTAGGCCATTTGGTAGTGTCCGTAGATGCCCTAAAAAACCTGAATCGTAAAAATGTTGCTAATTTGTATTTTTGTTATTTTTTATCTCGCTTGTGAATCGTCGTTATTTTAATGATTATTATCACAATGTTTCTGTTCTGTCTTAATATGTGTTAATTTACAAATGTATAATTCTTTTAATCATTTGGGAATGCAATTCACTGCATTGACAATTATTGATCTTATGTGTAAATGTTTCAATTGTATGTACTGAACAACTGTAATAATATGGTCGTATTCTAAAAGCACGTGTTATCTTCTGTTTACATAGACATTACAAATAGAATGGGATGATTATATTTGTTTTTGTTTCTTCATGATTTTAGCATGCTTTGTAAATTCCTGCTAAAAGTAAAGAATACAAACATCTTTATTATAAACACACAAATATTAAGGCCTGCCTACCCTAGCGCTGCGCGGCAAGACTGTGTGTGTATTCTTTATATGAGTGTATGGAGCAATACGCACCTGTGCGACATGGCATGTAGAATTTTCGTGTCACGCAGCAAATTAAGTGTGGGCAGACCTTTAGTGTTAGCAGAACCAAGCAGGACTTTAAAAGCACCCTAAATGCGTTCAAAAAACATCCGTAAATAAAAAAAAATTAAGGACACCCCAGGACCGGGATAATTTATTACAGTTGTTGAGCTGATTATTGTAATTTTTATTTCGTAATGGCTGTTATTAATAATTATTGCTTTTTACGCTTTCTAGAAACTGAAGTAAGTATTGATTACATAATTGATTGAATAAATATTTTTACCAAAACCCATCTATCATTTAAGTTATATATATAATATTAATTTCACCCAATTTAAGGAAATATATTCGTCGAGTGCTGATCTACCACTAATTCATACGTTTACTTTGTACCGCGGCAGGCCGCTGCGCCATCATAGAATGCTTAATAATACTACGTAGCGCCAATATGCGGTTAATGCGAACTATTAAACGTAGAAAGCTTTAATGACTCGTCAGGAGACCACCTTCCTCTCAAATACCTTATTGTGTCTACCAACAGTGAGACTGCATTAACAACTCATCAACAACGCGTGTCCGCCGGATGTCCACTTTAGCAGCTAGGGTGAAACTTAATTTAGGGTGTTATTTAAGGCTAACATGCGCATAACATGTCAGCTAAGTAATCACAAATTAATTAATCATATTTCGTTACATGTTCTACTGTTTAATCCAAGATAGTTTACAAATTGAACTGATGTAAACTCGCGCCAACTTTGTTAGATCGACAGAGTAAGCTCTATATTCTTAGATATTGTTGCCTTCCAATACTTATATTACGTTCCATCCAGTTGTGACAGTGACAACTGTCATGTGCAGGCAATGTGTCACTTCAATGTCAAGTAAATCAAATCAACATCAAAATTGTCAAACAAAAGCAGCAAATCACAAAGACATATCCACTATGAACTGAGAAATAAATAAATAAACATTCTTGTAAATTTTATATACAGTGGTTCATTGTTTGATAAAATTGCCGTTCTAAAAATTGTTTGGTGTCAATAGCAATTGGACACTACGCAGAGTGCTAATAACTAGTGACGATGGAGATTGATATCCTCGACTGGGGCAACAAAGAAGTATTGGAATTATTGGATACCGATAAAATATCCAACGTCGTGAAGGATACCTGCAAAGAACATGACATAGACGGCCGCTGTCTTCTGTCCTTCGTCGACAGAGATTTCTATGAATATCCGTTTGACCAACTGAAACTTGGGGAAAGGAAAAGGTTCATATTACTTGTTAAAAAGTTGCAGAGATACAATCGCGCTGCTATGTACGAGCTCGGCCTTTGTGACGAACAGACACTGGGCAATCCTTCTACGAATATAAACTTCCTGGGCACCAACTTGTCACACCTTAGTTATAATCTCCGCAACAAAATTCCTAATGAATTTACGTACGAAAGGAAAAAAGAATGCGTGTCGAATTTCACACCCGACGTTAAAGCGTCTAGATTGAAACCTGAGGTGTGGAAAACTGCTATTGCTTTAGGTGAGTCTAGATTCTCTTTATTCTTAGCAATTTTATTTAGCTTATTACACTACAAGTAGCTTATACCTGAAATAGATTAAACAAGTAATTAAGTATACAACAATAAAAAAAAAATGGAAGTAGGCATGCATTCCTGAATTCCACATTAATTTTATGTTTAAACTTATTTAATTTAACATTGTAGTATTTTTTATTGTTTTTATTTTATTTTATCCTATTACTTTCTTTGATCCTGGGGCCTACTCCATAAGCAAAACTAAAAAGACATGTAGTATTCTCTAACTAACAGTCGACAAGCGTTTAGCATCTATCATTGTTATTCGCCGAACACTGATCAGAATATCTCACATGACCCAATACATTGCGCATAATGACTTTTTAATTTGAACAACATCATCGGAAATGCTTATGAAGTAGGCCCCCTGATCTCACAACAACAGATGAGTATATTATGGTGTTCATAGGTCACAAACATTTAAAGTTTAAGTGAAATCAGTTTCTTCAACCATTTTTATTGTCCCTGTTTTAGAACATTGTAATATTATATATAATATAGACATAATACTTGTATTGCATATATGGAATATTATGATACTTATTCATGGAATTTAGTACTTTACTTTGATAGACGTTAATTGGACTCAGTCCAAAGAAGTTTTAATCTAAACAGATGCAGATCTCCAACTAAAAATAGATGGAGGTCACAGTACTTGTTAGCACTGTTGGGCAGTTTATGTTTTATCCTGATGGTATGTCAATATGTTACAATGACAACGAATTTTTGAGATCAGACTTTATATGATTTCTTATCTATACATATAATATTTATTATTAAAGGATTGAAGTCTGTCTCAAATCAATTAGCTATTAATATTGCCACAAAAAGTGGTATTCTACTGGGGAGGCTTATGTTCGGCAGTGGACATATATAGGCTGATGATGATGATTGCCCACTGTTGAGACACAGGCCTACCCTGTCAGCGAGGTTGTAGGGGATATAGTAGGAACCACATACTAGCCTAGTGTGGGTTGGTGGACTTCACATGCACCTCAGTATTTTTTCTCCATTGCCTTTCTTAAGTTTCCTTACTATGTTTTCCTTCACAGAAAATCTTATGGTATGATTACAAACTACACTTAGGTTCTGAAAAACTAAGTGGTACAGACCCAGATTTTAACCCTCGACCTAATGAATGTGAGGCAAGCGCACAACTAACAATTTTTTATTTTTTTATTTGCCTTTTTAAGTCTATGTTCTAATATTTATATTGGATGGGCCGCATGCCACTCGCCTGTGCGTGATTCTAACCCCTGACCCAGGCCTACAACTCTCTGTGTTGGCTGTACTAAACTTCACTTGTGCTATTATTGTCTATAATAACAATATATTATCTTTGATAATTATTAGGTTTTTTAGGTGTGCCAAATTAAGCTTTTTCTATTCTATTTGATTACTAAGTTCCACTCAACATATTTTCAATTCTGATAGAATTCAGAGGTTCCCAAAGTGGTCCAGGTGGACCCCCAGTGGAGACTCGACGGGGGTCTACGTTGGCGTGACAAAAAAATGGGGTTTCACAATTCGTAAGCGGGGTCCACGAAAATTTATCTGCTTTCGATAGTGAAGAACTAAAAGGTTGGCTTGACTTTACCTATCAAAGTAGGCAGATAATATTTTAAGAAGCTCAGCGACTGTTACTTGTAAAAACTTGCATATTCCATATTCAGTACAACATGTCGACACTTTTTATTTTTACCACTCCGAATGGAGAGTTTTCTAAATTAAATAAATAAGAATTGATTGGTTCCTTGTGCTGTGAGTAGATGTCAAAAAAGTTAAGTTGGATGGAATCACTTTCTTGATTGGCCAACTTTACTTTTTTGAAATCCACTCAGAGCACAATCAATCAATTAATTAACCAATCAATATGTACTGAATATGGAATATGCAACTCAGCCGCAATGCAAATTTCCATAGTTAGATCTAATCTTCACATTTTTTGTCGGGTTTTGGAATATGGGAGAAATGTATCTGCTAGGGGGTCCACCGGAACCAGCTAAATTTTGAAAGAGGTCTATGAGAAAAAAGTTTGGGAACCTCTGTGATAGATGGTGGTTACATAACGAGATTTGTCACAACTTTCAAATGTTACAGTTGAAAATTAAAATGTCTGTATTTCGTTCATTTGCAGCATTACTGTAAATCTGTAATTACCAGAACTTTAAACTCTCTTTCGAATGATGGCAATCCTCTGCAACAGGGTTACAGAGAAGCAATACTCATATTCAACACATGCTTTCTTTCTTTTCCCACAGACTGGACACCAAGGACTGCCCAAAAGTATTTCCATCAATTTGAATACAATAAATGTTTTTTTATTCTTTTAAAAGATTTTTTTTAGCACATGTAAATACGTAAGTACATTACTAAAACTGGTGTGGCTTGTAATTAACTTTCTATAATAACTAGGAGATAAATCGTAATGTGGTTTGCATTACGATTTATAGAAAATATTTTTTGTGTTGTTCCAGGCTATGTGTTCCTGGTGACGTGGGTGACGGCAGTGGTGATGGTGATTGTTCATGACAAGGTGCCCGACATGAAGAAGTACCCCCCCCTGCCGGACCTCTTCCTAGACAACGTGCCGCACATACCGTGGGCGTTCGACATGTGCGAGATCACCGGCTCACTGCTAATGGCCATATGGCTGGGCGTGTTACTATTTCATAAACACAGGTAATACTTAAAATTGAAAAATCAACTCCCAGTTCTCCTGTGGATGTCGTACAACATGACTAAATAATAAATCCAGGTGGAGGGCAGCAGCATCATCCAACACTTTCTTTTCTTAGTCTGGTCGATATATATCACATTCTTAATAAAAAAATATTTAGTGGCGATTAATAGAGCTCTGTGTCATTGTCTTGTTATTCCAACGTTACCAAACGCATATCACCAATTTATACACTCGAACTTACATCATTACCTCTTTTACTATACAGGTATACGCAGTTTCGATTAAATTTGTTTAATTTGACTAACTTATATTTACTTTTTAATTTATCAGTAATATTTATCATTGTATTATTCTCAGTATTTAATTTTCAGATTGTTTCGAATTTAAATTGTACCTGTTAGACTAATTTATTGACTTCATAAGTTAATTATAATTTTTAACTCCATTAATATTAAGCTGTGAAGTTTATACGATAAAATACTGCCATTGTTTTGGAAGATCCAGTCCAGCAGAGGACTATTAGTTATAGGTGTTTTTATGTGCAATGTCTTAACCTAATTTGCACAACAATGCTGGTTTAAATATGTCTAATTAGACAAGGTCTACTGCAGTGATAGCCAACAAGTCTGCCCAGGATGGCTACACCATATAAAGCAGACCTGTGTTTAACTGTTTGCATTGATAGACTGGTGATTTATTAAGTGCAGATCTTGAAAATTCCATCAATTTGAATATCTTAGGACATAGGTGAGAGATGCGATTTGAACCAGCAGCCGAGTAACCATTATGTTTGTAAATTAGCATTCTCATAATCCTTAGGACAAATTACCTCTAAATCAAACTTTAAGTAAAAAAACTCGATTTCGACTCTGTAACTCGTACTGTGTTCATTAATGACTCATTATTTAAGGAATATTATACTCTTGTAAATTTTATTGTTCTTTGTATTTAAATGAGGCTTTGTTTATGTTGCACATTGAGAATCAATTATTTAAATTATTATTTTCTTCTACAAACCGCAGTGCTCTATAAACCTACATTTTTTATTGTCCTCATATTAGACTTCGACCCACTGAACCAGAATTCCATTTTTTTCTGGATTAGCTACAAATTAATGTAAAACTCCAATGGAGACCAAAATTTTCGCTAGATACCCTTGGACGCAGAAACTAGTTAGACTCTTGCTGCTAGAGTATATGTCATTCCAACAGACAGAAGTGGCTCGACGACAAAATAAGCAATAATTGGTTTTCGCAAGTGATACAAACATGTTTTTGATGCTAGTTTCAGGCACATATTTATATTTTGTTTACATGTGAATGAAAAAGCATGTTTTCCGAGACGCAATTAGATTTGTTTTCGTATGTCGCTTCTATCGGAATGAGATCCTACGGCCTACAGCGCACTATGCTTGTCTATATATAGCACTGCATGCTCTTCTTCTCTTGTTGAAAAATGTATCAACCACCTTTCGTTGTGTATTAATCGTCACAAAGAGCGCACGTTTATACCGTTTTCATAAAGTTTTTCCCAAACTGCAACTTGAAATCGATGTACAAAAACCTAAATAAACTTTTTATTCTGATCACAGGAACCCATTATTATATATCATACACCTTGATAATCCGAATAGGTCCAGTTATTGATGAGGTTTTAAAAAGTAATTATCATCCTGTTGTAGTCCACCGGTGGACATACAGCATCTAAAATAATATTCTAATATTAAAACTTCACATCTTTAGTCATTGTAGAATATCTCATAATAATATTCGTATAAACTTACCGTGACAGCATTATCTAAGTCATGTTTAAGGTCAGTTATACAACGCATGATTCACGTAACGAGTTTTGTTGCAGTACGATAGATATGATAAGATACAGGGATCATCATCAATATTTAGCTTTGACGATACCTACACTATTTTTAGTGTTATAATAATTGTAAACAATTAAAATAAACAACGGAAAACCGATTCAATTTTAGATGTAATCTGAGAAATAGTCGACAGTCCTAAAAAAATTTACCATCTTTGGACATTTATCATCATTATCTGTGATGCTTCCCAATTTGAACAGTTTTACTTACAATACAATACACTTTATTGCACAAACAAATACAGTTACACGTTATAGAAGTTACAAATAGTACAATTTAGGCGGTCTTATCGCTTTAAGCGATTTCTTCCAGACAACCTTTGGGTAGAAAAATATTATGCCAGAAAAATTGTAGGTTGCGCTGATTATGAAATTTAAATGATAAATACTTAGTTCATAATCTTAGTTTTATTTACTTTTACATTTACGAATAGCTGATTCACTAGTAATGCCCATTATGTCCACTGTGATAAGTCGCAACACGACGCGTTGGCCACTGCAACCCGTCACCGGTCGGTGACTGCGCATTTCTGACCAGGCTATAACGAAATCAATAACATAAATCAAATTAAGTAAATGAACAATATCCTTCCTAAGTAGGAAAATATGTCAAAACAGTAACCATTAATCGATCACAGACTGTACGCGACCATCTATTTTGCGACCAAAAGACAATGCTTCTATACTCGACTGACCGGTGGAGGTACAGAGCATCCAGACCGGCGAGTATTCCCATTTGTAACTACTAGCTCCGCCACCACTAGTGGCAACTGGGATTTTTTTTCACCATTTGCCACCACTGGTGATAACTGCAGACCGGGGGACTCAAGTCTCCGCAAATATTTACGAGCCACCCACGAGCCACCACAGCGCCGCGGAAAGTGTAGTACTAGGACACTAATCGCGTCATTGTATCGGTACCTTCAGCATTACTAAATTCCTCTTTGGTATAAGTTCCTAAGTAATTGACAGTATGCAGTGAACAAACTACAATTCAAGCTCCGCCATGTATCGTCATTGTTTGATATCTAGCGCCTGGTCTGTTCACAGGGGGCACTGTGTTTAGGTATACCTACACCTACCTACAAATGCATACCTTAAAGTTATAGGGTATGCATTTAAATGTATATACCTTATGCATGCGTATGTATATTGTAAGGTTTGCATTTCGAGTTATTGATGACCCCAACACCTAACGAGCGAAATTGATCGATTTCTCATAAATTTGTCGTACTCAGGTTCATACTGCTGCGTCGTTTCTTCGCGCTAGCGGGCACTGTATTTCTCCTGCGGTGCTTCACAATGCTGATCACGTCACTGTCGGTGCCCGGTTCCCACCTGAAGTGCGAGCCGCGCTCGTACCCGCCGGCGGACGACCTGACCGTGTGGGGCCGCCGGCTGCTGCAGGCGTACGACATCTGGAGCGGCGCCGGCATGTCGGTGCGCGGCGTGCGCACGTGCGGCGACTATATGTTCTCCGGGCACACGGTCGCCTTGACGCTGCTCAACTTCTTCATCACGGAATGTGAGTCTTCAACTCTTCACAAGGCCAGACACGTGGTAAAGGCCGATGTAATTGAATTATGATGAATGCTTTTGGTTGAAGAAAATTAAGTCTATTCAACAGGTTTTGCATTTTTATTCCTGCCAGAGACAGTAGGTTTGAGGAACTATAATGTCTTACTGATGTCCAAGGGACGGGTTATTCAAGTTATATTCCCGCAGAGCAATGATCATTATGTACTACTAGATGGAGCGTGCCAAATAATCGCTCTGTTCCACGCAAGGAGTCGCAACTCGTTCACATTTACTTTGAAACTTTTGCAGATACCACGCAGAACATTTAATTGTTTACTAAATATTGGCACTATTTACCTGTAGCATCATTATTTAGTCATATTTAAATGTTCTGCGTAGTAACTGCACAAGTTTCATTGTGAATGTAACCGAGTTGCGTGGAACAGAGTAATTGTTTGGAACGCTCCATCTAGTAGGTCATAGAGATCGTTGCCGCAGAGTGTATTGAACAAACGGAGCGCCAAGTATCGCGATCCTGACACTTTCGCGGAAAAGCTTTTAATTACACAATGCTCTATTCACACTATTGATTGTAGGGTTTTCCCATTAGGGTACGTCCGGGTAGTAAAGCCATTATCACATCGTATTGCGCATCCGGTGATATATTGATGTAATTGCATTGCAATGGAATAATATTGCGATCTATTGTTGTTATAAAATTACAATTGTAATTAGATTTCAATTACAAACGCGTCATCGTTCTACCGGAGATTGTGGTATGCTTAAAATTTACCGGTTTATGGCTTTTGTAAATAACGTTTTAATCAACCTCTTTAAATTATTTAATTTGGCATAATCTTTTAATGTTCCAAATTAAGAGTTTGATTAGCTAACACTTAAGAGATTAACGGTGAATGATTGACAATGCCTGCTTGTTTTTGCGCAAATATAATGCGTAGTCTTATTTGCGTCTTTAATATTAGTATAAATTAAATGTAGGAAGCATGTCAATAGGCGCAGTTGGATGACGCATTTCACGATAACTTGTTATTTATTGATTAGTCAATGGAACTAGGCCGCCGAGCCCCTCGATAACTTTTGCTTTGTTGTTATTAGCATTTTGTTACTGAAATGTGTCATAGATATGATGCCATGATTATGATACGGAAGAAAATGGTTATCCTACTTCCTACTATATATATATATATCGTCGCTGGAAAGGCAAAATTGCTGAAGCGCCAAAGCGCCAAACTGGCGCTTAAGCAATTTTGCATTTCCAGCGACGATATAATATTATAAATGCGAAAGTTTGGATATTTGATGTTTGGAGGTTTGTTACTCAATCACGCTTCAATCACTGGACGGATCTCGATGAAACTTGGCACACATATAGGTTAGGTCCTAGAATAGGACATAGGATAGTTTAGGGTTTTTATTTTTCGGGATAAAAACCCGTAGGAATGGGATCCTACGGGAAATACATAATAATTTGTGATGTTAAGTTGTCCACGCGGATGAAGTCGCGGGCAACAGCTAGTGTGTCATATTATCTTTATCGTTAAAAACCCTCCCTATCCTCCCCCGTCAGATAAATAAAACAAATATATATTATGTTCGCTACGTAGTTTATATAACGTTTTTATCGTCTCATAGAGTGATTTTCAGATACGATAATGCGAAGGTAACATGACGAAATACGGTTCTAACATACACTATAATATAGTTCTTTATCATTATTTAAATTTGCTCCGTGATTGATTATTATATAAAACAAACCCATTTTATAAGTTACTCCTCAACTACTCAAACTACTAGCTAATAAGTCTATACATACGAGTATATATATTCTTTACTAGCTGTGCCCGCGGCTCCGCTCGCGTGGACTACAGAATTAAATAAAGTTGAAAATTGTTAATTCCCTTCCCCTTCCCCCTCCCGCTCCAGGTCCAGGTCCAAATCCAGGGCCAGGTTCAGATCCAGGTCCAGATCCAGCTCCAGATTATCGCTGCCCATAACTCTGCTCTCAACCCTCCCCTCAACCCCCCTTCCCTCAAACCTCTTTCTTACCCTCGTCGCTCCAAATGTAGTCCTCCTAACTAATCCATCGCAATCCAAATTCCGCCGAGCATTACTTTGTTGCATACGTATGCAATAAATTCATCATAATCGGAAAACGCAATCAAAAGTTATGCGAATTTATAGTTTTCAAAAACTCGCATACATTACATTGGTACATACCCGCTTCCGCTACCGCTCACGAATCCCGTCGAGCATTTACACCCTACACTTCTTTGTTGTATACTAATGCAGTGTGTGCGACTTTTCGAAAACTATAAATTCGCATAACTTTTCATTGACTTAACCGATTGCAATGAAATAAAGCCTGTATGTTACACCGAATGAACCACTATGTGTCTGTGAAAAGTCCATCAAAATCGGTTCAGTGGTTTTTAAGTGATGCGCGCACAAACAAACAGACAAAAATTCTATAAATGATTGAAATGTGTTGTTACTTATCCTTAGACACCCCAATTTTTTTTTTTTGCATCTTCAATGTACAGACTCGCGAAATTTACGTTTTTATTAGATTAGATATTAATGTATATACAAACACCATCATCGCCTGGGCACATTTTAAAACTTACTATAAGTAATACTTATTTATATTATTCGGATCGCAGACACGTCGCGCAACCTGTACTTACTGCACATCTTGACGTGGGTGATGAACATGTTCGGCATCTTCTTCATCCTGGCGGCGCACGAGCACTACTCCATCGACGTGTTCATCGCCTTCTACATCACGTCGCGCCTCTTCCTCTACTACCACACGCTGTCCAACAACCAAGCGCTCATGCAGAACGACTCCTCCAGGTATTTATAGTGGGGTTCCTGAATAACCAGCGGCTAGCTTGATTCCTGGGACAAAGGCACACCTCTCGCATCCCATACAAGCGAACATATTAAACTACCTACAACTACTGCAGGAGCACCAGCCTGTTCGTACTCGTTGCTACTAGGGCTGCTCCATCCTACACACGAGCATAGTCGATCGAGAGAGGGATAACGTACTGCTTCAACAATATAAGTGTTTCTCTTTCTGACTTATAGCGTCTATCTTTCGGCGCCTTATTTGACAAAGGAAAAGAGATCTTAAACTCGACGCAGTAGTATATGGCATATGCAGACAATTAGAAGATACAATATCGAAAAAACCGCAGGCACAGCCTGGAACCAATTGTCTAACAGTGGACGTGAAGGTAAAAAGAAAACGCCTCTAGCCTAATTACATTAGTGGATTCTAAAAAATTTTTGTTTTCCTATAGGCCAAAGACCTTGCTCTGTATTGCAGCTGCTAAATGACCAATGTTATTACTAGACAAAGGCTGCATTTTCATGGTTCTAGGAAATTATCTTTCTGTAAAAAAATTCTTTGTCAGTTTTTAAAGTGTTTTACGCAATCTTTTCACATTTTTGTAGACTTTTTGAACTGTCGCAGAACGGCGACGAAATAGAGGTTGGATGATCTTAAAAATATCTTTACACTCTGTCCGACTAATATAGATGTTTAAAAGTATAAGTATATGTCATTGTATCAATTTTTGATTTAAGTAGTTCAATTGATTCCAGGACCAGAATATGGTTCCCACTGCTCTCGTTCTTTGAATCTGAGGTGGACGGCATCGTGCCCAATGAGTATGAGGGCCCGGTGACCATCCTGACCAACCTTCGCGACTGGTGCACGCAGCTCGTCGCCGACGTAAAGGAATCCTCCATGGCCAAGGTCGCCGGCACCAAGCTCCAGGAGGGCGCCGCTATGGGCGAGTACTCCGTCGTGAAACTAGTCGACGGTATCAAGCGAAACCTTAGCATCGTCGAGGAGTACAAAAACACGCAGCAACGACTCGTCACCCTCGACAAGAACGTCCAAGCATGCTTACTCGACGAGCACCCAGACTCAGAATTAAGACACAGAAACATAGCAGACCTCACCGGAGAGTCACTACTCAAAGACTTTAGTAATCCCCCATCTCCAATCCTCAAAAAGAGTATATGAATGTACTGAATAACTTAGCAAATTATAGAGGCTGTTTTTAGAATCATTGTAGCACTATTTAACAATGAAGTGAATTAGATACCTGAGACTTACATTTCCATTTTAGATTTTATATCATGTTATTTTTAATTTAAGTTAAATGTATAATAAAATAAATTATTAAGAGACTTTATTTGCTCAAAGTAATCGTGGAAATATAAAATTTTGCTTATCTTGTGTTTCTGTTACACACAATCCTCACTGACACAGCTTAAAATACATAAAAACAATGGAACTAAATGAAAGGACATCATTTTTTAGCATTTTATATAATTCGTATGAAAAATTAGTTAAAAAATGTCTTTAAATAATATTAATAATTGATGAAATGGGTTTGTCATGTCACGCACGACTCATGAGCATAACTTATAAGGCTGAAATGACATTACAAACCGAAAAGCGGTGCATGTTGACTTTCTAAGAATGCTCAATCAAGTATTTAATGAATATAAATAATGTCATCAGCTGCTTTCCTGGCCAAATGAGTGTGAAAGCAAATTCATTATCATTTAAAAGTGTTGTATAATGATTACTAAAATATACCTAATATAAAAGAGCACTCCTATACTCACAACAATAAATAAATAATCTCTATACTTAAATTCATTTTTCTTTTAAACACCAAGATTGCATTGAAGTAAAAGAATATTAATAATATCTAAAATAATACAAGCCTTAATGAACGATAAAATGTTAAATAGAAATCTTACTCTGTAACTTCATCAGTATTTGATTAATAATCTATAATGATTTACGTAATAGGCCACTTTATAGAAAACTCGTATAACTATACATCGCCACATAACAGAATACCTCAACAAATACTTCTTTGTGTTATATACAATGACTAATTATGCCAAAGAAGTGTAATGACGCATTATAAAATAACAGAACAGACTTATCAGTGCTCGCTTAGTGCTAGGGCATTATTTGAGCCAAGAAGTGTTTAGTGCTACCAGTCTATTTTACTCTGCGGCAGCAGCTTGCTCACTTTCAATCAAAGATTCTGAAGGATTCTCTTTTTTCCGCTCAACTGCATTAGCATCATCTGCTGCATCTTTTTCCTCAGACTGGTCGCGGGAACTGACTGTGCCATTTTCATTGACGGATTCATCTTTTTCTGGCGAAGCTTCTTTCGATTCTACTTTGGTCCCTTTCTCAGGTGACGGAGCTTTTTCTGATGGTCTGCCTTCTTTCTCCACTGATTTTTGTCTTTCTGGTGATGATTCCTTTTCAGGCGATTCTTCCTTCTCAGATTCCTTGGCATCTTTAGCTGGAGTAGACTCCTTGGATGATACACTGTCTTTTGCAGGTGTGGCTTCTCTCGCTGGTGTCCCTTCTTTAGATGCAGGAGTACCTTCTTTAGCAGGTGTGCCTTCTTTAGGTGCAGGTGTACCTTCTTTAGATGCAGGAGTGCCTTCTTTAGGTGCAGGTGTACCTTCTTTAGATGCAGGAGTGCCTTCTTTAGGTGCAGGAGTGCCTTCTTTAGATGCAGGTGTCCCTTCTTTAGGTGCAGGAGTCCCTTCTTTAGATGCAGGTGTCCCTTCTTTAGGTGCAGGAGTACCTTCTTTCGATGCTTCTTTTCCAGAAACTACTTCCTTTTCTTGTGAATTCTCCTTAGATTTGCTATCCTTTTCCTCTTTTTCACCTTCAACATCCCCATTTACTGTTTTTTCCTAGAAAATAAAAAAATACATTGATAGAAACAAGTTGTTGATTCTATTTATTGCTGTTATGTCATTTAATAAACAGTTACCTCATTATCTTCGTGGAGAGGTTCTTCTGGAGGCACTTCTAGTTTTAGGAACTGTTCCAAAGTATCTACCTCATTGGCCATATCAAATTGGTCATAGTCCTGTCACAATAAACACTAAAGTAAATGATGGGTAGAAAAAAATAATATGCACGAGGATCTTAAAAGTCAATATTCTGTAGACTGAAAGTAAGCCAGTGTCTGACAGGCCTTTACACCTTATGTGGCAGCCAGTTGTTATATATTCGCCTAGTAGGATCGCCTACTTGTTTGCCACAAGGCACAGTGTGCAGCCCAATTTTGTCTGGAGCCTAGGCTGCACTTTGTTCACAAATTAAATGACTAGTTCAGGGGCATTGTTTAATTAAATGACTAGTTCGCAAAATGAAGCACATATAGCACTCACCCCGCAGTACTCGTCGTCGCTGAACATCTGCGGCGGCAGCGGCGAACGTGGGTTGGGGTCGCTGACGGTGCCTCCGTTAGACTTGGCATTGTTTTGCATAAACTCTTTATCATCTTCCCTGCCAGGTTCCGCTATGTCAATGACATCATATTTAATGTTTTTAGAATCTAATATCATTAGCACACGTTGTTGTCGCTTCTTCACCTACAATCACAAATCACGTAATCAGAAATATTCACTTTTATGAATCAGCTTGCAGTAAAAGACTACAAAAGCACCCGGCCAACCCAGGAATTTTCTAATATTAAACTTACCTCCTTGTTTCCAGAAATACCACTAATATATATTTTGACAACCATGATTGTTATTTGTATTTCTAAACTATTATAAAATAAAAAAATAATCGCAAAATAACACTAATCCAGAAAAATAGGCTTGGCCATTGAATAATAATAATTAAGTGACAGTTCCAGTGTTTCCTGTATCAACACATCTAAAATCTACCAATATTACCTTTTTCTACTAAAAACGTCAAAAAAGATTACTAAATCGTTTTAAGGCAAATGCTTGCATGTCACTTGCATGTATTAATTTGTTGCTGAAGTATTGTACACTAGATCTCCCAGCTTTTTATATATACAATTTTATACTTATTGGTGCACAATAAAGAATAATTGAGTTTGTAGTATGTGCCATTCATTTTTCTCCTGCGCGTTATGGAAAATCATCGTGTCCGTGAGATAAAATATGTAATATGGTTTACACTGCTGTGAGATTTTGCCTCACGGATAACATTTTATCACTTAGACGGACGAAAAATGTATGGTCTATATAAATAAAGCGGATACACATAGCTGTGTAAGCAGCCTTTGGCAGCATAACAGCGGACCCGCCGCGCCGCCCCGCATATTATTACCTCTACATTGTGGTTTTAAACCACGACACATTGGCATCTTCCAAACTAGTAGAATGTCGCAAGAGGCAACACTTTTATGCATTCCGTTTCACCAAATTACTTAGAACAGTTAAACGAATATTAACCCAAATGCTAACAGGTTTGGGCAGAGAAGGTGGGTGTAAGATGTAGGTTGGCGGGTTGAAGAATTTATTGATGTAAAATAAGTTAGTTGGATGCGAAGCGAAAGCACTTGTAAAGTGTTATAATGTCCCGACATTTATCTACTATACTATAGGTAATTCTTTCTAAGAAACGAACAACCTAAATAATAGCTTTCTTTTATTTCACTTCAGCACCCTCTAATACCCTCCAACTCTTCCCGTAGGCGACTAAGGGAATACATTATAAAACATCAATCAGGCCTCCCAAACTCGTCTGGCCAGCGCGGGGAGTGTAGGCCAAATCCTCCGTCTGTCTCCGGCTTGAGAGAGGGTTGTGCTCCTGCAGTGGAGACAAAAATAACCTGATGATGATGATGACCCTCTAGTAACCTGATAAAGCCCTACCTATTGCAATTACACATATCATATTTATTATTTCTTTGTTTGGCACTGTAGGCACCGGGTGCGACTGAAATCAGCGCATAGCACCTTACTTGGTCTAGGCATATGCTGAGTCGTTTGCCCTTTTTGCTGCCACGGCACACGCATACTATTTTAACTATGTTTAAATTGTTTTCTCAAGTTCTTATATATTTTTTTTCCTTTTTCTTGCTTTGTTGGATTTTTCTTTGTGTGTGCCAATTATGGTAATAAATAAATGTTTTTTCTTTCTTTCACTGTTCTAGATCAGTATGTCGTGGACATAGACAAAGCAAGTAACATAGGTGTGGCCTTTTATTTCGTGTTGGTGGTGTAGTATTATTGGGGATCATATTAAAAAAATAGCAATGTTTTCGTTAATACAAATTTAATACATTTAATTATACATAGGCGTATTGTCCTGTAAATATGAAAAACAATGCGGTATCTCAACGGAATGCACGCTACTCTAAAAAGGATCAGTTAAAAAAAAAATTATACACGAGCAGGATTTGAATGTACGACCAGGCTATTCCGGGAGCTGCTCTTCTAATTGAGCAACGTCAACGTCAACGAAATAACGTAATGCGAACAAACCGGTCTCGAAACGAGATTGGTCGCATGTTCAAATCCTGTCGCTATAAGTTTTTAAATGTATCCTCTTTCGATTGTCCATACATGCGAAATAAGTCATGTATCCTCTTTGATCTATAGATAATATTATGTACGGAGTAGCATTACGCGTATTTCGCGCCATAAATGTTTTGTATGCACGTGAATCAAATTATTATATGGTGCGTACGCGTGATATAAAATGCATAGTGCGCGCTTAGCGCTACCGAACTACATTGCCAAGAATGATAATATTGACAAGTGGCATAGAGGGCGTAAAACATAGAATGGTATCCCTGGCATGAACACCACCCACGACTTTAAGTTTATAAAAACGAAAGTTGATTATTTCCAGTTACTAATTTCCTAACACTATATTACTTACCAACACGGTTACTAAAAAAAACTAACTACTGAGCATTGATTTATACACACGCAAGCACCATATATGTCAATAAAATAAAAATCCTATTTCATTGCTTTCGCGTCAATATAACTCATACAACCTAGTAACAACGGCTAGCGAACACTATTTGTATGGCATGCAAATAATTGTATGATGGTATTTACTTGTTGACAACGCGAGTCGACGTAGAACTGGCAGAACTCCAAAGACTTGGCGAATGTAACGCCTAGGCGCGCATGTCGGAAGTCTGTGATATGTATTTAATTATAGCCTTAATTAGTTCGACTATCGTTCATATCGGATTAACTACAGTTTGATTTACGGTTTTAAGATAAAAAGTAGCTATATCCTAAGCATACCGGCACAATAAGAGGAAATTCTAAAATAAAACTCTCCATACAAGGTGCTAAACTGTTTAACTTCAAAGCGATTTTGACAATTTATGTAAAACTATAAAATTTCAGCATCTATGCGATATTTTATGAGTAATGGCTCTGTAACGGATCAGTTCAGGTATTTTTTTCATATTTTGCACGTAGTTTGTGACAATATGTTTATATTTTATAATTTAGGCATAACATAGCGCTCTGTATATTGCGCCTCGCGCGATTGTCACCCGAAACGTGGTCAGTAGTCAGTACACTGGTCGAATTACAACAATACGTAGAAACTTGTACAGAATAAACTACTGTTTAATATTACTTGGTTATTTAACTGTGCCGGTATATCTGTGAGATCCTACGACTCATTTTCTATTACATTTGTCACAGTTATTACAGATTCTATATAATAAAACACATTAAAAAAATTATTTATAATACAGTATAAAAGAAAGTTATTTCGAATCAACAAATATTCGTATAACAGAAGTTAGGAATGAGAAAATTATTTAGGAATGTAATATTTAGACTACCAGATTAGTTTATAAAATAAAAAATATATAACCACAATTGACATAAATAACAAAACTATAAAATATATAA
This sequence comes from Esperia sulphurella, assembly GCA_947086405.1. NCBI lineage: Eukaryota > Metazoa > Arthropoda > Insecta > Lepidoptera > Oecophoridae > Esperia > Esperia sulphurella. The sequence continues at coordinate 12,069,473 of OX352264.1, forward strand.
AAAAATAATAATCACGACTTATTATTATCACAAATAAAAAGAATGCTCCTCTTGCATAGGCCTAAGCAAATTTTTCGGAAACGACTTTACAGTAGTTTCTAATCTCAAACTAAGGCCATTGTCACTCCATCATTACATTAATTTACTTCTGAAATCTTAACTACTTACAAATATGACCGGACTTGGCCTCTACTGGATATTTAAAAAAACATCAGAGCGGTTATACCCTTATAGGCCTTCTCCAATGCTCGCAGCTGCACTGACTCCGGCCTGTGTCTATAGACATAGACGTTAACAATCTATTCATTACGAAACTTTATTTATGACAGAAATTTAGAAAATAAACTAAGTAATTGTTTACGCAAATTTAGAAAGTCCTAAAAGTTTTTTTAATGGCTTTTGTCATAATATATTCTTAGGTCCAGCAAAGTTTCTTTCCAGTACCAAAATACAGGGTATTCTATTCCGACGTTTTTTTTTAAATAATACCCATATATAAAGTGGTTAAGAGTCTATTATATATTTTGTGCTTATAAATAACACAAGGAAGAAATTCACAACTAAAATGTTATAAGTAAAAGAAACACATATTTAATTCATAACCTACAACTTGGCAACAATGCTGATCGATGTATAATTTTTTAAAACAATCTCATTGATATCTAAAGAATTTAGATAGTATCTGTGCAACACGTTTCCTTGTTACATTTATATATTTTTTTTTGTTATTAAGTTTTTACGAAATCTATGGACTATTCCAAACAGGCATTTTTATATTAGTATACTAACCTCTGTGTAAAAAAAAATTACGAAGTCCGCCACTGCATATCGCGAGTAATCGAATGTGTGCGGTAGGCTTACTACACTTTATTGACAACAGTGACTATGGTGATAAAAAGGTCCTTCTAGTAAATCATGGACGTACAAAGACCCTTCCAATAAAGCATGGACACAAAATACCCTTCTAATTAATGAATATAAAAATCGCCTTTTAGTGATCCACAGATATAAAGACCTTCTTTATACCCTTTAAGGGTACACATCTGTAACATTTTGGTGTACCGTATCTCCATCGCTTGTAAGTCACGTGGCACCGACGTGTATCATGATCGATAGTTTGGATGTAAAAACATTGCGTATCATTTGCGTCCATACTAGCGATCATGATACACGTTAGTGCCACGCGACGGAGATACGATACACCAAAATGCTACATGTGGGCCTGACGTAAGTGAAGCATGGACATAAAAATACCCTTCTAGCGAGCCATGGACATAATATGACCCTAACAGAGAACCAGGGATATACAGACAATTCTAGTGTACCATGGATACAAAAAGACCCTTCTAGTGAACCGTAGATATAAAAAGACTAAAGATACTAGTCTTTATTCAGTCAGGTATGAAAAACGAAATAATAAGCACAGTTATTAAGACGGCCGAAGTTTTTTTTATTACTGACGGGTTTACGCTTGACCTCAATCTCACCTGGTTGCAAGTGACGATGACGGTATTGTTAAGAAGAAAAGGAAACAATGGTCAAGAACCACATGAATTACTGTATACAATCAAAAATTACTTTGCCTCTCTCCTATTTGAAGATGTAAAAGGTCTACAATTTTGTAGAAAAACCTAATTTATATTAGGAAAAGAAAACCACGACATCAAAAATAAATAATAAAATAAATAATACTTAACTGGTATTTAGAAGGAATTACATACATACAAACAAGAAAGTTCAAAACGGATAGTCAAAAGTCAAGCGCGAACAGGATTTGAGCCTGCTATCTGGTCATACTTGACCATTCTCGCGTATACATTTGTCAACCACCCTTCTGATTTTCTCTGAGCTTGAGGTACGATCGAGTAAATTAATCGTTAACCCAACTAAGGATTATTGTTAGTATGACGTTTTGAAACATGAAAGATTATACTAAGATAAAAATATTACAATATATATTCAATGATGGCTTTGAAGGCTTTGTGCTACTTTTGCATGGTCAACAATTAATTTCTGCGATATGTAACCTAATCATCTTGAAACAACAAAGATTTTTCTACGCCAAGGCTTAAGCCAAAGTTTACTAAAAGATACTACACTGCCTCCTATCGTCATCACATCAGACTAGCAACGTCATTACGGGAGGGCTCAGACGGGGGTGCCGAAGTCCGGGTCGCCTTCCCCGGCCAGCAGGCGTGCGGGGAACTTGCCTCGTTCCACGTCCCCGTTGGTGAGGGGCGGGTCTTCGGTCACCCGTCGCGCGCTCCCTATCCGGAACCCCTTGAAGAGAAGTGGAAGGTCATGTAAGGCCGCTTTCTTTAGGCTACTGTATAAAATAGATTACAATTTCAAGACAAGTTAAGGTGTGAAAAAGAAACATATATTTTCAAACTATTAGGAATAAGTAAGGTAGCATTATATTCTGTCTCGCATATATTTCCACTGAACCTTTATAATCGTAAAATAATTATAATATAATAATCTATAAATAAAATAATCAGTTTCATATCATAAACAATTTCACACGATTTTACAACAATATACAATGTTGTTACATATTTTTTCAAAAGTCAAATTTTGACGATATAAGTCTAAACATTGTATACCTTGTTCTCTCTCCGCTTGCTATCGCCATTGGGTTTGCTCTTGTCCGAGTCTATGACTAGCGGCGCCACGAACACCTCCTGCAGCGCCGGAGGCTCGGGCACCGTGGGGCTGCCGCACGTCGCGTCCGCGGGCCGCTCCTAGCCATACATTGCAGACAAGTTTAGAATAGTCTTTCTGCCTTACCCGAAAGGATTTCGTACAAAACTTCCAAGTTCGTGGATCATGCGCAGTGACTATGCCATAGACATAGATTTAATCAGTTACAGGTAGGGCATGCAATTCGAATTATGCGAGTATTCGCCCTTATTTACTATTCGAATACTACCAGCATTAGTATTCGAGTTATTCGAATAGTTTGATTACCTTACTATATAATAACGTGTGAATTCAAGACAAAATACGCTTTTTCTGTGAACACAATCTTTATTGTACATGAAACGTAATATTTTTAAAATTTGTTATTCTAATATTTAAATGCGTAAGTAATTATGGGATAGCAATATAGGAAGTAGGTTGCCTGTGTTTATTTTTGGTTATTATACCTTGCTTGACCTAGGTATGAAATTGAAATGAAGGTGGTGGGTATTTTGTTTCAATATAATAACTATATTATAATAAATTAAAAAAGCCTTTATTCAACGGTATTTATCAAGAAATTAATAAATATTATAACTGTTAATTTATGGAAGTCGCCTCTGGGGCGTCGGCCGCCCACAGCATTGTCCATTCATTCCTTTCTATGGATTCACATATTTCCTTAGATACACTCTCATCGTTTCGTCGGTCTTCCCTCTTTCTGTTTTCTATTTCTTGGTAACCATTTAGACACTTTCTTTGTCCATACATGGTAAATGGAAAAAAATTACAGAAATTCTGCACACATTACCTGCCCATTTTTATATTATTTGATGATGATGATGATTCTTACACATAAATCAGTTATTTCTGTTTTCATTCTAATGGTTTAATAATCTTAGGCCTAGCATGCACCTTTACATCTTCTATTGCTGTATTGCTAGTTTAGACTGATCTTGTTTATGTAGAGCCCAAGTCTGGCATTCATACGTCAAACATGAGAAGATTTTTATTTCGTACATGCAATTAACTTTTATATTTGTGTCTATACTTCTCTTCCATAAAAGCAATTATCTCGTTATTTTCTCTATCCGTCTGGTCTTGGAACGAGACCTTGACTTTGATTTATATGTACTTTATTTAACATATTCTATTATTTCTCCTTCTAAATACTGTTATGACTTCTTTGCAGCATTTGTTATTAATTCTGTTTTCGAAGTGTTCAGTGATAGGCAGACTTCCTTACTTTCCATTGCTAGTTCTTGAATCATGTTTCCTAACTATGTTGGATCTTCTGTAAACACTGCAATATTATTTGCGAACCGTATATGGTTCAGATATTCCCCATCGATTTTTATAGCTTTGCTCTCCCAGTTTATATTTCTGAACACAAGAAAATATGGGTGATAGTGGGCCGCCTTGCCTAACATCATTCAATATAGGAAAAGTCGGAAGCTTTAGTCATATTTTAGGTGACCTCTTGAAATAAATACTGTGCAGTATTTCTACGTATTTAATACTTATTCCCAACTATCTCTATGTACGTACTAGATGGGACAACCCAAACAATCGCTCTGTTCCACGCATCTGCTAAATATTGACGCTAATTACCCGTAGCGTAAATATTTAGTAATAATGAAATGTTCTGCGTAATAACTGCACAAGTGTCAAAGTTAATGTGAACGAGGTGCGTCTCCCGGAGACGCAGATGCGTGGAACAGAGCGATTGTTTGGTTCGCTCCATTTAGTAAGTACATAGAGATCGTAGCTTATTCCTTCTTCTCGTAGTGTCTTCAAATTATGTTCATGTGAGTCGAATGCCTTTGTGAAGTCAATGAAACATAATTGAGTAGTCGCTCCGCTCGCTTTTGGTATTAGATTTAAGTTATAGATTATTGCTGTTAAATAAGTTAATTTTGACACTTAATTTTTAATAAAGATAACACTAAAACAGTAAAGAAAACATCAAAAACAGCATTTGCTTGATTTATTTAAAAAAATAAGAAAAATATCAGAAAAATTCGAATACTTCGAATAACTCGAATAGTGCGATCTCGATATTCGTAATACTCGAGATACTGAAAATCGGGCGAATATTGCATGCCCTAGTTACAGGTCAGGTCATCACAGTCATCAGACAATAACAAAGATAAAGTAAATGTCAAATAAATGCATAAAATTGGTATGAACTATTTGAAAACTCTTCATAACTATAAATAACTGCTTGACAAGCCAGGCGCACCGCCTCTTTTTGAAAATAGGTAGGCTCGGACAACTGGTGATCTCAGTGGGAAGCCGGTTGTACACCGCGGAACTCATTATTTGTACCGTCTTGGCGCACTCTGCCAGGGTGTGAGTAATGGAGTGAATCCTGTTCGCGTGCCGGGTCACCGAGCCTCTCGTGACCATCCAAGTTTCCCCTGACGGAGGTAGCCACTTGCAGGCTACGTCCACACAAGGTGTGTGCCGTGACCACCCACCTGGTCGCACTCCGCGGCGGGCTCGTCGGAGGACTGTCCGTCGGGCGCCACGGGCCGGTACGCGCCCTTGGAGCGCCAGTCGTGCGGCTTGCGCTTCTTCTTGAGCGGCGCGCGGCGCGCGGCGTGCACGGGCGTGGAGTGCGGGGACTCGGCGGACGAGTCGGCCGGCAGCCCGCGGTACGGCCCGCGGAGCCGCCGCCCCGCCCCCGCCCCCGCCGCCGCCGGGGAGCCCTCGGGGGACTCAAGTCTCACCACCTCCTCGATTACAACGTTACATCATCAATCGTTACATACAGGTCATACCATGAAGGAAAATAATTTTTCGCACCTCATAAATCACATTAAAGTTTTTACCTTCATGACTAACACTAATTGGTTACCGAAGCTATAAGGTAACACAAAGCTTCCCGGGCGCTGCTGTCTATATGTTTAACTACTCAATACTACCACACGTGCGCGACGCCTGTATGGAGAGATAGTGTTACTATAAATAAATAATAAATTCTAATCGAATCCAAGTAGATTATCCATTGCTCAATGTTCTTGTTTTTATTTTTGGTTTAAATAAATCATTAGTTACCGGTCGCTCTGAGTGTAGTACTATTTGTGCAGGTACACAACCCTGGCACTGGTCATACTAAGTTTTTGGGTTTCTATGGCAACACTTTGTTATTATTGCAAAGCGCTTACATGGGTCTTTGCATGATGCTAAAATGTTATCAAATTATGTGTAACCAATAAAATAAAAAATTAAGAAGGCAAAGCACACACAAATTGTATCAGGTCGAAGTCCGAGTCTATTTTACGTAATATGTATTGTTTTAGAAACGGACCCGAAGCAGCGTATAAAAGGCAAAATATAATTTGTCAGGGACATCGTCCGCGAGGAACTTCAAACCCATAGGTTCAAGAAATCCTTTCTTAGCCTATTTCATTTCTGGATATTCGTTGTTTCCTAAATAGCAATGTACTCAATCTGTTAGTTAATTTTTAATATCATTATTTAGCTATTTTTCTTTTTAAAAACCGAACAAATGGGGTTAAAAATCCAACTAAAAATTGACCACCTAGGTTTTAGAAACATATAAATACTACGTACTTCTAAGCGAGCTTCGATTTTAATTGAGTCGTCGTCCATGTCCAGTATGGAGAGGTTGTTGTTGATGGAATTGTAGTCTGGGTAGGGCGCGACGGCGAGAGGCTCCGTGTAGCGCAGGGGGGGCTCGGCATAGCGCATGGGGGGCTCGGCGTAGCGCAGAGGGGGCTCAGCGTAGCGCAGGGGGGGCTCCGTATAGCGCAAAGGGGGCTCCGTATACCGCAGAGGTGGCTCCGCGTAGCGCGCCAGCGCAGCCGAGCACTCGCTGCCGGAGCCCGAGCCAGCGTCCGAGGGAGCCCTGTTCGACAGACCAAACCCAACACTTGTCATCGGCATATACGTGAAAGTTTGTCGTAAGTTTGAAGTATGCCAGACAATAATTATTTAGGAGATTTGGCTTAAATCAAAAATAGAAGATATCTGAGTTATTGTGGATGATCCTATAACACTAAGTCCAATGGACTCAGTTTTCTCAATCAAGGAAGAAGGATTGATTGCAGTCGCAGTCACTTTGTATTTTCATCATTCAAAGGACAAAAAACAAGACACGTGGGATTAACTGTGGCGGTCTACCAACTCTTTGTTTTTCGTTTAGTGATTTTGTGTGAGCGATGAAAAATGCGCGATGCGTGCTTTTGATTTCAGTTATGGAGTTTGTGTGCATGTAGTAGTGCACCGATCATTATTTGTATAAGCAATGTAAGATCACATATCTTCCCCTTTGGATTGATCGAAGTCAATTGGTATCAATTTCTTCTTATCTAAATACTCCAGGACCGTGGGCAGTTTGGCAGCAGAGCGCAGTTTAGGCATTTTACTTTTATGTAAATAAGTCTACCCGCAAACCCGCACACGTTTCTAGCTCTTCTCCACTATATGAAAATCTGCTCATAAGACTTACTGCGTAAGGGGTTGTAAATATAACATAGGAATTCAGCCTAATATCTGCCTGGCTATTATGTGCGCCAGCGAACGTTAGAATTCAGACTAAGCTTCCCTTGTTGAATGTAGTGCTATTGGCCACCATCCAACTATACACACCGGCAATTTGCGCAGCGGTAATAGTAGCTAAATTAAAATTCAAATCAACAGCCAGTACACACATTTGCAAGTAGAATACAATCGCACCGAGGGTGTAAAGGCAATAATCCACCAGCTGGCCCAGTGCGAGTTAGTGGACAATATATCATTTCGTGTATGGAGTACTGCAATCAACACTGGGACCGCTCTGCCAAGTATCAGCTGGCTGCTCTGGACGCCGTTGAGCGTCGTGCCCGAAGGCTCATAGGTGACTATAAGGTTGATTGGAAGAGATCCCTAAGTGGGATAAGTCCGCCTTTGTACACAGTTTAATTCCTATTTTATTATTGTTGTTGTTGTTATTTTTGGTACAATAAAGCGTTTAGATACATACATACGACGCTCTGGGTGACGTCACCAAGTTACAGAGCCTCAAACATCGTCGCAATGTGGCCTGTCTTTTGGTTTTCTACAGGTTACATTTCATATTCATTTATTGCTTCATATATTTAGTTAATAAGATGTTACAATATAATATATAGGCACTAATATGAACCCTGCAAGGGCACCACAGTATGTCATTTAAAAATACATAATAAAATTAATATACAATTTATTATTATCTATCTAACTAATCTATCTATTCTAATCTATTAGTATATTATACAAATTCTGTTTCCTAGTCAAATTTGCGAAGAATTCGTCTATTTTGTAATAACTATATTTATATAGAAATTCTTCGAACCGTTTTAATGAAAGATGACAGTTGAGATTGATATCTATTTCTATTTTAGGAAGTGAGCCCAGGAATTGCACGATTTGATTCCCCCATTATCAGGATTACTAGGCGTGGGGAAAAGATTCATCCCTTACCACGCTCTCATGCGCAGCGTTTTGCTTCCTCTTTCATAATTCGAACTGCTAAGGAATGGATTTTCCTGCCAGCTTCGTGTTTTGCGGACAAGTACAACAAATAATCGCGTTCCATCTTAGGCCTTATCGTCATTCACTATCAGGTGAGATTGAGGGCAAGCATAAATCCATCAGGAATGAAAAAAAATAGTGTTGTAGTGTGGCCCATCTGTACCTACTTTACTGCTCACCTGTTAAAGTCCGGCGTCCGCGGCGCGGTGGGCGTGGCCCCCGACCCGTCCAGTTCCCCGCCGAACACCTCGCCGTCGTCAGGGTAAAGAGGAAACCTAACACAACATAAAAACTTTATATAAAGTGTCATTAGTGAGGTGCTTCTAAACGGGCAGCAGTTTTACAACAATGTGTGGCTGCAATATTATCGACTATAGCCCAGCAAACACCAACATTTGGTGCAAAATATTGCTGGAAAATATCGTCAATATTTCCGCAACAGTGTAGCCCTTTTATAATTTACAGTCAGCAACAGTGGCTGATGAAATTGTTCGTGTTGCAGCGAATAGTTAAAAATAAAAAAAAGAGAAGCACATATGCCGCAAGGCGATATAGAAATAAAGAGAGGCAATATGGCCATATTTTCGATTGTGAAGCGATCGTCCGGCAACACAATAAAATTAAAATAACATACTGAACATGTTTAGATATATCGAACGGTAATATAGCCAAACATGTAAATATATTGCTATAAATCTGCCCGTTTAGAAGCACCTTAAGAGTATGATTTCTCACTTTAAATCACACCCCCGGGACTTCAAACAAGCGATTTAATTACCTGCTGGTATTACACCACATTATGGTACCAGTCTGTTCGTACGCGTTTGCGAGTGAACTATCGAGAGAGGGACAACGTTATACGTCAACACGCCGTGCTTTAATTTGCGGGTGACGTAACACTGTCGGGGGGAGGCGAGTGTCGCTTCATTACGTAGTAGTACTGAGTACTGTCTGCTCGCAAGGCCGACCTGTAGTTGTCCTCGGAGAGCCGGTCGTCGTCGTCCGCGGCGAGGTAGTGCACGCGCAGCGCGCAGTCGCCCTTCACGCTCTGCAGCGTGTGCACCGCCTCCTTGTGGCACGCCTGCGCCAACACATAACTTAGATTAATATCACTTGAAGGGCACAAGAGCTAGTGAACAGGGCCACCGCTAATCTTCACTTGGATGTCGTCAAGGCGACCAAGAGATTGTACCAGAGACAGGCAGTTGCGATCTCATGTGTATATTAAGATCATTGCTGCGATCACCGATCCGCCTGCAGAGTGTGAATTCCCCGATGGACAACCCACCTAAAGTGGCATTCTACTGGGGAAGCTTATGTTCAGCTGTGGACGTATTTCGGCTGATGACGAATTAAACAGACACAAACAGGCACTGCACCTGGGGAAAGGTAACGTAATATCAGTAAACGTTCCGCCTGATCATTTTGGAAATATTTCCCTGTGCCACACCGACAAGTAATCCCGCAACCTAACCTGACCCCGCAAGTTACTTACGCTGGGTGCTCACTTTTGTTGCTTCGCAATACAATGCACTAGCTGCAAGGCGAATGAGTGTACTGGGTATAGTACTCAGCTGCATAATAGCTTCTGTACAGCGGACTCTGGGGCAAGGAAGCGTCATAATAAACAGAGGGGCTAACACAAAAGATCCCCTAGAGCCGACGACGTGTCGACGGGTATACCTAGCCCCCTATTGTAAGATAAGATACGTTGGCTAATCAGAGACATCGATTTTTTTTAGTCAAAAGTATTATCAGTCTTTTAAACAATATACGTGTCCTAAATTTCGTCGCAAGGGGTAGCAACCGGTCGCTGTACATAATAACAACATAAGTCGGAAAAGTGCACGATAGGACTGGCATAACATCTGAGTCTACTGAGGTAGGCAAAGCATCTAGATAGATAGATATATTCACTGACATAACACAAATTCACAAACAAGTGGAAAACATTTGGACAAAACATAACATAACGCTTCTTCCTGTAACCTTTATGTTGTTACAAGGCGCTTTCTGTCAGGTAGATGTTTTGGAGATCAGAGTATAGGCCCCCTGTGCCGGGTGCCGTGCGGCCGACCGTACCTGCGTGAGGTCCACGTCGTTGATGGCCAGGATGGCGTCGCCCACGTACAGCTCGCCGGTGAGCGCGGCCGGCCCGCCCGCCTCCAGCTCGGAGATCAAAATTGGCACGCCGTGCTCGCGCCCGCCCTGACAATACCATAACAAATAACATTTTCACATTAAATAAATATTTTTTGCAATAGTTACTACTATCTATACTCGCAAAATCGGCATAGATTGTAAAATAACCCTAAAAATTAAACTACATATTTTTGGGGTCTTTTTATTATCACCGACGCAGATTACAAGCGCGCCACATGTGGCAAAATTTGGAAACAGAGAGCGCAGAGATGATGCTTGAAAATTGATAAGTGTGACTCACATTCTTGAAATGACTTCACTTATAAATTTTACTGATACGCACCGTCAAATCAGTACTGAAAAAAATTTTCGTCCGCTTGGAGCGCTGGGGTGATTAAATATTATAGTAAATAATTTAAGGATAGCAAGTAGCGAGTCTGATGGACCGACGACCTTAAGGCAGTAGGAGGCGGTTGGATTTGGAGGGCAGAGGACCGGGTGTGGTGGTGTTCATTGGGGAAGGCCTATGTCCAGCAGTGGATGTCTAAGGGCTGATATGACGATGAAGTAGCGAGTAGTTACCGTGACAGAGATGCCGAGGCCGAGATGCGGCGAGCGGCGCACGCGCACGGTGCGCGGGTGCGAGCCGCTCGCGTGCGCAGCCCGCCCGCCCGCGCCCCCCGCCCCCGCCCCGACCCCCGCGCCCGCCCGCTCGCCGGCCGCGGGCGCCGGCCGCGCCGCACGCGGGGATAGCCCTCGGCACACGCGCACTAGAGTCTTATGCCGCTGCAATAGGATCTCCGCTTCCACCTGACACAAACAACCACAGAACATTAAAAGACAGTAACAAAAGACGATGTGGGCGGGTGACGCGCGCTATATAACCACGCTGCATACAAGCAATAGATTTTGTCCTTGTCTAGAAAGGGAGAATTCGCCGCGAAACTTTATGCGCGTATACTTGCTAATGTTGCGTCTAGAAATGGTGAATTGTATACTGTATAGTGAAGGTGTAAACTGTAAAAATTATCTAAGATAGCATCGGTGCACTCTTCTGCGATTTGGCCCGTAAAACCGCAAGGTTGTATTCACACTATAAACTGAACAGTAGCACAAAAAGTAATGGAGCTTTGACTTCCATTTTACGTTCAACAGTATGCTGAAGAATTAGAATCCTTTATTATCAAATTTACAAACAGGTACGAAATTAAAATTCAATAATAATAATATAACATTTAAGAGTAAAATATGAAGACCTCATCATTTAGAGTAAGCATAACTACGGATAAAGCGTAATCGTGTGTTTCCACCATTTTTTAATGACGAAGCTGAAGCATTCCCCTGGGAAGCAGTACACTATTAAGATTGTTGAGCCCATCATCAAATTTTAAAATAGAGTTGCAAGGATCCTTCGTACCTGTGCCCACAGCGAGTCCCGCAGTTCAGCGCGCATGTCTCTGCCAAGAAGCTGCAACTGCTGTATCCTGCCCGCTAATTCCTTGTCTAGATATTTTGTAGCTAGTCTGAAACATTTAAATTAAACTAATTTTTTTTTTGCATTCTTTGCGCTGGAAAGGGACGATCAGTAATAATAATAGCGTTTAATGTTTTTTGCTATCTTTAATACTTAATCATTTCTATAGGCCTCGGATCAAAACACGCACGGTTTGTCAATTGTACTCAAACGTGCCTCGAGCAGAGACGTGCCTTGTCCGCAGCGCTTGCCTCGCCGACACTGGAAATGTAGTTTTTCATCGTGATCAAACAATTATCAAAGATGCCTCAAGGTGCGTCCTCGCGTAGTTTCGACCTTCGAGCATCCTTAAGGCAAGCACAGGGTACGTTGCGAGTTTTAGGCTCGTTGTTAAATCCCGAGAGGCATACACGCACGCACCTGGCGCCGAACAGCTCGGAGTGCAGCGCCAGCACGGTCTCGCGCAGCGCGGCGTTCTCCCGCGCGAGCTGCGCCGCCTCGGCCCGCGCGCGAGCCGCATCCGGCACGTTGCCAGCAGCATCGCCGGAGTCCTGCAGCCCACCTGTACAATAAACTTGATTAAATAAATATTTCGAACTACTTTTACCTGCACAGTCACATTCCGAATTAAGTGACCAGCCCTAGCACATTAGCCAATATGAAAAATTTTGTATTTATTTAGGTATACAAGTATTTGATTACAGTATAATCCGCCATGCAAAATCAAAGCAGTTATCGAAGTAAGCGCTTGCAATATATTAACTTGGTGTTGCCGTAGAAACCCCAAAAGACCGAGAAAAGCCTGTGCCGGGGTTGTCTGCTCGACTTAATTGATTCTACAATGAGAGACCGACCGATAACCGGTAGTAACAATGTATATTTTATTATTCAGATATAATATGTGCCTTTACTATACACTATAATATACATAGTTAAAATTAGAATAAACTTAACTTTTGTATATACAAAACTACTATTGTCAATCTGTAATATTTGTGGCCCTTATACTAGGGTATTTAGACAAGACAAATAGGCCCACAAATATGACACCCAGTCAAAACCAACTTGTGCAAAGATATTTGTCCCAGTGGAAATCGAAACTACGGCCTCTGGTGCTCCGGTCCACGGTCTAAGCTAAGGTGATCAACTTCTGTCTTAAGACTGGAAGTACTTAGTCGTACACTAGATCAAATCAGAAGAGTTGACCGAATGTTACAGATGGACAAAAGTAGTTTTGTATAATAATGATAACCAAAAATGTATATCCATTAATTTCAATTGCAAACAAATCACGTTAAAGTGACGTCATAGGGTGACAAAACTGGCATAATTAATGGCGAGTCTTACCAACGGAAGCCGCTCGCGCTTGCACCAGTTCCGCCCTCATGTCCACAAGCTCCGCCTGTAACCAGCCAACACATTCACATAACTCTAAATCTTGCCAACAGGGTCGCGAGCGGTGTCACGTGGCAACAATAACTGGTGTCCGATGTCGTCACGACAATGGGATTTAATCTCTCGTACAAATCAATGGCGGCGTAAATCCGAATTAAACTAGACAGATGACGCGCGCGGGCGCGGCGCGGGCGCACATAAATCGTTTGACTTCTGCACTCTTGCATGCCGTTGCTGCCGTCCTCGTTTAGCACATAACTTACCACCCAATATTTTTTGATAATATATGTTTTTACTCAAATACAGATACCCAAAATATTTCGGAATCGACGTTGATGAAATATTGTGAAGAAAGCTATAAATAAACTTATTTCTTAAAAAATTATAATACATTTAAAAATTATAGGAGAGAATTAATTATATATTATAAAAGGATATAGGAGGGGAAAAGAATTTTAAGGTCTATAAGTAAGTACTTATATATCAAGTTAAAGAAAGATTTCAATAACATTATAAAATATTTAATACTGTAAATAAGATCACGTGAATGGACTGGATGTTCATTTGTAAGTGAACTATAAGCGCTAGTAAAATTAAGTTATAAATTATTGTAAAATTGGTGTACTTCTATCAAAAAGATTTACATTAAAAAAAACTACACAAAATACGATGAAGGAAACGGCATTTGCAAGTTAAGCGGGCGGATGCGCAGGCCAAAGCCGGTCTGTGGTACCATCCATATGAGTGAATGAATGTCTGTTTGTGTTTACGTGGACGCGTCGACAAGCAGACGCGGAAGCGCAGTATCGATTAGTACAGTAGGGTTAAGTAGGCGAATGCATCGGCGATCTCAAGTGGATGCAACGCGAGCTGCGGCCGCAGATGCGCGCGCGAGGTGGTCCGATATTACATAGTGCAATGACAACAGTATTGAAACCTACATAATAAACATGCACTATAGGTATTTGAATGCATGGCATAATATCACGATCGTTTAGAATTGTTTTTGCCCTATGTGTAGTCTTCAATAGCTTTTGACTAATTTATAAGTTATCAATACCACTGAAAGTTCCATCTGAATCGTATCGTGTGATTGACGCAAAAAGGTTTTTAGATATAACACGATAATAGTGGTATGCCAGTTGGTAGAACGCTCGCCTCACGTTTATGAGAGTTCAAATCAGGGCCCGTGCCAATAAGTTTCTCGGAACTAAAGTACGGGTTATTACAATACTACAAGCTCTTCGCTGAAGGAAAACGTCATGAAGAAACCTGCATACGCCAAAGAAGGAATTCTAAGGTGCATCTGAAGTCCAACCCGCACTGAACCGGCATGAAATCGGTGTTTTTTTTTTATTAAATACAAGACAGTGCCCCAATAATGAGAACATATTAACAGGCTATTGATTCCATACAAGTAATATTGCGTTTCCGACGTTTGAAAACAAAATTGCCGACAGCTCTGACAATTATAGTTTCTAGTACAAATTAGAGATCACTGTATCTTGATGACTGTGGGTGTCTGATAGTTCAAATCATGCCCAGTACTTTTTACACGGGGTACCCATACTGTACCTTTCTACCTGGGCCATGATCATATCTCCAAACGGCATGGATTATGTAAAATAGCTACGAGCATGTTACAAACATAAAATGCAGTTTATCTATGTGTACCTTTGTGTTTGAGAATATGTCGATTTACGACTTCATTTAATTAAGCGGCGGGCTAAGGTTAAATGTCAGGCGAAGTAGCATAAGTATAAACGGTGTGTATATCACACACAGAGTGGTTGAGTCGCTGCAGGATGTAAAGGAAATGCTCAACAACCTCAAAGACTTCCATCAGATGAGTGGGCTATGTCAATCGCTCAGCAATCTACGGAGTGCTATGCTGTAGGCTACAAGGCAGGCAGGCAAGGTAGAAGGACAGGCCACATCTGTCGCAGTACTGACGACCTATGACGCAGACGAGTTATGGAGTGGAGACCGGGCAGCGATAGACGCCCTCTCCAGATTGACCGACCACCCTAAAAGTTAGCGGCGATAGAATAGGCGGATGATTTGATATATATTTTTATGGTAGCACGGTACGACTAGTGGTGAGCTAGCAATATGCACGGGACGTGTAGGTGAGGCTGGCATTTGGACTACTTGGTGTTATGTTCCTTTCACTAAGTACAACTTTGCGGTACATTTGTGCATGTGTTGTAAGTGGTAACACTATATACGAACCGACTTCTAAGTTAACATATCAATACCTAGTTCTGAAAGTGAATGGTTTGAAGAATTCGTGTCTTATCATCAACAAGCTATGCTCGTTGCCTGAACTTTACTTTCAGCACACATTTATCCTTGGCACCCTTTTTTGCCTACCTAATATTAAAACTAGATTTGACACAGTACTCACAATACATCTCTCTATGTACCTATACATAATACACGAGTTTTATACGCTAATATGGCGTTATTGCAGCAGTAGTGCAACCAGGTAACCATGAAAAAAATATTCTATGTTTATAAGTCCAACAATCCGCACTGGGTGGTAGACTATGACCCGTATGTCTTATTAATAAGGTTATAGGCCTGTGGCTAACAGTAGGTCGTATATACGAGTAGAAACTGTCGATTCATTATGCTAAGTTATTGATGAGGTTTACCACTAGTTCCTGGAATTACAAATTGCCCAAACCTCTGGCAATTTCGATCTGTAAGTATTTAATAGTAAATAATTTTGGACACTGCACGAATTGTGAGAAGTGTAATAATAATTCTGTTCTATATTTTTTGATACTATTAATTTTAGATTTTTTTTCTTTAATTTTTAATGTTTTATTGAATTTTTTTACATGTTTTATAGACGTTTATGTTTGTCATTATTGACATATTGAGTATTTGAACAAGCGTTTTATCTACCACTCAGATCTACAATAAGATGATTATGATATAAATACTCCTTTGAGCTTATGTACTTTATTCATCATCAGCAGGTTATTTTTGTCTCCACTGCAAGAGCACAACCCTCTCTCATCTGCCGGAGACAGACGGAGGATTTGGCCTACACTCCCCGCGCTGGCCAGACGGGTTGGGGAGGCTGTGTATGTACTTTATTAAGCAATAGCATTTGTGGCGATTAGTTCGCCTTATATACTCTTTTAGGGTAAACTATATGTACGCTCTCTCTAGTGCTGGCCACTTAGTTCTTTCTTCGATTTTTGACAGCAGTAAAGAGAGTTTTTTTACCCATCATAGTTCATTCCAGTACTACAAACATACTACTGTATTTACATTATATCATCCTATTCTTTGCTTACATGGAGTAGGCGCCACAAATTGTTGCTATATTATATAAGAGCACATACATAGCCCGCGTGCTATAATAACAATCAATAAACACGACCTACGCCGATTCCAAGATCATTATCGCCCAATACTTGCGTAGGCGCAGCTCGTAACGAGAGATTGTGCATATTACAACAATATGCAAGAAAAACGCCTTTACTACGACACATAATATTATAAAAGCATTATAATAAAGAACAGTTACATCCAGACAATGAATACAGTTCATTAGTAGCGCAATAAAACTTGCAGGCGCCAGTGGCCGCCGGCCATTTGAATACCAAGTCAAATGATAACGTGCATACTTTCATCTCTTCTAATTAAGCTATTGCGATATTAGAATCGCAAACCGCTCAGCGGTTTCAGAATTAGACTGTCGATGGAAAGGGTAGCATCTCAAGCGATGAAAGCTGCTGAAGGATTAACGAAAGCGCTTTCCTCGCGGCGGTGTGGGCGCAGATCGCAGATAACGTCCGGCGGCGGTCCGAAGATTGATTCACCGTTCGATATCAACGAACGCATCTAAGATTACATGAGCGATCCGACAGATACCGCCAGAGACGAAGCTAGGCGGGACTTAAACAAGAGCCCTCGATCACGTACATTGTATTTTTCCAGCGTTTGGTTAAGTCAATTAGAAAATCAATAATCCTCATACTACTGAAATGTTTGTCCACATGATGTCATGAGCCATTTTACGGTAACAACTAGCTGAAGTAATTATTTAATTAACGATGTTTATGTATTTCTGTTTACTTTCAAATAAAGAGTTCATAACAATCTGTGAAATAGTGTTCGTTGGGAGCCAGTAACATGACAAACATAACCCCCTCCAACCTAGACCCTAGTTCCGTGCGTGCCTGCGCACGCGCCTCCAGCCACGTGTTCCGCTCACAATCCGCGCTACAACAATAAATCTCCCAGCATCACCATGTCGGCACATTTCACCCGATGATTGTCTTACGAGATGAAATTTGACGCTCATTTGAATAACAGCAAGCTATCACATTTTTAGTAGCGGGATACACGAATGCGCTTATCTAGCGACATTGAAGACCACACAAGTTATAATTAATATAATTTATAGCGACTGTAGGAATCACCGTTACCGTCTATCAGGAATTCCACAGAAACACGGGTATCGCTTGTAGGTATGCGGGAAGACGATCATTTGCAATTTACATAAAAATGCATAAATACTTAGAGGTTTGTAACTTACTGAGGTCATTGTTTCCTAAGTATTGGAACGCCCGATATTGTTCGCGTGAGACAACCGTCATTTGCATGGTGCGCGCATCCCATCACGTAGAGCGCACGACCGGCCCTCGCATTTTCTTTAACCCGTCAATATGTTAATGTCTTTAGCGCTAACCGCTCGACGACATAAAGGACAGCAAAGGTTAATTGTTTGCGAGCTACTGCGCTGCTGCTCGCTGGCAGTTCACGTTTTCACACTTTCGTAGTATTGTGCACATGTAGTTTCTAGCTAGACAAATGATAAATATTCTGTAGAAACAAGGAGCGGCATAAAATTTGCAACTTTGTAGTCCGCATGGACAACAAAAACATGTAGTTTTTTGTTGTTGTAAATATTTTAATTTAAAGAAATACTGCTTTACTTTTCCGGTCGGATTCTAATTTTGGAATAAACAGCATCCATCGGCAGTTAAACGTAAGAACTGCGCACGATTTGATTTAAGTTCGGGCCGCTGCTGTCTTCACCCACGCCCGAAAGACACTTGACGCTTGTGCAACTGCACCGAACCCGGAATCTAATGCTGCAATGCACGCATTACCATAAAATTTATTTTCGACCAACGGGCTTTCAATCTGGACATTTGTGAATGTGAATAGATTTAGATGGAGATGACCCAGTGATCCCGGACAATGGTGAAAGGTTTGAACATGGACCGCCACCCAGGATACGGATGTTATCGTGCCAAAGGCTTGAGTGGAAGATGGGAACGCTGCGGGGAGCCGCCTCGACCCATTTGGCCTATCTGCGGATGCTGCGCTTTCCACTTTGACCCAAAATATTAGTTTCCATTATCCAAGGACGTTGGTGAATACGTCATCCTTACAGATAATGACATTGGCTTAATTAGAATAAAATAGTTATAGCGGAGTATAGTTTGATGATAGTTATAGTAAGTGGAAAATATTTTTATACAGCCATTTTATAAATCTATAGTTGTGAACAAAAAAAAAATTTATTACATTAAAACCGAATAAGGCAACGGCACGCATTCATTCGAGATTCCATAATTTGCAATATTAAATATTTGTTTTTAAGTAAATAGTAAATAGGTATTTGTTGTACACAAGACGGATGATGTATCAAGTAAAAGCAATGGAGACAGTACAGCAGTAATCGGTTAACAAATGATCACTTTAGTAAACCATTACGACGGCGGGCTACGAGTATTGGAGCCTGTCCAAACTCTTTAATCTTGTATTATTAGAGATTATCTCTATTCACCGTTTACACAATTATTTTCACAGGTTATATAACGGAATATTTGAAATATCGTTGTCAAGAACATTGTTCTGTTTTATAGGTTCTATTAATATTAAGTTTCTGTTAATAAAAGGTGTCGTGTGTTTGAGTTACAATATTTTGTAGAGAATGCAATAAAACAGTGAACAGTAAAGTTATTACAAAATATTATTTACTGGACAGAAACAGCCGGCGCAAAGAGGCCAAGGTACTAGCAACAAGAAAGACATTTTGTTTCATCCTAGAATTTGCATTAGTACTAGAACTAAGTATAAAGTAAACAGACGTTTATTCATTTTTAATTTAAACCACGTCTATTATTTTTAGTATATTCATATTATTTATTACCACTGATCATACAATGTCAAAAACATTATAAGTAATGGATATAAGAAATATACCTAAGTACTAAGTTTAGTTACCAACACAACAAAAAATAATAGGTAATTAAAGTTTATATATCATAACATAACATAAAAATCATAACATATGTTATATAGATAAGATGTTAAATAGCAAGTTATAATGAGCTAGTGCACAATGAATGATTAAGCATAGGACACGGTCATATGTGTTCTGAAGTTTTTCGTATACGTCGTCGTAGCAGATTCAATTTAGCATTTTCTTTGCAAAAATAGCTGCAACTAAAGTTGCTCGTACTTCGTATCAACTTGTCGAGTGTGTGCTTGCTTTACTTATCCATACATTATATGTATACCCATATTGTACGTGCTGACACTAAATATTACATGATGTTCGCACCTGGCTGCGCCCGTGCTGACTGCCGCGGGTCGCGTCGTGTTGTCTAGACTATTTCTCGACTCGCGTTTCCGAGAACGCATCGATGCAATGCACGAACGTCCCCGGATGACGGCGTGCCAATGACATGAATTCTTATGAATGTTCAGTGTTAAATTACTAGTCAAGTTTGTACGCGAAGGTATTCTGCTGCAGTTATTTATGAACACCTGGTCACAGACCTGGTTGTGTTACATTTCTTTAGACAAAAAGATTCAAAGGGAGACTTTGCTGAATACGGAACAAACATGGTGGTTTCTAAGAGAAGTACAAAGATCGTTAGCCTCACGAAGGACTCTATGATTACTACTAATTATCATATCTACCGACATTATCTGATAATGTTTTCCAAATAAGTCGTACACCGTTGTGGAGCTTACGACGTTTCGTTTACATTAATGGTGGAAGATATAGCTCTCCCGGCACCTTCCAAAAATAATTAGGAGACTTTTTTCATTATTTTTAAATAACAAATTTTGAAATTGTCGCGACAATCCAACAACTATAATATCTGTCCACAGTGACTTGTTTTGTAGATTATTTAGTCTTTATTTTATTTGTCGCATTGTAGAATTGTCATTGTTACATATATTAATAGGACCAATATGACTGCTCAACTTAACAGGTGCAATCTTTAAGCGCCGAACAGAAAATGTGAAAGCGGTTAACAAAAAATAAGATAACAAACACAAATTATAACATAACAGAGCTGTTGGAAACAAATGTAATTGCTTAATATTTTTCTAACAAATTGCGCTGGCGCACAGTCATCTCGTCCTACGTCCAAAGCGCATAGTTACATAATGTAGCATTAGATCAGTGAAACGAAATGCAGGATTTAGTGCTATACCTAAAGAGTGCGTACTTAATTATCCAAACAGCAATAAGTCTAACAGTATAAGTCGCCCTTAACTCTGTGCTAAGGATTCAATCAGTGTCTGCGATTTGTTTACTGTTCATTATACATGTATTTACTTAATATAATGTAATATAATAATTACGTTATATCCTTTAAATTAAACAATGAGCAGCCCCATCTGATCATAAGCGACTACTGTGGCTGATGAACATCAATTGTTTCACTTAACAACCAAGGGGTACCAGTATTTTGCCACACCGAGGACACAAGTCCATATCAGAGGATATGGACTTTTGTGCTGTAATTACACTAGCTATCTTCTCCTTTAAACTGGAACATAGCAATTTCAATGCAAGATCCAGCTTATATAAAGCACATAAAAACTTAGTTGCAAACTGTCTGAGGGATAAAGTACTAATGTACGAGTACGAGTGGGTGAAGTACATAATAAAATGAAATCTACATCAAATCACATATTACTTCTGTTAATATCATGGAGACCTATTTATATTTAATTGCAGAGTAGTTTGCATATAGAACTTATTCGCAATAAAGTGCGGAATGGTGTCAAGACGCGGGCGCGGTTAGGTTTAGTATACATTGGTTTTATTGATATTAGGTAAACTTAACTTTATTAACGATATTTTTTGGTATGAAGTAGCAAACGAACAGACAGAGCCTACCTGTTGGTAAGTGGTCACTGTCGTCCATTAACCTGAAGCATTTAGACAACATGCAAAGCCCACATCAGTATGCATTGCCCCTCTGAATATTGCCTTGAGTTTCTGTAATTACTGATTCGGCTACTTTTAAACCAGAACACAACAATACGGGCGACAGTAGAAATAAAACATAAATATTACCGAAATCTAAAAGCGTGATTCATTAACGACAGATTTATTAACAGTTTAATTCTTTTCAAGTCCATGACAAACACGAAAGTTCTGAACGATGCGCCAGATAATATATGCAAACTAATAATGGTAATACGAATCTGCCTGCCTTTATTGGTTTGTGCTGGTACACGTAAAATGTCTAGACAGTTTTGACTATGTTTTCACCATAGTGTTATACCTAGTTGGATTTTTATCCTGGTGGTACAACGGTTTCACGATTATAGTTATGCAAACGAAGTAACGGGCGAAGGTTGGTTAATAATATCATAGCAAGTCTATGATACATTTGAATCGAACATATGGTACGGTTTATAGGCGTTCTACATAGATGTAAAACTGCTATTGCGATTAGGGGTACGAAGCTGAGGAAATGAATCACCACCCGCCGCCTCCGGGCTTTATCCAGAGATTGCACATCGTCTGCGGGCAAAGCTAGCTAATTCCAGTGTACTAGATAATACGAACCCCAATACAGAGAGCTGAGATATTAATATAACTTCGGCTTCTAGGTGCCACACGCTTGGTTACGGTATAAATCCTACTAATATTATAAATGCGAAAGTTTGGATATTTGGATATTTGGACGCTTCAACCACTGGACGGACCATGCTGAAACTTGGCACACATATAGGTTAGGTGCTGGAATAGGACATAGGATAGTTTTTATCCCGAAAAACATCCTATTCCTACGGGAAATACATAATAAGTTGTCATTTTAAGTTTTCCACGCGTATGATTAACGCGTGTAGTAGTGGAAGGGACTTTTTTACCTTCATGGAACTCACGACCGTTTCATCTTGTGGCAGCCTCACTGTTACGAATAGCTCAGTAACAACCCTTGACGGATGCTTTATTAACTAGTTATTTCCCGGCGATTCGTCTGCGTAGATAAGAGAAACTCTGTCATGTGCTCGCCACCATCTATCAGTCAATCACCACTGCTGGGCTAGCTTTCACAACTTGAAGGTTCATATAGGAACGAAATTCTACCCAACAGGCGGTTCTCATGCAACAAACAGGCAGACATTAAGTACTATGTATAAATATACAGACACCTCGATAACTCCAAAGCGGTACCGTGAGAGTAAATGTTCAAGCAGTTCGTCGCAGTCCGAACTGAGGACTGGAAAACTGGTTTCAAGTGTCTGGACCCGTGTTTGCGGTCGCGATGAGCTAGGGTGGTGGTACGCTCGAGTGAACCACAAAGTACACCGCAGGATCTATTTTACCGCGTTGAGATGCCGACCCGTTCGTATACCTCACCACCCGCTAAACCATCTTTACTATCACTTTAGTAGAGAAAAAAATATATAAAACTTAGTTGTGAACTATTTTTGTTGATCCTTAATAAAAAAAATCAAATCAACAGCCTATTTATATATCCCCACTGTTGGGGCACAGACCTTCCCGCTCAACGAGGACGTCATGCGGGCTATATAGTTCACCCTCATTCCCCCCACTGTACTAGGATACCACTTAGTTGAATACCTTGCTTAAATCGCCGGTTTGTTTAGTAAGACAGACTTTCTATATAAGATATGGCTTAAAGGTATAGTAACTAAGCCAGAATCACCATTTATAAAACCTCAAAACGGAATCGTATATATACGCGCTCTACGCACAGCGCGTGCAGCGTATCGAATAACGACCGAGATAGGGGAAACACAATAGCATCCGTGACACTTCGTTTTTCTGATAAGCGCCAAGGGACAAAGCTGCGCGTGCACATGTCGTTGGATGAGCCTTCGCCTATTGTACAGTCACGTACGTTACACTAATTCCTTGCACACAATTTGCGAAAACTGGTATTACATTTGTCTAAACGACCACGCATGTTTCTCGCAAGTTAATGCATGAGACGCGTATAATTGAAATTCTACTTCACACAACGACGCGATACCGGATTACAAAATGCGTGCTTCCAACGATACAAAAATGCAAATCGTATGCACTTTTATGCTCGGCAAGAAAAATTATTGCCTTTGCAACACGACAATAATTTAAATATCTGTCTTTTACATCCATAAATCTTTTTAATCTGCTTCATTCAATTCAATTGACGTAGATCGAGAAAGTTTTAATGATTTTTTATTTAAATATCTACTTATCTACTGTATACATAACTAAATTTAAAGTGAACATTTCCTAAAACAAACATAAACAGCTAAATGGCCTTAAAGCACTGAAACCACATCAGTTTATGAAACCGGGCTGTTCAAATTTAGATAACATCTGATTACATTTCGTAAATACGCCATATTTCAGTCAAGAATATGAATTTCATTCGTTGTCCTTCAAGACGTTTCTTTTGGAAAAGTTAGTACCGCGCGCAATATGCAACCTTGTCGCGCGATTAATAATATAATATTTTTAATCATGTGTCACAGTATCGTCCAAGTATTACATTATTCTTCGTATTATAATAGTTAAATAGAGAATAAGTGTGTAGATATGAGCTTAAACAAAGGCGTGGCGGAAGCAAACTTCCTCCACGATGCACGATGGCTACCACAACTGGGCCAAACCGCTTGCTTTACATCACAAAATGCAAGGTTCTCATATTATCTAGACATTACACTAATGCCCCAGACAGACAGACCACGGACAAAAAAGTCTTCATTATAAGGTTGGATGTCCAGCAGCTTTGACAAAACCCAAAAAAAAAGCGGCCAAGTGCGAGTCGGACTCGCCCATGAAGGGTTCCGTAGCAGCAAGTAACATAATATAAAAGTTATTGTAGTTCGTTGTAACTTTGATTGATGTTTTAATAATAGTATTGTGGTGTACGATTTATGACGTATTAAAAAAAACTACTTGCTAGATCTCATTCAAACCAATTTTAAGTGGAAGTTTACATGGCAATGTACATCATATATTTTTTTTAATTTTATCATTCTCTTATTTTAGAAGTTACAGGGGGGGGGGCACATTTTACCACTTTGGAAGTGTCTCTCGCGCAAACTATTCAGTTTAGAAAAAAATAATATTAGAAACCTCAATATAATTCTTGAAGGCCTATCCATAGATACCCAAGTATACAAGTATGAGTTTGGTGAAAAAAAAATTTTTGAGTTTCAGTTCTAAATATGGGGAACCCCCAAAATTTATTATTCAGACAGACAGAAAGACATGACGAATCCATAAGGGTTCCGTTTTTTGCCATTTGGCTACGGAACCCTAAAAATTAGGAATCAAATGATTTTTTATAATATACTAACGAAATTTTGATTTTTATACCACAATTCTTGTTGTCATAATATAAATTAACCAATACAACTATTCTGGAAGCAATGTACTTTATTTCCGGTCATACGAAAAAACTAGGTGGAATATTGTCACTGACGAACTTCGTGGATTATTAAGGTCAAAAAATCCCAAAAAGTCAAACAGGGCTGAATAATTGAATACCCTTTGCCTTTTACAAAAAAAAAATACAATGACTTTCAAAATACTCACGTGTGGTGAAAATGTCATACCATGTCAAGTTTTTAAATTTTATTGTTAAAAAAATCAGTTTATTATATTGCATTTTTATAACAGAATGAGCAATGCCATTCAAATGCATATCGCAGATAAACACCTGCTGTTGTCTATATAATTTGAAGACAGCATCAATAATCGTTGGCATATATTACATAATTACTATCATTCGCGATGCGGCTTTTGTATTCGTGTGCAAGAACTATCGTCACACGGATTACGTAGAATACACGGGAGATGGACTCGTCAGCGAAAAGGAATTTGTGATTCCATTAGAATACTTGGAATTAGCCGTGAACTTCTGGAACATATTTCTCATACTAGCCATCTCATTATTTTACCTTTCGGTATGTTCAATAGAAAAGGCTATATATGTGGACATATTCATAATAGTTGCATGGATAGCGGTGCTGATACGTTTAACGTATTTTTTGTTACTGCTGTTATACATGATGACGAAAAAGGCGAACGAAGCAAGAATAAATAAAGACCGTTTAAAAGAAAAGGGCTCGTGCGTAGAGATAGCATTTTATTTTTACGCGTCTTGCTTCGGGATTGAACTCTTTCTGGCATTCATTCACCATTTCTTTATGAAGGTTGTGAACTCCTACAGCTGGCTTAATATGGATTTCTGATCTTACTGTGCTTTATTCATGTTGTATACTTTCGATTTTATTAAAATTATATTTGTTTTAATTTTTTATTTATTTATGGATGCTGTTGAGTTCGTTATGTCCAGGGGGTATGGATGTAGGAAAAACTAGAAACATTAATACTACTGGCGTCCTCTAGCGTTATAAAACCCGTGAGTGCGACGCAGCTACAAAAGGCTAAAACATAATCAAAATTGAATTTTATATCAGGCTTTCTACGACAGGCCAATGTAACTGGCCTAAGTCTTTTAGGTCTGTTACTGCAACACCATGTTTCATTTCTAGAATCTTGCCCATTAAGTGTATCTCTAATTTTTATATCTAATTGTTGTTTACTATATCCCTCTTCCCCCCGGACCGCTGTGGAGTACAATTTCTGAAGGCACAATGTTAAAATTAGACAGCACTAAAACTATTGCTATCCTTGTCACACAGTATTATGGAAGATAAAGACAAAACCAATTTTAGCGCTGTCAAATTTTAAATGTGTGCCTTCAGAATCGGGCCCTATATCTAGTGTATATGGCGATTTTCATAATGAACAAAAATATAATAATTACGTTATATCCTTTAAATTAAACAATGAGCAGCCCCATCTGATCATAAGCGACTACTGTGGCTGATGAACATCAATTGTTTCACTTAACAACCAAGGGGTACCAGTATTTTGCCACACCGAGGACACAAGTCCATATCAGAGGATATGGACTTTTGTGCTGTAATTACACTAGCTATCTTCTCCTTTAAACTGGAACATAGCAATTTCAATGCAAGATCCAGCTTATATAAAGCACATAAAAACTTAGTTGCAAACTGTCTGAGGGATAAAGTACTAATGTACGAGTACGAGTGGGTGAAGTACATAATAAAATGAAATCTACATCAAATCACATATTACTTCTGTTAATATCATGGAGACCTATTTATATTTAATTGCAGAGTAGTTTGCATATAGAACTTATTCGCAATAAAGTGCGGAATGGTGTCAAGACGCGGGCGCGGTTAGGTTTAGTATACATTGGTTTTATTGATATTAGGTAAACTTAACTTTATTAACGATATTTTTTGGTATGAAGTAGCAAACGAACAGACAGAGCCTACCTGTTGGTAAGTGGTCACTGTCGTCCATTAACCTGAAGCATTTAGACAACATGCAAAGCCCACATCAGTATGCATTGCCCCTCTGAATATTGCCTTGAGTTTCTGTAATTACTGATTCGGCTACTTTTAAACCAGAACACAACAATACGGGCGACAGTAGAAATAAAACATAAATATTACCGAAATCTAAAAGCGTGATTCATTAACGACAGATTTATTAACAGTTTAATTCTTTTCAAGTCCATGACAAACACGAAAGTTCTGAACGATGCGCCAGATAATATATGCAAACTAATAATGGTAATACGAATCTGCCTGCCTTTATTGGTTTGTGCTGGTACACGTAAAATGTCTAGACAGTTTTGACTATGTTTTCACCATAGTGTTATACCTAGTTGGATTTTTATCCTGGTGGTACAACGGTTTCACGATTATAGTTATGCAAACGAAGTAACGGGCGAAGGTTGGTTAATAATATCATAGCAAGTCTATGATACATTTGAATCGAACATATGGTACGGTTTATAGGCGTTCTACATAGATGTAAAACTGCTATTGCGATTAGGGGTACGAAGCTGAGGAAATGAATCACCACCCGCCGCCTCCGGGCTTTATCCAGAGATTGCACATCGTCTGCGGGCAAAGCTAGCTAATTCCAGTGTACTAGATAATACGAACCCCAATACAGAGAGCTGAGATATTAATATAACTTCGGCTTCTAGGTGCCACACGCTTGGTTACGGTATAAATCCTACTAATATTATAAATGCGAAAGTTTGGATATTTGGATATTTGGACGCTTCAACCACTGGACGGACCATGCTGAAACTTGGCACACATATAGGTTAGGTGCTGGAATAGGACATAGGATAGTTTTTATCCCGAAAAACATCCTATTCCTACGGGAAATACATAATAAGTTGTCATTTTAAGTTTTCCACGCGTATGATTAACGCGTGTAGTAGTGGAAGGGACTTTTTTACCTTCATGGAACTCACGACCGTTTCATCTTGTGGCAGCCTCACTGTTACGAATAGCTCAGTAACAACCCTTGACGGATGCTTTATTAACTAGTTATTTCCCGGCGATTCGTCTGCGTAGATAAGAGAAACTCTGTCATGTGCTCGCCACCATCTATCAGTCAATCACCACTGCTGGGCTAGCTTTCACAACTTGAAGGTTCATATAGGAACGAAATTCTACCCAACAGGCGGTTCTCATGCAACAAACAGGCAGACATTAAGTACTATGTATAAATATACAGACACCTCGATAACTCCAAAGCGGTACCGTGAGAGTAAATGTTCAAGCAGTTCGTCGCAGTCCGAACTGAGGACTGGAAAACTGGTTTCAAGTGTCTGGACCCGTGTTTGCGGTCGCGATGAGCTAGGGTGGTGGTACGCTCGAGTGAACCACAAAGTACACCGCAGGATCTATTTTACCGCGTTGAGATGCCGACCCGTTCGTATACCTCACCACCCGCTAAACCATCTTTACTATCACTTTAGTAGAGAAAAAAATATATAAAACTTAGTTGTGAACTATTTTTGTTGATCCTTAATAAAAAAAATCAAATCAACAGCCTATTTATATATCCCCACTGTTGGGGCACAGACCTTCCCGCTCAACGAGGACGTCATGCGGGCTATATAGTTCACCCTCATTCCCCCCACTGTACTAGGATACCACTTAGTTGAATACCTTGCTTAAATCGCCGGTTTGTTTAGTAAGACAGACTTTCTATATAAGATATGGCTTAAAGGTATAGTAACTAAGCCAGAATCACCATTTATAAAACCTCAAAACGGAATCGTATATATACGCGCTCTACGCACAGCGCGTGCAGCGTATCGAATAACGACCGAGATAGGGGAAACACAATAGCATCCGTGACACTTCGTTTTTCTGATAAGCGCCAAGGGACAAAGCTGCGCGTGCACATGTCGTTGGATGAGCCTTCGCCTATTGTACAGTCACGTACGTTACACTAATTCCTTGCACACAATTTGCGAAAACTGGTATTACATTTGTCTAAACGACCACGCATGTTTCTCGCAAGTTAATGCATGAGACGCGTATAATTGAAATTCTACTTCACACAACGACGCGATACCGGATTACAAAATGCGTGCTTCCAACGATACAAAAATGCAAATCGTATGCACTTTTATGCTCGGCAAGAAAAATTATTGCCTTTGCAACACGACAATAATTTAAATATCTGTCTTTTACATCCATAAATCTTTTTAATCTGCTTCATTCAATTCAATTGACGTAGATCGAGAAAGTTTTAATGATTTTTTATTTAAATATCTACTTATCTACTGTATACATAACTAAATTTAAAGTGAACATTTCCTAAAACAAACATAAACAGCTAAATGGCCTTAAAGCACTGAAACCACATCAGTTTATGAAACCGGGCTGTTCAAATTTAGATAACATCTGATTACATTTCGTAAATACGCCATATTTCAGTCAAGAATATGAATTTCATTCGTTGTCCTTCAAGACGTTTCTTTTGGAAAAGTTAGTACCGCGCGCAATATGCAACCTTGTCGCGCGATTAATAATATAATATTTTTAATCATGTGTCACAGTATCGTCCAAGTATTACATTATTCTTCGTATTATAATAGTTAAATAGAGAATAAGTGTGTAGATATGAGCTTAAACAAAGGCGTGGCGGAAGCAAACTTCCTCCACGATGCACGATGGCTACCACAACTGGGCCAAACCGCTTGCTTTACATCACAAAATGCAAGGTTCTCATATTATCTAGACATTACACTAATGCCCCAGACAGACAGACCACGGACAAAAAAGTCTTCATTATAAGGTTGGATGTCCAGCAGCTTTGACAAAACCCAAAAAAAAAGCGGCCAAGTGCGAGTCGGACTCGCCCATGAAGGGTTCCGTAGCAGCAAGTAACATAATATAAAAGTTATTGTAGTTCGTTGTAACTTTGATTGATGTTTTAATAATAGTATTGTGGTGTACGATTTATGACGTATTAAAAAAAACTACTTGCTAGATCTCATTCAAACCAATTTTAAGTGGAAGTTTACATGGCAATGTACATCATATATTTTTTTTAATTTTATCATTCTCTTATTTTAGAAGTTACAGGGGGGGGGGCACATTTTACCACTTTGGAAGTGTCTCTCGCGCAAACTATTCAGTTTAGAAAAAAATAATATTAGAAACCTCAATATAATTCTTGAAGGCCTATCCATAGATACCCAAGTATACAAGTATGAGTTTGGTGAAAAAAAAATTTTTGAGTTTCAGTTCTAAATATGGGGAACCCCCAAAATTTATTATTCAGACAGACAGAAAGACATGACGAATCCATAAGGGTTCCGTTTTTTGCCATTTGGCTACGGAACCCTAAAAATTAGGAATCAAATGATTTTTTATAATATACTAACGAAATTTTGATTTTTATACCACAATTCTTGTTGTCATAATATAAATTAACCAATACAACTATTCTGGAAGCAATGTACTTTATTTCCGGTCATACGAAAAAACTAGGTGGAATATTGTCACTGACGAACTTCGTGGATTATTAAGGTCAAAAAATCCCAAAAAGTCAAACAGGGCTGAATAATTGAATACCCTTTGCCTTTTACAAAAAAAAAATACAATGACTTTCAAAATACTCACGTGTGGTGAAAATGTCATACCATGTCAAGTTTTTAAATTTTATTGTTAAAAAAATCAGTTTATTATATTGCATTTTTATAACAGAATGAGCAATGCCATTCAAATGCATATCGCAGATAAACACCTGCTGTTGTCTATATAATTTGAAGACAGCATCAATAATCGTTGGCATATATTACATAATTACTATCATTCGCGATGCGGCTTTTGTATTCGTGTGCAAGAACTATCGTCACACGGATTACGTAGAATACACGGGAGATGGACTCGTCAGCGAAAAGGAATTTGTGATTCCATTAGAATACTTGGAATTAGCCGTGAACTTCTGGAACATATTTCTCATACTAGCCATCTCATTATTTTACCTTTCGGTATGTTCAATAGAAAAGGCTATATATGTGGACATATTCATAATAGTTGCATGGATAGCGGTGCTGATACGTTTAACGTATTTTTTGTTACTGCTGTTATACATGATGACGAAAAAGGCGAACGAAGCAAGAATAAATAAAGACCGTTTAAAAGAAAAGGGCTCGTGCGTAGAGATAGCATTTTATTTTTACGCGTCTTGCTTCGGGATTGAACTCTTTCTGGCATTCATTCACCATTTCTTTATGAAGGTTGTGAACTCCTACAGCTGGCTTAATATGGATTTCTGATCTTACTGTGCTTTATTCATGTTGTATACTTTCGATTTTATTAAAATTATATTTGTTTTAATTTTTTATTTATTTATGGATGCTGTTGAGTTCGTTATGTCCAGGGGGTATGGATGTAGGAAAAACTAGAAACATTAATACTACTGGCGTCCTCTAGCGTTATAAAACCCGTGAGTGCGACGCAGCTACAAAAGGCTAAAACATAATCAAAATTGAATTTTATATCAGGCTTTCTACGACAGGCCAATGTAACTGGCCTAAGTCTTTTAGGTCTGTTACTGCAACACCATGTTTCATTTCTAGAATCTTGCCCATTAAGTGTATCTCTAATTTTTATATCTAATTGTTGTTTACTATATCCCTCTTCCCCCCGGACCGCTGTGGAGTACAATTTCTGAAGGCACAATGTTAAAATTAGACAGCACTAAAACTATTGCTATCCTTGTCACACAGTATTATGGAAGATAAAGACAAAACCAATTTTAGCGCTGTCAAATTTTAAATGTGTGCCTTCAGAATCGGGCCCTATATCTAGTGTATATGGCGATTTTCATAATGAACAAAAATATCGAACAAAGTTGTGTCTCAAATTTGGCATAGCCAATGGAACTTCGTGTTCAGAGTCACTGAAAATGTTACAGAAGGCTTACGGTGAGTCGACTATATCAAAAACACGTGCTTACGAGTGGTACAAAGCGTTCAAAAGCTGTCGAGATGTGATGGAAGATTTGCCTCGCTCTGGTAGGCCATCAACGTCTGCAACTGAAGTTAATATCGCAAAAGTGAAGGAAATAGTGACTGAAAATCCTCATTCAACTTTGAGAGAGATAGCCGTTGAACTTCCTGTATCTCACGAATCGATCCGTACCATTTTAAATAATCACTTGGGTATGAAACATGTTGCCGCTCGGCTAGTCCCAAAAGACCTGAATTTTCTCCAAAAACTCAATCGCTTACGAGTCGCTGAGGACATGCTAGAACGAGTCAATTCCGACCCAACATTCATGAAACGCATTGTTACTGGTAACGAGACGTGGGTTTACGAGTTTGACATGCAAACTAGTCAACAAGCTTCAGAGTGGCGCCTTCCAACTGAACTGAAACCGAAAAAACCACGCCAAAGTCGATCGAAAGTCAAAATCATGTTGACTGTTTTCTTTGACTATCGCGGTGTTGTGCACTCAGAGTTCTTGCCGGAAGGTGAGACTATAAATAAAGAATATTATTTGAGCGTTATGCGGCGTTTAAGGGAGAAAATTCGACGAAAAAGGCCAGATTTGTGGAAATAAAAGTCTTGGATTTTGCACCACGATAATGCGCCATCGCACACAAGGCCATCATTGTGAATAAATTTTTGACCAAAAACTCCACAAACATTATTGAGCAACCATCTTATTCACCACATATGGCTCCATGCGACTTTTTTCATTTTCCTAAACTCAAATTACCATTTCGTGGCACCCGTTTCCATTCGATAGAAGACATAAAGGCCAGACATAAAGAGAATTCGCGGCGAGAACTGTACTCAATTCCGGAAAAAGCGTTTCAAAAATGTTTTGATGGTTTGATTATTCGTTGGCGTAAGTGTGTCGCTTCTGAAGGAGCATACTTTGAAGGTGATGAAATAAAGTTGGATGAATAATTAACATTTTGTGTATTATTGATCTTTTCCCGGTACTTTCTTGACAGAGTAGTATACACATTAAAATTGTATGATTTAAAAAAGCTACTCATGATTTGACTAAAAATGCTCGATTACGACGATACCGAAAACCTACTTAAACTCATTACTTAAATAAAATAAAATGTGTAAATTATAAGGAGTTAGCAGTGGCTGTTCCTGCAGTCACTGATGCCAAGATATCAAATCAAATACTACCATGACTATACTTTATAAGGCTACATAACTTATATACTCGTAATTCTAGACTTCATAGTACAATTATAATTGGCGAGTTGGTATTGCATTGCTGTATGGTTTCACCATCTTAATAAAATACACACACATACACTCTCATACATACACACAATAAACACACACGCCCCGCCACACACATATACACACATACACAATGTACACGCGGGATTCAATCCAATTATTTTGTTAAATTTCTATATTTTCACTCCATTATAATTATAATACTTATGTAGAAATAAGTACTTACCTGTTAATATAAAAAGAAGCGATACGATATATACACACAATACGATACAATATTTGTAAAGAAGAGCGGTGCCTCCAACACAGGCTCTCCCGAGCCTAAAAGGAGACACCTGCCCCTGACTTTTTATGTAACTTTTTCTAATTAAATAAAGATTATTATTATTATATAAATAAATAAAATAAATATAACAAGAAGTGGTTGAGTGCGCGCACCGTAGCTTTGTCGCCCGATATTTGCACATGCGCCACGTAAACGTGTGACTAGCATTTAACCCTTTACCTCTGTAACTGCCACATAAAACAAGCAAAAGCAGGCAGAACCTCTTCATTGAGGGAAAATTTCTTAGAAAGATATCATTTCAGTGTCAGTCTTAATGGTTCAGGCGTTTGTTTGCAATGCCCAAAGTCGCGGGTCAGATCCCATTGGGAACAGACAGTTTTGTGCAATTGTACAAATTGGTCATGGGTGATATTTAGCCATGTTTAGCGTAATTGGACTACCTGAAATTAATCAGTACTGAATATGGTAGTTTGGGATTCCACTAATATTATAAATGCGAAATTTTGGATGTTTGTTACTCAACCACGCTTCAACCACTGGACGGATCGGGATAAAACTTGGCACACATACATGTCAGGTCCTAGAACAGGACATAGGATTTATATCCCGAAAAAACATATCATTCCTACGAGAAACCAAATTAACCGTTAAAAGCAGTGAAGATGTGTAAATATCGAAACCTACGCGGAAGAAGTCGCAGGCAAAATCAAGTTACAATATAATATCACTATACATATTTTAAGAGTATGTGTTATTTGATTTCGTTATATTAAAAAATGCTGTTTCTGGCGCAAGTATTTAAAACTTTCGATTCATGTACATTTATAACACAAATCCTAATTAGAATCAAAGAAGTTCAACACAGAAGTTAAATCTGTAAATTACGCACATTACACTAGCAGAATTACAGACGACGGAATAGGGAATGCTCGTAAAAAGCTCAATAAAGCAGTGAATCTCATTTAAGAGGCAATTAAGTAGAACAAACACGTCAATCAAAGTGATAGCCAGACTACTAGTGCCAGCCGGCGGCGGCGATGGCCGGACGTACCGAACAAAAGGAAAGCGATAGAGATTTTCCATTTTATTAGTACTGGCACTTCTTTATTAGGCTAAGCAGTATCATTCGTAAATTACGTCCCATTTAAAAGAATAGGGTAGTATGAAGGTAGAAGAGGTAACTCTCCTAGATGTCAGGTTAATAAAACGTAACGTTCGTCTCTGTACATTAGCCGCTACATAAAGTATGAGGTCTCACTGTTTCTTAGAAAATATCACTAGTAAGAATAATAATAATATAGTGTAAGAACCATCAATCTCGACGCAAGTAACGGTTTTAGTAAAGTAAATCGAAGAAATTACGTTAGTTTTTCAGTAGTCCGGTTTTCCAATGTAATAACCTAGTATCTGAAATTTAAACAAAAATGATGTCGCTTTGTAGGTTCTAAGTTTATGTACTTATCATATTCCGAGGCATCAAAACAGCCAAAATATTTATAATTTATGAGACTAAATTATAAATATTTTGGCTGTTTTGATGGCTCAGAATATGTACAAAAATGTCAACTATCTATAGTTGACTCTAAACCTAGCAATTTTATATTCTTTTAGAAAAATCATGTAATAACATAAGATTTACAATTTCAAATTTAGTTAACCGCTTATACTAGGTAATTTAGATTCGACAGCCGAGTGTGGTAACTAAGGTATACTTTGAAAATATGGACGAAGTCTTTAGCGATAGAACTTCCATGACAGGTCGCAAGTCTCATGGACATGTGAAACCGTGCCGTTTTACGTTGTCGATAAAATCACGATGAGGTTATAAAACGATAACTTCCACGATGTAAAATAGCCTTTACATTTAGTCTTACACCGCATTTAGTTGTCGATCAAGAAAAGTTTACCATGTGATTAATCAAACAAGGGACAATCTCCATATCAACTGATTGATGTCATTCTAGGCCAACTGGCTGAAATTATCGCTACGTGGAAACGTTATTTATGCCAACTATGTTGAGCGTGTTGCCTATTGTTGTTGTATCTGTAAAGCACTGCGTGTGTATCGTATGAAACCACTGTAAAACAGCTAAGCAAAGGACAATGCCCAAAACTGTATGGAATTTGGGCCTTAAACTTTGAACCTTGCGTCTGGATCAAATTGTCGTCAAAATACAGGCAAAATACTAAGGATTATTATAAAATCAAAATCGTTTGACTATTTGATGGGAAATTTGAATAATCTTACTTAGAATGAAATCTTCGTTGGCGCACAGTTTTCACAGCATCGTGAGTATATTGCCACGATTAACCGCTCCAGATCTTGACGTCATAATGTGGTTATTAGTCGACAAAGTTATATTGCGTTCGACACTACATTAGACTCGTTAAAATAGATTTTTTCACCCAAATACACAATGAAAACAAACGGAGATAAAACAGGATGTTGACATAACATCTGATATGACGTGACAGTACGAAACCATAGTGCATATCATTAGTGAGGTTCTACTACATCGATTTAACAAATATATTAATCGATATTTAACGATATTATCATAAACATCTTTAACGAACGTGTGTATCACTTTAAATCAATATAAATAACGTGTTTCCAGTTACTAAATGAAAAAGTGATGGGTGGATTATCGTGCAGTAACTGAAAGGCAGTATCAAATATTTTTGATAAATATCAATTATAAATATATGTCGATTTTAATTCTGCTTTCACTACTCTAGTTGACAAGTTTGCCAGTCGGCCGGCGGAAATCAATCAGCGTTATTATTATAATTTATTTTCAAACGACCTATTCCAATTGGCTTCAAAACAATATTACATCAGACCAATATTTTTGGTACATGAATGGTGTAGACGCATCTTAGGCCCAGTTTTGGGCATTGTCCTTTGGCCAAATGGGGTACATTTAAATTCCTGTTGATCCTGAGCAACATAAGATGCACGCCCGACGTTACGACAAAGCGTATGGCGACAGCTAAAAAAATTAAGTTATTGTAACAAATAAAATAAATTAAAATTGTATTACAAACTTGTATTTTTTCCAAGTCGGGTTTGAGTTTGGCAGGTGCTGTTGATTATAGTTAGACATTGAAGGTGACAATTAAAATGAAGTTTGCTTCTTTTATTGGTGTGTCTTTTTAATATCTCTGTAATAGCTCTCAAGTCACAACTTACATAAAGTATCGTAAACGGCGCGGCGGTAGTAGTGTTAGCGGAATATCCTAGTATGTATTAAGTATTTGGCGACCCCAATTAAGGACCTGTGTTGTGAGAAGCCGGCAGCATGCATGCAACTGTAAGTACTGTATATAAGTAAATACCATACTTAATGTTGTAGATTATCTGCATTGAGGTGACATAAAAAGCATAACATAAACTTGTAGTAAAACTTTCCCTTCGAAGCGCTGGTAATTTACTAACTAGAAAAAACTCACTCACTCACTGACTGCCCATGATTTTTAAGTGGATTTAATAACCCTGAAAACAAAGTCCTTTTAGGTCCTGCTCTAGGTGTAATATTTGTGAAATGTCCAGTTCTTGTCTAATTTTCATAGTACATATACATGGAACATTCTAGCATGTAATAACTAATAACAGGTATATTCATATTGTTAACTGTGGAACTTTAGTACTGTTTAAACGTTTTATTCTCTTTTCATGTCTAATTTAAATAAAATCATTTTGTTCCCTTTTATTTTAATATTTCAGACTCCCGATTCTGAAAGAACACACTTAAAATTAGGTAACGCTCAGTTATTCCTATCAAACCTTGTTAAACAATACGCCGCTCAGGCCACATACAAGCATATCTCATAACAAGTTTAAAATTATTTATACCAAAACATTCGTCTTTTTATGCTTGTGTCGTCACAAAGAGGCGTATCTCTAACTATTTTTGTTTACCACAAAATGTTTAGTAATCGTGCAAAAACAACAGTGTAAAAAGCTCTACTGAAAATTTATCGAGAATGAAATACGCATGTATGTCCCATGAGCGGCGAATTGTACCTACTAAAAAGAGAATGAAATTAATTTTCGTGTTGTGAAATTCTTTACGTGCCCTTCAGTATCGGGCTTAATAATTAAAAATGACTATTCTATATATTATAAAGTCAAAATCATATATTTCACTTGAAAGAAACGGCGCAACGAACTCTAAACAATATAATTTCTTTTCTTTATCACAAGGTTACCCGTATCCCGTATGTATGCAGAGATATTAACTCTTTATATTCCTTTTACGACGATACTGCATTTTGCGCGAAGTGTTGCAGCTAATTTACAATAACCCATATTTCGCGTTATATTGCGCGTCGTGTTGATAAAACGTCATGATTTTATAGCTCTCGTAAAATCGGATGTTTCCTGATTGATATTGCACTCTGATTCCTTCTTCAACAATGTTTCGTTACATGTAGGTACGTTATTTCACTGGCCTCACTCACGCAGTATGTTATTGGTGTTAACTCTAACAGGATTATGACCATGACCATGAGCATGACATAATAAAAAAAATATTCATACGCACTTTTATCGATCACTCTTCAGTAAAAAAAAACCATACAAATTCGATTTAATGCGGCCTCATTCAGAGACCTTTACTTACAAATTCAAACGAATAAAAAGTATGGAAATGAAATATAAACGCAATACGGACGAGGGGAGGAGCAAAAATGTTAATTTAAAATGTTTATTTTAGCAGAATTAGGAAACAATTTAACTTTATTTTATAGTAAGTAAAATATCTATACGAAATCAAAATACACCCGGTGTTAAAATAATGCCATTAAACCAAACGATATAAATCACTGTGATAATGATAATAAAGCTCTGAACATGAACCTTCTAGAACGTGACTTATAAATCTCTTAATACAACTTAACTTTGAAGAAATCGCAAATAATTTCGCAACAAGAAAGTAGGGCCATATCAAACAACGATCCGTGATAGCTAAAGCACGCCGCCGAAGCAGGCCATGAGAAGACAAAGTCATGGACAAAAAGCTTAGAATAAAGTAATCGCTTATACAAAATTGCCAGCATATTGAATTGAGAGAATACCTGATTGAATAGAAAGAGGTAATTAAATTAGAGAGAGTAAAATCCGTGAAGCAATAAGTTGTTAATTGTCAGGTATAATGCAGTATTCTTTAATAGCAGCAGCAATGAGCACATACCTGAAATAAATTCTTGAGAAAAGATTTATGAGAGAAACTTCAATAGCCGAGTATAACAAAACCATAACACTTCAAAAACGAACTGACTATAAGAAAGCAAGCGGCAATGACCAGCTAACCAGTGTTTAATGCAAATTGATTTACAGCCAGCCATTTGCAAACGGTAACTTGTGGCAGATGATGGTGATAGTGACGAGACTGCGACAGTGACAGGCTCATAAATAATGATATTAATAATTATTTTTATGGCTTAAACCCAGTAACGGCCAATAGCCCGCATCTTAAGCCTTACTGGCTTGTTAAAGTTACAACAGCAATCTTTAAAACGCTTGTATTCATACTTAAGCGGCTGTTAATTATACTACAGCGCCTTGATTTCTAGTTCGTGTTACTCCTTGGAACTAAAAAAAAATACTTAATACAAATGTAGACATAGCTAAGATTTAGGATTAGATTTTTTTTAAATATATATACAAGTGATTATCTTTTCCTTTTTGCAACAGAAGTAATTTGATTGCGGTTTGTTGTTGAATGTTAGTGAACATGGACAAAAATGAAGTTCGCGCAGTAATTAAGAATTAGTCT
Source organism: Esperia sulphurella (assembly GCA_947086405.1). Taxonomy (NCBI): domain Eukaryota; kingdom Metazoa; phylum Arthropoda; class Insecta; order Lepidoptera; family Oecophoridae; genus Esperia; species Esperia sulphurella. The sequence goes on from OX352264.1 coordinate 12,108,642, forward strand.
CAATTTTTTTTTGCTACAGAACAGGTAGTTCAAGTATTACGAGGTAGGTCAATGTTCCGCCATATTCGGCGGTTGCACGTTGGTGTGCAGAGTTTAAGCGTGAAAAAAGATCCACCAAAGATAACCCTTGCTCGGGACGCCCCACGAATGTTATCATATCAATTGAAATTTCAATTGATATATGATAACATTAAATCCTGACATAGTTTTACCAAAGTAATCGCCGTTAATTTGGATTATTTTAGTAACATGTTAAAGTAGTATTTAGTAAGTGACAATTGTGTCATGAAGAAGTTTGATTTCCAAATGAAAAGCGTCTGAGAAATATGCATGGCTCCTATCTAGGGATTGCAATCCAGCAAAGTGGAATCCCGCGATTCAGCGGGATCCAGCTCAATTTTAGGCTCTGCGGGATCCTGCAATATCTTGCGGATCAGCAATGCGAATCCGCAAGCAAGTGTAGAGGCAGAAAGAGCCTTTTCGGCCGCTGGCTACATATGTAGTTCAATAAAAAGTAGGTTGGGAGATAAAACCATTGATGCCATTTGTTTTTTAAGATCATGTTTTCAAAAAGAGAAGTGACTGATTACTTGATTATTTCATATTTGTGACTGATTATTTCATATTTCTAACGTTACGATTAATTATTTCATCATGTCAGCCCCTAGAAGTCCACTGCTGGACATAGGCCTTCCCCAACGAACGCCACCACACCCGGTCCTCCGCCCTCCGCATCCAGCCGCTACCGGCCACCTTCTTTAGGTCATCGGTCCACCTGGCGGCGGGGCGTCCTACCCTTCGAGTGCCGATCCGCGGTCTCCACTCCAGAACTCGTCTGCCCCAACGGCCGTCGGTTCTGCGGCATATGTGGCCCGCCCACTGCCACCTCAGCTTACTAATCCTTTCGGCTATGTCGGTGAGTTTCGTTCTTCGTCGGATCTCCTCATTACGAATCATATCTTTCAAAGAAATCCCGAGCATAGCCCTCTCCATAGCCCGCTGAGCGACTTGGAACTTGTGGATCAGGCCCACAGTCAGTGTCCACGTTTCTGCACCGTAAGTCATGACAGGCAGGACGCACTGATTAAAGACTTTTGTCTTTAAGCATTGTGGAATAGGCGACGTGAAGACTTGACGCAGTTTTCCAAATGCTGCCCAATGATTAATTATTTAGTAAGAAAAATTAAAAGACTATTAGTAAACTAAATTCATATGATACTCTTTGTGAATACAAAAGACTGATTATAACTATTACCTCAGATAAAGATTAGAATTAATATTTTTAGTTAATTAGTACAGTACAAAAGTACCTACAAAGTTCTACCAAATATTGATATTTTTTTATGTTTCTGGACGGGACCTTTTATTAATAAATAAGTAGCCGAACTGGTGAAATAATTAACCAATTATTAGTAAGTAAAGCATTGTTGATTTTTGTATTTTTAATAAAAAGTTGATTATAACCATAATAAAGTTAATTATTTTGAATTCCATAAAAAGGCTATAAACTAGGCGGGATCCCACTGGATCCCGCTGTTACGAAGTCAATCCAGCAAAAATCTCGCGGGATTGGAAACAGTGCTGGATTGCAATCCCTACTCCTATCCCATGTACGAGAAGAAAGTGGACTATAATAAGCTGACGAAACCGAAACAAGAGCAGCTGCTAATAATAGAGTACCTGTACAGATTTATTATATGAGTCACTGGATTAGGAGTACTACTTGTAGTGCAATGCACTGGACACGTGAAGGGTTGCGCTACATACAAACGCGCATTCGCATTATGGAGATTACTGGACCAGCTACGCATACCGGTAGCTTGCGCAGCAGTAAATCAGCTACCTTGCAATGGTATTGTATAATCATAGCTTTATATGTGTAGCCCAAGGTATCTCTAGTTAACAAAGTAGTCATTGCCGTACCCAACGCGATGGATCCTGTACTAAAGTCTACAATAGCCTCCCGGCCTGCGGCTTGTCTGCTGTTGACTTCCTGCAATTCGGCCGACGACGGCTCGAACCGGAGGAGGAGAGACGAGTTAATAGTCGCAGAATAGCGTTTGCTTTCCATGCAAAACATCTACGCACACATGCAAACTTGTACGTTGCCGCTACAAAACAATAGGTAAAAACTACAGGTAAAAATGTGCTAAATACGGCAATGAGACTCAAAGAAGGAAACACACCAAGTAAGTACATTTCTTTAATGACTACTTATATACATTCCTGGGAAGAACCTTCTCGCTTCAAACAAACTTACTAGAACAAACGCATAAAGGAAAACTGAACCACGAACTTTTCGATTACATTATTACTAACAGCCGAGTCGCCAAAGCAATCATGCTCACAGCCGGCCGGCCACCCGCACCGCACCCCGTATGCGCGGGCGCAGACGCTGCAACGCAAAACCCACAGAACCTGTCGGCGGACTGGCACCGGCAGTAGTTACGGTCAGTAATCGAAAATTGTAATTGGCTAATTGCGAATCGAGCAGAATCGCGCCACTGGTATGGTATGCAGCTTACACCAGGGTACACAGTTTTGAGTTAGTCATGGTTATTTTCAGAGTTGTAATTAACGTAGGATTGTGTAGTAAGTACTAGGCGATATCAGGCATTAGAAATGTAAGGTATATACCTTACATTATACAATATGTGCAGGTTCGGTTAATTAGTTTTCTTCGTTTTTCTCAGATATCTCAGTAGATAATGTATTTTAATTTAATTGGTCCAGTAGTATTCTAGTTATCCGCATAACAGACTGTCAAAAAAGCTTATGAAAAAAAGGGTACCCGTTTTGATGGATCCCTAACAATACACATAGTTCTAATAATAGCCTTACGACGATCTAACTGCCCCGTACATCTGAGATAATCTAATAAATAAAAACGTAGGGCTGAGGAAAGTGGAGGGGAGTGGTAGGGAAGGGGCTGAGGGCAGGGGGAAAGTGGGGAGAAGGGGAGAGCAAAGGACAGGGGTTTAGCTGAGGAAAGAAGGAGACGGAAGGAAAAGAGTGGACGGGAGGGCGGATAGGGAGGTAGGGAGAGAGAGGTGGGGGAGCCACGTATTTCAGGTCTGCGCGTACGAAGTCGCGAGCGCAGATAGTAATTAATAAGTGCATGTATTTGTGGGACCGAATCGGGCCGATGTTGCACCACGTCCGTAGAAGTTACCCAGCTTCCCTATACGTGGCCCTCGGGTGGTGATAACTTCGGCAGCCGTACCTGTATTTGTGGACCTTAGAGTTCGCAAATAAAATGTCATACGTAAATAAATAACTTACGACTATTAAATGACGACAAAACCTTTAGTTGGTCGTTCTGATGAAGCAAAGATATTTCTAAATAGTTTAAACAGAGTTTAAAGATCCGCGTCCTCTGATGGATCCAAAAGTTAAGATGTTCTAGAGTATCTATTTTCGGCTATTCGAATAGTTCTTGTCACAGCAACGCATTAGATAAAACCATATTAACATGAAACCATACCACCATATTAATGTGAAATTTGAGAAGTAGCATTAGCAGCCCTGCGTTATGAAAGTAATCTATATTCAATGTAGGTTTAAAGAAATTACAAAGAGAGTTAAAAAAAACGTGCTTAAATGTTAATTTGCAGGTATTAATAAAGGAAGACATAGTTTTAATATAAGAAATCTTTCGCAACATCAACGCAATGCACCGTCCAAGTGAACATTGTGCATACCAGCTGCGACCTCGGCTCCACCCGAGTAAACTTCATCTAGCAGTCTGAGGTACTAGTCTTTTAAGTCAAGTTACATTAAATCTGAAGTACTTGCCTAGTAAACTAAAAATGGGAATGAGAAACTACCGACAAACAGTCCGAGGGACACGGCCGCAAGGATTACTGGCCGGCAACGTATCTGGTGTTTTTTCTATCTTCTTTTCTCACATCCTCCCTCCCTCCTTAGCTGCCTTCCTACCAGCCTCGCTCGCTTTCACTCTTTCGCCATCCTTGCCTTCTTCCTAAGTTCACATCCAATTGCAATTGATTTAATCTATTTTTTTTCTCAAAATGACTGTTTCCACAGCCGTGTAAATAAGAAAAATCAATAACATGGCAACTTACTAGAATTTACTGTTGACATAAATATGATTTCTTGATGTAAGTTGTTGTTGAAGTTGCAGTGGCATGACCACATCTGTGGCAGAATCGATGGCTTTTGATGCAAACAAAATCAGGAATGAAGATAGCGCATTACAAAATGCTGTATCCTTGTCAGATAGACAGAAGGCGAACGGTCTGAAAAAGGAACCGGAAGTGAAAGGATAAGAAAGACTAGGCATAAGTCTCTCTCTTAGTACACGTTGATAGGCCTATGCCAGTTGAGATGTTCCTCGTTACGTAGCGTGCTTGTTTAAATAACTAAAGTCACATTCACCAACATGTTTGCAGACAGTTTGTTTGTGAATTAACAAATTATTAGATAAGATTTGCAAATACTGTAGTTGAGGAGCCGCTAAAAGGCAAACTTGATGCGATGATGATATAAGAATAGCAATTTACTTATCAACTTTTCATTAGAGCAAACAACCGTTGAGATTCGGTTGATAAGTATGTATCTTCACATAGAAGTGCAGTTCCAAGAAATGCTTATATGATGATGTATATGTACGAGTACCCTAATCATTTTAAGAAGGCGTACGAATTGCCTAATATTGTTATACTATGTACAGTCAACGAATTTGAAATATAGGCCACCTTAGAACCTTGTCACAATGCCGGTAACATGATCAAGCACTCGGGTATATGTGGGAAATACGTTTATTAGAAGATCTATGTTATTTCTATCTTTGTCATATCGTGAATTGCGTCCGTCAGTGTCGTGTCATTTGTTTTATTTTAAACAAGGAATTGCTCTTCACTAATAAAAATATATCATTCATTTAAAATCAAATTATTCTTCTTCTAGTTTCATTAATAAATAATCGACAATTAATGTGACATTTATTTTATTTTTTATGGCGTTAGTTATTCTTATTATTAATATCTCTCCCACAACAACTCTTTAAATTAATAAATGATTATTAACTCCTTCAAGCGTAAGAAATAACTGGAAAATTAGTTGTAACAATGTTCTAAGGTGGCCTACAAAATGGTTGTCTGTACCAACCAAACCAGGCGCTTAAATGAATGAACTATAGTTCTGAACAGTTACTTTCATATAAGATAGTCGTTAAACAATGAACAGGTAGATAAATAAATCCGACGATGTTCGTATAAGTAGGAAGAGTATAGGAGTTACTATTGTTGATATTAATAATTTAAACTGTTATATAAGATGGGCAATGAAATGACATTAATGTGAATAAAAGACGGATACAATCCCTACATAACAGATGAATTGGATAGAATTTCGCATTCCAGGTAATAAATTAACATTTAGTTAGTGTTTATGAAAACGAGAATGCCCAAAAGTGGGCCTAAGATGCGTCTTCACCATTCATGTACCAAAAATATTGGTCTGAATTATGAATTCCTTCAAAATTTTTTTAAAGCCAATGGAATAGGGAGTTTTAAAATAACATATAATATAAACGTTGATTGATTTCCGCCGACCGACCGGCATCTTTTCAACTAGAGTAGTGAAAGCAGAATTAAAATCGATATATAGTTATAATCGATATTTGTCAACAATATTTGATACTACCTTTCAGTTACTAGCGCGATAATCCACCCATCATATTTTTCATTTACTAACTGGAAATACACTATTTGTACTGATTTAAAGTGATACACACGTTCTTAAAAGATATTTATGAAAGTATTGTTACGTAACCGAAATATCGATTATCAATTTGTTAAATCGATGTAGTTGAACCTCACTATTGATATGCACTATGGTTTCGTACTGTGACGTCATATCCGATATGATTTCAACACTTGTTTTGGTCCGTTTGTTTACATTGTGTATTTGGGTGACAAAATCTATTTTAACGAGCCTAATGTAGTGTCGAATGCAATATACCGTCGTCGACTAATAACAACACTATGACATCAATATCTGGAGCGGTTAATCGTGGCTATATACCCACGGTTTTGTGAAAACTGCATACCAACGAAGATTTTATTCCAAGTAAGATTATTGAATTTTCCCACTAAATATTTAAACGATTTTCTTTTTATAATGATCCTGAGTATTTTGCCTGTATTGTGACGACAATTTGATCTAGATGCAAGGTTAAAAGTTCAAGGGCAAACTCCCATACAATTTTGGTCATTCTCCTTTGTAACTTTCTGGCAAACCGCTAGTAACTACGTTACTTCGATAGGTCAGTTCAGTAGGGAAACAATTTTGTTTTGTGTGATAAATGCCATCTCTTCGTCTTAGATGGCCTTTACCAGTTCAAAATATCTATTACCATACCATACATACTACATACTAAAACCACAAAATAAATAATAATACCGAAAATAAATAAGAAGGACCGCTCTCACCTTTCTCGAAAATAACTACCTAAACTTACCGGACTGACTAGGGTTGCTACTGTATTGATTCTGAATTTTGAAAAGGAGTAGATAGTTTATCTTTACAAACATACATACATCGATTCGTTTATACATGCATACGTACATCTTATCATGTTTACATGCCTTAGAGCGTAGCAGACCATCAAATATCCATAAAAATATGCCGACGCCTCACACGACGAAGATTCCAATCTCAACAAAATGTAATAATGGTGTAATAGTGATCCCACCAAAAACATAAATGTGAAAAAGGCACCAAGTTCAAGGAAAACATAAATGTGAAAAGGGCGCCAAGTTCGGCGAAAATGAGTTGAGATTTAAAATGGTGTCAAGTTCCATATCCGTTCCTTAAATAAAAGCTACACGTGTAGCACAACTTCGTTTAATCTATTTTATTAAATTACTTTAAAATTATTTATTTTAGATATAAAAAAAATATATGTGAAACCCATTTCATTTAATATGTCTTACGGCACAGTTTGTAACATTTTTTTTCGATTCGAAGCAAATCGGTTGTAACAGACGGACAGACAGACATACTATTTTCAAAACAAGAAAGTGTATGTATGTAAAAATATAGGTAGGTACGTTATATGTTTTTAAAGTAGACAGGTAAATAAAAAAGTGGTATATTAGAATATTATTATCATAAAAAAAATCCACAGGTGTTACAAATTACTGACTGAAAAATATTTTCGTCGCTAGCGACATTGTTTAAATGAACGATTATTGTTTCGCAACGTGTAGGCACAGGTTTTAGTAGTATTTAAAAAACCAAATACACTGCAACCATAATAATACCGTGTATTCATGTTCAAAAACAGCCGCGCCATCACTTATGATACTCGCGACTGAGTTCTGCCCGAGACTGCCCGAGAATGCCTGTAAACGTACCGTCAATGTGTGCGTGCGAGAAATGGCGGTTTGTTCTAAGCGGTCTCTCTGTCTAGCGGCGCGCGACCGCCGCTTTACGTACTTTGTGCTAAAACCATAAAGAATCTATTGATACATATTTATGTATTTATTTGACTATATGTATGTATATGTATTCTATCTAATTTTATGTATCGTAGAAGTAAGTATGTGTAGTTTATATATTTATTTAGTATCGTTTGTTATGTATGTACACATATGTCTGCCCTTTTACGAAGTTTTCTCTGTCGCTGGTAGGCTGGCAGAAATCTCTTAAAGAGATAAGCATTACCATTTGTACATGTTATTCTTTTTCCTTACTTTTATTGTTCTGTATGTTTTTTTTCTTTTGTGTGTGCAATAAATTGTTAAATAAATAAATGAAGAAACTATTCATTCATTCTTATGCGAGTCAAAAATATAAAAGTTAGTTATCTCAGAACGATGTATTTTTGGAGTTCCCCTATTGAACTGACTGACTCATCGACTTGTTTTCAAATTTCAAAGGGAAAGTACATTTATACTGGAAGTAACAGCTAATATTGAACGCGATGATCGATGGAGAATATTTTACGACGTGACGCAAACGCAATCAACAAGAGGGCTAAAAGTAAAGGGAACACACTTACCGTTGCTCGTACACAAACAAAGTTTGAAGGGAAAAGTTTAGGGATTAACAATAAAATGTAAACTTTGGCATTTCGCTGTTTTTCTTAGGTGATATTCTGGCCATAAGCAATTAATTTTGTCGACTAAATATCGGTAAAAAATTAAAATATTTAAACATTGATACCTCCCAATGAGGAGTAAAATGTTAAAGATTTTTTGTATATTAATTAAATATGAATTTAGACATCCACTACCGCAGTACCTGAGAAAATCCGGTAGGATCAAAGTTGTACGAAGATCACAACGTATTGTTTTCTCGAATTCGAACGGCCTATTGCAAGAATATGAAAAGCTATTTATATATCATATCAATAGACTCCATTATCAAACACAAGCGCTACCTGTTCGCGACAGTATGTGAAGGCCCTACGTCGTAGAAGATACGACATCGTTTCACCGTAAACTCAGTTATGTTGTTAGTTGTACTTACATATAAAGAATTTCTTCTTTTCTTAATTAGCATCTAATCAAGGGATTCATTTAGTAGAATCCGATACACGATTTATGGGCGTCCGACTGCGGACTTTCTCACGCGCATCTGTGGTCAGATTCAGCGCATCTTGCTTCACTTTATGGTTAAACAGATATGGAGTCAGCGCCAGTAAGGGGGGGGATGTTTGAAAGGTTAAAATACTTTCATGACTTTTATATTTTACACACATTCGTGAATAATGAAATATTATTATAAAAAACTTCATCAACCAACAGGTTATTAACGTTCGTTGATGATTATAGGCCCTTCTTTCTTTACAAAACCACGCTACCAGGCCGACGTTTTAACTAGGCCAAACATTCAAGAAAAGCTTCGCTATGAGCTATAATGTTATCTATTTTGACAGAATGGAAGCGTCAAAACTTTGAGCTGAGACCCTGTTAAAACTTCCCTGCATACCTACCTGTGTTTATTCTGAGAAAGTTCTTAAAGCAAAGATTATTTATAACGCTTTAAAATATAATCTAATTGAAAGCAATAAGCAATCACGTGTCGATGTTAATGTCCCTCAGGAGACTTCTTCCCACGTCACAACATACAGACAGCTTGATGACTGTCTTTATAAGTGAGGCTGTAACATAATGTAAATTACCGAGCATACGGTAGCCCGTAACTTCATTTTCAAACGTGAATAATTAAGTGAACATTAGTGACTTTCGCCTATTCTTGAGGATTGAAAAATGTGCGAATACAGATTATGAAAATATCGATCATTAATTCATTACTGATAATTTGGGAGATAACTTTTTTTTCTTTTTGGTGATTCTTATATAGTTTTTTATTAACTAGTAACTCGCATAAAAAGCCGAACACTGATCAGAAGCTTGCGATTATTATTTTATCAGACAGATCACAGGTTTAAAATACCAAGTACCCCTGGGCAAAACTGCCCAGATGATTTGTTAACACATTTTGTATCCATAAAACCAATTAAAGAAATTGAGATCAATAGAGCTGTGAAATGCCAGATGTATGATTGAATATATTATCTCTAACAATAGTTACTCACAACAACAACACTCGAAACTACACTACTATTTCTGTTTCAGCGCAAAACAGCTCATTGTGATGGAACTTCCGCCCGGAAAACGCTGAAATCTCGAGCAGTAAGGCTTCAGGGGCGGAGAGGTGCGCGTACGCAGAGTACGCACGCACGAGGCGTGGCTTGCGCGCCGGCCGGTCCCCAGAGCCGCTGCGGATGCTGCGGCGAGCGCACCTGCGCACGCGTGACATTCGAATTTAAAAAAAACCCGCAGAATACGAGAATCAAAGGACTTGTATGAAATGACTCGCAGTGAGTGCTCAGTGACAGTGATCGTACAAAGCGGACGTAAAGGTGTCTCCTGCGCGTGTTTGGATCAAACCTAGGTCGGTAGCGCAATGTTTTATCTTCTTATCATTATCACTCTGTCGCATGTTTTGATTGCGCGCGCAATATCCGTCGTGCGAATATTTGAACGTGCTATCTTATTTTTTTATATATATAAAAATTAGCTAATTAGTGTGCACTGTGCTGTAGATGTGTATGTGTATACATACCTGTTGAGTTGAGGTTAAGTAGATTGCAAGAACGAGTTTGCCAAAGTCATTAGCATAGATTAGCCGAAAAATTATGAGGATAATGCAATAAAACGAAACATTCGTATTTTTACTTCAATACAAATTATAATTATATAATTTATTTGTATTTGTGATTTTTAAAGTACATGGTATATGTGTAAGATAGATTCTTATGAAAACTTTTAGCTAACAAAACTTAAAATGGTTTGAAACAACAGTCGAAATATTTTTGTTAAAAATGTTCAGAATCATGCACGAGGTTAAACTATTCTAATATTATGAATATGCCCTTCTGGTTTCCGGCTTAGAATTGGGCCACCCCCCATTTTGCCCGTGGGAGTCGTCAATGCGATTAAGGCATTGCACCAGGAACGGGCAGCAGGGTTCTCCTGTGTACACTAAGATCATTACTGCGATCACCAATCCGCCTGCCAAGCGTGGTGGTTATGGCAAATACCTAATGGATAGCCTACCAAAAGTGGCATTCTATTGGGGATTCTTATGTTCAGGGGATGTTATTTCGGCTGATGATATTATTAAGACACCACAGATTTTTTGGTGAAGGAAAACAATGTGAGGAAACCTGCATACGCCAAAGAAAAAATTCTAATACGAATGTAATGTGAAGTTCACCAACCTCTGTGGCGGACTATGACCAGTAACCCCGCGTTATGAAGGTAGGCGTTTGCCCAACAGTGGGACGTATTAGACTGTTAATTAGACTTTGTTCTGAAACATCCTCAACTCGTCTAATCACTGAAATAACTATTTTAATCAACTGTAATTACTAAGCTTTAATAAAAGTTTAAGTACCGCCTTTAAATGTTTATGCCAGCCGTTAGAGAAATGATGCAAATCTAGACCGAAGTAATTACGCCTAGCTAGAAATAACCAATAAAATGTTTGAGGGCGGCAATAAAATTATCAACCAGTAATCGGAAAGAGAACTCTAGCAAAATCTAAATGCCTACAAGTATGAAGTAGTTACAAAAAATATATAAATAACCGAAGGTAAGGCGGAAGAATCCTAAATACACGCGAACGTAACTTTATTAGCTAGTATCCTTTTCAGAAGTTTCGATTGAAACGGTAACAGTACAGCGAAGATTTCTTGTAAGTCGGTCCGAAAAATGCGAAAATTACTTAATTACTATCAGGATATTCGAAAAATTTAGGGGCGGAACCCACACATTGTCTACGAAGTATTTTTCCTAAATTCAATGTATGCCAAAGATTAACTTTGGCATACTTTGAATTCATGTTAGATGAAATCAGGTAAAAACCTGCGTAAAAACTTACGTTGGGCGAGGATTAAAACTAAAAATGACAATAATCTAAATAATAGTCTATTTTTTATAAATAAACTTCTTTAGTAAAGTTTCTACTAACGTGTTATTCTAATTTGCTCTCTGTCACGTGCAAAATTTCATCTGGTAATTTGTTAGAGGAGCGTCTACAGGGTTCTCTGTCCTTACTCAAGTTTACTTTTATTTGTGGAACTACTGTGACTGAATTTTAAATTTCAAATGCCTTCTCTGGTTATCTATAAATCACAGTTTGCCAATAGCAGACGAGTGTGTTTATCATTTGCACATATTGGGGGGACTGGTTCCTACCGCAGTTCATATTTGCGAACATCACACCGATCATATTTCGATTCTGTGACGAAATCTAATACATGCATGACAGCATCGGCAGGTGTGCAGCACACGTCGTCAATCAAGCTTAGTAAATAAATATACTAAAGTCAGGCGCAGTTAGGGAGTGAGGGGATGGGTGCGATCCCCCCATTGATGGTTTTGCCCAATTTTAAAATGTTTAAATCGTGATATGAACATCGCTACCTGTTAACAAGAATCGGTATTAACTCCTTACTACCTAAGTTGATTAACATCGACCCATCGAGTATGAATTTAATGAAAAACGAATTTTCTGGAAGATAGATAACAATCACACAAAAATTGCCCCTTATCCGCGCCTGACTACAGTTGATTGGTACCTAGCCAGACATTTAGTTTAATGACTGCGTAAGTGACGAAACATGTTTAATTCAAGTGTTTAGTGGCGTAGGTAGAGATGTGCCATCGACAGACTTAAAAGGAAACGAAAGGACGCACTCAAATGTCGAGAAATGAATGTAGTTAACTGTTAATCCTTGACTATTATATCATCGTTAAGCACAAACTTGTTAATGCGACATTAACATTTAAGGAGCTCGACTCCACCGATCACAGAGCACTTCCCAACGAAACGCATAAATCAAAGCATTAGTGGACTGACATTAGTTAACTGGCGAAGCGCTGCATGCGCTAGATATCATAATCATGTAGCCGACATAAACGAACGCTAATTATCAGCAGTAATAGCCAGAGGCTCCTGAAAGCAACTTGAAGCAGCGCGGCCCTATCATTGCATAACGACGTGGGAAGAGATCGAGCGAAGGGCAATATGAGAGTAAACACTCATTAGCAACAGCGATGATTTCATACCGGTCAAGGAAACGCAAGAAGGAAAACCATAAACACGGTATTCTTTTCCAATTAAATGTTAAGACGCATATCGTATATTAGAGTTATATTACCAGCGAGTAACTTAGAGATTACGTTGGGTTATTAATAACTCGAATAATAAATACCGATGTAGGTGAATAAGCTATCAAGGGCTTGCCTTGAGCGTCGCGTCGGTTAGGTAAGGCCCTTGGATTAGCGAGAGTGACGCGACCGCATCTGTTATTAATTTCCAAGTACTGCATATTCCGATGGTACTGTTTTACAGCATGTTCGAGTATGGTGTCGACTTGAGCCGTATAGGCACGCCTTTATTTTGCTGTAATTGATTCGCAATTTTCTTTTGAAATTACTTAGTACAGACATGTAGAAAGCGAGCAGAAATTATTATTATTATTATTATTTATTTATTTCAGATAAGATATCCATAGTGTTAGTAAAGCCTTAATACTATGTTAGTAAACTTATTAACTAATTTCTTAAATAACTAGATATAGGTTTCAACAGCCCCACCCAGTGTCTAATGATGGGGCCGTCAAACCTCTCATTGATCATTTTCAGGATCCCATTAGCGCTGCCCCGCAGCCTGCGCATCAGGGAGCTCGCTTTGTTGCGCATTATTGCAGCAAAATCGTTTGTGCGAGCTTCTGCGAACATCCCTGACGCGCTGCAGTATCGGGGCAGCCCCAATAGGGCCCTGAAAATGAAATGTATACAATAAAATAAGTTGGATTCGCATACTATTTAAGACCAAAGAATGCCTAAAGTAAATTCCATAGATGACTAAAACTTTCAAAAAGTGATGGACACTTAGTATTGTACGCAAATTAGGAAATAACAAGTAAAAATCCAAAAAAAAAACCATAGAGTAGACTCGGCCCCTGGACCGAGTTTTATTGGGGCCGAGTCGGGCCCCCTCGTTCCACCGACCGCAAAAGCCACGACTCGTTAATAATCAATTACATCCTATGAGCTCGAATGCGTGCAAATAACCTTTACTTCCTCCCGGTGAGATGTAAGCCCGTGGTCAGTTTGTAAGGCAAAATCAACACAGCGTAAGATTATAATTAATAGCCATTAATATTTCTCATATGTGGAACACGTTGAAACTTGGAACTTGGAGACTTAATTGTACAGTCGACCACACACTTATATCTGCCAGAACTATGTGCTGTGGTTAAAGTCAAAATTGTCTTCTACGCAGGGTTAGCAGGGTATATATTACGTCGTGTGGCACGTCGCTAACAGAAACCGATACACCGGTATTTAGGAATCTAAATGGGAAAATACCGGATAAACGGCTTAGATATTGGTATTTTCCCAACGTTCCAAGCACATTCTTACTGCTTAGGGGCTACAAATATTTCACCATGCCATCTTTCATTACAATCATTGATAGCAACTACGGCGAAATGGTATAAGCTGGGACTGACTGTATACTTTCGCCAGTATAATGTTGACTGAGCAAATAAACGAACAACATTGAATTAACATCGCGACTCAAAATGTAAAAACATCACTTAATTACTTTTATATGACCAACTTCTGTACATGACACTTGGCAATGATTTCTATACATTATCACTGTTGGAAGCGATTCGAATAGGGTTGTTTTGAGCGGCAAATTACACAAAATACTCGCACATTACCTCCGTCAATACAACAGTGTGAAATTATTGGTATTGCAAATGTGCTATGCTGCACAACGTATAATTATTAGTCGCAGTCTCAGCCTATACGGGGTGTAACAAAACACTTTGTAGTGATCGGTTACAGGGGCTCGCAGTACCTATCGGATATTGAACAGTTTATGGTGGAAACTTTTGATATCCCACGAAACGCTGCGTTAAGCAGTTTGTATGAAAAGTCAATTTCTTTTTCCAATTTACAATAACTGTCCTTTGGAAGTCGAAATCATATACGGAATGCCATGTAACCGGTTACTAAATATGTTTTGTTACACGCTGTATCTATATTATGCATAAAAGTCTCTGGTTGCAGTAATCCTGCAACATACACATATATTTACTTCGACTTACATAACCTATCCTAACTTCTTTATGAATACGGTAGTTAGGCTGTTTGGTTTAGGGCAGGCATCTTAAACAAAAAGGATCATTAAAAATATCGATTCTTATGAAATCGATTTCAATCATGACATTCGGAAGTTGACAACTCAAAATGACTTGCTTGTCATTGTAGGTATCATCTTATTTGTGTTGAAATATTAATTCTATGAAGATGGCAGAGCACCGAACCGTAGTATGGGTAAATATATAATTAATATTTATGATTATTTTGCATATGACTGGCATCTATTTTAAAAATAAGGTGCTCTGTATTCTACAATAAATGTCAAATTGACACTATGAATAAGGAAAAAATATTATTTATTTATTACCACTTGCCCTAGAAAAAAATAGTATTTGAAACAGTACCGCAGTGTTATGCATGTAAAACATCTCAATGCATGCGCGCAGGAGCGTAGAGAGCGAAACATTTCTATCTCTCACCCGAAATGAAGATTTTTCACGTTTCATTTGAGAATAGACACGACTAGTATTGGATCAGTATTTTCAAGATATTGCTATTTTAAATTTTGACAGCTAATATCCAAAATGAAGATCTCAATCAGACCGTTCATTTGAGTAAAAACACGACTAGTTTATGATCAGCTGTTTTCGATATATGGCTATTTTGATTTTTAACAGGTGTCATTCAAGATTAGATCGCAACCAGAGCTTTAACTTGAGAAAAAATTAGACTAGTCTAGGATCAGTAGTTTCCGAGATTTGGCAGTTTTTCCGGCTAGTGACACTTTTAATGTAGCACTGTAATATTTTGTTTCACAGATGCAAATAAGGCTTGTTTTCATAGATCAGATTGATTGAAATGAAATTTATTTAATTATTTATAAGATTGTATGATCAAAGATGTTTTGCATTTTTTCTAATTTCCTTTCCGGCGCTGCCTACGGCTCTCAGATTTGCTCGGCATCGGACTTTTAGATTCAATTTCAAATTTCAGAAATTCCGTTCCGATTTTCTAATCATTTGAGACAAAGCGTCAACTATTATGCAAATTCCAACTTCATTCAAGTTCACTTTTATTCCGGGTTAATATTATTTTTACTATTTTACTTTAGGTCCTGGTAGTTCTGCTTAAACTTTTCATAACAACACTATAATCTACCTCCTAACTTCACGCGTTTGCGAGATACGACTGCCTGCAAGAGAACTACGCTCATATTTCGTCTCTCAAGCACGAACCTTCCACACACTGAGAGTTCGTCAGCTTACGTAATAACCTTGTTTGCTAGACCTTTAACTTCATTCTATTTGATTTTAGTCATTTGATCACTATCGGTTCATGACTCAGCGAGTAATCGATTCATTATCGGTCGTTCATGTATGTCTCCAAACTCTGCGACAACGTCAAAAAACTGTTGTAAATATCGATTTGAAAATCCTATCAGCAAATCGATATTACCGAAAATACTTTACATCACTTTTTTAACTCCCAAGGGTTCATTATTTAATAGGTTGGTAGTTGGAAGGTATACATATCAACCTGAGTAAACATGGCTGCAGTGCAGTAGTTGCTCCTGGATGGGACAAGTGCGTTGTATTTGTTCGTCACAAACACTGTTCCTGACACGTTCTTCGGGACGTGCGAGGGACAAATAACTACAGAATAAAGACATCGCGAAGTGTTTAAGCATGATGGATTACAGTGCGATAGGGATTGTATAGGGATACCTTAATATTTAAAAGCAGTGTCCAATGTATTGAAATATATGTCAGTACTAGCTGCTGCCCGCACGGCGCCTGCGTGGATAAGCTTTAGTTTCGGAAAGTTCTTTTCCTATAGTGAAAATTACCCTATTCAACTTCTGGCTATGTGTAAACATATAAAAAGTGAGATCAGGATTAAATTAGTTCATCCAATGTATTGAAAAGGAACATTCAGAAGGTATTTATTTCATTTATGACATCTTATAATGTAATCGTGCCCATGTCTAATAGGATATATTAATTCATTGGTTTATCCAATGTACTCGTAATTGCACGGTTATCATTGCAAAACCTGTTAGCAAACAGATTGTAACTTATAACAAGTTAATCTGTTTCTTTTACGGCCGCTTAAACCAACATATAGCGATTTTTTTTCTCATGGGATGGGACGCGTGACCTACGACATTATTCGTTTTGCGCAAATATTTTGATTATAAAATAAAGTAAAACTGTAAAGCTGCCTATCGCCGTGACAGTCTATAATGAGCTGGACCAAAATAATGAGAGGTTTATGCCTAATTCACTACACTGCTGGACAGGTGGGTTGGTGATCGCAGCACATAAAGTTTAATGCACAAATGACGCTACTGCCTACCACTAGGTTTATTGCTATTTAAAAAACACCATACTGAGCTTCGTTTTGCATCCTGTATCTGCATGAAGATGAGACTTTGTTTTCATAACCTCCATACTTCCCGCCCGCATCAGTTGCGAGACGAGAGAAAGTACCAGCATTTACATTTCGTAACCCCTGCTTTTGAAACAAGTAACAAAATCGATAGGCAGCATGGATTGTTTTCTTACATGACGTGTTCTTGAGAGGGTACTTACTACATGATACGAAATTCATACAAATACTAGTGCTCATTGATGGCGTATTGATGTGTTACGTTAAATATTGGCACAAATATAGGTCACTCCGGATGTTGTTTACAAAAATAATTCTAAATCAATGCTATTCGAAGCTAATTAAATAGGCTATTTTATGAGTTAAATTTATTCCGTACGAAACATAAAAAAATAAAGAACAGAACGAACGAGTTCTTTCAAATATTTTTGGTTAGCTTGGCCGGTACACGAGATACTTATTTGTGTTTACATATTTTATTAATATTATACTATGAATAATTCAGCAATGTGCATGCTGAGTGCACATTTGTGTGTGGTAAATAATGTCATGTTCCTCAAGCTGTAGCAGAGCTGCGATTATAAAGAAAAAAATTCAGGCGTTGCCCATATAGTGTTAGTAAC
This sequence comes from Esperia sulphurella, assembly GCA_947086405.1. Lineage (NCBI taxonomy): Eukaryota > Metazoa > Arthropoda > Insecta > Lepidoptera > Oecophoridae > Esperia > Esperia sulphurella. The sequence continues at coordinate 12,126,316 of OX352264.1, forward strand.
AATGATACCTTAAAACTATGTTAGTAACTTGATACATTTAAAGACACTAAAAATTAAATTCGTGTATCTTTGGCGAGATGGACGCGAGTCTAGTGCTGCATAATAGCACTGTCCACGTCCAGTCTCGCCGCCACAGTCTGCAGGAGGCTGTATATGAAATATCACAGTTGCTGTGACGAATTACCTGTGTCTAATATTGACAAATGGTTGTACGGGGAAGACCATCCATTTGCGCATCAAGATAAATAATCCGTCTCGAAAGTAACATTGACCTTAATTAGAAGCTTTAAATGTGAAGGAGTACAGTGCACAATAAGTCGTCTTATTGCTGCATAAAGCTTTTATCGCTTCTATGTATAGTTTTATTTCAATAAATTCATGAAGCTTATTATAATTTAAAAAGGAGGCAAGCAGCGAAGTCATTAAACCAATCGGAGAAAAATCGCGGACCAAAGACTAGCATCAATAAGCTAAACTTCTAAGCTCTCGTCCACCACACTGGTTTTAAATACGACTGGCAAGAAATAAATCTGGAGAAGTTGATAATGGTTAGACGACCCTAAAGGATCGCGTTCTAGAACCATCATCATCAATAAAAGTCTAGCACGACGGCCGGCCTCGAGGTCCGCAGTTTTGCATGTGAAGCGACAGAATCTACTCGCAGTAACCTAAAGTGGTTTCAAAGCGAATAAACATCATGCTAATGTTGTAATTAAGATAATGTCGCAGCTGAGCCGGTTCAAAGCTCGTAACGCGCTAAATTATGTGAACGCGACGAAGGTGAACGCTAATGTCGTCGATATTGGATCAACATAACAAATCTTGAAGCTCCATTAGATTTAGAATTTAACTATACTTTAAAATTGTTTGACCAGATCAATTTCTGGATAAAGTATCGAAATCCCTCCCAATACATACTTTCAACAATCGTAAAATATTCCGTGAACAGAAAACATATTATTGGATTGCGTTAAAAGCCCGCAAGGAAACGAGCCGGTGTCATAATGGGATTGAAATTTGAATGTGAAGACCGATGCATTCCTACCGGTGTCAACTGTCAACGCGCGTTATGTCCTGAATTCCCGACACCATTTAGACCACTTAAAGATTTTTAGAGCACATTATCTGTCAAGTATTGTTTTAGGAGTACCGACACAAAAGCATTAAAGCGGAGACATTGAACCTTACTGTTGACCCTTCCACACGGCTCTTCTAAACATGTGCGGTACACCGCAGCTATGAATCAGCTCCTTTCCAAACAGACACCTGTCTCTTAGTAACAAAACAAGCAATGATATCACACCTAGTAAAAATAAAACGGCCAAAACTGGAAATATTATGTTTGCCTCGATACTACAGCTTAGTGGTTTTAGAGGTCAAAGGCTCGATTCCCGCTGAGGCAGACAACTTAGTGCAATTTGTAGAACTCCCCCAGCCCCTTGGTTGGCGACGGCCGAGAAAGACTAAGGAGGCATAACTGGATAACAACGTAGCACATAACCGCGCGGAATGAAAATAAATGGTTAAGGAAGTCTAGGAGAATGATGACTTTTTTTCTCCTTGTCTAAATTTCCACAGTACATATGCAATCCTAGGTTGGGATTAGATTAGACAAGTGTCAGGTTGTGTTAATAAGATATTTGGATAAAGCTGCACTTCAAGTGAAGCAAGTGATCTTTAGAGCTGGAATTTGTATCATCGATCTAAATCTTGTTCATGGAGACCTGTTTGACTGGATTGAAGATGTCAAGACAAAGCTTTAATGGCCCGGTTTACTCCGCATACTGTTAAGCAATAGGTATTGTCTCGGACAGATATAGTTGATTAGAATCTGGACGTACTCGGCGTGTTGGGTTGGTCAGAAGTAGGATTGCCATCCATCATATCAGTTTAAAGAATATTTGTTGAATTTACCGTTGTATATTTATTTTCCGTCGTCTGCCTCGTTAGAGCCTGGGAGTTAGACTTGTGCGCCAGAGATCGTGGGTTGTATTCCCACTGGGGACAGACTATTTTGTAAGTTGGCCCTGTTCTAGATGTTATACTTGAGAATGATCTTATTCCTTGTCTACTAATATATTCTGTACTACTGGAATTATCCATAGTACAGAAATTATTAGTTAGACATGTGTATTATACGTGTTATCCTTTATTTACTGTCAATTTGTCAGAGCAGAAAGAATCAATATAACACAAAACAATAAACATATAAACAGAAAGCAGAGCACTTGCTTCTAATCTAATGCAATATTTCTATAAATATATGAGTGTTACTGTTAAATTACGTAAAAACCAATGTTGCAAACAAGTGCTATTCCTTTTACCCCTCTCTAAAGGTGCCAATTTCGTGAAAACAAATATTAAATATCCAGGGCAAGTACTGAAGTTTATATCGAGCCCAATATGCTAGTTTGGCAGCCCTAGCTTGGTCGTCTAGTCGACATAAACATATGTTAGTAGATACAGTTGTCCCCGGATTAGAGGCTTAGACATACAGTCCCGAGATTGCACAATGCGAGGTGTGAGCGGCCCACCGGGATGTAAGCATTTCAACTATTTGATAACGAGATAAACTGCGCATGCGCCGCCATTTGTAGACACGACTCTACTTAATTACGATATCCTACTGTGGTGCTCTTACTTGAATGAAGTATAGTGTTTCTACAGAGGAATATATCTGTCTGTATGTCCCCCGTATAACTCGAAAAGTACTGGACCGAAAGAGTTGAAACTGGGAACATATTGTAAAAACTTCCGGTAAAAATTACGAAATTTCAAAAAAGTAATTATGGGAAATATTTCAGAAAATGTAAAACAAAAAAAACGGAGCCCGCACATTTTGTAAGACGACGCTTTGCTGGTTTTTATTTATAAAAACCATGAAGAGAAATTAAGACATAAATTTAATTTAGATGTGATTGAGTAAATGAGTTCTATCTACAGTTTGGCATTATTCATACTCAAATGTAATTTATTTATTCTATTCGATTAACTGATGTAACTGACATACCTACTGATAATAATTCACATCTGTTCAAAGATCTTGTAATTGGGTAGGTGTTACGAGAGTGCGTGTGTATCGCTATTAAATAACGCTCAATGGTTTTTATGAATAACAATATTACCATAATAGTTCGAGTATTGAGTAATAATAATAATTTACTTGCGGCCTACGGCCTCTATGGGAGGACCTATAAACTACGTGGTCCGACTGGATCAACACTTCTGTCTTAACAATGCGCAACGTCGTTTTTCCAGGCTCCCGGTACTCGATCGAACCTACCATGATAACTACACTTTCGGATCGCCCCGGCATTGTTCTCGTCCCGCCCGTACGGAGTAATAACAACACTAAGTTTAAGACACATTTTTGCGTATATTATCTGACAGTAGGTAATTAAAAGCGTGGGTATTTTCGCTTTACTAGGGAGTAGGGAGTGATGTATGTGTAACGTAGTAAAGAAACTATTCAGTAATCTGTTGTTTTTTCTCTTTTCCAGAAGGAATTGTACTTAACTGTTCTTTGACTCATATGGTTGAATCATCTTCTACGTGTAACCTTTAAAGAACCCCACTCCCCTTAAGATGATCATGTGGTTTATGGAAGTCTCAACCAGGCTCACGCAATTTATTGACTCTTTTGGGCTCAATTACATATTAAAAAAATCTAGAGGAACCACTTTCTTTTGTGGTATCTATTTAAAAAAGGTAAAGTTACGTGGCCGATATTTAAAACAGTTTACAACCTCATAAAAAAATTAAAATACATAAACGGTAGCAGTCACGAAAGTATATCCTATTTCGTATAATGAAAACCTATCACACCAAATTAAATATGAATACTATAAACAGTTATAGCTCACAAACGAATTATAAAAATGTATATTTGATGGAATGCATATTGGACGAACCGCTAAATAATCGTTTGAGGATGTTTATTAATTTACATCGTTCTGATGATGTGCTATCGTACATGTTAATGTAACTTGCTGCTGAAATATTTACCAGAATTTTATAGCTATACAAATACATAACTGTCATAAATAACATAGGTCGGACCTTTCATTACAAAAATATGACGTTCATAGTGCTTGAAACTATTTCAATTTTTCTATCGATATTAAATAATCGCATTGTCACTAGAGTGCTGTATAAAATTAAAAAAAAATGGAAACAAGTGTTTTCGCATTACTAACAAAGTTAACTATGTAGTCTGAAACTAAAGAAATTTTATTTATTAATTATGACAATATGTAAGAAGAGAACGCAATATTTTAAATGTTACAATTTTAGTCTATCAATATCGAAAGAAAAATTAAAATTGCTTCGAGCACAAAGAATGTCATATTTTTCCCATAAAAGTCCTATGCTAAAGGACCTTAACTCATAAAGTCATAAATTACTAAATGAAAAACACGTATGTCCACATATTTTTACCTTTAACATTTACTTTGATATGTCCTCAAAATAAAGGGGGGAGAATATTACGACCTTTTATTATTTTTATTTTACCGAGGTTGTATCTAAAAACCACATTTGCCCTAAAATGATGTAGTTAAAAAAAAGACAACGCGTTAAAAACAGTAGCTACTATAAATATGAATCCTCTTCGAACAAAGCGCTTAAAATAGTAACTAAAGCAGTATGTATTTTCGAGTATTCCAGACAACATGAGTAATGCCCAACACACAGACATAAATTAAAACTACAATAGCTTCAACGTAACGCCTTTGTTATGTTACCTTTGCCTCTGCCAGACTTTATTTAACGCTATGCGAAAGCATACGAATCCTTGAAGATTAATAAAACGCAATACGAACAAAGATGAGTAAGATACAGGCATTGCCCCTAGTCCCCGTCATTTTGTGATATAGAAGAAAGTTTGCAAAGTGTACGTCGTACACAATGTATGGGATCCGTCAATTAAATTATTTTACAGTTTTTCTGAATTATACGGGTAAGACTAAAAGAAAGACAGACGGACAAAAAGTTCGGTATAAGGGTATCCATTTTAACGGATGGCCTAAGAAATTGTAATCGGAAATACCTTAAACGTTGACCGGAAGAAATCGCCTAAAGCGAGAAACCTACAAATTATACTATTTTAGCTTCTAAATATTTTTAACTGTGTGCTTATCGTATTGTAACCTTTATTATCAGTCTATTAACTGTCCACTGCTGGACACAAGTCTTGCGGGAGTAATAAAGTAACCCATAATGTGTGAATTGAAAGAAAATGTTAAGTCAATGTTATAGTCATCGCATTATATTATATTACAAAATAAACTTGAAGCTACCTTATTTCAATGAAACATGGTCTTAAACTTAAAATGGTTTATTGATTGGTGTGAATGTCTGATATATTTATTTATTATTATTACTAAACAGACGACATATAAAAAATGCGTCAAAATCATAACAGCTGTTCCTAGTCCTAGAGTTATAAGACTCTATAAGCATTCAAATGGCCAGACAAAGATACGTTGCGTTTGATCAGTCATTGGAATCGGGATGACCTAATTGCCATCAGAAATAGAACAAGAAATAAATATCGTTTAATCAGTGCATACTTTATAGTGAATTTATGAAGGCCCTTGCAGTTACACTGTCACACTAATTATTAATCAAAGACTGAGTAGTGCTTTTGTTGTGCAATTTAGTGCGGTCGCTTACACTTGTTTAAATAAATAAAGGCATAAGTTATAAATGTATCGCTTAATTCAAAATGAACACATCTGTAGCGTTTTCCAAAAAATATTTTACAACGTATTCGTAACTCACTAGAGCAGGTAATAGAATAAATATGATAATGGACAAGTGGACAAATAAGTGATTCAAATACAGTCATTCGACTGTCCTTTGACATTCAAAATAACGACGCAGTGCATTTGACATGTCAGGTATTGTTAAACTAATCAGTATGTACTTTGGTTGAGCGATTTAGTAGAATTTGTAGATTTGTAGACGATTGGCCTTTAAAACTGTGAGTATTAAAATAACGCATCAATAATTTAACATGTTAGGCAAACGTAGAAACTCCGCCAGTACCAATGAGTTTTTAGAAACTTAAGTACGGTTTATTTATAATACCACAGGTTTTTCGGTGAAGGAAAACATCATGAGGAAACCTCCCAATTGGCTTGGGTCTCCGTTGATGAACAGGGGTTTGTCATAAAAGACCCGGAAGGGTTGAGTGTCGCCAGGTCTTCCTGGCCCCCTAAAAAGACAAGAAAAGATGTACATAATAGAATCTAGACTAATATTTATAAATAGGTAAAGTTTGTGAGTTTGCTCTAGATATATTCTGGAAATAATTAAACCGATTTTAATAATTCTTTCACTGTTATTTAGTCATCTGATTTGTTGTAAATGGCCATGGATATCGGATATATTATTAGATGTCCACTAATAATATAGGTATCGCCGCGGGTGAAAAACTAGTTTTAAAGAATAAGATTTTGATTTGATTTGGACCAGGCCAGTTCGAAATTCCGAATAGGTTAATGTGTTCGGGCGAGGCGTGGTCTGAGCAACCGACTAATTGCCGGCCGGTTTGCGCGCTCGCCGCGCCGTCTGCCGCGCCGTCGTCGGTGCGATCAACTTGCGAAAACTTGACCATCTAGTCGGGTTGACCATGTGCAGACAGATGCAATACTAAATGGAAATTACAAGTATTTTGTTACACCCGTTTGATGTATGTACTAAACGTGAAAAGAGTAAAAGACCCTTAGCAAATATGTATATGGTATTAACGCCTTCCGTTTTCGCTTATACAAATAATTTAACGCTTCTTAAAACAGAAAGCTATCCACGAAAAAGTTACTAAAGAGACGTCATGATCCCTCTTTTTTTTACGCACGCAATTTTACATAAATATTTTATAAGTTAAAATCTTATTATGACAAGATTCAATTCAAGTATAGTAACACAAATCCGAAACGGGGACACACGGCGACACGACCTAAGTCAAGCTGATAACGCGGTCTAGGAACATTCCTATCTATTCGAAAATATACATTAAACACAGCAGCGTTTGTAGAAGATATTGCAACAAGAAACACAGCGACTTAGGCGTTACCAACAATATGTTGGACGCAAGCTTTATGTCATCGGGCAGATTAACGAGCGCTGTGGTGGGTGTGATGGTGGCAGGCCACGTCAACCCATCATCGCTCTAACATGGGTCGTTGAAACGATGCGATGACATGTAATGCCCGAAGGCACTCTCTAACTTTACCAACACGGGAATTAATTAAACGAACATTAAAATCCAAATCAATTTTGTAGTCGAAACTTGTAATTATGTTGTTAATGTCAAGAACACGGTCATGCAACTGTTTATTGTAAACAAAGAAATAAGATAAAGTGAGAGAATTTAAGATGGTGAGTCATGAAATTGCAACTTGCAACGCCAATTTATAATCGGCTACCCGACGACATTCCACGAAGTCGTTGTCGCAGACAGGTAAACTTTGCCACTGCGCCCGCGCCTCCGTTTCCAACAGATTACGACGTACTCGCAAACACGAAACAAAATTCCAAAGACAATTTCTGATTTTCGAAATAAAATTTATAACGTGCCAAGCCAGTGAGAGATAGCTGTGAAGAGAATTTCGAAAACGATTTATCTAACAGTATATAAAATTAACGATATAATCCGATGACATGTAAAATGTAATTTATTGACACTTTCGTGCTACTTCAATCGATAAGTCCATTTCCCACTAACCACAGAGCAGCGCCCACTGACCTCCTTCCTGTGTCAGTATTCCGACTAGCTGCATGTAAGACATCATTATTATGTTAATGCTAAACTTAAAGGATTTCAACACGGTCGATGTGACTCGATCTCCTATTTATCTTTATTAAGATCTACGACCCTTTTTAAGACCTACAGGGGCGGTGGGTCGACCATTTAACGCGGATTATAAACATCTATGAGTTATGTTACCCTGTGTAATTCAAATGGAGCACTAATAAAAGCATTACACTCGACCTGAAAATAACAATACAGTCATCACGGGGTAATAGTATTAGTTAAATAGAACATGAATCAGTTTTGGAAAGTCATCGTCATTGATGTAAAAAACTATAATCAGAATTAATAAGCAGAGTCAGCAAGTATTCTCGGGTGGTCTCGGCTTTCGTTTTGTGATGTACGCCACGACTCGAAAAAAAGAAGTATTAGGACATCTTCCTTCCCTGAGTTTTAATTTAACAACGGAAGCCGCGTGACTCGGCAGGAAAAAATCAGATTAATTTCCAACGTTGTTAAGGCGAGCATTTTGTTGAAATAAATTGCTTCAAAACACCAAGACGAGATATACATGTGGACAATGATAAGCAGACAGTGTTAAGTCGAAAGCACGGCGCATGGAGGATAAAAGTGATCTCACCACTGTTCTACACAACAGAACAAGAGAAGGAGGCCAATGACATTGTTAAAATAGATATGTCTATTTACATGGATTTAAATTATTTTAATAACTACACCGACATCCAAATTTTCGCTTGACTTCGTATTAAGAAGTAAAGAATTCACGACATCGTGCCGGAAATTATAGAATGGTTAAGAGATACGAATGCCAAGTATAAATTCACGGAATATACGCACTTCTCATGTTGACACTAATTAAGTTCTATTAAAGTGTGTAGTCCAATGAAAGCAATAGACTACTGTATTTGCACCTGGAAGTAGCTGGTCCCACTGTATCCATGTTGGCACGCCTCCAGCTCTACTGAACTTTGACAAGCGGCAGTAAATCGCATGTATACTAGAACACACGGCCCCACACACTCGCGTAAATCTCACTCAGAGCTTTTCAGGAAGCACTGACTCAACTAAACTAGCCTAGCAACACGGAACGCTAATTGGAACGTCTGGAAATTTTCTGGAAACCATATCAAGAAATTATATTTTAGCTCACATTGCAAGTATGAATTTTTCAGAATGCAGTGAGGTCGACGCTCTCTAAATAAGTGCACTCCTTATCTCTGTCGGATTTATTGATTGCCTTTTCCTCCAGGATTATACAGGAACGAAAACATAATGAGTGTTCCATTGAATTGCACTCAACGATATATCTTTACGAGTTGCCCTGACAGATTCAACGAGGCTTAAGTAAAGACTGAATGATTTCTTTATCGATTTTTAAGCATGCGGGACGCCCTTTCATACAGTCTCATTAAAAGAAATTGCTGTATCGACCGACACTCATTGATCATCGATGATTTGGCTGTCATTGATCATGTCCGCCCTATACTGTAATGTAACTCAGTATACAGGACGTCTAGAAAGCAAACGTCATAAATAAACGGGACAAAAAGTAGAAAAATTATGACCATTAAATTCCATTAGGTTCCGCTTCTGTTTAAGTGTAATGAATGGTTCATTTGAGAAAATATTTGATTTGAGGGGAAATTTTTTACATCGTACAGAACGAGTTTTTATATTGTACCAAATCTTTTGAAGTAATTGGCATAAATTCACATACACTTGCCTAATTCTAAGTGCCAAAGTAGACTTACACAATGGACAATCAGACAAGGGCATCCCAATTTGCAACTAGGCAGATCAGGGAACAGCCTGCCCAAATGGTTCAAAGTTCTCGCTATAGAGAGTATAAATAAAGGCACTCTTTAGATGCATTGTCTGGAAAAGGCCTGGATTTGTTTCCAGAACTTTCTCTCAGTTACTAGCGACGTTTTATCAGACGTCAATTAACAGTGATACACATCACGGGGCTGCGCGTGACGAATCACGCTGCGTGCCGGTTACCGAAATGAGTTGGAATACGTGCCGAGTAACCAGCGCAATGGCTACAGTGACGCAGTTGACTAATCCGTGGCCCCAAAAGTTATAACGCGAACTGTGTATCCGTCATTTGGAAAGGGCTGTGAAAAGCGACTGACAAAATTAATGTAACAAAACAATTTAGGTCAATTTCAGGTATTAATTACTTCTAAACATAATTATAGTACTAAATTAGAAAAGTTTAAATATGACACATTCGTTTAGATGCATTAAACATGTTTTGAGAAGAAATATGTAAATATTTTAATGGATTCTTAGATTCATCATTCGTCAAATAGAGACAAAATTTTAGCTTTAATGTAAAACTCCTAAATTGTTATAACATGTTGAGGAATAGCATTTTTAACGTTCTTAGTCGCTATTGTAATTTTAGAATCTTCGTCTTACTAGAATAAGAAAACTAAGAGAGATATATTTCTGATAATAAATTGTGCCATCGGAACCGATGGAGTAATTAAACGATTCTACTTTCGTTCTGACAATTTGAACATGATGATAACGGGGCCCCACAGAGTACGGAGGGCCCGCTGCAGTGTGGACCTGCCACTGACCAACAACAGACACCATGAACCGATAATTTCCTCCACATAATCATGGACTAATAAACCATCACACTAATAGACAACTACTGTTAAAATATAATCACATATCAAGTCACACAAACTTATCTTAATGCAGAGGTAACCCTAAGTTAGACAAGATATAATCAGAGAGTATAAAGACTGACATTATAATACAAGACGCAGCGTATTGCATAACCACATGGTGTACAGAGAACTGATGAAAGGTTGACCTCTAGGAGTGTGGGCGTTAGACAATGATAACCCGAACAGCACCCGGGGTCCACGAACGGAGCCGGAATGCAATGCAAATAAATAGTTGCATTGAGCAGGGTTGTGCAAAGACAAGGGGCGGCTAAATATCCCATATTTGAGGGATATTTAAAAGTCAGGAAAAAGTCAGTCTGATCATGTTACCCGCTATAAATCGAAAAATCTCCTCCTCAAGAACTGTTAGTAGTGGAACTGATGAACAAAACAGTAATGGATCTGGCAGTATGGTGCGGAAGTTTGTTTAGGTCTGTAGGAAATAAATCGAGCAGTGAATATACCCAGAAACAATAATACATTCTTGCAACACTAAGATTATATGTATTTATTTAAGATAAATATAAAGTCTCTGAAATAAATAGAAAGACTGAAAAAATACTTCATAAATTCATCTAGGTGTGCGCATCGGTCCATCATGTATAGTTATGTCGTACTCGGCTTGACTATAGGATAAATTAGAAGGGGCGCCAAATATAACATGTCTCTTGGCACGGCCCTGCATATAAACAGGACGAGACGGCACACCTGCCAGTGATCACGGATATAAACAATGCATGTCATCGCGTCGAGAATGACATGGCGCATACGCATCCCGCATCCTATCAATGAAATCATAAGTGGTGTATTTGTTTAGAAGAACGTTGGAGAAATAATATCATAAAATACATATTTACTTTGCAAATTCGACGCACCATATACATAAACTGGTCAGAAGCTTTTAAACTTTATCGGGAGGAAGTTAATTGATTTCTTGGTAGGTAAAAGGAACAATCTATGCAGGCATTCGCTGGAATTGCTTTAGCGAAGATGCCAGTTTATGAGGCCGCTCCTCTGATATCAATGACCCCGTCCACGCGAAGCATCCCGCCGAGCCCGCTTAGCATAATAGAACACCGCACAAAGGAAAGCAAATATCCATAAACAAGATTACCATTGACACAATGAAGAGGTGAAAACTAATCGGATAACTTTCGACCGTTACTTTTTTTACAATTACCACTTATATATTATTGATGGAGTTCCAAAACGCATTTGTATTCATATTTTGTCAACTTTACTTTCACTGATATCCATACCTAGTCAACGAAGCACTACTTATCTTTCGTAAAATGTAGCTAAAAGCTTTCAATAATAAATTGCATGTGAAACTAAATGGGATGTTGAGTTTTTGGAAAATAGAGAACTTAGGTTGAAACACATATTTATGTTTAAAAAATTAAAATTCGTTGGGAACATCTCAATGTTCGGAGGTTCAAAGGAGGTCATTTTTTTGTTTATTGAAAATAAGAGTTTTATTTATTGTGTGGCATTTATTTACGAGTGAGGTCCAGAAGGATATGTAGATACGGCTGCCAAATATGTTGCACTGTTATCACCAACCGGGGGCCACATAAAGGGCAGCTGGTGTAACTCCGCGATTACACCCTCTGATTATCTCATATATGTGGGTTTATAGTCTAAAAAAAAACCTTTAATATTTTGTAGCCTAAAATTTCTCAGCATGCATTACGCATTTCATTATCATATACTTTAATTGTATATACTGTAACGTAAATCTAATTTTTTTGCAGGCGGGGCGATGTTGAGTGCGGTGGTGGCGGCGCTGGCGTGCCTCTGCTTGGCGCGCTGCTCGCCCTCGCTCGCTGCCCTAGAGCCGCATAGCGCGCGCGTTTACGCACAGAACACACCCAACAATAAGGTAATCCTAAACGTGTTGAGCGTGTATACGAATATAGTATAATGTCTATGGGGGGCCGATAAAGCAGTTGAACACGGCCGAACCACAAATAGTAACTAGTTGCTCAACAAACATTACTTAAGACCGTACATAGTGTGGTAGCACCACTCAGTCTGACAGTGGTTGTTCTACAAGGCGACCAAAAGATAATATAAAGCAGATGGTGTGCAACAGCATGGTATGTGTATTAAACTCCAAACAAACTCACAATTATATACCTATCACTATTTTGGGAGTGGCCTGGTCCAACAGTGAACTATTAATGGCTGTATTTTTGCGTAGATAGGGTTGAAGAGCAAAAATCAAACATTTCTGTCCATTTACATGTGATACCCAAGGCTCGCAAGGGTCAAAAAAAAGATTTCAAAGTTATAAACATCCTGCAAAATGAATTCAGTATATTAAGCACGACTTGTATCCATAGCTATAACCTACTTAACACGAATGTAAGATGGTCTATGCCAAAAAACTAGCATCCATAAGCTTGAAGGGAAAAAGGGCAGGCATCTTGGTCACGACGACGGGGAAAAGAAAGATTAGTAAAAGTGTCTCCATTTTGTACTTCTAGGAGTTGGGCGTGGTGCTGGCAAGTATAGACGAGCGGCTACGTGCGCTGGACGCCATTAGCGCTGTGCAGGCGAAGCAGGCGCGCCGGCTCGACGTCATACAAGACAAACTTGGTAATATCCTTACACATTATAAAAATTCGGCGTGACTCTTTTCGCTGTGGATACGTTTTCGCGGTACACAGCAGTTGCAGTAAGAGACTGGTCTGTTTTCTTAATTACTCGAGAGCCATCGAATGTTTATAACAGTTATTTTCTGTCCGTACCGAAGTTAAATCACTGACATGTCAAGTAAAATAAGAAAAAAGTCGACTGAGTTCCAAAGTTTTGCTTGTAAACATTTATTGTTATATGGAACCGTGATGGCGATGTCGCTATCATGGAAAATTAATTGACAACATTAAAGAAATTCGAAGCCCTAAACAGTGAAATCCTAAACCGGCACCCATAAGTAAGCATACAATACTCTCGACAAGATACTATTTCATTCAAAAACTAAATCACGTTAAAATCATCCCATCAGTTCAAGAAATACGAAGCCACAGCTGTCACACAACTACACAATTGAGCGTAGCGAGAGCTAGTTCAATGCTAGAGTACATAGTATTTATAGTCCGGGAAACTAATTTACGGATGATCTTATTGTGTCATATCCTATTTTAGGTTGTTAGCGCCGGGTTAACTTTCGCAATATCGCTGCAATATATCACCAGTAATTGGTCAAACAAGGGCGACGTTCAATCAATTAACAGAGGGTATTCGGTTATAGACAACCATCGGGTAGTTGGTGGGATGAGTTATGGGATGCCCCGTAAACTACGTGATACGATTTTAGTCACAAATAAATTATTTATTTTAAAATTTAATATTTATCCAGTTTTGTGTGGTGTGGATACAAAATAATGCTGACTCATTGTCCTTTGCTGAATCCCAATTTGACCCTTTGCCTTTGTATCTATCGGTTATATCGCTTTCATTAAACTACATGATGTTTATTTCTACTTTATAACCACTATCACGTAAACTGTATGCTCTAACAGTTGAAATAGTTTCAACTGTTTTAAACTATACCCTTTAAAACTATCAAAGCAGGAACAATGGCCTTAAATAAGGCTTCTATGACAGCCAACGAACTAGATATTAAAAATCAAAACTGGTAACGCGAAAACTATATAGGCCATAATTTCGCAAAATCGATAAAAAAACAGTGTTATCTAAAAATATACCTTTTATGACATTACTCGTGCAATTCAATTGTTCAGAACTGTATTGTCATATGTTCATATTAAAAAGAGGAAAAATGAGTATACGTTTATATGTTTACGGTTAGACTCACAAAATTCTTTTGTGATTTCTTACTCTGTACCACATTATCTCTTACCCTTTAGCACATTTTGGCAAATACATTATTTAATTCCATTACGTAATATTTGAATGCCCCTCACTCCTGCAAACCTTTGGTTATTGGTTACTGGGAACTATTTAACATATGACCCTACAAACGATGATAAATAGGAAGCACTAATAGATACGCAATTTGTTCGCAGACCGAGTGGAGACCGCGCTCTCTCTGAGACTGGAGAGGGCGCAGCTTGCGGCAGAGAGGCTAGAGCATCGGCTGCATATGCTTCAGACGAGTGTGCAGGTCTGTAAGCTTTTCGTTGATGTTAATATTTGGAAAATATATAAGAACCGAGAATGTGTCAAGGGACTCCGTCCGGGGATTCGCGCCGTGAAAGTTACTTACCTTTGTTATTGTAAATTTTGTTGATACAATAAGTTTCGCTTAGTCTAAAAAAAATATAATAATTCTTGGGTTGCTTTGTAAATAAAGCGCAGTGAAATTTATAACACCTTTTTGCACGACATAGATTAGATTTATTTATTACACATTACAAATGTTAATACATAGATTTACTTACGTAAAAGTAATGTGTTAGTCAAATAATAATAAAAATATAGTATACAAAATGTCATATGTTTGTGAGAGCGGATTTTCTACGATAACAGATATTAGAACTAAACAGCGTCACCTCATTTTTCACAGCTTTGTAGTACTGGGGTGTACGTTTGTAATATATATTATTGTATTGTACTATTTTTAAAAACAACTAAAAATGCAATATTAACTTATTATAAACTTATTAATTCTTTTTATTTATTTATTTTCTTTTGGGAAGACTTATAACAACTAGAAACATATATATGCTGATTAAAGTCATCACATATAAATAAATATATAATATGTATATATGCAGAATTGTCTCAACCAATAATCATTTTGTCAATTAGATAAGCCTGTATGTATACGAGTATATAGCCCTTGTATAAGTATCATATCAAAATTGTATTTTTGCAACCACATCTTAATTCTCCCTTAAGATTTCCACTAGCTATAAGGTTGCCTGGAAGAAATCTCTGTAAGCAATAAAGCCGCCACTTGTACATTTACTGTATATTTCTCCAATGTATTTCTGTGATTGGTGTGCAATAAAGTATATTCATTCATTCGTTCATACGAATTTCAGATATCCATCAAAGAGAGCAGCGAAAAGTTAGAGCGCAGTCAGTCGAAAATAGCAGAACTCACTCAGAACCTCACCACTCACATCGACTCACACAAACGTCTACTAGAAAAGGTAATAATAGTACAAGCCTGTCCACCATATTCATGCAGATCGCAATTGTACATTGGTTGGTAACCCTTAGAAGAGAGCGACAGTCCCTTCATCGACACGCATTTACTTTGTAAGTAAAAAGTCCTTTTTCACTTACAAAGTAAATGTTTCTTTTAAATCGTAAGTTTTATTCATGTTTTCTAGTCTATCGTGAAGTTGCTAGTCTTCTGACCCTAATCTGCCGTCATTGTCACCGTCCCCAGCTTCCAAGTAAGTCAGGTTATGCAGTCTTTTTGTTTGTATCGTCCCCACCCCTAGTATTGTAATCAGTTCAGTCGGTTAGGCCTGGTCAGGTCTAGTCGGGACTGAGACTCCCCAAACCGTCAACAACCTACATAACTTACCTAATAAAATAAGAAAGATAGCGACCGCAGAGACTAAAGTCCAATCAAAAGAGAACGTCGAGGGAATTGACCATTTTATCTAGCGATTCTGAAACTAGCGCGGAGGAATACAGCTTCAACACTATACATTTATACCTGTTATTTTTTGTTGCAGGTTAACGGCGCGTACGCAGACACGTGGCACCGCGGCCTAGTACTAGAATCCATGATGCGCGATGGTCTGTCGCTAGTGAATGCGACGCGGCGCGAGCTCGCGGACGGGCTGCGGGCGCTGGCGCGGCGACAGCGCGACGCAAGACTCACCTCCGCTGACTTGGAGACCAGTTTCACCAGACGGCTCAACGACAACACGTATAAAATCGATTTGAAGGTAACAATAACCAGTGATCAAAATATCGAGAGAGAGAGAGACCTACTGTTAATTTTTTTTTTAAACCTGCATGCATATTTACAGTGCCATTAAATTTATTTAACGACCTCCCAAATACTGGGTTTGCCAGAAACATGAGATGAATGTCTGATATTATAGCAACAAATTAACGAAGTTTTATATTGGGATGCTGTTTTTTCAGTTTTCAATTGTAAAAGCAAACTTTATATGGGAACGTGTTAATGTTATTAAAAAAAACTATTACAAAATAAAGAGTGATGTGATTGGTATGAAAAGTGAAATTTGTGTTAAAGATGGAAATTATGTCTTGGGTTTACTGCTAAGGTGCAAACTGTATTGACCAATAAATAAATCATTAATTTTAGATGCAAGAAGTACTGGACGCACAGAAACGTTTCGTGGATTCCTGTCAAAGGGAGCAGCATGACGACCCCACGCATGTAGCCGATGTTCTGGACAAGTTGATAGACTCCCTTATAGATAAGTAAGCACTTGTCTATACTTCTTAAATAGGGGCGGCAGTCTTGCAGCCAGCCCTGCATCTATCCTATAACCCATATTTTTAAACTAAATGGGTGCATTGGGATCTATGTTTTTTGGCACCATTGATCCTGACATTGTACAGACTTCAATATCTCGGATCCGATTCAGAGAAGTCTGGGCAGTTCTAAAACACAAAATCTTCCAACGATTCCTGTTTTCAGACTTTAATCTTATAAAAAAATACTACAGTAAAAAAAATAACGTCACTCTTGTTTAAGGACTGCGTCAACATTCCACGAGCTTCAAAACATTCAGGTCACCATGCGCAACCACGACAATAAAGTCATGAAGCTTCTGAACAATGGACGTCCAACTCAGGTACAACTGCAGTTTTTAATAAATTTTATAAAAAAGGGTAATTTATTATTTACAACGACACGACGCATACCGCTATAAAAAAACTACAATTATTTTCGGGCTATTCAGACCCTGCTCTAAACTTGACAATTTGCACAGAGGTTTGTGAAATTGGAAATTATAGACAACCACCGAGAAAAGAACTCTTGACTGCGACATGGGGTTAAAATCAACGAAGACGAATTTGTGGGCAACAGCTAGTAAAGAAATGTCTTATTCGTTGTAGAGCGACGCGACGTGTCGCCGACTCGAGGGCGCTTTTCGCAACGCTTCGCACACGTCTCTCAAAGAGCACGAGCTACAGCAGCTTACTGAGAAGTTCGTAGCGCTGACGAACCGCGCGGACGTGGCGCTGCAGCGGCTGGAGGCGCGGCTGAACGAGGACGGGGATGAAGCCGCCGCCTCTGACGTCACAGCAGCCGCCGACCAGCTGATGCTCAAACTCAAGGGGATCAAGTATGGATTTGTAACGTTTAAAACATTAGGCTATTGTTGCCACAAGCCATAAACCCTACTACTACCTATTTACTTAAAAATATTAATTTAAAGTTGCGAGGTTCGTTAACAGAGTTTCAGTATTGTACGTATTATGTGCAGTTGAGTCAATAAATATAAATGAAATTAACATGAAAGATAATGAAATGATTATTTCAGATCTGAATCTGACGAGGAGATCAATTTCGACGAAGAGGATGGGTACTTCGACGATAGCGGAGGGGATATCATGGGCGAGGACAAGGAGACACTAAGTAGAGCAAGGCGGGGCAGGCAAACGGGACGCGTGCCTCACCGGAGGCATCTGCACAAACACCCATACGACCGCGGCCCTAACTGGAGGAAACACCCCACTTCATAAATTTAAGTTTATATAATATAATCTGAGTAAGAATTATTTACTGGTGTTTTTTTCTTAACTATATTATCGAAAATTAGTGCATTCTAATGTGTACCTAATAAAATAATAATTTTGAACACTGATACTGATATGTACCAAAAGTAACCATCAATCTCAGAGACATGACACAACAGAGACACATTACATAAGAGAGAGGACTACCACTTCCCACCTCCATCATCATACCAGTTAAAAAATTGTGCCATATTATTGTGTTGTCACCAGAATAGCATAAGTGTGCTAAGTTTCAAATCTATATGAAAATTTTATTAGAAGTGAAAAGTGAGGTGAAGGATTTACTTATAATGTTAGGAAGTTACAGATCAAGCTGAGAGAAACATGTTAAGTATTGACCCATAAATTCAAAACCATGATCTTTAAACCTGAGAGGATAGGCCTAATCTTCATATGTCTATGTGTCCACCTTAGTTGCTTGGTTGTTTAACTCATGAATGCGCCAGAATTCATAGGTTTAATTCCCATTGAGGACAAACAACTGTGTACAAGTTCAACCTGATATGAGTGTTACATTTGTATGTCTCTCCCAACAAATACCTAAAGAATAAATAATAATCTTGAGAACAAATACCGAAAATTCAGGAAGAAACCCCCAGTTAAGACAAAGGTCTGTATAATATGTGTATTTAAAAAAATATTGCATTAGTATCAATATTACACTCTTATTTCATCCCTTTATAGCGTTTAAATTTTGAGTTTATAAAATGTTTGACAACAAAGTATGTTGATGGCAATTCTAAGATTTAAAATATGTAAGTTGAAAACATAGTTTATGGTCCAGTCTGGACTATATACATATAGACATTCCTTACAATAAATATGTACATTTGCATAAAATAACATTAATGGTCACATGAAATGTAAACTTCAGAAACTGAAAAGATATATTACTTCTCAAAGCAATTAGATTAAATATACCTAGATCTTAAATGCATAACACATACCTCCAACTTAGCACTGTTCTGGAATATAGTGAGGGCCTTGTGTGTGAGTTGTGCGAAACAGGAGCTGAGTGTAGCGATCTTCTGACGAGCTCCATACACCACATCTGGTTCCTCAGTCTCCAGGTCAGCTGTAATATTTATTCTTGTTGTCAAATAGACACTATTTACAATTAACCTGATCTTTTCAAGTATTCACTCTGAGTCTGTTCAGCGTCTAATACTGAATTCAATCTAGTAATTGAAAGTAAGATCTCAAAACTACTCATGGTGGAACTATTCACATTATACTCTTACAATAAGTTGAGCAAGCCATAGTCTAGTCTACTACAGTAAGGTAGCAGTAATCGGGCATTAACTTATCGAAATTGCCTGATTATAAATAATAATAAAAAATAAATAAAAATAAATAAAAATAAAATATTTTTATTTCAGATATTCATCCATATATTGTTAGTAAGAAACTTAAGTGTTAGTAATACCAGCATAAATTGCAGAGAACGGCACATAAAACAAATATACAAAAAAAAAACAACATGAGGAAAAAAAAACATGAGAGGCGCTGGCGAGGGACTACGGTTAACTATAGAGTACTATGGTTAACTTTTTGTAGTAAGGCTATATTGTACTCTATAATGTTGCAGGTATTGTAATCTATAATGACACAAAATAAACACAAAAATGAATTTCTCTCTCACACACCCATGTCATATCTGTACCTGCGAGCATTCGACAATCACTAATCATAAGGAGCACCCACCTAAACAGGGGCATGATTACTGTGACCACTCTGTATATGGACCCAGAGCAGATTGGATTCAGATTAACCGATCCTACATACATTAATACACTCCTGCATACAACCATTCCAGCTTCAAATGCGCATGAAAACAGTTTGACTGATTAAAATAAATTATTATAAGTTTCTGGAGTTCTGGCCATCAAAATGAAAATGCAATGTGGCTCAAATCAAGTGTCTCGGAGTGTATTAAACTGCCAGCTTTAATATAAGGCTTGAATATAATATATTACATTTCTTCCATTTACAATTTACACATAATCCGACTGATAACAAACATACAGCTTGACTAAAAAGGAAAGACATTTATGTATTTACGTAGGTTTAAGCTCTTTAAAAAGTCGTGCATATTTTAAAGAAGCCTACAAAAAATTAGCCATAGTAAATGTTAAATACTTTTTAATCAAGCAGCATGACTGGGCTAGACTCGTGTCTATATAATTTACACGAAAACCATTGTTGTCTACTTCAAAACAATGAACCACAAGTACAATCCAATGTACTTTATATTTGCAACATAACTAATCAGTATTCTTGTTGGCATGTTTGGTAAAGAAATACAATTTTTGCGCATATCTTCATACGAATAATGTTTAATTTAGTGGAGAAAAGCTAATTTACAAGAGACAGTAGCAGTTTTCAATATGTGCGCCAACAGGGAGTAAGTATAGTTGCCTGTGAAGAACTTTTGTACCAGTAAAATGAAAAAGAAAGTCCTACTTACATAAAGACGTGTCTAATTCGACGCATGCTTTGTCGAATTCCTTTTCTAAAATATCTAACCACCGAAAACCGACTCCGGTAGTCGCCATTTTCACCAGTCACAACAAATAAAACGTCAAACTGACATATCGTTCTCAATTCAATTACAGTTCCTCACGGTCACTTTAGTAACATTTTAGCAATAGCCGATAGGAGGAACTAAGACGAAAGACGACGCTACACTTTTTTCTTCAATGACTATACAAACAAATAGCTGTAATTGTTCGAAACAAACGAATCCGAATTTATTTCGGTGTGGGAAACGCCATCTAGCGTTGGAAAATAACTTTACACGTGATTTCGTTTAAGAGATGGCTCTGATTTGTTTATGGATTTGAGTTATTTTTTGGTAATACATGGAACAGGCAACTTTGTAGAAACAGTTTCTATTTTGGGTTCTGGGTGTTCTACTATATTCTTTACTGCACATTAAAAAAATACACAAAATTGCATGAAAATTAACAGGTGTACAACGGTGGACTTATCTCTCTCTATAAGAGATCTTTTCCAGTCACCATTCACTGTGGTCGAAACTAATAATAGCTGATTCTATTTGTGAAGTCTAATTTTCCATTTGTTTGGGATTATAGAAGTGTACACGTTAACATCCGCCTATCGCAGTCCACTGCTGGACTTAGGTCTTTGCGCCTCCATTTTCCCAGTATTCGGCACCCTCCATCCGGGAGCATTGGGCTACCTTCTTAAAGTCATCTGGCATATATAGTTACTATCATTACATTTATTTAAGGGAAAAGCAAAAGTCAAGCTGGAATTCAGGGGCTATGTTTAATCTCCAATCTAGCGTTATTTGGTGACCGTGTTGTGGGTTAATAATAGATCAAAGCAAGAATAAAAATCAATGATAGATATCAGCAGCAATATATTAATAAATAACTAGTCCTTATTTACAAAATTGTAGTAAACTTATATTTAAAAAGAATTCATAAACGAATGGTGCCTGTAAGTGCCACATCTTATGACTAGCATTTTTACCTGTGCTGACGTGCATTTGCACTTATAATGTTATGAACATAGGGGTCATGCATAATGCATTATCTAAGCATTGCAAGTCATACAGTTGCATGTACATTACTGGTGACAATTTATACAATATTGAAATAGGTTTTCTGCGGAGGCGTTCCATATTAAATTGGGCCTATCCCGCGATGATACCCAACAGAATGACGCTCGTGCCCTAGAAGTTGGGACGCGCCGTAGTTTGGAATGTCACGTGCGTATACACCCTTGGTCGGTCCCAACTCCCACCTTCGACCAACAATGCCGGATCCACGGCGGCATCGATGAAGACCACATGTTAGCGCCGTTTGGGGTGAACGCCTAAGGGCCGTTACTTTTCGTCGAGGGCTCCAAGGAAAGGACCGAAAGGTCGGTCTACCTGGCGCAAAGGCTCAGCCTCGCTATACAGCGGGACAATGCACCCAGCGTCTTAGATTCTCTTCCGGCCACGCAGGACCAAGGACAACATTGTATTTGTAAATAATAAATTATCATTATTTTTATTATTTCCCAGTAATTAGTTTCAAGCTGAAGGCCAAAGGTACCACCCCCAGAAGCACCCGAAATATCCCATGTAATTTCCGATTTTTTGTAGTTTTCGAGTCATGAAGTCATAATTGTTTTTCGGTTTTTTTGGTAACTGCTACTTAAATGTCCGATTATAAAAAATGAAATATAAGAGTAATTGCTTTTACGATTGCTTGTGTGTTTGGTGTAGTTAAGGTGTTCAACTTTTATTGTAAATGGGAAAAGTAGGAAGTACAGTCTTATTTTCCAAATAAAACTGACCATAGTTTCACTTTTGGCACTTTAAAAAGTTATGGTCAGGCACCACTCAAATGTAGAGCACGGCACTAACTCCTATGACTGACTGAACTGAATATTATACAGTGGTTTCCAAACAATAATGACCCCTTAAGAGGGTTACGGGAATGTAAAAACAATTACAAAAAGCTTTATCAGCATCAGCGGTGAATTATAAACTCATAAGATATAACTTTTAAACATATGAATCATTTTATCGTTGATCATAGATCAACCGCCCTGCTCTGGAAAAGATCTACATCTTTGGCATACTGTCTACGGCGACGTCATTTGACGAATGCATGCAAGCTACAAATGACGGCAAGCGTTTTTTGTATGTTAGTTATGTCCACTTATCGTCATATAATCGACATTCAAGCTAGAAAATGGTTTAGTTTTCATTCCAGTAACATCGCGAAAGCACGGACCACCGGTAATTTTACTTCCCCGTGGTTCAACCAGTTGGACATTGCAGTTGTACTCGTACTACGGGTCGGCAGCGCTTTAGATTGAGAAAAGGTCAAGTGATGATATAGATGTTATTACAGCATACAACTGTATTAGAAGTCTATGAACCAGACGTAAATTGTTTCCGAAGTATTTGTAGAGTTGTAGACAATTCCGGAAATTTGTTATTATATAAGCAAAGATACTGTTTAAAAAAAGCCGACGGTAGGATTAGGCTAGGCTGGGCAGCATTTGGGAAGTTACGTCATATCTTCTCGTCGTGTATACCATATTCCCTGAAGACAAGTCTTCAACCAGTGCGTCCTACCCTACCTACGTAGGTAATAACCTACGGCCTACGGCGTCGAAACGTGGACACTAATAGTGGCACTAGTCCGAAAACTCAAGGTCGCTCAGCGGGCTATGGAAGAGCTATCCTCGGAGTTTCTCTAAGGGACAGGATCCGAAATGAGGTGATCCGCCAGAGAACTAAAGTCTTCGACATAGCTCAAAAGTTAGTACGTTGAAGTGGGTTTGAGCTGGTCACATCTGTCGGAGAACCTATTACCGCTGGGGTAAACGAATTCTTGAGTAGAGACCGCGACTGGGCAAGCGTAGTGTGGGGACGCCCCCTGGGCTAGATGGAGCGACAATCTGCGTAAAGCAGCGGGCAGTGACTGGATGAGAAGAACGTGGCGCACCTTGGGAGAGGCGTATGTTCAACAGTGGACTCTTTCAGGCTGATGATGATGGAACTCACTGCCAGCTTCGGTATTTCCGAACTAGTACAATTTGGATATTTTTAAAGGAGAGTGAATAGGCATCTTCTGGGTAAGCGCGCTCCACCTTAGGCCTCATCGTCACTTACCATCAGGTGAGATTGAGGTCAAGCGTAAACCCATCAGGAATAAAAAAACTGTTCGATAATGTAAACAAAATAGGCTGCTGAGACGGCATTTTTGTAAAATAAACACGTGTTTGCGTCACGCAATCCGCTTCAGTAGTGACATGTGCCGCGAGAGCTTCATGACGATACACAAACGCGATGTTGTTGTGGACGCAGTTTCGTTTGTTTCTACAAATGGATGCAAGCAACCGTCAAATGATGACAGCGTGCGTATGACGCGGTATATGTGGACAGTATGCCTTTCGCTACCAGTTCATATCTATGGTAAGAGATGTAATCATATATATTATATTAGAAGCTTAATTAATATTGTTATTTAAATTCTATTAAAATATTTAGTTTTACAGCAATCAATTTCCAATAAAACGACTTCAAGAACATTCTTTGTTACCTAGTCGACATATCGTGCTTTATTTTAAAAACTAGCTGTGCCCGCGGCTCCGCTCGCGTGGACTACAGGATCCACTCCCATTCCCACTTTCGTTCCCTATCCCACTTCCACTCAGACTTTAAATCCAGGTCCAGGTCCAGGTCCAGGTCCAGGTCCGGGTCCAAGTCCAGGTCCGGGTCCAGGTCCAGGTCCAGGTCCAGGTCCAGGTCCAGGTCCAGGTCCAGGTCCAGGTCCAGGTCCAGGTCCAGGTCCAGGTCCAGGTCCAGGTCCAGGTCCAGGTCCTTGTCCAGGTCCAGGTCCAGGTCCAGGTCCAGGTCCAGGTCCAGGTCCAGGTCCAGGTCCAGGTCCAGGTCCAGGTCCAGGTCCAGGTCCAGGTCCAGGTCCAGGTCCAGGTCCAGGTCCAGGTCCAGGTCCAGGTCCAGGTCCAGGTCCAGGCACAGGCCCAGGCCCAGGTCCAGGGCCAGGGCCAGGTCCAGGCCCAGGGCCAGGTCCAGGCTCAGGTTCACGTCCACGTCCACGTCCAGGTCTAGGTCCAGGTCCAGGTCCCTCCTCTCAAACCTCCCCTCAGCTCTGCTCTCACCTCAACCCACCCCTCAAACCTCTTTCCCTCGTCTCTCCAAATGTAGTCCTCGTAACTAATCCATCGCAATCAAAATTCCAACCAACATTACTTTGTTGCATACGTATACCACAAATTCATCGTAATCGGGTTACTCAGTCAAAAGTTCAAACACTCAAATTACACTGGTACCATACCCGCTCCCGCTACCGCTCACGAATTCAGTCGAACATTTACACCCTACTACATTCTTCGCAGTGAATGCGAGTTTTCGGAAACTATAAATTCGCATAACTTTTGATTGACTGCACCGATTGCAATGAAATAAAGCCTATATGTTACACCAAATTAAGCCCCATGTTTCTGTGAAAAGTCCATCAAAGTCCGTTCAGTCGTTTTTAAGTGATGCGTGCACAAACTCACAGACAAACAGACAAACAGACAAACAGATAAACAGACAAACAGACAAAAATTTCAAAAATGATCGAAATGTGTTCTGTTGCTTATCCTTAGACCCCCCAATTTTTTTTTTGCAAATATCTTCAATGTACAGACACGCGAAGTTTACGATTTTATTTATAAGATATAATGAAAGTTGTGATATACTTATCATTATTATATTGAATTTAGAACTATTAGGCCATTATAAATAGGTGAGTTGGAATTTGACTGTCTTATTTAACCAAAAATAGACCATGGCGTTTGTCCTGGCCGGTTTATATGCATATCATGGATATGCCCTAAAAATGATTTTTCATCAAATAGTAAAATCAAATGGTGAAAAGGTTTGCAGGTAGGTTCACAAACGAAACCTTATTTTCAAGTAATACGTAATAATTACGTTGTGTAAATTCTATCAACAAAGAATATGGACAATGGGCCACAGCGGTTAAATACAAAACCATTGCAATATAGCCACTAATACCGCTGAGCCAGATAGGTGGCGGCCCACTGTACATATAGTGCACATATGCTCAAAAAATTGTTCTTTACAGATTTATTTACATAATTATATTCTTATAATAAAATTGTTTCTTATCACACCGATACAATAAGTAAAGCTTCGCCCTTACGCTACTGCGTCATGGACTGCCAAAACTTTGGTCAATACCACACCCATCATCATTATCAGGTTATTTTTGTCTCCGCTCCAGGAGCACAACTCTCTCTCATCTGCCGGAGACCCACACCCATGTCGCCCCCCAATTTTGTCTACTTAAATGGGATTGCTAATCTGTTCATTATCTATGAATAATATACAGTAAGCGTATACGTGACAGATATACTGCGTAGCTGACAGCTCGGCTGATGGTAGAGTAGATTTTATTTGAATAAAAATGATTTTTAACTTAACTTACAAGGGTCGCATTTAAACATTTTACATAACTATAACATTCTGCAATTTATGTTATCCTGTGTTGTACTAGTATTTCACAGTCTGCTAGCTTTTAAGAATATATTATTGTTAAACATTCACAATTAATGACTGGTAGTATAATATATATATTTTGGCATCTAAAATATTATCTTAAAATCCACGCACCACGCTGACCTCTACTGATATGGCGAGTGTAATATATATTTATAGAAACTGTGATACAAAAGTAAAACTTAAAACTTTATAGATTATGAACATAATTATACATAAACTTTTTAACAAAACAATGCTAAATGCAATCTCTCACATAAGATATATTTTACAATATTTACAATACAATGAAATATTAAATTGTTTTTAAATGTTATGCTCTACAATGTGAACGACATATTGTTTGAGAGTATTTAACTGTATATTTTTATATGTAATCGAAGTAGTTTTACTAATCGAGATCATTGTTTGCGTTTTCACCGATAAGACAGTTGATACCTAGTTTAATCCCAGACATTAAAACCGTGTCCATGTTAAAGGATGTAATCAATGACGTTTAATTTTTTTTCATGACTAGCTGTGCCCGTGGCTCCGCCCGCGTGGACTATAGAATCCCGCTCCCGTTACCGCTCCAATGCCACCGCCACCACCACCTCTTACCCTCGCTCCAGACATAGCCTAACTCATTGTGAATTCTGAATTCAGCTGAACATTACACTTCTTTGTTGTATAGTTTACAACGCTACTAAACTGCTAACGTAATGTACATACATACATAATTTTCACGCCTTGGTCCCAGAGGGTTAGGCAGAGACGATGTATCGCCACTTCGCGCAATCCAATGTCGCAAAGCGGCAATCCTTCGCCCGCATTTCATAATGTGAATTTTTGAAAATTATAAATTCGCATGACTTGACTTTTAGAGAGAAATAAAGACTAAATGTTACTCGGAATTTAGCCCTATATTTTTTTTCTGGAACCTCCATCAGAATTGGTTCAGTAGTTTATACGTGATGAGCGCAGAAATTAACAGACAATGAGGCAAAAAAAATTTCAAAAATTATCTTAATGTGTTCTATTATTTATCCTTAGGCCCCCCTTTTTTTTACAAATATATTCATTGTACAGACACGCGAAGTTTACGTTTTTATTTACAAGATGAAGGTGTTACAACATCGCATTTCCTTGTAATTAACATGACACATGTGCCATAACTAATCTATAACTATCATTAGGCGCCATCCTGTTAATGATGTTTGGTGATCAGCAGACAAATATGCTTAAAGAATATTATATATAAGGAAAGCTATACAAACTTACACAGACTGCTCTTAAAGTTCAAAGTTCAAGTTGTCCATCAGTAAGAGCTTCACACGGACAACAGAATATTGTTTAATCATCAAACACTCAGGGCTGACCTAGAGCCACAAAAAAACGGATTATCATGAGCTTACTACAATTAATATATCAAAAGAATGGAGAAAAATATACAATGTCTTTATATGTCGCGATTCTTAACTTCGGTTAAACCTCTATGTAAATGTGCCTGAGCTAGTCAAGGTTTACACAATAATTGCAAAAAACCAACTATAAATTCAACAATATTGAGGCAGTACGCAATCGTTCGATCTAATTCACTTTAACTTAGGTAAAAAGCACTTTGTTCACTAAGGAACTTGTTTCATTAAGAAACTACACATCCATTCTTATCTGGTATATGCCCGTCCGTCCGTTCTATCTCCGACAGAATAGCGTGAAACATGTCTGTCACAGACTGTAACAAAAAAACAAACAATTTAAAACCAGCATTATCAATCCCAAGAATAAAAAGAGAAAAAATACCAATGAATATATAATGAGGAGGTAGAAAAGATTGGGAACCACTAGTACCCATTTGAATGTCCCAGGATGTTTCATACGAATAATATTAATGGAAAATTGACTTCAATATGGTCTTAGTTTAAACAATGTAAAAATCCAATTTCCATGCTAAATTAAAATGGAATAGAAAGATATTATTTATGAGTAACTATATAAAAACTATCACTATCTACTACACCCAATACCTGTCGATCGACATTGCAGGCCATTGTTAGTTATAGTAGAAACCCTAACTCTGAAGTAGGTATGACTACATTCTTAGGTTTCCAGTAAGACCGGGCTCTCATCTGTGAATCTTATACAGAAAGTGATAAAGTGGGTCGCGCTTGTTTTGCACTATGGTGCCTATTGTCCACCTTGCAGCCTGAAATGGTCCGTTCGTGCTATTTCGCGACATGCACGCGCTTCTGCAGTACGGCGTCGAGCTCTAGGGGTGCGCCGCAGACTGGTGGCGTGGCTTCAGGATGCAAAAGAGCCGTCCGAGCGATAGTGCGCATACAACTGGATACGTCAGTAGGCGTGACCTTACCTGCGTTCATTGTCGATACCTACTTTGACTTCCATGGTTATCCTGCACACTGCTATGTACCAACTATACATACATTCTAATAAATAAAGTCGTAAACTTCGCGTGTCTGTACATTAAATATATTTACAAAAAAATGGGGTAAACAATAAGGATAAACAATAAAAACACATTTCGATCATTTTTGGAATTTTTGTCTGTTTATCTGTGTGTCTGTTAGTTTGTGCACGCATCACGTAAATACTGAACGGATTTTGATAGACTTTTCACAGTAACATGGGGCTTAACTCGGAGTAACATTTAGTCTTTAATTCATCGCAATCGGCTTACGCAATCAAATGTTATGTACATTTATAGTTTTCAAATATTTACAATGCGTTTGATATCCAACGTTATAAATAGATGGCGCCACGTGTCGCATCACGTAAAACTACAAAACCAATTCTGAGCTTCAGAAAAACATAGGGCTTTAGCTTTATTTTATCGCAATCGGCTTACTCAATCAAAAGTTATGTAAATTTTATAGTTTTCAAATATTTAATTGCATTTAATGTCCAAAATTCTTAATAGATGCGCACGTGTCGCATCACGAGAAAAAGGTTTGAGGGAAGAGTTGAGGGCAGGGCAGGAGCGCGATCGGGTTCTGGATTGGGAGCGGGAGTGGGAGGATTAGGCGGATTTTCAACTTTATTTAATTCTGTAGTCCACGCAAGGGGAGCCGCGGGCACAGCAATTTTTTTTTTATCTTTTTTTTTTGAAGGGTTTGGTACATTATAATGACCATGTCACCCTTTTCGTTACAAATCTTATATCTACATGAGATGGAATCCATTGTAGCTTTATAGATTTACCTGTGGATTTGAGTTTACAAATGTTATCTATAATGGAGTAAGCTATCGGTGCACCTCAAAAAGTCGAGGTGCAACGAGCTACATGCTGGAGGGCGCTCTTTGAGTCCGTTAAAATGGGCACAGCTAGTAGGAAATAAAAAACTATACCAAATTACAGATGAATAATGGCATTACCTCATTTCTCTTAGCACTAGTTTCTACAAATGCTGCCTTCCATTTCTCAGCTAGTCTTTTTCCCTCCTCTGTGCTAATTTTCCTTTCAAGGTGGAGATCTGTTTTGTTACCTACTAAGACTATAGGGACACTGTAATTAAAAAATGACAATTCAGTAGAGTAAATCAAGTTTTAAGCTGCTTCTTTTAAACCTCCGGGTAACAAGTTATGATCTAACTTATTTTATAAATGGCATGTTGATCATT
This sequence comes from Esperia sulphurella, assembly GCA_947086405.1. Lineage (NCBI taxonomy): Eukaryota > Metazoa > Arthropoda > Insecta > Lepidoptera > Oecophoridae > Esperia > Esperia sulphurella. Next base: position 12,156,163 of record OX352264.1, read on the forward strand.
GAGTGTCAAATTGATTAAGGAAAAAAATTTAAGTGTAGTTGCAACATTATAGGGAATTTATAAGAGATAATATCTGTACTTATTACCAGACCCCATTATCAAGGATTGAATAAAAAAATATTAGGGTTCCATATTTTAGTTTATTGACTTTTTGTTATCAATATTATAGCACTTCTAATACAATGATATAATTCGAATTTCAGCCAGAAAATAAAAATATAGGATAGAAAAAGAATAAATGAAACATCATGAAATGATAAGTATCTTAGTCAGCCCTGGTATAGATTTAATGTCAAATTCTCAAGCAGCATTCATTCAACACATACAATATTATAAGTATAGAACATTCACATATACAGACGAGATAGGTTTCAAGCACAAACTTCTCATGTATTGGAATGATGCCATTGTATTATAACTTCACCAATATTAATAACTCAAAAGCTGATGAGCTACAATAAGGAATCCAAGATGAATGTCATTTGAGAGTCAGTGGTAATGGAGTCTGGGTGTTAGTTAATTTTTATGTAACCTGATAACATCTACAGCTACTATAACATAAGCCTTCTTCCCTGATGTCACTTAAGCAAAAACAGATAAACATGAAAATTATTCCTTTTCTAATTGAAGTTCCACATAAATCAGTATGTCCTCTAAAATACATAATTATTACATTAAATAACATACATACACTTGTCTAATCCCTAACTAGGATAATCTCCTGTGCTATGGATATTAAACAAGGATAGAACAATTCATAAATATAACATCCAGACAGTGACCAACTTGTATGACGTTATCTGTCCCTAGTGGGAATCGAACCCACCTCTGACACCAGAATCCAATAACCAAGGCACAAGGCCAACGAGCCAGTCAAAAATCAAAATTAAAACACTTACTGTATTTTCCCAACCATATCCAGGAGCTTTTCATATATAATTTGTACAATTTGAAAACTTTTACTAGAGGTGATTGAGTAAACCAAGACATAGCCATGGAAATCCATGCTGTACTGAACCGGGAATATGCTGTACTCATCCTGGCCGGCCGTGTCAACCAATTTCACTTCATATTCCGTCGAGTTTAGCCGAATAAACTTTGTAAATGCTTTAAACAAAAATGATATACATAAATTTCATCAGATATTGATGCGTAAATTATTAGCAATCTGTATAAAAAAACTGATCTTAACAAAAATCTGCATGTACAGCCGTCCAGGCTGAGCGAAATATCACAGTATGATGACGATATAATATACTTACTATTTTCAATTGTAGGGTCGTAAGAATCGACAAACTGACCTTCTACGAATTGTATGATTAGAGATGATTTTCCTGAAAGTATATTGTTTTAGAATGAATGTCACAAACTTGCAAACAATGAATGAGACGCAGAATTTTAGAACATCGCATTACCAACAGATCTGTACCCCATCATAGCAATTTTTCTCTGCTTGGGTGGCATCTTTTATCCAAAGTTGTATCACAATTCTATTAAAAATTCCTCGTAAAGAATTTTCTAATACGCTCAAAATATCAATCCACCCAACCCCATCGATTTGATTTGATAGTTGATTTTTTTATTTAGACGGCAAAGGAAGTAAACCAAATGAGACCAAATCTCGCATTCAATCCTTAAATCAGTTAATTATAGTTTAACACAGTCACAGCAGTACTGATCTCAATTTTTTTATGTTGAGACCATTAGGAGCCATTATTTCGGCTTTCGGTCAATCTAAAAATGTAGAATTTAAATCACAAACTTAAAACTAGGCTGTATATCAAATTATATCTTTTGCTATTTATGGAAAAATAATTTTAATGACTGACGTTGACGTTTGTCAATTTGTTTATCTTTATTATGACGTCATGCTGTATTGATGAGGAATTATCATTATTTATTATTCATTTGTATTTAAATTCTTCCTTTTTCGAACGCTTAAATAAACAATAAAGATATTAAAAACTACGGTGCTTTGTGTAAGAAAAGTTTTTGTTATCATTATATGGTATACGAAGTTTCTTCTGCGTAGATACAATTTTTGATTCGGATCTGATTCATCCTTCGAACCTAATTATATTAGATTTCTTACTTTTTATGTATTCGGCAGCTTAAAAATGCTTCATGATTACGTGTTTCTACATTTTTCTCTAATTTTTAGTAAAGCAAGATGTCGGTGAATATCCCGGAATGTCCTCCAAACCTCAAATCCATCCAGCACTACCTGAAAACAGCCCTGGAGCACGATGCCAGGGATCCAGTAGTAGCGTATTGGTGCAGACTCCATGCGCTGCAAGTTGGCCTCAAGATTACTACCAAGAAAACACCAGAGGAAACAAAATTTCTAATGGGTAATTGAATTTCTTTTTATTCTGTCTCTACATACACACTGGAGCGGTGGCAGTGGCGGATAGTCGTTATATGTAGGATTGTATGGAAGACTTCCTCACTGTCGTGGGTTAGGCGCGGCTTGCAAGATGTATATGTGGTACCTAGGCCATGCCTTCCCACAAACTGTCACCACTGCCCCACTGTGGGAGTAGCTTTGCCAACTTTATGTAAATATTTTACTACTTCTTTTTTCTTTTTATATTTAGGATATTTATCATGGCAGGATCCATGCTGGCTAGCTGGCACAATACTCTCAGAGATAAGCTTCACCTTAGTATGTGTTCTTTCCTGTTTAAGTATAATTGTAATAAATATTTCATTACAGAAAAAGTAGTTTATCTACTTATTATTATTGAATTATAGAAGATGTCTATTTTTCAGGGTTGTATAATCATTTTCACTTCCACAAAAGTTTTATAATGTTAACTGAATCATAAGTTGTATATAAGTATATTATTTTTTACTCTTAAGTCATTTGTCAAGGAATTTTTTAATAAGTTCAGTAATAGGCTAAATCTACTTTATCCAGGAGTATGTTCCAGTATTAGCAGTTTCCTCAATTATCATCACCTTAAAACTTAAAGGGCCCCATAATATTGTAAAAAATTGATTTAATTTCAGCACTCATGGACTGGCTAGAAGAGGCGAAGAAAATCTACAAGGATAATGATGCTGTTACTATTGAAGTGGCTGCACAAGCTCACCTGGAGAATTATGCCTTGAAACTGTTTCTATATGCCGACAAACAGGACAGGGAACAAAATTATGGCAAGTAAGTAAATAGACATGCAATTTTTAAAGAGACTTTTTAACCTTCAAGCGGGCGCGCGTCGTCGAATCGACCACATTCGATACATTTTCGTTCATTATATCGTTATTTCGTGTCGCATGTATTTCCAATTCCTAGTAGCTTGTTATTGTTTCTCTGTGCACGAAATAAAATGTTTACCAACCTTCCCCACACCACACAGAGTGCACAGATAGCATTTGTTTTTGCCGCGGTGAAGGCGTCGAAAGCACTACACGCGCCTGTCGTCGAAAAAAAATGCACTCTATTATACTAAACGCGACATATTGTTTTTTGAATTATCATCCAATGAAGCTTGTAATAGTGTATAAGGCTTGTAACAATGTTTTTTTTATAAAAATGACGCGTCGACCGCTGACTGATAGCGAGATACTGGCGCAAATACAACAAGAAGAGAGTGAATCAGAGCTCATTTGAATTATGTTATTTGATTTTATTTGCGTTTAATTTTTTTTTTACATATTGTGTATAACATATTGTAAAGATAACGTGTATGAATACAAAAAAATAATGATTATTAATTAATTAGTGCTTTAAATGCCTGAAATATCCCATAGGTCTTTAAGGTTACGCGTGACTTCTGCCGTTACAAACGACCGCGCGCCCGCTTGAAGGACCTACTACCTAAACTACCTAAGATACCTATACTACCTAAGACATCTCCCATAAAAGTAACAATATGCACAATACCGTTTCTAAGTTTATGTGTGACAAAAAAAAAACAGAAGTTGTGATGATTTATTACATTTATACATATACATTATACACATACACTGGTCTAATCCCAAACTAGGATTTTCTCCTGTGCTATGGTTCATTACTGAGCAGAGTGTGCGGGAGCGGCAACAGCATCCCAAAAATGATAGCCGATAGAATGGACACTCACCCAAAGGACTAAATCACTTTTAGTATTTAAGTACTAACTTAGTTCAAGTCTTTACTTACACTAATGGATCGCTGTTGTCTTTGAAATAAAATAAATTTTTGTTATGGGATTTAAACAAGTATTGGACAATTAACAAATACAACATCCAGACCGGGTCCAACTTGTACAAAGTTGTCTGTCCCTCAGTGGGAATCGAAACCACAACCTCTGGCACTCAAGTCTAACGACCAATTCACTAGGCCAACACGACGGTCAAAAGTATTTATATATACCTATATGGCACAGTTACATATACCAGCACTGCAATTACACTCCACTTTATTCCCTGAAGTCCTACAATTTGTCCCCCACTGTACTTATTTATTTACAGTACAGTAATTAATTTTCAGAAATGTTGTAAAAGCATTCTACACCGCTGGGATGGTCTATGATGTCCTGACCACATTTGGTGAGCTCACAGACGAGGCTGCCCAAAACAGGAAATATGCCAAGTGGAAGGCAGCCTACATTCACAACTGTCTTAAGAATGGCGAGACTCCAGTTCCAGGTAAGATGCTATGTCGTTTAAATGCAGTTTTTATCTCTGAATAGGCTTTTCTCTAGACAATTCAATATCTTAAATTGATTTTAGACAGACAGCATCGAAACTATTCCTGTGTCAGGTGTCTGGGCTTAGTCTTATTTCGCATATTGGGGCTTTTTAAGGTTCCGTACAAACATATGCATAACGAACGTTAAACCGCAAAAAAATATTAATACAGAATCTAATTTTGACAAAGTTGCTCGCTAGTCATAGTTTCATATTAATATATTATGTTAATAAATAAGAAGTTAAATGAGTAAATAATAAATTAGTATGATAATAATAGTGGTCCTTATTCTATAACTGTTCAAAAAATATATTTTATAAAATGGTGCAGATTTTTACATCAATGTAAAAGCTGCAAGACTTATTTTTATTTATTTAATGCATCTTTGTCAATACTCATATATACTTATACATTAATATCATATAATAAAATTTAATAATTTAGGAAAAAAAACATTTTGAGGTTTTAATTTATTTCTACAGTACCACTGTGATTTTTCTAACAACATAAGTACAGAAAAAAATTGGCCCATAATCTGCCAAGTGCAAATTAGCTTCCCTTATCCTGCTATGGCCTTCAGAACATACATATAAAATTGGGCAGCAATCATATGTAAATTATGGGAATTTCAGGAATTTTATTTTTCAAGATTGTTTAGAAAAGTAAAAAAATAATTACTGACTGAACCCACATATTTATATGACGTACACTACATTTTATTTGAAATAACGTTTGATGTTTTAGGGTCTGTGACTTGTATGTTTTTGTATATAATATTTTCCAGTATGTAAACTATAGTGTACATTCCAAAGTAGTCGTACCTAGTGTATGAACTATTGTTCACTCGAAAACTTATTTCAGGACCAATGCAGTCAGATGATGGTGAAAACCCTGATGGTGAAGGTACAAGTGACAATCCAGGCGATCCAGCTCCAAGTAGCTACTCACAAGCACCTGGCTTTAATATCAGCACAACGCCTTCGACACCACCGCCCGTACCATCCAGTTTCAGCAATTCCTTACCGGATCCAAATGTAGCCATGAGAGCAGCGTCTCAACTCCCACCTGTACCTTCGTACACCCCAGATCCCGACCCTAGTGGTTTTGTGCCTTACGATCCGTCCCAACAGCCCATGGTGCCCCAAGTGACGCCGTCATATGGAGACAACTCTGCAATGATGACACAACTTACCCCAGATCAGATAGCGAAAGCTCAGAAGTATTGCAAGTGGGCCAGCAGTGCTCTTAATTATGATGATGTGAAAACGGCTATTGGCAATTTAAAGAACGCCTTAGAGCTGCTGCAAACTGGTCGTGACCCAGCTTAAATGGTTTTACAGGTATTGCAATACTGTTTGTATGTTAATTTAATTAAAAAGTTTTAATAGCCGCACTTGAAACTAATTCATATATAAAGAGGTAGTAATGCAATTGCAATTCAGGGTTGTGTAAAGTCGCTGCTGTGATGTCAAAAACGTAATTACTTGGTAGTCTTGGAAGTGTAAATGAGTCAGAGGCACTTAAGATGGTAATTAATATAGACAGCATTTATTCGGCCTCATCCCATAACCATTTGGTATTTGAATGGTCATTGTAAAATGTTAAAAAACTACATGCAAGTCACATTTGATTTCGTATTACACATATTGCCACAGTCTGTATTAAATCGCAAAAGATTAATATTTCATGCTTATTATAGATCTTATGATTTACTTTAAATACTGAAGTCTCCTTAAATGTATTTAATTCAGTGTTGCAAAGTTTTATACTACATTAATATAGTGTTTTTTTTATAAAAGTACATTTTTAAGGTTTTGTTTTATGTACAACAAATTGTAATATATTGTAAAGAAAAAAGAATATAGTGTTATGTAGGTATCAAAAGGTGAAGTGATCAAAATTGATATAAAATTGCATACTCTTTTTTAGTAATATAATCAAATACATTTTTTATTTTGTAATTTCGAAGACCTGAGTGCCTAAGTGGTGCCTGTATATACTTTATTTTTATGCAATAAAATAAATATGGCTTTTAAAGTTTGGAGTCCATTATTACTAACTAGCAGTTTATTCATGTGGCGTATCACAAGAAGGTGGCCGGAAGCGGCTGGATGCGGAGGGCGGAGGACCGGGTGTGGTGGCGTTCATTGGGGAAGGCCTATATCCAGCAGTGGACGTCTAAAGGCTGACATGATGATGATGATGATATCACATGTGTGTTAAATCATGATTTCAGCTGTCACTGTACAAAGTTTTATCGGTTCAGTCGCTATACACCAACAAACATCTTCAAGTTTATATTTTTAATATTAAAGAGGTAGATTAGATTAAGTTAGAGAATAATAAAACACAGTATTTTTTCTTTCCATTTATTCACTGACCATCACACTCAAAACATACACACGTAAACATTAAAGTATATGATTAAAAAGCGATTTAACCTGTCACTTACAAAATTATTAAGCAGTATATTGCTACTCTATTGTATCTGTATTATCAAAGATATTGCAATAGCACAGCAACTTCTTTACATGGGTGTAATTATGTTGTTTGTAGCCTCTGTTCAGGAAAAATCAAAGATCTTTTCTAGATAAAGGGGCACTTGGGAGGTAGAGGGTCGGGGTGCTTACCAGTAATGCCCATACTCTTTTGTATGTTGCTAAACAGATATCTGAAGAAACAGTTAAAAAATAATATTTATAATACTTATTGAGCAAATCCGACATATACATACCTCAAAATGTTAAGTGCAAGTTAGATACCGTTTAGCTAATTGTGCAGTAAAATCTAAAATCTACCCATACAGTGGCAGTTATTCATGAACCTACATACATATACGTACTTTCCACGTTCTCACATACAAAATGAACCTAGTAAGTATCGCTTAAATTAATATCACTTTTAGGTACATACAAATTCATCAAAACCGTTATTCCGCAATCGTCTAGAGGAGCACAGATAAATTAAATATAGAAGTGTTCTAATTTTAGATAACCAGATGGTCGATCAAGAATTTTTCTATTACAATCAGCGGACTAACACAAAATAAATAACGTTTGATTTATAGTTGACTAGAAACATCACAGGAGAGTGATCGTTAGGGCAGTGATTCTAAACCTGGGGTCCTCCTATTGTACGTACTGTTTATAAATATATTAAAATGTGTGGTGCATTAGCTTACCACTATCAAAGTCGTAAAAAAAGGTTAAGAACCACTGCATTAGAGCAAATATTCGACTTATAATAATTATGGCGCTGCATTTTCGTGTCTCAAGTTTTTTAAAGTATTCAATACAGAGCTTAAACACGATACTCTGGAAACTGGCACAGTTTGTTACGAAATTTAATCTTAACTATCACTTAGCTAAAGAAAAAATTACGGTAGTGTTTAATATCTTTATCTAATCTCTCTTCAGTCCATTGCCATTCTGCGTGGCCGTCGCTCTCTCCATTTCTTCGCGGCGGCTGGTTTGATACCTGTTACAAAACAAAATGTTTTTAATGATCCTAATTTTTAAGTAATTCTGTCATAGGCTAACAGAGAGTACAGAGTCTTGAATCCAGTAAAAATCAAGGTGAATTATGTATCTATTGTTTATTTATTAGCTGTTATATATAAGATGGATCAAGTTTTTCTTTCCCGCTGGAACATATTTTCCTATTATAAAAAGTTTCCTAAGTTTATCTCCATGGCACAGGCTATATTATATACTAGTTGTGCCCGCGGCTCCGCTTGCGTGGGACTACAGGATTATTTTTGATCTCACTCGCAATCAGACTCCGACCCCGACAGCTACGCCCATTCCCACTCCCACCTCCACGCTGACGCACACGCCCACTACAGCTTCAAATGTAGTCCTAACTCATCTCAACGCAATTTGAATTACACCGAACGTTATAATTATACTTATTTGTTATATTGCATACCTACTAATGTATTTGAAAACTAAAAATTATACCATAACTTTTGATTGAATAAGGTGATTGCGATGAAATACAGACTAAATGTTACTTCAAGTTAAGTGCTATGTTTCTGTGAAAAGTCCATCAAATTCGGTTCAGTAGCTTTTACGTCATGCGCACACAAACGGACAAATTTTTCAAAAATGATCTTCAAGTTTTCTGTTACTTATCCTTCATCCCCCAAATATATATTTTCTATGTACAGGCACGCGAAGTTTACGTTTTTATTTATTTGATGTAAAATTGAGATTTTTAATGGAGATTGGTCGAGTAGTCTAACCGTAACAGAGTTATATGTATACCTATATCCGTAAGCCGCACGTAAGCTATACCAACAACTATCTAGCAAACTAAATCAAATTATAGTGTGCCGTATACGTACGTACGTACCATATTTATTATTCTAATGTCCCTGTGCTTAATTTTAGTGACACCACAAATATTTCCACATCATATTTTTTTGCTAAATATAACAGAAAACTTAGTTTTTTAACGTAGCTCGGTCTCAGGCAGGCATTCAGGTGGAGTTCAAGACATGTTTCATACGAATTATTTCGTTCTTTTTACCTGTAATAACTTAGCTTTCGATCAGATCAAAACTGAAGAATACTTTGGTTTTAGCAATTTTAAAACAATACAAAAACCAAAGTATTCTTTGAGTGAGTAGTTTCAGTATTTATATTAAAGGTCGGAGACATTTTCAATGCAAGTACAAACATATAGCTGTAAAACACCTAATTTATCCCCGTTATCTCGGCGCACCGACAACCACTGAAAGAATTCGTAAGCTAAAGCGGTAGTGGCAGGCCACATTTGTCGCAAAACCGATGGCCTTTGGAGCAGACGAGCTCTGGAGCGGAGGCCGCATGGACCGCCCGTGTGAGAGCGGAGAACGCAGCGTGAAAAGCCTGCCTGCTAGATGGACCGATGATATACAAAGGGTGACCATAGGCGGGTGGATATTGAGGCCAGGTGTGATGAGGAAAGTCTATGTCCAGCAGTGGGCCATAATTAACGGGATGATGATGAACGGCATATACGCTCCGATCCGCTAAGTACTTAACCCCACGAGATTCGAAAACTAGATTCGCGCCTGTACACATTTATTTATAAAAATATTCGTATTGATGTTTGGCGTTTCAATATGCTGGAACACGCATTATATCTGCGCGACACAGCGGTTCGTCATCGCGGATTCCCTGGCGCGATGCCAGAGCGATGTTCAGTTCGGCCGAGCGATAGTATTCACCACTAATTTTATTTCGTAACTCGTGTTTACATCACATAAAAATTGGTCAAGGCGCAGTGCAGTATTGAAAACAGTACATTAAAAAACTATTATCTACGTTCAATTTACCCGTGGTGGGATTCTAGTGTAGGACTGCCTGAATAGGTACCCCGAATACATATTTCGTCACGATATATGCATTGCTGTTCGAAATTGAAAAGATAGTGTGTCAATCGCACACTATAGTACAATCCATCCGAAAAATCAATCACGGACTCGATAGAGGGTACGAAACAATAGGCACGAATAGCTTTTTCCGCCTACTAATAGTGTTCGGAGTAGGCCCCCAGTACCAGGGTGATATCGCGACGTTAGCTTTCGAACATTAGTACGTGTAGTATATAGATGTCAGTAGCTCATAGCCAAACATTAAGTCTTTACAGCCGTAGATGACGGATTGGTACCATTACGCTAGAATATTTTAGAAGTCACCTTCACGTTTTACGCGTCTAGAATGCCATAATTTCAATTTAAATTCAGGGCGTGCCATTCTTAGTAACCATTAATATTCAGCGCAAGAAAACATACTTAATGCAACAACCTAATGGCAATAATTAAAACTAGTTAGACTAAATGCAACAGGCCAGTCACTTGCAGCCGCCGCAACCACCGCTGCGTGCGAGGCTTTGCATGGCTATGGCCAACATGTCTGCCCAGCGTGGACAATCCCGCATATCCTTACCGTTCCCTTTATCATCATCACTACCTATCCGTTATGTTTTAGGTATGGTTTTTTTTCCGATTGTAGTTATTCGCCCATACAATGCGCGCTGCGAGTATTGAAAATTGTAATTTTTGAAGTGTAGTTACCTATATTTAGGGAACATTACGGCTATGGTTGATGTGGATGAAACTAGCATGCCGCTCAACACCTGCGTCTGACGCCTCTGCCTGCGTGTGCTGCGTCAGTGTGAATTCGATACTGACGTCTTTATTTACCCACATGCGCTCATGATGCATTAGTGAAAGATGTACATAGACAGAAACAATGTGCGGTAGTGATTCACACGAGCATTCCTGGTGCGTATCAGTTTACTTGTAAATTCTAGCTCGGATGTTACTCAATGTAATGACTTCCAGATGAGAATTCCAGGTTATTCGGCACAGATAAGACACCAGAATAAACCAAAGTACACATTTACAAATTATCGTAAAAGCTCGACTCATTTTTACGACTACAGTCGATACTGTGCAATCACTGGTTCTCCAGCTGTGTAAACCCACGTGACCTACGTGAAAAATCTACTATCTCCTTCACATGCCTCCAACTCAATGGATAAGCACGATGCATTAAGATGTAGTTCCTGGCTTGAATAGGACCACTCCCAATCCTCCCGTGGGTGTCATCAAGGCGACTATGGGATTGCACCAGGGATGGGCAGCAACGTTCTGTGTATAGTAAGGTCATTACTGAGCTCACCAATCCGCCTGCAAAGCGTGATGAATATGGCAAAACTCCCAATGGACAGCCCACCAAAAGTGTCATTCTATTGGGGAGGCTTGTGTTCAGCAGTGGACGTATTTCAGCGTAAGGTCAGCTCTGGAGAGTACGACACGCATGAGTAATCGCGGGTACTGCCGCGGGGCAAAAGCTATAGTGTTTATACAAGCGGATGTTTGTTTCGCATTTCTGTTTTCCTGTTGCGTTGTTTGCCATCCCTCATCTAGCCGCTTCCGGTACCAGAAGACGTCAAAAGACTGTGAATGATCCTTTTTTGGATAAGTAAAGGGGTCACTAGAGACCCAACGATGTGGTAACGTCACTGATGCAGCGTTCGTACCGAAAAAATTGCATTTATCTATGCGTATTACTAACAACGTTATGATCTGAACGTTTATAGGTACTGTGCGGTGCCAAAATTAAAACTGAATTCATATTTGTTTAATTTATATTTCTGTTTTTGATATTACGTTTCTTTCACTTTCATATATAAATAGACTATTCAGTTGGCGACTTGAATGTGATCGTTAAATTTGTAAGATCGGTAATGCCTCTGGAATATCCCCACAAGTAAAAATTTCTGAAATGATCATCCAAACTTCCAATTTGCAATCTCTTTAAAGATGAAATATCAACATGAAATATGGAAACTGTAGCAGCATTTTCATGGATATGTACAAAAATATTAATGCTAGCGGTTAATAGGGTATCTCGCTAATCTGCTGCCCTACGTATGAATCCATGGGAACTTTAAATGAAGTGCATATTTACCAGACAACAAGCCTCCCGCTAAGCATGAAGAAGAACACAAGCGCGGGCGCGCAGCGGTCGAATGGATCGCCCACCATCACGTGGGAGTACGCCGCGAGGACCATCAGTGCCACGAGACCTATGTTCGCTGCGTTCTTTATCTTATCTGCAAATTCGAAAATAACACAGCTTATCTTAGAGTTTTGTAGTGCAACCGAGGTTTCTGCTTGGCAAGCCACATCTCGAGTTACAAAACCATTGCAATGTAAAAGATGCTAGTGTATAAGCTCGACGTGTGATGGCCCGTATAGTGCTGGAAATATCCAAATCTCGTAGAAGAAAAGTTATTTCAAGATACAATATTTATAGTTTTTCGTTCCAAGACTTTTTGAATAACGACGTATATTTAGATTTGTAAACAATATTTCTTGTGTTTACAGAAGCGTCAAAAGCTCATCTTCCTCTCTGTATTAATTTGCCTTCAACTTTAACCCTATAACTTACGAATGGATATTGAAATCAGTATCTGGAAAACTATTCGAGGGGACTAAAGGATACATCCAGATCATGGACAGCAGAATTTTATGCTTTAAACTCAATATTACTACGAACAGGCGAAGTGATAAGGTATAAATAAAGCCTGCATTAGGTACTTGGAGACTTCAGACACCCAATCAGACTTTTTCACATAGTGGTTTGTGATCGAGGCATCACCTGCCACGCCTCGAAAACCAGATCATGGGCTCGATCCTAATGGAGACAGACAATTTTGTACTATTGTACAAGTTGGTTATGCTATGTATATTTGTGATTATAAAAGAATATAGTTGTTTTGGTCGGAAACAATTAGATGATGATGTCATTCGACCACAAAGGTTGCCTGCCCACTCTCCGTCACCCTACTCTTGTTTAACAGACTATAGAAAATGGCACTGAATGAATAATAAAAAAGCGTAGGTAACATGAACTCACGGCTAGGTATGATTGCCAGAGCCAACCCGAACAATATCTCGAGCGCGCCGACTGTCCTTCTATACCATTTCGACGGTAACTTAAAGTCGAACGTTTCGGCGAAGGGAAACACTTTGGCGTACCTAACGTACTCTTTCCTCTAAAAATAAAAAAGGGTTTTTAATCAATCAATTTACATGCCAACAACAAACCAAACTAAGCCAATGTTGTACATTCAATTGTTATTCAGATATAATGTGATTTGTATGTCGGGTGCTTATATGAAGCAGTGCGGCTGGCGAATGACTGCTATGCGTGGAGGCGCATTTTATACGGTCGCGATCCTCGGCATTGAGGGAACGACACAGAGAAGATGTCGGGATATTTGCGAAACAGTATAGTAGATAATGTACATGTGTAAAAGTACCAACTGCACTCATCGTGTGCCATAAAGATTTTGACGACTTTTTGTTTAAATTACAGTCCAAACAACTAAACAGATGTGTATCGTCTAATCAGCAACAAATACAAGTTGCCGGTAATAGAACCGGTTCGTTTTACAAGTAGGTAACCATAACGTAAAAATAACACAGTATGTAGGCATCAAATGGCCAACTGACCATATTATGAGACGAATTTAAATTGCATTAAAGCACTGTCCTCATCGAGAGCATCGCACGCATTTTCGCTGACGAGCAACAAATTCTGCTTCGCGAGCCAAGCGTTTATTTTCGAGCAAAAAGATGAGCGTTTAAAACAAATTCCAATGTCTGAAGAAGGACTCTGTAGGGTTGATATCATATGTTGAACCAACAACTAAATTCGCCAATAACTGATGATGGCCCCTCCCCTTTGCAACTGACATTAAGACTATGATTTATACACCTATGTGACCTGTGTTAATTTGTCTTGGTAAATAGACAATTAAAATACTTTGGTTATTTTGAAATCATTGGTACAGGTTTAGGTTTGAAACCTCGACCTCACGCATAGTATAGGTATCAATCCCCACGTTAAGACGCGTAGTATAGGCACAGAATACTAAATAGTAGGACAGAAGTCTCTCTTCCGAATAAAGCGGCGTTTAGGTACTAAAAATATACCTAAACTACGCTTCCCTTTCTATTGTATAACTCTATCTCGTTCAGACGCGGCACGTGTAACGTTAGGGTTGTCATCTTATAAACCCATAATTTAATCTAAGTATTTATGGGTAGTACAAAAGTACCTATTACTCTTTTTAAACAATGACTTTTGAAATATAGTTTTAGACCCGAAAACTATTTGTTTTACAAATTCTTAAGTAAGTACGTAAGTATCTATTTTCACGAAGGCAACTATGGTGTATTAAATACATTATTGTTGGGAACCACACGAAGCTCCCAGAAGCAGTGGACTGTAAAACTCGAAGGTAAAGCTGCCGGATTACCAACACCGTGGTCGTCAGCAGGAGAGAAACAACTTTGGACTGTTTACTATTTTTACTTTTATTTTCTTCTTAGTATTGTAGCCTCCATCTAAGTTCTGAGAGAACTGAATTCTGAGTTTGTACCTACTGAATGACTGAATGATCGCAAGACGAGGCTTGCGGCTTATAGTCCCCGGACGGTGAAAGATGGTGGAGGTAGAACCGATCAGAGTGGAGGACTCATCAAACTTACATCACCTTCTAGAACCTTCCACCACATTTCATGGCCTTCCAGAACATTCTCGACCCTTCCATATGATGTACCTAAAAAATTCTAGAACATTCGAGATATTTTCAGACTTTTCTCGAACCTTCCATACCTATCCATAGCACACGAAAATGAAATTTCTAGAACTTTCTACAATGTTCTAACTTTCATCAAAGTCCATCACCTTCTAGAACCTTCCATCACCTTCTAGAACATTCACGACCTTTCCATACGATGTACCTAAAAAGTTCTAGAACATTCGAGACACTTTCAGACTTTTCTCGAACTTTCCATACCTTTCCATAGCACACCAACATGATATATTTCTAGAACTTTCTACAATGTTCTAACTTTCATCAAAGTCCATCACCTTCTAGAACTTTCCATGACCTTCCAGAACATTCTCGACCCTTCGATATGATGTACCTAAAATGTTCTAGAACATTCGAGACACTTTCAGACTTTTCTCGAACATTCCATACTTTTCCATAGCACACCAAACTGATATTTCTAGAACTTTCTACAATGTTCTACCGTTACTAATATTTTCGAGAATATTCTGTAGGCACATCCATAGTTCGGGAACTTTCCATCACTATTAAATAAATACATAGCTTTTCTAGATTAAAACAGAAAATTCCCTTTTACATGGAATTAATCCGACTTTTTATTAGTGTTTTAACAACCGAAAGTGATACAATATCGCCTGTAATAATTTCTGTAATGTATCACCACTCGCGCGTGCATCACTTCGAGCGGGCGGCAACCGACTGATTTTGTCCGGTCGACCCTGCACCGCGATTTTTGTAAACAAAGTCCGGAGTGAGACAGGCCTGGTATAGGTATCAATCCCCAACTGAACTACAGCGATTTTATAATGATGAAACTCCTCCTATCGAAAAGTTCAATCAATCAAATTGACGTTATTTGATAAAGTGACACTAACTAGGCAATAAAACAAAGTGGTATTACAACCTTAACTTTGCAGTCGACTTAACTACACGTGTATTATTTTAGGTATCTGTTATCTGTGTTTGTATGCATTTTTTTAAAGTCGGTGAATCTATATGTTGGATAGATATGTATCTTCTGCGTGGTGGGCTTTGCGAAATATCCGCGAAAGTATAGAACTGACAGAGACCCATAGAATGTAGGCATATCTACTTATGCTTATACATAACGAAAAGCGTAAAGTATGGGATAAGTTTGTTTACCTAAATGTCGCTTCCAGGTCGCTTCTAGCGAGTATGCGTAGGTTAATTGTGGTCGTAAAGATTTTATATAAAAAATTACAAAAATGTATTTTTATACAAGGTATCAGTATTACGCAAAGGTTGACTGGAGGAGAATACCTTTGGCATTCGGTTCGCCTGTTATACAGTTGTTTAAATAAATAAATATTTTAAGGGTTTAATTTATGCCGTTCACCCCACAATTGCAGAAAAATCTTGATAAATATTTGAACAGTTTCGTTTGTGAGTTGACAACAACCTGGTAATATCATACAGAGGCTTTATGGTTTTAATAGATAGATTTATTATATGTATTTGCTGTTGGCACATCGCATCGTTGGAAACACATTGTAATGTAGGCACGTTAATCAATTAGAGCTGATTAAGTGGGTTGCGGGCGGGGAGCGGGCGGCGCCCTGCGGTCCGCGAGCGGCGGGCGGGCGGCGATGGTCGCGCCGTCGAGCTACTCCACAGCATTAGGCGGCCGGCCAAGTACTAAAATAGCAAGCGACATCGCTCCGCAGCAAAAATCTCAATGCACCGAGCGACCTTAAATATGTCTAAACTACAAATAAACAAAAAAGATAAAAAAACAATTACCAAATCCTTGTGCAGTTCCTTAGAAATATATGGTGTTAATTTTGTTATTCCAACAAATATAAAAAATATCCCTAAAAGGACAGATAAACTTTTCAATACGATTGAAGAACCCATTTCAACGAATGTCCTACTACTACTACTTGAAGCGACACTGATTCACACAAAACACATTGTAATTTCCTTATGTTTAATTATTGCACTTCATTATTTATATTTACTTGATACAACCTAACACATAATGATGCAGTCTAGAGAATTGAAATCATAACTAAAATTTATAGATCACGAAGAAATAAAAACGAAATTGTGATGAACAAACACGTTTCGCGCCGGCGCGAAAAAATCCATACCGAGCGGAATGTGTTGCCACCACGGCATCAAAATGCGTTCCAAAAATAACAATGAATTATTCTTGATAAATCATTGTTATTCATCTACAGCGGATATAGGTCGATGAAATATGTCTGAAATAAAGATTTACATACCCGTTTCTGAATCTGAATCAATATTGAGTGTGATGATTGAGTGATGTTAAGAATGTATCCGAATCTTCGTTTGCACATTCTTATGTTGGTACTACCTCATATCTGCCACTCTTAAAAAATAAAGGTTTTGGTGTTATAAATACAAAGGTATTTAACACCAAACAGTATTTAACATCCATCATTCGTCAGTCATTTGTTAGTATTCCTGCTAAACCTGCATATCCATACAAATTTCACACAATAGTACAATTCAAAGTCGAATTCGAAAAAGATAAGTAAAATAGTGGTTTTAGAAATTACAATTAAAAGGGCAATGTCACTACGACATTTCAATTATTAAGATGCTACAGGAATTAAATATACCTAGGTTTATACTTCACCCTAATACAATGTATTATGTGGATTTGGTATACCCCTGAATAAAAGCATCGATAATGGAAAGGAATAAAAGGCAATTAGGTAAATGGTTCTTTAAAAGTTTATTATATTTTGTGGAGACACATTTTCGTTTTTTAACAATGTTTCATATTCTTTCATAAATTTTATAGAACCACATAACAAAAACTGGTCTTTTGTTGAAAACGGTTTCAAGTTTATTACTTCATCAGCTGTAAGTTTATGCTGTGCGATTGGTTCCTGATATTTATAGTTTGTAGATTCTGAACAATTATTCACATATATATTGTATGAAAAGTTCCAGTAAGCTTTGAATGTATACAATTTTTGTCTAAACAGAATCTTGTCAACACTCTGACAACAATAGTATAAAAGGATTCTCCTCATATCAAGTTCATTGCTTAGTATTTTTTCTATAATTTCTATGAAGGCTACTATGCCTGTCCCTTGAGCGATCATTATAATTCTATTAAATTTACTATTACACAGTTCATATGAACCATATGAACCTCTCCATAATGTATGATCCCCTTGGTTTAAAGCATTTAAATAATTTGATACAAAGCCATTTTCATATATCTTAACTATAATTGAGAAATCAAATTCCTCTTTACTATTCTTATGTTTTAGAGGTGTGTATGCTCTAGTGCATGATATATCTTCTGATGATGTGCACTTAATCAGGAAATGGTCACCAGGCTTCCACCAAACTTTTCCGTCATCCCCGTTTACTTTTTTGAACTTCATAAGTTTATGTGACTCACATATTTCCACACTTTCTAGCAGTAAAAATGGTGTATATTCTAGTTGAGATATAGCATTTTCCAAATGTTCATATAAAGTCTCACCATCCTCAAGATACTTTTGGTACAAATTCAATTGTTTTTCGTAAACATCAAATATACATGGATTGCAGCCACTATTACAACAATCGTCTTTGCTTGGTTCGATGGGCTGTTTCATTTTATTTGTGTATTCTGTTGCAAGTACTTTACCATAATTGTACTATTCCCATTTGGCACCAGTCTCTCTCTAACCTGTGAGAATAACTTACAAACTAAGTACCTAGTTTGGTTTGGTAGTGACTTAGATCCTCTTTGGTAGTAACCAAGTATTCAAAGAGGATATAATTTCTAGGAAGAAGAATAACTGAATTTTTTTTAATGTGTTTCACGGCTGTGTGGAATAACTGCAAATCACTGCAAGTGGAGCAGTGTTGCCATGTCCAAAATCTGGATTACGGTCTGGATTACTAAAAAAATACGGTAGATTCTAATGCCGGTATACACACTCGCCGAGATACCCCGAGACAGGCCGAGAGCGAGTGTGTATATGGCAGTGTTGCCAGCCGGGTCTTCACAGAAGTTACCTGAAATATATAAAAAAGTAACCTTTTACTGTGATAAATAACCTTTCATATTTTTTTCCAGTGGAAATGTATTAAAAGTTGGTAGAATGGATGTTAGTTGTATTAACTTAAAGTAAATGTAATTTCTAAGTGAAAAAATGGGTCGAAATTTAACCTACCGATTGAAAGAATATTACAGAAATCATGTAAGAATATTTACATTTACCAAGTTTCCAGCTCTTTTTTCATACAAAGCACTATCACACAATCACAACAAAACTGACGAGAGCCGACTCAGACTCCGACCAAAGAAAATGTGAGATAGGTAAGCAAACATTACGTTTAAACTCCCACAAATTATTAGAACACGTTGAACAGTTAAACTTAAGGAAGTGTCTATTCGTCGGTGCGCACCGATGAATAGGACTCTGTTCTATCTAGCGGTGCGTGCGCCCCGTTACATAGCACCGGTAAGGTACAGATACACATGCTCATTAGTCGCACGAGAGCATGCGATTTTCGAGCAAGTGCTACCTATTTGTATGTGTATACAGCGCGTGCAACTAATAAGCATGCTTATTAGGAGCATGCGACTAAATCGCAAGCCGGTTGATTTTTGAGCATGCTACCTGAGGTGCGGGTGTTAGTCGTACGTGTGAACGCGTTTTCTTATTAGTGTGCGAGTTCTGAATAGATTTGTAGAATTCATTTTGCAATAAAGTTGCTTAATAGAACGTTCTTGATAACTCGGTTCACTTAAAGGAGTATAATTTTCAACTTGTATTCATTCATTTTAACGGAAAATCCCGAATATGTGTATTTGATACGCATGGTCATTACAGTCACATGCTTATAAATAGCATGCTATATCCAAGTAGATGTGAACACGCCATGAGCATGCGACAAATAAGCATGCTTATGTTTTTTGTTGCTTTTATGTAGGAAGTTAAGAATTAATGTCATTCTACAAATTCCGAAAAATCACCTAAAAGTCACCTTTTGATTAGTGTAACCTAAAAGTAACCTGAAGGAGTTAAAAATCACCTAAAAGGTTACAAAAGTAACCTTCTGGCAACCCTGGTATATGGTGCTCTCGTCTCGTCTCGCTCTCTCGCGCCTCGCCTCGTCGCTCTCGGTCGCCTGTCGGTTTTTTGCGCCGCAGTAAAAGGGTCTCGTTAGATCTCGCGACGAAAACGAGAGAGAGCATGTACCTTCTTTCATTCAGTTGCAAATTTTAAGTATTTGTTTCTATTGCTATGCATAGTAACCATCTGCTTCTTCGCCATAAATTACAAAAAATTCTTTTATGGTAAATGTGTAAGAAATTATAATAGCTCACAGCACAAAGACAAAAAGCAGCAGCAGTTTCTATGGCCATTATCGCGGGTGTCTTCGGTACAACTGAGTGTGTACAGGTATGCTCTCGGCGAATGTGTACAGCCGCCATATTTACGGTGATTGGCCCAGGAAAAAAGACGGTGTTATCACGGTATACTACTTTCAATAAAAACAGCAACTTTAGCGTACAAAATACTTCTTATTAGAAAAATTAGAATTGCCGGGTAGGTAATTCAGAATATTTACAAAAATGAAAAAACGAATAGGTACCTTTATAAAAATTAGTCTGAATCTGATCCACTAATTTTTGTACCTAATGTTCTGAATAATCTTTTAGCATTTGTCATTAGGCATCAAGGTAATGCAGTTTTGTCAGTATCTTTTGAGGAATGTTGTGTTAGATTAGAACAGAAGATTACTTTTTATAGAGCATATTACCCATCAGTTTGTTTTGTGCTTCTAGCTCCGAGGTACAACTCATCTGTATTATAGGTAGGAATGTGTTCACATCATAATACATCAATTTTGCATTTTGTTTTTGTTTACAATACATTAATTAATTTTTATTTATTTATTTATTTAACTCTTTATTGCACACACACAGATAAAATAAAAAATAATACATTAAAAGAAACACAAGTACAAAGGGCATATATTTCAATGCATAATCTAAGCAGCAATGTCACAGTGTTGCTAATATATCTTTACTAATTACAAGGAATTGTGCTTTTCAAAGTAATTACAGATATACATAAACCGCATACTTCGACTCTCACCTCATTAACTATTTTTTACTACGAAAATTACGGTAAATTTTGTCACCGTTGTCATGCTTCGACGGTAGGTGGTAGATTTCTGCTGAGTACGGCGCATTTACCGTAATTACGGTGCACATGGCAACACTGAAGTGGAGTGAGCTATGCTTCAGAGCCGTAAAACACATTATTAATAAAAAAAAAAAGTAAGCTATGGCTATGCTATCTGACTCAATAATACAATAATGAAACGAAAAAGAAATTTACGATGAAATGAAAGGACAATGAATCAGATGAATGACATTTGTACAGTAATTAAATTATTATATTAATCTATTTAATATACTATGGATTATTATCTCTCATTTTATTCGTTTTTGTGAACTTTGCTTTACCGTTTTATATATACAGCTTACTTATTTGTGTAGGTACCTATATAAACTATAAAGATTGAAGTTTGTTTGCAAAGAGTACCTATATAATTACAAACAAAGTGAATACTTTGGTGAATACAACGTAGACAGAGAAACCTTCTCTTCTACAGAATACAATCTGGCAACTTTCCGTATATTCATAGTACTCTTTGCTTTGCTGGCAACAAGGTTGATGATGAAGATGATGACCGACAGCTTTCTTTAGACAGTGGCGCCGCGACTACTTCGTCACTTAGAGCAACACGGGGCCGCGCCGTTCAAACCGTTATTTTTCTTCCTATTGTATGCGAAACATTAATTCGGGTTTTGGAATATGATTGATTCGGGTAGTAAGAGTGCACAAAAGGGCTATAAAAAGGACTTATATTTTATTAGTATCCCAGCGGAGGCCTGCTGCTGCATGCCGGGCTAAGACCCGGCAGGCGCCGTGAATGATGACAGGTCATTTTTCACATTATTCTCATTGGCTTGATGGATTGTGATGAATAAATGTCCAGCTGCCTAAAATACATTAGTGATACTCCGCTCACGTACTTTCAGAATTTCGCCCCGCAGCGCAGTGATATCTATGATCTTACGATTTACCAAGACCACTTTGTTTTCCCATAATATTAAAAGTATTTTGAATATGTGAAAGATGTCCATACGCTACATATAAAAGCGAGACAGATGGTATAGAAAATATCATATTTTCAATAGTGACTTCGTTATCATTCATTCTGGTTGATTCATAACATAATCTGTGAGATGGTGTCACAAATGAGAAACGACGATTTCGGCGGGAATTTTCAATTAATACTAAAAAATATATTTATTTCGTATAGTTGCCTATTACTATAATTCTCTTTTGAGAATATTTCCCCATTTGTTAATTAATTACTTTAATTCGTCGTTTATGAAGTAAACAATAGAAAATGTTATAGATTTTCAGTTATTCGTAACCGTCTCCCCGAGTTATTAGCGCCCTCTACACAGACGCCAGCCAAACAACCGGTTCGCTTCGGTGCCCGCCATAATATTCTCTTTGGCCATTGCGATAACGTCTGTCTGCTGTAAACAATTTTGTAAGTATTCTATTCAATTTTTGAAAGAAATTATGATTTTCTAAAAAATTTAATGTCAAATTATATTCGAGTCTTGAATTGAATAACAATTCATTTTTCCTAGCTGTGTGTAAAGTACATATTGTATTTACCTATCCTAAGCGGACTCCATTGTAGCTGTAGCGGCTTGGTCTTGGTACTCATAAAATTACTTAGCATGTTGTAAAAGCGTCACCGCTATTTCCTATTTCTGTGTGCCTTTTTTCATATTTTTTGTACGAAAATTAATTGTAAAACCGTTTTTAATTAATGTAAATGTGAATCCCATAGGATAACTAAAGAAATTATCTACGGGTCAGGCGTCCTTTTACATGGTTATTGACTTTATTCAAATGTTTTACTATGTTATATTTTAACTACACGCATTTATCATTAGTGCTAGGTAGTCATAATTTATTATTGACATTGGATTAGACTCGTAATAAATACCATTGAATTAGAAAATCAATATTTTCCATATCTATACATGTATGAAGTACGTACACCTGTGTATATGCTGTAGCCCAGTGTTCCCACAGTACAAAAGTAGTATGTCGATAGCAAAAAATAAATGCGAACTTGGTTAATTTATTACTAGTTTTCTTTTTCAGATTTTACTTGTGCCTAGCTGTACTAATTTAATTTGACTGAAATGTCTGATGATGGATCTACTGTTGTTGAGAAGAAAGGACGTGGTAGACCAAAATCCAATGGAACACAGGCGGTAAGACAAATATTAAAGGTTTTTTTAATACATGTTTATAATATGTTTTAATGTTTTCAAATATTTCGATAACAGGAAGCGAAAGCAGATACGAAGAAAAGAGGTAGACCACCAGCAGCTGCGAAGGCTAAGGAGTCCACAAAGTCGTCCGACGACGAGCAAGCGCCGGTAGCGAAAAGAGGAAGGGGCAGACCTAAGGGTTCCAAGAAAAAGGCACCTCAGAAGGCCAAGGTAACTTGATAAATTATTATTTCTAATATTTTGAGTATTTTACAGATAAACAAAACACATGATTGAAACTTTTGATTGAAAATGTAATTCAATTCCATGTAAGTTCATCAACAGGTGGACTAAGTTATTGCATACAATTTATGGCTCTATCATCAGGTTTCAGTTAGTATTTGTGTCTGTTACAGAGTGGGTCTGGTGAGGGTCGGAGCCGTGGCCGGCCGCGCAAAGAAGCCCCACCACCGAAGAAGGATGCTGCCTCTTCTGAGGAGGAACAAGACGAGGATGAGGATGATGAAGGCTCTGACCAGTAAAGTGTGTTTATCTGTGAACGTAAAACATTCACTTTAGTGTAATTTGATTGTCACGATAACTCTTGTTATGTTTAGCATTAATGGATATATTCATTTTTTACCATGTTCTTAGCATGAAGCATTTTTCTTAATTAACATTTGTGGGGTTATCTTGACAGTTCAAAATGAAATATTCTCAACTGAGATCATTTGTCTGCCCAGAGTTTACTCATGTAATCTAATGATTACTTTTATGTAATGATTTGACATGAATATAATTTTCTGTAGTAACAGCGATATAAGAAATGTACATGATTAAATATTGGGTTGACTTAGCTCTCCATAGAAATGTACAACTGTAAGGTATAATTTGTAAGACAGTCTTTTTTGTAGATTTATTCTATTCTTATACCTAAGCATTTCGTATTTGTAATCTGATTTATGTTACTATCTTGACTTTGAAGTAAAGAAAAACAATCATACAATTTTGTAGAATAATTAAGTATTATTTTCTATAATAAATATTTTCATTTCGATTTTTTTTTCATTACTTTATATTTGTTGCAAATAAACGTTGCATGTGGTAATGTGAAATGAATTGGCATTGAAATCAATATGTGTTCTCGAAATTATTATGATATATAAATTTACCTTGCTGTTAATGGATTTACATAGTCGTAGTTGTATTGGTAGTGTCAATATCAGTTTTTATACTTGGAGCTGACTGAAATTGCAACGTTTTTTTCCACATTTACTGTGTGTATGTGCGTGAATGTAAAATTTTAGAACAAAATATAAGTATTAAATTCTATAATTTTATTTTAATTGGAAGGGTCGGTGACTTACCTTGAGGTAGGTACTCCTTGGTTTTTTTTAATTGTGTAGGTTAGGTATCACATCAAGAGACAATTACAGACGACGATGGCGACTTGTTCAATCGTCACCACTACTCTCATACGTAATGCTTTTGTGATAATTAAACAAGGTGCCTTTAGATGTGTAGTTCATCTGGTTGGCAAAGAGGATATACTTTGTAATTGGCCACACGCTATAGTAACCCTCTGTCAAATTTGCACAATCATTTTATAATGTATAAAGTAGATTGACATGTTAATTTTTGACTGTACAATAAAGGTTAAATGAAGCTGACTTTACCTACAATACCATAAATTAGAATCATTGTACAAATAACAATATAATGAGAATAAAATCATGTAGTAATTTTTCAAGTTAGTTCTAAAATTTGTCTTTACTTTGGTGGTGTTGGTTGAATGTCAGCAGATGGCGCTAGTAGTCGACAAAACAGTCAAACTTTTATCCTCTTTTAAAACAGTTTTTATTATTCCTGAATTTATTTGGTTGGCCCCAATTTTAGATAAAAATCATTTTCGCCGGGCGACTTTTTAGACTACCACCTCAACACAAATCATTCGTTAAATCTACTGACGCCATCTATTGTTACTCAACCCATGAATGAATACACACATAAAGGCAGAAACACACTTTTTAAACGCAAAGCGTGCGTGTTGTGTGGTGTCATGCATGGCAGAGAATATAAAAGGGTCATGGTGGTGTCAAATCAAAACGTATGAAATCCTATGACCAGAAACACATTATGAACATGCGACGCGACGCGTATCGCTTGTTGATAATGTGTTTCTGGTCAATTGGATTTCATCAGTTTTGATTTTACACCACACGCGTAGGCGTGGCGTCCCGAAGTGGGGCGTGGTGTGTTTACAAATGTGTTTCTGCCTTACATTCGTTTTGATTTGACTTCACGCTTCTCACAGGTATACACCTACCTAGTTGACGCGTAGGATTGTGTATTTAATTAATTCTCTTTGGTTGACGCTTGCTACTTGCTCCGTGCGCTTGCTCTGCTGCATTTCATTCGTTCATCCATGTACCTGTTTGTTCCATTCATTCATTCATTTTATTCGCTTCTTCGTTCTTAGTGCGATAGTGCGTGTTTTGTGGAATTTGATTTGGTTGGATTTTTGTGCCTGCGTCATACGCATTGTGTCCGTTGAGTATTGTTACTGTTTTTAGTTATGTGATGATTATTTACAACACTTTCGTGTATATAACATAAAAATGCCTTATATTAAACATAAGTGAGCTATGTAATGTGATAACGGTGTTGTGCCTTCAAAAGTTTTCCAGCGATTTCAAAGTTTGTGAAGTGCTTTTGCTACGAATACTTTAGTGATATGATATGAAATATGTGTAAATATTGGGATTAGTCAGGAAGAACTTAGGAAGAAAGTTAAACAGGTTAGTAATTTGTTTTACCAATCAGAGATTTTTTTCCATAGCGCCCCCTTTTGTACTCTTACTAATCTTTTATTTGGAATTTGCTACGTTGTCACAGGTAGATAATCACATTGGAATGTTCCGTCACTTCACTGTGTTTACACGATTGTGGCCCTTTGATAGATACATCTAGTTCTGTGGTTACTGTGTTTGATCATTATTATTAAAGTTTCTATATAAGTGCCCTAATGTTTTACCAAAACTTTGTGATTGTTACTATCAAAAAGTAGCTATTATCATAAAAGCTATGTCAAGTGATAATCTTGTGGGTGCAGCGCATCTTACGAGATAGATTTTTTCAAATTACCTGAAACTGTTGTATTCCTTTTTAAAATTCACGTATTAAATCCTATTTATTTAATTTCCGACCCTACTGGTTTTTTATAATGATAGATAATAGATAAAATTGATATAATTATTCACTATTAGTTATGTGTCTATGAATATGATTAACAATACTTCTGTTCAAATCATAAACACAGTAATAATAATATACATATATATCTACATACACTTTTCTATACATTAGGATTTTCTTCTGTGCTATCGTAATTAAACAAGAATAGGACAATTCACATATATAACATCCAGATCGAGTCCTACTTGTGCAAAGTTGTCTGTCTCCAGTGGGAATCAAACCCACAACCTCTGGCACTCGAGTCCAATGATCAAGTCACTAGGCCAACGAGCCGGTAACAAACCTTCATACTCATAAATGCAGTAAGTTTACACAATTTGTAGGCACTTATTATGTTTTTGGCAAAGATGGTTTTCACTTACTGCGTTTGTTGTTTGAACAGAAGAATAATGTTGGTACATTATCAAGAAACAAATTTTGAAAACTGAAAACTAAGATTTTGTTCTATTCATGTTATATATATCGAATTGGAACTATAACCGTTTTTTTGTACGGTCTGAAGTGACAAAGGACAGACAACCAACCTGATAGTAAGTGGTCACTGTCACCCATAGACCTGCACCCTAAATGCCACAAGGGTGTTGCCCCCTAAGGACTAAGTTACAATGCCTCGTCTGACTGTAATTACACTGGTTCTCCTACCCGTCAGTCCAGAACAAAACAATGCTAGTATTACTGTTTGGCGTTTGAAATGGTAAGAAAATCCACCTGAATTCGGGCGACAATTCAGGTGGATTTTGCACTAGAGTCCTCCCATGTAGAGGTATTCTAAAACTAGGGCCTAGATTTGGCTAAATTACAACTAATCTCTCAACTGTAGTTCTTTGAAGTTCAATTTAATACAAATATAACATGAGATGCATGAATCATTGTGGCCTGTGTAGTGCACCTAGACTTGCTAATGAGTTTCCCGATATTAGATACAAATGATTGCCATAGATGCCATACCATGGACTTTAACCTGCTCAAATTGCATGTCTTTGTTAACTGGATGTGTGAAATCGAAAGGCAATATGAAACCATCTTTTATCCCTATAATTACAGTAAAAATGAAATAAGTGGCAAAGTTCTATACATACCAAGTCACCTATATTGTTAATTGCACATTTAAAAACTAAATACAGTAATAAATGTTATGTGTCAAGCTTATCTCTAAAAGAGATCTCTTTTTTTAAGATCTCTTTTAGCCAACCTTACAGGGTGTGAGGTGAGACAAGGCAGTAAGAGCATAAGAGCTCTTTATTATTACTAGGTATCTATAATAATAATAAAGAGGTAAAGTTTGTATGGATGGATGTGTGTTTGAAGTAATCTTTGTAACTACTAAATTCTTTCGCTGTTGGATTCTCTGTTTGAACATTTAAAATGGTTTTAAAAACTAACCATAAAATTGACCAAAGACTTTAGAAACAATGACGATATGTATTATATATTTATTGGGTTTTATAAAAGGTGTGATTACAAAATTGTTGTTCAGTACAAAAAATTATAAATATTGAATCAAAACGATAACATATAGGTGCAACATTTCTTGTCTTTACCATTATACACAGTACATAATAACAAGATATAATCACCATGGCAATGAAAATGAATGCAAGTCGTGTCATTTGTAGGGTTTTCTGGTGGGTTGGTGATCTCAGAAATGATCTTAATATACTCAGCAGAAAGCAGCTGCCCATCCCTGGTGTATTCCCTTAGTTGCCTTGACAACACTTACTGGAAGATGGGGGGTGGCCCTATTCTAGGCCAGAAACCAGACGACTAGTAAAGCTAATAAAGAATATAATATGTATAAACTAGCTGCTTCTGCTTATTAATAATAATTCCACACAGGCATAGCTAGTAATTTTTAAGGCAGAATATTTTATTTACTTATCTGTTTTATAACTCAATGCAATCTGTTGTTCTTAATAATAAAATAAAGTGGAATTTGTATGTTTGGGGTTTTATTTGTATTGAAATGAATTGAATAGGTTAAATTGAATAAACCTTCGAGTTAAACGCCTTTACTACTAAGCCAAGCAGGTGACCATAAGATGTAGTTGTACAACCTAGCAAGATCCCAATTAAGTTGAAATGTAATAGTACAAGATCGTCCACTTAGTTGCCGAGTCCCAACACGCGACAGCGGCACCGGTGTAGTCATGTAACGGTATTACGTTCACATTATAAACTAAAACTGCCTTTGGCAGATGTTACATATACATTACGCGTATGGAATGTGAGCGTAATGCGAACTTTAACATACGATAGGCTGAACTGGACATAGTGTTGCGTCTTCGACGTTTAATGCCGCAAGAATGAAGACAATTCACGTATTAATCTTTACTAAGGCCGGAAGACTACCCTGGGATACCGCTTTAGACTCCGCGCGGTACGCTGAGCTGGGGATCCGGGCGCATTAGTCCTAGTAAGATTAGATTCGCAAAATGTTGTAGAATGTAGTATATTCTTTGTCAGTTGTGTACTTGTGTCGTACAAACAACAAGGTATGATGTTTTCATAAAATATCTATAATATCTAAATATTGACATTATTTAACCGTAGCTTCAATATTTAGTAATAATTAAATGTTCTGAGTAGTAACTGCACAAGTTTCAAAGTGAATGTGAAAGAGTTGTGGCTACTTGCGTGGAACAGAGCGATTGTTTGGAACGCTCCATCTAGTAGTACATAGAGATCGTTGCTTTTAGCACAACAACTTGTAAAATACTACAAACGACGGGTCCGAACCATTTCCTGCGGCGAGACTCAACCTCTCCAATTCAACATACAGCTACCAACTGACTCGCTCTGCCACCGCCTCGCCTTCTGTCCTCTGTTATTTTTGCGCTTTAGTCAATACTCGAAGAAGTACAATGAAATCTAGGTCTGCATCATGTGGTTAGAAGCAGAAGTGATGTGACGGGAAGTCTGGGATCTTCCGACTTTGACCTAGAATCCTTTCAAATGTTAAGAAAGATCGAGTGGCTGCAAACCTTAGCATCAGATATGTATTTATTAGTATTATTTTATTAGTTAATCAATAACTAGGCATTTAGTTAAAAATGTGGTTTATTTAACAATCAGGTCATGCCAGACGGTACTGTGGACTGTGAAGTGCGTCTGCTGTATCTGACATTGTTGCTGTGGCAAACTGACATCGTTGAGTAGCAAGCCGTAATTTCTCTTATCTCGTTTGAATTGTCTCCAAATAATGCGCGTTCCGGTGCGTTTGCGTACGCGACATGCTTTGCGGGAAGTTGTCGCTTCGGTGATTCTCGCCTTTGTCGTGGTTGTTTCTTTGCGAACTATGGCTACATGGATACCCAGCTGAATGAAGAAGACAGAACACTCGGAAATATTTCAATTTTAAAAATCTTTCGATACAATTCTTGAGAAGTTTTGATACTTCCTTCGTTTAATACGTTTGGTTTTTAAGAATTCTATGTAAGTTGTACTACAGTTGAATCACTCATAGAATTCGAGAAACCAGATTGGCACCTTTAGACTTTTTTTCTTTAAAATGGTTCAGTGTTCAGGAACACTGAACCGTT
The DNA here is from genome assembly GCA_947086405.1 of Esperia sulphurella. Lineage (NCBI taxonomy): Eukaryota > Metazoa > Arthropoda > Insecta > Lepidoptera > Oecophoridae > Esperia > Esperia sulphurella. Next base: position 12,186,095 of record OX352264.1, read on the forward strand.
TTGAAGAAGGACTTCATATTCATGTCATATTCCATAAAAACCATTGAACCCTTTTAATTTTTTTTTAATCATTATTAAAAATAAAATATTTGTCTCCAGAAAGATTTTCAAGTTAGATCCTTTTTCACTAGAGGCACAGAGCTTATTATAGTTTCAATCATAGACATTTTAATTGAACGGCAAAGCAATGCTGGCTGGACGCGTAATACATAGGTATATCCTTTTGGAAATTATGGGGCCCGACTCGACACAATGAGGTTCGTCGTTCCAACGATCGTGACACGTGCCGGCACAGTACACATTTGCCATACTCGAATGCCGACTTGTCTTGAATCACTACACTCGGCGATACTACACGACACGAAAACGAAAGGATTCCTCACCCCCTTCGTGTAAAGGCTTTAAGGGCCCCGCGGGGAAAGACTATTTAATACCACAGTCTAACAAAGTTTGGTAGCATACGCGTTCTACATTTTAATTAGCCCTCTATGGGTTTTACGCGGTCGCACGTAAGTCGTCAACATAGAGCGTACGTCTACCTTAGCGTGCAGGAATAGGGCGCAAATATGAATGTCAGTGGCGCAGTTTTGTCAGTTTGTACACGTTTAATATCGAACGCAATGGAATTTAATATAATGTCTATTGGATAAGACAAAGGAAATGATTGAAATTCTTATGGCAATAAAATAATACCATTTATGGACTTATTTATTTTGACTAAGCTGTCCGATCCGACATCGGACGTGGGATAGTATTGTAAATCAAAACCTTACTTCGGAAACGGTTTAACCAATGGTGAAAACCGGATCGAAATCAGTTGAGTAGTTAACGAAATTGGACCCAAAATACTTGTAGCATTTCGTAATTGAAACGGTAAGCAAAATGGGAAAGCTAGCAGTATTCTGGGTGCTTTTATGAGGATACATTATGTAATATTCTGAAACAAATGTTTTTAAATAAGTTTGCACCCAGCCCTTACACTCCTCGTATAATTTCTCATCACCCAAAGGTTACAGTGAAATCGCTGAAATAAACATACATCAATCCTTCTACGTTCTATGTTTGATGCACAATAAATAATAATTATTTGATTAAATTTGATGATGTATCTACGTAATGAAAATAAATGCCTCAGGAGCCCGAGGATCATTTATTAAAAGTATTTAGGTTCCGTCAAAATGGTTTTATGTCGTCAATTTGGCCGTAAAGCGAGCTGGTGCCACCCGGTCGTTGCCTCAATGAGTCACAGATGCACAGCGGCTGTGAGTCAATACGGTGACTGTGATTGCGGATTTGCGACCATTTTCAGGTATTAACTTAGACGGAAAGCTATGACGTATCCTTGTCGTCGCTGCTGTCTGTATATATACCTTCATTTTTGGAACTTTTCGCATCGCACGAACACGGGCCAATTTTCGAATATGAGGTAGTTTAAGGTTGTTGATATTTTACTGCTTTTCTATAATGAGTATTTATATATAACCATGAATCCTGCAAGAAATAACTATGATACATACTCGTTCATGAGACATCTTCGTATTCATTCGTAGGTTTTATACGTTTTTAACCTCGGACCTAGTTGGCACACGCTTTCTAAATAAACCTGCGTGGAAAACACAGGCCTATATTGTTATCGATTTTAATTTTCATCACAGATAAGGAAATGGATAAATTTAGTCCGATTCGCATCTCATGAACACTACGCGCAATTCAAAAACTCCGCGCATCACTCGTTCAGTCTGATTATCGTTCGAAAACAAATGAATCATATAATGCTACTACTATTTCAATTAAATAGGTACAAATTTTACAAGAAAAAGGTTTTATAACTTCATACATTCGTATTTCAGTAATAGTGGAAGTATGAAGTGCTGTATTCATTTCTGTGATTGATGATTTTAATAAACTACTAAAGCTTATTTATGAATCGTAATATAATTTATAATTGTAGCATTCACATTTACGCCAACTAATGTTACAAGCAAATAATGTTATGAATACAATGTGTTTATGATGTGTTAGATTTCATATTCTATTGTTTGTTATGTTATGACTACCGCGCGACACGAGGCCACATTTAATTTTTTTATCGACATTAATTGCTGCAGTTGATGGATGGCCCAAATGTTGCAGACAGAATGTGCTGGTTTTCAGTTATGAAATGAGTATTTCAATTTCTCAACAAGTAATTGATTTGTTTCAGATAGTATGGCGTAGACTGGCTACACTAACTGCTGTCAGACGTTGCCGACTGGACTCATTGTTTCAACGTAAGTTTACTAAACATCAATTATCATCTTCACTGAAGTAGTGCACATCTCAATTAAGCAGTACATATTTAATGTTCGTTCGTAAAGTCTTTACGGCGATGTTAAGTAGTAAACAGTGACCTGACAGTGGGTCAGAGCGATGGTCGTCGTCCTGAATTTTTTAGTACCCCATTAAGACGCTGCTTTACCTCACGAGGCTCGGTTTCTGTTCGCTTTTCACTAGTTGATTACCTCTTTTTACTTTCTCACGGCGGTTTCACCGCAAGTGGCCGTTCTATCAACGCAGCGCTCGCGGCTCCGTAAGCCTTCAAGATTTCAAACCTGTGTTGGTACTTCGTAGTACTTTGAGAAGCCAGCCATCTTACATTTCAAGTTAAAAGGGATTCTTTCTTTACCGTATCTCTGTATCTGAGATCACTTACTACTGTTTCCATAGAATTCTTTACGCGATCGATGTTATCACATGCTAGTATGTCGGTCAGAAATGCAAGCCAGTTTTCTAAAGTTACTAAGTTTAAACACACGTCGTCGACTAAAACTTTCACGAGATTTGCCAGTAAATGGCACTTTACTATAACCAGTTTTAAAAAGTACAACGACACTGGACTTCCGTCTGTTTCTACGGGCGGAGTGTTGTGCGTATCGTATTCTGTTTGTACCGCAAGGGTTGACGCCGGAAGGTAGCCGACCGATCTGCGCGGATGTTTGTGCGCCGCCGATACTGATTTGCAACCAATTGCAGCGAGAATATTTTAGAAATATTGAAAGTACATAATACTTAACAACAACGCAAAGTGCTTGACTACTGTTTCGCTAGTTGACATGTCATTTTTAAAAGGTTTAAACTTTACTTGTTTGTGGGTGTAGGTAAAACCTTGCAAGTCAATTTTGTAGTTTTGATGAAAGTATAATATTTTGGTACCATAATAATTAATGTCGAGGGTATGATGAATCCCAGGAAAATAATAAGTGGATGTTAAGGATGGTAATACCTAGGAGTTTCGATTTTGGACTCAAAAATGTAAAGGTTCATGATAGTAGGTGATTATTGGGCATTCTGGCTCACTTTCACTCGCTCCACTCGTTCGCTCGCTGCGCTCGCACAGTGAGCTAGAATGCCCAATCGGTTTTCGCTGTTTAAAGTGAGCTAGAATGCCCAATCGATTTTGGTTGTTTGAAAGTGAGCTAGAATGCCCAATCGGTTTTCGCTGTTTGAAAGTGAGCCAGAATGCCCAATCGGTTTTAGACGTTTGAAAGTGAGCTAGAATGCTCAATCGGTTTTCGTTGTTTCGTGCGTGCCGGAATTCCCAATCATTCGACGGTTGGTTGTATTAGAACGCAAGATCAAATTATCGCAAGACGTCGATTGCGATTGGAATCATACGCTCCGCTTAACGGACTAACGGGTGACGTCGAGCGTTTTGTACGAAAAAGGTTAAGCGTGATACGTATAAAACTCTTAATGTAATAAATATGTCTACATTCTGCAGGGATCCTTGGCTCATGCATGTCAAACATTGAATTATTATTAATTACAAAATGAAATTTGTAAAACAACCGCATTCATTGCAACTAGAAAAAATTTGTTTGGGTTATTCAAAAGAGATTTCACGTCACGGCAAACTTTTACCGAATACTATTCGTTGTATTATATCTGGACCTTCCAACTGCGGTAAAACGAATTTAATTATTGGTCTACTATTACATAAAGATGGACTACATTATAGAAATGTATACCTTTACTCTAAAACACTTTTTCAACCTAAGTACGTATTTTTAGAAAAAGTTTTTAGAAAGGTGCCAGAGGTAACTTTTACAAAATTTCATGGTAATGATGAGGTTTTGAGTCCTCATGAGGCAACTTCTAATTCGATTATTATATTTGATGATGTAGCTTGTGAAAACCAAAATCATATAAGAGATTACTTTGCAATGGGTAGACACAAGAATATAGATTGTTTTTACTTAAACCAGACCTATAGCAAAATCCCGAAGCAGTTGATACGGGACAATGCTAATCTCATTATTCTTTTTAAACAAGACGATATGAACTTGAGACATGTTTATGAAGAGCATGTTAATACAGACATGAATTGGTTAGCGTTTCGAGAAATGTGTGCCAAGATTTGGAGTGTACCCTATAGCTACTTAGTTATAAACAAAGACTGTGAAAAGAGTAAAGGATGTTACAGGATGAAATTTGACACATTTGTAGAATTGCATTGATGATTTAAAAATACTATATTTATTATTATACCATCATTACAACTTAAGGCTTCGCCTGGTAAGGTATAAACATGGATAATGAACAAGCATTGAAAAAACAAGTAATAAAATCAGCTGAATCAGTTAAAAGAAAACTAAAGATGATGCGAGACATTAAAAGTAATAACGAATTCGCAATGGAATCGGTTTTTAAACCATTAACAGAGCCACTGAAACAAATTATAAACACAAAAATGGAAATACCACATAGAAAAATAAAGAAACAAAGACTCAGCTACACTCCTCTTAGTAAACGCAAGGAACATCGGGCTAGTTACGATGTTAGTGATGATGTCGAAAGCGACCAATCCAGTAAAGACTTCAACAATACAGTTTTTATGAAAAATCGTAAATCCGAGGTTTATTTTAATGACGAAGATGAAGAAAAAAGCGACTACGTCTATTTGGAACCTGATAAAGATGAAGACAATAGTGATATGGAACCTGATACTAGCGGTCTATCATTCAAATCGACTGACAACACTACTCCCATAAGAATGTCTTCAGAAAACATTCCTTTTGGGGTCAGAAACGAGAGAGAAAAACTCATGATGGGAACGTTACGTGTTTTTGTTACTGAACATAATATTTCTATTGGTTGTAAGACTTTCGCAAAAACTCCAGGGCTAATGGAATTATTGTTTAAGAAAACACCGCAATTAGAATTAATAACTGAAGATGATAAACAAAATTATAAGACTATATTATTGACTACAAATGCTCATCGCCGTGAGTATAATCCCATGAAGCCTATAAAAAGTAATAAAGGTCGAAAATATACACAAATAATTAGACCTCTATTTATGAAGTTGGCCAAAAACTGTGTGAGCACTGAAAGCATATCTCATGGATCTGGTTTGCCACTCACAAAAAAGCTGAATCAGAATGTAGATTATGTTTACTGGGATGATCCTAATGAATTAGTTAATCGATTGAAACTATTAATAGCTTCGCGAGATGCTGGAAACACAGGATTAGACAATGAAATACTATCTATTATCGAAGAGTTGCGGGAAAGTGATATCATTAATTAAATATATGCTGATATTTAGAAAGTTTTTCACAGTCTTTATTTATCCGCTGGTTGAGATAGTCGCTAGGAAATGAATATAGATAAATTTGGTCACCACGTTCATAAACGTTTGCGTTTACCGGAATCATTGGATTCACACAAGCTCTTAAAGTCAGAAAACGGAGAATTTGATTTACATTTAGTAAGGTTAAAAGGAGTTAAGGCTCCATCAGCCTCCGATGATGCTGTAAATAAGCAGTATGTCGATAATTTGCTGAATGACTATTACACAAAACATGATGTATTAGACGAACTACATAAAATAAAAACGGATATAATTAATCTCATGAGAGTAAAATTTTATATGAAAGGAGAAGTAGATCAAGCCATTGCCAACAGCAAATTAAAAGTCACCAAAAATGAGTAAGCAACAAGTAGTAGACGAAATTCACAAAGCAGCACGAAAAAATTTTAACAGACGTCCTGTAGTATTAAAAGGTATCGATGATTTATGGCAAGCTGATTTAATTGATATGCAGAATTATGGAAAAGACAACAATGGTTATAAGTACATCTTAGTCATAATCGATTGCTTTTCAAAATTTGCTTGGGCACTGCCTGTTAAAACGAAAACTAAATCTGAAATAACAAACACGTTTAAAAAAGTACTTGAAAAGAATGGGCGTATTCCATTAAATTTACAAACCGATTTAGGTAAAGAATTTTATAATGAGGATTTTCGAAACTTAACGATGTTATACAAAATAAACCATTATTCAACATATTCCACTAAAAAGGCTTCAATTGTTGAAAGGTTGATTAGAACTTTGAAAAACAAGTTATATAAATATTTTAGTTTCATTGGCAATTATAAATGGATTGGTAAACAGTTGAGTAACATACTTGACTCTTACAATAATTGTGTACATCGAATTACTAAACATAAACCAAAAGACGTGAATCAATACAATGAATCTTTAATATTAAATAATATAAAGGAATCAAGAAAATATATTACAGTAAAAAGGAATAAATTCAAAGTTGGAGATTATGTGCGAATTAGCAAATACAAAGGAACTTTTCAAAAAGGATATACCCCTAATTGGTCAACAGAAATATTTATCGTGTCAAAAGTAAATTCGACTAATCCACCGACTTATGAGATTGTTGATCAACGAAAACAGATCATTTTAGGTACTTTTTACGAACAGGAACTTCAAAAAACAAAATACCCTGATATTTACTTAGTTGAGAAAGTTTTAAAAAAGAAAGGTAATAAGCTATTTGTAAAATGGTTGGGCCTTAATGAAAGTGAAAATAGTTGGATTAACAAAACATCCATCGTATAAATCTATATAATTAGTTGATACGTATTATATTTTTATTAGTATACCTGTAATGCATGGAGGAGGACTTATTAATAGTGTAATAAACAATTTACCTTTTGAGTTACATTTACCAGGGTATAATTACTGCGGTCCCGGTACACGACTACGAGAAAGATTATCACGGAACGATAGAGGAATTAATAAATTAGATAACGCTTGTATGCAACACGATATAGCATATTCCAACTATACTAATTTAGAAGATCGCCATAAAGCAGATTTAGAACTATTGAACATGGCAAATCGAAGACTTAGGTCAAAAGATGCAGGAAGAGGTGAAAAATTATCTTCCTGGATAGTAAGTAAAGTAATGAAAACAAAACTAAAAGCAGGTGCAGGTATCAAAGGCTTCAAAAAGGTTGTCTCTAAAATATATAGTCAGTTGAAAAAATACAAACCAAAAAATAATAAGTCTGCAATTAAATTTGCCTATCTGGCTGCAAAGAAGCTATTCTCTAAAAATAATGGATTTCGATTACCGCGCGTCATACCAATTCCTAAAACAGGAGGAATTTTGCCTCTAATTCCTATATTTGCGGGGTTGTCAGCTTTGGGCACATTAGCTGGAGGAGCAGCAGGTATCGCGAAGACAGTAAATGATTATAAATCAGCACAGAAAAATTTACAAGAATCTGAACGCCATAACAAAGTAATGGAATCCATTGCTTTGGGTAAAGGTTTGTACATCAAACCGTATAAAAAAGGCAATGGTTTATTTTTACGATCGGCAAAAAACTAAAGAAAAGGCTACCTAGACGCGCGCTTACTAATTTGGATATTATAGAACATGCACATGGTATTCCATATTTTAGAGGTGTTTATATGAGAAATCAGTTACCAAAAAAACCTAAACGTATTGAATGTGGTGTTATTAATTTAGACAGCTCTAAAAACGAAGGTACTCATTGGGTAGCCTATGTAAAACTAAATAATTATTGTGAGTATTTTGACAGTTTTGGAGATTTAAAGCCGCCATTAGAGTTAATCGGATACTTGGATAAATATGATATTTACTACAATTACAATATATATCAAAGTTTTAATTCTGTTAATTGTGGACATTTATGTATAAAATATTTGAAAAACTTTTGGATAAACATTTAAAAGAACTTATCTCTTGTACTTATTGTCATTACCAAAATGACTTTCACGCTGTCTATATCGGATACTAAGGCGAGTTTAGCAACAAACTATTCGCCAAATTTACAATTAGATAATGATTATGAATGTGGTCTTTTGTATTTTTCTACATTTAATTCTATACCGAATGTAGATGATAGAAATAATAAACTATACTATGGTGACAATGAGGTGATAGAAATACCAGAGGGCTCCTACGAACTTCAGGATATTAGAGACTATTTAAAAGATAATATCAAGGATGGTTCATTTGAATTAAGGTGTAATAACAATACTTTGAAAACTACTATCTTTTGTTCGAAAGTCATACATTTTCAAAAAGAAGATTCCGTAGGACAATTATTAGGTTTTGGACCAGAAACCCTTCCCGCGAATATATTACACGAATCTCGCTTTCCCGTCAACATTCTGTCGACAACCGTTCTCCGGGTTGAATGTGACATCATTAGCGGATCTTTTGTAAACGGAAAACCTAGTCATATTATTCATGAATTCGCGCCTAATGTTCCACCTGGTTATAGAATTATAGAAGTACCTAAAAACATAATTTATTTTCCAGTAAACCAGAGTAGCATAAGTTCTATTAATATTAAAATATTAGACGTAAATGGTAATTTAGTTAACTTAAGGAACGAGGAAATTCAGTTATATTTACATTTAAGAAGAAAATGATTGACTTTAATAATAAATACTCTGCATCTGTAGTAAAAAGCAGCAGTGTGAATTGTACTCCTAAAGCAATAGCACCTTCAAAACAATTTAGAAAAAAACCATATTCAAAAAAGAAGTTAACTAAAGAAAATAAGGACTTCCTTAAACTCATAGGGCTAAAATGAGTATCCTAAATATAACAGATGGTCCAGTTTATGACAATTCAATTGAAAGTTATGAGTACTATTCATACAAACCATACGTAAACAGTTTTAAAAATAATGATGAGATACGAATACCTATAAATCAACAGGATTTGTACGTATTGCCATCGGCCAGTACCATTTACATAGAAGGAAATGTGCAAGTTTACAACCGACAATCAAAAACAAAAGTTAACCAAATTCACTTCACAAATAATCCAATATTGTTTCTATTTCAAGACATACGTTATGAACTTAATGGTATAGAAATAGATAAAATTAAAAATGTTGGTATTACTACAACTATGAAAGGTTTGTTATCGATGGGTGCGGCAGAATCGAAAATTTCAGAATGTTGGGGTTGGAACCTTGATGGTACTACAAACCACGGAGGTAATTTCTCAGTATCTATACCTCTTAATAAAGTTCTGGGGTTTGCAGAAGACTTTAATAAAATAATAATGAATTGTAAACATGAGCTTATTTTATTGCGTAACAACTCTAATTTGAATTGTATAAAATTAGGCGAGAATGAATATGTTCATGATGTTGAAATTTCTAAGTTGGTTTGGCGGGTACCCCAAGTGAAAGTTTCTGATCGTGAAAGAATTAATCTACTTCGTCATTTAGAAAAAGATCGTTCATTGACTATAATGTTTAGAAACTGGGATCTATATGAGTATCCTTTACTTCCTCAGACGTCTAAGCATACTTGGTCAATTAAAACGTCTTCTCAGTTGGAAAAACCACGATATGTAATATTGGGTTTACAAACTGATCGTAAGAATCAAGTAACTAAAGATATGTCTCAATTTGACCACTGTCATTTACGTAACGTTAAAGTGTTTCTGAATTCAACTTACTTCCCGTATGAAAACCTAAACGTTGATTTTGCCAACAACAATTACTCTTTATTATACGAACATCACGCAAAATTTCAGCAGTCGTATTACGGACGTCGACCAGACCCTTTATTAAACTTTGAAAATTTTAAAAATAAAGCGCCATTGTGGCTAATTGATTGTAGTCGACAAGTAGATAGCGTTAAACCTGGGGGACCCATAGATGTTAAAGTGGAAATTGAGTGTGTTTCAGACATTCCGAACAACACCACCGCTTTCTGTCTAATTATTAATGAGTCCATTGTTGAATATAAACCATTGACTAGTACAGTAAAGAAAATATCATGAGTAACAATTTCATATTCGTGGATATACAAGGTTTCAAAGATTACAATAATGTGTTTATTATTAAAGAACTAGCCCTGGTGACAAAAGAATATTCTCAGACCTTTTTAGTCAAACCTCCTTACGCTTTTTCGTATTTAACAACAGAGGAGAAAAAACAGGTCGTGTGGCTAGAAAGAAACAGGGGTATACTTTGGAGAGAAGGCTTTATTGACTATCGCGAATTTAAAAGATCTATTATTTTACCATTGTTAAAAAATAAGATCATAATCGTAAAGGGTCAGGAAAAAGTAAAATGGATGAGAGAATTATGTAGTGACTGTAATGTTATTGATGTTGGCGTAAAAGGTTGTCCCAGTTTCGTAATTTTATATAACACATTTTGTATAAATAATACTTATAACTGTTTATCTCATAAAAAATATTGCGCATTAAAAAACGCAATTACCATAAAAAAGTGGTGTTATGAAAATAATATAGGTACTTAATTTAATTAATCGCTAAGATCAATTATTTATCAATTATTATTGTTTCATAGTATATTGCCAGCTTTGTATTGTGTTTTGGATACATGTAAATAAAATAATAATAATAACTTCTCTTTTATTTTATTATCGACAAAAAAACTATGTAGACACCATTTTAATTAAGCATTGTATTTTATACAAAGAAAATATTGACAAATAGATATAAGGATTAATAACCTATCTAAAATAGACAGATATGACGCTCTTTATTATGTCAAAGTAAGTCTAAGATGTAGAATTCAGCCCTTAATTATTTATTTACAGTATAACGTGGTACAAACAAGTAATTTATTAAATAATTGAAACAAGCAAGTAAATTATTACATGTAAATAGATTACAAAGTAGGTGTTATTTTTATTCAAATATCTAATCTTAAGCTATACAATCTTAAACATAAAATAGGTAGTTAGGTAGCCTTGACTTCTGACAGCAGTCGTATTCGTAATTGTGTTCCACATTATGGATTCTGAAAGTTAATAAGAATAAAATTAGTTTAGAACCATAACCGTATAGAATCAATCCATAACCAACACTATTAAATAACAAAAAAAATAAGTACCTTGCACTTTTCGGCTCGTTCTCCAAGTTGCGCGCTTATCTGGTACAGAATTCGTCTTATTTTATATAGGACGCTATCACCTTCTTCATATACCACATATTGCGTCCTGGCTTGTGACCTCATAACGATTTCAGTTTCAGTTTCATCTGCACTATACACTTCAATTTTAACTACATATTTCGGTATTCCTCTGTCATGTACCGCGATGTAACTGGTTTTAGCGTTTTGTAGCTGCTGATTTCGTAACATTATGATATGAAATAGGATACTTGAATTGATTAATTAAAAGCAAGAGAATTGAGAAGACGCGACGAAGGACTGGTAGCGAATGATGGTTATAGTCAATATTTCTAGTTGAGTCTTGTATGAAAAACATCGTGTGCGCGACGCGGCTCGAGTTACACCGCAGGCGCAAAGCTAAAGACAACAGACATGATCAAACTTGAAAAATAATGTACTGAATCAGCAGTCTCAGCTACATAAATAACAATATTAATTGTATGTAATATATAGGTAAATTATGTAGGTAACGCTTCCTCTGAAAGAAGCCGAAATAAAATGTATCTACCTATAAGTGCGTAATTGTATCTATCTCGGTATCTCAAAACAAGGGAAACATAATTAAGATATAAACAATGAAGATGCAATTTAAAATAATAACAACAACAAAAATTATAATTAATACAATTTATTTAAAAAAAGTAGGTAACTCATACATTTTGGTTAACCTAATATAATACAGGTTATACTCCTATTTATATAAGTATCTTATGAAATAATCGCAACCCAGAACAGATATTTCTTGTTCAATTATAGAATTAACACATTTGTTACAGTTTAAAACTAATAAGATATCATCTAGTGATGAAAGAAATCTATTTTTTAAAATTTTATCGATATTTCTAACAAACATTGTAGCTTCAATATAATCGTTTTCAGTCAAATTTCTTAATCTTACGTGTATACAATGCGCAAAAATATTAATTGCTTCACACACTAGGTACAACATATTTATAGAACAACGTTTATCACAAAACATTAGCTGGTATAAAAAAAGTTGATAAAAGCGGTCATGGTTGGTCACATATTTACCAAATAACTCAAATTCTTCATATATATGCCCCCATTCTTCTAATGTAAAAAATATATCACTATTTTCACAAACTATGTGAACTTGTGGTGCAAAATTGTCTAAAGCCCATAAACCGGTGGTTATCTTAACACCATTTGAATGTAAATATGTATGTTTTGAAATTATAACGTTGTATAGATAACTTTCAGCCATTACTAGAGTAATCAGAAAAAGTGAACAGTTTCTGAGGCACCCAATTAAAAGAATGAACAGTGACCCCAAGCGTATGTAGTAATATTATCTTCTAATATTCTACGTTTATCATCATTAGAAGACAGAGCGATTTTATTTATTTCTTGAGTAAAAACTTGATGCTTAAGGGACTTGAAAAGAACGTTTTTTTTACGTATTACTTCATTTTCCTTCAACACTTTATTATAATCTTTAAAATGTAAGTCATTTGCGACGTACTTCTTAACTCCCTTTGCTTTTTTAATTTCTCTCTGTTCTGTCTTTATGCAATATAGTTTAGAACGCAGTCCTACAAATTCCAAAATATGCTGCCCTCCTAATTCGTCTTTGAACAAACCAGGTATTTTCTTATTTATACATTTTATTTTATACTTGTTATTTTCAGGATAGTTACTTGTATCGAAATATTGTATAAAATTTCTCTTTAAATCTTTATAAAAATTCTCTGTTTCTATTGAATACAAATAACTGTCAGTATCCATGTAGCACAGTTTGATTTTTGGACCATAAAAAGGTTTCATAACCGTATAATGAAAGTTGTACATATGACTCTTGGATAATTCTAATACAGTAAATCCTATGTATATAGGTTTATCTAGAATTACCTTTTCTGGTTTCATCTGAACTGCCACAAAGTTTTCAGTAAATACAGTTAAGCTATGAAAATTTGGTTTCGCAATTAATTGGTCAGCAGTGTAATATTTCTTGGTCTTATTTCTTTCGTCACACCATTGATTAACTAATTTGACATCCAACCTATTTTCGGAATTCTCTAACGTTTTCCCAAATATGCTGTTATTCAGTAACTTAAAAAAGTCTTGCTCAAATGTAGATTTTGCATTTTGCCTTAATGATGTGTTCAAATCTATATACTGTTTTAAAAAGGGACTTTGTCGGAATTGTATAACCCGATGTATTGCTTTTAATTTAAGTCCATGTTTTAAACATGTTTTTAAATGTACGTAATGTATAACGTAGTGATATTTATCGAATAAATTTGGAACCAATTTCGGTGTTTTAGAACCTGGAGGTATATATTTTTGTGGGCAAAATGGAAGATCATTATGTAAGTTATGGAGTTCATCGGGGTATTCAAGGTCAACTTCTAAGATATAACCATAATCACTGTCATCTGCAATTTGACATATATTAAGACTGGTTTTTTCTACATTATTTAGTAATTTAAAATCTGAGTGTGGCAAATATGCACACATTGCGTAACCATATAGATTATTACAGTCCATATAGATTAAATAATTATCTGTTTTACTTGGATCGTAGTTAAGAGAATATTTATTATTTGATGCCGCGTATCTAGTAGAACACAAGCATACCCCACCGCGAATACCGTTTTGAATAATTCTAATAATTTCTAAATCGTCGATAAGTTCTAACTGGACTCTAGTCTTAAGTAACATTGCGTCAAAGCTTAAGCTTGGGGCAGTTATGTAGAAAGCAGGGTCTAATTTATAATTAATTCTGCATGTGCGTCTAAAATTTTCGAACACATCTGCAAGCAAAATAACGTCAGATTTAAGATATAAGTCTGTGTACTCTCCTAAAGATTTTATATTAAATGCTCTCCAAATTTGAAGTGCATGATCATAATCCGTATCAGAAATTGATTGATTGGTTAAAATATTAAAAAACTCCTCTCGCTGCGGTAAACACTCTTGGTCATATGACTCCCAGTTCTTCATATAGTCATACGGATATACACCTTTTCTTCTTAATAAATCAAAATGGGGTTGGTTAACGAAGAATCGCGATAAATGAATGAAATCTTCTTTATGCAGATTTTCTACTAATTTTTCTAAACTAGTGCCAAGAAATTTGAAAGAGTCCACAAAGCGAACGGCAGCGTATTGATCCTTCCCGATTGGAAAAAATTTTGTGAACGAAATGTAGTTTTCTTTAGTTTTAGCTATGACTTTTAACTGACCTAGCATTTCTCCTAATTGACATATGAATAAATGAGAGTCGTATCCTGACAAATTATGAAAAAATACCGGAACAAACTTCGGTAATTTGAACCGAATATTGCAGTAAGAATGCGCAGCTCCGCGATATTTACCGGTGAGATGGCAGTGGTCTTTAACTCTATCATCAAACAATAACTTTGAACAAATGCAACAATCTCGCGAATTTGTAAAGTTTTTTGAGTCTTCTTCTGTAAAACTCATCGCAACGGGATCGTTAAGTGTTTTAAATATATTAGAGACATCGTTCTGAATATATTCAAGAAATTTTGTAACGCAATCTTTTCCACGATAACACACAAACTTATTAAGCGAAGGATTATACGAACATACAATATAATATCCAAACGCGGCAGGCACATGCCTTTGTAAACTTTTTGTCAATCTTGAACTACTCGTTTCAAGATCTGATTTACAAGTCTCTAGAAAAGACTCGAAGTCAGCGTAAATAACAAAAGGCATGTCTTGCATCCTATCATAGTTCCTAAATTGTATGAAAGAACCCTTCTCAGGTAAAATAGTAGCCACACCACCGCAAACGTGATGGGCTAATTTGTTTTCGCTGTTGAAAAATAACATACATTCATCGCAAAAATATATTTTACCATGATGTTTCGTTAATTGAGGTCTTATCAATCGAGATAAGTCTTTAATTAAGCAATAATGTGTGCGAGGGCCATTCTCCAAAAATAATAGATTGACATGATGTTTCTTCCGCATCTGAGTTTTGTATAATGGTCCGATTATATTGAATCTTTTATTTAGACCATAGATATTAACGCTGATGTTACGATTATTCTTTTCAAATATTTTTATATCTTGAAAATTTACTGGAAACGACATATTGTTCAAATTTAGTACTTTTTCAAAGTTTGGGTACGAGCTGATTCGGTCCGCATTAGTTTTAGCTGGGAATAGGGATGCCATTATACACCATACAAAACAAAAATTATCATTGTTTTTTATGTTAATGCATGCTTTCTTCATTTTTAAATATTTTGGTAACTCAATATAGCTAGAAGCTCGTAGAGGTGAATATTTGTTAATATTTACCTCCAGGTACAAAGTCCTTAAAAAGGACCACCCACTGTCTCTCTCTTGAAATCCATCAACTTTATTAGATATTATTTCAATGACCTTCGCAAACATATCATTAAACTCATAATGTTTATGTATACAAATATTTTCCGTTGCGAAAGATTTAATTTCAACCATATCATTTTTCGGCAGCGAGAACTCTGCAAAAAGTTCAAAGTTTGCTTTTATATTATTGTGCTGAGCTATCTTCGCAGCGATCAACTGCCGCACGGGGCGGCGCACGCGCCTCAAGAACTCGCCGGGCGCGGGGGCAGCCGAACGCTCGCTCTCGCTCCCACAATCGCTGTCGCAGTCCGCCTCACTACCCCCACGTCTCGGCCCCGACTGCCGTCCGCGTTCCCGTACCCTAAAACTAGCAATTCGGTTTCTAAATGCTGAACAAAGTTTTTCAACATTTGGACTTATTTCGATCGAGTTATTATCTTTATGTAAACGACTTCGGAGGTGACCCGAAAAGGCTTTACTTTTGATGGTTAGATCACAAACAGTACAGAAAATGTTTCTGCCTGCCATGGTTGAGATATTTTTGTTCTAGGATGAAAACATTAATTTTAACACTTTACTTCGATGGTCTAGAGGCTAAAAGGCCTAACTTGTTTATGTAATTGAAAATTTAAAAAGAAATAGAGAATATAAAATATGTGACCGATTTCTGGTTTGTATTAGTACCTACCTAGGTTAATTAATTAAATTGTATGCAGTTGAAAGTTTTTAATATATTTAATATAAAAACCACAAAGTTATTTTAATAAAAAATATACAAATTAAATTATTTTTTCTTATTAGAAAAGAACTGCCCGTCTTCCTTGAACCTAGTTTTTGCCGCATTAATGAATTTCTTCAAAAAAATTAGCTCATCAGCTCCCGAACCAACTTGATACTTAAGAGTTATTGCAGCTTTTTCCCACCTGTCCTTCGGGTCGACGCGCAGGATGTCTCGCGTGTCGTACACTCTCAGCTCCACGAACTGGTCGCCGGCCAGCAGGGCGGTGCGACGCAGCACGCCGTCGGCTACGCGCCGCGTCAGAGCAGACGTGAGCGGCGGCCGCTTGGAGGCCGCGCGCCGAGCTTCCTCTTCGTCCTCACTGTCGTCAGACAGCAGGGACCACTCGCGGCTTCCTTTTTTGCTCACAGCCGATGACGATGGAACCTGCTTCGTTCTCAGCTTTTTAGTCTTCGGCTTGGCGGGCGCGGCAGTCGATGGCACAGACCTGAAATAATAATAATAATACAACGTTAATCTAATAATAATAGCGTAAAACAAAGTCTCTCTCCGCGTGTGTCTGTGATTTTGGATAAAGTTCTTAACTATTTTATAGTGAATGAATAGGGTAGGTTTTATAATTATGATTTCAATATACAATCACTGTAAGTACGAGACCGAAGTGGACGACTCCATTATTTGTTACATATAGCGTCTCTGATTGAATAAAAAATAAAATATTTGGTAAGTACTACAACTAACCTTACGTCACCGTCGTCATCCGAATCAAACGCGCACGATTTTCTTTTACTGGCTTCTTCCACGCTCCTCTTACTGTAATACTCGGATTCAGACCTGCAAATAAAATAAACCCTTACTGTTATTTCGAATAAAACATCATTAAAACTTAACTGATGAGTAAAATATTTGTGAAATTCTTGTTTAGTACAGGGAAATGATAGTTTGCGACTAGATAGGTATATAATGTTGAAAAACTTTATTTATTTAAAAATGAATAATAATCCAAACTTACGAACATTATTGTTTTCGCGAAGATGCGCACGCTGGTAGAACTGAAGACGGCGGGGAGGGGTAGCGGGGGCACTGGACACTGACGATGCGCGGAAACGAACTAACGACAACCACGTACCGAATCAGAAAAGACAATAAAAAATTTGAACAATATTCAAAGCGCTTTAATGATAATAAAATTATCAGGGACTAAAAACCTTCGGACAAACAATTAAAATGCAATAGTGATTATTGCACAGGAAGGTAAAGAAACCAAATTACATTTATTTGTGTCTAAGTAAAACGGAAGCGGTATTATTGCTATAATGCGATCACTTCCGAGAAACCTTCGGGTAAAGAAATAAAATAAGCTTATTAGGTGGTGCGTTTTTGATATAAAATCTGATACATTTAATAACGTAAAATGTATCTGCTTCCAATAATATGCATACATACATCTTCTGTAATAAAATCAACATTGACTGAGTATCATTGCAAGTAATTTTATTACATATTTATGTACATGAACATGCTACTTCTACTAGGAAAAGTACTAACATTTTTACGTGACTGCACACATGTAATAAATGTTTATGCTTGTTTAATTGATTAATTTTTGATGAAAGTTCTGTGAATTGTTTAATACCCCTGACATTTTAATCAGATCAGCATAAAACTGTGTATGGAACATAGGTAAATAAGTGACACATTGCGGTGTATGTGAACTACGATTCGCGGCAATATCAAAAGGTGACGGTCGTCATTTAATACTTGGCTATGTTAGGGCGAGTACTCAACTTAAAGTAGGTACACAACAATTAGTTTAACTAGATTCTTTAACTTTGTAAAGTTATTATGAATTATGATTCTATTTTATAAATATGTAATTCTATCGTAAGATAACAGACTGTTATAGGTAATTAAGCACCTAAATTATTCTTATAGGTGCTTATCCATTATGTTTTTAGCACTTACCCATTCTATTGATCTCTGTACAATCATTATTGCACATTATAAACTTTGTACGTCTATCATTGGTCGCGTTACTGAAATTTTGTAAATATAAAATGGAGTATTAGATAACATTATATAATATTTAAATTGTTGGAACTTAATGTCACACTAAATTTAATCAATGTGTACATACCTCTAATACGTCGTAACCATGCGCAATGTAAAATGAAGTTTCAGCATTTCAAGTACAGTCGTGGGAATCATTGTAATGAATAAGTTATTTATTAACATATTGCATACTTAGTAATAATCGCGATTAGGACCATGTATTATAACAAACACTTTAATAAAAAAACATAAAACATCATGATGATACCGGAAATCATAAATCAGCGAATTGGGTGTTTTCGAAACTATTTTAAAAAGTCAATTAAACAAAATCGATTAAATTATAGTGCCTACCTGCTATTGAAATATTATAACTAATACCATTACGTATTCTCCTGTTTTTTCTTTGACTGTACGTCGACATTCTTTTGCTTTGATAAGCGCTCTGTGCGCGCTCGGTACTCAAGTAACACAAGAACATAACATAATGCTCGTAACGTAATATGTAAGTATTAGGGATCGCTACATAATTTGTAAAACCCTTATACAATTCTTCAATACTCATACTGATTTATTTCAACCTTTTGGGACATTGAGAACTCTAGGCTAAGTCGACATTGTTTTGTTTCACATTTATGAATCAATGTAAGAATGTTAGTTCATTTATAATGAACTTTTGAACGGAGACATAAATTTTGTGTTCTTTGGTATTTGCGGAGTTACGTACATGTATGTGATAGAGATAAAATGCAGATATACCTGCGCGTTAGTTAATAAACTTGAAATATTAAATGTAATCAACCAGGATGAATAGAAGAGAGCTTATAGAGCGCAAAGTATTGTAGTCCGCAAAACTCAATTATTTTACCATATATGTGTTTTTCGCCATACTCATCAAGTCTAGGGCCTAACTAAGTAAAAATACATAAAACATTCGAGTAATGTGACATTGAGAAATGATTTCGATATACAGAACCCTTTATTAATTAATTGGTAGCATGTTTGCATTGACTCTTTTATTTTGTAATTATTATTGTAAATTGCAACGCGGTGAGGAGCCACGTTTATTGTTGTGTTATTTATGGAAATTGTAACTCAGATACAGAAAGCTGGTTCAAGGTAAAAATAATTACTTGAGATGTTTGGCTTTAACTTTGGGCTAACGGTACGACCAAACGGGCTGGGAACAAATTCCTTAAGCAGATGCTAATGAGATAGTTAAATGTATGTATTGTCTTGTGAAGGAATGAGGTTCTTGGTGCTGTGACTTTAGGAAGTCCTTGCTAACGGTACGACCAATCGGGCTTGAACAATTCCTTGAGCAAACGGCGACAAGATAATTGATTATAATTGTCTTGTGAAGGAATAAGGTTCTTGGTGCTGTTAGTTTAGGAAATTCTTTATAACGAACTGCACGACCAATCGGGCTTGAACAATTCCTTGAACAAGCGGTGACAGGATGGTACCTACAAATAGTAATTGTCTCATGATGGAATAATGTTTCTAGGTGCTGGAAGCTTAAAAATGTTAAAACCTAAAATATCTCTCTGTTAGCCTTAAATCAGATTTCGTAATGTATATATAAATGTGAGTAAAGTGTGATCAGAACAAAGTGCACGCAACATAGATTCTCGTACATGTGAGTTTATTATTTTATTAATTTTATATTACATAACCTAATTTCGATTAGCTCGTTATACGTCGCATACACAAACATAATCGCGTTCAGAGCGCTACACAGGGGCGACTCGCGCCTCGACTCCAACCGCGCGTCGGACGGCGAACATAGCTTGGTAATCGTCGGTACGTAACCCAACGCGCACTCAAACGCGTTCCGTTCGAAACATACAACAGGTTTTAATCGACGATGTTTGCAATCGTTATTGGACGTGAGTCGCTTTTGTCAAGATGTTCTAAGTCATGCGATTATTTTAATACAAACAAACGTCGGAAACCGATTGGGCATTCTGGCTCACTTTCAAACAGCGAAAACCGATTGGGCATTCTAGCTCACTTTCAAACGTCTAAAACCGATTGGGCATTCTGGCTCACTTTCAAACAGCGAAAACCGATTGGGCATTCTAGCTCACTTTCAAACAATCAAAATCGATTGGGCATTCTAGCTCACTTTCAAATGACGAAAACAGATTGGGCTTTCTGGCTCACTGTGCGAGCGCAGCGAGCGAACGAGTGAAGCGAGTGAAAAGTGAGCCAGAATGCCCAATCTGTTTTCGTCATTTGAAAGTGAGCTAGAATGCCCAATCGATTTTGGTTGATTGAAAGTGAGCCAGAATGCCCAATAATCACCTACTCATGATACCACTCCCACACTCTTAATCTTGATGGTCTGATGAAGAACAGAAACATAACAACTGGAACTTATGGCAATACTTAGAAGCTTCGGTCTTGGACTCAAAAGTTAAAGTTCATGCCATGGTGCAGCTCCCACACTCGTAACCTGGTCTGATGAATGAATGAAGATTGTTTGTTAACCTGGTCTTCATCAGACCTTCAAGATAATTAATGTGGGTGATACATCATGACATGAACTTTAACAGTTGAATCCAATGAATGAATGAACGAACCAAGGGTGTTTATCAACCTGGTATTTATCAGACTATCTAGGTATAGTGAGTGTGGGGGCTGCACGATAAACCTGCACGTTTGTGTCCAAACTCGAAATTTCTTGCTAACACTTTTTCATAAAAAATAATCTAAAGATATTGCGAGATTTAATATTTTACTCGAGAAAATAATGGGTATGGTATACATGAAATACAACAGTTTCCATGTACTATGGTTTTATACCGGTTTAAAACTCTCGCTTGGGTCCTAATAAATGTATTATCAAAATTACCGCTGAAACAGATATATTTATGTTGAAAAAACAAAGCTAGAAGTAAGCTAGATGCACATTGACGGACTGCATTAGAAAAATATTAACTTTAATTAAGAAGAGATATACTTTCTTACTATCTTTTTAATGAAATGATTTTGATTTGTATCGAAGGTTCAGCTTAGACGTATTATGTTATTTATTCCAAGCGTTTATCTACAGCTTTTGTAATAATATTGAATAAGCTTGATGCATCATTGAATTGGCTTGATGTTTGTTAATTACACATTGACGTGATGCGTGGGGGGAACAATGACCGTAGGGCGCTCGGGTAGGGGGGCGTCACCACACCATGTAACCAGCATTGGCGCAGTGGGTACATCGTCGCGTCAGCGGAGCCGATTGCTACTAATTCAATTACTGCAAGTGGAACGCTGGTGCGCGCACTGACCGCTTTACACTCACTCTCTAACCGAACTAACATAATACAAATATTTGCGTTGTGAAACGTGGAGAATGAGCGAGCGCTCATGAATGGGTAACGTTCGAACCGTGCCTTTTTATTTGTTTTAGTTACGTGCGTGCGGCCGCGTGTTCTGCGACGATTTATGTTTCCGAAATTCAAATTTATCGCATATTGTTTCATGTTTCAGAGTTCTGGATCAAATTCGGGACAGCGCGCTCGGTATGCGTGTCTGTTTAGTCAGTAATTTGGCGTATTTTTCCTTTTTAACATTCGAAAAGTCAGCATAATGTAAATTCGATTCTCTCCCACTCTACGCTAAGTCCTGTATAATGCAATTCAAGCTGATATAAATGTGCTATTAATAATATTGCATTTCGTTATATCATTTCGTTCGTTATCTTATCATAGTTGATTTGCGGTCTTCTAACAGCATAACATACAAACTAATCTATAGTGGTGTATGTCTATTGATTCACGCATTTCAACTGATTTCGGCTGTTTCGTACTAAAAAGTAAAAGGTACAACTGTAACCTCTTCTTTGTAACCGGTGGGATTAAAATAAAATTGGCCAAAGGACTTCAAATAGGAATTTATTAATTAGAAATTTGAGGAAATAAAGAGCACTAAATAAGATAAAAGGGTCAGTGGGTAGTACGTTAAAACTTACAGCTCGTTTGTCACAATTAGTGCAAGCCTAATGAATTAATAAGCTCGCTATTCTAAGAGATACAGATATTATATACAGTAATTCAACAAGAAAGTAGATAAGGGCGCCACACGCTTATAATTATTCAAAACCGCAAGCGTGGACGGGGAATATTACAACTAGAAGCTACTTAATCTAACTTAAAATATACAAAGGTATTTCATATACTACTAGAGGGGTAGGCAGAGACGATTTGCAGAATAGATTGACGCTTGTAACCTAATACATTGTAGGATTGCAACCTAAGGCGAAACCAAGTTACGGTCACCTAGTGGTGCAAACACGAGAGAGTCACTTATAAAAGAAATTGGATTTGTCTACACCTTATTTCGGGTGCGTCGGTGCAGCGGCGTCCTGAAGGATGAGGTTCTGTCTCTCCCCGGATGAGCCAGCTGCAACTCGAAGTCTCGGGCCGCGCAGTATGGAAGGTTGCTTCAACTCGAAGGACGAGTAGATAGCAATGTAGTTAGTAGAATAAAAGAAGAAATCAGCTGTGGGACAAAGTAAGTCCGTTAAGGCATAGCCATACAGAATCAGGAGGTCTTGTCGGAAAATGCTATTAAAGAACACTTACCCAGCCTTCTGGAGTCGAGAACACACAGAATTTATTGCACCACGATCACTATCCTTTTAGCAGTAGGGATCGAACGGCCTCCACTATGAATTATCAGCATTCGTAATGAATAGATTAAAAGAAAAATAGATTCAAGAAAAATAAGAACGAGCAATCCGTCTGGTTGCGTGGTTGATTCCAAAAGACGCTTCCCTACATCCGTCACATGTACCTTTGTGTACGTGTGTACCGGATGTAGTGAAGATTTTCTAGAATCTTCTGGCGGGAGGTTTGATATTTACATACATCATTCAATTAAAGATTGATATTTACTTGAGAGAGGGAGAAAATGTTTCTAAGCAATATGCTAGGGTTTATTTTAGATAATAAGAAGCTAGTTATTTAAAAAGAACAGATGATTACATGTTTACATATTTTTGCCGGTGGCTACCCTGATACGATAAACTTTGAAAGCAGGTATAAATGAATATTATTGTAGTGGCTTCTGTCACTACGGTATGTAAAGCAGGATGGAGATACGGTATGCCGCATGTGTGTAAGAGAAGAAGAATTTAAAATAACGCTTGCTGTTCGACATAGCGTGGCGTTGGTGTCGATCTGAGAAGACAGCTGTCAGTGTCAGTGTCAAATGTATTGTTTACAAATATTTAACAACAGAACTTGCTATGAAAAAGTTTAAAGTAATTTCATATATTTTGATTGTGTGGTTAAAAGTGTAGTTTAGTGTTTGTGGCAAGCGAGCATGGATTTAAAAGGAATCTGGAGTTGAGGTTAGTTTACATACAATAACCAAAATGTTACATGCCAAAACGTACATGTTACACAACTACAATGCCGTTTAAATACCGGCGAGGTACTTAATTGTACGTAGTGATGTGTAATTGATATCAATACCAAAATAGGGTTAACCGAACGTGTGAACGTTTCGTTACGCCGGAAATGGTGCTTGATATTGAAACGGGCAAATTATTTAACACTCAACCCGCCGACTTGCAAAACTGATTCGGTAAACAATAGCCTGTAATGGCATCTCTTGCTTTTGTCTGAACATCAATGGCGCAAGACCGGTATTGTTTGAGATTATCTTTTTATCCAGCTACTTTACTATTTCGGCTGTTACAAAATTTTAATAAGGTACCCATTTTTTACACGACTTCGTAACATATTCGGGCACCATCTGCATTTACATGAAATATTTGATTTAATTTTATTTATTTGAAAATCTCACACCACATAAATTATAATTTAAAAGATAATTAAAATTCTTTACAATGTTTAGAAAGAAATCCACGCAATAATAGATGGATCAGTTCTATTATATTCGTAGTAAAAGGGTGTGTAACGTAATCGGGGCCATATGACAGATTTCCGTGTCAGGTTCACCATTGAAGGGAGCCTGCGTGAGTTTGAGCGGTTCCTATTGCTGGCACATGCTCGTACCAGGCGCCGATCACCCTTCTATACCGGCTTGTGGTCGATATACACTACTATGTACCGTGTAACCACCCACAGTAATCCCCCTGTCAACCGGAGAATGACTCGATACTTCTCTTTGTTATCGCCCGCGAGTCCAACAGCGCTGCGCTGCGATGTAATCGCGCGATTCGCAATCCCGTTTTCGTTGAGAGTGAACGCGTCCGGTCACGGTTATTTGTTCGGGCGCGAACACTGACGGACTCCGTGTCGCTGCCGCTGTCGTCACAGTTTTCTCCCAGCCAATACTTGCGACTTCGCGATTCGTGGCTTGGCATTATGGCACCCGCCACTGGGCCACCGGCGGCGTGCCAACGCGCCTGGCTCTCTCTGACGCACCGGAACGAAACCCGACTGCAATCTATTGCCCTACTATCACTTTGCCAACAGACGACTCTCTAAATCACTATAATTCTCCCGACGATGACAGCGATTAAATTCTTCTCTCCATTTGGTGAAATTTGATACGATTCATTCTCCGACGCTTCACTGATAGCATTCTAATGTGACACTCGATATCACGAGCAGTATTACAATGTAATACAATTCTACGTGGAACTGAGTCACTTCCAGTTTATAAGGAATGTACACGTCTCGAGCAGGTGCGCTTACCCTTGATACCGAGTCTGCTCTCAGCGCAATTATTGCACAATGCCTTGTAATTTATCACTTTAGCAGTGAAAACACCGCCTTATGAGCTTGTAACATTAGTTTCGGTGGTTTCTCACGACTGCACGACGAACGGTGTCTATGAAGTGTGCGTATATATCTGAATGTTCAAGTGAAAGTAACAAATCTGTGCAACGCATGATTGTTTATAAATAACCCTTTTGAGTACCTTCAAGAAGCTGTTCGGGTCGGAGACTCGTTCGCGCGCGTGCCTTTTCTGTGAGTCATTCGTACCTTTGGCTCGGTACCTCTGCATAACTTAATAACAATGCAAACTTTGTGCATCTATGATGTTGATGCCTTATTAATTAATTATGTAGTTACTATTTTAAGATTAAGTCGGCTATGAGTAGAATCGAAATGGTGACTATGTAGACAGAAGGCATCTAAATTATGAAGCATCGCTTGACTGACTTTGTATGTCGTTGGTCACCTAAGTCGCCCTCTGACTGATAAAGGTGATCTAAAGACCCGTTGTGCGTGTAACGACGTTGATACAAAAGCCGGTTTTAAAATGTCCCTCTAAAGCTATCATCGAGATAAGGCGCGAGCTGAGACCGACCGGAGCGATGTGAAGACGAGACTGCACAGTCAATTAGTATTGCGTGTCAGACTATAACCGTACTGGTGCGTTACATAACACACAATATGGGAGCTTCAACACCGGGACGATGTTCTCAGGCCTGTTGTTTACCGTGGCTGCGGATGGCGCTCATCTTACGCGATTCCCGTAACTAGAGTTGCAAACACGCGATTATATGAATGGAACATCCACATCTCGTCACAGGCAAAGTTATAGTCCAATTTGCGGGACCGCTAGAAAAATCTCGTCGTTAAAGTGCAATCAAAATAATGGTTGAGATTGCCGTTGCGCGACCGTTGAAACACCATGTAATGTCGCGAGAGTTTAAACCCACTTAGATAAAGTATAGTTTAGAATTATGTTTCTTTTAGTCTTTTAAGTTTTCTACACGGACACGGAATTAGTTTATTGGATCAATATAGCCTACTCGAGTACCAATACCAATATCTCTGATTAAAAAAAAACTAATTTGTGTGAGATTAGTAGAGCTGAGCGGGAATTACTGGCTGAGAGAGGTATTTTTATTCATTGAAAGTATCATTTGTTAATGTCTGTTAAAAGTATTGTTAACAGAGTAGAAAGAAGATTTATTGTAGGTACCTATAGTAAGTAAATCATAAAGTTTTCGCAATGACATACATACATACGTCACTTAAAGAATTTATAAAAGATACCCATCTTAAAGCAACTTGAATGTGTTGGAAAATGAATTCTCCAACTTTTTGCTTACTTTACCTGATTTGGACTTGAAAAAGAGCAAATGTGTTGCGTTGAGTAGACACTAGAGTGTTACCACATGCCGACGAAGTCGTGAACTCGTCAAGTGTTTGTATGTAACCTATAAAACGAAAGGGGCGCATATTCCACTTGTTCCGCCCCTATGCACTTGCAGGGGTCTGTGCACAGTTCACTGTTTTTGCACCCATCGTATTATTTTAACAGCGTGTTCCCACGCTGCACTTAAAACGGAATTAACATGTTCATAGGAAACTATACTATGTTAATGTAAACTATGTTAACTTAAATTAGTGTACGGTTCTTGCAGTTTCTTAGTGAACAAACAAGCAGCAGGTATATTATAATAGCGTAATAAGGTTTCGTCTATTACTATTACTAACTATTACTACGTTTCGTGGAGTATTGGAATTCTTAGCGCAAAGTATTGCGTAAACGTAAGGTTTCGTTTACGAATGCCTGCATAAGCAAAGGTACCTTAATGATCACTTTATTAAATATAACTACTGTAACTAATTTAGGATGTTTTCATAATGTATAAAGATATTAAAATTGTGTTATTTTAATATAGTGTGGACCTGGTCTACTAAACAATTAAAATTAAATAAAAATTATGTTAAATTTTTTTATTGCACATGAGTACATTTGGTACATTTATACACGTATTTTTATTATCGACGACCGCTTCCTATGTGTCGCGCTGTGAAGAAGAAACGGCGCAACAAACTTCCAGCAACAAAAATCTTATAAAATCAAGTTATAAGAGTTTATTCGTAGCAGGCGTCTTTGTTCTATTTTATAAAAGACTTTCTTATAGAAATCCGAAAGGCCGCAGAGTCGTTCCGACCCTCACGAGAAGCACTTGCCCAGACATGTTCAAAGTATGAGCAAATCGAATTAAATATTACTCGAATTATGATTAAAAATAATCACGAAAAAATAAGCCATTGAAGCAGGAGAGATGAAATTATTTACGATTGAATTGAGTCACTACATATTGCCTTTCTGTATTTTATACAGTTTCGATTAGTCTTCTGTCTATGAGGTTTTGCAAAAAACTCGTTATGATGGTCGTATGTTTTTAGTAGCTTTCCCGTGAGAACTCGTATTAAAAATAGGTTTTATTCACTAAGAATAAATCAAAATCAGCATTCCAACAGTAAGAGCGCTTCAAGTACTAACTATATACTATATTATACAGCATTATGCAGCGCTCCTACGACTTCGCGTTCAGGCGATTACCTCGTTGGACAAACAAACTTTGTAGTATTAATGTCGATGTTGTCTAGTTTGCGAGAACGACTGCGCTTGCGATCGTTGCAGGAAGGGGCAAGGTCGGCGTCCAAGCGTGAAGTTCCGGCACGATTGACAACCTCCTCCATATGATGTAACACTTTGATCCCTTTACTTGTTGTGAAACAAACATACATATTTGACATATAAATAAGCACAGGAGAGTTGACTGCTTCATACCAGAAAACCGCCACATATAATGCTGTCATGATGTACAACAAATTGCCAAGTGATTAGAAATCGTTTAGTGACATTATTTTTTTGTTAGACATACAAAAGTGCCCCTATACTCTGAAAGAGTTTTTGAATTTGAGCGACATGGCCTATTTGATCTAAAGAAATCGTTATATTACCTGCCTAATTTTACATTGAAACCATTAAATAATAATTATTCCACCTTTGTAAATGACGTGTAATTTATGGCAAAATAAAAAAAAAACAAATACGTAAAGGCAAAGGAAAAAATCAAAATGTCTTTAGTAACCTATGGTTCAATACTTCTAAAGAGTCAAGAAATGCCCCTCCTCTTTCGCTATCCTCGATGATTTCGCCAATTCATATTAGTCATTATAGGTCATCCTATAATGACGAACGGAGAGTTCATGGGAGGTGGTGAGTTTCTCCAGCGGTAAATTTTATATTGCCGCTGTAAAAAGTAAAGTCTATTTTATCTCCGGCTTATGAAAAACCTGTATACATTTTTTTAGGCAGATCCGTTTAGTTTTAGAGACGTGAAAGAATAATAAACTAATAAATAAGCATATTAACAAACAATATTAGCAGATTTGCTTTTCTTGTAATAACTCTAGTTGTTATTGTCACCTGCAACTTCCTCCGTGTGGATTTTTCCTAATCAACATCTAAGGAGTGGAATAAAAAAAAAACTTTGTTGTTGCCGCCTGCCAACGTCCTTAGAGGAACAGTTATGCAACTTTTTAAAATCTAGACACAGCGGTTTGTGAGCTGTGTTTTGTTGTATAGTCAGTCAGTCAACCAGTGTATCTTTCCATTTATCTGGTTGGTTTAAATAAAATCGTTGCAACACAAAAACGGATTTAGAAGTTAAAAGTTGGTTACATTAGATAACGATGCGTGTTTATTTCTACGAGGCGTCTCTTGCTCCCCGCCCCATGCCCAAGTGAATGCACCGACCACCGACACATAGGTCCGGCGTCCACCAATGCTGTACGGAGAGTTTTTAGTCAGGCGACGAATATAATTTCGTTACTGAACCCGAACAGAGCTAGGAATATAACTGAAGTATTGGTCGATTACTCGCTCCGCTTTGGTGGACTCCGGGCCATAGAGGTGCGTACATTACATACTCGGACATGCATCAAACCGAATAGCGGAAGCGAGTCCAACCATAACAACGCTGGACGGCTGTTTCGGTTACTGACGGGTAACACTAATAAACTGGTTTCGGATGAAAACTGAAATAGGAAACACATTTCCAAGTAACGCGAAACTGAAACGTATACGTTTACTAATATAGTAACTATGTTGGTTGTGTACTTTCTTGTGCCCGCGGCGACGTTCGACTGGAATTTGAATATTACGTCATAATCACACTCAACTCACGACAAACGCTATCACTTGATCAGTGGCAAATATGCAAACGGCTTTAAAAATATTTATTTACTTACTCAAGTGAAAGTCCATTAAAAAACTGGATTTGCGTGATTGACGACTTAACGGATTATAAATTCAATAATTCCACGCCGTCCACTGCTGGGTCCCTAATAAGCGCCACCACACCCGTTTATAAATAATATCAATCCAATAATAATATTCAGAGATTTATACTATGCACAGACAATATCGCTAAACTGTTTCATAAATATGTACGAGATAGATGGATGTAGCAGCGTGGGGCAATATAGGCCGCCAGCTTGGTGGACTATGGCTCTTACGCCCTCGTTGAGATGGTAAGCCTGTGCCCTAACAGTGGCGACTATTAATAGGCTGTTACTTATTGGTGTCTGAACTACGTAGGTGAGAAAAGTACATAAGTAATATCACTCAGCAAGCAGCAGCAAAGCCATGCTTAGAATTACTTACAAAGTTAGAATGTTTATCGAATGCTCACATCTGACGGAGTAATACGAGTAACCCCTGGCGTGAGTAGTAGATGTGATCTGATCACCCAAATATATGGAAGATGCAGTTACCTACCAAAAATACGCTATTGGGATACTATTAGACATGACTAAAGCATACGACAAAGTACAGTATAGAATACTATTAGACAAACTATACGGGGTGGGTATTCGCGAACCAGCTCACAAATGGTTAGTTTCATACCTAAAGAACAGAGAGCAGTTCGTAGAAATTGAATTTTTCAACAATACGACAAACGAGATAAGAAACGTCCGATCAGACAAAATGATTATCAATGCCTCAATCCCGCAGGGAAGTGTCATTGGATGTCTTCTTTTTCTTATCTATATAAACGACCTGCCGAAAATCATGACAGAGCGTGTGTTTTATTCGCGGATGATGTATCCCTCCCTCATAACTTCATGCAAGGACAGTATTAATCTCGAGCAAAAACTGGAATCCATATTAAATAATATAACGAATTGGATGAACGAACACAACCTCGAAATTAACTACTCAAAAACAAAAATAATGACTTTCCATCCATATCAAAAAAGAAATTTATTAAACATTAACTATAATTATAACGACATAAAATTAGAAATTGTAAATGAATTCACATTACTTGGCCTAAATATAGATACTCATATAAACTGGAAGTCACATATCCAAAAATTGCGAACAAAACTATCTAGATTTACATACGCACTACGCGAGATAAAAAAAACAACAGACTTACAAACTGCAACAGTTACATACTATGCATATGCTTACGCTTGGCACAGCTATGGTGTTATCATGTGGGGAAATAGCACGGATGCACACACCGTTTTTATTTTGCAAAAGAAGCTTATCCGAATTCTCTTCAATATAGAGCAAATATCGAGTTGCAAACCCTATTTTCAGGAACAAAAAATTCTTACATTGCCGTGTATATACATATTAGAAATTTGCAAATTCGTTCGTAAACATCCAAACTTCTACAAAACCCGAGGAGACATACCTACGAAATACCCGCTACGCAATAAAAGCAGACTGATGCAACCTACTTCCAAGTTAGGACTGCACTCGTCCAGCCCTCTCGTCATGTCAGTAAAAACATATAATCACCTGCCCGAAATAATAAAAGAAGAAACTAACAATAAGATATTTAACAAATACCTGAGACAGCTATTGATTTCTAAAAGCTACTACACATTAAATGAATACCTAAATGATAAATTATGATAAATTAGATAACAAACAGATATGCAACAAATGAAATAAAAAGAATATTTATACAAATAATACATAATACGGGTACATTTATGTACATTATGTACATAATGTGTATAACCATAAGCAACTTGATAACGTCGACAATACTGTTGGTCCTCCTCTCTCCTACTTGCTGTGCCCAAATGGGTCCATGAGAACTCTGTCTTTTTATTATCTGTTAACACCATGGAATGCAATTAAGTTACTGATTACCTAGAGTATCATACGCAGGGGGTCCATTTAATATGTTTACATCTTTGGATCAACGATTGATGTGTAAAATTCTCCAAATATTTACTTACCTTTTCTAAGGAGTGGTATTTACGGGCAGTGGTGGTCGGTCGTTTCATGACCGGCCAGTGGGCCATATGTTTACGTTATAAATACAACATGCGCGTGTGTGTAGGTGCGCCGGCGCATGATGTATGCCAGGAACCGCCCACTTGATTTTTTTAAACATAAATATCGATTATTTATTTTAGATAGGTAATGCATATTTGCTACGTGTATGTTAGTTATGTTAGAGAGCGCAAAATTTGCATCAATTTAATAGCTAATCGAATTTAAAATTAGTAGAAAGTTTAGTTTTACTTTTTTATTGGACGATACTAATAATATTTCCTTAAATTTCTTTAAAACCAATATTAATCGTACTAAATAGGTATAATCTTACAAACGATGAAATAAGCAATAACAGGTTTTTAATTTACTTTAACTAAGTATAAGTGTCTTTACTCATTTATAGAAAATACCTAAAAATAAACATAACTGACGTGACCTCAATTTGCTTTTACATCAACGGACGGTTACCATAGTCACAGTGTTTGCTGGATTCAACAGTTTCACCAATATCGTTGTACCCAACTGCGCAAGCGAAGGAGGGTATGTATTTGTTGCCAAATAAAAACACATGTAGTATCCCGTTACAGCGGTAATTTATATCTAGCACTGAACAACGTTCGCAATTATGGCAATTTTTATGAAATAAACAAAACTTAAAAGTTGTTTATTTTATTATATGTACTGAATGTAGGTTGGTACTTTGTTTAACAAATACAACGTGTAATTACTTTGTATTTCGCAAGCACAGACGTAGACTACGCCCGCCACCGCGCTAAACGATTGTTACATCAATCAGAGCAGCGGAAAGAAAATGACAGGCGATCGGAAACGAAGCTATTACTCAACTCGTTCCACCGCCACTATTGACTGAAGACACTAATCAGACTTTTGTAGTGTTACATTTGCAGACGAAATTGCCTGTTGTAACTGTACCTCTATATTACGTCGTTGTATGTGGCGAAAACGAAAATATAGCCCCATAAGCTATCTTGTCATGAGGCATCCTCACGCTTGCGTCATTTTGGCAGAGCCACGGTCTCTGATTTGAAATTTGACCATGCAGAAAATTTGTCCTGGAAATGTACTATTTTGTACTCGAAAATTAGAACTTGTACTTCAGCCGTTTAAAAGTTATAGGGGTATATTGGTGGCTCTGCCCAAATGACATCACTACAGCAGGGCCACGCTATATCTCGGAAACTACAAAAGATATCAAAATTCTGTAATAGTACAACATTTGTACTCGAATTTGTCCTACACATATCCAAAATTTAGAACTCTAACCTTTACCGTTTCCAAGATATTCGGGTATGTTTGTGGCTCTGCCAAAATGACGCAAGCCATCCTCACGTGACCTCAACTCGCCCAAGACTAGAATAAATGGAGACAAGTTTTTTCCCATTGCATTTGCTTTTGACGGGCATACAGTACTCTTATAGTTTTTAATAATATTTGGTATTTAATAGTTTGTAGCGGCTCATTTAGCTGCTCCTTGCAGCAGCAATCGATTTATTACCAGGTGAAAAGTTAGATAATACGAAACTTTAGTTCGTATTCCGGGCACGGTAAAAGCTAAGACATGGGTTGACCTCTCAAGAGTCTCAAAACACGCGCGTGTAAATATGCGCAACAGGTCAAGTTATGGTACGTATGACGCGAGCGGGTCGAGACGTAACATTCCAATTCTGCGCAAGCGAAGCCGCTGGCGAAAGTTAGTAAATAAATATAGTTGTAGACAGCTTGTGTATGATCATTCTATTACCACCTTATCGAAACCTTATCAGATCATAATTACCAATTTGTAGATAAGTATTGGTGTCAACCGCTCATAGGTGTATCGGACGGAATCGCATTATTTCAATTTATGGCTGCTCATTTTGCTGGGTTATTCAGGTCGACGACGGCGGCCGCGAGAGAAATTGGTTTCGTTTACATGTAACATTCCATTTCGTTGCCGACTGCTGTTACGAGCGTTATACAAATAGACGAATAGTTGGTGGTTAATTCCTCTGGCATAATTTGATAGGTTTATACAAACTTATTTAGCGATGGGCATGAAGGAAGAAAAAATTTCTTCCTTCATGGTGATGGGTCAATTCAATAGGGGAACACCTCGAAAAATACTGATCTGGGATAATTAACGTACGTTTTTGTTTCTCAAAAAATGAGAGTAGCTTTGTAATGGTTTTAGTATGTACATGTATATGGTATGGTAATAGATATTGTCTTATTGATCTGGTAATAGCCGGCTAAGGGAAGCGATGTCATTACTTACTCAAAACAACCTTTTTAAAAACTCTTGAGTTGTTCACCTAGTGAAATTCTACTACTAATACTGCTACTTTATTATTGAATCTGTATATTTCTTATTGTGAAATAAAGAGTTATTAGAATTGATCTGACCTATCGATATTGAGCAGTAAAAGCCGGGGACGAGCTAGACTTTACGTTTAGAGACTATATAGAAACGATCGCTCACAGATTGCAAATTGAAAGCACTTCTGTTTTACGGCAAATATGTATAAGAGAATTAGACTAAAGGAAGCGAAATAGTGTGTCAGGATCTCAGTACTTGGCGCTCCGTTCGTTCCGTCTACATTTATTTTTCTTTTCTGTCTACCGCGTTACTGCGTCACAAACATTCTTGGTTGTGACGCATAAGAATAATTGTTGAACCAGAAATCGCATAGATTAAACTAGGAATGTAATAGATAGGTCCTATGAGAGTTCGTAATATGTATCATTTATATTTATCGCAATAATCACTTGTTGCATTCTCGAGTGTCTATTATTGACAATCCCCACAGACTTTGTTGTTCTACAAGTTAGACTACAGAGAATGAAATCCGAAAGAATGTTAATACATTTTTTAATTTATTTACTTATTTTAAGGAATTAAACCCAAAAGTTACCAATGCAAACATCTTTTTACGGAAGTAAGCTGGTGTTTTAGAACTGATATTTCGTTGATCGAATCAAGAAGGGCCGTAATCGTTCGTAACTCAAAAACAAATTGTCGTGACGTCATAAAACATGATTTTTGCTATGTAAAAGTGGGCTTACTTATTTAGATTTGTGAGTTACGTCTGTCTCTTGTGATTTCACCGACGTCGATTTAATCTATTTCCTGTGTAGAAAGTTTTTTCGTTATAAATATATGTATAATAATATCTCCTGTACTATGTGAAATAGAGAAACACAGGAAAATTCACAAATATAACAACTAGACCGGGACAAAGTTTTCTGTCCCCAGTGGGAATCGAACCTACGATTCTGGCGCTTGAGTCCAGTGGGCAAGGCATTAAGCCAACGAGGCTGTCTTATAACCTGCCCATTTTAGTAAACATACTGGTTTCTACGTTGCAGGCTGACTTGATGCGGTGACACGATGGACGCGGCCGACAAGCGCATGCTGGAGCGCGAGGCGCTCCGCAACATGATCCAGCAGTGGAACGCCAACCGGCTCGACCTCTTCGAGCTCAGCGAGCCCAACGAGGTATTACATCCTTCATAATAACTACAGTAATCTGACGCGAATGACTAGCGGAGCTAACTTAGATTATACCTATACTAGTCTGAGGGAGCGATCAACGACTTTTTTATATATTTTTTATAATGTTTCACGGCCGTGGTATTAAAGACCTTATGGGCTCGTTTTAATTTTCAGTATTCTTATACAATAAACCAGCGATGACAGCACGGCTTCCAACTAGCTGCTAGTCAGCGATTTTTTACATCCTCTCGAAAATTTAGTAGCTTTAATGGAGATTTACAACGGATGATTATACACCTAGAATAATAAGACAATTTGAATAGTATCTATTTATTATTATTTATTTAATAGTTTATTGTACACACAAATATACAAAGAACAACACAAAGAAAAGAAAATTATACAAAAGGATAAGCTTATTTCTAAAGAAATTTCTTCCAGCTAACCTGCTAATCTACACGCTTTTATTTAGGTTTCCAGCACGATAGAAAAGACACTTTATAAATATACTTTCATAGGCATTTGTTGCATGAAATACTGTCACAGATATGTATCAACACCCATTATATATTTTAGGAAAATCAATTACAAGAGAAAACCTATCACGAGATCCCGCCAAAAAGTCCCCTCATTGAGTTATGATATCATACAGAATATCCAAGATATATAGAGTTATGCACCCTCCGAGAAGTGCAAAGTTACATACAAGGTGTTCTCGCCACCTGCCAAATACATTGCTATCCTGTTTCAAGAGCTTGAACGGCTACACAGATTTTCACTAAGCTGATTGTACGACGTTCACCATAATATGGCGATAATTTGCTTCCATATCATGGATACTGATACAATAAGTTCGTGTCCAGCGCTTTTGATACGCTTATTCCGTCTAAGCCACTTTACCGGTTTAAATAAGCTTGAAGAATGCAGGTGTCAAGTCTGTATTTGCTATTAATTTTGTGGTTGTAAAAATGTCATGTTTGTTTGTCGCGAATTGAGAAGAGAAGCACATCTACTACTTCCAAGAAGAGGATGTTTTCCTTTTCAAAGCTCATATTCTACTTCCTGTTGTTCCAGGATGTTTTCCATATCTGCACGAACCTAATCGGACTGAAACTCATTCATTATATTGAGTAACTTGTTGAACACTTGGTCCATAATAACAAAAGCTATTGTGATAAAATTTCCCATAATTCGTTCCAATATTACTCTTTATACAACCTTGAAAATTGAATTCGTTTAGAATCAGTTAAGAGAGTTAATCTTCGAATTAACCTTGTAGTTGTTTCTATTCTGTATGAATAATACATTTAATGTATGTATGATTGTTCTAATGCTGGCCAATGAATATCATTGAGCAAATTATTCAATGTCTCGTTTATCTAAATAGCTGGGCTAGATTAGGTATATGATTCTTTGCGATATAGATATAAAGAACTGCATATATATTTAAAAAAAAATACTGGCAATGGAAGCTGTACCAAAAGGATGCTGGCATCAATGAGTAAAACTAGTTATATGTTATCTGTTATAATCTGTTTATGGACAGTTTAAAGGTGTGTACAATGTCCTACACAAGTTTCATTTATGGCCGCGCACAATTTTGTCCGAAACGCGCTAGTATTCTTATAACTTGGGACTTTAAAATGACTACCATACAGGTACCATCACAAGTAAAAAAAAAATTAACTGTACAACATGCTTACATTAAAAACAGCCGCATACCATCCATATTTCCTTTAAACATACAACTACCATATATCTCCGTCGAGAATTTAAAAGTCTACAGCAACAAACATTTCAAACAATTCTCCATAAAACAATGCGAAAATATGTAAAATACGAAAGTAGTAAAATAACGTAACTAGTATTTTAACACGATGTTTTGAAAGTTAGTCTTACGAGGCCCTTGATAAACAATTTGCATAGATAAAACTTTGTCAACATACCTTATCTCACAAAGAACGAGTTGATAAGAATTTGTTTCCGCTTCTCTTATCTACTTTCATATTTCTTTGTAACTTAAGACAGTGACCTATACTATTTTAGCTAAGTTTAACTCACGGCGATCTTTGGACGTTTCGTTATTAGTCACCGCAGGAACTTAGTTTGTTTATGTTTTTGGTATATTATTAGTTATTTTTCCTCAGTTTTTCCTTCATCGAAAAAACCTATTGACTGAAAAATCATAGTAGTAATGTGTGGGACAACCAGACGGATTTTCTTACCTATTTCTGCCGCCAAACAGCAATACTAATGTGACAATGAGCGGTTTTGGAGTAAGGAAAGAATCAAACCAGATTGGTAATTCTCGGTTTCTAATCCAAATAATTATCACACAACACTATTCCTGCCAAGCACTTATTTCCTTGATATATTTACACCGACCGTCCTTTCATATGTAAGGAGCGCGCGCGCTCGACTGTGTCGTGGTCCAGCCATGACGCGAGTCTCTTTTTATCTCGGGAGGTATGTTTGGAAAAAGAAGGGTACTAGGGAACTGGTAGGCTGGGAGTTGTTCTCATTGTCATACTAACATTGTTATGTTCTGGCTTGAAGGGCCGGAGAGACAGTGTAATCACAGGCACACGAGGCATTCTAACATAGTCCTCAGGATGGCAAAGCATTTGTGGCCTTTATATTGTTGCACGCAACAGCGGAGGTCTAAATGCTGCAGGTTTATGAACGGACATGCAAACCACCTGATTGATGGTAAGCGGTTACCATAATCAGGCGGTTTGCGTGTCCGTTTGCCGCTTCAGATCGTAAAAAAAGTACTTCAGAAGTTAGGCAGAGTAAGTTAAGAAAGCTTTCACGAATATGGGATATAAGCGCTAGTCCAAGTTGGCTGCCTCTGCTAATGTCTATTATTTAGTATATTTATTTCAGTAGGCTATGAACAACGACAGGAAATCAAAGAGACCATGCAAGAATCCGTTCTGAATGGTATAGAATCATAAGATTAACTGATCATTTATTTCGCAAATTGTCTAAAATATTACTTAGGATGGTATGTGTTTTTATTGCAGAATCTGGAGTTCCACGGCGTGATGCGGTTCTACTTCCAAGATTCTGGCCAGAAGATCGCAACAAAGTGCATCCGCGTAGCTTCAGACGCCACTGTCAGTGATGTCATAGGTGAGGACATGTTTTTGTGTATATAGACAAGTTTTTCATATTCCAATTTATAAAATGCTTTACATTAGTATAACTCAAGAACCGCTGCACAGATTATGATGTGTAGTTGTCACTGTTAGAGGGTCTTTCAATGTACATTTTTTTAATGAATCGTCAAGGCAGCTGAGCCGTGACGTTTTGGTAAAATAAGTTGTCAAGAATCGGCTCACTACTTTCCCGTAAGGAATAAATAAACATATTACTTCATTCCTTACGTAAAACTGGGAGTAAGTAAACTAGGTAGGTTCTGTAAACAAACTCTGAACCAACGATCTCTATGTACTACTAGATGGAGCGTTCCAAACAATCGCTCTGTTCCACGCAAGTAGCCACAACTCTTTCGCATTCACTTTGAAACTTGTGCAGTTACTACTCAGAACTTTTAACTAATTTCTAAATATTGACATTATTTAACCGTAGCGTCAATATTTAGTAATAATTAAATGTTCTGCGTAGTAACTGCACAAGTTTCATTGTGAATGTGAAAGAGTTGTGGCTCTTGCGTGGAACAGAGCGATTGTTTGGAACGCTCCGTCTAGTAGTACATAGAGATCGTTGCTCTGAACACTTAGACCCCTACACCGACTTCTCTATGCCTTGGACAGTAAACAAATGTTTTATACCGTTCGTGAGCTAAGCGGGTCTTAAATGGCGACACCCTAATGAGATCAAACCTTGTACCTGTAGTAATGTTCCGAGGTTGAGTAACATGGCCTGTAGAGATTACGTAGATTACCTTCGTTATAAATCTTTACATATTATAAAACCGTTTAGCGGTTGTGTCTTTATAGTTAGTATGCTTAGTATGTTTTGAAAGTCTATGTCATAGGGGAATTATTACGAAAAAGTTAACAACAATTCTATAGCTAGATTCTAACAATTTGGGCACATTCCTTGCCGATGAGTAAGCGTTTGTATTCCTATGAACAAGGAATATCTAAAGATTAATTATCATTTTGAGAATTAGAACCTTTAACTTTAATGCTATACAAAAGCCTTCCCCACTTCTTGCACGGCAATGACTTATGCAATTTTTACTCGCTTTTAACCTGACGAAATCATGTGATCGAACCGCTAGAGAACTAAAGTCTTCGACTTGGCTCAAAAAGTTAGTACGTTGAAGTGGCGGGAACGCCTCCTGGCTAGATAGAGTGACGATCTGCGTAAAGCGGCTGGCAGTCACTGAATGAGAAGAACAGAGGATCGGACCCTTGGGAGAGGCCTGTGTCCAGCAGTGGCGTCTTGAAAGCCGATGATGATGAAATGAATCTATTTTGTTGTGCCATCATTTTATATTTACAAAACACTTTTTTTTACACCTGTGTAATTTTTAACAGAAATACTGATCGAGAAGTTCCGGCCGGACATGCGCATGCTGTCCCTGGGGTCGTACTCGCTGTGGGAGACGCACGGGCCGGACGACGAGCGCCGCCTGGAGCCGCACGAGAAGCCGCTGCTGGTGCAACTCAACTGGCACGCGGACGACCGCGAGGGCAGGTTCCTGCTCAAGTGCCTTAGCAACAACGATGTGAGGGCCGTAACGTTACACCAACCTAACAGATGCTCCGTATGAACGGTGTGAACTGCGCTGGCGACCGGATTGAGACGATTACCTTACAGCATCGACATATGATTTCCTTAGAGCGACCTGAAAATCTTCAATTATTGCATTTATTCGAAATTGATAGGTACTCCACCTCCCATGGCCTTTCGACATCTAGGTCATATAGGCCGAATCACGGAGGAGATGCCCGGTACTTGCTCAGGTGCTCTTTCCCGGACACCCTGCTTGATCCCTCTCCCCACTCAGGGGCGCGACATCACGATGACGGCTTCTACATTTTAAAACCTCAATCAGGCCTCCCCAAGCCGTCTGGCCAGCGCGGGGAGCGTAGGCCAAATCCTCCGTCTGTCTCCGGCAGATGAGAGAGGGTTGTGCTCCTGCAGTGGAGACAAAAATAACCTGATGATGATCTGTATAGCTTCTTTAATGTAACCATCTCTCCTGCTTACAACTGGCACAAATATCGCCACATAGATAATACTAAATGTTTGAAAAAAAAACTTGTTAAGGTTGTCTGGGATCGGGTTTATGGCAGTTATACACCTTTTAAATTGTACTTCATTGTACTTCGCTCATCCTTCTTTCCTCTCACAGGGCCCTCTGTCGTCGATTGGCGAGAAAGGAGACCAAAACTTTAAGCGGAAACTGTCCAAGCGTGAGAAGAAAGAGTTGAAGAAGAAAGAGAAACTATCGCGGATGAAATCCGACACCAATAACGAGAATCGACCCGTTGCGGAGAAACTTTATACAGGTTATCAAAATTCTTTACAAATTAATTACCTTTTTAACGATTGCTGGACGTATGGAGAAGGCAATGCTTGGAATTTCTTTGAATGCCTAATGAATTTTTGTCTTAGATATAATTTGAGCTAGGCACTGTAAACCATATCGATGTCAATCCCCTTTTATTTCAAATTCAGACTAGGAATAAATAATCTACGTCGAATGGTCCAGGTCGCGTGTCTCTACGGCTAATAGAAAATAGATTCCTCTTATTTCGAATTTGCAACAAAAGGGGATTGACATTGATGTCGGTTACAGCGTTTCCGCTATTTTGCGTCGATATAGTCGCTCCTACGGAACAACCTGTCAAATTTGTAAAGTCTATAACGACCCTTGATGTTTTATTTTAAGGTTAGTTTTAGATAGTCTTAATTTAAAGTAACACTTTGTCTACAGCGTTTCGCAAATTTCTTGCTGACACTTCTGTTGTCTACAATCGTTATTGACACATCGTTTTCCACCAGAACTGCCGGAGACGTCGTTCACTCGCAGCATTAGCAACCCGGAGGCGGTGATGCGCAGGCGGAGGCAGCAGAAACTCGAACGGAAGCTGCAGCAGTTCCGCTCTAAGGATGGTGGACCTGACACAGGTAAGTTCCCTATATCTGGGGAAGACAGAATTTACCGAAAAGTGGATGGTATGATAAAATCCGTATTTAATTTAAAAAAAATCGCTATTGCAACCTCCATAGCAGCACATCATCATACCATGCTTGGACATAGACCTTCCTAAATGTACGCCACTACATCCGGTCCTCCGCCCTCGGCGTCTCACCTTGCGCGTGCCGATCCGCGGTCTCCAATCCAGAACTCGTCTGCCCTAACCAAATTTGAGCACGAATTTTTGCAATTGGCAAAAAGGTTTGCTGTCGTTCGTCACAAGATAATATATTTGTGTCGGTATGGACAACGGGAATTAGTTTTTTTTTTATCTGTAATTCTTGTTTTTGTCGTCTCAGGTGGTACCCTGAAGATTTACGGCTCTTCCCTGTCCCCGGACGTGCCGTACAAGACGCTGCTGCTGTCGGTGGGCGACAGTGCGGCGGGCGTGGTGCGCGAGACGCTCGACAAGTACGGCCTGGCGCGACACGATCCGCACCAGTACTGCATAGTGCAGGTGAGTGCCAACACACTCCTATTTCCTAGAGGGGAAGTGGGACCTCTTTTCCTACTTCGATTACTTCTTTAATGTAGGTCCTCTGGGGCCCAAGGTAGCGTAGAATCAATCAGAAGCAGGGACTCGCCTACTTTCACTTTTAGGTGTTATCTGTTAGTATACCTCTGTTAGTATACCTCTGTTGATTCTCGCTTAGAGGAGTGGTGGAGGGAGAATGAGAAAGAGAAGAGGCAAGAATGACATCACACGGCTCGTCCCTGTGCCCAGAGGGCACGACACTAAATAGCAGGCATGCTATTTAGTGTCGTAATAGGAAGAAGCTTCTTATAAGAAAGAAGCTGCTGTGGATGTTGCGCCTCATATGTCTTAACGGTTTTCACCGGAATTCGCCATGTAACAAAAGTACTTAAAAATTGTGTTAAATCATTGAAGATAGTATCGCTGGAGTAGGAATCTACGCAGAAAGGCTCTTACTGCAAATTACATATTTGATTAGGCATCTTAGATGCTTTGGACTTCCTCGCACCACACTCGAGTCATCAATCTAATTTTACCCGATTGTTCTCTGGCACACACAACTTACAAAATTAGCCCGAAAGCCCGTTCCTTTGTGCGCATTGATCCCACATTGGGTGTCCAAAATTCCTAGCTGACCACTGTTTTTCGTTCAGGTGGACACCGCAGACAACTCTGAGTACATCCTGGAGGACGACGAGTGTCCGCTCGCGATCGTCATGACGCACCCGCACCACAGTGAGTAATGTTTCCACCTTTATAACTGGATCTTATTAATGGCCTCAATTGAAATTGTTGCGGGAAAGAGAAAAATGTGTGGGCGGGTTCGTTAGAAGGCCTAACCTTACGGGTTGAATAACATCACTAGATGGCGTCAATAGTCAATTTTAAAAAAAACTTAATTTACTTGGCCACAATTTTCAATGTAATTAAATATCACTCGAAAGTATCCAAGCATTTGTGACAAGATTTAA
This sequence comes from Esperia sulphurella, assembly GCA_947086405.1. NCBI lineage: Eukaryota > Metazoa > Arthropoda > Insecta > Lepidoptera > Oecophoridae > Esperia > Esperia sulphurella. The sequence continues at coordinate 12,228,630 of OX352264.1, forward strand.
CTTTTGTGATTTTTTTTATATTTGGACTCATAGAACTTGACTACCTGGCAAAACTGTCTTATACAAGACGCTACGCACTACGTCATCTTAATTCCGACCAATCCTGACACGGCGTGTAGAGAACTCCTGCCCGCAATTTTCAGCACTTTGACATAATTGTTTGTTTGTAGCCTATCGAGAGACCATCATGATGATAATATGTCTTGTATATTTATTTATTTTGTATACAATAAATAGCTTTCCGCTACGCAGCGCTGTTCTATCGGTGCGCGGGTTTATCGCTGTGGGTACCTAATTTTGCCTTTTGTAAAAAGGATCCAGAACCGGAACAAATATATTATGCCATAATCACAGAATATCAGTCATTTATCCGTGATTAACATACAATAATATTTTTAGTAGGAATAAATTATTTGACGTCGGTGTCAGCAAATCACGTGGTTAATGGGAATGTCATGGAACCCTTATGTCTTCTGTCCATTACCAAGAAGTGCTATTTGGTATTTTTTCTTCAGTTTTGAAGACTAGGGAACGTACTCAAACTACGTGACCCGTTTAGGGGGTCTTCAAAATACCACGCTTGGCCAGATTTAGGTTTTCGTCACGAGTCAGTATCCTCTAGGGAAATTTGCGCTTTTTCGAGCTATATTCAAATATGGCGCGCAGTTTTTAACGCTTTTTAACCCAGGTGGTAACCAGCTGATTGAAAACCGACAGTGTTTTCTTCTTGATAATATTTTTTTCATTTGTAATTATAGGAATGCATTTTGGCGTCACGCGGCAAGCGCCGAATTAATAAAGACAAATAAGAGCAAATTTTTTTCTTTCGGTTTGTAAAAATTGGTTTAAAACCACATTTATGCATTACTACGTGAAAACTAAGGGGGAAAGGGGGGTTGTCTTGGCATATACTACGGGTGGTCACCGAGGGGTGGAGGGGGTAAAAAATGGTTAAAAATGTGTCACGTAGTTTGGGTACGTTCCCCTATCGGATTGGCCAAGCTTCAAGACACCAAGATCAGTCGCCGATAGAAATTTTTTTGTGTGACGGGCTAGCTAGGAATATATAAGTATATATTTAAATTACGATCGGGTTTAAATGTACCGAGTGACTGTTTTACCTTCTTAGGATCGAAAAAGCAAGTAATGGGACCGTCGGTATACAACCGCTTACCGGACGACATAACTATAACACCGACTTTACAACACTTTAGAACATAACAGTGGCTTGTCAAGTTTTACAAACACAACATCTACATATAACACCAGGGAACGATACATGAATGCTTCCAATATTGTATTTTTAATAAATTACCATTTTTATTATTAATATTTACATTACAATTTACATTACAAAACTATTGTTGAGCTGTAATAGAATAATTATTAATAAATTATTATGATTACTAGTTTTGTATAACTAAATCAAAACGCGTGCGTTTTAGAGAATCCCAGGCCAGGATTCCATGTAATATGAACATACATATTAATTCACAGATATAACACCTAGAGCAGACAGACTGGTACAAAATGCACAAAGTCATCGTAACCCAGTGGGAATATAACCCATACACCTTTGGCATCACATTCAGATGATTATAAGTGACTGCGAGTTTTATAACCCCGTAAAATCTTGATTTACGTTTACGTAAAAACAGGTTCAAATGTTTAGTAATATCCTCCCGAAGTAAGGTCCGTGGCACATGTTTATTAATATTGTGTATAAATAAAATAGACCACACATTATACCACCTGAATGCCAGTATTAATTTTATAATTAAGCTTTATGGCTCTGTTCGCCATTGTAAATAAAAAACGATGTTTCGTGTTAACGCGGACGCTCGATTTAGCCTCCCATTAACGCTGACTGCGGTCAAGGATTTTGTTATTCCTCAAACGCCATATACTGGCAAAAATATGATATTATATGTACTTTATTTTTTTGTGTCGCTACTAAATAATCTACCTTCCCTCTATTGCAATAGGTTCGCATAGCACTTCCTTCTATTGATTTTGAAATTCAGTAATAATTGGAAAGGTAGGTTTGATAATCAGGTAGGTATCGGGTGTTATGTACTGTTTCTGTTTTGATTGGAGCTTTCTGTTAGGTGGTTTTGCTAAGTTGATAAACCCCTCTTTATTTCTTAATGTCATAATTTTGGACATAGTTAACACACATACAGCTCACATCCTACTAATCCTTATATTATATATGCGAAAGTTTGGATATTTGTTACTCAATCACGCTTCAACCACTGGACGGATCTTGATGAACTTGGCACACATATAGGTTAGGTCCTGGAATAAGACATAGGATAGTTTTTATCCCAAAAACATCCCATTCTTACGGGAAATGCATAATAATTTGTGATGTTAAGTTGTCCACGCGGAGGAAGTCGCGGGCAACAGCTAGTAGCTAATAAACCCATAGTGTTAGATTATTTCTCGCTAGCATATAATTCTTTTAGCATAGAATTTGCCAGTAAAATGGCTTTTAGATTGTTGGGTTGAAAATACCGGTTGAATTCTTTAGCCCAGTCCTTTCATTGCGAGTGTAATTATGTCGTGCGCGACCCGAACGCTCGGTCTTGACCCACTGGTGATTATAGAGAACGAATAGTCGGCAATTTCCGCGAGGAGTCTCCTGGTGGCTACAATGCACGTCGGTAGACACAATGGGAGTGCAGAGGGGAGGCACTGCGCAGGACGCGGCAGTCGCCTCGCAGACGCCGCGCCGCGCGCGGTCCGTCAACCACGCGCACTGACGTAAATAGCTCTCATCCGTTGAAGTTTTTGCAAACTTTTACTTGGAACCCAAGCGACCATGTACACTGATTCGGAGGCGGCGCTGCGCGATCGAGGGCGATAGTAAACAAACGCATGTGCCACCGCGAAGTAGTCTGACCGGTGTGCCCGCAGACGCCGGTCGGCTGACGGTCCGTTGCTGGTGGTATTTTTAACTCGTTTCGCGGTTCGATGTCCGCTGGTTCGCCGAATCAATATGCATAATACCGTCCTTGAGGATCTAGTCGCGAAATTAAGTGTTTTCCTTTACTTCGGAGTTTAAAGGAGCTGCATGTCTAAGTCTCGTCGTTATCACGTAAGTTTTGACTTGAGTGGTTCGCTTCTAAAATCTAGCCTCACCTTGTATAGGGGAAGGAAGTTGGAAACTTTCTAAATCACTTAATACGTCGTCATCTCGAATTAAAGGACGAGCCATTGTCTTTTATGTAGCAGTAAACCAGTTTTATTTCGCCAGGAACTGTCGCGATAAAAGAGCACTGTACAGTCAGCTCATAAAATCGTGCCTTTTAGTAATTTGACTTTTATTGTTGGTGACTGCCCATATATCTAGAAGTATATTGTATATAACCGAAGGATTTCTTTATACTTGCTGAAGATAGTAACAAAACCAAGAAGAATGGACAATCAAGAATGTTTATTACAGGTAAATAGAGTTTAAACTCTGATTTTTGTTATATTGGTTGATTTTTTTGAGTACCTATGTCAAAATGGAAAAGTGATTATGTTTTCTCAAAGCAGATGATTAATGGATGTGTTTATTAAACACGTTCGCGCTAAGTGCTCTGTCATCGTAAATATGTTTGAGTTCTCTGTCATGATGATCATTATTTGCAGTTAATAAGCTGTATTTCTAATGTTATGAATCCGTAATTGTGATCGTTTGTTTATATTATTGTTACTCAATAATCATATTTATTGGTAAAAAAACACAAGAAAAAAGACACCAATTACAAGTCAATAATGGCTAAAGCAATTTTGCTGAAACTTGATACAGTGTTAATTTATATTCTGAATTATCACAATAAGTACACACTAATAAAATTAATTTTATAAACCGCGGGTAACATCGCGGGATAGAAGCTAGTAAATAATGTCACCTCTGTCTGTTCTCATCATTAAATATGTAAGGTGTCCTAGTACGTGTCATGTCATGTCAATAAAAACGGTCACATAAAGCTATAAATAAACGTTTCTTTACAACCCAAATTCACTACGTTATACGTTTATTCACTCCTTTGTAAAGTTAAAGAAACATACTAGACAAATCATCTTCTGCACCGTGAGTTTTCTACTGGTTCAGGAGCACATAGTGGTCAAAGATGGTATGTGTGATATGTTTAGGGTATTCAAGTCTTATGCTCGAGTGTAGAGCATGTTAATTACAGGAGATATTAAAAATAAATAACAGTTCCATGACAAGACCGACTACTATCGAGCAGAAAACGGAACCAAACCGAGGTAGTCTTGGTTTGGTTCAGTTTTCTACTCGATATTCATACAATTGAAAACGGGATAAATGAATAGAATAGCTAGTTTGTATGCCGATCGAACTGGCACCGGGATCCTATATGCCTGACTCTAGGAGATTGTGTGTAATCTTGAATTATGTGGTCATTGGTGAGGGAAGTCCAAACCGGTAAGAGGATCCTAGTGCAGGATTCGTCTTCATAATAAAAATATATTATCATCTCGCCACAAAGGTAAAGAACTTAATAAATGTATACATCGGGGAAACTTTTACAAAATTACACCTTTGTGGGAGCAGGGTCTACTCCGTAAAGCTTTCGGATAATATCCGTCGAACTCTCGGGTCATGTGACGTATTTGGATAAGCGTTTGGCTTTTAACTATAGTAGTTACACGTCAAACGCTTATTAGAATATGCCATAATACCCGATAGAGAGTACGAAATAACTTTTAATTCGACGTATTTATCTGAAATATTAGGCCCCTGGTGTCCGTGCAAGACACGAAGTCTGACAGATCACCAGGCTCTTACGAAATGTTATTACTAAATGGGACGAAAGGGATTTACTATTTGAGCAAGCAAAAGTAAAAACTTACAATGTAGTTTTTATTTGCAATGCTGGCATTGTTATGTTCCGAGTTCTTTAACTAGGGGAGCCAGTGTAATGAGCACACTGTACTGCACACGAGCCAATCTAACATAGTGGCAACGAACTTATGGCCTTTGGATGGTTGTTCAAATGCTACAGGTTAATAGGTGACAGTGACCACTTACCATCAGATGGATTGTCTCTCCGTTTGCCGTTTACTCCAGACCGTACAAAACCACTTTGGGTTGCTGAACCAGTAGACTTTCTCTGTAAATAGAAGAGAGATAGCACGTTACTTACTCCTTCCGGGGATTCCGTTTTAAGGGCTGCATTAATTACTCTAATCCTGTTAAGAGGTTCTTAGTTTATGTTGTATTTCAAAATAGGTACTTTACTTTCATTTCGCACACGCTTGCCTTTTCACATTCAAGACCTCAAGTCCGTTGTGTATCTGGAACTGGGTCAAGTTTCTGCTCACTGGATTAGAGCATATTAGATCTTGTGCTTGTGAATGTAATCTCTGCTTCGTTTAACATAATCTATCTAATAGCCCGTCGCATCTTCCACTGTATAGATAGGGTTTTAAGTGGTGAAGCAATTGATTTTCTGATTCAATTCCCGTTCGAAACTCTTCAGCATACAAACGGTAGAAACAGTTAAGTAACATTCATCATCAGCCTAAAATACGTCCACTGCTGGACATAGGCCTCCCTAATAGAATACCACTTTTGGTAAGTTGTCCATTGGGGGATTTGCCGTAATCACCACGCTTGGCAGGCCGATTGGTGATCGCAGTAATGATTTTAACATACACACAGAAGAACGCTGCTGCCCGTCCCTGGTGCAATCCTTTAGTCGCCTTGACGACACCCACCGGAATGATAGGGGTGGCCCTATTCTAAGCCGGGAGCCAAACGGCATTAGTAACATTATTTGAAAGGATTAATTTTTAAACCCTACTAAACTTTTACAATAGACAGGCACGAGTATCAAGTTGCTTTTTATAAGTAGCGTGTAAAACTTTGTATATCAAATGCAGTTTTCATGGTGGTTGGTTTTTTTTAACTTTGCTTGCTAGTGTGTATAAAGCACATAATAATTATGCTTCAATAAGCCTGGTCGGCAGAATGCATTAATAATATATAACCGCATTGCCGCAAAGTAAAGTCTGCCAAGGCGTTTCGGCTATACGATTTGCGATCAAAGGTCACACTTTCAAAAGTAATAGCTCTAACATGACTGGAATTACAGCATATTAGTTCTACTAGAACTTTTAGGTATATTAACGACACTTTCTAATAAACGACAAAAAGTTTTTAATAACTTTTAACAAAATATCATTCGTCCATTTTCGTGAAAGACCGGAATATTTGATTTTCTAGCCTCCTTATAACGTCAGAAAGTAGGTTATTTAAGTTATTTTCGAGGAAATGTCGGACGTAAATGTCAAGGTGACTTGCTTTGTCTGTACGTACGTCTAGTGTCCCTCTATACTGAGGATAGGTTCTATACTGGAAACCGACTCTCTTTGTAAGCTTGGATTGCTGCGTATAAAAGTCCAAATGCGGTAGCGTTGTTTCTTGCCACTCTGAGAAAAGAAAAGATAGTAATAATAGTAACACTGCGCTGATATAAGTAATGAAAAAATATTAAACAACAGCGTCAGTGACTGAGGACTCGGAGTGCAGTGCCTCGCGTGCCTGTAATCACATTGTGGCTCTCTTACCCTTAAAACCGTATCACAGAAATGCATGCGATGCTGTTTGACAGCAAGAATAGGTAATAGGGTGTAACCCACCCAGACGGCCTCGGTAGTAGAGTCAAAACATCGGTAGATATTGATTTTGGTCATTCCCAAACAATACCCACTTACCATTCGGTCTAATCAAATAAACTATGTTACACATTTAAACTGTCGGACAACGGACTAACCTCTCGATCTTCAGGCTTGAAAATTACGGTGTATTCGTATTTTCTTTACTGATATTTGGAGGGTGAGTGTCTGGTTTTTGCCTTTCATCGAGCTTCTAAGTTTAATCATGTCCGTAAACAACCTGCGACTTCTCTCCTATGTTTGTTTAATCAAACTTTAAACAAGTCTGATTGGTTTGATTGCCATGACGACTTTTTAGTTCGGTAATTTTTGCATTGATTATGAAATGACTTGTTTAGAATTTGGAATAAGGTCAATATTGCTGTTTGTACTATTAAAGAGCAACGGTGCCCATAATCATTTGTATTATTCTATCACAGTTTATTGTAAATTTTGAATAATACACATGATTTATTCTCCTACGTGGGGCTGCACAAGCAGTGACTTGAATAATTATGTCATATACATATACGAGTACATCTGTCTAATCCCAAACTAAGATTTTCTCCTGTACAATCGGAGTTAGACATGATAGGAAAATGCAGAAACATAACAGATTAGATCAATATCTACCGATGATTAGATTTATTTATTTCAATTTTACATGTTAAAAATTCAATTTTACATGTTAAAAATTCAATTTTACATGTCATTCTAATATGGTGAAAGGGATCGTCATAAAATAAAATAATGTACAACAAAAGGTTTTTCAGTCGTCGACTAAACGTGTCGTCATTGGTTTTGTTACGTAGATCTGCGGGCAGGTGCTCGTAGTACGTGGGGCCGATGACGCGGGGGTTTTTGGTGGCAAGTGCAGTGCGGCGCGTTACTGTCTTTAATCGATCTTCATTACGAAGTTCGTGCCCTCCGCCTACATCCAGACAAGGTCAACTTATACAAATTGTACAACATTGTATGTGTGGAAATCGAACCCACGACCCCTGGCCCTCAATTCTTAATGACCAAGCCAGTAGGCCAACTAGACGGCCAAAAGTATTAATATATACCTAAAGGTCATACCATGAAGGAAAATAATTTTCACACCTCATAAGTCACCTCAAAGTTTTCCCTCCAAAGCGATCGTTTACCTTAATGATTGACACTAATAGGTTATTAAATTAGATAACAGATAAGTCATCTGTGTATTTTTTTAACAATTATTTTCCTTCGTGGTATGACCTGTAGTATAATTTATAAAATAAATTCTCTTTATCGTATCCGAGTCTAGTTATGTACTGCGGGCGCCCAACCCGCGGTCATTGTTAGCGCAAAGTCCGTCCAGTTTCCCTTGCGTGAGCAATACCATTGCTAGTGTGTCGTATCTGTTGTTTGCTGCGCCCTCCTAAAGTTGTCTGTACTCCTGGTATGTGTGCGGATATCGTTAGTATAAATAACATCTTATCACAATCATTAGTCGTCATGGGAAAAGTTGATGATTGATATAAGCGTAGTATCATCACATGATTTTGAAAATATACCTACTATATTTCATCGTGAGAAGAAATGACTGTAACAGGGTATCTTAGGTTATTAGATCATAATTATAATCTCTTAGTGCCTTGTCTCACAACTTGTAAGGTTGGCTGGAATAAATCTCTTTTAGAGATAATCTCGCCTTTATACATAAAATTTGTTACTGTATTTCATTTTTAAATTGTGCAATAAAAATAATATGTAAAAGAATATAATAATCATTTGACAAATTAAGAATAAATACGAGGGGCGTTCAAAATATTCTCGGTATTGATATCTTACAACCTCTTTTTGAATTTGTTTTGTTACTGGCTGCTAAGGTTCATTCATTGACTAAAAAAAAAAGTATAATTCAAACCGAGATGTTCTTTTGTTTTTCTGCAATTTCTGAACAAACATGAACACTATGAGTGAATTAACAATGTTAACGAAATTAGAACATCGTTCCGTCATAAAATTCTTGACAAAACAGGGTAAAAATCAAAAAACCATAAAAGAGGAAATGGATTGTGTTTACCGTGAGTCTGCTCCTTCTTTATCTACCATTCAAAAGCGGTCAAGCGAATTCAAACGTGGCAGGGAGAGTATTAAAGATGACCCTAGACCTGGCCGGCCTGTAGTAGCTACTTCACAAGAAAATATTGATCAGGTGGAAAACCTTATATTGGAAGATGGTCGAGTGAAGATAAAATCAATAGCTCAAGTAACCAATCTTTCTATTGGTACCGTACATGATATTATCCATGACCATCTTAATATGTCAAAAGTGAGTGCAAGATGGGTTCCGCGAATGCTGACTCGGCTTCAAAAAGATATGCGTGCAGCTTGTTGTTCCGATTTTATTGACCTGTGTGGCGAAAATCCTGATGAGGTGCTGCAAAAGATAGTTACTGGAGATGAAACCTGGGTTCATCATTATGACCCAGAGAGTAAACAGGAGTCCATGCAGTGGCACATTAAGGGTTCAGCTCATCCCAAGAAGTTCAAGGTCGTCCCTTCCGCTGGCAAGGTTATGGCAACAATATTTTGGGATTGTGAAGGAGTATTGTTAATCGATTATAAAGAAAAAGGTGTAAATATCACAGGACAGTACTACGCAAACATTCTACGTCAATTAAGGGATGCAATCAAAGAAAAGAGGCGAGGAAAGTTAACCAAAGGTGTTCTGCTTCTGCATGACAACGCCCCTGTCCATACTGCTCATATTGCCAAGGCAGCTATTGCTGAATGTGGGTTTGGAACTATAACTCATCCACCGTATAGTCCGGACTTAGCCCCCAGCGACTTCTTTTTGTTCCCCAATCTCAAAAAGGATCTGCGTGGAAATTGATTTTCTGCCGATGAAGCGTTGAAGGCGGCAGTGGACGAGCATTTTTACACCAAGGATAAAAAATATTATTATGAGGGATTAAAAAAAATAATTGATCGATCTTTTAAGTGTATTAACATAGGGGGGGAGTATATTGAAAAATAAAAATATCAAACTTTTCGTACTTGTTTGTCTTCATTCGAATACCGAGAATATTTTAAACGCCCCTCGTATATATTACTCGTAAGTATGAAATGTTAGAACTTCACTGTCAATAATGACCTTTCAGACAAATCTTATGGTTTCGCGAATCGCTCTACATGCTCACTGCAGCGTTAAATCCTCCACGCGGCATTCAGAAGCCAATTTCCATCTAAATTGAATTAGGATTTATATACACAAGCTGGTATGTTGAATAATTGAATCAATTTCAATTGGAGCAGTGACTTCACTTCTCATTTCAACAATAAGATCGTAAGACAAAGGAAGTTATGTTTCTATTTGCGATTGTAAGGTAGTAGAAATTGACTCTTAAAAATTTCCGATTCAGAGGCCAAAGTGACCGTATTTAATACAAGTGTATGTATGAAGAAGTGAAGTCTTAAAAATAATCCTTGTTTTAGAAATGATCCTTTTTTAGACAAGATTATCCTAAAATTTCATTCCGAATGTTAATGAATCCACAGCAGCTATTTTTCCCTTTACTGGTACTAACAAGCCCACACCCTGAAACATACCATTATTGAGTTACCGCCATGCTTTATGGTTTTTATTATGAATCCATACTTTCTTAAATTTTTTAGGTCCCAATTTTATTTGCCCGATTGAAACTTTGAAATTTTCTATCAAACTAAATTTTCTAAAACTACAAGCTCGTCGTCAACTTCATCCAGGATATTTTAGTGTAATTTTTTTATGTTGTGTTCTATACATCTAAGTTCCACGATATGTAATTTTCGTATTATCGATGACCTTGGTAACGTCATTGGGTATAATATAAAATCTATTACTTTTATTCAAGCAAATAGTCTCGATTCAATATTGTAGGAATAAATCAAGAACAAATACATTATGAAACCGTTCACATGAGATTTGAGCAACAAATTACGCAACTACGTTGATAATACTGAATGTAGTATGCCTAACAAAGGAGCGTATTGTGTCCACCACCAACGTTAAAGCTACCCCCACACTGGGGCGGTGGAGGTCCGTGGTCAAGGCGCGGTCTAGGCTCCATACAAAATTGTGACGAAGGCCGCACCTTGCGTCAGTGTGGAGTGTTTTAAACAGTTCCATATATCACAACTTGCTGCCACCCCCACCGCCCAGTGTGGGAGTGGCTTTATAATGACATTTGTGTAATCTTGAACAACGTTTTTTCTGGCCGACGGTTATGAGAATATTACTCCATGATATACTCTATCTTATGTACTTAAATCCTTACTATGGTATAGAAACGGAAATCGCTTATTAGATTAAAATTTATGAGTATGTTAAAATTACTTTTTTCTTAGAATTTTAGCTTTCAATTGTTTTATTTATTTATTTATTCATATGACTTGAATCAAGTCATTCCCTTAATTTTCAGTTGTTCCTGTAACAAGTTAAATTTGCACCCATTTACGTTCGTTGCCTGTGATCCACCAGAGTAGCTGGTTGGACCATTCGTCTTCGGAAATGGTAAATAGGTCGGCGGGATCTCCGCTATATCGGACTAAATGGTACTCCCGTATGATGTGGTAGATGCTTGGCACTGCTTTGCGCAGCACACACAATCCCAGGTGGAGTTTAAATTGTTACTCTGTAGATATTTTCCATGTTTAATTACAGTAAACAATTTAATTCCATTAAAAATATTAAATTTATTATAATTACTGTACGTAGTTTTTTTCTTCAAATGACGGTTTCTAACTGTATGATAAGATAAAATGCCATAATCCCACTAATATTATAAATGCGAAAGTTTGGATGTTCATTACTCAATCACGCTAAAACCACTGGACGGATCGGGATAAAACTTGGCACACATATAGGTTAGGTCCTGGAATAGGTCGTAGGATAGTTTATATCCCGAAAAAAACATATCATTTCTGCGGGAAACCAAATTAATCGTTAAAAACTGTGAAGATGTATAAATATCGAAACCTACGCGGACGAAGTCGCGGGCAAAAAGCTAGTGATGATGCAAATAAAATCGTAGAACTAAAAATAGATACCACTGCGTACTTTATTATTTTGTGTTTACGGCAAAAGGAATTGAATTCTCAAAGTATCACAATAATATTATAAATGCGAAAGTGTGGATGTATGTTTTTTGAACTGATTTTCATGAAACTTGGTCAGGGACAGCTTATATCCTGGAATAACAAATAGGCTACTTTTTGTTACGAAAACCAGACATAATAATCAGCAGTATAATCTAGTAAATATAACCAAACTTAAAAGTTTTGCTAAAATTAAATGTTGCTGTATAATTTGACAACTGTGTAACTTTGTACAGTGATGCGACCAACTGGTCTATTGACAGGTAATACAGCGGTCGCTTCTTTTAACGGAATATGTAAAATTAAACGCTCTAAATGCACTAGCGACTTTTTGTGCCGCCCTGCCACCTCTCGTAATTGCTATGTGTCGGACAAGAAACAGTGACTCTGTCGCAGACACCTGCTAACATGCTCCATACATTTATTTGGAGCGTAGCGATTCGACACTTAACGTTTTTTTAGACAGCTTAAAAATACTCTGATACGAAAGTGTTTAGATTTAAGCGAAATAGCTGTGAGTTAACCTAAAGAAATCGTTACCTTACTTGCTACACCTTTGGCTAATTTTTCATTGAAACCTTTAAATAATAATGTTCCACCTGTGTCTATGACATGTAATTTATAGCAAAACCGGCTCTGCCCGCGACTCCGCTCGCATGGACTACAGAATTAAATAAAGCTGAAACTTAAGCATTAATTCCCGTCCCCCTTCCCCCTCCCGCTTCAGCTCCAGCTCCTGCCAATATTTTCAATGTACAGACACGCGAAGGTTCTATCATCAATAGTTTTTGCAGCGCATGCGATGAAAGACATTTTATGGCAAAAAAATTTACACCTTGAGTTACATTATTGAAGTTTTAGTAGCGATACCTAATTTTTTATAGTCAGAAATATAGCCACTGTTACTCAGGGATAATGTAGCATTCTAATGGTGAAAGAATTGAAATCGGTCCAGTAGTATAACTGGCTGTAACATATAACGTAAACATATAACACCGATTTTACATTTATAAGGTTGAGATTCAGATAGAGATATTCAACCTGCACTAAATTCGAATTTGAAAATTGTTGCCAAATAAATTCAGTAAAAATAAAAACTATTTTTTCGACTGCTAACGCCATCTAATGTTACTCAAACTGCCAGCGACCACTTTAAAGTCGTGTATGGAAGGAGGCATATTGTTTCGGGAACTTTCATTACTAGCGGCCTACTTTCCACTCACTCCTTTCTCGTACCTTGCAAATGCGTGTATTGAGCGCGACCACTTCCCTTTACACATTTACATTGATTACCATACAAAACAAATGTGTCGACTCCCAATTTAATAACATTGTATTTATAACGGTAGGGCAATTCTTATTAAATTGGAACAATTTATTTGATTAGTTTGACATATTGACAATGCTGATGTTGTCTTGGTAGTTTGTCCTAATAGTGTTGTGGTTAGTAATATGGTAGCAACAATGAAGTATTGGTATATTCTACCAGGTTTTGATGAGCGATCGCGTTGTAGTAATCTTCCTGAACTTTAACTTGTGTTTTTAACAAAGTGTTCTTTTTTGTTACGTGTGGTCATATACAGGCGGTAGTGATGGACAAATCACTATCCATTACCGTCCTGCATTAGACGGGACTGTCAGAGACTGACAATTGGACGCAGTTATGCAAAAATGATCCATCCCACAAAACGTAAAAAAATGAGTGTATACAAACAATGTTCTGTTTAATCCCAAAAATCATATCGCAGACGGTACAACTTACAAGGCTAGCTTTTATAATTTTTTAAAATAATGTCTTCATCAATACTTGAGCTGTAAAGCTTTATAACTAAAAGTGTCTAACTGTGGGTTGGATAATTATTGTATAACTGTGTCCAACTATGGAGAGGTCAGCAGCGAGACGATGAGACACTTTCTAGCGAAGGCACACTCTTTGCAAGGCGATGCGTATCTAATAACTTAGTTTACCCTGCATCCATGGACTACAGGCTCTTATCCCAGAGGGTAATATTATCATGCTACGAATCTTTTAGGACGGACGCAATAGCTGGTAACATAGAGGATGATTTATAGTGAAATGTTTCTGATTTCATCTTATCCCGTACGATAATAGATTTTTCATCGTCAAACAACACAAACCAAGCAGATCGCTAAATCTTCGCTTATGTTTTCTGCATTTGTATATAGACAACGACTGCATTGACCGTAGATGCGCGATCGCCTTGACCCGCCGATTGTCTCGACTCTGCATGCCATCGTTGCAATATCAGTCATTGCCCATCCTCCTCAAACAGGTTATGGTGTGCAAATCTCAGTATATTTATTTTTACACCTCAGTCAGGGTGCTATGAATTTGTGTCTTGCATGGGTGAATGGATTATTCGAAATCATCTGTTGTTGAATCACATTAATTTTGTATGAAATCTTTGTAGTAATTTTGCATTTGGTACTTTTATAAATGTCCGCTAAGAAGAAAAGGTTCGCTGGAAGAAATTTCTTTAGAAATAAGCTTAACCTTTTGTATAGATTGTGACACCCTTACAGGGTCATGTTGTGAAATGTAACAAATGTAACACATGATGCAAAAAGTAAATATGACTATAATTTTTTTTTCTTTGTGTTGTTCTTTGTATGTTTGTGTGTACAATAAACTATTAAATAAATAAGAAACGACGTAATAAACTTCCAGCAACACACCAAGCGCCATCCCACCCGGTAGAATCTAATATTACTTTTGTTGTTTGTAGTAATATAGGAGGCGAGCCGTTAAAAATGTATCCAAAACAACTTGCAAGCTGTTTCATTGGTCTCAAAATAGACACCTTAGAATGACACCTGCCTGCCAAGCAGACTGATCTAGTTAGTCTCGAAAGTTTTTGTTTTATTGGAACTCAAAAGGTGTTTCGAACGTGCTATTGCAATGTTTGTGCAGTTAAAGCATGTTAAAGGTTATTTAAATTGCTTTTAGTTTTTAAGTTTGTATACTACAGGCCAGCGTATTTGTAGAATTATGTCCAATCCATACCGACCTAGGAATTGTATCATTTTTCCTCGCCCAGTGCTGATCATGGAATTTGGTTGTGTAAAGCGAACAAGAGGGGAATATTATTTGTTTACCCGCTCGCTCATCAACTTTCCTTTTTAATTTTTGCAATTGGTCATATAATTCGCCTTATCACGAAAAAAAATCAGCTAATTATTTAACCGTGAAAAGCTTGCCTTTTACTTATAAGTTTAAATGTGATTGTATCTTTATATGAGTTGTTAAACTTCAGTAATGAAAGTAACTATGCTATTGATTTTAGTGTAATATGACATGTGATTTAACTAGTAAACGCGGCTGTCAGTATCGATTTCAAAAGTGACTAAGGGGGGATTCGAATGTTGATTAATAATTAATGTTCAATTGGTTGTGTACACCTCCGTAAGTCTTTCATTATATTGTACGAAAAAATGGCCTATTCCACATATCCCTACTGCTCTGTCCCTACTAGTAGGGAAGAACGGAATTTTTTTCCACTTTTTTCTACCAGGGGGGATACATGGAAATTTTACTTCCACGTATTTCTACTAAGATAAAGTACAGGTCGAAAGAAAAATCCTTTATTGTACTTGAAATAAACATCCTCGATACTATCGGTATTGAAATTAATAATTAATTCTAAGTATAATTCTTCATTTGTATGTTTTATGGTACTTATATTTCTTGATGTCATAGTCAAATATGCCTTTTTTATTACTTAGATTTTCTTTTTCTGCATTTCACAAGCGAGTAATTGATTAGATCTGTGAATTACAGTGATATATACTGTTGATTGCGTTTTAGATTAATTGATTGTGATATGTCTGTCGTGTACCAAATCGATTTAACAACGTCAGTTGATTTTCTCGTGCTGTGATAACCATGTGTAGCCAAATGCATACACAGTGGAATTCTTTTATTTCTCTGACTGTTCATACACCAAAATTCATCGATAAATCTTATAACAGTTCCCCAATATACCTCGGTATATTTTATTATTCCCAAACTAATAAAGCTCTGCAAAGCAAGCCGGCGGAAGCAAACTAAACTTCGTAGCTTGTAGCATTATGTAGCTATTCTCGTAGCGGCTTTGAGAGGCGCGACACAGTGAGCACTAATGATGTTGACACTAGAAGGGCTCTTGTCTCCCCATCCCCCACTTGTACCCCCTCTCTTCGCACACTTAGGAAATAAGCCATTTCCCCATGTCTCTAGAAAATATTTGTACAGTGAAAACAGATTGGTGAAGGTGATTAGTTTCTCAAATATTTTTACCAAGTGTGCAGTGAATAAGTGGTGGAGTCCTCTTCTAGTCATACTATTTTTAAACTTATTACGAACAGCAGTGACGGAAAAGTCATTGTCAGGTTCAGTAGACCATTTTATTTTTAAATTAATATCTATTTTTTATCGAACCGTTACACGCATCACACAGTATAACAAACACAGAACAAAAAAGTGAAAAAAATACAAAATGTAAAATTTATTTATTTAAAAAATACCATCCAGTTAACTGGCCATAGACAGAAAATGGTTAAGAGAGGCAAACGTTGCGTTTACAAAAATATTTAGCTGGAAGTTTGAACATTTTTATTTCACTAGTACAATAATAGTGCAAAAATCTATAATCAAACCTACAAGCTATACTTGTTATTAAAATGTTTTTGTGTTGTCCGATCAGGCTCGATCATGTTCCACGTGCGGCGGCGGCCGGCAGACTCTCAGCCTCGCCGGCGCAAGAAGAAGGCGGGCGCGCGGCCCGGCACCGAGCCCGCGCTGCTCGAGGTGGCGCCCGACGGCTCGCCGCTCGAGAACGGGCGACACGTGCGCATAGCGGACGTCGTCGAGGTAACAGATCCCTGATACCGGGTGTATACGAAAGCGGGATGGGACTGGATAAGTGCTCCCCACCTTGTTATACTTGACTGATTGATCTAACAGTTTAAACGTATGCACATCTTTATAAATTCTAACGCTGGGTAATAATTTGAAATTTTACCTAGAAGTTTCTCAAACGTCGTATGCAACCACCGAGAAAGAGTTCTTTGGAATGCCACCGCTAAATAGCCGAAATTCTATGCGGACGAAGTCGCGGGCGACAGCTTGTGCAACAAACACCCCCGTCTACTGTAATAGAAAATGATAACTTTCGCATTTGGCGTTTATTTAATTGTTCGATTTGTAATAATGTTTTCCCGTGGAGGTGGGCTCCGGCAACGGGTCTGCGCTGCAGCTGTACGGGCCGTCGATCCAGTCGCGGCACTGCGTGGTCGCGCCCGCGGACGGCGGCTACTGCGTCACGCCGCTGCACGCCGACGCGCACGTCTACGTCAACGGCCGCCGCGTCACGCACTCGCAGCGCCTGCAGGTAGGTACCCGCGTCTACACGCTGCATATTATAGTGCCATCGTGTGGGCACACCCCCGACGCTCCATACAAGCTACTTAATTAAACACTGGTGTTTATTTTATTTAGGTAAACCTGTGTTATGACACCATATATCTTTATATTTTTTTTAAAGTGATAATTTAGTCGACAATGATCGGCAATTTGGTTCACCAAGATATTCCAAGTCCAAGTAAGCTATATATATATATATATAGCTTACTTGACTTATATATATTTATTAAGAAACCCGCATATTGTATACGACGTACAATTTGCTGACTTTTTTCGCCTGTCTTTGGCCTTTCAGCGGGATGTGCTATCATATCTTTACCTTAGAAGGTTTTTAGTAAATGTCTTGACGTTATTGTGTGTTGTCCGCAGCATGGCTGCCTCCTCAAGTTCGGGCGCGTGTCCACATTCCGGTTCGTGGACCCTGTGCAGGAGAGCATCCTTAACAGGAACCTGTCCCAATCGCAGAACTTCGGCTCCGGATCCATATACGACAGGTAAGGCCTTGGCCGGGCGTCACACGCTTATTTATGTTGTCATTAGATGTACCTTCTAGACGTTTTTGTAATTATATCAAACATGGCCTTAGTTTTCTGAGAATGGATGACTGGATTGGGTATTGGTTATTACTATCGTTTGTTGTATTGACTATATAGTACTGTTTGTTCTTGTTTGTCTTGTACTTTTTAAACATTGTATATTGTAAAAACATTACCCTCTTTTTGGCTTCTTACCGTACTTTTTATTTAATTATAATTGAGATACATTTGTTTTCGTAGATAATTTTAAAACAGAAATGAGTTCCAGTTGCTTACATTATATTGACTGCTTTATTTCATACATTTTATATTGAAAATCACCCTTTTTTGTGTTAGTACACAGTTGGGTACCTTTTTATTTAATTTTTAAATTAAGTCATTTGATTTTCGTACACGTGATTTTTACGACAAAAAGAAGTTCCAGTGCTTACATACTGTTATGATTTTTGTCAAATGCCTTACTAATAAACTACGTAAATAGTACATTTTTAGCGTCAAATAACTCTTAAATTTTCAATAATCATTAAATGTTTAAATGTTAAATATAGTACTTCAGTTCAGTCTTCCATTACTCATGCATACATCTGCAACAGACTAGACCTAGCCTTTACAAACACTAGCCCCCGTTCGCTTCTCTAATCACTACCAGTGTTGTTTTTTCATCATCTATCATAGTTGTTTTCTTTCGTTGCATGTTTCTGTCACTGGCTCACGAACATCCGCTTGTGTACGTGTTGCTCTTACTACGTTAGATCACCGACGTCGCCGGGAGAGACGAGCGGCGCGATGTCCCCCACCTCCCTCTCGTCGCATCAACACGACCCGGATTCGAACGCGAACACCACAGAGGAGTACCCGAGGACCATGAGCCCCGGATCCCACGATACGTACGGATATAGAGATGGGAATGACGTTACGCCGTACAATAACAACACTCTGAAGCTAGACAACGAATCGTTGATGATGTCGCAGCATCTGAACGATTCCAAGGACGATTATATACGGGATGAGCATTCGGGTTCTGTGTACAATGACCAGGATCAGAGTTCTGTGAATAGGACCGCGAACTCACAGTACAAGGACAACTATGAGACGACGTTCGATTTGGAGGGTAATGTGGAGACGAAGAGTATTTGCAGCGCGAAGAGCGGCGGCTCTGGCCATGATAACAGGTATTTTATACAACCAATGTTTACAACTAATACACTGACGTATTAAGTAGGCTATTGCACTTCTAAAGTAGATATACGCAAAATAAGTTGCTGAATGTATAATTTCTGTTTGTTCACTTTTTTTTAGCCGAAGCTTCCACTTCACAAGTCGACTTACTATGCTTAGTTAAGTCAATTGCAAAGCAAAATTAACAAACTTTATTTGTCGTGTATAAACAAAATAAATAACAAATGTTATGAATAAAGCCAACTGCAAAGTAATGTGGTAATTCCTTGTTGGCCTCGGTCGTTTGCTTTGGGTTTGCCAGGTTCGTGGATTCGGTTCCTTACTGGAGGATAAAGTGCGATTATATAAATAGTCCTTGCTGTTATTATAAGGGTTAAATTTAATGCCTTTTCGTGTTTTGCTTCTAAATTCAATTGTGATCGTCTTGCCACAAGTGTACTTGTTGTTGTGGCGTTATAATAATACAGGATGCTGATAATACATTTGGTGACTTGTTGCATTCAGTATCGAATACTAAACAGCTTTTAGAAATTTGAAATAAATCAATTTCTTAACTTCCAGAACGATTAGCGCATTATTTTGTTTGTAATATTTGTGCCCCTGTAACAAAACTATTATTACATGTTCTTTGTTACACCCTATTTAAAGTGCCAAGCAGTTGGCTCAAGCTATATTCGTGCATAAAGCGCATATAAGATTCGTTATCGTCAAGAATTTAGTTTGCTATGAATTATTGACTACATTGCCGTCATTTCCCCCCCAGAATGAGCACCGTGGCGCCGGTGTCCCGGCCTGGGCAGGAGGCCATACTCCCAGCAGTTTTGGAGTTCCCCGAGGCGGGGCAGGCGCAGTTCCTGGCCGCTGTCATCACTAGGCTCGATCCGCATGCTCCAGCCTTTAAGCTGGCACCTGTCTACACGCTCTATCTATGTGCCAGGTATACACGCTTCACATAAAAGTGTGGAGTCCTTTATATATTTTAAATTGATTTTAACACTCGCACTTGCCGCTGTTTTCTGTGCAAATTTGACCGTTCGAGGGATGGTAAGTGGTCACTGCCGCCCCTAAGATATATACTTGGAAAATAAATAAATCATTTGAAAATTTACAGGGTTTACTCTAAGTCAAAATGCCCGGTCTGCGTACAATCCTCAGTAAAATTGTCATATATGTAGATATACATTTTTGTTTAAATGCGGGTTCTACTACAACTACACAAACTTAAAATATAATTGCAGCAAACCAGGTATAAGTAAGGACGAAAGTAATTCAGTGCGGCTGATCAGAGTGCTATTAAATGTTAAACGTGGCCTTCCAGAGTCGGGTCTAATATGTTTGTTATTGCACCAGATACCGCGCCTCAACCCACTACCGGCCCGAGCTGTCGCCCACGGAGCGCGCGCACAAGCTCACCGCCTTCCTGCACCACGTGGCCACGCTCATACACGCCACCGTGCAGGTAACTTATCCACTTCGAACATTCTTCGGTCCGGAGGTGGAACCTGGCGACCTGTATTTACAGGTTACTATGTAACCTAGTTCAGGCACCAGACTTCACAAAAAAATATTTGTGGAGTAAATAAATAAATTTGAATTTGAATTCTCACAGATTAATAAACGGTTAAATATTAAATGTATTAATTGTAATACAAATACAGTTTGTGTAAAAAGAAGTAGGTATAGCAGATGTTATAACATACTTTTTAACGTTTCGTCGTTCTTGTTTACAACCCTTGCGACCCTGTTTGGTCCATGCATAACATAACGCAGAAACTGCTTAGGGATTTGCGCGTATTAATTAGTCCGAAATAAGATTCCAATTCGCAATCCCTAATTCAGGTGCAGTTTAGAACATAGAACTGCTGCCTGACTTCCATTACTGAAATCTTTAATGAGGGTGGTGGGTGTAGATAAAAAAATAATGAATAGTCGTCGAACTTTGCAACTCATCATTATCAACAGCCGATAACATGGGGCTCCATACGTCATTTCGAAATACTTTTGGTCGAATGTAAATTCATCAGTGGCACGTCGTCGACTGTCCAATAAGTCGAATGTGTAACTCATCGATTGTTCAACGTTTGGAAGTACACACATTTGACCTAAAACCATATTCTTGCTTGGCTTGCGCGCTGTAGCTTTCAGCAACATGACATGCTCCTCGCTTCGCTTCTCGCTATTTCGGCCTTGGCATAATCTAGGTTAGAGTAGACTTCAGACTGCCTACATCACATACGATGCTGCCGCCCATCACCTGGATTTCTTCTTTACTCGCCTCATATGAAATCTAAACGATATTTGATATTTATGTATGATTTATTGTACCTAATTTAGGAGCGCTGTACTGATTCGGCAGCGCAAGCATTCTGGATGGCTAACGCCAGTGAATTACTCCACTTCCTGAAGTGCGACCGACACATATCTTCATTCTCGACGCAGGCGCAGGATCTATTGCCCACGACAGTGCAGAATGCATTCAGGTGATTATTATGCAAAAGTTGCACTCTGGTGAGGGTTATTATCCAAATAATAATTTAAGTTTCTAGAATTAACGGATTTGAGTATGACCGTAATTTTTTATTACCATACTTATTTATCTTTCTATAAGAGACACATTACCACTCATATTAATTATTTCATCTTTTAAAATAGTTTTAACCTAAAAATACGATGTCCTTTTTTTTTGCTTAGAAAATAACTACGTATTAATTATTATTATATGGGGTAATAAGCGAGTGTCAATTTGCGTTTATAGTCATTTCGCGGAACACTTTGTTTAGTCTATTTACTGAACGTGTTGTTTTCCACCAGCAACCTCGTGTCGTGCTTCCAAGAGGAGCTGTCCCGAGCGCTGGCCACGCTGACGAGCGCGGCGGTCGGGGACGCCACGGAGGCCACCGCGCCCACGCTGCAGGCGCTCGCGGCCGCGATGGTGCTGCTGCGCCGCTGCCGGGTCAACGCCGCGCTCACCATACAGCTGTTTTCGCATCTATTCCACTACATAAACGCCGTGTGCTTCAATAAGGTAACTACTGTATATATATGTTTGAAAATCGACACCTATCTCGCAAAATAGAAGGTCTGAGTATTTTTTTTAATAGACAATTAGATGGCATATTCTAACGACGATGCATACCACATTAGATAAATTGGAATAATCAGAAAATAACTTTAGTCCAATTGAGCATTGATGTGGGCTGAACATGATGATGTATTATATTTACAGCTGGTGACAGAGCCTGGCAACGTGTCTGGCCGGTGGGGCGCAGCCCTGTCGGCTCGACTGGCCATGTTGGCCGCGTGGGCGGAGCGCCAGGGGCTCGAGCTGGCTGCTGACTGCCATCTCGCGCGCACGCACCAAGCTGGTGAGTTGCCTCCATATGACCTCGACGTTGAAAAAGGAGGTATGTATATCTACATAAAAATTAACCAATGTGCGATCTGTTCGCAGCCCGATTGATACAAGGCGAGTACCGCAATGCCGATGAAGTGCGCGCGGCGCTGGCGGCGTGCTTCAAACTGAACTCGGTACAAGTGCGCGCGCTGCTGGCGCCGCTGTGCCCGCCCGACGTGGTGGAGGCGGCCACCACGCACGCGCGCGCCCTGGCCGACGAACTGTGCAGGGCGGACGGGAGAGAGGTATGGGAACACTTTATTGCGGCGGGAGATTGCATTCAATTTTTTTTTTAGGATTTCACGAACTGGTTTCCTTAATACTGCATTTGTAACTTTTTTTATTTGATCAAAACAATAAAATACTATATCCAGAGGTTCATATGTAACCAGAAATATTCAGTTTAAGTGGCAGTGAGCTGAAAGCTAACGAAGTACCTGCCGATTATCGTTGGAGTAGACGTGTTTTTGGACCCTGATTAACCTACAGATGTGATGGTTGCATGTATAGATTCGACTGGAAGAGAGCGAGTGGCTGGGCGCTCCACTGCTGATCCCCGGCGACGGGTTCAGCGCGGAGGTGGTGCGCGGCGTGCCGCCCGGCCTGGCCGAGTTCGTGGCGCCGCTGCAGCGCGGCGGGCTGTGCCGCCTCGCGCACCAGCCGCACGCCGTCGGTAAACTACTACGTCACATACACGCCGCCGGAGGCTTCTCCGCTTACAATACGGCCGCACCCCGAGCTTCCCGCGGGTGTCGTCGAGGCGACTTAGGGATTGCACCAGGGACCTGCAGCAGCGTTCTCTTGTGTATATTAAGATCATTCCGGCGATCACCAGTCCGCTTGCCGAGCGTGGTGATTATGGCAAATCCCCCGATGGACAGCACACCAAAAGTGGCATTCTATTGGGGCTTATGTTCAGCTGTGGACGTATTTCGGCTGATGATGATACATACAACATAAGATTACCACTGTGGCTTCCCTTAGTTGACAATTTTGTCTATTTGTATTTATTTATTCTTTAGGTACATAAAGTACACTTAGACTTGTTATCACAAAAGTCTCTGAACGTCCAGTCTGTGAATTAGTACATGCACTAGATTTTATGGCTCTGCACATCCAGCGGACTCACCGCCGAGTCCGCTCTATTCAAGCGGCAGTGAGCACACCGCTCAACGTTTCACATCGGCACACTCAAAATAATAAATGTTTATAACTACCAGCCGCGGATGATCCGCTACTACCACTCGTTTCGGCGGACGATTCGCTGGTGCACGTGCATCGATACATAAAACGCCATAGTATATGAAACAAAGCGGACAGTCCGCTGCGGATGAGCATAAAGCAAATACTCCTAGTCTTCTTCTCTTTAACCCTCTTAAATTATTAACGAAGACTAATAACGATTATTAATTAAATAATTATGTTACAGTGTTATCTGGTATGTACATGGCTACAACAGTATTGGTTAATATTCTAATACGTTTAAATTCGGTATAAATAGGTAATAATATATAAATATAATATAAAATCCTTGTTTAGGATTAGACAAGTGTATGTCTAATCCTAAACAAGGATTTTCTCCTGTGCTGTGGAAATTAAACAAGTATTGGATAATTCACAAATATAACATCCAGACCGGGACGGGATCAAGTCAAGCGAGATAATTCTTTATTGCACACTAGTAAGAAAACGACAAGTAGATACAGTTTTATGGAAAGTGTACAAAGGCGGCCTAATAGCGATCTCTTCCAAGCACCTTCGCCAAGGAAAAGAATAAAAACAGCGACAGAGTATTGAAGGTAAAAGAAAATTATAATAGTATAAAAATAAATAGGTATAAATCTGATACAGGCGTGTGGACGGTGTACATGACGGGCTACGGGTCGCAGAGCCGGCGGCCGCCCGACCCGCGCGTGCAGGTCATCCAACTCAATAAGAACTCCAACGGGATGGGGCTCAGCATCGTCGCCGCCAAGGTAAACAAGTGCAGAATTTAGTAAATACACTCAAGAGCGAAATTGTAACCTTGCTCTGCATTTTACATATATTCGATGTCCTTTTGAAGCCTTGGTTCAGGACAGAAAACGATTTCGATTAGATCTGATGACTGCTATCCATATAATGGTTGAAGTAGTCCAGGACGTCTAAGAGTCCCCGCAGACTGCAAACTTTATATCGGCCGATAATTTAGTCTGATTGAGCTGCTAGTACACTGGGCCAAAAAATCGTCATAGTGCGCGCACTTGCATACATCTTTATACTGTTTAAGAGCCTGACTAATTTATCGGCCGATATGAAGTTTGCAGTCTGCTGGGACTCTAAAACGTATATGTGATTAAATTAACGGTATGCACTAAATTTGTATTTTAATCAAGAAACAACAAAATGACATCGATGTGTTTAGGATTCCGAACACGGTAAGTGGTGTAGGTAACTAGAGTCTGTCTAATAAATCAAACGACTTGGAGATTTTTAGTAGAATTAATTTTTTTAATGACAAGGGTTTTAAGGCCTTGGGGAACAAAAACAGGCATGGTTGACTCTAGTTTAAGCAGTAAAGTGTCTTAGGTATTCTGGACCTCCTACATCTTTGAATAGCCATGGTCATCTCCCTCAAATCTACACCTGATGGAAAAGTCAGTGTTCAGAACAACCTCGAATACATAAATTAATTAATTTTTCTTGAAATAATTGATCATCAGATTAAAAATGGGCGACTGTATTCCAGTTGTACATGATTCGACACGTAGTTTATAATTATAACAATTTGTACTTAATTAGCATTTTTTTCTTAAGGAGAAAAATTTCACGTTGATACTAGCTGTTACTCGTAGCTTCTCCTATCTCGCGGGATCTGACCTTTGCATGGTAAAAATTAACCTATGTTCATCTCCATGACACGGACTATTTGTATGCAAATTTGGTTGAATAGTCGAACTGTCAAAGCGTAACAAACTCACTTTCTTATTATAATATTAGTTAGTATTATAGTTAAGATCAAGTTAACAGTATGTCATGTAACTATTTTGTGTACAGGGCGCCGGTCAGAGTAAGCTGGGCATCTACATAAAGTCGGTGGTACCGGGCGGGGCCGCGGCCGCGGACGGGCGCCTGGCGGCCGGTGACCAGCTGCTATCCGTCGATGGACACTCGCTCGTCGGCATCACGCAGGAAAAGGTGAAAACAACCTGTTCGCCCTTGGTTTTTAATAGCTTTTATGGCCTTGGAAACAAATTTATTTTTGGTAGTTTATTAATGTTCAATATACATATACGCGGCTATAGCCCGGATTCCACAAACATGGGCTACAAATAGTGCAAGTCGGCCATTTACATAAAATTAATAGTAGCTGATTATTTAACAAGAGACAATTTGGAATTAACTATTAGGTACGCACAATATACACTTTCATAGGCACTTGTTGCATAAAATCTATCACAGATGTATATCAAAACCACCAACGTATATTTTGTTGGTATATTAAATACATGGGAAAATCTCCTCTGATGAGATCCCGCCGAAAAGTCCCTTACGTGTGTAGCCAGCTTCTAGCGCCTGTTCTCGGTTTGCTTTTTCTTTTGGCCGGCCTTTAATTTGGCGACCTATCAACGACTCGGGTCTCGGGGCCCTTATCACGCATGCACGTAGTAAAGCGCTAGCTTAAACACTGACAAATATACTTCGTGACCAGTACGTTGAAAGCGCTAATAAGGCGTTAATATGTATGACATTTTATATGTAATTCTAATTGTAGTATTAATAATATGACGTTGGCAAGCTAGCAGTTTACCTACTTGTATTAAAAAGTGTCCCCGTATATTGTCAGGCGGCAGAGTACCTCGTACGGACGGGGCCCACGGTGACGCTGGAAGTGGCCAAGCAGGGCGCCGTGCTGCACGGCCTGGCGACCCTGCTGCACCAGCCTGCCTACAACCAACGGCAAGGTATGCGCAAATATGTACACTTATTGATATTCAAAATTCAAAATTGTTTATTGTTTCAACCTATATAAACATCACGTATATACGCCAAGATATATATTGTATTCTTCAGTATGTAAGGACAATCGTCGTATCGTATAATAAATATGGCCTTTTTAAACGTAAAAAGTTCATAACTATGGATCATTTGACAGAAGAATTTATTTTTTACTAAATGAACTGCAAACGCACAGCTGATGCTAAATATTTATTGTCGTCCATTATTAGCCTGCAGATTAAGGAGGCCACAAGTTCGTTCCCACCCTGAGTAATAATTTGTAATCCCTCGTGTGCCTGTAACTACACTGGCTCTCATACTCACAAACCGGAACATAGCAATGCATATATTGATGGAAGAAATAGCCAAGAGACCCTTCTTTTCTTTCAGACGAACCCTGCACTAGAGTCCTACCAGCAAATAAAAAAATAAAAAGTAACCTAAACAAGGTTATTTTAATACTGTCGGAAAAGATTGTATCAATATGTAACTAAATTATATTACAGTTCTTTAAGTTACTCTAAGTTTGACTGGAAGAGATCCTTAAATGGGATAAGTCTGCCTTTGTACAAAAATTTATTGCTATTTGTTATTGTTGTTGTTAATTTTGGTACAATGAAGCGTTTACTTACATATTTATTGTATTGGTTCCCGTCATCTGCATTACACCAGACGAGGGTGTACAACTCAACGAGCGCAAGCGACAGGCTACGTCCGCGGTCGCGCCGCACCCGCCGCTAGTTCAGTCCGTCCCGCCGCTCGCGGAACTCGCCACCGCAGGCAATTATACCATACATCGTCTTATTTGTCTTTCGTTGCCCGGGTCAGAGGTGTCGTACGTGACCATTTTATCGACGTTAGCTGGAGCAAGACGTGTCACTGGTCAGACGCGATATTCTGACCCAAACTTTTTTCTTTTGTGTTCGTAATCTTTTTATTTGCTGTGTTAGTTTCGCTGACAGTTTGTTGGTAAGCGTCGTTGTTCTTTTTTGTTTCGTTTGTATTATTTCGCTTTTTACTTCCATGTAGACTTTCGAACTGTATCGTGGTTTACCATTGTCTAATATTACAGGATACCGTCGCCCATGTCACGATACATGTCACAGCAGAGATGAGTCTACAGAGTCCAGCACGGATGAGAGCGAGGAGTGCATTCCTCACTACCACGGCTCTATTCCTGGGTTGATACTAACTTTAGATAGAGAAAACAACCAGCTGCAGGAGGTGATGATGCCTGACACTCCCGGCTTTCCGGAGCGTAAATGTTCCATGCCTATATTCACATTCACATGTAAAGATTTCGATGATCACAAAAGTACTGACGCGAGTAAGTCGAATGCACCAGAAAAGCCTCCGCCTGTACCCGAACCACCGGCCAACTACGACCAGTCCAGTGAGAGCGGAGAAGCCATCCTCCCGCCGGTTATGAAGCCAATTAACACTAAACTCACCCTTGATCTGTTTAATATACGAAAGGATAATGACGTATATAGAAGGAGGTGTACGGGCGTGGATGAGTGCGTGAGCGCGTGCGAGTGCTGTCGCACCCCGCAGCCAGAGACCCTACAAATACCGTTCATAGACGAACCGAATTGCGAACCCATCATATTCGAAAACGACTACGTTCATGATAAAGTCCCTACGCCGAAAATACGCAGAATACTGCCATCCTGGTCCTTAGATAGGTCTGAGGAGGTGAAGCCGCAGACTGCAGATGCAGTTTGTCAAACTCCTGCATCTCCCATGGAAGTTGAGAAAGCGTTTTCTGTTTCTGCGCCACAGATTAGCAGAAAGTTTGAGCTGAAATTAAATGTAAAAAATGAGTCTAAGAAAATAGATAATATTCATTGTAGATTAAGAAGAACACTATACAGTGTGTCTAAATCGTTTTCTAAATCTGAGGACACTGAGGCTCCGTCCACTTACTCCACATCCGAGTCCTACGACGAGGCCGTAATTAATAAATACCTCTTCCCCAAAAGTGTAGCTCAAACTCCGTTAGACATGGGTGCGAAGCAGGTTTTAGACAGTGTCGACAGAAGGTCGTGGAAATCTCCAGATGAATACAGACCTGCCTTCGGGAAAGTTAAAGCTTTGACGAAACATTTTAACGACATTAACTTGAGATATTGCGTCAAAACTTACAAAAGAAACTGCCAATCCAGCCCCAATCTTAGCGTTCGCGACGATAAATTTAAAATAATAGATAATTTACCAAGTAGTGCTAGTCTAGCCAATATTCAATTCGAAATTAATAAAAGTGATACGAGTAATACGAAAGATGAGAAAATGTCTGACGATGAGGTGAAAAGTATACTTATACAGCTAGAAGACTGGTCGAAATATGGTTCACGTGGGAGTGAGGATACTCTAGCACAAGGAAACGAGTTCGAACTACCAAATCTACCTTCTGAAGACCACACGGATACTAACGCTTCTAACAACAGTAGCTATGTGTTCAACGAAATAATCGATAAGAAACCTAAAAAAATTACCCTCGATAACATAAGGTTAAAGTCGAACCAGTCGAGCATAAACTCGGAAGCAAAGCAGAGCAGAGAGTCTCTGAGTTTAGAGAAGTTATCCGGCCTTCAGGTGCCTAGAGTGGTGGCAATGATTCCTCAGAAACACGTGTCGTTGCTAGACGTGTGTGTACCGGAGAAGACTGCAGATTCCAGACGCGTATCGTATGCTAATATAATGCAGAGCTGTCCGAATATAAGCAGCGGGAGTGTCCGGGGAAGGACAGCGTGCGCGGGGGGTAACCCCCACCACAGCTGCCCGGCGCTAGGATCAAAAGTAACACCGGCCTCCATCACCTCGTGTAAGACTCTACACAACGCATGATAAATAAAATAGGTGTGTTATAGTCGCCCGCACGATATCCACGTTGTTGTCTCTAGATTACTTTTGGCATGTCATTATTTTACGTTACTGTTTTATTAGGATTCAAGATCATAAAGCACAAGGTTGATGGTTATTTTGTTGTCATCGTTTAGTTTTTTTCCACGTTTACGTAATTTTATTATTTGCGATCAACACTGCAAAGCTTTGTGTATCTCTGGTTATGTCACTTTTTTATTACTTCGAAATTATATTTTCTTTTATGTATTTACTCATTAATCTATGTGATCACGTCTACCCCGAACCTTAGATTTTATATAGTAAATGTATAATAGTTATTTGTACAACCAGTGCACATTTGTAGAATTATTCAAAATTTGTTGAAATGGTACGGATTGCATTTCCGTGATGTTTATGGTTTCCTAGAATAAAAACAACTATTTGAGGCACAATGATCCTAGATTTTAAGTGCGGGAGTACGATCGGAAGTAAAGATCTGTATTACCGGGAGTACGAGACGTGTTTATATATCGACACAAAAGTCTGAAACGCTGTAACCCTTACTGATGTATAATTTTTGTTAATGCAAATTAAAATCAGAAAAAAAATCTACGTCTAATGGCCCGACTGTCCGTCACGTATCTCTACGGCTAGTAGAAGGGTGCACCCACACTGGTGTTTCAAACTGTTTGAATAAAAAAAAAGGTTTGGTTTTGTAGCAGATTGTTGAAGAATATTTTTTGTCAAGGAATGTTACCGAAATGTTTTCAATGTTAGTTTCTATGTTACAAGTGGAGAATGTATCTGAAATCTTTGCAAACGTATCGAAACGTTTCACTTGCTCCTACACCGGATGTTGCTAAATGTTGTGAAAAAAATTTCAACACCGGTACAGCACCCGAAAGGATATGGGACCTAGACCTTTCGACGTTTTTTTCTACACTAATGTGGGCTACAGCGTTTTTGTTTTTTTGCATCGATATGTTGTCAAATTGTTATGTGTATGACAGCGGCGGGCGCCAGTGGAGCCGTGCGGCGCGCGTCGGAGCGCGATCTGCCGTCGCGGCTGGCGGCCGAGCCGGTGAAGCCGAGCAAGAGCACGCCGGCGCTGCACCACGTGGCCTCGCCGCCCCCGCCCCCGCACCACCAGCACATGCACCACCCGCCCAGGTAACGCACACAACCGGTACTTAACATAGCGTGTATAAAGTAAGAGAGCTATTTCTGCCAACGAACTGTATTATACAGTTTGGTGGAGTTATTGTTTATATATTTTTTGGAGAGATGAATCAATGATTTATTATTATTATTAAGAGTGTACATTTGGCAACCTTGACTTAGCAGCATGGTTGTCGTACTCAAATACTTTGTACCATTTGTACACATTGACCCTGGCTACGTGTTACATTTTATAGGACAGGATAAACCATTTGGAAGATGTCCCTAGTCTCACGGTATTTAAGAGATTAATTTTTTTAGGGATTGCGAATCTGATTTAATAACATTTTATCCATAAAAAAAAACATCTTTTTGCTGTTTCGTATGTTTTTTAATTTCATTATTTTAAAAAGTCGCTGTGCATAGTCCTAAGTCAACGTACTAACACTTCTAGCCTCCTCTTTATCAAGTTGAACAGCGCCCAAGTCTCATTTGACAACGGATATGGTCGAGCCCTCTTGCAAGGGTGCCCTCCAGACACATTGTTCAATTATATTGTACAGACATAGACATACTTTATTGATAACTGCCGTTACAGGTCAAATAAAAATTATAAACAAGTTAAATGAAATCAAATTATAAAGCAAATTAAACACAATTAAATATAAAAACATCAATAACTAACATAAATATAAAAATGTCAAATAAAATTATTAAAACTTA
This sequence comes from Esperia sulphurella, assembly GCA_947086405.1. NCBI lineage: Eukaryota > Metazoa > Arthropoda > Insecta > Lepidoptera > Oecophoridae > Esperia > Esperia sulphurella. The sequence continues at coordinate 12,259,645 of OX352264.1, forward strand.
ATAAACTAAGTTAATTAATAATAAATTCTTAAAACTAAATAATTATAAAATTATCATGTTTGTTTATCGTGCTATAGCGCGGCGATGAGCCCCGGGGCGGTGAGCGCCGGCGCGGTGGCGGCGATGGGCGCGGCGGGCCCCGCGGGCGCCTTCGCTCACAAGTCCCGCAGCAGCCATAACCTGTCGCAGCCGCAGCACGACGCCTTCTACCAGAACCTTGCCGCAGTACATTCGCATCAAGCGCTGCAGAACAGGTACGTACACCGACCGCTATGGGACGGAACAAGGAACAAACGGCACCAACCCTATTGAATCTCTTGTCAAAGATCTGATCTTCATAATTGAACACGTCCATTCCATCTACCAAAAACTGTAAATTTGAATTGAATTTATAATTCATATTTTATTAATGCCAACAAACGACGGATCTTCGAAAAAAAATCGAAAGTGCAATCTGACCAATATGGCCTAAATCGTAATGAAATTGGTTAGCATTGCTGTTTGGCGGCAGAAGTGGTGATGTTCATCCAGAAGAATTCTGCACTGGCATCCTCAGACCGGTCCTTTCATTTCATTGATTCATTTATGAATATAATGTGAACGAAATTGCATGCACTTTATCATATTAGTTAGGATGGATAACAGTGAACAGAGCAATGTTCTAACTAGTGCACTTATCCAGGTGGTCGTCGTTGCGCAGTTCGACGGGCAGCAACCGGCCGCAGTCCGCGCACTTCGCGGCCGGCAACCAGCCGGAGCCCGCGCCCGACTCGCCGCTGCTGCAACAGGTATGCATAGATGGAGTAAAGCGGTTGAAGATTAAAATAAGGGTCCATATAAATCTACTAAGTCATCAGCTTATATACGTCCACTGCTGAACATCATCATCATATTAGCCCCTCGAAGTCCACTGTTGGACATAGGCCTTCCCCAATGAACGCCACCACACCCAAACTACTGATTCATTGTCAGAGCTATATGACTTAACAGTGATAATACTTGCAGGCGAACCAGAACGCAATCAACGCCCGCGCAGCTAAACTCGCGGAAATGTCAGAGGAGGTGACGCGGCGGCAGCAGCAGCAGCAAATGCAATACCAACTGTCGCAACAGAAACCGCCTTCGATCCTGCCCCACCAGCACCCCAGCCAGCAGCTGTTAACCCAGAACCAACAGCTCCTAATGCAGAACCAGCAACTGTTAAACCAGACACAGCCGACTAATCACAACCAACAGTTACTTAACCACACTGGTCACCAAATGTTGAATCAGAACCAAACTGGGCATCAACCAATACTGGGTCAGAACATGCATATGCACACGGGGCAGCCGATGTACCAGGCGCAGCAGTCGCCCCACTTCGCGCCCCAGTCGCCGCAGCTGCCCCAGGGCGCGCACCAGAGCCACATGCACCAGCATTTGCATCAGCCAGTGCAAAGCCCGCCGCCGCAGCAGCAATTGTATCACAACCAACACGCCCCGCCACAGAGGTGAGTATAGACTGAAAATGAGTTATTTAAGAAACACACAAATTTCCTTTAAATAGTATTTAATAATCGACGGCTTATTATTGCAAGAAAGTCACTAAGTGCCAATAATCAAACTCAGTAATCGTAAGTTAGTGACTTCTTGCAAAAAGCTAAGGCTCTGATTACTACGGTTATTCCCCTGCATTTAGTGACCTCTTGCTATTAGCCCTTCTATTTGCAACATAAAACTTATAAAGAACAGAATGCCAAATTAAATTATGCCATCTATATGCAGTATGGAACAATGTTTGAAAAGTAATTTATACATATATGAGTATTGTCTACATAATTTTGATTTCGTTAATTAGACTATTTCTCGAGGTTCTATTTTGTACGTTCTCGTAACAGGTACGAATGGCACCCACCAGGCCCTCCATCTCCTCAGAGGTCTCAGCCGCCAGTTGCCCCGAAACCACAGGTGAATATGTCATGCCGATCCTTTTAGTAAAGTACAGAAGCACAAACATGCTGTGCCTTTATTTTTGTGTCTAAATTTGAAGTAATATGCAGAAATTTCTAGACCGGATGCTACTAAATTTATATTTATTGTAATTATAAAATAAAGACAGTTTAAATAAACAAAGCATACTTGAAATTACGATTTATGAGCAAAACAATGTGAAAATGATGTTAAATACCAAAATAGTACAGTTTTCAAACGCGAATATGCACCAGGGTTTCACATTAACAATAAATGTATTGATTGACGAGTCTTGTTGAATACTTCAAATTTCGATGTTAAATATACCTAAATTATTATGGTATTTGCGCAGGGTATAAGACGGCCGGATAGTGAATTAGAGGAGCAGCTTCTTCAACAGTCGCAGCAGCTCACAGGCAACGTGCAGCCCGACGACGGTATTTATTTATATTATATGAAACTTGATTGCTTGACTTTAAAAGATGTGTCGCTTGAAAATAATTATGGCGTTTCTCATTCACAGCGCTAACACCTATGCGATATTTGCAAATAATAAAATTGACGTGTATAAATGTACCAAGTTTACTCATGTTCAATAAATGATTTGTCTTTACGATATACAGTCAGATCTGTGTTATAGAGGCTTAGGACAAATGCTTTTTTCTTACGATATGTTATATATATATTGTGTTGATAGAGCGGTACGTAGCAAGCGCTTTGGAGCCGCCAGCGGTGTCGGTGTACCCTACGGGGAGCGGGGCGGGAGGGGCTCGGCCTGCGCCCGCGCATAACCCCTGGCAGCGCGAGGAGCGCGAGCGGCAGGCAGAGGCGCGACGCGCGGCCGCCAGGGCACGCAGGTATGCCGTCGAAAATATAGCTTGTACTCTTCATTTTATCATGTTTTATTTCCGAGTATTAAATTACACACTGTACTGACACACAAGTACTATAGACACTAATTATTTATTCGTTTGAAGAGATTTGAATTCTTTGCTTCCCAAAATCAAAACTAGTCCCGGGGCATAATCCGGTCTCTTATTTATCCGGCGGGTGGGATGATTCACAAGAACCCTTCCAGGCGACCGATTTTGTGTGTTGTATTACGCCGCCAATTTCTGTATCTTTCTTGCATTGAGCTTCAGGCTCGCACTCGAATGTACGGTTGCGGTTTTGTTTAATTCGAGATCTTTCAAGAATCACAATTTATTGTACATCGATGGCTTACCACAACCTCATTCATTTTCATGACAGAGACGCGGCTATCGGGCAACTGCTGTCGCTGGGCGCGTCGCGGACCCCCGTGCAGCACCAGCAGCTGCGCGCGCTGCAGCTGGAGAGAGACTTCGAGCGGCGCGCCACGCAGGACCAGGTGAATTTGCCCTCCTTTCTTCTTATTCTTATATTATTAGGGGGCCAGGAAGACTTGGCGACACTTCGACCCTTCAGGATATTTTTTGCCAAACTCCTGTCCACCGACGGTGCCCCAAGCCTATTTGTTGGACTTCACACACGCCTTAGAATTGTTTAGCTTATAGCTTATATGGACTGAATCTTGGACGGAAGATTTAAAATACCTATGCATTATACTTACGAGTTTTTCTTTTTTTGTATATAAAAACATATATAAACACTCATAGTTACTGGTTGCCTTCAGTGTAATACTGAGTTAAGTAGACAACTCTGGCACAGGACTCAGGTCTTTTCTGTTTCAACTCCAATACTTTATGGCTCCTTCTGTTTAATTTTTCATGGCGCCAAATATTCCTAAATGATGTGTAACCAATAAATAAATTTTACATAATCATAAGACTACACAGCGCAAGCCCGCTCGATTTGGTACAGATATTTGATATAAGTGAATCTTTATATCGTGACTTATTAATGAATTACATATTATTGAAAAGAAAAATTTCCACTGTTCCACTTTCCAAAGAAAATTTCCACTGTTTTCCACGTCTTATTAACAACTTATTTCTGTTAGCCGCAAATTGCACGTTTTTCAGTTTATCAATAGTTTAATAAGATAAACTGTGTTTTAGGAGGACGTTGCTGCGACGGAGCTAGGCGTGGACGAGGAGAGGTTGTCCCCCGAGCCGGCGTCGGAGCCCGAGCCGCGGGGCCCGCCGCCGTCCCACGCGCCGCACCCGCAAATGCAGCCGCCGCCGCCCAAGTCCATCCTTAAGACTAACCCCCGCCCGGAGATCACCAACGGATACGCGCCGGATACGGTGAGTTGTCACTAGAACAAAATTTTAATTTTACTGTTACTTTTATCGCAAAGCTTCCTGGGGTGAAGATGCTCCAAGCGGCCAAAAATGACATTTTTTCAGGACTGTGTTTGTGGGAGAGAGATATACTCGTAAAAGTGAAGTTAATTTAAAAACGTCACATTTGCCAATTATCTAACATCATCTCTGCATTCTCAGTTTCCGAATTTTGCCTCTTTTTTAGCAGGGGTTGTCTATAAAAGAGCGAGACGGAGCATGTGCTGCTAGAAGATCCTACATCCAAAGAATTCAGCTCCATTGCGGACCATCTGATATATTATGCACCCTATTCTAAAGCGAATAAAATCGATAAGAATACAAAACGGGGCTGAAAATGAATCCGAACTCTCTTCATCGATGTACCTTCAACAGTGTTGCCATCAGACAGAAGTACTACTCCACTACTTCAAGGAGCTGGGATGGCTGGACTGACGTCCCGGGAATTGCACAAAACTCCCGTTTTCGGGTAGTCAGTGTAGGGATTGCCACCCCCGTCTAAGAATAAGAAAGGAATGACTAAATAAACTGTTTTCTAATATTTTGTTGATGAAAGAAATGTATGTTCGTGTCAGATAACGGCGGAGGAGCACCGCATGTCGGAGTTATCGCACGGCGTGTCCGCGGTGAACGTGTCGAGCGCGGCGGCGGCAGGCGGGGCGAGCGCGGGTGGGGGAGGGGGCGGGGGTGGGGGCGGGGGCGGCCCCCCGCCGCCGCCTGAGCGCGGCTCGTCGTTCGCGGTGATGGCGACGCACACCCGCGCACTCTCCCCTCCCGCGCCTCTCGCGGACTACACCCCCACCACTACGCCGCAGTGAGTACACACAGTCTGCTTAATTTATAAATGCGAGTTGCAAGCTAGCTGCAATGTTACATATCGATGGTATGTGCCTATGTGTGTTTAGCCATGACACTTGTGACCAAAACACTCACACTCGTCTCGCGCCTTGTGAATGTGTATACATACTATAATACGTTAGATAGGTTTTTTAATACATATACTACAAGCAGGTTGTTAGCAATTAATGATGTCTGAACTTAAGCTGCTGCTTAAGTAACACCATTAGAAAACTGGGCATATGCATTTCGCTCGAGCAGTAAAAGACTGTCTCATGTGTATCATCTTGTTTGTAGTTCGCCGCCGGGCGGTGGGCGAGACAAGCGCGTGTCGTTCCACGAGCGCGCGGCCGCGCTCCCCGCGCCGCCCGCCGCTCCCCCCGCCGCGCCTCCCGCGCCGCCCTCTACCTCCCCGCCCCCACTGCACGACCCGCCGCCGCAAAACCCTCCGCCCGCCAGAGAAGATCCAGACGTGAGTCACACATTCCTAATTATTATAAAAACCAAAAAGTTATCCCGAAAAAAGGTAGTTTTTTATTTTTATTTTGTTTTCAATGGAAAGGTAGCTTATCGCTGATGCTTCCGTATCAGCAGGTGACTTGCTTTTTTGTAAAAGAAAAAAAATTGTATATTCTTAATGCGCATTTGTGTTTGCTTACAGTCATCAGCATCACCTATTCTAGTTTCTAAGTCCGATGTAAAGTTGCACCGCAATCAGTATCCGATGTCTACTGTAACTTGTTCACGCTTGTTGTCTCAGCGGTTCATCGAAGAGGCGGAGAGCATGCTGGCGGGCCCCGCGTCGCCCACCTCCCCCATGTCGGCCGCCACGGCCGCCATCGCGCACACGCCCGGCGTCATCGGCGCGCAGGAGATCTACAGGTAATCGCCATACCTCCTCTAACATCAGCCGAAATACTTCCACTGCTGTTCAGCAGTATGTTCAAAAGCCTCCCCAATAGAATGCCACTTTTAGTGTTGGGGGATTTGCCATAATCACCATGCTTGGCAGGCGGATTGGTGAACGCAGTAATGATCTTAATATATGTACACAGGAGAACGCTCCTTCCCGTTCGTGGTGCAATTCCTTAGTCGCTTTGACGACACATATGCGAAGATTGGAGATGACCTTATTCTAAGCCGGGAAACACAGCTTCACAAATTTTTTTATTTAAATTATTATAAAATCCACAGCACTTAAAACCAATATTATTATTAATTGTATTTATAGCTTTTTACTTCCAAATTACTGCCACTTCAGCTTGTAGTTGATTGTAGTTCTTCGTCAGATCTGTATCCGAATCATATCGTTCAGTAAACTCTGGGCATAGTCTTCTCCATACTTCGCTGACCGACTTTAAACTTGCATATCACGCCCACCGTCTGCATATATCCCCAGAATCCTAGACTGGGAAAAAATGCACTGTTACTAAAACATATTGTTTTAACAGGGATCCGCGCGCGCGAAGGCTAGCTGAGCGCGAGGCTCGCGCTGCGCCCGCGCCGGTGCCTGAGCAGCTCTCCTTCAAAGAGAAGATGAAGATGTTCGCACTCGAGTCCGGAGAGGCCTCCACACCCAAGGACAAGGTAACCCCATCAGACAACCATGCAGCACTCTCGCACCACGCATTAGTCTTATAGAAACATGTAGGGGGCACGATGTTGTGTCGTACGACACACAATAACACTGTCGCTATTGTCGCATGAGACTACATACAGTTACCTTTATACTCCCTTAAGACGTGTATTGATTATTTCCGAGGGATTCGTTAGAAAAATTGAAGAAACTTGAAGTTTTAAAAGACAAATCAATACTGAACAAATTGTAAATGATCAATACATGGTTTTTGTAGCCTTATAATAATAAATAATAATACTGCTCTGCTCACACGAAGCATTGGTGCTTTTAAACGGGCAACAATTTCACTGCAATATGGGGCTGCAATAGTGTGGTTGGGAGTTACTTGCAACATTTCTAGAAATATATTTACATGCTTGACTACTGCAGTGTTGTAGTATTTTCACTGTGCTGCCGGATGATCGCACCGCAGTCGAAAATCCGGCGGCATGCAATCTTTATTTCTATCTCGCTTTGCGGCATATGTGCGTCTATTTATTTATGATAACAAGCCGCGGCAACCTGAACAATTCCATCAGCATTCAGTAGCGAACTACTGTCTGTGCTACTCGTTTAGGTAAATGATAAATGGGCGGAAATATTGCCAAGTTAAACATTTTCCAGCAATATTTTAGCAATAAATGTTGATGTACATAGCCGGGCTTTAGTGGATAATATTGTAACCACATGTTGCAGTGAAACTGTTGCCCGTTCAGAAGCCCCTTTACAAAATGCAATTGTTTTATAGGTAAAAATATCGCGCGCCCAACGAGACATCGATGCAGTACACTGATCGTCTGACGATGGCTATAACTACTTAACCGTATTCAAAATGGAATACGGAATTATATGAGCTGATAATACTATAAAATGTACTATACTCGTAACCGTAACTATATGTTACAATTTGTATTTCAGTATTAAAACCTTAATATCTACTCGTATGAGAAGTACCTTCTGTCCAATTCGCAGTTAACTTTACACATTTTAAGAATTTCTTGTGAGATTATGACCTTTATTATTTATTATGATCATTAATATTATATTAAGACCTTCATGTATTATAAAATGTTGAATTCAGAATTTTGTAAAGAATTGAATTAATAAACATATCAATGAGGCTTATTTCGAAGGCACACGCTTAATTCGTCACATGTAAACAGTAAAAATTGCTCGTACTCTATGGAAATATATAGTTAAAAAAAGATAAAGTTTAGGCTGTCAAGTTTAAGCGCTTGCCTTAAAAATTTGCTGCAATTTTACAATTGAACATTACGTGAGATATTAAATCCTAAATTTACGGGTATTACTTGAATTGTTGCAATCGGATTTTGTGTCCCTTTGTGTGCCTTTATCGAGGAAAATATAACGCACTTCTCAATAATAAAAAAGTAATTTTATACTTACATTTTATATTTGAAGGGGTCAGAATAGAAGGGCCCAATTGATACTTTAACATATTTTTGTTGTTGTTTCGATAAAGATTATTTTTTAGTTATAATTAAAAAAAAAAAGGTTTTTTTTTTCTCAATATGGACCTATAAGACATATAAGAAGCGGAAATACAGCAAATATAATTAAAGATTTATTTTGTTTAAAGATTAAATTAAAGATGACTTTTGTACTTCTCTGTATAATTTCTATATCTGTAATTGGGCCCTTCTCTTTCCCCTTCATTGATTGATATTTTTTTACAGTTGTAGTGTTTTTTGTTATTTATTATATGGCTGTTTTGCGGAGCACGTGTCGAATGTTAGTATTGCAACAATTCTGGCGTTGGTTTAAATACATTTCGAATTTAGTTGCAAATTCTTCCTAAAGTCGTAGTTAAATAAGAATTAACCTGAAGAGCTTTTAACAATGTCAAGTTTGAGGTCCACGATTTGCCTTTGTCGGAACGTTACACCAATTTACATGTCAATCTTAGAATATACATATTTAAAACGAATATATTTTTATGGTAACTAACGGATATATTATTATGAGTATTAATGTGTCGTCTTATTATAGCAGCTAGTGCAATGAGTTTATTATGATTATGACCTGATTAAAGATATATTTGGTTATAAGTATTCCAATATGTTATTATGTATTCAATGGCATATTACCATGGCACATTGATATCATTTTTGATTATTAAAATTTACTTATGTGCCATGTGTAATAAATAGTACAGTGTGCCACATGGTTAAGTATACTATCTGCCAAATTTGCACAATCTAAAAGGGACCTTGGCATGTAAAATTACAGTTAAGTTTAGTCTGCAAATTTGAGAGATGGTGAAAAAATTATGATGGTGTGAAAAAGTTCCCATTAGCCCGGCCGCACACATGGCTATTTTGACCGGACCAAGCGATCCTTTTTGTGTGATTAAATACTAGAGCGAAACACACTCTTTCTCTGACTTACAAATGCAAAACCAAATGGCTAGGTCGTGAGTCAGTACGATAGAGAAATACACTCTGTCTTAATCTAAATAAAATCTAAATAATCTAAATCTAGGTTAGTGCAAAAAAAACATTCTTATCGTAAAAAGAAACATTGCTAGTGGGCGCAATTTAAAAGGCACACTTATAATTTGAAGGTGCTAAATTATTTGTATCTCTGTCAAAACAACAGTAACAAGATAAAGACCGAACTAATTTTAGTGCTGTCAAATTTTAAACGTGTGCCTTTAGAATAGGGTCTAATAGCAGTTTTATTATCAGCTATATGTTTTGGTCTAATGGCACCATATCACATGCAAACCGGATGCTCAACTGGACCGAAACCAGCAGGTGTGCGGCTGGGCTTAGTGGTAGAATCCGTGCTCCAACGATATCTGGTCGGTCGGTGTAGATTTCGGCTAATGTGGAAAAAAATCTACCATTTATTTTTAATATGGTAGTATTGTCAGGGAGCACCAAACGATATTAATGTTGTCGGATGGTAATAGTGGGTGCCTTTACGTGTACTCGTACCTTAGTATATAATACTTTTTAACATATCCATGGCGTTTCCTAAACTATGCTGTTCACGTTTTGATATCACATAATTTAATAATTATCTGCTCGTACTTTTAAGCTTCGTTACATTCCAAAGAATATTTTCTTTATTCTATTCTATTATGAAGCATTCCTATTTCTCAAGTACTGTCCAAATTTTATGTGTGGAACACACACTGTTGCATGTTTACCCTATTGTTCAGGAGATTATAATGTATTTCAACGTAAAGCAATAATGTCAATTGTAAGGCCTTAGTTGTATTATACGATTATGAAGTAATCAGTGTTATATTATGCACATATTTGTGCCAAAAATTGTATACATTTGTGGCAAAAGTGTGAGGATTTCAGAACTTTATCTATTTGATGACAGCTATACTGGCAACGGTCACAACGCTGATCAGTCTGGACTCAACTTAAACACGACACGGGATTTAAATACCTAGAACATGTGTCAATAATAAAATTATTTTTTAACGAAACTACGGCAACTAATCGATTTCACTCTCTTAAATACGAATGTTCAAAACCCTTGTTTACTGGATGTTATACTATCGTCTGTCATTCGATGGACATTTTGGACGTATTCTGGATACAAGACGATTGCATTCCCGCCAAGGCGACCCGGTTAACGTGTGTTGGTACAGTAGAGTTCGTTCACATATTTACATAATAATAAAGCAACGATATTAATAAAGTAACGAACTCGACTGTACGGGAAGAAAAAATGCTGCGGCCAGTCTGAATCGGGAGGTGCGAGGGATTAGGGTATTACTGATTATACCTTCGACCAAGTATGGTAATAAACAAAGCTAACACAGAATATAACACTAGAAAGTTGAGTTCAAACGTATCGGCAGCTACACACTAACAGGCACGAAATATTAATGAGTCCCATTTTCATACTTTCGACGCAATTTTGAAAAACTCTTCTCCGCCAAGGAATCATTTGAATAAGATCTGATGACAAGTATAAAGTGTGAATGGGGGAGATCTATAGGGCCCAAAATGACTATACTATAACGCCGATTAGACAGAGAATGTGTCGTAACAAAAAACATCAAAATGTATGGAAATCGAACACGCAGAATTCTAGTCTTGGATACTTAAGATGTCCTTCATTCACGACGTCGAATGAATGAAAATGTGTGTCTGGACAGTATTTTGTACCGGTTAGTGTATTTATAATAAGTAACGTATACTTTAGATTAGTGTATGGTGGCACCAAGTTATTGTACATAATGTAGGTAGTAAAATCCTTATAATTATGTTAAGGTTTGTACACCTGTTTGTATATGTAAATGTTTATTTAAAGATAATATCAAGAGTTTACATATGAAAAGGCCTATTTGGAGGTAGGATTTAGTTTAGTTCCTGGGAATTATTTTATATGTTCTCAGTATTCACCCAACGATAGTCAATTAGAAAGAGATTGAGATTTATTCGTAGAATGGAGTATTTTATGCTACAGTACTGTACATAACTACACACTTGAACAACATAGCTCCAATTTATGAATTTCAATTATTGTAATTGGTATAGTTATTACGTTACACAAATTAATTGTATTATTATTAACAGTAATTATTGTACTTCATCTACTTCAGAAATAAATGAATAATGTAATAGTCAGTATTGTTTTATTTGGTGTAGGATGTTAATCCACTAGACATGCATGGGCATGGCACAATGTAAGCAAAACACACTAATATATAATATATTACAATGACAGAGGCAGTCTTAGAACATCCGAGTGGTCTAAGACAGGCCGGGCGTCCCAGATGGCTGGGGGCATACGTACGGATCTATGCATATCCAACAGTCTACCCGCAGTGGATTGTCCGCCTTGTTTCAAATACTGTGGCTTGTTTACTATATGCTAGATATAGTAGCTTGGCTTGGCTACTACTTCGATGAGGCATCGCAGGACTTCTAACCAAAAGTGGTATTCTATTGGGGAGGCCTATGTCCAACACTTTTCTGTTTCACCCTGTATACAATAATTCAACTTATATTTTTCATTTTGAATCTAAATATACTCGTGCAAAACCGGGACGATTCGCTAGTTACATACAATTCCATATACCCGTGTCAACTTGTTTTTTTCTCATAACCTAATTTTTCATCTACATATTTGACAACAAGAAATCACAGCTATAATCAGAAGTCTATAGTAATTTATTAAATTGATTTCATTAACTCGATCAAAGTAAGAATAAATATTAATTGTAATTCAGTCCTGTTCTTTTTTGTAAACTGTACCTTTAGTATCAAATAGAAACAATCGTCTATATCTTTTAAACGGTACAAGTACATATTCTGATTTTTGGATATGTGGAGCACAAATTCAGGTACAAAATTTGTACGTTTACAGAATTCTGATATCTTTTGTAGTTCTCGAGATATAGCCGTGGCTCTGCTGTAGTGACGTCATTTTGGCAGAGCCACAAACAAACCCGAATATCTCGGAAATGGTAAGGGTTACAGATCTGAATTTTGGATATGTGGCGGACAAATTGGAGTACAAATTTTGTACTATTACAGAATTTTGATATCTTTTGTAGTTTCCGAGATATAGCGTGCCTGCTGTAGTGACGTCATTTTGGCAGAGCCACCAATATACTCCTATAAGTTTTAAACGGCTGAAGTACAAATTCTAATTTTCGTGTACAAAATAGTACATCTCCAGGACAAATTTTCTGCATGGTCAGATTTCAAATCAGAGACTGTGGCTCTGCCAAAATGACGCAAGCCATATCTGTGGACATTACTGTAATTTATAAATTGTAAAATTTTATAATAAAAAAAAATCTAGGCATATGAATACATACATACATACATAATGCTCACGCCTTGGTCCCAGAGGGGTAGGCAGAGACGATGGATCGCCACTCTGTGCGATTCTGACACACCTCACTAGCCTCACTCACACTCATCAACCTTTTCATGCACCTCCTTTTATTCTTCTCACCGCGGACCCCAGCCTTTTTGATGACGTTACTAATTTGATCCTTGAATGTCCTCCTAGGACGACCTCTAGCTGTAGTTCCTTCCACATTCACACTGTATATTACTTTTGTTACTCTTCTTTCACTCATACGCTCTAAATGTCCAAACCAACGCAACATACCCTTCTCTACCTTCGTTACTACAACTTCTTTTAAACCACACTTCTCACGTATCACTGAATTCCTCACTCTGTCACATAACCTCACTTCACATATTTTTCTTGAAGACCGCATCTCAACCGCATTTATCCTGCTTTCATGATTCTTCTGCCATACGCAACATTCACTAACATACGTCAGCGTAGGAACCAGAACAGCACTATGCACAGCCATCCTTGCCTTTTGAGACATGATCTTGCTGGACACAAGGCTATTGATAGCTCCATTCACTGCATTTCCTTTCTTCACTTTATCATTCACTTTCATACCCTACTTCTCAAACGCTATGTTCATAATATCCAGCATTTTTCGCAACTTCCCCGCCGATGACGCAAGGATTACTTGATCATCGGCGTATACGAGACATTTGATGATGCTCTCACTCATTTTCAATCCACAGTCACTCTCGCAGATCAGTCAGGTAACTATCCATGAATAGGTTGAAGTGGCACGGCGATGCAACACAACCCTGTCTAACGCCCCTTGAGATGCTAAACCATTCCGTGTATGCGTCGTTAAGTCTAACACACGCACTGGAATTTTCGTAGTGACTCCAGCGCTAGTATCAATTGCCTATGAATTTGGCCAGAAAATTGTATCTTCTGCGTCGTTTCATTAACTCATCTGTGTTTATGGTTCGTCGAGGTTGAGTATGATTTTTGTAGGATTTGAAAACAAACACCAGAATCAATTAACAGTGTTTATATTTGTTTTGAGGTTAATATTACGTGTGCCATGTGGCTTTAGGTACCTTTAGGAAAAGCACTAAAAAGATGTCTAAAACATTATTAACATCTCAGTTAACATGTATGTTAAGTTACATTTAAAACATAATTGTTACAATAATTATATACAAACGTATTATCTTTTTACTAAGTGAATCCATATTAGTATCGGTCGATAAGGGGCACCCAACAACGAGGGAAGCCTGCTCTGCGCCGAGTACCGATCTACAAAATGATTTTGTGCACTACAATAATTACATTATATTATTTCTACAAATATAAAAATTTCGAGCATACAGTGCAACCAATGTGTATATTTACTTAGAATATGTACCAAAAATAATTTAGACACTGCCGCCCAAACATAAGTATACGTATGTGCAATTGTACCTTTCTACAAGAGAAAATGTCTAAATAAACATCACTATAATAACAGTGACCGGCAAATCGTGACAACACCAAAATAGATAAATATTGAACTTGTAATATATCAAACAATACAATTTGCACAATACCTACAAATAAAGTTGGCATCAAATGTTTAGGAAGCTGAATCTCAATATAAATATTAAACTACAACAAATTTACATTTCGTAACAATTCACTACGTTCTCATAATTAACATACTCCACTTAACATTAAAGCTTGCCACTTATTTACACTAAAGTGGATGAACTTATATTAACCATGACTTAACAGCAGTTATAAAATTATAAACGATAAATGCCAATGGAAACTTCATTAAAATATTAAAGTAAAATATCACGAAAGCTGTTAATAGAATTCATTCTACACTTTTACTAATCTTCTGTATCTATTAGTTTTATTTAATGTAATATAATTCATACAAAAATACTCATTTGCTAGCAAGACTCGATTTTATTAATATTTTCTATTAACAAGCTCCACACAAAATGTAGTTGACCACATAAATATGACTATCTCACAATGCTATCTTTATTCGAGTCCACGACAGAATGATGAAGATCGTTAGAAAAATAAACAGCTTTTCTTCATTTTATCTACTTTAACTATAGAATAGTTACTATTAGTTTCAAATATCAATAGACTATAGAAATAAATATATGAACGACCATCGGGTCACGTTTGCTTACCAAGAAAGAGTTTCAGTGGTCAGTGTGTCGTTATATATTGTAAATAATTATATTTATTACTTATCCAAGAATTAATCTACATACTTAAATGTATATCACATTCACACGTACTCACTCCCACTTCCATACAAATACGATTATATATATCAACAACAATGGAAGAGATATCAGAAGCCCTGTGTTACTAGAAATAACCATCTATGAAAAAATATACAAATTTAAGTTCATTTATTGTTTTGTAATAAACAACCACATGTCACTTCTATTCGATACAGTTATGTAGTTCATTCGTAAGATAGTATAAAACGCACAGAACATAATTCAGTTGGTGGTACTATGATACATTATTAACTTCCTCACGGAGGAGAGAACTAATAGACAATATTACAATATAGTTACGAACCAAAACAAAATAATAAAAATATGATCACTTTCACAATAGTCTTCAAATAAATTCGAATGGACACAAAATGCATAGCGTTAGTGGAAGATTCGGGAATGCATTTCGAGTTGTGTATCCATATCCTAAATATATATTTTATCCATATCAAACTTATAAAAAATTGACTTAACATATGTATATAAAGTACATTCTATTCATACTAATCCATTTTCACTTACGACTACGTATAACCATTTGTGGCACTAAACAGATTTAACCTTAGTTCTTCCGTAACATTGTAGGTGCTGCACTAACGTACCTATAATAATATTTTTTTATTTATAAGAGTGTAAAATAGTTCGCAGCGTGCTTGAACGACTATACTTGCTTATCAACGTGCTATCAAACAAATTACTGGGTAAATATTATAGTACTGCGACCGAGACAGTTTTTCGTACTACACGCCAAAACACCAATGGTATCCATACCATTCACCAAGACTTATAAAGCATTTAGGGATTTTTAGATATTCGTTTATTTATTTTGTTATTTTTTTTAATTCTATCTGTATGCATGTTAAATCAAATATAATCTTTATTTTACATTTTCACGATTATTGGTTTCACATTCAATTGACAAATACGCCAATGACATAAATGTGTGAATAATCATGATAAAACTTAAATTCCTGACCTCATCACGGCTTTAAACGGAGTTGATATATTCCACTGTCATTTTTGCGAACTCTGTAAACCCTAATAAAATCCTCCCTTGTTTATAATAAAACAAATGACTACGTTCCGTTGTCATCTAAAAATCTCCTTGATAGCTTTTACAAGTCTTGTAAATTTCTAAGTTTTTCTAAAGTTTGTTTACGGGTCTTAAGGTACGAACCACGGTCTCGTGTGCAGTTCTAATACAAAAGGGCGTAATACTTATCGCTTCCCGTAGCTCGCTCGCGGGACGCTCTACTCTACACACGCCGCACCGCTGTCAGAACCACATAGAGCTAATACTTGCACTGTGGCATTTCTATCTGGTAATATTAATTAACTTGTACTGTATGATCCTTAGCATGGCCTGTATTTTTTTAACCATTATATTAGTCCTTTATTGGGCTTGGGAACTAACACATCCTACCTTATTGAATATAATAAGGGTGTAATGATCTGTGCGGAAAACTCAGTTTTCACGAAGATGGAACCTATAGGCGCAAGACACACAGAAGGTAAGTCGGGTG
The DNA here is from genome assembly GCA_947086405.1 of Esperia sulphurella. NCBI lineage: Eukaryota > Metazoa > Arthropoda > Insecta > Lepidoptera > Oecophoridae > Esperia > Esperia sulphurella. Next base: position 12,275,927 of record OX352264.1, read on the forward strand.
ACAAAGCAGTACACGTACCCCGTCACACATGGAATATCATAGAAGGACGCCTGCCTTCATTTGTGTTTTGCACCTTAGGACTCTTGGTTACTAGACAGACATAGGTCTTCTGAAGACCTCCGATTCCGGAACTTGCCATTACGTGCACGAGGAACTACACGGTACTAGCGCACAATAGCCCGACTCGTTTGACGTCTATCATATAACTGTAACGGATTGTGCATTAAAAATTATTGATTGTTATTAAGGTAGGATGTATTTGTATCTGATCCAAGGTTAACATAATGTACCACAACGAAAGACAACCAACGATCATGTCCTATACTAAATCTGTAAAATTTATCTTAACTCCTCCTTCTATAGTAGGAAGTAGAAACTATGCGAATTTCCAAAAGCTTAGCTCTCACGTTATGGTACATATGTGGTAAACAACAATTTATGATAAATAACAACTCCAACGCCTATAGTATTTCTTATTATGAATTCAACTTGTAGGTCTACAATCACGACTTTTTGTACTGTTGCGATTTCAGCGTTGTTTTTGTAATCTTGTCTCACAAGTGTCTTCTGAATCTACTGGACTTTCACGACTAGCGACTGACGGACTTCATTGGAGAAGAATACGTTCAAAGAACAGTTAAGTCTTGGGTGAAGATTACACTCGAACAACAACTGTTCAACTCGAGTAATATGACGAGGGGTGCTCCTCGTGACGAGTGTACTGGGTGGTGTTATAGGAGTGGGGGGCGCGGATGGGGGTGGGGGGCGCGGATGGAGGTCGGGGTGCGGTGTGAGCGGGGCGCGCTCACTCGGGGTGCGTGTGAGCGGCCGGCGGCGGCGTAAAGAACTGTCATTGCGGCGTGTCCCTCGCGGCGCTCCAGCGGTCGAACTCGATGCCGGAGTCGGGCGACACGCCGGCGGCGCGCACGGGCCCGCAGCCGCAGCCCGAGCCGCGCCCGGAGCCCGCGCCCGCGCCGCCGCCCCCGCGCCCGCCGCCCCCCGCGCCCGCCGCGCTGCCCACGCCAGAGTCCGGCGCGCGCAGCTCACGAACGCCGAGCTCCTCCAGCACCTGCCACCGCGATAATACACTATTGTAATAAAACCACATCACTGTTACATTACGACGAGGGTCGGAGGTACTCGATAACCACAATTTGTCAACTAACATTTTAATTGCTATTTTTTTTGCTATAAATAACGATTGATAAAATCCAAAATAGAAATCAGGAAATTTAGAATTTCAAATTGGTTTTGATATTCAATAAAGCTTTGTATATTGAGTGGTTTTACCTTACAATACAAAATTAATTTAAGAGAGAATTTTAGACAATAAAATTAAGTTTACATTAAGCTTACACTAAGTGTGTAGTCGTCTGTTTTGACAATATCCGGTGAAACTATTTGTGTTTGTGTAAATAAGGATTGTTTCCATTAAATTGAGCGCATATTCCACCTCACAAGTGAACACAGCCGTCCACGGACATCTGCAAAAATAGGTGAACTTTCCAGGCTGTAAGGACGTTCCACTCTCCCCTCAAACCGGCCAAAGCATATTATTGTCCTCTAAAGGATTTCAACACGTACACGAACATTCCGCGACTAACGCTCAACCGTATGGCAACAACCCCGCTCGTATTGTAGATACAATGCAGACCTTACTCAGGCTGGCGCTGTGCTCGTGCAGCCCTAGGTCCCTCTCGAAGGAGTGCAGCTGCCGCATGAAGTGGAAGTTGGGCGCGATGTCCGTCTTCCGGCTGCGCACCAGCTCGAACGCGTCGCGCAGGCACAGCCGGTGCCGCTGCATGAGGTACGCCAGCGTCACGGTCACGGAGCGCGACACTCCGGCCACGCAGTGCACCAGCACGCCGCACCCCACGGACATCGCCTCCTCTGCAATAAACACAAACAGAGTCAGCATATCTATCTTATCTTCTTGTAGGGATGGTAAACCCAGCGACCTTCGGAGTCTTAGGTGTGATCCTAACGGCCCCGCCGCCGGACGACCTGAAGGTGGCCGGAAGCGGCTGGATGCGAAGGGCGGAGGACCTGGTGTGGTGGCGTTCATTGGGGAAGGCCTATGTCCTGCAGTGGATAAGGACTGGTATGATGATGATTGCCTAATTCCCATAGCACCGGAGAAAATTCTAGTTTGGGATTAGACAAGTGTATGTATATTAAGTAATGTTTATTACTTTTAGAGTTTTTATGCAGCTGAAGGGTAGGGTTTAGTTCTTAGGTTTGGGGAATGAGTCGCCAAGTATATTCAAGTAACAAGGCTCGCTACGCCACAATAGGCGGTCTTTAAGGGTACCATAAATGCAGAAAGTGTCTGAAGTGCCTTTTGCTGTATCGTAGGACTGGAGCAATTTTTTAGCAACCACTTTAATACCTAAGCTTTTCTTCAAATATGTACGTCTAACGCGGGCACGTCTAAGGTACGTCTAAGGTACGTCTAAGTCCAGTGCCAGTTGGTAGACTATCTTAAACTGTCGTGCAGAAAGGACTCACCGATGAACCGTATGGCCTGTGGGAAGTGCACAGCAAGGTTCTGGCTCCAGTGGTCCGCGATGGGGATCTTCAGGTAGTTGATGCCGCACCCCTCCGCCTCGAACGTGTTCGGAAGGTCAGGGGTTACGTTCAACACGTACTGGAATATACAAATAAAAATTTACGTCAGTCATTTATTTATCACTAGCTTTTGCCCGCGACTTCGTCCGCGTAGGTTTCAATATTTACACAGCTTCATTGCTTTTAACGACTAATTTGGTTCCCCATAGGAATGAGATGTTTTTCGGGACAAAAACTATCCTATGTCCTATTCCAGGAGCTAACATATACGTGTGCCAAGTTTCATCCCGATCCGCCCAGTGGTTGAAGCGTTATTGAGTAACAAACATCCAAACATCTAAACTTTCGCATTTATAAAATTAGTGGGATTTATTTAACTTCCAGTTCGGTACAACATTATATGCAGTTCGATCAAATTAGAAAAAAAAAGAAATGGAAACTAAAAGTAATTTTTTTTTATTTAAACAACTTTGGGATTTGTTTGACCCCTTGCCGATAAAATATACATGGTCTACCCAATACTTATACTGACGAATAATGTCAAAATGTCAAATTTGTTTAGCACAGTAGTGTGCTGACCTTGAAAAAACCGGCACGCGGCATGAAACAGAAAACCATAACGTTTCTTTATAAGACGTATGCATATGTTGTTCTTTTCTTGTGTGAATGCGATGGAAGCTATCAATTTGTCTATAGGTTTCTCTGTCTAAGCCGTAAACCGAGAAACTGACCCTTCTAGATACGAAGCGGCACGTCATAAGTGTGGTGGAACTGAAAATGTATATCAACCCGATTTACTGATGCCTATATTTTAAATATCGGATTGCTAAACGTAACTTTACGTGGAAGTGTCATCTATTGTTTTCGAAATGTTTTCCTTCAGGACGACTCGACCATTTTCTTAAGAATGTGGACGAGTTAGAAAGTGGACGATGTCATCGTTAAGAGATTTTTTTAAATTATGCTTACAATATGATCCAAAAATAGGGGCTGGGACGACCATGGTCATACACTCTTGTAAAATTTACATAACAAAATTATGTTAGAGGGTATTTACAAAATATCGATGCTGAGATATGTAAAATTCATAACTATTATTAGGTGTACTACTGTACTGTACACATGGCTGAGCAGCAGCAGTAGTACGGGTTGGATAAAGTTATAATTCTTGTACAGGCGAGCTTAATCACACTTTTTGACTTTAGGCAGTGGTTTTGTAAAAAGTGTCTGCAACCATTATTATGATAAGAATCGATGAAGTATACGTAATGGTTTGCTGCTTAGAGCAACACCCGCTCGACCCGGAGGGAACCGCAAGAGATTTTCTTTCGAGGAGAAACTTCATTACATTTTGCGGGGGGATCCACACTCACAGTCACTGCACCCTGTAAGCTATCACTTACAGGGTTGATTGCAGTGACACACACGTAAAAAATCGAACGGCACATTCATAACCTATCGTAGATATCAATACCGCGCATAGCTAGTCTTGTACATTTTTAGAAGAGAACACCTGACCACCTGAATATGGCGACTCCGACTCGATGGTGTTTTGCTTAAGTTTGCTGAGATAAAGTGTTTCCTCATTAATGCCCCTGACTAACGTAGGTTCGCTACTCGTGCTGGGTCCGCCTTCGTATCTATGTCTGACGTCAAATATCGAGCATGCATTGCAGTGTATGCTGCGACGAGATACGCAGTGCTCACCTTGATGTTGTGCCTGGCGAGCGCGTCGCAGTCCTCGCTGTTGGTGGAGTTGCCGAGGTATAAGTTGGGCAGGATCTCGATGGGAAACTCCTGCGGCGCGTGCGTGTGCGCCTCCTCGCACTCCGAGGACGAACCAGACGACAGCGCGTCCTCGCAGCCCGACCCTGAGATGCGCAGCGACCTGTAACAACAAAGACAACCATTTATAAAAAAACATGCTGAGTTTCATAATTCAAAGGCAGGCCCTCCGGCCAAATTCTACCGATGATCTCTAAGGCTTAAATCTTTAAAAAAAAGGTTTGGAGAAATGCTTATTGATGTGGCAGATACAACAGACTATGGAATTTGCTCCATCTGGGCACAATTTTGTTGCTAAGGACATTTATTTGATGATCGAGGCATGCATTAAATATGTTTTATTTTTATTGTGATAACATATCGCGTGTATGCAATCGATTATATCCATTTGCCAGGCGTCCAGTCGATTAGATCCGGCGTTCACTATAGCACTAGCCCTTTTAAGATTGTAAATTCAAAATAAATAGTTAACGTTTGCATAATATTGCCATCTGTATGTGCTCTTCGTACGTAGCCCTTTTTCTCGTCGTTATTAGGTAAATGATAGGACATCATTGGCGCTGTAATATTGCATGCGTGACCGACGTCCAGGGCCGGTCTAATAGCACATTACAGTCCTTATGGGCATTCGGGTTATTCGCATCGGTATTAACCAAGCGTATGATATTCAGATTGGCCTTGGCCATAAGCATAATCCTACTATAAGTTCGATTGACGCTCGAGCGATCCCTCTTATATCGGTCAATTGCATAACAGAAAGGAATGAACATTGGTGGAATAACATAGAGAACACTTATTTAAAAAAATATTCGTGTTGAGTCTGCTATTCGGCTAGAGCTGGAGGTGAGCAGGATAATAAGTCTTCACGTCTAATGTTACAGAAAATTTGACAAGCCTATAATACAATGTTATCGTAATTTTATTTGAACTAAAACAAAAGAAAGTAAAGAATAATTAAGCAATTAAGATCCTTTAATAGACAAGTGTTTAGGTTACAGGATATTTATTTCTGTATAAATCTATTTCGTATTGGTTCAAACGACTGTAACGACTCGACTGCGCACGCACGCATGCCGCAAACAGTTGCGTGATTAGTTAATTACAGTTAATTGGTTCACGTTGCGAGTTAACTGCACACACAATGTGTGATCCCATGGGCGGCGAACCACCCGCCTCTAGGCCCGACGACTCAATAATCAAACCGTCATCATTCATCGGCCGCTTGAACGAAACCTAATGAACAAGATAATCCAATAAGGAAGGCTGTCCATTAAACGTGGCTAATGCGTTTAGTATCAATCACGTGAGGGCGGCGTGTAGGTGCCTGGTGCCTGGCGGCCGCGGCTCCGGCGGAGCCCGGGCAAGGCGGCGGCGGGGGCGGGCGGGGGCGGTCGGGTGGCGATCGATGCCGCTGCTCAATGGGGGAGGAGGCCAGGGGCGCCATTCACCTGCCCCCGCGGCTCAATGGCCGCCCACGCAGCCGCGCGCCCTTACTCGCACCCCCGCCCCGCAACCCTCACCCTAACGCCAACGCATCTCCTCCCACGCGACACTTTTCCAAATTCCCCCTCTACAAATCGTCCCGCCGCCATTCAGTTTGCTGTTTTGAAAGCAATCAAATTAGGCGAGCAAGCTCCCGCGCGGAGGACTGGTGTTGATAACGCGACGCCCACACGCGGCTGGCACTACCGTTCATACCGCTGATTCTTGCTGTTTCTCCCTATTGCGACAACGACCCATATACGACTCTTTTACAATAATATTCGACGCTTTTTTACAATAAACTTTCCATGCAAATTTATATCTAACCTTCCCACACTTACAAGAATCCCACCTACCTACGCGCATTGGAGAGTAAGATAGACAAACCAATTACTTTCGATTCGATAAACCTATTTCTGCGTCTGTTTTTATTAGCAGAAATTCTAAGAGAATCAATAACGTAGGTATTCACAGAGGCGTGAGTCAGTAACGAAGACGAGGAACTCGTGCTATATATATGAAATTGCTGTCAATTCCTACTTGAACGAGCATAATCCATAAGTTCGATTGATGCTCGAGCGATCCCTCTTATATCGGTCAATTGCATTGCAATCCAAGATAATAGTGCACTCGAATGCACTGCCCATGATTATTATTAGTCTGCGCACATAATAAGATTCTATTTATAACAAATGACGTTATTTAGATTTGTTATGAACCATCATCATTCCATACATCTCTATTACTTTGTCAGTGATGGTCGATATCTATATGAGTTTGGCTATATACTTTTATTTCAGGCACACCGGAAGGACGTAAATCATGAAAAGCTTAAGCAACATTTTCAAAAACCAATGGGCCGGGCACGATAAGTAATGTACTCGTAATTGAGGCTTCAAACTTTTCAATGGAAAATCCCAGCTGTCTGGAATGAACAGCAAATTAGATCAGTGTCACGCGAGCGGTCATCAAGATAATTATTTACAGTCGACGACCAGTGGGCAGTAGGTATACCTAATGTACCTATTATGTAGGCAATAGTAGGCTGTGTAGGCCGCAGCGTGGGCGAGCCCATCCGCGGTCCGACGCGTCCATTCAGGGGAGCCGACCCACGCGCGGAGTCGCCTGGGCCCCCGCGCCACCCGTCGGTTTTACCGATCTGATTGATAATGAATGACACAGACACAACTATACTATTTCGTTTGATTTCACACACGTACGTAGCCAGGTGTAAGCGCCTGTATATAACCCTGAATTGGCGCCCCTAATCAAAATTATAGTCTGGAGCATAGATTGCGTCCTTAAACAAATTATTAGATACCGATAAAGATTATCACTTTTAAAACAGTGCTCGAGGCTTGTTTATAAGATTTCACTTATAAACAGGCCTAGAGCACTGATTTTACGCCTCTAAACCACCTCGCTGCATCGTATTCATGCTGCAATTTGCTGATCCCGCTGACGTGGAAAACGTTATCATTTTAACATTAATTTCATTCATTAGCAGATCAATAATCATAAAATATTAAAATAATTAAAAGATCAGCCTATCGGCGGCCTCCGGCACATTTGCGTTGTCGTGTTTTCACAGCAGAATAGAAATCTAGTTACTTACTCGTATATAACATCATTAGGAAACACCGATATAGAACTAGTACTACGCTCACAAAAAAGTGCATTCGTGCTATATGCGGTGCTAACCCTCAGAATTTAGGGTGTTGACCCTATTATCGATGTACATTTATGAAATGCTGTGAATGAATGACAAACTCAAATTTATTTTACATGTCGTAAATGGCGAAATGTGCGTCCATATTTATAAAACTGAATTATTTAACATAATTCTAGCAAAAAATATCCATTTTATTTCAATGTCAGCTAAATATGGCAATACCAGAAGTGTATTGCCGCATTATATAACGAAAATGAAATTATAAATCTCAACCGAACATTTGCGAATCGGTCCATGTCTGGATGGCCGATGATGCCTATTTATTTACTCCTAAGTATTATCATAGCATTGTTTGCTTACGATGTGTATTTTCCAACATTATTAGGTATTTAGTATTAGCGCCCTAGGTAGTTTGCGCCCATTCGCCCATTTCGTAGGGTCCCATTGCCATACCTAGGTGCGACCCTGGGTAACGTGGGCGCGAGCCTAGTTACGCAAGTTCGATTGGGCGCTTATTAGAACGTGCAATAGCAGGTGGAAGTTACACGTTATTTTACTATTATCGCGAAATTAGGTCTATTTATATGGTGCTTCATAATAGTAACGCAGAAACAGCTCAATTGACTTAAGACACATGGAAGATGTTAAGGTCTTCATCAACATGATGTCATGAAATTGTTAAAAATTCGAAGAACCATGTAAAACCCACTTTATAAAAGTAGACGAAGTCGCGGCAAACAACGCAGTAAAAAAAGATAGATAGATAGATAGATAATTCATTTATTCTTAGACACAGCACAAATACAATGTTACAGATAGGTCACTTAATGATACAGAAGTACAGCAAACAATCATAACAGAGTAACAGTAACAGTGTAGCCCGTGCTGTGCTGCGGAAAGGGCCCTGACTCAGCATAATGTCGCAGCCCAGCGGCGCGACGCTGATATTCTGCCAGGACCGTTACTTTAGAAGGTTACTTTAGAAGTAGCCTAATTAAAAACTATTTGTTACTTTAAAACTTGCAACTGTATTTGTTTAAACAAAGTGTATTGTATTGTATTGTAAAAAATCTATATAATAGGGTAGGTATTGAAGTTCATTGTATGAAGCCATATTTATTTATTTAATATTACAAGCCTAATATAAAAAATCTGTTTGACAAAAAACCCTTTGCAATATTTATCACAATGTAATATATGTAGCCCGTGGCTTTGTTTGCGTGAAATTCTGTCTTAATCCTACTAATAATATAAATGCGAAAGTTTGGATATTTGGATGTTTGTTACTCAATCACGCTTCAACCACTGGACGGATCGTGATGTAACTTGGCACACATATAGGTTATGTCCTGATATAGAACATAGGACAGTTTTTATCCCGAAAAAAACATCCTATTCCTACGGAAAATACATAATAATTTGTGATGTTAAGTTCTCCATGCGGACGAAGTCGCAGGCAACAGCTAGTAAAATAACAAACCGAAATTGGTATGTACAAATTAAATTCAAACTCATATAGTCGGACGTACAGACAGACGATGTAATAGGCACGAAGTCAATTAACACGAAGGTGAAAAATGAACGATTCCATTTAAGTACAGGCCACATTGAAGGGTAAACTAAAAAGGCAAGGCAAGACAAACGCCATCGGCCAAGAATGCGTTCGCAGGTTCCCAGCCAGCTCACTCGGTCGGAACAATGAACGCGGACTGTATCAGACTCATAGTGCTGGCTGTAGTAGCACTGTATAAGTGACAGTGGCTTCGTGCGAATTTAATTTGTATTTGAATGGCGGCCGCCGGAAGCAGCGACACGTCCGACCATGTTATTAATGAACAACTCCTATGTATGGACGACTCGAGATACCTTCTCTAGAGCTAAACCCGACCGAATTGTGGACAACGGCCAGCAAGGTAGGAGCAACCTACGAGCGGTACATATCGAACCGGTCGGTTAGCAAAGCGTGGAGTGGAGCCGGTGACGCGTGTGGGCGCGAGTGCGTGCGCTGCGCCCGCGCACAGGAATGTGGCCCGACCCGCCCGCTGCCAATGACCGCAAGGGACAGGGACGGTTTTTTAACGTCCGACTAGTCCCCATCCTGGCAGGAGTTTTAACGAGGCGAGACGCCTGCGCACAAAGAAGTCCGCTCATCGTTTATTTGGTCGTAACGAGTTATGCGCCCGGTTGAGCGATGCGGTATGCAAGATGCGCGCTGTGGATGCGCGTTATTGTGTTTTAGCAAGTGTGTCGAGGTCGCAGGCCGCTCTCGCACAGCGCACCACCTACCCATGTCACGTGTTATATTACAGCCGATCTATTTTGAGACATAGCCTCGGTCGAGAGTGTCACTTAACATTTGAGCCGGAAGCACATTTGCGAAATTGTAATAAAAGAAATAGAATTTTGTTTTATTTTCGTACCTCTATCTATCCTTAAAAGTGAACGTTCTGATTCCAATAAAACAGTTGTAATTTACTCAACCTAAAGTACATACCAGAATGCCTTTATTCAAAAATAACAAATCATAAAAAGCATTGTAGGTTTTCCTTTATGGTTATGAATGGAGTTAAATTATCCTCAAGCAAATTAGTAGTAAATTAGTAGGGCCGAGTTATTCATAACTTTAACATTGGTTATTTTTAGTAAGTAGATGCAGACAGATGAACATAATGCAACATAGGTGTTTAATTATAGTATGTACCTACTTATTGACTTTGCTCGGCTTTGTAACGAATTTAATTTAAAGGATGTAATACGAAACATCCGATGAAGTCAGGTTACCGACTTAATAAGCTGAGGTGGCAGTGAGTGAGCACAGACAGGCCTCATCTGTATAATAGAAACACCTGTTTTTATAATAGAACCGCTGCGAGTACTACTGAGTACAGATCATGTAGATATTCTTCCGCTCGTTACAGCAAACCTAAGCATATCATGTCAGTGGGGTAAAAAAAAGTTTAATAAGAAATAGCTAATATAGAAGCTATTCCTTATAACTACTGCGACTGAATCGTTTTGTATCTGAGACGCTGCCATTGCCCATGACCGTGGGTCGTGCGTTGGATAAATTCGTGAATGAACTCACGCGACTGAGCGCTGTTTGACGTCAGGGCGGGGTGACGTCACCCGGCGATAACCTGCCGACTGCTGCGCCGAAACGTCTCACCTCCTCACCAGGATCTCTCGGAATGTCGTCAATCACGCCACATGACATCACACGGCGACCACAAAACTCACGCGGTGAAAGTGCGGGGGGAATGTCCCGAAGTGACTCAATGATTGATCCAGACAGACCGTCTTATGAAATTGAATAAAATGCCCTTTGGAAACATTTATGTATCAAGATCACTTACTCTTCTTTCGCCAAAGAATACACACAATAAATTTTAAGCGAATATTAACTTAATAACATACAGTAAACATGCATGCGTGTAAGCATTGTGTTTGTTACATTTATCTGCAGTTTTTTTTTATTCCTGATGGCCTCATGGCTTGACTTTAATCTCACCAGATTATAAAGAGACGCTGGGGCCTAAGGTGAAGCGAGTTTAACCACAAGATGCCATTCGCTCTTCCTTTAAAAATATCCAAATTGTACTTGTCTGGAAATGCTTACGGACGCTGGTAGGGAGTTCGATTCCTACTAATACTATTGAGGGGACACCGACTTAGAGTAGAAGAGAAATCACGAGCTACTTACTATCAGTAGACAGAATGTGTGAAATGAGTGAGGTTCAAATAATTGTTCTAAGAGTTGAAATGTGATCGATCATTAGCATTTTGATAAAGGCTCACATCTGTCGGACTTGAATGCTAGACTACACTCACTAATAATAACGTAATCCATTAGTAGAATGAACAGGTCACCACACTCCTCATAACTAAATTTCAATATGATAATGGTACGTTGCAAACTTGTGTACTTTGTAAATGACATAATGGAATGAAGTGACATCCGCAATTATGTTTATAATATCATGATATACGAGCGAGTTGTGGCACACTCGTTAATGGCGTTGCAGGCGCGTGACGCTGTCGCTGCTGACGTCATAGTCTTCAGATTGAGAGGTTTCCATCGCGTGACCGGCGGCGATGCCAAACGCCCCATGCAGAAAAGCAGAAACAGTCGACTTCAAATGGTCCCCGATAACATCTGATCGACGTCATGCCCCCGATAAGATTTCTTTGTTTTAATTAAGTGTGATATATGGGCAGGCCATGCCAAATGTCACGGCCATGGCCAGTGGCGCGCGATTGTAACGAGGGTTGGCCATCTGTGCACGCAGTATTGTATCTATTTATAGACCGGTAGAGCAATATCGGACTGACCCCACACCAAATAATACTATTCTATTTCTACACATCGTCATTGTGCCTACACTCGGAAACTTTTCGATATTAACATGAGGAATGGTCTATTGCTCACCCACCATATTTATTCATCAATTTCTTTGAAAATTTTTGTCGAATCCGAGTTGCGAATGTTAACAACTTTATTTACTATACTGTATAACTAGTTATTTTATTATTTCTTACAATTTAAAGTTAGGCGGATCAAACAGAGTCTGCAGGCTTACCCATAAGCATTTCTTCTAATATCCGTCTGTCAAGTCATTTTGTAATCTGACGAGTCATCGCACTAATATTATAAATGCGAAAGTTCGGATGTTTGTTACTCAATCACGCTCCGACCACTGGATGGGTAGTTGATGAAACTTGGCACACATATAGGTTAGGTCCTGGAATAGTTTTAATCCCGAAAAAACATCTCATTCCTACGGGAAATACATAATAATTTGTAATGTTAAGTTGTCCACGCGGACAAAGTTGCGGGCAACAGCTAGTTTCACACATACGGATAAGCATATGATGTGTAACTACGATAGTTGGACTCCAAACGTTTATCAGAATATGGCACATGACCCGATAGAGAGTACAAAATGGCTTTTTAGATCGACAGATATCAGCCGAAATGCTTAAGGAGTGGCCCCCAGATGATGTGTCTTAAATCCGTAGGAAGAATAAGATCCCAACAGCCTTCTACCATACCATAAGCTCGAGGGCTCCCTGCTCTGACGTGCATGATGGATCCCCCAAATTGGTTCTACGTCGCTGGCCGTTTGGTGGATTCGAGGGATATCCCGGCGATATTTTCGGGATGTCTGAAGCTATATCTAACTCAATTTTCTTTGTTTTTTTCTTCAAACAGCCATCTAACCAAAACAATTATTTAATGTTTTTGTAAAGCTTAGATTAGTAAAATGGAAAATAATAGAGCCTCTGTTAAAGACATCGGTATAACGAGTGAGGACATAAGTTATTAACTTATTTAATTACTTATGTGTACGTGTTACTAATGTATTCATTAGCCACACGACTCGAGCGGGTAACCTGAGCGATACTCAAAGATAACGCAAATTGACACCAGAGCATTTCATCGAAGTGATTTTGGGCAGATTATGCATCGACCAAGTGTAACGTGGTTGCATCACCGGCAGATAACGAGAGAGTCAGCGAGTAGGTATTATGTCTGGTAAAACGAGCGACTTTATACTGCTTCATTGATAAAAAAAAAATGACTTTATAGCGGGATCAGATGAGGTTGTCTTTTGTAAAAGTTAATATATTGCGGGTTTTGAACTATACCTGTGATAATAATTTATGGGACAAGTTTCTATGAAAGTACCTATATATTTTGCGGGAAACTTCAATAAAAACGTGTAACTTGTTAAGTCTTTATTAAACCTATTATAACTTTACAGAGGATATGAACTGTAGTGTTAATCACCGACCAACAGTAGTTGTGCTTTATTTATGGAAGTCGTGATGCGAAGTCAATATAATAAATAAGACATTGTATTTTAAATATAATATGGCTTAAAAACTTTCTTAAATAAATGATAACAACGGCGGCAGATTGAGGATTGAACTCCACTATCTCCTATAGCGCGCCCTCATCGTGTAGCACCGGTAGTCGGCCGCGTGCATGCGGTAGGTAGGAGGACCCTTTCGCATGCGGCTGCACGCCGGCTGCCGCTCGTGATCGCATCAATCTCTCATCGCGGTTTGTTCGTGGGGTGGAGGAGAGCGCGGAGGTGCGCCTGCCAGTCAACCACCATAAAGCGAATACGCGCGTGTGTATGTAGCTCAACTCTAAATCCGACAGCGATGTACATTCGGTATCGGGCCCACACGTTGCCTTCGCCCAAGTCTGCCCGTGCCGTGAGGTGTGGGCGTGAATACATTTACACGATAAATTTGAATGTTGCTATTTATAGATCTGAAACGATACCGTGAGAGGGAGCCCTGAGCCGCCACGTCAGGCGGCCTGCTCGTGGGCGGGGGGAGGCGGGATGCCACAATTAATTCGCCAAATGAAGAGCTGAAAACTGCTTTCCGAGAAGTTACGTTGTTTTCCATTATTGGCCACTTTAATAATAGCTCGAGGCTGCACTGGCAAATGTACGCCTGCAGAAATTGATGCTATTCGTAAAAAATCATTTTCGGGATCAGAATAACTATAGCTAATCTGTGACATTGGTTAATCTTCTTTGTAGTCTTCGCTTTTCATGACAATGTAAAAAGTAAATAAAAATGTATAGAAACGGAGCACGTTTAACTGTATAGCGTAGACTTTTCAAAAGCAGCGAGTACAAGTAATCTAGTGTTTCATTAACATCACAATACATGAATGCATAAAAACTGTGGTGCGAAAAACTGAATGTGAATAGGGAACGGTCCGCGCGGCGCATGCGCGGTGGATGCATGAATGGAGCGCTCTCATTGAACGCGTCGCAAGGTTTCACCGCTACCGAGTACCGCCAGCCAGGTCCGCAGCCAGTCTTCGGTAGAAATTGCGTAGGGCCCCAACGTGGTCGAAACGTTATGACCTTAGAATTCTGGCTAATTATGTTTTTTCAAGTTATTCGAAGTTTAGTAGTAGTTGACTCCTAACTTCCGATAGCAGCGTCGGTCTTTCGACCTCCAACCGCCACTAAAATCACTTTTTTATAGACGCGTTATCATCATCACAAAATAAGTAAAGCCATTATAAACGAATCACACGCGCCTCTAGTAAATGCGTACTAGCTCGAAGTAGGTACTAATTTTGAAAAACGTATAAATAGCTAAACACATTGAACACTGTTGTTAAGAAGCTAAGAGCTTCTCGAAAATGTTTATCCAGAGAATAACCTTGTATGAGCATTCAAGCGTATTTTCTATATCTTATCTTGAATAGAGATTCTGCCAATTAGCTATTCGGTATCCGGTTTTTGTTTATAAGAAACATATCCGGTCAGGCCGGATATCGATAAAGGTCAATTTTTGTGACGATACATTTTTTATAACAAAATACAAACGATGTGCTAGTTTCACTTCCTCATGTATTCTTTCCGTGTTAAGTACACTAAATAAAACTCGGTGCGTACAAATAATACGTATTACACTTTTTTCTACGTTGTCACAAGGAGATTCCTAGTTCTACTGGCAAAAAAAAACCTTGAAACCTGCTGCTAGATTACCACCGCGAGTATATTTCGCGCCATATTCAAATACTTCTGACGGGCCGGATAGAAAGGCCGAATATTCGGCTATCCGGCCAAGCTTCGATATTTAGTATCTGGCCAAATTACTACTCATTTGCGGCATCTCTAAATCTTGATATCGTAAAAAAATGCGTGGGACATTTGCGACCCACACCAAACCGGGGCACTATCCACAACCGTCTTGCTACGGCACTGTCCCTAGCGCTAATGCAATATGCTGATAATTCGGTTAGCTAACCGGCGTAGTCGTAGTCACGATTCACGAATGAAAAATGATGAATGAGTTTATTAAACCAACACTTTTGTGCGCAATCTGCAATGCGTCGGGACGGTGCCTCGTTTATTGGGAAAGGGGATAGCAGAATAGATAATAGTACCAAGCTGTTGTGACTCTATTAACTTATACGTACCCAATTATAGACTTATGTATTCCATTCCATATTGTCATAACTTCAAGTCTGATTCTGGATGGTTATAAAGCAGTAGTAGCTATGAAACTAACGAATACATTGAACTGCTATTTATTCGTCTACATCAACATACTAATAAAAATGCATGTAAGTATATTCCTTTTCTAGTATTATAATTATCAAAATTAACAATCCGCATTTCTTTACAACAACATTTGCAAGTTTATCAGAAACAGCCGATTCCCTTTTCTCTGAATATTACCAGCTGTAAAAATACTGTAGAGTTTTTGAGGCGACAGTACATGGTTTCAGAGGAGAATACCTTTGGGCCAGTTTTTTTCAGTCTGGTGAAATCATCGAAATATACATATACAATACTACTTCAAAACATCAGTCATGTCCCACACGTGGACTGAGCGGCTCATTCGGGTTATAGAAAAAATAACCATTTCTTTATTTTAATAAGTAGATAAGTAAGACTATCCAGACATAGTACAGTCACGTTCATGTTCATTAATTGAGCACCCTTAGCACTTTATCCAATGACGATAAAGATAAAATTAGAAATAACTTGGTCATTTATCATAGCGTCATTAACTGTACATTATCAAAGGTGGTGACTGTGGCGACGATGACTACATGTTACGATGACGTAACGTAGAGGTACACCGAATCCACTAATGATAGGATTTAATATTTTTTCAACAACGGCTTTTATGGGTTCCTTTGAGCTAGTAAGATTCATTGAAGTCAACATAGTTAACCATGCTGCGGTAGTGGTTCATAAAATCAATGGGTTACGTGTACACGCGAAAATATACACCTTCAAGCATTCCATGCATGCTACACACAAGTTTAGATATAAAAAGAATTAGTAATGCTGTGTAAATGTGTTAACACAGTCGCACTAACCGGCCGCTTCAGCTGAACAAACTGTGACAGCCGCATGAATGGAATATTTGACATTGACAGCCTGTTATGAACATCACACACGTGCAGGGGGCAATTAGATACGGCCGTCACACTATGTGCTATTGTTCACTATGTAAAGGAGAACAAATAAGTATTAACTAACATATGACCGGTCGGAATAGGAAGCGGAATTCATGGAAATTAGTACCAGCGTAACGCGGATAGACTAAATCGACAGACTTTTAATTTCTATAGAAATAATACAGTTAGGCAGTGCAGCGTTCTTGCACCATTACGTAAGGAAGATGATATTATGTACATAATATATTTATTTGGAATTTTTATCTTCTTCGTAAGTCCTATTTAAGTTGAGAAGTATTGTTTTCAATGCCCAGAAAATTCTAATATTATATAAATATAAATTCTATGGCGTGTCCTTGGAACTGAAACACTTTCATCAAAATACACAAAATTGCAGAACCTAATCCGATCGCTGCTTTATGAATGACGAACATCTCTGTCATGCCGACCACAGGTATCGTAATACGGAGAATTGATTTTTTCATTCCACTCGCCCGCTTGTATTCAGCCCACACACTGACCAAAGTTCAACTGCTCGACTCTATAAATATTAAATCGTCGCTGTATCTACTTCTATAGCAACTTCCGGCTAGTTCATTAGCATTTTTTTAAATTGCCTTTTTTGTTTTGTTTATTTTATTTGTTTGAAGACACACTAGGCGCTTCAATGTCTATGCCTTCCGTTTACCTTGGAACAACAAATTTGATTATTTTTGCAACTTACAAGTTAAAAATGATAGTGTCACATCGATGATATCGTTATATTAATTTAGCTTAATTTAAAAAAAACATGCTTGAAATAACAATTGTTTATGTTAATTAATTCAATTGTTGACAATTCATATTGGTACTGTGGTATGCAGGATCCTGTGTTACAGTATCAGTTTTTATTTAAATGGGTGATACAATGCTAAAAACTGAATATGACCAAATTTAGTAATATGATAAGGGAAAGGTCGGCTTGTCTAAACCCAAACTACGGGAAATACATAATAATTTGTGATGTTAAGTTGTGATGCGGACGAAGTCGCGGGCAACAGCTATTATGGGAATAAAACAAGAACAAACAAATATGACACCCAAACCCACGGAGACGGTCAACTAAGATCAAAACTAATCAACCAGAAGTGATTCTACTTAAAACATAATAACGATAATTAAACCAATTAACTCTATTAAAAGAAACTGTATTTGACATCATCGAGTGCGTTCCCATGGATACTGGTATAAATTAAAAGAGCTCATCAACAAGATTGTCAAGATCGCTTATTGAGAAAGCCGGTATCCAAGTATCCAGTATCCAGTCGGCGGTCGTGGCGGGCCGTCGATCGGCTTTTTCCGCCGACGAAAGGTGATTAAGGGAAACGTCTCACGCGCATGAAATCGGATTCCCACGCGTGCGCGAGTTTCCTCGTTTGAGCAATTATAACGAGCTCAGGTATAATGCCTGTCATGATACTTAGTTACCAATGCTCTCGTTTTGAGGCTGGGAAATGAAGGAGACTACGGAAGTACCTTTTGAGAAACATTAACTGGGGAGTTAGGTAGCGATAAACAATAAACATCGAAATTCTAATAAGATCTCCACGTCTTTGAAAACTCGGATCATTTGTTTCTCTACCTACATGCAGTTGATACAGTCCCATCTACCCCGGTTACCACCTTTTAAACCTCAAGTTTATAACCCTCTCATTTATTCATTTCATCCACTGCTTCTGCACAAAATGTTTAGGGCTATGACGCACAAGTTTCGTCTGCCAAGATGTCCCTTGAGCTTGAGCTGATTGACAGTATTTAAATCAGAAAAATTATCTGAAGTGCCGATGTATTCGGAAATTGGCACAAAGAAAGTTTTAAATAAAAATGATTCTTTGTTGTTTTTTAACGCAGGTATCTCATGCGTGAAAAAAAACCGTTTCCGCGAATAAAAATAATCATTAAGTACATCGATACCGCGAAGAGGAAAAGTTCGTCATTTATTCTTGTGAACCGGTCGTAAATGCGACGCGTATCGATTGCCGAGTTACATGAGAAAGTAAAGATGTCGCCAGAACAATTACTGTTGAGATCTGTAGGATACGTTCAAAATATTCCACTGCGCTGTTAAAGTGTTGAATCATCATGGCGTCATTGAAACAACTTTTAAACAATGACTATGAAATGGAAGCGATCATCGATTCCGTATAAGTGATATTGTTTTAGAATAATAAAACTTGGAACCGCTGTTTGTAATTAGTCCGTCGAGTTTTAGTTAGAAAACGGTCTAAAGAAAACAGAAAAGAATCGACTTTCTACGGTGACGTAACAAAAAATACAGTTAATTAATACTGTTATCTTATCACTTACCGTAATCCCATAAGAGGCAGGTGGGGCACATGCTGCGCTCCTGCTTCGCTGCACCACTCCGGGTAAGCCCGGTGGAACTCCGCGAAATCACCTGAAGACAAAACAACATAAAACTCATCAAACAAACAACTTTCATAGATTTCACACCAGTTAGAAACACATTACATTCCATTTAAAAACAACAATACGCAATCAATCGAATTCGCCACAATCCATTACACTTTTTATTCACACGACTGCAGATTGCAGACGTAGAATAAAAGGAGTGATTTCACAAAATACACACTCGTATTTGCAAGTTGCGAGACACGCGTCGTCGCTTACATGACGGCCGTAGTTTATTTCATTCATTCATTGTTTTCGTCTCATTGATATTCTCGCTGAATGAATCGAGATCGTAAAACCACTCGGTACGAGTTTAGAGGGTCGTTGAAAGTGACTTTGAAGCGGCGAAGGATCAGACGACGAACAGAGATGAGAGGGGCAAATCGAGGCAACATATAAATGAAGAAAAATAGAATACGTGAAGCGATGCAGTTCTATTGTTTAGATAGGTTAGGTAGAGTGGGAGTTTCATCGGTTCCTCTGGATGTTCACCACCATATTTCAGCCGCCAAACAATGCTGGCATTGTTGTGTGCCGGTTTGTAGAATGGGAGAGAAGAGCTAGTGTAATACAGACATTCTAACATAGTCCTCAGCGTAGCAACGCGCACCTGTGACCTTTTGTTGGACTGTTGTGCAAATGCTCCAGGTTTATGAGCTACAGTGACCGCTTACCATCAAGCGTGCTGTTCGTCCGTTTGCCATTTCAGACCCTAGATAAGTGGTCTTCATGAGGCCAGGGGTTTACTAGAGATTTGAAGTCGCGATAACATAAATAATACGAATACTTCAATAACTTCTTCATAACACAAATAACACAATTGCAAGAAATTCACACAATAGATACAGGTTACACACAAAGGCTTTGTCACCCAAGCGAACAATTGCACTGATGTCGCATATAATAAGTTTGACATCAGTAGTGATTAATTACAGTGAAATTGCTTTACAAAAATTATAAAAAAAATTGCGCCTTGAAAATAAAATAAATAATAGACGCGAGTTCCGAAGTGGACCGCAAAGTTTACATGGTAATACAAACCTGTTCTTGTTGCTGGTTACCCTTTCATGTACATGTTACCCAGACGCATATAGCTTTGGTTTTCATATGACTATTCGTTTTGGAATGAAATGTATACTGTAGCGTCGCGCATTAAAGAAGGTCTAGGTTGGATAGTCAACAATAACATTATAATGATGTAATCTGTCTGTACTTCTTCTATTCCGGCTGAAATTATTAGTGGTAAAATTAGTTATGAACATTTTGTCTCAGAATAATAAAATAAACGGCAAAAGAAATATATAATAATAAACATTGAACGATTTTTTCTCTCTAGTTCCTAAAGTATGACGCAATCCTCAATCGAACGTAGATGCTAAGTCTAAGATCTTCACGTATGTCATGCTTTGTATGAGGACCCCACCTGCCAGACCGGAAACGAGCTCTCGAAGATCGATGTCGCTGCAACGGGATTACAAGTCGTTTGCAGTGCACGCACGTCCGAAATCAATAGGCGTCGAAGGTTCTATTCGGACAAGGCTGTCGGCGCCTAATGTGCATCCAGCGTGGAGTGTCAGACGGTTGACAACTGCGCTTCCGTCGCTGGACAGATACGCAGCTAGGATCTTGTCTCGGTGGGGGCTGGTTTTCTGCTATTAACTCAACATATACGATTAAACTAGCGTTCATTGTTGGGTAATACAAAACCATTGCAATGTAGCATTACTGCTGCTAATTACTGTTCCGCAATATTCCGGTGCCTACATATAGTTGGAAGCGAGTCCACTGTACACAAATACATTCTGAGGAAATCGATTCGGTTATCAGGATTTTATAAGGAAAGCATGAATACAGCTACGTCGAGCTCGCTTGACTAAAAGTCTAGAAATACCATTTATGTTTTTGTGGAGGTGCTTCAGGCAAGGGGGTCTTTAGCTCATCTTAGCTCCCTGTCTAGGTGTCTATCGGCGGCTGTACCGGCCGCTTCCTGCCCCAGCAGGCCGTCGGCTGTCCCATCCATTGTGATGCTAATGCCGCCGGTTTAGCTCCCATCACCCATTATACCTGTCACGTGCGGCCGTTGATGACGGTTTATAATTGTCAGCTATTCAATATTCCAATGAATTGTTGCGGATGTCATGTTAAAACTCAAGGTGTATTTGATTGCGTTTTACAATTTAGTCAGTTCGTCCCACTAATATTATAAATACGAAAGTTTGGATGTTTGTTACTCAATGATTAAAGTTAAAAAACAACAAAAACGATCACCTATAAACACTACATGTGGAAAGGCAACAAAACAATATCTGTTCATCATCATGTCAGCCCCTAGAAGTCCACTGCTGGACATAGGCCTTCCCCAATGAACGCCACCACACTCGGTCCTCTGCCCTCCGCATCCAGCCGCTACCGGCCACCTTCTTCAGGTCGTCGGTCCACCTGGCGGCAGGGCGTCAAACCTTGCGAGTGTCGATCCGCGATCTCCACTCCAGAACTCGTCTGCCTCAACGGCCGTCGGTTCTGCGGCATATGTGGCCCGCCCACTGCCACTTCAGCTTGCTAATCCTTTCGGCTATGTCGGTGACTTTCGTTCTTCGTCGGATCTCCTCGTTACGAATCATATCCTTCAAAGAAACCCCGAGCATAGCCCTCTCCATAGCTCGCTGAGCTACTTGGAACCTGTGGATCAGGCCCATAGTCAGTGTCCACGTTTCTGCAACGTAGGTCATGACAGGCAGGACGCACTGATTAAAGACATCTGATTAATATCTGTTGAAAATCAGAAACTACCGATACTAACAAAAGAAATAACTAAAACAGGTGCTATCTAAATACAAGTCAGTAGCAAGCAACCTGCTAACGGTAATGTATGGGCTGCAGAAACGGTGAGGTAGTTTTGCGTCTTTACGACCTTCATTATGAAAAATTGGGCCATTTGGGCAGATTTGCGGGCAGGCGAGCGGGCGGGCGGGCGGCGCTCGGCAGCGGCAGCACGCAGCCGCACGGCGGCGGAGGCGGAGCGCGGGCGGCGGGGCGGCCGCATCGATCCGCCGGTGACTCATCGCGCCCATTCATCCGCCGCACTCAATGAACCTGCCGTACCCCGCGCCCCACGTACACCCCGCGCCGCCGACACCCCCGCACGCGTCCTCGCCGCCAAGGATTCCATTAAATTCGCCCTTAGCCGTCTGAATCAAATCCTTCAACCCATTACACCCACACGGCGCAAACGTGATCTCTTGGTCGCCCCAGCCGCTTCGCCAGCTCCCTGGCCGCCCACCGCCGCTGGCCATACAAAGAACGGCATTGTATTAAACAAAAGCAAGCATAAACTCCATTTACGTCAAATGAACGAGCTCGCGTCACTTTAAAACAATATACAGAAATAGCAGACCGTTGTTGTTCAAGGCGAAAGCGGTACCTTTGAAGAAACAATATGGGATACAGTTGGGGTATAAAGTCGCTTTTAGTAATGGCTGGTGTCCCGCTCCCGGCCGAGGGGTGGGCGGCAGGTGCGGCTGCGGGGCCTTGGCCCGTCCGCGTCCTTCCCGCACCATTTATCAACAGCCTTGTGCGATTTCCAGCCGGGAGAGCCTTCATGCATTATAGTTTTATGCGCTGGCAATACCTAGGATATTACATATGGTACAGTTTTATCTGGCCAGTCAAGTAATAAATTGACTGGTATATTCATGTACAGTGAAGGATTTTGTATTTGGCTTTACCAAATAATGCTGCTTTCATGGCTTAGAAATGAAGATACGGGCGTTCAAAATATTATCGGTATTCGAATGAAGACAAACAAGTACGAAAAGTTTGATATTTTTATTTTTCAATATATGTTAATACACTTAAAAGATCGATCAATTATTTTTTTTAATCCCTCATAATAATATTTTTTATCCTTGGTGTAAAAATGCTCGTCCACTGCCGCCTTCAACGCTTCATCGATTTCCACGCAGATCCTTTTTGAGATTGGGGAACAAAAAGAAGTCGCTGGGGGCTAAGTCCGGACTATACGGTGGATGAGTTATAGTTCCAAACCCACATTCAGCAATAGCTGCATTTCAGCAATATGAGCAGTATGGACAGGGGCGTTGTCATGCAGAAGCAGAACACCTTCCTTGCCAGCGGAAGGGACGACCTTGAACTTCTTGGGATGAGCTGAACCCTTAATGTGCCACTGCATGGACTCCTGTTTACTCTCTGGGTCATAATGATGAACCCAGGTTTCATCTCCAGTAACTATCTTTTGCAGCACCTCATCAGGATTTTCGCCACACAGGTCAATAAAATCGGAACAACAAGCTGCACGGATATCTTTTTGAAGCCGAGTCAGCATTCGCGGAACCCATCTTGCACTCACTTTTGACATATTAAGATGGTCATGGATAATATCATGTACGGTACCAATAGAAAGATTGGTTACTTGAGCTATTGATTTTATCTTCACTCGACCATCTTCCAATATAAGGTTTTCCACCTGATCAATATTTTCTTGTGAAGTAGCTACTACAGGCCGGCCAGGTCTAGGGTCATCTTTAATACTCTCCCTGCCACGTTTGAATTCGCTTGACCACTTTTGAATGGTAGATAAAGAAGGAGCAGACTCACGGTAAACACAATCCATTTCCTCTTTTATGGTTTTTTGATTTTTACCCTGTTTTGTCAAGAATTTTATGACGGAACGATGTTCTAATTTCGTTAACATTGTTAATTCACTCATAGTGTTCATGTTTGTTCAGAAATTGCAGAAAAACAAAAGAACATCTCGGTTTGAATTATACTTTTTTTTTAGTCAATGAATGAACCTTAGCAGCCAGTAACAAAACAAATTCAAAAAGAGGTTGTAAGATATCAATACCGAGAATATTTTGAACGCCCCTCGTACATAGCTCTCATAATGTAGGTCTCATACATATCTTTTAACACAAGGAAGCGAAAGTAGTTTAATTTGTATGTGAATTGTGACAACATGGTTATCTTTAATAGGCTTTAATCAAGCCTGTTGGGACAATTTGAGCCAATTTGTGGGATGGTCGGTGACTTATAAATACGATTGCAATGAGTCTCGATTGTATCTACACTACGCTCAGTAAGCTAGGTCGATTATAACAAATTTCTGTCTACGCAACAACTTATATGTCAACAAATTGCTTATTCCACGAATCGATATTACGAAGGAAACTTGGCGGCTTTACCTATCTATTAAAACTGTGCGTTCGCCTTCCTGTTTGAAACGTAACAAAAACTTTTCAAAAAAAATCTTAAGAAAACAATAGAGATAAAAACGATAATAAATTATGTTGTTCCGCCCTAACTTCTGGGAATGAAGGAGATTGACGTCACTGGAGGTAAATCCAGCTTCTGGGAATCGACGGCCTGGGAAGTTGGATGCTTAAGGCGTTCAACGAAAATAGCCTTGGGCATCGAGAGAAAAAGCTTTTAGAAATCAAAAGTAAACGTTTCCACTTAAATGTCAATGTTCAATACGTACATGGAATAAGTATTGGAAAATAAATCTGGAATTGTTTGAGTTATAACCTTTAAAAGGTTTAATCAAATGCGAAGGCTGCCTTTCCTAATTTGAAGCCGGACTCGAAGTCGAGTATATTATATGTACTAACCCCCGTAGGGAGTGAGTTTGACGTCAATCTTTAACTCTCTTCGATACATTGGTGATTACGTGTTCGACTGCGCGACGTGAAAATGAGAAAAGGATTGATAAACAGCTCCAGATTTTGTAAACAAGAACCGTAGATCTAAATCCATTTCAACTAGTCAAGGACGATCGCGAGCGAGGACCTGTGGGTCCAGCAAACCCCAATAGAGCAAGAGATTGCGCAGTGTAAGTGGAAATGCAGACTCTCTGAAGAGGAGACACATATACAGAGCTACGTTTAATTGTTAGCCCCGCGGTACGGTAGGAGGTTTGGAGATGAAACGCTAGTCCAACATCGAGCTAAAAGCACGACACAGTAGAAGGGCGTGACGTCAGCGCGTAAAGACCCTTTGTACATACCAACTCCTTTATAAAAGATGAAAAAGATCAAATTTGACATTATTTATTAGTACAATAATATCCTCTCGTTATGTTTCTGCAGCCGAGTAAAAAGTTGCGCAGTTCAACAATTCACTTATTGTAGCCGCTATGTTGAGGCAATCCAACATTTCCTTAGTTATTAAAATACAACATTTACGTACATCAGTTTAAAAATCTATTAATTAACAAAATAATAAGTATAGTAAATAATATTCTATCGCAGTTTTTTTGTTTAATTTCGATCAAAGGTATTGTAGTGTATTTTTTTATTATTTTACTAAAAATATGTTCTATATCACCAGCACATTTCAAAAAACAAGTTTCTCAAAAACGACCTACCGTGTGTCGATCCGTCCGTCCGTCACGCTTTGACTAGCGGCTAAACCATTGGTCTGGTTGACACGAAATGTTGAACTTAAAAGAGTTGTAGGCTAACTCATAGTGGTTTTCCACTGGCTCTCAATTTGAGCTAAGCTGTTATGTACAACAAAAACAAAAAATTACTATTTTGTCAAAAACTATCGAACAGCATAATCAATTGGTCCGGAAAAAAAACATAATAAGGTGTTCCGATACTACCAAAATGTCAACTTAGATTTTCTCAAAATCGGTTGAAATGAATTAGTTTTAATGTTCTACAATTTTATTTCCGAATTGGTCATATATCTGACAGCATAAGTACATATTATTGCTTATTGTTGTTAACAAATGTTTGATTATAATTAAGTATTGATGTGTGGCCAACACGAGTGGCGAAGTTGGAATTAATTACATATGGAGTCGATAATCTTTACATGTGTTGGTTTCCTCACGATGTTTTCCTTCACTGTTTGAGAGCAGTCAGTTAATGTACTTACATTTTGAAAAACTCATTCGTGCATAGCGTGATCGGGGATCGAACTCGGACCTCTCTACTTACGTTACATTTTCGCTAGTAAGTATGTGTAGCGCTGTTGTACAATTTATTTGATATAGAATCGTGTGTGATACGCGATAGAAAACAGAAAGTACTTGTGTAATGGACGGAGCATGTTGAACTAATTATTGCCCTGGTTCGATTCCGAGCTGATAATAAGTATGGCGCCGTCCGACACGAGATAATTTCCACGATAACCTTATCAGTGACATCATGATCTTCGACCCGGCCCAACCAGGAATAACGCAATAATGTAGGCACTGTATAGGTACATAGAAAAGCTTCCAACACAATTGTGACCTTTAGCGCAAATCTACATATTTTTTCGGATCGCGGTCACTGTAGCGCGACGAGACATAAATAAAATCAGAATACAATGAGTAGCGTAGCAGTGTTGTAACCTGCGGATTGGACAATTACATCAGCGCGCAAAAACTGTCAATGCCAATGTTACGCCTTCTAAATATGCTTTAATTTACTCACGCCGCCGCCGCTCCATTCAACATTTCGATCAAGTTATCAATGCTAGCAATATTGGGCATTTACAACTCTACTAATCGTTAAGGCGTTCGTTCGGTATAGATTCTATAATATAAGCTTCTTCCTTTTTCTTTTCTATCAACGAATCTTCATGAATATTTTAGTGTGGGTAGTTCATGAATCGAAGAGTAAGACGGGATACTTTTTACCACGGGTAAACAATCTGTTGGCACGGGAATCTTGAATATTTGCGGCGCAACGCTGACAGAGGATACGTATAAAATCACAATGCGTCATAAAATCGGTTTCCATGCGGTTGAGATAATTCCAAAACCGTTTGCGAGATGGCTTCCCTTTCCCATTCCGTTTTCCTCTACGAGTATGAGTAACGCATTCACTCTGGCCAGCCACAGTGCGCCAGATGCACACATTTCCTGCGCATTATGTGGATGTTAAGCCCCAAAGAGTTTACATTGAGCGCGTTGCTGGCAACATCCTGTTATTTGCACGCACGCACGTGCTATTTATTTTACTATCGAGCACACCAGAATCATAAGTGGCATATGCGGTATAGATGGGCTAGACTGTCTGCCTGTTCACTCCTTTCATTTTAATGCCATGGACTTTAACGAGTCTACCCAAACAAGGGGCCCTCAGTAAATACCGTTGATACATCTCAACTACACTCCACGACTCACTTCCATGTGTCCGGATATTTGTGATTCTGTGCAGTATAGATGGACTATTTCGTATGGCGTTGGCGCGAAATTAGCAGGACGTGAATAAAACAGGAACTTATTAATTTCGCCGCGCTCTTCCGTCCGCTGGACCCGGCCCAAAGTATCACGTAACGTCCGCTCGTGTTTGATCGTCCACTTTGTATCTAGGTAAATTATGCTTCAAGCTTCTTTGACTACAGAAATTATATTTCCAAACGTTTTATTACTTCCTTTGCTCTAAAAATCATCAAGCATCTACTTATCCAAGCATCTAAGTATCCAGTCCAGCGCCTATCTACAATGAAGAATTTAAATTTCATAATCGTTTAGAGATTAATAATTTTGTATTGTATATTACATAGATATGTTGCACGTCAGGTGTCACTGTTCGTGCGTCACGGTTTTATTCCATTCGTTAATTAAGGCGTGCTTAATTTATTACATTCTTAATTATAAATTTATTATGGCTTACAATTTTTAATAGATCAATTTCTACCAAACAAAGAGTCTAAATAGGTGTTACATCTTTTAAAATTAAACTTGTTGTCCCTGATTCAAGTTGATATTAAGTCCTATTTGTACTTTTAACAGAACTCGACGCCAATAATGAACTATGAGTATTACCTAAGCGTATTTACATAAGATGCCTGCATGGTTGGTAGTTGTATTGTTAACAGGCCATAAAATAAGACAGAGTCGGAAACGTAGAGCGATCGTGTGCGCACGGCGGCGGCTGGCGGCGGCGCGGGCGCAGGAGGCGGCGATCATAATCTATCGTCTCGCATTGAGGAGCACAATAAGTAGTCGGCTTCCTCTCCCACGTTTGGAGCAGCGGATGCCTCGACTCGCGACCTCCGGCATCGGTCTTAAACCCCTCGCTAAACTTGATAAATAAAATTATATCAATTTCAGATTGTCGCTGGAGTCTCTTGTGATGGCACCAAGAGTTTAAGGCGCGCAAACACAATGCCATTGTTTTTGTGACAAAATCTCTTCAATTAGGTAAAAAGTGTTGAAATGAAAAGGTGTTAATGGGAAACAATATCCACCAAGATAAGCTCGGTCTGCGTTATATTCTGATGTATGGGTCAATATTTGGTATTAGGATCTTGCTCTATACAAGCAATGGCAACACTATAAAACATGGCTTTCTTTTGCACTTTTTACGTTAATTTACCGAGGTATGATTGAATACCAAACGGGCCAGATATTATTTTGTATATTTATGAAGTTTTTGAACTTCACGGGAATTACTTCCTCCAGGGGAATTACTTTTATGTCGAAAAGTTGCAATATTCTAGTCGTACATGGAAATTAAAAGTATGAAATATAAAAGAAAGTAAGTAATGTATTTTAAGGTTCAATAAGTAAGCATCGAATTCGCATACATTTGAGCTTATAAACTAATAAAGTATTGAAAGTATGTATGCAAATGCTTTATTGCACCCAAATTAATAACTGTAACATATTGTTATTGAATAGACAATAATTATAGAATTAGGAACTAAAAAGACTTAAAAATCGATGCTTTAGACTATATTTGATTATGCAGTAATTTTCCTAGTTTCAAACTGGACAGGGGAATTACTTATTTTTGATTCAGAGTAAATATTTGTTCAAAATATTTTGTAATACTAGTAAAATTATACAGATATCAGTATAACCGATAATTTACAACATTATTATAAAATACCTAAAAAATACATACTTTTAGCACCAAATGACAATGGAATTACGCACTGACTGGCGTGATCGCTAGCCTTGACAGTTACTGGCCGTTTGAAGACTAATTTTAAAAAAAACGATGTATTGCCTCACGAACAGCTATCTTCACGTCGCAATAGTGCAAACCTCCTAATAATTTTATGAATGCGTTCATGTTTTCGTACAATAATGGGAGTCAAATATTGACAGTGGAATCACCGAAAAATGAGAAGACAATCTTTTAGACTAAATTTGGTTAATTAATTAAAACATTTACTTATTTAATCTCTATGCGAGTATTCAGATAAGGCAATATTTAAATGATTACGATACTAAGTTATAATAACTATTGTTTTAGTATTATGCGTAAATTGATAGAGAATGTCCTAAGTGTAACATATCAGGGGAATTACATGTTTACACTTCAGTGACAATTGGTGGAAAATATATAAAGATCTGTATAGACATATTGATTGACGTAATACTATGATGGATTTTACATATTCTAGATTACTTCAAGTTATAATTGTGGCATACTATAAATTATAAACATATGGTGACAGGCCCCATTCTCAAATATTTACCCATATATTGCCCTTTTAAGACGCAATTTATTTCATCACTTTGAACATAAAATATAATTTCTGAAGCAACCACATTTTGAATCATATGTATCAAAATTGTTCATCAAACTAATATTATACATGAGAAAGTGTGGATGTTTGTTGACCTGTTTGAATGCATGATACAGCAACAAGATTTACATAAGTTTCCCTGTTTCCCCTTCCAATGGAGGTATAAAATAGTTATTTAAAAAATAAAATTCTGATTTATCTCATGCTCTATTTATAATATAGGTAGTAGGTTACTATAATCTAGCTCTTACATAACTGTTATTCAGTTACTTGGATCTGGTGCTAGTCATTATACAATGGAAAATTTATCCATGAATATTATTATGTATGAAGTTGTATAAAAAGTTGATCAATTGTTAATTACAGGTAGTGGTTTGATTGAATCCCTATTGTATGGTATTGTATGACGATGTTTTTGTCAATGAATAGTTATGTTATGCAATGGCTGCTCCTGTGTGGCAACTGTGTTTTGTTCAGCTTAGGTAATGACTTATTAGATGAAAGATAAAAATGCTACCAGTGAGAATGTATTATGTACCCTAATATAAATAATTATATACTACTTGTATTTGGCTGGTAAATGTTTTACTATAAAAACTACAGACACATGCCATGTGTCAAGTAGTTACTAGTAGATAATATATTGTTAATAAAAACAAGCAACAGTTTTTACAACACAGTAGTAAGTTCATTAGGTACACATCTGTTTTTTATTAATGGTTTATTTGATAATTGATTTCTTTAAGAATTATAAAACATAAATCTAAGTAATATATTTTTATAATTGAAGGGATGTTTACAAAAATAACAATTAAATGACTCAATTATACTTATTATGTAAACATCCCTAAATTCTATTCTTTAAGAAACTTATAATTAAAACTAAAGTTGCAATTAATTTCTGACTACATTATTAGTTCAATTTCTTCAGTTCATTAGTTCAAGTTCAGTTTATTGCACAAACAAATTCAGTAGTAGTAATTACATATTTTGTTACCGATACCACACACTTGAATATAAGATGCACATATAATATTTTATTAATCAGCTCAGCAGTTTACTAGCCTCATGGTATGGTTAGCCCTTAACTAATAGTCCCATACTATCTTATCTGTGAATGGTGATTTCTGAACCTTTTTTTTTGCATGAAGATATGAAAAAATAATTTGATAAGATTAGTTTTGCATTGATACTGGCGCTCCATTCAATTCACAGATATCATGATCCGACTATACAACAGCAAGAGTTAAGTATTAAGATAAGATTATGAATGAATAGGAAATGGAAAGTTGTAAAGGATACTATGAGTGAGTCAGAGCAACTGGAGAGCTAGGAAATAACATGGTAACTAGTTGCCTATTATGATAAAAGTTAAACCCATTATTAAGAGTAATGAGCAGTTAGTTGCAACTTTATAGACTACAGAATTTTCTTAGACAGGAATGACAGTCCCTGCACTGAATCCATGAAGGCGGAAGTTTTTTGTAAACCAGGCAGTCAACCCAGCCAACTCAATCAAAAAAAGGCACAATATATACTATGTCAATGTAAAATTTGTTACAATCAACTGAGAGGCGACCTGACTTAAAAAGTGCAGGTACCAAAGACCTAGTTTAAGCACCAGTCTCCACAAACAAACTGTACTGATTTAGTCATAAGCTGATACAAATGTACTTACCTGTAATATTTGTTTGTAGTGAGAAAATATATTTATAAAAAAAAACTCCTTAAAGTAACAGCTTCCAGCTGATGGAAACACTATATTTTAGATAGTTCCCTCAGCAGAATATCTAACAGTTGCAGAAGAGATGGAGAAGCATAAGTACAATTTGGCTAGGCAGTGTTATACAGCAAACTCTCTCTACTGTCAGTTCACTCCTCACAGCCTATTGGTGATTTTAGTAGCCAGGCCTCCACAGGCCAGTTGAGAATCACTCAAGCTACATCTTATTTGTCAGAGAAAAGAATCGATGAATGAACCAATACTGGCAAAAATTAAGAAATAAGTGTTGTATGCTCACCTTCGAGGCAGACGACCTGCACCCCGTCTTGCTTCAGCCTTTTGAGCAAGATCCCGTGCACCGAATCCGGGTCCCGTGGGGCGCCGTCCCCGTACAACACGAAGGTGCCCCGCGTGCGACAATGCGCGATCCTCGCCTTCAGCTCTTTACACTGCACCGTCGATGCCAGCTCGATCTTCCCCGCCGCCAACCGCCGCAGCATTATACTCGGTATAGAAAAGTTTACGGCCGACCGTATGTGAGACACAGAATATTCGTTGGAGCCACGACAATCGATCAGTATCGTGTCCCTTTCATCAGAGCGAAGCTTCGCCAGCAGCCACTCCTTGGATACCAGGTCGCACTCGCACTCAGAGTCCGTGGGCATCTTGAAATCACTATGTTCTCTTGTTTACACGAACCTCCGCACTAGCCTGTTGCACTATCGCACGAGAAACATGCGTTCCGATGAAATTAATACAAGCATTGTTTATATCACTGTGCTAAGTCAAATTAAAATGTGAAATTATCTACAACCAAAGAAAGCCATCTAAATAAACACTACACAGATCTAACGTCCACAACGAGCGAGCTAGACAGGCGCTAGGCAGCGCTGAGCGCACCAACGCAACGAACGAATGAAATTGAAGAGAATGAACGAACATAGCAAGCTCACGGGTGTGGGGAGGGTGGGAAGTTGAGGTTAGGGGTGATGGACGGAAGGGATAGGGGCGGGGCCTATGGAGGAATGTGCCGAGAAAGAACGGAAATGACTCTTTCAGGCTTATGGTGTTGGTACCGAGAGCGCACTTTGTTTTGTACAATTAGTGTGAGCGAGATAGAATACAATGAATGAATGAGAATAGGTATCCACCTATATTTTTAAGAAATGGCTTGAATTATGGCAAAGACTTTGTTCGTAAACATACGCTCATTAAAATAAACAGTAAATCTGACTACTCAGAGCAACACGAGCCTGTGCCCCGAGTCGTCGTGCCGGCTCAATCCGATGGGGCCACGCATAAATTTAGGAAGTCTAGGTCTATGGGGCGACGCGCTCTAGCGTTTTTTTCTGGTGCCAAATATACTGTCATTATTCGCCGGGGGATCAACGCACACTTGCACTCTTGTACTACGCAGTCTAAATGAAACAAGCAGGTAATAAATAATAAATAGAACATCACATTTATAATCTATCGTACACATCGACATATTTCGATAAGGCGAATGGTCCATGGTCTTGTACCTTTCGCAAAGGGAACGCCTATCCTGAATATAGCTGCAAACACATTATGTGTTTGCAGCTGTAATGTGCACGGTTGTTCGGTATCCGGCAAGTATCCGGTAGGTTCGGACGGTCAGTATTCACTCCAGAATTGTCGACGGGGAAACATATCGAGTAGCAACAGTGAGGACGAATTTTATGAGTCAGCGGCAGCTGCTATATCACAGATAAGATAATAGTTACGTTGTAACAGATACACCACTTCCTGGTAAAACGAAAATACCTACACTTTTCATCATCTAGCGCCACCCACTGTTAGACAATACACGCAGAAATGTTTCTAAGGCGCTCGACGTAGCGTTTTTTACTACTCCGTACAGCGCGCTATTTGTGGGCGGCCGCTACGATTTGATCATGCCGACAGCGCGCGAAAATGTTTCGTAAGGCGCTCGACTTAGCGTTGTTACACTCGGTATAGCGCGCGATGTGGGGCGGCGCTTGATATGACGTGCAGAGCTAGAGTTGACTCATTTTAATGAAAATATAGATTAGAATTATAAATATAAGCGTTACTAAAAGTTTTTGAGAACATTCTTATGGTCATGGATCATACTATTGTGGCGATAAACACCATGTACCTCTGGTAGTCTCAATCGAATTTTTTTGTGAAAGACAGTTATTCTCTGGCATTGTTAATATTTAAGTTGCACTACCAGGTACGGTTATAAAATAAGATAGCGGCTCTTGTGAGGTCTAAGCGAAACAATGATTGTTAAAACAGTACTTACTGAGTCTACAAGCTGGTAGGTCCAAGAAACGCTCTACCGACACCATTATCAATTAGACAGTAATTACTCAATATTTAAACTGGCCGGTTGAATAACGCTTTCCTGCCATCGTATAACTTAGACCTCGCAACCTCATTTATCAAAGTATCTGTTCAACTTATAATATGTGCATTTCTATTCCATAATAATTAAATATTTGGACTATATTCCTTTCAACCACAACACACTCACATATTCCTGCAATTAATACCACGACCAAACTATAAAACATTTCATAGTCTAACCCTTCTAGAACCTTCCATCACCTTCCAGAACATTCTAGACCATTCAATATGATGTACATAATAAGTTTTAGAACATTCGAGACCCTTAAAGAATTTTCTTGAAGTTTCCATACTTGTCCATAACTCTTTCAACTTGTCCATAACTCTAACTTGTTCAACATTATTAGCACACCTAAATTATATTACCTAGAGCTTTCTTTAATGTTAAACTATTATTAACGGTTTGTGGTCACATATCATAAGAATGTGTGCTATGGACACATATGAAATGTTTGTGAAAATTCAGGAAGTGTCTCGGATTTTCTAGAACTATTTATGTACAGCATATTGAAGGGTCTAGAGTGTTATGGAAGGTGATGGATGGTTCTAGAAGATGTTGAACTTTTGTTTAATCGTATTTTTAAAATTAAATTAAATTGTACCGTTCTGTATCTGCAAGTAATGTAAAAAATTATACTTTTTTGTCTATCTCTCTCGTTCGACAGACATCCGTAAAATGCACAATACTTTCTACCAGCGATACTTTATCATTATTTAAAAATAATAAAACCGAGCTTAGTAGTCGTTTTATTCGCAAGCGACAACCCTACTAGTGGGCGAGGCAAGTGTACCGTCGAACCGTGCTAAAAGAGTAGGTATCTTTCGCGATAGGGATGTACCAGTGACATGGGCCTGGCTATGTATTGTCCATAAAAAAAATGAATGAAATAAAATATTTAGGTAAGTAAATAAATATTACGTATTTAAATAATACATACACTTGTCTAATCCCAAACTAGGATTTTCACCTGTGTTATGGGAATTAAATAAGGATAGGACAATTCACAAATACAACATCCAGACCGGGACCAACTTGTACAAATTGTATATACAAAGTTGTCTCTCTCTAGTGGGAATCGAACCCACGACCTATGGCGCTTGATTCCGTCACATAATGTCAGTCATAAGCAAGCCGACCGCTCACGAGTTCACATCTCTCATAATGTCGCACGCGATGGGTGAAAAACTCATAGAATGTGTAAATGTAATAATAAATCTCAGCATTATAAAAAATGCTTTATTAAACCATTCGAAATTGTATTATTTATTAATTTGTTGTAACGTTTCTCGTCCCATAATAAATATGGACATAATGTATGGAATTCACCAAACCCGGATGTTTTTTTTTATTAAACTTGTGGACCTAAATATTTTTTTTTATTCTTTTTTTTTTAGTGGACAACATATAGACGCTGCCTTTACCTCAAAAAGTACGTCCTCACTGTGGCTACTCGACATGTTTCCCCGTCGAAAATCGTGGAATGAATGCCAGAAATACGTCCGAAGAGGGACGTCCGAACAACCGTGCACACTACTCTGATTTCCAAATCGATGACTCGGACGCATCCGTCAGGCGATAATGTGTTTGCAGCTTTAGGCGTTCCTTCCAATGTTGCTTTATATCTGACAAAACATTTGGTCTCGATCGTACGTCACGCCCGCCGCACTATTATTCTCTTCTTACGTACTTATATTTTTTTATGCAAATCTGACGAGCTTGCATGGTCATTTAATATTTTGTTTCTTTTGTCTAATTAAATAGATATTTCTCAATTTTCCCGGGAAAAACGAGTTTTGAATGAACTGAAAACATACAAACATATGAAACTAAACCGCCCGGAGCCGAAAAATATAAAGATCTGTCTATGGTAGGTAAGATAAAAGTAAAAAAATCTTATTTATGTCGAAGTTGGCGGAGTAGGTTTATGCGAGATTTATTTAATTTCTTTACAGTTTGTGAATAGCTTGCTAATTTTAGTGCAGTTTTATCTGTGTATTAATAACTGGTAAAATTTCATAATGGATGATATTTACGGTGAAATAGAAAACTACAATGATGAAAATACGCTTCAGGAGGTAGGTACCCAAGTCTTTTTAGCGCCAAATGTCTTGCTTGTTGACATTTTGCTAAAATGTTAGGTTTGTTATTTTGTGCACTTTTGATTACTCTACATCTCATTGCTTGTAAGAATCATATTGTTGACTAAACAACGCTATAACAATTTTTCTTAACATTTTATTCTAGTTGCGAAATGAAAATATTGAGCTCAAGTCACAAGTTCAGAAAAAGGCTTTGGACATTGAAAAGTTACAAAAGGTGAGTATTTACGTGACTTTTATTTAAAACACTCAAATCCACTAATTAACGGTGTATTTATGGGGTAACAATTTCATATCATTGTATCAAACTTACTGGATATTTATAAATAAGCCTACTAATCAAATTTACATTCACCTCTGTGATAAACAAGTTACATGTCCTGATGTTTCGTTTACTATTACCTGTAACCAAAATCTTCAGCTCTCATAGTTTTTGTTATTGTTAATGTTAAAGTTTTGTAACAAAATTAAATATTTAACTGTATGAGCACTAAATATGAATTCAATTAGAATTGTTAATATAACTCATACATGGTATGATTTTCAAGTATATTTATGGAGCCTTACACTGTTAAGTTCTCTGTTGAGGATAATTGTGTATTAGGCTCATGTCTATAAAGCTAGATATTGAGTTAAAGCTTCATATTTTTAATCTGGAATGATCTACTAATAAGTTTTACCAATGAGTTTTTAAGTACAGTTTATTTATAATACCACAGGCTTTTCGGTGAAGGAAAACATAGTAAGGAAACCTGTGCATATGCTGAAGAAGAAATTCTGAGGCATATGTGAAGGCCACCAAATCGGCTTGGGGCACCGTTGGTGGTCAGGGGTTTGGCACAAAAGATCCTGAAGGGTCGAAGTGTCGCCAGGTCTTCCTGGCCCCCTAAGAAGATAAGATAAATAAGATAAGATCTACTAATAAAATAGAAGTTCACTAATTATTATTTCACACTACCTGTTAATTCCTGAATAATTGAGTTAGGTTAGGTTATCTTGGTAAAAATATCAAAAATAAGTAGAGGGGCTCAGTAATGACCATGTTTGGTGGATGAAGACCAGCATGGTGGATGTAGATGGCAAAAACAGCTTGCAATGCAAGCATGCTGCAGCAGTGGCTGGCGAAGTGCCAAAGCCAAATTAAAATACAAAAGACAAGTCTTTTGTATTTTTTTTTATTATAATTAATTATTTTTCTCCAATAATAAAGGTGTATTTTAGTGAGACACTTACTGTTATGTTTAAGTCTATGTCAGTCTTTGTACAAAGCAGCAAGCCCTATCTTTCATTACTTCAAGCTAATATAGGTTTACTGGCCCGTTTATTAGAGAGCTTTGAATTTATGATCCACAGTAAAAGAAGTAATCTCTAGACAGTGCTGCAATGATCAGACACTATTTATTATTCCTATGTATGCCATAGTTATGGAACGGATGCACATTGATTTTGTAGAATATATTGCAGGATTTTGACAAGATTGCCTCTGAGTACAAGAAACTTGAAATAAACTACTCATCATTGCTCAAAACTGCCCGTGCTGAAATTGAAAGGAAGACTATGATGATAAATAATCTCAACATAGAGTAAGTATCAGGGATAAACCTAGAATAACTACAGTAAAATTTGCAGCAGTATTGCTGGTTTATTTAAACATGCGTCGTATTTTATTTCACTTTTATTGTTGTTATCATACAAAATATGATTACTTGTTTCAGGAAAGACATGATGGTATTAAGCACCATTCAGAATTGCAATAAAAATATTTCAAGTATAAAAAGGAACATGGCAAGGGACAGGGCCAATAGCTTTAAGATAAATAGAAGAGACTGTGATTCAGATGGTGGTAAAAGTAATAAGAACTGTAAGGATATGCAAGAATCAAAGAAGTTTGAGCCTGCTGAGAACAGGTAAACTTTGAGATAAAATTTACTTTCTATTACTTCAACTTTAGAATTTTTTCACTAGGTTAGAGGCATAATTTTTTTACTGAATAGGGTGACAAAAAAAGGCATAATTTTTAAAAAGGAACTATAAGTTTCAGAAATGAAGGAAATCGTTTACCATCAATAGACACAGTTTCAAGTATGAACACGGATGAAACAAATAAATTGCAAAATGTTAAAGACAAAGAAGCAAAGCTTGAGTTACTCAATGAAGATCATGGAGAAAGTAAAGAAAATGTAACAAAAGTGAAATCTCGATCTCCAAATATTAGGAATAGACGCAAATCTATGCCAGTTGCAAGGTAAGGTACCTCTGGTGTTTAAGGGATATACTGGGTGAAAATAAAATGAATGTTAATATTTTTTCCAGTAACTCAGTATCACATTTCAAAATCATTCATAGTTTTTTTTTCATGACAAATTTCTGATGACCACATTGTGATATTTTTCAAACATATGCTCACTACTTACGGCGGGGAGTGACTCGACAGTGTGAGGATTATAACCTTTTGGTTGTTATTTCAGTAAACAATTAGCAAAATTCAGTTCTGATGAAGAGCTTGATGACAACCACTCTCCAGAAAATGCAAATAGAAAGGACAGGATCCAAAAAGATGACATAAGCCGAAGAGTGTTTGACAGAAACTGCAATGACAAAAAAAGCCATAAAGTATTTGGAACTTCTGGCATTGACGAGAAATACTCCAGTTACCATGGGTCCTCTAGGGAAACCTGTTATAAAAGTAAACATAACAGATATAGTGACAAATATAGAACTGTTAGGGAAAAGTATGACCCATTGCAGAGGTATACAAAACATTCCAGAGACTATGTAGATGAACACCACCAAAGATCGGAATATGGAAGACACAGAGTGTTAGAAAGTCCACCACTTGAAAGATACGATTCTCAACATAGAAGAAGAGAACGTCGACCTAATTATGATAGAGAAAATGTAGAGGAAAGATATATGAAAAGGCGTTATGAAACACATGGATTCAAACATAATGATGAGCCAAATAGTAAAAGAGTTAGAAGATATTCTATTAATAAACACCCTGAGGAGAATAAAACACAATATAAAGATAATGATATTCTAGATGGGCCAATGATACTTAAGAAATTTGAAAACTTCCAGGACATTTCTTGTCAGTCGCCAGATTATGTACATCCTGATACAGATTTAACACATCCAATTAGAGGTAACATTTTTTTTTTAATAATATGTATGTGATTTTTACAAAAACTTAAAAATAATATTAATTACAGAAATTATGGAAACAGCTGCCACACATCTAGAAGATCCAAGACTAACCAGCAAGAAATATATCACTAAAACTGAAGACAACAATGTTATTTTATCTACAGTTGATGGTAGAAATGTTGATTTACAAGTTATAAATACATCTACATGGGATATTCCGCGCGTAGATCTACCTGAAGCTTTACAGCGACCACCAGGTTATGTTGATGAATTTGTCCGAGAAGTATACATGGATGTGGATAATCCAGTTTCCAATTTCTCAATGGAGTCTGGTGAGATACATTCTGAAACAAATGATGAACCTTTTCTGGATAATGTTACTGAGAGCTATTTAAATGACTATGAGAATGTCAGAAATAATCAAAGGGATGTTAGAGATTTCATTGTTGATGTACAGCAAGAAAAAATAGAAAGTTTGTTTGATTCTGAGAATCCGATAATATCATCTAAATGTAATATCACAACAAATATCGAAAATGACTTCATCAATGATAATGAGAGTAGTCGGAAGGATTTTGTAGAAGACAATGTTGATAAACAACATAAGGAACCGGGGAATGAGAATAAAACAAAGCGAACTAAATATAAAATTTCCACAATTAGTAGCCCTGTTAATGATGAAGAGAAAGAATTAATAAGTCAAAAATGTACAACTGATAAGCAGATTAAGACAAAACCGGAAAACATACCTCATGATTCCGAAAATGAGCGCAGTAGTCAGAAGTATTCTAAGGAACATATCATTGTTGAACAGATAAAGGAAACAGAAAAAACAAGTAAATGTAAAATCACTAAAGGTACTGAAAACTACGCGATTGATAAATTTTGTGAAAATATTAGTACAAAGGATGCTAAAGAACACACCTTAGATGTACAGCAAAAGGAGACAGAAAGCTTAAAAAATATCGGAAATCCTCCAAAAACAAATAAATATAAAATCCCTAAAGTAAAGAAACCTGTCGAGTATATGGCGTCTCAAACTGTTGCCAAAGATATTGTTAAACCATTAGGTAGATTGCTTAATGAATTTAATTCGACTACTAAAGCCGATAAAAAACGCCATGAAAATATAAAAACTAAAAAAGGTGATGCAACTAAGTTATCATTCAGGCAAGACGAATCAATATATCAATATAATGAATTAGGAGATAAGCAATATGTACGGCAAATAAAGGATCAAAGGGCATTCAAGGAAGTAGTTGAGGGTGATTTAGAATTAAGTGACGAAACTAGCGACAACATAGAAATGAATACGCAAGAAAAGTCGAAAAAATTTGAATGTGTTACAATATCAAGTCACGAACAATCAAATAAGGAAGATTCTCTAGCAAAACCGATAGATAAAAACTTCGAAAATTGCGAAGATAACGCTAAAAACCAAAAGACTGAGAAATGTAGCAATACCATAAAAATTAAAATAAAAAGAGTGTCTGAGGAAAATACTAAAGAACCAACTTCTGAAAGTAGTAAGAAGCAGAAAACAAAGAAAAAATCGCACAAACATAAAGGAACAAGTACCAAGGAAACTTTAAAATGTGTAGATGTTGAGACTACAGATAATAATATGCCAAAGACAGAAGTGACACCTAAAGAAATTAAAGCGAAATTTACGGATCTGTTTGGGGACAGTAGTAGCTTAATAACGCCCGAGGATCTAGGAGTTATAACGGCACCGACCCAAGAAGCTATGTATCCTGATAAATATGTTTCAATGTGCGAGGACGCTCAAGATGCGATTGATGTTAATGTGGAAAATATATGCAAATCGCAAATAAGTTCAACTAATGCTAGTAATGATACCGCAAAAGTAGAAGAAACCAAAACAAAAGAAGACCAAATAACTAACAGTCCTAAGTCAAGCAAAGCTGGCACAGAAACTAAAAAGAAAAGATCAAAAAAAAGCAATATAGAAAAAGCTGTTCCCATTGTTGACACTGTAGACACGTCTAATCTTTTTGTTAATATAATTCCGGAAGCTGTAGCAAAAGAACCTGATGTTAATACTGTAATTATTTCGACTGGGGTTCAACCCCAGATTGCATTAGATAAATTTATTCAACCAAATATAGAGCAGCAAACAAATAACAATTTATCCAATGAAATACGTAATGGTATCAATCACAATTATATTCCAGCTAGAATTCAACAATTACCACTAGCACTAGCTACTTCAACGCCTTATAAGGAGTTAAAGGATATTCACATAGAAGCAGATAGTAGAGTACATGAATCCAGCAGCAGTTCCAGTGATAATAAAGTAGTTCGAGATGTTTCCTCCCCAGCTGGCCAAGCATTAATCGGTAATGGATTACATTCCCAGAATGACGAAGATACACCCGATGTAAGAATATTTGTCAGAAGACGTAGAAAAGTCGTAAAGAAAACGTAAAAATTTACGTGCAGAAACAGTAAAGTTGGTAAATACTTTTAAAACCATATTTTCTCATATTACTTTAATGTATATATTAAGTTGAGCAATTAACGTTAGGTTAAAAAAAACTTTTGTTTTCTACTACATACTATGTTGTGTATACATAATTATAGAGTAAATACTTTTGCATAAATAATGCAACTACAACCTTTTAGAGTCAAATTCTGAAAAATGTAAGTGAAAAAGGCATGCATGAAGTACGTTTTTCAGGAAATAAAAAATTTGTATTAATTCCCATAACAGTCTTTATTTTCCTTAGAAATATGTATCCCTATTTATTTATATTTACAATATTTTTTTCTACATTATGTTACAAGAAATATACAAAATTATCAACAACTTTGACTTACAATAATATATCAAAATGACTGATATTACAACAAATACAAAATAATCAATATACTATGAAAATAACGAAAATCATATCCGTGAATCACGTGGGAATCACGTGGTTCGGAAGTTTGAGTTTCATTACGAACAGTGATCGGAAATTCGGGAATCTATTTGCTAAACTATTTTTTCCCTACGAAATTGAAGCGGAATATGTTGATACAATATAATATAATTATTTTCATTAATAAATCCCAGGATACCAAAATGGTGAAAATATTGCATAAAAATGTAGTATGAAATAAATGTATAAATAAATAATAATAAATGTAAGGACCTTCTAAATAAATGTATTTAAGTTTATTAAAATTAAATCCTACACTATTTTTGTATAAAATTAGTGACCGGCAGTCACCAGTATCGGATACTGAACAGCAAAGGAATCTCTTTTAGCGATACACTGCCTAGATGCACTTTTAGTATCTGTGTTGTTTTTGTCATGCTATAAAGAGGAATTGAATTTACCAAAATATATAGCTATTTATTTTTGAGTGGTATAAAAAACTATGTCTAGTTGATTTACGCCTGTGATATCTGACTAACGTTTGGGAAATTACGGGATTATTACCTTTAATGATATGGGTATGATTGGGTATATAACTAATACATGTATAACATCTAAGGACCACTCCAACTCTTCCCGTGGATGTCGTACAAGGCGACTAAGGGAATACATTATAAAACATCAATCAGGCCTCCCCAACCCGTCTGGCCAGTGCGGGGAGTGTAGGCTAAATCCTCCGTCTGTCTCCAGCAGATGAGAGAGGGTTGTACTCCTGCAGTGGAAGCAAAAATAACCTGATGATGAATGAACTAAGGCAGTATAGTTTTCATTTTATATTTCACATTCGCAACCATAACGTATACTTAAAGGACTATATCTCTTGGAAAAGTTCAATGGTGGAAAGGGACAATGGTATCCCAGTATCAAAACAAGAACTTTGAATTTAGATAAAAACATCGACATATAAAATATCAATTCTACACTTCAGTATTTCTGTTGTCACAGTTAATATAATTTTGTTTTAACACAGAAGAGATACAATTATATAAAGTCGAGATACTGAACGCCCTGCAAGAAATCTA
The DNA here is from genome assembly GCA_947086405.1 of Esperia sulphurella. Classification (NCBI taxonomy): domain Eukaryota; kingdom Metazoa; phylum Arthropoda; class Insecta; order Lepidoptera; family Oecophoridae; genus Esperia; species Esperia sulphurella. The sequence goes on from OX352264.1 coordinate 12,318,663, forward strand.
TATCATAGATCGTTAATTAAATTTGCATTAAGTTTAAAAATAACGTATGTTTGTATACAAAATAATGACTATTAGATACCAAAATAAAATAAGATCGAGAACAATTTCGTCACTGCGTTGCAGAACTGATAATGTATTTATTACATTCTTGTTTATTTATTACTTTTAATTATGCGAGAGAGCAAAGAGAATAGTTTTCAAATCAATGTATTTTTTAAATATCAATATAAATACGCTATTTCGATAAGCAAATTGCGGATAGATTTTAAAGGTAAATTGGTTAAAGAAAATGGTCAAGAAATTATACACGTATATAAAAATGACATACATATTTCTGTTCTATCATTATTGTAATAAAATGGAAATTATAAAAACTATTAATTGCAATGGCATAATTATTTGTGTGAATAATTTTCTTCAATTATCATACAGACCAATTAATTCTAAAATTGTACTGAATATATTTAATAGGCAGGTCAAGAAATTAGCGCTACATCGTTATCGCTATAATGTTATAGCCAATAAATAGCACCATGAACATGCAAATGAACACAAAACATATAATTTTACCGCATAAACTTAACCTATGTAAATAAATATTAAATTACAACTGTGATGACATGTCGTCCCTCGCATCATTAACTCCTATCCCAATTTTGTCTGTTCCACAGATAAGGGCTTTTCAGTTAAGAAATTTCAAACTTACATTATATTTTAATTTCGCGCACTTCTATATACAGGATTTCCAGTAAATAAGAAATAGAAACTGGGGGTAGATGGGGCCAAACCTTATCAGAAATCAAAAATTTCTGTATAAATAAATTTAGTTATAAATAAGACCAAAATCGATATTTTTACAGTCCCATCTACCCCAAGTATTGTCTGGACTCCCTGTAGACATGACGTGAGAACCAATTTACCTAAGCTAGTGGGAAAAAGAGAACCACAGGAGGAAGTCAGTGGTGGTCCTAAATTAAAATCGAAAAAAAAAACCTCGACATAGAAGAGTTAGCAATGCCAGGGACGATAATAGAAATAGTCTGCATATTCGCCTAATAACGAATTAACAATTCAAATATCACTTAATGAACATTGACTTCGCATGACACAATTATTCACCATTTAAAATATAACATATTATAATATCGTCACTATTTATTGTCACTAATATATCACTTGTAAATATGGAATAAGACCGGTTTTTGTGTCAGGTGGGTAGCGGTCGCGGTTGTGAAAGTGGGTCACCTAGGATGAATATTATGTAATATTTATTATTTGTAAGGTGCAAGTTAAGTTCAGTGTGGTTTTACACTTCATTAATCGTGTCATATTAGGCGCGTGCCCAGCTTTTAAAAAACAAGGGGGTCGTCGGTCTAGCAAGCTGGGCAATGAAAGTATTTATTTTTTATTTTTGCCTAAAAAAAAACTTTGTTCGACTACTAGCGCCCTCTAGTGTCATTCAATCCTACTCGTGAGCAACCACTATAGAAGATGAAGATGTTAATGTGTATAGCGTTTTGCCATCCGAAGGAACTGCGATTTGTAGGCTCACTCACACCCGTGCCCGTGGCCGTCGCTATCCGTCTCACACAAAACAGGTCTAAGGAATGTCCGCCTACACTTATCACAATCACTGATGCTATAATCTGGTGTTGGATAGCGTTCCTATGATATTGTTGGCCATCGGTATGTCGTCGCTTCTGCTGGAAGCGCCCGAGCCGCCCGAGGCCCCCGAGCCGCCCGAGCTGGAGGGGCCGGGGGGCGAGCGCTTTATGAGCTTCTTGAGGACGCAGGCGAGCGGCAGGTCGCAGTCCGAGTGCGGCGCGACGTGCTGGTAGCACACGGCGGACGCGTGCCCCGACCGCACCGACGTGAGCGCCGTGCCGCTGCGCCACAGGTTCGTCGCCGGATCGTACACCTCCACTATGTCCAGAAACGAGGTGCCGTCGTAGCCGCCTGTGGGGTAACACGTGCATTTGATTGTAGAAGTGTAGTAATTTTAATTACTAAAAACGGATAAACTGACAGGTTGCCATGCTAAGGGAACGTACCCTAACTGCGTGATCCGTTTAGGGGATGGGAGGGAGTCTTCAAAATACCACGCTTGGTCACGGGGGAGGGGGAGGGGGTAGAAAATTGTAAAAAAATGGGTCACGTAGTTTGGGTACGTTCCCTCATCATGACTGACTTGACTAATAATCTGCTAATGCAGAGTTAAAAGAAAAACCACCATTAGGGGAAAATTTAATTGTATTTTTGTAATAGTGACGCGTTCAGTTATGAATCTGCTCGCTCATACAGAGTGAAATAGTCATTATTAAGTATCGACGACCATTCCAAAAAGATAGAAACACTGCCTTCAATGCGTTGTAATATTTTTAGATTATTATTTTTGAAACAAAACTATATAAAAGCACCCGATAAACAGTTATACGCACTGGTACTCGGAAGCGGTAGTGTGTTAGTAGTAGTAGCGGGTACTGTATTTATTATTTTGTGGTACTGTGTACATGGTAGCGAGACTAGGTGCAACGACTACCAAGGTGCACTAGTTAGTGTGTACTGTGCACTAGGCAGTGTGTACTGTGCACTAGGCAGTGTGTACTGTGCACTAGGCAGTGTGTACTGTGCACTAGGCACCCACTCACCCATGGCGAACAGCTTGTTGTCGAGCACGGTGAGCGAGAGCGCGGAGCGCGCCACCCGCACGGGCGCGCCGTGCTCCCACACGCCGCGCTCCGTGTCGTAGCGCTCCACCGACGCCAGCTGCGCGCTGCCATCGTACCCGCCCACCACGTAGATGTACTGGTTAAGCGCGGCCACACCTGCATCGGAAACTACTTTGAAACACCAATTATATCAAATCATCCGACGGCTACCTAGCGGCGATTTAGCTACACAATCTATATAGATTAGACCCGGCAGATTTCGGCAAATAAACGTTGCCAATAGTTTCAAGAATGGATCGGCGATCGTTAATCGCCTAGATAAGATTTGGCCATCCTTTTCGACATTAGATCTGCGAATCTATGTATTTTTTGCGTCTATAAGTTTCTGGACTATGAGTATAAAAGTTTGCTATTGTTTTTGATATTGGTTCGGCGACGAGCAAGAGATCGACCGTTTTCGGAATGGGATCAATAATGGCTACACAATTACTTTAAACAATATAGCATTATTCAAAAAGAGAGATAGAACATAATTACTGTGAATATTAATTTAATAACGATAATGCACTAATAAGTTCTTAAAATAACTTTCCTCTCAAAAGTTAAAAATGACCACAGAATTGTTATATATTCAATCCCTTAACGTTTTTGTAGTTCATTTTGAACAGATAACCTTATATAAAAATAATAATGTCTATATTTAAAAAAAAACATAAAATCCAAATAATAATACATGTGCAAATTCCTCTAAGAATTTAAAAAAAAACTGGCGACTCCTAGAGCTCTGAGAGAGGGGGCTGGGACCGACCTGCGCCTGAGCGAGCGACGTGCATGGGAGCGATCTCGGTCCAGCAGTTGTTCTCCGGGTGGTAGCACTCGACGGTGTTGATGCGCCGCGCGCCGTCGAACCCGCCCACCGCGTACAGCAGCCGGTTCACCACGGCCACGCCCACGCCCAGTCGCGCGCTGCCCATCGGCGCCACGGACGTCCACGTGTCCGTCTCCGGGTCGTAACTGACATCGTAACAGAGTCAAAATCATTTGTTATGAGTACACTTGGTAAAAAATTTTTATCGACTACCGCTTCCTAGGTGTTAGCGCTGTGAAGAAACGGCGCAACAAACTTCACGCAACACATCGTTTAAAATCAAGTTTGTATACAATTATATTATCTAAAGATGCGCGAAGCTGAAGCGACATTAGTACCAGGCATCTTTGTAAACACACGATTAAATAAAATAAAAATAATCTGGTATTAAATTCAAAGTTTTTAAACTTTATAATTATTCATATTTACTTTATATATATAGTTATGTTCGCTTATGCTCTGGTAAATAAATACAAAGTTACAGAGCCTCAAATATCGTCGCAGTGTCTTTCGATTTTCTACAGGTTACTACACTTTGGGGAATGTGCCCACTTCTGGGCAAAGGCCTCCCCCAATAATTCCCATTCTTTCTACATGATTAGTGGTAATAGTATAAATAAATGTTTATTTATATAAACTTTGTTGCATATAACAGCCGAAATTATTGCCGAAAGTATTCTCTACAGTTATTTTGTTTCAGATATAAACGAACCATATAAAGTACTAAATTAATATTAGATTAGGTGTCTATCAATATTTATATAAACACTAGCTGTCGCCCGCGACTTCGTTCGCGTGGACAACTTATTATGTATTTCCCGTAGGAATGGGATGTTTATAAAAACTATCCTGTCTTATTCCAGGACTCCAACCTAACCTATATGTGTGCTAAGTTTCATCACGATTCGTCCAGTGGTTGAAGCGTGATTGAGTAACGAACATCCATTATTCAAACTTTCACATTTATAATATTAGTACGATACTTTCTACCTGTTGTGCCCAAATAGGTCCATGATGATCTGTTTATAATTTTACCATCTGTCTTTGTAACATTATGGAAAATAATTACTGAATATATATATTAAATAATGCTAATTCTGCTTAAGAAAATACACGTTATTAATAATAATTGCGTCACTCGTGTATTTATTTAGTATCGTGTATTATCGCATCTGATGGCCACATGGATGTATAATAAATTAATTAAATATCCACGTGGCCATCATATACGATACTGTATCTATCTTACACGCATTTCAATGACAAGTAGTAGAGGTAGTATGAAAGTACTTACCATTCTACAGATTTATGGTATTCAGAGCCCGCTGAGCCGCCGACTGCATATAATAATCCGTCCATCACACATACACCTACCTGTTGACATACAACAAAATGTTAGCATCTAAATGTAAAAACAAAGAAATTGAAAACTTTTGGGAATTTGCGTCAAATAGATATGTGTTGGCAATGTACGTTTATAAATTATAATCAAAGACCGCCTCCGCAAGCATCTCCCGTTCAGGAAGAGTAATGGTCTCGGTTAATTATAGTCTCTCGGTTACTGGGTGGAAATCGAACACCTAGTGAACAATGAATAAATGAAATATTTATTTACCAGAATATGGTATTATACGATAATGTATATATATATCGATAGAAGAAAGGTAAAATCGCTAATAAAACTGTATTTAGCCGATATTATGCTCAAACTAGGTAATTTCCTCACAGTTCTTTAAAAAAAGTTGAAATCTACTGTTACTTAGACTAGCTAGAACAACATTATTTGTCATAAAATTTTGCTATTAATATGTATTTACCAACAGACTCTTTGACAACAAATCATCCGGCAAACTGTGGCAATTAGAACCTTAAATCATTAACAGCTACGGTTATTCCCGAGCAGTTAATGACTACTTGCAGTAAGTGAGTAGACGCATGATTCTACATATATCTATCTATGCATTGATTCTATGTCGTGTTTCCCACTAGCCACAGACTTTATACTAATACAAGTTTACTTTAAACTAGGATCAATTTATAATAATGGTTGCCCCGACTACGGAGATCCTAATCTGTGTGATTTCCACAGATAGGTGTTTGTACTGCTATGTTCGCTCATGCTCTGGTAAATGAATACAAAGTTACAGAGCCTCAAATATCGTCGCAGTGTGGCCTGTCTTTCGATTTTCTACAGGTTACACTTTGGGGAATGTGCCCAGGAATTACACGATTAGATTCCCCTATCCTCCTTCCATCACCGGAATACCAGGCGTGGGGAGGAACTTCATCCTTATGTAGTAGACATACCACGTTATCGCACAAGCCTTTTGCTTCCGCGTTCATAATGCGAACTGCTAAGGAATGGAACTCACTGCCAGCTTGGGAATTTCCGGACAAGTACAATTTGGATATTTTTAAAGGTAGAGTGAATAGGCATCTTCTGGGTAAGCGCGCTCTACTGTGTGCTGTGAGATTGAGGTCAAGCGCAAACCCATCATCAGCCTGTAAGAGCCCACTGCTGGACATGGGCCTCTCCCAAGGCGCGCCACTAAACCCGATCTTCGGTTCCTCCAAAAATGTGTGCTCACCCTGTGCCTCGGCGTGGACATGGGGCTGCAGGGGCGCCAGTGCTCGTTGGCCGGGTTGTAGACGTCGACCCAGTCGCTGTCGTACGAGGACCCCGGCGACGTGTTGCGCCCGCCCACCGCGTAGAACAAACCCTGAGTAGCAACAATCAGATTAGTTGCACATTCACACAAATCCTATCAAGATAGAACAGTTCCAGCCCTTTGTTTTAGCCAAACTGGTCGCTCATTGCCATGTATTCCTAATGGTCGTGTTAACGCCAAAGTATATACAGTATACAATAACGCCAGAATATATCACGTGACGTATGTAATAACGAAGATGTAATATCGAAGGTAGAGAAGGGTATGTTGCGTTGGTTTGGACATTTAAAGCGTATGAGTGAAAGAAAATTGACAAAAGAAATTAAAAGTGCGAATTACGAACAACAGCTAGAGGTCGTCCTAGGAGGACTTTCAACGATCAAATTAGTAACGTCCTCAAAAAGGCTGGGGTACCCAGTGAGAAGAACAAAAGGAGGTGCGTGAAAAGGTTGATGAATGTGAGTGAGGTGTGTCAGGATCGTCCCCCTGGTAGGTCCCCCTGATAAACGTATGTGCTGACGCGTTTTCGAATGGAGACCGCAGATTAGTTTGCGAAGCGTTGGGCGGCCTGCGGTTAGATGACCGACGAGCTAAATGTGGCTGAACGTGCAGGTGACGTTAAAAGGCTGATGGGATTATGATGAGTGAGTTACCTTAAGGAAGGCAGCGCCGAGGCCGGAGCGCGGCACGGTGAGCCTCGGCAGTGTGGTCCAACAGTTGTCGTCGAGGTTGAACGCCTCGAACACGTCTATCGAGTGCCGGAAGTAGCCGCCCGCCACGTATATGATGCGCGGCGTGTTCGGCCGCCGCTCCTTTACCACCGGCTTTTTGTGTAGCGTCAGATCCTGACAGAACAAATATATTGGAGGTGTTAAGCAGCGAAATAAGAGAATTAATTGAATTAGGTACTTTACTTCGGACTGACGGACGCGTCAGAGTAGTGTGCACGGTTGTTCGATATCCGGTCAGCCAGATTTCACTCGGACGTCCGAGCCCTCAAGGTCCAGTTAGGATACAAGATACAGTTAAGCCGCGTCCGTAAGCCGCGGCTGACGGACGCGTCCGATAACGTGTTCCCAGCTTAATTCTCAATATATATATATCTTCCCGTCAGAAGCATTTGGGCGTAAGTTCAGTTTAGCTAAATAGGACTTACGTCCACATGCTTCTGACGGGAAGATATATATTGTGGGTTAGAAAAGCTATGTGGGCGGGGCACGCGCGTCACATAACTATGATCAAACGCTCACAGTTTGTACCAAAATACGCGTACTACAAATGAAGGGTGTAGTGGCGATAACGGTTTCGATAAAAACCGCGCTCGATGCCCTTTCTAACCTCTTTTAATGTTGATGGATACTATATCTATGCGGAGGGCGGAGGACCGGGTGTGACGTGACGCGTGAGTGGACGTCTAGGGGCTGACATGATGATGATGATATCTATGACAGTATTTTATGCAGCAAGAGCTTATGGAAGTGTATATTGTGCGGGAAATTCGTTCCAAATTGTTGATTGTTAGATCTTCGTTTAGTAAATCGTAAAATCCGCCAAGTTGCACTCCGTCAGGTCTATTCTGAGGTATACGCATTCATTAAATTTAAAAAAAAACTACAAAAATAAACGTATATTTATCCCCCATTATTATTAAATATGAACCTTTGTAATATTTTTGTAAAACGTTATATCTATAATAATTCTTCAGTTTAAAAGTAAACACACTAAGTGACATTTTTGTTCAAAACCACTTTAAGCTCAAGCCCAATATGTTAAAGCTCATTATATCCGAAACATTCTTATGTCACTTAGTGAGTTTACCTTCAAACTTTAACTATATGGAATTTACCTGGAATATTTTAGCGAGGTACTCCCGACACGCGGGCACTTTCTTGAGAACCGTACATGTGCTCATCTGCTCCTTGAGGAAACTGGGCGTCAGGTACTGGCATCGCACCGCTTGGAGGATGTGCTCCATGCGAGGATGTCGCCGGTCTTCGTCGTATTTCACCTTAAACAAAAGTAAGATTAGATAGAGTATTCCATTTGATTATTTTTTACAGTCTGAAGTGGCAAACGGGCAGACTGATGGTAAGCGGTCACTGTCGCCCATACATTGCAGTTTAAAGGCAACAAATAAATATTTTTTTCATATATACATATTATACATACAGTTGTCTATTCCCAAACTAGGATATTCTTGTGTACGATGGGAGTTAGACAAGGACCAGACAATTCAATAATATAACATCCAGACCGGGACCCACTTGTACAAAGCTGTCTGGCCCTGGTGGTGAGAATCGAACCCACGACCTTTGACGCTGAAGTCTAAAAGTCTAAACAGATTATAAATAAAAAAAATTATTACAAAAAAAGTACCCCGAACATATGTGATCTTTTTCTTCATAGGAGGTTACTTTTTTACGCCAATCGAAGCCCTATTTATCATCGACATAAAAGGTGTGATGGCGTTCATTGGGAAGGCCTATGTCCAGCAGTGGACGTCTAGGGGCTGACATGATGATGATAAAAGGTTATGGTACTTCAATGTCGAAATTCCAGTAGTTATCGAAATAGAATAATAAAAAAGATGTAATGGTTTCGCATTATTCTGTGCATCTACCTTCCCCGGGCGAGCAGAACCGCAGGCGTATACTAGTGGAATTTTAATTGTCGAAAACTACGACAACAACACGCAAGTGCAAGTCACGTCGAAAAGATAAGTGCAAAGTAACAAAGATAAGATAAAGTATCGTCCATTAGACTTTAGACGGTAAATTTGCACACAAATTTTTCAGAGTAAAAATTAAATTTAGTAAAACATATAGCCTCCTTGCAAGCTACGACCTTATCCTACTAATATTATAAATATCCAAACTTTCGCATTTATAATATTAGTAGGATAAGCCTACTAATATTATAAATGCGAAAGTTTGGATATTTGGATGTTCGTCACTCAATCACGCTTCAACCACTGGACGGATCGTGATGAAACTTGGCACACATATAGGTTAGGTCCTGGAATAGGACATAGGGTAGTTTTTATCCCGAAAAAACATCCCATTCCTACGGGAAATACATAATAATTTGTGATGTTAAGTTGTCCACGCGGACGAAGTCGCGGGCCACAGCCCTGCTATTTTTCGCGAGGAGTGAGCGCGGGACTATAAATCTTTTGGTGATTTACAGGGAACACCTGTTAAATTTTCTAGGCGTCTATCAACTTTGAAAGAGAAGTAGATTTTTGGCCAACAACACTAAGTAATTTTAAACTTTATTAAAAAAAATACAATAATTCCAAGGTAGCGAATTTGCGGGCACAGCTAGTCTAATACATAAAAACGTAATCTTCGCGAGTAAACATTGAAAATATTGCAAAAAATATAATAATATTTGGGGGATGAAGGATAAGTAATAGAAGACATTAAGATCATTTTTGAAATTTTTGTCTGTGCACGCATCACGTAAAAACTTCTGAACCGATTTTGATAGACGTTCTCAGAAACATAGGGGTTAATTCAGACTAACAAATAGTCTTTATCGCAATCGGCTTACTCAAAACTTATGGGAATGTTTAGTTTTTAAGGAATGGAACTCCCTACCAGCTTGGGTATTTCCGAATAAATACAATTTGGATCTTTTCAAAGGAAGAGTGAATAGGCATCTTCTGAGTAAGCGCGCTCCACCTCAGGGCTCATCATCACTTACCATCAGGTGAGATTGAGGTCAAGCGCAAATAAAAAAAACGTAGATGTGTGTAAAAAGTGTAAATAAGACAACCTTACCCAACTGAGCACTGCATTGTAGACCTCTCTTTCTTCCCGTACGTAGAGCTCATCCTTGCGGATCAGACATATCAGCTCTGTCGCAGTCAGCTGCAGGAACTCTTCTTCTTGACACACCTAGGAAAAATAATTAGTTTATTATTATTATTCCGTCCCAATGCGGGCAGTTTAAGCCAGACAATCGAGTTCTGAAAAAACCTTCCTTAGGAAATGTCCACATTTCTGCACACAGAAATCCTATCAAGGTAGAACGGTTATAGCCACTTGTTTACTTCATTCTCGCGCGTGCCGATTTTCGAACACAGCGCGCCCTTTCCGCGCACCATTTATCACCGATCACGTTTGTCACCTCGCGATCACGTTTCTAGTGAGGAAATACAGTTAACAATCGCGCAATATGGCACTTTTGCAGAATTTTTGTCTATGTTTACCCTACCCTGACTCGGCACGAAACGAGTAAGCGTTTGATAGTTTTTACGATATATTGCACATTGTGGGCATGCGTGTCGCGCCTACATCACCATTCTATCTTGATAGGATTGCTGTGGTTTTGCATGTGTAAATATAAAAGTAATATTTAAGTATATTAATATATCTGTATGTTTAATTCCAATTTCATAGGTCTTTTGAAAGATTACTTTGCCATTTTGTAGGCGTCGCACGCCCGGCAGAGGCCTCCCGCCCGAGCTGACCTCTAGTATTGCGAGCTGATTTGCAAATCATATTTTTTTAAAGAACATCATTGCGTTCATAAGGTGGAGGGTTTAAAATTCGGACCTATATCAATGAGGTTTTCAGTACTTAAGTATGGTTTATTATAATAGAATAAATAATGTAGTAAGGAAATCTGCACATACCAAAGACATTGTAAGGCTAATATCATCATCATCAGGTTACTTTTGTCTCCACTGCAGGAGCACAACCCTCTCTCATCTGCCGGAGACAGACGGAGTATTTGGCCTACACTCCCCGCGCTGGCCAGACGGGTTGGGGAGGCCTGATTGATGTTTTATAATGTATACCCTTAGTCGCCTCGTACGACATCCACGGGAAGAGTTGGAGTGGTCCTATTCTACTCTACCGGAAACCACACGGCAGAAGGCTATAATAATGGGACGTAAATATAGTCTGTGGATTGACTGGCCAATGCGAGAGGCGCAGCTCAATGATCGCCAATCTGCCTACTTCGAAAGAAAAACATCTCCAAAAAACTTGATAAAAATCGATAGAAAAGTCCCTTTTAAAAACAGATCATCATCATTCATTTGGGTAATAAAATATGTCATATGTTTATTACTTTCCATGAATCGAAATAGGAAATGTACTGATACTGGGCTGGGGAAAACCCCGACTCATAGTTTGGTTTACAAATTATCGCGATGACCACGATAACATTTATAATATAAATTAATACAGTGACCGAGTCAATATCTTTCTAATCTTTTAATGCACTTTAGTATTTCCGGCACTACCTAGTAATTTGTGGTCTAAATTTGGCTCAATCGGTATAATAGTTTCTTATTAATAAATCGAATTAAAGAAAATAATCATTTAAAAATATAGACAAGAACCATTCAAAATTATCAGCTATTAAACATTAGCCCATCAACAGCCTATAAGAAGTCCACTGCTGGGCCAGACCTATCCAAAAGTAATGGTTTATTCAGTGGTGATGATATCACGCAGCCACACCCGTTTGTGTGTGTGCGTAAATAATTGTAGAGCTGTAAGTTATCGATCGACTTTATAAGTTAGAAAGAGAAGCACTTATGTTGTTGACGTATAACTTTGTCCCTCTCTCGATCGACTGTGTTCGCGCTCTGGGTGTCGTAGCCCTACAATAATTTACGCACAAACATATGTATACGGGCATGCTGGCGCGCCTGTAGTAAAGTGTCGGGGGTGTGCCTCTACAGAAAGACTATACATACCTTTAGATAAAGATACCATTTGTCAAAGTTATATTATTGTATCTACGAACAACTTAGTTTTAAAACCAATATAATCATCACTCCACTAGCGCAATCAAGCAAAATATGTTTAGTCACGTCATGACTATATCAAACGTTATCATGTAGTTGTACGTAGATACTCTAGGTACGTATTATTATATTGATAAAGTAGTGTTTACAATACGAACACAAGCAAATTGGAACGTCGTGCGTGACCTTGAATGGGGCATGCAACTACATATTGATAGCAAACAAAGAGCAAAAAATAGAGCAAAAACCTTAATTGCAGCCTTTTCCCGTGGGAAAACAAAAAACCACGGTTTTCCCACGGGAAAAGGTTGCAATTTAACTATTGCTGAATTTTTTTTTTGCTCTTTGTTTGCTATCAATATGTAGGAAATTGTTAGCACCGCAGCGCTGGTAGACATAGAAACTAGTAGGTAAACAAAGACACTGTTCCCTGACAAGTTTCAAAAACACAGGGTTGGCAACAAAGCAACATTAATATCGATGGGAATTTTTGCATTGCTGAGTACCTATACTGCTCTGCTGAAGTGTCTTGGCAACCTTTTGGAAATTGTCCAAAAAGGGGTCAAACTGGTTTGCTATAATTCCACGAAAATTACTAGAGTTTCTTCGCCAATTGAAGAATTAGGCATTCATCAGTCGTGGAATTGTGGAAAACCAGTTTGCCCTCTTTTTCTTAGCTAGCAGGACAGTATTGAACTCTGGTGCCCAGAACATCAGACAGAAGTTACTATACTATTTATTATTGCAAACAAATTAATACAAAACGTTAAAGAAATTAACATTTACTACAAAAGGCGGGATTATTACTTTCTCAGGGACTGAAATCATAATGTGTCATGTGTAATCCCACTAATATTATAAATGCGAAAGTTTGGATGTTCATTACTCAATCACGCTTCAACCACTGGACGGATCGGGATGAAACTTGGCACACATAAGTATAGGTTAGGTCCTGGAATAGGACATAGGATAGTTTTTATCCCGAAAAAAATATATATTCTTTATTGCACAAATTTTAAAGTAAATACAGTTACAAATTTTGTATACAAAGGCGAGCTTATCTCTAAAAGAGATCTCTTCCAGCCGACCTTACAGGGTGTGAGACAAGGCAAAATATCTCATTCCTACGGGAAATACATAATAATTTGTGATGTTAACTCCACGCGGACGAAGTCGCGGACAACAGCAATAAACGATAATTACTATTTAATGAATGACTCAATTATATACATACATAGTTGTACGCTATATGCCCTACGCCCTATATCACTTTCCGTTAGGTAGAAAGTGTCGCGACCCTGACATGTGTAATTAATTTATTACCCTAATGCGGCGACCTGCTGCGTACAATAAATAGAAATAGTTGATAAAAACCTTGTAAAATAATATTCACAATAATGTATTTGACAAAATAACAAATACACATCACAAAGGACAATGGAATGACACTTTATTTACTTCATTATGTTTCATATAAAAGCGGTAGGCGGGAAGCGAAATTTCAATAATTACCTTACCTTACCCAATGGGTGGGCAATAGTATAAATCAATAGCCAATAAACGGGAAATCCCTCAGTGGTCTGAGAATTGAATAGCAAATTCATTTAATTAGGTCAAAGATTCAAAAAATCACATACCGATAATTCAAAATTTCAAATGTTTGCTACACCCAAAGCAGCACCAAAAGGTACATGAATTGTCATCTAGAGCACCGTGTACGGTGCAATAGCTCATGTGAGCACCAGCCGTTAAGTTCCATTCAGTTGAAAAAAAATTATGAACTTTAAGTGTTTCTCCCATACAAAAAAAGGAAAACTTTTTTTTCTCACGTGTGGAGCTACTTCATCAGCCTAAATACGTCCACTACTGGCTGGACATAAGCCTCCCCAATAGAATACCACTTTTAAAAAGTTATCCATTGGAGGATTTGCCATAATCACCACGCTTGGCAGGCGGATTGGTGATCGCAGTAATGATCTTAACATACACACACAGGAGAACGCTGCTGCCCGTCCCTGGTGCAATCCCTTAGTCGCTTTGACGACACCCACGGGAAAGATAGGGTTGGCCCTATTCTAAGCCGAGTACCACACGGCAAACTTATACCCGCCATACTAAAATATGAAATAAAGGAAGGTACACCACAGATATTAATTTTTTTGTTCTTTAATTCCTGACATTAAGTTTCTATGAGTATGGAGCTCGATTTTCAAACCACAGTGCGTCCCGCTGTCAGATGGACCATGGACCGACGATCTGAAGGTCTGAAGCGGAGGGTGGAGGATCGGGTGTGGTGGCGTTCATTGAGGAAGTCCTATGTCTAATAGTGCACGTCTAATGGCTGAATGATGATGATGAGTGACGAATAGCCTATAAGTACATCCCACTATACCACGTCTTAAGCCAGAGAGGATCAACCAGTTCAACCTAGGTCAAACTGGTCGTTTAGGTTAGCCAATTCAATAGACGACCTAGTTCAGCCTAGGCTATACCGGCTAATCCTATTGTGTATAAGAACTAGTCTGTCCTAGGCAAAACTAGTTTGTCCTAAAATCGGGTTTGGCCGGTATCATAAGGAAAAAAAAACTTCTTACCGCAGTGAAATGCCTCTCAATGAACTGGTTGGCCTTCTGCTTCAGCTCGACGCAGCCGTGCTGCTCGGCGAAGTTTGCGATGCCGATTGCGTTCGAAGGGTCCAGTTGCCGTTCCAGGAACGCGCAGCACGCCTCGATCACGTTCGATATCTGCCGGCGAACAGCTACAATACATGTAATTCGCCTATACACTGCGCCGCAAGGACAAAGCCTCAGAATCATGGCAGAGGACGATGATTACACTGAAATGTGGTCGCCACATGCCACGGGTAACATGTGGCATCAGAAGTCGAAAAAATTGCTTTTAAGTTTTCCTGTATTCATTTGGCCATAATTCTCATTAAGAGTCAATTTGCCAGCCTTCTAGACTACCACTCAAAGTATCTAATAATTAGTGGCAAGATTTATCGTTTAGTTAATGAATTTAATTAATTTATGTGCACCAACTTTTCAGAGTACAAAGCGATTATTAAAAAATATAAAATATTTTCACCATGCGGCTCAGCCTTCTAAGGGTTAGACCCCATCTATCCGCCCGGTATGGCACCACAATTGTGCGGTGAGGTGAGATCGCTCACACTTGAACACGTGGCACCGCACAAAATGCGGTGCATGCCAGGCGGACAGATGGGTTGTAATGTAAAGGTAGATTTCGTGTGTCGCGACTGATCGCGACCGCTGCGACAATAGTAAACACAATAAAAAAAGTATGGCGCTCTGCTTCCGAAGTCAGCGCCAGTCGCCCGCGTCTGTCACGGGCAAATTTCTCATGGTGTATTTTTTCACAGTAGTATAGTATTGTCTCAGCGGCGGCTATCAATCGCGATGCACGGAAGTCTACCTAAACCCTAATTTATATCGTCCTGAAATCGTTAACTTCCCGGCCTCTGCAGTGATTTAATGTTTTAGGCCTTACGTATTAAAGACCGCTCTTTGGTAAAGGCCATATCTAACTTTACGACAGTAGTAACTTTAGTTTAGTAATTTTCGAATTGTACATATCAGGAATATATGTGACACTATACCTAACCAACATAACATACCCCGTTCAATCAAATCTTTATCTTTACTATTATCTCAGACAACAAATATTATGGAATAGTGAATTATAATGCACACGTTGCATAATATAAACGTATTCGTATACGTTAAGACACGCTATCTAGCAATCATTGTTATAATTAAGATAACATCAATGCTAGCAACAAAGACTGTCGATAAAGGGTTAACATAATAGATTACTTTATTACGTATAATACTCGGAAAATATTTCACAAGTACCTACACTAAAACGGAAATTGGATTGATATAATAACAATAACAATATTAAATCAAAAAATCGTAATCGCGACAGGATTATATTGTATTATCTCTGAAACAAGTTCAGGGTCGGAGACATATCTAAGTTAACCGAAATAATTCTATCTTTGATAGATACCTACAAAATTTGCAAGGCGATAGACCAGCCGGAAGACAGGAAATCAGCTAGAGGAAGTGACTGGATGACGAATGCATAACAATCATCGATCTTTCGATGTCTACTGCCGGACATAGACCATCCACAATGAACGCCACTACACCCGGTCCTCTGCCCTCCGCATCCAGCCGCTTTCGGCCACTTTCTTTAGACCGTCGGTGCATCTGATGCGGTCCGCGGTCTCTACTCCAGAATTCATATGCACCAACGGCTCGAGCAGTCAGATGACGAAGGTATCTATGTGGGACAGAAGCAAGGAACGTACAAGAGATAGCCTACTACAGCTTGTAGGGGATCAAACAGCATCCCGGCGCATCGGGAACAAGCATTAACCGGGCATAATTCTAAAACTGATCGCTCTTTAAAATACCTACTGCGGAATTGGTAGCGCTATATCTTTTAGCAACTTCAAAGAATGATATTACAAGTAACTCTCTTTTAAAAAAACATAACATACCTGGAACATAGTGGCAGCTGGCAGCAGCTGGCAGACCGTCACCTCCGTTATCCTGACCTTGCCTGTGTACAAAAAGTACACCAGCCACGCCATGGCTGAGGGGCACACGCCCTGAAGCTTTACCCTGGACATCTCGCACTCTTTTAAACCGCTCGTAAACATAGCCTGCGGGACACAGATGATTGTAGTTTAGTAGAATAGATACAAGATCTACCCTGATACGAGATAAGGCCACTAAGTGCAAAACGACAAAACAACTGTAGTAATTTTCATAGAATTATATTAAACTACAGGTCATATTTTCAAGGAAGATAATATTTCGCACCTCATAAATCACCTCAAAGTTTTTACCTTCATGATTAACACTCATTGGTTATTAAATTAGACAACAGATGACTTCTGTTAAATAACCAATTAGTGAGTTTTATAAATTTTGCAACTTAACTCGCACTTAGTGTTCTCTCGTATTAAACGAGGATTACTTCCCTCATACTATGGGAATTAGACAAGAACAGAACAATTCACAAACATAACACTCAGTTCAGGACAAACTTCTGTTCTCAGTGGGAATCTAACCTAACAAGAAATTGTCAGAGGTGATGCTCGAGTCCAACGGCCCAGTCTACATATTATCATACGGTGGTAAATATCTGTTTATTTAACTCCCTTTTGTCGTATTTTGATGATTAATAAACTAAAAACATTTGCGTTACAGTAAAACATGCATCGCAATAGTATGTTCAGCGGCTCTTCAGTTAAAAGCAAACATATTTAAAGGTAAGTCAATATTTTTATTCGCAAACACACAATATACATGTGTTTTTTTTTTAATTCCTCATCAGTCTAACTACATCCACCGATGAACATAAGGTTCCCATAGAATGCCATTTTTGGTGTGCGATCCATTGGGGGATTTGCCATAATTACAACGCTTGGCAGATGGATTGGTGATCGCAGTAATGATCTTAATATACACAGGAGAAGGCTGCTGCCCGTCCCTGGTGCAATCTCTTAGTCGCCTTGACGACACCCACGGGAAGATTAGGCCACACGGCAATTATTCCTTTAACTAACTTAAAATTAAGTAGTGGAGGATGGTGTGGAAGTGAAGAGGCCCCAACGCAGATTTATGCTGCACGGGTGCAGTTTTTCTGCGGGGGCCCTAGCTAGCTAGGTTGTTTGCTGGGGGGGTGAGTGTGAGAGAGACAGTGGGAGAGAAGTGTTTGTATATAAGTATAATAGATAATACACAATAATAATAATATAAATAAAATAAATAGTCATGTTATTACCTTGAAGTACGGACTGCCTGCGGCGAGGACAACCTTATGCACGTGGAAGAGCTCGTTGCCGACTTCTAGAACGACGTCGGTGAGCATGTGGTGCGATCGCATCGTGAACATCATCTGGGGGCAAAATGAACACATTTAGCTTCGAGTTTCAGAATACACGCCATGCTTTAGCGAAATTTATAGGTCTATCCTGCCCCAAATTATATTTTAGTAATAACACTATTTACAGTAGCGCATTCTATTATTACCATATTTATCGATTGTTCGAAATAAAAACTGTACGAATTGCCTGGGAAGAAAACTATTAGTTATGTTTCGGCTTGGTCACTTTTGGATGTTAAACTCCTTATATGTTCTGGATAACCATGATAGCCAATCACTGTACCAAGTTTCAACATCGTTTTAGCTGTTATAGCGTGATTGAATTACGAACATTTCGTAAGAGGTGTCTAGATGTTAAAATCGCAAAGCAATGAATCGCAATTATTGTTAATTCGACAAGGTTATTCAGAACATATACTTACGAGGGTTTTAACCTCCAAAAGTGACTAAGCAAAACCATAACCAATATTTTTTAACAAAGCCTAATAAATAGAATAGAATGTTTATTTAATGGCTGCAACAAAACACATAGAGTGCAACATTACATACAAGCAGAAACAATACAACACGAAAACTATAAGTCGGGTGCACACGGTCGGGATCACGTCACACGGCTTTACGGACGACAATTTAATATTTGCACGAGTGAGCGGAGTGAGTAAATAGGATACTTTTTACCACAAGTAAATAAAATTTACCAGGGGAACATGATAATAATAAATAAACAACGATCTCTATGTACTACTAGATGGAGCGTTCCAAACAATCGCTCTGTTCCACGCAAGTAGCCACAACTCTTTCACATTCACAATGAAACTTGTGGAGTTACTACGCAGAACATTTAATTATTACTAAATATTGATGCTATGGTTAAATAATAATGTCAATATTTAGTAAATAATTAAATGTTCTGAGTAGTAACTGCACAAGTTTCAAAGTGAATGTGAAAGAGTTGTGGCTACTTGCGTGGAACAGAGCGATTGTTTGGAACGCTCCATCTAGTCTAGTAGTACATAGAGATCGTTGTAAATATAGAACGAACTGATACAACAACGTGTGGCACCGCGAGATAGAAGTAGTTATATTATTAATAAGAATATATTTTTAGCACCTATTTGCATAGGATCATAAATAGTCGTCAAAACTTGTATATCTGTCTGCGTATGGGATGCACGAGTACATACACACTTATAGACAATAAATACCTATTGGATATAAACACATAAAAGACCATGGTGTGTGTTAGCTAGTGATAAAAATGTGCAAAGTCACGGCGGCTTGCAATTTTTAACGCATTAATGCGACATTGTACAAGCAACTACGTAATAATAAACATGAAAAGTGGAATTGATAACTGTAAATAGGTACATGTTTTTAAGCACGTAGGTATACCTATACATAAGTGATGCCTAGCACGTGCGCGTCTGTTTTGCCAAATTAGTTTGACTATGACTGGACAATTTTATATGAATTAAATATTTTCGTACCTTTATAGGGATATAATTTTATTCTATTCATTCAAAATTAAAGTTCAATATCTATTGAAGATTCGAACACTTGTTTTGGTACATTTCAATAGGGAAATAATAATTAGAAGTGACCTAAAAAACTTCCAGGAACATAAAACAAAATATCAGAAGCCTATAGTAAGTTCACTGCTAGAGGACTCACAAAAGTAATAGGAAGTTATGCCCTAAAAACCACGATGAGCGGTCAAAGGCATTTAAACCCTTCCGCGGAGTAAACTAGTACTTTCATATAAAAGCTACAGTTTTGGTGCGCTCCCAATACAACGATGAAAGCTAGCCTCGCATATAGGTGGTCCACAACGTCGGCCCAGTAGGGATGGGTGGACTTTATACACCTAAAACGCATTGCCGTTTCCTCACGATCTTTTCCTTACTCTAACGATTATAGTTTTTTTTATTCCTTATTATTTATAGAAATAATAAAAAAGGAAGGCGAACTTTGCGACATTGAATTGCGCAAAGTGGCGATACATCGCCTCTGCCTACCCCTCTGGGACCTAGGCGTGAGCATTATGTATGTATGTATTTATAGAGCGTTTGTTCCGCTTAAAACATGTCACCCTCATTGTTACATGCCTTCTTACTATTAGCCTATAGCCTATATAGGAACTTTATACAAATCCTTTAAGTAACTAATAAAGGTGTAAAAGATTAAAAAAAAAAGAAAATAAATAAATATACTAACATATTTACTGGTACTATGAAAATTAGGCACAAGTCCAAAGACTGCCACTGACGACTCTCACTAGCTATAGCTTTTAGCAATCTTACAAGATTGCCTGTAAGAAATTGCTAAAAGCGATAAGACCGCCACTTGTACTGTTACTTTCAATTTCTGTGATTGGTGTGCAATATTCATTCATTCATTAGCGATAGCATACGACGAGGCGGTCGGAATTAAATATGGTGGGTGTGTCCTATAAATTATAGGACACATGACGCCTAACACGTTTTTGAACGATTTAGTTTAGAACGAAGTACTAATTTAAGGCTTGCTAAGCAAAATGAACGTAAACATAAAGTTCACCTCTTCCACTACTATTAATCAAGGTCTCTTCAGCTAATGCATGCCGGTCGTACGTTCATCTGATGCTAAACGTATTGCGTGTTAGATTTTGCTTAGCATGGCTTAAATTAGTACTTACATACTAAATCGTCAGAAAAAGTGTTGGGCGTCATTATTTGTTTACTACAAGGGGACTTAGGTGTGACACGTGTTATCACCTGCGTTGATCTGATCATATCCTGATCGGATCAGCGATACGCCATTTATACAGGGGTGTTCAGTATCGGTACGGCAACCCTAATTCATAAAAATGTTAATGTCTGTACATTGAAAATATTAAAAAATATATATTTGGGGGTTTGAGGATAAATAATAGAAGGTTAAGATATATTTTTTTATGTGTTTCTTTGTGCACGCATCACGTAAAAACTACTGAACCAATTCTGATGGAATTTTTAGAAACACAGGGCTTAATTTGGTGTATCGAGTCTTTATTTTATCTCTACTAAGTCTGTAGTTTTGTAGCGACAGCGAGCGTACAATTAGTTTGCACGTGTGCGTAAATCCACACGCTAAAAATGACGGCTTGTTTTGCATCGGAACAAAACGCTATGTCCCCTCCGGGTCCAGGTCAGACCAGGACTACCTTTGTTGTAGGTACAACATTGTTTAATTATCCTAAGTGGGAATCTGTGTACATTAAGATCATTACTGCGATCACCAATCCGCCTGCCTAGCGTAGTGATTATAACAAATCCCCCAATGGACATCCCACCAAAAGTGTTATTCTATTGGGGAGGCTTATGTTCAGCAGTGGACGTATTTTGGCTGATGATGAGTCCAACGCCTAAGCCACTCGTTGTTTGTTAAGGGGTCAATAAACCTCCCAGAGAAGGATTTATTAAAGGCTGTTTAGTAAAACTGAAACGTATGTTTACCGTCTGTCCTTGAAATGTTTCAGTAACAGATACCAACGTAATGCGTAACTAAACCAGCCTCATAATACGCCGTGTCACGATGAGCGAGGGCAAACTCGATACAAATGCAAAGTCAAAGTACAATAACAGAACGAGTCGAAATTCGCGTGTTACCGAGCCGTGTCAATATACTGAGATGTTGCTATTTCTGCGTGTCAATTATTATACAGGATGTAGGTAAATAAACACGTGTAATGACCGGTCAAGGAGTCATTCATTATCGGATACTCAAGACCTTATGGACATCTCGTTCTTTTAAATCTTTCATTGTAAATTGAAGAGTCATTTCAAGCAATCATTTAGTAAGTAATTTTTTTATTTTTAATTTTCAAAGTGTCTAAACTTCGCGCTCGTATTAAAAAGACCTCAGAGTGTTATTGCAGGTTTATGATTGATGTGAAGATTCGCGCAGGTTGGGACGTCATGCCGCCGGATGGACCGACGACCTGAAGAAGGTGGCCGGAAGCGGCTGTATGTGAAGGGCGGAGGACCGGGTGTGGTGGCGTTCATTGGAGAAGATGTCCTATGACCAGCAGTGGAGGTCTTACGGCTGATATGATAATGATGGATGTGTGTGAGGATGTTTGGTAGTTTTTGCTGAACAAGTACGGAGAAAGTGAAAAACTGTATACAGGTTGAATTAAAAATTATTTTTTGCAGTTGTGGGAAATAGGTATTGCGTTGCTTCCATTTGACAGAGCGCCGCTAATTGGTTTGTTAAATCCGTTTTTGAGGTAAATCCATGAGAACCTTTTCTACGTTTCCAAGGCTGCCTTGAATTTACGAATAAAACTATTTGGCTTATGGCTCAGGCACACCCCCTGCACTTCATACAAGCGAACAGATTTAATTACCTACTATATACGCCGAGCATATCCCAACTGAGTTCCCAAAATCATTTATTGCACATGAGTACACTTGGTACATTTATACACGTCATTTTTTTATCGACTACCGGTTCCTAGGTGTTAGCGCTGTGAAGAAGAAACGTCGCAACAAACTTCACACAACACATCTTTTAAAAATCAAGTTTGCATACAATTAATAAAGATTTTGCGAAGCTGAATTAACATTAGTACCAGGCATCTTTGTCATTCACCACTATAATATTGTATGCAAAAATAGATAATATGAATTTTGTTTTTCGTTTAACACGTGTTTATTCAAGTAATGTTTTCTTTTTAATGAATAAGACGTAGAGAGGACCCAGTGAACTGGTGGAGAGTGGTCAGACGGCGATTGAGAGACAGCGTTTATTCGGTGTCAGATTTTGGTAAAAATTATCAAAGTTATAATTGATGCGAGATTAATATACGATTTCGCTAAGCGCTGTCTGAGGTGTGTGTAATCGCTAAATATTATGCCCTATAAGGCTGGCATGAACATGAATGGTAGAAGCCTCGTTAAAGAGAAAAAAATCCAATGGACAGCCACGTAACGGGCGCGCAATGTGCCCCCGAGTGCTCAACTGATCATCGATTTCATTACAGAACGACTTGCTTCTTCCCCGCAGTACTACCTGCATTTTATCCATTTCGAACTAAAAAATCATTTCCGTTTAGTAAAAAGTAGCCTACATGTTGAGGTGGGATATAAGCTAAGACTATAAAAAAGTTCATCAAAATCCGATAAGCCGTTAAGGCGTGATTGCGTAACAAACACCATCACTCTTGCATTTATAAATTTAAACGCCAGAGTGATACTATAAGTGAGATAGATAAATGTCCGACAAGTCGGCAACCCTGGCCTCATAAATGGCCTGATAACTCTACTCTGTCGTCACCTTCGTGCTGTTGGCTATACGTCGCTATGTGACGTCACGTATGCAGTCAGGGTGAATCCGTGACTCACTTGTACAATGCTAAATACGCTAAAACTTGCGAGACGGTATGATTTATAATAGCCACGTAGATCCAAACACTTACGTCTGGTGTACAAATCGACTTGGAATCTTGGATCGGATTGGCGCTGGTTACGATATTCGGAACACACATCTCCTCTCCGCTTAGCTTTGGTGCACCCCGAGTCTTAGGAACTCAGCCAAAAAAGCTGATTTTTCTGACAATGATTCTAAAGCACAATGTGCGGCCATACGCAGCCGTCGACCCCACTTGCATGTAACAATTATGACGTCATTTGTACTTAATACGTATTGCAACAACAAACACACAGAACAGCTGTGAGAACCGTACCTAAAAAAAACGTATGCTATAATTTAGTCTTTGAAATATGTATATGTATAAATATAGACCTAGTCGTTATCGCGTTTTGAGTGTGGCCGTTTCCGACTGAGACTAGGGCCCTCCCCAATCTTCCTATGGGTGCCGTTAAAGCGATTAAGTGATTGCACCAGGGACGGGCAGCAGCGTTCTGCTGTATATATTATGATCATTACTGCGTTCACCAATCCGCCTGCCAAGCGTGGTGATTATGGCGAATCCCTCAATGACCAGCCTACAAATAGTGGCATTTAGGAGGGCTTATGTTCAACAGTGGACGTATTTCGGTTGATGATGATAGACCTATGAAATTAATATTTCGTCTTTCATATGATTCATAGGCGACCACTACGACGGGATTATTGTACAGGATTATGTAAAAATTACAACGGGAATATATAGAGCGGGACAGTTAGCTCTTAACGCGATAGAAGTCGCAGGGCATCCGCTAGTCTTCCATATATGTATATAATATTATATCCTGTCCTGAATGATCTGTCAAGGCACTACTCAGAACACTGGGTTTAGTATCTTGAATTATTTCAGTATAAATATAACGTATCGATTGATAATACTTGATTTACAAGTGTTAAAAGACAGTGTGCATGTAAATTTGATTTGGCCAAAAATGATCTTTAGTTTTTCTAACAAGAAATGTTATATCGAATCTTTGACTTTGATGTAATCGAACACGGGCAACCCTAACTAATTTTTTGCTGCTAGATTTTGGCGGGTAGAGTTAGTGGTGTAACGGTTTTATTTTTGATAGCTGTGCCCGCGGCTCCGCTCCCGTGGACTACAGAATCCGCCCCCGTTCTCACTTTCGGTCCCTATCCCACTGCCACTCAGACTCTCAATCTCAATCCCGATCCCACTCCCACTCCGTCTCCCGCTCTAGCTGTAGTACAAACTAATGGCAATATGAATTGTACCGAACATAATAATTATACTATTTTTATAGTAATAAATATAGCCTATGTTACTCAGGAATAATGTAGCATTCCAATGGTGAAAGAATTTTTGAAATCGGTCCAGTAGTTTTTAAGTTTATACGTTACAAACATACAACTTTCCTCTTTATAATATTAGTATAGATCAGAAGTTCCCAGTTTTTTTTCTAATAGACCACTTTCAAAATTTAGCT
Source organism: Esperia sulphurella (assembly GCA_947086405.1). Lineage (NCBI taxonomy): Eukaryota > Metazoa > Arthropoda > Insecta > Lepidoptera > Oecophoridae > Esperia > Esperia sulphurella. The sequence goes on from OX352264.1 coordinate 12,343,430, forward strand.
GGTTCCGGTAGACTACATTTACCCCTGCCTACCCCTGCAGCTACATTTCTACCATATTCCCAAAACTCGACAAAAAAATGTGAAGATTAGACGCCAACGTAGACCCCCGTCGAGTCTCCCGTGGACCTCTGGGGGTCCACCTGGACTACTTTGAGAACTATGGTATAGATGTAGATTAAGAAGATCTAACGTTGCATGTTCGGCGCCCGGGTGCAGTCACACCGTTCGCACCGCCATAGGGCCGCCCCTACCGACAAAGTGTACAGCTAACAACAGTACGATGCAAACTTGTTTATACTGTATGAAGATCGAAAGCGAACGCTGTAGAGCGAAAAGCAAAATCGCAATCAACGGACTTTATTCGCAATTCGGCACATCTATAAGTTCGAACACAAACAAGTGCCAAGCTTTTCGGTAATAGAAAACATCGCAAGGAATCGTACCTATGCAGGTGACGTTATAATATATTGAAATTTAATGTATAAAAACGAAATTCCTAAGCATAGGTGGGCCACGCGTGACAATAGAGCTATGTGCTAACTGGGACTTGTATAATTAGTAGGCTGTGTTGATTTGAGTGCTTATTTCTTGCGACTCTCGCAAAAATCACCATGACAAAAGCCCATCGTTATTATGAACGTGCGGTAGTCTTTGGAACACACTATATAACTTGAACGTGCAGTCACTGTCTCCACGCACACTGATACTAAATAATATTTGGTATCACCAAATATTTTCGAGTGCGGCAAAAGAGCAACTCTGGATGACAGACCATTCTTTTGACATTCAAAATGGAGCCGCAATGCTGACTTTGCGAGAGAAGTTACACAACAAGCTAATAAAAATGCCAATCAAAATGGTACTGTCTAATAACAATGGTAACTGTTTTTGTTGCCCTATCTCTAAGTAGAGCTAATAACAGAGCTAAAACGGAACCCACTGATATCAAAAAGGAAATAAATAAAACATATGCATACACTTGTCTAATCCCAAACTAGGATTTTCTCCTGTGCTATGGAAATTAAACAATATAACATTCAGACCGGGACTAACTTGTACAAAGTTGTCTGTCGAACCAGATGGGAATCGAACCGACGACCTCTGGCGCTCGAGTCTAACGACCAATCCACTAAGCCAACGAGGCGGTCAAAACACTAATAAGTAAGAAAAGTACGCGGGTCAAATAATATTTTTTTTCTACTGAATACGAGAACTTAAACTTTTCCTAAAATGTCTATAACTTTCCATCATTAATGAGCACTTTTACATAAAGTTCAAAATTTCAACGCAATCGGTGCAGTAGTTTTCGAGTTATCGGCGCACAAAAAAAGCTCGCTATAAGGGTAACTATTCGTTATCCATAAAAACTAATAATGAGTAATGTAAATTACATACAATCGTTGCGTGATGATGAACTGAGCAACACTAAGTACTTGGTTTTGAAGGACCATGCGTAGTAAGTAGTCAACATCTCCACCTTTAACGACGTCTGGACCCCTGGTTCTCAGCTAGGTACGAGATTCGGGTGATTGCTAAAGTTTCTATGGTCTAGGTTGCCTGAGATAATAGTCACCTTCACGGGTTACCAATATGACCCTTGAATTGACATGAAAACTACTTCGAAACTTTAAGATCTTTAAAAAGTTTTCACTTTTGGGTGTACCTAATATATTTTGAGCATCATGTGTACTCATGACAATATAACACTTACATCAAAACAGCGAAAGATACAGTCAATGCCCTACAAATATAACTTTCCAGCTCACCTTCATGAAGTCAGTGATGTAGTTGCCCATACAGAAGGTCATATCGCCCATGTCATTTGAGCCGGATCCGATGGCGCCTTCCAGGGTCGCGTCACAGCTGATGGGCGGCATGTCATCCAGGAGGTTCCCCCGGAGCACGTCCTCGTCGGTCTCCATACTGTCTCCTGCTGGATAACACAATCACCATCAGCAACATACTACTAAAAATACAGGTGAATACAGGAACGAATTTTACCGGTGGGATGATTATAATCGCTACTCTTTCAGCCGCCAAACAGAGACAGTAGAACACAACATATTATATTTATTAATAACTTTTGTTACAGGTCCGATGAAAATAATTAAAAAATAAAAACAATTAAATTAAGGTTTGAAGCATAGGAGCACGAGGCATTCTAATATAGTCCTCAGGGTGGCAACACACTTGTGACCTTTGGATAAATGAATGGATGAATGAATATATAGGATTGATAGGATATACGACTGTTGCTTACTTTTTTTGTTAGTTGCTTTATTATTGTATCTCTTTATTTTTTACGTGCACTAAAGAGTAATTGAATTGAATTGACTGTCCTTAAGCAATATCTTTAGACAAATTGGCCAATAATTGGCCTAAAAAAATTAGTAGTTTCCGATAATGTCAGTCATTGCGGTTTTGCCAGATTTGGGGCCTGATTTGCAATGTTAACTCACCTAATCAATGACAGTTAAAGTTACCCCTTAGGGGAACTTCCTGCGCTGATTCATAAAGGAGTAAACAAATACATACATAACAAAGTCAAATATGCAGACAATGAATGAATAGTGATTAGGTAAGTTTGTTTTCTGACGAAAATCTTCAAATACAGTCATTTCTCAGGGTCACAAAATTTGATAACGTATAGTCTTTGTCTATATACGATGACAGATGCAATATGTCTAAAATGTTAAGCCTTCCAATATGCGCGAGTAATTATCATAATTAGTACTAGGTATAACTAGGGTAGCGTTGCTGCCCATCACCTGTTAGTGGCATTGCCTAGTTAATTTTGAACGATTTCACCGCCATTCTTCGGTCGTCATAGCCCCGTCATGTGTGTGAAAATGGTGCATATTGTGTGACAGATATTGGCATTTAGAACACTTTGATGTTGTTATGCGCATTTACACAGAACTCACTCTAAATTATATCATAAATTATTATATTATATCATCTTACAAAAAAAAAACTATAGATAGAAGATGGCTGGAAGCGGCTGGATGCGGATGGGGAAGGAACGGATGTGGTGACGTTCATTGGGGAAGGCATATGTCCAGCAGTGGACATCTAAGGGCCGATATTATGAACTTTAGATACCTACTGTACTCCTCGTGAAAACTTGTGTACCCGAGATTCAAGCCTATTCATTTATTAGACTCTACCTATCGACAGGTTTTAATCAAACATTTGAAGGTGGGACTTTCACTCTCTATTACGCTTTTGTTATACCTATATCTTTAATTTTATCAGATTCTTTGCGTGAAAATGATAAAGCATTATAAAGAAAGCAATACACATCGCAGCATTCGCAGAACATTTGAAAAACGTAACAAATCTGGATGCACATTCTTTTATTTTTACTCCTAAGACTAGTATTACCATCCGGATTTGGTTCGTTTTACAAAAGTTCGGCAATTTTAGCGATGTGTATTTCATGAAGGTAGTATTAGTATCAAACTTCTATTCCCTTACCTTCAGAGTTATTCAGTCTCATTTTAAACTTAACAACTACGAATACAGTCTTTAATACTGTGAACACAAACAATTATCACAATCACCACAATGACTATCCACTATCACTGTATCACTTAGAAACAAACGCAAGATGAGAATACGCATGTAATCAGTATCACAAAGAAATACTTTAAGGATTAGTTAATGATGAGTTTAGATGAGAGCCCGTACCGCAGGCTTATCGATCATCTAAATCCATTCATAGTAGGACTGATAGTGTTAACTGCGGCGTGCGCGGGCGCAGACTACGCGAAGCACGAGCTATCACGCCCGGGCCCCCGAGCGCAGTGACTCAGCAAGAACCGTCGCTCGCATTCGATTATGGCCACTATTAGAATAATAATCACTGATAATAAAAACTTATCTGTCTTGGAACAAGTTGTGGGGATAAATTGCGTTTTATAAATAAATGGATAATTACCTTTAATAATCTACTCTACAATGCTAATGCAGTCGTTTCGTTAAACAATATTGTAGGTGTAATATTTTGTGCGTACGTATAGATATTGCTTGCCGTGCCTTCCCGGCTTAGAATAATGCAACCCCCATTCTTCCCGTGGGAGCCGTTAAGGCGACTAAGGGATGGCACCAGGGACAGACAGCAGCATTCTCCTGCATATATTAAGATCATTACTACGATCACCAATCTGCCTGCCAACGCGTGCTTGCGTGGTGATTATGGCATACGCCGCAATGGACAGCCCACCAAAAGTAGCATTCTATTGGGGAGTTTTATGTTCAGCAGACAACGTATTTCAGCTGAAGATGTATAGATTTTAAAGCAAAAGATACACTGCTTAAAAACTAGTATCGGTACATCGGTACACTTTTCATTAAAAAAAATGTTAAATGTGTTAACGAATTATACAATCAAATAGAATGACCAATTCTAGACTTTACAACTTCTGCAAATAACTAAAACAATAATGACTTTGTAAATATATAGATAGGTATATTTATAATAAATGGAAACAAAATATGCCATGTAATCATGTTATTGTAATGGTGAAAGGGTACAAATCTGGTGAGGCATACACGAATGTCGATATTAGTGAGTGATATAACTAGCTGTTGCCCGCGACTTCGCCCGCGTGGGTTTTAACCCCTTCATATTTCATACCTCACTCTTACAGTCACCTAAAAGTTTTTACCTTCATGATTGATACTAATTAGTTATTAAATTAGATAACAAATGAGTCATCTGGAGACTTATGCGATGGGAAAATTATTTTCCTTCATGGTATGGACCTTTAGTTAAATATTGACAAAAATATTGGGTGTTTTTAGGTCTGGTAGTAGAATGATCTGTAAGAAAAGGCTTTACAACTTATATATCAGAAGAAAAAAAATCTTGTCGTTTCAAAAATATGTTTACGAAAATGCATTTTCATTGTGACGGCCTCGTTGGCATAGTGGCTTGGTCATTGGACTCGAGCGCCAGAGGGCGTTGGTTAAAATCCACCAGGGACAGACAACTTTTTACAATTTGTACAAGTTGGTCCTGGTCAAGATATTATATTTGTAAATTGTACTATCCTTGTTTAATTCCCATAGCACAGGAGAAAATCATAGTTTGGGATTAGACAAGTGTGCTTATGTATATTTAATATTTATTTATCAAAGCTGCAATCTATTATATTGTACACACTGTAATAGAAGATAGATGTAAGAAGATAAATACAGAAAATTCTCAAATACAATCGTGCATGTGAAGTACTCAGAAGTGACATTCAGTGGGTTAGAGATGACAGAAGCATGAGATACTATATATCAAATAGTAATATGATGAGTACAAATCAGTATAGTCCATATGGGAATTACAGTAGATTAATAAAATAAATTAAACACCATAGAAATCTTGAGAAGTAGTTTTGATGCCATGCCATGATTAGCAGAGTATTTATGTATAATCCTTCTGTATGTGTATCGACTGTTAGTATTGGACAGTTTAAAATCTATCTAATTTAATATTTTATTATTCATATTAGATTGTGCACATTTAACAAATAGTATATTTACCTAGAGGCTGACTGTTATGTGATAGTTGATGGGTAACATAACAATGTAGAATAATCAATCTTTTTTTACATTAATCTTTTTAATTCATCATTAGTACATTTATGTGAACAAAGGATTTTTCAAGTTTTTAAAAACAGTAGAGGCAAAGTGGACAAGAATTTCCACCTGCCTGCTAGTAGGGAAAAATCATTTTTTGTCTAACAGTGGGGATGGAATGGTAGTGATAGGTACACAGTGTCTATTGGGCAAGAGCTCCATTATCATGACAAAGGGTAAAAATCATCATCTGTTACTGCTTACACCACACTACAATGAATTGACTTACACCTTATGCACACTAATGTAAAGTTACTACTACACAGGTCAACAGTTAGATATCTACATTCTTGATGTAGTATGTCATGCTGTGTCAAACCATATGTGCAATTAAATAAATATAATTTAGTACCTATTAATATTGACTGATAGATTTCAAGGTCTTATATTATCTATTGGATAAAAAATACAAGTTTCATGCTCTACCTAGTCTGGGAGTCTTTTTAATCAAATCTAATTTAGGAAGTTGTACCCTATGATTAGAAAAGGGTTGTATATTAAAAATTGCTTAGAGGGGGACTTTAGTGCAATGACAGCATTTCATAAAAAAGTAAAACTGTGTACATAGGTAGTTAATATTTGAGTCAACTTAATTTTTTTAACTCATTAAAGAAGTTATGTTGAAAATAGTTATGCATTCGCAACCTAAATGTATCATCTAAGAGCCTGAGAACTGCAATCCAGCAAGTTCTAGAGCCTTATCACAAGTGCCTCAGTAGAGTCCAGGTGGTTGATGGCATGATGCCTCTCCAAGCCAGTTAAGCGATCATCAGTCGTAAAGAACATACCATTTTGTTAACATGTCTTGTATTTATATAATTTTAGTTAGCTTTGTAAATAAGCTTCCATGGCTCCCGCAAAACCTGACTAAATATTGTGTTTACAATTAATAAGCTTAGAGACAATCATATTACTTATAACTCGATGAATATGAAAATTATTGAGTATAAATTTAACTAGGCTTAACAAATATTAAATGTTATAACAATACAGTCATCTACCTATCTATACTGACCTTTGTATCTAGCATTTAGTAAGGAAATATCTAGTTCTATTGATTGATTTTTATTAATTTGTTAAACTTTTTAAAAATATCACAAAAAAGTAATGTCAGACTTACCTTTCGCGTATCGTTTTTAGAAATAATTAGTAGTAAATGAACTCAATTGTCTCTTTGTAAAGATTTCCAAACATCCTTATCACAAGGAAAGTGATTTGGAGCACATTGTATGATCACCAAAATGCAAAAAACTTTTAATATTATTACCAAATATCTTGAACGGTATTCACTGCAAGTTATCAATAACAAAATTATATAGGAAATGTGAGTTTTGTTATATAAAATAAATAACGAATTGTACAATTTCCAATGGGTCCGGTTAATTTGCAGCCTGATAATGTACAGCCCGATCATTCATGGACAGGAATGTACAGGCAATAATTCATGTACATGGCATCAAAATATCGGGTTGTACAATACGGGTTGAGCATTATTGGCTGTAAAATATCAGCTCGTGTCAACATTGTACGGCCTGGAAAACACAGCCAATAATGCTCAACCAATAATCCATGTACATGTACATGAATTATTGGCCGTACTATTTTGGCTGTGAAATTTTGGCTGGATTTTATCGGCACGGTCGTGGATTGCACAGCCAGAATTGCTCGACCCGATCATTCATGTACACTTTGCTCCTATTGGTCGAAGAGGTTTTGACAGCTTCATGCTCTGTTTACACAAATAATTATTCTGGTTGGGAGAGTTACCATAGAGTTACGGACAGTTACCATCGAAGTTCATACATAGCATGTTTAAATGCTCAGTTCAGTGGTTATAATTTGGTTATAATTATGAAAGTAGAGAGGCCTAAAATAGGTACTTGTTTTTTGGATGAAATAAAGTACACCTTGACCACTATTTACCAAATTACTTTGTAATAAATTCAACTTAAAAATGTCCTCGCAAAGTATTGGAAAAAAAATAATTAAAACTTGTGAACTAATCAAATATACAAATAAGTGGGCTAAATATTGACTCAATAAAATATTAACTCTTTTTATGTGATGTTAATGAAATAATAATGCTTGTTTTACTTTAATTTTCAGTTTTGAGAAGATTTAATTAAACGGTTGAACTGAGCACAGTAAAAGTGACGATGTCATCAGTGCAGTGTGTACGTGCCTCCCGTTATTGTTAGAAGAAAGACAGCACTACAGCAGATACAGCTACAACACCATCATGTCAACTTCAAATTCTTTTGGAGACATTGTCCTGTACTATATAATTTACAATTAATTGTATTGGAGACTGTGAGATAGAGTATTTTGGAGACATTGTCCTGTACAACTGTATTAGATTGTGTGCGAGAAATTATAATGTAAGTAACATAGACACTATTTACCATCAACCATGGCATTGTGCACTTCCAGGGGCAAATATGCCTTTTTTAGTGAAAAAACAACACTTATGTATTATGCATGTCATATATAGGAGTAGGGTTCCATAGTTTGTATGTACAGTTACCACCAATGGAAAGGCCATTTTACATGTGTGAAGAGAAGCTGTGAATGGTCGGAATATAATGATGAGGAAAAATACAGAATCCACATAGGAGAAAAAGACAACTTGACCATTCCTTAAACGGAACATTACATGGTGTGCTATGTCCTTCTTTTACATGGGTTTTCATAATGCAAGTTCTTGGTATGTTTCGACGAGTTAAAAACACTGGCAGTGTAACCTGCTTACTCATAAACATAAATAAATTTGAGTGGAATAGTCTATTGTAAAAGTTTTGTTAATTTTAATTCATTTTGTTAATGTAGGTAATTTATTATCAATACAGAGCATGGTTCAGAACCCTCCGAGCGCAAGTCCAACTCTAAATTGGCTACCTTTTATTTTGCAGTTTCAGAGTTGGTCCCATAATAAAAGTTGTTATGAATGATTGGTGGTCTAATAGTTTTCGGTTTGGGAACCACTAAAAAGTCAGCCTAAATAGATAGAAATAGATAGAGAACTTATTGTTTGATTTGAAAAAAAAAAGATACATTTAAAGTCATTTTTCAATTCACAGATTTTAAACCAGTGCAGTCATCGAATGCAGTGCAGCATAGTCATCAAATGCAGTGCTGCAATATCTTCTCTAGCTTTCGGTGAAAAAAAGTCATGATGAAGGAAAAAACAAGGGCAAAGTTTATTGACTCTACTCTACTGATCTTAGGATCAACGATCATACACATTATACATATATAACATTATATGTATGTATAACAAATTAACTATAAATAAAAATAATTAACCATGCATTATGTTGTCTGATTCCTTAATTTTATATAGATTTTTGATGATAGAGGGAGTTGAATAATATCTAAGTACCAACGATCTCTATGTACTACTAGATGGAGCGTTCCAAACAATCGCTCGGTTCCACGCAAGTAGCCACAACTGTTTCATATTCACTTGTTTATTACTTATTATTAACTTGTGCAGTTACTATGCAGAACATTTAATTAATACTAAATATTGACGCTACGGTTAAATAATGTCATATAGTTCAGGTATTTAGTTATTATGCACTTATTTTGCCCCCCTCGCTCTTACTGCCTTGTCTCAAACCCTGTAGGGTTGGCTGGAAGAGATCTCTTTTAGAGATAAGCTCACCTTTGTACACACCATTTATTACTGTATTTAATTTTAAGATGTGCAATAAAGAATATATATAATATATATTCTTATATAAGTACCATATGTACTCATCCTTCAGGTTAAGTCTACCTTACCTTAGTTACTTTAAATAATGACTTAATCAAATTAAAACTTTAGTCCCCTATTTCACCTATTGACCTGGTCAACATCAGAGCTACAGGATAGCGCGTGTGTGAACCGCACCAGAAAAACAAACATTTCATACAAACTTGAAGTTTTTATCTCAAATAGTGACTGAGATCTAGGTGCTGTTGATCTGGTCATCCTGACTCTCAAGGTTACGCTGGTGTAAACTGCACCATGAATCCACACAGTTGAGTTCAAACTAAACTATCTTTCTACCTGAAACAGTTAATGAGATCCAGGTTCTACTGTTCATCATCATTCATCATACACTTGAAATTGTCAGAGTGTGAAGTATATGCTTATATATCTATGTACCAATATAGTCGTCCCCTACTTCACCCTCTAAAGACTAAATACCAATTTTCTTGGATAAATAACTTCACAAGTTTCGAAGTTACGAAAATCGGCCTTACCCCGCGATTCCTACGGTAACTGGTGTTCGAATCGTTATGATTGGTAAGTATTTGTTGTGCCACAAGCTAGCTGTGAAAGTTTCAGCTCTCCAAGTCTTACTATTCGTCTGGAATAACTCGGTAACAGACAGACAGATGGACAGTCAGAGAAGTCATGTGAATATAGGGCTCCTACCCAAGGAATGGTCCGGGTACGGGACCCTAAAAATGTGGTCATCCAACCAGAATTTCTACTTTTTGAGCACATCAGATCTCAGCCTCTAAAGTGTTTTAGGGACCCATTTCTTAACAAAAGTTTAGTGACGCCAAAGATAATATATCTACTTAACTTTTAAATGTATTTTGTAGCTTTGTTTTAAATGCATGCTTCACTGCGACACAATGTTGTATGCCCCTGTGGCGGGACATAGCTGAGCTCTATGACATGTAATACCTATACCTATGATCCACAATAGAGATATATTGCATTTCACACACAGCCATCTAATCCCAAACTAGGCAGAGCCTGTACTATATGGATATCAGACAAATGCATACTTATGTAGATAAATAACATCCAGACACAAGGCACTATCGCTCATCACTCAAAACATGTTTACCTGAGCGGGATTCAAACACATGATCCCATGCCTCGCAGACAGGCGTAGATATTGCGGAGCATATTAGGTATTATGTTATAGTTATGTACCTACAACTTTTGACGTTTTTTTGTTACAGTACCTACAATGTATGTTTGTGGAAATAAAAAATGTAATTTTTTTATTTAATTTAATCTGCATTAAAAATGCTTTCATCTAAATATTCCACACCAGAAAAATCTTCGTCTATGGCTCGAGCCTTCTCCAATAGTCTGGCTGTCTTCAGATGTGTCACTACTGCTGCTGTCATTTTGAGGGTTTATGACTATTCTGACGATGTCGCCAAAGATTTATCTTGTTACGTAATATTCCATTACTATTTTCATTACATGTAGGCATGATTTTCTCCCAATCATCAACTGAAACCTTCCGAAACGCTTGTTCAGCTGCTGCCTAGAAAATAAAACAATATAAATATTTGCAAGAACTTAAATTACGATTTTAAATTAATTTAAGTCCAGTGCCCTAACATGCAGCACTGTCGGCGGGATCTGGTAGGACTGATATTATGTACGGCTAACACAAGGCAAACACAAGGGCTCATCACACAAATGTCAGCCCTGGGCGGGTTCGAACCCGCGACCCCGAACTTCGCAGGCAGATGTTCTACCGACTACGCTAAGGAGCATAATATTAATAACTTTCATCTTTATAAATTGATAAAAATAGTACGGTTTCGAGTTCTGTCAAAAATCGTGTGTACACCAAAGAGAATATAAAAGGTGTAATTAGAGGTTTGTTCATTTTGAACACAATCACCACGACCACAAATAACAAATACAACAGAAATTACACGCCAACGATAATTGTTTTTATTGTTTACAAGAATTGACACTACACGTACCGACTTAACGTGTTTGACATGTTTTTTTTATTAAAGATTTTACGGCTTTGGGAACGAGCCATTTGTAGCCTGTCTGTAACTTCCACTATTCTACACCAGGATTGTTGCCAGTGATTAATTTTGTTAGTTCCACGTGTACGAGTACCTAATTGTCAAAAAACTTGATGGTTCAGCTGGAAGACTTCTGGCTGGCTGAACCATCATTTCTGTCACTTCAAGGTGTTTAGCCTTAGAAGAACGAATGGATATATCCAATAGAAGGATTTATAAGGGTCCAAGAACGTGAAGGAAACCAACCCTTTTCACTCTTATGGTAATTTTGCTGTTGCTAAAGTAAGAGAATGCTACTTTTAACAGGACGTCAGATACCATGTCCGTACACTGTTTCAGAAATCTAGAGATGAGGCGGATGTGCAAAACATGGATATCGATAAATATCGGATATCGATAATCAATAAAAATATATTACGTAGTCTAAAAATTATCATTATATTATTTAGTAAAAATTTGAAATTATGTTAACATGAAAATTTAATTTAATTCTGAAGGCACGCACTTAATTTGACAGCACTAAACTAGCTAATATTGTTATCTTATAGTGAAATAATTTTATTTCATTTTAGAGCTTAATAAAATTTAAATCTGTGGCAATTAATTGCGTTATTATATCTAACAGTTGCCAGTGGAAAGTGAAACAGTATTCTATGTAAAAAATTAATCAGTTTATTTACTTACAACTATTTTATAAAACTACATTTTTTTAAAATAAAATTTAAATTTACTTAGTGTTAATCAATCAATAAATATAATCATAAAAGATTATAAAACAATAAAAAATTAAAATTTCATATTTTTATCATTAGTCATTGCCTGATGTCGATGGTATATGTATCGGTCGATTAGAAATCGATATCCAAGGATATGTGTAAGTCTGGAGATGATAACGTTTGCATTCCAAAAGCTGTAGGGCCTGATAATGACGTGGTACGCGATGTTACTGACGGATCCAAAGCTGCCGGGCCTGATGATGATGACATAGAGCGCGCCGTTTACCGATGCCAAAGCTGCAGAGCCTAATGATTACATTGGGTACGAGAACGTCTGAGGCCCCAAAATTTAAGGACCTGAGACGGAGAACACTACCGTGCCCGAAGTTAATGGAGCTGAAGTTGTAGAAATGCACTGAAAAGAAAATTAATATTTATTGGTCAAGAATAACAAAAAGAGTGTAAAATGAATCTGGCATTAAACATTTTTAAATTACGATTAATTATATATAAAAATAATTGGGTGTCAGTAATCCCAGATAAGAACTATTTTATGTACTAATGCGTTTTTATTATTGTATATTTACTTTTCGCTCACGACGGTGAAGAAAATCAAGATAAAACCTGCTAGCCTGAGGAGAATTGACAAATTCGAAGACAACTGAATAGGCTTGCCCCTATTAAATACGTTTACTTTTAAAAACTACTTAATCTTCCTGGCGACATAAATAATGTAGGCACAGCATTATCCTTCAGTATTCGATATTTATCATCGGTAATAATACAACACAATAATTTAAAATGTCTGGAGCACACTCTATGGTGTTTTTTTGCCGTCCAATCAGCTTCGGTGGACACCGCATTAATCCACTTTTCAAATTAATTTTTTTTTCATTAGGAAATCTAAATTGAAAAAATACGTGTGTGCACGTAAAAAATACGTGTATACTCATGTACACAACACATCCAAAACACAAAAAAACACTTTTTATACTTTTATCGATAAATTTTTGTCCAGCTCTATTTAAAAATTTCTGTAAAATTACAAAACTAACAAAATATATGAAAGTACACTTATACATGCTCAATTAATATAAATATAATAAAAAGAAATTAATTTCCCTTACTTTTAAGCATAAATTTATCTCTTTAACATGGAAAATGGATAGGTAAACACAAAAAGAATGTTTACCTGTGAAAGTTTATAGTTTCGGATTGATTTTCTTTTCTCCCCATGCGAAATTTGCAGCGCCTTATCACACATACCATAGCTTACACCTTCACAAAATATTATCCTGCACTCTTATCACAAATCTGAAAGGATTTTAAATTAAAATAGTATTTCAAACTCGACTAGCACGCAAGCCGTTTCATCAATCATTAATGCAACTAAATTCAAGATGCATTTGTCACTTGACAGCAGCGACCAAAGAGAATACAACAGCGACTATATTAGGGAACATTTTAATCAGCAGGGTAAAGTCTCCACGCGGGCTACAGTTTTGACAAGTGGCTATGTACGCTTGATTAGTATTATGGCGGGTTCTATGGTTGTTATTCTTCTAAGTGTTTAGCACTGTTGGAAACTAGTCAAATCGTTTTTGACAGCTGTAAATGCTGTCAAACAAAATGGGTATATATAAGCATTTTTCCAAACATTGGTGAAAAAACGGTCGAGCGAATGCATTTATTACGAATGCTGGTCTAACGGTACGAGATATTTTATTTCATTGTTTATGGGTTTGCGCTTGACCTCAATCGAATGCTGCATGAATGAAAAAAATTGTAGAGCTTATAAAGATCTGCAAAAAACTCCGCGACCGCAATATTAAGGTTAATTTACAAATGAATGTCGATGTATTCAAAATATCATATCATAAATGACTTAGAAATAAAAGTACAAGCTGAAAGCCGCTTAAGGCCGAAGCCTCAGTCCAGAAGCCCGCCCCGAGTCAAGCCCTGTGCAAACGTACCCATTACACTGGCCGCATTTCCGCGCTGAATGGCCAGTGCAATGCGCTGCACCAGGTGTGATTCGGCGCGGGCTTCTGCACCATTATTTCTCAAGCGCCGCCCCAGCGCTCTTACAAAGCCCTTCGCTTCCTGGGACCACACTCCGCTCACCTCCACCGCGAAAGGGACAAATAAGTAACTAGCCTTAAGGACTGTGTATTTGTAGTGCTTTTGAGCAGCAGCCCATTCCGCGGCTGCCCGCCCCCCGGACAGTGCGCGTCAGGTGAGAAGCCGCGAAGGTACTGACACACGTCGCGTCCCACACCAAACATCGGCCTCTCTCCCAGGGGATCAATGTAAGCCCATCTGGTCGCTTGCCGTCCGTACGGCTTAACCCGGGAGGCTCTAAGGTGCACGGTACGCCAGCAGACACCAGGGCACGACGGATGACTTCGTTGAGCATGTGGTGTCGCGGGAAACGCCCTGCTGACATCCTACAGCTCAAGCCGTGATAACCCTTGGCATCTGCTTGCGCGCTGCATCTGCAACCGTGTGGCTCGCAGACGCTGCACCCTAATCGAAGAGCCACAGCCACCCTCAACGACCCGTCTTCAAGAGCTGTGCCCAGGTGGGACGAAGGGAGGGCATGAAGCCAGGCCCCGGACTCCGGACAGGACGCCGCCCTGAGGCGAGCGATGTCAACACCTACTGCCGACTCCAGCAGTTCCATGGCAACAGCCCTGCAATGTTGCTCGTCCCACTGGTGCTGCGAGCATGGATATCTGGCCGATTGGCGGTGGGGCACACCAAGGACCAAGCCGTCAGGGCCTCCGCCACATAAGGAATAGCAAGACTGTCACCTTGTACATTGAGTATATTAGCAGCGTGGGAATTTACAAAGTGACTAAATCACAGATATATTTAATAGTTCAAATTCAAATTCAAATCATTTAATCGTAAACACAGGAAGTTTTAAGCTGGTCGAATACATTTAGGTACTCTATGTTTTGCTCACAGGCGTATGACATTTAGTGTTTAACGTTTCACAAATTAAACATTTTTTTCATTACATATTAAAATTAAAGCAAATAATTAAGTACAATATACAGATGTCAATAACGGAATATATACATGTCAAAAGCGATTTATTAAAATAATATAGAAATGTCAATTTAAATTTGCATCATTTAAAAAGTTTGTTATGGTATAATAGCACTTGTCCACGAGAATGTCAAATATTTTTTGCTTAAAGCTAGGTAGTTGTAATGAGTGTATGTATTTGGGCAATTTATTAAATATTTTAGGTGCTAGGCACACTATACTGCCATGTTGCATGGCAGTTTTAGATGGCACAATGCAAAGCCTCTGTCTGTTTCTTTCTTATTAGTACATTACAACCACAGTCTGACTCGCCCTCGACCTTCGGTCTCGGCCTTTAGTCTAGCTCGTCCATCAGCAATGTTGACTGCGCTATGATGGTGTGGAAAAGCCATCAGCGCGGTCAGCAGTGCAGTCATTGCGAACCAAGGCTTTATAGTGCTTTACTCAACAATGCGAGTAATTTTTGTAAATTTTTTGTACCTTTTTTTAATTATCGTAAACAATCTAATTCTGAATAAAATCTCTTTGCACAATTTCTTTCCACCGGACTATTTTTGAAACAAAACTTTTTCAATAATGGATTTTCAAAGGAAATTTCTGGTGACAGCTCGACTTTGCTCAAAGAGAGTGGTCAAAATAATGACCAAATTACAAGTATTATTGAGTAAAAATTTCAATCGGTCAGGGGTAATTTAAGTAGGAAATGTTAAATTAGTGCACAAACATACCGTAAGAAAAAGGTCACATTAATATTTCAAAAATTTTAATTTGTTGTGCTTTGACCCTTATTGCTTTCCGTGAACTTTGTCTCATTTTATTGATATTTGTGGAAGTTGTGAGCTTTTAGTTTTTCAGATTGAGTTTGAAAATATGCCTCCCTAATGAAGGAAGGTGGCTAAACGTATATCCATCGCAGAGCATATTTTTATATGTTCCCAGCCTGCTATCAGTTTCATTTTAACTCAAAAAACAATAAATGACTCATTTTTGTGTATTGCTCATAATTATCTTCGAACAAATCTGTATATATTTTTTTTATTATTATTAATGGGTTTGCGCTTGACCTCAAACTCACCTGATGGTAAGTGATGATGAGGTCTAAGGTGGAACGCGCTTACCCAGAAGATGCCTATTCACTCTTTCTTTAAAAAGATCCAAATTGTACTTATCCGGAAATACCCAAGCTGGTAGGGAGTTCCATTCTTTAGCAGTTCGCATCATGAAAGAGGAAGAAAAACGCTTCGTGCGAGAGCGTGGTATGTCAACTACATAAGGATGAAGGCCCTCACCACGTCTGGTAGTCCGTTGATGGAAGGGGGATGGGGGAATCAAATCGTGTAATTACTGGGCACACTCTCCAAAATGTAAAATGTAGAATACCGAAAGACAGGCCACACTGCGACGATGTTTAAGGCTCTGTAACTTGGTATTTACCAGAGCGTCGTCACGTATGACCTATGTGGCAACACTACGGCGAGAAAGACTCGTTCCCAAGGCCGTAAAACCTATTAAAAAAAATGAAGTTCCTTCACAAAACACCCCGCGACAAATCCCCGTTTTTCTTAAGCCAGAGAGAGCGTTCCGTTTCATGCAAAATTCAATTAAGCTAATAAGTTTATAAAAAAATCGAAAAAAAAATTATGATTTTTTTAGGATTTATCTGATTTAGGATTTATACATGAATTTTTGAATATATTAAAAAATCGTGATTTTTTTTCCAACCCTGGTACATGCAATCGGTTTTTAGGGTTCCATAACTCAAAAGAAAAAAAAAGAATCCTTATACAGGATCACTTTGTTGTTTGTCTGTCTGTCAAGATGTTTTTCTCAGGAAAGCGTGGAGGTTTCAAGTTGAAATTAATATCAAATACTCAGGTTTGCAATCCCTTGGAGCTGTGACAAAATCAAACTTCTAAGTCAACGTAATTAAAAGATACGACCGTGAATGCCGCATAATCTGACACTCTCAAGGGAATCAAAACCTTTAGGGTACTTCCCGTTGACCTAGACTAGAATCATAAAATTTGGCAAGAAACAAGGTCTCACAGACTCACAGCACAAGTAAAGGCAAAAGTCCGTAAATCATTAATTTCTAACTTTATATGTGGAATTTTTACTTGACAAACTTATCAGTATGAAAAAAACCTCAAAACTAAGTTTGTCACGTAATAATTCCACTTTACGCTTACATCTTGGTACGGAAGCCGCAGGGCACGAGTACTACTCGTGCTTGGCTGTATTTTTAAGGTTTCGTAGTAAACCTCTAGAGTTTCGCCATGTCCGTCTGTTTGTCTGTCCGCGGCTTAGCTCAAAGACTATTTAGTAAGTATACATATTAATCACGCCGACAAAAAGGGTAAAATAAAATGAGAAAAAACAAAATTTTAGGGTACCTCCCCTACACGTAATGTGGGGGATGATTTTTTTGTTCCTTGTCCTATCCTATGGTGTGGAGTATCGTTGGATAGGTCTTTCAAAAATATTTCGAGTGTGTAAAGACCGTTTTTCAATTCAAGGCTCCGTTTTGTGAAATATTGAGCTTTAAAGTGCTAATGCTGCTAGCTAAACGATTGTTTATGGATATGTGAAAAAATTCACGGCAGTAGTATATATAAGGAAAACTATCACAGTTAAGTAGGCTTTACAAGTTAACGAGTAATAGTCGAGCAACTTATAAAATGTACTTGGTTACGTAAATATTTCATAGAAACTCCATACAAAATAACTTATATCAACTGCAAATCTAAGTTTGTATTTTAAACCTGAAGAGGACTGATAGTACTGACTACGGAACCCTACATTGCGCGTGAACTGACACGCACTTGTTTTTTTATTTTAACTTCACTGTTAAACCGATAAATAACGACAAGAATGCTTTCTTTCCATTTCCGAGGGAATGCATAGCCCTGAACATTTCGTTCCTTTTCGGTATCGGCACATTCTTACCGGTACCTATCTACCTACTGACTATTATAAAAATGTAAAAAAGCCGTGTCTGTCCATTGAGGATATTCCAGAAAAAACAGTCGATATACTGGGTACTGGGACGTAACCATGACCAAAACAATATTTTTTAGAATTTTTATCTGTTTGTTTGTGCTCGTCAACACGCTAAAAGTAGTGAACGGATTTTGATGTGATTTTCACAATTTTGTATCTTGGGTCGAACTTAAAATCTAAGTCACATTTTATCTGATTACGGTGCAGGCCCGAAATGGGTCCTCAAACCGGCCCTGGAATTTTAGAGACGGTAGGCCCTAGGGCCTCGCAAGAGAGAAGAGCTAGGGTCACAGAGCGTTCACTCACGCGAAGCCCTCGCGAGCACAGACCAATACAAAACACCTGCCTTGGGAGAGTGAAGAGGGCCCGTCTCCCCTCGAGTCACCTCGCGTGAGGTCGCCTCTTGAGACCCTCGTGAGAGTGAGGCGGTAGTATAAAAATTGTCACAAAGCGTTCACTATCTCGAAGTCCTCGCGAGGCGAAAGTGTGATACGTTACTCCGCCTCCTCTCGCGCGCATTGTTCAATACAAAATACCATCCTCGCGAGAGTGAAGAGACCCCGTCTCGCCTCGTGTCACCTCACCATAGCTCTTGACTCTCGTGAGGCGAGAGTGGTCGGTTGCCTCGCCTCGCGTCGCGAGGCCCTCGCAAGCACTGCCTTGCGAGAGTGAAGACGGCCGGCCTCCCCTCGTATCACTTAACGCGAGGCCACTTCGCGATGCCCTCGTGAGAGTGAGGAGGTAGCATCACACGAGGCCGCCTCGCGAGGCCCTCGTGAGAGTCAGGATATAGCATTAGATATTTTTCATTAGTCGACGCCGAGATTTGCTTTCAACTAAAAATATGTATGGCCGATGAACATTGTTCTTTCCCACCATGGCCCACTAAGTGTTTCGCTTTTTCGTTTCTGCTGCCAACCTCCAAGGAGTGGAATTCTCTGCCGGCTTCTGAATTTCCCGATCAATACAATCTGGGCCTCTCGGCAAGAGTGAATAGGTATCTTTATTTAAGTCCAAACCATAGACATATCGCTAGAATGCCATACTGGCATGCTAGTTGCATGTAAACAAAGCATAAGTTTGACGTTGACATTGGCATCCAAATATCAGGCTGTACATTAACAGTCTGTACAATTACGGTCCGTGCCGATAAAACACGGCCAATAAAGCGCAGACAGTATTTTCCAACCTGATAATTGGAATCCAAGTTTGTCTTCTGATTATTGGCAGTGTTTTATCACCCCGGACCGATTTTGTACAGGCAATAATTCACAGCCAGGAATGTACGGCCTGATAATTCATGTACAATGTACATGAATTATCAGGCCGTACAAAATTGGGCTGTACAATATCAGGCTGTGAAATATCGGGTCGGAAATTATTGTCTCCCTTTCCAATCACAGCACTCTAACAAAAAATTGACTAGTGACGGTACCATAGACAAGACAAACGATTCTTATTTGTATTGACCGATTTTGACATTGACATTGTATTTTTTTTATTAGGGTGCATTTACTAAGCGCGGATGGATAGCCGTTATTTTATTTATTTTTTGTTGGTAAATATTTGAGCGTTTCAACTGCCGTCATTACCGTCACTTTTAATAGTTGGAGATTCATCAATTTTGTTAAACAAAATGTTTCTGAATCTAGCACAGATTCTGCATTGGTGTAGTATTTATTAAAATAGTGTATCATTTTTCATCAACTTTTGGAGGTTACGGGGCGGTTGAAACGCTTAAATATTTACCCTATGGTAAACGATTTTGGCGAAGACACAAAGATTCACCCAGAGCTCCAAGCGGCAGAAAATCGAACCTTTTTTAAGTACTGATTTGACCGTTCGTCGTAGCCATACTAGCCGTCCATACTATATAGTTTGTGGTCATCATATCAGCCCTTAGACGTCCACTGCTGGACATAGGCCCCCCCAATGAACGTTACTATACCCGGTCCTCCGCCCTCCGCATCCAGCCGCTTCCGGCCACCTTCTTCAGGTCGTCGGTCCACCTGACGGCAGGGCGTCCCACCCTGCGCGTGCCGATGCGAGTTTGTGGTCGTAACAATTAAATATAAAGTGAAATTAGCGCAAAAACGTCGTACTTGTCGGTTTACAAGCGTCATCAAAAACTTACATCCTCTTTGGCGTCATCTCTCTGCGCTCTCTTCCAAATTTTGTCACTTGCTTAGGTTATGTTTTCCTTACCACTGAGTGAACTCATTTTATTTCTTATGTTTCTTTGTCATACAAGCTACTATCCAAAATATACTATCTAATCTATGCTGCAACAATGCGATGCGAGCACTCTTGAATTTGAAGCATTAATAAATCAAGTCACATAGTACTATTGATTCAAGTCACGGTAGTCGATCGGTAGAGAATACTCCATGCCGTTTCGTGTGGTCAAAACGTTTATGAGCGATTTCACCGCTAGCTATGCATGCGGACTAAATTAATACAAACTAGTGTGTCTGTGGTGTGGACTCTGTCTGAGGCAGCCCCACAATCCAATTAATCCATTAAAAAAAAAACTCGACAATGGCAGATGCAAAGCAAGGTAAATTTTTAAAGATTTTTTAAACTTTTTGTTGCGTTTCCCTGATTAATTTAGTGTTATTATATTGCTTCTTAAAGCCTTACCATATGCAGTTAAAATTACCGTAAAAATATTATATGAAAGAGGGCATATTACTCGTCATCACGCTGCATCATCAACATACTTTTGTTCATATTTAGGCCATTTCTTCCCTTTTGGTTTATTTTATAAGGTTTTGCAAGGTTTATGGTTAATGTTAAAATTACTATTAATTTGTCTTTTGTATATAATTTTTTGTCTGACGCATTGTCATTAGCAAACCGTGCTGATTTACATACTTGTATGGAACTTGTGTACATATGTAATCCTGTAACTACTGAAAGTTTTCATATTCGTTCTCAGACATTGATTGACTTACAAAACTTAATGCAGTACCCTGATCTAACCATACGTAGCTATTTACATGGCGGTAATGTCCAGTAGTCATAAGAGGGAGATGATAAGATTACTATACTTTACACTATATGGATAAGCTAAGAATGTTTTCACGCCCGACTTTTTTCCATAGCGCCCCTTTTGTACATTCTGACCCAAACTCATCTTCCATAAACTACTTATTACAAGGAAGATACTAAATTTTGCAGCTGTCAATTTCTATTGAGAATATCAACATGTAAACACTTGATTTTATAGAAAGTATAGAATGAAGCACCAAACACAGGTTGTCAAATTTTAAACTACTTATCATGCTGTTTGGCTGGGTGCGTACAGTCTTATAATTACACCAACCAAAATCTCCAATATAAACATCTTTTATTTGCCACATGGTCTGTTGTTTTGATATGCAAAATGTTAGCGCGAATGAATTGAGGAAACACAGGCTGTACCATTTTTAGGAGTATTATTTATATATATATGAACATTGGATATATTTATGTCAGTCTAGTTAGGTTAGCATATGGATGTACTCTCACTAATTTTGAGAGTAATTCGCTATTTACAATAAATAAGAATTTTAATACTGTATTACCTATTTCATATAGTATTGTAGTAATTGGTTAAATTTAATATGTTAGGAAGCTTTTAAATCACACATAATTTCCTGTAATAAAATATCCTAAAATTTCCATTACCTAACACCTGGTTATGCCTGGAAACCCACCAATATCTGCATACTTATCCTTTCAACATTTAATGTAACATTAAATTGCCAGGAAAAACACCAATTGAGGATTTCTACAATGGGTCGGCCCAGCCTCGAGCGGTGCTGGCCAAACCACGACTTGGTGGATTTGGTTCCTCTAGTTTTGCCTCAAGTTCTAGTAAAGGTTGCAATCCATTTGGTAAGTCATATCAAAAAAAATCTGTAGGTGAGAAAAATATGAATTTGGTTGAGCTAAAACTATTTCGGTGGCTTTTGAAATTAGCTGAGTGAGGTTTCATGTTGATAGCAGTTATCATTATTACACACATGGTTTATGTTAGATTTCTATGGTAGTTTGAAGACACTCGTGTGATAGTAAATTTGGATTGCAGCATTTTGATTAATCCATGCTATGCTGAGGATGTATAGGCAGTACCTAACCACCTACATTTATCATAAAAAATTATAAATTTCAACATTATTTCTAGGCTCTGTGTTGCGTCCATCACAACTAAAACCTGGTAGCAACCCATTTCTTAAACTCAATGAGACTGCTAAAGAACCTGACACAGAGAAGGAAAAAGAACCTGAACCTTCAGAAGACAGACTGAAAGATGATAAGGAAGAGGCTGAGGCACCCAAGTTTGTTCCACTTGCATCTACTAATGCAACACCCAGGTATGATTACTGTTTGAGTGTATTTTTGCTTGATATCACAAATAGAAGATGTACCTGTGAACTACTCAGTTTCTTAAAGTTTTTTGGTCTTCTAGTTAGCCTAGTTTTCACATTTACCTAATACCGATTGTGACTGTAAACCAGCACCCAGCTCTTTGAGCAAGGCATATTCTGAGTCGTTGCTATTTAGATTACACACACATACACATAGCTCCATTTCTGTTTTATTTCTTGCTGTAAATCAACTGGCATTGCCAATTGAAACTTTTTAAGCAATTTCATGGCCCTGATCCACCAACCTTTTTGTTAGCTTCCTAACGTACTTTCACATTTGATGACACAGTACCATCCTAATAAAAATAAATTATATTTTTCTGTCACTGAGTGACTTAGTATTATTAGTTCAAAAGCTACTTAGTTTTTAGTCTTTGTTTTAGATATTTTTATGTTAGGGCAACTTCGCTTTTGAATTTTCAAAAGTAGAATTTCTCTACTTGCAATGTTGTACTGTATAAGGAGGCCCTTAGGACGTAAGAATTTATGCATCGACAATGACGGTGAAAATATTGCTCTTTTTTTCCGTTATTTTGCGAATTCCCAAAATCTATTTTTTTTGCGGTTAGTACAGTCATTGCGCTATGCGAAAGGACCTAGTTCATTCAAATTTTAACTTCATCATCATTGGATAAGGTGCTAGGCTGGTCACTAAAATCGGAATGTGACTGTATCTCAACCTTTTAATTATGTATTTTTATTCCCAAAATTTGCAGAACAAATAATCCGGTACCGGCGCCAGCTCAGCCGGCTACTAGCACCTCATCTTCAGGGTTTGTCTTCGGCCAGAACCTGAGTGAAAGAGTGGTGATAATGGAAGCTGTGAACAATGGAGATGCATCATCAGTTGACCACAGTTCTACCAATGGGACAACAGAACTGTTGTTTACCAGTGCGGCTGCCTCAGTGAAGGAGAATAATCAGGTTATTGGGATATTTGTATGTATTTTGATTACAAATTGTAAAAGCTATCTGCCACAATAGGAAACGAACCCACAATCTCTGGGGATCAAGTCCAGTGACCAACCCAGTAAGCCAACGAGGCGGTTACCCTGTTGTAGATTCTTTTTACCTGTATTTTTTAGGCAATTCCCGTTTCCGTCTGTCTAATGTACGTTATTTTTGTGACATTGCAGGAGGAGGCGGGCCCCAGCGAGGTGACAGGCGGCGGCGGCGATGGCCTGGCGGCCGCGGCGGCCGAGTACGAGCGCTCGCACGCGCGCCCGCCGCCCCCAACCTCCAACTGTACCATGACGGGCGAGGAGGGCGAGATTAACGTGCTACAGGTATCGCTTTGTTTTGAAATACTTATTTCTTAGGCTAGCCTGACATGCATGTAGACATTTTGTCGTATGTATCTTAAAGTGGGCCAGGTATACCCGGCGGCACTGCCTAGCTGGGTTAATAAACATCGGTCCCGCGATTCCACACACTGATTATCTCAGATGCGTGGGTGTTCTCACGTTGTTTGCCTTCACAGCATTTAAGGTAAATCTGCAACGCTCGCGAACAAATGCTTTGCGTTTGTAACCTTTATTTTTTATTATTATTTTATTGTGATGTCTCAGATAGATAAATTCTTTAATGCACACAGGTTAAAAATTAGGTACTAATTTCTATACAAGTATATGAAGGCGGCCTTATCGCTTAAAGCGATATCTCCCAGGCAAACTTTCCCAAATGAGAAAAGTATAAAGTTGTATTATGTTATGCAGATATCATGTCGCCTATTCGCATGGGAGGCGGGCAGCTGGCGCGAGCGCGGACGGGGCGTGCTGCGGCTAAACGACGCGGAGGGCGGTGCGGGGGGCGCGGCGGGCGCGGGGGGCGCGGCGCGGCTGGTGGCGCGCGTGGCCGGCTCGCTGCGAGTGATCCTAAACACCAAGCTGTGGCCGGACATGGTGGTGGAGCAGGCGGGCACCAAGTCGCTGCGCATCACCGCCGCCGACCAGCATCAGCAGGTCAAGCTGTTCCTCATCATGGTGAGTGCGTTGGACTATGTTCTCTCTTGAGTTTTATAATTTGAAAAAAAAAACACAGATGGCATATAATAGGCAACTGGTGGGCTGGGCTTTTTAGCGTTCTATGATTAAGTTGTAATGGAGAACATTGATTATGGAAAAATATTTATTATTCTAGATTTATTATTATTAAGAGTCAGTTGTGTCCTACAGCTGGGTAGAGGCAGGCCCACTTCTTCCACTCCTCTCAACTTTCTGCCATTTTACCACCCGTCCTTGAAGGCATATTCAGCTCATACCGCCATCATTTTCAGGGCTGACCACCACCCACCCCCCCCCCCCCCCCCGCCTCCCCCCTTTTTTCAATTAATTTTGGGCCAAAAATACAGTAAGCTTTTTTTAAAAGCAACTAAAATAGATTTTATTCGATTTCGTTACAAAGCTTTATTAAGCAATATTTATCAAAAAATATAATCACAAAATACCTGTGCACTCAAAAGTCACAAATAAAATCTTATTAATAATTTAAAAAATATAGTAATATCTCGAAAACGGTTTTCACTGAACATGACATTTCAGTTATAGCATAGTTGTTGTTATTTAGTACTAGGTGTTGCCCGCGACGTCGTCCGCGTGGACAACTTAACATTACAAATTATTATGTATTTCCCGTAGGAATGGGATGTTTTTCGGGAGGACATAGGCTAGATAACCTATATGTGTGCCATGTTTCATCACGATCCGTCCAGTGGTTGAAGCGTGATTGAATAACAAACATCCATATATTATATACAGTACAAAAATATACTACTCAAATATAAGTCTGTCATGTTATGAGTATAATAGATGATGTGTAAATCGAGATAGGAATAAGAATGAGGCGTGACTTGTTTCGATGTACAAGTAATGATTGCTTGCAGGGTGCGCCGGCAGACATAATCCAACTGCACAGAGCTCTGACGTCGCGCATCGCGGTGAGCAAGCGCACCACCAACTGCGTGCAGAACTCCACCTCCCAGCAGGCGGCGGAGCGCCTCGAGGCGGCCGCGGACGACGCAGAGTTCCTTGACAAACCCGATGACGTCCCCAGTCAAGACGATAAAGCTGACGAAATGGACCAACAGACGAACAAATACGATAGATTAGACTCAGAACAAAAGACTGACGACACAGAATCTAATATAGATAACGATCAAACGAAAGCATTGAAGCGGAAAGAACCGGCCGACGACACCACAGCGTCTAAGAGACAGTGCCCCGAGATATCAATACAGTGATAATTTATCTCCTATGTATAGATATTGTGATGTAATATGGACTGGTTTGTTGATTCAACTCCCGCTTAAAGCTCTGGGTTTAATGAAATTCTTATATGTAAAAATGCTAAAGAGATAAATATGTAGGGATATTTATGATTAAATTAATATAGAATAATCCAATATTGGTTGATTATTAGTTAAGTTACGTTGACCCCATCAGCCAGTAGTACGTACAAAGTGTAGAAACAGCTTGGTAAATAGTTGTAACATTCCAATGTAAAGTGCATGCATTGAGTAGGTAGCGTGTTGCCAGAGCTGAGTACCAAATACAGGATTTACCAATGTGGTTCATTTTCTGTTTCTGATCACGATTACAATAAATATGACTTTACACTTACCTATTTTTTACCTGTTCATTATATATATATATATATAATATATAACCCATAAAATATATGAGCCATAAGTTATGAATTGGAGGAGCTATACCATTGGTCGAGTTGAGAATTAAGTCTTGCGCCTGATTAAATTACTCCGTCATTGTTGCTTTGTGTCCGAGCTGTGTGAGGAAATGTTATATACCTATATACATAAAATAATCCGCGGATTGATTGATTTATCAATCAAAACATGGCTTACGAGACTTTCTAAAAATGTCACCCGTCCCATAATGTTCACTCGAACGAATTCACGGGGCAACAAGTACAATCTAAAATAACTGTCGGTTATCAATTTACATAAAATTGCCTATTAATTAGCGATAGGCGGTAATAAAATCCAGATAGACTACTGATGGCCAAATCCCCTGAATCAAAGTAGCAAAGTTTATTATAGAATTTGGGTCTCAAATATAAAATTCAGTATCATCTACCAAAGTGCTTATTTAGTAAACAAGTTAATTGATCTAATTTCATTTCATTTCAATGTGACATGATTAGAATTGAGTGTTTTGCGAAATTACCACCTTATACTCCTCTGTATTGTGGTCATAAATAGAGAGTGTATATTTTTTCCAACTTTTTCGAATTATCAAGCTCTGCTACTAAAGCTGTAGATATATTTTTAAATCATATTTCAACATTTATTTGCATCATTAATGGTTAGGTTAATTATTCATGCAGTATCCAGGAACCAGTAGACCCTCGGGAACTTCAATACATTTTTAGCGCCAAACATGGGGCCAAAATTTAATGATTTTCCTGAAGAGGGTTAATTGTCTGTGCAGTATCCAGGACAGACTCTCACTAACTTCAATACATTATGGCGCCCAACGTGGGACAAAAATTTAATGATTTTCCTGAGGATCCGCAGGTTTATTACTGCTTTGGTTAATACTCCATGCATTATTTTATTTTATTAGGGGAGCTTACAGCTACAGTTACAATATACATTTTCAGGTAGAAACTAAAAGCCAATTAACAGCTACCACAAATTCAAGTTACAGATTTTTTTTTGTTTATCCAGAAACCTGTAAACCCTCAGGAACTTCGTTACATTTTGTTCCCAAGTTGGGCGCCAAATAGATGAACTGGATAGATATACAACCGATTTTTAGACACGACGGGCTAAGTGAAAACAAAAAACTGCCTACCAGGTTTAGCTGGTAGGAATAAGTGGAAATGCTGCCATGCGGTTATTTGGTGTAACATGCTGTAGCTTTGTCTTTGAATAATTTAAGTCCATTTACAGTATACAGTTGACAATAATTGTCAGCTAATTGGCAATAAGTGACAACTAATTATTAGTTGTTGAAATCACTTCAATCTAATTATAGCTGATATTAATCGCCACTTATTTACTTACTGTGAAACTGACTATCATTTTCTACTGAATTGAAAAAAAAATGGAGAATAATCTCAGTTATTCTACATTTGAAGCTTTTAGGCCCCATTTTAATGCTCTGGCTAGAGTTGGTTATTTCAAAATAATTACGAAATCGTCTCCCATAAAACATGCGCTGCATGTAGTGTATCGATATATTGTATGGATTTTGATTGTCTCCTATAATTTGCAACATATCATACGGGTTGTTCAGGTGAGAGGGAAAATGCTTGCTTTATTTTAGTTAGTGGCGCAAAGTGGCGATGCATCGTCTCTGCCTACTCCTCTGGGACCAGGGCGTGAGTATTACGTATGTATGTATATATGTATGTTGAAAATTTTACGGTATGTCTATAAAAGCCCGACTTGGAAAAGTATTTTAAAAACTCGACAAGTATCTTATTTACGCAAAATGAAGCTAATAAAAACGCAGCTCTGTTCAAAGCGGCAGTGATCACGCCGCTCAACGATTCACATAAACATGCGCCTCCGTTGTCCGCCACGATCACTCGTTCCGACGTGATCACTGTTGTAAGTACAAGGATACATACAAACGATAGTATTTGAAACAAAGCGGACTATTCGCTGCTTATCATCCGCTAAATCAGCACAGAGCCTAAAATAGTTATCCGTCGCGGATGGTCCGCCACTCGAAATGCCGCGTTCGCTGTCCGCTGTCATGGTTCGTTTCGGCAGACTGTTGCGAGTGATATATACAAAGCTATGGCTTTGGAAACAGCGGATCGTCTGCCGGATGTGCACAGAGCCAAGGCCGTATATAACCCCATTTTGCCATGCATAATTTTTTCAGGTCCGCCATAGCATGGACCAGGTAGTGGACATATTGTTTATATTGCTTACCACACTGAATACACTGGGCAAGCAGATCACGTTCAACGCAAAGAGTCGTCGCGTCGACCACATCATCAGCATTATAAATGGTTTTAGTTCCTTTTCTAAATCTTGTAGGTATAGATAGCGTCGGTCAAATCGCGAAAGGGCATACCTAACTGATTTCTTTAGCCCTTTCGCTATCATATTAATATTGTCAGTTCAGTTGGTCATGATCTCGGATCAAGCATTAAGCATGATGGTCAGTAGTTACCACTAATAATAATACGTCCTCTCGTGGCACTAAAAATATTGGTCATTACCAATGGGGCTCATTTCGAATTTGCTAAAATCGGTAATTCCCCTTCGTGATTAGACCGACATCGAAATATGTTAAGACTGTTAACGGTAACTGGTTTTAATCAACTCACACAAAATTTCCTCGATATATATTGTCGCATGAAAATCATTTAATCTTATTCGATACTAGCTGTGCCCGCGGCAACGCTCGCGTGAACTACAGAATCCGCTCCCACTCCCGCTCCTGCTCCCGCTTCCGGTCCCGCTCCCGCGCCCTCTCCCGTTTCCGCTCCCGCTCCCCTCCCGCTCCCGCTCCCGCTCCCCTCCCGCTTCCGCTTCCGCTCCCACACCCACTCACCTTTTCCCACGCCCACGCCCACTCCCACTCCAATTCCTACTCGCGCAATCAGAATAGTACGGAAATACTATTATGTGCAATATATTGCATACTAACCTTACCTACTAATGTATTTGAAAACTAAAATTGTCCATAACTTTTGATTGAGTTAGCCGATTGCGATGAAATAAAGACTAAATGTAAAGTTAAGTTAAGCCCCATGTTTTTGTGAAAAGTCCATCAAAATCCATTTAGTAGTTTTTAAGTGATGCGTGCACAAACTCACAGACAAACAGATAAACAGACAAAAATTCTAAAAATGATTGAAATGTGTTCTATTACTTATCTTTAGACCCCTCAATTTTTTTTTTTGCAAATATCTTCAATGTACAGATACGCGATATTTACGATTTTATTTATTAGATTATACACCCGTTGTTGCTTTTCATTTACCTACCCCCGAACGACGCAAGAAACGGATTATAAGTTTCATGTCCATGTCTGTGGCTTCGTAGCTGATTAACGAATTAGGGACTACGAAGGTTAGGTCCAGAGCAGGGTATTTCAGGCAAAGCATTTTTGTCCGTTTGTGCGTCGAATAATTCAATAACTACTAGACTGAACGTATTTTCGATTGTATTTCTGAAAACTGCTTTATGAGTAGAAAAATTCTACTACGTTAATTCTTTCCTTTTTTTAAATACGTGCAAATTACTATTAAAGAATTAATTTACTTAGGACCTGTTTTCAAGTCACGAAACTCTTATCACGTGGAGGCGATGAAAGAAAACGCGCTGATGATGCATAGATTGCTAAGGTTCTACATCGCTAGTGTCATCACCTGCGGCTGCACGTGGGCCATATTCCCACTGGTCAACAGAGCGTTGGGAGTGAAAGTTGAATTCACGGGGTATATACCTTTTGATACCAACTCGTCACCAGCGTAAGTATAAATACTAATATCAGCCTTCAGCATATGCGGGTTTCCTTTTGATGTCTTCTCTTCAAACCTATCCATACTATACTGGGCCTGCGTGTGGACTTCAACTCACAATCCTTGTGTGAGAAGGCCGAGCCCAACAGTGGCTTCGGAGTCTTCTTCATATGAATGGGGTACATTATTGTAATTACCTGCGTAAAATCTTTCGCTTAACGTAGTTCAGATTCGAGTATTTTTTACAGATTCGAGTTAGCTCTAGCCTACATGTCTATTCTAATCACATTTCAAGCATACGCGAATGTGACTATGGACTGCACTATCGTTTCATTATACGCTCAGGCCAAAGTGCAATTGCAAATGCTCAGGTACAACCTAGAACACCTCGCAGATTATGAAGATGAGAGTAACTTGAGCGGGCAGAAGAAAGGATATGCAATGTATAAAGATGTGGAAGATAAGAGATTCAAGCAAGTTGTACAGAGAAGATTGGTGGGATGTGTGGTGCATCATCAGCAGATTATATGGTAAGATATATGGTTGGTGGAGATCTTATGATGCAGTAGTTAGTACAACAAAGTATACCAATCGGCGTGCTGGAACATGATCTATATATAGGTACTAGATCAAGATTATATGTTTGTTGTTGAGATACCACTAAAATTGTATTTCTAGTCTCTATTCTTATGCATTCAGTGTGTTTTTTTTTCAGGTTTATCAAAGAAATCGAATCCATATTCGCCGAAGCCTTGTTATTTCAGTTCTTCGTGACAGCTTGGGTTATTTGCATGACCGTTTATAAGATCGTGGGTGTAAGTTATGGCTTATTCATATAATTATTTCATCATTTCAGCCCCTAGAAGTCCACTGCTGGACATAGGCCTTCCCCAATAAAATTAATAATTATAATTATTAGAATTGACTTAATATTAGCGTGGTGGACTCGTTCAATCAAAAACGGGTTGCTGTTGGCGGTAGGGGGTACTATGTACGCCATATCTCAGGGCCGTAGCTAAAGTCTAAATTAGGGGATGTTCAAATTCATAGACTTTGGGCAGGGTTTTGTTGTTAATTTTTTGATATTAAGGTAAATAAGTATATAGATAGACATTAGAAACAAGTAGGTACCATATTGATAAAAAATCTAAATCGTTTCTCGCTAAGCCAGCCAATATCCGGGCCAGAAAATTAGGTAATGTAAATGCGTTAATATATGTATTCTACTGCTATGTAACGTGCTACTTTCTTTGCAGTTGAGTCTGTTTTCAGCGGAATTCCTCTCAATGGCTATATATCTGAGCTGCATGTTAGCTCAACTCTACATTTATTGCTATTATGGGACTCAGGTCAAATATGAGGTAAAAAAATATAAAATCCTACTAAATATAAATATTATCTTTGAGGGTACTTAGAATATAAGTACAGCAATTACCACAAAACTCTTACGTGGACATAGGTCTTCAGTCATAAAGCGAGTGCAGAATCGCAGTACTAACCCTTACACACCGGTCTATAGCATTAAATGTATGGTTTATAGTTTCAGTGGTAATACATGGGGCGAAAATAAGAAATAGTTCTTCATTTGAAAGTTTTATATATTTTTATTAAAGAATTCTCCACCAGCGTCTATACAATATATATACAAAAACTGCCTACAGTTACATGCATCAATCAAAATTTTCGTTAATTTGGAACTTCTATAAACCACGGCACGTATCCGATACTGTAACCTCACTGATATGTGGAGTACCTTAGATTGTCGTATTTTAAAACTCTAAAACAACTAGGCAGTCGCAAAACTACCTGAGCAGCCTGGTATTTATCTATAGTTAAGTATATTGTTTGCTAGCACTAGCACATGGTGCGTCGCGTGCAGGTGATGTTGATGTTTGTGACAATTGATGTTGTGGCTTGTTCTCCCCTCATATGCATAGGAGCATAGGAGCAACATTTAAACACAGGGGCTGCCCAACAGATCCCATAGGGTCGAGGTGTCGCCGGGAATATGTCGCCAGGCCTCCCATAACTTTGGGAGTGGCCTGGTCCAGAAGTGGAGTTGTTGTAAATTTTATATGACATTTATCTCCGCAGAGCGATTTAGTCAACCAATCAACTTACTGCGGAGCCTGGGTGTCGCTCTCACCAGGGTTCCGTCGGCAACTCCTGGTGATGATGGTGAACTGCACCGACCCTATCATACCCCGCACCGCTTACGTCATTCCCATCTCTTTGGAGACATATATTTCGGTTAGAAAAAAATACTTTACACATAAATTTCGTGTGTCTGTACATTGAACCTATTTCAAAAAATAATAATTGAGGTTTAGGATACTCGAATCGAATGGAATACATCATTTATGGAATGTTTGTCTGATAGTTTGACGAAGGATGAAATGTGGAGCGCGCGTAAGAGATTTCTGCTCAGCAATTCTTGAGTTATAAGCGAACATAACAGACGATGCTGTTTATCAACGTAATGAAGTGATGCAATATTAGAAAACGGATGTATCATTTGTTTACTTTTACCATAATTTAAATAAAATCTGCTCATATATTTGAAAGATGAGGAATAACCTTGAGTGTAGAGAAAATTTAAATAGACAATGTAATACGTATTAACCTAATGGTTAGTTTTCTTTATTTATTGCAGGTGCTAAGAGCTTCCTACACGCTCTTCACTTTTCTGGATCGGAAATAGAATGGGATAGACAACATTAAAGAGTAGTAAATGTATTATATTTATTTGCTTAGTCAGATGTTGAGGATGACATTTCATAGAATAAATTTGTCCGTACATTTTTTTCGTTTTCTGTCCTTTTAACAATAACTTAACGTTGTTTATCTTCTCCCTTCTACTCTTAGTATTCTTCTATTTAAATTTGGGTCTAATGCCACTTTATCGAAGTCAAAGCGGTTTGTTTTCTTACCTGGTTAGTAAAGAAAACAAAGAGCTTTGACTTCGATATACTAGATAACTAGAATAATCATAGGTTAGGTACTGTCAAAGATAATATATACTAGAGTGTACTGTGCAATATTCACAAAGTGATCATATTTTAAAAACAAAATGAGTCCTATATTTATATTTAGAGACACAATAAAATTGGATATTGTTCATACTTCGTGACAAAAACGTCGATTCTACCTGCTGCTCAAGATAATCGACCAAGCTGAGCGATTCCGACTAGTACACAAAATCATTTTTACGCAGCACTATTGCCGTAACTAGCCCTTTATGCGCCCGGTGCGAGCTTCTATAACGGCGCCCTTGCAAAATACCCAGCAAAAGTGAAGGGAGGGGAAGGGGAAGGGGAAGAAGAGGGGTAAGGGGAGGGAGGAGAGGGAGAGGAGAGGATAGGCAGGTTTGGAGGAGGGAAAGTGGATAGGAGATGGGAGGGATAGGGGAGGAGGAAGGAGTAGGGGTTTACAACGTGGTGGGAAAGGTATGGGAAAGGTATGGGGTATGGGATTGGGAAAGTGTAGGGAAATGGGAAGAAGGGAAGGTGGAGAAGGGGCAGGGGAGAAGGGGAGGAGGGAAGTGGAGCTTAATAAGGATCTTTTCGAAATATCCATATTCTTTTCCAAACTTGCAACTTAGTGTCTGATTGCTATTATAGCAAAAAGCGGTTTCTTTACGAAAAGACAACCTTATTTTATTTAGAAACTAGATGATACCAATAACCTAAACCCCACGATTTCAATGTGATATGCGTAAAGATGTACTACGACTACGAAAAATGTTTATAACACAACTGTATTCATAATATTATAGCGCGGACGAAATCGCAAAGTATAGTATTTATGTGAATATTATCTTTCAAGTAGGTGTACCTACTAACAACCCGATATACCCCTACTATGGACCTGTTTTATGGCTTTAGTTGAGCTGGGACACACACGGCTCCAGCTAATAATACTACGCTCTCGCGGGCTTCCAACGTCTTCGTGTAGATATCTAGACAAGAGAAAAGTAGAGCTTCTATTGTATCTTGGGTGTCCGGAAGAGTTAAGTTTGTCTAAGCAATTTATGTACCTATGGGGTTTTTATTTGTTTGTGAATTTGTGCTGTATCAGTGAGTATCTATCTAGAAGCAAATAAATAAGTCGAGCGAACAATTTATTCTCATTCGTCGAGTGGCGAATGGAACACCTTCGCCTCTTGCGGTAATACGAGTAGAACCCAGATCTATTGGCCAAACCCCTGAACAAGTATCACAGTTTTATAACATTTAAAATTTAAGTATCAAAAATATATTTCAGTATCACTTAAATCGTTTACCAAAGTGCTTATTAAGTAAATGATATACGAGTAATTTGTCTTAATTACCACAGTATATTAGAATTAATTGTTTTGCGAAATTAACACCTTGTATTGATGTCTGTTGTGGTAGCTAAAACATAGAGTGTATACTTTTAAAAACTGCTCCTGCTGCTATAATTAATACAAACTTTATTCCATTCCAAAAAATTACTAACATTTATTGTAACGAACGAATGGCTAAATATTGCGTGCTGACTGAACAGTCAAATTTTTTAAATTGACTCCACCGCTACTTGGCGGTTATTTGGTGAGTTTGAAACATGCTGTAGCTTTGTTAAGTAATGAATAATGTAAGTCCATTTACAGTATATCAGTTGATAACTAGCTGTTTAAATCACTTCAAACTAGAGTTGTCATAAATCACCACTTTATTTTCTGTGAAACTGACCTGAGTTACCATTACTTTTACCGAAGGTACCTCTTTAAAAATGGAGGAAAATCTCAGATACTCCACATTTGAAGCTTTCAAGCCCCATTTTAATGCGCTGGCTGATTTTGGTTACAATAAAATAATTACAAAATCGGCATCTCCTATAAAACATGCGATGCATGTAGTGTATCGATATATTGTATGGATTTTAATTATCGCTTATAATTTGCAACATGTCATACGGGTTGTTCAGGTGAGACAAAATTCATGCCTTATTTCAGTTACGTACCTATGATATTTCTATGAAATCCTCCGACTACTTAGAAAAGTATCAAAAATTCTTTCTATTACGCCGAAAAACCCTTTTAAATTGCAGTTTGTTGCTCGGTTTCCACCGGCTGACTGTGTCGATAAGTTTCAGGAGACTTTACTTTATTATCATAAATCTTTGCAAGGAATCACTGCTGCCTTGTAGGTATTAGCTCAACTCATGCCTATTTAAATGTTTACTCAGGTCCGCCATAGCATGGACCAGGTCGTGGACATATTGTTTATATTGCTTACCACACTGAATACACTGATCAAGCACATCACGTTCAACGCGAAGAGTCGTCGCGTC
Organism: Esperia sulphurella; assembly: GCA_947086405.1. NCBI lineage: Eukaryota > Metazoa > Arthropoda > Insecta > Lepidoptera > Oecophoridae > Esperia > Esperia sulphurella. The sequence continues at coordinate 12,378,783 of OX352264.1, forward strand.
GACCACATCATCAGCATCATAAATGGTTGTACTTATTTTTCTAAACCTTCAAGCGTCAGGCATAATCGATATTGGTTTAACCCTTATAGGAACGCGCCCGAAGTGGGACTCAGTAATGACCTAACTAAATTTGGACCTTGAAGGTTAGGTATTAATTATAAAGGCTGTCAAAACGGAGACTTATAGCCAAGCTGTTTTATTCATCCGTATCTGTCTGTCTGCCGGACAAATTGTAAAACTTTCAATTTTCTTATATTTTCTTATAACTGTTTATAATTAAGTGCAAATTACTAAATACTCAGGACCTGTTTTCAAGTCACGAAATACTTACCACGTGGAGGCGATGAAAGAGAACGCGTTGATGATGCATAGATTGCTAAGGTTCTATATTGCAAGTGTCATCACCTGCTGCTCCACGTGGGCCATATTCCCACTGGTGAACAGAGCTATGGGAGTGAAAGTTGAATTCACGGGGTATATACCTTTTGATACCAACTCGTCACCAGCGTAAGTATCAGTCAGCATTCAATGTAGGTATTATACGTGTTTCCTTTCAAGGATTTTTTTCAAACATTCCATACTGAGCCGGCGTGATGGACTATGTTATGGCTATGACTGACAAACCCTTTGAGAGTAGCCCAATTGTGGAACCAGAGATGCACATCCCAATTTTATTTTAAATCAATTCAATAGGGGAACTAATCATTTTTGTTTTTGTTTCGAGTAAGTAATGTCATCGCTTTGCCTTTACCAGTTCAATTAGGACACAATCTTAAATATCTATTTACTATACCATACATAGCTACATTAAAACCATAACAAAACTAGACTTATTTTCATGAAAGTATCTCAGAACAGCGTTTTTCGAGTTATTAAGGTCAGCCTTAGATGTATGGATTGTGTATTAATTATTAGTATTTCATTGTTTTTCTTACAGGTTCGAGTCAGCTCTAGCCTACATGTCTCTTATACTCGCATTTCAAGCATGTGCGACCGCGATTATGGACTGCACTATCGTTTCATTTTATGCTCAAGCCAAAGTGCAGTTGCAAATGCTCAGGTATAACTTAGAACATCTCGCAGACTATGATTTCGAGGACGTCTTAAACGTGGAGAAGAAAGAATATGTGATGTATAAAGATGTGGAAGATAAGAGATTCAAGCAAGTTGTACAAAAAAGATTGGTGAGGTGTGTGGTGCATCATCAGCAGATTATATGGTACGATATTAGGGATGTTTTGTGGTGATTTTATGAAGCAGTATTCTACCAATCCGCAAGCTGAAATATGATCTTGTTGCGATAGTAGGATTTTGCCTAATTGTCGCTGTTGCTGTTGATTTCACTATTATCTGAATTGCTTGTTGGATATTTCATGAGAATTTTACTACTACTGTATTTCTAGTCTCCACGTTATTTCAGGTTCATCAAAGAAATTGAATCCATATTCGCCGAAGCCTTGTTGTATCAGTTCTTCGCGGCAGCTTGGATTATTTGTATGACTGTTTATAAGATTGTTGGTGTAAGTTTATGGCTTATTTTTATTATATTGTATTTGATTTAATGGTGGCGTGGACTCGTTTAGTTCAGTCAGTTGGTGAAAGTGGCGGTGGGTATTTAAAATACCCCACATATCAGGGCTGTAGCCAGAACAAGACAAGATTTATTTAGTCAATGAATGTATGTGAACCAACATTCAGTAAGATTTATTAAATTTTGATACCTATCGCCTTATAGGTTGGTAGACCTATATACACTAAATTAACAAAAATTTACTTACACATTTTTCGACTACAATATTGTGTCCCAGCCAATTCTTCGGATGATAACATGTTCTCCATGAACGCGAATCCGTGGCCGAGCGTGGCGATAGCGGTACACTTCATACAAATCCCGCGCTTTCCGCGGCGGTATTCTATTTGACAATACAAGAAACCGGAGCACGCCTCCGCCTCGTACTTGCCTTCTGTGTGTTTCGCGCTTAAAATATTCTTACTTCTACGTAAATTGCTCCTGTCTTTGCAGTTGAGTCTGCTTTCAGCGGAATTTCTCTCAATGGCTATATATCTGAGCTGCATGTTAGCTCAACTCTACATTTACTGTTATTATGGAACGCAGGTCAAATATGAGGTAAGATAATTAAAATATTTACTTAGAATATTAGTAATGCCTACATTAATACGTGTTAAAAAGGTCAAAGGTCGTACCTCATATGGCAAGCGCTTGAATGAGTCTTGAGGGGTCTTGCATCATTATGTGCAGGTTTATAATTATGCTCATCTTCATCCCTACCTAATATTATTTATATTCATATTGGGGCGTTGCGAGAGCTAATATGTGTCGCATATATTTCACTAAAGGTCGTATCATGAAGGAAAATAATTTTCGCACCTCATAAGTCACCTCAAAGTTTCTACCTTCATGATTGACACTAATAGATATATTATTTAGATACTAATTTAGTAATCAGGAAGGTAAAAACTTTGAGGTGACTTTGAAGAATCTGTAGAATCTTTGCGTAATTATTTAAAAAACTTAAAAATTGGCCGAATCCGGCTTTTTTTGATATTATCTTGCGACATTTAGATATTCATAGTCGACTATGGATGTCTGGAGCCAATACCTACCTATTAATAGATTCAATGACAATTAACATAGAGTGTCTCAAAAGTTATCATATTGGGTAAACTTTGGGAACCGAATAGCCTACTCCAAGTCTTCCTGTGACCCTCGTACAAGGCGATTTATTTATTCTTATATTGTGACATGTTCTAATTTCATATGACTTTTTTCTATGCAGAGCGATTTCGTTAACCAATCAGCTTACTGCGGGACCTGGCAGTCGCTCTCACCAGGGTTCCGTCGGCAACTGCTGATTATGATGGTGAACTGCACCGACCCTATCATACCCCGCACAGCTTACATCGTTCCCATCTCTTTGGAGACATATATTTCGGTTAGAAAAAATACTTTACCTAACTAAATACCTAATGAGCAATGAATGAAGGTAATGGTGTCAAAAATTGTCCACCGCAAGTTTTTTTAACTTGGCTTTGCTGTCAAAGTAAGCGTCCGAGGTCCTGCCTGTCATGCGCGTCGTAATATGGTCATGCGACGACGCAGAAGCGTGTAGTTTACATTAATTGTGGGCCTATGTACCTGATGCATCTACAAGTTTAAAGTACCCCAGCTAACTTCTGAAAATGAGATCTTTAATCAAAGTTTTTTTGGAGGATAGGTACCTATAATTCGAAGCTAGAAGTTTTTGACCTAGTTAAAAGTGTTAGCTGAAATGGTAATGGGCTTCATCTGTCGCAGAACTAATGGCTGTTTGAGTAGGCAGACGAGTTCTATTGTGAAGAAGCCTGCGTATCGAAAATCCATTTAACAACTCTTGAGTTATACTTGTAAGCGAACATACTGATAGACGATGCTGTTTATAAACGAAGTGAAGTGACGCCAGAGTAAAGGAAAGGGATGTACAATTTGTTTACTTACAGTATAATTTAACTAAAATCTGCTCAGATACTTGAAAGATTTGGAATAACCTTGAGTTTTGTAAAAAAATACTAAAACAGTATACGTATCAACCTAATTGTTATTTTTTTATTTATTGCAGGTGCTAAGAGCTTCCTACACGCTCTTCACTTTTCTGGATCGGAAATAGAATGGGATAGAGAACATTAAAGAGTAGTAAATGTATTTTATTCATCTAGAGATAGTCTGATGTTGATCACATTTGATACAATAAATTTGTTCGCAAGCTTTTATTCGTTCTCTGACTTTAAAAAAATACTTGGCTCTCTCTCCTCCTACTTCTATTTCGTGCTGGGTCTGCCATGGACCGTTAACATTGTATATTTTCTTGATTTATACTTTTCTGAGTAACAGGTAAAAAATATTTCGGCAAAAAGTCTCCCATGAAAATACAGATAAAAAAATAGGAACAAAATATTGCAAAAAGAAATATAAATAATATTTATAACCCGTAAATTTATAAAATGCAGAGGATAATATTTAAAACAGCAGGATGAGTCTTAAATCTATATTTAGGCTCAAAGAAAGAATTCTTAACAATATTCAAACTTTGCGATAAAACAGTCGATTACTGCATAAATTCTCGGATAATCTGTGTGACTAGTACGATTGCTATTTTTTATAAACACACAAATACGCAAAAACTTTGTGTAGGTAACTAACATGTATTCTTGACTAAAAACCGTGAACGTTTGTGAGGCAAAGCAAACTATCAGAGGTCGCTCGTAAAATTGACCACTGTTCGAGTTATTGCGTCTATTTATTGTAGTTTTATGGCACCGGAGACTACGCCGCGCCGCCCGCCTTACGAGTAGGGAAGGTATCTGAAGTAACGCAACGCGCTATACCAATATTTTTGTCTTCAATATTCATAGAAAACAAAGAAAAATATATGGCGTCAAGGAGATGCATTAGATCACTGACCTCCAAACACTCCGATCTAAATAAACTGTGAAACCAATTACATCAACGCTTGATCATTTAGTGTCGGTATTCGTAGTGAAATAAACATTGAGGTCATCTAAAAATAGATTTTAATAATTTATTCGTTGCAGCATTCCTGGAAGCTTGTAATTATTTTAAGCACCGTATCTTCGAATGTATCGCTTAAAGTTTCGTTTGGGGCGGGCGGCGCGGGCGCAGCGGCGCGGCGGTTGACTCACGCGGCGCCGCCAGACAATCCTGGAGCTCCGGAGCACGCCTCTTCAGTGCTACGTACGACGTAAGTGCCGAAAGTCGTGTAAAAAGTTGTATCCGGCCGCGAACAGCGCGAGTTCGCTTGGAATTCCGTTTATAAATACGCGAGTGCGGGATCTGTGACTGCGGTAGAACGGGGCTCCAATCGGCGGGCGTAGGGCTGCGGTAGCGGCGCAGGGCGGCGGCCTCGGCATGCGCGTGCGCCGATGATATTCACGGGCGGGGGGGCGCGCCGCCGCACCTCGCCCGCGCCCCGCGCGCGCATCACCCCGCGGCCGCCCTACCAACGCCTTCACGCCAACTATGTAAGTCTGACACCTCCAAATGACAATAAACAATTTAGCATGGTACTTCAATAATTCGTTTACGAGTAATTTCGGTGTAATAAGTAGCAGAGTAAGCCCATTTTGCTACGCGACTCCGTAGTAGTAGGTATAACTGTCGCGTTGTTTATTTACCCGCCGTTCATTCATTACGGAGGCGGACGGGGCAGATGTTTTAATTTTACGTCGTCTGGAGTACTTAAACATAAACACTAATTTCTAGGTTTATGAGTTTATCTACTTTTCGGTTCTAAATGAAAATTGTACTAGAACAAGGGAATAGGATAAATTTTATTATTATATACTAGCTGTGCCGGCGGCTCCGCTCGCGTGAACTACAGAATCCGCCCCCGTTCCCACTTCCGCTCCCGTTCTCTTCCCACTTCTACTTCCACTCCCACTCAGACTCGAGACTCTCAATATCCCAATCCCAACCCCAAACTCAACCCCATCCCTATCCCCAAAAACTAAATTTCACTCAATCCCATACGCGCCGCGCCGTTCGCCGCGCCGCGGCCGTTGATCTCGCCCATATGATGAACATACTCGTACGTTCCAGAAATACTTTATTTTTTTAATTAAAATTTTCGTAAAAAAGAGATGTTTTTTTCATGAATGATTTCTAAATGTGATTCTGAGTTACTGGAAGAAATATTTTATTTAAAATATCTCTCATGTAGGTACAGACATAGACCAGTTACAGTTTTATTATAAGTATAGATTAAAAAAAAACACTTTATGAGTGTCTAAATTTGAATTTGAAAATTTGAATTTGAATTTATTCAAAATTTCATGCGACTACTAATTTCTTCCAGTCCGCATCAGACACCTTTTCGACTGCCTGCTCTAATGTAACTAATGTACGGTCAGGCAATGAACACTGTTTTCCTTTGCTCTGAGTAGATTTTTTTTATTTTGGCCTGTTAGCATGCTGTACAAAAAATTCCTTCGTTTTGAGCGCCGACCGCGCGAGCGCGTTGTCGGAGGCCTGCCTTCTGGCGAGCTTTGATAACATACAATTCGCAATGGCACTGACTCCTTCAAAATTGGTTTCTACGCGAATTTTAAACGAAAAAACTTGTCAAAACTCTTTCCTTCCATCTTCTTATACTGGCAGATCAAAGGTTAAGCGCGCCGAGACGAGCTTGCTTCAAAGTTAGCTGTCATGTCACGGCACAGGAGTCTGGTTCTGAGCCCCGGTGACTTTGTGCGGTATCCAGCGCGAAAATTTTGCGAGAATTATCACGTGAAGATGCCCGTGTAGAACCTCATGTACCTACCTACACTTCCGATAAAATCTGCAATATATGCTGAATATCCTTATGTGATTCGCCAAATTTTTTTTTATTTTTTTCCCTGCCAGCACGTTTTCTTCTCTTCAAAGATGGTTGATGTTCCCATCTACCCCGTTCACGGGGACACGCCACTGGGGCTCAGGTGTGATTAATTCTTAAATTCTTTGTGCCAGCGTTAAACGGTTGCATTGGAAGGAACATTATAAACACTATTTGGAGTTTATCAAACGATTACTCTGGTTTGGACGACATTAGTAATCGTAAAAAATCATCGAGCGACAATGTTCTCAACGCAGATCCATTTTTCAACGAGACATAAAAATATTTCTTTTTGGCTCGTAAAAATTTGAAGGAATTTAAATTTGGAATGTCCGTCTTTTTTCGTATTTAAAAACTTTTTTTCGCAGAAAAACTGGCCTGGTGTAATAAATGGGGCCATTGTGAATATCCTTGCCGAATTCTATAGTGCAGTGCAGGATCTTTACTATTAATTTACATATTCTTATTATTAGTAGGTACTTACCTACTTATTAATTATTCTGTGGTTTGGGTAAGATATCGATCACAAAAGCAAAGGCAGTTTCTATCTGCATGTTCGGGCACAGCCGCGGGCTACTGAATAGATTTTGGTAAGGTTTTTACAATCGTGCACAACCAGTTCTTAAGAAGCGTTAACTTGGTAAGTAACGAAGTAATGTATGTAACTAAGTTTTGGGTGGTTACGACGTACGAGTAGTACGACGAGCGTACGAGCGACTAGTGTTAAGTGGGTGTCACCGCTGGAAACATTTTAATAAAGAGTTTTCTTCTTAAACGTACGAGACCGCCTCGTTGGCCTAGTGCCTTGGTCAATGGAGTAGAACTTTGTACAATTTGTACAAATCTGGATGTTATATTTGTGAATTGTCCAATCCTTATTTGCGATTAGGCAAGTGTATGTATATATATAATATTTATTTATTAGCGCTGCCTAAAAAAAAATATTACGCAATATGTGGTGATCGTAGTATTATATCAACAAACATCAGAGACTTAATATCTGGCTTACCTTTTAAAGTAATACCAGTAGTAGAATGTTAACTTTGTCGAGGTACTAAGTAACCCTATGATTTGGGCGGTAAATCATCTGCACTGCACCCAGCGCCGCCCTAAATTACCTATGCCCTATTATTTTATTATCTGTTAGCGGCAGATTGCTCGCGTGGGCGGTATTTCACATTTTGCCATGCACAAACTAGTTCTTAGAACACAAAATAGTTGAAATAAAATCCAACTTCATAAAACTTTTCTTAAATCGTGGTAAATGTTATCTTCCTTTCATCTTTCTGCATCTATTAAATATTTAATTCAATGTCAGTCTCACTTCCTTCACATTTCGAACTAGGTCGACAAGACTTGTAACTTGTAAACATGTTGTAAACATTCCGCTAGCTAAATGTACCATCGCGGGGCACCTGAATGACGCAGGGCCACGAACGATTTGATGAGCGGAGTTCCAACGTTCAAACGTTTATTGTGACCGGGCCGGCGCACGCGCCGGTTTTCAACTATTTATATCCGTGCATTTACAGCGATACTACGCAACCTTGATAATTGTATAGTCAACAATTCTTCCTTTTACATTTTGTACCTACTTTGTAGTTCGTGGTTTATAATGAATATGTCATACAAGGAAATGTGGCAAAGTTTGTGGTGGCGCTCATTGTGGAAGGGCATACTCTGGGGCCTGCGCACTGGTAGGCCCAGCGTGAGACCACCTTCCAGATGGACCCACGACCTGAAAAATGTAGCCAGAATCAGAAGGATCAGAAAGGTGAAGGACCAGTTCATTAGTGGGGCGCATTTGACATGTCCAACAGTGAACGTCACAGGCTGATGATGCCTTGCAGTAGACTGTATAATCAACAGTATATAATAAGCCCACTACTGGAGCAGACATATCCCAAAATAATGGGAAGTTAGTAATAATAATTTATTGTAGACGAAGACCATAATTTGTTAGTGAAACAAAAAAATAAACTTAGTCTATGTTAGTAACCATTTCCTATTTAGGACACCGGAAGAAAACACACGTGCTAATTCCTATTATGGGACAAAAAAAGGGATTTTTCCCCATAAGGGGTAATATTTTCAAAGCCAAACGAAAGCCCTATTTATCAACTACATACTTGAGTGTCGAAATTCTAATTGTCATCGAAATAATAAAGACGTCGTGGTTTCGCATTATTCTTCACAAGTTTATAATTTGAAAATTAATAAATAAGCCAGTACGATAAATTGGCTGTACGGCTTCTGAAAACTATAAGAAAATTACTTCATAAGAAATAATAACTGAGGAAAAAAAACATATTCGTTTTGGTACTTTTTATTATTATTTTTAGTTAAGTAGGTACAATCTTTTTAGCAGCAGGCCACCTAGTAGCCATGTCAGTTTTAATTTTCGGATATCTTTTTTAAGGAATAATCGTCTGGTGTCACTTTTGTGTTCCAACCTGTACTTATGGAGTCTAATGCACAGACGATGAGCTGTTTATCATCAGGAGTCATAGATAGTCCTGATTCAGTACTATGTATGTATTATATGTAGTTACGATAAGAAGTAACTAATTAAACATTGCACGCATACGTATTTTTTTAGTTAAACTTATTATTGATATTTAAAACATTTATTGAAAAACATTAAAAACACAAAGTGAAACTATTACATTGTAGAATATTTGAGGTCTTCCCTGGGGCTATAGGATAACAAAGGGGTAAGCAAAGGTGTACCATAAAATACGTTAATTACCATATCACAACAAAATACTAATATGTTTTTTTTTACCCTGCAAACTCGAAACATTATTTTTCGAGTCTGGGTTCAGGTTATTGAAGTGAAAATGTGTCAGAGCTTCATCATCATCAGCCGAAATACTCGTACGTCCACTGCTCCCCCAAAAGAATGCCACTTTTGGTGGGCCGTCCATTGGGGGATTTGCCTTAAACACGACGCTCGGCAGTCAGATTGCCCTTGCAAGGGGTGGCCCTGTCCCTATTCTTAGCCGGGAACAACACGGCTAACTATACTAACTATACTTCAATCAAATGAAATCAATTTATTCACCCCTGCAACTGAGTACGTTGCATTGCGCAGGTCACAGTACAATGTTATTTTTATGTCAATTTTAGTTACAAATAAATTTAAATAATTTTAATTACAACTTAAGCTCAGCTATCAGAAAATGAATATTCATCTAATGACATTAGATGGACTTATATAGGACCGCGAATCGGCACTCGAAGGGTAGGACGCCCCGCCGCCAGGTGGACCGACGACCTAAAGAAGGTGGCCGGTAGCGGCTGGATGCGGAGGGCGGAGGACCGGGTGTGGTGGCGTTCGTTGGGGAAGGCCTATGTCCAGCAGTGGACTTATAGGGGCTGACATGATGATATAGGTTACGAATGTGTTTATTACGTGTGCGTAAAATTGTGCATGGGTGCGTGAAACCCCACGCGAAAAATAACAGGATGTTCACATCGAAACTAGACGCTATGGCGTCCTACCCCTGATGCCTGAAAAACACAGAAGGCGACTGCGTGGCGGAGGCGTGGCGGTATACTTCATATAAATCCCGCTTTCCGTGGCGGTACTCTGTGTGAAGTGTCTCATACTAAATTGTTCAAGACAAATCTTAAGCCCGCCTCCGTTACGCATTCGCTTTCTCTGTGTTTCGGGCATTAGGTCGAACCGTGTTGTTCTATGGAAGCGAATGTTGAAAGTGGAACCTTTGTGCAGCATGCAGATGTTCTACCAAATGAACTAAGCAAGATTCTGTACTAATAAAAATTATTATTGTACAAAAACACCAGTTCAAACACCGGAAGTACCTAGATACAAAATATATATATATATACTTGCCAACAAGTACCTGTCTTCTTAATTAACAGTAGACTTGTACCAGCTCATTATCAATTCCGTATATAGCTCTAATTGTAGACAAGGTCAGATACAATTAACAAATGGAAAAATTTCACTAACTGTTTTTATATGCCCACGTGGAAAACGTATACATACGCAGTTATCCATATGACTCAAAATCGCCGTACCAAACTTTGGATAAACAAATTTAAGTATGTTTATTAGTCTTCAGTAAAACACGACGTAAGCCACGTGTAACTACCTATAAGTTCGATTCTTTTGTACTCTTGCCTCACGTTCATGAGGTCGTGGGTTCAAACCCCGCCCGTACCAATTAGGTTTCGAAATTAATTACGATTTATACTAGAGGCTTTTCGGTGAAGGAAATGATTATGCATGTCCTCTAAATCGATTTAGTGTGGCACAAACAATCCCGAAATCTGGAAGTCGCCTGGCCCCCTAAGAAGACAGGATAAGCGAACAACTAAGACTATACAACTAAGATAACTTGATTGTTGCTAGAAAGCCTCCAGGACCAATTTTCCAAAATTAGGTTCAGAAACAGGCATTAAAAACATATCAAACATCGACACTTACACGTTTATAAATTAGTTTGATCGCACAATAATTAACACTAACAGTTAGTCATGTTACTGTAGTGTTTGATGTTACTCTGAACTGGCCATCTCAGCAAAAATCGTCCCTTTATGAAGCAAACACGTGACGCGATTCGACTGATATGACAAACGAATTCTCAATTTTGGCCATTTGACATGTATATCTATAATTCATAGCCGTAATCACCGTATTCATGCCAGGGAATTCGTAAAACAGACCTTGGACCGACGACGGTTTCTTACAAATGTGCAACTAGTACCGTCTCTTCAGCTGTTAGGGTCACTACAGACCGCCGGTTTTGGAGATGGCAGTTTGGTCCAAGTTTGCTGACGTGTGAGTTGGCGATGTACCCAGACTACGACACCAAGGACGCGATATGTCGTCGTGGTTTTGGGTATGTTGCACCATTTTTTAGTGTATGCGCCGCGTTGCAGTTTCTTGGCTACGGCTACAACACTTTACAGCTTTCTTGTTGTGAAAGCGTTTACAAATAAATTTATAAAATAAATGGATGGCATTGTAATGAGCGGAGCGAGGAGCTGAGCGGGTAGACACCGGGTAAATAGATACTAAAATAAAAGCTACCATCAAATTACCCCCTTCAGTCGTTTTGATACTCTTTAGTTAAACATAACTTTAATTGTTTTGTAATAGGTAGGTACGAATCGTTTTCATCCATAACAGAGTCTAGCGGAGATTAGGCTTAGAGGTGTTTCGCTTCTCATTGCTCATGCTACCATGTCGTTATCGTTTCAACGTGACTGGATTGTTGGCAATCAGTCAAGTCACGGTAATCAGTGTTGACACCTCCAACACAAAGCCCGAACACAGATATGCAAACCATATGTTTTTATACGAAATAAACGGAGTAACAAAAGAATTCTGACATGTTATTTAGGTCGAGTTTGTTGAGTTCCAGCGTCGGGTTGGCATCCTAAAGAATTTTCGATAGTAACAACTGTCTGGATATTTTAGGAATTGAGCGACCTAAACGTTGGCGAATTGAATAATTTAGACATTTTAAACACTTATATGATCATTAGGTACTCAGACGAAAAACAGTAAAAGTCTCATGTCGTCTGATTTCAAGGTGGAATGAACTCGATGTCTTTTTTTTATAATGTGATGGCTAACAGGCAGACAGCATACCAGATGCCAGTCCTAAATGATGCAGCCTGTGGACCAATTATACGCAGACAATGCCCAGCGTATACAATATTCTTATCTTATCTTCTTAGGAGGCCAGGAAGACCTGGCGACACTTCGACCCCTGAGGATCTTTTGTGCCAAACCCCTGTATACAATATTACAATGAGTTTAAGATGTTGTTGAGGTTTCCTCGGTTTATAGGTCATCTAGCATGTTCGCAGAAGCGCACACCGACGGCTTTTAAGGCATAGTGAAATACCGGTACGTCTCACTGCTGAGTCGGGAACACACCAGCTCCAACAGCATCCTCAACACAATAGCTGGATACGCCTGCAAACAAATTTATGTTTCCACCGTGAGCACTAGCACTAATATGCAAGGTCATTCAAAACGAAGTACAAACCTTTGGCAATCCTTACATCAACAGGCTTTTCGATAAAAAAAACCAAATGTTTCGTTTAATTTGCTAGTTTTCGGGAAAAGCGAGAAACAAGTAGTTTAATTACATTAAAAACCTAGCGTAATTGAAAGATAGTATGCAATAATTACTGAAAGTAAGTATATTAATGAAGATACGATAATGTTACATAGTGGATAGTGTTTTGCAATATTATTATAAAATTAAAAATATATTAAAAAAAAACACACATACCAATTTTTTTTAACTAATTACTTTTAATAGTTTTTAACTTAAATTTTTTTAACCTAGAATATAATTGACCTTATTTGAGAATATTTTCTATACAAATTGATTAGCTTATTAATTGGCTTTATTTAGGAAATCATTTATAAGTAATGTAATTAATAATTTCAAAGAATAAAGGGGCTCAGATTAAAGTTTCAGGGGCAAGCTTAGTAGACAAAACTGAAACTGGACCTACCCTTCTAATACTAGTACCATGAATACGTCCATGACTAGAACAGAATAATAACTACAACCATATACTACTCTAAAATATGGTCTCTTTTTAAAATTTTATATATTTTTTACTGCTATATAGTCAGAGGTTTGAGGTAGGTGACTACTGTTTCTTTAAATACTATAATCATATAATCAATAATATAATAATAATATTATAATCATCTTGTGTAAGTAATTGCTTTTGTGCACCACATGTTAAAATAGGGAACTATAGGTCTAAGTATTGTATAAATTTTATGTTCAAATTAGTATGTAAGACTGTTTGTTTCTATTAAACAATAAAATAAAATAAATAAAATAATTAGAGGCGAGCCCTAAGCCCCTCTTCGCGATCAATCCGCGCCGAATGCCGTAGATCAAGTTAAATAGACCATTTGGGTGTACATTTTTGAAAACCGCGTTATGCCTGTTAGCGAGGCCAGCGGCCAGTTAGTACCGGGGCATATTGGGTAGAAATTCACTCTGGATTTGAGACCTGACCTGAGATTTGACCGACAGTAAAATATCCTGATTTTTACCACTGCTGTTAACCGATCTATCATAACTTTAAAACAACGGCTCGTTCACGACTCGGAAGGGAAGCCTCATCGCCACGCCATAGCGTTTTCATGCAATGCAAAGCATTGTAATTTTTCGCGGGGGATAGCTCGAACACATGCACACTTTTACACTGTTACGGTTAATATAGGTTTCTTACTCACTGTGGCCACCTTCAGTGCATATTGGGAGACTACGTGATCTTTTACGGAACTCATCGGAGCCTTATTTACACTGCGCGGAAGTCCGCCGAGGTACCTGGGGGAGGTATGGATTTCACACCCAACACCGCTCTACACGGCAGGCAACGCCTACAAACGTGGTTACCTTCAGTCTATACATATTCAGTGCAACCCACCAAACCTAAACTACCTTACTTACCTATAACAAGTGTTAGTGTCCGATTGAGTAGCCTTCGCTACCAGGCAGATGTCGCGTCGGGCTAACGTTCTGTCAGTGATACGTGCCGTAATGTCAACGTACAACGGTTCAAACCCAGCCAATGCGTTTTACGAAACTTAAGTACGGTTTATTTATACTACCATAGGCTTTTCGGTGAAGGAAAACATCGTAAGGAAACCTACATATGCCAAAGGAGAAATTCTGAGGCGTATGTGAAGTCCACCAAATTGGCTTGGGGCACCGTTGGTGGACAGGAGTTTGGCACAAAAGATCCTGAAGGGTCGAAGTGTCGCCAGGTCTTCCTGGCCCCCTAAGAAGATAAGATAAGATAAAGTCAACGTACCTTATGGTATATTGAAATTAATGTGATGTTTGTATGTAATTGCAGTGGTTCCCGGGCGGGGGTTGCGACGGCGCAGGTGGCGAGGGCGAGGTGCGGCGCTCCCGCGGCAAGAGGATCTCCCAACGACGAGGGGCCATCAAGCACTACAAGTGAGTATCATCAATCATCATATCAGTCGTTGTCATCTTGTCATTCACTACTGCATATTTGACTTCAGTTTTCTTTTTAGCTGTACTCTTATATGTATTTCAAGCTAACTCGTTCTAAAATCCAGAATATTTCAATTTGTACCTAAACATTCGTCGCACAATCGTTTGTCTAAACCTCATTTGTAGGTACCTCATCCGTACGTAACGCACTAAGTCAAACCAACCTACAGGCATAATGCAGCAAGTGCATGCAATTTGCTTGGTGGGAGTATGTATTGCTTTTTTGGCTAGGACAATTTGACGTTGGTTGTCTATTTGGACGGCAGCGTAGCGCATTCGAGATTTAGAGCTTATACATAATGCTCACGCCTTGGTCCCAGAGGGCTAGGTAGAGACGATGGATCGCCACTTTGCGCGATCCTGACACACCTCACTAGCCTCACTCACATTCATCAACCTTTTCATGCACCTCCTTTTATTCTTCTCACTGCCGACCCCAGCCTTTTTGAGGACGTTACTAATTTGATCCTTGAATGTCCTCCTAGGACCTCTAGCTGTAGTTCCTTCCACATTCGCACATTAGAGCTTAGCCACAGAATACTAAATAGTACTATTCGGCTTAGCTAAGAACAGACGGCAATGTCTTAACTTACACAAATATGTACTAGCCTGGATTCGAACCTTGCACAAGGCGTTTTATCCACTGGGTTATCATAGCTATCTGGCTGTCTTATGCATTACCGTCAAGTATTTTCCACTACCACCTCCTCAACTTTAGATTTTGCGCGTGATCATAACTTAGATTCTTGGCGTCTATCTTTCCAATCACCTACATAAATACGATCTACTCCAATAATAAATAATAGCAAAGAATGATTCTTAATAGTAATTCAAAAGGTATTTAAGCAAGTCATAAATAAAAGCTACATGAATAGTGCTCTTTAAATATTTTTTGGCTGCTCTTCTGCCCAAGGCCGTCAACACTGGCCTTGGCGAAAAATACCATGAAGTAAAAATAGAATAGCAACTATAAGTGACTTGACAGCCGATGGCAAGCGAATGGCTGAAAAAACAATTGGCCAAAACAATTCATTGTTGACAAAATAAGAAAACGTAAAAGATATACACTCAAGTGTACGCCACTAATAATAATATTATATTTACTTATACGAGGAAAGGTTCCGGCTTAGAATAGGGCCCCCTAATTTTTCGTCAAGGCGACTAAGGGATTGCACCAGCGGCGGGCAGCAGCGTTCTCCTGTTATATTAATACCATTAATTACTGCGACCACCAATCCGCCTGCCAAGCGTGGTGGCAAATCCCCCAGCGTGGTGACAGCCCACCAAAAGTGGAATTCTACTGGGGAGGCTTATATTCAGCAGTAGACGTATATATTTCGGCTGAAGGATATTAGGAAATAAAAAGCAATAGAGAGACTAATTGACCTCAAGCAGCTGCATATTGTCATACAGATGGAGGCAATGAAGGCGCTACAGACTTTTTAGGCTGTAGAGCAATACTCGGGCAACCACAGGACATACTAATCAATATATCAACATCTCAAGGGATTATGTACATGAATTGTGTTAAACCCAAGCTGTGTTCGTTTTCCATAAAACCTATAAAAAACATGTTCTCACCAGTGAGGAATGGAAAGAACAACTATAACCTGCTGAAAAATATAGTCTAATAATATATACAGATGGATCCAATATAAATGTATCTAGTATATATAATTCAAAGCATGAGATTAGATACAACTGTTTCGATATAAAAACATACGCAATAATCGCATACGAGCTACAGACTATGGGTAGGAATGTCAGAGATAAAACTATCCATATACTTGGTGATAGCCAGTCAGCGCTTATAGTGCTTGAGTAATGTCGAGTTAACTGCAGACTAGTCTTGAACTATGCGCATTACTAAATACACTCGGAAGGAATAACAGAGTGCGACTAGTTCGGGTCCCAGTACCTGAGTCATACAGGGTAATTAGAACGCTTATGTACTGACTAGAAAAGGGTCATAGTAAATGTTAGGGGATGACGAAAAAGATCCAATAGGTTCGACGTGTCGCCTCGCCAGGTATGCCTGTTTCTCTCTAACAAGATAACATATAGTAGTAAATGGGGCAGAAACATACCCTGTTCCGAGATCCACTTCACTGCTAAATTCGTAAAAGTCTGAACTAAACCATTGCTTTCTCTGCTTTTCCAGAGTGCACGAAGTGAATGGCCACCGGTTCGTGGCTAAATTCTTCCGGCAGCCGACGTTCTGCGCATTCTGCAAGGAGTTCTTATGGGGCTTCGGCAAGCAGGGCTACCGATGCGTCGTCTGCCAGACGGCGGTGCATAAGCGATGCCACAACAAGCTGCTCGGGAAGTGTCCTGGCTCGCCGGAGCTTTCCAATGCCACTGTGGTAAGAATCTCTCTATTGAAATAGGTCTTAATAGGCTTAACATAGTCTACGCATTCGTAGAAAAATTCTTCTGTTAGTCTGGCAAGCCTGACTACTGATGTATGGTGTGTTCTGCCACACTGAACTTATCGGAAAGTGTTCTGGGTCGCAATAGAACTACCGGTGCGTTATCTGCCAGACGACGCAGGGGTTGTCCCACCACATAAAGCTGTAGGGAAGTGTTCTGGCTCGCCGAAACTCTCCAGTACCCTAGTCGTCGTAGTCAGAATCTTTTTATTCAAATAGGTCTTTGACATAAGGCCCAACATCACTAGCCAGTTCATGCGCGAGTTTTTTTTGTATCTTCAAAGCTCCTTGGAAAAAGGAAATCGACATTTACTTTTTAAATAACCATGACCGAGAGAAACGATATTGACGAGCGTTGAAATAATAGTGAGAATGAGGTGCAATGCAACTAAATAAAAAATACTGTCAAATTATAAAAAATATCACTAACTGTCATTTTTAAAATAGTAATATAGGTCGGCAGCACGTTATTGCATGTTCGCGAATATGGAAAAAAATTAAGTTCGCACTATATTTAAGTATTAAGCTTGATTCTTTTTACTATGAAACAAGTTATTCTAGACTTACGAGGGACATGAAATGAAATATCTTTATTGTGGATCATAGGTATAGAAAGGATTACATGTCATAGTTAGAGCTCAGCTATTTCCCGCCACGTGGGTATACAACATTTTGTCGCAGTAAAGCATGCATTTAAAAAAAAAGTTACAAAAAAAATCACGACAAGGCGCACAGCCCTGGCGCATGAGTCCGCAGTTACAGTAGCTGCTATTCATGTTGATGGGTTTAAACATACATACATACATACTCCATATTCACTAGACCTCGCCTCTAGTGATTTCTTGTATTAATTGTTGCAGTACCTCCGCGAGCGGTTCAAAGTGGACGTGCCGCACCGGTTTCGGCCACACCAGTTCATGTCACCCACCTTCTGCGACCACTGTGGCGCGCTCCTCGTCGGGTTTTTCAAGCAAGGGCTCAAGTGTGAAGGTATAATACATACAACATGGTGCAATAATACGTTAATAATCCAATAACATCAAATCAAACAAAATACAAAGCATGCAACTTTGGGTACCGGCCTAAAGGTTAATGGCAAATTTACATTACCATGACTGGCGGACTAATCGAACTATACTTGTATTTCTATTTAAATGGAGTAAACTGACAGGTCCTTATGTCACTTTGTAAAAAAATATTGCCATGTAAAATGTCATAGTGATGCATTCTGGTTTTGCTCACTCTTCAATATGAATGAGTCGATCATCATGAATCAGTACATAAATTACAGTTGCACTAAGTAAAACCAAATTTTAATAATGTTGCATTCACTTTAATGCGCAAGTGCCTTGGGCGTTCAATATTAAATTGTTCTGAAACTTCAAGCGACAATCTCTCCAGTTATACAAAATCTCTCTAGTTACAGGATGTGTCATCAAGACCGGTTAATATGGGGAAGTCAGTAACTATAAGAGATAGAGTAATTTGTTATAAGGAACCGTGACGTAGATTTTATAGATAAGAAAAACTGCATTCATAATTGTTCAAAATAACCCAACGCGCTCGGGAATCAAACCCAGAAAAAAAAAACGGCCAAATGCGAAACAGACCCGCGCACCGAGGGTTCCATACAAACTTGTAGGTATGTAAATAACTCATCGATCACGAAGTGTCGAAGATTTTGCCCGCTTTTTCCGAGTATATTCAAAGTTTTCCTCAAAAATCAGTCCACAAAACGAATAATTACAAAATTTATGTCTTTATAGGTGAAATTGTGGTTAGTAACAGTTCATACTAAAATTGGATGGATTGAGGGACGAACATAACTTTACCGTTGGAAAACTGTTGTTCTCATACATCGACATAGGTCGCGGTCAGTTTACCAATTGCAAATAAGTGTATAATCGCATTAACAAAATTGTGATGTAACTACAAATTTACGGATTTCGGATTTGTCCCTTTACTTGTGCTATAAAACATTGCTTCTTGGCAAATTTCATGATTCAAGGTGAACTGGAAGTATCCTATATAAAGGTTCCTTTTTTCGTTTTGAGGTACGGAACCCTACAAAATATGTTATTACGAAAACTGATAGTGTAAGCAATAAATAATTCTATGGAACTCTGTGTCAAAATTTAAAAATATATATTTTAATAAAAACTTATTCTTCTTTTTTCTGTTATGACGGTTGCCGTCATTTTGTTGGTCACTACTCAATCTCATTAAACTACATTTTATTTTATTAATTTTGTCCCTAGACTAAAACTGCGGTCATATTTTAATGTGCTATTTTACGAGAGATCAATGTAGGTAGATAATTGTATAAAAGTTTAAAAAATTATGATATTAGGACAAACACTCCCATGAGTGGTTAAAGAGGTTATTCTTTTTGTCACAACACTATTATTGTTTCGTCAAAACCTGACAACCCAGTAAACGTCAACCTACTCCATTTAATTAAAAATTCGAGTATAGTGTCAACGTTCATCAATTCATCAGTAAATAAACAGTCTGGAATAAGGCCGTCATCTTATAAGGTGACTTTACTGCCGTACGGATATTGTTGCTGTCATTTATGAATAAAATTTCCTTACGATAACCTTACTCTCTCACAACAAGTGTTTCTCTCAAAACTCATAGAACAAGTTTTAGTTTGAAAGTTGATTACTTCCACTATTATGAGTATGGGCAGCTATAAAAAACGGGTCCCTAATTTTTAAATGCTCTATAACATATCCTAAATTAAAGTCTATTTAATAAATAAAATCGTAGACTTTGCCCGTCTGTACATTGAAGATATTTGCAAAAAAAAATTAGGGGGTCTAAGAATAAGTAATTTCACCATTTTAACACATTTCGATCATATTTGTAATTTTTGTCTGTTTGTTTATCTGTTTGTTTGTGCGCGCATAACTTATAAACGACTGAACAGATCTTGATGGACTTTTCACAGAAACACAGTGCTTAATTCGGTGTAACATATAGGCTTTATTTCATTGCAATCGGTGCAGTCAATCAAAAGTTATGCGAATTTATCGTTTTCGAAAACTCGCATACACTGCATTTGTATACAAATAAATTGAGGAGCTGGATTTCGAGCTGAGTCTGGATCTGGACCTGGACCTGGACTTCGACCTCGACCTGGAGTGGGAGTGGGAGTGCGAGTGCATGTGCGAGAGTCGGAGTTGGAGTTGAAGTGGAAGTGGAAAAAGAATGGAAGCGGGAGTGGGAACTGGAGCGGATTCTGTAGTCCACGCGGGCGGAGCCGCGGGCATAGCTAGTGTATAAAATCCTTAGAGTTCAATGTAGGCATTCTACGTATTTGCTACGTAAATGAGGCTACGTGTCTACGCCGTAGAAGTGTAGAGCTCTTTAAAATCATACCTCTAACTAAAAAGTAAAATTATTTAGCGGTAATTTTGTATGTTTGTGCTTTTGAGAATATTATATTGTAAAATATACACAAGTTTGATATACACATGCATAAATGTATATTACACGAACACTTTTATCCCAAACTAGAATTTTCTCCTGTATTACGATGGGAATTAGACAAGGAAATGACAATTTACAAATATGACTCCCACCCAGGTACAGACGTATTGTGCAAAGTATTCTGTCAGCAATGGGAATCGAATGCACGACCTCTGGCGCTGGATACAACGACCAACCCGCCACAAAGCCATCGAATAAGCCAAATACATAAATACTGAGTGGAAGAATGCAGAAGTAACAAATAATAATTTGTATGTGTTTCGGCCTCCTTGTTGGCCTAGTGGATTGATCATTGGACTCGATAACCAGAGATCGTGAGTTCAAATCCCACTGGGGACCAATATCTTTATACAAGTTGGTCCCGGTCTTATGTATGTATGTAAACGCTTTATTGTACCAAAAACAACAACAATAACAATAATAAAATAGGAATTAAACTGTGTACAAAGGCGGACTTATCCGACTTTGCCTTATGTCTAATCCTTGTTTAATTTCCATAGCATAGGAGAAAATCCTAGTTTGGGATTAGGTACAAGTGTATGTATATTGTATGTAATATTTATTATATTATCTTTATCATATAAGTCCTAATTTATGTGTACATACTTGCTTGCTTGCTTATGCGCAGCGTGATAGGTGTTGAACTATCCTTAATCGACATAAAATCACTCACAGCAACACGGAGGGGAGTCGCTGTACTCAGGCGTTTCCCTCTCCCGCGTAAAAGGTTATCTACGTAGTGAGGGATCGAGTTAAACGACCGTCGGAGTAATGTAGCAGTTATCTATAGTGTTGTGCGATACGTACGTTTGTCGTTCCCTCCCACCTCACCTCATTTCCCGAAGCCCTTTTAGTAGTTCCCTCACTGTAGCGATGTGCGGTATCGATGATGGGTTATGAATTATGACAACAATGTGACAAGTGTGCCCCTCCTCCCCCAGCCCCTCACAGCTAAAAATTCCAGAATGTTGTATATACATTGTATATTGTTTTAGTATATAACCCTAGCCTATAACATTGACTATATACCGTACATTTCTACGATGTATTATTATGTTACTGTTGTACAGTGAAGTATATTTAATTCTATGTTATACACCTGAAGTATTGCTTTAAGCCACTATACTCCGAGCCACTATACTATACAACATCATATACAGCGCCACCACACCGGTCGTGCGGCTTTCTCGTTGCTTCCTTTTTCAGACCATCTAGCTGAGATATCCAACGCTACAACATCAACAAGATCCAGGATTACGTGGAGAGGGAGAGGGCATAGACCTACTATTTAAATTAGATAATGAATTCTGAACACAATCTTCTTTGGAAATGTTTAAAGTTCTGCACGACGTAAAAGTAATTAATCATCTTGACTCGTATTAACAATGTCTTTGTCTGATTCATTTCTTAGATCATTTGGAACAATACTTTGGCATTTTGAAGGAGTCTCACACGGCCGCCGACTGATTTCAAATAAGCTCACTTCTAATATTGCGAGCTTATTAATTTGCGTTCGCTTTTTTTTACTGCAAATAAAATCTAGTTACTTTTAGTTATAGTCTATAAGTAACTGGAACTTTTTAAGTATATGCCCGACTATCCAGAACTATAAAGACTAATTTTGTTCTAGTAAAATATCATTAGGAGGATACTCGGGTACATAGGCACTCAATATTTTTCAGAAGAATTAGAGATAGAGGCATACTAGCATTTCAGGCTTCTACATTTAGCTTCTACATCCTCTACTTCTACGTAGAGGATGTAGCCTTAGGCCAGGCGAACACTAGAATAAGCATGGTATGTAAATTAGATAATTTAGGTATCAAGGAAAGATTTCTTTGATATTTTTTGCCAATCCGCGTGGTCGCCCATGTTTACCATCCACAAAGGCATCAGACTTGAGGACTGAATCCCAAAATACTTGCAGTTTTCATAATCTAAAGACATTTTTTTATACCTGATGTGTTTACGCTTGACCTCAATCATAACGATGGTAAGTGACGATGAGGCCTAAGGTAGGGCGCGCTTACCCAGAAGATGCCTAATCAATCTCTCTTACTTTTAAAAGATCCAAGTTGTACTTATCCGGAAAAATACCGAAGCTGGCAGTTCCATTCCTTAGCAGTTCGCAATGTGAAAGAGGAAGCAAAACGCTTCGTACGCGAGGGTGGTATGTCTACTACATAAGGATAAAGTCCCTCCCCACGCCTGGTAGTCCGGTGACGGAAGAGTGGTGAGGAAATCAAATCGTGCAATTCCTGGGCACACTCCGCATAATGTAACCTGTAGAAAACCGTAAGACAGGCCACAATGCGACGATGTTTGAGGCGCTGTAATTTGATTTACCAGAGCATCGTCGCCAATGAGCCTTCGGGCACGACGCTCAACCACGTCCAGAGCAGCCAGCTGACACTTGGCAGAGCCATCCCAAAGGTGACAGTACTCCATTATAATTACTCATAAAAGAAAAAGAAACACAGTTACAACATTTTATTAAATTACGTTCACATGTAAATTAGTTGCACGAGAAAATTATTCTTCCAACATAGCCAGCACCGCATACAAAACCAAACTCTGACCAAATGTCGAATATAAAACAGTTATATATACAATATATTTATTTATGTAGTTTTAGTACATAGTGGAGTTGAAGTATTTATTTATTTATATTTTTTAACGGGAACTGATCAGCGCGGTAAGAACGAGCGGAACGAGCCTTCAAATCGGTATCCTTAGAAGTCAAGCTTTTTTTGTCGGTCTGAGGAGTGTGACGATTATGTACAGCAGTACTCCAATTGTAAATTTGAAGTATTCTATGAGTTGACGATACCTTCTACCTCGCTGCACCATATTCCCCAAAACCCTCCAATTCGGTCCCCACTGTAATTGGACCGGCAGTCAAGACGGGGTTTCTTACCTTATTTTAATTTGGAACCGGACTGGTGTAAGGCTTATAGATAATTTTTAGTAAAGTTTAGTAGTGTTTCTTTAGAAATGTCATATAATTGTTAAACTTTGCTACGTTGTTTTGTTTTTTATGAGCTAAAGTGGCAAACAGACAGACAGCCTGCCTGATGTTAAGTAGTCACTGTCGCCCACAGACTTGCGGCCCATTAATTAACTAATTAATTAAGCCCTATAAATAAAATATAGGCGGTACAGATGCACGCGTTTAATCGAACAAAGATATTTCGGCAATTATAGAAAGTCACAGTATTGTTGCGGCTATTATTGTCTGGTGTCTACGAAATTATCATCAATCAATCACCTGGCATCACGGGCCGCGCGGGGCGGCGCAGGGCGGGTGGGCGGCGGTGTGCGGGGCGGGCGATGCGCGCGCGCCGGCCGCCAGTCCGCGTCGCGACGTGCCACCCTCGCCACGGTGCACGCGCGTCCGAACCGCGCAACTATGCCTCTATACTCCGATCATATCACCAACATGTATTACAGTGGGACGCCCTCGTACAGTGTACCTTACAGTTATACCAGTTCAGTTCTACCTCTCGGATCCTCGTACAGTGCGTCTTACCTCAACCCCGGCGGGAACTACAGCAAACACTCGTCTCTCGCAGGTTACTCTCGAACACCGTCATCCTCGAGATGGGTGACCAGCAGTGGAAGGAACTACGCTCCAATACTCGGTACGATCTCTGAGAGAGGTACTTCGAGCCCAGTAAGAATAAGCAGCCCAAGAAGGGTTTCGATTCCGAAAAGATCGTACGCTTCTAGTTACACTCCTCGCCCTATCAATATCAACACTGCTGATATTGATGTGTCTCGAAATAAGTATCATCACAAAGCTGACAGTCCTCCCCGTGTGGCGTCATCACCGAAGAGGGAGACTCCGAGTCCAGTTAAAGAAAATGGTCCTTTCATGCCGCGAGTGGATGGAAAACCAGAAACCGGTATTGATTCCTCACCGGGGAATCAACGAAGCACGATAAAACGTGGACGTACTGTAGTCAGACTTCATACAGTAAAGAGGAAAGACAGAGATTCTCCTCGTAAGCCACAAGAAGTAACTAAAGCTAATCAAGATGCTGCTGATGTTGAAGAGAAGGTAGATGAGGATACGGTGCAAAATGAACCGACGGAATCCATAGGTTGGCGAGAAAAGTTATCAGAAGATTTAACTTATAAAGACAAGCGGCAAAAGAAAACGTTAGGAGCGAAACTTGTTGAAAAGTTCATAGTAAAAGATAAAGACAATGATATAGTTAAAGACAAAAGCAAAGAATTAATAAAAAAAGAAGAAGAAACTAAAACTTTGCCTGTAAGCCCTTTATCAATTAGTAAACCTACGCTAAATCGGTCACCAGACAGGCGATGCTCGGTTGAAATGTTGGCAGAACAGGCAAATTTGTTAGATTCACTAATTAGAGGAGAAAACCTCAGTACTGCTACCTTAGATTTAAGTAAAGTTGGTGTCTCTGACCAGTCTAAAGATACAATCGAACCCTCACAATTTGTAAAGAGGAGAAAATCAAACGATAGCCTTTTACAGACAACCAAGTCTGATCACTCATTACATGAAAGTCTAAAATCATTTAAGGATTATAAAGATCCTAAACATTTTTCAAAAAGACGAAGTTTAAGAAAGTCTGCATCTGGTGGCAGTATTCGCAGATTAGATTCCATCACAGAGTTTCCGAGGGAAATTATTCAGTCAGACTTACCAGCTATTGAAGAAAATAGGCTATCAGTAAAGCGAAATAGTGATAACGATAAACCAAAACCGAAATTAAAAACCAAAATTACATCATCGGTAGAAGTATCAGAACCTGCTCCAAAGAGTCCATTGAAATTTAGAGTTGAAAATGTAACTGTCGAAGAAAAACCTCGAATAACTAAAAAAGAAATTACGTTCTTTGCTGAGGTAGATAATGAAATACAAAGAGACAGTACGCCGAGTATTGAAACCATTACTAGTTCGCCTCTAAAAAGTAATATGCGACATAATAAAAACTGTATACTAGTGCCTGAAATTGGCGAACCGGAGTCCCCTGAGCCTGAAGATGGCAATTTTTGGAATAAAATTGGAAAAAGAGAAACAGTTTACTTGATAAAAAGGAAACAATATATTGAAGATAATAGAGAACAGCACAGACGTGCTTTATTTTGGTTTCCAGCAGAAGAAGAACCTGATACTAACAATGACACAGAAATAAATAAAGTTGTAGTATCGGGAAATAATGTTTTACAAGAACATAAAGAAATTGAATATTTTGTAAAAGAAAATACAGATTTAGATGAAAAATCTTCGCTAAATTTGGATGAAACTGATATTCAGGCCGAAGATTGTACCTTAATGACTAAAATATCACAATATAGCGAAAATTCAGAAAAGCTAATTACTCAAGCGGTAGATGAGCAATCAGGAACGATAATCATCCCAGAACCTAATAAAGCAGATATGAAAATAGCGTCTAAAGTTACTGAAAATATAATGACTCAAAAAGGATCAGAAATTAAAAAGGCTAGCAAGAAACCAAAGTGTACAGATAAAATTTGTTCTGAAGTCAACAAATCAATATTAGAAGCAACACCAATTGAAACAAATGTACCAAAAAGTAAAGGCAATAAAATATTAGAAACATACGATTCAGAACAAAATCGCAAAGATAGCGATAAAGATAAAGAAAAATGGTCTCACCTAAAACCCGAGAAGATTACAAACACAAAGATGTCTGACAACAAAATATTAGAAAGCAAAAAAGATATTAATGAATCTAAACACGCATGTGAACAAAGTCCTACAGATAGTGATAAGATACAGACTGATGAAAACGTTGGAATAGTTGCTACTCAAAGCACAGAATATAACTACACTATAAAATCGACAAGTGATAGGATACCGAGTGATACAAATGTTGATACAGTTGCTACTCAGAGTACAGAATATAACTACTCTACAAAACCGGAAGACAAAGCAATTAAAACGAAGGCACCAATAGATGTTGGCACGAAAATTATGGAAGAAAAAACTAATAATAATAGTAATAAAGAAAAAAATAAACCAAAAAAATCTTTGTCACCAAAGCAACCGTTATCGAAAGACAAATTTTACGAATCGAAAATCCCCGAAATCGGCGTAAATAATCAAATGCAAGAAAAAAATATACCAGAACAAATATACAAACCAAAGAAGCCGAATGAAAAAACTGCAAGCAATTTAAATTCTAGTTGTTCTGAAAATTATCTAGAAAATAAGCCAGTAGATAATGTAATACTTTCAGTAAATAAGTCAGAAATAGCAGAAGAAATTGCACAAGATCAGTTTCCTAAAAGCAGTGATGAAGTTAAAAAAACAATTAATGATTTAACTGCGATGTTAGAAGACACTGATATTAACAAATCTTCCATAGGATTGAGTACAAGTAATAAAGACGAATTATATGAATCTAGTGCTAGCGAATTATCGCCCAAAGACGAAACGAAAAAGGAGTCGTTACAAGAATTTGTTGACCCGACAGACATACTACAAAAAGATGAACAAGTTTGCACTAACGTAAGCCGTACAAATGAAACTGTTAATCAAGATGCAACTTCTTCTAATGTTCCTGAGATACCGATAGTGATAGAATCAGTAAACATTCCAAATCAAGATAATGAAAGTACAACTGAACCTTTAGTACAAGACCTTGACAAAGGAGAGGATAAAAAGGCTGAAAATGTTTCTCTAAAAGAGGAAAAGCTTAAAGTGCCCAAACAATGGTCTTCGAGAGGATTAATTAAAAAATCGTCTTCTCCAAGGAGGCCCGTCAAAGAAGAACCGGCTTTAAGACCACTAATTGCCACACCACGTCCACTTCAAAAGAAAAGTCCTCAAGTCATTCATTCATCGAGCTCCTCAGAATCATCTTCCGATGAAGACTCTTCGGATGACGACGACGCTGATGAGTCTGACAATAGTGAAGATTCTGCTGAATTCTTTGAATGCGAAAACAATCCCGACGGCCGCACCTCTACTGGATCTAACGACTCTGGTTTCGATTCTTCTGCGCCAACTTCGCCTGCCGGCTTCGTCCAAATAAAGAAAGGTAAGGCCAATTACGAATGCTTTCTACAGAACAGACACTACATAGAACATGCTTTACTAACAACACTGACTTGATCCTATGATAAATCACTAATATGTACATAATTCCTCACTATGCACGACTGCTTTGCACGGCTTCAGGCGGTTAACGATACAGTACAGTATACAGTATACAGTACCTATAAGCGGAGACAATCCTATAGCCGCGCGATATTTCGTTATTTTGTTTTAGACTGTGATGTAAACTGCCATCGAAAGTGTGAAAAATTGACAGCGAACTTGTGTGGAGTGAACCAACGTCTTCTGGTGGAAGCCTTGGCGTGTCGATCTGCATCAAAAAGAGGTGGGTATGTAAATCCAGAAAGAAAGTTCGATTCAAAATTTATTAGTAGTCACGTCACTTTATCATGTGAACGAAATATCAGGAACGGGCGTCAGAACAACGTCAGAGATGCCCTGACCAAAATAAAAGTCATGTTTTATTGGCTAGGTATCGTCTGTAACGGCTATTATTAGTCTAAAATATATTTCACAAAATTATGAACAGAACATCAGTAAAACCTGTTAACAACGAATTATTTTCTTTATAAGTTTCTAGTTAGGCGGAAAAATATATGAGAGCTTAAAATCTCAAGTTTCACTTAAGAACTTAAATTTTACATTTGGTAGCATAAATATAGGTGCATAGATACAATAATTTAGAGGTAGCAATTTCGATAGTAAACTAAATCACAAAAGCACAATCACATTAGAAATTGTGCGTATTTGTTTATGTTCACGAGTGGATAGTTGCGTGGGAGGGTGGACGATGCGGTTTCTGGTGTTTGGACAACGGCCAATCACTCGCCGCTCACCTGTACAGAATTAATAGCACCAATTGCTGCTGAAATTAACATAAAGAGATAGTGACATCACAAAGTTTATAAATACATACATACAATCCCGCTTAAGAAACTGGGATAGTCTATTTGTATGATGTCCATTAATCATTGTTATAATCCTAATCACTTATATACGAGTAGGATGAGATCAAAACTAAAATCTATTGATTATAGTTTGTTAGAACTGGCACAGCCGCCTACCTCTATAAACTTTTTTGTAATGTAAGGTGGATCTATCGATCCATATACCGTTATGAAAGAAGTAGTTTTTTTTAAGTCTAGTTTTTTGGGAGTAAATAAAATTCATTATAATCTTTTGTTCCCAAGGGAAAATAGGAATTTCAGTGTACTTCGAAGATCATTCGATAATCTGTCTAAAGCGATGATACAGTTCCGGGTTAGTTGTTTCTTGCTGATTTACCTATTGACAGTTTTCCCTTTCCACCTCCTCAGTTTAATTGACGTCGTCAAGCAAAACGTTGACCTTCCACAATTTCTATTTTCGACATCATTTGGTGTGTAGAACTTCCGCAAGAATTCTCTATCTTCTTGTTTTTGATTCTAAGATTCTCTCTCCCTTTTATACAAAAAAATCTTTATAATAAAGCCATGTAAGTCACTCTTATTTGTCCCGGAAGTATCAGTGGCCAAATTTTTTCCGATTGTAGTATACCTTTATTTACGAACGATCAATCATCGATTGAAGGATTGGTGCCAGCTCCCGTGACTAACCGATCTATGGTCAATAGAATCGTAGATTATTTGGCCTGACATCAAACGTCAATGCACGTATTTTTATTCGCGAACCCGGCAGCCAATTCTAAGGCCACGTACCTATAAGTTTTTTGTCTTCTAAAATGCTACTACAGCCATCGTTAATTAGCGGAGAACTGTTGTTTCCGATTAATGATGATGTCTGGTACCACACATCATTATTTAGTTTCTCGTATCATCTTTCCAGTTAATGTAAACAGGGTGGGTCTAAAGTAATTGCTTCATAGTTTATTATTTTATCACATTGTTAATGTTAAAACAGTAAATAACACCTATTCTACGAGACCGAAATTTTACAAAAAGTTTGTAAAATTAATATATATATATATAGCCCACATTTCTAAAAGAAAGGTAATAAAATTGAAAAAGTATTTTGATAGTACTATCTGAAAACATTCTTGGAACAAACTCGTCATCAAAATTACGACCGACAGAATCTTCTGTTGTGTGAATCCAAATGAGACAATGACATGCACACGGTACATACGAGTATCTAAAATTAAGTAACTACCTACTCTTTTTCACAATACCTACACGTTTCTCTGTTCTTTTTCCCAGCGGGTGATTCATAGATAGTTTTCATTTTCTTTTGTTTTCTGGGTTTTATGTTTTGTAAGTTGCCAGAAGTATTACCATTTAGGTATAATAGAAAATAGATAACATCAGGAAAGATACTGTAAGTAATTATAATTAGTAATTAAAAGATATTTAAAGGTAGTTTTATGATACATGTTTCGTCTCCTGGTACCAGAACTGTGAATTATTATTATTTAGTTTGACTCAGATACAAGATTATATAATATTACATAAAAGAATTCACTCCAGAATACGAACAATGACTTGATATGAATGAAGATAAAACACAACATCTACAATTAAAAGACTGCGCAACTACTCTACTCGACAAACTAAATTCACCAGACACAGAAATATACTAGAGTTTGTAAAAAAAATATAAATTAATTAAGTAATTTGTAAAAAAAGACCGGATTACTTAGTAATATATACGCAGGTGGAGACAGTCCCGGGACGTCGTCAGGCACTGCGCCTGCGCTTAACGACGCCACCGACGTACTAGAACAGGAGCTTGGTGAGCAAATGATATCATAACTTTATCTTTTTCTAGCCTGGACCACCTTTTGTCTTAGTCAAGTAGAATTTTGAGTTTATTCCACCTTACTAATACGGTTCCGGCTACGCTACAGTACCTAATATAAACACGGCGTCATTTTGGATTATAAATCTTTAGGATAACGATAAGTATCATTATAAACATTAAATTAGATTCTTATTATGAGTTTCGTTGCCTTAGTATCTTGATCAATGGACTTGAACGCTAGAGGTCGAAGTTGATTCCGGTCTGGATGTTATACTTTTAAACTGTCCTATACTTGTTTAATTACCATAGCACAGAAGAAAATCTCAATTTGGGATCACACAAATTTGTGTATATATACAAGTATGTAAATATTACTATTTATGTAAAAAAAATCTCGTAGTTCGTCTGAATCAAATTTAAAGATTTTAAAAGAGGTTCGCAAACAGTGTGATTTTAATCATCAACTGTAAGTAGGTACAGTCAAGTGCATAAATATGTATCCCAAGAATGGTTTCACAAACATACTTACTTGTATTTAAAAAAAGTTTATTATAAACACAAATGGTTCTTATAAACATATACAAATTTTCAATAACATGGATACGTAAGTTTTTTTTTGTATTTACAAATAAATATTGGAAAAATTAAATATAAATAATTTAGTATATCATCAGCGATATTTCATGAATCCAATAATAGATAGGAATTATTTTACGCCTCATTGCTTAGTGCCCTGGCCACTGGACTCAAACGCCAGAGGGCGTGGGTTCGATTCCCACTGGGGGCCTAACAACTTTGGCCTAATAACTAAAAAAAATGGTAGATGCATATTTGTACACTTGAATGTACTTAATATACAACTGAGACAAAAACAGTGCTTTGTGGCAACAAACAATAAAACCAGTCAAGCCACGTAAACACCGCAGTAGCCGAAACTATATTACGTAAGATGTGTTTTCATTTCTACTCTCCAACAGTCTGGAGTCTCAACACGTCTCACCTTTGTTTTTATAGGCCACAAAGTCTGTCTTCTTGTTCTTCTTGGCATGTTCTATTTGTGTTGCTTTTTTTTAGACCGTGTGATGTAATTTGCTTAGTTTGCGCCACTAACATACACGATTTCAGTTCTATCCACACAGTTTTTGTGTTCGCTTCAAATCATTTTTATTCGTTGGTTTTATGTTAAAAGTAAGAAGTATATTAAAAATGTCTAACTAAATATTATGTTCTATTGTGGTGTGGGTTATTTCTTTTGTTCCAATAACAAACCACTCAATAGTTTCTATTTCTAGAACCTTTTTACTTTACAGCAGATAAACAATAAATTGTGTTATGTTCCGACACAATTGGCAAAAAGCGAATTTCGAAAGCTTCTTAAAATAGCGATGCTGAAAGCGGCCGAGTGTGCGCTGAAATCGCTGAATTGCACGCACGTCCCATTTCGCATTGCGATGTTCCGCATTCCAGGGTTCCAAAGATATTACCACTTCACAAATTATAATAAATCGACCCAAAACGCAAGTTTACAGTCCAAAATAATAGTAAAGTAGGGTGCGTTCTAAATTCTTGTTTTTAAATTAGGTGGAATAAGCAAAATATCATAAAAAAATTGCACGGATCATAAAAGTCACGTGTAACACAAAATAGGACACTGGATGGCGCACGAGCTACAAACGATTTTTTTAAAACCAAATACCTTCACATTGTTTTTTTTTAATTAAACGATACCTTTATATTGTTTGTTGCGCGAGTACGAGTATTATGCTTGTGATTATTGCTATAGGTATTGTGATTATACCTTAGTGGTGGAGAAAATGTAACTGAATTACAAATTACATGACGTCCAAAATTACGGTGCGGTAGACCTAATACACCTAGAGCAAATCACCTGGGTGAATTGAAATCACATGTAGTAGAATTGCTCAAGTACCTAACTGATAATTAGCAGTAATTAGTAATTGCAATTACACAAGTACTTAAATCTTTAACTGATGGTAACTGGCATTTTTTTTAATTACAAGTGGTGACCAGGCCGCTCGTTCACGAGTGCTTCTTCGTGGTCCCATCCCACTACTTTAACCTATTGGGGAATCTACGAGGAAAGCGATTTTACTGCGACATTATAATTTGTAGCTTTAGTTAATTAAACTGTAGATAGATATTGCCAGAAGTATTTAACAGTATATGCAAGGGCGCTAATTATTCCAACAATGTTTACACAGAGAGCGACTTCCAAAAAACTAATTAGTGTGGGTATGACTCGAGATAGGCGCAACACACAATTATGATTGACGGTGTGACGACGCATTTCTTGGCACAATACGCATTTCTCTCAAACTCTTTGAAGGAGATAAAGTATTCAAAAGAAAAGAGATGATAAATAAATACCTTAAAAGTTTGCAAACTTTGTTGAGAGGAACGTTAGTGTGGTAACTACCATTGATCTCAGGGGAAGACACCGTAGCTTATAAAGATGAAATCAGCAACTAAAATCGCAAATTGCAAACAGATCCTTCGCTTTTACTATTATAAGGAGTTTTGTGCGGTAACCTCACGCAGTACCTACATCTGATTCTTGAATGGATTGACTTCTTGTTGCTATAGTAAAACAGTTTTATTTAATTTGCATCACAGTTAGAGACTGATGAGTTTTAACACAACCAACTTTATGACAAATTTTATCACCCGAAACGTAAACAAAGCCAAAGTGTCCTCAAATTTCATGAAGTTGGCAGCAATTGACTTTCCAGAAATATGGTGCATCATATGAACAGGAAGACGTAGAAAATGGATACGCGGGAAGGAGATTTGCCAAAAGTGAATATTTTTTCAAACTGTGATATGTTTTCTTGAGTATTTTCTACCATATTACAATTACCATAAAGCTTGTTATAAGCATTTATGAGAACAATACCGTAAACAAACAATACATGGTACAGCCAAGTCCGCGTTGGTGTGGTGTGGTATCTGGAACAGAACGATATTCCCAGTTTTTTTGGTTCCTGTAAATGTCGTGTCAGGCCAGTAAATATGAATCCAGATAATACGGGCAGTCGCATCGTACATCGGTACATACTTATTCTAGTACTAAAACTACGCGTGGAAATAAGCTACGCGTATTTATCTAAAAATAGTTCCGTGATTGGCCGTGCAATGAACCTAATAGAATCACCAATGTTATTAACTATGATTTAGGAGTTAATAAACTAAATGTTACACCAACAACGTATGTACCTACTAAGTAACCTTCGCTCATCTGCTACATGTAGAAAACGAAAACAGAACTTTGGCTAGATTATTGGTAAGAGTTTATTGGTAAGAGTTGACTGTCGATGGGGCAGACGAGTTCTGGACTGGAGACCGCGGACCGGCGCGCGCAGGGTCGGACGCCCCGCCGGCAGATGAACCGACGACCTGAAGAAGGTGGCCGGAAGCGATTGGATGCGGAGGGCGGAGGACAGGGTGTGGTGGCGTTCATTGGGGAAGGCCTATGTGCAACAGTGGACGTCTAAGGGCTGATATGATGATGATGATAATTGGTAAGAGTTGTATCAACCAATCATGGTTACGAAAGAGGAGAACAACGTGTAAGATGGATTTTTGATACAACTCTTACCAATAATCTAGCCAAAGTTCTGTGGCAGCCTTATATAATCTAATCCAGCTCCTCACTAAAATCCAATTCAATGTGATATTTCATTTTATAACAGACAGATTCGTTTTCTATATGTAGCAGATGAGCGAAGGTTACTTAGTAGGTACATACGTTGTTGGTGTAACATTTAATTTATTAACTCCTAAATCATAAAAGGTAAAGTGAGTAGCTATACTGCCTAGTTTGGGATTAGACAAGTGTACGTATATGTATATATATGTAATATTTATTTATTTAAAATATACTACAGTTTTTATACTAAGTATGTTATGTGCTTATGTGCATCACGTGCTAAATATCGAGCGATCCCACCGCCTACGGTAGCGCCCGCAACGGCATGCCAATAAATTAATTGCAGCTATTATTTATCCGGACGAGCGAACACAACTAGAATAATATAATTTAATGCCCCATTAGCGTATACAAACAGTTACTATAGTATACAATATATCGTAAGGTGAATTATTGTTACAATGAACCATTTAAAGTGAACTATGAGACTAAACATAGACATTTAGACATTTAGACATTTATTTATTTATTTAAAATATTGAAACATTACAGATTATTATTCCATTGCGTTACAATAATTTTTAAGCGATAGATATTGTTCATTTATAGTTTTTAATACAGTTTATGATGATAGACCAGTTACATATTTATTTGAAAATTGTATTTTTGATGATGTTTATAGACATAAATTACGGTTATATAAATGTATTGTAAAACTAGCTTGATTAAGAAATTGGCAATAACTACGTAACTACTATTTTATATAAAGAGGGGTATTTTTCTCACGTGTGGCGGCGGCTGCGTAGCAATCAATTAAAATAAACAATATTCAGCTACGAATGCTACGACGACATAGCGTAGCACATTCCAACAATTAATTGTTATGTGTTTATCTGTATAGCTGGTTATTTGATTTCGAGTTATAAGTGTACTAGTAGGTATCTGTTCAAGATAAGTTCAAAAGATACTTGAGTTTTCAATATTTCGATATTACATTAGGATTTCTAATTTTGATGTTATATGACATTTAGCGTAACAATGTCTACATTACATATTGCTGTTCGCCACATGAATAAAGTCTTTTAAGGAATGAGTAGGTAATTTGTATCGTTTAAACCGAAGTCTTAACTTTTTAAGGAAGTCAAAGTCCGATTTATTCTGCCGAATTTCTGTATTATTGCCCCAAAATACCAATAACCTTGATATTGTCCGTTAGCTAATATTTTTAGCGGGCGTCGTCGCGATCTCAGCCGAGGTGAACCAGAATTAATATGTCACATGTGTTGCGAGCACGCATAATTATTATGTCATAGTGTAGCGTAAAATTGAACTTGAAATATGCGCACGACCTCCGAGCAATCTGACAATTTCTTTAACAATTCGTTAGCATTAACAGATTACTGGAACCTAAACAAACACGTGCAGAAAAACGAATCGTTAGAATCAGGTAAAATGGTAGGTAACGAGTTCAGAAGTTCTCCCTAGCTTTCAAATTATTTTCTTCTATTAACTTGTCTGGGTTTCAAGCTAGCAAAGTCATTTTTCTAAGGCGTCGCCTTCCTTCACTGGTATAGTGGGCGTGTTGTTACTAGTGTACTACCCTAGTGTACTATCGCTCCTGTAGTTGCGGTGGACATCGCATTGTACTCCGCCCCACAACACACTTTCACTCCCACTTATAATAGGGGGCCAGGTATACCCGGCGACACGTTGACCCTGTGGGATCTTTTGTGTCCGTCCCTTTGTCTGTACTGTGCATCCATCCCCCATAGTCAGCTGCATAAAAACTAATATGCAGCTAAGGGGCAGAAGGCTGTAGTCCTTGGGTTCAGGGTAAGCCACGCCCGCTTACATACTTTCTGAAACTAAACATTTCATTTACTACCGGACGCGTTTAATAACTTCGCGATATCTTTTTGTTATTAATGCCTTTAGAATATTAATAATTTTTTTTTAAATTTGTTTAGTAGTACATTCTTTTTAATATTACTCGTAACGTCAGGTTCCTCGGGGCCTTCTCGGGCCGTGGGCCCCTGACATTTTGCCGATCCTGCCCCACCCTATTGTTACTCCACTGAGATCAGTGGCAAATGATCACATTCTCCACGTCCATATTTCCCCACTAGGGAGATACCTACACATGTGCTCTTGATGTGACAATGAGTAAAGTGACCGACCTGACAATGTCAAAAATAAGGATCTCTAAGTGTCAGTGCCCAATGGCACTAAATGAAGGGTGTTTACGATTTAAATCTAGATACGTAAGACGAGAAAAGCCAAGGCACTTGTGCCAATATATCATATCTCACGAATTTAACGAGAGCAAAATCGTCTAATAATAATCGTCTATAGTATAATCTTTCAAGAAACCAGCTAGTAATGAAACGTGGTAATATGTTAATATATTTTTACTGCTTAGGTAGACTACTTATATTTGAATTTATGAAAATAACGTCTGAAATAACCCACACCTGTCTTATTGCTTTAATTATAGAATGTATATTGTTTTCTTTTTCGTTTTAGCTCGATTTTGATTTCTGTGTTTTATGTATAGCACTTGGCATTAATATTTCCTATTTGTAAAGGCAAGTGCATCCTACTCATTTAATGCAATTCATGGTCTCAGAATCGCTAATTCTTTATGTACTCGTATCAATGATAATTGATTGTAAATTAATATCATGCATTTTGTTGATCAATGTATTTATTTCCTTCTTTTTAAATACCATAATTGTTGTTATTTTTATATTAATCTATCTTTTATAAACTAGGACTATTCTTTAGTTGCACGTAAATCCTGTCGGATTCATCTATCAGTCTTTTCAACTTTTTAATAATACATCTTCTGTTTTATAATATTATATCTCAAATGTATTTTCTATTAACAATTGTATTATGCATCTAACTAAAGACTTTTATTTTTATGACTAAAGTCAGGTGCACCTATTTCTATTGTTCCTAACAGCACTGTAAATGTTTCACAGAGCAATCGACTGCGTACGGCCTGTTCCGCAAGACCGGGAGGTTCACCCCACCAGCCCGAACCATACCTCGCTTTAGGAAGTATACTATTGAGGACTTCAACTTTATCAAGGTGCTGGGAAAAGGCAGCTTTGGGAAGGTAAGAGTCACTCACACATCTCTTTTTGTAAACGTATGTATGTAAAAAGTTTTTGCTAAAATAATATATCAATGAAAAATTTTACTTCACTATAATAAATACCCTATGTGTTTACATGTATTTTACAAATAGTTCGATTTACACAACATGTGTTTTATATAGTCACTATGTTAAATGGCCACGCTGAACTATCACGTGACCCAGCGACGCCATTATCGGCAAAACTAAAAAAAAATTGGCAATTGTTTTGTATTTATGTTTAAATGAGCTAAACTTGTATCATCTCATTTACCACCCTTCGCGCGGTAGCAATACCGTGATATTTCTAACTTATCCACTATTTATGGGGACTGTAACCGTCGTATATGACGTCTATACTCACATATACTTGATTTCAGTAAATATATATACCATTTACCTATATTTAACTGTGTCATCTATCTATAAATAGAATTAATAATAGTTTTATCAATAAAACAGTATAAACAAGTCTGCCTTTGTACAGACTTGTAACTATTTGATTGATATTTTGAAAAATCTCTTTCATATGTATAAATAACATGCTCTTTAAAATCAAAGCCATTTCTTTCTATTTAAGAGCGACTAATTTTCATCTAAAAGTTAATTTATTGACCTTCATGGAATGTTCTGGAACAACTCTGATGTTCCTGTACTTAAAATCCAATACAAAATCCAGATTCAATTCATGTTGAAGTATATTGATTTTAACTAATATAAGGTTCAAAATATTAGTGGTTAAATTTAATTCGTTAGCAAACTTCTAAAAGCACGGTATCTTAAGTTTTCTAAATCTCGAACGAGACGGTGTCAAATAAACAATCATATTTATGTTTCGAAATAGTAAAGTAAAGAAACTTAACTTCTATGCTGAAAAAATATTTGACGCCAATGCTTTTGATAAACGGCCATAAAGAGATCACCACACTGATACATTTGATATTATATATTATGTATGAAAAGTAAACAACTTTGCTTAGATGAAATACGAAAATGAAAATATGAAATGAATTAGTTTCATAACAAGGTCATTAAGTTATGCTGAACAGATATAATCGTTATGAACAGATACCGAAATAAAATGTTTTAGGGAATAAAACGGTTTCATCAACACACTGAGATGTATAACAATATTGAAATAACTAATTATTTATTATAATAATAATTTTCATAATAATGTAGTTGTAAATTGAGGAGTTTTGTGTGATACGATGCGATGAAGAATGTATAAGCGTTTGATGTGAAATGACCGTTAAGTCTTTCAGACCAGTAAAATATTTATTAGTGTTAGTGTTAAAATGTTTTAATTACCGATTAAAACAAGTAAATTTTTTTCTTGTGTTTTAAATCATGCCAACTCTCTATAATAAAAGCCGCAGTGGTAATCATAAAATCCTAGAAGATTTAAATTAGAGGTAGGATTAGATCGCGGCTGGTTGTGGAAGGGGAAGGTTGAGATTCAGTTCATTTTCCTTCAGTTGTTTTTGTCTTAAATGAACATAAACTTTAATAAGTTTTGTATAACTTTGCAATTATGAAGACTCATACCTAGCTGTGATGAATCCACAAAAAATAAGAAACGAGCACGCAAAAGGGTTAAAATAAATTTGTTTATCCGATAGCAATTAACATTGTTTTCCCACTCTGACCCAAATGTACTGAGCGAACAGAGTGCCAAGCCCACGTCGCAAGCGGTCTCCGTTTTAAAAATGGCACCATGCTGCTGTTCAATCACATTTTGCATTCTTTGCAGACTGTTATGAAAGCTATAAATAATAATTACATTTACGAGTGTTTATTGATTATATTGTCTGTATTATCTCGTTGTCTTTGTTTTGGGCGGTTATTACGTCGAACGAGGTAGAGGGTAGAAGGTCCTGGTATAAGCGTTTTATCTATGTTTTGTGATGTCCTTGTCTTATATACATATAGTACAGGGGATTCTAGTTTAAACAAGTTATACCTACATATTGTTGAGCTGGAGGCTGTATCAGAGTCTTGCTGCGTTGTATGGTTGCGTATACGTGATGAGGTTAGGATGCCGCCAAATAACACAATTCACTTGATGTACTTTGTTTATCTATATTTCCTCAAGAAATACAATACACTAACAATAAAGGATTAACCAGATAATATTAGATTGGATTATGAAAGATTAGACACAACAGAGATTACAATGGTTGACGTGCAGGAAAAAAGACGAATAGAATGGAAGGAGATGCAAGTGTTGTTACATTCAAAAACTATTAAAAAATTGACATCTACATAATGGCAACATTCTAAAGCCCACATACATGTTCAACACATATTACGGTAGTGTTATTTATTTATCAATGTATTGTCTAAAATATTAAATGCCTTGTAACGAAAACGCAATGCAACAGGTTAAGAAGCCGCTATTGGTCTCTACAGCTACATCGAAAGAGTAATCCATTTAATTAAACGAAGTCTCAGGTTTCCTCGTGATGTTTTTCTTTGCTCACAACAACATTTAGTGTTCTGTGACTATACTGTAATGCATCCATTACGAACTCCCCTAAACCTAGATACTTATTACAAGAAAAACATAAAC
This sequence comes from Esperia sulphurella, assembly GCA_947086405.1. Lineage (NCBI taxonomy): Eukaryota > Metazoa > Arthropoda > Insecta > Lepidoptera > Oecophoridae > Esperia > Esperia sulphurella. Next base: position 12,418,306 of record OX352264.1, read on the forward strand.
AGCGACCCAAACTAGAAGAACCTGTATTTAGGGATTCGTTACCTAACGACTCGTTTTTTTAAGAAATTGAGATGCTTGAAAACCCGCCCATTGTGTAACGATGTACATAATGTAATTATTCTTATAGTTTTTCTGAAATACCTCAGTAAAGAATTGTTTTCATGGAATTTCCATAAGTTTACCAAATTCCAGATCAAAATCAACGTTACAAGGGTATCCGTTTTGACGGATCCCTTAATATGACTCCCCAAAACCAGTGAACCTGTGAACGGTCAACGCGTTCTAAATTCTTTTACTTAGTAACCAAGTTTCTGGAATTTTAAGTATTTTAGCTACTGGAAAATTTTAGGCATATTTTCTCCCATAGTAGAGCACTATAAGCGAGTACCGTACGTACGTCACGTTTAGATCTTAATCAGACCTACGGAAATCTCCTTCAAACAATTAATTTGTAAAGTATAAGCAAACTCGCCGTCCAGAAATAGTCCATGAGAAAAAAAAAACGAGAGATTTTGCCAAGAAAATATAGTTTTCGCATACGTATAGTACAGATATGCGTTAGACTGCCGCCGTGACGTGACAAATATTTGAGATGAGTGGTCGGGTGGTGAAAGACACGTCTATACTAAAAGTGTGACAAGCACTCATTTTTAGCGCACTTAAATTAAAAAGAAAAATTACCTTTAGATTTAAAAAATATATAATGTCAACAACTTTCAGCAACGTTTATAATGTTAGCAATTTTCAACTGTATAAAATAACCGCCTAGCAAACTAGAATTACTTGTACTAAGGGAATTAGAAAAAGATAAAGATAATAAATATTTAACTTTCATAACAGACTCAAATTGTACAGTTGACAGTCCCAGTCCATTCGAAGCCACGACTTCTGGCGCTAGAGATAAACCCCAACGAGGCGGTCAAGAGGACAAAACTAAATACCTGCCAATAACATGTCGTTTTTGGGAACATAACACTAGCGGATGTCCCGGGTTACATCAGTAGTTACAGACGAGAATTGTGTCAAACTGTGAGGAAATAAAATTAAAATAGTTTAACTACCTGTGCATGGGCGAGAATAGATCGAACGAAAGTGGGTCACTGAAACCTATCCGCCTACTTCGCTTCTCAGTGACAATTAGAGAATAAGTTCCAAGAATCTCGAATTAACTTGTCAGTTACAGCGATGATGAATAAAATAATTATGACAAGCTTTTATTTTAAACTCGCTTTTTACTTCATTCGGCTTTAGGCGATTTTTACTTTAGGCGGTTTACTTTCCCATGGTAAAATTAGCCGATACTCGTATGTATGTAGAACAAAACGGTATTTTAATAAATTTCTAAATCGGTTAGGTTGTTCTAGAGATAAACTGAAAAGAACTTACAAACTTTATCTCTAAATGATCTGCAGAGCGGTTCAATAGACAAATAAAAAAAATATAAACATACAAATATTTTTTTTATATTTCATTGTAGAAAATCTTGGACGAAAAGTATAACGTATATGCATGTACATGAAAAACCAAAAAATATTTTGACGTCCCAAAAGTGGTAGACGAAAAGTTGTATATTCGATGCGGAATATACAATTTTGATAAGCACGACTTATTATGATCGCTACAGGTATTTTGTTACAACCTGTATTAGTGTACCTACGACCCCACGGTAAGACATATTAAATCTCACGGTAAGGCATACTACATATTACGGTATGGCATAGTAAATTTCTTGGTAAAGCCGCCTAAATCTCACGGTAAGTAACTAGCAAGGCATTAACTAGATATCACGGCAAGTCACTGACTAGATCTCACGACAAATTACTACTAGACCTCACGGCAAAGCACTAATTAGATCTCACGGAAAGGCCATAAACTAGACATCACGACTCACTAACTAAGCTCACCGCACGCCATTAGTTATTTGCCTCTTTGAGACATAAATAAATTCTAAATATTTTGACAGAGTGACGATTAAACTAAAATAAATATATTCGCTACGGGGACAAATGATAAATATATCACTACCATATGACGCATTTGGAACTTCAAAGCCAGAGGATGTCACCTAAAATCATTGGTCTTGGCGGGGTATGAGGACGATGAACTTATACTAGATCTACTCGTGGCTTTTCGCCCTCCTGGAACGATACCCACGGTTAGTCTACATACGTCAAATGCATACATACAAACCGTGTGATTTAGAATAGGGCTTAGAATAGGGCCACCCCCAATCTTCCATGGGTGTCATCAAGGCGACTGAGGGGCTGCACCAGGGATGGGCAGCAGCGTTCTTCTGTGTATAGTAAGATCATTACTGCGCTCACCAATCCGCCTGCCAAGCGAGGTGATTATGGAAAATCCCCAATAGAGAGTCCACTAAAAGCGGAAGAAAGTTTTATGTTCAGCAGTGGACGTATTGCGGCTGATGACGATACATACACTATACATACATACATACATACATACATACATACATACATACATACATACATACATACATACATACATACATACATATATACATACATACATACATACATACATACATACATACATACATACATACATACATACATACATACATACATACATACATACATACATACGAGGGGCGTTCAAAATATTCTCGGTATTGATATCTTACAACCTCGTTTTGAATTTGTTTTGTTACTGGCTGCTAAGGTTCATTCGTTGACTAAAAAAAAAAGTATAATTCAAATTCAAATTCAAATATTCAAACCGAGATGTTTTTTTGTTTTTCTGCAATTTCTGAACAAACATGAACACTATGAGTGAATTAACAATGTTAACGAAATTAGAACATCGTTCCGTCATAAAATTCTTGACAAAACAGGGTAAAAATCAAAAAACCATAAAAGAGGAAATGGATTGTGTTTACCGTGAGTCTGCTCCTTCTTTATCTACCATTCAAAAGTGGTCAAGCGAATTCAAACGTGGCAGGGAGAGTATAAAGATGACCCTAGACCTGGCCGGCCTGTAGTAGCTACTTCACAAGAAAATATTGATCAGGTGGAAAACCTTATATTGGAAGATGGTCGAGTGAAGATAAAATCAATAGCTCAAGTAACCAATCTTTCTATTGGTACCGTACATGATATTATCCATGACCATCTTAATATGTCAAAAGTGAGTGCAAGATGGGTTCCGCGAATGCTGACTCGGCTTCAAAAAGATATGCGTGCAGCTTGTTGTTCCGATTTTATTGACCTGTGTGGCGAAAATCCTGATGAGGTGCTGCAAAAGATAGTTACTGGAGATGAAACCTGGGTTCATCATTATGACCCAGAGAGTAAACAGGAGTTCATGCAGTGGCACATTAAGGGTTCAGCTCATCCCAAGAAGTTCAAGGTCGTCCCTTCCGCTGGCATGGTTATGGCAACAATATTTTGGGATTGTGAAGGAGTATTGTTAATCGATTATAAAGAAAAAGGTGTAAATATCACAGGACAGTACTACGCAAACATTCTACGTCAATTAAGGGATGCAATCAAAGAAAAGAGGCGAGGAAAGTTAACCAAAGGTGTTCTGCTTCTGCATGACAACGCCCCTGTCCATACTGCTCATATTGCCAAGGCTGCTGCTGAATGTGGGTTTGGAACTATAACTCATCCACCGTATAGTCCGGACTTAGACCCCAGCGACTTCTTTTTGTTCCCCAATCTCAAAAAGGATCTGCGTGGAAATCGATTTTCTGACGATGAAGCGTTGAAGGCGGCAGTGGACGAGCATTTTTACACCAAGGATAAAAAATATTATTATGAGGGATTAAAAAAAATAATTGATCGATCTTTTAAGTGTTAATACACTTAAAAGATCGATCAATTATTTTTTTATTTTTCAATATACTCCCCCCCTATGTTAATACATAGGGGGGTAGTATATTGAAAAATAAAAATATCTAACTTTTCGTACTTGTTTGTCTTCATTCGAATACCGAGAATATTTTGAACGCCCCTCGTACATACATACATACATACATACATACATACATACATACATACATACATACATACATACATACATACATACATACATACATACATACATACATACATACATACATACATACATACATACATACATACATACATACATACACACATATATGTACCAACCGTAGTTAACGTCGCAGGCGTAGGTAAACTACCCACACGGGTACGGAGTAGTTTCCTGCAGCAAATACAGCCTACGAGTATGTCCAATTGTCCATGTACTTAGAACAAAACAGCATTCTATTGTAAAACATTTTGTATGCTCCTTTACGACAATACGCTAATTACAATATCAAAAATGGCTATACAAAACGTACAACGTGATCATCTACGAGTATATCAGTACCACCAAACGATGCAATAATAATTCATTGTTAAACCCTTTTTCGGCGCTATGAAACTTAACAAATTTTAATGGCCCAATCAAACATAAATAATATCAGTTTTTTTTATTATTGATGGGTTGCGCTTGACCCCAATCTCACCTTATGGTAAGTGATGATGAGGCCTAAGGTGGAGCGCGCTTACCCAGAAGATGCATATTCACTCTTTCTTTAAAAAGATCCAGATTGTACTTGTCCGGAAATACCCAAGCTGGTAGGGAGTTCCATTCCTTAGCAGTTCGCTACATGAAAGTGGAAGCAAAACGCTTCGTGCGTGAGCGTGGTATGTCTACTACATAAGGATGAAGTCCCTCACCACGCCTGGTAGTCCGGTGATTATTTATTTATTTATTTAATTTATTAATCGTATAAAATAAAACATTTTCTTACAAAAATTGTCCCCCAAAACCGTCTAGACGGTTTGACTGGGGGATCATAGTCTCCTTATGTTTAATTAAAATTAATAATTAAATATGATGGAGTTAAATGCTTTCCAACAAATAATTTTTCAGCATTGGAAGGGGGATGGGATTACATTTGAGAATTTCAATTGATAATCAAGTTTTATTTTCATTACAAACAATTTATCCAGCTAAGACAATGTTTAGCATGTATTTATTTGTTATTTGTGTCGTAAATACAATACAAATTAAAACCAAACTTTTATATTTACTAAATTAAGGTTCAAGGTATATCTAGTATTTTTTGTAAGTCAATAGTGCAAGAGAATGAATTACTATTTACGTTAATTTGTCTGTATAGTTTATGCTCGCGGCTTCGCTAATGTTTTTATAAATCACCAGCCGTCGGTCTGCGATTTCCTCCACGTTGAATTTCAATTCCTTATGCACCTTAGGGGTGAAATTTCAAAAAATCCTTTCTTAGTTATCACTAGATGTGCCTGCGGACTCCGACCCCGCTCCCCGCTACCACCTTTTTCTCCCTCTACTTTCCCCCTGCACTTCCATGACGATTTTCCTCACCCCTCCCCTTTTTTCTCCCGCCCCACGAATTCCGTCGAACATTCCACCCTACAGTTATTTGTTGTGTACTAATGCAGTGTATGCGAGTTTTCGAAAACTATAAATCTAAATGTGTTCTATTACTAATCCTTGAATCGCAATTTTTTTGCAAATATCTCCAATGTCAGACACGCAAAGTTTACGTTTTTATCAGGGTTAGATAAACAACAGTTTTTTAAAATATAAAACATTTATATTTTAAAAAAACTGTTTTAAACCATGTTTTAAACAGTTTTAAACAATAAAAAACATGTTTTAAACACTTTGTTTAAAACATGCCAACCCTGGTTTTTATTTATAAGATTTGAGAAACCTCTACGGAAAGTTTCTAGACCCAGCGGTTTAGCTGTGGCTTCGCTCTTGCTATTCGGTTCAAGGCATTTGATTAAAAGCTCTATAACGTAGCAAATCAATCAGTGTCTACAGTATAGACATGTGTATGGTATAGACTGTACCGTGTCAGAACTCAGATACATAGGTGACCGTAACCTCAGCCCGTGGCACATTGCCATTTGCAGCTTCGTAGCGCTCTGGTTCACCTGCCACGCTGTAGCATTTGCAGTAGGTACGTGCGTCTATTATTAGTGCCTACATCACCTACTGGCCACCTTTATACGAACAGAGCCGGACCTAGTTCATCTGGTGTGTGCCATGCATGTGAGAGGCATATGGACTTTCTAAAATAGACTTTCTTCCACCGGGAATGCCACAAATTTGTATATTTTGGGGCCGGAGTTTAATGACAGCGAATTTCTCCTACAATTATATAAGTTGACCATTTGGCAGACTTGAAATGTGTAGGAAAGATCATTCTACCTTATTAGTAATTCTTTTGTAATAAGTTATTTCAAAACTGTAGGTATATCGGTTCAGCAGTACTTATACTTGTAACTCGAGATATTCGCGCAGATTATAGAGAGGATTATTTGATCATAGGTAAAATTTAAATTTTGGTTGATTTTGGCACCAAGGTGTCGGGAATCCCTTGCATTAGCATCAGTTGGCCCTGTTATCAACGTCAGAAGACACGTGCGTATCAAGATTGGCTATCGTTCACCGCAAATGATTTTGCGTCTTTGCATACGTCATTTAATTGTGGCAAGGAACGTTGATTTGATTGCAAAACAACGTTGTCGCGTCGGCACTTGTTAGCAAACAATTTTTTGACTGAGAACGTAATAGATATATTACCTACGTCAGATTTATTATAACGGCGCGAAATATAAGTATGGACAGAATTCCTATAACTCACACGAAAAGTTTGACGCCTTTTTTATAAAGCATTAGTTCACGAGATTCAGAGATTGCTTTCATGTCATCAGTATCACCTACATTTTCGTCATCATCATACCAGCCTTTCTACGTCACTGCTGGACATAAGCCCCGGTCTCCCTTTTTCCCCATTCAGCCGCTTTCAGTCATCTGGCCCCTTCAGGTCGTCGATCCATCTGGCGGCGGGGCATCCCAAGCTGCGCGTACAGGTCCGCGGTCTCCACCCCAGAACTCATCAGTCCCAATGACCGCCAATTCAGATGTGGCCCGCCCTGCCACTTCGCCTGCTAATCCGTTTGGCAGTCAGTGACCTTTGTCTGATCTCGTCATTGTGGATCATATCCTAAACTTTCGTCAGGTATTTAAAAATTCTGACGAATTAGAAAAGTCACTTATTTTCCACGTTCTGTTAGTATGGAACATCATTGACGTTCTGAAAAAAAGAAAACTAACCTGACGAATGCAGATGGAATAAAATTCTTAACTAGTTGCAAATATAAAAAGGCATAATTTCAAGCCATGAAAAAAGCAATGAAATCGACAAGACAGCTGTGTTTGTGTATACTGTTTATAATACTAGAACAGATATTTTGGCACGTTGCTTTAAACCCAATTAACACAAATTGTAATGTCAAACTTGATATACAAGGGTGTAATCGTTAGGTAACGTCAGGCGATAATCCGTAAATATAAGAGATATTAAAAAAAACTTTGAACTGTTATCGAAACTATGTTGTCTATTGAGTACAATGACATCAGTAACTGTTAAATGAAACGCAATATATCTAAAATCTTAACTCCATACATTTCCAGCCTCAAAGAGAAACTTCATTCCTTATTTTAAGAGATATAAAGAAACATCACCAAAACAGTAACCAAAATGTTATTATTAAAAAGAGACACGTGACGCGAATCTATTAACTGACTATAAAATAGGTCCCACTGTTGAACAGAGGTTTCAAAATAGGGTGTAAGGGCTATTGTCCACCACACTGATCCATTGTGGGTTTATGGACTTCACAAATGACTCAGAATTTCTTCTTTGGCGTATGCAGGATTCCTAACGATGTTATCCTTCACCAAAAAGCCAAATTTCTGAAAAACTCATATGAACCTTCGCCTAATCAACGTGGAGCGAGCATAATACCAATTAGCCTACCAAAACACATTACGCGAGCCAGGTCGAAACTTCCTGGTTTCACAGTTTGGCCCAATTGCCTTTGATACCGGGCCAAGAGTACGGAGAAAGCATGATATACGAGAGTTATAAAATGAAATCTGCGCTCGAGCGGTGTCACAAGCGTTTCCCGACACATTTATCATAATGTTAATGCCGCTAATTTTGTTCTCGCCGATTTCTGGAGGAGTGTAGGTGCTGCAACTCAGACCGGTTGGCTCCGTTAACATCACAAATATTTACGAGTATTTCTTTTAGCGTGTTACCTAATTGTGGTATTACTCTAATATGTCAGACCGTGAACTACGAGTACATTTATTGGGGCGTGACGATTTAATTGTGCTAAATCTCTTGTTAGTGTGCAATACATATTTACGGCAATTTGTATTTCTCTTACAATTTATAAAACTAGTAGTTTTAACGCCATTCGTCATAAGGGTTATTATATACACTTATAACTTTTTCGGCAAATATCTCATTGGTTATTGTTACTTATACATCGGACTGGGTGTGGTGGCACTCATTGGGGAAGGCCTATGTCCAGTAGTAGTCGTCTAAGGGCTGATATGATGATACATCGGATACCTCGAGGCACAAGTACAATTTTCTTAGGGATTCAATACTGTATTTACACATGCACTAGGTACCTACCTACCTACCTAGTACACCTACATGCAAAGAAGCTATTGTCTATAGCTCGAAGTCGAAAATCCATGTATTCAACCCTTATGAAAATTTTATTCGTGCTCCGAGATATCCGACTTATGGTACTCAGTAATGACTTATTAGTCATTACATCATTACTCATTCAATATGTTGCTACTAACGTCGTGCTTGGACGTGAGAACTAAGTAGAACATATTGCAGACTGTGACGTCGCAGTCATTTTTAAAATGTTGGATCAAGAGGTTTAACGCTTGCTCTTAGTCTCACATGATGGTGACGACGAGGCCAATCAGATGCCCAGGTGTCTATTTACTGTTACTTTTAATTGAATTTATTAGAAAATCTAAATCTGAATACTTATTTCCAGGTTCTATTAGCAGAGCTAAGGGACACGGAGTACTACTACGCCGTTAAATGCCTGAAGAAGGACGTGGTTCTCGAAGACGACGATGTGGAGTGCACGCTTATAGAGAGGAAAGTCTTAGCCCTGGGCACTAACCACCCCTATCTCTGCCATCTATTTGCAACCTTTCAGACTGATGTGAGTATGAAAAATCAAACTTAAAGAAATGGTGCACTTAAATATTATAAAGGGCAGAAAACGTACAGAATATAATGCCAATAAATATGGGGCGATGGTCAGGGATAGTTCGCTACGCAATCGCTTCGCTACTCTCTAATAATAAGGAACTAGGTAATCTTAGAAATGGCGCAGAACGTGGGCTCAATCTTAAAATACATTGTTTAATTTATTAGTTTAAATGTCAAAGATTGCTGTCATAATGTTATATCTTAAAATTAGCTCTTATGTAAGATATAGTCGAAAGGATTATAAGCTGTAGTTGGCTTTGGGCATGTCACATAATCGCAGAAACGATTGCAATTCTTGACTGTAGACCTTGCACCAGTAAGCGCAGTGTGAGGGAGGATGTCCCCCTTATATATGGGCTATGAACAGAAAGGTAGCCACAAGCAGTTCGAGTAATCGACGATAATATCCGTCGAACTCAAAGCCATTTCATATTCCCTAAAGAATCATGTGCTATATTCAGATATGCGTTTGGTGTCTCACTATCGTATCATATCAGAATAAATGAATATGACCCATTAGAGAGTACAATAACTATTATAACTATATTACCCAAAATGCTTACGGAGTAGCAGATTTTGAGGGCGGAGGACTGGGCGTGGTGGGATTCCAGCTTCATGAAATAAAGAAGTAAGGTATCTGGTTTCTGGCTCCACATACAAAATAACTTTGGAGTTCGATGGATATTAACCGAAATGCTTACGGAGTAGATGTTGAGGACGGACGACTGGGCATGGTGGGGTAGCGTTCGTTAGGGTAAGCCTACGCCGCCCCCGCCCCCCCCCCCCTCCAAGTTATCGCCTCAGCCACCCCAGCTCCGTGAATTAAAGAAGCAGGGTATCTGACTCCACAATTGCAGTGAGGGCCAAGCTACGTAGTAATGTACAGTTTACTTCTAGTCGCACCTATTCTTCGTGATGGAGTACCTGAACGGTGGAGACCTCATGTTCCACATCCAGCAGAGCGGACGGTTCCCGGAGGCGCGGTCGCGGTTCTATGCGGCCGAAATTGTCTCTGGACTCAAGTTTCTTCACAAGCGGGGAATTGTTTACAGGTGCGTGGTTTTCAAGTTAGCAGAATGTTGACTTTCGCTATCTATTATTTCAAAGTTATTTATTATTGACGATTTCTAGGGTTTGGTCAAAATGTATTAATCTACTTATAAGACAGCTTTTTTGTTCCGTCAGTCAGTATGTCTGCCCGATATCTCACAAACTAAGCGACCGATAGAGCTGTATTTAACAAACTTACTCTTGCATATAAAACTGCACGGAAATGATTTAAAATTTCCTGGTAAATTATTATTAGAGATATTCCAAGATATTCTAGGTTTTTTTTTTCACAAAACATTGTGGAAGTATAGAGTATACTTTGCAGATATGTATTTCCATTTTCCAAAATTATCGCATCTTGTTGATTCATACCGAAGGTTACCAGAATACCCTAGTCTCATTGTCTGCAGTTTTAATACGTACTTCCGAAGAAGTTTTGACATAGGTAATCTACTTTTCCGTGATTGCCTAGTATCGCGACCATAAACAACTTGGCTGCATACGGTCCTATCTTGCGTCGTATGTACGCTTTACATCATAGTATAATATTTTTTCAGAGACTTGAAACTGGACAACATTCTATTGGACTTCGATGGTCATGTCCGCATCGCTGACTTTGGTATGTGCAAGCTGCAGATTTACTTGGATAAAACTGCGGACACCTTCTGTGGGACACCGGACTACATGGCACCTGAGGTAACAACACTTCTTAGAGGTCTTCATAATTTTACCTTTGGGGAATATAGCGCTAAATTCGCAAAACGGGGATTAAAAACCTAGGAAGAGGCTGGAATATGGCTAGCAGTAGACTGATACGGGCTGATGATGAATTTTCTGGTAACAGTATTTCTTGGATCTCAATGTAGGTAATATCGGATAAACGTAAAGCAAAAGAAGTTGCATTACATTGAAGGCGGCGGTCGACGTAAAAAAATCTCAGCCGACGAAAGGGACTCGACAGGAATAACCCGTTACTATTCTAATGAAATTGGAATGCGATGAACAATGGCGATGAATGTCATACTTGAGCACAACTCACAATCTCTCTTTTACTTCTTTCACAGATAATCAAAGGCCTAAAGTATAACCAAGCGGTGGACTGGTGGTCGTTTGGCGTGCTGCTATACGAGATGCTGATTGGTCAGAGTCCGTTTAGCGGGTGTGATGAAGATGAGCTATTCTGGTCCATCTGCAACGAGATGCCGTCCTACCCGCGGTTCCTCTCGCCGGAAGCTCTGGCCATTTTAACCAGAGTAAGTAAATATACATAGGTTTAAGGTAGATATGCAGAGGCGGGCGTATATTTTATGTTGTATAACATAAAGTAAAATTGTATGCAAAAGATGCCCATGGTACAATTGTATGGGCAACTGAAAAGGTAGCTGGGAATGTGTTCTAAGTAGGCAGGTAATATGACAACTAAATGAACGAAACTGTTACTTTATCTTCAGATTCAGGTGTCTTTATCAAACTGAAAATTAACTGCCAGTAGTCAAAATAGTCGCGATAGTCTAGTCCAATCCACTATTTCATATCCTGCAGACGACTTTGGCGTTAGTAGTCTTTCTTTATATACTGACAAAAATAATTTCGTTTTGCAAAAACTGTCAGCAGCCTCCTTTGTATAAAATACTAATGACAACATTTTAAGCTTTCGTTTCTAAAATACGCAGTTGTTGGACAAAGACGCGAGGACGCGGCTAGGTGGCGCCGAGTGCATGCACGGCGACGTGAGAGAGCAAACGTTCTTCCACTCTATCCACTGGGACAGGCTAGAAAGGAGGGATCTGGAAGCACCGTTCAAGCCTCGTGTTGTGAGTATACTTCAGTCTAATCAGCAAAGTCACCAACAAATTTCGCTTATATATTGTGAGCAAGCGCTCATTCTATGCCGCGCACTTAAAGAAGCCATTGCCTAGTCCGTATTCCTTAATATCTTCAACTATTTATACCTCCGACTCGCTTTGTCGTCCTGAACCAACCATGTAAATTCATAAAAGGATTCTTTATGCAAAGGATTCTTTATGGAAACCTTGAAAATCTTATAATACTCGAAATAAAATCCCGTTTACGATTTGCTATTTGTCCAGGAGATCTTAAGCATTTTGCGTAGCACCCACGTCACACGAATGGAAGCTGAGGAATAGCTTAATGTCTTAGGACGAGGTAGAGGTGATTGGTTTACACATACTGGGACGTAAGATTTTCGCGTCCACGCAAAAGCTTCAATTTGACATAATTTTTGTTTCTTACAGAGACACCCAATGGACACGCAGTATTTCGACAAAGCGTTCACGGGCGAGCGACCGCGACTCACTGCTGTGGAGCCTCAAGTCCTTCGCTCCATGGACCAGGAACCATTCAGAGGGTTCTCTTATACCAACCCCAACGCTACCGACCACTAGGTCCACTTTAAACTATTAAGCGGTGGTAGCATTATATAGCAAGGCGGAGCGGAGACCGATTTGGCCTAGTTTCAAATGTAGCGGATTCTCTCTGTTCATTGCTTTATTCGTCCAAAGTTGGATAGGATCTGACCAGGGATTCAATCAGGCATCAACATAATTTTAGTTACGATATTTCCTGGGTTTAAAGTTGACGTCCTGTTTATCGGAGTTTTATGTATATTAGTTCAGAATAATAAAAATAGAACTTTGTAGGATGCGTTAGTGTGAATCCCGATCCGGAAATGAAAATCGGGATCCGATCCCAAATCACCCGGGATCCACAGATTGAGGGATTGATGCCCGAGGTCTGACAGATTGACGACATGAGATTGTTTCGAAACGGAAGCAACTATATGTAGAAGAAATGACGAAATCAAATGTGGCAGAAATGATTGAAAACATTGAAAAATAAAGTGTATATAATTTATTGAACAAATTACGTTGTATAAAATGACATCCCGAGACAAAAAAACTGCCTTTACAAAAACAATGGAATGAATATCATTAATAATGCATATCAGTAATTATGTTCAAATATATCGTGTCTGGTACACGATTGGCTTCTTGCATAGAATTAGTATGTATTGTTAGAATTAAACAAATTGTAAACTTATGTAACAAATCATTAAATTAAGTTATTTATAAAACAAATATGTATGTGGTAACCTTATTTAGTAAGGCACAGCCGTAGACACAATGAAATATTTATTACAATATATATTACCTATGGGAGAGTTGTGACCGATCTTTGTCCTAACTTCACAAAAAACTTCTTTCAAATTCTAAACTTTGCTATGCTATGTGAAGCGACACGGCGGCTCCACTAAAGCTAAGCGTAGAGACGTGTGTTTCGACTAATAAGTACGTAGCATTTATTGAGGGGCTGTCCATTGTGGTATTTGCCATAGTCACCACGCTTGGCAAGCGGATTGGTGATCGCAGTAATGATCTTAATATACACAGAAGAACGCTGCTGCCCGTCCCTGGTGCAATCCTTTAGTCGCCTTGACGACATCGAAGGGAAGATTATGGGCGGCCCTATTCTAAGGCGGGAACAAGTATTCTATGGTTTCGTTATTGGAGCAGAGTGAAGCTAGAAAAATAACCAAATTCCTATTGGTCGACTACACACATCTCCATTCCGGTCATTCGCCGCAGATAAGCCTGAAAGGAGGACATAAAAAGGACATAATATTTAAGCCGACTATAACAACTGATATAAATTTTGTATTTACATTCGTAAAATATCATGCAAGTTTTAAATATTAAACTAATACAAAGTTTAGGTATATTAGAATCCATATATCACTATTTTATCCAAATATCATTATGATCTAAACCCTCCCTTTTGTCCCCAATATTTAAAAACATAATATGAGAAATGAGGCTTATGCTCCTAAGTATAGAAGTATTTAAATATTGTACTCGTAAATACAATCGATGATAATAAAAATTATATAAGAGTACTTAAATAATATAATAAATTTACATAGGTCTCAACAATAATTTTCATTTAAACTTCAATGAATCTCGAGTTGTTGATAAATTGTTATATTAATTTAGTATCACTTTTAAAAAGTTATTTCACAAAAAAAAATAGGTTTGTATTCAACATGGTTGTATATGTATATTGTTTGTTAAATAAAAATACGAGATTCTTTTTTGAGACGTTTTTGATTTCACTCTAAAAACTGTTCATAAAATTATATGGTAATTTGAAATGTTGCATGATAACAATAATGCTATACAATTTATAGAATACTTAATTAAAATAACAAAAAATACCTGGCTTAAAAATATAAAATTAAGTACTCAGATAAATTAAGTCAGCATGTGGTCAAGTTTCGGGCCGCTTGTATCTCAGCGGCGTCCACCTCCTTTTCATTTTGCAACAAGAAATCATTGTCTGTACCACAGAGATGGATTGTGTCAAGTCCATATTTTGAGAATTTCACTTTTTTGGTGATTCATGTCCTATTCGATGAGCTGAATTCAGCGGTAAAATTCGAAGCTGTTATAATTTTTAATTTACCCATAAAAAAATTAACACATCCAAGAACATATGACGGTGTGTTCCTCTGTGGTACAGATTAGATTATAACTCAGTTTATTTTCGTGAAAAACAAATCACGGGAACGCGTTTTGGCAGTCGCTAAATAAAAAATTCTAAGGCGCACGTGAAGTTCACTACTTGCACTCTATCAATATGGCGGACAATGCCCCGTTTGCCCTAGTTATGAGGATAAGCCTACCCAACAGTAAAACATATATTGGGCTTTTTATTAGTATTGAATATGATTGATTTCTCAGTAATCGTAAAAACGAAAATATTTTATCAAAACTGATAAGCAACGATATACACTAATAGTATCATTTTAAACGTCACAAAGTTTTTTTTTTATTCCTGATGGGTTTACGCTTGACCTCAATCTCACCTGATGGTAAGTGACGATGATGCCAAAGGTAAAGCGCGCTTACCCAGAAGACGTCTGTTCACTCTTCCTTTTAAAGATCCAAATTGTACTTGTCCGGAAAAACCGAAGCTGGCAGTGAGTTCCATTCCTTAGCAGTTCGCATTATGAAAAAGGAAGCAAAACGCTTTGTGCGAAAGCGGTATGTTATGGTATGTCTACTGCATAAGGATGAAGTCCCTCCCCACGCCTGGTAGTCAAGTGAGGGAAATCCGTTGTTTTACACAATCTCTACAGAGATGATACAGGTATGATAGAATTAAATGTCTCCGAGTGTGGTGGATGATATTATATTCATGATGATATTATATGTATCATCTGACTAGAGAATTCGCGAAATCACTTACTTGATTTGGACAATATGTCATATACAGGTGTAACCAAAATATGGAAATGATTAATTAGTAATTGTTGCATTATTATCATTCTATAATATCAAGCAACTTTCGTTCTATGACTTTTGTAAATCGAATTTGTTTTCTCACTCAAAAATTTAATCGGTTCACAAATCACTTTGGACAGAACTAAAACCGTTTTCAGTATCCAATATTAAACCCACAAAAGTTGTTCAGGACACAGTACTACAGTACACATTTTTCGATACACCTGTATATGCATAGTTACCTTACAGATCTATCTGTGCATAAACCTATTATGGCGAAATAATTAAATAATTTCCTCATACCTTCCCGTCTCAGTCTTCGATTTCCACGACCGTCATCCAACATCTGTCATTTAATACGCAAGGAGTTTTTAACCAGGTGAGGGTAAGTTATCACTAGTCTGTAGACGTCGGAGTGTGTGGCCACGAACAGATGGTGGCAGTTCTTGGCCTCGTGGACCTCCAGGGCTACGATGGTAGGATCATGACCCAGACACTTCTGGTTATCCTGTACAATAACACTGACCTCGGGTTTGCCGCCGTTTTCCAAAAACTTCTTCGAATTGCAAATGTCCACCTGAAAGGAAAAAATAAACATTTCACATGCGAGATGGTTTTGGACGGAGCCACGCTCTAAAAACTGAGCGTTCGCTACTCGCGGAAACTTATTTTTTAGCCTAAGGTCGAGCGCGCTTACCCAGAAGATGACTATTCACTCTTCCTTTAAAAAGGTCGAGGGACGAGCAGGTTATGTCGGGTTTGCACGGACTAAAACCCCGCGGTGGCCGTCTCCGACGCACAGACCAAGGAGGGAACCCAGGGGCTCCCATTGGGCTTGCATCCGGGTGCTTGCATCCGGATGCTTGCACCCCGTTGCTGCCGCCCTCCCCGGGGAATGGGTGCACGCGCGTCCCCGATGGCCCTTTGTAGTCGGCTTGTACGACAGGCGGGGATACCGTGGCTGCATTCCTCGCCCCAGCCCACAGAGTCGTAGGTAATGAACCCTGCCTTATATACACGAATTTTGGTATGCATATCCCTGAACGAATTAACTAGAAAGTTTAACGTTTTCATATAAAATATTATGTCAGCTCAGATTAACGAGAATTTGAAAGTGGATTTACCCTGCCATGCTTATATCCCAGAAACAATATGTCTCCATGTTCCAAAGCGCAGGTAAGGTCTGGGCACTCCATCACTATCTGGTCTGCGCCTTCGTGGCAGTTTATTTTAAATTCCTTATCGCCTGGCACTGGAAAAATATACTAGATTAATATGCTTTGATGATGGTACGATCAAGATCTGGACTGGCTGGCGGCCATCCTGGAAATGAGTCTGTAGGCAATAGGGAGATACAATACAATACACTTAGAATGTTCCCGGATCGCTTTGAATATATTGAACTGCGGTCCGATTGTATTTGTTTATTTTGCCATAAATTACATGTCCTTTACATAGGTGGAACATTATTATTTAGTAGTTTTAATGTAAATTTACCCAGAGGGTGTAGTAAAGTAACGATTTTTTAGGTCAAAACAGTCATGTCGTTTGAATCCAAAAACTCCTTCAGAGTATAGGGGCACTTTTGTATCAGAAAGCTTTTAGAATGTCTAAAAGTTTTTGTCATTGAGCGATTTCAAGTCACTGGGCAATTTGTTCTTTTATCAGTTGTTGTATTGCAAACTGTCTTGTAAATAGCAAAGCAAAGATTTTGAAAGAGAAACGACGCATGAGAATTGACATGTGAGACGTTCTTTTATTCGTCGCCAATATGCCTCGTGCTCCTAATGATAGGCGCTAAGGGCGCGTCACTTCTCTGCCAACACTCTCCAGACTGGAGTCTGTCTCACAATGCTGTGTTGCACTATTATAACAGGTGTATTATTATTATCATACACAATACTTTCTTTAACAATAATCGGAAATCGATTTTAGTAGTGTCATTTATGTACTTGCGACGAAGATATGGCACGGTCGATTAATATGGGCATGGATTATTAACAAGCTATTATAGTGTGTCCAAGACTGGAACACAAATGACATTATACCTTTCGACGCACACGTCTGCAGTCTACTTTATATATTTCAGCATCTTATGAGGTGCTCTGGACTGGGTAATGTACCAAGGTAATAAAGCTATGAGCATTCTCTGTTAACTTTTCATTTAACTTACCAGCAACCACAGCGCTGAATTTATTGAACATAACATGGCGTCCCGTATTGTATTCCGGTATGTTCAAAACGAACACTTTCTCGATGGTCCTCAGTATGGTTGAGCGCACCAGTCTCACGAAGTGCGTCATGGTGTGATGTGGGAAGTCGAACGCGAACGCTTTCTCGAAGTTTCTGCCTTCCCGGTCTATGCGCAGTACTAGACCGCCCTTTAATAGCATGTAAACATCTCCGTCGTACACGTGTATATCCGATATCGAACGGTTGCACCCGTAGTATCGGCCTAGAACCTTGTTCGCCCACGCCTTCTTTTCGCCGTCCCACTTGTAACATCGCATCACGTTCTTGTCGTCCAATATGTAGAAGCAGTTGTCGTCAAATCTGAAACGATATTGATTTGTCATTTGTTTGGTAACTTGTGCTAAAGGGTATTGAAATAAACTTCTACACATTGTATTATTTTCGAGATATCCTTCAAATCTGCAGTATAAATAAAGCATGTATAAAGAAATATGTAATACTTACAAAAATTATAACATGTTCGTTTACTACTTCATAATATTTAAGTTACATTATATTCTTAAACTGGAAGTTTGTAGATAGGTATGATAAATTTTATATATATAATATTATTAAACATAGAACATACATTTTTAAATTATAACACTAGAGTTGATGTACAAAAACATACACAGGTGATGATTTGAAATTACTTTGATTAGTACTTTATGATCGCAACTCCTGAATTTTCGGGTAAACTTTTATAAAAATCGGTAGCAATAAATATCTACTACCTACTCAGTTTTAAGTATCATAGCAAAATAAAAAAATGTAAATACGTAACTTCCAGTTTAAGAATATAATGTAACTTAAATATTATGAAGTAGTAAACGAACATGTTATAATTTTTGTAAGTATTACATATTTCTTTATACATGCTTTAGTTATACTGCAGATTTGAAGGATACCTCGAAAATTGAACCTGCACACTTTCGACAAGGAGCATGTACTACCGTTGGCGTCATATTACTTGAGATCTGGTGTATATGTCGGAGACTAATAATTCTATGATTTGTAATTCGTTAATTTAATTAATCAGAAATAAAAGATTGTAACTGAGTAAACGCGTGTGCAGTTGCAGTTACGTGCGCTTCATAAGCCACCTGCACGTGAGCAGACTGGTGGGTTTGTTTGTGCCGCCTTATAAATTACAAGTCACGGCGCACGACACAGCTCCGTCATACTGCCGGTTTACTCCGAATCGCTAACCAAATATACCTGTGGACTTACCTGCTTGTCTGATTTCTCGACTACCTACGCTATGGATCCGGCATCACCACACCCAGTTGATGACAATGATGCCGCCAATTTATCGTTTCCCGGCCGTCCGCCGACATATACAAATCAGAGCTTAAGTTAAGTGCCGCCAACTAAAATAGACATTTTTATTTTATTTTATTTTATTTATTAATTCTGAAACCTACGGCTAATTTACAAAAATATAAAATACAGTATAATATAAATTAAACATTAGCCATTAACAGATTTCTAATATATAAACATAAACATTATTGCATAGGGTAATAAAAAAAGTAGACAAAAGTAGGAGGGTACAGAAGAGAAAAAAAAAATTAGATAGAAATTTACAATCAAATAGGTATAAATAAATTATCTACAATCTACGTCGTCGTCGCAATGAGAGTTGAGTGCGTGTACGTGAGGAGTGTGTGTGTGGGGGTGCTCATGCTGCCATAAACAGAAAAAAACTCAATACTTACACGGAAAACTTAGTAAATGGACCTTCACATAAAGCCTTTGCCATCATACGATCAGTACCTTCAAAATCATGGCCTGGAAAAAAAACTATTTTATTTCTAATGTCCACCTTTTCTATTTTACTGAAGTGAAACCAAGAACATTCGGGGGAATTCCAGATTACAATATGTTTTTTTTGAATTATTTATTTAACAACTTATTAATACCATATCGTTAATGGTACATAAATACATACATAATGCTCACACCTTGGTCCCAGAGGGGTAAGCAGAGGCGATGTATAGCCACTTTGCGCAATTCAATGTCGTAAAGCGACTTTCCTTCGCCCGCTTTTCGCTCCGTGATACCCCTTGACGTGATGGCGAACAACATCGCTTAACATCGTAATAGTAAAGTCCACATAAATGGAAGCACATATCAGCGCTCACGTGTTCTATACATTATTCAAATCCATCAACAAGATATGTTTCTGGGGTTCTTGTTTTATTAAATTACTTGATACAATATGTTTAAATTCAGACGGAAGAGAATTCCTAGTTTAGATATCACATATCTGCTGGTACGCGCACCGTAAAAGTTAACACATTTAGGAACATTTATTTTCTCATTAGCTTTTGAATTTTGTCTCTTACTTATATTTATATTGTTGTTTCTGATAGAGTCTTGGTCATAATTTAAAAGTAGTAGATGTTTAGTTATGTGCCGTATAGGGAGAACCTTGCAAAATTTGATCACATTAATAATTTATATAAACTTGAAATTCTCTATATATCAGTAGTAGAAAGTAGTAGATACGTAAAACCGCTATCTAAAGCGCCACTTGCTCGTATATCGACATCTATCTCCAAAAAACAATCGTTACATACAAAATCGTTTACCTACTAATGTATGGTTATCATTGGATATACTATTGGATGCTTGGTCTCGTCGTGATTTGGCTATGGAATCCTCCTCACATTTCAATCTTGTTGCGGGCTCAATTTCTTGCGAAATATTATTAATATCATAACATTTCATACCATCTAATCCACATGTGACCATAAGATAATCTGAAATGAATAACATAAAAATCCTTTATTTCACACTAATTGTCCAAAGCAAAAACTTACTTGTTAATAATAATTTAAAACACACAATTATAAATAAAATAGTGATCTAGACCCAAACTAGGCAGAGCCTGTGATATGGTTACTAGATAACGGATAAACATACTTAAATAAATATATAAACATCCAAGACTTGGGTACAAACATTCTTATTCATCATACGAACATCTGCCCCTAGCGGGATTCGAACCCGCAACCTCCAGCGTGGCAGTCCGAGAGGTACCCGTTCCGCCACGGAGGTCATCAAAATAAAAATAAGATAATAAAAAAAACAGAACACAACTTGACGAACACATCCCGAATACACGCTCTCTTTGTAATAATGGTCAAGTCATACTACCACTAAGAAGTACAGATGATGCTGCTGCTCTTCCCTGGATTTATACTTTGCCTTGTACACTTTACTAATGATTTGTATAAACTCAAACTCCCTTTCAAAGTAATGTGTGTAAAATCGTAAATGTTTAGTACTCATACTGTGTATTTAGAAAAGAATATCGTGACATCGAAAACTATACACAATATCGATAATACGAGTCGAGACGTTGATATGAATAAAGTCTCTATTTACTATTTAAAAAACTATTTAAAAACTAATTTAAGCTAAAAAATAAATGCTTTGAGCTACATAACTTATACTATCTATACATATAATAAAAGAGTAGAAAAAACAAAAGAAAAGCGAATCTGTACATTAAAGTTTTAAAAAAAATTTCACTGCCCGGACGTTACTGAAGACCAGTAGAGTCCAAAAATATAATTAAAAAATTTCTTATCTGTCTGTATGTATGTATGTATGTACGGGCTAATCTTGGAAACTGCTGAACAGAATTTGACGGCGTTTTCACTGTTTAATAGCTTTGAGTTCGGGCCTCATACTGGTATAAGTCATATCTCAATAAAATGTCAGGATGCTGATATACAAGTTGACCTCTCATTTCATATCATTTGTATGAAAGTGTAGTTCAACATTACTGGTCGATGCAAGAACTTGACAGAAAGTGACAGAGATGTTTTAAAGCTCATTTATAGATTTATTTTAGCTGATGTATTTCAGGTAATTCCACAAGTCTCGATACAAAAAGTTCGTTATTCGATAATTAGTGGCCCTGTATTAGACCGGTGATCGTCGACAATGTCAATATCGAAGCTGATCAGGAGTACGTCTGCCTAGGACAAACAATATAGATGGGTAGGATCAATTTCAAAAGCTGACAGAAGAATCCGGTTAGGCTGGGCAGTATTCGGAAAACTGTGTCAAGTCTTTACGTCACCTATTCCACAATGTTTAAAGAAAAAAATATTTAATTAGTGCGTCCTGCCTGTCATGATTCCAGCGCGGAGACGTGGACACTGATGGTGGGCCTGATCCACAAGATTCAAGTGGCTCTGCGAGCTATAGAGAGGGCAATGCTCGGGGTCTCTATGAGGGATATGATTCGTAATGAGGAGATCCGATGAATAACGAAGGTGACCGACATAGCCGAAAGAATTAGTAAGCTGAAATGGCAGTGGGCGGGTCACATATGTCGTAGTACCGAACGGCCGTTGGGGCAGATGAGTTCTAGAGTGGGACGCGACGTCACACGCGCAGGGTGGGACGCCCTGCCGCCAGGTGGATGGACGACCTGGAGAAGGTGGCCGGAAGCGGCTGGTTCCGTAGGGCGTTGTGGCATTCATTGGGAAAGGTCTATGTCCAGCAGTTTGACAGACATTTTGTTGTACAGTTAATTGGATATGCAACATAGGAAGGGAATAGGAGGGGAAGGAAGTCGGATGGAAAAGAATAGAGGGTTTAGGGTAAGAGAGGAAAGATGAGGGGGCAGTGGTAAACAAAGGGTGTAGGAAGGGGTGGGTTAAGGGAAGGGGGAGAGGTAGGAGTAGGGAGAGGGAAGGGGTGGGGGAAAGGGTTTTCAACGTTGTGGGAAAGGGATGGAGAAGGAAAGAAAGAAAGAGTATGGAAAGGACAAATTGGAGGGGAGGGGGGAAGGAAATATCACCTAATTTGCACAATATTAAAATATAATTTTTTTATTGATTATATGATAATCTTTTAATTCATGATAAATGTAAATGTCAACTTTATTTAAAAAAAAGCGGCCAAGTGCGAATCGGACTCGCCCATGAAGGGTTCCGTAGCAGCAAGTAACATAATATAAAAGTTATTGTAGTTCGTTGTAACTTTGATCGATGTTTTAATAATAGTATTGTGGTTTACGATTTATGACGTATTAAAAAAAACTACTTACTAGATCTCTTTCAAACCAATTTTCGGTAGAAGTTTGCATGGCAATGTACATCATATATATTTTTTAGTTTTATCATTCTCTTTCTCTCTCTCGCGCAAACTATTCAGTTTAGAAAAAAATGATATTAGAAACCTCACTATCATTTTTGAAGACCTATCCACACGTATGGGTTTAATGAAAAAAAATATTTGAGTTTCAGTTCTAAGTATGGGGAACCCCCAAAATTTAATGTTTTTTTTTTCTATTTTTGTGTGAAAATCTTAATGCGGTTCACAGAAAACATCCACTTACCAAGTTTCAATAGTAAGTTCTTATAGTTTCGGAATAAAGTGGCTGTGACATACGGACGGACAGACAGACAGACAGACAGACATGATGAATCCATAAGGGTTCCGTTTTTTGCCATTTGGCTACGGAAACCTAAAAAACTGTGGTCCAACGGGCGAAACCGCCGCCGGAACGCTAATTTTTACCCGACTTCAAAAAAGGAGGTTCTCAATTGGATAGTATGTTTTTTATGTATATTAATATTTTTAATGCATAACCAGATTAATAGATTTCTTTTAGGATTTAGTAACACGTAATACATAAGAATGTGTAATGTTAAGTTGTCCACGCGGACGAAGTCGCGGGCAACAGCTAGTATTAAATAAACTACTTAGTAAGTACATATGACACATATTAAGGTATGTAATGTTTTTGTATAGCGAAACTATCAACAGTTCCGAAACACTAACTTATAGTAATTTCCTGCTCACAAGTTAAAAGTACAACATGCGCCATAATTTTTATATATTTATTTATAGTAGGGGTTTTTAAGCAATTTATTTTTTACATAGGCCGTAAAACTTCTATGTCTGAACATAGTTTATTTTATTTCTAAGGTTTTATAATAATTTTATTTGGTCAATAAAAATCCGTTTGCCTTGTGGTTTCTGGTAGAGTAGAATAGGATCACTCTTCCCGTGGATGTCGTACAAGACGACTAAGGGAATACATTATAAACATCAATCAGGCCTCCCCAACCCGTCTGGCCAGCACGGGGAGTGTAAGCCAAATCCTCCATCTGTCTCCGGCAGATGAGAAAGGGTTGTGCTCCTGTAGTGGAGACAAAAATAACCTGATGATGATGAATCCAATCCATTATTAATTACCTTTATAAATATGAAGGGATTGTATATCTTCAACACCCTGAAAGTAGCCCCATGTCATGTTTGCTGCAGCCACATGTTGCCACAGATGTGAGTTGATGTACAGATCCCGCCAACTCATTGCGGTTGGTGAGGATTTGCGTCTGAAAGTCAGTCCTTTGTTCAGCATACCTTCTTGCGCAATATCTGACCATAATCCATAGTGCTGGAACAATATTTTATTTATTATAATAACGGATAAAATATTTCCCTGCAATATTGACTAGCTATTAGCAATACAATAGGAAAAGCCCCACCAAAATCAGTCACAATTATTAATATCAAGCTGGTAGAAATGAAGTTAAAAGTTGCCAAAATCTAAATAATACCTTTAGAACTATTTTAAAGGTAGAAATTGTAGGGGTGGGTAAGGTCAACTATCAACTTTTGGTTAATATAAATGCAGAGGACCGGATGTGGTGGCGTTCATTAGGTAAGGTTTATGTCCAGCAGTGGACATCTAAGGGCTGATATTATGATGATGATGAAGTATAATGTTAAGGTGCCATAATATTCTGATTTGGTACAGTGGGCCACAGGTCCAGCTAATACACACAGGAATCTTGCATAGCAGTAATAGTGGCTACATTCAATGTTTTGTTTGTCTATAACCAGAGCTGTGGCCTACCATACAGATAATATTTGTATATTTTCCTGTTTTATTCTACATTTACAATGTAGGGAAGTACATAGAAGGGAAGTACTTGGGAAAACCTAATTTTATATTATTTTAATTCAATATCTTTCGATTCCAGTAATTTTTTAACAGCAAAACTTGTTATGCCTGTCAAGCTAATAATATTGTGTTGTTTACCATATAGTAAGATAAATATACTGTAAAACATATTCTGACATAATTATAAACATATTGTGTATATAATAGAAGTCAACAGTTGACAACAGAACATTGTAGGTTGTAGTGCCAATCTATGTACACTACATAAAGTACAGTGGAGGACACAGTTAAATGATCCTCAGAGGAATGTGATAGTAGTGAAATTCTGTTGCACAGCATTGCAATTGAACGTTTGACATTATTATTATTATAATAGGAACAATATGCGATCAGCAAGTTGCCACTTGTAAAGTAATTGTCACTTGTAACACTGGTTTTTTAAGAACTTGTCTGTTTTTAAAAGTGGGCATTGCTAACGTCCTGCAGTAACTTGTTCCACATGCACATGTTAATGCACAGAGGCACATGCTCTCAGCCCTGTAATGAAGGGTGTTGTGGCCAATGAGAGTGTTGTCAACAACTTCATATCATTTTTATTGAATTTCAGATTTATGTTGAAGATGGATATCACATCAGGACAGTCATATTTGTCAGTTTGATATGGACTAAGAAGTAGTCGGTGGCAGTGTCATTAACAAAAAAAAATTATACAACACCACAGGGGTGATAGGTGACTTTCGTTGACAATATATCGTAAAGGAAAATTTAAATTGATGTAAGGAGCAAAAACAATTTATATTCTCCTTGGATGATATATTTAAGAAAAAATGTTAATACATCGACATGATGATTCTAGGTGCACAAACAAAATATTCCAGTCACAAATAAATAAAACAAGATTATCTGTGTCTCCTGAAAAGTAGTAGTGGTTTGTGTAATGTAAATTTCCATCGATGATATCCAGATTTCAAACCTTCAAGCATGGATCTGAAGAATCGCTCTTCTGAATCATGCTTGAAGGTTAAATTGGAGATGATTCGGTGAAAAGGATTGCAATGAAAATCTTTCAACAATAAAGTTAAAGGGTTGCAAGGAGTGAAGTGATGAGCATGTTGGATTGCTGTAGATCACCTGGAACATTTTACCAAATTTTTCCAACATGTTTTTAATAGTGCCCCCTTTCCTACACCATGTACAGATGCATGTTAAAAGTTACAAAGGTGGTTCATACCTGAGCTACATAGTCAACCACATCCTTCCACCACTCATTCACTTCCATGCAACTGAGCAGCGATCTGGAATCCAATTGCTTGAATATTATCATAAGCACGTCAGCAGGACACTTCTCCCACCCACTTAGACCAGGTAAATTTAAGTCTTCCATCATCAAACCAGAGAAACTAGTTTCAATCACTGAACTTTCGTTGTTGATGTAGATGATCTGGCGAGAATTTTTCCTGATCAAAACCTTGAAAAATTGGAACATCAGTTGCTTATCGCGTAGTTTCTGTAATTTACTTCACGGTACGCGTTTGGTTTTCCTTAAAAACTTAACGAGACAGTGTATTCTCGCTCTCGCTCGTGTCGTGGGTTTTCCCTAAATTTAATTAAATATGTAAAATAATGTTACTTCATTAGTCGTGCGTTTTCAGAAGCATAGTAGCTTGCATGTCTGGAACACAGAAAACCAAATGAAATCACAGATTAACCACCACTACCTAAACCTAGAATGTAAACACAAACAAAGAACAGTGACTAGCGTTAGGTATGTAAACAAATCAAAATCAATCAAACAAATCTTACATTCTACAACTTTGACACTCCTCCTTGGCAGTGAGTGGATATGTAATGCACAAATTAGATAGATGTAATGAGTGGAAGGAACTCAGAAAAACGAATATATCCATAGAAACCGCCATAATACTAATCAAGCGTACATAGCCACTTGTCAAAACTGTAGCCATATATATTCATAGTACTCTTTGACTGTAGCCCTTGGATCCACTTTACCCTGCTCATTAAAATGTTCCCTAATGTAGTCGCTGTTGTATTCTCTTTGGTCGCTGCTGTCAAGTGACAAATGCATCTTGAATTTAGTTGCATTAATGACTGATGCAACGGTTTGCGTGCTAGTCGAGTTTGAAATACTATTTTAATTTAAAATCCTTTCAGATTTGTGATAAGAGTGCAGTATAATATTTTGTGAAGGTATAAGCTATGGTATGTGTGACAAGGCGCTGCAAATCTCGCATGGGGAGAAAAGAATATCAATCCGAAAATATAAGCTTTCACAGGTAAACATTCCTTTTGTGTTTACCTATCCATTTTCCATGATAAAGAGATAAATTTATGCTTAAAAGTAAGGGAAGTTAATTTCTTTTTATTATATTTATATTCATTGAGCATGTATAAGTGTACTTTCATATATTTTGTTAGTTTTGTAATTTTACAGAAATGTT
Source organism: Esperia sulphurella (assembly GCA_947086405.1). Taxonomy (NCBI): domain Eukaryota; kingdom Metazoa; phylum Arthropoda; class Insecta; order Lepidoptera; family Oecophoridae; genus Esperia; species Esperia sulphurella. Next base: position 12,445,408 of record OX352264.1, read on the forward strand.
TAAATAGAGCTGGACAACAATTTATCGATAAAAATATAAAAAGTGTTTTATGTATGTTTTGGATGTGTTGTGCACATGAGTTACGTATTTTTTCATTTTAGATTTCCTAATGAAAAAATGTAATGTGAAAAGTGGATTAATGTCCACCGAAGCTGATTGGACGGCAAAAAAATAGAGTGTGCTCCAGACATTTTCAATTATCGTGTTTTATTATTACCGATGATAAATATCGAAGACTGAAGGATAATGCTGCGCCTACATTATTTATGTCGCCAGGAAGAGTAAGTAGTTTTTAAAAGTAAACGTTTTTAATAGGGGCAAACCTATTCAATTGTCTTCGAATTTGTCAATTCTCCTCAGGCCAGCAGGTTTTATCTTGATTTTCTTCACCGTCGTGAGCGAAAAGTAAATATACGATAATAAAAACTCATTAGTACATGAAATTGTTCTTAGCTGGGATTAATGACACCCAATTTTTTATATATAATTAATCGTAATTTGAATGAATGAATGAATGAATAGCCTTTATTACTAACTAAATAATAGTACATAGTTTAACTTATTAATAAATGTGCACATCAGCCCGGTATCTGTTTAGTTAGTGTGTCCTTTAGACACATAGGCCTCCTCTAACTTTTTCCAACTTTCTCTATCCCTGGCCAACCTTAACCACAATGGTCCGGCCACTTTCTTCATATCGTCGGACCAACGTTTACGTGGTCTTCCTCTTTTCCTTTTGTTGTTACTTCTTGGGACCCATTCTGTCAGGATTTTACTCCACTTCTCCATTGTTTCTCGTAGCATATGACCTGTCCATCTCCATTTCAGCTGCTTCGATTTTATTGTTACGTCTTCCCATTTTGTTATGTTTCTAAGTTCTGTGGCTCGTTTCTTATCTTTCCTTCTGAACCCCAGAATACTCCTTTCCATGCTTCTCTGACAGGTCCTCAATTTTAGGTGCATTTTTTGTGTCATTGCCCATGTTTGGCAGCCGTACGTCAATATTGGCAGAATGCATGCATTGAAAAGTTTCCTTTTGACTGTTGTGGTGTAATGGTTGCCTTTCATAATGTCTTTTAAAGACCAAAATCTCTTCCATGCGTTTGTGACTCTTCGGTCAATTTCTTGTTCTAATTGATCTTCCATTGAGATGACCTGTCCTAGGTAAATATACGATTTGACATATTCTATGTGTTCACCATCTATATACATGTCAGATTCTATTCTGTTTGTCATCACTTTGGTTTTCGTTTTGTTCATTGACAGGCCCACTTCTTTGCTCTTCATATCCAGTTCCTGTATCATGTGTTGTAGTACATTTGGGTTGTCTGCTATCAACACCAGATCATCAGCAAACCTTAGATGGTTAAGTCTCGAGCCGTCTATGTTTATTCCAAGATTGTCCCAGTTCATTGCCCTAAAAATGTCTTCTAGCACCGCCGAGAATAACTTCGGAGAGAGAGGATCTCCCTGCCTCACTCCTCTTTGGATTAGGAAGCTTTCCCCCTGCGATTCCAGTTTAATCTGTGCAGAACTGTTCTGGTAGATATTCCTTATTAACCTTATATATTTTGGTGCCACACCTTGGTTTTTTAAGGCTTTCCAGATATGGCAGTGTTTCAAGGAGTCGTTATAATCGATGAATGCCAAATAAAGCGGACATTCATATTCCTGGTATTTTTCAATTATTTGTTTAATCGCGTGCATATGGTCTGTTGTTGCATATCTCGACCTAAATCCTGCTTGTTCTTTAGGTTGTTGGTAATCTAGTGTTTTTGTGATACGGTTCAAGATTATCTTTGAGAAAACTTTGTAGACATTTGACATGAGGCTGATGGGGCGGTAGTTGCCTATGTCATCTTTGTCCCCTTTTTTGTATATTAAGGTTATAGTACTAGTTGTCCACTGTGTGGGGATGTATTCAGTGTCCAATATTTTGTTAAAGAGATTAGTTAATCTATGTGATGTATATGGCAATGATAATTTCAGGGATTCATTTGTTATACAGTCTGGTCCCGGTGCTTTTTCGATATTTTGTGTATTAATCGCATGTGTAACTTCCTTCTCTAAGATTGGGGGAACTGTCTCCTCATTTTCCTCTTCGAGGTTTATGTCTTCTTGTACGTGTATGTTCTCTAGCGAATATAGTTGTCTATAAAAGTCGGTAGCAGTTTCTAGTATCGAAACTCTTTTTGTCTCTAGTTTATTATGTTTGTTTTTTAATTTTGGTATCCACACTTGTGATTCTCTAAGTGCCTTAAGTGCTTTCTTAATTCCTCCTGTTCTAGTTATGTGGTGGTTGATACATTCCATTTTTCTTTTAGTTCTGTCTTTCTTAATATTCTTATTGATTTCCTTGCTTATTTTTGTGATCTCTTTTAGAACTGTCTTATCTTTTTTAGCTTTGAACATATCCTTTCTTTTTAGGATTAGATTTTGAGTTGTCACACTTAGTATTTCTGGTTTCAAACTTTTGGATCTTGTTGCTTTGTACATGCTTGTTATTTCACTGTTATAACTCTCTTGGATTGGGTTTAATGTTTTTATAGTTGTTTTTTTGTTATTCAATGGTGTTGCCAATGGTGGAAAGTAGGGGTTGTGGTGTCCAGTTTTTCCTGCATTTTCTTTGATTGGTATGGTACAATGTTGCTCTAACCATGCGGTGATTAGTGTTGAAGTTTAGTTGGTTAATTATATTTACATCTTGGAAAACTTTAGGTTGATTGCTTAGAATGTGATCTATTTCGTTGCGGTACGAGCCATCTGGCGAAATCTAAGTCCATTTTTTTGATGGTTTTTTCTTGGTGTAGCTGTTCATAAACATTAAGTTGTTTTCTAGAGCCATGTTTACCATTCTTTTTCCGTTTGGGCTTCTCTGTCCAATACCATATTTGCCCAGTACAGTCTCTTCTCCTTGGTTTTGTTTACCAGTTTTTCCATTAAAGTCTCCCATGACAATTATGTTTTTGTGCGCAATTTCTAAGACTTCGGCTAAGTTAGCATAAAATTCATCTTTGGTTTTTTCATCTGCAGCCTCTGTAGGTGCGTAAATCTGTACTATAGACCATTGGTTGTTAAAACCAGGTAGGGTTATGTTCAGTATCGCGATTCTCTCAGAGATACCTCTGCATTCTATGATATGTTTTTTTAAATATTTTTTAATCAAGAATCCACGCCATACTGCCCTTTCGTCTCTCCTTTGTAGTATAGTATATAATCACTATGTTCTTCGGTCTGATCTCCTAGTCTACTTACCTCGCTTACGCCGAGGATATCCCATTTGACATTTTGTAGTGCAGTTTCAAGTTCTATCAGTCTTTCGTCCGTTCTTAAAGTTAGTGTGTTCAAGGTTGATATATATATTTTGCTTGACTTTTTCTTATTATCTTTTGTCTCTTTTTCCTTCTTTTTGTTTTTAATAGTTAGAGGGTAGCGGTCATTTTCCCCCACGGTGACCGCTGACCGGCTTGGGGGAGGGGTTAGGTTTTTTGATGTGTATATGATTTTTCCGTTGTTATTGTTTGGCTTCCGGTATCTGATGAATATATATATGAATATAGATATTTTAAAAAACATCTGCCGAACAATTACCATAACATTTTTTTTAGATATCCCTTAGAGAAAAATAAACTTTCTAATATGTTTTTTATTTCTTTTCTTTCACTTGTCTACTAAAGTCTATTCAATTAACTTGTGCACTATTTTAATGATTGACGTCCTAAAGCATCTTACTACACATGTAAAAATGCAATAATAATAAGATACACAAAATAAACAAAAATAAATGTAGTAGCCTAAAAATCAGCAATTTTCAATAAAAAAATTAAAAGTCGAATATCTCGAAAAGGGTTAAGTTTAGGGTAGGGTGTTTCATAGTGAAATAAGTCAGAAATGATGGGTGCTCCACACCCTTAAGGGATCTAGCACGACTATTCCTGTAACCCTGTATATTTTGCTTGACTTTTTCTTATTATCTTTTGTCTCTTTTTCCTTCTTTTTGTTTTTAATAGTTAGAGGGTAGCGGTCATTTACCCCCACGGTGACCGCTGACCGGCTTGGGGGAGGGGTTAGGTTTTTTGTTGTGTATATGATTTTTCCGTTGTTATTGTTTGGCTTCCGGTATCTGATGTGCGTGTATTGCTATTGTTTAGATTTACTTGATGCTGAGTTCGATCTTGGGCGATGTAATAGTAACCCCAATGGGTTTGTTTTATTTATTTTTGATGGAGCTTCTAGTCTAGTTCCCATGTCGTTCTCGTGTTGTTTGGGTGATATAGTTGGTTCCCGCTTCCTTTTTTCGTTTCCCTTGCCTTTGTTGTCTTTTATTATGAGCTTGTCATATCGGATGATCGCGATGTTTCCTTTCTTTATTTCCTCTTGCTGTTTAGTTTTAAGTTCCTTTCTAATGATTAAAACATCCTTTGGAAAATCTTCGGTGACATAAACATTTTGGGGGAACTTCTTGTTAGCCCGCAGCAGTTCTAGTTTTCTCCATGCCATAGTAAGTGTAATTAAGACCGGTCTCTTTTTATTGTCATCTCTTTTCCCCAGTCTTTGTATCTTGCTTACTTCCCACTTATCCCATTCTGCGAGTCCTGTTTTTTTGGTGGCATTGTTAAAAATATTTAGAATGAGGTCCAGCAGTTCCATGTTATTATTCTCTTTTTCCTCCAACCCGTGCAAGACTATATTGTTTTTTCTTACCTCGCGTTCGAGGTTGTAGACTTTTTTATTCAAAGTAGATACTTCTTTCTTTAAATGTATATTTTCTTCAACTAGGGGTTTTAATTTTTCATCGATAGTGGTTGCTACGCTTTTATTAAAATTTTCAATTAATGTTTTGGTTTGTTTCTAATATTCTTCTTTCATGTCGTTCATTTTATCAAGTAAAATTTTCATTTGTTCTTTCATTTCGAACTTCTATTAAAATTCTACTATTTGGTAGAATTATTTATCACTCAGAACACTGTTGTATTGAATTGTCTATGTTTTTAATTTTTTCCGATAGCAACACAGAGATCTTGTTGTCATATGCCGGAAATCGTTCACGCCCAACCGTTCACTCTTGACACTTTTGACAGTTAATCGCAGTTGTAAATGGGGGTAGGTTACGTGATTTACACGTAGTTATATATGTATACATGTGTTATTTGCGGCAGTTTTCTTACTTTTCTCGATGTATAACTGTTTTTCGCGATTTGTTTTTTAACACAGACCACCACACTTTACAAAACTATATTTTCGTACTATTTTCTATTTGATTTATTCGTTTTTGGCACAAAATTATTAATAATTTTACGGATGGATTATACAATGCGCTTCACTTGACAGCAGGCGAACCGGAAGTAATTTAAACATGTTTCATGCCAAATCCATTTTCTACTCTTTTTGTTATTCTTGACCAATAAATATTAATTCTCTTTTCAGTGCATTTCTACAACTTCAGCTCCAATAACTTCGGGCACGCTAGTGTTCTCCGTCTGAGGTCCTTAAATTTAGGGGCCTCAGACGTTCTCGTACCCAATGTCATAATTAGGCTCTGCAGCTTTGTCATCGGTAAACGGTGCCCTCTATGTCATCATCATCAGGCGCGGCAGCTTTGGATCCGTCAGTAACATCGCGTACCACGTCATTATCGGGCCCTGCAGCTTTTGGAATGCAAACATTATCATCTCCAGACTTACACATATCCATGGATATCGATTTCTAATCGACAGATACATATACCATCGACATTAGGCAATGACTAATGATAAAAATATGAAATTTTAATTTTTTATTGTTTTATAATCTTTTATGATTATATTTATTGATTGATTAACACTAAGTAAATTTAAACTTTATTTAAAAAGTAAATAAACTGATTATTTTTTACATTGAATACTGTTTCAATTTCCACTGGCAACTATTAGATATAATAACGCAATTTATTAGTTGCCAAAAAAATTATATTTGACAGCTCTAAAATGAAATAAAATTATTTCACTATAAGATGACAATTTTAGCTAGTTTAGTGCTGTCAAATTAAGTGCGTGCCTTCAGAATTAAATTAAATTTTCATGTTAACATAATTTCAAATTTTTGCTAAATAATATAATGATAATTTATAGACTACCTAATATATTTTTATTGATTATCGATATCAGATAATTATCGATATCCATGTTTTGCACGTTCGCCTCATCTCTAGATTTCTGAAACAGTGTACGGACATGGTATCTGACGTCCTGTAAAAAGTAGCATTCTCTCACTTTAGCAACAGCAAAATTACCATAAGAGTGAAAAGGGTTACTATCCTTCACGTTCTTGGACCATTATAAATCCTTCTATGGATATATTCGTTTTTCTGAGGGAAGGAAGATAGAATTTTTTTTATGTCAATCGCACTTGCATTTGCCAGCGTCACGTCTAGGATGCAATAAAATAAAATAAAAATTGAAAATTAAACAAAGAAGCCGAAATCTAAAAAATAAAGTAAGTAATAATAAAAGTAAGAAAACATCATGCACTACAGTCAAAATACAATAAATTAGATAATAATGAATTTATATGTACAGGGAATAAATGCAATGAATCGTAAATACAAGAATGATCATATTTCCTTCCTCCAAACCGAACTCGCAAAGAGAAGAATCTTTGACCCAAAAAGATAGAATTTGAAATGTAGCAAACTGTGAACTAAGCAGCTGAACAGTTACCTGTATAGCTTTTGTTACCTGTGCCACAGCCAGTGCTTTAATTTGTTGTCGGTCAAGCTGTACTCAAAGTGATGCGAATTAGGAATTCAGTTGTTTCGATGCCGCGTTTTTAAATTAAATGCGGCACCAAAAGTGCTAACCTTGGTGCTAACTAATAAAAAAAACTGAAACTGTTGTTTTGACAAAGATTTTTAAGAGGCAAAAGTAATTGGGTTTGTAAATATTTATCATATGAAAAAAACCAAATGCAATTTATGATTTTTTTGTATGAAATATACATAGAGGTCGTTGGAAATATATGAAAAAATTACCAAAAACTCGCGGCAATAGCAGAAGCCACATTATGTTTTGAGTTTATAGTAGATTGTACTAGAATAGTATTCAAGCCAAAAATACGACAATTTGAAATATGTATATCGGAAACAAAAACAAAACAATTTTCTCTCTAAAAAAATAATCTTGTTACCTTCATGAAGATCTGATAACAACCAAAGGTTCATGGGCTTATGGTTATCAATACTACAAAAAAATTAAGGGATAGATAGGTACTCCCGGTTGTATAATATTAATCTATGTAGGTCCCTATCAGAAAATTTTCAGTGTGGTTGGATCCGCTGTGTGCCGCGCCATCGCCATTTGGCGGCACCGCCCCGCATAGATTAGTATATTCGTTTACCGCGCCGTGCCGTGCATTATTATGGTCTTGCCATGACATTTCCACCGCCTCAGTGTCGGTTTTCCATTATATCCAAACAAAACAAATTAAAATGTCAACTGTCAAATCTCAAATAAGTGGTGTGAAGTGAGTGAGGTTATGTTTTTAACATAACAATCACTAATCCTAATCACGCACAGTAATTTACGCGTTTGTTTCAACTAAGATTTTCTCAGTTGTATAGTATATTTTCACACAATGGTAAGTCATAAAACAAATTCATAGCTCTTTAATAAGTTCTTAATCTGATTGTGCTGCTTTGCTAATCAATAAACAATTTATTTCTAGGCCAGAAATGCAGAAAAGGCTATGTAAGTATAAACAGAATTGTACTTTAATAACCTAATAGGCAATTTTACTTATATATTTCAGACAGGAATGGATAAAACAGTTTCGCATCTGTTTTAATGGAACCCTGAAAGCGATATTCTGACTGACGACTCTTATGGGTGTAGTCAGAGGAAATGCATTTATATTGCAATCCAGCTGCTGAATTTCAGTTAGGATGGAGTGTAACAGTATAATATACATTACATTGCTCATGGCGAGAAGTGTAATAAATATCACCTTTTTTTGCCCCCTTTTGTATACCCTAACGCTACCAACGCTCCAGACAAACTTTCACTCCACGCCAAAAAAATTTCATAGTGCCCGAAAGTGCACGTCAACTTCATGCTGGCTGCAGTCATAGCACTGCAATTTTGAAGCTGGACTACAGTCCAAATGCAGTCTGTCTCTTAGAGCAACATGGGACTGCCAGAAAAACATTCTGTCATTTTTTAATATGGGATGCACACAAACATGCACACTTGTCACTATAAAACAATAAACTGAACACTATTCTCTTGTACACATAGACACATTTTGATTCCATACAAGACAGATGTTCTTGTTCCTTTGACAAAGGAGAAGAGTTCTGTTAAGGTCTGACTACACTCTATTAACACACAGCTCAAATGGTTGGGTCTAGAAACTTTAAATGCATATGTAAGTTCCATAGAGTTTCTCTTATGAGGCATTTACATATCTGACCACTAAGAAAGGGTTTATCAATATTCCACCCCTAAGAAATTTAATTATACTGGACAAAGTTGTGGAAAACATCTGGTACTAAAAAAACTAAAAAAAATGTTGGATTTAATCAAGATTTTTTCCTGAAATGTGATTACTTAATGATACACAACCTCCGTCCTGACTATTTTTATTGTTGTACATACTTATACTTAAACAGGACGACACTAGCTCGATGGCGGGCAGCTCAAGTTCAAGAGGCCGGCGGGCAGCGAGAGCGACGGCCGTATCTCGCGTCGGAGTGCAACGACCTGCCACAGGCCGAAAAGTGGCGGCTACAGATCGTCAGGGAAATCGCGAAGAAAGTAGCTCAAATACAGAATGGTAAGTAATTTAATATAGACCTGAATGTTATTGTTGATACAACTGGAGGAAAGTGTTATTAAAATGAAAGAAAGTCCATTGGTTCGGACATGTTGAGCAAATGAGTGATATAATGACACAGATGTCAGAGGCCTATGTGTACAGGACACACTAACTTAAATGAAATACTACGCTAATCGGCCGTCTACCAAAATTTGAAATTTAACTTATTCATAGGTATTTTATGACTAATCAGGTATTTTGTTTCAACCTGTATACTGATGAATCTTTAAAATTTTGGTAGACCGTAAAAAAACGAATTTCCTGAATTTTACACATGAGTGTCATATTCGTTAAGTGCATGTTTTTAAATCATGATAAAAAAAGAAGTAAATCAGCCTTAAATCAAATTTGTACAGTCACAACTAATGAAATCCTAGCTTAGCCAATGATCATAAAATTGTTTTGGATAATAAAAAGACGACTTTTCATACAAAATATGTGGAGTGTATTTAACTCAACTTCTTTTATAATGTTCAAAAGTTGTCTACTAATGGTAGTTCAGTATCTGATACAGAGTGCTCCTGTAACTGGTTACAACGGCCTGTATTTTCACGAATATAAAAACATATACAATACACTACATATTGAAGAGAGAGTTAATTAATGCTCTTTCACTCTATTTTTATAGATCGCTACAGAGAGTATAGCGTTGTCAGCAAGAAGTGAGTTCCACAGCCCGATCGTATGGTACTGAAAGGATTAGGAATAGAATTCGGTAGAGTGAAAGATTTTTATGGAGGGAACAAATGTGGGAACTGCTAAGTTTGGCAAATGGACGCATAAAGGTAAGACGTTCACATAAGGTGTTAGAGATATACGGACTTTTGAGGATATTATAGACCAAGGTTGTGAGTGTTCTTGTGAAAACAGAATAGGGGCTACTTGAGCTTGGCAATATCTCTCTTCTCTGTCGTTCCCTCACTTCTGAGGATCGCGACAATATAAAATGCGCCTCCATGCATAGCGGTCATTGGCCAGCTGCACCATTTCATATAAGGACCCGCCAGCCACCTTCCTCACCAGGTCCGACCATCTCGTCCTCTGGCAAGTCTGCTTTCCACTTGTTCCAGGATGATTAGCTTCTCCAGGTCGTGCTTGAGAGACCGCACAATGTGACCAAAGAAGCTTAGGGTCTACAGGTGGAGAGCCGATTTGTTATGTTGAGCTCTTTAAGAATGTAGTCATTTGTTTTCATGGCTGTCCCTGGTATACCAAGTAGTATTCTCCCACATCTGAAAAGCATAAATTTTGGAACCATCGCGACTTTTAACAGGTTTCAGAGCCATACAAAAATATTGAGTAGACGAGGGCCTGTTGAGCATCTTGGTTTTGCGATCAGTATGTGCACTTTTCAATTAGAGTACATACATTAAGTATCTGTTCCCGAATGCTCTTTCCCGCAACAAAGCCAGACTGTTCACTCGGTATCTGGCGATCTATAAAGGATGTTAACCGATCATTTATAATATTATAACAGTATTTTGCTTGCATGCGGCATCAGCGCAGTGTGCGCTAATTTTCACATTTCGCATCGCAGGCACTCATAAAACTCCACAGAAATATAATAAAAAGTTTCCATTATAGAGATATACCAAATTTAAATGGTTTTAATTTTGCCGTAAATTAGTCTGAATCTACTGGGTCATGACATGACTAATTGTTTATCCCAAAATTTTAAATGTGTCTTATACTGATCAAGAATGTAAAAATTTAGAATAGAGCCTTTTTGTTGGAGTACATTTCAATTACAATAATGACGGACGATCCTGAAGCTCTAAGTGCTGTTCAAGATAAGCCTCTGCTTAAACCTGATGAATATGAGCCTTATTTGACTCCACCACAAGCCAGTCCACCAGACAATGAAACCCCTCAGTTGGGGTCTGCTGTTGATTTGCTTAATACAGCCAATACAATTAAAAAAAGTAATAATAACAGTCCTAAAAGTCGCAGCATTAAATCTGGGCAAGCTGAAGAGAGTTTTGACGAAGCAATCTCCAAACTGGAACCCCAAGGTAAAAGCATCCGTGACCATGTTGAGGAACTCACTGCTTCAGTCAAGAAACTTTCAAAAACCATTGAAGATCCAAATTCTCCTGTCTTAGAAAGCAATGTTGATAAAATAGCTAAAATGAGTAAAATACTTACAAATGAAGCCAATGCTTTAAGGCAATCAATCAAGAGTCTATCAAAAGACATTGCTCGTACAAAACAAGAGTTGTTAGCAGAAAGTAAGGAGGATGTCAATTTCCCCTATCACCTTTTCCTAATAGAGTTAATAGTAAACAAAATACACATGAAGTGTGAATGTTTCGAATTGGATTACAATAATCTCGTAATTTCAGCAACATTTCTGGGAAAACAACCTATTGTCTTGTACGACTCTTCATACGGCAAAATTGATAGTTTTAGTAAACTGAATGTTGGGAGATCTACTTTATTTGCCATGACTTACGACAAAATATGTAGCATCCAAGACTTCGAAGTTGTTTTACAACTGACTAAGGAACCTCCATGTTCAACCTGCGTTACGAAAATAGCTGAAACTCATGTGGATTACACCAGCGAATTCTTGAAATTACGAGAGGAGCTATGCAAAAAATGGTCTGAGGAAAAGCCAAATGATAACATTGTTTGTACAACATCAACACCACTCTCGAAAAATATGTTTTATTTGTCATGTGGTAACAGATCCAACCTAGAGTCAATAGGCATTATCGAGTTATCTGCTCGGATGTCGTTCCTTGGTAAAGAGATTACTACAGCATTCAGTACTTCGTCCAAACCGCAGGGTACCTCAATGCTCCAAAAAGAAGACAATGGTATGATGATGTACTCCTGTCAAAAGGTAGAAATGGATGATCAGGGTAAAATATTGTTAGATGAAGATGTCTTAAAAACGGAACGATGTAATGCTCTGCATACCAGGAGGAATGATAGTCCAATGTCAGGATTTTCTGGGGTACCCGTGTCTTCAGGAAGATCTTATGAGCCACAGGGATATCTTAATCAGCACGGTATGTTTTGTTCACTATAGAAGTAGAATCATCGTAATTATTTAACAGTTCCATCCTTATTAACATGTTTTATAAAAATTTTAGGTGTGCCAAAATATGACGAAATTTTCACGAAGATGAATGATAACGAATTGAAAATTCGAGTACCAAAGAGTACAAAAGTGGAAAGAACGGGGAAATACGACAAAATACAGGAATTATGCGCCTGTGAAAGTACGCCTTACAATACTGGGGACCAAGTACAATTTGAACTACCGCGAGACCTTTGCTATCCTGACAAAAATCATAACACTTACACATCAAACTTAAAATATACTTACCAAGGTTGCGATAGAACTTGTGAAAGTAAAGAAAAAAAAGACAAGAAGATAATAAATGTGACCCCATCGAACTGCCCAGTCCCAGTCGATATGGAGAAGGTCCTGCATCCGCAAAAAGATGTCTTCATTCTTAAGATTGGAAAGAAATTAGAGACAAAATATAAAAAAACTGATCTTGAAATACAACTTGTTACTCCCAAAGTGCCATCGGAGAAGTTAACAGAAAATAATGACACGTCCACTCAAAGTAATATCACCGAAATGATATTGAAAAGTGCCAAAAAAGATAAAGGTGCCAAAAAGAACGGAATAGATAAAAAGATTAAGGCTAAAGGAAGAGACAAAAAGGGAAAAAGCAAGAAATAAGTAGTTAAATCAAAGCTTCGGTCAATTTTATTGAAGTCAGCCAAAAATCATCTAAGAGTCCATAGTTATTTGATGATGTTAATTAAATAAAAAATATAAAACCCTAACCACTGTATTATTTGCCTAATACTTAGTTTAGTCGAATAATTATTACTTGACTGTACGATTTTCGACATTACAAAATATACCTGAAATAAGGTATGGGATACAAGCAAAATAGTCTACACTTCTTCATTCATGTACTGAAATGATCTTATATTGGAATTTACTTTTTCCACTGATGTTCTTACTCCAAAACTGTGCTGCAGTTATATCATCCAAGTGGAATCGCACTCTCACATAATTACAGGTCTACAAATTTTTACTTTTATTTTCTCCTCGGGGATTTGATGACTGATTCTAGGGTATTTTTATACGCTGATTCCGAATATGAATTCAGTTTTTCCCCAACACATCCAGTTTTCCCGGAAAATTCCTTTTTTTATTTTCGCCAAAAAACACTGATCAGGAAATAAAGTTTTATTTAATTCAAAACATTGCTTTATTCCGCCGTGTGGTTTCCGATAGAGTAGAATATGACCACTCCAACTCTTCCCGTGGACGTCGTACAAGGCATACATTATAAAACATCAACCCGTCTGGCCAGCGCGGGGAGTGTAGGCCAAATCCTCCGTCTGTCTCCGGCAGATGAGAGAGGGTTGTGCCTCCTGCAGTGGAGACAAAAATAACCTGATGATGATGATTGCTTTATTTATTCAAAATACTAAATATCTCTTACAAATAGATTGTTTTATATGTGTTTATACACATCTTTTATGGTATCTTGTATTTATTACAGCGAAGCTCCGATTGTGACATTTTCTTTTAAAACCAGTGTTTGGTTCATCTCGCTTCAACAACCAACAATAGTCCTCCATCATTTGAATATTCCATCTTCCTTAATTCCTACATCCCTTCTCTTTCAGGTCCTGGTGAAATATTTCACCTTGCTCCTCACTTATGGCTCCCAGGTTCTTCGGAAAGGAGTCCAAGTGAGAATTCAGGCAGTGAAGTTTGATGCTCATCGATCACCTCATTTTCCCGTAATTTTCTATCATTTTCTTTACAATTTCTTCATAATTGTCACTTTTGTGATTCTCAAGAAAGTTTTTCACAACTTCCTTCAAAGATTTCCCCATGCTTCTAATTCTATCGGACTTAATTTTTCGTCAAAACTTGTATCTTTCATCAACTTTCTAAATGCATGTTAAAGACATTTTTTACGGATTCGGTTATGTTTTGGCGCTGATTTACCAGCATAAATTTGCCACAAATATAGCCTTGCGCGATGACATTTTTGCGAAGTTTGCGTTACGACTTGCACTTAATTGTTGATTTAAAAATTAAGTTATTTTTATATTTATGTATTCATCATATCTAATTAACCCTTTTGTTAAATAAAAAAAATAAGTAGGGGAAAAATTTACTCTTTCATCCTGATAACGACCTCATTAACAAAAGACCTAAAATTTGACGTTTTTTCGAGCTAACCATTTAGGCCATTAATTGAATTAGATAAATTCTAGTAAACCATTAATGAGAATCAGTTGGCAGAGCCTAAATGAAGCTAATAGTAACTGCTTTTGCGAGAAAAAAGTATTAACATTAGTTTTTATGGTTTTGATTGAGTCCACCTACAGTATTTTAGTAAAAATAATGATAAATAGCAAAAAATCTGGATGTGATGGAATTTTTTAAATTATTTTTCCCATAATTAGCGCCCCGGAATCAGCCATCAAATCTGGGAGGGGGAGACCCCTGTAGATCTTTGTTATTGGGACAAGTGTAGTGTGGGACGCCCCCTGGCTAGATGGAGCGACGATCTGCGTAAGGCGGCTGGCAGTAACTGTTATTAATGATTTTTATTTATTAGATGATTGCCGTGTGGTTTCCGGTAGAATAGAATAGGTCCACTCCAACTCTTCCCGTGGATGTCGTACAAAGCGACTAAGGGAATACATTATAAAACATCAATCAGGCCTCCCCAACCCGTCTGGCCAACGTGGGGAGTGTAGGCCAAATCCTCCGTCTGTCTCCGGCAGATGAGAGGGTTGTGCTCCTGCAGTGAAGACAAAAATAACCTGGTGATGATGATTTATTAGATTATCATCGTTCAGTTCACGACGGCACGCCCCACTCTTTCTCTAAATCGCTTACATTTCATTGAATGTGTTATATTGTTAGTGTGTTAGTTATATCGTTACGCACTTATCATCATTGTGCGCGTTCGTACACTTAAGTTTCTGGCAACCCGATTAGCTGTTCGCGTCCAGCGCCCATCCCTCGCTAAAAGTAGCGGGGCGTGCCTTAGTAAACTGCCCGATCTAAACAATGCAACTGGGCATTTTGCTTCTTATGAGAGTTATATAGCGCTAAAGTTTTTTTCTCGCTCATAATAATATGTTATAAATTATAATACAGTGTTACAGGTTAATATAAATTTTTTTTTATTTAAATAGCTGTCTGCCTTGTCCCCAGCTGGACTCGGGGAGTTTCGCATCCGCGATTTAAACGACGAGATAAACAAACTGATGCGCGAGAAACGCCACTGGGAGGTGCAGATCAAATCCCTAGGGGGTCCCGACCACGCGCGCGTGGGCCCCAAGATGTTGGACCAAGATGGCAAGGAGGTCCCCGGCAACAGAGGGTACAAGTACTTCGGCGCTGCCAAGGACTTGCCAGGTGAGATTTTGTAAATGTAATTTACATTTAGGACGCCGGATCAATATCAAGATTAATCTACTCTAGAACAATTCAGTGTTCCAACACATCACTCATTTTAAAAACAACTTTAGCCTTTCAGCATTGTTACTAGAGTTGCAAGAGTTAGATGTAAAGCCAGAATTAGATGGGTCTTTCGGTGTTAATCGATCCTTATTTTATTTTACTCGCAATAATACCAGACTAACTGATCATGCAACTCTTACATTAGTGACTTACATTAGTCGCTATACTCAGATGTTCCCTTCTGAATGTGTTATTCGATTCGTTACATTTGTGTTAGCTATAGAGTACAAGTGGGCGTAGATAATCCGTCAGAATATTGAAGAATGTTTTGTATCAGAAGAAAACGCTGGAATGTCTCCCCCTCGGGTTGATCCGGCGGCCGTGTTACTTTAAACCAGTTACTGTGTAGAGTTCAGAGTGTTCGCGTCCACACATTATGATGTCATTTTGTTTGCCGTAATATACATGGACGGTTCTGATGTAAACCGTCGATTAGATCAGTTGGGTATTTTAGCGTTCAGGACCTCTATTTATACTCGGGATTACCACCGCCAGTTTTCTCACAAATCATTTTCTAGCTGAGAACTAACTCATTTTACAGATGTGACCAGCTCACTGCCAGTTCAACTTGCAAACTTTTTGAACCATGTCGATAATTTTGGTTCTCTAGCGGATCACCTTATTTCTGTGGCGGATATCTCGTAGAAAAACTGTATACATGTTATATTGATGGGTTAGTTCAGTAGGTGAACAACTCAATTTTGTTTTTGTTTTGAACAAGTAATGCCATTGCTTCGCCTTAGTCGGCCTGTGTCGGTTCGATTGAGTAAGCCGATTGCGATGAAATAAAAACTAAATGTTACTCCGAGTTAAGCCCTATGTTTCTGTGAAAAGTACACCATGTGCACCCGACTTTTAGTTGTAGTTTACTATTATTTCTGTTTGTATGTAATGTTGCATTGTATGTGTTTTGTTGCAGCCAATAAATGATTATTCTGTTCTATTCAAAATCGGTTTAGTAGTTTTTACGTGATGCGTGCACAAACTAACATACATACATAATGGTCAGGCCTTGATCCCAGAGGGGTAGGCAGAGACGTTGGATCGCCACTTTGCGCAAACTAACAAATAGACAAAAAAAGTTTTAATGATCGAAATGTGTTTTATTGCTATCCCTAGACCTCCCAATTTTTTTTACTGATATTTTTTTAATGGACACGCAAATTTTACGATTTTATTTGTTACAAGGCGTGCGCGAGTTGTTCGAGCAGGAGCCTCCGGCGCCGCCGCGGCGCACGCGCGCAGATCTCATGCGAGACGTGGACGCGGACTACTACGGCTACAGGGACGATGACGATGGGTTACTGCTGCCATTGGAGAAGGACGCTGAGAGAGATGGTAAGTTGCTATATATGTAGATGCCCAGCATGGTGATAAAAATAAACCACCCAGAATTATTAGCTTATGGCTAAAGTGAGCGCTCTGATTACTTGCAATCATCAGTCGAAATGTCTACTGCTGAACATAAGCCTCCCCAATAGAATGCCACTTTTGGTGGGTTGTCCACTGGGGGATTTGCTTCACACGCTTGGCAGGCGGATTGGTGATCGCGGTAATGATCTTAATACAGACTGGAGAATGCTGCTGCCCGTACCGGGTGCAATCCCTTAGTCGCCTTGACGACACCCACGGGAAGATTGGGGGTGGGCCTATTCTAACCCGGTAACTACACGGCATTGAAGTGCGATAATATTCTACTTTCTTGTAAAAAATTTAGTTAGTACCTATTTTATATAATTGAAAAGTCTTGTCCCTGTCCGTTTTAGTAAGCTAGATAGTTATACATTTTTATCCCTTGCAGCAATAGCGCGGTCCGTTGAAGAATGGAAGAAAAACAAGGAACAGGATAAGGAACAACTACCAGAAGAAGAGAATATTTACCCAGAAGACGTAAGTTATCAAAAATACCTAACTACTTAAATAGATGTGACATTTTCTTCCCAAAAGAAATTCTGCTGATGTCTAGAAATAGTGATTTGTTCAACAAGTGAGCTATTTGTGCTCTCGTGAGAAACATACAACTCTACCAGCGAGAAAAGAAAAAGTTTATTTTTTATTTAAATGTTGCGTTCTGAAACTGCACTGCCTGACATTTTTATAAAACCAAGTAAACATGATATTTTCTAAGTTAGCGATATTAATATTTACTAGTAAATAGTAGATAATTCTCCTTCACAGTCCAAGCAGTGAGATTGTGGAATTCTCTGCCACATGTTATCCGCGGGAGCGCATCGTTGAGCATATTCAAGGCTAGAGTAAAAGAGCATTACCAATCCAAATGATATCTTTGTGTGTATGTAGTATGTAATATTATGTATGTATGTATGTGTATTGTATGTATATACTTATATATATATATATTGTCATCATCATCAGGTTATTTTTGTCTCCACTGCAGGAGCACAACCCTCTCTCTTCTGCCGGAGACAGACGGAGGATTTGGCCTACACTCCCCGCGCTGGCCAGACGGGTTGGGGAGGCCTGATTGATGTTTTATAATGTATTCCCTTAGTCGCCTTGTACGACATCCACGGGAAGTGTTGGAGTATATATATTGTACGTGTGTGTATATATAATTATTTTATTTCATATTTATATAGATAATAAAATTTAATATTAAATATTTATATATTATTTATAAGTAAATTTAAATTATTCTATTTGCTGTTCACATATATGTTTTTTTTTCACTAATTATTTTCACTATAATGTGCAAGGTGGGAATACTCTGATTAAACTCCCGTTTATTATACACTTTTTTTCGCAGCCCGACGACAAGAGAATAGAAGACGACGAAGTTGAACCAGCGCCCACAGTCACATCTCACGTGGCTATACCTTCGCAGAAAGACGTAGAAGAAGCATTGCTAAGGAGGAAGAAGCAGGAGCTTCTAGAGCAATACGGTTGTCTAGACGTCAAGTTAGAAGAAAGATGACATAAGCAGTAGTGTTTAGAGTAAGGCTAATAATAATAAATAAGGATAAGTAAATATGTAGTTGTTTGATTTGTTTATGTAACACGCTACATCACATGATGTACAGTCATAGAGTACTTAATAATATGGTACAGTCGCGAACGGTAGGCCTTATTTTAACATGCCACCATCGCGGATAGCAATTCTGAATAGATAGAACAAATTCGTTAATTAGTCGAATTCAGTCGCAAAAAACTATATTTAGTCGGGTCCGCCGTTTAAAAGTTATAGGGATTTGTCGGTGGCCACGACTAGTCTTATCACGGCAAGGCCACCTAATATTTCTGGAACCACAGTACATAGCGAGCGACTGATTTAGTCGATTGTTACCTAAACTAGTCTGTCGCGAAAAATAAAAATTAGTCTGTTTGTAATTTACGAGTTATATCCATTTTAGTTTTAGTACGAATAGCTGTGCCCGCGGCTCCGCTCGTTTGGACTACAGAATCCGCTTCCGTTCCCACTTCTGCTCCCTATCCCACTTCCGCTCCCTATCCCACTACCATTACCACTCAAGACTCCCACCCACGATCTATCCAGCTCCAAATGTAGTCGTAACTCATTGCAATCTGCATTGCACCGAACATTAATTGTACTTCTTTGTTATATTGCATACAACTATATATGTCTGCTCAAATGTAGTCTAAACTAATCTCAATCTGAATTATACCGAACATAATCTTTTTACTTCTTTGTTACATTGCATATACCTACTAAGTAATGTATTAGAAAACTGATAAAAATCCCATAACTTTTGATTGAGTTAGCCGATTGCGATGAAATAAAGAATGTTAAGCCCCATGTTTCTGTGAAAAGTCCATCAAAATCCGTATAGTAGTTTTTAAGTGATCCGTGCACAAACTCACAGACCCAAAATTCCAAAAATGATTTAGATGTGTTCTAAATTGGGTAGTTCTTAACAAAATGAAATATTGATCAAAATATCACCCAGTTCGTTTTCTAAAAACTAGGTGCGAAAAATAATGCGAAACCATTACGATTTTATAATTGCACTATTTCGATAATTACTGATATTTCGACATTGAAGTACATAAACTTTTGTTGATGATAAATACGGCTATTGCTTGGAGCAAAAAAAAAATTACCCCCTATGGGGAAAAATATCACATATGTTATGATACTTTCTGATTTATGTTTTATTTTTATTTACATGCTGTTTATCATTAAGCCACCTAGTACCTATATCAGTTTGAATTTTTAGGATATCTTTATTAGTTACGGAATAGTCGGCTGGTGACACTATTCTGTTTCACCCTGTATACAATATTTCAACTTATATAAATTTACATTTTGAATCTAAATATACTCGTGCAAAACCGGGACGATTCGCTAGTTACATACAATTCCATATACCCGTGTCAACTTGTTTTTTTTTCTCATAACCTAATTTTTCATCTACATATTTGACAACAATAAATCACAGCAATAATCAGAAGTTTGTAGTAATTTATAAATTGATTTCATTACCTCGATCAAAGTAATAATAAATATTAATCGTAATTCAGTCGTACTTTTTTGTTAACTGTACCTTTAGTATGAAACAAAAACAATCGTCTATATCTTTTAAACGGTACAAGTACATATTCTGATTTTTGGATACGTGAAACACAAATTCAGGTACAAATTTTGTACGTTTACAGAATTCTGATATCTTTTGTAGTTATCGAGATATAGACGTGGCTCTGCCAAAATGACGCAAGCAATCAGAGACTGTGGCTCTGCCAAAATGACGCAAGCACATGTCGTGCTACAAATGTTGCATAGTGAGTACGTAGCTTAACTGGTTCAAAACGACATTTGTTGGTTGTGTGAGATAAAATACAATAGGCATAGCATTATAGGTCAGAATTAAATTGGCTTACAAGTCATACCATGAAGGAAAATAATTTATCGCACCTCATAAGTAACCTCAAAGTTTTTACACTAATTAGTTATTAAATTAGACAACAGCTGACATCTGTTATCTAATTTAATGTTAATTAGTGTCAATCATGAATGTAATAACTTTGAGGTGACTTATGAGGTGCAAAACACTATTTTCCTTTATGGTATGACCCTGTAGTGTACCTACCTGAAATTCCACTGCCTCTCCTCTCCTTCAAACCGGAACAACAATGCTACTATTGCTGAGTCTTCTAAAATGATAAAATAATACTCGCAAATATTCTTGAAATTTTATTTTGGAACAATTTTTTTTATGTATTTGGACATACCTACGTATTTCTAAGCAAAATATACACAATATTGAAAATTGGTAAAATTTAATTTTCATTTGTATTTACTGGTAGAGTTCTCAACAATATTATTTAAAGCAACAGTAAATGTTTTAGATTTTCGCGCTTTGTATAATAATTATTTTGAAGATATAACACGGATTTAAGGCGCAAATTATTATTCATCATATTTTCCCAACGTCAGTTCGCGTCTAGAATCCGTATAGTACATTTGTGAAACTTCTAAAGCAATGAAGGCCCGCCCTAAATAGTAATTTCAACGTAATAAAAATAGCTAAAGTATTATTATAAGGAACAGATTGCACGAACAATAGTCTGGTCAGAAGCATAAATCGCGGCCAGCCATTGACCAAATTGGTTTTTTGTTTCCTTGTATTACTGCATTTATTATTCTATGTTCTTGCTAATTTTGATCCGCAAGGTGTATCTTGTTTCACTTTGTCCTATTTACTTCTGACCGAGAAAAATCGTATTAAAAAAACTAAAATAACCGATTATTAAGTATCCAGTACACAATTATACCTAATATTAGGAATGTACAAACTTAACGCATTTATAAGCTCTCAAAACACAATCTCTAACTTATCATTAATCATTTTAATTCATAACACCGAATCACTATTATAGTCTTAGAAAAAAATTGCTAATTACATTTATCGTACCTGTAGTCAAGTCGTGATTATTGGTTTACACTTTGAATTAAAATTGTACTATTGTGTTATATAATTTACTTTTTTAAACTTGACTATAAATACGATACCAATACCATTGCTCAATAGGTAAAATATAGAAGCCTTAAAATACATAATACTTCTTTTTTCATAGATCTTGTGTGTATGAGTACATGATTGATATCCTAGACAAATAAAACTACTGAATACACCATTTTGATGGTGCTTTTTTACAATAGTTCAACAAAATATGTATATACTTTGCTAGTCTCTTGGATTACCTACAATATACTATATTGAAACATTTACAATACATTTGTTCTATAGTTATGTACAGTAGAGTTCAGAAAATGTATACCACCTTAAGGTTCATTTTTAGATTCAGAAAGGAAAAAGAAGTCGTTACAACACGTGTTCTATTTTGATCTTTATGGCGTTTGACGTTGTCATATCAAAACACTTTCTGATCGCCACTGTTACTACAATGTATTAATTTCGAAGCTACGTGAGAGAATAAAACATCCACCAAGACAAAATAGCTACAAACTAGTAACAACTTTACTTCTAAACGACGTCTATATAACACGTGCAACCGTGCGCGCCTCTACTCAACAATACTTATAAACCCGATTTATATCTCATTATCAGCCTGGTCACATCCACTGCTGGACATAACAGACTTTAATTTGGGAAATGTGTAACGTATGGTACGATCGCGGAATCACTACGTTTTGAATTAATTCTATTTGCATTAGACACATCCGTCACGTCAATGAGACTTCATTGTTTTGAATGCTTCAAGGAGTTAGTCATTCATAGAAGTGTCAAAATTTAATGAACGCAATTCTACAGTAATGGTAGAGTATAAATTACAAGGATAAATAACTGGGTATCTAACAAAATCGCGTACGCCTTCGCACAATAAGCGAAGTGTGCTTAGGCTAGGCGGCAAGCGTGGTCGTAAACTCGTCTTTAACATAAGGTGATAAGTCATTTTCTTCGAGTCTGTACTAAAGCTATTTTTTGTACGCTTTGCATTTCATTTACACCATGCACTTTACTGTATAAACTTCCCACCTAAAGAAAGACAATTTTAAAATAAACTAAAAGTCTATAACATATTGGAGTACATACAATTGTCGAAACTAACTTTCGTTATCCAACATGCACAAAATAAGCTTTTATTCGCCCATTTTCCATAGTGTTATTTCCCCATATCGATGTGTAAAATCAGTGCAAATTATATCAAGACTGGATATGAAAAAACAGGGTTTAAATATCATGGCTGCTAAGTAAACTGTTGACTTAAAAAAATATATGCATGTTGGAGCACGAATTGTATCTATTAAATCACTAACTTAGGACCAAATACTGGAATCCTCATTAATAGCATTGTCTCTAAACCACAATACAGAAATTATCTGAGACTGGGTCTTGAGTATAATCTTTATTTATTACTAGGGGATGATCAGCGACTTCGCGTTTAAAGTTAAAATCCTGCAGGAATTAAAAAAAAAACTGAGTAAGTCAGAACCCCATACGACGTGTTAAAAGTATATTTCTACCTCGCGGAGCAAATGTTTACGCTTTAACACCGCCGGGTAAGTCAAATCAGTCGAGTGAAAATTTTGATTTAACTCAACACGCATTGGCGTCGCGGTGTTAAAAAAACAATACCATTTTGCCATTCCGCTTCTGATCGTGATGATATTACTAGTATTATGATGATATATATGTATCGTTTTTCAGTCAGTATTCTGTCCCTACAAATAAAAATAATTTCCGGAAACCTTTTTTTTCTTACTATAATAAAGAGTCGAAAAGAATCGAATTGAAATTTAAAAAGTACAGTAAAAAAATAATTCAACTTCACTGCTCCCTTGTTATCGTTGACGTTGCAGGAAAATGACAGATGCCTTATTTATCAGTAAACAAGCATATTATATGGTAACAAAGCGTAGTTTTCAACAATACTGTAGGTAAATATAGATGAATTTGCGCTAACGGATGTTCCAGTATTCGGGCGCTAGTGTAGTTAAACTAATTGACGCCGCAGCGACGTTAAGACTGGAAGAGGTTCTGCTGCTTGGCATCGCTCTCGAAGTCGCTCCACGCGTTATTCAGCTCCATGAATATCATTTTCGCTATGTTCTCGTTTGGTGTTCCCATTTGCTGTGAACGTAAAATATACATGTCACAGATCAGAAATCCGAAGAACTTTATTTCTGTCCCTCGGTTTAACGAACTATGGGACTAAAGTGAGTCATTAAGTGCTGACGCGCACTACACACAAACAAAGAAGACTTCGTTGGCCAGAATGCAGATCAGGAATGACCGACAGAGTCCAACCTCTGGGGGTCTACTCCTTAAGCATTTCGCATAATATCCGTCCAACTTCAGTCATTTTATCTTTCTAAGGGGTCACGTGACATATTCTAATAAGCGTTTGGCATCTAACTACGATTGATGCCAAACTTATGAGAAAACGATACATGACTAGCTAGAGAGTATAAAATGACTTCGAAGTTGAACGGATATTATCCGAAATTAAAAAATTTAGTATCGTTTATTTAAAAACCTTTAATCTATAACATAAAATTTATATATAACTTAAAAGTATTAAGACAGGGTGTAACACTGTACAATAGAGTAAGCACTAAGCTACTGCACTGCGCCAGAGCTCACTGACCGTAGTATGCCGTAGCGTAGAAATCACAGAAAGCCTATCAAGATAAAACGGTTAAGTCATTTGTTTATTTCAGTTCCGCGCGTGCCGATTTTAGGACACAGCGCGCCCCTCCCGCGCACTCTTCATGCGTCGCGGTCACGTTTCTAGTGAAAAGATACTGTGACTCAGTGGTGTGAAACATGACATGGCGTTATGTCAGAAGTTGGCGCACGCGCAGTTACCCTTCTTGCCCACAGTCTAACAAATATGAGTGATGTTACCTTGTCGGGATGCACGGCGAGACAGGCCTTGCGGTAGTTCCGCTTGACGTCCGCCGCGGAGACCAGCTGAGACATGTTACACGACGTCCAGCGGCACTCCTCCCACACTACGGTGTGCAGCGAGCACAGCAGCGCGCGTATGTTGTCCTTCTTGCCTTCGGTCTAAAGCAACAATATAAATCTTGTCTTAGATGTCTGACCAGAAGATGGCGTTAACATTACCATATCACACCCTCGACAGTCCGTACAAGCGAACAGATTTAATCACCTACTACTATTAAAGGCGTCCGTACACATTTTCAATAAGATGCCTATTGATCTTAAATGTATAAAGAAGATAAGTACTTTTAAAGACAAACTAAAAGCACTACTATTGGAAAAGTGTTGTTACAATGTTGATGACTTTTAAAGAAAACAAATTGATTTAAAATTTATATTTAATAGTGAATAATGACATATTTTAATATTTTAGCTCTGGACATCAACTTTTTAATTAACTCAATATCAAATTTTATTTTATTACCTATTTTAATTATTATGTAAATGTACAAATATTCGCATACAATGTCTATTGTTTAATGAATAAATAAATGAAATGAAATGTAAACGTTTGTGAGTGCACGTAACTATCGAGAGAGGGACAACGTTATACGTCAACAACATAAATAAGTGCTTCTCTTTGTAACGATCGCTCGCAGAGGTGCGTAATGTCGTGCTCCGTTTTACGGGCGACGATAATCTGGGAGGTGAGTGTCGCTTCGTAGTACGATTTGAATTTATTTTTGACGAACCGATCGTACTGATTGCACATTTTAGGGTAAATCCATCAGCCAGTCGTGCGATTTTTCACACTGATCTCTCAGATATGAAGTGATTTTTGACTTTCACACTTTTGGTTTATTATTTCCAAATAAATATTTTAAACATATACATACATACACATGTCTGATCGCAAACTAGAACTTTCTCCTGTCAAGGATGGATCAGTTCACAAAATAATATCCAGACTGGGTACAATCTGTACAAAGTTGTCTGTGCCTGGTGGGAACCAAACCCATTCCAGTCTAACGACCAGGCCACTAAGGCGGTCGAGTTGTAAAATCTACGATGCGGAGAGCATCAGGGCTTACCCAGTCGTTGATTTTCAGTTTCTCCGGGTCCATTTCCCTGACCATCTCCTCCTTCCTCATCGCGTTGATGGTCCTCGGGCCGGCGTCGCGCTTGGACGCGAAGTCGTACCCTTGGCTGCCCAGCAAGTCGCCAAACACGTCCGTGGACTTCTTGGGCTTCTCATCAGCGGGAGTTTTAGCTGGCTCGAAGTGTGCTCGACTGAAAAGAACGTGAAAGATAATAAAATAGGAGTTTATACGTTTTGAACGCTTAATTCAGATAGGGTTTGGTTAAACTTACTTGATAATATATAAGAACTTAAACGAATTCCATTAATAATAAACATTCATTTCATTTTAAATTTTGATACTTTGTTTCCGGTGATAAACTGCTTTTGGAGGCATAGCCTTAAATGGGAATAGAGTGTAACAGAACTCCAACTAAAACATCTCACTTTATACTTAACCACTTTGCTCATTCGGAATCCCAATTGCTGATGTACGAGTAATTCAGGCAAAAAATCAACCAATTTAAAACCGATAGCGGCGAAGTCAAACAAGTTCATTTCTTGGGGACAGTTATAACAATAGTATGCTTTATTAACGGGGTCCGGAATTTTCATGTCATAGGGATTGCGTCTGGCGATTTATCCACTTTTCAAAAGTTATTTTAAATATTATTGTACAATGAATAAGAAATCGATAAAGCAACAACAAGCGTAGCGTAATAAATAGTCTTAGATGTTTATGCAAATACAAGACAGGGGAGAATTAGGTATCATCTCTTGTTAGTCTTCGGAATAAAGAGGTTTGCAGAATTCACTTCTGTATGTCTTTCAATGTATTTCGACTACTTTGTATTTAACTAAATGAGAAAATTATCTAATAATATCGACAACTTTGAATAGTCCATAAATCGCGTGCAATCCCAATGACATTTAATTTTTGCCATGAATACTCCGGGTCCTGTAACCGCGTAAATTACACTGTTTTTAACTTTATAAAGTTGTAACTGAATTTATTTGTGCAACAAAGTGCATTGTATTAATAATACATTATAATATAAGAATTGTCAATCTGTGCTAAAGACGAACTTACTTATAATCCGGTTGGTGAGCTGGCGACCGCGCCGGCGTATGCGTTTGATGTGCAGGAGTGTGCGCCGGGGACACTCGGGGAGTTATCACCGGCGTGGTGCCGGGGGGCGGCATTGACCCAGGGGGCGGTATTGCCCCAGGGGGCGGCATTGTTCCGGAAGGCGGTATTGCCCCAGGGGGTGGTACTGCCCCAGGTGGCGGAATAGCCCCAGGGGTCGGTTGTGGCGGTGGAGTTGGGGTAGGTATGCTTGATCCGAGAAGATTGAGATCGGCGAAGGGATCTTTCTTCAGTGGTTGCTCTTGTTCCAGTGGGACGCTTTGTGGTCGCCCTATAAATTAAATCATAAATATTTCATATATATTATATGTATTTATACACTTATATTCCCAATATATCATGTCATGAACTTTTTGTGGTATCAGCAGTGCCTTTGTAGTATAACTTAGCACTCTCTTGCTAGATAGAGAGTCAGCTACAAAGTAAGAGAAGTCCTTGTTACAAGATCTTACTGGTTTTCTGAACCAGCCGCATTGTCAGCAAAGCCTCTTACATGTCCTTGAGCTGATTACAATATCAGCAATGCTCTTGTAGCTTACCACTATCCTCCTGTACTAGCTGCGGGGTCAGCAGCGGCTCCTGTTTGGGCAGCGGGTCGTTGAGGCCGAACGGGTCGAAGTTCGGGTCGCTAGAGTTCGCGTTGCCCTTGCCCTCGACGTCCGTCGGCGGCGCCGGGAGATCGCCGAATATCGACTCCGATTGGAATGGCTAAAAATAAATCAATTAATTTGTGTATTAATTTTTTATGAAAAAATGAATGGATTTCGTTGTACATCTGTTTTCGGACACATGTAACTTGGATCTCTGATGATTTGGAGCTCGATTAATCCTCGGTTGCATTATTTCTTTCCAAAAAGTTATTATTAGTTGATAACTCAGTAATTAAACAGCATTGTGAAACATTTCGCAAGCGGAATAATTACGCCAGACCCTCCACCTCCCATGGCCTTTCGACATCTAGGTCATATAGGCCGAATCACGGTGGAGGTGCCCGGTACTTGCTCTGGTGCTCTTTGTCGGAGCATCCTGACAAGCGGGGTAATGACTAATGTAAATGATATGTTGTTTCAAAACGACTTCCGTAGTCGTGCATGAAATATTACTCTTTTTCCATAGCCATCACTAAATGCGAACAACGACATCTTCAGTCTGCAGTTTGACAAAACTGTCTCAAATTGTCATTTCGTATAGACTAATGAAAGGAAAAATTCAGACCCATCTTGTTAAAAAAATTATAACGTTATAGAGATAGAGTAAGATTAAATAGGTTTTAGGACACAAACCGGTGGATTATCAGCGACCTGCCCGCTGAGGAAATCACCGAACGAGTCCTCGGTCTGCTTCTCCATCATCCCAAAGAAATCGAACGAATCGTCACTCTTCAACTTCTTTTCACTTTTTACTTCGGCTTTCTGTTGTGAGTCCAGGTTTAGGAAGTCTGCTGTGGTCTCAGGGGGGACAGGAGGCTGTTGAGGGGGCTGTGCGGGGGGAGGTGGCCGGTGAGGAGGGAGGGGGGAAGGCGGCGCGGGGCGCGCGGGGGGTTTTTTCTCGGGTTCCCTGGCGGGGTAGTCTGCCGTCACTGGAAGTAAAATGTTAGCATAGTCATACTATTCATTGAATCAGAATAATGAGGTCAAACTATCTTTGAATGTATCCTTTAAAGGAATCCCCGTTAAAAGATCCATTCAAAGATTTACTTTCAAATGAAATTATGTTAAATTTGTTGTTATTATTTAAGAGACGTCGTAAGTTCAATATACAAGGTGTAACAAAACACCTGCCGTGCTGAATCCTAACTTATTTTTTAATTTCCAAAAGCTTTCCACTAAAAACTGTTCACTATTCGTTAATAAGTTTCCGTGTAAGTACGCACCTGGTCACCACTACAGGTATATTTATTACACCCTGTCTAAGTCAACAAAATAGCAGTAAATCAGCAATGAATATTTAGTATGAGATAGTAATTGTGAGTGGTTCAATAAAAACAATCTCCGTTAGCAATATCAACAAAATATATAGCAAATACTGTTACAAATGGATGAATGTGTGTTATGTATAGTGCTTGTTTATATGGGTCTACTGAAAGGTCAGGCCAAGCGTCCTCTTGCGTCCGCATCAGTTACTTCCATACATTGTACACTGCGTTCAGTGTCCTGTGCAGCGTTCAGATGCAGTGATATAGTATCAAAGAGACTCGCATTGATATCAAGGATAAAATGCTTAACAATTTTTGTTGAAATTGCCACTTCATTTTTTGGGTCGAAAGGCGAGGGTAAATGAAAAATTATGGTCAGTTTTACTCCATTGGGTAGACCTGGTGACCTGAAAAACAGGCTTTGTCTAGGCATCAGTCTCCACAAAACAGTTTTTTTTAATTTTCATAACTTTCTACCTTATTGTGGAAAAATAAATAAACATTATTATTGTCGGTATTCTAAGTTATTGTATTGCCTGGCCAGCAAATTAAAATGGCCAGAAAGACTCCCTCCGACTGAGGAGTCCAAGCGGCCGGAGGTCAGGGCGAGAGAGAGAGAGAAATCGGCGGAGAGGCGGACAACCCGGGTGGTTACTGGTGGACCGCTTCGTTAGCCTAGTGGCTTGTTCACTGGACTCGAGCGCTAGAGGTCATGTGTTCGATTTCCACTTGGGACAGACAACTTTGTACAAGTTGGTCCTGGTATGGATGTGTATATTTGTGAATTGTTCTATCCTTGTTTAATTTCCATAGCACAGGAATCCTAGTTTGGGATTAGACAAGTGTATATATATATACTTACACATATATACAGGGTTACAGGAAAAGTCGTGCTAGATCCCTTAAGGGTGTGGAGCACCCATCATTTCTGACTTATTTCACTATGAAACACCCTACCCTAAACTTAACCCTTTTCGAGATATTCGACTTTTAATTTTTTTATTGAAAATTGCTGATTTTTAGGCTACTACATTTATTTTTGTTTATTTTGTGTATCTTATTATTATTATTATTGCATTTTTACATGTGTAGTAAGATGCTTTAGGACGTCAATCATTAAAATAGTGCACAAGTTAATTGAATAGACTGTAGTAGACAAGTGAAAGAAAAGAAATAAAAAACATATTAGAAAGTTTATTTTTCTCTAAGGGATATCTAAAAAAAATGTTATGGTAATTGTTCGGCACATGTTTTTTAAAATATTTACGTTTCATCAGCTATCTAACGAGGTGTAACAATCTAGGGTTTGTATTACATTTCGTGGAAAAAAAGTAGTTGGGACGCTCCAGGTAGCAGTTCTAACGGTCCCACGCCTATTGTCCTTCAAGTTAAGACGCACTCTTATTCAGTTAACCGGACTCTGATTTGTGCCTGTGATACGGAAGTGTTGAGTATGACGTCCTACACACCTGAGGAATATGCTGATATGCTTATTTGTTACGGATACTGCGATTGTGTGTCTGCGCAAGCTCGCAACGAATACATAACTCGCTACCCCGGTCGTCGAGTGCCGGATGTGGCCGTTTTTGACAGAGTTTATCGAAGACTTCGAGAAACTGGCTCTGTTTTGAGACGAAGTACAGACATGGGAAGACCACGAATTGACGACGAAGAACAGGACAATGAGATAGTGCAACGCTTTCGAGCGGATCCGACTACTTCCACTAATATTGTTGCCCGTGATCTGGGGCTTTCGCAATGGAGAGTGTGGTTTACAGTGCATACTGCTGGCCTATACCCGTACCATTACACGCCAGTACACGTTATTGAAGAAGGGGACCCCGCGAGAAGATTGGACTTTTGCAGATTTATGCTAAATGCTGATGTAGAAGACCCAGATTTTTTAAGAAATATCTTGTGGACGGATGAGTCCAAATTTGATAAAGATGGCATAACTATCACAACGCCCATTACTGGGCCCTAAAAGAACTAAGGAATCCCAATAAGAAAAGAGTGAAGGGGTCCCAACGAAGATTCAGCGTGAATGTGTGGATGGGCATTATCTCCAATCATTTGATTGGACCTTACTTTCTCCCGGATAATCTAAACGGGGAAAGCTACGAAAATTTCCTGAGAGCAGACTTGAGTGATTTGCTGGATGATCTGCCACTCAACCTGATCAGGGACATGTGGTTCCAACACGATGGCTGCCCTGCCCATTTCAGGAGAAGTGTCAGAGACTGGCTGGACACAAATTATCCAAACAAATGGATTGGACGAGGTGGGCCATTGCCATGGCCAGCAAGAAGTCCGGACCTAACCCCCATGGATTTTCATGTGTGGGGCTGCATGAAAAGTCTCGTGTACAGCGAGCCGAATCCAGTTTCGTCTGTGGAAGACTTAAGAGAAAGGATTGTGGATGCAGCAAATAAAATGAGGACCACATTGACCACTGGCGTAGTGAAGACCGGTCTCCGTAGAAGGATGCGACAATGTATTAGAAATAGAGGCGGCCATGTTGAACATGAACTGTAGAAAAAGAAAAAGTTGTGAGAAAACCTTTAATAAATGGCATTTCATGCTTACCTATTGTTTTATTTTACTTTTTAGGGCTAAGTATACATTTTCTTCTCCACTGTCGCCTATGAAACTAAATTTTTTTGAATGCATTTGAATAAAACCCTACATTATTATACCTCGTTAGATAGCTGATGAACCGTAGATATTTTAAAAAACATCTGCCGAACAATTACCATAATATTTTTTTTAGATATCCCTTAGAGAAAAATAAACTTTCTAATATGTTTTTTATTTCTTTTCTTTCACTTGTCTACTACGGTCTATTCAAATAACTTGTGCACTATTTTAATGATTGACGTCCTAAAGCATCTTACTACACATGTAAAAATGCAATAATAATAATAATAAGATACACAAAATAAACAAAAATAAATGTAGTAGCCTAAAAATCAGCAATTTTCAATAAAAAAATTAAAAGTCGAATATCTCGAAAAGGGTTAAGTTTAGGGTAGGGTGTTTCATAGTGAAATAAGTCAGAAATGATGGGTGCTCCACACCCTTAAGGGATCTAGCACGACTTTTCCTGTAACCCTGTATATATATATATATATATATATATATATATATATATATATATATATATATATATATATATATATAAGATTTATTTTTATTATTTATCTAGCAGTACCGCCTTCTGCATTATTATTATTATTATAAAAAAGGAGGGAGATGACAGGAAACAGAGCTGAACGCAAGATCGTTGTGAATGTAAATTTGACGCTAATTATTTTGTGATCGCTACTACGGACGTGCTGAAAGACGCAAGCAGGATGAGTTGGTTAGGCTTGACCCAAACAGGTGCAGTGAGTGAAATGTCTACTTTTAAAACACTCATTCTACGACATACTTGTCTGCGGATTGGCGGTAGGGTTGCGTCGTAGATTAGCTGCATAAATACGAAATAAATAAATACGTAACATTATATAAGTACAATAATAATATTATAACGTACACTAGACATTAATACAGTTACATCTTATTAGATAACCTAATACATCCTTCATTTTTCCTTTTTTTTTAATTTACTTTATTTATTTAACTCTTTAGCAATACATCACGTCAGGAGGTATTACGGAGCGAAAAGCGGGCGAAGGAAATTCGGTCTGCGACATTTTATTGCGCAAAATGGCGATACATCGTCTCTGCCTACCCCTCTGGGTCTAAGGCGTGAGCAATATGTATGTATGTATTTAACTCTTTATTGCACACATGCAAAAAATCATAACAAACTAAGGGGAAAAAATAACATGTACAAATGGTAAAGCTTATTTATTTAAGAGATTTCCGCCAGCCTACCAGCGATGTTGGACGTATGCTTCTTCATATTGAATCTTATTCCGGTGTATAGTTTTTTTTTTAATATATTTTGCGTCACTTACTGATTGAGTAACACTAGATGGGCCATAGGGCCACCCCTATCTTTCCCGTGGGTGTCGT
Organism: Esperia sulphurella; assembly: GCA_947086405.1. Taxonomy (NCBI): domain Eukaryota; kingdom Metazoa; phylum Arthropoda; class Insecta; order Lepidoptera; family Oecophoridae; genus Esperia; species Esperia sulphurella. The sequence goes on from OX352264.1 coordinate 12,477,832, forward strand.
CAAGGCGACTAAGGGATTGCACCAGGGACGGGCAGCAGCGTTCTCTTTTGGGTATATGTTAAGATCATTACTGCGATTACCAATCCGCCTGCCAAGCGTGGTGATAATGGCAAATCCCCCAATGGACATCTAAGCATAAGTGGTATTCTATTGGAGAGGCCTATGTCCAGCAGTGGACGTATTTAGGCTGATGATGATGAGATGGCGCCCGTAGGCCAAATATAGATTTTTATTTTCCCTGAATTTATTTGGCAACAACAATAAAATTCTATTTCTTTCCGATGTTTATGGCTCCTCACCAAAATTATCGATAGTCTCGTCCCTCTCCAGCGTGGTAGAGAACAGCACGTCGGGCGTCCTGATGGGGAAGGAGTGGTCCTCCTCCCAGAGGTCGGTGCGCGGCTTGCGCCGCTCACCGTTCTGTACCACGAGGCTGATGACGGCCGCCGTGTTGTTGGAGAAGTGGTCGTTGACGGGCGTCGTTTCGTCTATGCCGTCGATTTCTGATCTGTTTTAAACAATAGTAATCATTATTTCACATATGCCGTGGGTGTCGTCAAGGCGACTAAGGAATTGCACCAGGGAGGGGAAGCAGTGTTCTCCTGTGTATATTAAGTTCATTATTGCGATCGCCAATCTGCCTGACAAGCGTGGTCATTAAAGCAAATTCCCAGTGGACAGCCCACCAAAAGTGGAATTCTATTGGGGCGGCTTATCTTCAGCAGTGGACGTATTTCGGCTGATGATGAATCTCATACTGGGATTTTCTCATGTACTTTGTATAGATTACCCAAACTTGTATAAAGGTTGAGCTATATACAAACGCGTGCATCCTCGTTATAGCGATTGACTTGTGGGGAGTTACCTTTGGGTAACCCTCCAGCATTTAAGTAGTCCCGTCTGGGACTCTGCGTGCAGATGATAATATAGCGATGTAGTGAAGGAAGTATGAGAAAGAATTAAGAGAAAGTATACGAAATGAAAGAAGGTATAAGAGTTTACTGATAATAGAATGAATTTAGAACAGAGTAATGATATTGATACATGCACGTCACAACTGTCTTTACTTGACTGCCGCGCGCTCGTCGCCGGCCGATCTATCGGGAACCGGTCTCCCAGGCTTGGCGCAAGATCACAAGCGGCAGCGATTTTCCTCAGAATTGTAAGGCGGGGGTCCAAGCTACGCATCGTGGCGTTTATTAGTACGCCACATCACTCCCTCGGCCAGACCGTAACTACGGTCGATAGAAGTCAGGTAACTTAACACTTCGTCCGCTTCTTGTGCGTTTGATCTCTTTGTTAGAGTGCTCAGGAACATTTGTCTCTCTCATCATGTGTGCCGGTTTTAGTCTGTCTATGGACACATTGGTTGTTTTTCCTTTCACTTCGATTTTGAAGTATTTAGACTGTCTCTCGATGACTTTAAATGGGCCGGCATATGGCGGTTCCAGCGATCCGCGTACACGATCTTGCCGTAGAAACACGTGAGACGAAGTGTGTATGTCTCGTGGTATATAGAATGGTGAAGCAGAGTGCCATGAGGTAGGTCTCGGTGTGAGATTAGCCATGTAGGAGCAGAGACGCGTCGCGTACTCCGAAATGTCAGCTGCAGTGTAGTCGTCTTTCGGGCACAGGAACTGACCAGGTAGGTGAAGAGATTCACCATAAACCAGCTCAGCAGGGGATGCCTGGACGTCTTCTTTCCAAGAAGTGCGCATGCCAAGAAGAACCAGTGGAAGAGATTCAGTCCACCGTGAAGAGGAGGCGTGGCACATGATAGCGGATTTGAGTTGACGGTGAAGACGTTCGACAATGCCGTTTGCAGCTGGATGGTATGCAGTGGTGCGAAGATGGCGCGCTCCCAGCAAGGCAGTGAGGGCCTTGAAAAGATGGCATTCGAACTGGCGACCACGATCAGTAGTCACCCGTGCAGGGCAGCCGAATCTGGCGATCCAACCAGACACGAGTGCTGCAGCACAGGACTCAGCAGTGATATCCTTCAGAGGGAACGCCTCAGGCCAACGGGTAAACCTGTCGATGACGGTGAGGCAGTATCTGAAATCAGAAGACAATGGTAATGGTCCTACGATATCGAGGTGGATGTGAGAGAACCTCGAGGAAGGAGACAGGAAAGAAGAAAGGGGGGATTTAGTATGACGGGAGATTTTACTACATTGGCATTTTAAGCATTGCCTAGACCACTCTCTACAATCCCTGCGAATCCCTGGCCATACGAATCTTTGTGTAACCAGTCGCACTGTAGCTGAACTTCCTGGATGATGAAGATTGTGTAGAACATCAAATACTTGCTTTCTGAATTTTGGAGTTATATACGGACGAGGAGGCTGCGTCGATGTATCACAGTATACAGGTAAGTCGGTATTAATAGATTTAACTTTCTTAAGTTTTAATGTCGAGCCATGAAGAAGCAGGTCTTGCAGTTCGGGATCATCTTCCTGATTTTGTGCAAGACTCTGGTAATCTAAGGCTGAAGTAACCTCTTCGACACGAGAAAGAGCATCAGCAACGATGTTATCTTTGCCAGGTATGTATCTCAGATCAGTAGTAAATTGTGAGATGAAGTCTAAATACCTGAATTGTCTAGGAGAACATTTCTCTTTGCTCATAGAAAAAGCGAATGTCAGAGGTTTGTGGTCTGTGAATACAACGAAAGTTCTAGCTTCCACCATATGGCGAAAGTACTTTATTGCCTCGTATATAGCCAAAAGCTCTCTGTCGTAAGGGCTGTATTTCTTTTGAGAAGGTTTCAGTCGACGTGAAAAGAATGCGAGGGGTTCCCAATTGTCCCTCACTCTCTGTTGCAGAACTGCTCCAATAGAGCAATCTGAAGCGTCAGTGTGAACAGCTAACTCTTTATCAGGGCATGGATGAGCTAACAAGGTAGCATTTGATAGTGCAGACTTGCAGGATTTGAATGCATCTTTCATCTCTGGTGTCATGTTGATAGCTTCCATTTTTTTCTTTTTGGGTCCAGCCAGGGCGACATTAAGCGGTGCCTGTAGTGACGAAGCTCCAGGGACAAATCTGCGATAAAAATTGAACATACCGAGAAATCGGCGAAGCTCCTTGACGTCTTTAGGTTCTGGAAATTCCAATATAGCTCTAACTTTTTCTTGAAGAGGGTGTAGTCCATTAGCTGATACCTCATGACCCAAGAAAGTTATCTTAGATTGGCCAAACTTGCATTTTTCTGAGTTGAGTAGAAGGCCATATTTTTTTAGACGATCAAACAGCTGTCGTATGTGTGCTTTATGCTCTTCCAGTGATGATGAAAATACCAAGATATCATCGATATATCCGTAGCAGAATTCAAGGCCAAGCAAGACCTCGTCGATGAATCTTTGAAATGTTTGTGCAGCGTTTCTCAGACCAAATGCCATATACGGAAATTCATATAAGCCGAATGGCGTCGTAATTGCTGTCTTTGGTATGTCGTCTACGTTCACAGGAATCTGGTTATAAGCCTTTATTAAGTCGATGGTAGAGAAGACTGAACAGCCAGAAAGCTGGTATGAGAAGTCATGAATATGACGGATAGGGTACCGATCGGGAATAGTTCTGGCGTTAAGTGCCCTGTAATCGCCACAAGGTCTCCATCCGTCGTCTTTCTTCTTCACCAAATGCAGCGCAGAACTCCATGGGCTCTCCGAACGTCTAGCTACACCACTAGAAAGCATGTCCTCAAACTCCTTCTTGGCCACTTGAAAACGATTTGGGTCGAGACGTCTAGGTTTGCATGCAACTGGAGGACCTGATGTGGTTTTAATGAAATGTAGCGTGTTGTGTTTGGGAGTAGTATGCACTCCTGCCGGTCTGGTGATCTCAGGAAACTCTCGAAGTAATTGATGGAACTCAGTCTCACCACTCACGGTTTTAACTGAAGCAATATCTTCGGAACCACCTGAACACATAGCTACTACCGAAAGTGTTGTAATGCCGTCGACCAAGCGCTGGTGTTTGCAATCCACCAACAAGTTGTAGTAACAGAGGAAGTCTACTCCAATAATGGGTTTTGTCACATCCGCTACAGTAAAGTTCCACGTGAAATCGCGTCTAAGGCCTAAATTCAGGTGTAGTTGTAATGGTCCATAAGTATTAATAATTGTATTATTAGCAGCGACAAGATTATATTTGGATTTGAGGCAGGGCGTCTTGACAGCAGAACGCGGAAAAACGCACAAATCGGAGCCAGTGTCCACAAGGAATTGCGTTTTTGTGACACGATCGGTGACAAATAGACGGCCAGCTGATAATAAAGGGCAGTCATTGGCCGCTACTTCCGACCGCCCTGTGGGTTTTCCGAATGGAACTTGCAGGGCTGCTTGCACTTGTTTGCCTTTGCTCCATATGTAAAGTGGTAAAAACAGTGTGGGTGGTCTGGCGGAGGTTGTCTAGGTCTAGAGTGACTTCGTGAGCGATTGTACTGTCTTTGAGGTTTGGAGCGTGTGCGCGAGCGTTCACGTTGATTTAATCGTGTGTTCAGTAAAGCTACCTGCTTTGTAAGTTCGCTGATTTGTGCGGCCATATCAGACGAGGATGGAGAAGCAGCAGAGGTACTTGCCACAGCAGGAGTGGACGGGGCAATCTCGTGCACCTTGTCTGCAAGGTCACCCAGTTTGTCTACGGACAAGTCCATCTGTGAAGCCACAACAGTCTGAATATTATGTGGCAGCCGACTAGACCACAAGGTAGCCAGGAAGGTCTCCGGAACAGTTGGACCAGCTAAGCCTTTTAAATGTCGCAAAAACTGCGATGGTTTTCGGTCACCGAGTTCCTCATGCATCAACAATTGCTTCACTCGTTTTTCCTGTGAGGCTGAGAGGCGTTTAATGAGCTCATCTTTAAGTTTTTCGTATTTTTGCGTCGCTGGTGGGTTAGTGATAACATCTTTCACCTCCTTTGCATATTGATGGTCCAATTGGGAGATGAGGTAATAGAATTTTGTTTCGTCAGTAGTAATCCTAGACAAAACGAATTGGGCCTCCACTTGCGCGAACCATAATGCAGGCTCTTCTGGCCAAAACGGTGGAACACGCACACTAACTCGCAACACCTCATCCTTACTTGCGTCTGGTAGCGGAATAAATGCTTCAGTCATATTAAAAAAAAAATTAAATCGCTCACCGCTTATGGCTTACACAACCGCCTATGGTCTTTTGTCTCGAAGTAGGTAAGATAAATGTTCTCGATCCTTCCGATGAAGTCACTTAACAGAATCTTCTACTCACGTCTTCCTTTTTCGCGTCGGGGTCACCAATAATGTGGGGAGTTACCTTTGGGTAACCCTCCAGCATTTAAGTAGTCCCGTCTGGGACTCTGCGTGCAGATGATAATATAGCGATGTAGTGAAGGAAGTATGAGAAAGAATTAAGAGAAAGTATACGAAATGAAAGAAGGTATAAGAGTTTACTGATAATAGAATGAATTTAGAACAGAGTAATGATATTGATACATGCACGTCACAACTGTCTTTACTTGACTGCCGCGCGCTCGTCGCCGGCCGATCTATCGGGAACCGGTCTCCCAGGCTTGGCGCAAGATCACAAGCGGCAGCGATTTTCCTCAGAATTGTAAGGCGGGGGTCCAAGCTACGCATCGTGGCGTTTATTAGTACGCCACAGACTGGTCGATCCGGGCGCTATTCCACAGAAACATGTATTTTTACACGCACGGGCGCCCGACCCTGCTGGTGCTATGTTGCATGCAACAGGGAAATACCTGATGTAGGCAGGTCCATTAATTAAGTAGGTAGGTACGTGTGGTACTATGTGATTTATATGGTCCTCCGAACCGGATGTGGCCAAAAATTTTGTATCAGAGTCGCGATACTTAGCGTAAAATATACATCACGTACGCCAAATGTAACGAAGTGCATGTGGCCTGGGTGCCGATGCGCTTTAGTTACAATAATAATATCGCACGTGTTGCTTGCTGGAGGTTACTTGTAGAGGGGTTTGTTTTAAATTACTCTCTGTTTAAAGGAAACTCTCGGTTCCTAAAATACATCATCATCATCATATCAGCCCTTAGACGTCCACTGCTGGACATAGGCCTTCCCCAATGAACGCCACCACACCCGGTCCTCCGCCCTCCGCATCCAGCCGCTTCCGGCCGACCTTCTTCAGGTCGTCGGTCTACCACGCGGCGGGGCGTCCCACCCTGCGCGTGCCGATCCGCGGTCTCCAATTCAGAACCCGTCTGCCCCAACGGTCATCGGTTCTGCGACATACGTGACCCGCCCACTGCCACTTCAGTTTACTAATTCTTTCGGCTATGTCGGTCACCCTCGTTCTTCGTCGGATTATTTTATTACAAATCATATCCTTCAAAGAAACCCCGAGCATAGCCCTCTCCATAGCTCGCTGAGCAACTTGAAATTTGTGGATCAGGCCCACCGTCAGTGTCCACGTCTCCGCGCCGTAGGTCATGACAGGCAGGACGCACTGATTAAAGACTTTTGTCTTTAAACATTGTGGAATAGGCGACTTGGAAACTCGACGCAGTTTTCCGAATGCTGCCCAGCCCAACTGGATTCTTCTTTCAGCCTCCTTATTGTGGTATTTTGAATAATACTTGTCTTTTATTATAGAATCGTTTATTGTTCCACCGTCCCGAATCCCCATGACATTGACATCTCCAAAGCGCGGGAGAGCGTTCGGATACAACACCCTCTCTTTTCCCTTAGAAACTCTTAAAAGTAATTACTTAATTACAAATACAATATAACCCCTAATTCCACAATAATCAATCATGTAATCTAATTAGTCACATAGTCCTGATGCCAAAAGGGTTTCTTACGCACTCGCTTTGCGTATTCCATTTTTGTTTCACTACTATCAGCACTACCATTAGTACCTGAAACCCTTCCGACATCCTCCTTTTCTACAACACTATTCTCCATAACAGGTGCATCATAATTATTAGGAAATACCTCCACATCAACATTAGACTTACTATTATATAAATTTTCCACCCCCTGACACAGTTCTGAAGACGAACCAATATTTTTAAAATGAAATGACTGTGGTGGTGGCTTCAACGACTTTTGTTCTCCTGTATTTCTGAGTTTGACATATGGAGCTGGTACTAAATGCCATCTATTTCTCCTTAATACCCCTGAAGGTGTTTTCACAAAGTATGACCTGGGCTGAGGGCCCCTACTCACCACCTCTCCATATACTTTTAAATCGATTACCCACACCATATCTCCTTTATCTAATTTTGACAGATTCTGTGTTCTATGCCTATTGTTATAATAACCTCTAACTTTTTCTTGTTTTATTTTTTCCCTTTCTTGGAATTTATTTTTTGCTACTACTGTTTTGTTGAGTGTATTGGGTAGCATAGGCAGGTTATCCCTTATTTTCCTCCCAAACATTAATTCAGCTGGACTGAACCCCGAATCCAGAGGTGTATTATGATAAATCAACAATGCTAAATAAATGTCCTCATTTTTCTTAAGTAAATTTTTAGCTATCTTAACAGCAGCCTCAGCACACCCATTACTCTGAGGATAGTATGGGCTGCTTGTAATATGTATAAAATTATACTGATTTGAAAAGTCTCGGAATTTAGATTGAAATTGTGGACCATTATCTGTTCGCACAATTTCTGGTATACCATACCTTGAGAACAGATCTTTGCAATGATTTATTATAGAATTTTCATGCAGACTATTTAATCTCTTTATTTCTAGAAATCTCGAATAATAATCTATTACAGCCATGTACCAAGTATTATTGTAGTAGAATAAATCTATACCTATCTTCTGCCATGGCCTGGAGGGTAGTTTTTCCAGAATTATTTGTCTTCTCTAGGATTGTGTCTGTGTTCTATGCATCTATCACAGTTTTTTATAAAGGTTTCAATTTGTGTAGACATTCCTAACCACCATACTGTTTGGTGAGCTCGATTTCTACATTTTGTTATGCCTAAATGTCCCTCATGAATTTTGGACAAAATTTCCTTTTGCATGCTATGTGGAATAACTATTCTAGCATTATACAATAAATATTTGTCAATTACTGATAGATTGTTTTTATACTGAACATAGTCTTTAAGTTTATCTGGAATTTTAGAGTCCCTAGGCCAGCCTGACTGTGTGTACTCTTTTAACTTGGAACATATTGTGTCTTTGTTTTGTTCATGTTTTATTCTGTCTAAAAGAATATCCCCTACTGGTATGTGTCCTATCACTGAGTTAACAAAGCACTCTATGTCATGGTCTTGTATGTCTGTATTATTTGTATTTTGCAGTGGATTTCTGGATAAAGCATCTGGAATGACTAGTAATTTGCCTGGCACATATTCTACAACATACTGATAACACATTAATCTCATTCTTAACCTCATAAGCCTATAGTGTCAAGTCATCAAGAGGTTTAGTTTGAAGAATTTGCACTAATGGCTTGTGATCTGTTTCCAAAGTAACTCGAATGCCATATACAAAATCCTTGAATCTTTCAACTGCCCACACCAAAGCAAGACACTCCTTTTCTATCTGAGAATACCGCTTTTCCGTATCATTTAATGTTCTACTAGCATATGATATAATACTCTTACTGTTGTCGCTATTAGATTGCACCAATATTGCTCCCAATCCATATGAGGAACTATCAGCGGATATTGTAATTTTTTTTAAAGGATCATAGTGAGCTAAAATGGGTGTATTTTGTAAAAGATTTTTGATTTTTTCGAAAGCTAACTTCTGAGAGATGCCCCACATAAATTTTACATCTTTCTTTAGTAGGGCATAAAGTGGTCCCAAGGTCTCTGTCTTATCAGGTATGAACCTACTTACAAAATTTAGCATACCTAAAAACTGCATAACCTCTTTTTTTGACTCTGGAACTTTAAAGTTACTTATTGCTTCTAGTCTTTCTGGCTCTGGACTTATGCCTTCTCTATTTACTATGTGTCCTAAATATTTTACTTCTGTTACACAAAATGAACACTTTCTTTTATTAATTGTGATGCCTGCTGCATGTAGCCTATGTAAAACCTCTCTTAAAATTTTCTTATTTTCTTCTATGCTTTCTGTATATATTAATAAGTCATCCATATGAATTACAACATTGTCTAAGTCATGAAATAATTGAGAAAATTTCATACTGAAGTACTCTGGGGCACAATTTAGACCAAAAGGTAACCTGTTATACATATATCTGCCAAATGGAGTAATAATTGTTGTTAATTTTGCTGTATCATCCAGGGGAATTTGTAAAAAACCAGAAGTGGCATCTAATTTACTGAAATACTTTGAGCCCTTTAGGCGTGATAATGTAACCTCTACTTTTGGTATTGGATATATAGGTCTTGCAATGTTTTTATTTAATTGAGTATAGTCCCCACATATTCGCACTGTATCTTCTTTAGGAACTACCACAATGGGAGACACATATTGTGTAGGTTCCTCAATTGGTTTAATCACACCTAACTGGCATAGTCTATTTAGTTCAGATTTAAGTTTTCCTAGCAGTGGTATTGGTACTATTCTAGGCACACTCTGGACAAATGCCGCTTTTTCATCAAGTAGTTTTATTGAAAATGTATCTTTGAATACCCCTAACTCATGAAAAATACCCGGATAGTCTTTTTCAATCTCTTGTAACGATATGTGACACTCCTTTTCACCTTTAGCTGAAACATTGTTAATGTCAGAGATCTGAACAAGCGACATTTGCTCAATAGCTGGTGTGCCCAAAATAGGGGTTCTCAGGCCCTTTACTACGTAGACCTCCCCTTTGTATCTTTTATCACCATATCTTAATTCTACCTTATTTAGTTTACCCAAAACATTTAACTTTGTATTGTCTGCAGCATGAACCTTTATTCTGGAGTGTTCCAATTGAATGTTGCTGTTCATGTAGTCACTGGGTATGGCCACTATGTCAGCACCTGTGTCAATTAGAAATAAAATATCACCTTTATATGCACTCGCTTGGAAAAATTGGACCGTTGCTTTATATTTTCCTGTAGTATTTACCATGCATATTTCCTTGTCAAAGTGTTGAATGGCGTCCTCCTGCTCCGTCAGATTAATTCTTGCCGCTGTCCTGCAGCACTTGGCAAAATGACCAATTTTGTGGCATATATTACATCTACTTTCCTTTGCAGGGCAAGATGTTCGTCTGTGAAAATTCTTCCCTCCACAAAACCAGCATGTTTTCCATTCCCTGTTCTTTGCTATTCTGTTAATGGGTATGGGTAGGCTGTCCTCTTGACTGCTTTGAAAAGCAAATTTTCCTTCCTTTTCCATAACCTCAAATTGTAATGCGATTGTAACCGCTTCCTTTAGTGTTAACTCTGGGGACAGCTGCATTTTTTCACTTGCACCGTGGAGTCTAGTCCCCACCACCAATCTGTCTCTTATTAGTTCTTCCTTGAGCTTTCCGTAGTCACAGCTGTCTGCTAATACATGCAGGCTGCTGACGAATTCCATTATGGATTCTCCTGGTGCTTGCACCCTTTTATTGAAGCTACTACGTTGATATATTACGTTTTTTTTTTGGTTTAAAGTATGCATCCAATGCCTGCAGCATACCTGTGTAGATGTCTGCTGATACTTGCAACATTACGTCTTCCGCTTTTTCTCCCATGCTGTACACCAGCAAATCTATTTTTTCTTTATCATTTTTCTCATGATTTCCACTGATCTGCATATATCTTTCAAAGCGTTTTTTCCACTTGGACCATTCCTCCGGCTTGGTAAAGTCGAAAGGCAGTGGCGGTCTTACTTGATGTGCTGCCGCAAGCGAAACTGTTTCTTGTCTTTCTACCATTGTTTTTGTATAGTTTTACCGCTGCCACCATGTGGTATTTTGAATAATACTTGTCTTTTATTATAGAATCGTTTATTGTTCCACCGTCCCGAATCCCCATGACATTGACATCTCCAAAGCGCGGGAGAGCGTTCGGATACAACACTTATCAAAATTGTTCCTACCCAACTGTATTTCCTGTATAATATTCCTAAAATACATTGAACATTAATTTACTGTTTTACATCTATCTCTTAATTCTTTGGCTCACAGCAGGTATGTACCGTAGCAAAATATATGACGGCGAAATAATAAAAGAGGAGCTGATTTGGAGGCACAGTGTGTGTTCGGCGCGCCGTTCGGCTTGGTTCGGCTATCATCGGGAACACGCGCTGACGGAACGTTGGGTAGGACTGGCGTAGGCGCAGACTCGAGACAGTGTTCGCTCGATACGCGTGCGGTGCGCAGGCACTACACAGACGGATCGTCTGCCTTCAAAATCGTTACTTGATAATATAATTTCATGTAGTGTCAGTAAACGTGTTAACTTTGTAACGGCATTAAACTCAATTTGGGAGCCCACAGAGAGGCGGAACCAGGAACCTACGACATATACGTATGTAGCTACCTGGTGAACTTGATGGCGTGCTGATCGTACGGCAGGAAGCCGGAGTGGAAGTGCAGGGAGAGCATCGGCACCGAGTGCACGCGGCCCAGCTGCTGGCGCGCGTGCAGCACCGCCACCACCACGTCGCCCACCACAGTGGTGTCCAGCGGCAACGTCACCTGCAAGAATACACAGCGGTTCAATACACATATTAACTAATCAGGTGTTGATAACAGTCTTCAATAGACTTGCTCGCAAAAGCTCTGTTACATAGGCATTCTCTGTATCATAATCACAGAAAGCATATCAAGATAGAATGGTGAAGTAGGCGCGACACGCGTGCCAAACATTTGCAATGTATTGCAAAAACTATGAAACGCTTACTCGTTTCGCGTCGAGCCAATCATCGACAAAAAATCTGCAAAAATGTCAATATGCGCGGTTTTTATCTGCTCACTAGAAACGCGACCGCGGGGCATAAAGGATGCACGGGAGAGGCGCGCTGTGTCCGAAAGTCGGCACGCGTGGAACTAAAGTAAACAAATGGCTCTAACCGTTTTATCTTGATAGGATTTTTGATTTTTCTTGATTTCTGTGATCATAATGTTATTCATTTATCGTCATCAGCTGAAATATTCTCATTCGTCATTGCTGAACATAAGCCTCCCCAATAGAATGCCACTTTAGGTTGACTGTCCAATGGGAAATTTGCCATAATCCCCACGCTTGGTAGGCGGTTTGGTGATTGCAGTAATTATCTTAATATACACAGGAGGACGCTGCGGCCCGTCCATGACACAAGTACAGACAATTATAATTATTACATAATAATTTCAACTGTTTTAATTTCTTTACCTTTCCCTCGGCCATAGTGTATAGATGCAATCTATCGTAGTCTTGTTGCGTTGACAGTAGAATCCTATCTTCATTGTAAATTTCTATGTATGGTCTACACCCATCCCTGTAAACGACATAATTTTTTATACAACTTGTTGCTTTGAAAAAAAAAATAGAATTATCTATAGTTTTGTTGTACCCTGTACATATTTACCTCGCTTTTGTAAACAGAGGCACAGGTTGAATAGTCAGCGACACTAGCGACACCGGCCTGAAGTGGGGCAGTATCGGCTCAGGCCTGACGATGTTGCTCAGATAGTACAAGTATCGTAACTGACTGGGGGGTATGTTGATCGGAGAGCGCTTCACCGCGAACATCTGTAGGGCGTCCTCGGGGACTGTGACTAGCTTCGCGTAGAGGAGCAGGCCGCATAGCAGCATACATGAGTTTTGTTTTCCGTCCTGGAATACATACATAATTATGTTGGTTTCGTTTATGTAAATGCTGATGCTTGTCGGGTTGCAGGATTCCAAAACCATCAGGTTGTTTTCTCAGCAGGTGAATTACCAGACCGTAAGATACAAATTAACAATACAAAATATAGTCGTTTCCTCTTTATTAGGATTCCAAAACGGACACCCTTCTAGCGAAGATTATTGTCAATCTGTCTGTCTGTTCGGTGCATAACTCAAAAACTATTGTACCGATTGAGTTGAAATTTTTCAACACATACTCGGTTATAAATTACCCGGCAATGATGAAATAAAATATAAATAAATTTAAAAATAAAAAACGTAACTCACACTTTGTGTACGATTTCTTCTAATTACTTGGGGTCCAAGGTAACAAAGAGTCTTTTGCAAAAAAAAATAGTACATCACTGTAGGCAATGGGACATTGGAGAATAGGAGAAGAACGAAATGGTAGTCGATTCCGATTCATTCACAGACTGAAACCAAGGACTGGCCGAAATAAATTCCATTTGATTTATACAACGTTCACAAAAAGAGACCTTGTTTTTAAATAAAGATTTCTGACTTTAGGGGTCTGACCTGGCAGGTGATAACCACGGCGTTGCGCTCATCCTTGCCGAGGTACTGGTACATGTGTTGCAGCAGGGCGTAGAGTGGGGCGAGCAAGGGCGCGCGGTGCGCGGGGGAGGGCCACAGCGCGCGGCACGCGTCCGTCACGAGAACGTGCCGCGGGAAGTGCAGCCGCGCGCCGCGCGTCGCGTTGTACACGCAGTACTTGCCGCCGGGGTGACGACTCTCAAGGAACGCCTGCACAAACACAAATGTAGTAAAGTGTGATGTCTGTTGTTTTTGGAATGAAAGCACACAATAATCGCATTCTTTCATTTTATGTGTGGAGAGTGTCAAACAGTTGTGCTATAATTTTACTTTTTCTGTACTTTATACTTTAACTTTCTTTAAGTGCAATAGTGTGATGTTGGCTTCGCAATATGAGCACAGGAAATTAGCATACAGTCATATTATTTGTCAAGGATTGTAACATTTTTTTTCATCCAAGACCCGAAACACAATCGAACAGTAAACAAAACACATTTAGATTTCAAAATAATATGTTAGAAAACTGTAAAATAAAATGAGAAAGGTAAAGTGTACTTACTCTTACGTCATCAATATGATTAGTCCTGTAAGCGCTCTCCAACCCTTCAGAAGGGTACGGCATCACTATTATACGACTAGTTATGTAACTTATATCCAGGTCTGTTCTGGCAATGGACCTGGAAAAAGTATTTTATTTAATAAATATATTATTGAAAGAGAATAAACATTACACACACATACACTTGCCAAATCTCACACTAGGATTTTATGGACTGTGGGAGTTAGAAAAATATAACAACCAGACAAGGACCAAATGGTACAAAGTTGTCTGTCCCAGTGGGAATCGAACCCAAGACTTGAATCTCGAGTCCAATGCCCAAGCTACCAAGCCAACATAGCGGATCCAGAATAAATGAGATGGTTTAATAAATTTAATCTTTAAGAAAGACCGACAAAAAAAATACTTGGAAACTTACTGTTGAACAGTCTGCATAACCTTTGAAGATGTGTCTTTCAAGTTCTTTAAAAAGCTTCCGGCACCTCCTTTGATAGACGAGAACAAACCGCCAGAGTTTCCGGGCAACTGCGGGGGTGGGGGCTGGTAATGCGGTGCGGCGGGGGGCCGAGACGGCGGCGGTGGCCGACTCGGCTCCGGAGGCCGGGAGTTCGGCGCTTCTTGGCTGTTTGTCGTCGGATCTTTGACCGCTGAAAAAAATAAAAAGTTATTCAATTTGCTTAATAATAATAACTTACATGGTGCCCCGCTATTCAAGTCAAAATAAAAAATTCGTTAATGAATCTATAATGCATTTATATGCATAGAGAAAATCGTAAAAGGTGAACTGAAAAATTCATTCTTGCGTAGGATCAATTGGTAAGAGATGGACTAGAAAATGGCGAGGTCGCAGGTTCAAATCCTGCCCTCGAATAAATTTTTCAATTTATCATTATGCTAAGCCATTATACCACTGTTATAGGACATCTGTTTAAAGACATTTTCATAGATACTAAGGCTTAAGTTTTTGTATAATTAAAAATTTCCGAATGTTGAAAAATTGGTATAAGAGTAATAATTATCATCCTTCGGAACCTGTCGTAAGCAGTGAGCTACGACACCATATTCTATTAGAGTTGAACTCATGCAACATTTGCTTCTTAGTGTAAAAATAAATATATATTAAAACTCAAGGGCCGTTTGCACAATCGTACAATCCTAACTAGTAGAGACACACGCGGTTATATCCTAATGAAGCATATGAGAGCTTTACTGTGCACTTGTTTGAACTTTGATCATCAGTTACCTAGTTAGAATAACTGACCATTGTGAAAATGGCCCTTGGAATTTTATTTACCTAAAATGGATTTCATTTGTGACAACCATTGCATTATTAAAATAATTCCGTCGATGAACACAGAGACAAAAATGACATAGATCGATACCTCCAAGGTACACTAGGCCTACTAAAATATTGGTAAATTATTGTTTTTGTCAAAATCCAGTATTAATTATGAAACAAAAAAAATTTCACTTAAAATTCAAGGAGTATAATAATTAGTACATGACTCGATTTTGATAAAAACTAAAATTGACCAAAATTTTAGTTGGGGTAGTGTACATTGGAGGTATCGAGATACTTTTACTTGTAGGGTCTTGATTGAACTTAATGTTAACTTTTACAGTTGCCATAAATGTTATTTTATAACTTCTCTGTGTCACTGTAATTTAAAGTGAAACTGGAGAGTAAAGTGAAAATGTATCAAAACTATTATAACCTTATTTTAAGTCAGTTCAAAATCTAGATTTTATTAGGTATACAATCATGAAAACAACATAAAATTTACTTGGCATTTATTTCTAATAATAGTTAAATATCTTACATATTTTGTCTTAATTCGCTAATAGTAACAAAAATATTGATCTTATAGTTTTTGTGGCAAAACTAGTGCCGAATCACAAAAAAATCGCTTCGGTACAATAAAGAAACGAGTTTGGGTCGCGTTCTTTTTTAGTAATTATAAAATGATTTATTGACAAAACTAAATAAAAACAAATGTTTTGATAATGTTAGTAAGGAATACTGTCATAAAATAAATATTGTTCAGTATATGATAACAATAACGATTCTTCGGATTCAACACAAGTTTTTGTCACCTGTTTAACAATATGTTATATAGTTATATACTCACTTATGTGATAAATCAAAATCCTTACAATAACCATAAAAAGTGATCAACCTGTTATCACGAAAAGAAAAACAATTTCAATAAAAATTATTATCATTCAAAAATTGGTCTGTTAGACAAAAAAATCTCCTATAAACAATATATCACAATTTTTATACATCCTGTAACAACTTTAAGATTGAACTACAAGGTGTACCAAATGTTAATGTGATTTATATATTTTACACAGCAAAGACAAAAATTATTTAAAAGAACTGAAGTACGTGGCTAAGAAAAATACACTGTTTTGAGTACTTAATTGGCTAAAATCTTTATCCGTAAATATCAGATCTTGATCCAAGAATTAATCAACATGTATAATTTATCTTAACATGTTTGAGCCGTTTCGAAACATAATAAGTAGTTTGTTACACCTTGTAGGTGTAATTTTTATAAAATAATGAATACAAATGTCTTTTAAAAATCATGTAAGGCATTGAGACTAAAAATAATACGATAGGTATCATAAACAGTGTAAATAAAACACTTTTCTGGTGGAATTTGAGCGCATAAATTCTACAGATTTTATTTGTACAACACCTAGAAACAGGTAAAGAAATTCCATGACATTTGTGGAACATAAGATAAATACCTGACCACATTGAGGATTCTCTAG
This sequence comes from Esperia sulphurella, assembly GCA_947086405.1. NCBI lineage: Eukaryota > Metazoa > Arthropoda > Insecta > Lepidoptera > Oecophoridae > Esperia > Esperia sulphurella. The sequence goes on from OX352264.1 coordinate 12,494,468, forward strand.
GACTTTTTTTCGATATAGAGTGGGAATAGGCAGAGACAGCACACCTGACGGTATTCAGCATGTAAAACAATCCAGGTTAAACATGCGAGCGTTTCAACCACCGCCATTTAACGTGACCCCCAAAAGTAATTGAAAAATAATATATTTTATTAAACATTTAAGCAATGCAGAATCTGTGCCAGGACGAGAAACTTATAGCCGTTGCTTGCGACTTCGTTCGCGTGAACAACATAACATCACAAATTATTATGTATCCTTTCCCCCTCTCACCCCCCTCTCTTCCTATTCCCCCTTCCACCACGTTGTGTCCCGAACTCCAAGCTATCAAACTGTGAAACCGTTTCCAAGATTAGCCCGTAAAAACATACATACATACAGACACGAGATTTTTTTACTTTATTTTTGGACTCCACTGGTCTTAAGTAATGTTTGGGGACTACACTTTTTTTAATTTCAATGTACAGTACGCCTTTTTACTGATTTATTATATGTATATAGATAAAATATATATAGATAAACGGCGATGTTCTTTGCAACACATCACGTCAAGGGGTGTCACGGAGCGAAAAGCGGGCGAAGAAAAGTCGCTTTGCAACATTGGATTGCGCAAAGTGGCGATACATCGTCTCTGCCTACCCCTCTGGGACTAAGATGCGAGCATTAAATAAATAAATAAATAAATAAAAATAAATATGTGGGGACATTTCACACACATTATGTATGTATATAGATAAAATCTATGAACTGGTGTTGTATCTTCTACTTTTGAAGGTGACGTGAATGACAGAGGTTGAAATGCTTAAATATTTAAAGGCTACAAGTGTAGACTCTGATGCAGTGCCTCGCGTGATCACAATAGTTAAAAATCACTAATTCACAGTTCAATAATTGATATCAATTTAATACTACATCGTGATTATTTAGTGCAAATAAAATATAAAACTTAGATAAAGGCACCGTGAAATAATTTGTTTCTTTATAAATATAACATTATCGTTTATTGATTTTAAAGATTTTAAATAGATATTTGGAAATAAGAATAATAGACAATTAGGGTAATTTCCGTCATAAGATTAAGAATGCTATAGAAATGAAACTAGCATAAACCTAAAAATTGAGACTAATCCATACCATATGAAACCTTAAATAAATGTGAGGTATCAGTATTAGTAAATAAATAAGTAGTAGTCGAAATTTTTGTTTAATTTTTCCTGAATTTATTTATCGTCAATTTCTGATAAAAAATCAATTTGATCGGACTTTTAGACTACCACTCTATCCTGTCAATTTTGACAAGATTTCACGTAATTTATATGTAGCAAAGAGTGCAATTTTTATCATTGGAAAATTGCGAAAACCATCTAAAAAGCGCAAACTTGCACTGCGAACTCCTAAGGAATGTCTGCCAGTTTGGGTGTCTCTGGACAAGTACAATTTGGATATTTTTAAAGGAAGGGTTAATAGGCATCTTCTGGATAAGCGCGCTCCACTTTAGGCGTCATCATCACTTACCATCGGTAAGATTGAGGTCAAGCGTAAACCCATCAACAATAAAAAAAAACTTTCTGTCAAATGTTCTGAAAATGTGACGCCGAAGATGTCACGACACAAATGATTGTAAACTTTAAGTGGGAGTCTGGAAGATTTTTATATAAAATAATGGCCGAATAAATAAAAAAAAATAACATTTTTTTCTCTAGTGTTACTCAACTCGTGAGCGACCAGATTAAAAGTAAAAAAGTTATGTCGATTTTAAGAGGTTTGAAACGACATTGGCGCCATATTCACTTGATTCTTTTTCCTATGGTTCTATCTAAATAGGGGCAGCTAGTCGATAAACATTAAGCATTTAAGGTTGCATTTCAAATTATAAAAGTTTTTTAAGTACAAAATACATAATGTGATTGGTTTAAGAACTACTTCTACATAAAAATATAACAAAATATATTATAAAACAACCGTATAACAATGTGGTAACTTACTAATACTAAAGTTTTATAACTTTATTGTACCTAACTAATTATTTTTTTAGTGGAATGTTGTGAATCTAACAAAATATTCGAATGGTGCATAATGTGCTTTACGAAAAAGTTTTAATAACTAAAGTCAAACAACTTATTTATGGTTCCGCCTACGGTATCAGAAGTGCTCAAAAAACCGCAGAATATCTCACAGCGTTACCACGAGGTAGGGCTCGTTTGTCGTAAAATATAAAAAAATTATCCATCGCCCCATTTATTTTTAACAGTGATATTAAATGCTGTTTATTTGGAATGTGTGGAAGATCAGAGTGTGAAGCAGGAGCTCAATTAGAAAAATAAAGAAAACATTTTAAAAATAATTTTAGTATCAACTTAAAAAAAAAATCAGTACCTACCACGGTCATGTATGAGTTATGTATGATACATAACTTATGATTATGTATATCTGAAATTGACTTAAGTAAAAGTAATACTAATGTCTAGAAATTATATGTTTATATAGACATTTTTGTATAAATAAAATTAAATAACATTTAGCTTCTAATGGCGTGGGCGTGGAGGTTAGGTTCCAGGTATGCAACGACACTCCAGCGTCCCCTCATTCCGCAGGCGGAGCCACTAAACTTCTACTGAATCGTAGCGGGGAACGAGTTTAATCCAATAGGAGTACCTTAATTTCCTGGCTTAAGATTATACACATCTCCGTTCCGCCTCAGTGGAACCATCCAGGGTGAGCGTATTGCATCGCGAATAAGTAAACACGTAGGTCGCTGTCTAATAAACGTATACCATCAATAAAAATTGCACAATCTAAAATCGTTCTTAAACTAACACGTTAAGGTTTAGATTGTGGAAATTTGACAGCTGGTAAACGAATAGCAATTGTACACAGAATTATCTTCACGCTCGCGATATATATGTGTCCCACTCACGTTCCACGCAACGTAAGCTACCACAACAAAAACTGCGAAGTTGTTTGACTGTATTTGAAATATTCTTACAACATATTTATAAAGAAATTAAACAATTAAGACTAAAAAGGTTCGGAATTGTAGCAGCCTTTTATGGAACGTACCTGAGTAATAACTGAGCACTGCTGAAATGCGCGATTCACTCCCCTCCCCTTCGCACCCCCGGTCAGATAACACGATAATCTCTACTAACTTGTCAAATATTTTAACTGAACCAAAAACAGACCAGATAACTGGTATTAGTTTAGACTATAAGGGCATTTAAGGAATGAAAGTTAAATAAATATGTAATATAGACGTACTTTAAAATCAATACAACAAAGTGACGACTCTAATCTAATCTGCTAAGATAATATATAAATTTTCTACAATACAAGTAAAATACTACAGTATTGAGTTTGGCTTCGTCAAAATCGCAGTGAAAATAATTGAATACGAGAATTCTTTATTAAAATTATTTTCATTCCCTAAGTTCCCTCCCGGATGTGAGTTACTCGCGCTTACAGCTTTAACAAAAGAATGGCGTTGATCAAACGTCAAATATATTAAGTAGGTATAAAATGTTATTTATCAAGATTATTGTCATTTTATCTAAATAGATTCTAAAAGCTGATTAAAAACACTTCTCATACAACAAATCAATTAAAAATAGCATATTACAGTTATACGCTTTTAAAGTTAATATATTCACGAATCTGTCACAATACAGGACTAACAAAATACCTGATGGGATTGGTTAGCACGTACTGAACAACTTTCACAAAAATTGTTCAGTTTTTGCTACTGAGTGCCCCTTGAAGTGATCACTGCAGTTTTTTTATTACTGCCTGTATCGTAGAAGTTAGTTTTAGTCAATCATTGACAAAGCATTTTTTTCGATCAATAAAGAAAAGAGGTCAGTATAAGAGTGATGCCACATACAATTTATAGGAATTTTATTTAACTAGATACTATTCAGATTTTAGGGCAGGTGGTAATTTATGAATCTTAAATTGAAGTTAAACCTTCCCTTACTAAGCGCCAACAATGTAAAACATCAATGTATAAAGCACATTTTAATGAGCTTGGTTGGATAACAAATAATATAGGTCAGGCGTATGAGATTACAAACTTTATCACATTAGAATCCCGGTACATGCAAAAATCTGTTATAGATCGTTCAGTTCACGACGTCACGTCCCACTCTTTCTCCAAATTGCTTACATTTCATTGTTACTGTGTTAGTTCTATCGTTACGCAACAATCATCAATGTGTGCATACACAATGTGTGTACACTAAGATACTGACGTTCAGGATTACTTCCCCGCGCCCCGCGCTCACCTCTCGCGAAAAATAGCGAGGCTTGCCATTGTGAACTGAACGACCTATATACGAGTATAACGATGAAGGTGAATTGACATGACCCACTGTGAATTTGATGACAATCGGATTCCAGTCATATTTAGCCCGCATTTGAAATGAAATAATGTGGTATCACTCTTAATTGGTAAAATAGCATACAGGCACAATACAATTAAACTAATAAATAAAAACAATACTCATCATTGCGAGCATATCCATAGTCTAGCACAAGCGATCAAGTGTGTCCGATGCAAGGGTTCATTTCATGCTAGCGCCGCGTGTCATTTGAATGAGAAAACAATAGGGCACCCGAAAAAGTTGAAAACACCTAAAATGAAAAAAGAAACGTGATATGTATAGCATTCAAACTTTTATGGTGGGATGAAGTCTCTCGCCTCAATGTAAGGTCAATTCTGATATATAATTTTTATTAATTATTTATTTTACATACTTTTTAAGTTTATACGTTCTATGTAGATATATAGAAATATTGATCAAGTTACTTGCATTTAAACGTAAACTTGAAAGAGAAAGATCATTTATTTCATTAGTATGGCAAAATTATTACCATACTAATGAAATAAATAATCTTTTTTTTTTTAAGTCTTCGACATAAATGTTTGGATAACTTGATCAATATTTCTATAAAATATTAAATAATTTTTTATACATCAAAAATCTACATATAAAGATTTTAAATCTCATTGACCAACATGTAAAGCTCATTATGAAAAAGGCGAAGGACCTCAGACTACGAACACAGACATGCAATGGTATGTTCATGACGAAACAGAAAAAAGCATTGGTTCTAAGAATAATAAACGTCAAAAGTACATGCAATTTATATATCTAGTTTTTTATCATTATTTTAATCTCGTAGGTATATCATGCCCTATAAGTATCATCCACAGATTAGTAGCATTCGTTTTTAACAAGTTATACATAACTATATTATAGTTTATCTACAGTTTGCCCTCGAATTCCCAAAGATAATGCTATCTTGCCTATATAAAGAAATATCTGTTCCAAATATATCATTCTGTTATTTATTAGTAGTAACCTATTTAGTTCTTGAATTCTTAAAAATTGATAATCTGCCCTCACCAACATTTTAATTGAATAAAATCGAGACTGTAGCTAACGTGTCATTCTTGAACACCTCTACAACTACGCATATACTTGTTTAAATTCATCATATCATTGTTTAAATTCTAACGATTAGCTTTTTCCCCCTTGACGTTGGCGACTTAAAGGCAAATTTTCCCGTGGGAATCTTATTATTTTCTATAGATAAAATTATACCATGTTCATTTAGAATAAATCAGCATGCAAAGTAAATGATTTTTTCAAATTATTCGGTAATTTTGGAGATTATCATGGGCAAACTTATAAACTTTAACTCGATTATATTAATATAGGCACTGTTTTGCAGCTGAATAAAAGGCAGGCTAATTATTGACTGAACAATAATCACTAGGACTTACTTTTTCCGCACAGATTCCTAAAAATCTTCAACCATTACTGTGCCATGTCAGTTACTAAATATTATTGAAAAATAAAATAATAAATCGGATTAAAATATTATGAAAATAATTTACCCCACAATCAAGATTTTTTTTATATGTTGTATTATACAAAGAGCTTTAAAGAGAATAAAATTCTCATTAATCTGGTAACCAACACACCAAACAATTTTGGTTTTCAGGCAAAAATGGTTTATGATGTAACATTCATACACTTTTTAGAAAATGTTAACAGAAATCGTTATTTCTTAAAAATACCGTATGTTATTAGGCTCTCTATATATTTCTGAAGCAATTTACATAATAAATATAATGAACTAGTATAACATATGTATTAGTGGTGGAAAGTTAGTAATTTCAAACCAAAATTGAAGAATGACTACCTTGAATGTCTCACATATAACAAACACCGCTATGGCACACTCATATTAGATGAATGAAAGCAAATTAGCAACTAAATGCAGTACTAAGTGCAGTGCAGGTGAAATTAGTAACCATGTGTTAACACCTTGTGAATTGCACTTTACAAGTGGTTAATTTGTGCAGTTTAGCAAAAAAATCCAAAAATTACCCATTTATCCAAAATAACAGCAAGAGTGAAATGCCTTCCAACACTCTTTAACTTCTGAGAATATTCCTCGTAAATAAAATCATATATTTCACTTATTATATGAATTAAGAAATAAAAACAAACTACGAATGAGAAGAATATACTTATTTATTCATAAAAACCCCGACATAGTCGTAAGATTAAATCATAAATATGTACAAACACGAAATTTTTATGATTTTGTGACATTTCTATGCTATGAAGGTATTTTTTAACAAAAATATAAAACTTTTCTCAATCTAAATATGACAAATGAACTTTAAATACTATGTATTTCTATATTATATAATATTATTTTAATCCATTACTTGTACCTCAGTTAAACAATTTAATATGTTTGTTAAATATTGTCCAGAATTCTTTTGATTATTAAATGATTTGAGTTGATCAAATCAACGTGAAATTATAAATAAGACAAGTATTACAGGTTAACACTGGTTATCTTTGAAGTGATAACTTGATAAGACTAGTAATACACCAATATAACTTACAATAGAAGGCGCAATGTGTTTTTTTGTGACTCATTTTTTTTAACCAAAGTGCGGAGTTTACCAAGCAACCCGTTTTGTTAGTGCTAATATTTATATAATTCGTTCTTATTAGACCCCATGCAGACATCATGAATGGCATCTTGGATTTAGAATCTTAATTGCAGTACAATATCTTCTCACTGAGAAGTAGAGATTAAGGCTAAAGCGAGGCCCATTGGTACCGATTTATATAAATAAATTGTTTTATTTTCGGGCCAATTTAGCCCGTAGAAAAACATGATACAAAATTGAATAATAAAAGGACCAGGCCGCTTTAAGGCATAGCTATGTATAATTGTGTTGGGTTTACAAAATACAAACATTAAAGAAAAAAAAATTGTTTATTCTTTTTACTCCGATTTCTACTACAAACTCAAATTCAAATTTCGCACTATAAAAACGCTTGTACTGCAATTATGTCTCAATTCAGGACGAAGTTCAGGATGTATGCAGCCAGCCCCCTGTTTTGTTAGTTATGTATGATTTAAATGTGGTAATTTAATATGATACAAGCTGTAACAAAATACACATATATACAAGAACTTGGTATGGAATACTGCTTTTTGTAGAACAAACATATTCGCAAATAATATACTTTTAAAAATGAATTCAGTATTCGGCACTGAATAAACAAAAATAAAAGAAAAATATGGGTATATTGTTACACTCTGCAAATAAAGTATGTAAATACATGATGTATGTTTATTGAAAATTGGTAAATAATTTAGTAGCTGTCTTTTTTCTATAAGTTACCGCCTCTATTATTAAACTAGATAGACACGAGTTTAAAAATACTATTAACATGTATATAGAGGAAACTGGGGTCTTTGATTGTTGATTGTATACAACCCCCTAAACTAACAGGAATGTATAAACAGAGTAACTCCTAAATTTACGTCAACTAACGACGGGTATCCTAATATCTAATAAATTTAAATCTTTAACATGCATTTCATAAATGCACTGTGTTTTTGGTAATGTAGAAGTAGAAATACAGCTGTTTCTAGTTACAAAGCTGTAAAAGTGTGCAAACGGCTCATATAAGAGAAAATTTTAACACAAAGTAAAAACACCACTTGATATGAAAATATTTTGCTACTATACTGTAGTCCTACATTTAACGTGTTGAGTGTATATAATCTGTGAGCTATTTGTTTTAATTCCCGTCTTATATTCAGACTTATGTTAAATTAAAGCTTATAGGTATTTACTGTTCATGTTAATATGCAATGTTTTATATTGCACCTAAGTTTTGTAATTGATAAGGTCAGAACGACTACACTGATCTTTTTCACCAACCAAACGTACAACCTAAAGTGTTCACGCAATCGCTATTAAAGCAAAATAAATTAATTTATTAATAATATATTCACCGAATATTAAATTTAACGAAAAATATATGAAAAAGTCAAATAAATGCTATACTACCTTATTTCACTGAGAATAATTTCTTCAACATTGCCTTACCTTTGGTGATGTTCAATTTTTGGCCATTATCAACATTGGAATGTTAAGAAATTTCACATCGTTATTAAAAATAACCCTTCTAAGGAACTGATTTCAAAATAAATATGTGGGAAAAAAAATTTGAGTGTAAAAAGTCAAAAAATACTTGACCATTTTTAGCTCGAGTCATAAATGCAACAGAACATAATGATGGACCGCAAGGTGGATGGACGCCCGGCACGCGTGTTCGCAAATCAACGTAAATATACATAGGCGCATTATTTAAATATATCACAAAATGTTGAATGAGCCGCGCCGCGATTTCTCTTAGGATATGGTAGTGTAATATTTACTTGACTTCTTATTACCTGGCGAGCTAGTGGCCACAGATTGTTCAACTTTTTTACGCTCAAATTTGAGTGGTTGCTTGAGATTGACATTGTTGGACTCCGCAATAGCCGCCAGCCGCTCAAGCACGCTACTTATCGTCAGCCGCTCCTCGGGGTTCACAGTTAGGCAACCATCTGCGGACAAACACATTCACATAACACATCTACAAACAGTGCATTTTCAGTCAATACGGAACACTGTGAAAACGCCATCAGACTCAAAAGTGGTAAGACTGGTTAACAAACAAAAAAGTACACACCTATCTCATTTTTATAGCAAGAAACTACACTTTAAATTCAAAATGGTGCAACTTTAAGATTCAATACATGATTAACTGTTAATAAACATACAAGTAAGATTTATTTCACAGCTTACACATCAACTGGGCCCGATTTTGAAGGCACATACTAATTTGATAGCACTCAAATTGTTTCTATTAATGTCAAACAGTAAAGACAAAACAAACATTTAAATGTATACCTTCAGAATCGAGCCCATTATTTTACTTTGCATATAAATCCATTGTAAGGGGTCAACAATAATGGAGCGCCAAATATAGCGATCGTGACACATCTCTTTTGCTCCCATTATAATCATCTTAACTCATGCATGTATGCGTCATGAGCAGGGCTGCCATCCGTCCCGATAATCGGGACCGTCACCGTTACTGAGCCTCTGTCCCGACATACATTAAAATGTCCGGTTATCTGCGCAAATCACACAATTAATGATTTAAATAACGCGGGCGGTGCCGACTCAAACATTCTGTTCGGGAAGTTGAAGGGTACAGTTATGGTTTGGTTGCAAGTTGCAACAAAGTCACCGGTCAGTCTGTATATTTCATTCCAGATTAATAGTCCTATGAAAACAAACGCATTTGCGTCTCGAAAACAAAATACACAATAGATGGTGTTCCTAAGTGGACTGCAAAGTTTACATGGTAATACAAACCTGTTTTTGCTGCTGGTGACCCTTTCATGTATATGTTACCGAGACGTAAATAGCGTTGGTTTTCATAGGACTATTAATCTGGAATGAAATATAGTTAAATGTGTATTCATCTAAATAAGTGAATGAATATGAGTCTTGTCTTAAAATGGCGAATTTTTTTACTCGCCATTCCAGAGCGTACCGATGAGACCCTAGCAAAATATGGCAGCCCTAGTCATGAGGAAAACAATTATGATTGTAGTAGTAATTTTACTCACTTATAATCTCATGAAAGCACTTATAGCGTTGGTCGTTAGGGTTGAGGTTGTAGTTCCCGTTTAGGATGGCCAGTTTGGCGGAGTCCTCGAACGGATGCTGCATGTAGCATAGGGTGAAGATGACGCACCCCAGCGCCCATACGTCGACGGCGTGGTCTATCTTGCGGTTGTCCCACGTGTCGAGCATTTCAGGCGCTCTGTACATTGGTGTTGTGAACAGAGCCAACTGGAAAAGTAGTAATGGCATTTGTTAGTAACCAGCCAAGATTTCCTGATGAGCACCATGATTAGGGCATAAACCACTACATGTGTTTGACATGCATCTGCGTTAAAATGTCAGATTTATCAGTCAATTTAAGTTTAAAATCTACTCAATTAAAAAAAAAGATACTTTTCAGGATGTGCGATTGTATTTTTAGATTTTAGGATACAATATCGCTTATTATTGAATTACCTAGGTTTAATTTAATGGCCACTTACGTTTTCTTCTAACATATTCCTTTGGTTGGCGCTCCATGAAGGATTAGGTGCATATACGTCGGTTGTAGCCGAACCAAAATCACATAGCTTTATTGTACCTAAAACAGTTTATAAATATATAGAATCTGAAAAGGTCTTACTTATAATGTGGGTGTTTGAAGCACCTCACTCCACATCAGAGCAGCCTAGACTGTCTCTTGAATCCTCTTACTTCATGGGCTGGTCAATGTCTGCTGTTGGGCATAGGACTTCATTATTGCTACAGCATCAGGTCCTCCGCCTTCCTCATTCTTCAAGAGTGCCTTTATCATCAGCCTCAGCTATGTCCACCGCTGTGATACAATCCACCTTGCCAAATCACATACGACACCTTGCCAGTATGAACAGTATGAACCGAGAAGATGAACTGTGTTCGTGGGTGGCGGAGGCGCCACGATCCAACTTTCACCTTCATGTAATAATAAGCCTTACCTTCATTTGATATTAGGAAATTTTCTAGCTTGAGATCACGATGGGCTATGGGTGGTACTTGAGCGTGCATATGCTGCACAGCTCGACACGTCTGGTAGAACACCCTCAGTATTGTCGATAGTGGGAATGCCTGCCCTCTATTCTGTAAAGCCTCCATTAGACTGCCCCCGCTACAGAGGTCAGTCAGCAACAAATACTCCCCCATTCCATGGGTAGTTTTAGACTTATCAATAAATGAAGCAGCTATATATTTAATAATGTTCGGATGGCCCGATAACTTTTTTAATATGCTAATTTCTTGGATAATATTCTTGTTAGCTTGCTCATCAGCTGCCATGAGCCTTTTTAAGGCGTATTCGGTGCCAGTCGAAACATCTTGAGCAATAAACACAAATGCAAATCCACCTGCAATGAAATATTTGATAAATATGACGTTTTTTAAGTAATGCTGTTAGTTTATGTGAATTATTACTTGTAAACTCTTGCCTATTCGAGTTCCAGTGTTTGAAATAAGCCCATACTAATGAGTTATTATACGGAAGTTTAGTACAGATTATTCTTAAGTGCAAGATGGTCTCAATCTCTTCAGCGAAGAAAAACATTTTGAAGAAAGCAAATTATGCTATAGAAGAAATATTATATGTGAATCCTACAATAGGCCCACCAAAATTATGGTTAAAATCAGGATAAAACCATATAGGTTAAAAGCCCTTGTCTGCCTTATGTTAGGGATTCAGTGACTCTAATAATAGCTCATGACACCACAAGTAAAAAAAATTATATGAAATAGATAACAAATATGGAAAACCTATCCGCCCACTGTGACATTTTTTCAGAGAAAATTGAGGAAGGAATAATACGAGTATAACTCATAAACAACATCAATTGGAAAATCCCAAGTCACTAGTAATAATATTTCATCAATGTCTAGTATCAAATTACGATTTTCTTTTTATTATTGTTGATGGGTTTGCGCTTGACCAAAATCTCACCTGATGGGAAGTGATGATGTAACCCAAGGTGTAGTGCGTTTACCCAGAAGATGCCTATTCACTCTTCCTTTAAAAAGATCCAAATTGTACTTGTCCGGAAATACCCAAGCTGGCAGGGAGTTACATTTCTTAGAAGTTCGCATTATGAACGAGGAAGCAAAAGCTTCGTGCGAGTGTGGTATGTCTACTACATAAGGATGAAGTCCCTCATCACGTCTGGTAGTCGGTGATGGAAGAGGGATGGGGGAATCAAATCGTGTAATTCCTGAGCACACTCCCCAAAATGTAACCTATAGAAAACCGAAAGAGAGGCCACATTGTGACAATGTTTGAGACTCTGTAATTTGGTACTTACTAGAGCATCGTCACCAATGAGCCTGAATTTCCTCTGTACTATGGGATTGGACAAAGATATCCTGTGACAATTTACAATTATAACACCCAGACTGGGGACTCAATTCTAAAAAGTTCCCAGTGGAAAATGTAATAAAACCCACAATCTCTGGCACTATTTAGTTCATTCATAATTAATAAATAACAATTGTCATCAAATAAAACTGCAATGACGGTATTAGGCAGTACAATCAATTTCCTGTCGCATTACATACATTTCTTTAGTAGGAATCAACTTATTTATGTTTCCTTATTAAAATCACAGTGTGCTTATCATCATGCTCTTGAACTAAGGTCTAATTTTTCTATCAGTGGAATTATAACAAGGTTTAATAATAAACATTGTGAGGAAGCCCACATATTTGCTAAAGAAGAAATTCAATGGTGTATGTATATTCTACCAATTAACACTAGGCCGTCATGGTGGATTATGATCCATCTTGCCTGATAGTCAAAATGTTACTGATAATGCCACTTTTATTGTGAAAAGATTGCCCTGACTAAGGTTGACAATAAGACTTTTTTTGAAGAATTTTTAGCAACTCAGTCAAAAAGCCAGCCCAGTCACACCATCCCATCTCTCTCCTAAATTATGACTATTGCACTTTGCATCACCTTAACTAGTGGAATGGAAGCTGAGAATTAACTTGACTCTTGATTCATTTATACACGCATTTAAGCAATGTATTTTGTTCGTTTATTAGCATGTAAGTAGTAAGTCAAAGAGTGTGAGAAGCCGGAAGCCAATACACTGACACACAAATAAACAATAACTAGTAAATAGATAACAGGTAAAGATCCTAATTGGTATTCAATGTCAGTAGTATCTGTCTTTAATTTTCACTCTCATTATCAATCTTATTAGTCATTTGTTGTTTTGGCACTTAGTAACTAAATTCTTATTAGCTTTTCCAACATCCTAAAAAAGTATTCTCTCTAAGTGTTTACAATGAATTTGGATATTAACACAACCTATTAAATGCTAAGGTTATAAATTTGTGACTTCTGATACCTTTACAACTTAACAGATGTGCCTGTTTTGTATGCAGTAGGTCAAACCATACCTTTAATTAAATCTTATAGGAATAAAGTCCAAACTTTATACCTTGCAACCAGCAGACTTCTAATTTTGCAGATCTTGCAAAAGTAGAATCTTACTCCCTAAAATGAATATTGATGGAACCAAACTGATTGTCAACATTTAAAACTTATAATTAAAGATAATAATACAATAAATAATAATCAAGCCTATAATCAAAATCAATATATTATAATAATAACAGGATTCTTTTAGAAGTTTCAAAATTAACTTCGTCCAAGTTCAATAAATACATATATACACCAATTCACATATCTTTACAAAAACAAACAATGCAAGACTTTTGTTGAGGGTCAACTTGCCTTGTTTTTATTACTTGCTTCCATATCACGAATTTCTTGAGAAGTAAAGTTATTAATGTTAACTATGTCAGGTTAAAGTTAGAAAAGGAGGAATACACTTTTATCTTATCTCGACTGCAAACAGCATAAGCAATTATGAAATGAAGTTTTCAACAACTGATTTTAAAAATAGCTTTTAAATTTTACATGGCAGTAAATATGTAGCTAGTGAAGTAGGCTACTCTTAGTGAGTGAATTAAATAAAAAAACATATTTGTATATGCTATAGCATCATATTTTCTTAACCATTGTTTTTTCTTATATTATTGTTGGCAGATACATTTTTCTTTATCCTAAAAATGGTAATAATTAAGCCTTTTGGATAGACAGCTGTGTTAGAAACAGCAGAAACTTCCTCATAGTTTTACTAGTAAGGCTAATCAAAACTATTAAAGTATCTTATCTACAAGCTTCTACTATCACAAAATGGAACTTGACCTAGCAATTCCACATCCCGTAAGTCGCTACGTGTACATCGGATCCCAAGGTACGGGGTCGCGAGACAACGCACCCACCCGCCCCCATTCTGACGTTTCATGACGTTAATTGGGTGAAGTGGTAGGTATACTGACCCAGACAATACATACGTTTTGTACCCATTTCACCCTACACCCACGTAATTTCGAACTTTGTGTTGAAGGTAACAAATGAAAAGCGTTTCTTTTGTTTGACTTACCTTCTGCGATCACCTTCTTCACTCTCAGTTTCATGTTCCCAATCTCAACAAATTGACCAACGAAATCATTATCACTGCCGCCGTTGGCACCACCCGAGCTGAAGTAGCCCATGGCCGATTTGAACACGCTCATTTTAATCTATTATTTGCAAAGTTTACTTGACGAATTATTGACTAAAATTAATATTTTTACAGTAAGCACCCCCTGCCTGGGTCCATTTTACAATGGCAGATTTGGCAGATAGTTGCCAATGTTACCCAGCTAATCAGTTACCTATAAATATGGGAGATATAATAGAAAGGCCGAGTATTTCTTCGTTATTGTGAACGTTTTAATAATGAGTGAACGTTCTTGATGTCACAACTCATGAAATCACTGCGCACTATTATGCACTGAATCTAGATTGCAATCGGATCACAATAATTGATTCAGATTCAGGTCATGCAATCTAGGTTCATGTAGAATAAATAATAAATAAATAAATAATAATAATAATAATAGATCAAACGCCTTGTAGATTTTCAGTAGAATTAAAATTTTTAATTATTAAAAAATCTTTAAATATAGAATTAAAAATCTCCAAGTCGTTTATTAGACAGACTCGGCAGAAACACATTTACCCCACGCGGCGCGTCGCGTGGTGATAATGTGATTCTATCCATAGGATTTCATAGCTTTGGATTTTTACCCCACACGCTTTGCGTAGCGTCGTGTTGCGTAGCGTGGGATAAATGTGTTTCTGCCTTTATGCGTGCACAAGACTCGGCTCTATATTCATCAATCAAAAAATCTAAGTGCAGACGGGAAGTTTGGGTAAGTTTTTAAATATATCTGGCAACATACTAGATTCATAGACAAAATATTATTGTCTATGGCCTTATTAATTGTCTATTGCTAAATGACGTGCCGAATGCTTAAAATTTTTACTACACCACCGCTAGGAACTAGTATTTGTAATAGTTACGTGATTTTATTATCTGAGTTTAAGTTAGATAAATAAAAAAAAATAAAGTCCAGCCCGATTGAATTTGTCGGAGACTGTGATAAAAATTGTTTTTATTTTGTTTATTTGAATTTTTGTGACCTGAATTATTTTTATTTCCCTACACAAGAACTCGGCAAGGTTGATGATAATCGAATGATTTCTAAATAACAGCAATGGGCTTTGAAATCAAAAGGTTTCAAGGTGATGTCGACGAAGAACTTATTTGCCCTATTTGTTCTGGGGTTCTTGAGGACCCTTTGCAGGTTCGTGACCTTATTTAGTCAACTTAATTCATGTTACGCCGGCTAACGTCACAACTTTTGTATGTTTACGTAGGCGCCTACTTGCGAGCATGCGTTCTGTAGAGCATGCATTACGGAGTGGATAAGTCGTCAGCCCACTTGCCCTGTGGACAGGCAAGCCGTCACAGCTAGCCAACTGAGACCAGTCCCAAGAATCCTACGTAACCTACTTTCCAGGTATTAAGTTTCGTAATGTGTTATATCAATCTGTTACATACATTTTTAGGTCAGTTGTTTATGATTGTATAACTTTGTACAAGCCTACAGACCC
This sequence comes from Esperia sulphurella, assembly GCA_947086405.1. Classification (NCBI taxonomy): domain Eukaryota; kingdom Metazoa; phylum Arthropoda; class Insecta; order Lepidoptera; family Oecophoridae; genus Esperia; species Esperia sulphurella. The sequence continues at coordinate 12,510,481 of OX352264.1, forward strand.
TCTTGCACTAAAGTTTAGTAACATATTGGTAAATCAAAGTTTCATAACTCTTGCCCTTGTAGTTGATAGGTACTTACGTACTTTTGACTTGATAAGATCAATAAGTTATAATTTTAGTTAGACCAACTCTTTAGGTTCTATTGACCTCAAAACAGGTCAGAATGTTAAGTCACTAAGATAGACTGAAGATGTTATTTTCATTTAGATTAAAACACCTACTCAGTGTCTTGCCTGCAGGATGGGGTATGGTAGCACACATCAGGGAAGGCCTACTTCCAGCAGTGGATGTCAACATATTGATAATAAACAGACTACAGGTCATTCATTTTATAAATCTATAATGTAATATCATAATAATTATGATTAAAAATTAAATAAACATTAGTAGATATTATTAAACTTTATTTATTATTAAACCATTACAGTGCCATTACAGATATATTAATTATATTTAAAAAGAAATTCAATAAAGCTGTAGAAAGTTAGCTCAACAAGCCAATTTTTCAGCCTCCGTTTAAATGAATCAGTACATACAGGGTGATGATGTGATGAATGTCTTTATAGATCACTAATTATGAGATGAAATGCAAATTCATATAAAATGCACATTACAAATTCTATTACATTCCTCTTCTTTTGATGGTTTCTGACATCTTGGCAATTTACCTGATCCAATATCTTTTCTATTTATACTAGATAATCTTGATCATAAAGTTGCATGTATAAAATTGATTTAAGAATTATGAAACCTAAGTCAGATTTTCCAGATTCCATTATTGCTTGACTATGTTTCTTAAACATTTTTCACAACTATTTGACAATTTGGCTTTTTGTATGTTAGTCAGCTCTGTTTTGTCCACACTGTCTGTGCCTGTTATTGAATAAATAAGATGTACTTGAAATAACTTTGCATGTTTTGTGCTGTTCCAGACTCTGCACAAGCTGTGACAATGCCCCTCACGGCTGCAACTCTATCTTGAAACTGGACTCATTGGCGTCTCATTTAGTAGAATGTATGTCATAGCATGTTTGTTTCAGCTTGAGCTTAATTTATTTGAATTAAATTATAATTGGTGAGACCGTTGGGCCGATTCTGAACCACACATTTAAAATTTGACAGTACTGAAATTAGTTAAATCATCAAATTAATCTAAATGACTATATAGTGAGGTCTAGATGTATCTGTGTTAGTTTCTGAAATACTTTAAGTACTTATTGCATTATGAGTTGTAAGAATTGTTATGTATAACTAAATAAATTATAAAAAAAAATTGTAGTAGAATTCAATTGATTCCAAGAATCAATCATGGGTAAGTCAGCAATAAGTCTAAAGTAAATTAAACAAAAAATCATAAAGTGCCTATCGACTTGAGGCCCGCACGCCTCGCCTATTATGCTCAAGTCTGGACGCGCCTCGATCGGAGCACGCGAACGCGCTCAAAGGCATGCTAAACGCAAGCATATGTTCTTAAAATTGCGAAGGGACCTGAGGTGCGTTGCTTTCGTGTGCTGGCAATTGTTTTATAGCATGGCAACTTTCAACCATGCTATACATGGCAAGGCTGTTTCAATCCTTGGCTGCTCATGACCATAGAAATAACAGCTTAATAATAACTGTTTGAGGCGAGCGCACTACCAACTAAGCCACCACAACTTGTCGTGCCTTTAGTCTGTAGGTACTTTTAAAAACCAAGTTCGTTCTAATTTTAACTGTATCATAAGGTGATAGGACTGGTCACTTAGTCTGGAATGTGACTGTACCCTTTTCTTTTGAAGACTGCAATCAATTGTCTTTGTAATAGAAAATATAAATATTCACACTTATGAGATGTCATATTTAATCCTTATTCCTTATTGACAGGTGAATTCAACCCTAAAAGGCCTATGCCATGCGAAGCTGGCTGCGGCCTGGTCATACCCAAGGACGAGCTCTCGGCGCACAACTGCGTGCGGGAGCTTCGAGCGCTTATCGCGACACAGCAGGGTAAACTGACAGAGTATCAGCTGGAACTGACTGAGCAGAGGATTGTTATCAATGAACATAAGCGGGAATTGGCGTTATTAAAGGTATGCTATTTGGCTTTTGCTTTTCTCGTATTATTCATATAAATATTTAGTACAGATATCTGAACATTGGGTTCCAATAAGAGGTTCTGGAGTGGAGACATCTCACGGAATATAATAAAAAAAAAATTTTAATTGCACCCTTCAGGTTTCGATAGAATTTCACCCTTATTGTTTCCCAGTGTTTAAATAGTAAGACTTATTGTATCATTTCCTAATTTATAAATTCTATGATTATGTTTATATGTCGCACATAGTTAAATCAACGCTTTATTTAGTATTCAGGAAAGGTTGATATCTTATCAAATCAGATTCTAATAACAAATCTGAGAACTACTTTCACTGTGAGAGCTTATATCACCACACTCCATTGATTTTCTCTTCTGTGTGAATTTGAAGAGTTTTTACACGCGCTGATGTTATCTGACTTCATATTTCAAAAGTAATAAAGAACGCCATGCTGTGACATTATATTGAACTAGCTTGTAGCTGGTGTTACTAATACAGATAATCTGTTTTGCTGAAGTAAAAGTGTCCTACATGTTCTATTATGTAATTTAAAATTATCTTATGTGTGACCGAGAAACTTGAAACTTTGCATAGACGTTTCTAATATGAGGTATACAATCACTAAGAAAGAATATAATGAATTACCACCCGCAAAGGAATACAATTCTACGCGAACAAAGTCGCGTGCAATAACTAGTCGATTATAAGTTTGTACAAGTTAACCTATTATCAATGCCATTAGAAATCATTCATTGCATGAGTCAGTCACACTCGCCTTACATGCGAATGCCGCGCACCAATCGCGCTCAGCACAGCGACATTTTAGGTACGACCAATCATTGCGAGAGCTTGATTGGCCCGGCCAATCAGCGTGCTGTTACCTCCGCCCGCACACCTCAGCACTTCCACAGAATTGTTGACATGGTTAACATGCATACACGTTTCTTGTTCAGGAGTTTATGCGAGCGATGCGCGTGTCAAACCCGACGATGCGCGCGTTAGCCGACCAAATGGAGCGAGAGGAGGTGGTCCGCTGGGCCAATTCGCTGTCGCGGGCGCGCGTCACGCGGTGGGGCGGCATGATCTCAACACCTGACGACGTGTTGCAGGTAAAGCTTGCATTATATTCATTTAAATACCTTTATTCATAAAAATAAGATATACGTATTTTTTTAAATCAGCCCTAAGTCATATCTAGTAGGAGAAATCACCTTTCATAGTTTTTCAATGCTAACATAATATATTTTACATGATATTAAAATAAGTCTATGATAAACAACTCGCTGAACAAAACGTTCTCTTTTTTAATGCTCTACAATATATCCTAAAAAGAGTGAACCCAGAAGACAGACATCTCATGTAATTTCCTTTGATTACTAATACAGTTGTGACAACTCATTTTGTTTATTGCAGATGATGATAAAACGTAGCCTATCGGAGTCGGGCTGTCCACCTCACATAATCGACGATCTCATGGAGAACTGTCACGAAAGGAGATGGCCGACAGGGCTGTCCTCTCTTGAAACAAGACAGAATAATAGACGGTAACTTGTATTTCTTCCACATTGCATCACAAAAAAATTACTATAGTAAAATTACTATATTTTTAAGAATTGTTTATGACATAAATTTAATTCATTAACAGTAGTTATTTTCAAAATTTTGCTCGGCCACAGGGCAATAATAGAATACGGTGTATAATGTTGGCATATAGGATTCACTAGAAACATTGTGTTATAGAGTGAGACTTCTAAAAAATTTCATCAGCCAGTAAAAATCTGGTAACAAATGTAAAAAACCTCTTAAGCCGTGGGAGGGGTAGGGTATTAACGGATTTTTAAGCGTGTAGGTACTTTTCGGCGAGTAGGTTACGGCGACGCGATGTAAGTAGGTACTAGGTACCTATGTTCTTTACCGATGCGAGCGCTCAAAAAAGGTATTTTGCTTTATAGGTGCCCGCGAATATTAGTGATTTTGGATAATGATAGAGGATTGGCGCACTAGGGCGTCGCGGCGCACAATTTGGGAACCTCTGATTTATGTGAATCTAAAAAAACCATCTATGATTGTAAATATTTGAAGTAAATAAATAAATATGTGGGGACATTTTACACAAGGCCACCTGATCCCAAACTAGGCAGAGCCTGTAATATGGGTATCAGACCGCTGATATACATACATAATATATATAAATAACATCCAGTCACAAGGCAAACACAAGTGCTCATCACACGAATGTTTGCCCTGGGCGGGATTCGAACCCGCGACCCCGAGCTTCGCAGGCAGGTGTACTACCGACTAGGCTACGGGCAAATTATTGTTATAATTTCAAATTGGCACTATAACCATAGAATATTTAATAAAACTACGTAACCATAATGCTCGACTGCTTTTCACGCTCTTTATAAACAAACATACCGAAAGTGTAGTTTACGTTTAGTTTCCACACAAATTCTTTGTTTATTGTTACTGTTGACGGAGATTATGAATAAATATTACATTGCATTAAATATTACATATATTATACATACACTTGTCTGTCCCCTTTGGGAATCGAATACACGACCTCTGGCGCTTGAGACCAATGACCAAGCCACTCGGCAACGAGGCGGTCGGATGAATGACATTACAGATGCTGAATTAGCGTTTCAAATTACTTGTTCTACAGTTCTCGAAAATGAATTTATTTTGTGTTTCTTTATTCTGTAAACTATCATTATTGTCAGTATTTCGAATTTTAATATAATCATCATATGGGCTGTCCATTGGGGGATTTGCCAAAATCACCACGCTTCGCAGGCGGATTGGTCGCAGTAATGATCTTAATATACACACGAGAACGCTGTCCGTCGCTGGTGCAATCCCTTAGTCGCCTTGACGACACCAATGGGAAAATTGATCTATTACTAAGAATAAATTTGTTTTGTCCAGGTTATACGAAAAATACGTGTGCAAAAGAGTTCCAGGCAAACAGGCTGTGCTTGTTTTGCAATGCGACAACGTACACGTCGATGAGCATATGATGGTGGAGCCAGGACTTGTCATGATCTTCGCGCATGGAATCGAGTAACCCACGTGGTTATATTGTATGTTTCAAATGGCATGGTGCGCGGGAGGCTTGACAGTTAGATAACTGGTGAAATTACAGGCACCCAAAGCATTTACTGAGGATGGCATTGCACGTGTTGCTATTGAATATTTGCACACAGTGTGTACGATGAACAGGTGAACACAGGCGACACTATACCTCATTCCACGAAGTAAAATAATTTTTCGCACCTCATAAGTCACCTCAAAGTTTTTACCTTCATGATTGACTCTAATGGTTATTAAATTAGATAATAGATGCACATTTTAAAATGATCTGTTATCTAATTTAATAACCAATTAGTGTCAATCATGAAGGAAAAAACTTTAAGGTGCGACAAATAATTTTGCTTCATGGAATGAGGTGTAGTTAAGTAACATTATTTTATAGACCAGAAATGGTCGCAGTGATACAAGGTCTAGACTGAGATCTTGAAATAGCCCCAACATTATTTTTGCGTCATGTCGGTAAACATCCTTTAATTTGATCAAAAGTATTGTTTCACCGAGTTTTCATCTCGTCGAATTCTATTTGCAGTTTGGTACTGTTGATAATAGATTTCGACTAACAGAATTTTTGTAAATTATTAGTATTCAATCATAAGTGACAAGATAGCCTTATCGAATTTATTGAGGAATTGGAAGAGTTTTATAATATCGCAAATACAATTTGCGAGTAACGAATGTCTTGTGTCACGTGCACCTAGCTATATGACAAGGATTATAGTATAATGGTCTCATGATAACGAATTTTAAAATTATTACCTCGCGCGGTACAATGAGATGTTATTTTTCAATACAGCCCGGTGACAGGCAGCAGCACCATTCTAATACGATGGTCACGACGTCATGCGTTCATATTGTACCACTTAATTGCCATTGTCAACTACTCCTAATTAAAATATGAATTGGTGGATTTATACCATTTTCATTTAAAGGGTTCATGCGATAAATTTATAAATAATATGGTACAACTCGTAGGGGAGACGCTGTAGTTTTCTTCCAATGTAAAACATACTGTCATTTTTCGCGGAGCCATCCACGCACACATGCATACTTGAACCACACCCCCGGCACTCGGTACAAGCGAATAGAATAACCTACTACTATTACAGGCGAATCAGTCTGTCCCTACGCTTACTGCCAGCCGTGCTCTGATAAACTGGGGGGGAGGGGAAGGTGCTGTTCTATTTGTTATAAATTAAACAAATATTAATAATTAATACTTTTATTGAAACACTTCTAAGACACAGATAATACAGAGTAACGTCATAGACAATGCAGAAAGCTTAGGGGTATCCCATATAATACTAACAAGGGTGTACCATGAACTACATAGTATGTAATGTCACAACACCTCCCTTTTAAGACATTTATAGATTTAATATATTTCTGGGTTTAACAGAACGGCCACTTCTTGTGGTATAAGGCACATTGTTCTGTGTCTTTACATTAGGTACATTATTATTCAAACTACAATCAGTCTGCCTGTTAACATTTGGAGACACTTGTGATTGGACAGTAGGTTCCAGATACAAAGACAAATGATTATCAATTTCTAAATTATTTTTACGATTAAACTTAGTGTAAGACTTTTTAAGTTGAAAAGTATTGCGCCTTAAGGGCTTACCTCCTTCCCTAGTAATTATGTATGACCTAGGTTCAGGACATTTGGCCAGAATGTTAGCTTTCTGCCAAGTATTACCATTTCTGTAAACAACATTATCACCAGGATTAAAAGTTACAGTTTGTTTCCTGGCATGTTTGTCATGAAACTGTTTAGTAATTGATTGTTTAAGACACAACTGCCTATAAATATTTTTCTGTATCTTAGGTTTTAACACTTCTAATGTGCATGGTGATGACCTGACTATGCGGCTATTTAAAATTTGAGAGGGTGAAACATCCAAAGCAGAAAGTGGAGTATTATTGTAATGCATAATACCTTCTCTGTAGTCAGTACCATCTTCATGACACTTTTTCAAAATATTTTTACAGATATGGACTGCTTTTTCAGCCATACCATTGCTTCTAGGGTATCTAGGTGTAGAAGTTGTCAGTACAATATCCTTAGATTTAAAATAACATTTACATTCGTAAGATGAAAATGGATTATTGTCTGCTATCATTTCTACTGGATACCCAAAACGAGTGAACACATCTTGCATAACATCAATTATGGATTCAGCTGATTTATTACACAGTGGTGACAACTCCAACCAGTGCGAAAAATAGTCCACAATTGCCAAGTAGCTTTTGCCATTGAACTCTAAAATGTCACATCCTACTTTTACATACCTCTCTTTAGGCACCTCATGCGGTAGAAGAGGCTCCTTGTAATTATTGGGACTATATTTCTCACATGTCCTACACTGTTTCACAAAATTATGTATGTCAATTCTCATATTAGGCCAATAGAATAATTGCTTTGCCCGACTAATACATTTGGAAATTCCATTGTGACCTTTGTGTATAACATCAAGAATGTAAGATTTTAAAGAACTGGGCACAATCATTCTATCTCCCATGAACAACAACCCCTCCTGCAAATAGATAATATCTTTAAATTTCTCAAATTTTTTACAATCTTTGGGTACCGAAGCTGGCCACCCATGGTAATAGTAGTTACATATTTTATTCAATACAGGGTCATTGTTGGTTGCATTTCTGAACACTGTTTTTCTCTCAGGTGACATAGGTAAGTATTTAGAAACCGTATGTACCATCTGCAACATCTCATCATCATGTTCAGTTACATTAAGGCTGTTTCTCGACAGCATGTCTGCAAAATGTACTAGCCTGCCAGGAACATAGTATACATTTAAATCATAGATCAACAATTTCAACCTAAGACGTCGAAGTCTAGGAGAACCTAGTTTACTGACATGCTTTGACATTATGGATACAATTGGTTTGTGGTCTGTTTGTACATCTACATTTGAACCATATATATATTTATGAAATTTTTGTGTACCAAAGTATATAGCCAGTAACTCTTTTTCTGTCTGACCATAATTCAACTCCGAATCATTCATAGTACGAGATACACATGCTATGAGTCTTAATACTTCTTTCTCATCCTGTTGGAACATACAGCACCCTAATCCATTCTTAGACGCATCACACTGCAATATTATTTTCTTATTCGGGTCAAATGGACATAATGCTGGTGTAGTACTGAGCCTTTGCTTCAGCTCACTAAAAACTTTTTCATGTACTGGAAGCCATGTGAACTCAACATCTTTGCGTAACAATTTACTTAATGGGGACATTAATTCTGCCATGTCTGGTACATAGCGCCTGACATAATTAAAAGAGCCTATAATCCTCATTAACTCCTCTTTATTAGAGGGTGCTTTTAGCTTAAGCAGCGACTCTACTCTACCTTTATCTAGGGACATTCCTTGTTCATTAAAAATTTGACCTACATATTTTACTTCGGTCTGTCTGTATTGCAGTTTATCTTTGTTAAAAACAATTCCTAAATCTCTAGCTTTCTGAATAACATTTGACAGAGCTACATCGTGTTCTTTTTCTGTGTTTCCCATCACAAGAATATCATCAGCCCAAACAATTACATTAGGTATATTACCAAAGTGAGATTCGAGCACATCTTGGAATAATTCCGGTGCATTCATCAAACCATAGGGCAGTACAAGATAACGGTATACCCCAAATGGTGTAGCAAAGCAGCATTTCCAAGAAGACTCCTCGGTAAGACTTAAATGATGGAAGCCTTCACTCAAATCTAAAACTGAGAACAATTTTTTACCAATTAGCTTAGAAGCTAGTTCGTCTAATGTGGGCAATACTTTAGGTTTCTTTACAACATATTTGTTTAAGTCAGATGGATCGAGACATAGTCTAACCTTCTTGTTAGGTCTTTCTACCAACACAATTCTGTTGACACAGGCTTTCTCACTAATACTTTCTACTTTTAAAATTGCATTTCTTTGTTCGAGCCGTTGTAATTCCCTTTCTAATGGAGCTAGCATACAATTGGGGATGCGTGGAGAGGGATGACAAATTTGCTCAGACATATTCCTAGTGGGTATATGAAAAGTGCCTGGTAGTTTACCAATTCCCTTAAATACATCAACATTTCTATTTAAAAACTTTTCTTTTTGACTGTCACACATACTGGACTCTACATGGTGTACTCTTTTAACCAAATTTAATGAAATGCACCCTGGCAAACCTAACAACATTGATTTACAATTTACAATAACAAAATTTTCATAACACTTACTGTTTTTGTACTCACATAATAGATTTACCATACCAACTGGCACTACTTTGTTTCCTTCAAAACTCTCTAACTTAATATTTGTCTCGATAAGTTGTAACTTCAAATTCTGATTAATTTTGTTAAATAAACTTAGTGGCATAATGCTTATATCTGCACCAGTGTCCAATTTACACTGAACTTTTACATTTTCAATATTTATCTCCTCGAGCCATTCCTTATTTAATGCTTGCACACTTCTGGCTGATCCACAGTAAACACTTTCGACTTCACTGTCCGAACTATTACATTTATTTACCTCCTTGACTTTCCGGCTGGGTCGCACCTTGCAGCTGACAGCGAAGTGGTTTTTATAGCCACACCGTTTGCACGTCTTACCATAGGCTGGGCATTCCCGTGGACCATGCTCAGTCTGGCATCTCCTACAAGCAAATTTCTCAGCACTATACTTTTTCTTTGAAGAATGCTTAACGCTGGCTGCACCTACATCAGCTGGGTTCATTTGGGACACTTGGGCACTTGCCTGTTCCTTTGTTTGGCAAAACTTAACTACTTTGTCAAGCGTGAGGTCGTCAATACGCAATAAGGCTTCTTGTGTAGACTTGTCACACACTGTCTGAATTATGTGGTCACGCATAATCTCATCTTCAAAATTTCTATAATTACAAGACCTTATCAATCTCCTGCATTCAGTTAAATAATGGTCGAAGGGCTCGCCTTCACGCTGACGCTTCTCATTAAACTTAAAACGCTCAAACACTTCATTGGTGCGCGGGTTTATATACTTTGTTATTGCATCGATAACTTTGTCGTACATTTTTTTACCTCCATCTGGCAACGGAAGAGTGGCCACCACTTTGGCGGCTTCAGGTCCCATCATGTTGCGTAGCAAAGACAGCTTAACGTCGTCCTTGGCGTCGCCTTTTCCAGATACAATTAAATAATCGTTGAAACAATTTAACCAAAATTCCCATTCTGAAGGTGAATTTGGTTTCAACAAATCTAGATTTGGTGGCAATTTAACTTGATAATTGGCGTTGTCGGCCATTTTGATGCCAATACTTGTGAAAATTTTCCGATGCTCTGTTATAGCAAAACACTTCAGGGAAAGATACCCAACACTTAAAACTTATTGAGGGCACATACTTTGCTTCTGTTAAACTTATATCGACTGCGCCATGTTCTATTTGTTATAAATTAAACAAATATTAATAATTAATACTTTTATTGAAACACTTCTAAGACACAGATAATACAGAGTAACGTCATAGACAATGCAGAAAGCTTAGGGGTATCCCATATAATACTAACAAGGGTGTACCATGAACTACATAGTATGTAATGTCACAACAGGTGCGTGTGTTCTTTTCGATTTAGTATTTCTGCTTATTTGTTGTCGTTACGAAACACACACGTAATAAAGGGAACCTCACATTCGTAACTTCTCGTACGATACCGCGCATAACAAGCCAAGTGGTCGTACAATAGATCGTACAGTGAGGATCAACCACATAGATAGGAAGATATTTTATTTTTAGTTAGTTTTTAATATTATAAATTGGACCGGTTTGCACATGTAATAGTAAAAATAACAGTGTACTTTGACCTTCATAACGCATCAGGAACCTTCTAAAGTAACGGTCCTGGCAGAATATCAGCGTCGCGCCGCTGGGCTGCGACATTATGCTGAGTCAGGGCTCTTTCCGCAGCACAGCACGGGCTACACTGTTACTGTTACTCTGTTGTGATTGTTTGCTGTACTTCTGTATCAATATGTGACCTATTTGTAACATTGTATTTGTGCTGTGTCTAAGAATAAATGAATTATCTATCTATCTAAAGAGGTAAAGTTTTTAAGGTTGTAGCGGGTAATCTCTGAATCTTCTGAACCGATTTTGAAAATTCTTCTACCAATAGAAAGCCACGTTATTTGTGAGTGTCATAGGCTATATATTAACACGAAAAATGAAAAGAATTTCGTGGTAGTCGGAACATGTTTACCGGCAAACGAAGTGGGCACGGGTTAGCTGGTATATAATTTTTTCATAGTATTTATTGGGGTTTTTAGCGCTAAATATCTGCATACTTAATAAGAAAAAACGTGACTGATCTCCATTCAAGATGGCACGCCCGTTATTTTTCGCGAAGGGTGAGCGCGGGACGCGGGGACTTAATCCGAACGTCAGTATCTTAGTGAACGTGTGCACACATTGATAAATGCGTAACGATAGAACTACCACAGTAACAATATAACGCATACAATGAAGTGTAAGCGATTTGCCATTCGTGCGAGGCATGCCTTCGTGAACTGTTCGATATATACCTAGAGAATACTTCAGTAGCGACTCCCCTCTGTGTTGTTTTTTTGTTACATAAATTACGTCGAATATCAAATGTTTAAATATGTGTAACTACTCTAAAATAACTTAACAAATAACGGAGCACGGGCTAACAGAGCTAATTTTAAAACAAAATAAATAAATTTTAATTCGTTTATCCCTTCAAGATAAGCCGCCATTTCTGTTTTGAGAATTGGACGTAAACTATACGCATGAGGCTCACCATCCATGGAGCGTTTTTACTTTAATAATTGCATTAGTAATTTTACATTGGGCGCTCACGGGCCTATAAACACTAGATGGCGAGGACCAAAAAATATCTTTAAGGCCGGAGTGAAGGATTATAAAGTAAAATCCTGAGCGCAGCTGGCCAGATAAATACAGAAAAATTTAATACTCTTCGACTACTGGTGCCATCTAGTGTTATTTAACCCGTAAGAGCATTTATTTAACCCGGGTTAAAACCGGGTGGATTAAAACCAAGTTATCACCTATTTCATTATAATCTAAAGGAATTGGTTTTAACCCACCCCACCCCTTTTAACTCGGGTGGTTACTCATTTACGTGAGAGACCACCTTAAACAGGTCATCAAGCTTGACGTTAGCCATAAAACCGTGATGCTGTACTTTTATGAGACACCGCCATTTGTGTTATACAATAACAAACATGACATTATAATGTGCCTAAGTAGCAAAGCTCTGTGGATTAGACTTAAAAAGGCTCAGACTGATTCGTATTCCAGGCTTCATTTAGCAAGGCAAAAAAGCAGCATTTTATTGCTGTGGTGGATGTAAATGTAACACAATCCGGTTATGTGATTGATCCTGTGGATTGATCGATTGAAACATTGCGTAAAATGCTGCTGTGAGCTTAGCTGTAATAGAATACTATATAAGGCTTTAGGTGACCATTGGCGTTTGTGAGATATGGTCTTAAATCTTTAAAATATTAGCAAATTGGCTATTTCGTTTTTTTGATGGAAAAGTTTGTATGTAAAATAGTATTGCTAGTTGAAATCCATTATATTCTTTTGTATTTGTGTAACTAATGATTTTGTACAACAATTTACGAATATTGATAATGTTAATGTAGTATTGTAATGTGAAACAAGTTTGGTTTTTACAGTATTATTTTTTAAAAGATTGGAATAAAACATTCCCAAATAATTTAGATAATGTCTAAGCCAACATGGATGCGATATCAACGATATACATAATAATAAATTACTAGATATGTAAATAATGAGGTTTTTTACATTTTTATTCTTAGGTGATTGAGTGCTGTGTTATGTTTTATTGGCGACGCAAAGATTACTAAATAAAAAGGTAAACTTCGCGTGTCTGTACATTGAAAATATTTGCAAAAAAGGTTCCAAGGATACCTACCTAATATAACACTTTAATCAAAAGTTATGCGAATTTATGGTTTTCAAAAACTCAAAGAAATATAATAATGCTCGGCAAAATTCAGATTGCGATGAATTAGGACTACGGTGGCTTTGGTAGTGGCAGTTGGAGAGGGGCTGGAAGGGTGGGAGAATTGAGTGCGGGAGCGGGAGGAAAGGGTGAAGGGGAGGCGGAAGAAGAGTGGGAAGGGGAATAACAATTAAGTATATTTCAAATTAATTTAAATAATAATAAAACAATTTATATTTAATATAAAATAAAAATAATATTCTGTAGTCCACGCGACCGGGGCCGCGGGCACAGCTAGTTTAGAAAATAAGAATGCAGATATGATGCTTGAGAATTATTAAGTTCTTGTTATTATTATTTTTAATTTCCGTAGATACTTATAGTATACTATGCTAACTTATGTATTTCCCTGCTGCTGAAATTACCTAGTACTGAAAAAAATTTGATTTTCTGCTGCCTTTCTGCGCTGAGGTGAATTTTGGCGTCGCCAATAAATTGCGATTATCCTGTTTAAAATTTATTCTTATGAATTTATAAAATTATAATTAATTTATCTCTTCTGTTTTGTTTGTTGTCAAATTGTATTACGTAGCTAAATCTCGAATAAAAATTACATTGAATCACTTGTTTTTTTTTATTTCTACAATTTTCAATTATCTGAATTCTGACCTAATAAAGTCCCTGGCCTTAAATTTAACGTGTGGTGATAACTCGTAAAGTTTAAATATAAAACTATTGTTCATTTAAAATAATATTTATCTATACATATAATAAAAGAGTAGAAAAAACAAAAGAAAAGCGAATCTGTACATTAAAGTTAAAAAAAAATTTCACTGCCCGGACGTTACTGAAGACTAGTAGAGTCCAAAAATATAATAAAAAAATTTCTTATCTGTCTGTATGTATGTATGTACGGACTAATCTTGGAAACTGCTGAACAGAATTTGACGGCGTTTTCACTGTTTAATAGCTTTGAGTTCGGGCCTCATATTGATGGGCCCTCTGACGTTTAATTTAATTTGTGATAACTTGATACCAAGTGTATTTTTAAATTTTTATTTTAACATTATATACTGACATAGATAGTATGTTATATACTATGACATTATTTGAATTGTTGACATTGTAACTTATACACTATTTTATTTTATGACGATCCCTTTTACCATATTAGAATGACATGTAAAATTGAATTTTTAAGATGTAAAAGTGAAATAAATAAATCTAATCTACTGGTATAAGTCATCTAATAAATAAAATCGTAAACTTCGCGTGTCTGTACATTGAAGATATTTGCAAAAAAAAATTGGGGGGTCTAAGGATAAGCAACAGAACACATTTCTATCATTTTTGAAATTTTTGTCTGTTTGTCTGTTTGTCTGTTTATCTGTTTGTCTGTTTGTCTGTGAGTTTGTGCACGCATCACTTAAAAACTACTGATCGGACTTTGATGGACTTTTCACAGAAATATGGGGCTTGATTTGGTGTAACATATAGGCTTTATTTCATTGCAATCGGTGCAGTCAATCAAAAGTTATGGGAATTTATAGTTTCCGAAAACTCACATACACTGCGAGAAGTGTAGGGTGCAAATGCTCGATTGAATTCGTGAGCGGTAGCGGGAGCGGGTATCGTACCAATGTAATGTGAGATTTTGAAAACTATAAATTCGCATAACTTTTGATTGAGTTAGTCGATTACGATGAAAAATCTGGAGCTGGATCTGGAACTGGAGCTGGATCTAGAGCTAGATCTGGAGCTGGAGCTGGATCTGGAGCTGGACCTGGACCTGGACCTGGACCTGGACCTGGACCTGGACCTGGACCTTGACCTGGACCTGGACCTGAACCTGGACCTGGACCTGGACCTGGATCTAGACCCGGACCCGGACGCGGACCCGGCCTGGACCCGGACCGGGACCGGGACCCGGACTCGGACCCGGACCCGGACCGGGACTAGGATCGGGACCTAGACCGGGACCTGGACCTGGATCTGGACCTGGACCGGGACCGGGACCTGGACCTGGACCTGAACCTGGACCTGGACCTGGACCTGGACCTGGACCTGGACCTGGACCTGGACCTGGACCTGGACCTGGACCTGGACCTGGACCTGGTCCTGGACCTGGACCTGGACCTGGACCTGGACCTGGACCTGGACCTGGACCTGGACCTGGACCTGGACCTGGACCTGGACCTGGACCTGGACCTGGACCTGGACCTGGACCTGGACCTGGACCTGGACCTGGACCTGGACCTGGACCTGGACCTGGACCTGGACCTGGACCTGGACCTGGACCTGGACCTGGACCTGGACCTGGACCTGGACCTGGACCTGGACCTGGACCTGGACCTGGACCTGGACCTGGACCTGGACCTGGACCTGGACCTGGACCTGGACCTGGACCTGGACCTGGACCTGGACCTGGACCTGGACCTGGACCTGGACCTGGACCTGGACCTGGACCTGGACCTGCACCTGCACCTGCACCTGCACCTGCACCTGCACCTGGACCTGGACCTGGACCTGGACCTGGACCTGGACCTGGACCTGGACCTGGACCTGGACCTGGACCTGGACCTGGACCTGGACCCGGACCTGGACCTGGACCTGGACCTGGACCTTGACCTGGACCTGGACCTGGAGTGGGAGCGGGAGTGGGATTGAGAGTGTGATTGAGAGTCTGAGTGGAAGTGGGATAGTGAGCGGAAGTGGGAATGGAAGCGGATCCTGTAGTCCACGCGAGCGGAGCCGCGGGCACAGCTATATCTCAATAAAATATCAGGATGGTGATATACAAGTTGACCTCTCATTTCATATCATTTGTATGAAAGTGTAGTTCAAAATTACTGGTCGATGCAAGAACTTGACAGAAAGTGACAGAGATGTTTTAAAGCTCATTTATAGATTTATTTTAGCTGATGTATTTCAGGTATTTCCACAAGTCTCGATACAAAAAGTTCGCTATTCGATAATTAGTGGCCCTGTATTAGACCGGTGATCGTCGACAATGTCAATATCGAAGTTGTTCAGGAGTACGTCTACCTAGGACAGACAATATAGTTGGGTAGGATCATTTTCAAAAGCTGACAGAAGAATCCAGTTAGGGTGGGCAGTATTCGGAAAACTGCGTCAAGTCTTTAAGTCACCTATTCCACAATGTTTAAAGACAAAAATCTTTAATCAGTGCGTCCTGCCTGTCATGATTACAGCGCGGAGACGTGGACACTGATGGTGGGCCTGATCCACAAGATTCAAGTGGCTCTGCGAGCTATAGAGAGGGCAATGCTCGGGGTCTCTATGAGGGATATGATTCGTAATGAGGAGATCCTATGAATAACGAAGGTGACCGACATAGCCGAAAGAATTAGTAAGCTGAAATGGCAGGTCACATCTGTCATAGTACCGAACGGCCGTTGGGGCAGACGGGTTCTAGAGTGGGACGCGACGTCCCACGCGCAGGGTGGGACGCCCTGCCGCCAGGTGTATGGACGGCCTGAAGATGGTGGCCGGAAGCGGCTGGATCTGTAGGGCGTTGTGGCATTCATTGGGGAAGGCATGTCCATCAGTTTGACAGACATTTTGTTGTACAGTTAATTGGATATGCAACATAGGAATGGAATAGGAGGGGAAGGAAGTCGGATGGAAAAGAATAGAGGGATTAGGGTAAGAGAGGAAAGATGAGGGGGCAGTAGTAAATAAAGGGTGTAGGAAGGGGTGGGTTAAGGGTAGGGGAGAGGTAGGAGTAGGGAGAGGGAAGGGGTGGGGGAAAGGGTTTTCAACGTTGTGGGAAGGGGATGGAGAAGGAAAGAAAGAAAGGGTATGGAAAGGACAAATTGGGGGGGGGGGGGGGTGAAGGAAATAACACCTAATTTGCACAATATTAAAATATAATTTTTTTTATTGATTATATGATAATCTTTTAATTCATGATAAATGTAAACTTTATTTAAAAAAAAGCGGCTAAGTGCGAGTCGGACTCGCCCATGAAGGGTTCCTTAGCAGCAAGTAACATAATATAAAAGTTATTGTAGTTCGTTGTAACTTTGATCGATGTTTTAATAATAGTATTGTGGTTTACTATTTATGACGTATTAAAAAAAACTACCTACTAGATCTCTTTCAAACCAATTTTCGGTGGAAGTTTGCATGGCAATTTACATCATATATTTTTTTTAGTTTTATCATTCTCTTACAGGGGGGGGGGGGGGGGACACATTTTACCACTTTGGAAGTGTCTCTCGCGCAAACTATTAAGTTTAGAAAAAAATTATATTAGAAACCTCAATATCATTTTTGAAGACCTATCCACACGTATGGGTTTAATGAAAAAAAAAATTTTTGAGATTGAGTTCTAAGTATGGGGAACCCCCAAAATTTAATGTTTTTTTTTCTATTTTTGTGTGAAAATCTTAATGCGGTTCACAGAATACATCCACTTACCAAGTTTCAATAGTAAGTTCTTATAGTTTCGGAATAAAGTGCCTGTGACATACGGACGGACGGACAGACAGACAGACAGACATGACGAATCCATAAGGGTTCCGTTTTTTGCCATTTGGCTACGGAAACCTAAACAACTGTGGTCCAACGGGCGAAACCGCCGCCGGAACGCTAATTTTTACCCGACTTCAAAAAAGGAGGTTCTCAATTGGATAGTATTTTTTTTTATGTATATTAATATTTTTAATGCATAACCAGATTAATAGATTTCTTTTAGGATTTAGTAACACGTAATACATAAGAATGTGTAATGTTAAGTTGTCCACGCGGACGAAGTCGCGGGCAACAGCTAGTTCTTAATAAATGATTGAATATACTCGAAAAGTTACATTATGATAAATTACATGTTCATTGGGGAAGGCCTATGTCCAGCAGTGGACGTCTGATATGATGATGATGACATGTGTCTTATTGAAGATTATATAGTCTTATGAAAGTTATTTATTAATTTTCAATTTAAGATATAAAACTATATTAGTTGGTGCACGTAACTTAAGTTTGGATTATATAAGCTTGGATACAAATCAGATACTACCTTTCGCCCCATAGTATTGCTCACGGGTAGAAGACTTACCTAGGCCGGTTTTAACATTGAAAGCAGCACCCGAGATTAAATTCAAATTTAAATAGATAGTTGTGATTTGAATAACAGATCCAACACAGTACGATACATTATGCTGTAAAGTACTTTATGCCGTTGCCTTAAAACAAAATAAAACGTCAAAATCGCTTTGTATTTTTGTCTGTCATTCTATTTAGTATTTCATACAATTGTTTTTTCGTAAAGAAATTGTACGTAAATATATTGAAAGTGTCTGAAATGGAAGTAACCGAGAGCGGCAATGACTGCTCAAATGATTTATGTAAGTTTTAGAATACTTTCTTCTTGTGTCTGTTTCATATTCTGAGAGAAATGTAGACCTGATGATAACCTAAATGTTCAACCGGCTGTCTTCTAAAATAGACTACAAATTCAGGTAGAGCTTCAATTTGTTTGTATTCAGAATTTCAGTGGATGGTACGAATAATTCACAGTCTTGGGAAAAGCTAATTTACAAAGAACATTTTTGCATGATGTTTGAATGATAATTAACCAACCTTCAACTTACATTTCCAGTGCTTCTGGACCGAGTTTTCTTGCGTCTTGGAAATGCTGACTCGGACGACCAACTGGAGAATTGCCTCAGTAGATTTCTCCCTCCTGTTATCCTGAAATTGTCATCGCCTTATGAACAGGTACTAGTTAAAGTCTGCTGTAGGTAACAGGCCACTATAAAAAGTACTACAGTTGGAGTCTAGGAAAAGGGGAACTATGAAAAAAACAATAAATTTAACCATATATCCATGGTTGCTTGTGAGGAGCAAAACTTTGAGCTATTAATGTTGGTGTAAGCTTCCACACGAGAAGAGCTATGCTACCCCAGTGGAGGTCGAGTACCAGAGCCAAATAGTACCAAATTTTGTATTAATTTCTTTATAGTGCCCCCTTTTGTACACTGTTTCGAGATGAAGTTGCACAGAAAATGCAACAGAGAGCAATGAGCATGATAAGTTGATGTGGATTACATCAACTTATCATGCTCATTACTTTCTCTCCTTGCAACCTAACTTTATTATCCTTTCATATGAAACTCGTAAATAAGTTAAATAATAAGATTTTATTTTCTCCATGTATAACTCCAAACTAGTAATAATATTGTATGTTTATATTATGTTGTTACTTACCATTTCCAGTTTATATTATGTTGTTCAGGATTATTTTAGTTTGGTTGCATTTCAATGTATCAGGCATCAACAAAGATTAGCGTACATTACATTACCTGCCTGTCCATGCTTTTGTAATAGTCAAAAATGTAAAAACAGGTTTGCCTTGATGCAAACCTTATAAATAATAAATAAAAATAAAATTTATTCACTGACCTATTTATCAAGGTAATAAATTATCTTCTGATGCTGGCATCGCCAGCCTTCTGGTAACTTTTGAGTTAGACTTTATTATTATTTATTCATGTTACAGGTTCGCACCAAAGTCATGGAGTTACTTGTCCATGTGAACAAGCGAGTCAAATGTCGCTCCAATGTGCTTCTGCCCGTCCAACCCCTTCTTCAACTATACAAGGACCCAAAGGCTAATAGCTTCATCATTGTAAGTTTGTGTATGAACTTGTTAAACAAAAGGGATACTTCCGAGCTCTAACATACTTGCAGAGTTTAGTGTGCAGCAGTGCAGTGTTTCTTAATCACTCGCATCATAATGACTTGACAAACCTAAAAGTTCTCTCGAGAGTTTTTAAAATATATTTCAATAATGCGACTTTTTTGTATTACAGTCATCTGAATTTATAAGTCTCATTTTTTGTAGAACTTTAATTGAATTACTAGAAATAATATACTGCACTGTGTGCATGTTACCTGTAGATGTAAATGATGATCCTTATTACCTTTCACTGCTCTTGACACTGTTGAGTTTATAAACTTACAACTATTTTTTAGAATTTTACAATCATCTACATCACAATGGGATTTCCGAGGCTGCCTCGAGAACAGCAGCTTAGCTTGGCACCATCTCTTCTGGAGGCCATCGAGAATAAACCTCTGGGCCATCAAGATGGGTAAGTTTCCATCCAGATAATATACTCAACTGTTTAATATTTATTTTACTGACTACATTATGTCTGGAGTAAGTTTGAATACTTTCTTACAGTATTGGGCAACTAATATGGCATGGTTGTCTTTAGCCATTTTTTGCTGAATTATCTGTATGTTGCAAGCTCTAAAGTTTTATTGCAATATACAACTACCGATAAATTCATATTAAAACGAATATTTCCAACAACATATAATACCTAATACAAGACGCCGCTCAACGACCGCGTATACACACGTCGTCTTTTTCCGACCAATAATGAATGGCGCGACCTTGACCGGACCAATGAGCGTGCAGTTCCCGCCCGCACACCTTAGCACTTTGACATAATTGTTCGTAGGTTCATTAGAAGTCTATTTGGCTTAATTGTCGATACATTTTATTTATATTCGATTGAATTTTCAGGATACTAATGCTAGTCATGCCTCTGCTTGGCGACATCAAGGAGACAGATCTGAATTTGAAGGAGAAGCCAAAAGCAGCTTCACTGATACTCAAATTTGCAACTGATGTGCTATTACTACCTTATAGGTATGTTACCATTTTGCGCCACAAAAACACGTGTATTTGTCGAAACTAGACGAGAACACGTTCACAATAATATATATAATCACGGTCAACATGTTCTGATGTCCTATAACTTCGATATGATGCATTTGCTGATTCAACGTCAACGCTAAGTGGCTCAGATCTCGCCTCTGGTGGGCATTTTGTTTAAAAATTGACTTGAATGGAGTCATTTCCAGACACTCCCGCCTGAAAAATCTGATAAGGATAATTTATTGTGAATATCAGCTGATTATTAGGTTACAATAGCTAAAAAGTTAGTAAGTTGAACTGGCAGTGGGCTGGTCAAATCTGTCGAAGAGCCAATTACCCTTGGAGTAAACGAGTTCCCGAGTGGAGCCTGCGCCGGGGCAGTAGTAGTGTGGGACGCCCCTGGCTAGATGGAGCGATGATCTGCTTAGGCTGTTTGTAGTGACTGGATGAGAAGAACCAAGGATCGGGTTCAGTGTCGTGCCTTTGGAGAGGCCTATGTCCAGCAGTGGACTCTTTCAGGGTGAATTTAGTGGGTATAACTATACTTGTATTGTTTGTTTTAAATTAAATTTATTTGCAGAGCCCTGCCTAATTCGGGAGAGACTGAGTTCCAAGTACCACCTGGCATGAGTCTTAAAACATACAAGCGGATTGTTGAGAAAAACCAGTTGAATCCTAATCAACTTGAAGAGGTATATAACTTTTAAAGTTTTATTTATCAATTTGTCGGAGGACTGTGTGGCATTGATTAGGGAAGGGCTATGCCCAGCAATTGATGTGATACTGATGAATTTTTCTATGACTAAGAGTGTAAGTATCCGAGGTGTCCATTTGTGTGTCCTATTTGATTACATTTTTGATATGTTGTAGTAGAGCATTAAAAATTAAGGGATGCATATTTGTTTATAGCTGCCCATTTCACATTTAGTGGGAGTAATAAACCTTCAAACTCTTTAAAAGTGATTAAACACACTAAATTGTTCTGAGAGGTTTTTTTTTCAGTAGATTATAGGTATATTATTGTCTCATTCATCATCAGCCTAATATGTCCAGTTCTGAACATAAGCCGCCCTAATAGAATACTACTTTTGTGGGCTGTCAATGGGAGAACTTGCAAAATCACCACGCTTGGCAGGTGGATTGGTGATCGCTGTATTGATCTTAATATACACAGAACTCTGCTGCCTATCCCTGGTGCAATCACTTAGTCGCTTTGACGTCTCTCAAGGGAAGATTGGGGGTGGTCCTATTCTAAGCCGGGTGCCACACAGCTAGATTGCCTCATTGACACGAGTAAATTAATTTTTTTACGGTTTTAGTTTTTTTTTGGTGAAGTAATATATTTTTGTATCATATTATCTTTATTTAAGATAACCTGGTCTATGATGCAAATTTTAATATACTACTTTAGAATCTATGTAACATGACCAGTAATATTTTCGGGAATTAATGTATTTTTACTATATCTATTAAACAGGTGTCTTTTATGTTATTTTTGACAACGAAAGAGATATTTATTTAATTTCTCTTTTCGTAAATAAAATGGACAACACATTTTTGCAGATGAAACTGTCCATAGTGAACTTCATAAGCAAGGATATTTTCAACATGAACGACACCTTGCTGACTTTGATAGTGGCTGCGGCTGACTCGCGGTTCAGTGTTGCCAACCACGCAAACAGCCCTCTTATAAGAGTTACCAGGTAATAAAGTTCCTATAGTAATCTTTGACTGTACTCGTAAAAATCCAACTCACCTATAATTACTTCTGACCATCTGCACGAAAGGCGAATCGGTTGTTTCGCGAATTGGTCGTATTGTTTGTTCGATGGTTTGCGTTGGCAAGTCAACAACAGCCACAATAATCAAATTTCAATATAGTTACAGTAAATTTTACGTGCACTTAAGTTTAAAAAATCAACAAAGTGTACGTCATACACAATCTGCGGGTTCCGTCAATTATTGTTGGGTTTACATTAATTACCTTCAATATCTTGGAAAATAGATTTTTCCCTAAATTTTCCTATCATTGTCGTGCAATTTTACATATATGTTTTAAGTTTCAGCTCAATCGGTCCAGTAGTTTTTAGGATATCCGGCGGACAGACCGACAAACATAAGAGCTTCGCTTTTAAGTATCAGTTTGATGAAACCATAAAAATAAACATTATGATTATAGTATAACGAACTTGTTGGGCCTCTGTCTACCCTCATAACAACGGCCATAGTCCTTGTGGATGGACAGCTGGTCCACACATATTTTACACTTCCCACACGACTGAACATTTATTTTTTGCGTATACAGGTTTCCTTATGATGTATTTCTTCACCGAATAGCCTGTGGTATTATAAATAAGCCATACTTGAGTTCGGAAAAATTGGTACGAGCGGGGTTTGAACCCACGATCTCATGAATGTGAGGCGAGTTCACAACCAACTAGGCAACCACGAATTCGCCAATAATAAAGAGTATTTATTGAATTGAACAATCTAAGTATTTATTGGTCACAATTTATTTATTTATATCACGAGACATATCGGTTGTTACAGCTCCGTGGACTGGTCACTGCCGGCTGTGGTATCTCCACTGTATTCACTCTATCTGGGCACGTGGGGAGGGTTGAAGGTTCCGCCAGATGATCGCAAGGTAACGTCTTAACTACCGTCACGTCACTAACGCCTGCTATAAAATTTCGGTCTTTGGTGTCACTAAGATATGGTGCTATTTTGCGTAGCGTTAAAACTATACCATCATCCTTGCTTTATTTTTTTATATTTTAAACCAATAACGAATGTATAAAACACATGGATTATAAGTTTAGGATATACTTTCATAATCTAACATATTTCTTTTAAAGTTTCCTTTAAACTTACAATGATTATAGAGAAGAGACATCACATCTAGCTCCCTGGGTTAAATAAAAAATAGGTATGCTGAAGTGGTACCGAAATTGTGTTCTTGATTGTTTTTCTGTACTAGAGTGTTATTATTCTGTGCTACAATTAACTGTTTTTCACCTTAAATTCTAGGTTAAAATGTTTCTTATTGTGTAGGCTTATTGTGTAGTACCTTTTGAAGTATGATAGCTTAAACCCATAATTTTTCAGGTCCCAGCATGCACACGTCTTCGTTTGAAACTGATACAGTATCTAAACAAAGCTACAGGACCGGCTATTATGTTTCCACACTGTGTTCAAGTACGTATAATCATTATTTAAAAATGTAAAGTGCCGTTTATATTAACATCAAATTTAAACTATAACATTATTAACGCAAAAATGTACTTTAATACATTTTGTATTTGTAATGTAGGTACTAATTACCATCCAGCTCGAAGAAAAACTGAATTATGAGATATTTATTCTCTACTTATTGAGATAATAATTGTAAATGACCTTTTGATAGTTGGTGGTTTTTGGGCGTTATGCTGTAATAAACACAATTTTAATTTTTTGTGTGATGTGAGGTATTGCAAGTTACATCAAAGATAATATATACTAGAGGCAAAGATAATATCTAGAGGTTACATACATACATATATACATAATGCTCACGCCTCAGGTCCCAGACGGGTAGGCAGAGTTAACCATCGATATATCGTTTTTTATCTTTGATAATGTAATATAAACTCTATAGACTTCTGACATGACTAGTTTTACCGGTAGCCTCCAATACATTCGCCTGAACATCGTCTCGTCGTAGTCTTGGTGGCTCGGACGTTTGGTTGATTTCTACTAGTGATAGACTGACACCATAGATATGTCTTATTCTGGGTGTTATATTAACGAATTGTGATGTACTTTATTAATGTCCATAATAATTAAAACCCTTTTTGATATGAGACAAGCGTACATGTGGCGTCATTATTTATTTATACAATAATTAAATAACGACGCCGCACGACGTGACTGAAAATCACTAAGAAATGAAAACATTTTTGCAGGTTGTCTTCTCGTCCTTGTTTGATCCAAATACGAACTCACGTCTGCGAAATTTGGCGTTGATGTTTCTACTGAATGTAGTCAACAAGTCAGTACTTAATACTTCCTAGTTTTGGTTAAAATGAGATACTTGGACTGAAATGGTCTTGTAAAATAGCAATTAATTCTTCCAGTGGTAACCAGTCTCAGCTGAAGAAGATAGCTACAGTATTTCTACAGGGTCTGTTGAAGCTTACAAGGGCTGACGAATATGTGGAGCATCATCCCAAAGCGTACAGCTGTTTGGGTTCGTATTAGTTTTTCATTTCATTGATATATTTAATCCTGGATTTGCTAATAGGCCGCGGTCTGGAGGCGGCAGACTTCAGGGGCGGCAGTTTTCAGAGTGATTAAGATAGGGAGGGGCGGCACCAAGTCAAGTTTTTCTAGTTCTTGAACTAGAACTTCAAGTTATAGTTCAAGGCCTATACTTGAGTATAAATCCGGCACTGGATATTTTTCATTCCAAATGGCATAGCAAACGAAAACAAATGTATTTGCGGGTGAATATTCAAGCGTTTTAACTGACGTCATTATCCTCATCTTCATAAATTGAAGCGACAGAACCAGTTCATTGTTTTTATTATACAACAAGTTTCTGGACTTAGCACTGATTCTGTATTGGTGAAATATTTAATCTAAATTATTCTTTCTCGTCAACTTTTGGTGGTAAGATTAATGACGGAGGTTGAAACGGTCGAATATTCACCGTTGCGTCTATTCAACAAAATAATTATGTAGGCGAAATGGACACTAGCAGCTAAAACAAGTTTGTATTACCACGTTAATTATCAGTTCACTTCGGAACACCTGAACTTATTTTCTTTGCTTCCGAAACGCAAATAAGCGTGGTTTTTTTAATGAAATTGAAATGTAGCGGATGTTCTTATTAAAATGTTACCAATCACTTGTAAACTCCTGCAACCTGTGTATTGAATTTGAGTTTTGATTATAATGAATTTTAAGGTGTATCATCCTCTTCCAATTTCACCGCAAACTATTTGCCATAATATCTTTTTTACTCAAAGATCCAAAATGAGTTGAGCCAGAGAATTAAAGATTTCGATATAGGTCACATCTGTCGAAGAATCTATAACTTAAAATTGATTTTTGGAACTACACACACATTTTATTTATAGTTTAATAAAATCGACCCTAGTAATTTTGCTACAAAATATTACTGCGGATGGTGAATGAATATCATACATATAAAATGTCGTCAACAGGTAGGCTCGCAATGAAGTGCCCCAGTTGTATCAACAACCAGTTCGCGTTGCTCGAAGAGCTAGTGAAGAAGATCCCGGAGGCGGTTCCGGAAATGAAGACCGCTTTACGGGACGCGCTGCTAGAGATGGCCGTGGCGTATAAGATTAGTCCTGAAGGTAATTTGGCTTTATTAATTACGAAGTACTACATTACAACCACAACACAAACCCACCTGTTCGTATACGTGCGTGTGTAAACTATCGAGAGAGGGACAACGTTATACGTTTACACATAAGTGCTTCTCTTTCTAACCGGCTGCGTACAACACGTCCTGCTTTATCTTGCGGGTGACATTACACTGACAGAAGGAGGTAAGCGTCGCTTCTTTACGTAGTAATATTTAATACTAGCTGTTGCCCGCGACTGCGTCCGCGTGAACAACTTAACATCACAAATTATAGTGTATTTCCCGTAGGAATGGTATGTTTTATCGGGATAAAAACTATCCTATGTCCTATTCCAGGACCTAATCTATTTGTGTGCCAAGTTTCATCACGATCCGTCCAGTGGTTGAGTAACAAACAGCTAACAGCGCAGGAGTTAAAAACTTTCAGTTGCTTCCAGTGCGTTTTGGGAACTGTAGTTCCCGGGACGTTTGAGTGGTTATATGGCTTACCAATGTAACTGCGCAGTCGACACATTTAATAGCGCAGGAAATATTATTGACCAATCAGGACAGCGACGCATAAGATAGAATATAAAACTCAACGTTTCGTTTATTATCGGGAACCGTCTGTTTCTTTCTGCGCAAACGAGCATTGACGACGCGCCTTATTATTGTGGTTGTAAGGGTTAGTTACTAAACTAACACAAGAGAGTAGTCGCCATACTCAAGCGTTCCCCTCTGCCGAAGGTGCAAGACCATATCATGCGTGGTATCGATGTACAATACATTATGAATGTGTTGGTCGATTTGTAACATGCGTGTTTCGTAGAACCAGCGTACACAAGTCAATTATAATATCGTCGACGGAAATTTAAATTGGCGTAAGGGATCAAATGCCAAAATCGGCTTTTAAGTTTCCAAACTCACTTTTCAATTCTATATCAAATGGTATATTTAAAAATACTTTGAAATTCAATGACTCTTTTCTTTCACATGATTAATATAAATGTACAAACAAAATAACAACAAGGTTTTTTTTGCGGCTCCTGAAAAGTAGTGGTTTGTCCTTTACGCCAATTTAAATTACACACACATGTACAATACACGACAAGAAAGGGCCCTGACTCATCAGCGCAGCAAAACACCGTAACTTTTATTTGAATTACGTTTATAAATTATTCTTTATTGAATCGGGATGCGGTTAGGTGAAACCTGTACATTGGAGGATACGAAGAGAAATGTTGTCCTTTTCAGAGAGTCCAGAGCCGATGGACGTGTCGCCGTCGGAGAAGCCGGGCCCGTCGAATGAGGACAAGATGGACGTGGACGAGGGCTCCGAGAGCAAGAAGTCGAAGCCGAGCCCCTTCGACGAGCCGCAGGCGTTGGCGCTGTTCGCTCTGCTGGACCAGTAAGTAAATATCTATTTATTTAAATGTTTGCCGCGTGGTTCCCGGCTTAGAATAGGGCCCCCCAAATCTTCCCGTGGGTGTCGTCAAGGCGACTCAGGGATGGGCAGCAGCGTTCTCTTGTGTATATTAAGATCATTACTGCAATCACCAATCTGCCTGCCAGGCGTGGTGATTATGGCAAATTCCCCAATGGACAGCCCACCATAAGTGGCATTCTATTGGGAGGCTTATGTTCAGCAGTGGACGTATATAGGCTGATGATGATGATGTGTGTGCAGCTATACCTGCATTAAAGTACATTGAATACGTATATCACCAACCTGCCTGCCAAGCGTGGTGATTATAGCAAATTTCCCAATTGACAGCCCACCAAAAGTGGCCTTGTTGTATTGGGTACATTTATGTTCAGCAGTTCTCGAATGGAGACCGCGATTCGATAAGCGTAGTGTGGGACGACCCCTGGCTAGATCGAGCGACGATCTGCGTAAGGCGACTGACAGTGACTGGATGAGAAGAACCGAGGATCAGGTTGAGTGGCGCGCTTTGGGAAAGGCCTATGTCAGCAGTGGACTATTTGAGGCTGATGTTGAAAAGCCTGTGGTATTATAATATCGCAGAACCGACGGCCGTTGGGGCAGACGAGTTCTGGAGTGGAGACCGCCGATTGGCACGCGCAGGGCGAGACGCTCCGCCGCCATGTGGACCGACGACCTGAAGAAAGTGGCCAGTAGGGGCTAGATGCGGGGGCGGAGGACCGGGTGTGATGTCCAGCAATGGACGTCTAAGTGCTGATATTATGATGATGATAATCTAAAACATTTTGTCTAACAGTTACATGCACAGCGAGGAGTCTATGATCCGTTACATCGCCACGCGGTATTCGTCGACGGTGTTCCCACAAGATTACATACCGTCGCGATACCTGCTTCTGCTGGCTAGTGGAGACAGGTAAGACCATATCGCCGATATACTGCAGAAAGCAATTATTTCACAATTTAAAAAAATGCAAGTAAATTTTTTTTTTTATTACTACATATAATGCTGTGTGGCCAGAATAGGGCCACCCTCAATCTTAATAATAAATAAATAATAATAAATATCTCAGACATTCACACCAATTATCCAGTCCCAAACTAGGCAGAGCCTGTGCTATGGTTACTAGATAACGGATAGACATACTTAAATAAATATATAAACATCCAAGACTTGGGTACAAACATTCATATTCGTCATACGAACATTTGCCCCTAGCGGTATTCGAACCCGCAACTTCCGGCGTGGCAGTCCGAGAGCTACCCGTTCCGCCACGGAGGTCGTCAGCAATCTTCCCGTGTGTTTCTTCAAGGCGATTAAGGGATTGCATCAGGGACGAGCGGCAGCGTTCTCTTGTATTAAGATATATATATATATTATATTAAGATAATTGCCGCATTCACCAAACCCAGGCGAAATCCCAAGTGTGGTGATTATGGCAAATACACCAATGGACAGCCCACCAAAAGTAGCATTATATTGTGGGGGCTTATGTTCAGCAGTATACGTATTTCAGCTGATGATGATGATGATATATTATCCATGTTTGAATTAATTGGTTTTTTTGCGTTAATTGACTCAGACGAAACAGCTCGGAAAAATGTAGTTTCCTACTGTTAATATATTTTTTTATAACATGACGTAATTAGTTTGTAGTTTATAGTAAAATGCAGTATAAACTTCAATAAATAGGAATACGAAGTTAGCAATTCTACAATTATTAGACAGATATACTAAATAAATTTGCCTTTACAAACAGTACCATATTATATTATAATATTTTATATTTCTTGTTTGTAGCCAAGATGAAATATCAACGGAAGCATTAAAATGCCTGTATGGGACATCGCGTCCCAACGAAATAGAAGACGTCGTGAACAACGTTTCCAGGAAAGAGACAAACATAGTCAACTTAGACGAGGATTCCGCTAAGAAGGACAAAGACAAAACAGAGGAGACTGAGGAATTCAAAGTGCCAAAGTTTAAAGATGTTGTGAATTACATTTGGGAGCAAATGCAGAAGAGGAAGAAAGGGTCAAATGCCAAGCACAGATTTGTCATCGGCAACCAAGTCTTGCAGTTTCATCCTTTGACTTATCAAGAGGTATATCTCGTTAATTATTTGTTGACGTAAGCGTAACGTGACCTAACCGATACAGTGAAGACGCGCGACATGCGCCTTAGACTATCTTCTTTGGCGTAAGCAGGTTTCCTCACAATGTTTTCTTTCAGTGAAAAGCCTGTTCAAAAAGTTGGTATATTGACGTGGCACATCGTCACATCTGCCGGAGAACTGATTACCGTTGGGGTAAATAAGTTCTTAAGTTCAGGCGTAGTGAGGGACGCCCCCTGGCTAGATGAAGCGACGACCTGCGTAAGGCGGCTAACAGTGACTGCATGAGAAGAACGGAGGATCGGGTTCAATGGCGCACCTGCTATAGGCCTGTGTTCAGCTATGTCCAGCAGTTGACTCTTTCAGGCTGATGTTGAAGAGTGGTGTTATAACTCGTACTTAAGTTCCGAAAACTATTGGTACGGTCCCGGATTCCAAATTATATTGACCTACAAAAATTTTTGAATATTGAGTTTTTAATACTGATTTTTCGGCTTTTGATGCGACTCCTTTTGAGCTCTGTATTTTTGGTGTTGCCAGATATTGAGATACTTACGGATGTGTCTGAACCGCGGCGCCGAACTCAAGGATTGCTCCAACCATCCCAACGCGACGTCGCCGCTCCTAGCCAAGTATTTCTATGACAAACTGCTTGAGACTGCTGTGCTGGAGGAGTACTTAACCATGATCACATCTCTGCTCAATGCTAGTCCTGGTAGGTTATTATTCGGTCTGAAGTATTCAACGAACCTCTGATGGTAAGCGGTCACTGTTGTCTGCATTAGTTGCACAGCATTTGGACCGCAGGTATATGGCGTGTATGTGGTTCCCGGCTTAGAATAGGACCACACTAAATCTTTCCGTAGGTGTCGTCAAAGCGACTAAAGGATCGCACCAGGATAGATAGATAATTCATTTATTCTTAGACACAGC
Organism: Esperia sulphurella; assembly: GCA_947086405.1. Taxonomy (NCBI): domain Eukaryota; kingdom Metazoa; phylum Arthropoda; class Insecta; order Lepidoptera; family Oecophoridae; genus Esperia; species Esperia sulphurella. Next base: position 12,541,174 of record OX352264.1, read on the forward strand.
ACAAATACAATGTTACAAATAGGTCACTTAATGATACAGAAGTACAGCAAACAATCATAACAGAGTAACAGTAACAGTGTAACCCGTGCTGTGCTGCGGAAAGGGCCCTGACTCAGCATAATGTCGCAGCCCAGCGGCGCGACGCTGATATTCTGCCAGGACCGTTACTTTAGAAGGTACGTGATGCGTTATGAAGGTCAAAGTACACTGGACAGCGAAGTTCTCCTCTGTATATTAAGATCACTACTGCGATCACCAATCCGCCTGGGTAAATCCGCCAATGGACAGCTCACTAAAAGTGGTTCAGTAGTGTATTTCGGCTGGAAGATGAAGATTATTTGGACCGCAGATGCGTCCGACGGTTCAAAGGCAACAAGTGTGTCGCCTCTCTCAGGGCTAATGTTAGAATGACTTTTAGGCCTCTCATTACACTGGTAGTCCTACCCTTCAAACTGGAAAAACAATGCTAGCTTTACCGTTTGGCGTAAGAATAAGATAAGAATATGTTGATCATCCAGACAGACGACAGTTTATTTATTTAAGCTTTGTTGCACACAGTTGCACAACAGGCGAACTTAATGTACCAGCCAACACAAAATAGATATTACGAAGTTGAGATATTAAATTCTCCATACATACAGCAATAATACCTAGGGATTGATTGAAGTCTGTCGACTTTAAAAAGTATTGATGTTATTTATTAGGTACTTGTCGTTTGTATACTTACTCAGTAGTGGGACACATCGATACCTTCGTCGTATTCGATAGATAGAATCCCATGCACTTTACTTTTCGCTATGAAAATACCTATCCTAGGATAATCATTATTGCTGTTAATACAAAAATAAATATAACATCTAATTTGAAACTAGGATCTTCTCCTGTGCTATGGAAATTAAACAAGAATAGGACAAAAAAATACTGACATTGATTATTACATTCAATTCTAAAGTACAACTTATATTTTTAGATATAATGCCACTGACATGCTTTCTGGACATTGTCGGCTGTGTGCCAGAGAAGATGGCCGCCAAATATACAAGCCTGTTACCGTTTCTGAAGAATCTGTTCACAACCAGTACGAAGGAAGAGATCCGCGAGACTGCCGCCGTCATCTATGCTATAATCACTGTCAGCACGAAAGAGAAATCAGCCATAGACCAAGAGGTTCGTTGTTTTTAGCATTTTTATTAAATTATTCCTTCTCATTCCACAATATTTAAAGACAAAAGTCTAGTCAGTGCGTGCTGCCTGTAATGACCTTACGGCACGGAGACGTGGACACTGACGGTGGACCTGATCTACAAGTTTCAATTCGCTCAGCGAGCTATGGCGAGGGCTATGCAAGGGGTTTCTTTAAAGGATATGATTCGTAATGAAGAAATTCGATGAAGAACGAAGGTGACCGACATAGCCTAAAAAATGTTAGTTAGCTGAAGAGGCAATGGGCGGGCCACGCCGGCCGTTGGGGCAGACGAATTCTGGAGTGGAGACCGGGGATCGGTAAGCGAAAAATAAATTAAATAGTATGAAATAATATTAGCCCCGGCTTTGTCGCGCATTAGTCACCCATTAGTTAATGACAGTATGGCGTGCGAGCGACTGCCGTACACACAGATACGCATGCACCCATTTGTATACGCACAAATATATCTGTGTGAGTGTAGGTAGCTAGATTGCTCGCGCTACATATTTTAGCACAAGTGTCTGAGGTGTGTCACTGCTGACCCCGCAAATATTGTAGAGCCTACACTCAACAGGCAGTTACACTTCGCTCGGGTCATACATTTTAGCGCAAGCGTCCGAGTTCTGTCACTGCTGACCCCGCAAATATTGTAGAGCTTACACTCAATAGGCAGTTACACTTCGCTCGGGTCATACATTTTAGCGCAAGCGTCCGAGTTCTGTCACTGCTGACCCCGCAAATATTGTAGTGTCTACACTCAATAGGCAGTTACACTTCGCTCGGGTCATACATTTTAGCGCAAGCGTCCGAGTTCTGTCACTGCTGACCCCGCAAATATTGTAGTGTCTACACTCAATAGGCAGTTACACTTCGCTCGGGTCATACATTTTAGCGCAAGCGTCCGAGTTCTGTCACTGCTGACCCCGCAAATATTGTAGTGTCTACACTCAATAGGCAGTTACACTTCGCTCGGGTCATACATTTTAGCGCAAGCGTCCGAGTTCTGTCACTGCTGACCCCGCAAATATTGTAGTGTCTACACTCAATAGGCAGTTACACTTCGCTCGGGTCATACATTTTAGCGCAAGCGTCCGAGTTCTGTCACTGCTGACCCCGCAAATATTGTAGTGTCTACACTCAATAGGCAGTTACACTTCGCTCGGGTCATACATTTTAGCGCAAGCGTCCGAGTTCTGTCACTGCTGACCCCGCAAATATTGTAGTGTCTACACTCAATAGGCAGTTACACTTCGCTCGGGTCATACATTTTAGCGCAAGCGTCCGAGTTCTGTCACTGCTGACCCCGCAAATATTGTAGTGTCTACACTCAATAGGCAGTTACACTTCGCTCGGGTCATACATTTTAGCGCAAGCGTCCGAGTTCTGTCACTGCTGACCCCGCAAATATTGTAGTGTCTACACTCAATAGGCAGTTACACTTCGCTCGGGTCATACATTTTAGCGCAAGCGTCCGAGTTCTGTCACTGCTGACCCCGCAAATATTGTAGTGTCTACACTCAATAGGCAGTTACACTTCGCTCGGGTCATACATTTTAGCGCAAGCGTCCGAGTTCTGTCACTGCTGACCCCGCAAATATTGTAGTGTCTACACTCAATAGGCAGTTACACTTCGCTCGGGTCATACATTTTAGCGCAAGCGTCCGAGTTCTGTCACTGCTGACCCCGCAAATATTGTAGTGTCTACCTCAACAGCCAGTTACACTTCGCTCGGGTCATACATTTTAGCGCAAGCGTCCGAGGTGAGTCACTGCTGACCCCGCAAATATTGTAGTGTCTACCTCAACAGGCAGTTACACTTCGCTCGGGTCATACATTTTGGCGCAAGCGTCTGAGGAGTGTCACTACTGACCCCGATAATATTGTAGTGTCTATACTTTATAGGCAGTTACACTTCGCTCGGGTCATACATTTTAGCGCAAGCGTCCGAGGTGAGTCACTGCTGACCCCGCAAATATTGTAGTGTCTACACTCAATAGGCAGTTACACTTCGCTCGGGTCATACATTTTAGCGCAAGCGTCCGAGGTGAGTCACTGCTGACCCCGCAAATATTGTAGTGTCTACCTCAACAGGCAGTTACACTTCGCTCGGGTCATACATTTTGGCGCAAGCGTCTGAGGAGTGTCACTACTGACCCCGATAATATTGTAGTGTCTACCTCAACAGCCAGTTACACTTCGCTCGGGTCATACATTTTAGCGCAAGCGTCCGAGGTGAGTCACTGCTGACCCCGCAAATATTGTAGTGTCTACCTCAACAGGCAGTTACACTTCGCTCGGGTCATACATTTTAGCGCAAGCGTCCGAGGTGAGTCACTGCTGATCCCGCAAATATTGTAGTGTCTACACTCAATAGGCAGTTACACTTCGCTCGGGTCATACATTTTAGCGCAAGCGTCCGAGGTGAGTCACTGCTGACCCCGCAAATATTGTAGTGTCTACCTCAACAGGCAGTTACACTTCGCTCGGGTCATACATTTTGGCGCAAGCGTCTGAGGAGTGTCACTACTGACCCCGATAATATTGTAGTGTCTATACTTTATAGGCAGTTACACTTCGCTCGGGTCATACATTTTAGCGCAAGCGTCCGAGGTGAGTCACTGCTGACCCCGCAAATATTGTAGTGTCTACCTCAACAGGCAGTTACACTTCGCTCGGGTCATACATTTTAGCGCAAGCGTCCGAGGTGAGTCACTGCTGACCCCGCAAATATTGTAGTGTCTACCTCAACAGGCAGTTACACTTCGCTCGGGTCATACATTTTAGCGCAAGCGTCCGAGGTGAGTCACTGCTGACCCCGCAAATATTGTAGTGTCTACCTCAACAGGCAGTTACACTTCGCTCGGGTCATACATTTTGGCGCAAGCGTCTGAGGAGTGTCACTACTGACCCCGATAATATTGTAGTGTCTACACTTTATAGGCAGTTACACTTCGCTCGGGTCATACATTTTAGCGCAATCGTCCGAGGTGTGTGACTGCTGACCCTGCAAATATTGTAGTGTCTACACTGAATAGGCAGTTACGCTTCGCTCGGATCATACATTTTAGCGCAAGCATCCGAGGTGTGTCACTGCTGACCCCGCAAATATTGTAGTGTCTACACTCAATAGGCAGTTACACTTCGCTCGGGTCATACATTTTAGCGCAAGCGTCCGAGGTGAGTCACTGCTGACCCCGCAAATATTGTAGTGTCTACCTCAACAGGCAGTTACACTTCGCTCGGGTCATACATTTTGGCGCAAGCGTCTGAGGAGTGTCACTACTGACCCCGATAATATTGTAGTGTCTATACTTTATAGGCAGTTACACTTCGCTCGGGTCATACATTTTAGCGCAAGCGTCCGAGGTGAGTCACTGCTGACCCCGCAAATATTGTAGTGTCTACCTCAACAGGCAGTTACACTTCGCTCGGGTCATACATTTTAGCGCAAGCGTCCGAGGTGAGTCACTGCTGACCCCGCAAATATTGTAGTGTCTACCTCAACAGGCAGTTACACTTCGCTCGGGTCATACATTTTGGCGCAAGCGTCTGAGGAGTGTCACTACTGACCCCGATAATATTGTAGTGTCTACACTTTATAGGCAGTTACACTTCGCTCGGGTCATACATTTTAGCGCAATCGTCCGAGGTGTGTGACTGCTGACCCTGCAAATATTGTAGTGTCTACACTGAATAGGCAGTTACGCTTCGCTCGGATCATACATTTTAGCGCAAGCGTCCGAGGTGTGTCACTGCTGACCCCGCAAATATTGTAGTGTCTACACTCAACAGGCAGTTACACTTCGCTCGGGTCATACATTTTAGCGCAAGTGTCATTATTAACATATTTCCTAATTATAGGTGAAAGAGTTCGTGTCACAAGGCGAGAGTAATAAAAATTTGGAGGCTCAATGCGGGTATCTGTCTGCGTTTGCGCATATCTGTGAGAGATGTATTGTGCTTTCGAAGAGGGGCAAGTTTGGTGGAAAAGGCTTCAGTGCGGCCAGTTGGGAGCCGTACCAGGCCGGAGCTTTGTGTTTGGGTAAGTTTCTTATTCGAAAAAAAAAATATATTTATTTACAAGTATTTTACGAAATAAAATAACTAATTATAGGACTGAGTTCTAATTTTTAATATCAGACTGGATTAAAAAAACAGTTTTATAATATAGGTATGACTATTTTAAAAAATACCAGCCTGGGGATAGTCGTACCAACTAATTGCTGCTAGTCTATTATACCCATAGTAAAGAACTAAAATAATTTATTTCAGCCAACTACCTTGCCAGTCCTACGACCCTCCTGGTCAGCACGTCGTGCTCAGCCGTGTCCCTCCTAGCCCGATGCAGCGGTCTCCCCCTCCCAAACCATTCCCCCAAACAACAAACCCTCCTCTCCACCGATAATCCCTTCAACATTAACAAGAATGAATTGGACATGGTCGCCGATGACGTCATCACGAAGTATACAGTAGCCGACAGGCTGTTTGGGATTGTGGGTAACGCAAAGTTGCCTTCGAAGATCAAAGAGAGGGCGCTGTATACGCTCGGGTTGTTATGCTGCGGGGAGCGGCTGCCGTTTGCTAAGCAGATCGTGCAGGGATTCTTGCAAATGGCTAAGGATGTAAGTTTAAATATATATAAATATTACCTTCAGGAGGAAGTGGTCTACTTCCCACAATGTCCACTTTCCCAAAGTGGCTACTTCCCAAAATGACTACTTTCCTAAATGACCTCTTAATAATAAAGAGGAATTATACCAAAATGACCACTTCCCAAAATGTCCACTGTTCCAAAATATTTCAATTAAGATTAGAATTTAAACATGCATGTGTTTTTCAGAGCAAAGAGTTTGAAATTCACCTACAAATCGGCGAGTCGCTGGTGTTATGCGTTGAAGGTGTCAACTCCAACGAAAACAGGGATTTATGGACTGAGTTACCTAAAGAGGTGGGTGTTAAAAAATTCTATACACTTCAAACCATTTCTATCCTATTATGCGGACTGCTAGGGAATTGTTCATTGCCGCCTCTGTGTCTTCTGATACAAATATTACATTACATTATTATTACATTACATATGTACATAACATACACTTGTCTAATCCCACGCTTTTTCTTCTCTACTATGGGAATTAAACAAGGATTGGACAATTCGCTAATATAACATCTGTATACATGTAATATTTGATATTTACAGGGTGCTGCAAAAATAAAGGACCGTGAGGCGCTGCGAGAAAACGACGAGCTATTAGAGTGGCTGCTAAATGAGTTAGTCAAGATCGGCAAACACCCTCATCCACATTCCAGACAGGTATGGGCAATAGGCAACAGGTATGATGTTTGTCTATGGTATAAAGATGCACCAGTGGCATTTGCAACTAGGGATAAATGTAATGCAACTACAGAGTTTATATTATCTTATCATCATCATCGTATCAGCCTTGGCCGTCCACTGCTGCACATAGGCCTTCTCCAATGAACGCCACCACACCCAGTCCTACGCAATCCGCATCCAGCCGTTTCCGGCCACCTTCTTCAGGTCGTCGGTCCATCTGGCCAGTTTATATCTATGGTTGGTGAAAATCATTGTTTACCTCACCTCATTATTTATATATATATATATATATATATATATATTCTCATTATTTATTACTTAATAATTTATTTAAAGTAACAAGACTCACATTGATCAATTATTAATTTATTAGTATAAGATTTACCAAGTGTTAGTAACCTAATTATCTAAGAAGCGCTGCTTGCGACATGCTGGTCGCAGCAACGTATGATGTACAGGCAGTCCAGTCAGCCGGCGATAACTCGAAGGACGCTGTAGTCGCTGCCCCGCGCTCCTCGTCCTCGGGACGTGTATCGCTTGCGCAGGTTGCGTAGAAGCAGTCGATACGCGCCACAGAAAATATGCCCGATGCGCTGCAGTGGCGGGCAGTCTCAACAGCGTGTTATTGTATTTGACGCGGAGAGCGTTTTACGAGTTCTGCGTGTAGACTGTTTAGAAATCACCTTGGCGTAAATACAATTTAAATCCCTCCCAATATAAATTATTTCATACCCACCTACATATTTATTTTATACGCACCCGCTCTTGTCATTCCCCCACTCCCCCTGACAGAACTTACCGACGAGTAGCACGGTGCGCCTGGTGTCGCGGAGTTCCTCCTAAAACTTATAAACTATAAACCCTAAAAGTGCTAGTGTCTTAAAATCTGTGTGTGTATACCTAACTAGAGCAGAGAAGGCGACCCCGGACCTGAAGCGGCAAGTACCTAGACATAAGTGCTACTACTTAGACATTTACTCCCCTTGCCCCCTCTTTTAGTTTCACTATTTAGCCCAGCACCCTTCTTAAACATTGGTAGCAGAGCGTGGTTTTAATCCCCTCAAATTTTTCGTTTTATTCTTCTAAATTACATCTTTTACATTATATTTGATACTAATTCCCCGTAGTTATATACCTCCTACCCACTTGTTCCAAAAGTATCAAATATAATATTGTTGGACATTTTTAAGTGTAATTTTTAAAGTAAAATAGTGGGTAGGCGACACAGGCTATATAAGCGCGAACCAAAGTAGGCTCGCCCCTATTCTGCTGCTAGTCGTCGTGCGAGGTGTACGTCAGTTTGTGTGCGATATTGTTTCTATTCGTATTGATCTATTACTTGAAAGTACCTCTTTCCTAGTTATGTTCAAATTCAGTGTTAGGTAAATTAAATGCTTTTTAAAAAACTGAATCCGCTTCTGATTCCTAAAAATATTATTATTATTTATTTGTTTGTAAGACTTGAACACTAATTTTGTTTATCCAGTCATAGATAAACTCTAAATAGTTGCATTGCATTTGACCCATAATTACAATTGCCCCAGTGGTTTTTGAGGAAAGCCTGAGCAGGGCTCCTGTGTTGATATTGTACAACTGTGTGGATACAGTTGTATATTTGTTTTGCATTGTTTGATTGATTGAAGTACATATGTTTTAATACAGGCGACCAGCATTTGGCTACTAGCACTTCTGAAGAACTGCCCTGAACGGGAACCGATAAAGAACAAACTGCAAACTCTACAAGATGTATTCATGGATTTCCTATCCGAAAATAGCGGTAAGAGTTAAATACAATAATTGGCGTCGCAAATATTATCCGCTCTTAAAGATAGATAGAGAAATATCACATACTAGCAGAACTAGGACGTTCGCTAGATACGTCTGTAAGAGATAGAATGTTCGCTGCAATCTCCTCGATAACTCCGTTGTTCGTAGGTCAAGACCTGCCCTCGTGTGTGTTTTTGTGTCCTTCTTTATGACCGCCTCGTTGGCTTAGTGGCTTGATCATTTAATTCGAGCGCTAGGTCGTGGGTTCGATTCTAACTGGGGACAGACAACTTTGTACAAGCTGGTCCCGGTGTGGTTGTTATATTTGTGAATGGATCAATCTTTGTTTTATTTCCATATCACAGGAGAAAATCCTAGTTTAAGATTAGACAAGTATATCTACTCGTATGTACTAGTAATATGTAATGTAATAAGGAACATCTATTTGTCTAGAAGTGGGAGTTTTGTGCCAATCTCCCCTCTATCACCCACAACTAAATGATGGGAAATGAATAATTGTGACATTTTATTAAGTACTATTATATTAAATTAATTGAATCCACTTGAACACGCTTTTTACTTTAACAGAAATAGTACAAGATGTGGCGAGCAAAGGCCTCAGCCTGGTATACCAGAACTCGGACGAGGGTCAGAAGCAGGCGCTGGTGGCGCAGATCATCGACCAGCTGACGAGTGGCAAGCGTGCGGTCGCACAGGTCACGTCGGATACCAAGATATTTGAGGAGGGACAGCTCGGGAAAGCGCCTACTGGGTATGTTTTTAGAGATCCGTCAAAATGGATAATCTTATAGCGAAGCTTTTTCTTCGACTGAAAGCTGATACATAAAAATTATCTGGCGATGTTGGGAATTTAACATATTTTTCGAGATATTAAAGGAAAATTAAGACTGTTTGTCCCCTGAGTAACTCAACTGAAAACTAACTTAAACTGAAATTAGGACCAAAAATAATCCAGATAAATAATATTTAATAACGAGTTTTTTTAGGCGCCCTCTTTATTCGTTTTTTTTTTCTTTTGGGGATTTTTTTTTAAATCCGAGGGGCCCCTATAATGACAACTATTTATTATGGGTTGTGGAGATTTGATGATATCCTATTGTTTCAGAGGAAACCTGTCAACTTACAAGGAATTATGCTCGCTGGCATCGGATTTGAACCAGCCGGATCTGCTGTACAAGTTCATGCATCTTGCGCATCATAATTCTGTTTGGAATTCTAAGAAAGGTAAGTTGAACATAACATGATTTATACTAATGAGTAAAAGAACGGAGCCATAGTGTCATATTTTTTTGACGACCTCTGTGGCGGAATGGGGTAACTTTCGAACTTTTTGCTCGAACTTTGGCGTTGCCGGAGGTCGCGGGTTCGAATCCCGCTAGGGGCAAATATTCGTATGATGAATATGAATGTTTGTCCCCAAGTCTTGGATGTTTATATATTTATTTAAGTATGTGTATCCGTTATCTAGTAACTTAGCACAGGTTCTGCCTAGTTTGGGACTGGATAATTTGTGTGAATGTCAGAGATATTTTTTGTTTGTTTTCCGCCATCAATATGGTCCGCCATGGTCTGGTGGTAGCTATGCAGAGTATGAACGGCCGGATTCCACATTGGTTAAGTTACCAGTCGCTTAATAACTGTATATTGTTACTCTGTTAGTTCTCTCGTTACGCACTAATCATCAATATGTGCATACCTCTCGCAAAAAGTAGCGAGGCGTGCCATCGTGAAATGAACGACCTATGACCCCCGGTGGGTGTCTTATATATGAATATTGACAATTAAGGTGGACTCATAGACTTTTTTCTAGGGCCAAAAAACAAAAAAAATTAAACTCTTTGATGTATCTTTTCATCGATACATTTCTTTCCATAGGAGCGGCGTTCGGTTTCCACTCCATAGCGCTGCAAGCGGGCGCGCAGCTATCGGAACACCTGCCGAAGATCGTGCCGCGTCTCTACCGATACCGTTTCGATCCCACGCCGCGCATACAGAACTCCATGGCGAGCATCTGGTACGCGATCGTGCCCAACACTCAAGCTACTGTAAGATTATTATTTTAATTTAAATCTACACTCATGTCGTAAATTTCTTATAATGAAATCATTACCGGGGGTATAACATACATTACTTCAATATGTGGGTAATAAAGTATTTGTGATGCCATATTTAAAACTAGTAAACGCCCGCGGTTTCGCCCTGGGAATCATTTTTCCAAAGGTAAACATGGGCATATGTTCATATACATGATGTTATTATGTGTACTAATTAAAAATATATGGTCATCAGTATTTTTAATATATGGCTATTTGCCAAGTCGTGATAGCGTAGGAAACAGACAAATAACACACACTCTTTCGATTTAATTATATTAAAGCTGTAGCCCGCGGGTTTGCCTGCTTAAAATAAGTGTTTGTTTCCAGTCTGAAAAAACCCACGGTAAACCTAGGTATCCACAAGTGAAAACTACATTCTAATCCATTTAGTGGTTTTGAAGAGTAAACTGGTGACGTTATCATTATCACAAATTATTTAATCGACATGTTTACTTGTAAGGTTTTCATCGTTTTATACATATAATAAAGTTTATCAACATTATCATATCAGCCCTGCGACATCCACTGCTGGACATAAGCCTTCCCCAATAAACGTCACCACACCCGGTTAACTGCCTCCGAATCCTGCTCCTTCCGGCCGCCTTCATCAGGTCCACTTTTTATCTCGTAGTGGGGCGCGCCCCACCTTGCTGTCTCCACTCCAAACTCGGCTACCTGAGCGGCATTCGATTCTGAGACAGATGTTGGCTCGCCCACTGCCACTTCAGCTTGCTAATCCTTTATACTTTAAATAAATGTATCTACAGGTTTTGAGAATACTATTTTAAAACTCCTGTAAAGGTTGGATGTGAAAAATAGGAAACGACTGTTTAAAAACTGATGAAGGGTCCGAAAGCAGTATACATATGTCACGCGCAATGAATGGATCGGTAATGCGGCGCGGCGGCGAGAGGGTATATTATATTTTAAAGTGATGCCCCCGCGCACCGCGCCCGTCCCGTTGACGCCCTGGATCGACGATATGTATGCTGCTTGCGGACTAGAACTTTATTTATTAAAGGTAATTAAACAAGGCATTATATTTAAGGGTCGCGTAGCCAACAACTCCATTTCACTCCCATAGGGCATGGTTTACTGAAACTGTAAAACCCGTGTTGAATCATTTTTACCATTTACTCCTACAAAGTTCAGTTGATAGGAACATTTAATAGTTTTACTCCGTACAAACTTTGAACCCCAATTTTACCCCCTTAGGGGATGAATTTTGAAAAACCTTTAATTAGTGGGTATCTGAGCTACGCAACCTTGGTGCGAAATTTTAAGTTTATGAACCCTCGGATACAGACTACTTACTTTAAGGGATGGTTTTTCAAAAACTATAAAACACATGTTAAAAATTAAATTTTTAGAGGATACTATTTATAAATAAAGAAAAATATAAAACAAAACGTAAGCATATACTTACTGAAATAGTTTTTAGGGTAATTTTACAAAGTTTCGAATTGATAGGAACATCAAGTACTTCTTCTCCATTCAAACTTTGAACCCCTAACCACCTTTGGGATTGAATTTTATAAAACCCTTCGTTAGTGGATGCCTGAGCTACATAAGGAACCATTGTGCTAAATATCAAGTTTCTAGAGCAATCGGTTTGAAGACTACTATTTTCCGACTCCATTTCAGCCCCTTAGGGGATGGTTTTTCAAAAACTGTAAAACACATGTTCGATCTTTAAGTTTTTAGAGTACTCTTACAAAGTTTCGAATTGATAGGAAGATTTTATAGTTTTTCTCCATACAACATTTGAACTCCTATTTTACCACCTTAGGGGTTGAATTTTGATAAAGCCATCACACATACATCCAGAGTTTACAAGTATACACTTATTTCTAGGTCCACAAATACCACAAAGAAATTTTGGACGATCTGGTGGCGAACATGACTTCCAACCAGTGGCGTGTGAGGATGTCTTGCTGCAATGCGCTCGCTGATTTGCTCAGGTGCTTACCTTTTATGTAAATATTCAGAAAAACACACGTGGTTACAGTGACGCTCAGTTAGTGATATTTTGTCACCGATTGATTGATTTTGATTTAAATAATATCCAAAAATCAGAAAATCGACGCAGTTAATTTCATGTTGCAGAGGAGCCCAAAGCCTGCACGAATCGTTGGAACAGCTGCCAACGATATGGGCCCAGCTGTTCCGGGTAATGGACGACGTGCATGAAGGCACCAGGCAGGCTGCTACCACCACCGCCAGCGTATTATCAAAGGTACAATGAATTTATTGTGATATAATTGACGATACTAGAAACACTTCATCATCATCAACCGTAATACGTCCACTGCTGAACATAAGACTCCCCAATAGAATGCCACTTTTGGTGGGCTTCCAAATATGACCAAATTGTATCACTTTCACATCTTAAAACTCAGTGTCACAATATGTGGAAAGAATACTTTGACGAAAGGTCTTGGAGCAAAGGGATATGGTACAAGATGATATAACCCAGCCTCTTGCACAACCCCTGGTTCGATGATGCCGATGTGAGTATATTAGATATTGTCACAACCTTAAGGTTTCGATCCGGTCACATACTGCTTCGGCTATTTAATGGGTAAGGTGCCAACTCTTATTTGCACGGAGTGTGGAACTGTAGAGGACCTCTACCATATTTAAGTGGAATACGACCGAAACCAGGCAAAAAGACGGCAATACGAGATACAATTTAATAAAGTAGGTATTAGATTTTGGTAAATGCATCTTGGCCTCACCGATTTTCGAGTAGGCCAAGATACTGTACAAAATTATTAATATAGGTATTAAACGTTGAGGCTAAGTATGGACGCATGTAACAATACTTACATACATAATGCTCACGCCTTGGTCCCAGAGGGGTGGTCAGAGACGATGTATCGCCCCTTTGCGCAATCCAATGTCGCAAAGCGACTTTCCTTAGCCCGCTTTTCGCATGTAACAAACCCTCTATTAGTATTAAAGCAAAGAAACGTTATAACAATTTTTGATTTATTTATTTATATTGTACACAAATACAAGCCAAACAACTAATTTAAACAAAATTACAATTATAAAATATATTACTTTTTTTTGTTTAGCTGTGTATTCGAGCGTCAGACGTAAACCAGGGCAAAGATGGGAAGGAGATAGTGTCGGTGATACTACCGGTACTACTTGATACTGGCATTACAAATATCGTTAAGGAAGTTAGGAGTGTGAGGTAAGGAGAAAATGTTATACATTACATTAAAAATTTAAAATTGTTTATTGGTATCCTTATAAATAAATACATGACACTAGACAATAATACACAGAAATTTTAAATTATGTACTAAAGTAATAATATATAAGGAAGAACCACTGACTCCAAAACTAGGCGGAAACCTGTATATTTTTAGCCAGACTTATCCATTACATTATTAATATAAAAATTAACATTTATTTAACAATATAACTTGGCCCGGTTTGCACTTGAAATAATTGAATGTGTGTACTATTAAATATGGTCTTCAAAACATGTCACGTTACGGTCAGGTCCTAGCAGAATATCAACTTAGCTAGTCAGGGCCCTTTCTCCAGTACAGCACAGCCCACACTGTTACCAGATAACACTAAATATTAATACGTAAAGAAGTGACACTCACCCCTCCTCGCAAGATTAACATGGCCCGCAAAAAAAAACCTCGGCGCGTAGTATGAAAGAGGAGTACTTTTGAGCTGACGTATAGCGTTGTTCCTGTCTCGACAGGCTGATGCGCCTTTAATAGTAGTAGGTGATTAGATTTGTTCGCTTGTACGGAGTGTCAAGTGTGTGGCTTGGTCCTGTACATTTTGCAATGGCCTCTAGTGTTAGTACAATTTTTCCATATTTAAGACAGCATTCTTTTTCAGCTTACAAACAGTATCAAAACTAGTCACAGCGGCCGGGGAGAGCCTAAAACCTTTCCTTTCGAAACTTATTCCGGCTTTAGTAGGCGCTGCGGGCGAATTGGAGTCAGCCAAGCTATCGTACTTGAGCAACGTGATATCGGATACTGGGACTCGGGAGCTGGTGGATGACATGCGAGCCAACGCCGCGCGGCATCACTATACTACCGACACTGTTGTGAAGGTTAGTTTTCGTCCATTTTTATCATGCACTAAAGTCTCTATAATAGTATTTGATTTGTGGTTGCAATGACTGTCTATCTATCTGTCCAAATAAACTGGAAAGTTATGACTGCCATTTATTACGAATTTACAACCATGTTTATATGGCTTACTGCAGTCGACACATTTTAATGGCGGGAGAAATATTATTGACCAATCAGGACACATTTTTCTAGATTTAACGAAACTGATGATAGAATAATATATTTTTTTTATCACCAGTGCATGCCATTTGTGGACATAGAGGTGATGAAAGAGATGCTACCTAAGATCCTGGAGCTGACCAAGTCCCCGCAGCTCGGAACCAAGGTCGCGTGCTCCCACTTCATCATCCTGGCTGCGCATTACCTGCGCGCAGAGCTGGAACCAGTCGCCGGGAAGATAATGTCCAATCTACTGACTGGGACGTTTGATAGAAATGCAACGGTGAGGAAGAATTATGCTGAGGCGCTCGGGCAGGTTTCGGCTTATGCTAAGGTGAGATTAATAATTTTGAATTTGATGTATACAACTATTTCTCTAGTTTCAATGCGCCTGATACTAAAGGCACACATCGACGCAATGAAGCGGAAGCGCCACACCGATGTAAAAATTTTTTTTATTCCAAAATCGGAATCAGAAAAATAAAATCTACGTCGAATGATCTAGGTCCCGTGTCTTTTCTATTAGCCGTAGAGACACGGGACCCAGACGATTCGAGGTAG
Source organism: Esperia sulphurella (assembly GCA_947086405.1). Lineage (NCBI taxonomy): Eukaryota > Metazoa > Arthropoda > Insecta > Lepidoptera > Oecophoridae > Esperia > Esperia sulphurella. Next base: position 12,556,414 of record OX352264.1, read on the forward strand.
ATTTTTTCATATTCCGAAGTTCCGACGTTTTTTAAAGTAAGGAAATTAAAGCCTTGTCTTTGAGGCCCATATTAAATGTGTGGAAGTGTTTAAAGTCTATATAAGTATATCATTAATAATTAAAATTATTCTTGTACTTCAAATTATTTAGTTTATTTAGGCTTCGGTACCTGTAACATAGGTTCGAACTAGCATGGGTACTAAAGCACTTAAAATAAATTCTTTTATCGCCATTACAACAATAAATAAAGTTTAAGAAGAAAAGAAAAATTTGAATGTAATCTGTATGTACATAAGACAAGTGTAATAGAGAATGTTGCATTGAAATCTTTCAGGCTCAATCGGCAGAGAAGCTTATGAAGAAGTTGATAACGCTGTACGAGACGAAGGAAGACGACGTATCTCGGTCGGCCATCGCGCACACACTCAAGTCGGTGTCCAAGGCGAAGATAGAGCACATCAAGGACAACGAGACCATACTGGCTCCAGTTGTATTCTTGGCCATGCACGCGCCTAAGGATGAGGGTGAGACGTTGGGAGAAAATTTATAATACTTTAAATAAATAATAATAATACATTAAATAAATATGTATATATGTAATAACATATATACATATACAGTTGCCTAATCCCGAACTAGGATTGTCTCCTGTGCTATGGAAATTAAACAAGGATAGGACGATTCATAAATATAACATACAGAACCGGGAACACCTGCTACAAATTGTACACAGTTGTGTCCCTAGTAGGAATCGAACCACCGTACTCTGGTGCTCGAGTCTAATAATTCAAACCAGTTAACGGGTACATCAAGCAGCATTTCGAAATTTGCAAAATCTTTATAGTTTGTAACACAGAAATCAATGCTGAACACTTACCCAGTCGCTGGTAGAACGTGTACGCTCATAATTATGATCGTCATGAAGCCCATCACACACGTAACTATAATAATATTAATATGCAGTGATGTATATTTTGCCTCCATTCACTGATATATTAATATACATATATGTATTGCAGTACAGTTTGGTGACGTTATATAAATATATAACTGCGTGTCTGGTTACTCAAATTTCATTCCAAATCAATAGTCATGTGAAAACAAACTCATTTGCGTCTGGAAAACAATAAATAATAGATAGTGTTCCTAAGTGGACCGCAAAGTTTAAATGGTAATACAAACCTGTTTTTGCTACCTGGTAACCCTTTCATGTATGTTACCGAGACGCAAATAGCGTTGGTTTTCGTATGACTATTGGTTTTGAATGAAATATGTCGTAACATACCGAGCTATAATTTATATTAATATATATTATAACTACGTCTCTTAAGGGCTGAAGTCATAGCTACGCCAACTGTTTAAAATCGTAAAGTTTCAAATTCAAATGTTATTTTTTTTTGTTTTTGCTACCAGATTCAACAACAATCGAAATGTACGAGGATATATGGACAGACATAAGTCCGGCGCGAGAGAGCGGTATCAGATTGCACCTGCCCGGTATACGGAACGAAATAGAGCAGGCGCTCAGTTCAAGTAGTTGGACTAAGAAGATACAGGTATTATTCGATACTCAGTATTATTTCTCTTCTTAACCTCGGCAAGGAACAAGAGGTATTTGCCTTCTGTCGTGAATATATATTTATAAGAGAAAAGTATCTAGATTTTGGTTGATTTCAGGCCGCAAATGCGATAAAGACGTTATGCAAAGAGCTGTCTGCTGGTCTGGGGGACCAGAGAGAGCAGTTAATTCGGTCGCTTTTAGCCGCCGTCCACGGAAAGACCTTCGACGGCAAACAGCACGTCATCGAAGCTTTAGCGGAGTTGTGCTCGTGAGTTAATCTATTTTTCTAAGGGACTGCGAAACAACTTTATTTTATTCCTGATGGGTTTACGCTTGATGATAAGTGACGATGATGCCTAAGGTGGAGCGCGCTTACCCAGAAGATGATATTCACTCTTTCTTTAAAAATATCTAAATGGTAGTTGTCCGGAAATAACGAATCTGGCAGCGAGTTCAGTTCCTTAGCTAGCAGTTCGCATTATGAAAAAGTAACTTTCAGTTGAACACCACTTTGTTGTGTGTAAAGCGTCGTGTGATTTAAATTACATTTGACAAATGAAGTTGTGGCTTTCCTATTTATTTTAAAATGCAACATCTTTCTGTCTGTGTCCGTTAGTGTGCTTATAACTCGAGTTATAACTTATCTTGAATTCATAGATAAGTTCTCTGACCAGGTTTAGTATGTATTTTGTAACGTTAGGTAAAATAATAAGGAATAAGGAGAAACATAATTATGTAGTCCATGTGAGGGGAGCTGCATAAAGCACCTAATTGAGCATTTCTATACAGCACCTAATTGAGTGAAAAGTAAAATATCATCATCAGCCGAAATAAGTCCACTGCTGAACATAAGCCTCCCCAATAGAATGCCACTTTTGGTGGGCTGTCCATTGATTTGAAATAATCACCACGCTTGGCAGGCGGGTTGGTGATCGCAGTACTGATCTTAATGTACACAGGAGAACGCTGCTGCTCTGGTGCACCTTAGTCGCCTTGACGACACCTATGGAGGTGGCCCTATTTTAAGCCACACGGAAAATTGTATTTCAGTGTGAAAGACGGCGAACCTGCCGTATCGTCGAGCATAGCGGCGGAGTGCCTCAACTCGCTGCTAGTGGAGTGCCGCAAGCAGGAGATGGTATACAAGCGGCATGCGATCACGGCGCTGGGACAGGCGCTCGCGGCGACCAACTGCGACCGATTTAACCAGGTTTACGAGATCGTTAAGGTCATTCTGTCCAAGGTAAGTAATGATATTGCGAATGGATGTTTCTTTTCACTCGGAGGTCGTAGATGCAGTGGATCTAATCAGCTCGTTGAAATAATTTCTCGATTACCTTCTGTTTCTCGTCGAATGTACTCGTATTCCCTTGTATTCAAATAAGAGTAGTTAGGTGTCAATTATCTTGTTTTGGAGTTCAATCAGTGCAGTTTGAGCCGTGATTTTATCTTACGCGCTTACTTACGCTCTAAATACAGGTTTTAGCGATATCAGGGTGGCAGATGGGTGACTTAGCTCCACGTAAGGTGGGAGTGAAACGACTACTCTATCGTTGGCAGCTTGGCTTCAATGACAGAAATTAGTTCGTTCGAGTGAGGACTGTTTCAATGAAAAGCGCAGCTGGTCAAGGAGTGTTTGATACACAAAGATATTTTGACGTCACTCGTGAATCTAGTAACGATAATGCTTACGCATCTATGTTAACCCAGTATGTAATTTTTTTTATTATTTCAGGACGAGTTATCGGTGGGCAAAGATTCAGACGAAGAGGATAACGAAGGCGCCAGACTTAGGCGGGAACAGTTGACCGCGCTGAAGGAGGCCGCGTACGAATTGTTAGGGAAAGCGTGGCCTAAGGACCCTCAAACCCAAGGTCAGTTGATTTAATAAATATGTTTGTTTTCTCAGCAAACTAAGAAACAAACTGAGTGTTAAATTCTTTAGTGCAAAATTATCGATGCGATCATGTCATATCATAACATCGGAAACAGCCAACGATATTAGCCCAAATCTTGAAAATCTTATCAAGAGTTTGAAATACTTTTCACTGCTTTACAGAAAAGTACCAAGACGTATTCTTCGAGCACTGCGCACAATCGTACCCGACGAGCTCGCGGTCCACCCAACTGGCGATTTTGACGTCCATCGCTCGCGTGCTGGACCGACTGGCGATTTTATCCTGTGACGGGGTGCCGATGGAGACCGACAATATGTCCACAGCGAACAGTGACAAGGCGCTCGACAATGTGACGACGCAAGTCGCATCTATAATCGAGTATACGCTCAGTGAGTATAAAGATAAAAAGACGAGGGTTTCGAGGCGGTAACTTAAGGAACACATTACTATGGATGAACCAGGATAAGAAACCGTGTTGTTCCCGGCTTAGAATAGGGCCACCCCCAATCTCCCCGTGGGTGTCGTCAAGGGGACTAAGGGGTAGCACTAGGTTACTGTCCATACAGTAGCTTTATCCTGTGTATATTAAGATCATTAATTACTGCGATCACCAATCCGCCTGCCAAACATGGTGATTATGACAAATCCCCCAATGGACAGCCAACTACATAGGCTTATGTTCAGCAGTGGATGTATAGTATTTCGGCTACTGATGAAAATAAGAAAATTCTTGCATTTTTAGTGGTACTTTACATGGTTAATTTTATTTACAGAAAACAGTAACCAAGTAAGGCATAGGAGGGATGCACTGAACTTGATGGAGATACTAATCAAACATTTAAAAGGTAAACGCTTGTAGGTTTACTAAAAATATATGCAAAAACAACATTAATGCTGCATTTTCCTACATTATCAATTTTGGTAATAAAATAACATAATTTTTTTTGGAAAATGTCCGGGTTCGATTCCCAGGTCGCGTTGAATTATTCTGGAAATCTATGAATGCGGTTTTTGTTTTATCTATAATTTACATCATGGTTCGTTAACAAATTATCTGTTATAGTTTCTGATCTTGCGATCTGTTTTTTTTACAATGTTTTATTGCCGTGCGGTGATTTTTCCCACCAGCCCGGTGGGTATTACTTCACAAACTACCACTTAATTCGACTGTTGTATGTAAGAACAATACTTGTTATTACATATTTTATAGCAAGTGTGATATAATTTGTTGTATTCTTCCAGAGTTAAACAAAGAAGAAGAAATAAATAAGCTCAAGAGTATTTACCAGACATACGCACTAGACCTGTCGCGGGATCAGTCGCACGAGATCCGAACCAAAGTCGACAACATTAAAGTCCAACTTAAGTGAATTTGTGATTTGTTGTTAATTTATTTATGTACGCTACTTTTACGTGCAATGTATTAAACCGATGATCTTTTAAATTAAGTTTTTTATTACTATATACACAAGAACATTTAAAGTTTACGAAGACCCATATGAAGCATTTGGCAATGGACACTTTTGGTAATTTGGAAATGATTTTTACTGCAATGTAAAATATTCTGATGAAAAAATATCAAAACCAGGTTTCATTCTTAAAAGTTGACAGTGTCCTATGCTTCTGGGGTACAGATATGTAATATTTTTCATAAGACCGCTCAGAATATATTGAGTAGAATCAAAAGTGAGTCGATAGAAAAACATCCCAATAAGCTCGAGTTTTTAGATAACTATACTCTTTTCTAACGAGTAACTACCACATAAAAGAAGGAAACAGTAAAGCGAATAAGTATGTCACCCGCTTTTATCATCATGGTCAACCATAACCCACTACTTTAGAAGTGGCCATTTCAACAACGTGATGTTAAGTATTTTATCCTCGAAATATGTCTCTTTGAAACGTTATCGCTGCATTTGAACGCTGCACAGGACCCTATACGCAGCGTTTGTTGTAAACACTCCCATACAAGTACATGGGAAGTAGCTGATAGTGGATGTGAGCAGGAGCGTTGGTTAGCTGGTCTTATTAGAATAAAACTTCCAAATATTATCACATTGTTTAATGCTATCGCATTCAATAAATCTATGGAATGAATTACAATAACAAAGTTATGATTAGTTTAAAGGCATTATACATATTAAGAAGGTATGTATATATGTTCAAATCACAATACAAAATGATCTTTATTAAAATATAAATAAATAATTGACAAAATCATATCAAGCGATTTAATTTTAACAGTTTATTAAGTAGAATGTATGAAACTTGCTGATAAAATCAAAATAAGTTGAACAAAACAAAGATTTTGATGTTATTTAGAAAAAAATAGGTTTCAAAAGGAAAAAAAATCATTCATTTTATTTACTTGTAAATCGTCTGTGCATGTAATTCTTATAGCAGTACTAATACTATAAGTAGACGTTATTTATTCAATACATTCTTATATAAAAAACAGTCTATTAATATATCCCCACTATTGGGCACATGCCTACACTTTCAACGAGGGTGTAACTGCTATAGTTCATCACGCTGGCCCAGTGCGGGTTGGTGGACTCCCATGCGCCTCAGAATTCCTTCGTTGGCTTATGCAGGTTTCCTCGCGTTGTTTTTCTTTACCGAAAAGCCCTATACTCGAGTTTCGAAAAACATATATGCACATATGATTTGTCACAAAGGTGCTATTTCACGCGAAACACTGTGATTTTAACATATCCAAGAGAATATTATTACTTATCTTTTTAGTGTTTATTCTTGGCATTAACTAGCAACACCGTTGAAATATTCCAGGGACAAAGCATAGGAGGGGACGCGCCATACGGCTCTGCCAAAGGAAAAAGATCACTATGCGCGGTATCGAAATGTGTACGAAAGGTTATGAATGTGTTGTTCGATTATTGTGGCGACGGCGTACATGTGTGCGTGTATCCCCGCGAAAAATGACAGGATGTTACGCACCTATGGCGTCTCCCCTCCGGGTCGAGTCTAAAGCTACGTCCAACCGAGATCATTCGTTCACGAGCATTCGCGCTGTGTAGACGTTAAGCCGAGCAGATTGTAACTGACGAATGGCAGTCATTTTCGCATGCTTAAACAAATGCTCCCGGTGAGAATATAGCTTAAGATTTTAGGCGTAGAACTTATAGAAGCAAAGCCTAACGGGCTAAGTAGTGTTGCAGGAATATTAATCAACTTTCGATAAATCATACTATCGATGATCGATACCATCGTGACGTTTCGATACTGCTGATAGTATCGACAGCTTGGACACATAAATATTATCGATAGTATAATTATGACTCAATGTATCAATGACCTTATATCCGAAGAGAAATAGAATGGACAATTTCGTTTGTTACCAATCGTCGTTACTATACATTATACGATCCTGACATTTTGATATAAAGACGTTTTTAGCTATATGGACATAGCATTTTGCAACTTTGACGACTTGTCTACTTTGACATTTTGATTATGAGATGGTCTGATCTGGAGTGATTTTCCTGCAACAGTAGGTTAGTCATTCTAACGAATTTTTTCATGATAGCAACACTACAAAAGTATAAATATTTGTTTACGTACTTCCAAACGGGCAACAGTTTTACCGTAATATGTAAGCTGCAATATTATCCACTATATAGCCCGGTTGCACAAATATTGCTGGATAATGAAGATATTTTGGCAACAGAATAAGCGCATTTAACATGACTAAACGGGCTATGGTCAGGCAACAATTGCTGATGATTTGTTCGTTCGATGAAGCCACTGCAGGTTTGTATTATCAATATTATCATTATAAATAAAGAAAAAATACGCAAATATGCCGCAAAGTTATCTATGCCAGGGAATGAGGGATCGTCCGGCAACACAGTAAAAGCAACATGTAAATATATTATTGCTGGAAATATTGCAAATCCCAGTCACACATTGGAGTGATATTGTTGCCCATTTAGAAACACCTTTACATTAAATACCTAATTACTATTAGCTATTGAACAATAAAACACAAAGTTAACGATTCTATGAAGTCCTGAATTTCATTCTAATATAATTATGATGTTTTTGATTCTCTTTTAATCCTCAACTCGACGGGTTTGGATGACACTTTGTATGCTGAAAGTTTATAAGCCGAGGAGTACTACAAGCGAAAATTTACTGCCGTAAACTAGAGTGGTTCTGGGTTTATTAAGTTTCGATTAAAAAGTAGCCAGTTTAATTTTATTCTACAATGCAAGTAATTTATTTTTATACCAAGAATTCTGTAACACATTCTGTGAAATGGAGACATATATATGTTACGTTAGCGTGATTAGTGAAGAAAGTAGATACTACTTTTTATTCTTGTTCTTATCGGTAAAACCGCTGAAGCGGCACTTGTTTGAAAATTGACAGATATTTTGCAAAATAGATGTGATTATCTTAATAGAAGGTTAAGTGGATATTTTTAGAATATTGGTTTTTTGTTCACTTTCCTAAAAAATACTCCTCATACAAAATTAAATATTTTTTTTTGGTCACAAAGAACTTTATTTCTGTAAATTCACAAAATGGTGTAGTGTAGTGCTTTTACCTTTCCACTCTCGATATTAATTGAAATGATTCTTGCGGCAAAAATAAATACCTATGTTAAAATTACATACGTATTTGTCGGTTTACTTTCCCTTCGCTGTTGAGAAGTGGACACAAAAGAGAAACAAATAGAAAATATAATAATACCGATTCGCATTACGTTCAATTAAAAAATTACAGGTCATCTAACACTAAAATCTAATAATTGAAATATAATTTAGTTAAATAAATATATTATTCTACATCTGAAATCTTATACCTTAAATAATTTAAAGGTAACTATGTATAGCTTTACAAAATTGCAACATATATTACACATTTTATGTCACTAAATATAATTTTATAGTGGTTAGTAGTAGTTCACAAGAGCTGCCACGAATGGAATAAACGAAACTAATGTTACCTATTACTGTGTGCAGAGTTGGGGAACCACCCGGGTTAAAACCCACGGGTGGGTTAATTATCACCCATATCATTCCACGGTTTGTGAGAGGGACAACCAATTCCTTCAAACGAAACGGTGGTCTTTACCCACACAAACCACCCAGTGGGTGGAATGAAATGAGTGATAACTGGGTTACCCATCTCTAATGTGCGAGTGACTGACACTTTCCACATACATACTTTCGTTCACTCATTCAATCCATTTCGTACCACTCTTGTGAAACAACCTTATACTCTACTAATGATTCTGCTACGCGTGTGTATGGTTTCTAATTCATATTATAGTTCAAAATAAATTATTCTAAAACAAAGCTGTTTAGGTTACACTTCAGGTGTATAGGTACGTAGGACTGCATCAAAAACGATACCTTTATAATACTCTATGACTTCTCTCGGAGATCTTTACTAAGACGTAAAACACACAGATGGAACGTCGACGACGGAGGGCGACGCGCTCTTTCCATGTTATATGGCGTATGTATGTACAGATTCTGATGCGTCGTCGTGGCAATGCCGCGGCGACGCTCGTCAGCAATTTGACGCGTCCGTGCCACGTGGCCGCCCGACGTCCCTTCTATCTGTGTTGCGCCTAAGAGGCGTGTCTGATGAGTATATAATACAACGAATTTTTCGTATAAGGGGATGCCCTTATGCGAGGATGATTAGGAGGTGTTATATCTTCAATTAGCCTAATCTCACAAGTATGTCAAATTATCGACTCAAAAAAATTACAAGATTAATCTATTTAGTCAATGTTAGGAGTTTAGATTATTGTATTCATGTAATAAAAAATTCTAATAAATGGTTGACGTGAAATTATTAAACAAGCATCAAAAATGTATTTATTTAAGCATTTCAATTGATAATATTAAATACTAAGTTATTTATTGCCAAATAATCAAAATTTATTTGCTGTTCTTTGGATTATTTGGTAATAACTCGATAAGTGATCAATTTAATGTATATCTCGTTTTGTTTGTTAGTCAATAGTATGAAATATGCGAGAGATTAGGCCAGTTGGCCTCCCAGAAGATCCTCAGTACAGATTGCTTCATGAAGTCCACAACTCTTCCCTAAACCTGACCACAGACTGCCAATGTACTTACAGTTCTTAGAACATCATACATAATTATTATAGATTACATCACAAAAAAACATTATGCTAAAAATCTAGATAATTATAAAATAGACTGGACGAAGCTTGAAAAGTTTTTGTACATAAAAAATAAAATCTCTTAGAAATACATATTTTGCACACATTTATGTTCTAGCGAAATATACAGCTTGAATATAACGATAACGGGCTAACAGTTTACGGGTAAGTCCAACTAGTTATATTGATATAACAGAATAGACCAAAAAAATTCCAATCACCACTATTAAACTTATTCATTCCAATATGTCATACTAAGCAGTATAACTAAATAGTTATCCATCCTGTTCTATCGTAGAACCAACAGTATAACTAGTTGGACTAACCTTTCTGAAGACACACACAATTAAAATTTAATAGCGCTAAAATCTATCAGTCTCTATCAACCAATAGTAAGAGGATAAATAGATAAAACTAATTTTAGTGTTGTCAGATTTTAAATGTGTGTCTTCAGAATAGTGCCCAATGTATAGTTATAATTTACTAATATAATAGGGTTTTTTGTGAAGATCTGTTGATAGGAATCGCAATGAAGGTGACAGAGATAATCTGAGCGACAGAACTAGTTGACCGCATCGATGGTATCGATTCCATTAGGGTCTGTAAAACTTTATACAATACGTACAAGTTGGTCCTGGTCTGGTTGTTATATTTGTGAGTTGTCCTATCCTTGTCTAATAAGGATAAACATAAGAAGATTTGTGATTCTTAATTAGTCTAGCGCGGGGGTCGGCCACCTTTTGAGTCGGAAGAGTCAAAAATACAATTACAAAATTTCAAAGTTTTTAAAGAGCCACAATATTTTTCTTGCCACAATAAATAGTACTTGCATAAATAAAGTTTTTTGATAAAAAAATCTATTCTATTTATTCATAAGTAAAATATCAATTTACTCATATATAAGTAGTGTTTTTTCACAACAAATCTGATAATATATATATGGTATTATTCGATAATCACTTATTATTTCAGTAAAAATTTAAACAAGGATTTTACAATTCACAAATATAACATCCAGACCGGGACCAATGGAACTAAAGAGCCGCAGATTCACACCCAAAGAGCCGCATGTGGCTCGCGAGCCGCAGGTTGCCGACCTCTGGTCTAGCCTATGCGCTATAAATTGCAATTTATTTCCCCCTAAAGGAAAATGCCACCCTGATAGGGCTCACAGAATTTACTTACTGTCTACATCTAATGGAAGCTAAATCCATCTTGTAAAACAAAACAAAAATAAAAACAAAAAAAAAAAATAAAAAAAAAAAAATAAAGTGCATGTCCATACTTCCGCGCCATATTTTCGTCGCAAGTATGTACATAAATTACACCGGTTTTTCCCAGTGGTCAGATTGATGGTCAGACTAGTCTGGCCAACGGGAAACTACCTAATTACGATACCAATTTATTAAAATAATATTCATTTTCCCAAAACTATGCAACACTTATCGATTTCCGCAAACACGCTTCGCTAAATATCATATCTACATCGGATTCCCGCTTCAACAAAAACCCTCAATGACTTTTTACAGAGCAATCACAACTGATTTCTTATCTACTAGATCCAATATTGCACTAAAACACTATTATACATCATCGAACAGCCCTCTTGGTGGCATCGTCATCTTATCCCTCCTACCTTCGAATTCAGTCCTAATCGACGGCACCGTACTGTCCCCGAAGCGCTGGTCCAGCTCATCCTCTAAGGTTCGGCTGTAGGGCAGCTCGGCCCGCTGGTATCCGGTCGCGGATTGCGTTCGCTCGGGGCTCGGAGTGACGTAGTAGTCTGAGTCGACGTCGTTTAGGAGCCCGGTGTGGGCTGCAAAGTGACAGACATGCACAATAACCGATAGTATGGTGTCGATGGGGTTATGGAAATGTTAGTTGTAGGCACGAAACGATAACGAGAAGATAATCGTATACCGGAGGCTATCGTTATTGTTTACAATAGCTGTGAATATTACCATTCATCAAAATAAATCGCGTATTTCCACTTTTGAATTTAAGATAGATCGCACAAAAGTCAATATGGTAATTTTTCATAAAACAGCAAAAACGAGCGTTTTGGGCGTAGGGTAGCGCTACGGCCGCAATAAAACTCGGTTCGGCCGAATTTAAACAAAACGTAAAGTATTATAAGGTTTTTGGTACATTTTTCATTGCCTATTTATGTTTATTGTATGTGCAATAACAATATACAGCTTAACAGTGGTTGAATAATTTTTCGGTTGACTTTTCATTACATCATACAAAGATATTTTCAAAAGAGTGTTTCTAGAGTTACTATGAGTAAAATATGCGTTGCATAAATTCGAAACAAGCCGCTGGCGTATTTAAGTAATACGAATTACGATGCATTCGTCGAACCGGTATCGTAATATCCACAGAAATCCTATCAAGATGGAGTGGTTATGGACAATTGTTTACATCAGTTCCGCGCGTGCCGATTTTCTTACACAGCGCGCATCTCCCGCGCACCCTATATGTCTCGCGTTCACGTTTCTAGTGAGAAAAAAGAGTTTTACAGTTAAAAACCGTGCAATAAGGAATTTTTGCAGATGTTTGGTCGATGTTTACCCGACGTTGACTCAGCGCGAAACGAGTAATCCTTTGATAATTTTTGCAATATATGTTTAGCGTGTCGCGCCTACTTCACCATTCTATCTTGATAGGATTTCTGTGTTAATATCTTATCGTTTCATCCCTAGTTGGTCTGTCCGATGTCGCATCTTTATTCGCCTTGCCTTGCCTTTATCCTTTTGTTGTCATACGGCACTATAAGATAGCCATTGTTTTTTTTTGCAATACCAGATTATTAGCTCTTGTATATCAGACTCTGTTAAGCTCCCTTTTGCTAAAGCCGAAGGTTATATATCAAAACTTTACTCGAGAAATACTTGCAAAGATATGTTAAAATTATATTAAATCAGGCCGCTATTGTACACTAGATTCATACTTCTGTAACATTTTTATATTTTTATAATATGTAACATTTTTATATTTGATTTGATTCATTACTTTTTTATAAATAATATTTCCCTTGAAATAGAACGAGCCTAGTAAAGGGAAATAGAAAATGCCTTATGATTTGTATTATTTTACCGTGAAACTTCTATATTCAAAAGATGTGTAATACTATACTAAAGCCCATTTTCAAACTGTGTGAAGATGATGCCAAATTGAACAGCCCAAGAAAGTAAGATTTGCAGTAAAGGTATCAAAGAGGTGCTGAGTGAATCGGTGCTGTGCTGCATAACAATTGTATTAAGTTATGTTAGACCCATGACCAAAGACGAGGCTTGCTAGAACGTCTGCCTAAAGTGAAGAGTTGGTTAAAGAATCAACTTTCTCGCATTTATAAGTAATTAGATGATGTATGTCTCAACCACCAATGCAGAGTTATCGGTATTACCTCCATCTTGGTTGTCGCGCGGCGAGCTGTAGAATCGCTCGTTGTAATCGCGTCGCCGCGTTAAGGACTCCTCCGCGCGCTGGCGTTTTCGCTTCTCTGTAATGGTATTAATACGATTAAGGTATAAGAACGTACAGTTCATATTGGCACGCTCTGCTTTTCATAGATGTCACTCTTTGCAGTTGCATTTACCCCTAGTTCACTGTTGCTCACTGAGCTCACTTAATTTCAGACTAGGATACCATTCTTTGGGAATTAGACAAGGACATCAAAATTCCCGTTGGTCGTCATCTAATGAGATGACGACCAACGTGTACAAATTTTACAAAGTTGTTTACAGCGGAAATCAAATACAGGGCACAGACAGTTGCGTAAAATGACAATTTATACAGTTATTTAAATATACTAAGGCAATTGACCGCCTCGCAGGGTAGGACGCCCCGCCACCAGGTGGACCGACGACCTAAAGAAGGTGGCCGGTAGCGGCTGGAAGCGGAGGGCGGAGGACCGGGTGTGGTGGCGTTTATTGGGGAAGGCCTATGTCCAGCAGTGGACTTCTAGGGGCTGACATGAATTGACCGCATCGTTGGCCTAGTGGATTAGTCATTGGACTAAAGCGCCAAGGTCGTGAGTTCGATTCTCACTGGGAACAGACAATTTTGTACAATTTGTACAAGTTGGTCCGGGTATGGATGTTTTATTTGTGCATTGTCCAATCCTTTTTTAATTCCCATAGCACAGGAGAAAATCCTGGTTTGGGATTAGACAAGTGTATGTATGTAATGTACTAAAATCTTGTAACAAAATACCCCTTAAGAAGCGTTCAGTGTCGAACAGTGCCATTGGGTTTGTTGCCACTTCTTCCCCTCGGTTATACAGGTGGAAGTGGAGTAGTTTTAGGCAGAATTTGACTGACGTCAAAAAGAGAATAATGTATTCCAATTTTGAAAATAAATATTTTGATTTTTGAACACTATTTTTTTGAAATACCTCGTTTGACAATCTCCCGTCCTTCGTCAACTAAGTCCGTGGTCAGCTCATCGTCTCCGATGAACTGCTGGAAGCCGCAGAGGGAGAGCAGGCGGCTGCCGAGCGAGAGGTACGTGGCCAGACAGAGCAGGACCACCAGCATCGGGAAGTAGATGTTGAAGCCCTCCGCTATGATGCCTAGGACATCCATGTGGCCCATAACCTAGAAAAATAATGGTTTTGGTTAGTAATGGTGGTAATATGTAAGTATTGTCAGCCGTGACTCTGAATTGTATTGAATATATGTAATTTACTAGCTTTTGCCGGCGACTTCGTCCGCGCAGGTTTGAGAAACAAAGATAGGGGAAATTGAGTACGTTTTTTTGGTATTAATAACTCAACACTGCATTTTTGTGTTATGATGGTCTTGTTGGAAATTTAGGATGAAATAGGATAAACACCTGGAAGTCCTATGATAGCTGCAGATAGGTATATGCTAGTCACTTGTCTCCAAATCACTACAAGGCAGTTTACTATTACTGTTATTTATACTGTTGATTTAGATTAAAATGTTTAATGCACTTTCACTCGCGAGGAACTTAGTTTTTAATTATTATATGAATTTTTGAAGAGCGTGTACGTATGCCGTGGGCTTAGGGTATTGGCGCGGAGCAGGAGTGAGTGAATGAAAGGATGGAATGGAAGGGGTAGGAAGTGTGAATTTGAGTGAGTGAGTGAGTATGTTATGTAGTGGTGCTAGTCTACAAATATTGTATGATATATACGTATGATATTCGACGTAGACGGGTCTATAGGTTCATGTGCGACATGTCTAACATATTATAATTTACACCAATAACGTACCTGAGTATAATAAGTCTCCATAATTCTCTCCTTAATGACATGCGAATCCATGTGTATTAAACTGAGGAAGTTGAGGCACATCGCCGGCGTGAGCCTGCTGACCATCATACCGGAGAATATGAGGCTGTACTCGTTGGTCTGGTGGTGCGGCGCGAGGTAGTACAAATTGAGGAGGCGGATCTTCAGCAACGTGGAGTACGCGCAGTAGAACATGTAAGCGATTATCAGCGTCGATACCGTCTAGAAGAACGAGTTACTTGCTTAGAATGGTTCAGGAGGTGAAATTAAGATTCAGTATCATAGTTTAGGGTGAGACTACTTCATTAATAATCAGGTTATTTTTGTCTCCACTGCAGGAGCACAACCCTTTCCCATCTGCCGGAGACAGACGGAGGATTTGGCCTACACTCCCCGCGCTGGCCAGACGGGTTGGGGAGGCCTGATTGATGTTTTATAATATATTCCCTTAGTAGCCTTGTACGACATCCACGGGAAGAGTTGGAGTGGTCCTATTCTACTCTACTGGAAACCATAAGGCATTACTTATGATGTAATTTAATAATTTTGTGGTTTCAATTTCAATGGAAAATCTATCTATTGTATAGATTAATTTGAAATTTAACGCATATACGCATTTAATGCCCGTTTTTTTTTAAATAATTCGCGCATATACATGTAGATGAAAAGTGTAAACTGAACGTCATCATAGTGTCCGGAAAAAGAGATATTTCTCTTATTCTGACCACTGCGACTACAACGTCAATTAATATTAAAAAAAGGTATTTCTTTATGCTTAATTGTGGAACAAAAAGTCAGCCAAGCGTAAGTCATATACTCAAAAGTTCGAGTCCCATCTATGAATTTTCACTTATCGTCGGCTAAACGTGTAAACCTACCAACTCAATTTTTGCTGCTATTGTATAACAATCGCTATTTTGTAAACGTTCAAAATAGAGTTAGCAGGTTAACACGTTTAACCGGCTTATATTTAGACTAGCTGTTGCCCGCGTCTTCGTCCGCGTGGACCACTTAATATGCCAAATTATTATGTATTTCCCGTAGGAATGGAATGTTTTCGGGATAAAAACTATCCTATGTCCTATTCCATGACCTAATCTATATGTGTGCCAAGTTTCGTAAAGTGGTTGAAGCGTGATTGAGTAACAAACATCGAAATATACAAACTTTCGTAGTTATAATATTAGTAGGATTTACGGGCAATTTTACATATAATATAGTCTTTTCAGTTCAATCGATCTGGTAGTTTTTGACTTATCCGGGGAACATACAGAGGCGGACGAAACAAATAGTTTTCCTCCAATATATGTACGAAATCCTATAAATATTTTTCCCTAATAATTTTCTCATCATTGCAGGACAATTTACTTGCATGTTCCAAGTTTTACCTCAATCGGTCTAGTAGTTTTCGAGTGTTCGTGCGGAAAGACGGACGAACAAAACAGCCTCGCTATAAGGGTATCAGTTTTGACGGAACCTTAAAAGTAAACATGTCTTCACAACTCACCACAATGGCAGCGTAATTGTAGGTACCCGTAGCTGCTATCACGATTTGAGCAAAGATGGAGAGCACGGGTTTTTTGGAGAAGAAGGTCATCTCGGACCAGACCACCATTATCGAGAGGATTCCCGTCACCACCGCCATCGCTTTCTGGAAATACTGCTTCAGGAAACACTCCCAGTACCATTCTGGAACAAAAAGTTTAATTCAGGACAGAATGAAACCACATCTGCCTTTCTAAGAAAAGACCTGTGGTAGCCTAGTTGGGTTGTGCGCTCGCCTTACGTTAATGAGGTGATAGGTTTCAAACACGCAGAGCGCAGGGTGGGACGCCCCGCCGCCAGGTGAAGAAGGTGGCTGGATGCGGAGGGCGGTGGACCGGGTGTGGTGGCGCTCATTGGGGAAGGCCTAAGTTCAGCAGAGGATGTCTAAGGTAGTCGTCGAAGTCGAGAATCTATCTATCTATAAGCTGACTTACAATTGACTACACTAAACATTTTTCAACATTTCAGAATTTAATACGACTATGTAGGCACAAATACCCTATTAATCATTTTTCTTTATGATTGCCAGCCCAGGCTATTCACTAACGAATTTCAAAACTCACCAAAGATTGGGGGGTATAGGATCCGCTGCACCCTCGGCCGTGGTGTATGGAAAGTGTGCTGGAACCGATGGTCTGGCGATCGCAAGTTCGAAGCCACATCCTCCAGGTGGAAGATCCGCTCCAACATCAGACCCCATTGGTTTTCCGTGCGCTGCAGCACGTGTAATGCTTTGATTGTCTGTGGACAAGTTTAAGACATACCTTGATTAAGATAAGAAGTAGGTAGGCAACGAAAAAGATTGTTGGCTGTTTTGACAATTAACGGCATTAATTTGTATAACTAGAGATTAGAAGTACTAAGAGATTAATAGAAACCGGTTTAGTGTAATCAAAGTAATCAGTAAAAATGGCACTCAACATTTTGTGTAAATTTTTAAATATATTAGTAGTAAAACTTTGTATTTATTTATTTAGTAAACAACAAACGAGTGGACAAGTAGTTTCTTTCAGTTTAGAGCGTGTAGTATGGATGCCCACCACGAGATTTGTCACTACTGCAGGAAATCGAAATGGAACAAAAGTCGATTCATTTTTCCCTACAAATACATAAACATAGTATATGAAATAATTAATCAGTTTCCCGAATTTTCGGAATATATATTTTTGCATGTAATTTCCATAGTCTTAGAAAGGGTAAAAAAATACCTATCTCACCTTCTTATGCAAGTTGACGAGTGACTTGAAAGCAGGCGCAGCGGGGCGTTCTGGCGGCGGCCGCGAGCTGAGTCGGTCGCGCAGCTGTATGGGCAGTTTTTGCACTATCGTCTCTACGTGGCGATGCAATGGGTGCCCGGCGCCCACCGCCGCTTGCACCGCGTTCAAACTCTACCATACACATAACCAACATTTAATGTGGATTAAAATCTACTCTAATAGTGGGATTATCATAGTCAAAATTATTTATATAAAAGTCAAATATATTTTATACAGGTAAATCTTAATTTCACACCTCTTGCTAGGTGCAAGCAGTGGGAGATCAAAATGTACGCTGTAAAGAAGAAACAAAAATTTACAAAGAACATTTTTGGAGCAAACTGGAAGAGAACTTTACAGTTTTAATAAGGTTTCATATTATTTTTTTTTAATTGAAAGGCAACTTATAGCTGGTGCTTCCATATCAGTAGACGACTTGATTCTTGCACAATATACAGTTACTTATTGTACCACAGGCACTTATTGTATAAAATATTAACACAAATATATGTTAAAACCTGTAATATATATTTTTAGGAATATAATTCAAATAATGGAATATAACACTACAGTTCCCAATTAAAAGAGTCCAGCTAAACCAGTTTAATGATAACTAGTTAGAAATAGATGGTCTGTAGTATGATAGTGATTGGTTGGTAAATAAATAAAAATAAAAAAAATTGCTTACATCTAAAATATCATCAACAGTTTCCTCCGCCTCACATTTGTCAGTACTCAACTTGGCTATTTTAAAGTAACTATACATCAAAGTATAGTTTTTCTTGGAATTATTCCACAAATTCCTTGGTACCTCTACCAACGCATAGCCAAGAAGCAGAATCAGCAAGAACAGACCCCATGTGTTACTTGCAGATGATGCTATGGCCTTAATCTTGGATCCATCCAAGGAAACTCCAGGTTGCAAGGCAAGGTATATGAGGAGTATTCCACATATGGATAGGTATGAACCATAGTATATTGCGTTGTCAACAAGAGCAGATTTCAGCTTCCCTTTGACTGTGAAATCACCAGCCTTGCTGTACGACTGCATCATTGGCATTATTAGCCTGAAAAAGAAAGTATAAAGTGTGGGTTTAGCATAAGAAGTCACTTACTGCTGGGAAATAACCATAGCTATTACAAACTACAGACAGAATAATCAGACGATAGGTTAAAAATATGGGAAAGACCACTATCTGATTTGTGGTGGTATGTATTGTGTTGTAAATAATTTACTTCAAATTGGTTCACTGGATATTGGTGACGCATAATGTAATGGATAAAATGACAAATGTCTGTATGAGGCGTCATATTCAACCTATTTCATAATCAGCAGAAAAAATATCCACTTCCCCAATAGAATGCCACTTTTGGTGGGCTGTCTATTGGGGGATTTGCCGTAACAACATGTTTGGTAGGTGGATTGGTGATCGCAGTAATGATCTTAATATACCCAGGAGAATGCTGCTGCCCATTCCCGGTGCAAAATATCCAGCAGTGGAAATTTTTTTGCTGATGATGATGATGACAACGACTTAAACACAGTTTAAAAGTTAATAGATTATCCACCACTGTAAAATAGACATAGGTATCAGCGTATTTAGTAAATAATAATAATAATTTAAGAAGCAGGCTTAGCAATAATTAGATTTATCAGTTATATGTCTGATGTCAGGTATACTAATAGATTGTTATCTAGGTCATTGGAATAAGTAATATAAATATGTGATGATTGTTATGTTGATAAAACTATCTTTATTATATTGAATATATTTATTCTAATTCTCACCTGGAAGTTATTATTTCTAGCTTTTTAAATGTTTTAACTTATTGATCTTTTTTAGATCTGTAGATTTATTTTATATGGAAAGGTAGCTTATAGCTGGTGCTTCCATATCAGTAGTCAACCTGGTTACTTTATGTTAAGAAATTGTCTAGTCTGTTTTAAAACATGTTTATTGATGTGGCAGATACAACAGATTCTGGCAAATTATTCTATCTGGATACAATCTTATAAAAAAACTTTGGAGTAATTAAACTTAATGGTGAGTTTGGCGCCCATTATGAGCTATTTTGCTGAGTGAATTATATATAATTATAAATCGAAATTACCAAGTTAAACATTGTGATGTCCAATACAGGACCCTCCATAAGTTGCGGAATACCTCATCTGGCACAAAGCTCCATGGTTGCTCGCACTGCCTGCCTGGAGCAACAGTTGTGGTTGTATCGTTGCCAAGTTGAGCCGCTTCTGATACTGTATTGAGTTGTGCCGGTCCTGTTACTGGATTAGTAACATTTCCTTCAAGGCACTGACGGTAAACAGTCTGGGGGAAAATTAAGATAATGTCAATGAGAGTTGATTTTTAATAACAAGGCATATTTTTTGATTAATTTCAGAGTTTTCTTTCCACAATTTTTAAACACATATAAAATATTGTAATATGTCAAGTTATATGGATTATTAATTTAAAAATGATATAAAGACATATAAAGGCATAATCAATTTTGACAACACACCAGCCACAAGTATTGTATAAACATTTTTACAACTGCACCATTTTAACTCCTTAAACTGATGCGACAACTGTTAGTCTTTGTATTGGGAAGGCCCCTAAAAACATTGTGCCAAATACTACAGGTGATAAATCATTCCTTGAAAATTGTAATACTGCCCATATTTACAAAGGAATTTTTAGGTACAATGTAGATAAATCAGTTTCGAATAAAGTTAGTCAATGAAAGCTAATTGTAGCTAACATATTAGTCACTCCCTTCCTGGCACTACCTATTATGTTTTAGTGAACAATAACAGTTTAGACTGTACCAATGATGTACAATGTTCATTTCTTTTTTATGGCATATTTAGGCACAACTTTAGATTAAGTATGTTTCGCCACACAATTAATATTTTCACTGTAGGTAGGGGTGATAATAAGATACTCAATTCTAAAAGGAAAAGTTGCAGAGTTAAATAATTTTTAAGATATAATTTTAAGAAAATTTACATGATGTAGCTTAGTTTGATACAAAAAAGCAATGCAAACATCGAATACACTATGTAGCTAGTTTCGTACAAAAAAAACGCGATGTAAACGTCAAACGACGTAACATTCCGTTTCAACTTTAAGAATCATTACTTTTATGCATCAATACATTCAAATGTATGAACAATTTGGGTAAGTGAATTAATGCCAACATGAAACAAAATGTGTTGGTACTATGATATACGGAAAATCCTATAGCCATGCGCGCCGTTGAATTGATTTGTACTCCTGTCCTTATATATTCTATTTGCTCATGTCAATATTTGTATGACTCATGGCGTAACCGAAGCACCAGGGTTCGCTTATAATTATAGTGGTGTCGCACCTAAAGCTACGTAAAGTAAGGGAGCACCCCTCCTATGGCCAATCCCAAAAATAGGTGCAAGGAGCAACCGAAGGGAGCGATGAGTAGTTAGGTTGCTGGTGACCATGGAGCAAGCGAAAGAACCCAGGCAACGAAATGTTGCACAAAAAAGGTAAGGAACTTTGATGTTACTAACAAAACATGTAATATTTTCTCCAAAACCAGGCATCTCCGCAGCGAGGGAGGGGATCATTACAAGGAATACTCAGCAATTTTCATGTCTAGGTGAAAACTAATACACTACTTTTTAAAAAGGGGTATGTAAGGTTAAATAAAGAAAAAAAAGGTTGTAAGGAGTGAAGCTATGAGCATGTTAGGTTGCAGAGCTAAATTGTATGAGATTTAAAATTAATTTGTCTTATCTGCATAATATCTGAGATTTTTCATTTTTAAAACTAGCTTACTATATACCTTACTTATGGTAAAAACTTTATTTTGCGACAGTGTATCATCTTTCACACACGTACACACATTGTACACACATATTCTGATAATCGTGGATTCAATTTATATTAAACAAAAACTAGAATCTAGAAAACCAATCTAATAAGACTGCAAATCAATGAATAGAACTGTGTAAAATGTTTTGCTAAGTAAATTGTTGTACCTAATTAGAACTCACCGATGATATATCCAATGGCAAAACAAACATAATAACAAATGAGAAATACCATGCTGTGAGCACAGACACGGTCACTATTATGTGATTCCTGTAACAGTCTCCATATCTGTATAGCAGCGTCGCTGCCAGCACGAACGCAGAGATTATTTCTATTATGAACAATGTGTAAACCATTTTGACGTTTTAGGTTACAGAATACACACAAAAGGAGCTAATTTTTCGAGGTTTTCTTCGCAGTTTTCTGTCTTTCTCTCCACTGCCTTGATGCTTCGTGTTGTAGCTGTTCAAAGCGTATTTGCGTCGTGGATTTCAAAGGAAGTAATCTAGGCCTCTCTATCTCGAACTCCGTAGGGCATTCCTCATAGAACAACACTCCTGTGTCAGGCAAAATTGGATCGAACTCGACGTTAACTTGCGGCTCCGATTTTACCGCTTCAGACATTTTACGCACAAATCGACCACCACACTGGCATTTTCTTTGATATTTATTAAAGGAAACAACAATTAAGTAACGTAATAAGAGTCAAATTGTAATTTAATCATCAAAATAGGTAATCTTCGCTTGACCGTCACGTCAAATCAATTTTCGTCATGTGCGTTTACGAAGCTACGATACGGAATACGCTTCATATTTTTCTAACTTAAAAAAAAAATATCTCAGACATTCACACCAATTATCCAGTCCCAAACTAGGCAGAGCCTTGAGAAATGCTTTTAATTTTTTGATTTTAAAGTATACATAAGTTCACTCACTCCACGCCACACAATCAGATACGAAAGGTAGATGCAACGTACTTTGCAAACGAAATAAATACGCTCAGAAGAACGAATATATCCAATAGAAGGATTTATAAGGGTCCAAGAACGTGAAGGAAACCAACCCTTTTCACTCTTATGGTAATTTTGCTGTTGCTAAAGTGAGAGAATGCTACTTTTAACAGGACGTCAGATACCATGTCCGTACACTGTTTCAGAAATCTAGAGATGAGGCGGACGTGCAAAACATGGATATCGATAATTATCGGATATATATTTTTATTGATTATCGCAATAAAAATATATTACGTAGTCTAAAAATTATCATTATATTATTTAGTAAAAATTTGAAATTATGTTAACTTGAAAATTTCTGAAGGCACGCACTTAATTTGACAGCACTAAACTAGCTAAAATTATCATCTTATAGTGAAATAATTTTATTTCATTTTAGAGCTGTCAATTTTAAATCTGTGGCAACTAATTGCGTTATTATATATAACAGTTGCCAGTGGAAAGTGAAACAGTATTCTATGTAAAAAATTAATCAGTTTATTTACTTACAACTATTTTATAAAACTACATTTTTTTTAAAATAAAATTATATTTACTTAGTGTTAATCAATCAATAAATATAATCATAAAAGATTATAAAACAATAAAAAATTAAAATTTCATATTTTTATCATTAGTCATTGCCTGATGTCGATGGTATATGTATCGGTCGATTAGAAATCGATATCCAAGGATATGTGTAAGTCTGGAGATGATAACGTTTGCATTCCAAAAGCTGCAGGGCCTGATAATGACGTGGTACGCGATGTTACTGACGGATCCAAAGCTGCCGGGCCTGATGATGACATAGAGCGCGCCGTTTACCGATGCCAAAACTGCAGAGCCTAATGATTACATTGGGTACGAGAACGTCTGAGGCCCCAAAATTTAAGGACCTGAGACTGAGAACACTACCGTGCCCGAAGTTAATGGAGCTGAAGTTGTAGAAATGCACTGAAAAGAAAATTAATATTTATTGGTCAAGAATAACAAAAAGAGTGTAAAATGAATCTGGCATTAAACATTTTTAAATTACGATTAATTATATATAAAAAAAATTGGGTGTCAGTAATCCCAGCTAAGAACTATTTTATGTACTAATGAGTTTTTATTATTGTATATTTACTTTTCGCTCACGACGGTGAAGAAAATAAAGATAAAACCTGCTAGCCTGAGGAGAATTGACAAATTCGAAGACAACTGAATAGGCTTGCCCCTATTAAATACGTTTACTTTTAAAAACTACTTACTCTTCCTGGCGACATAAATAATGTAGGCACAGCAGTATCCTTCAGTATTCGATATTTATCATCGGTAATAATACAACACAATAATTTAAAATGTCTGGAGCACACTCTATGGTGTATTTTTGCCGTCCAATCAGCTTCGGTGGACACCGCATTAATCCACTTTTCACATAAAATTTTTTTTTCATTAGGAAATCTAAATTGAAAAAATAGGTGTGTGCACGTAAAAAATACGTGTATACTCATGTGCACAACACATCCAAAACACAAAAAACACTTTTTATACTTTTATTGATTAATTTTTGTCCAGCTCTATTTAAACATTTCTGTAAAATTACAAAACTAACAAAATATATGAAAGTACACTTATACATGCTCAATTAATATAAATATAATAAAAAGAAATTAATTTCCCTTACTTTTAAGCATAAATTTATCTCTTTAACATGGAAAATGGATAGGTAAACACAAAAAGAATGTTTACCTGTGAAAGTTTATAGTTTCGGATTGATTTTCTTTTATCCCCATGCGAAATTTGCAGCGCCTTATCACACATACCATAGCTTACACCTTCACAAAATATTATCCTGCACTCTTATCACAAATCTGAAAGGATTTTAAATTAAAATAGTATTTCAAACTCGACTAGCACGCAAACCGTTGCATCAATCATTAATGCAACTAAATTCAAGATGCATTTGTCACTTGACAGCAGCGACCAAAGAGAATACAACAGCGACTATATTAGGGAACATTTTAATCAGCAGGGTAAAGTGGAGCCAAGGGCTACAGTTTTGACAAGTGGCTATGTACGCTTGATTAGTATTATGGCGGTTTCTATGGTTATTATTCTTCTGAGTAAATACGTCATTTTGACAACATGAAATTTCAGATGACGTCATTTTGTATGCGTTCAAGTTCAAGTCAGAAATTATCGATTTTTGTTTTGACTGTGGATTGCACTCTTCTCTTTGGCTGTGACCTGTGGAACGACTGTGTCGTAGACTTGCTCGTGGCGCTCTAGTTACTTAGTATATTCTCTTTGCATGGCGCTGTTTGTAATATATATTTTTTCCCGCCAATCACAGATTTTTTTCATATAGTGGCCCCTTTTGTACACTTCAACTTAGTTATTCTCTTGGATATCGTCCGTAGGTACCTACACAGAAAGAATTTAACAAGTACACTCGTCTTTGTTTTGAAATAATGCCGAATGACATGTAAAAAAAAAATAAGATAGTTTTCGTATGGACTGTACCTATATTTTTTCAGGGCTTTGGTGATACGTTAATATATAGGTATATATTTTTAAATCAGGTATCAAGTATACCGACGATATACAGGTTTCCTTTGCCAGTAATCTTGCAGCTGTAGATACCTTATATCCTACTGCATCTCAGTGCAGCTGCAGCAGGATACCCAGGTACTTACATTTCAGATTTTGAAGGAATGTCTTTGGACAAGAAAGTTCTAAATCACGAGTTGGCTTTCATACAAAATAATACAGTTGGATCGCTGCCGTGGGCATGTAACAGTACTTAGGGCCACTTTAATTTTTATTATGATACTAGCTGTGTCCGCGGCTCCGCTCGCGTGAACTACAGAATCCGCTCCCACGCCCACGCCCACGCCCACGCCCACGCCCACGCCCACGCCCACTCCCACTCCCACTCCCACACCCATTCCTACTACCAGCTCCAAATATAGTCCAAACTCATCGCAATCTGAATAGTACGGAAATACTATTATGTGCAATATATTGCATACTATCCTTACCTACTAACGTATTTGAAAATTAAAAATGTCCATAACTTTTAATTGAGTTAACCGATTGCGATGAAATAAAAACTAAATGTTAAGTTAAGTTAAGCCCCGTGCACAAACTCACAGATAAACAGACAAAAATTACAAAAATGATCGAAATGTGTTCTATTACTTATCCTTAGACCCCTAAATTTTTGTTGTTGCAAATATCTTCAATGTATAGTTACAGTAAACACGCGAGGTTTACGATTTTATTTATTAGATTGTGACATACAGAGGGACATGACGAAATTATTGCTATTTATATAGGTACCTATGAACTTTAAAAACAAGACAACATTTTGCAAAGATGGACATTTTAAGAACGGTCATTTTAAGATGTGGTGGCATTGTCCGACTAAGCTCCTAGAGACTGCGATTGACCTTTCTGGGGTAATACTCTGCCAACTAAGCTATCGCGTCAAATCCGCTCGCTGCTGGTAAAATCTTCAGTTTCATACAAAAGAGATGTAAATCAGTAAAAAATCTGTGTATTTACCTGAAGACAGAAGGAGTACTTGTACCTCTAGGTATCCATTTAAGCTAGTACCACGAGGTCACTTTCTACTGTGTGCAGCATACTTTTTATAAAGAGTTCTGACCCTGGTGTATTTCCATACCATGCAACGTTAATAATGATGAAATAAACTAGTACCATAATTT
The DNA here is from genome assembly GCA_947086405.1 of Esperia sulphurella. Lineage (NCBI taxonomy): Eukaryota > Metazoa > Arthropoda > Insecta > Lepidoptera > Oecophoridae > Esperia > Esperia sulphurella. The sequence continues at coordinate 12,582,657 of OX352264.1, forward strand.
ACTTACGGCTCTGAGCATAGATTAGTACCTATATTTATTTGCTCTGAGTGAAAGATCGAAACGGGATGTGCACTGACAACGTGCATGTGCATAAGGGCGGCTCTCACTCCAAGAGGTGGTAGGTCAAATAATAAAGATTATAAGAATGAATTAAGACAACGATGTGGTGATTTGTCTCTCGATCACGTCCACATCAAGTCAATTCAAAGTCAAGTCAAATTCGATACCGAATGATAAAGATAAAATATATATATTTCATTCCAGATTAATAGTCCTATGAAAACAAACGCATTTGCGTCTCGAAAACAAAATACACAATAGATGGTGTTCCTAAGTGGACCGCAAAGTTTACTTGGTAATACAAACCTATTTTTGCTGCTGGTGACCCTTTCATGTATATGTTACCGAGACGTAAATAGCGTTGGTTTTCATAGGACTATTAATCTGGAATGAAATATAGTAGCTCCTATCTAAGGACACGTAGCTTTTAGCTTAGATTGGTAACGCAAAATGTGAGCATCAAACTATAAAATACTGTTCTCGGCATGAGTCAAGTGGACCCAAATCTACAAACGATTTACGGGAACGAAACGCTAGAGAAATGGCACTGCGAAAGCATTGGCATTCCTTCTCGTAGTAAAGAGGAATGGTTCTCGATTGGGAGCAGATTTAACACCGCCGCCCACCGCCGCCGCCGCGCTGTTTTATTGTGTTTTATTAGCTTCTGCGATCGGCTTGTTACCTATAGGGTTGTCTGGGAGAATCGCGGAGAAGAAAATCAGCCAAAATCAACACAAAGTAATTTTCATTTAAAGCAATAGTCTTTGTTATAACATCATAGGTAAAAAAAATAGATGACAACTATAAGAAGAGCTAAGCTATGTCTCGCCCATTATTGTCTTATATAAGGTTATATTGTTGTTATTCATTCACGGATCGACTATTCAACAATTTTAAACTGGTATTTAACCCGTGTCATAGAGATGAACATAGGAAAAATGGAAAGGAATTTTTCTCTCCAGATTTTGCTGGTATAGCTAGTTTAAAATAAGATATGGCTTAAAATGTGTAGAAGAGCGGTTATATCCTTAAAAACCCTTGTAAGTAGGGTTTATCTGTTTTAAACATGTTTTTTTATTGTTTAAAATGTTTAAAACATGTTTTATATATAAAAAACTGTTTTTTATCCAACCCTGCTTGTAGGGTTGTCTGTGCCATGAGAGTCGTGTATAAAAGAAAATCGAGTCAAGCCCGGAGCGGGTGTCACTATCTACACAGCTACCTAGATAAACTCTTAATTAGGGATCAGGAATGTTTTTAAATCAGTTTTGTCTATCAATAATGACTTCTGAAATACAGTTTATCTACTTTTAGAGTCAGAACTTCAAAATAAGTACTGTATTATTTTAAATTGAATAATAATGTTTATGTTTCAGTCCGCTGCTAGTCCTAATATCTCAGCAAAATCTTGGGTAATCCCATAATACTTAGACAGAAACATAATGAAGATAAAATTTATGAATTATTTCCAAAATTTCTACAATGATTCCAAAATCTAAGGGTATTGGGTAAAACATATAAGCCCTAGATTGTTCAGATGAGGTAAGGGGTAATAATGCATGCGTCCCAATTTCCCAATTTGATTTACAGTAATACCTATTTCGCCAAAAAAACGTTATCTTGGAAACACCAGCAAGTTTATTTATGGCGTAGGCCAGGAGATGAGAAAACGTAGGTAAGTATAATTTCAATCATTTTTTACGACTTGTGCCGAGCAGAGATACCTAAGTAATTTTATTTCATATTTCAGTCGACTTTTGGATAGGATCAGCATAGTCGAAAAAATCTTTGGGATTATTTTTAGATTTTATCTGAGTCTAGATTTATCCATCACGTCCTTATCACGTCATGTCCTTGTAGATTGATCGATCTTTCAAGTCCGTCTCGTGATAATAAATATGTTTCGTTCTGGGTAGAATTTGCGTTGCTTTAAAGAGTTCCGTGGTTCATTCACGGCATTGCTTACCTAAAAAAAGCTTTCTAAAGCAGACAATAATATTATAGAAACTAAATATAAGTTAGTTTGAGCGCTCATAAATATATTGCACACCATAATAATACTCACTGTGAAGCTGATGAAGTATAGGTACATATTTTTGTAACCGTTCTCGTAGGTATTTGCTTTTCCCTTGCAAGTACTTTGCTAAATAGTAGGTACATAGTAAAAGTCAAAGTAGATATGCATAATGGTTAATGGGCACAGTTTTTGGAGACTGTAATTATTATTAGAACGCAAAATCTGCGTGAAATATCTATTCAGATAGTTTCATGCAGCACATTACGGCACCATTATCCTAATCAATTTCAGCTCAATGTCTTTTTAATAAATAAATATTACATAATATACATACTTACATTTCGTCATCAGGTTATTTTTGTCTCCACTGCTGTTGTTGAGCACAACCCTCTCTCATCTGCCGGAGACAGACGGAGATCATAGGATTGATTGATCTGAAAGGAATGATGCCGTCCGAAACTGGATTTTTAATGACAATATCGTAGGTATGCCAAAACGAGGAAAATCCCAAATTAGGATTTTCTCCTGTGCTATGGGAATTAAACAAGGCTAGGTTAATTCATATATAACATCAAGAAGACCGGGACCAACTTGTACACATTTTGTTTGTACCCAGTGGGAATCGAACCCACGACCTCTGGCGCTCGAGTTTAACGACCAAGCCACTAGGCCAACTAGGCGGTCATGATGGATTTGAATAGTTTAGAAAAATCCGCAGCATCCGGGTAATTAGGTTAACCGCACTAATCCCTTTACTGGCACAATGGGCCACCCGCGGGTGGCAATCATTCGAGAGCGGCTCGGTTTGATCACCTGACTTAGCAGGGACATTGTTGACGATTTATTGTTATTGCTGGTATACATTTGACGCTTTATTGGTTTTCTATAGGGGATTACATTTGTATGGCTGATGTTAGAGGGTGTAATGAAAATCGTGTCGGCATTGTTTACTGGCGACATCGCAGATACATACACAGTAGGTACATACAGTACCTATTACCTAAATACCTATTACTATATTTAGAAGCGACACTCACCTCCCTCCGCCAGTTTAAAGTCGCACTCAAAAGAAAGGACTTCGCGTAGTACGAAAGAGAAGCACTTATGTGTTGACGTATAAAAATGTCCCTTTCTCGATAGTTTACAAACGTGTACTGACAGGTTGGTGCGCCTTTAATAGTAGTAGGTGATTAAATCTTTTTGTATGGAGTGTTGGGGTATGGTACAGACATGAGGGAAGCATAATTCAAAAGTTATAAGTTCACTGGTAGACCAGTAGTGCTATTCTCTAAAATACAAACTCATGTGCGAGTCTCAAACAAGTGACTTCATTCACTTCGAAAACCTAATCCACTTGACCTTGGTTTGGCATTCTGTAAATATCTCAGAGCACTATCTAAGTGAAGCGAGTTCTTTGTTCACTTCACTTCGATAGTGCTCTGGAATATATACAGAATGGTTTCGAAGTGAGTGAAGTCACTTGAGGGAGACTCGCACATGAGTTTATATTTTAAAGAATAGTACTACATACCTCAACCATAATATTCCCGGTATTAAATCTATGCCCTAGTAAACGTTAGGCAGGTATGGTGATGGCAGTAAATACACGTTCATCACATTTCGTAACTGACTACGAAATGGGAAATAAATTCCCATTCCATAGTCGGTTACGGAATAGGAATTGCGTCTTCCTATTTGGTAATCTTTCATAACGGCTACGAAATTGGAAATTAATTCGATTCCGGATTTGGAATCTGTTGATTTGATTTGAGGGATTTGTCAAAAAGCTTTTATGTCCGTCTGTCTGCCGGTCCGGCGGATAACTCGAATACTACTGGACCGATTGAGCTGAATTTTGGAACATAAAGTTATGGAAAGTCCAGGGAAAAAATCCTTCGACTTTGTTTTTGACTGCCTCATGGCTTGGTCAAGGCTTGGTCGTTACACTCGAGCGTTAGAAGTTGTGGGTTCGTTTCCCACCAGGAGCACAAAAATTTGGTCCCGGTCTAGATGTTATACGAGTATATTCGTGTATAGTTTAATTCTTGTCTAATTGAGAAAATACTAGTTTGGAAGTGCAGGAAAACCAAAAAAAAATATTTGACATAATACGCACATTGTGTACGATGTACACTTTTGCTGATTTTTATTTATTGAGCGTGTCTGTTGTTTGATATTTTCTATAAAGAGATTTCTCCAACATTTAATATATACCAACAATAAAATGTACCAACTACTTTCAACTGTTTATTTGTTTACTCAGTTTTCAATTCCGATAAGTGCGAGGCCAGGGGGCGCGTTTACTTATTTATAACTTTATAAGCCACTAGCTTTTTGTCACAGTTTAGGAGAAAAATAGACGTGTCAAGAGATGTTATGATGAAATCTGATGCAAAGGAAATGTTCTAAGATATTTTTATAGATATAATAATGTTTTTGACAAATATGGCAGGTGTTATAGTCAAATACAATAAATTATCTTATATATATTATGTTTTTGCTTGACTTCAATTTCACTTAATGGTAAGTGACGATGAGGCCAAAGGTGGAGCGCTCTTACCAAGAAGATATTCACTCTTCCTTTAAAAAGATCGAAGTTATAGTTGGTCCCGGTTTGAATGTTATATTTGTAAATTGACCTATTTTTGTTTAATTTTCATAGCACAGGAGAAAATCCTAGTTTAGGATTAGATAAGTGTATGTATATGTATACTTATAACATTTATTTATTTCATTAAATTAAATTTACTGAAATAATTAAGAATAGGTTAGTTAAGGCCACTTCAGCTCCACAGGAGATCCCCATAATGCTACTGCTTAGATATTTGGCGATTTGCGCTTTTCACTTTCTTTGACGACTAGACATAGTTATTACGAGGAAAATACGAGTTTTAGCGGCTTATTAATCATACTTCAAGGTAAGATACAAGTAAGAAGGAAACATTCTTATAAAAAGAAAATCTTGGTTTAACCATCTTCACTAATGGTGTTATAAAAGCACCCACCCGTTGTTTATAGCTGCCGAGTCGAGAGAGCTATTATATTATGGTATTCTTTATACTACTACTATATTTATCTATAAATATGACTGCCTCGTTGGCCTAGTGGCTTGGTCAATAGACTCAAGCGCCAGCGGTCGTGGGTTCCATTCCCACTGCGAACATACAACTTTGTACAGCTGGTACAAATTAATCCCGTTCTAGATTTACTCGTCTCTGGTTTTTCAGAATATACTAGTCTATGGTTGTATTTTCTGAAAATAGAATGATTGGGGAATGTTACAAATATGTGGCGAGAAGATGCGGGCGTCGTCGTCGACCAATATGAGTGGTAAGTGCCAGCCACTTCAAGCAGACGCTCAGTCGCTTAAGTGTAGAGCAAACAGTATGAACCTCAACTCAAGTAGACACGTCTGACTACCCATTAGAACTTTTAATATCTTTGAAGGCATACGAGGATTTATATTTCTAAATACTATTGGTATATAGTACAATAATAAAGACATAAGGTTTCTCATTATTAGTTAGACATTGCAAAAAACCGTCTCTCAAGAGAAAACTCTTTCCATGGAAATCTTTAAGTTATATTTTCTATTCTAGTATAATATTAACCTTTCAAGTTTTAAGAACGAGTTCCATAAGAATTTAATTAGCTGAGATAGCTTGTTTTTACGTTCTACGCCGATTTAAGTACCTATTTAATAATCGGCAGAAAAATTAAGTTTTTTCTCTCCTCGATATTTACGAAAAATGAGGGCTGATTGCATCGTAGGCAACGAATTGTTGAGTATTTCTATACCCTGTAACTTGTTTATTTATTTGAAATAACAATTATTAATTATTTGCAGGTTTTGCAAAAATTCGATAATTATAATAAATATCAAAATATTCGATATTTGATATTTATCCGATATATATCATGCATATGAAAAGATGCAATTTTTAGACTGCAAGTGGCTTTATTTAATAATTGATCTTTTGAATCAAAAATGTAAAATAAAGATTGAGTTAGGTTTATTTAATATTTATTTATTTATTATAAAATTAACAAAAGAAAATAGTCTTCGAGTTTAATAATAACCAGTCTTATTTAATCAACAGTTAACCGAATTAAAATTTAAAATGTTTAAATTTTTATTTAAAAATGTCAGGCTAAAATTGTAATATTACTTAGTCCACTTCAGGGTCAGGTCTCAGGCATATGTCTAAGCAGAACATCATCTTCTGGCTCCCAGTAAAGTTGACTTTCAGATTCTATCTCAAAGTTAAATAATTCTTCGGCATTGGGATCACAAACCTAGTCCATATTGTATGTTGGAGTTCTTTTGGACTGGTTCAAATTCTTCAACATATAAACCAACTTATGAGCTTTCTCGGTTCCTAACCGATTACGAATTTTTTATTGTACCGGGCCGAAGGTAGAAAAAAATCTTTCAAGACCTGCCGTGGATGCCACTGAGACAATAAATCACAATTGATATATATCAACATATATGTATATTAATCGATATATATCAGACAAAGTGAGTTCATTTACTGGCACTCAAAAGCACGCGATATTTTCGAAAGCCCTGGAGATTTTTTAGACTTATTTACCTACATCGGCGAACAGATTGGATGTGGAAAAAATATCTCTTCGACATTTGTCTCTTCCTTTTATTTGTCTGTCAGTTTATGGCATCCTCTCAAAATTTTACAGTAGCCGTACCCTTTTTAAATTTTTAATTTAGTGTTATTACACGCTTACCATAACATTTTAAGTGAAGCCGGCAGCTGTGTCATACCTATTCATAAGGTACGGTCGACCACTTCTTTTACAGAACTATTGCATTGTAGCTTCTATCACAGTTTCTCAAGGTGTATGTAAAGCTGGACGTGTGGCCGACTGTACGTTTAGTCTGAATAGAGCCTGTGTAAGAATATACATGAGCGCCATTTCGGGAGCCTCGGAGGAATTGAAAGAAAACATGCCCGCGGTAACGGGCTCTTGCGTGGTTTATTTTTTGTGCACTCAACCAGTCGTGTTTTATGTATGGCATTGCTTTATTTTTAGACTTGATTTCACTGAGTTTTCTTTCAGAGCCTTTAATAAATAATATTTCCATCGATTTATTTTCTACCCAAAGATAGTCTGGAAAACTGTATTTGTTTGTGCAATAAATTGTACTGTATTGTATTATTATTATCAAGTCAAAGGGCGTTATACAAAACACGAGTGAACAGGTCTTGAGAGTGGAATGCTGCAATTATCGACTTCGGAGATGTCGCTCGATAATAATGCACTCCTAATCACAGTTATTATAAAATTATATTGTGTTTCATAAATAGAATGTGAAAATATTTTTTCGTTTGAATATACATATAATATTTATGGGATAGGTACGTTTCAAGTTATAATCGTATTACAGAAATATTTACAGAATTTGTAATGTAATAAATCATTACTAATGACGTTTAGACGTTATCACGACCGTATTATACATGAGAAAAAGTCTTCTATACAGCTACTACTCAGCAAAATGGTCATGACTGCCTTCACTCAAATAAATGCAATAAAGGACAATGTAACTGGGAACCCTTGCAGCAGGTAACAGCCAAACATACCTGGATATTTTAATTGACAACCGATTTAATTGGAGCGCACATATAAACAAAGTCTGTAGCAAGCTACGAGCTATACTGGCAATACTTTATGTAATTAAAAATAAAATACCATATACAGTTATGCTGACAATGTATAAAGCCCTAACCGAAAGTATTATTTCATATGGACTCATAAGCTATGGCCATACTTTTAAAACCTCCATTGACCAAATATATAAAATACAATTAAGATTATTAAAGCTCATATACAGAATAAAATAAAAATAAATTCAACACTGATAGAGAAATATTTAACTATTGTAAGATATTGCCAATTCAAGACAAATTTAAATTAAATATACTAATAGAACCATTTTTTAGAACTAAAATACAATATCCAATAAAACATTGTAAGCTCACGAGACAGGTTACTAATAATTTATTAATAAAATCATGATACCATAATTATTATGAAAAGAGAACATCTGAATATATCGTACATGAACTTATTAACGAAATACCTACCGAAATCAAAACCAAAATTAATGAAAAAATATGCAATCTATACTAAAAACCTATTTTATCAATAAATACACAATATCATAAAATAATATTATAAATACAAATTCTTTATTCATAGTTTTCATTATATTAAAATAATATATGTCTAAACTCTAATAAAATCATTTAGTTTTTTAAACATCCCTAAATAAGTATTTTGACATGATGTTATGGACGATATAAGTGGAATAACCTGTAGGTACGTATATATACACTGTAACTAGACTTGATCGACCGGTTTATGGAATCATGTGGACATAGCTGGCGACCCACAGCTGCGCATTGTGCCGCACTGCATGTTAATGCGAGATATTGTGAGCCAATTTTTAGATGTACCCGTAAAACTGTGCGAGTGTCTGTGCTCGTTTGCATCGTGTGAGCGATGGACAGCACGAGGTCTGGTACTACGACAAACCAAATAATGGTTTACCGTTACCAGTAAGGATGTTAGAGTAATGTGTTTTTAAATTGTGTAATAAATAATTAAAAACTATATAAAAGAGCGCCAAATTCGGCCATATAGCAGCTGTATAGAAGTTTATAGCATTCATGATTAATTACAGGCGTATTTGACTGCTTGGGGTTCTTGAGATTTATATTGTTAGGGTTAAGCAACGGAACAAAACCCGGATCGTCCCATATTCTTTCCCCTTCCCACTGGCTCGTTAACCACACTGTGCATAACCACGCTTACATTATTGGCACTACGCCTTATGCTGGGGTATTCCCAGAGGAAATATAACGCTCCGTGAATACGACTACTCTTCTGACGAAGGAAACCCGAAATGTAAACAGTGAGCTAACAATGTGTTTTATACTTTTTACCTAATATCTAAAAATCATACACGTTGTGCGAGTTTCGCAAACTCATATTTTAAAAAAGTCATTTCGGAAAATATAATAGGTAGAATGGAATAGGTCATTTATTCATCTAGGTACGACACACACATCCGTAATAAATATACAGAACAGGATTATAAACTTCAATTTAAAAATAATCTAGGTATGTGTCGCAGCAACAAAATGGCGCTGAGTTTACGCGAACTCCAGCGCTGGTATTCTGTCAGCACCAGGTCAAGTGACCTTACAGATTTAGTATACAAATTGTGCTTAGAGGGCTGTCAATATATTGAGTGTTCATAATGATATTAAATATATAATTGTGTGTTTGTAAATTATTAAAAATGTAGTAATTGTATATAGTTGAATTAATAAAAGTAAAATATACATATAATGTTAAAAAGGTGCAGTGACTTTAATTGTGTAATGTGTTTTCATGTTTACTGAAATACGAGGACATTTAAAAAAAATATTGCAATTTTTACATCATTGCCGGGCAATTTTACATAATACTTAAGTTTTCCTTTTAGCTCAATCGTGCGAATCAAAAAAAAATCCTCTAAGGTTACGGAACCCTAAGAAGGATACCCTGACTGATTTATTAACAGTTACTTCATACCACTGCATGTTGGGTTTAGGAAGTTAGCATTATATTACAGCTTAACAATAACTTATTTTATTATACTGAATTAACACATAGGATATACTTACCACGATAAAATACCATTTATCGAATAAGAAAAACAGCTACTAATGGTTTCTTGCCAGTTATGTAGGTGCTTGACCTACTAATACGTAATCGTCTACTATTCCTATCCCACTTGGCTTATTCTTATCTTATCTCGGCTCTACCATAAGAAAGAGCGGGTATATCTGACCATGTAAGGAAAACTAACTGCTGTGGTAGGCTGGGGGCACATTGATCATCGCAGGTTCAAAACGATTAAAGAGACTACTTATATTTGAGAAGTAAATAAAATCACATTTTTTATTATTTTGTCGCAATTATAGATATATTATTTAAGGATTATTATAAACCTATAAAATATTTGTTTTGATTTGAAAACTCGTACTTGGACATCAGGAACTGTAGTGCTATTCTCTAAAATACAATCTCATGTACGAGTCTCACTCAAGTGACTTTACTCACTTCGAAACCCAATCCACTTGACCTTGGTTTGGCATTCTGTAAAAATTCCAAGGCATTATCGAAGTGAAATGAACCAAGAGCTCACTTCACTTCCACAGTGCTCTGGAATGTTTACAGAATGCCAATGGATTAGAATTCGAAGTGGTGAAGTCACTTGAGTAAGACTCGCACATGAGTTTGTATTTCAGAGAATTGCACTACTGGAAGAGATAATTAAAATCGATGCGGTGGACGTGGTAAAAATTCACTATTGACATCTGGATACTGATAATTACATTTATTTAACTAATTTATCTTTGGCTATGATTAATTTGCACTACTTATAAATAACAGAGGTTCCTGTAGGAAAATACACCTTTAGAAGAATACTTTTAAAAGATCAAACTATCAATGAGACCCACTGAGACTGTCTATAATATTAGTAAAACTAGCTGTACCCGCGGCTCCGCTCGCGTGAACTACACAATTATTTACCGACACCGATCCCACGCCCACGCCCGCTCCCGCTCCCCCTCCCGATCCCGCTCGAATGACCGAAATGTGTTTCATTACTTATGCTTAGACCCCCAATTTTTTTTCCAATATTTTTAATGTACAGCCACGAAGTTTTATTTATTAGATAAATAGTACTAATAAAATAATAGTAGTAACAGTTATATTTAGTTTTAGAAATTTTATTTGATTTAGTTATTGTAACGCAATGAAATAATTTGTAATGTTGCAATATTTTAAGTAAGTAAAAGTCTAAATGTTTTGACATATTTATTTATTATTTATTCTTGTTTAATTTGTGTAAAATTTGATTGACCTACTGTAACGAAAGTTATTAATAAAGTATGTATATGTCTAATAGTAGTAGTATAACTGTGTCTTTAGTATTTATTCGTCAATTTGAACTTTCCCGCGCTATAATTCTGGGTAAATATACGTCTGCACTTACCCTAACAATGTTGGTGCAAATGACGGCCGCTCGGAGGATTGCGTTTCGTTTTCTTTGTTTTCCACAAACTAAACGAAACGCCGAAAATAGAAATCAGATCCCCTTCAAGTGGAGTAACTTGATGGCCATTTGCTTTGATATTGCGGGTAGATGTTTCAGCAGAGCGTCCAAATATCTTTGTGTAGATGTCGGTTAAGTGAAGATGACGGTTGCCGTCAAAGAAAGAAAATTAAGATAAAATTATAGGACCATGACGGAATTTATAAAGGCAAAAGTATTATTGCAGCCGAGAGTAAGTCGGACACAAGGATCGCAAATTAAATTATATTCCCGGGAAAATGTTTGTGCTGACCGTAAATTACTACGTCAGCTTGCCTTGATAAAATAAAAATAATATATTTTGGAGATGCTTAACCATTTATAGTAATGGTATCTACTTATTGTGGCTAAGCGTTACTTATTTAACTTAGTCTGAGAGGTTAACTATAAATTAAGATTGTTAAATAAAACAGAATGAAGGTGTGTATCTGACTTTTGTCTACAAAAGTAGTATTAATTACTAAACAATTAAAAATATATATATCTAGGTATATAAAGTACTCTTGGACATGTCACCACATAAATTAATGTTAATTGTATTATATTATAAATGAATAAAAACCATGTCAATACAATTTCAAAAAGAGTAAAATCAATTTAAAAAAAAAACAAAAGTTGTAGACACAAATGTCAACAGAAAAATTAATAACAATAAAATAAAAAAGTTAAGATGTTTTGTTCTTGTCAAAACAATAAATAATAAATTATTACTACTGTATATATACCTGACATAGCGGAGCTGGTTGACGGTAACGACCGACCATAGATTAAAATAGTATTATAATGGGAACAACTGACGAGCGCGGGGTCCGCCGTTCGCCCTGTGGTTCTGAGTTGTTGACCATGCATATCTACATGTCATGTACAGTGGGTATTAGGTTGCTTATATTTCTGCCTGTACTTATAGTTAGAAAGTGCTGGCTGGCTGTTTATTAAGTGCTGTGGATTTTGTGAAAATAAATAAAATAAAATAAAGAAAGAAATCTTGGTCATTTAAAAAACTATCTAGAATTAAAACAAAAATAATGAGGATTTTCAGGTAGGCACTCAAAGGTCTCTGTCGTAAATTAATATTTGCGATGAGTGGCGACGTAATGTCCTGTAAATAATGAAATGTTTCATTTAAATGTTGCAGAATGTAAAATAAATAAAATGTGCAGAAATGAAATTGAAATTCCGTGAAAGTGATAGGAGTATACGACGGATAAAAATGCACTGCATCGTCTATTTCCATTTCAATATTGCATTCCGAAGGCTCTCGCCCCAACCAGGAATCAGCCAATATTGAATTGAAGCACAATACTACCGAGTGAACTTAGGAAATAAATAGGTACACTTCTCTCCGAGCACAACGAAATAAACACAAACCTCACAATCCAATATCTATGTAGTGGCGAAGTTTAATTAATGCTGTTGTACGGTACGATCGAAGAACGATAAAAACTTCACAAACAACCACGTCTTTAAAAAGGACGCCGCATGACGACATTGTTTTCCCTTATCAAAGAAAATAGTAATCCCTTTTCCTTACCTACTTTTTTTGTAAAGCTTAACAATCAATCTTCTTAAGCCTGTGTAGAGCTCTCTCTGTGGGCACAGATAATTACTCTTTCAGCCTCACAATACCATGTCGACGTTGTTAAATTGGAAAAAAAGTAATATATTTTGCCTTTGTGCAGTCTTTTTATTCTCTGGAGGAGATGCTAAGACACTTATTGCTTAATATCTTATTGTTATGTTTGTGTTAAAGTGCCGTAGCCTAAACCATTAAAAAACAGGGGATTCCACTAGTTTATCCTAACCTGAGACCCCCCTTTTTATAAATCATCAGCCAATAATTACATGTAATATCTAATTGACATTTTCTAGGTTTTTGGAGTCGCTGAATTGGAATTTCACATTTCATAACATGGAATCCAAAAGGTCGCTGAAGTTTAAAGCACAGACGATTTGCCCTTGCGATATTGCCAAAAAGGGGTCAAACGGGTTTTCTAGGATTCTATGACTGATGAACTCTAAGTTTTTAATTGGCAAAGAAACTAGTAATTTTCATAGAATTATATCAAACCAGCTTCACCCCTCTTTTGTTTTTTTTTTCTATATAAAAGGTTGCCAAAATACTTTACGGTCTTTCTAGCTAACAGGGCAGCGATGAATAAACTTACCCATGTAATACCAACCTACCCATCTTGTACATAACAAGATAATTATGAAAAAGAACAGTTGATACAGTAATACAAAAAATATAGGTACTATGTTAAGATATTTTTAAACATACTCAAGGGACACTTAGAGATCCCTAAGTGGGATAAGTCCGCCTTTGTATACAGGTTTTACCGTTTTAATTTGTCGATATTCTTTATGTTAGATACTCGTACATACTAAAGCGAGATTATGAACAAATCTAAAACTTATCTTAAAGAAAGTACCTATACGTTAAAGAAGGTAAGTGTGTCCTTATTGTCTTAAGATCGATAAGTATATACCTATGTCCACATATTAAACTTATATACACTACCCATATAAGTTCACCTTGTACAGAGATCCAGTAAAAGCAAGGTTCCGTACAGTCGTTAAAATTTTACGTGGCCCTATACGGCAGTTAACGAGCGAACACCGCACGTCTGCAGAACCATTATAAAACGGAACCCTAACGCTTTTGTTATTGTTCTAATGCTCATTTAGAATGTAGAAAAGTAGACAAAAATGGCTGACAATTTGGAGTCATCTCATTAGCTGTCATTGATTTATGTTATGATGATTATAATCGACGATATAATGTATGACGACAGAGAGCAACAAAATGAGTGAATATGAGTATAGTTATAGTGAGTATAGTTTACGAGCCAAAATGTTGTATAGTACAATTTGCATCCAAAGAAGGTATATGTACACCGCTTTCTCTTTGTTGTCTCTTTTTACTAGTTAGAAATTATTTGTAGGCTGTAGAGCCACATTCCGAATTAAAGCTAATAACACCTTATTCAATGTGATAAAGATACTAAACATATAGACCGACCAGTGTAATAGAGATTGAGGTAAGGCCTGATCCGATCTATCGTTACGTCATCGTAAATGTTTCTAAGATGTAGCTATGTGCCCAGGCAAAATGAACAAAGTCTAAATAAGCTTGTCACTGGGAGTTCCCAGATGATATGTAAATAATTGACTGTTACATTCAGTAAGCGACCGTAACTTTACAAGCTTTTTTATTATTCTTACATGCACGTTCCTGCATTGTACAGATACCACAACGAACTGTAAGTTCTGCCTTTATGACTTACAAGCAATGTTTATCCCCCATAAGTATCCATTTTATTTCTACGCCACATTTCAGAAAATCTTCTGGGTCAAACTACTTACCTACTTCATTTTACGATTTGCGATACACCACAGAGACATAATCCGTAGATACTTTACCATTTATGATTGTTATTAAAACTAGATTGTAGTACCTATATATACCTCATACTATGAAGCAATATAATTTGTCGCACCTCATAAGTTATCTCAAAGTTTTTTCCTTCACGATTAATACTAATTGGTTATTAAATTAGATAACAGATGATTTTAAAATGTGCATTTGTCATCTAAGTTAATAACCAATTAGTGTCAATCATGAAGGTAAAAACTTTGAGGTGACTTATGTGGTGCGAAAAATTATTTTGCTTCATGGAATGAGGTGTAAGTAATATATAATCTTGGATTGAAGTCAACCATTACTTTCATCAACACCAGAATGTATATTTCTATCGCTTCTAGTTAGCCCTACATTGTTCATTCCTCGGTCCAATTTTTTATTTGTAATTTAATAATTAGCAAAAAAAGAAGTCCACCCATTGTCATAAAAAATATGATAATGAGTGGACGGGACATTATGATTATGAATTTATGACTATTATGAAAGATAATTATTTGGAAACACCAAATGTACCTTAGTGATTATTATACTTAAGTAGGTGCATACCTACGTATTGCAATAGCTGTGGCTAGTTCCAGTCAAAACGCAGCAAGGTCTGTCCTCAGTTCGCCTGTATGTATATGTTTTATTAAATACTAGCTGTGCCCGCGGCTCCGCTCGCGTGGACTACAGGATCCGCTCCCATTCCCACTTCCGCTCCCTATCCCACTTCCACTCAGACTATAAATCCAGGTCCAGGTCCAGGTCCAGGTCCAGGTCCAGGTCCAGGTCCAGGTCCAGGTCCAGGTCCAGGTCCAGGTCCAGGTCCAGGTCCAGGTCCAGGTCCAGGTCCAGGTCCAGGTCCAGGTCCAGGTCCAGGTCCAGGTCCAGGTCCAGGTCCAGGTCCAGGTCCAGGTCCAGGTCCAGGTCCAGGTCCAGGTCCAGGTCCAGGTCCAGGTCCAGGTCCAGGTCCAGGTCCAGGTCCAGGTCCAGGTCCAGGTCCAGGTCCAGGTCCAGGTCCAGGTCCAGGTCCAGGTCCAGGTCCAGGTCCAGGTCCAGGTCCAGGTCCAGGTCCAGGTCCAGGTCCAGGTCCAGATCCAGGTCCAGGTCCAGGTCCAGGTCCAGGTCCAGGTCCAGGTCCAGGTCCAGGTCCAGGTCTAGGTCCTGGTCCAGGTCCAGGTCCAGGTTCAGGTTCAGGTTCAGGTTCAGGTTCAGGTTCAGGTTCAGGTCCAGGTCCAGGTCCAGGTCCAGGTCCGTGTCCGGGTCCGGGTCCGGGTCCGGGTCCAGGTCTAGCTAAAGTTCCGGCTCCAGATCCAGCTCCAGATACAGCTCTAGATCTAGATCCAGCTCCAGCTCCAGATTTTTCATCGTAATCAACTAACTCAGTCAAAAGTTATGCGAATTTATAGTTTTCAAAATCTCACATTACATTGATACGATACCCGCTCCCGCTACCGCTCACGAATTCAATCGAGCATTTACACCCTACACTCAGTTTTCGGAAACTATAAATTCGCATAACTTTTGAATGACTGCACCGATTGCAATGAAATAAAGCCTATATGTTACACCAAATTAAGCCCCATGTTTCTGTGAGAAGTCCATCAAAGTCCGATCAGTAGTTTTTAAGTGATGCGTGCACAAACTCACAGACAAACAGACAAACAGACAAACAGATAAACAGACAAACAGACAAACAGACAAAAATTTCAAAAATGATCGAAATGTGTTCTGTTGCTTATCCTTAGACCCCCCAATTTTTTTTTTTGCAAATATCTTCAATGTACAGACACGCGATGTTTACGATTTTATTTATAAGATAAAGTACTAGCAGACTCGGCAAATTTCGTACCGCCTAACGTCGTGTTAACTTTTAGCCAAACTTAAGTATTTTCTATATATTTCAATATCTTTCTAGATTTGAATATGCTTTTTCCGACTGTTTCACATTGAATGTCTACTCTATAATATCTAGTATCGGTCTAGCGGTTCTTGAATTATAAATGGTGTAACTTTGTTTTATTTATTTAGATGAAGGAGAAATAATGCAACAAAAGGCTTCAGGTTTCTACGAGTATTTAACTTAACACACTATGAGGCTTGTAATCTCAGAGACAAACTCATTTGGAAGCCTGCCATCCCAGTTGCCATACCTATTTCCTGCGACAGCTTGGTATGACGCCACCAAAACTGTTAGGTATGCAGGCAATGACCCCTGAAAAGCAGCAATTTTCCTAAACGTCGTATTCTCGAGATACAATTTTAGTGTCAAATAACATAATTATGTAAATAAGATGTTTTAAAATAAGACTTCATTTTTGTTCCAGGAATATCTCTGAAACTTATTTAGGAATCATAAATGAAATAACAGGGAAATGAGAAATGTAACTTTTTCTTTTGTATTTCTTGTGACATAACTTCTGACAACCATTAATTATGCAGATAGAACTTGTAAATAAAAAGATTTTATTTATTGATCGATTACACATACAGTGCCGTATGGTTTCTGGCTTAGAATGGCCTAATCTCCAATCTCCCCGTGGGTGTCGTCAAGGCGACTAGAGGATTACACCAGGGACGGGCAGAAGCGTTCTCCTGTGTATATTAAGATTATTACTGCGATTACCAATTCGCCTGCCAATTGTGGTGATTATGGCAAATCTCCCAATAGACAGCCCACCAAATGGGCGGGTGAATCTACGAGCGTTTCAACCGCCGTCATTATCCTCACCACCCAAAGTTGATGAAAAAGAACATACTTAATTAAATATTTCACCGGTGCAGAATCTGTGCACGGACCAGAAACTTATTTTTTTAATAAAAACGATGAACTGGTGTGCGGTCTTCTACTTATGAAGGGGAGGATAATTACGGCGGTTGAAACGCTCGTAGATTCACCCACATTCTATTGGGGAGGTTTATGTTAAGCAGTGGACGTATTTCAGCTGATGATGATGAACGATCGCACTCATATAACCAATCATTGAGTAAGTAGTTTTATTAGATGAGAGAAATGATCGCAACCTCCGCGAAGTGTTGCTTTTCAGTCATCGCCAGCTGTCAATCAATCAATGGCGTTACCAACGTTAGTCTATTATACCGTGATACCGTCCAATCCGTGAACACAGTACCTAAGTCAAAATCATCCTAGCTAAATGCCAAGGAAATTGCGTGTACTTACTGCATTTATGGACTAGGATGGTTTGAGTTGCGTTTATGTTTTGTACCAGTATTTTCACGGAGTTGAAATAATCCAGTAGTTCCCTTATGTGGACTGTATAGATCAATTTCCCGATTTTGCCCTTGTTTATTTTCCATTTGACTGTTTATCCAAATCACAGAATAAGTACAAGTGTCCAAATTATTATGTTAATATTAGTACATTTTCCCTATAGACTATTTCCACGCAAAAATTCTTAGTCGCGTTATTCGTAGAAGTGATGATTCTCCTTTAAATTGCTTTTCCCCTACATATTTTCTGTAATTTGTGTGCAGTAAAGTATATTCATTCATTCATTTTCCCAAATTACCTTCAATGTAATATTTTCGCAATTAACTTGCATGTTGAATGTCTGAAGTGTAGGCCATTGCAATATTAGGTCAAGACGACAAAAGATGGTGATTGCATATTAATTCCTAAATAAAAGAAGAATTAACCTCAAATAATGATAATATTAATGGCGAGGTCGGACTGGGGGATTATGAATAAATAATTGCGCCATTAGCCTTTCTTCGGAAGCATTTGTCTCAGGGGAAGGAATTCGCCGTCATTTATAATTTTCGGTTATCCTGGCGCCCTTAAGGAATTCATTTCGAGATATCAGTATCAACCATTTAATCTATTTGTAGCACGGTTTAATTAAGTAATACTAAATTTAAAACATATAAGGTAAATAACATATTCATAAATGAAGTAGGTTATAATTCATCCATTTTGTAGGTACATAAATTGTATAAATCAATGTTATAGCTTACTTAAAATAATATGCATAAAAGGGTCTAGCAGAGTAAGCAAGGAGTGGCCCGTGAGGGATTTGGTAATCATTATTGGGGTAATTCTCATTGTCACTCAATTTTCATGGTCACACAGTTATATTTCCTAAACAGTATAAGTTAAAAACATAACTTGTGGGTCGGAGGATAAAACATCTATTAGGTCACAAAATAAATAAAACTTGCCGTAATAGAAGCAAAAATAATATAAATAATTAACATGAACGATCAAAAACGGGGCCATTTTTCGTGTTCTCATCGTGTCACACTTCCCGTTGCAGTAAAACATTTGGTTACAGCTTTACCAAATTTCAGTGTATTTGTATGTTATATATACTAAAGTCATCGTAATTATATACACTTTACATACATTGGTGTAAAAAAAAACTTTTCGTCATTATTTTGAATTGGAAACACAATATGTGTCGGTCACACGATTTTAGGTACTTAAGATTTGAGTAGTAATAAAGGCTTGCTGTTGAATACAACAGCAGCAACTAATCACAGAGTTCGATTCGGTCATCGTCAGTCGTGTTCCTGCATCGCAGAAGTGGGACGAGCGACTCATCGTTCCTTGAGTAAAAAATATTGGTAAGTTTATATTTATTCGTAAGTGTAAATAATTCGATCACTTGCGTGGACAACATACTTGTGCATTGTATTTTAGTAATTGAAATTAAAGTTAGCTCATCGAAACTCCAAAATGTTCGAGATATTTATGTAGTATTTGATTTAAAACGATACACCGAAACTTTGAAGGAATTTATAAAAAAGGGATATTTTCGTCACCTTTGTGGCATCACCTTCGTGGCGTTTTATCCACGAAGGTGAATTTTTGCCACGAAAGTGATTTTTTGCATTGTTTTATTTCGAAATATAGCGATTGGTGTATAGGTACGTATTTACAAAATCAACTAGTTTGATGTGGTAAATAAAGTTTTGAATATATAAGTATAAGTAAGTATATTTACATGATACATTAACAAGTACACTATTAATAGATAACTAATTAAACATGAAGTATGGGTAGATACTAATTAAAGTAAGTAAGTAAGTATATTAACGTTGTTTTTAGGGTTTCGAACCAAGATGGTAAAAATGAACCCTCAACACCAACGTAGCTTCTGGTCTGATGATGATCCAGATTCGAGTTACAATATGTTTTATTTACTAGCCACTTCAGCTTGCTAATCCTTTCGGCTATGTCGGTGACTTTCGTTCTTCGTCGGATCTCCTCGTTACAAATCATATCCTTCAAAGAAACCCCGAGCATAGCCCTCTCCATAGCTCGCTGAGCGACTTGGAACCTGTGGATCAGGCCCACCGTCAGTGTCCACGTTTCTGCAGCATAGGTCATGACAGGCAGGTCGCACTGATTAAAGACTTTTGTCTTTAAACATTGTGGAATAGGCGATTCATCATTAGGAAAAGTTTATATTACAACTAATTAGGTTAAGTTTTTGATTATTTTTTATCACCGGAGACTGATTATTTGTGAATGTCACAAATTACCAGTGATATTACAATTAAAGTATATTCAAATTATACACAATTGTTATAAGTTTAGATACATTATTTCAGTTTTTTGTTACTATGTAAATATGTTATCACATGTATAAAGAAGGTATTTTAGAGTAAAACTATCCTCCGAAATATAAGTACCTGATTAATAAATCCACAGTAAAGTTTCTATTTGTTTCCTACGTTAATAATGTTCTATAATAAGAACTTTTCACTAAAATTATGTAGTTTTAATTGACATAGCATATCAGTTATATTAAGAACCTACTTCGTAGGATGACCGAACCTAGGACCGAACTGGTAATTCTCTCTTTGATTGGGTATTGAATATCATGTATTTGCCTGTTTAATTATGAAAATAAGATTAAGTTGTTATTTCATGAACATTTAGTCTCATAACCAGTAGTCAATTCTGAGAAAATAATGGCTGTAAAGTTACTGAGTCACTTTCATGGATCATCGCGTCACTTTCGTGGCATCTAGAACTTCAAAACATTATTACTTCTAACCGAGACTCACGATTTGATTAATTGACTTATAAATTTACTAGTATTATCAAGCGCTATTAGATTTTTTATAAAAATAGTTTATATAAGCAAAAAATAGAATTTACCACGAAGGTGAGAATCGTGGCGATGAGAATTAGCCATTGATGGAGTATTGCAACACGATATGCGTAGTATCAGACATCAATCTTCGTCTGCTTTTCAATTATACACGATAATGGTACGTTGTATTGTTAAGTATTCTATGATAATGGCATCAAAGCTAATAACTTTTAAAACTGTTATTTTTGCTAAACCACGGAGAAATTGACGCTCGATGCGCGCACGCATAACATAGCAGGTAAATATATTTTTATTCGCATCACCCTGTCATATAATAAAAAATTTTAAAAACATGTCTTTTCTTTTTTTTAAAGAACATATCAGTATATAATCTAACCACTTTCGTTGAATTCATTTTAACAATTATGTAGAATGCATTTATCTTTCATTATAAAATGCAAAAAAATAGGCAAGTAAGTATTAGAAGGTATTAAGTATAGGATTAACACTTAGCTTATATACTACTTTAGTCTGAGGATTCACACCTATTACAATGACATTTAAATTAATATATAGATTCATCACTCCTTTTTCCAACACGCCAGATTTTTTCCCAAAGAGTGATAATTTTATCGTAAGGTAATTAAAACTAAGCAACTACCAATACTTAAATAACCAGTTTGCAAATTTTCCGTCTAAAATTTGTAAAATAATACCTCAAGGACCAGTAGTTACCTACAGACGCAAACTTTCCTGACTTTGATGTATTATACTTCGCTCCGAAGTCGTGTCGTATTGAGAATTTAAGAAATTTTCAAGTTACACGTTTCGCTGATCTCCGATAAGATGATGAATTGGATTGAAAACATGTCAGCTTAAACAGATTGAAACTTATCGGCATCTCCTGAAAACGATTAAAGATTTTTATTTCAATACATAATTGAATCATAGCAACATCTTAAATATTGTTTATTTATTTCATCGTTCTTGACATGTGTGGCTGGCTTTAAATAGGACTTGGAAAACTAGGTATAGCATTAGTATAAACTTTAGAGTAATAAGATAAATGATAATTCACATTATAATATATCTTCTACCCTTCTGGGACCGAGGCGTGAGCATTATGTACGTATGTACCTATGTAATATGTCTTCTTGGTCTTAGAATGGTCAAAGAACTTAAGTATTTAATTTATATATCTTTATGTAGTTGTTAAAAACTGAAAGAAACTATAACTCACTGCTTGCAGATTGTTAG
Organism: Esperia sulphurella; assembly: GCA_947086405.1. NCBI lineage: Eukaryota > Metazoa > Arthropoda > Insecta > Lepidoptera > Oecophoridae > Esperia > Esperia sulphurella. The sequence continues at coordinate 12,604,625 of OX352264.1, forward strand.
CATCACAAGTCGGAGTTACTCTAAGGGAGAGGATCCGAAATGAGGTGATCCGCCAGAGAACTAAAGTCTCCGACATAGCTCAAAAAGTACGTTGATGTGGCAGTGCACTGCTGGTCACATCAGTCGAAGAACCGTTGGGGTAAATGAGTTCTCGAGTGGAGACCGCGACTCTGGCTAGATGGAGCGACGATCTGCTTAAGATGGTTGGCAGTGACTGGATGAGAAGAGCTGAGGATCGGGTTCTTTGGCAGAGCAGTGTATATTGCAGGCTGTTGATAATGATGATGACAAATCAGTCGTCGAACTGCCAGCGTCATGTTGACGTAATCATTTCCCACGGAGTTAGAATAAAGTAGTAAGTCAGTTCATCTCGGCTTCCAAAAATCGAGTGACGACGAGAAAATAAGTCGTTGACGCAGCTATTTCTGCTGTCGATAGACGTTTTCGATTGAGTTGTTCGACAATGGTGTGGAGTCGGTAATGACGAGCCATCAATCTCCGCCCCAGCCGAAATATGTCTTCGAAAATGTAACCAAGAACAACGGCTCCTGTTGCAAACAATTTACTTTTTACAGTAATAAACAGATGAAGTTCGCTAGTTTGGAAAGTTGCTTGATATAGATAGACATAGACAATAAAAAAAAAACGAAAAATGCCACTTGAGTTAAAATTTTGATATGGTCCGATCGCAGTCTAACTACCTACATGCTCAAATATATTGTTTTGTATGCATACATGTCCGGTTGTGAATCTGTGAGTTGAAATACGTCACGGTTGGCGCCATTCGTCATTGCCTCAAAGCTGGTATTACTCAACTATATATATTTATTCCGTTTACTCAGACTTTCGTGCAAGCCCTTTTCTGACATCGAATATTTATGTAAAATTCACATATTGAAATTTATGACATGAAAACGGAAGAGATTTGCATTGAACCTTAATTTTGTTTGAGCTATTTTTATTTGTAAAGGTGCCATTGTAAATATGAATCTATATTAAATCTGATCTGACTGAGTTTAACTATAGCTACAAGAAAGACCAATTTTACCACGTAGGAAAAAAGAAACCGCCTCATAGACGCGCCCAACAACACATTTACCTTCATTAATTTTACTCACAAAAGCTTCTAAAAGCGCACAAGCGCGCCCATTACAAGCGAGTAACTAATGGGTAACTGATATGCGGGGGCAGTTGAACAGGGAGTTGCCATGCTTTACGTATGACTCATTCATTACTATTATAATATATACATGCATATATATACATGGCCGCGGGGTGAGAAGTCTAGTCCTTTATAATATAAGTAATAAGATAAATAAGTATATTGTTGTACATATTTTTCTTAAATATGTACTATTTATTTTCGATCGGGACCAGTTTAGAGACATAACAATCGCGGAACCCGGACTTTTAGACTCTTCTAAGTATTACGAGTATATTATTTGTTTTATATCAAAGTTGAGTTTTTTCACCTATGTAATCGAACTTCGACAAACGTTCAAACTACAGCGATATATCTCGTTCACGTCTCAGGTGGCCGTCCACAACTCCAACTATTTGTACACGATAAAAAACGGTTTCGCAACTTAAATAGCTTTTCCGTCCCCTGTCGCAAGTTAAACGAGGTTATTTTACACAATCTCGCGCGGGAACAACCTTACTTGTTACTTAAAAACTTTTGTACAGTTGAAAAGTAAAATGGATTTTGAATATCAATTTCTGAATGGCTATTTGACGTTTCGACAATTTGAAGCCATTCAGGGAGCCGACACTTCGTTGGCGAGATAATTTATTGCCATTAAAACCACATATAAAAGGTTATGTTTTCAATGACAATTCATCTGAGTATACTGGTAACTACCAAGGTAGGTATGTTGAGCATGTTAATAAGTTAGATAACAAAATCGATTACTTAGAGGATTTAAATCAGTCTTTCAGATTTACATAAATCTGAGATTAAAAACATCTCGCCCACGCCATGATTGAGTTCTATTAAGGCTTTTAGTAGATAGAACATAGTAATTTTAGGAAATTAGTTCGTTATTCAAAGAACAGTAACTTTTGACGTTGATTGTCCCTAATTTTCAAGGGAGGCATTGTTGTAAGTTTTCTGGTTTATTTACAGGCACTCTTGTTTATTTTTTGTATTAAAAAATAACGTATCAGACTTTTGTATATGCATTTCATGACAGAATAATAGCATTGAAGAATAAATAGGCTTACTCGTATATCACATTAACGACGACAAATCATCGATTTCTGGTTATTGGTACAAAACATCAAGCTATTTTTCTCTATGAACTGGAAAAATAGACATAAATAGGTATTTTAAAACGTATTATTAAAAGAATAAAGCCTATAATAAATAATTCGCCAGAGAGTCGAGATTTCGCTAAATGTTCATGTACAAAATACTGGCCATAAAAACATGTTACTTAATTTATTCTTTTTTTTGGCTTATTTAATTTACTTAATATTTCGCATATTATGTATGGCAGTCCAACTTAACACTTTAGGGGACTGTCAGACCATAAAGATCTTATTTGCTTTTCGCTTATCGCTCATTGCTTCGGTTCAAAGTTGCTGGTTTTACGTACCGGGATAGATGGCGCTATACATACAATAATTTGCTGCGAGGAGTATCAATAGCTCGGATGGTAGAGCGTGACTCAGGATAGGTCAGTCGTAGGTTCAAGTTCTCCTCGCCTGTTCTCTATCGTTTTTAAATGTATGATAAACAATGGCCTCATATGTTATACATTCAAAATACAACCTTTCGAATTTACGTTGTTCATCCTAACGTGCAGTTTTAGTAATCGGGGTTCTGGATGTGATGTTTAAAATTAAAAAACCGTCATACACAATCCCGCCCCACGTCTTGTGATTAGTCATGAGTAAAGTTAATAAAGTTAAACCTCCCTTTTACGCGTACCCCGCGACAGGGCTGTGAGTTCACAGTTTTCAAACAATGACATCACTTAAAAACTCCCTAATCCACCACAACCGGTCCTCCGCCTTCCTCATTTAGCTGCTTCCTCATATCTGTTTTATATTTTCGGTCCGTCGGTCGTAATAGCTTTTAGACGGATTATATTTCTTTCAGCGATATAAGTACAAAATGTCGCAGATAATATAAAAAAATTGAGTTCTACTCGTAGACTAATAAATAAATCCCGATTCAAAACAGACAACATTAGATTCTAAGAAGTCATGTAATAAGACGATAAATACGAGTACGTTAGGAGGACTTAGGCGTCAATACCTAAAGGTAATCAACTTGGACGAATACCTAAATACAAACCCAATAAATGAGTCATTTGGTGGCCTCACTGAAAATCAGCACTGCAGCTCTTGCTACAGCATAAGCTGAGCTGGGGACCCTTTTGGCGTCACACTACAACACCGTGTCATTTTTTTCTGTTTTGTTTTAACGGTTATGTAATTTGTTTTTTTTTTTTCATATTTATGTCGTAAATTTTTATTCCTGTGTTGTATTTGTGTTCGCTAAATAAAGTCTTTCTATTCTATTCTAATAAAGATCGTTATAGACCATAAATTATAAAGCGTAACTCTACAAGTAAGTTAATGAAATGAATTCATGAGTAGGTAAATGGAAGGTATGTTAGGACAGGACCATACATTACAATAGTTGCCAACCCTACAAACTTCAAACGCCCCTGGTTAATTTAACACTGAACTCTGTAAACTTCCACTCACATGCGAAATATAATTTTAAATTTTCAGCCTCATGTTAAGGCGGCTTTAATGTTACTTACAACTTTTCATAATTCCGCCAAAATTCCTTTTCAAACCCTCTTAAAGTTTAGCGGTAACAACAACGCTACAAAGACTGATATTTTGAGTCAACAACAACAGTCCTTTGATAGGCCTTACCTCTCCCAAAATATGGGAGGTTGATATTCTAATCACTACGCTGCTAGGCAGGTGGAGATCCCCTCTGACCACGTGCTAAGATGTCTAGCCCGACCGATCAGACGACGTGATCTTCTTTTTCTTGTTATTTTATCCGATTAAGAAATCTAACTGTGAGATAGGCGTGGATCCCAGCTCTCAAAAAAGGATATGATCATGGCCACATGAAAATTGGCCAAGTGCGAGTTGACTCGCTCACGATCGATACATTGCATTCCTATACAAATGAGACGTTTACAAAATGTATGACGCCCCGGTTAAGACCTTGTACAGTTTTATTTTATTTAGGCATTGGATATAACATCAGCCTATCGACCTCAATCAGGGTTGTGGGCATGCCCACTGTGCCCACAACGGTAGATACGCGCTTGCTATGAGAACTATCGTTTTCTTAGAACACATAATCCGCTCGATCGGATTACGTGCACTGCTAACCAATTGGGGGATTTGCCATAATCATCACGCTTGGCAGGTGTATTGGTAATGATCTTTATATACACATGAGAACACTGCTGCCCGTCCCCGGTGCAATCCCTTAGTCGGCTGGACTACACCGGACTGGGAAGATTTGGGGTGGCCCTATACTAAGCCGAGACCCACACGGGTGAGTTTCACCTTGAATGGTCAAAAATAAAGGATAAAGGTTTCTCCAGTCTGAGTTTTAGATAGAAGTAGATCATTACTAATAGTCAGCCCCCAAACAGCGAAAACATTCCAGATATTCGCGTCGCCGTTCACCGCGCATATAAATTGATTTATTATTGAAATCGGCCAAAAGTTCTCGGCTTTTGTTTCCATCTGCGGGTAAGTACGATTAATTTCGACTCGTCTCTCGCCGACGATACTTGATAATGGAATAATTACGAGACTTTCGTCTTGCTATTCGTCTTTCTCAACACTCACTATTCTCCTTAAGCGGCATAAACCGTTCATTATTTCGGGACAGGCCCTGGCCCAGACTATTATTTATATAGACTATTATAATAGGCTCTTGTCGAAATTGAACGTAGTAAGCACGAAGTTTGCATGTGTTAACTCATGCCAAGATAATTTCGATTGACGATTGATTGACTAACTGATTGATTGATTAATTGATATACAGCTTATGTACCGAAACTATTCAAATGTATTTTTAGGTTGACTTGCTTATACTACGTTTATAATCTACCTACTTTTAATCATTTGTATACGTTGTCTATAAAGCCAGACAAATATACTTACCTATAGAAAAATAGAAGTTTAGCAAAACTCTTCGTGGCATGAGTATATATTGCGGCACAAGACGACGAAACAATACGAAATACGACGTCCATAGACGTAGGAGCCACCGGTATGACGTCTATTGACGTACTATCCACGAGTGTTAAGCAAAAATTGCCACCAAGTTTCACAAAATCAATAAAGTCCGTATTAGTCTATAATTAAGGGCTTATCTATTTAATTTGGAATGTAAGTGAAACGTTGTAACGTCTGTAGTATCTAAAACTAATATGACTAAGTGGGCCTGCATGAAACTTGGCACAGAAAATAGGCCTGGATTCATGTCTACTCTATCTTGTGTGTTACATTTACAGTAGTTTTCCTAAGAGAAAGTAAAAAGGATTCAGCCAGACCGCTGGGTGAAACGCTACAATTAAGACTTTCCTCAAGAGTCTACTCTTATTCAGGGACATATAAAACCTTTATTTTCTTGCTGTCATCCCTTGTCAGGGACAAACCATTATATTGATATCATTAGGGCCGGCACTGAATTCGCTTGGGGAGAAGTATCTAAATATATATTGTCACATTTGACCACTTCTTGGATTCCAGTGCTCTTTGCCTTTTGATGAAAATTTGTTAAACTGGAAATTAATATTGCACTTGGGATAAATAGCTGCTCGTCTTTTAAAGCAAGAGGGCACTTAAGGCTTGTCAACAGCTGCGTCTCGCAGGCAGGGAGCTGCTTACTTTGGGTTCTCGAATGTAATCCGTTGATACGTTTGCTGAATAATTTAAGTGAATTGTTTGTAAATAGACTTTTATTAGTCGGTATGTTTGAAACATGTTTTTTACATACTATGGGTACCTATATGTTAATGTTTAGAAAGCTACCACACAACATTTATGAATGAACACTTAGACAAAGAAAAATCATGACCATTTTGCTCGAATTTTCAGAGTTCATGATAAGTTATGTTTAGAAAACCACTTGGAGTATATACAATTTAAACCCCACCTAATGTAACTGTTTTCATACCCACCTACATATTTATTTTATACGCACCGCTCTTGTCTTTGCCCTTCTCCCCCTGATAGAACGGACCGACAAGTAGCACAGTGCGCCTCGTGTCGCGTATTTTCTAATCCTAGTGAAATTATGGTAACCATATAAACGTTATAATATTTTTAATTCTTTTATTTATTTGTAATACCATTAGGTTAATACCTAAGGTAGTCCATTACAGGTAGCCATATTTGGCAATTTAAGAAATCTCTCTTAAACATTTAAATTTTATATGTAATTATCTTTTATACACAATATATATTTGTCACCTCTTAGCACTTATGTCTCGAAGTAATAAAATGCCTCTGTTCCAAAACCTGTGTGAACCTAATAGAACAGAGACGGCGACTCCTCCTGAAGCGGCAAGTACCTAGGAATAAGTGGTACTTAGACATCTACTCCCCTTAAACCCCTCTTTTTAGAATAATCATTTAGCCCAGCACCCTTCTTAAATAATATAATAGACTTACAGATAAATGCATTTTGACCTATACAAGAACTCTATATTTTACCGATGGACATATAAAACATTTAAACATATTGTTAGTATAAGTAAAATAGGTAATATTTATATTATATCTTATCTGTGTATATTATCGTGCTATAAAGAGTAATTGAATTGAATATTTGCACAACAAAATTGGCGATTGATTGATAAGGAATATTACTGAGATTCTTTCTTTTTCATGTGCATAATACTGACTAAATCAAGAAACAAAACAAAATTCGATAAGAAATTAGAATTTAAGAACAACAAACAAACGGTTGCGGGAGTCAGGCGAGCTCTGAAATATTGTTTAAAGATTTATGCAAATTCGAGTAAAAAGCGAAAAAGTTACAACAGGAATAAAAATGAAACTTTTCGAATAAAGTAAAACAGGTTATTCTTTTCGTTGTAAAAAACAAACTTTAAAGAATTAATTTTAATGCACTTAAGTACCCGGGCTCTGGCTGTGTTTGTAAACAGCTACTAGTGGTGGTAAATTCCCGAGAACATTCTCCTGGTCGAGAATTTATGAGAACTTAAAAGTGAAGCCAATTTTACCTATGACTACCAATGTAACTTATAGGTGATTTTATGTGACATATTTAAATGTATCTGCGTAAATGAAATATTCCTGGTGATCCATGATTATATAAACACATACCACATAAACTTACATAAACACCTGTAAATTGCAGTAGTGTAGGGAAAAGTAGCCTCACTTTTTAAGTTGTCATAAATTCTCGGCCAGGAGAATGTTCTCGGGAATGCACCATCTCTAACAGCTACTAACAAAGATTTTTTTCTTGCTTTGTAATCGAGTTGCGGAACAAAAATGATTTCTTCGCGGTCTTTTCTTTCGCTTTAATTAGTTACGATCGAAGAATTTATAATGTCTTCGTTTGTAACAGAGTTACGTACAAAGAATTTACGGATCTTCAACTTTTACTTATTAATAGTGGGGTATATTATGGTCACATCTGTCGTAGAACCAACGTTCGTTGGAGCATATGAAATCTAATTCTGTACCTCTAGTCAAAAATGATCTAACTTAGAAAATGCTCAATTTTCAAGAGACTAAATAAATGATTTTTAATAATTTTCTTATTTATGTCTTCGAAACTGGTCAGTGTTCTTTCATATTCATGTTAAATCCTATAAAAAAACCATTTAATCGTTTCAACTAGAAGATCGACGTTATAAGTTAGAAAGAGAAGCACCTATGTTGCTGACGTATAACGTTATCCTTCTCTCGATCGCGCCCTGTGCAGCAGCCAGCTCTACAATTATTTACTCACACACACACAAACGTGTACGGACAGGCTGGTTCCTGCAGAGTTCGCTTGTATATATGGAGTGTCGGTGGTGTGAGGCACTCAAAGAAGGAAAAGGACACAGTTGCGCATTACATTTATCGCCAAGTATTTGGCAGGTGCTTTGAATTTGTTTTGCCCAAAACCTTTATTCCGAGATTGTTCATTGTTCCCTCGAGTTACAAAAAGTTCTGTATAAATAATATTGACGTTTACTTTGGAATTTGTTGTATTGACTTTGGATTTGGCATGCAATCATAATTAAAGTTATACCTGATGCTCAGTAGGCATTTATGAAGAGAGAGAGACATTGGTTTTTTCCCGTGTCAGTGGGTGCTACTTAGTGACTAACTATACCTATATTTATATAAATATCTACAGCTTGTAATATAAAAATCGTGCTAACTTCAAGCTTAGAGCAGACGACAGATCTTTTGTCAGCGAAAATAGACATCACTTGCTGTTGCCCGCGACCTCGTCCGCGTGGATAACTTAACATCACAAATTATTATGTATTATCTGTAGGAATGAAATGTTTTTTCGGGATAAAAACTATCCTATGTCGTAATTCCAGGACCAAACCTATATGTGTGCCAAGATTCATTCCGATCCGTCTAGTGGTTGAAGCGTGATGGAGTAACAAAAATCCAAACAACAAAATATCCAAACGTTCGCCTTTATAATATTAGTGAGATGAAACTCTACATGCGGCGTACAAAAAATCCGTTTTAAGAATAAACAATAAAAATGTCGGCTACGGATTAACTTCAAACATTTTTCTAGTCTGCGTTAAGCCTATAGAAATGGTTCACAACGACGCATTCTTTAGCCACACCCCGTCACTTCATACAAGCGAACAAATTTAATCACCTACTACTACTACAGGCGCACTAGCCTGTCCGTACACGTTTTTGAGTGCGCGAGACTATCGAGAAAGTGACAACGTTATACGTCAACACTCTGCTTCTCTTTCGCACTACGCGCCGTGATTTATTTTGCGACGTTAAACTGGCAGGGAGGTGAGTGTCGCTTTTTTACGTAGTAACAGTATTCTCTGGTTTAGCTACAAGGAGCTGCTACGGCGTAGCATGCGTAGCACTGCGTTGCTTCCATCTACATTGAAAAAAAGCGGCCAAGTGCGAGTCGGACTCACCCATGAAGGGTTCCGTAGCAGCAAGTAACATAATATAAAAGTTATAGTAGTTCGTTGTAACTTTGATCGATGTTTTAATAATAGTATTGTGGTTTACGATTTATGACGTATTAAAAAAAACTACTTACTGGATCTCGTTCAAACCAGTTTTAAGTGGAAGTTTGCATGGCAATGTACATCATATATTTTTTTTAGTTTTATCATTCTCTTATTTTAGAACTTACAGGGGGGGGGGGGGGACGCACATTTTACAACTTTGGAAGTGTCTCTCGCGCAAACTATTCAGTTTAGAAAAAAATGATATTAGAAACCTTAATATCATTTTTGAAGACCTATCTATGGATACCCCACACGTATGGGTTTGATGAAAAAAAAATTTTTTTGAGTTTCAGTTCTAAGTATGGGGAACCCCCAAAATTTTTGTTTTTTTTTCTATTTTTGTATCAAAATCTTAATGCGGTTCACAGAATACATCTACTTACCAAGTTTAAACAGTATAGTTCTTATAGTTTCGGAATAAAGTGGCTGTGACATACGGACGGACAGACAGACAGACAGACATGACGAATCCATAAGGGTTCCGTTTTTGCCGTTTGGCTACGGAACCCTAAAAAAGACGAACAAGCGCTATTATAGATCTGGCGCTTTGAAGGCAGTCAGTGAGACAGCACCCAAATCCAAATTCAGACACATTCATCCCCACATAATTACTTTTTAATGTACAGCCTTTTCTGGTCTTGTGGTACATCTTCCTAATTAACTTTTTGTCATTTACCACTATAACTCGCCGCTGAGATGTACGGTCGGTTCGCCTATAGATTTTAATATGTTCAGGGTTCAGTTTCTTCATTTTGAGGTTTTGAAATTTAGGGCAACAAAGGCCTAGAAACTTCCTTTGTTGCCCGTAGTACCTACCAATCCTACCACCAGTAGTAAATAAATAATAAATTCTACAAATTCTTATAAAACTTATTGCCTCAAGAATGTCGACTAGCTTTGATTGCAATTTTGTTTGTATACCCACAGTTATACGAATGAAGTCCCAAGTATTTTTTTGCGCAGTGTGCTATGCACATGGTCCACGAAATTAATATAGTTGTTTCGAAAGTAGATCATAATTTAAACAAAAGTTTGCTCGTTTCGTAGCTCGGAATGAAACAGAACTCAAATGACTGCCTTTTATTGCTGTAGTTACACTATAATTGTTTGTCTGCTATGAATGGATTTTCCATAAACATCACACTAAAAATCACTACGATGATAAAATAATATGAATCAAATAGGTAATTAAATTTTTTTTAATATTTTTATATTATATTTGATTTAAAAAAATGCTATGTCGATTTCATTATACAATAAAAAAACAAAAACAATGAATTAAAAATAATAATAATACTAAATCCTAGTCAGTCAAACAACCCGCCCAGAGTGGAAAGACCCGGCTGGAAGGTACCTATCACGCTGGCGGCGTTTCCACGCTGGATCGCCAGCGAGATGCGCTGCACCAGGTACGACTCCGCGCGGGGGTCACTGTGCCCTCCCTCACCTCACTCGCTGCCCCAAAGCATGTATAAAGGCCTTCGCCTCCGAGCCCCACACACCGTCGTCTCCACCGCCATCGGTACGAAGATGTACGTGGATTTTAGACCCGCGTACTTCAAATGTTTTTGTTTCGCCGCCCACTCCGCAGCCGACCCCGCCGTCCTTATGGTGTACCTCAGGTGAGAGGCAACAAATGTACTGACGCACATAGCGTCCCACAGGAGTGATCTGCCCCGCTCCCACTGCACAAGGGTCAGGGCGTCCGGCCTCTTCCCATCGTCACGGCTCAGACCTGGGGGCTCCGAGGTGCAAGGTATATTTGCAGACACCAGGGCGCGCCGCACCTGCCCGCGCATTTGAGACAGCTGAGCCCGTGGCGGCCACTAGCATCCACCGTGACTCCGCACTTGCACTGGTGCGGCTCGCACACTACACCCGAGCCTCATTCCGACAGCCACCCTTAGAGTATTGTTATCTAGTGGGTGCCCAGCTGAGGCGACGGCAGAGCGTGGAGCCACGCCCCTGATTCAAGTGCGCGACACCGCCATAATCTGTCGGCCCCCGCCGAAAGCTCCAGCAATTCCGCGAGCGTGGCCTTGGAGTACAATTCATCCCATCCTCTGTGAATCCCGGGGTTCTCCGGGAGCGTTTTTATATTTATTATTTTATTTAAGAACTTTATTGCACAGATTGTACAAAAGGCGAACATAATGCCAATATGGCATTCTCTTCCAGTTGAATACACACGGAGAAAAAATATTTCTAGAAAACTTTTACTACCACGACAGCGACTTATTGAGTTTATTTTCACCAGATTTTAATTAAAATTGGGTGTGGTGGCGTTCATTGGGGAAGGCTGTACTAAGGCATTACATAAAATACTGTCCAGCATGGACGTCTAAGTCCTGATATCATGAAATAAAAATCTGATCAAAAGAAACAAAAAGTTGTCATTTATATCTTTCGACTTGTAAGCACAACTGTTTGTATTATAAAGAATCCTAAATATGTAGTAAAAATAATTCTAGTTCAAGACACTTGAAAGTAATTCTTATCATTATCCAGTCTAATAAATAAAAACGTAAACTTCGCGTGTCTGTACATTGAAGATATTTTCAACAACAAAAAATGGAGGACGGGAGCGAGAGCTGGAGCTGGCAGTTGGGCAGGGTTGGAGAGTGAAGGGGCGGCGGAAGGGGAGGGGGAAAGGAATTGACACTAAGTAATTTTCAATTTTATTTAATTGTGTAGTCCACGAGAGCGGAGCCGCGGGATACAGCTAGTTAAGAATAAAATCAGGACTCTGTTTTATGGTAAGGTTTCCCAGAATTAGTTTATTCGAGAGTTGATCGATTCGTTTTCAGCTCCAATGCATTGATCGAGACTTTCAAAGTGTCGTGCAAATATTTAAGTTAAACTTTTGTAACCTTGTTACAGTTTTTTTTACTATATTTATTTGGAAAAGTATGAAATAAATTTCGCTTAAATTATTTATTAAAAGTATTAGAACAGTTTTATAGAAAATACATTTATGATCTATGAAACTTGTGCGTACATTTTGCGATTTAAAAAAAATTTACCGTCTAGAGGAGTCTAGAGTTTTCGAGCTAAGTTAGCGCCCAGCGCCTTACACATATTTATGAACGTAAAATACTATCCGAAAACAGGAAGAGGGGGGGGGGGGGGGGAGAGAAGGGGGTCTGTGACGTACCCTAGTATGGTTACATTCCCTAAGACGTTTTTCTTCAGCGTCTGAGAGTGGCGGTTATTATTATTGTCAGAATATAGTACAGACGTACACGCTCACTCGTGGAATATACAATATACAAAATTGCCAATAACTATTGAAAATACAATCTATCATACCGAGAGAATTTAATATCTTTCCATCTCTAGCTTATATTAATTGGAAAGGACTTCGTTTGTTGGTTTACTCGCGGTCTGATATACACAGAGCAAATAACAGCCCAGTGAAAACAGACAGCAATTTCGGGGATTTAGGTGGTTGTTTGATGCCCCCCGGCTAGATAGGACCAATATATATGGGCAGCGACAGTGACTGGATCCGAAAACAAAAGTTTGGTTTTAGGTTTTTTGACGTCCAGCAATGTTAGTTCTACAATAGAACAGAATGGGCAAAAATGTCCACGTATTGATGATTTTTTATATTTAAATTAGGATTGATACAAATCCTGTGGGATATTGCAATGTAAGGCTTTTCAGCATTCACTGTGTCACGTAGCCTCTTGTTGTGGATATGGATATGAGGTTCTCAGAACTGGATTTGGGCACGATTTTGATGTCTGCTTTCCCCCCCCTGAAAATTGTCAATATGATAGATTGTGGACTTTCTTAATTAATTTTCCAGAATCGTACTCGTGGCATGGCTAACATGGTACCATTTCCCCACTATAATGCGCATCGTCATTGCAAACACCTGCGCACGGCGGCGTATTGCCTCATCACTTCGTCACTACGACTAAACGCAGGTGCACGCTTGTATGAAAGACAGACTCGCCGCAGCGCAAGGACAGTATGGATACAGACGGTACGGTGTACGACCGCTTCTCCAAGATGTAATTACCTACTGATTAATCGAAGTGATATTAAAGTTGTAAAGCCTTAGTTTGAGTCTTATGACATCACGACCTTCCCCGAAACTGCCAAGCCGTTCTTGAATGTAACAAGGTCAACAAATCCGACACATATATTGGTATTTGATATGATAACAGGAACAACACTTGTTGGTTGTGTGAGAATGCAATAGATAGCATGATTTTATGCGTCAGAAATTAAATTGGCCCAGTGTACCTACCTTTCTACTAACGTTGATGGCGTATTTTTAATCTGGCAATATCTGCTGGGATCCCGCCCCATCAATCCCGCACTTTCTCGGAAATGACGCGGGATTTACATCACTAAGCACGTAAGCTAGGCACGTAAGAAGTGATGGGGCTTTTAGTTGCGTGTTTGTTCAGCTGGCATTTCTATCGGCTACAAGGGGCTTTGCTGAAATGCATAGACAGACACATTTTTATTGGGAACGTCGCAGTTGAGATTTACATGTGTGTTTTAAATTGTTCTTTATATTCCAGATCTACCAGAGGTTGCGGGGAGTATTGATGCTTTAAGCATCCCACTAATATTATAAATGTGAAAGTTTGGATATCTGGATGTTTGGATATTAGATGTTTGTTACTCAATCACGCTTCAACCACTGGACGGATCGTAATGACACTTGGCAAACTTATAGGTTTGGTCCTGGAATAAGATAGGATAGTTTTATCCCGAAAAAACATCCCTTTCCTACGGGAAATACATAATAATTTGTGATGTTAAGCTGTCCACGCGGACGAAGTCGCGGGCAACAGCTAGTTTGTACATGTATTCGAAAAAATATTTAACATTTTACAAAATTTGCAAAATTGTACTGATAAATATTTTATTTTATTATCTTTGCAGAGTTCTGTATTTGAAATATTGTGGTTGTAGAGAAATGATAGGATGAAAGGAGATGTCAGTATCAATCAAAATCTTTATCCCAAACCCTAAGGTTAAAGGTTACTTCAAACCAAAGTTTGTCTGGAATTAATACCGCCTAGAAGTACTAATGTAAGCTACTTTATTATTGTACTAGTTTTTTTTTGTGAAATAAAGAGTAATTGAATTAAATTGATGTTTATCACCGCCGCCAGGTGGATCGACGACCTGAAAAAGGTGGCCGGAAGCGGCTGGATGCGGAGGGCGGAGGACCGGGTGTGGTGGCGTCCATTGGGAAGGCCTTTGTCCAGCAGTGGACGTCTAAGGGCTATATGATGATGTTGATGTTTATTCAGATATCATATTCTATTCTTTGTTACAAGGTCAGCAAATATATCCACTGTAATTATGGTGACTACATTAAAAGCATCAGGATAAAATATATGAATGTGACTATTATTTGACTTTGAGGTCCTGACTACCCAAATTTCCGAAGTGCTGCCGCCAGAACTAGTCCCCTCCTGATTGCTTACAGGTCTGAATCATCAAATAAATCTACAGGGACAACAAATCTTGTGGTTACAGTATGAATAGTTAAGTTTTTTTATACTTGATCGGTTTACGCTTGATCTCAATCTCACCTACCTAGGGCTTAAGGTGGAGTACTCTTACCCAGAAGATGCCTAATCATTCTTCCTTTAAAAATATCCAAGTTGTACTTGTCCCGAAATGCCGAAGCTAGCAGGGAGTTCTATTCCTTAGCAGTTCGCATTATAAAAAAGGTAAAAAAAATTATAATACATAGTTTGGTTTAGTATTCGAGTTGGGGAAATTTCGCGGTCTCAATTTAAACTTGTATCACTACGACCATTTCTGGTCTATTATGATCGCCACCATATTATAGCTTTGCAGCAGTTAGAAACTGCACAATGCTTTTAGCACTGAGGTGTTTTACTTCTTTAGGGTGAAGTAAGTAGTTACCGAGGTGGGTATTTCTTTTACGCATCAGTGGGCCACAGTCGTACAGGAGTAATATAATATTCGAATTCGGGGGACTACACTACCTACACCCCCATAATGCTACCTCCAACACTTCTCCTGACTACTGACAGGTCTGTGTCAGCAAATAAATCCGAGAAAAATATCAAGTTAACAGTAGGAATATCAGGTACTTAAGAAAAAGTTAATAAATCATAAGATATTCGAATGCGGGGGACCAAACCGACCCCCAGACCCCCATAATACTACTCTCATCAGGTGCACTAGTCCTCTCCTGACTGCTGATAGGTCTCTGTCAGCAAATAAAACCTCACTAATTGAATACACAAAAGGTCAGCACTATTGGTAATTTATTTCGGATTGCGTTTTCGGGCGGAATTATTTTTGCGGTATTAACACATATTTGGTCGTGGTCATGATGTTTCATGATATATGATTATTATTTTAACTGGTTATCCTGTTTAATGTATTGTACAGTTTGTTCAGTACGGCATGTGGCTTAAATATACCTACTTATATTTAAATTATTAAAATGAGTATAAATTATCAGATATTTGTATTAAAAAGAGCCTCCTGTAAGCCTGAAGATGGTATCAACTACTGAGGAAGTTTTGTTGTAAAATGGTAAAACGAAATTACATTCCGATTGAGCTCAAAGTCAAAGTCAATCTCTTAGCTTTTTCTAAGTTTATCTCTTGCCTTCAATATATGGAATTAGAACACGTTAGGGGTGAAATTTGAAGGTTATCTTTCTTAGTACTTGTCTGATTCATTTGAGCAATCTCTATTTAAAATTACTAGTTTCTAGAACGATGAGAACTGTGTGTATGTAGCTGTAGATACTCAGTCAGGTAATACTTTATGTTGTTAATGTGTTATTGTTTATACCTAAGAGGTTAGTGACCGCTAGTAGATTATTTGGTCTTTTATAAAGTTGTTGCCTTGCCTTTTATAAA
Source organism: Esperia sulphurella (assembly GCA_947086405.1). Classification (NCBI taxonomy): domain Eukaryota; kingdom Metazoa; phylum Arthropoda; class Insecta; order Lepidoptera; family Oecophoridae; genus Esperia; species Esperia sulphurella. The sequence continues at coordinate 12,620,751 of OX352264.1, forward strand.
ACTGAATTTAAAATGCTTATGATAATGACCTAGGTATATAGGTATGTGAACGGGGAGTAGTTGGTTGTGCACTCGCCTCACGGAGGTCGTAGGTCCAAGCATGAGAACCTACGGATTATTTATAATAAATACTACAGGCTTTTCGGTGAAGGAAAACATCGCAACGTACGTGAAGTCCTCCGAATCCGTTTAGGGCACCGTTGGTGGACAGGAGTTTGGCACAAAAGAGTCATCAGGTCTTTCTGGCTCCCTAAGAAGCTAACATCTCCAATATAATAGTGAAAGATTGTGAAATGAAAATCCGTCTGCTAGTTTCCGAGATTATCTCATAGTGTAGATATTATGCTCTCACTCACATCATGAGCTCAACTTAATATACCTAGTGAAGCCTGAACTCCTTGTCACATGACGCGTTCTAATTTCATTAATTATGCACATGCATTCAGCGGCGTCCAAACATTGCAAGAATTTGCATCGCCCGACGAGGCATTGTCGTGCAAATTTCACAAATGAATTCCACTTGTGAAATCCAGTTGCGGGCGAGATTCGCTTAAGGATGTGGAAATTATAATCAAGCTCGCATAATGTGGCTGTATTAAAGGCACGTTTTAGTAGGTTATGAATGCATGTTTATACAATGTATACACTACTCTACATATATATGATGAGGGAATATGGACCAAAAATGTGACGGTTGGCATGGACCGCTGGGCGGGCGGCCGAGGAGCGGGCGGCTGCTCGAGCGCTGGGCGGGCCACTCAAGCGCTGGGCGGACAACATCACAAGGCGAATGGAATTCCTGGAGGAAGTCTACATCCGAAAAATAGGGGATTTATTATAACTACTAACTGACTACCTACCAATTATAATAACAATAAATAACTCACAATATTCTAAAGCGAACTGGAGATAACCCTCTTGAAAAATTCATAGATATGAAAGTCCCGTGACATTACGTATAACAATGACCATTATAATAATGGTGTAGGTTTAGGCGGTCGGGTAAAAATGTAGCCTTCGTGACGGACAGTGCCTACGTTTGCGTAGACCCGTACATCACTACATTTCACATTTGGAGCTTAGCCCACGAACCGTGAAGCGATTACGGTGAGCTGCAGAGATTTTCGCCATATAATTTTTACCTTTTTTCATTTTTGTTGCTGTTGGGTTTATTCTAATACTTATCTAGCGTTTCTAGTGGTGTCTAAAGTATGGGTTGTTGAAAAAAAACGGTGGTTAAACAAAACAAAGAGACGCCATGGCATTTCTTAGCTTTTTAATCACAAAAAACTCATTTTAAAAGGCCTTTAGAGCCTTATTTCTTAAAGTTGTTGTTGACGGGAGTAAGTGTTTTCATTTAAAAGATAATCATGCCAAATCTGACCGAAATCCAACTACCACTTTGTTGCTCGCCCAAACGGCACTAATTTTTCAATTATATTAAAAACGAAATTATTTTTTACAGATTGTTATCTAAATTAAATGTCGTAAAATGTATTACTAATATTTAAAAAATTACAAACATTCAAAATCTTGTTCCGCCAATGGTTTTGAGCAGTACATAATGTTTAGACAGTCATATAGCCACAGTTTCCCACAATAACAATAATCGTAAAAGCCATAGAGGGGCTATTTGCAACTACACATTCTGAAATCTCTGAGCTAATGTACTTGAAAACTACTCTAACGACGTCTTATTTTTCAATTTAGAGATCTCTTAAGAACGAGTACGTACTTGTTTCGTAATAGTATAATGGTAAAAAAGAGTTTTCAATTTCAGTCACGTAAAACCTTTTATAATTTTCATGAAATTAGCTTCTAGGGGTCTGACTATCAAAGAGACAAGTACTGACGGACATATTTATCATCATCATCATATCAGCCCCTAGAAGTCCACTGCTGGACATAGGCCTTCCCCAATGAACCCGAATGCCACTACACCCGGTCCTCCGCCCTCCGCATCCAGCCGCTACCGGCCACCTTCTTCAGGTCGTCGGTCCACCTGACGGCGGGGCGTCCCACCTTGCGAGTGCTGATCCGCGGTTTCCACTCCAGAACTCGTCTGCCCCAACGGCCGTCGGTTCTGCGACATATGTGGCCCGCCCACTGCCACTTTAGCTTGCAGTTCCTTTCGGCTATGTCGGTGACTTTCGTTCTTCGTCGGATCTCCTCGTTACGAATCATATTCTTCAAAGAAACCCCGAGCATAGCCCTCTCCATAGCTCGCTGAGCGACTTGGAACCAGTGGATCAGGCCCACCGTCAGTGTCCACGTTTATACACCGTAGGTCATGATAGGCATGAGGCACTGATTAAAGACTTTTGTCTTTAAACATTGTGAAATAGGCGACGTGAAGATTTGACGCAGTTTTCCAAATGCTGCCCAGCCCAACTAGATTCTTCTGTCAGCTCCTCTATCGAAATTGTTCCTACCCAACTGTATTATCTGTCCTAGGTAGACGTACTCCTGAACAACTTCAATATTGACATTTTCGACGATCACCTGTCTTAGGTCAATGTGTGATGGACATGACTTTCGTTTTGTCTACGTTCATCCTAAGCCGTACTCGTCTGGAAGAGCAGTTGAGGCTGGTCAGCATATCTTCAAGATCCTGCAGCGACACATACTTTTCGCGACGATATATTTATCAACTAGTGTAATTTTCCTGTATATTTACTGAATAAAATACACAAGTACACTCGCGAAAAGAGAATGTTTAGCAGTTTGAAAGAATTTCAAATTTTCCGTATAATAATTTGAATGTGAAACTTTAATCATCCAATTCGTATGAATTCGTTCCGTCATCATTGGTTTCGCTAGTCCGTTCAGCCATCTGTCCATCCGTTGGAACATAAATTATCGAGTAAAACGCCAAAATCAACCATTGGATGTTCTCAGAACATTTTGCTTTTAACTGGCACAAAGCACAACAACAAAACTTTGCCCTCCCGTCAGACTCGCTACGCGAAGGACTCTCCCAAGGCGCGCTACTAAATCCGATCTACAAAGTGTTGAATAATTGTATTGTTATGCTTACTTTTATAAAGTAATGGATAGGTATATCATTTATTATTCTCGACTTTTGACAGAAAATTGTCTTTCGACCCTAGCGGGATTATTGAGTAGCCGACAATCTGGCAATCTGCAAAATCTATCGAGCTAAATCGAGCGGCCCCAAGTGGCAGATAAGCCCGCTAAATTCCAGCTAAGGCGCAAATGGAAAAAACGCTCACAATTATGTCTGAGAGGAAAGGAGAAAAGGCTCTAAGGTACTGTTGAGATAATGCCGAATCTGGGTTAGTAACTTACATAGTCCTCATTTTCTCAGATTCTAATTTTCTTAGATGAGGACGGTCCTGCACTGATTAGCCAAGTGGGGGCTTTGTACCAAGTATTTTATAAAACATAAACTTGATCTAAATCGTAGTAAAAGTGTATACCTAGTAATTAATTATACATATATCAATATGTTGACGGCCACTGGCCATAGGCCTTCCAGCCTACAGGAGCAAGTGGTCTACTTTTTTAAAATCTCCATTTTTCCAAAATTTCTAGATAAGAGAAGTCTTATTAAGTTTATAATTATTAAAAGTAAAAGTAATTTTTGTTATTCATTATTATAAAAAGTAAATTCATTAGTCTCCACATCACCAGTTAAAGGATATTTTACTTTTTCAAATGTTCGTAAGAAAGTAGTCATTTTGGAAATCTTCCAGTTCCACTTGCCTAAAATCACCAGATTTTAGCTAAGTGGACATTTTGGGAAAGTAGACTGCTTCTAAAGGCTTCCACGTGGCACCATCACATATTGTCCTCTGTTCTCCTTCATCTAGCTGCTTCAGGAGCACCTTCTTAAAGTACTGAGTGTAAGAAATGTTTAATGTTAAAAGTCCATTATTACGTCAACAGAATTCTCTAAGGAGAGACCTTACAAGTAACAAATTGAAACGTAGCTCTGAACAAGACAACATTTTGCACAAAAGATGTTGTTCAGAGAAAACTGAAATCCCTTTGTGTATTGCAGTCTCTTTATTAGATTTGTGAAGTCCCTGTCTTCCTGTTTAGGTAGGAGGTAAATACGGGGGAAAATCAGATATAGCCTGAAGAGGCGAGTATAAAAATGTTTTAGAGAAATAATAAAATAAGCCGCACTACACATTGTTTTGGTCGACTTTCATTTCAGTAGTTTCATCTTCGAAACTACTGAACAGAATTTGACGGCGTTTTCACTGTTTAATAGCTTTGAGTTCGGGACACATGCTGGTATAAGCCATATCTCAATAAAATGGCAGGAGGCTTATCTACAAGATGACCTCTCATTTCATATCATTTGAATGACAGTATTTCAACATTACTGGTCGTTGCAAAAACTTGACAGAGAGTGACAGAAAGCTCATTTATAGTTTTATTTATTTATTTTAGCTGTTCTATTTCAGGAAGGAAAGAAAATGGGAGAGGGGAAAGGGAATATCACCTGCGAAATTTTTTTAATAAAATAATAACACTCAACTTCTTGCACCATATTAAAACATAAAAAAATATAAATAATTTAATTATAATCTTTTAATTCATGATAAACATGAAGTAAATGTAAATTTTATTAAAAAAAAAAAACAATAATTCTGTCGTCCAACGGGCGGAACTACAATAATTTACGCACACACACAGACGTGTACGGACAGGCTTGTGCGCCTGTAGTAGTAGGTAATGAAATCTATTCGCTTGTATGGAGTGCCGGGGGTGTGATACTGTTGCACACACAAACACTCTAGAACTATTAAAACTTATTAAAGCTTCAAGCCAATAAAAACTTGTCGAACACACTCCATTAAAATATTTTGAACTTACGTTCTTTAACAGACCACACTCAGAACAATTAGAAGCTACTTTTTCATCAAACGTTACCAACCTACATAAAAATTGGCGAGCATCACCATCCGAGCTCTTTATGCATGAAGCAATCTTGATTGTAAGCGATCATAATCACACTTCCTACCAGATCGGACGTGCTCGTATCTCGTTTCAGACGATAAGAAAAGAAAATTAAAATTATTAATTATACCTACGTCACAAAAAATCATCTTTCCTTTAGAAGAAGTTCAGAAGAAGTTGCTACTTAATAATTAATTTTGTTGCTAAGTTAGGTAGGTTGATAGTTATGTAAATAATATTCAGTATTGTATGTCCGTTATTTAAAAAAATATTAGAGTAACTAAGTAAACATAAGCAGCTTAAATTTTCAGGAAAGAGGATTATTTTCGGACTCTTATTAACATTTAAATGAAATACAATAAGTACTTATACAATACAAACTTATTATTTTTTGTAGCTTGCAGCTCAAGTAGAAAGTAAAAATGATACTTAGTCTTAAGTGAATATTCTAAATAACTTATACGAGTATTTGAATGCTTAAAATATTTTACGCAAATTCTGTCGAATAAATTAATATAATATAGCTTGTTTAAAAAAAAACTAATATGCAAGCGTTATTCAGTTTTGTTCAGTTAATGCAAAAAGTGTTAATCAGTTTTTTATGTTCGATTGAGAATGATAATATATGGGAACATCTGACACACGGCCATTGATCCCAAACTAAGCAGAGCCAGTACTCTGGATATCGGACGGCTGATATAGTCGTACATACATACATTCATACGTACATACATACATACTGTTATACTCAGACGCAAGACAAACACAAATGCTCATCATACAAATGTTTGCCTCGGGCGGGACTTGAACCCACGAGCCCGGTGCACTACCGACTATTCTGCGGGGCCGGCCGTCCCGTCCCCATTCGATTTCAATAAAACTTGATGCAATGAACAAAAAAGGGTAATATTTGGCTAATGCTCAGTTTTAAAGTAGGTTTCAAAATGAATAAATGAAATAAAATAATTAAATAAATTGACACGAAAGGTACGGTTTAGCATCGGAAAAATACTTGACGTTCTACATAAATACTAGATGATTCAGAAACATCCGGCCGCAGACTTGCGGTAACATGCATACAACTTGTAGAGAGCCTTTAAATTTTATATGAGCTTTAAAACTCGCGAGAACATCTCACCGCTCAAGACTTGCGCCGTTTCAACAACTTTTGAGGTTAATTAGGAGCAAAAGTTATGAGTAGGTCGAGAGTCTTAGCATTTAACTGCTAGAGGTTCATACAAAGTTCTTGAATAGTTTTGTTTAATTTTTTACTGTAATTCTCATGATTATATGTTGTTTGATTTGAGTTCTCAGTGTCATTGAGATATCATTGTTAGAGTGTTTATTTAACACAAGAAATGTTTCTAATAGCATTGGTGCGATTTTGTTCATAGAATTGGAGTAGGTGGACAACAGACTATAAGTGCGTTGTAGGGCTTCCGATCTATGGTGAAAAGATTGATCTTACGAATCGTGTGGGATTGAGATCGATCCAGAAAAAAATCGTGGTACAATAGATAGATAGAAGAAATTTCTTTAGAAATAAGCTTATCCTTTTGTATAATTTTCTTTTCTTTGTGTTGTTCTTTGTATATTTGTGTGTACAATAAACTATTAAATAAATAGATCTCACAAAAATCGATTCGATTTTCATAGAGGCTTAAGAAAGCACTTGCTGCGGAACGATTCTATAACATTTTTGTAAGATTAATTATAAAAAGGAAAATTATAGGCACACTTTTCACTAATCCACTAATCACTTCAATCGCTCACTGTTTTCAACTCACTTGACACTCAATCAACTAACTCACTGAATGAATCGTACAGCATAATCGTTTAACCAATCACAGAAGGTAAAGGAATTACATTTGATACAGCCCCCTGACACTGTCTGTCACACGTTCCTTAAACTGCCTCTGGAGGCTGGAGGGTGCGACAAAAGAGAAAAATCGATCTCCGATTTCTCCATTTTGTGGCGATCTTGGTTCGATCTTGCCCTCCAAAAAATCGATTCAAAAATCGAAGATTGAACTGCCAATAAATCGATTTTCCATAAGATCGGATCGAGATCGGAAACCCTAATGCGTCGCCGACTAGCTAATTATACTGGCTCTCCTTTACTTCCACCCGGAACATAACATCTCTATAGGCATTATTGTGGTGACCATCCATTTATAGTGCAAGTGTTCAGATGGAATGGGCACTAGAAACTATATAGGAGTTAAAACACTAATAAGTCATACAGGATATATATGCAACGTAATGCTTAGGTATCTTATAAACTACTGACTGGACCGTGTCAAAAATATCAGTCGCCTATTCAGAGACCGCCTGGCGCCTACCTCGCAAAGCGTGTGAGCTTGGCTATTCAGAGAAGTAATAGCGCCTGGGGACTATATTTCACCACGTTGGACAGCGTATCTACTACACCTGCTGTATGAGTTTACCATTTTAGTGTCAAAAATCTAATAGCCGATCTCAAAAATACACATAAAATATGTTTTTCTGTCGATAAAACATAAAGAAATTTATAGCTTTTGTAATGCATGTATTTACATAAACCCAAATATAATGTTGCATAGCACAATTCTTTTTTGTTAAATTAAAACTCATTTCTAATGATTCTTCATTTCTAATGAACTCAATTAATGCGCTTGTACATTAACGTTACATTTGTTTACTATGTATTTTCTGTGACTTGTGCAATAAAGTATATTCATTCAATCATTGATTCTATAATTGCCTAAAGATCTGTAATTTTTTGTGTCGATTGAGAAATCGGAGATAACCCCACCGCTTTTAGACGACTCAAATTGATCATAATCTCAGGAAAGGTAACTCTCTCGATCTTTCTTTTTCCCCCCTAATGATGTGCCCCTGGGACCATGAAGGTAAAAAATTCGCCGCAGCTTCGTCAGATATAATTTTTTATATCCTTTATTGAGGCTTTCTATTTAAATTGTTTTGGTAAATTATCTCTCAAAGTCTCAATTCAACAATTAAATTTGTGTATAATTGTCGCAAAACTTGGCAGTTATGAATAAAACCACAACTTTGTCAAAGTTATTACAAGTCAAGTATTAAGTGATTAACTATATTGTGAAAATTTATATTGTAAGATAATTCTTAGACGCTCTACATCCCAATTTTGACCATTAAGATTGAGTAATATTTTCATTATAATTTTTTTTTCGGGAATTCCTAACAGATTTGTTTTGGTCGGCTTAGGTATGTCACGTAAGTATTATCTGTAAATGATAATACTTGTAACATGTGATAATTGTTCACATATTACAATCTCACGTTAGTTTGAATTATAAAGTACGTCGAATGATATCTAAAATGAAATTGTTAAATCTAGCTAACGACTATTACTACAGGAAATAAATGGCAGAGGAAACCTGCAAATCTGCGATAAACTAAGACGTGAGAATTATGGAAGGCAATGGAAGACCGACCACTAAGTACACATTTATTCTAAGAAAGTCATTCTTCATGTTTCTTTAGAATACGGGTGTAATCCTATAAGGTAGGTATCGGGGAAAGACAGAGAGAGAAAGGAGTAATTCAAACTAAACGTTACAACATTAAAGCGAAACACCATAGTGTCGAATATGACTGACGAAAACAACACTAAAATTGGACATTGAAATATCATGCAGAGATAGGTACCTAGTAGCAGATAATGTAAATGTAGCTGTCTAGCTTCTCGGTAGTTGCCTTAGTTGCAAGCAAGGTTCTCGTAGTTCAATAGTAGATAAATGGCAGGTGCCACTGGTGCAGTCGCCTGCAAGTCGGCGTTATCTACTTGTTATAATAATTGTGAAACTCTCCGCAGCTGTTTTTTTTATTTCTTAGGGGAGCTTACAGCTGCAGTTACAATATACATTTTCAGGTAGATATTAAAAGCCAATTAACAGCTACCACATATAACAAGTTACAGAATTTTTTGTTTTGACTCGCACAGCATACGTAACAAGAGAATTTATTAGGTAATTTATATATAAAGATAATACATGCACACACACTCACATACTTATATATTTACTAAATATGTATATACATATCGAACCACTACTTAAACCTAGATGAGAAGTCACTAGTGTAGAAAAGAGAAGTCTTTTTGGCAGTACCCGAAGCACTACAAAACAGATCTATTCCAGAATCAACTCTCAGCTCATTAAACTCCACACAAGACCGCAACAGGACGCGATTTCTTCTATAATTAGTAAAGGATAGAGGGACGTGAAGCAATGACTTACCACTTACCACCGACGTGCTGAAATCCACATGCCGTACGGCAGCAACTTGGATGACGTATTCGCATTTTAAACTATCGTCCGCGTGGACAATTTAACATTAGAAATTATTATATTCTATCCTATGTCCTATTTCAGGACCTAACCAATATGTGTGCTAAGTTTCATCCCAATCCGTCCAGTGGTTGAAGCGTGATTGAGTAACAGACATCCAAACATTAGTATTTATAATATTATTGGGATGTACATAATTTTTTTGAAAACTATTATATACTTGTTTACTTTTCACTGACTAATTTAGTATGTAGTAAGGTAGATAGATTGTTGGTAATGTATGTAGGTACTATTGAACTACGAGAAGCTTGCTTGCAACTTTGGCAACTTCGGCTATCCAACTATGTTTACATTATTTATCGCTGCATGATATTTCAATTTCCAATCTTAATGCTGTTTTCATCTTGCTCTTTCTCTTACTTTCTTTTATTTACAGATAGATAGATTGTTTTAATAAAGAATTATGTAGATTGAACAGAACAGCATTTATCTTTACTTTAAGGGGTCATAATTTTGTTTTATTTGTTTATAAATTTCTGTTTTTCCGTTAATGTGATTTTGTCCCACGTTGATTTTGTATTTAAATTTGGAGTTCATCTTGGTTTTAAGTAACTGAGGAAGGAACCAATAAACTATTCCATTAGTATTAGTTAGTAGACCCGTTTGTAGATGTTCATCGGTAGTAGGTTGTCAATTATATTTGAAAATCTACCGACGAAAATTAGTATACTATAAAAAAACTCAACCAAAATACAAACATAGTACTCCGAAAATTTCCAATGAAAGCCCGCTGTCGCCTGACCCCCACTCCACGGCCAAATATCGACCTTACCAACGACAATATTCTTCATAAGTGTCGCCGAGTCTCCCGTGAAAGTTAGATGGAAACTGGTCACACTGGAGTTGTAACAAATACAGCCAGTTTTATTCAAACTAATCGAATATATAGAGAAACTTGCTGAAAGATATCGCGATATTGCTTCGAGAACTACGTAGACTGAGTCTTTTGTTGGTAAGAGCAGGGGAAACTTGAAATAAATGGGTAACCTACCTACTTTTATTGGTTAGAAACAACTATAAAAGTGCGCTACAGCGCATCGGTTTGAGTTTAACATATCTAAGTATATAAACAATGAACGTATATGGACTTATTTGTTTGTTAGAGGAAATATAAGAAATTATAGAACATTTTTTTTACTGTTAGATTAGATACTTCAGGAATTTTTTTATTTTCGGAACCTATACAAAATTCATTGATGGAGCCCATACACTGTGGACGACGTAGCTACGCTCGAGTGACATCTATACATATAATAAAACACTAGAAAAACAAAAGAAAAGCGAATCTGTCCATCTAAGTAAAAAAAAATTTCACTCCCCGGACATTACTTAAGACCAATAGAGTCCAAAAATATAATTAAAAAATTTGGTGTCTGTCTGTATGTATGTATGTATGTATGTATGTATGTATGTACGGGCTAATCTTGGAAACTACTGAACAGAATTTGACGGTGTTTTCACTGTTTAATAGCTTTGAGTTCGGGTTACAATCTGGTATAAGTCGTATCTCAATAAAATGTCAAGAGGCTGATCTACAAGATGACCTCTCATTTCTATCATTTGTATGACAGTATAATTCAACATTACTGGTCGTTGCAAAAACTTGACAGAGAGTGAGAGAAATGTTTTAAAGTTCATTTATAGTTTTTTAGCTGTTCTATTTTAGGGTATTTCCATAAGCTCGATACAAAAAGTTCGTTATTCGATAATAAGTGTCCCTGTATTAGATCGGTCATCGTCCACAATGTTAATATCGAAGTTGTTCAGGATAGTTGGGTAGGATTAATTTCGACAGGGAAGCTGACAGAAGAATCCTATTAGGCTGGGCAGTATTCGGAAAACTGCGTCAAGTTCACGTCGCCCATTACATAATGTTTAAAGACAAAAGTCTTTAATCAGTGCGTCCTGTCTGTCATGATTACGACGCGGAGACGTGGACATAGACGATGGACCTGATCCACAAATTTCAAGTCCCTCAGCGATCTATAGGGCTATGCTTGGGGTCTCTATGAGGGATATGATTCTTAATGAGGAGATCCAACGAATAACGAAGGTGACCGATATAGCCGAAATAATTAGTAAGCTGAAGTGGCAGTGGGCGAGTCACATATACCGACGGCCGTTGGGGAGAACGAGTTATAGAGTGGAGACCGTAGATCGCCACGACTCCCCGCCGCCAGGTGGATCGACGACCTGAAGAAGGTGGTCGGAATCGGCTGGATCCGTAGGGCAGAGGACCGGGTGTGGTGGCGTTCAGAGGACCGGGTGTCAATAAGGGAGAGGAAGGAAGTCAGATAGGAAAGAAGAGAGGGAGGGGGAGGGGCAAGTTGGGAGGAGGAGGGATAGTAGGAACGGTTTAGGGGAGCAGAGAAGGAGAGGAAAGATGAGGGCGAGGCTAGCGGGAATGGGAGGTGGTAGGACAGAGGGAAGGGGCTAAGGGCTAAGGGCTAAGGGCTAAGGGCTAAGGGCTAAGGGCTAAGGGCTAAGGGCTAAGGGCTAAGGGCTAAGGGCTAAGGGCTAAGGGCTAAGGGCTTAGGGCTAAGGGCTAAGGGCTAAGGGCTAAGGGCTAAGGGCTAAGGGCTAAGGGCTAAGGGCTAAGGGCTAAGGGCTAAGGGCTAAGGGCTAAGGGCTAAGGGCTAAGGGCTAAGGGCTAAGGGCTAAGGGCTAAGGGCTAAGGGCTAAGGGCTAAGGGCTAAGGGCTAAGGGCTAAGGGCTAAGGGCTAAGGGCTAAGGGCTAAGGGCTAAGGGCTAAGGGCTAAGGGCTAAGGAAGGGAGTGGGAAGGGGTGAGAAAGAAAATGGGATAGGGGAAAGGGAATATACTCGTATTATTTATTATTCCCCTGCGAATATATTATTTTTTTAATAAATTAAAACCACCTTACTTCTTGCAAATATTAAAACATAAAAATATAAATAATTTATATGTTAATCTTTTCATGATGAAGTAAATGCCAACTTTATTATAAAAAAAAACATTAATTCTGTAGTCTAACGGGCGGAACCGCCGTCGGCAGGCTAATTTTATATATAACGCATGAATATTTTCAATGCATAACCAGATTAATAGATTTCTTTGAGGATTTAGTAATACATAATAATGTGTAATGTTAAGTTGTCCACGCGGACGTAGTCGCGGGCAACAGCTAGTTTTATAATAAAGCTAAACAGAATACTTAAAGACCGCCTCGTTGGCCTAGTTAGTGGATTCGTCACAACAGGACTCGAACGCCTGCTGGATGTCATATTTGTGAATTGTCGAATCCTTGTATAATTTCCATAGCACAGGAGAAAAGCCTAGTTTGGGATTAGACAAGTGTATTTATTCCTTTCATTCTTTTTTATATTTATTTCTAAGAAAGGTTAAAGTTTGAAGAACCGATGAAAAGTAAACAATAAAAACACGACAGCTGAAAAAGTGTGCTATTAACAATAAATTACCATTATTATTATATGTATTCCTGCACGAGAATATGAAAGACACGTGTTTGAAATATAAAAATGTGTACCAAAGCAAGAAAGTCTAAAAAGTACTGTTTACAAAGAAGTCAACAATTACTGGCATTTCATACGAATACCAAACTGTCATTCATAAACAACGATCTCTATGTACTACTAGATGGAGCGTTCCAAAAACAATGAAACTTGTGCAGTTACTACGCAGAACATTTAATTGTTACTTTATATTGACGCTACGTGTAAATAGCGTCAATATTTAGAAAATAGTTAAATGTTCTGAGTAGTAACTGCACAAGTTTCAAAGTGAATTTGAAAGAGTTGTGGCTACTTGCGTGGAACAGAGCGATTGTTTGGAACGCTCCATCTAGTAGTACATAGAGATCATTGTTCATATGAATGTTTTTCTTTCTTGAAGGTTTTTCTTTTATTTTTCTCTAATTAGCACTATGAAGTCTGGCTTTTTATAAAACAAATTGTTGCTTTTGACCTCAAAGACCTAAAAATAATAATGAAACGTCCACCCCCAAACCCAAACGTCTAATCAAACCCCAGTGTCAGAACAAAACCAGTCACAAAATGATCCGACAAACCGTCAGTTACATCCTCCAACCAAGTCGACGAGCTATGCAATGGTGGCATCAAACATAGGATTTCCAAAAAAAGAGCAAGCTATTGTACTTGATGTCATCGATGGAATTACACTGAGGGAGTACTTAATGGCTTTGTCAACGCTTATACCTTCAACATCTATCCGATTCATTTCACGTATTGCCAACTCGCGGATATGTGTATATGTGGATTCAAAAAAAACTGCTGAGGAGCTTATTGACATAAAAAAACATGTGACGATACAAGACAAAATACTTGAAATAAAACCATTAATAACAAGAAATAAAAGAATTGTTTTGTCGAATGTTTGCCCTGTTATCCCACATTCCACCATAGAAGAGAAATTCCAAGAATTGAATGTCAAATTAATGTCACCCATCACCTTTATGAAAATTGGAGTGACGGAACCAGGCTTCTCACATGTGTTGAGTTTTAGAAGACAGTTATACGTTTCTCCAGAGGATGAAAACAAACTACCAGAATCTTTCCAGGTGAACTTTGAAGGTACAAACTACTGGATTTATATTTCTACTGACTCACTCAAATGCTTTACCTGTAGTACCATGGGCCACTTAGCTAGAAACTGCCCCCAAAATATGAATAATACAAATGAAATCATCTCTCAAGTAGAAACACAAAAAAATAAGGATACAGATGGAGGTGAAAACGCCCCCATTGTACATCTACCTGCACCCGAAAAACGGCCTTATTCTACAACTATAGGCAAAGGAAATAAACGCTTACATTCTACTACTAACTCAGATTCCTCAAAGGTGGAGGTAGAAGTAGTCCAGGAAGAGGATGCTGACAGTTTAGAACATGAAACGGATGACACAAGCAGTAACATGTCATTAGAAGAAGGATGGAATGTAACCAAAAACACTAGGAAAAAGAAGAAAATAAAAAGCACTGACACTAGAACTGAAGAACAAATTTGGAAGGATATAGAAAATGGTGTGAAAGAAATAGACTGTGACCTGAAATTTCCCATCAGTTTGGATCAATTTATTAGTTTAATGGATAAGTCCCGGGGCAAACAAAATATCAAAGAATTAGTATATGAGTACACGGACAATGTAAAAGATCTTATTTTTATGTGCAACCAATTATACCCAAAAATGAACACAAACTTAAAAAATCGATGCTCACGCTTATCCAGAAAAATACATGACATACTAAACCTTACCATCAGTGCAGACAAATCGTAATTATCGTAATGACTATATTGATTCTTATTGTTTGTAGATTATAGAACTAAGATAAATTTCTTTTTAGTAAAATTCATAGATATATTGCAGTGGAATATAAATGGGTTCTATACCCGACTAGAGAACATTAAATTGTTAATTAATCAGTTGGATTTAACCTGCATTTGTGTACAAGAAACTAACTTTACTTTAAATCACTGTGCTACAATTAGGGGATATGATAATTATTTTAAAAACCGACCACAAAGTGTTAGGGCCAGTGGAGGTGTGGCTATTTTCATTAAACCTCACACTTTCCCGGAACCAGTAAACATTAACACAAGTTTAGAGTCGGTAGCTATAAGAATTAAATTTCCCATAAGTATCACAATTTGTAATATCTACCTTCCAAATAGTAGCCCCTTAAATATAGATGAATTAAATAAATTAATTGAACAGTTGCCCAGACCTTTCATCATCCTAGGAGACTTTAACAGCCATCACTTCTATTGGGGATCCGAAAAATGTGATCAAAGAGGACGAATACTATCCAACTGGCTGGATGGACAAGAAAACCTGGTTTTATTAAATTCTGATCAACCAACACACTTTGATAGTAAGACAGGGCGTACTAGTAATATTGATCTAACATTTGCATCACAAAATATAGCGTCATATTTTGAATGGAATGCCTTTGAAGATCTATATGACAGTGATCACTTTCCAATTTTAATTAAATCCTCCACCTCGGATGTCACGTCAAAAAACTTTAATTTGCCACAGAAATGGAAATTTTATGCAGCTGATTGGCCTCTATTTAGGAAAGAAATTGATGAAAATATATCTAAGTTAGTAGATTTGAAATCTTGTCATGATATCTCAGTTAATTTTATTGTTGCACAATTCACTAATTCTGTCCTTGAAGGGGCTGAAAAGTCTATTCCTAAAACATCAGGAAATTTCAAAAAGAGACATCTCCCTTGGTGGAATGAAGAATGCAAAATTGCAGTAAAAGAATCTAAAAAAGCTCTAAGAGTATATAGAAAAAAAAGCGACAACGATCCTGATTCTATGTATAAAATTGACTATAAGAAAAAAAGAGCTAAAGCAAGAAGAGTTTTGAAGGAAAGTAGGAAAGATCACTGGGAAAAGTATGTATCATCAATTAATAGTCATACACCAATAGGTGAAATGTGGAAAAAAATCCAGAAAATAAATAGTAACAGGACTAGATTTAACACTATCGTTCTAGAAAATACTGAAGGTAAATTGACTTCTGATCCCTTTGAAAACGCTAATCTCTTAGCAACAACATTCGCATCTAATTCTAGTTCAAATAACTATGACGAGACATTTATCCCACACAAAATTACACAAGAAACAGATAATGATTTTAATATAAGCAATAATAGTAACTCAATTAATAAGGAGCTGTCGATGCATGAACTTTTATTTGTGCTTTCTCAGTCCGGAAATTCTAGCCCCGGTCCAGATAATCTTCCAAATACTATTATTAAAAACCTGCCAATTAGTGGACTTAATTATTTACTCGAACTGTACAACTATATATGGCTCAAACAAGTATTTCCAGATAGTTGGAGAGAAGCCTTAGTTATTCCGATTTTAAAACCTGGAAAGATACCAAGTTCATCAACTAGTTTTCGACCTATATCACTAACATGTAACCTTTGTAAAATTCTCGAAAAAATAATAAGTAAAAGAATTAGATGGTACTTAGAAAAACACAACTTTATAACGCCATTCCAATACGGCTTTCGCCAATTCCGATCGACAATTGATCACTTAATGAATATAGAAGATGAGATTCTACAAGCATTTGCAAATGACTATCATGTAATTGCTGTAGCTTTAGATATCGAGAAAGCCTATGAAATGGTCTGGAAACATCGAGTACTAAAGTTGCTGCAAAATCTTAAGGTCGAAGGAAACACTCTGGCTTTCATTAAAAATTTCCTTACTGATAGATCAGCCAAAGTAAGAATAAATAATATACTATCTAACCCAGTTTCTATAGAAAATGGCTTGCCCCAAGGCTCTGTCCTCAGTGTGGTCCTTTTTTTGTTAGCTATAAATGATGTCCTAACTGCTGTTGAAAAACCTGTAAAAGGATTTTTATTTGCTGATGATCTAACAATTACTTGTAGTGGTAGGGATCTTAAGCCGACAATGAAACTTATCCAACATACACTAAATAAGTTGGAGAAATGGTCAGAAACAGCAGGTTTCAAATTTTCAAAAGCGAAAACGGAGTTTATTATCTTTTCCAAAGGAAAAGAAACAAATGAAATTCCATTAAAACTAAAAGGACAGAACATTAAAGAAGTTAAGACTGTTAAAATTTTGGGGTTAACCTTTGATAAGAAAATGACATGGAAAACACATATAAAGACAATAAAAACGGAGTGTTACAAAAGAATAAATATAATAAAAGTATTGGCATCACTAAATTGGGGATCGGATAAAAATTGTTTATTGGATACATATAGAGCTATAATTAGACAAAAAATAGATTATGGGTCAGTTATTTATGATTCTGCAAAGTCTGAAACGCTTAATTCACTTGAAAGTGTACAAAACACAGCTCTTCGGCTTAGTTTGGGTGCTTTTAAAACCAGCCCTATTAATAGTTTATTGGCGGAAGCAGGAGAAATACCGTTAAAATTCAGAAGGAAGGAACTTTCTTTGGTGTATGCAGCTAAAATATTAGCTCAACCTAATAATCCATCGTATCACTATTATAATAGGAAATCAGTATCAGATATAGAATATCAATTTCGCTGCGGGTTGCCACAACCTTTAAGGATCAGAGTAGCAAGATATCTGGAAGAATGTGATATAAGTATGCCTAATGTACTTACCAAAAAGATACTGACTTCTCCACCTTGGGAAAACCCGGATCTCCCAATCAATGTTGAACTTGCCGAGAACCATAGAGATGATACACCACAATATATATACAAAAACCTTTTCCATGAATTAAACAACAAATACAAAGACTGTAAAGCATATTATACTGATGGATCAGTCATGAATAGCAGATCAGGGTGTGCAATAGTGTCAGGTAGTGAACGTTATAGATACAGGCTTCTAGATTTCCATTCGATTTTTACGTGCGAGGCAACAGCTTTACTTAAAACCTTGGAATTAATTGAAAATGAATCAAATTTAAAGAAGTATATAATTTATACGGACTCCAAATCGTGTTTAATGGCCATCAAAAATATAAATAATTTACATACACTTATTAAAGAAATTCAACAAAAAATGATATACCTAATAGAAAATAAATATAAGTTCGAATTAATTTGGATACCTAGCCACCAAGGGATAACTGGAAATGAAGAAGCTGACATTGAGGCAAAGTTGGCTACTAACGATGAACAAATCGACCATTCTGTGAAATCTAGCCAAACAGAAATTAAAAAATTCCTTAAATTTAATGTTAAGAAGAGGTGGGACACTGATTGGAAGGCAAATAATACTAGCAAACTACATGAAATCAGGAAATCCATTTTCGAAAAACCGTTAACTTCATTTTCTTGTAGAAAAGAGCAGGTGGTTATCACTAGGTTACGCATTGGACATACTAACTTGACCCATATTCACATTATCACCAAAACCGAAAGCAATAAATGTACTAAATGCAGACTAGATCTAACAGTAAAACATTTTCTAATAGAATGTTCAGGATACAATGTAGAAAGAAATTCGTGTGGATTGGCTAACAGTCTAAATGAATGTTTAAACCAAAATGGTTACCAAAATGTAATAAAATTCCTAAAAATAGTCAATCTATACGATTACATATAGTTTAAGTTAACGTGGTCGCTAATGACCTCAGATGTTGAGGCGACCTTAAATAATTTAATAAAAAAAAAAAAAAAAGGAACAAATTTTTCTTTAAGGCTGTTTTCCGAAACAATAGCAAAGATATCGTCGCTTTGTGTTTTGGTCTTGTTTTTTTAACGGAATGAATAATTTTACGCATCGCTTAGCTTTACAGACCATCTTTGATAACCTTTCTCTTTTCTCGTCATGGTTTAAAACTGTAGTGGCTTATTATAGTAGCTTATTTCGAGCCATGGGGGCTAGGAGGTGAATAAAATTATGTTAGAGTGCTTAAGTTGGAAAGGTAAATAGTATGGTTTGCAGTGCCGAATTGGATTTACTGTTATGGTGCTGTAAGAGTATTTTAAATAAATAAATAAATAAATTATTTATTAGATTATTACCTATCTGGTTATAGATATTTTTAAAGAAACAACGAATTATGTTTCCAGAAACCAGAATCAGTCTATTTTATTTAATCATTACATATAGAACTATATGGACGTCTAAGAGCTGTTATGATAATTGTCAAGTTAACACTTCTTTAAAATATAAAATATTGGGTTCTCTAAGGGACAGGATCCGAAATGAGATGTTCCACCAGAGAACTAAAGTCTTCGACATAGCTCAAAGTGTTAGTACGTTGAAATGGCAGTAAGCTGAACACATCTGTCGGAGAGCCGATTACCGTTGGGGTAAACGAGTTATAGAGTTGATACCGCTACTGGGCATGTGTAGTGTGATGAGCCTGGCTAGGTGGAGCGATGATTTGCGTAAGCGGCTGGCAGTGACTGGATGAGGAGAGGCCAATGTCCAACAGTGGACTCTTTCAGGCTGAAGATGAATATAGTCATCATCATCATCAGGTTATTATTGTCTCCACTGCAGGGCACAACCCTCTCTCATCTGAGGACTTGGCCTACCTCCCCGCGCTGGCCAGTCGGGTTGGGGAGGCCTGATTGATGTTTTATAATGTATTCCCTTAGTCGCCTTGTACGATATCCACGGGAAGAGTATGAATATAGTAACACAGGTAAATACTAGATACAAGGTGTTTCAAAAATAAATTAATTAGGTTATACCTATTTTTTTATTCAACATTTTGCAGAAGGTATCATTATTATTGACATTACAATGTCACATTGTCGTTATTTCGACTTATACAAAAATTACGCCATTTCTTTAACTTTTGAATAATATAGAAATTATTAAATTCTCGAAAACTTGATAATAAAACGAAAATTTTATACATACACTTGACATCATATAGTAAAAAAGACTCACTTAAAACCATATTGCAAACGACTTATACAAATATCAGCAATAATGTTAAAACATTTCATCACACCAGGCAGAATTATTTCCAACCAATGTCTTGTGAAGTTTATTAAGTATTTTATTGAATTTTCTCATAACAAGAAGAGGATATCTTCATAAAACTAATAAATAACTAGCGTCCACTGCGGCAAGGGTCAGACCATTCTTTCTTTGAGGCAATATTGTGTGGAAGTTCCTTTATATTTATTGGGCAAGAGGCAGAGTTCAACAGTGGAACTCGACTTATGAGGTCATAGACCAAAGATTCAAACTTATCAGAGCCCGCTTTAACAAAGTTGCCTACAGTTTCCAAGACATGACGAAATCGTTAAGAAAAGTGTTGTAAAGCAGATACTTTAATAAAGAAGTCGTAGATATTTTAGCTTATAATCAATAATTTTGATTTTGATTTTTGAATAAATTTCATATATACATACACACTTATATAGATAAAATTGGGAATAGTCCCAAACTAGGATTTTCTTCTGTATGATGGAATATAGATAAGGAAAAATTCACAAATATAACATCCAAATTGGGGCCAAATTATACAAAGTTGTCTGACCCTGGTGGAAATCGAACCAACTACTTTAGTGCTCGAGTGTAACGACCAAGCCATAAGGCCAACAAGGCGTCTCAGGCCTTCCTTTGTTTTATGTCAGTCGTTGTCATACCAACTACATAATTCAACGGACAACATACGAACGACACAAAATTTAGGGTTCCGTAGCCAAATGGCAAAAAAACGGAACCCTTATGGATTCGTCATGTCTGTCTGTCTGTCCGTCCGTATGTCACAGCCACTTTATTCCGAAACTATAAGAACTATACTGTTGAAACTTGGAAAGGAGATGTATTCTGTGAACCGCATTAAGATTTTCACACAAAAATAAAAAAAAAACAATAAATTTTGGGGGTCAAATACTTAGAACTGAAACTCAAAAAAAATATTTCATAAAGCCCATACGTGTGGGGTATCTCTATGGATAGGTCTTCAAAAATGATATTGAGGTTTCTAATATAATTTTTTACTAAACTGAATAGTTTGCGCGAGAGACACTTCCAAAGTGGTAAAATGTGTAACTTCTAAAATAAGAGAATGATAAGACTAAAAAAATATTTGATGTACATTGCCATGCAAACTTCCACCGAAAATTGGTTTGAACGAGATCTAGTAAGTAGTTTTTTTTAAAACGTCATAAATCATAAACCACAATACTATGATTAAAACATCGATCAAAGTTACAACGAACTACAATAACTTTTATATTATGTTACTTGCTGCTATGGAACCCTTCATGGGCGAGTCCGACTCGCACTTGGCCGCTTTTTAAAATATGCCACTTGGTTTGTGTGAAGTAAGGATCAAGTATACAAGGAAAGTGTGAGAATTTGCTTTGGCCCTTTTCGTATACCCCTACTTGTATTAAATTAAATAAAAATTAACAGATGCCAAAATTTAACCATCTTTACTGGTATCTCTAATGAAAATATTTTTCTTCGTCAATATTTAACCACCTACAACGGCGGGCGCCCAGAGTAGGGCTTATAGACTGGTGCTATTGTATCTCAGCGGTTCATAATACGACTTGGACTTAGTGTCAATAAAGCCTGCTTAGGTGTTTGTTTTGTTTAATTACGGCGCTCAGTATAAGATGAGGCAATCATTGCTTTACACAAAGCTGACATTTACTAGCTATGCCACGCCGGAGGTTGCGGGTTCGAATCCCGCTAGGGGCAAATGTTCGTATGATGAATATGAATGTTTGTACCCAAGTCTTGGATGTTTATATATTTATTTAAGTATGTCTATCTGTTATCTAGTAACCATAACACAGGCTTTGCCTAGTTTGGGACTGGATAATTGGTGTGTATGTCTGAGATATTTATTATAAAAAAATTAAACTATTATTACTAGCTCTATGAGATATAAATTGTGAACACAATTTGAACCAAAAACTTTAAAGGGGCATATAATATGAAACTTGCTTGTTATTTCATCATCATCAGCCGAAAAATAGTCCACTCCTGAACATTAGTCTCTCCAATAGAATGCCACCTTTGGTGACTGTTCATTGGGGTATTTGCTATAATCACCAAGCTTGGCAGGCGGATTGGTGTAATATGATTGTTTGTTTCTTCATCATCGTCAGCCGAAATACGTCCACTGCTGAACATAAGCTTCCTCAACAGAATGCCATTTTTGAAGGCTGTCTATTAGGGGATTTGTCATAATTACCACGCTTGGCAGGCGGATTGATGATCACAGTAATGATCTTAATTTATGTATACAGGAGAACGCTGCTGCCCGTCCTTGGTCGCTTAGTCGCTTTGACGTGACCCAAGGGAAGATTAGATGTGGCCCTATTCTAAGCCGGGAACCACACGGCCTCATGTTTAATACCTTACGTACCTATTTTGTGATTTTTTTGCGCCTAGTACTGTTGTATGAACACAATGTCGCAAGCTTTAATAGTCTTAATTCAGTGTCTCGCTGTAGATTTGTATAGAAACGAATATTGCCAGCGTACAATAGAATACAATACACTTTATTGCACCAACAAATACAGTTACAAGTTTTACATACATATATAATGCTCACGCCTCGGTCCCAGAGCGGTTGGCAGAGACGATGTATCGCCACATTGCGCAATCCAGTGTCGCAAAGCGACTTTCCTTCGCCTGCTTTTCGCTCCGTGATACCTCTTGACGTGATGTGTTGCGAACAGCATCGCCCCCTTGTGTTAAGGTACCACGATTATCTAGGGAAATATTTGTCCACTAGTTTTATAAGTTAAAAATAGTAAAATTTAGGCGGTCCAACCTTTGGGTGGAAAATATTATGTATACTATACTATACTATACTATATATGAAAGTTTGGATATTTAGATGTTTGGATGTTTGTTACTCAATCACGCTTCAACCACTGGACGGATCGGGCGGAAACTTAGCACATATATAGGTTAGGTCCTGGAATAGGACGTAGGATAGTTTTTATCCCGAATAAACATCCTATTCCTACGGGAAATACATAATAATTTGTGATGTTAAGTTGTCCATGCGGGCGAAGTCGCGGGCAACGGCTGGTAGAAAAAAAAGAAATAAAATATAAAATGAGAAGAATAGGGCTATGCGCTCAGTTTCTGCTGGCAAAGTGCAATACACAGCCACAGCCACTTTGACATAAGTGCTCTGTCATCCTGAAGACTATCTATCTATACATTAATATGAGTATATGAAACTGAGGGCGGTGCCACAGAGTAGATAATGCGGTGCGGTGTGGCGGCGGCGTGGTTAAGAACTAATTTAAAACTTCCTTAATCGAGTTGCGAACATCCAAAGGGGTAAGAAACTGGGGATAGTTGAGCATAATAGAATTCTATTGGATGTAATCTATTCTTCTAAATCCTTAAACGTTCTACGCTATTACATGACATCACAGCAGAGTGAGAAAACAGCAATCTATGTTTAAAGACTTTTCGAAACTTAGTAAGGATTATTATCATACGTACCTTTGCTTATATGTACAGGAAAACACAGTAAGGAAATCTGTACACGCAGGGAAAGAAATTCTATGGCATAGGGCTTAGCAACCATTCCGCATTTTGCCTGCCACCCAACATAATCGTGGTGGGGTCGAGTCGTATATCATGTTTTCACTGACCATGACATTAAATTTGATATTTAGGTACATAAATATACTAGCTGTTGCCCGCGACTTCATCCGCGTGGAAAACTTAACATCACAAATTATTATGTATTTCCCGTAGGAATGAGATGTTTTTCAGGATAAAAACTGTCGTATTCCAGGACCTAACCTATATGTGTGCCAAGTTTCATTCCGATCCGTCCAGTGGTTGAAGCGTGATTGAGTAACAAATATCCAAACATCCAAACGTCCAAACTTTCGCATTTATAACATTAGTAGGATGTGTAACTCTTGCGGTTTTGGCAGCGCACGCCAGAAAAGCTCGCAGATGGTAGATTTTTTCCTACTTACTTGATATTTTGGACAATTCACACAATATCTTTATAAATTGTAGCCAATGTGTTATTCTGATGTATAAGCTATATTATTGTAAAGTTTCATTAAAATCCATTCAGTAGTTTTTACGTGAAAGAGTAACAAACATCCATCCATACCTACAAACTTTCGCGTTTATAATATTAAAGTAGGATAACATAAGTTCTGGCTATGATAAAAAAATAGAAATACAGAAGTAGAATGGCTTTGCGGAAAAAAACTTTTTCCTAAAAGTATTCGGCCCATTTCCCTTCATGGAAGCGACTTAGCATACCACAACCGTTTTATGAATATTTAGGCGGACATTTTGTACGATTTACTTGCCTTTTGCCATTTCTAGGCATTGTTATTTAATGAGATGGTAATGAGATTAAATTATTGCAGAGACAAACTCATTTAAATAATTAATAAAATAAAAATTCTAACAATATTCGACTTAGAACAAATGATTCGTATATAGGTAGGTACCTACCTAATGTTCTATAGGTTACACTAAATGTTAGTAAAAATAACCTGTTATCGTGCTTTCTATTCCTTTGGCATGCAAGTTTCACATAGGTACATATTTATTCATTACTAGCTGTGCCCGTGACTTCGTATACGAAGATCACTGTAAGAATTGGGTCTGTAGTTTTTACGTGATACGTGCAACAAACCAAAGATAATATAACAAACAGACAAAACATCCTTAAATAATCTTAGGTATTCTGTTACTTAACCGGCATGCCCCAAATAACACGGTGAAGGACAGTGACGTGATACGGCGTCCTGTAGAAATTGTCAATTTCAACACACCTAACGCCGATCGGTGTTGTTAAGTATGAGTACCTAGTAATATATTATTTTTGGTAGGAGATATAAGGTAGGTTTTCTTGCTTTAATGATGAGTATTGTATTGAAAAGAAAGAAACAGCTGAAGTGATTTTTTGATGAAATGAAAAAACAGGTGACAGATTTAATGACGTTCTTGACGCGTGAGAGCGCCACTGTCGCCATGCGCTCCGTTCCATGCAGGCTGAATGCGTAGACAGGCGTCCTTCTATTAACAACTTCTAACGCGGTTCTAATTGGGTACTACAAATTGATACTACTATTAAAGTGATTTTTACATTAAAGGTATCTATCTATCTACGTAGAGTTTATAAAAACGAGGGAAATAATATGCATGAAAATCCTTTTACTGTATTTTTTAGACAGTATCTATTTATGGACTGTCCTTCAACGTATTTAAGGACGTAAAGAACTTTTGGTGTTAAATGTATTATTTCGGAAACAACTAAGACAAGAAAACTCACCATAACAAAAAAAAAAGAAATTCTGGCCAATATTTTACATCGTAATGTTATTCTTTTGGATGAGTCTTCGCATCACTTTCGGTAACATAAGAAACACAGTTCGGTTACACGTACTTATAAATATAAATATGAAACAGAACATTATCTGTCTGTGGAGTATTATTTTTTATTCATCTTGTCATGTCAGCCCCTAGAAGTCCACTGCTGGACTGGATAGGCCTTCCTCAATGAACATATTACATCATTTTTTACTCAGCAGTAGATATTAGTAGGATGATGGTAATGAAAAGGAAACTACCTAATAAATCGTGTATCAATATATTTTTTTATTTACCAAAACAAATGCACAAATCCATACAGGTTGATGGGCATTTTGGTACCCATCAAGCAAAAACAATAAGTAATACACTAATGAAAACGTCTTATTTGGTGGAACAATAGTTAATATGGCGGCTCATCTCAGTTGTATTTTCGGCGTTATGGGCCTCTTAGTACCCACCTACTAATAGCAACCAATTACAATAAGGGATATTCCAATGAACACGAATTATTAAGTAGAACAATAGTTACTATGGCGGCTAATCTCAGTTGTATTTTAGGCGTTATGGGCCTCTTATTACCTAACTACCAACAGCAACCAATTACAATATGTGATACTCCAATGAAAACGTATTATTATGTGGAACAATAGTTACTATGGCGACTAATCTCAGTTGTATTTTCGGTGTTATTTTCCTTTTAGTATACTCATTTGCGTATCAATTATTGTTATTGGGTGCTATTAATGGGTGGTACTGGGTTCTATACAAAAACGCCCATAATACTTTAAATGAAATAGATTTTTACACAAAGTAAGGCTAATTTTGACAGTATAAAATATATTTTACAATAAACTTTAACAAAAAATTGTATACCCAACATTTTACCTTAATAAACATTTGTCTTGACAGTTTTTAGAATGGAATAAATAAAAACTCATAAATAACATAAGTTATATTAAGGACGGCGTCGCGGGACGGCAAGCTACATTTTGAGCGACACTTTATCGAGCAAAGAAAAACAGTGGCGGCGTATAAGAAGGCTCTGATGGATGGGCGCAATCCATCTTTCTTAAGTTAAGTGTGTCTTAAAAATATATGTCGTACAATAACGTTGTCTGTATTTATAACCATGTAACAAATGTAAAGAACCGACAGAACAATTTAAACACAGAATTCTTAATGGAAAGGTAAATAGAAAAGATGAATAGAGTAGGTAAATCTGTTTTATGAGACATGGAACATAAAATGGGATCTATACGAATTATCTCCCAACAGGGCTTGGAGCCGGTTTTTAAATAGCAGTAAATATTGTTCCTTTAACCGGTAAAATATTATTCAATAATTAAGCGGTTTAAATCTTAACGAATTAATTTAGTTTTTCACTGAGAGCGGAATGAGACATGAGATCATCATCAGCCTGAAAGAGTCCACTGTTGGACATATGTCTCTCCCAAGGTGTGACCCTGGACCCGATCTTCGGTTCTTCTTATCCAGTCACTAGCCGCCTTATGCAGATCGATGCACCATCTAGCCACATGACATCTAGACATGAGATCGTAGTTCTTTTTAATTAACGGGTTAACTGAATGAAACTGAAAACGTAAATTCAAATTATTTCGGTTGAGGGTTAACCCGATACCTATCCGGTTTCCGAGACCCATTTTCCAATGTGGTCTACTGTCTTAGCTCTCAAAAAATATGTCTAATATTAATAGCCAGCATAAAAGAGCGACCACTTACGAGTACCTATATGTGTGGTATTTTTAGAATATTTCGCTAGTAAAGAGTCGTTTATTATCTAAGTTGGCGTTGCCACAAAAAAGACCCAGAAGTCAGGTTTCAGCCGCAAAAACTAGAAACGATGGGGCATAGTGATGCAGCCATTTGACTTAAGATACTTTTTTATTTTTACTCGTAGAGTCATGTTTTTTTCAGGAAGCGGTTAAAATGGAGTTAACTGCGTCAAAATCTGTTGTTGTTGTGATGGTGAATAAACTTGTATGAGACAATTAACATTGTACGGTTACATCAAGTCGTAATTATTATACTGTTGACTCTCCTCCAGTTTTGCCATAGCAAATGTTATAATGGGAACGAGCGGGTGTAACTGTTATTTTTTTTTACATAAGTAAATCCTTTTGAATTATTTTCGTAGCCATCTATTCAAGCTAATGATGACATTTTTTTACCTTACTAAGAATATAAACAGAAAGTAGTGGAGACCGCTGATTAGCACGCGCAGGGTGGGACACCCGTACCCATTTGGAACTATGACCTGAAGAAGGTGGCCGGGAACGGCGGGATGCGGAGAGCGGAGGACCGGGTGTGGTCGTTCATTGGGGAAGGCCTATGTCCCGAAGTGGACGTCTAAGGTCTGATATGATGATGATAAACAGAAAGAATGAAATAACATTTTCAGAACAATAACACTTTTGAAAACCATTGTTAACCAGAGTTGATGAATATTGGACTTTGATAACCTTTACATACAATATTAAATACAACCTCTTCGAATAATTTATATTTGAATTGTTATTTATTTTAAGTAGTTTATATAAGGTAAGAGGACCGAAAAGGAAGAAGGATGATACGTTTCTATGAGTTATTTTGAGACGGCATTTTATCGCCCTCTGCGTATTTCTTTCTTACCACGGGGCGTTTGTGAAGACAGCTCGTGAATGAAAGATAAATGAGGAGGATGAGGGTCGAACAGAGACAATGGCCTTCACTGTAAACGTATCGTTTGGTGTTCTAATAGTGTTGTTTTTGCCTCTAGTTAAAATGGTTGCAGTTTGTACGGATCATTTTGTTATTTTCCATTTGTATCACGAATTTAGTTTAATAAAATCAAGTGTTAGTTCCGACATCGATGTGTAAATATTTCATTACGGGATTTCTTTTTTGTTGTTTCATATAATTTAAAATATGGCAGCTTATGTTGGCCATTTATCTATATTTCCATATTTTTGTGACCATATTCCAGCAAATAAATAGAATTTTATTTCGTTTCATTTCATTTGAACGATATCCACAGTGGTACTGGAAATGGTGCTATTCGGAAAAGGCTCACTCAGATACCAGGTTCGTGGGAGGATTCTAGTGAAGGACGCGTTTGGATGAAGATCCTTACCTATTTCTGCTTACCATCAGGAGGAATGTTTATCCGTTGGCCACTCCAGATCGAAGAAAAAAGTTTACTTAACTTAAGTGATGAATTATTTCGCTGTACAAGTATAAAACGGTTGCAATAGAACTGTGTATGTATGTATTATAACTATCATATTTATAATTTAAAAACTTTTAAACCGGTTGGTAAAACAAAAAGTTACAAACTGCAGCCGACTGCAACAAAATTACTTCGCAACTACGATTTATTGCGGTCATAAATATAAATTTCATCCACTTATTTAAGGTCCCAACGACGCCATGTTTAGGGGAACACTTTTTACCTGGACATGTGGAATGAAGATAAATTGCTGGTAAGGTAACATTTTTGTACCGTCTTTAGCTAACGAATGTTACTGCTTGTGGTTGTTTGTGTTGGAAACCAATTTATCTGAGAGTATAAAAGTAACTTTATTTGTTACATTTGATCTAAAAGGAACTCCTTTACATTAAAATAAATTAAGTTGCTTTTAAGCAAAAATGTAATACATTTTACCAAGTTTAGTTATAATTCTTATAATTAAACTTGGGTAGAAATTCGAAAACAAAAAGTAATTAGCAAGATCGCTTTAAGTTCTATTAAATGTTTGAAATTTAGGTATTATTTTGAAAATATTTAAACCTAGGTATTCGCACTCATTAACATATTTTATTTCCAAAAACAGCTCTTTTATTCAATAAAAATATTAATAGTTAGGACGAAGACATGAGTTTGTTACCCTAAATATGTATTGATATCAATAGATGTTTTTAGACGTTTGTTTGTGGAAAGATAACGGGAATTACAGAATTCCATGGCTATCCTGAATAATTATAAGAATAACTACAACAACTCTTCGAAAACACATCACATTCAAATATTCAATCTGATTCAATGCCCACAAAATCAAAGCAGTATGTGGAATTTCTATCATCACGTCCGTCCTCATAGTCGCGTCACGTTTCTCATACTCTAGGTATATTAAATTGTTCTGTTCGTTGCCGTAACTGTGTTATAATCAGTGGTCGGAATAGGTAGGGCATTTTTGTATATACCTGCAACAATTGTGTATCACTAATTGTGGAATTTATTGGGTCGTGAAAAACTACAAATACACAATGAAAATGCGTAGAAGTGATAGAACAGTGTGAATTAGACTACTTTTTATAACAAGAACATTCTGGATTCGATATATTTACGCTATATACATATTTGTGTATACCTATTACGACCTGTAGTTATATTATAATGGCATAGCAGCTAAAATGGAGTTGGGAGGTTAACATGTTTAACCGACTAAAAGTCGTGTCATTATCACACTATACGAGTACCTAGTTTCATTTTTAAAATAAGATGTGGCGTGTGCATTAAGCGAATAACTTGCCAAATTAGAAGTAGGTGAGTGTAATTTCCTTTAAATTGTTGCTTGGAGCAATACAATTGCAGTGAACATTACCCATTTGCCATCTAGTTAGACTATTTGCGTATATTTCGGTAATGAAAATTGTTTTCCTGTAAATTCTATTATATTTTGGGGAAAAAGAAGTCACACGATGCCAAATCGGGATTGCAAGAGTGGGTGGACCTATAAGTTGGATTGGTGTGCTGTCCAGAATTCGCTATATCTAAAAGTTTGTGTTAGCTTAAAACTTTGGGGTTTAGACTCAGCACACAATCTTGAGAACAGGTAACCAATAACTGGGTCTTAAGTAAAAGGTACCTAAGACCTCCGGATTAATAACGTTTATGCCCAAACCTACCATCATTCTTACAAAACGAGGTATCCTAATGTGTTTTACCCTCATATTCCATACAGCCTTTAAATAAAACTCTACCCATATTAAAGGCTAATAAAAAAGCCCTTACGCAGATGCTCAATAAAAGTACAACAGTGCCCCATTAGGTAGTTTAACAGAGCAATAATTCCTTACTTAATACATTATTCACGCGGAAAAAGAGACTAATGGCGTTTACGAAATTCTTTCTACGAGCATTTACTTACTTTTAATGCTGAAATATGGAAAAGTATTGTCTGCTTTAAGACGAAGATACATTTTAAATACAATTCTTAGTAATCTAACAGCCTCTTAAATAGTAAGAGTAAGTAACATCAGTCATATCACATATTTAAACTTGTTAATTTTAGTTCGTTGCTTCTAGTTCAGAATAGGGTAACCCCAATTGACTGACTGACAGAGGGTGTAATAAAATACCTCGATCTAGTACTTGAACAATGTAAAAATAGGATTTTGCATTGTTAGTTGTAACTCATGTACTTCTATAATATAGTTCGAGGCATCAAACGTGCTAAAATATTGATTACTAGCTGTTGCCCGCGACTTCGTCCGCGTGGACAACTTAACATTACACATTCTTATGTATTACGTGTTACTAAATCCTAAAAGAAATTTATTAATCTGGTTATGCATTAAAAATATGATAAAAAAATAAAAATAAATAAAAAATATACTATCCTATTGAGAACCTCTTTTTTTGAAGTCGGGTAAAAATTAGCGTTCCGGCGGCGGTTTCGCCCGTTGGACCACAGTTTTTTAGGTTTCCGTAGCCAAATGGCAAAAAACGGAACCCTTATGGATTCGTCATGTCTGTCTGTCTGTCTGTCTGTCTGTCCGTCCGTATGTCACAGCCACTTTATTCCGAAACTATAAGAACTTACTATTGAAACTTGGTAAGTGGATGTATTCTGTGAACCGCATTAAGATTTTCACACAAAAATGGAAAAAAAAAACATTAAATTTTGGGGGTGCCCCATGCTTAGAACTGAAACTCAAATATTTTTTTTCATCAAACCCATACGTGTGGATAGGTCTTCAAAAATGATATTGAGGTTTCTAATATCATTTTTTTTTAAACTGAATAGTTTGCGCGAGAGACACTTCCAAAGTGGTAAAATGTGTGTCCCCCCCCCCCCCCCCCTGTAAGAGAATGATAAAACTAAAAAAAATGTATGATGTACATTGCCATGCAAACTTCCACCGAAAATTGGTTTGAAAGAGATTTAGTAAATTTTTTTTTTTAATACGACATAAATCGTAGACCTTAATACTATTATTAAAACATCGATCAAAGTTACAACGAACTACAATAACTTTTATATTATGTTACTTGCTGCTACGGAACCCTTCATGGGCGAGTCCGACTCGCACTTGGCCGGTTTTTTTTAATAAAGTTGACATTATCATATAATCAATAATTTTTTTATATTTTAATATTG
This sequence comes from Esperia sulphurella, assembly GCA_947086405.1. Classification (NCBI taxonomy): domain Eukaryota; kingdom Metazoa; phylum Arthropoda; class Insecta; order Lepidoptera; family Oecophoridae; genus Esperia; species Esperia sulphurella. Next base: position 12,652,216 of record OX352264.1, read on the forward strand.
TGCAAATTAGGTGATATTTCCTTCCCCCCCAACGTTGAAAACCCTTTCCCCCATCCCTTCCCTCTCCCTACTCCTACCTCTCCCCCTTCCCTTAATCCACCCCTTCCTACACCCTTTATTTACCACTGCCCCCTTATCTTTCCTCTCTTACCCTAATCCCTCTATTCTTTTCCATCCGACTTCCTTCCCCTCCTATTCCCTTCCTATGTTGCATATCCAATTAACTGTACAACAAAATGTCTGTCAAACTGCTGGACATGCCTTCCCCAATGAGTGCCACAACGCCCTACAGATCCTGCCGCTTCCTGCCACCATCTTCAGGTCGTCCATACACCTGGCGGCAGGGCGTCGCACCCTGCGCGTGGGACGTCGCGTCCCACTCTAGAACCCGTCTGTACCAACTACGTCGGTACTACGACAGATGTGACCTGCCATTTCAGCTTACTAATTCTTTCGGCTATGTCGGTCACCTTCGTTATTCATAGGATCTCCTCATTCCGAATCATATCCCTCATAGAGACCCCTAGCATTGCCCTCTCTATAGCTCGCAGAGCCACTTGAATCTTGTGGATCAGGCCCACCATCAGTGTCCACGTCTCCGCGCTGTAATCATGACAGGCAGGACGCACTGATTATAGATTTTTGTCTTTAAACATTGTGGAATAGGTGACGTAAAGACTTGACGCAGTTTTCCGAATACTGCCCACCCTAACTGAATTCTTCTGTCAACTTTTGAAATTGATCCTACCCAACTATATTGTCTGTCCTAGGCAGACGTACTCCTGAACAGCTTCGATATTGACATTGTCGACGATCACCGGTCTAATACAGGGCCACTAATTATCGAATAACGAACTTTTTGTATCGAGACTTGTGGAAATACCTGAAATACATCAGCAAAAATAAATCTATAAATGAGCTTTAAAACATCTCTGTCACTTTCTGTCAAGTTCTTGCAACGACCAGTAATGTTGAACTACACTTTCATACAAATGATATGAAATGAGAGGTCAACTTGTATATCAGCATCCTGACATTTTATTGAGATATGACTTATACCAGTATGAGGCCCGAACTCAAAGCTATTAAACTGTGAAACGCTGTCAAATTCTGTTCAGCAGTTTCCAAGATTAGCCCGTACATACATACATACATACAGACAGATAAGAATTTTTTTAATTATATTTTTGGACTCTACTGGTCTTCAGTAACGTCCGGGCAGTGAAATTTTTTTTTAACTTCAATGTACAGATTCGCTTTTCTTTTGTTTTTTCTACTCTTTTATTATATGTATAGATTTCGGAGATGCGGTTGCCTGTGAACATAGCAATTGCATATTCTTTTAGCTAAACTATTTAATAACGTTAATTTACAATTTCAAATTTAGTTAACCATATATACAAGGTTATTATTAAATTGGACACCCAACCTGTAGAGTCCGGTCACATGGGCACTCCTATAGAATACTGAACAACTTTTTGTGCAGCGACACTTGGAAATTCTTAAACAAAATTGCAAGTTCTCACATACAATGAGTCGCTGATGAATTTGTATGTTATAAAAAATATTTTTGGGTATTTCCTTGAGTCGCCATACAAAAAATTGTCCGGTATCCGATAGGTACAAAGTTATCAACCTGTTACAATCATTATTGGTATTTTGTTGCAACCTGTATTAGTTATTAGAACAAAATATCTAAAGGATTAGTTAGCCATGGGCAGGCCATATCTGTCGCAGAACTACTGATCGCTGGGAAGACATGTTCTGGAGTGGAGGCAGCCTAACGATAAGGTCAGCGTGTGACTCCTTCTTGCCAAATGAATCGATTATAAGTCCACTGGTGAACTCAGGGCTCCCCAATAGAATGCCACTTCTGATGGGCTGTCCATTAGGGGATTTGTTGCACTTTGCAGGGGGATTGGTGATCGAAGTAATGATCCTAATATACACAGGAGAATACTGCTGCCAGTCGCTGCTGCAATCCCTTAGACGCCGTGACGACACCCACGGGAATATTGGGGGTGGCCCTATTCATAGCTGGGAACCACACGGCTTGAGAGAGAAGCCATTATATACAATTAATTAATACTTAATTGATGTATGTTTATTAAACATACATCAATTAAGTATTAATTAAATTTGTTAAACATTGTTTAACAAGGTAATATTATATGGTGACGACGTACCTACGTTATTTGTAGCGAGCGAACATCCTTCGTCTGGTTAATGGTTGTTTTGTAATATAATATTGATGTTACTACTAGATTGAATTATTATATTGTAGCCGATGTAAACGCGTTGTTAATATGGAATCACTTTCATGGATTCTAGGTATTATAAACACTAAACAAATGTATATTTTATTATTATTTGTCTTTATCTATTCCACATAGAATAAAGTCTTAGTTTGGGAATATTAGACAAGTGTCTGTTTAAATAAATAATTTATTTATTTAATATACGCATGTAATTTTAGTTACGTACACAAATATTTACACAATTAAAAAGTCTTCAGCGTTAGTTATTTGTTGGGTGTTTCAACTTGTCAACGAATACCATATTCTACGTCATACCAAGGATCACGCATGTTTAATGCTTGCTTATCCATTGTTCTGAGATACCAATAATACACAGAAATTTAAAAGTGAAAGTTACACTTGGTACATAATTCACCAGCAAAATCGCTGCCAAATTTTACCGAATGGGGCGCGAGCGTAATCTTTGTGTCGCCAATTGTTTTTTTAACATTACTTACTCCTTTATCTCCGAGCAAAAAGTTTTCTCCGATGAGTTGTTAGTTCAGGCCCGCAGCCGTAATGACAGAGCGCTTTTCAAAATACGCCTACTGGTTTTGAATAGACATTGTAGAGTAAAATGGACAATAAACTCCCTCCGGCGCGGCCTTTGTCGTCTGTCGCCGGGGTTGTGAATATATCAATTAGGTGCTATTCATTGTATATGAATGGCCGTTTCTGCGACGTGGGTGCGAAGTTTTATTTATGGGATATTATGGACGCGTCGTAACGGGCAATAATAGAAAATTGAGTAGGTGATTTGGTTAAAATATTGAAATCGGGAATGAGACTGGAAATAAATATGTGGCTATTGAACTTTAGCTACAAAACCTGCTTAAGTTTAGCCGGAGTTGAAAAATTCTAAATATCGTACTAAATCCGACATCTCAGAAAACTTCCCATAGTTCTTAGCGGTACGATGATGAGTGTTGGTGGTGGCAGAAGACTGTGACAGAATAGAAGCAATGGAATAGAACTCACGATTTCAATTAAGTGTCCTTTTATTCTCATACGATTTTCTTATAAGATTGCCTAGAAGGCATCACTAAAAGCAATAAGGCCGCCACTTGTACATTTACTGTATATTTATATACTATATATTTTCTGTGATTGGTGTGCCATAAAGTATATTCATTCATTCTTACAGAAGCCCTCCGATTTGTCCATCCACCTTCGCATTAGCTTTCTGCTGCTGAGGCAACCACCTTCTGGCATCCATTTTTATTCTTAGATGGGTCATTCACTGCATGAACTTTTCTTACTTAATAGTCTGGAGATCTTTTCCTCAAAAGTGGGAGTATTGGTGGCACCCATTCCTTGGCTACAAAATTGTGTGTTTGAAGTGTTCGCATCGCGCAGGCGAAGAGTAATTTTTGTCTATCAGTACAAACTCACCATTATTCAATGTAGTTCCAGTTAACTCAGTTAAGTATAGAAGTTAGTTACAATTATCCTAACAAAGCTTGACATTTCAGAATAACAGTGTAATTTTGCGAACGTGATATATTGCGAACGGGACATTCTGCGTTCAAGTGTGTGTATATTAGTTATTACATAGCTTGCATTCATACTCATAGTGATATGATGTCTACCAATGTTGCGCTACGTGTTCGAACACATAGCGCAACGGTTTTTCCTCTTTATTTGCTACGCCGCCGTGTAACTACACGCCGAGGGAGTACTAAACAGAGTGTTAAATGGTTTTTGGTATTTTTGCCGTAAATCTTCCCAAACTCATAATTCATCGTAGGCGTGGCCTACATTTTTTTTAATAGTTTCTTAGTGTCGGGTTCGACGCCGCCGTTTATATAAAATGAAATAGGTTTTTCTAGTTAAAATAATAAGCCCTGCTGTGTAACTAATTTTTTTCATGTGAAAAGTGAATTTTCTAGTTGGTCCGTGAACTTGTTTAAACTATTCCCATGCATACAGTTATTCTACCACACATTTGCATGAAATGATCGCTTTATCAGTCATTATGTGGACTACCAACGTATGACATTTTATGCCAGTATCTGTTTTCTCGAATAACTTGGAATGGCGGTCCATTTTTGACTACATCAGCACTTTTCATTAGATTAATGGAGATCAATCGTAAGCCTATCTCATATAAAAAGTAATAATGTATAGGCCACTAAACTAGTGATTGAGTCATAATCAAAAGGATTCAATCTAAATTAAGGTTATCTGTTAAAAGATCCATCGTATTTAGGTTCAGTACCGCCTTAGGGTACTCGAAATTCGACGCCCCTATCGACTATCAACTATTATATTGATAGTAAGTTTCTTTTATAAAAAAATATTAAATATAATAGGCGACGTGAAGTTCAAGTCTTCACATACTGCGACAGATGTGACTCGCCCACTGCCACTTCAGCTTACTAATTCTTTCGGCTATATCGGTCACCTTCGTTATTCGTTGGATCTCCTCATTATGAATCATATCCCTCATAGAGACCCCAAGCATAGCCCTATAGATCGCTGAGGGACTTGAATTTGTGGATCAGGCCCACCGTCTATGTCCACGTCTCCGTGTCGTAATCATGACAGACAGGACGCATTGATTAAAGACTTTTATCTTTAAACATTATGGAATGGGCGACGTGAATTTGACGCAGTTTTCCGAATACTACCCAGCCTATCTGGATTCTTCTGTCAGTCTCCTAATCGAAATTGTTCCTACCCAAATTACATACGACAAATAAATAGGTGTTGAAGTCCCATACACTTGTCTAATCCCAAATTAAGATTTTCTCAAGTGCAATTAAACAAGGATATTTACAAATATAACATCCATCGAGACCATATTAATATGTGTTTTATTTTGAAAAGGTACAAAATAAAACGCATTCCTTTATTTATTCGATACTTACATATTTATAATTGTTGTGTATGTTTGTCCGGAATAATCTCAGAATCAACTATACCGATGTCAATTGTTTTTTAACGGCAATCAATGGTTACATATACATAGGTTTTATTTCATTTCAATATCTTGAAGGGTTCCAGAAATCGCGTGATAAGTTTTAACCTGACTTATTATTGTTTGTGCTATCGAGATTTGATTCAAGTGTACATAGTCTTTTATGGTATTGGTTTTTTATGAGTTTATTTTTTATTTTTAGTGATATCTCTTTAGCATCAGATCACCTAGTAGCTGTGTCAGTTTGAATTATTATTTAGATATTTATTTATCTATAAAAAAATTACATTACAGATTTTAAATAATCAATTGCTGTAGGTACAATCACTTTTTATGCTATAGAGTATAGACGAAACAGGCATTAATCTCTCTAGCATTCCCTCATTCTAGAAGTCATCAGTCGTCCCATGCCGTCCACGAACAAGTCACAGTAAAGCGCCTCGGAGATATCTTTATTTGTAAAAAATCGGCTGGTGACACTTTTCTGTTCCACCCTGTAATCATATATATTATATACATGTAATTTTATTATATAGTACATAAAAATTAGAGTTGGTGTAATTCGTGCCTTAATTTTCCGCCCTTACAAACCAGCCGCCCTGGGCTAAAGCCCAATTAGCCCATATGAAGGATTTACAGAAAGAACATGTAATGTCCCAAATCTGTAGAGTTTAAATTACATTATCACGAAATACATTGTTTCGTGTTATGTAATTTAAACTTTATGGATTTGTGACATTACGCGTTCTTTTCCTGTACCCTTCATTCATGGTAAATATAGGCCTGGGAAAACTTGTATAATGCACGAACCGTGTTAAGGCTAGGCTACCTTACTTACCACTTACCTTAGTAAAAATACCTATACTATACTTCGTTCCAAAAAGGATTAGACAGAAGGGCAATTAGATTCTTTATAGGGCAGCCTTTGAATTGACATTTGGCTGCAACCTTTATATTTTCCACTACAAATTATTTTATTCGTTATAATCTTAACAGAACATTTACAACAATTGAAAATTATATTTACAACTATAACAACTTACAACAACTTGTTTTTTATAAGAAAATATTTAATTTAATACTATTGAATCCAATAGAAAAATAAAGTATCAACGATAAAAGAACTCAAGAGGCAGAAGTAAAAAAATTGGAACGTTTTTGCAGTATTTTATTTGATTTTAATGCGATCGAATTTTTATAGTGAAAACTGTAAAGTAAGTTATTACATTACGGCACCTCCATAACATGACATTCGTTCACACGTGAAAGCCTTTAGGTCGCGTAACTTTTTTTGTTTTTTGTTATTTGCTGTTTTTGTTGATATTTATTTTTGTAGTAATATTCTTATTGTTAAGCTTCGTTTGCTGGACCATAGTCTACTCATAAGTGACCCCGTAGACTTTAAACCCAGAGAAAACTTTCCTAACCTATAATAGGCTTCTAAGAAATTAAAAAATATGCCCTACAAAAAATTTTTGTTACCACTGCTTCTGTGTCCTTCTAGAGTCTAATGTTATATGAAACGAAGTTTAATAGTACCATATTTCGGTTATGAAGTAACATTAGAAACATACATAAGTTTCCGTTTCCCCCTAACTAAAGTTATTTGGGTGTGTGGGTTTAGCTCTTGAAAATGCTGAAACAATATTTTTCTCTCTGTCGCGCACCCGATGACTCCGCAAATATTAACTTTGCTCTTCAACGTATTTTAACTTAATGGTCTCTCACTCAATAATAATCGTTGGAAATTGTGATTTGAAGTAAAATGAATACCAAAGTCAGATTCGTTGGTAGAATTAATTATTTAGCTTATGGTAGGAGTATGGTATGGACCGATGACAATGCTGTTAGGGGGCTGGGGGGACTGCATATTGTAGCACGGATATGTGGAGGGGGATCAAAAGTGAAAACAAATTCTACCAAGGAATACTAAATATTAACGTCAGTCTAACGTTTAACTGCTATTGACCGGGGCCAAGAGATCGACGCAGTAAGTTAGAAAGAGAAGCACTTACTTCGTTGAAGTACACTGCTGGCCCTTTCTCAATCGACTATGCTTGCCGGTTGGGTGCAGCAGCACTACAATAATTTAGCGCGCAGGCTCGTGCTACTTTAGTAGTGTAGGTAATTAAATCTGTTCGCTTGCATGGAGAGTAGGTGTGATTCGAGAGATAATATATACCCGATACTATATTTACGTCGCTCGTCGCCTCTGTTACCCAGCTCTTTAAGCTTAAATATTCTGAAATTAAGGTAAGTAATAAATAATATATATTGTTTTTTTTTATCATTGGGTAAGTATAGGTATAATTGCAAAAAACCTTGGAACCGAGTATCGCATTACACGCCTGAGAAAACATATTCGTACAGAATGCAAGGAGACAGTTTTTAGGAGTGCCGTCACGTTTAGATGATTTCCATAATAAAAGGGAATCGGCGTACGGCTTAAACTTTGCGCCGAGCTGCCTTTTCAGGAAATTCTCGTTAATGATGGTGAGTATGTGAAATGTTCTTTATTCAAGGAAAGATTTTCATTTTCGGCGTGTCATTAGAGGATTATTTTGTGTAATTTCCAACCTCACAGTCTTTTGTTCATATTTGTTCTTCATAAAATGAGTTAATCGAATAAAAGTGGTTTTTAGAGTATAGTTAGGTTTATGTATAATCATGAAATACCTACTGGTTACAGTCATATTTGATTACATTTCAATAAAAATTTAAGTTAGAAAGTAAGTATAAAACCATACAAAAGTACAGCAAAAGTTATGGACATCATTAGTTTTCAAATACATTAGTAGGTAAGGTTAGTATGCAATATAATAAGGAAGTATAATTTTGATGTTCGGTACTATTCAGATTGCGATGAGTTTGGACTACAATTGGAGCTGTAGTGGGAGTGAGCGTGGCCGTGGGCGTAAGTGTGGGCATGGGCGTGGGTGTGAGAGTGGGAGTGGTAGTGGGAGGTCATTGGACCATCCATTGTTAGACCAAATAAGTCCACTGCTGAAGATAGGCCTCCGATGCTGAAGGTGGGTGGCCCACTACTGAACATAGCTTCGGCCATTGGGCATGCAACTTTGGATGGGCTGTCCATTGGGGGATATGCCATAATCACCACGCTTGAAAGGCGAATTGGTGATTGCGGTAATATATCCAAGACATCTATGGGATTGGGAGTGGTTCCATTCTAAGCCGGGTTCCACACGTCTATTTCGTTTACTAGACTAGAAGTGTCGGGGGTAGCAGCTACAAGCTCGTAGCTATATTAAAATTTCTAAAAGAAAAGTTTCACCTTTCACTTACTAACTCAAAGTTGGCTACCATTTTGCTAAAGGCGATCTAAACTAGCGTGTTTCGTCTAACTTACGTATTGCAGCGGTTACAGAGTTTAGACACGTTCATGTTTTATGTTTTGGTTTAAAAGTAAAGCGGTAAGCGATAAAGTTGGTTATTTAATTGGTCAAGGTGTCAATGGTATCTATCAGTTATAAAATGCTTTATTGTATCAGAACTAACCAAGGGACTCACTGATTTTTTAGAACATTAGAGTAATTGAAATTAATAGAATTGTGAAGTATGGTCAATAAAGTGCTCACTTTCTGCATGACCCAAGGTCAACTGGTAGATGCCATTATGTTCGCCTTCTTGTACTGAATAAAATATAAATAAAATTAAAATGATATATATATATATATATATAATATATTTTATAGCTATATAAAATTATTGATTTTTCTGCAAAACATACTGCCTGATAACTGCCATTTCAGCGTATTAATTCTTTCGGATATTTTGGAACCCTTAGTCCATCCCACTTAGGATCTCTTCCAGTCAATCTTAGAGTAACTGAGAGGACTAATATAATAAGTTTAGTACCTACTAAGTAATAATTTTTTGATAGTATTTAAATATTTCTTTAATTCTCCGTTTATTTTCTTTTGTAGAGTAACCTACAGCTTTGCTCCTAAATCGTTATCGTTTTGTATTCTATGTGCAATTTAATTCGTTTAATAATATATTAAAAAACATACACTGTCTCCTTATACTTGAATCGATGCGTTCTAAGACCAGAACCATTTTCCTTAACCATTCTACACGAGGATGAATTGTACCGATTTCTTAGAATTACTATCCTTTTAACATGAAGATGTTAGCTTAGAAGCTACATAGGTATTGCTTAGGTTGAAAAATCAATTCCATTACTTTTTATTGTATTATAAAAATACATAGATATAACAATCCAGTAGCTATCACCATAGATATCTTTTTTTTTTATAAATATAAATCATATGGTTTTTCATTGGTCATTGGATATAGGCTATTTTTCGGTTTAGGTATAGGCCTTCCCTTATTAGCGCCATTACTGGTCATAACCCCGGCACTCAACAATCGAACTAAATTAATTGTGCGGTGTGCGTAAATTAACGTTATGCGTCGACAACATAAGTGCTTCTCTTTCTAATTTATGGCGTCGATTGCTTGTGACCGTACGGGAAACGAAATGTCTCCGATCTTTATTGGTTTTGATTGCTTTCTAAGCATCCGTATACAGCACAATAAGGAACCATATTGTTTTATGATGAACTAGCTCCGTTCGCGTGGACTACAATATTACAAAAAGTTGAAAATGATAAAGAGTTAATTTCCGTCCCTCTTCCCTCCCGCCGCTGCTTCACCCTCCCGCCCCTGCTCCAGCTCCGGCTCCGGCTTCTGGTCAAGAGCCTCCCACGCCCACTTCTTTTCCCACGTCCGATATAGCTCCAAATGTAGTCCTAACTCATGGCAATCTGAATGAAACCGAGCATTATATACTTCTTAAACTTGCTTAATTAGACGCTTCGCGCCCGCGCCCGCGCCGGCGCCCACGTCCACGTCCACGTCCACGCCCACGCCCACGCCCACGCCCACGCCCACGCCCAAGCCCTCGCCCGCACCCGATCCCGTTCCCGCTCCCATTCTATAAAGCAGTTTCTTTCAGGCAGTATTTACAACATTTTTTTATTCAGAGTTTTAGATAATACCAATAACCTAAGCCCAACGATTTCGATGTGATATAAGTAAAGTTGCACTACGACTACTATCGCGCGGACGAAGTCGCAGGCAACGGCTAGTGATAAAAAGTATTGCTGTATCAAACTGAAAATATAAAAGTTTAAATGTATGCTTTTCCTATATGCTACTTGCTGGCTGGAAATAATGGACTGCGATCCGAGCGTAAATTGGCCCCGACTTCCTGATTAATTACTCGGCATAATTAGGTGGAACGTCTAAAGTTGTAACGTATAAGTTTTTATTCCTAGGATAGCCGTGAAGCTAATAAATAGACTCTATTAAAATTAAGATGGTTTGTAATGCATGTGCCAATACTCAAATAATCACCAAATGAATGAAAAAATTTCTTTCAGGGAAATTTAAACGACACATCATATCATAATAATCAATAAGTTCATAATTAAGCAGTTTCCAAGACGAAGGACTCATAGCTTTAAAAAAATTAGAGGTTTATGCCGTAATTACTGCGATGCTGCGGGTTGGTGATCGCAAAATATGGGACGGAGGAAGAGAGTCGGAGAGCAGGAAATCTGGAGAGCCGGAGAGTGGGAGCCCATGAATTAAAAGGGACCACGGTAAAAAGGCACATTTTTTGGCGTATCTCTAGTGGAGTGGGTCAACGGGGAAAGAAAATGTTAGAGAAATTACCCGCGGTCTCGGATTGAATAGAATAAATTAAAACTCTAGTGCAGTGGGTCTACAGGGGGAAAAAATACCTGTGGTCTCATCAGTGGGGCATAGCGGTGGGACCACGGTTAATACGTCTTTTCAACAATGCTCGCAGGCCGGTAACACACTTTTAACGTAGCTTTAACCCTATAAACTTATAAAAAAACGTGATATGTACGCATTTCAACGGCCAACGCGTAAGAAATCGCGGACACAGCTAGATTATAGATAGGTATATTGAGTGAGTGTAGTGCACGCGCCTTTTATGTTTTATCATACCTACCTAACAAATTTATCTATTAATCGGATTTGGCGAAACCGAGACTAATTTTTAAAGGGGTTAAGATTGCAGCCAGATCATTTATCTGCTGTTTTAACCCTAAAAGCTCCTATTTACAACCGCTGTACTCCACAGAAGCTCCACAAATTTATCTGTCGCCGATTCTTGGGTGTTTGGCACCATGCCACTAGCCTGAGCCTGTGACCTACATAAACGCAGGGTCAACGAACTTTTTGTCAATAAATATTTTTTGTTTACGCCACCCAATTATAAGGGGCTATTGTGCGAATGCCAGAATATGTTCAATGATTTTTATTCAATCTTGAGTCGTTTTTTGATTGTTATACTCTTGAATAGGATATTCATCGCATCAGACTGCAAAGCCATATACAATTCAATTGATCAACATCATCATCAGGTTATTTTTGTCTCCACTGCAGGAGCACAACCCTCTCTCATCTGCCGGAGACAGACGGAGGATTTGGCCTACACTCCCCGCGCTGGCCAGACGGGTTGGGGAGGCCTGAATGATGTTTTATAATGTTCAATGTTTAATATTTAATTCAATTCAATTACACGTTATTGCACATAAATAAATTAATTTGCAATATAATCGTTACACATTAAATATTATTTTTTATTAAGAGTAGTATCATTAAAATAAATGCAGGTGACTCTAGGAAGCTGTTCTTGCTTCATTTGTACAATCTCTCACTCTTTGTGGTCGGTGACTCATGTCTGAAGTTTGTGATCCCTGAAAGTCAGCGCACGAGAACGGATGAATTGCTCCCTTCGTCCTGTTCGTCGCCATTCTTACGGAATCTCGAAATAGTGGTCTTCTGGTATGTCCACCTGGTCAGAATCGCCCGCGAGCCCTTTTGCTGTCGATAGTACCGACTAAGACCAGTTTTCTAATTTGTTATCTCCTCTATATGGCCGATGTACGAGAGGCCTCTTTAATTGTGTTGTTAACAATAACTCTCTATCGTTACTTATTTCATCGACATCAGGCAGGACTGAGAAAGGACTGTCTTCGTTGTTCTTGTAACATAACCCGGAGACCTTATAGAGGCCATTCCTCGGAAGTGGTGCGACATTCGGCCCCATAATCTATCTACATAGGCTAAGTCCAACTAGTTATACTGTTCTACGATATAATAAATTGGTCATAGTCCAATTAGTTGACCTGTACACTCGCCTACCCATCGTGGCATAAATCTCCCATTATTTTGGAAGAAACCTAAACCAGTAGTTGACTTTTTTAGGATGTTGTATGTATAAGTATAGGAAACCGCGTCTTATAGAATAGAATAGAATAGGTCATTTATTCATAGCTACGACACACACATACATGAGAAATAAACAGAACAGCCAAACTTTCGCATTTATAATGTTAGTGGGATATCTTGTAACTACCTCGACCTTCCCCTTTTTAGACCTATCAAATCTACAGCTTAATCTTTAACAGCTTAGAGTATATCTCCTTAATATATCTCGACGTCTGCATAAAGGGGGATGGATTTGCGCGAAATCCGAATATTGCCATTTCAATTTCGAAGATCGCTTCAATAAAGACGTTCTTTCAACCGAGAAATTTCTAATTTGTGTTCGGAACTTATCATTTTCCGTTCGAACTTCTGTGAAATTGTAAATTTTCAATTAAAATTTGAATGTTAATTCGAAATCCATAATTGTTATTTTAATTTTGGGTCTTATTGATACAGATAGATAGCAAGGATGTATATTTATATTTTGTAATATTGATCACCCAGAAGTCGTTAGCAGGGTATAAGTATTTATATTTGACTAGCAAACGCCCGCGGCTTCGCCCGCGTGAAGCAAGTTATTGTTTCCCGAGGGAACCATTGTTCCAGAGGCAAACACGAGCCTATGTTCAAATATATGATTTTATGTGTACTAATCGAAAATTTATGGCAATTAGTTGAACAGCCAAGCTGTGAAAGAAACAGATAAATAAACACACAAACACTCTTTCGACTTAATTATATTAAAACTGTTGCCCGCAGATTCGTCTGCTTAAAAAAGGTGTTTGTTTCCAGCTGAAAAAACCAAGCTATCCAACAGTAAAAACCACATTCGAATTCATTTAGTGGTTTTGGAGAAGAAGCTGTTGACGTTATCATTATCATAAATTATTTAATCGACGTCTTTACTTATTAATGTTTTCATCGTTTTATACATACAATACAGTTCATCATCACATTAGCCCTGCGACATATACTGCTGGACATAGAGGCCTTCCCCAATAAACGTCACCACACCCGGTCCATCGCCTCCGAATCCTGCTGCTTCCGGCCGCCTTGCTCAGGGCGTCGATCCATCTAGTGGCGGGGCGGGCCCCTTGCGCGCGTGCCTATCCGAGGTCTCTACTCCAGAAGTCGTCTACCTTAGCAGCTGTCGGTTCTGCGGCAGATGTGGCCCGCCCACTGCCACCTCAGCTTTATAATCCTTTTAGTTTATATGTATGTATACGTTTGGGGAATACTACTTTCGAACACCATTTCAGCCCCTTAGGGGATTGTTTTTCAAAAACTGTAAAACCCGTGTTCAATTATTAGGTTGTTCGAGCACTCCTCCAAAGTTTCGAATTGATAGGAACATCTAATAGTTTTTCCACATACAAACTTTAAACGCCTATTTTACCACCTTAGGGGTTGAGTTTTGAAAAACCCTTCAATAGTGCATACTGTTGATACATGAGAAATTGTGATAAATTTCAAGTTTCTAGAGCAATCGGTTTGGAAACTACCACTTTCGAACTCCATGTCATCCACTTCATCATCATCAGGTTATTTTTGTCTCCACTGCAGGAGCACAACCCTCTCTCATCTGCCAAAGACAGACGGAGGATTTGGCCTACACTCCCCGCGCTGGCCAGACGTCATCCACATAAGGGTGATTGTTCAAAAACTGAAAAACACATGGTAAATCATTAAATACTTAGAGTACTCCTACAAAGTTTCGAATTGATAGGAACATCTAATAGTTCTTCTCCATACAAACTTTGCACCCCTATTTTACCACCTTAAAGGTTGAATTTTGAAAAGCCTTCGATAGTGCATACCGGAGATACATGAGGAACCTTTGTGCTAAATTTCAAGTTTCTAGAGCAATCGGTTTTGAGACTATTACTTTCGAACTCCATTTCAGCCCCTTAGGGGATGGTTTTTCAAAAACTGTAAAATACTTGTTTAATCATTATGTTTTTCGAGTACTCCTCTAAAGTTTCGAATTGATAGGAACATCTAATAGTTTTTCTCTATACAAACTTTGAACCCCTATTTTACCACTTTATGGGTTGAATTTTGAAAAAGCCTTCGATAGTGCATATCGGAGATAGATAAGGAACCTTTGTGCTAAATTTGAAGTTTCTAGAGCAGTCGGTTTGGAAACTACTACTTTTGAACTCCATTTCAGACCCTTAGGGGATGGTTTTTCAAAAACTGTAAAACACGTGTTGGATCATTAAGTTTTTAGAGTATTCCTACAAAGTTTCAAATTGTTAGGTTTATCTAATAGACGTTCTCCATACAAACTTTGTGCTGCCGTGTGGTTTCCGGTAGAGTAGAATAGGACCACTCCAACTCTTCCCGTGGATGTCGTACAAGGCGACTGAGGGAATACATTATAAAACATCAATCAGGCCTCCCCAACCCGTCTGGCCAGCGCGGGGAGTGTAGGCCAAATCCTCCGTCTGTCTCCGGCAGATGAGAGAGGGTTGTGCTCCTGCAGTGGAGACAAAAATAACCTGATTATGATGATACAAACTTTGAAGTCCCATTTGACCCCCTTAGGGGATGAATTTTGAAAATCCGTTCCTTAGTGCTTGCCTCTGCTATATAAGGAACCGTTGTGCAAAATTTCAAGCCTCTAGACTCAGCGGTTTGGGCTGTGCGTTGATATGTCAGTCAGTCAGTTTCTTCTTTTATATATATAGATAGATTAGGTTGAGAATAGTCTCACTCGCTCACTGTAATAAATGGAAGAACGCATGAAAGCGCCAGTGACACATTAGGGAAGTCGCAGCAGGTCACGTGAAGAGCAGCGAGTTCGATATCCAGTTATGACAATTTATTGACTGTTCTCCTAAGATGAAGGAAAATATCGCGAGGAATCATCTATAAGACAATCAGATGTGAAGAGAGATAAAGAGTGAGATTTATCTCTCCACTCTCGGACATAGGCACACGTGACACAACATTCGGTTTTTCGCCTTTCTCATGCAGCTGATGTTTCCGACTACCCTTTTTAAGTCATTGGGGTATTTGGCACAGAGACATAATTTTTTTAAATATAAATACATTAACTTGTGACTTTAACCGAAAAGTTATACCAAATTTTTCCCCATTTAATTAATTTGGTCAAAAGTAAAATAACTAAGGAATTCAATCATCTTCAAATATTTAAACTAATTAAAGAATTAGTACCTGTGTGCTAATGAATATTTAACTACGGTAGAGTAAAAGTTTTCTAATTAAACCTAACACAGATTTATACAATTTCAAAACGTTTCAAACCACATTTTAAATGAAAACGTCTGCGTTGCTTAACATTTCAACCTGGAGTTTCAAATTAAAATGTAGGTACCAAGTTTCTAGCTGAAATGGAATTATTCATAACAGAATAATTATTAATTCATGCTTCATTTTGAGTAGTTTCTCGGTGCAGAGATTCTGCTGGAATCTGAAATTTCCTTCTAGTAAGCTAAGAAATAGCTGACATTCTTAAAATTAAAGTTTTAGGTATGCAAGGAAAACATAATATCGTCCTTCGCGTGACTAACTGTCGTAACTGTAATTTTTTGTCTAAATGAGTTACAAACACCGACCTATTTAAATTCGTATGGTGATCAATCTCCGCTAACCGTCGTATCCGTATCAGTTGCTGTAATGGATTTATTGACAATGAACAAGTATCGTATCTTCCAAGACAATAGAATGTGAAATGTAAAATCGAAAATGCCTTGCCCTGCAACATTTGCTTAAAGCACTTACGACACTTAGTCACGCGAGGGACGATATTACGGACTTTTGAAAAAAGTTAAACTTTGTAGCATTAAGTTACATTTTTCTGAGAGGAAAAGGGATACTATATGTAGTCGTTTTGTCAATGGAAGTTATTTAATTCATAGAATGTGAGATACAGAAAAAGTATGGTTTAACTCAAATTTCTTCTATGCCACAATTAATACCAGCCGCTGCATGTATAGTGCTGATTGTGGAAATTTTTTAATGGTATGTTTCTACTCCTACAAATCTTACCGACGTTAAATAATATTAAACCATCTGAGACACACAATTCTTAGTGATTTGATTACATAATTACACAGGAATTACACAATGTGTATCCTTCATCTTCTTCCGTTACCGAACTACCAGGCGTGGTGAGGGACTTCAACCTTATGTAGTAGACATACCACGCTCTCGCACGAAGCGTTTTGCTTCCTCATTCATAATGCGAACTGCTAAGGAATGGAACTGCCAGCTTGGGTATTTCCGGACAAATACATCTTCTTAAAGGAAGAATAGGCATCTTCTGGGTAATCGTGCTACACCTTAGGCCTCATCATCACTTATCATCAGGTGCGATTGAGGTCAAGCGTAAACCCATCAAAAATTTAATAAAACTTAGCATTAATACTTTTTAACATTCGGATTTTGTATACAAGCTAAATTTTCCTTAGATTATATTAAAGACCTGATGGCGAAAAGGCTGAACGCAAGCCTCCTCAATAGAATGCCACTTTTGGTCGGCTGTCCATTGGGGGATTTGCTATAATCCCCATGCTTGGCAGGCGGATTGGTGATTGCAGTATGAACTTAATATAGGTATACAGGAGAACGCTGCTGCCCATCCCTGGTGCGATTCCTTAATCGCCTTAATGACACCCACGGGAAGATTGGGGGTGGCCCTATTCTAAGCACTTAACCAATTACTGAACTTCATTTCATATTATAAAAGTAATTCTTGTCTATTTAATTTATATCTTGTTCACCTCGTAGATTTACTGGAACATCGTTTAACCAAAATTCGCTCAACAGAAGTTAAACGATAAAGATGTTCCAATTCATTGGTATTTTTAGCCTCTGTAAAGGCCATAATTGGTAAAAGGTTATCCTTTTATAAGGGTAAAAGGGTGTAATATTATTTAAAAGGGACATTCAGCGTCAATAAACGACAGTTTGCTTTACGAGATTTGGGATTTTGGTAAGAAAATATCTTACAAAATGAAGATAAAGGTCTGCAAGTTATAGTTAGAAGAATTCTTTATTAGACATAGAAATAACACATGCTCGGTGTTTCTTTGAAGAACATGAATCGTAATGAGTAGATCGGGCTAAGAATTAAGGTGACTGACAGCAGGCAGTAGTGGCAGTGGGCGGGCCACATTTGTCGCAGAACTGACGGCCATTGGGGCACACGAGTTCTGGAGCGGAGACCGCGAATCGGCATCGGATCGGAAAGGAGGGTCGACTACCCCGCTTCCGCCAGATGGACCGACGACCAGAAGAAGGTGTATCCTCCGCCCTCCGCATCAAGATGCTTCCGACCACCATCCTGTCAGCCCTTAGACTTCCACTGCTGGACACAGGCGAAGGCCTATGTCCAGCACTGGAAGTCTCCTTAGACTTCCAGTGCTGGAAATAGGCCTTCGCCTATGACTGACATGATGACGATTTTCAAAATGTCCGAGCTGGAGTGACGTCATTACAGCTCGGATTTCAATACTCACTTGTAACTTTTGATCTGTTTAAGTACAAAATCTGAAATTGGAGTATAAAATAGTACGTTATGTGTACTAAGTCTTGCCAGGGTCAGATGACTGAAACTCGACTTTGTCGGAGATGCTGGAGTGACGCACACTGAAGAGAGATAGGATAACAAAAAATCAATAACGTAACAGCTGTACATATACCTACGGTCTTATTACTGAAAGCAATCCCACCGTGCCAACAGTTTTACAGTTTTCTTTTTTATTGTTGTTTTACAAAAATAGCTACCGCAGAAACGCTTATCCTTATGTCACTTTAAATAGGTACATATCAAATCTTATTATTCTCGCCATGTTTTTTGCCATCTTTGTAGTCTGTCGTGATTAAATGCTCCAAAGAGCAAGAGGCCGACCTATTCCTTGGAGCCGCTACGATCCTCGTAACAAGGAGATTACGGCTAAAAAAGAGATTTCTTCTTATAAAATCTGAGTACCTCCACCTAGGGAGCGAACATTCTAAAACCTTTTTATTTTCCGTAGGTAGTCGCTGGAGAAATCCTTTTGAATGGAACTTTTAAAGGTAAAAAAGGAACCATAATTCTATTTTACCATAAGTCTAGTTGTTATGGCGCTCGCCCCACATATATAATGCTCACGCCTTGGTCCCAGAGGGGTAGGCAGAGTAGATGTATAACTACTTTGCGTTTATATTCATTAAGTTGAGAGAGCCCCAATTCGGGTAACGGCCTCCTCCAGAAGTTGCCATGTCTCCCTATCTTGCGCCGTGTCTAGCCAGGTAGTGCCGGCCACGGCGCGGATGACATCCGCCCAGCTAATAAGCGAACGGCCTGGGCGTCGCACGCCTGCCTCGGGCCCTGCCTTGGTCCACCTGCCGTCTTCGCTTTGAGCCACATGACCAGCCCACTTCCACTTAGTTAAAACCAATGAGTATAATTTTTGGGATCTAAATTAGTTACAAACAGTTTACTTTCATACAACACTTCACAGGCTGACGATGTTGGTACGAGTAACTTTCAGTCGGTAGTTATGAACATCTTTTAATAACTACTCGTAACTTTGTTTAATATAATTTTGTTCCGTGTTTGTAAATGTAATAAAACGTACTTTACGTTCACATTTTGCGGGCAAAGTATTTTAATTAAGTCTCAGTCTAATTAAATTTACTGTTTGTCTTGAATTTATGAGCATTATAAATCTAGGCATATACGAATTATACGACAATATAGGGATCGTATCTCCGATTCGCGTGGATGTTCTCATTCAACCCCTAGGCGGAAATTTAAAACAGCCTTTCTTAATTATTGCCTACGTCATTCGAGGTTGATTTATAAAAAAAGGTTACAATGTATGTAAATAATTGTATTTTTTAAATTAAAATTACATTAAAATTACAGACCACTACAACTGTTCCCGTGGATGCCGTACGAGGCGACTAAGAGAATACATTACATTACAAAACGTGTTTATTGTAAGATAAATATGACTACACAATTTATGTTTTTTTTAATATGGTGGCTAGTGCTGTTTGCTTTAACGTGGTATAATTAAATTAAAGTTCAAATAATCCTTTTGTTTTAAAGAATATTTTTTATTAAGTCAACTGTTGGGGCAAGATGGAATAATAAATGAGGGGTATGATGGGGTACAGGGGCAAAGCTGGAAAATTTAAAAAGGCCTAGGACATTGTCCAATTCTGATCGTCGCCTCAAAAAAATGCCAAGAATAACCGAAAAAGTACATCTGCAGCCAACACGCAAAAGAACAATGATGAAGATACGATTTGTCTTTCTGTAATGATATAAATAATACTTTTCGGAAATCATCAGCAGGTTGGGTATGCTGCCAGCTGTGTGGACTTTGGATTTATAATGCCTGGCCGGGTGGACAATGGGATGTCGACGAAATCCACATTTGTGTTCATTGTGAGGATAATTAGCATGTCCCATCTTGCCCCATTTTCATTACCCCATCTTACCCCATGGTACGGGGCAAGATGGTATTTCGCATGCTTCTTTTTAATCTTTAATTATAAAAAATGTGCTTGATTTGTTACGCCAAAGACCATGCCAAATTATAGATAGATAAATAACGCATGTAACATAAATAAATAAGAATAATAAACATAATAATTTATGGTGTATTATTGTTATTTCTCTTAGCTACCCCCATCATGCCCCCCCCCCTTCCCCTAATAATTAGAGACCGAGTCGCAGTTACAACCCACTCGTTAACGTAACACCCAAAATCACTTTCCGATACGCATGAATAATGCAAAAGCACGAAATTACACGGTCTTGTATTGTCATTAACTACGGCATGATCGGTGAATAACCACGTTAGGAATAGCGTGCCAATCTCTATTAATTGCAATTCGTAAAAAAGAATATGAGCATCAGTTCTACAGGAGTCCTCTGCCAGGTGTGTTCAGTAGAGGCCTATCCGTTACTAGGTACGTTGACGGGTAACGATACATATTTTGACATCAAACTATCATAGTTAAACGCCAAACGTTTATCAGATTGTATCACATGTCCCTTAAGAGAGAAAATAGTTAGACGGATCTTATCCGAAATACTTACGGATTAGGCTTTGTTCTGAACTTCGGTTCTTTGCATCCAGTCACGCGCTTCACCTAGCCTACAGATCATACCATGAATGAAAATAATTTTCGCCTCTCATAGTTCACCTCAAAGTTTTTACATTCATGATTGATCCTAATTTAATAACCAATTAGGTATGACCTGTAGGGTGACCAACCTGTAGGGTGACCAACAGGCTGGTGGGGTTTACTCTAATGGTCAATCTTTTTAAATTAGAAGCCAACATCATCTCCAGATCATATCGTATGTTTAGCGATACGTGGTATCACGGGGCAAAAAGCGGGAAAAGGAAAGTCGCGTTGCGGTGTTTGTCAGGATCGCGCAAAGTGACGATACATCGTCTCTGCTTACCCCTCTGAGACCAAGGCGTGGGCATGTATAGATACATCATAAGGGCGCAACAACGAGACCCATTTTTGGCAATTTGAACATAATAGTAAAATGACGTGATTTGATTGATTGATTGATTGACGCCAAAAATCGATTTCAATCAGCTCCCAAAACTCTTATTGCAATGAATATTCATTAACAGACTGCTGATTTTAAATTATTAAGTAAACTAAATAGCCGTAGCGTAAGAGTCTGCTTTTCTGAAATGCTAACTTGATACAAGATTTGCATAAACTTTCCTACTCTGGGGACCATAAATTAAGCAAAAACTTGGCAAATTTCCTCTCGAGCCCCGAAGCACTTTTTAGGACTTGGCGATGAAAAACAACGCTCGTCTTTTAGTCATTTTTAGGATGCGCAAACTCCTACCAGTAAAATTTGTTTGTCAAGTCGACCTTAAGTCCATAGTTCCAACGAAAACTACTATTTTCACAATTTTGAATTACATTCTGTATTAATTTGCTTATAAATAGTATATAGTAGAACATCCTTAGAGTATCACGGTGCCGCTGACTCAACCCAGAGGGGAGAGCCACAGCGCGTTTTTAGGGTTCCGTAGCCAAATGGCAAAAAACGGAACCCTTATGGATTCGTCATGTCTGTCTGTCTGTCTGTCCGTATGTCACAGCCACTTTAATCCGAAACTATAAGAAGTATATTGTTGAAACTTGGTAAGTAGATGTATTCTGTGAACCGCATTAAGATTTTCACACAAAAATAGAAAAAAAACAATAAATTTTGGGGGTTCCCCATACTTAGAACATCTATGGATAGGTCTTCAAAAATGATATTGAGGTTTCTAATATCATTTTTTTCTAAACTGAATAGTTTGCGCGAGAGACACTTCCAAAGTGGTAAAATGTGTCCCCCCCCCCCTGTAACTTCTAAAATAAGAGAATGATAAAACTAAAAAATATATGATGTACATTGCCATGCAAACTTCCACCGAAAATTGGTTTGAACGAGATCTAGTTGTTTTTAAAACGTCATAAATCGTAAACCACAATACTATTATTAAAACATCGATCAAAGTTACAATGAACTACAATAACTTTTATATTATGTTACTTGCTGCTACGGAACCCTTCATGGGCGAGTCCGACTCGCACTTGGCCCCTTTTTTGATTTTCACATCAGATTCACGTCATTCTTTGCGGAGGGCCCCTCGCACACATGCACTCTTGTACGCTGGCGCTACGAACCACAAACGTAATGAATCAGACAACATCACCATAATTTTTTTATTGTATTGTTATGTATTAATTAAAAGTTTATTATATTGCATTATGTAAGTGTATTGTTTATGTTGTATGATGATGACGTTAACACGCGACTACTGCCTCTTTTCAATCATTTATCTTCACCGTAGGTTAGCTGGAAAAAAGTTTCTTTAGAAATAAACTCATTGTTTTGTATAATTTTATTTTATTTCTGTTGTTTCTTTATATTTTTGTGTGTACAATAAATTATTAAATAAATTAACCTGTAGTACACATCGAAATATTTCGATATGGCTCATGAGCCCTGAGTATGGCGACTGCGCTTAAATTGACACTGTATGGGTTCAATGTGACTATGCGCACAGCTAATGACGTGTTGCTAACACATAGGCGACGACGGACGAGCGTTAATTATAAGTTATAAGGAAGGGTGTTGTTCATCAGTTAAAAATTACTTTTATGCAACGATCTCATTCACATTCACTTTGAAACTTGTGCAGTTGCTACGCAGAACATTTAATTATTTAATAAATATCGACGCTATTTACCCGTAGCGGCAATATTCAGTATTAATTAAATGTTCTGCGTAGTAACTGCACAAGTCTCATTATGAATGTAACCGAGTTGCGGCTCATTGCGTGGAACAGAGCGATTGTTTGGAATGCTCCATCTAGTAGTACATAGAGATCGTTGCCTTTATGTATGAACGATTCAGTAAGCTATTTAATATTATACATATAGGTATATCAAACTGACGTGTCAGTAAATATCTTAATATACACAGGAGAACGCTGCTGCTCCTGGGTGCAATCCCTTAGTCGCCTTGACCACATCCACGTAAAGATTGGGGGTGACCCTATTCTAAGCCGGGATCCACACGGCTGAGATCATTCAGTAGCTCTCGATTATCTATTGCACCCGGGACGGCCAGTAGCGTTCTCTTGTGTATATTAAGATCATTACTGCGATCACCAGTCCGCCTGCCAAGCGTGGTGATTATGGCAAATACCCTAATAGGCTTGGGGAGGCTTATTTTTAGCAGTGGACATAATATTTTGGCTAATGATGATGACTGAATGCCAAAGGTGCGTTCGGGTATAGTGTAAGGCCTATGCCCAACAGTGGACGTCAGCAGCTTGATGAAATTGCGTTTATGTCGGTTACCTTCGAAATTGTATTCTTTTTTTCGCACTGAGATTTCTATTGTTAGGAATCCTATACCCTTTCTGAAAATATTTCCTTTGTAACCATTGTAATCGAATGTTCGCTGAGATACAACTAAAAAGGAAGATGTAGAAACATTAGGTGGCCTTAAATGGAATCCTTTGTAAAGAAAATCAACTGGAGTCGATTATTTAGTTCTTCAGCGTTGGTGAAGCAGTGGGGAGATTCGACCTGCGCAAAATACATAAACCCTGTAACCACGTAATTTTTTTATTATTGAAAATTCGGAATCAGAAAATCATCTATGTCGAATACTTAGTCTGATGAGTTCCGTGCTACTACGGCTAACAGAAATTACATGGAACCTAGACCATTCGACTTAGATTTTTTTCTGAGTGGGTTACAGCTTTTAAGTTTTTTCGAGTCGATATGCACTAATTTTTCTAAAGTACATATTGCTTGTTTGGATTTACACGACCCCTAGGTCAGTGCAGTTGCCCATCTTCCGTCCGCCATCGCAACTAAGTGTTGTTACCAGTTGCAATAGAGGAAATACTATTCTTTACAGCATGATAAAAACGTAAAATAACGTGAAAATAATAGACATATACTCTTTTATATTCCTATCTTTTTTATTCCTGTTTGGCTTTACGCTTGACCTCAATCTCACCTGGTGGTAAGTTCTCAGTGCTTAACGGTATGAATGTATACATAACAGAAATTCATAATTAGTTTTTTCTAAGTACTGGCCTTTAGAAAAAAACGAGCACACATATACGTCTGTAGAGGAAATGCAATGAATGTATACAATATGTGCAAGTAGCTATGCGTTTACAAATCTCTGAAATTTTTTGCTATTGCAGCATCTGCGGATGTTTTATCACGCGAACGTATGATAATATGAAAGGATGACTGACGAAACTCTACGAATAGAGTTCCGTCAGTCATCCTACACGTGGTGTCATAATGACAATGCAACAGAGACCAAGTGTAAAAAATAGTGTATTTCTGTATCATCATTGTTATTACATTGACGTACAATAGGATTCTAGATGCTATTGGAAACACAGTGCCATTCCTAACTGGTTTCTGTTTATCTCACGTCCAAATAGAGGCAAATAGGGAGAGAGGACAAACAGATTTAACTAACTCAGTTCACCCTAAAACGCTGCGAAGTCAGCTTGTTAGTGGGTGATTTATAGTGTAATTTGTGTACGGTATACGTTGGAATATGCACTGTTAAAACAGTATCAATGAAAATTCTTGTTTTATAGACTTCTATATCAGCAACCTTTACCCAATCTATTACTAGAAAAAAAAATCAAAAAAGAAACGCATAATATAACTCCCACGTTTATTATCACATGCTTTGTATAAGTGAATAGAGTAAAGTTACTTCAGTGAGAACTTACTTTCGTCCAAATCTGTTCTTCATTCGCGGAGATTATAAAGCAACACAGGAGGAGAGTTGACATACAGTCAAAGGTATCGGAAGTACAGGACTACCGATCATGTGTGGTATCGAAATATATCGATGTGTACGATAGGTTATGAATGTATTATTCCATTTATTACGTGCGTGTTTTATGACTGGACGTCTCTAATCGGAAGTATACGCTACATTATGGCATCTCCCCTCTTCTCTGGGCCTAGCCGGCAGGCCTTCTGTAGCTCTAATGTACAGAGTTTAAGAAAAAGAGGAGATTTCATTGCAATCTTCAAAATTTTAAGCAAGGTTTACAACTCATTTAATTTAAAAAACATATTTAACTTAAACCTCATTCGACTCAGAGGACATAATATAAGAAAACAAACTGCGTCACAAAGTCGAATTTCAGTAATCTGACCCAGGCAGGATTTAGTACCCAATATGTGCTATTTTGTAAACAAAGATCCAATGTACGTCTGAACTCTCAAATAACTTTTTTAGACAACAAGGTTTTATCCGGACGTGTTGTATCTGCCACATCAATAAACGTGGTTAAGAACAGATTAGACCAATTTTTAAAAGAAAATAAGCAAGTTGACTGCTGATACGGAAGCATTGTTCATGGGAGATGCCTATGTCCAGCAGTGAGCTCTAACAGGCTGATGATGATGGAAGTATTACCTAAGTTGCCTATTGGTCAGTGTTCAAAAGGGGGCGATAAAAATAGTGAGAAAATTTTCGTCGTCCTCCCTATATTGTACACCCTGCCTTTTCATTTAAAATAAAAATGAACTAAAAACCGTTGGAGCAAACAGCATGCAGTCTGTGACCACCCTGTCAGATGGATCGACGCAACGACATGAAAAAGGTACGACGATGCCGCGTCTGGATGAGGACAGGGGCAGATCCAGACCAGAAATTCGCGACATTCCGTTATTTTTTCTTATAGATAAGCTGCTAATGGTTCAAATGAATTATGGCAGATCTTGATTTAGTTAGGAGGCTAATGGATATTGGGAATTATGTAATTTTGAGTTATAAAAACTATTTTCTAATATCTAGCGAGCGAAATCAGTTAGAAAAATTGGAGAAGTTCTGACTCGTTATTCGCTGATTCTAGATATCAAGCGTACTGATTCGAGCGTTCTAGGGGTGATGACCCTATGGATTCGCCACTGGATGCGGAAGGTGGAGGCGTTTAGGGCTCCTTTTACTTACTGATTTATCCTATTCAGTAGGTCAGCAACGCTTTACCTCACCCAGGAATAACAAGTAAGGGACAGAGAGGAAACGAATGCCACGTGACTTCCGTTAACAGTGGAATTGACGAAGCGAAAAGGTTCGTGCGAATGAGAGGTAGATTTACTACCTAGAGTACAAATAAAATCTCTTATATTTTTGTTAGCTATGAGACAAAAACGTGCAATTTATAACTTGGTCAAGCGGGATGTGATGTACGAAATTCACCTGGAATTGCACTTTAATCATACAAATACAAAATACAAATAACTTTTGTTGGTTCAAGAACATGTGGATCCTTATACTAGATATATCTATATTTCATTCCAGATTAATAGTCCTATGAAAACCAACGCTATTTACGTCTCGGTAACATATACATGAAAGGGTCACCAGCAGCAAAAACAGGTTTGTATTACCATGTAAACTTTGCAGTCCACTTAGGAACACCATCTATTGTGTATTTTGTTTTCGAGACGCAAATGCGTTTGTTTTCATAGGACTATTAATCTGGAATGAAATATATGTAGATATATTATTGCAAGCAGTAGCCTGGCTCCCAAACTAGGATCCCTTGTTCCATGGATAGCCATTATTTCATTAAAAGTGTGAACGAATGTTGCAATGAATCTTAGTGTAACTCTGTAGTAGTACAAAAACAAAATTAAAAAAAAACACAACACAAAGTGAAAAATCTTGATTCAAAAGTCATACACGGTATCACTTTCAGAAACGTTTTCGTTAAAAATATAAATGAAAGCTGTTTAAAGCCGTAGACTGACGCGCTCAGCTACACCATATCGTCTGCGAGTTAGGTTTGTTGACACAGTCTCCGTTGATGTGACGAACGATATGCTGGCTGCTGAGCGCGATGATCATGGTGTTTATATAAAGGTTGAAAGGCGCAGGGGATCAAGTCCTCATTTCTTACCGCAGACTCTAGCTGGTATGACTCCGATATTGTACCAGCACATCTGACAGTCCTTGGTTTCAGTGACTGAGTCAAATACTATTATGCCTCTTATTACATTCACAAAAAGACTAGGAGTAGCATGATATTGTTCGAATAGATATATTATTTTGTAGGTCAATACTAAGTTACTGTTGGCTAAACTAAATACTACGTCAATTGTTCGAATTCCACGTGGCCCAGATCGAACTGACGCGGTCAATTTAAATTCCAAATTTCCCCGCGGGCTAGTGTCGAAACGTGTCGGGTCAAATTTTGAATTTAGAATAGGTACGTTCTCTCTGTCGGGAACGTTATTATTTCCCAATATGAAGCAAAGGGATTGGTGGAATTCAAATTTGGTTTTATGTCAAACATGACTGAATGTTCCAACTTGAATTGGAATCTGATTTCTATCCCATTTGATGTATGTGCTTGGCTTTGCTTAGCATTACTATGCTCTACAAGAAATATTTTACAATAAAAAAGTGTGTGAAAGGAATCACTTCTAGCGATAAGACCGCCTGATTAAACTTCTTTAAGATGCAAAAAAAGAACAATGTAATTTTATAGTGCAATAAAAAATAATACAAAATTTTAAATTTTATTCGGAAGCGATGAGGCCGTTATTGCACACCTAGATTCGTCCTTGCATGGTACAATTAAAATTCAAATTAAATTAAAATAATCTTTATTGTGCAACAATAAATATATATATATATATATACATATATATATAATACAATATATATATATATATATATATATATATATATATATATATACAATATATATCATTTAAAAAAAATCTTAGTAAAATAAGTATAAAAAGTAAACATTGTTCTAAAAGAGTGTCCGTTGAAGGTTGATGTTGTATAGAATGCCCTGTATTTATGCTAATATAAAGTAACTATAATATTTAGGATTTTTGTACGTTCGCACTTGGTTACGTTACGAGTGAGACGTCAAGAAATATTGATGCTCATAAATATTGATGTTATCCTGCATTTTATTCCCTTCAGAGCAATGAATCGGAGTATTTCGTATGGATCTAAGAGCTACCGCGCATAAATACGTAGGATATATTCTATACAATGTGACGACAAAGACGTATAAGGAGCAAAAGATTTATAATTCTCGTATAAATTTAGCGCGCCGCGGTAAGAAATATCGTAAAGAAATATGGGAGAAATCGCGCTTGTCTAAGAATTTTATTAATGTACGTTACATCTACATTATTCACAGTAAGTACCATATCAAAAAACGTAAATGTCTAGTATTCTGTGAAATTTGCCTTCGTCACCTCCTATTAAAGGAAACCTATACTTTTATAGCCTACTACTGGTCATATCATGAAGAAAAATAATTTTCGCACCTCATACTCGTATGTCACCTCAAAGTTTTGCCTTCATGATTGACACTAAGTGGTTAATCATAAGTTAAAACCTCTGCCTATGACTCGGAAAGGCTAATAGTTCGACCAGCTCCAGGATGTCGGCACGCTTACGACCAGGCTAGTCCCTGGACACTTTCTTGTTATATATTCTATACACTCATGCCCGAGATAAGTAATTAAAATAAGAAATTAAAAACGGTGGTATCTATTCGCAAAATTTTAATAACTTGAAATGAAAAAGCAAATATGGAACGCGCATATTAAAATTTTAGTGCGCGTAAATGCTTTACAATGCTTTACGCTTCGCTGCGCATCTCTAGAGGGAAGTAAAAGGGAAATAAGATTTTGAAACGCTTTTAAGAGTGGGGTTATGTCTTAAATAAAACAGCCCCGTATGAGCGATAAATGGAATTTATGGATGGACAGTCGTTTTGCATTTTATAAGCAAATTTTGTTTTATTTATGTACGATTATACAATCAGCTGCATAATATCATGCATGATTAGATTCTAATGTATGTTAATGGCTAAAAATGTTAGAAAGAAACATGGTTCATTCATAATAATATATGCTAAACAAAAAAAATCTTCTTCTGTTCGTATTCAGCGCGGGTTGCCCAGCACGTGATTGACTATCCCTTACTATAATATTTAAATTATGAAAAAAATATAGTAATTTGTACATAAAGTCCAACAAATATTAAATTTTTTTTTTTTATAAAATGCATGACTATTTTACAAAGTGAGTCCTCACTCTGATAAAACGTCTGTTATACAACCTACAGGTGCGGTGATGTGGGAGCGAACGTCAAACGTACCTACGCACCGCACAACACTATTAGATCACTGTTTCATTCCTCGGATGGTCCTATTACTCAGTCCCCCACTGTACTCGGTAATCGTAATTTGAATAGGCAAAGGTTCTAAAACCCTGACAGTCTTGGCTAATTGTATATTGGAGTTGCACCGTGTCTCTTTCAGGCACGTAAAAATAACACTACAGCTAGCTTCTTCCGGCTGATAATAAGTACTAAATATTACTACGCAAAGAAGCGACACTCACCCTCGCCAGTTTAACGTCGCCCGCAACATAAAGCACGGCGCTAAGTACGAAAGAGAAGCACTTATGTGTTGTCCCTCTCTCGATAGTTTGGTGCGCTAAATCTGTTCTCTTGTATGGATTGTCGGGGAGTGCTCACCTTTACTTATATAGGAAAAAGGTCATTGCATATAGGTAAGGTTAACGGCATGTAACTTACTGATTGGTTTGAGTGACAGTACAAATAAGAGCTTAAATTATGGGACGCCAACTAAACTAGTTATTGATACGTAACGCGTTCATTATCAAAGATAATCTAATTACACATTATTCATAGGGATGATACTTATGTAAGGACCTTTCCACACTTATCGACGCGGAGTCGGCTTAAACTGAATGGAATATATTTTAACGACGTCGTCGTTTCAACTCTGAAATAAAGCTGTTTCTAATTGGCTTGAAAGCCGATTCCGCGTCGATAAATGTGTGGAGACCTTAAGATGTATAAGTCATACTTAAGGGGTAAATTACACAAGAAACCCATTAGGGGTTCGCTATAAGTTTAGTATTCTATTTACTATTGTTTATTTAGGGTCTTGAGGGATTACAAATGATGTTGACTCTACGATTCCACACATTAACTGAATACAAAAGATTATATAGTAGTAGGTATTTAGAGGCTCGTTACTTGAGTTCTTATTAAATTTGTACCGAGACGTTCATAAAAATTAGAGCTTAGATTATAACTACATCATCATCATCAGGTTATTTTTGTCTCATCTGCCGGAGACAGACGGGTTGGGGAGGCCTGATTGATGTTTTATAATGTATTTCCTTAGTCGCCTTGTACGACATCCACAGGAAGAGTTGGAGTGGTCCTATTCTACTCTACCGGATCCCACACGGCAATTACTTATTATAGAGTTATTGCAATAGTCGTATGTGAAAAAAAAACTCTATAGGAATTTAAAATTTATTTTATTTATAAATCTAATAATATTTTTTTACAAATTTTCAACGAACAAACATAACAAATTAATCTGTTTCTCACCTTGAATCAACTCGAATAAACTTGACATACGACTGATTGCATTTACCAAATACGAAGTGTTATTGACATAAGTCATATTTGTAAGGTGGGACGCGCAGGTAGGACGCCCCGCCGCCAGGTGGACAGACGACCTGAAGAAGGTGGCTGAAAGCAGCAGCAAGGCACAGGACAGGGTGTGATGGCGTTCATTGGGGGAGGCCTATGTCCAGCAGTGGACGTCCAAGGGCTGATATGATGATGATGATGACATTAGCTTATGCCTAATATAGTTTTACTCTATTCCTATCTGATCCTACCTGCGTAGGATCGTTTTGGTTTGAATGGCATTGTTAACTGAAAACAGATTTTTTTGACACACGACGATATACTGTTTTAGTTACCGCCTCGTTGTTAGTGTCATGAGTTTTGTAGACGATAGAGAGTTCGTGTTTCATTCCCAGAAGAAATATACATTTTGTTGGCTAAGTGGGAGTTGACTTCTGAGGGTCGTGGGCTCAATTCCTACTAGGGAGAGATACAATTTGTATAAGTTGGTCCTGTTAAGTTAGAGTGTTATATTTGTGATATAATTTAATAGAGTTTTCACTGTTAGGTACAGAGGAGGATCCAGTTAAAGAGCTTCGGGGAATGAGGTGCGATGAGGTTAGAGGGAATGTCAAACCATAGAATACCTAATGTCAAACTTCCAATTGCAGTGCTGCTATATGTAGGTAAGTAGCTGGAACATTCCTCTGACGGTATTTTAACTCAATTCCTCCACTGTACGTAGTCTCCTGAGGGTTTAGTGATTAATCTTCTAGCTACAAGAAATGGCAGCCGATCAGTAATGGTTGAAGTAAACATTCAGCAGAAGTGTATGTCGTACATTGTGCGGTTCCATCAGTGAAAAACTTTCTTTTAAAGCAATTTAAAGCAATTAAGCATTTAATGTTTTTTTTATACCTCCTACTAAGTATATATCAATTACACGATAGAATGAGTCCCAATTTTTTTAGAACCTTCTACACTTCATACCATGAAGCAAAATAATTTTTCGTAGCTCATAGTTTCACATCAAAGTGTTTTCCTTCATGATTGTCACTAATTGGTTATTAAATTAGATTAAATTAGATAACAGATGCACATTTAAAAATCATCTTTAATCTAATTTAATAACCAATGAGTGTCAATCATGAAGGAAAACACTTTGAGGTGAAACTAAGAGCTACGAAAAATTATTTTGCTTCATGGTATGAGGTATAATTAAGTGAAACATAGAATTAAGAATTTGCCCAGCTTGGCTGCTATAAGGATTGCTGTCAAGGTGCTAGAGATTCCTGCTGAGATGGATGTGCAGTGAATCGGAGACGTAAAAGCAGATTTTCATGACCGTGAGTACCGCTTTTTCATTGTTTTTCCATTCTTCCCCTTTGCATCCCGCATTTTCATTTGGTTTTCAAACGAAATATGTTTTAGCTCAATCGGTCCAGAACATTTGAGTTATAGTACGGATAGAAGAAAACGGATCAAATAATTATTTGCTATCCGTTTTGACGGAACTCTAAAAATTAAGTTCTGATGTATTTTTGATTAACTTGTGCTAAAGTTAGTCATTAACAAGAAAACGTTTAAGTTCAGCCTGTAAAAATGTACAGTGACGGAAAAATTGAAAAACTTTTCAAATTATAACAAAATCCATCGAAGGGAACAGAAGACTCGTTTAGATCCAATTTGCAAGTTCGTTGAACGATTTAATGTATTTTTTTAATCTGTAACGAAGGAGGGATTTTCGGATTTGAGCGTTTTAGGGTACCGTGTAACAAAACCCTATAATATGAGTATCATGAAGTTATCTTCGTGTGATTGTTCATGTAAACTTTTTATTTGTATCTCGAAATATGAAATTAATATAATTGGTTACATATTAATACAAAAAAATTAAATATAACTCGAACATCGTCATCAGCCGAAATACGTCCACAGCTGAACATAGGCCTTCCCAATAGAATGCCCTTTTGGTAGACTATCCAATGGGGGATAAGTCATAATCACCACGCAGATTGGTGATCGCTGTAATGATCTTAATATACACAGGAGAACGCTGCTGCCTGTCCCTGGTGTAATCCGTTAGTGGCCTTGACGATACTCACGGAATGATTGGGGGTGACCCTATTTTTATCCGGGAACCACACGTTAATAAAAACCTGAACCATCTTAATATGAATTATTTCTTTTTATGCGGGACCTTTGTGGTTAATGACATCGTAACATTGTCACATTTTTGTAAAAGCAACCTTTTTATTTCGTGGCCGTTATATTACCCAACTATGTCGATAATAAACCCAAGTGATTAATCGACAAATGTTGTTCTTTCATTGAGTTATAGCTTAGTTGGCACTTAGGGTTGTCAATCAGGCCATAATGCCTATACCAATTATGATACAGTAAACGCTGTCCTGGATCTCATTAACACAGGATATTATTTAATAAATATATAAGCTTGAAACGTGGGTAAAAGAATAAACAAGTAAAAAATTTTATCCAGCATGATTGAACTGTCGGCAGTTTGCAATGAATATAAGCAGCTTATGGACCTACTGAGAATGATCGATATGCACGGGCCGGTTGTATAATTAAATAAAAAATAAACAAATACCTACTTCATATATTCATATCTATACTCGTACACTTGTCTTTCCCAAACTAGGATTTGCTCCTGTACGATGGGAATTTGACAAGGATTCTAACATTTCACAAATATAAAATTCCGATCGGGACCAACTTGTACAAAACAAAGTTATCTGTCAAGCCACGAGGTTGGCCTAATAGAGACGATAAATGTGGTTTTCTAAAGAAATAACTTTTTTATACGTACCTACGTTTCATCTAAGGTTTCCGATATCGACCTGATCTTGTCGAAAATCTATTTTTTTCCAGTCCGATCTTCGATTTGTGAATCGATCTTTTGGAGGGCAAGATCGGTCCAAGATCGCCACATAATTGAGAGATCGGAGATCGATTTTTCTCTTAATGTTTCACCCTCCAGCCTCCAGCGGCAGTTGATGGAACGCGTGACAGACAGTGCCAGGGGCTTGTATACAATGTAATTACTTAATTCCTTTACCTTCTGTGATTGGTTCAACGATTTTGGTGTCCGTTTTATTCAGTGAGTTGGTGCATTGAGTGAGTTAAGAACAATGAGTGAGTGAGTAAAGTGATTAGTGTAGTTTTTTTTCTATAATTAAGCTTAGAAGAATGGGCGGAAAAATATAATACAATTGTTTATAATCTTATATGAAAAACGAATTGATTTTCATCAGATCGATCTTTTGTCCCCCGATTTTTCCCTGCATTGATCTCAACTCCCACGATTCGAATCGATTTGTAAGATCGATCTTTTCACCAAATCGGAAACCCTAGTTCCATTCATTTTTTTTTCAAATACCCGAGTATACACAGCCATGATCCGTGTTTTCTGGCCGCATTCGTCATTTACCGAATATAGTATATTGCCAACCCTGGCCTATACAAAGGCCATTTACTACCGCATTATTGCCGCACTGTAGTGAAAATCGGGGAACAATGAAGGGTTATTAACTTTATCGGATATTGCGTTAGATTTTATTTGGTGTTAGAGGATATGAACTTGATAATTAATTATCAGCTATACATCCTTATCATCTTTAACTTATGTGCTGTTCGTTACATATGCGTTCTTAATCTCGCTCTTTGAACAAGCTCTTGTTAACCGTAAACAGTTATAGAGCATCAAGGTTTTGTTCTTAGCTTAACTTGCTAACTTGATTACGATTTTGTTTCATATGATCATGAAAATGATTAGTTAAGGTAACATACTGCACTGCATCTAAGACAAAATACTACTAAATAACTAATATAGTAGATGATCATAATATTTTTCAGAGTGGCAAAAATAATTTAACAAAACAATGCTGAGAAAGGACATTGTAACGAGTTATTTGGTTATTGGAGGGCAAGTACTGCTACAGACAAACGACTGCTGATACCGGCTGCAGCTTATGAAGGTAGGCTTAAGTCCAGAAATGGTAAAACTTATAAATATTTGAAACCGCGTCTACTAACAACTGATTGGTTCTTAACCATAACTCTCTATTCCTTCTAACTAGTTTCTTCCTTTGCTTTTATTTCAACGTGTTTTGCTGCAAGTGTTGTCTGATTTGATGAAGATTGGTCAAATTAAAATGAATGAGTTAAAAAAAAACATGAATCGAAAGGTCGCCATTTACACGATAAAGGTGTCCACACACGGAATACATATTAACTTTAGGGCCAATGTACCGACCATCATCAATATTTATCGAGAGACGCCCCAATGGATCTTTTCGGAAATATATCTGCCCAAACGGGACATGTGCCGTTGTTTACGGGATATATCGTCTCTTGTCACTTGTCACATGTTAATCTGGGAGAAATGATGGCGCCAATTTCATGCTGGTTTGTATACGTAATATTGTTAATGTATGTAGTAGGGTTGGTATGGTAATGGGTACGTTTTGTGGGTATATCCGATATATGCATATCCGATGTTCAATATTGAACACAAACGGTTCGCGCTGTGCATAATATTAGGATCTGTATCTACCTACTATTAATTGTTACGTATGCTTACATGCTGTTAAAATTAAGTAACTTAATTCCTCTTGTGTGTGCTTTAGAGGTTTTTCATTTTATTTTGTACTAGCTGTGCCCACAGCTCCGCTCAAGTGGACTACAGAATCCGCTCCCGTTGCCACTCTCGCTACCATTCCCTTTCCCGCTCCCGCTCCCGCTCCCAATCCCAATCCCACTCCTACTCCCACTCCCAAATGTAGTTCTTACTCATTGAAATACGGATTCCGTCCAGCATTTACACTCTACACTTCTTTGTTGTATGCTAATGCAGTGTATGCGAGTTTTCGAAAACTATAAATTCGCATAACTTTTGATTGACTGGGCCGATTGCAATGAAATAACAAAAACCAAATGAAAAAACCTATATGTTACACCAAATTAAGCACTAAGTTTCGCTGAAAACCCCATCAAAATCGGTTCAGTAGTTATTAAGTAATGCGTGCACAAACAAACTCATAAACAGACAAAAAATCCAAAATGACCGAAATGTGTTCTATTACTTATTTTTAGACCACCCAATTTTTTTTTGCAAATGTCTTTAGTGTACAGGCACGCGAAGTCTACGTTTTTATTTATTAGACGCCCCATATCCTTATTTACATACGTACATAATTTCACGCCTTGGTCCCAGAAGGGTAGGCAGAGACGATGGATCGCCACTTTGCTCGTACCTGGCACACCTCACTAGCCTCACTCACATTCATCAATCTTTTCATGCAACTCCTTTTATTCTTCTTATCCCAGCGGTCCCAGCCTTTTTCAGGACGTTACTAATTTGATCCTTGAACGTCCTCCTATGACGACCTCTAGCTGTAGTTCCTTCCACATTCGCACTATAAATTTCTTTTGTCACTCTTCCTTCACTTATACGCTCTAAATATCCAAACCAACGCAACATGAAAGGTATGTTATGTTATCTACTTTCGTTACTACATCTTATTTCAAACCACACTTCCCACGTATCACTGTATGTTTATTTATTTCTGTCTTAACTGCTTATATGAACTGTAGAACTCATTGCGGGGGGCTCGTCCGAAAAGTTTGAACATCATATCAGATAACATCTTCTTACCAATATCTTAATGAATTCTGACATAGTTAAGAAAATATATCGTTAAGTAAAAAATTTACATACATCTGTGTGGTGAAAATGGATTTAATTTAGACAATGTTCTTTTGCAGGAGTGTTTTTTTTTATAGAATTTGAAACGAATATGACGAATTATTAAACAGTTTTTAATAAATAAAAAATCAGAACATAATCATTTATTTGGTATCCTGAAATTTTTTTTATAAATTAGACCCTTTTACACTGGAGGCACAAAAAATATGTTTTTCCAATATTTTCTTAAAGGCGAAGGAACAGTGACTTTATCATGCAAAATAAAAATAAATATCCGATATATTCGTCCCTACAGTTACATAATCGGATAAAATAACCATGAGTCGATCGGACTTTGGGACGCGGACGACATATCAATATTTATCGGTGACTGAACCCAAGCATATGGGCCCAAGTATTCATGTTGCTTGGGATGGAAATCTGGGGCCCAAAGGAGTGAGTTATGGGGATATAGAGGCAGGCGTGTGCGTGGGTATTTAGGGGTCATGACCCCCCCCCTCGAATGCAACCGAAAAGAATGACTAAAATGAAATAATAAAATGTAGATGTAGATGTGGGCAAAGTGACCGACTGATTTTGCACAATTAAAAATCGGTTTAATCAACGTAATTTTTTTGTTCTTTAACTATTTTTTTCGGATAATACTAAGGCATATCGGGGATCATGATCTCCTGACGCACCCCCTCCTCCCCCCTGTGAGCACGCGCCTGCCTCTATATCCCCTTAACTCACTCCTTTGGGCTTTATAATTATTACTTCGACGTTTACTCTAAGTTCAATTTAAATTACAAATATTTTAACTAAAGCAACAGACTTTCGATTTAAAATAAAAAAAAAAACAATCTCCGACGACCCCCCCCTTGTTTTGAAAACCGGCCACGCACCTGTATACACAAGATGCGAGGTCAATTCCTGAAGTAGGTACGTAAGTGGTCACCAGTGGAAGCTAAAATGTTTTAGACCAGGCGAACGTGGCACAGGCAAAAAGCAAAACTACAGCCTTACCTCCGCTTCTAGTAGTCTTATGCTAGGACTATTTATCGTTAGCTTTTCCTGCAGTTTTCAAATTATAAGGAAAACTCCAAAGTTGCCACGAATAATATCCTACATATTATTTTGGCTAAATAAGGGGTTCATAATTATTAGTTTCCTTAGAACTATAGAAATTGGGAGCGTCAGTGGCGCGGTGGAATCGATTCGATTCCCAGTCGGTTTTTCGAAACTTAAGTATATTTACTGGGTAGGTCTCACTATATCCATTACCCATTGCAATGGGAATGTTGAGACTCACACAGGTAAACTATATACTCGTATAATAATATGATTGACGTCAAAAATCTGATTAAGATTAAATAAATTTCTACTGACCCCATTGCTTTTTGCAAAAGATTCTTCGCAGTAGTAATCCAGTTTCTACTTATTTTAAATCCACTTCCTGATTTTAACTTCCGACTACACAAACACAACGAAGTGCTCTCTCAACTAGACTACAACGCCTTCAATCATAATCATCATCATCAGCGTATTGACGTTCACTGCTGGACATAGCTAGCCTTCCCCAATGAGCGCCACTACAATCTATAGGTACATTAATTTAAATGCCTTCATGTTTCCCTCATAGTACGAACAGTTTCACTGTATCCATAATCCGCTTTAATAATGCTACCAACGAACCACAACTTCATCGCCATGTCACGTAATGTTCCGTATTACGTATGGGGGGAAATAAACGCTAATATTTGCTTTAATACTGCAGCAGATGGTCGTACCCACGGGTTGAGTAACACTAGATGGTGCCAGCATAAGAAAAATAGTTTTTAATTTTTGCTGAATTTGTTGTCCACTATTTTTTTTGGTACATTTATAACTTTTCATACCATCTCTATACAGATGGTTTCATTTAAAATAGACAGTTAATTATTATTCAAAAACTGACAGGATTGTTTTTCTCAAGCCTAACATACTATAGCCAACTATAGCTATGTATGTTTATACACAAGATAAATTATGAACTTTAACCTTTACAGAACTTACCACAAACAACTCGTCTTGCGAATGAATAATTATAGCTTAGTTCATGAAGAAAAAAAATGGTCATCGGCGTCCATTGGTCAAGGGCGGAAGAGACGACGACCAAAAAGTTTCTAATTTCATTGCTGTAAAAATAGTCGTCCTTTCTGTCATGTAAGCAGCTGATCTATATTTTTTGTACAGCCTGTGTAGAGCTTGACTGTTTTCAGATTCAATTGTTTCATTATCAAAAATCCTTTTAGACGTAATTCCGTAAGCTGCTTACGGGAATTTCCATCCATTGATCCTGATTGAGCCGTACAGATTAAAGGATAATCTTTTTGATTACGTAAGCGAGCAGGCTGTCGGTATCCGTAACAGATACTCTTTCTTCTTCTTTCTAAAGTGGCCTTTTTAGGATTTTGTCAATGTCAAGTGTATATGACGAATACAAACATGGAGTCCACGTTTTAACGGAGTAAAGCTGTGGGTTGTGCCACTAGGGAGTAAGTGTTGATGTCGCTCAGTTCAAAGGATATCACAATAACCTTTGATCTACCCACGTGGATTCTAGTAGAGAAGGCCTGCAGCTGCAGAAGTGCAAAAGAACATCGAAGTTTTTTTTTATTACTAACTGTTGCCCGCTACTTCATCCGCGTGGACAATTTAACATCACAAATTATTATGTATTTCCCGTAGGAATGGGATGTTTTTTCCGGATAAAACTATCCTATGTCCTATTCCAGGATCTAACCTATATGTGTGCCAAGTTTCATTACGATCCGTCCAGTAGTTGAAGCGTGATTGAGTAACAAACATCCAAATATCCAAACTTTCGCATTTATAATATTAAGTAGGAAGGATACAAAAACCTGTTTTTGCTGCTAGTGTCCCTTTCATATAAGTATACAATAATATGTAGCCGAGAAGCAAATAGCGTTTGTTGACTCATGACAATTGATTTGGAATTGAATATAGAATGAGAGACCGATAAGGGGCTACGGGGATTGAGAGGCGGCGAGGTAAGAGAGAACGGCAAACGTATGTGTCGTACAGCACTCCCAACTAGCAGACTATCGAAATATGCACAATATTTTCCCACTGTAGGTGGGTTGAAAATAAATGAATTAGCTGATAGAAATAATTATTCTTCTGGTTTCTTTATGTACTAAAATCAAAGAACAAACATTGTACAGACCGTCGCACGAGATTATATTCAGGGCGCGGAATCTCATAGCAAAACTGTAGTGGTAATGATTAGGTTAGCAAATAAATCTAGGTCAACGCCAGCGACCAACGTCACGCGCTATGGCCGCATCGTGCGTCCCGTCGTGCGTTTTGCTAGTTAATGATGTTTATATGTTTTAAGTTAAATTTTTTTAAAATTTTTTGAATTATTCTTTTTTTTAACAAAGGGGGGAATATTGTAGTGGTAATGATTAGGTTAGCAAATAAATCTGGTCAACGCCGCGCGAGTGACGCGTGCTATTTTATTGTAAATATCATTTACAAATTAATTAAAGAGTCTTTTGTTAGCTGCAACTCGACTGTGTTTCACTGAGTACACCCTGCTCATCACCATACTCGTACATCACATAACATACATTAAAAAAACAATTGGAATGACATAGGGATGAGTCAGTCACCCTGTCTTCATACTTACCAAATTTCATCAAAATCTGTTCAGCGGTTCATATGTGACAACGTCACTGACAGACAGATACTTTCGCAATTATAATATTAGTATCAACTAGTTAAACAGTGACCAGACTTTTTAATTGTTTTGCTATGAGAGCTGTAGGTAGAATATAAAATCCAATTTAAAACTATATATAAGCATTGGTTAGCACGTGAACGTGATTTTTCACATGTCGTTGGACTCAACAGCTATGAAATCAAATATATAGCAGAAGGTAAGTTTTAAAAGAAAAATAAACAAGTTTAAAAATTCCGACAAATTGTTCGCTGTGTTGTCCGATACACGTTGAACAATGTTTAGGGTTCACGACAGCATGATACGGATACTGGCATGCGGGATATCCGTTTCTTGTATTGTATTAAATGTGAAGCTTATTTTTCTTAAACCTGAGTACAATATTTATTCACAATAAAATAGCTACCCTCACTTACGTCACTTACCACTCTTAGCATCAGGTGAGATTAAAGTCAAACGTAAACAATCTCAGCCCCCTCCAAACAAAATCCGGGCTACACGCCTGACCATTACCCCTAAACACATAATGCGACTTTAAATCAACAGCCTGTCTACGGAACCTTTTGTCTGATTTCCCTGGTGCAATTGCCTCGTTTAGGTTATAAATGGTAGCCGTCGTGATATAATGACAATATGTGAGGAAATTTATGGAATACTCGTATTAAAAATGATCCCTTTTATTTATCTTTTTGTGAATGAATATTTCACCATGAAAGGAAAGGCATAAATGATTATTTCTTTTATACCATTCATTGATCAAACGAGGTTACGGTTCTGGCTAACTTGTACTCTTGAGCCGTGGTAGCCGGGTTGGTTGTGCACTCGCCTCACGTTCATGAGGCCGTGGGTTCAAACCCTGCCCGTACCAATGAGTTTTTCGAAACTTAAGTACGGTTTATTTATAATACCACAGGCTTTTCGGTGAAACAAACATCGTAAGGAAACCTGCATATGCCAAAGAAGAAATTCTAAAGGCGTATAGTGAAGTCCATCAAATCGGCTTGGGGCACCGTTGGTGGACAGGGGTTTGGCACAAAAGATCCTGAAGGGTCGAAGTGTCGCCAGGTCTTCCTGCCCCCCTGAGAAGATAAGATAACTTGTACTCTTTAACTGGAAATACGACATATGGTACAGAATTGCCACTTGCCCAAATTATCAAAGACAGTCGAGGAACCTACGACCACTGACGCTCGAGTCTAATGCCTTAGCATCTAAGCCAACCTGTAAATATTACGTATTCTTTATTGCTCAAACAAACATTATACAAAGGGAGTATTTGTATATATATATATATTGGAGAC
The DNA here is from genome assembly GCA_947086405.1 of Esperia sulphurella. Lineage (NCBI taxonomy): Eukaryota > Metazoa > Arthropoda > Insecta > Lepidoptera > Oecophoridae > Esperia > Esperia sulphurella. The sequence continues at coordinate 12,693,441 of OX352264.1, forward strand.
GAATAAATAATTTTATTTATTTATACATGAAAATACGTGTACAAAGTTGGACTTAGATCTATAAGAGATCTCTTTTGGCCGACCTTCGCTGAGGGAGAAAATAAAAATAGCGGAAGATCAAAAAAATTGCATGGACATATTAAAATATTATGATAAAATATTGTACTATAAATATTTAGAATAAATGGGTATAGATACCAATAAAAGTTACTATACATTCATATCATAATTATAAATATTATATACATACATGTAAAACATGTAATTGTAATGTAATTGTATTGTACGCTTCAAAAGCATTATATTGGTACAGCCTCTATGATCATCGCTTCAATAGTTCTTGTCCTGACGTCAAACTTTTGCGATAGATCTCATGACGTCACAAGTCCCATCACAGCTCTTTGTATAACCCGTCACACAAAAGCCTCTAGTTTGTGATGTAATTACAAAGGCTTTCAAAGACATTTAGACGTGAAGCCTCAAACAACGGAGTAATTAAGTTGGCAAGTAATTCTCGTACTTATAACGCATGATTTATAGTTCTGTGTATTGTCGTGGAATATAGTTATTGAAATGTCGTCTGTTTATTTAACAGATTAAAATATTGTATGGAAACATACCTAATGACATAGAATACTTAATAATACTATGTACTAATAGTGAGAAGTACTCTGTTAGCAGCCACTCTTTTTGAAGGATAGAATAAATACCCAAGTAGCATATTGGTGAAATATGCAGCAATTTTATAGCTTAATTAATCCATAGTGGGAGTATAACAGTAGTACTGATATACTCCAGTACGGATCTATTTTATAATTTATGGCTGCATATTTCGGCAGTGTGCTAGTTTTAAATATCTTATTCGGGTTAGAAGAAGAGTTGCATCCCCAAAACAAGTTTTAAGTAAACCCATATACTAAATAAACGTTACAGTACTAACTAATGTTGTCTAGTATTCAACAATACTAATATAATTATTACTTAGTACTCGCCCCTACGGCGTGGCGTAGCAGTAAAACCACAACTTTACTACGCGTGCTACGCCGTAGCACTTCAACTAGTAAAAGTTATACAGCGTTGTGTTACAACAGGGTTTATAATACGTTGGGGTGAATTTCAAATTACAATTCTTTTACAGTTTTCTAAAAACAAACGATTGAAACGATTCAATGCATGTTATAATAATTATACTGTCACGTATTATGTTCTAAATTAATAATTAGTACAGTGCTTTGTTTTTGTCAGATAATTATATTCTAATTGCTTGGTATGGCAAAGTGATGCGCCCAGTTTCTGAAGGGTGGGAGTCTGGTGACCTGATTTCACAGGTTCATCCCTTTTTTAGGCACCAGTCTCTCACAAAAGAGAAATAGTACTAATTTTTTTTATTATTTTATTATAATTATTTTTAGACGACGATTAAAATGACGTCCATATACGTATTGTCGCGGTAGGAGCCAACAGTATGACATGACGTCTATTGACTTTAGGGTCACGAACATGTTTTTAATAGGTTGAACGACACAGTACTTATATTGTTTCATATATAGTGTATCGGACATGGATACTTCACGTTCACGTACGTTCATTACATAAAAACTTAAGTGTTATCTCTCTGCAGACATATTTATAAAAAAAAGTATTACTGTTTACGGTTCTCGTCACATATCATTTACTTGTATATTTTCGTCTTAATCAACGTTGATTGCTCCCATTATTTCGGCAAGACGAACGAGCGTCCGGGACGTTCTATCTTTGTGTAAATAGGGTAATAATAATCAGGAAGGGGAAATTGGCTGCAGGAAGCGACGACTGAGAGACCGCAATACTTACTTACACACAAAAGGTTTCTTGAAAAACAACCTTTTGGTGAGTAAATAGGGTTGAGCTTCACTAACTAGCACCACGGCGCAATTTGCCTATACAAAACACGTATTTTATATCCGGATAGCGCCCGTATCGGATGCGACCGTTTCGATCCAGTTCTTGCTTTCCGTATCAGTATGTTAGTGGTTCGAATAATGGGAATGCGTGCTGACTAGTGGAGCTTCACCCTTATGCAAACTTTTTTTAATTTGTTCTAAAGTGTTTTTTTATTATCATTAATCTGTCAAAGTGCGCTACAAGACAGAAAATTCCTTATTCTGGACTTATATCATCATATCAACCCTTCGACGTTCACTACGGCACACAGACCTACCCCAATGAACGCCACCACACTCGACCCTCTGTCGTGGGCATCCAGCCGCTTCCGACCAGGTCATCGGTCCACCTGGCGGCGGGGCATCGTATCAACGGCCGTCGGTTCTAATTTAGTGTGTTCTTATTCTGGAGTGACTTCCTTTAATTAATGGGACACGCTGCTGGGCAAACTGTGTTGGTACTTGCTACACTGATGTTTTTCACTTGAAATGAAAATTGTTTATTTGTCGAAAGTACAGTGTTTTACAGACGATGTTAATAGTATGGTTAGTTCTAGTGTACTCAACCTGATGCAGGTGTGCAAATATTAGTATTAGGAATTGTAATTAGATTTTTAATATACAATTAATAAATAGATCAACAAAATTATTTAGACAATACTACTTAGTGAAACAACAATAATAAGATAAATTATACAAACTCTTTGACACTATAAAAGCAATGTTCTAAAAGCCATGTTGTCAATTTTGATTTAACAACTTGTCTGTGGCAGAGCTTGTTTAAATAGCCAAACCGGTATTGTTCGAATCTCTTTTGTTGGTTACCTGGGTGCACTGCGGGCAGGAGAGTACGGGTCGTAAAATAAATACTAAATGCCGTACTGTACGGCTTTTACTATTATACAGATCGAGTTGACCTTCGGTAAACTGCTTATACTACAATTTGTTAATTCTAAGAACTTACTTAGGTATTATTATGTGGCTATCGTATAAAATCAAACATGAGTTGTAACTTGTAGCGCAGAATGAGTAATAGTACAAGTAGAGAAAGCGCATTCCCTAAGAAAGCAATTTGTCATAAACGCACCTACAAAATTAAATGCGACCCAAATTGAACGTTAAGTTCCTGCGCGCATGGAAGAAAGTCAGTGTTACGCTGAACCGATAAATCACGCAACATTGACAGTCGTAGGTACGTAATTCGCCTAGGTGCCTCGGCAATCGGAGCCGCGCCGCGTAGGTGCATTTTTTTTACCTAAAATGCGGAGTAAGATAGCGCTGCTTGTAGACACTGTACGTAAATTTCCTACATGATTCGCAGAAGTTTCTATTCGAATTGTTTCGGTACATTCAACCTTTGTATTAAAACGAGTGAAGTAATGTTATCTCGTGTTACCCAAATCACACCCTTTGAAAATTTATACATAACACGAATAAGCCGTCGTAGGCACTTGTGGGCGTAATGGCTCAAGAAAAATTCATACAGTTGAAGAATAATTGTGAACATAAAAGAAATTACTATTCGTAACATGTTGCAAAAGACTATTACCGACACTTGTTCGCCTTCTGAGTATTCCATCTGCATATTTTTGCATTTCACAGGGAAGCAGTAGTGAGATAAAAATAAAAAATGTCGTTTAAATTCTGCTCGCCAACAGCAATTCGTGTGAAAAACCTTAATTGCACGACACGGCTTATGCTGACAACAAAGGTACAACAGAATATGAAGCTAAAACAACACGACCTACACAGAAGCACTTACAAAATGCATCCTGTCACACTGAAGTGTAAGATTAAGGTCAAATCAGGGATAGGTTTAGACTCGGACTAAATACCAATAAATCTATGGGTTTAGACGACTAGACTATGACAAAGGTGAAACCTTACGTGTATTTTAGTTTGGTATAGACAAGTAGGCTATTGTTGTGGCGTTGGGTTTCGGTTCCTAATTTAATTTCGTAAACTTTAGAGTAATCTTAAAATATTTTCAAGCTAATAATAGTCGGACAATGATACTAGTCCGTAAACTTAAAGTCGCTCAGCGGGCAATAGAAAGATCTATGCTAGGAGTTCTATAAGGGACAGGATTCGAAATGAGGTGATCCGAAAATTTGGTACGTTGAAGTGGCAGTGGGCTAGTCACATCTTTCGGAGAACTGATTACCGAGACCGTGACTAGGCACGCAAAGTATGGGACGCCCGCAACGGACGGAGCAGCGATCTGCATAGCCGGCTGGCAGTGACTGGATGAGAAGAACGGCTGATCAGGTTCAGTGGCGCGCCTTGGGAGTGGTTTATGTCCAGCAGTGGACTCATGCAGGCTGATGATGATGAATAATCTATAATCTTCAGACTCATCATCAGTCAGGTAAAAGTAAATAATGAATAAGTAGATACTTTAGTATAATAGATCTTTTTTCGTGGGGAAACTACGCGCAGTGTTATTCATGTTAAGTTCCCAGAAGTATACGTTTTATTTCGTCTTATTTGGCATTATTAAATTCGCTTCGATGTAAAACGCGGTCACTTTTATTTCAGTTCTACAACGCCAGGTTACAAGGTGAAATATGGGTTGCAACGGGCCAGCTAATTACCTACCTGTGTCACGGAAACTTGTTATCATAAGCAAAGATAATATATACTTCATAAATTATAGCGTTAAGGAGATGCATCACTTTGTGATTTTTATATACTTACAGTGCAAATCACAATACAATACAATACACTTTATTGCACAAACAAATACAGTTACACGTTATAAAAGTAACAAATAGTACAATATACCTACATGTTCATTTTGCAATTCACGAGAAAATAGGTTCTGTACATAACGTCACGCCTAATTCCCCTTAACACAAACTTAACTATAGGTTTATAATTATATGTAATGTACAGACATGTCATCTGTTGAATGTTATGATTTGTAATACCTACAATGATTTCAGTTCTAAAACTAAACTAATCTAGCTGGATATTATAACGATGTAAGACAGAAACCTTGGTGACGGACAAAATAATTTTTCTTTTTCTGCCTTGGTGATAGATATCACTTTCATTAAAAAAAAAATTATAAATAAGTCATTATGTCGAGATCTTTTCTGACCATATTTTCATTCAATTAACTTTGTATAAAAGAATAACGAACGAGTAAATACGCTTTGTTCGTTTTTTAATAATTGTCGTTTGACAATTACGGAAAACAGATAGGTATACGGCTATAACACGGAGAGAAAAATATTTTACAATATTACCAGATTGTATGGTTGTTGTGATTCTAGTGCACATAAACATTTTTTTGTTATATCTACCTGAATTACTTGTAGAGACAAATAATAACACTGTTGTGAATACTTGACTATTCTAGTAGATAATTATAGTAAACATTACAATAAAATATGGTTATGTTTAATAGTTATCTAGTTACTGAGAAACATATGCTTTTGGTGCACATCACTATACGAAATGATTAATTTTACAAAATTAATTTGTTCAGTGAACCAACTGTTTGTTTAAGATTACATTATTTTAGCTATCTCCACAAAATATTCAGGTTAAAGCAAACTACTATTAATGGTTAAAGGTACTAGTTTTATGTAGTTCCCTTTACCAGACTTTTGTTTCCCTAACCGTTTATATTGTTGTCAATAACATCAATATTTTTACTCTTACTAAATTTAGTATTTATGTTAACAATATAGTATGTTAATGACAAATAGACTTGTATAGTAATAATAAATAAAAATCTGGTACCAGTTACCATATGATATTGTTATCTTTACCAGTCTTTTTGTAACAATTAACAAAGTTATCGTAAACCAAACGAAGTTTTAAGAACATTACCGCGCCCGCGCCACTCTTCTTTCATTCACCGACGTCGCGCTTTGACTACGTTACCTAGCTCCCAACAAAAATAAGTTATTGTGAATTGTGCTAAATAAAAACAGGATTTGGAGTGTTTTTTACTTGACGATGGACTCCTCTTGTGTCGAAATTATTAGAATCATGGGGATTAGCAGAGTACATTCCCAAATTCACCGGTAAGTTTTTAATCTAATCTATTTTCCTATGCAAGCCTAAATCACCTCAATTATATAGGTTAGAGTATACTAAAGAGGCGCAATTTTATTTGGCGTAACTACTTCTGTGTACAAGAAATTGAGAATGTACAGCACTGTACCTATTATGTTCGTCGCTCACTATAACGACTCGACTTCAACCCGATTCCATCACAACTCAAAGAAAACACTGAAATGTGAGTAAGCATAAACTGTGTTACGTACAGCACAGTAAATGTAGTTTGCAGAAAGCTTGCATTGCCCACAAGCTTTCCACTCATCGGGGTTGAGTAGGTATAATAGTGTGCAATGACTTTTAATACTTAGCTGCATTAAACTCTCATACCGTTGCATGATTCCGCCTACCTATACTGTTAAGAACTCTACAGTCAACAGCACATCAAGCATTACGTTTTTGTTGGACTTGTGTGGCAACACAATCGCATTTGTTACGCTTGGTATACGGTTGACTGTACCTACATACCTATTTGTATTACATTGTTGCTATGTGTTTTAATAGACAATATTGTTTTTTCAGAGAATAAAATAACTTTGGTAACTTTAGTACAGATCTCCGAACATATTGAAACGTTAATCCTTATTATTGACGATGATGCTCAGTTAACCAAAAACTTAGCTGAATGGAAGGAATTAACTAATTTACTAGTGCTGGTAAGTGTAACAAGTTTGTATTACGATGTTAACTTTGCAATTCACTTCGGAACATTATTGTTATTTAGTAAACTGTCTGCCTAATAATAATAACAATTTTGCAGAGACTAAATGTATTACTGCAGGATATACCTTGGAAGGCAGGGAACTCTTCAATATCTAGCAAGAAACTGGTGTGCTTTCGAATAACGGTTTCAGAAAAATTTGAACATTATCATAAACTACATAATGGAAGAAGATTCAACCAAAAGGACATCCGGTTCTACGATTTTTGAATATGAATATTTTTGAACAATTTATAAGCATAGTTAGCAAGTAAAATATTTCTGCGTATTTGGTACCCTACATCAGTTATTCCCAATTAAAGATTCAAATATTAGCCGAGGGAAAACTGGACGATTGCCTCCACAATAGAAGGATTGTGATTTACCTTTTAAAAATTAAATATTACATGTCTTAAATGTGTCGTTTTAGTAAAAACTGATTTTAAATATCATAATATTGTCGGCAAACAAGCTATTTTTATAAAAAAATATATTCTGCCCTAACATTAGTTCAGAATATAAATTTTTAATAAAATACTTGTGAGCAACAATTATTTTAGTAATAATTGTTGCCGTTATGAAACAGTTGGGTGTATTAAAATAAGTATATTGTTTAATTTAATATATCGTCCGTGTATTGTAAAAATAGCAAATAAGCATTTTTTATGAAAATCTATATTCTGCCCGGCCTTGTAGAAAATAGATTTTTACAAAAATTGCTTATTTGCTTTATTTACAATACACCGACGATATGTTAAATTAAACCATATATTTTAATACACCCAACTGTTTCATAATGGCAACAATATATTTTAGTGCGCATAACTATATGATTGGTAATGACTACAATATATTATAGTAATGACAACAATATATGTCAGTACTCTTAACTATTTAATTGGTGACGCCTACAAAATATTTAGTACTCAGTACTATATATTTTTGTAATATTTACAAACCGATAGTTTCAGGCAACTATAAAGATTTTTAACACTATTAAAATTCTGGTAAACTGCACAAAAATATAGTGACAAAAACATAGCCGTACTTCAAACTAAAGTTATGTTACGGCTACAGATAGGTTTGTTGCTGCTACGAAATATGTTATTAATATGAACCAATATTATGGTTTACGTTACTAGATAATATGGTATGGAGGAACCAGAATTTTCTAGTAACGTCTACAAAATGAATAGTTGTCACATATACTACAATAAAATCTAGTTATCTTAGCAATATTCTGGTAAACAGAACTAGATTTTTCTTTCAGTGAAGTTTGTTGCAAACAGAAAATAAGAATAGAATGGAAAATTATAAATAATTATAACCGCCTTGTTGGCCTAGTGGATTGTTCATTGGACTCAAGCGTCAGAGGTCGTCGGTTCGATTACCACATCCCGATCTGGATGTCATATTTGTGAATTGTCCAATCCTTGTTTAATTCCCATAGCACAGGAGAAAATCCTAATTTGGGATTAGACAATATGTAATATTTATGTAGTACTAGCTGTTGCCCGCGACGTCGTCCGCGTGGACAACTTAACATCACAAATTATTATGTATCTCCCCTAGGAATGGGATGTTTTTTCGGGATAAAAACTATCCTATGTCCTATTCCAGGACCTAACCTATATGTGTGTTTCATCACCAAGTTTCATCACGATCCGTCCCGTAGTTAAAGTGTGATTGAGTAAAAAATATTCAAACTTAAACTTTCGCATTTATAATATTAGTAGGATTTATTATAATAAACATTTACCTAAAAATATATCATATTTTTAGGTAAATCTTTATTATGCAAACGATAAGATAAATAAGTCATGAATCATAATAGAATATTGATATAAATAATACGTAGGCATTGTGCGTATACCGAATGCGTAATATGGTTAGATGGAAGCACGTTGGAAGCAGCTGAGTGACTGCATTTATATTGAGTTTATATTTACTGAAACGTACTCTTATCAGAATATAAATTTAATATAAAACATGTAGGCACTTTCATCTTGATAGTAATTGACACCTATAATATTTTTTCATTTATCGAACAATGTACATTGTATGTGAAATTAAACTAAAATAAAAATAATAATAAGCAACATACAGTACCTAATAATAAATAATAATAAAAACCATTCAAATATTAAATTAGGTAAATGTTAAATTTCATTAATTGTACGTAATATATGTCAATGTCAAATTGACAAAATTTATAAGTCATAGACGGCATAGCAGCACTTCTCTAACAATAGTGCCTCCAATTTCCTTTTAAACGACTTTTTAAAGCTCTTTTGCCCTTATAAAAATGTTTCTCGTGTCTTATGAGAAATGTCTTATAAGAAATCTAGTCGCATTGGTTCTCATGTGAGACCATACACATTACAAGAAAAAAATTCTTATGTCGGATCAGACACGCGCATAGATTTTTTTTCTTTTCTGGTGTCATGTGTCTTATAATGTGCAAAAGGCTTTTCAGTTCCTAAAGCATCTTGTTGAATAATCAAGTATATCCCAATATAAAGGTGTGAATAGTTGTAAACGAAAGTGAATTAATTCTAATCCAGTTCACATTAGAGTAAATAAATATAAATATAAATATAAATATGTGGGGACATTTCACACATGGCCACCTGATCCCAAACTAGGCAGAGCCTGTAATATGGGTATCAGACAGCTGATATACATACATAAATATATAATATAATATATAAATAACATCCAGTCACAAGGCAAACACAAGTGTTCATCACACGAATGTTTGCCCTGGGCGGGATTCGAACCCGCGACCCCGAGCTTCGCAGGCAGGTGTACTACCGACTAGGCTACGGGGCCGACGTCCATTATTTATACTGACAAAAATCTGATGCATACATATTTTTTTGACTTTTAGTCTAGAAGCTTATACCTAGATGGGAGATCCCAGGCCCTCATATCTCGTTAGGCCTGTCTCATTAATCTCTAGAAGAGATAGCCTGCGGTAATCTGTCACTCTGTGACGTATTTATTATAGGACGAGGGTCAGGATAGGGTAGAATGCTTTCATCGCGCATTTAGTTGGCGCTAATACGGACTTAGCCTTTTATAAATGTAATTTTATTAATAAACTATAAGCTTAACGGCATTATAGCAGTGGAAAAATAATTATATTAAATAAATCTTTATTAGTTTTTAATCCTGAAATCCTGTGAAAGGTAGGACCTAAACCTTTCAAAATTTAAAATTAGTGTAGAAAAGTGGACTCATATCGATAGGAGATCTCTTTCAGCCAACTTTTTCTGTGGAAAAAAAAAGAAATGGAAAATGGAAGCAAAGGAAAATGTGCAATGTACAATATACTGACATGATAATGACGCTGGTTTTTGATAAAAAAACGAATACGACACCATAATGGCCAACGTTGTCAAATACGATTACTTATAAGCCCTTATATGTCATGTAATGGTGATCAACAGGTTTTCCGTTTCCTGTAGCTCCTGTAGTTAGCATATCAGGGTTTTACAGGGTTTTTACAGTAAGGATATATGGTTAGCGATTTGTTGCAGCTTTGCATAAGCGTCCAACGGAAGTTCTTAAGCTTTCAGATCTGCATACCGTATAGTGCATTGTATTAGGTAAATTTTCTATAGCATATGTAAGCTAAGAAGCTTACATATATTAAAGAACATTTCCCTAACACAATGTTGTTGCTGTTGTTTCAGGATTTTGTGTAGTATGGAAAGCCACCGGAGCACTTGACAATATTTGTATAATTCAACTGTGGGGAATAGTTTTGGTCTGAAGTTACTGCTCTTAAAGACAAAGCGTTGAGCTCTTTCTAAATTTGATTGGACGCAGCACCTCTAGTTTTGACTAGAGGTGTTGCGTCCAACTGCATTTTGATACAGTTCATTATTATGGAATGGCAAAGGAATAAAAGTAATTTATTTGCTTTATCCGTCGTATAAATTATATGCATATTAAATATTGTATGCTGATGTCAATTATTTTAAAACAGTCAATCTTATTTTCGTAAAGGTAAGCCCAAGTTCACTCTATATTTCATTCCAGATTAATAGTCCTATGAAAACCAACGCTATTTACGTCTCGGTAACATATACATGAAAGGGTCACCAGCAGCAAAAATAGGTTTGTATTACCAAGTAAACTTTGCGGTCCACTTAGGAACACCATCTATTGTGTATTTTGTTTTCGAGACGCAAATGCGTTTGTTTTCATAGGACTATTAATCTGGAATGAAATATACATATCTATTGTTACTCACTCCTCATACCATGAAGCAAAATATTTTTCGTAGCTCATAGTTTCACCTCAAAGTTTTTACCTTCATGACTGACACTAATTGGTTATTAAATTAGATAACAGATGCACATTAATATCATCTGTTATCTAATTTAATAACCAATTAGTGTCAATCCTGAAGGAAAATACTTTGAGGTGAAACTATAAGCTACGAAAATTTATTATGCTTCATGGTATGAGGTGTAGATACTCGTAGATGTTACTCTCACACTAAAAAATAGAAGTCTTTATTACTGATTACACAGCACATTTGAGGCGATAAAATATAGCTTGAAGTTCTTGGTTCATCTCACTTGTCAAAAATTATGTGCACAAATTCAATTTGCGTTATTTTACGCACGGAAAGTCAATTTTAAGCCTTACTGAAAACGGAATAAGAGTTACGGTGGTCGAAATATACAGCCAGAGTTTAATATACAGAGTGTAATAAAATACATAAGTGACTTGTCACTACTCTCGAACGGTGAGGGAAACATAAGAGAATGCGTAATTGCGCGGCTACTTTGCAATATTGCAACATTTTCGTTCATGAGGGTTATTCCATGGAGACCCCATGGTTGCACCACCCGAGGTTAACATGTTGGGAACACGTGAACGGGTGGTGCTAAAAGTGCAATAAAGGCCGCTATACTGTCGTACTGAGTTTTACGGCATATGAAATACCGTATAGCAACAGATACAACCAACTGAATTTCTCTGCTGGCCCAGGCGTCTCTCAATATAATGGAAATTTTAAAGCGATAAATAGGCGGGTTAGCAATGCAGTATATGGAGTTTAATCCATAGACGATGGTGCTGCCCATCACCTGGATGTATCATTTAATAGCCTTATACTACGCCAACGCGCTATCGACCGGCGCCGAGATAACGACTCGAGATACGACATAAGTAAGAAAGATACATACATACTTGTTGATAATTTGTTTTTAAAGCCCAGAGGTAAAGAAGCTGAAAACCTCGTAAGTCATAATATAGGTAAGCCAAGCGGATAAACTAAAAAAGTTACTGTAGTTACGTGACAAATTCCTCCGTACGGGTCACAACTACTACAGTTATTTTCTACACTCTGTAGAAAAAACGCGTCAAGATTTTATGGCGGCGATGATTGGGCAGAACCCCGCTGTGAGCCAAATTAACGTCTTCCGTAAAAATGTCATCGGCCGATTCCGTTTGGGTGACGAAAGTTCCGGTTCGTTACCGGAGGAGAGGGACTTTGATATTGGTATTCGGCACGTAAAATCGTATTTGCAATGTCAAGGAATAATATCGAGGACATTTCATTGGATTTTTGATCTGTTCGGATGATTATTTGTTCACTTCAAAGCCTTTAAAACTGCCCATGATATTCTATATTATATTAATTTACTAATCACAAAAACTTGCACGTTGTAAGTACCACAAACAAGTACAATTGTGAAACGAAAAGGTTAAGCAGTTTTCAGATTCATTTATTTATTCCTTTACCACATGACTCGAGTTACCGTGTGGTTTCCGGTAGAGTAGAATAGGACCACTCCAACTCTTCCCGTGAATGTCGTACAAGGCGACTAAGGGAATACATTATAAAACATCAATCAGGCCTCCCCAACCGGTCTGTCTGGCCAGCGCGGGGAGTGTAGGCCAAATCCTCCGTCTGTCTCCGGCAGATGAGAGAAGGTTGTGCTCCTGCAGTGAAGACAAAAATAATCTGATGATGATACGACATCGCAAACACAAATGTTATCTTTTGAAACTATTGGAACATACTGTTGCTTAACCTCTTCGTTCCATACCAGTAAAAATAGACTTTAAGGTGCTTAAACTTTCCTTTCCGCGACTGTATCCATAGGGATCGACATTAGTAGGTACAAACAACTTTTTATTTATATCAGCTCTGGATTGCGAACTAGGATGCGTATGCGTGAATATAATTAATAAATCGGAAGCATTAGAAAACTATTGTACATACATAAATAATGCTCACGCCTTCGTCCCAGAGGGATATGCAAAGACGATGGATCGCCACTTTACTTAATTATGACATACCTCACTAGCCTCAATCACATCCATCAATCTTTTCATGCACCTTCTTTTATTCTTCTCACTGCGGACCCTAGCCTTTTTGAGGACGTTATTAATTTTATCCTTGAACGTCCTCCTAGGAGGACTTCTAGTTGTATACCACGGGAAAATAAGTTGAGTAAGCGACACGACGCCGCAAGGCGAAAACAAGGTTACTTTCTAGAATGTATATAGCACAAAACACTGAAATTCGTTGAATTTATTTATGACCTGTAGGTTAACTAGAATCATGTCAAATACGCCTAGTGTCTACTCTCCAAATATTTTTACACGATAACGAAAAGTCGTGCGTCTGGAGTTAGTAAAGAAACAGAATAACACTGTTTGTGTGCTATGTTTGCACTGAGTTTTATTGCTTACCGTCATATTTTGATTTTATCGCTATAGGGTACTTTGTTCTTTTGTAAAAGTATCTTTATATTATTGTAAGAGAGCATAAAGTCACTGTTTACAAGATTATAACTAGAATCTAGAGTCCCACTATGGACAGACAACTTTGTATAAGTTGGTCCCGGTCTGGATGTTATATTCTCGTCTAAAACTACAAACAGACAGTACATATTTTATGGCAATAACAATATTCAATCACCTTCATATAAAACTAAAACAAATTGATGCAGACAATCTTTTGCCGTGTGGGATCCGGTAGAGTAGAATAGGACCACTCCAACTTCTCCTGTGGATGTCTTACAAGGCGATTAAGGGAATAATACATTATAAAACATCAATCAGGCCTCCTCAACCCGTCTGGCCAGCGCGGGGAGTGTAGACCAAATCCTCCGTCTGTCTCCGGCAGATGAGAGTGGATTGTGCTCCTGCAGTGAAAAATAACCTGATGATGATGATGATGAATCTTTTCCAACGAGCCCTAGAAAAACTACTGATACTGAAAAGTTATTCACACATTTGACGAGTATTTAGCAGACAAAATGTTAGATTTAAGTCAGTAAAAAAATAAAACCTTTATCAAAGTTTGCCACACCAACAATCATGTTAGCTCTAAAATAAATATTGTAATACCTATTGTAACTCTTGATTGTGCTAATAAACGAATAATGAATTATTTGTGAACTGTCCTAGCTTTGTTTAATTCCCATAGCACAGCAGAAAATCCTAGTTTGGAATCAGACAAGTATGTATATGCATAGAGGTATATCGATGCAAAAAAGGGGAAACGCTGTAACCCACACCGGTGTCAACCTTTTGATGCATATTCGGAATCAAAGAAAATCCTGAAAAAAAAAAATCTTTTTCACTTTTTATAAATAAATAAACAAATAAATGATGTCTATTTTTTTACGGGGAAATGCTATTTTGTTTAAGGCATAAAAACCTTACCAAAACTTTATATAAAATGCTACCTATTTCAAGACTATTGTTCGACTAAATTTGTACTTTGCATTGAGCTCAATTAATTGAAATAAATTTCAGAAAACAAAACTTAAAAAAGGAATATTGACAACTTTTGTAATACGATTACTTGAAAATCAAGAGTGGAAATGATAAATAAATCAGACGCATAACCAGTGTATATTACTTACCTCAATTGTAACTTATGTCAGCCTAAAAAATTGCTGGTAAATGGTATGGTAAAATGGTATGGCTGGTAAAAACGGAATCCGAGCAATTCACGAACTCGCAGTAAGACGAGATATACAGTAAAGATCGTCTCCACTGAACTAGGTCAAGGCATCGGCGCTGTAATCCTGCGGCTGCCGGGAACTATGGGCACCATCTGACTGCTTCTGTACATAACACAACTACAATTATAAAACTTAGTTGTGTTGGGAAACTATTACAAGAGTAAAACTATATAAAATATATATTTTTTTTTGTTAAGAACTGGTAGAAAACTGTGCCTTATACCTGATGAATAGTGTCAAGTATCTTACTATAGCTATATTGCCCATTTGTTTTTAATTTAACAGTTTGGGTAAAAAGAATTTGAAATGTGTACGTCGTACATAATTAATATATTTATTTATTTTTCTTTATATCTCGGTAAATAATATTTATACTGAAATTTCCTTAATTTTTCAAACATTATAGGAAAATTATACATTGGTATCATGTTCCACAGCTAAACGGTTGAGTAACCTTTATTTGAGTTAATTAGCGGAAAAATGCTAATAAAATATCTGATCATTTCCGGGCGTACGAATATTCGTATGTTTCAAAAAGTCCAATCGGTCTGGTAGTGTCGGAAAGATAGACGGAATAAAAAGGACAAAGTCATATAAAAGAAATCTGGATCAAACATGAGTGATAAGTTTTATATTTCAATTTTTTTTTTTTCACGCAGACATATTCGTAATAAGACAGTAATTCATAAATGTAGCTATTTTACATTTAAAACAACTCACGAACAAATTGCAATACGAAATAATGGCCAAGCAATGGAAGATGGACCAAAAGTCGTTGTAGCGATATTATTGCCTCAAAGTGATATCGAACACGATATCGTATGGAGGACAGAACACGGACAGGGCGGTGCTGTAACTATGGTAACACAAAATAAATAGTCGCTCTCAGTGCTCTCACTTATCGTTGTGCTTGAAAAAATTACATAAGGCCGAACCGCCCGCAAACTTGCATTCACACATTCCCTGAATACAACTTGTTGAGAATCTAATTATGTGGGTGTGAAGCTACTGTTTGTCTTATTTACCGTGCTAAAACTGTTTTGTCCTACTTTTAGCGTTATTTATTCCTTTTTAATACTTTAGTTCCCTGTTATAGTTAATCTGGCCACCATTAGATTTGAAATCATGGTGTGTTCTGCCAACAAACTGCGGATTAATGTACACAATCCCTGTATATTTTCCATAAATAAATGATTTATTGATTTAATTAATTTTATTGATTTATCAATATTCCATGGTCCTACGCGTCGCTTGTCGAGAGTTCCGAGTGCGTGCGCGAATAATTAAAGTATAATCCCGTATCCGTTCTTGAAAGACAATTATCAAAATTAATAAAATAATTCATTCTAATTAGAAAGATCGAAAAAGCATTTAGGTATTTACTGCCACAATAGGTACAAATACAATTTAAATAGTAAACATGTACCGCGGCAGTAATTAGTCAGCAAGCATTATGATTAATAGAATTAATAGACTGTGCTTTTTCAAAATTTATAATTAAAATTGTAATTACTTTTTTCTTTGTGCAGTCGGGTCGATTTATGCAAAAGGATGCGCAGGCAATCTACGACCATGAAAAAATGGCTAAAAACACCTTGACTTGACATCTGAAAGTGGCCAGGACGACAGAGTTCTAGAGTTGAGACAACGTTCCAGAAAGCACGAGAATTAACGATTTGTAAATGAAGGCGAAGGACTAGGGACGGGGGGGTGAACAAGGCTAACTCTGGATATAGAGAAGTGGATGATTGATTGATTTAAGAGGATAGCGACAGACAGTAACTGATAGATATTTTCTTTCTCGTGTCCTCTTTCTAGAATCTTCAGATAGGAAGGAGCAACCACAAAGTATTGCCTATGATTACTTAATTTGAAGTTTAATAATGACTGATGAGATAAGAAACATACTGAGTATATTTTGATGTAAAACTATTTAGTTTGATCGGGTTTTACGCTTCAAAACCAGCTGTACCATGAATATTAATGTCAGGATTATACAGAATACTAATGACATTGCCGTGACATCAAATGGGGTCAGGTCAGTAGGAAATTTAGAGTAAATGAGGTAAGCATGAGTAAAATATTGCATTAGAAAAGAAACTATAAAAGGCCTATGTGCGGTACTCAATCCGAACTGAGCCAGTATGATACTTCATCGCATACACGTGTGACACCTCCTTTGCTATGATTTCGTCATTAAGCGACCAATATTGTCTGTAGCGCATTTGTTAACAAGGAAGTTTCGAATGAATAAGACTACGCAAGCATCATCATATTAAACCGTTTCATATAACAGTATCTACTTGTAAAATAAGGTCCAAAGCTCGCCTTTGAATTAGAAATGAATTTCCCTTGTACTGTGGGATAGTGGAACATTGGGATAAGCCTGTATTTCAACCGCGGGACAGTCTCGACAGGTCAGAATGACACGCCACTACGTCAACTAACAACCGTCGGCTATGTATTTGTTGTATTACTGTAACTATTTATGTAGATAGATACAGCTATTTCTCTCTTCCTGAAATTTCATGAAATATTTTAAAGTAATGACAGTAAAACGTTAGAAACGATGTCAGCGATGTTGCTGGTACATAGTAAGCTTATAGATAGTGGCAGACATTCGTTGCAGAAAGTAGATTGATTGATGCTTAGCACTGAATGACACGTCGAGTAACAGAACTAAAGTCGGAAGGAGGTTTATAAACAAAAAGGTATTAAAAGTTATTGACAGTGATATGATACGTTATTTATCATTAACCGAAAGTAGAGGATACATTAATATATATAATTTATTATTGATATATATATATATATATATCAATAATATATAATACAATGCATGATTAAAGATGATTCATCATCAACAGAATGTCTTCGTCATCACCTTAATGTTAATCTGTACTGCTTTGGAAATTATATATCTGTAGTAAAATTTAGGAAAGTGGCTAGAAAATAAGTAAGATATCAATGAAATATTTCCTTCTAACAGAATAAGTTTCATAGCTGTAGTCTCAAATAATAGTCATCCTTTGACCTCACTTCTGATGGTAATAAAAAGGAAGTAGCGACTAAAAGTGAAATCGACAAATGTCTACTTAATAACATAATTACATGAAGAAGGAAAAAAAATTAGCGTAAATTTTTTTCTTCCTTCATGTATAATTAAGTCTAAGATCGTGTTTTTATTTCATCTTAACTGCCTATGACAGGTTAGGAAACCTGTCACGTGCGGTTTAATTTCCTGTAAAAACATGATTAAGAAAATATTTTTATATCTGATATTCTGGATAGGTCTGGAAAAAATCTATAGTAACAAACGGATAATCCCAGAGAGCAAGGCGGCAGCAAATATAATGGAACGGGAGCACGGAGCAGGGAAATTCAATTAGCCTGCGGCAGATTTAAGGGTTGAAACGCCTTGTCGCGTCACGTTTTTTGCTAGTTGAGATTTACGTCTGAATTTTTGTTGTTACTTCGTTACTTACAAATTAATCATTTCAATCTTTCTTTATAAGAAAGTTTTTTTTGTCTTTATCACTGTCATGGAGGAAGAAATAATTGATTGTGTGCTTCGTTTTGATTCCGATTGTAATCAGTTGATTAATGATAGGTTAGTATTTCGTATATTTTCTTTATCTAAAACTAGCTTTTGCCCGCGACTTCGTCCGTGTAAGTTTCGATATTTACACATTTTGAAAATTTGCTTTCCCATAGGAATGAGATGTTACTATCCTATGTCCTATTCTAGGACCTAACCTATATGTGTGCCAAGTTTTATTTCGATCCATCCAGTGGTTGAAACGTGACTGAGTAACAAATATCCAAACTTTCGCATTTATAATATTAGTAGGATTTAATGGGTTTTTTTTCACGAGCATCAGTATCTTGTTCGTCGTTTCTTCCTATTTTACAATTCTATAAGGCAAGGAATCTGCGTAGTTGTTTGTATGGCGCAACTACTGCGAAATTCCTTTTAGCTCATACGACGGATGCATTACCGTCTTCTAAGTATTTTCCTGAAACTTGGTATCCCCGAAAATGTTGCCAAGAAAATGATCGGGAACCGAATTTTTCCTTCTGTATTACTCCCCGTTGACACTTATTACATTCAACAGGTGTTTTGTTACACGCTTTGTAAGGGCCAATTAGTTTTAACGAGGCCTGTCCCTGCCATCGTTAGTTAAGTTCTTTGTGATTCATTTATCTGACTCGGACAGGTGGTAGAGATACCGATACTATACTCAAGTATATACTTGGTTAATAACGACTTAACTTAGATAATGAAATAAATAAAAAAAAACTTGAAAAAAAAATTGTAGCGTCGCAAACGACTTTTTTTTAAATGTTCATGTTGCCACATCTTGAAATCGATTTTAGTTTACTTTTTAGGTTACTTTAATGTACCTCCAAATAATGATTTTTACTAAGTTTACAAATACAAAAATGTGCAATAGGTATTTATTACTACAGCCAAATTCACGCAGCCAGGTTGACGGCGTACTTGGATTAAACTAAAATGTATCTTGTTACCCGGATAGGTCAACTGGAATTAATATTATAGTATACTATTTAGTAGGCCTATTAGAAACTCATCTCCCATACAGAGTTTAGTTCAGATATCCTTTAAATAGAAATCTCGAAAGTAATAAAACTTTATGTACGTAAGCAGGACACGACATTATTGAATATCCATCTGTCAATATGTCTGGTAAATAACTCAAATAATGCTAAATTATTTATTCCAAATTTCATGTAAAATTGGACGGTAACGATTAAAAATATTATGAAAAGTTTTTTTTACAGATATTTTATTTAAACTTTAAAAAATTATTTGACGGGACCCTCACATGAAATGCACTTTTCTGTCACTTTCAAAGATAAAGTCACTAAATTATAGTAATTTCAAGTTTTCCATGGTAATGTAAAAATACGTATATCTTCTTTTAGAAATGTAGTAGGTATGTCGAAAAGTAATCGGTACAAATTTAACAATGTCATGTTCTGCTTTTGTGTATAATGGTTAATTAGAATTGGTATTTCCATTTTAAAGATATTTATATTGATAATGTATATGGGTGACCCGTTCGTCTACAGCCCTCTTAAATCCTTGGTAATAATATTAACTGCCAATTAAGTCTTTACTAATACGACCGTATGAAAAAAATATATTTGGTGGTCATGTTTCTGCCTTCATATTAATTAAGTCCGAAAAACGCTAAGTGGTATCACAGGGCGAAAAGCCACGTTGGAACGCGCAAAGTGGCGATACATCGTCCCTGCCTACCCCTCTGGGATCAGGGCGTGAGCCTTACGTATGTATGTAAGTCCAAAAATCGCTTAAAATTACCTACTAAATCACGTACCTAAAAATAGAAAGAAAGTGTGAAATCTTTATTCACTTTCGTATATATCTTTTCGGACCAGTCCAGTCACGTCCTCAGGGGTGAATTAAGTAACTGAATAACGAAACTGCTTCGTTATTGAATTTGCCGTCCGCTAAGCTGAATAATGGAATTATTACCAATTACACAGGATCTGCTAAAATGATCGAAAACGTCCTACTGGATTTTCGCTTTTTTGCTTCGAAAATGATTGTAGGAGACTTCTCTATCATATCATGTTTTGTAAGCATATATATATATTTTAAGTTTACAAAGAAACAGACTTTTTAAACATTAAATCACGATTACTGTAATAATAAAGTGATAGTGAGCGATTTGTCTTTGCTCTCTTACTATAATTTAGTTGCCAATATTGGCAATAGATGGCATTAAATTGATCTCAACTGTCTGTCACTAGAGACGCGAAAACTCCAAGGATAACGTCAAATTCGGTTGGTATGATATTTTTTTTAAATTTAATTGTTTTTCTCTGTATACTTGTAAGTAAATATATTTCAGGTTTATTTGATCTGATCACATACACTCGACCGTATGATGTGCACGATTAATGACAAAAAAATAAATATGTCCAACATCAGCTTAATGTATTATTATTACCTAACCAAGATAAGTCAAGACGATAATATGTCTAAATTATATCTGCATACTTCAAATGGGTACATGGGAGGAGGGCGAGAACGGATAGTGTAAAAGTGCATGTATTTTTAAACCGTGAGGGTGTTAATTGCTCCAAACACCTTGTCCTTTTTAAAGTCTGTCAGCGAATTTACTTACAGTCTCTTTTTAAAGGATACGATTTATGAGACAAGACGAAGAAGTGTAGGGTCGACGCTTAGAAGAATATGGATATATCCATTCGTTCTTCTAAGGGTCGACGACATAACTGAAATAATTTGGGAATGGCAGGAAGTTAATTTGGAAAATGGAAACAATTAAACCATTTAATATAATACCATTTTATTTATTTATCATTTATCTTTCTGTTCTTTTATTTAATGTTTGAAGAAAACATTATTTTACAATTTTCTGTTAGTTTTTTAAAATTTATTATCTTTACACATTGATGTTTTACTTTACAACCTTCAATATTGCCTCCGAGTACATCAAAATAATCTAGGTATCCAAAAGATTGTACATGGATAAGAAAATGTATACAGAATGATTATATATTTAAGTCACAATTATATACAAGGTTTAAACTTTAAATGTAATGGACTCTATTCTTTGGTACAGGGATCGAAGTTGTTAATTGTGATAATTAAATGATGTTATCTCTAAATATAACGAAAACGATTTTTGATAATAAAAATGTGATAGGAAAGTAAGTCTAATGTATAAGTAGGTAAGTACCTCATATAACAAAAATATTAAGAGACGATTTATTTCCGCCTTTGGAAACCATATTTATGTTTTTTCTCTAGAATAGACTTCAAATTTTTCAGATTCGGCTTGAGTACTGTTGTTACATACGGTATTAATCATATCATATGAATATGGCTCTCCATTATCAACTCTATTTCAAATTTATATTTATTTTACTTTAATAATTAGGTAAATAGGTACGTACATTTCTTAATGTTGACACAACAGACGAAATCTAACCACGGTAGGTCTAGATATACAGATAGTCATAAGAAGTTTGTTCATAGGAACCGATTAATAAATTGGCAACTACTTTACAATTCGGAAGAAAAAGTGTATAAGAACTTAGACCAGAATCGAGTAAACGGAAATTCAAAATAAAAAGGTAATCAGTCTTTATTGATAGTTTTTCAGCGGGTATAAGTATATAAGACAGCTATCAAAACTCTAAAGATCAAAAGAATACAGACTCTAACAACAATAAACATATTTATAGGTAAATATATAACTATTTTTATATTGATGCCAATTTGAAATACACATATCTACAACTATCTATTTGGTGTTCATTTCTTTAATTTACGTGAAGAGATTCTGTATTAAAAATACTTTAAAACAGAATCTCTAGCGAAAAGAAATCTAACAATTAGTATTTCTATAAACTTTTCATGTAAGAATAGGTGCATCATGATTCTATAATTTCACTACAATAGATTGTTTAGAATTGAGCTTTTCACAATGTCTTAGTAGATAAGATTTAAATTACATTTCTACTTACACCGTAAGATATATTATACAGTTTATTTATTAAGAAGTCATAACAGTAATAAATTTTCACATAGTTTAAAATGATTCATAATTATACATTACATCTAACATTTATGAATTATAATCTTAAAATACAATTTTACCCTTTATTTTTGTTGTTTTCAATTATAAATACTTCTTCTAAAGAACACGAACGACAAACATCTTCAAGATTATCAATATATACAATTCGTTGTTATTATATTCACATTATAATACGGTACGGACTACGGACGATATAAGCAGCCAAATCGCGGATATGTCGGGCAAGAGCAACTCGTGCGCACGTGAGCTGATTGGAGCGACGCGGGAGTTGCGGGCGGGGCCGGCGCGCGCGCATTCAAATCGCGGGCAGCAGCGGGCTCGGGGAGCGCGGCCGCCGCATGCTGCCGGTCCACTCCCCCATCATATCCTCGTCTCCCTGCACACGCGCACTCGACATACTCTCAGCGTCACACTCCTCAACTTCCCAACTCTGAGATCGAGATGTTCATATCATTTAACCTAGAGTAGGGTAGCTATAGGATCGGTACGCCACTATCACGGAAGAGGGGAAAGTTTATGCGATAGGGTACTGTCGAGATGCAACCAGTGGTGCGCCAGAGCCAGTCACAACTTGCCTTCAGGCGGCTATACGATTTCTTCTACTGGCCTAAACTCTCAGTTTTGTTACGCTTTTGACTCAAAAAGTACTAGATACCTATACCTTGAACATAATCTAGTATGTAAGAGTTTGGTTTTTTTGGTTAAAAGCTCTCACATTTACTGATTAAGGGTCATGGTATTTCTAGTAATTTTTATGTAGTGATAAGTGGAAAGAATTGCAAAATTAGGCCAGTTGAAGATCTGTGTTAGTTCTTAATATTTATCCTTGAAGTGGTGGCTCAGGAATTGAGTAAGCAAGATGGCGCCAGTTGTCGAAAAAATAGTTTTTATTTTTCCAAAATTTATTGTCCACAATTCTCGATAAAATTCGCTTTCGCGGACCGTTTAGACTTGTAATCATGTATTCCTATGAACTTTTTCATACAGAAAAAAGATAGTAGTGCACATACATTCATTAACTAAACATTAAATCTTGTGACAAATAATTAGAGACGTTTAGTGGTTAGTCTACAAATAAATAAAGGAAAAATAAAAACTATTTTTACGACTACAGGCGCCATCTTGTGTTACTCAACCCGTAACTACCTTCAATGTTTAGTAGGTAGTTAGATTAAAAAAGTTGTCCGTTTAAGTCACTGCTCTGGTCTAAATTCAGTCCTCTAGCAACTCCAAGAATTGCAACTCCACAGTAATATCCATGCATGAGGCACAGTCTATATTTACAACTTCTTCCAAAAGCATTCAACCGTCTACAACTCGCGAGGACACTAAGGGTACGTGCGGGGCAGTGCGAGTGATTAAACCACGTATTACGGTGTCAACACTTACATATAAGAGGTAATTACCATCATCGTGTGAGGCGCAGGATGTGAGGGAGGGGCCGGCGCGGGCGCAGGGGGTGCCATCGGCGGCGGCGGGGCTGGAGGAGGCTCCGGCGATGCGGCTGCAGGCGAGAACGACGACGGCGCTAGTGGTGACTGGGCTGGATCACACACAGATACGTTACAATAAAAATTATTTTAGTTATATTGTACGAAGAGCTTTCTTCCAGTGCAGTGCACACGAAATATACTATAGAGTTGATTATACCTAAACAGTCCGAACTGAAGTCAAAGCGTGAGGTAAGGGGTAAGGTTAAACGCACGGATCGCACAGCGCTGTCAGTTAACTATCTCATTCCTCCTTCAGTAATTTTACTCGGTCTCCCACTGTACACATAGGCCACATGAAAATTTTACGTTCCTGATCACTTATTAACTTTTGAATAATTACAAATTGTAGTAACAACAGGTGCTGGAGGGAAATCGCTTGTCAATTTATTATCTACGGCTTATAGAAGTTCACTTTTCACACTAAAATGGATTTAACGCAGTGGCAGTGGGCGGGTCACATCTGTCGCAGAACCTTCGGCCGTTGGGGCAGACGAGTTCTGGAATGGACACCGCGGATCGACACGCGAAGGGTGGGACACCCCGCCGCCAGGTGGACCGACGACCTGAAGAAGGTGGCCGGAAGCGGCTGCGGAGGGCAGAGGACCAGGTGTAGTGGCGTTCAAGGCCTATGTCCAGCAGTGGACGTCTAAGGGCTGACATGATGATGAAGAGTACAGTGCTCGCTTTTAAAATGCTTATGGTTTTCGAACTTTCAGTGTGGTCCTAGTACATATATTTCATTCCAGATTAATAGTCCTATGAAAACCAACGCTATTTACGTCTCGGTAACATATACATGAAAGGGTCACCAGCAGCAAAAATAGGTTTGTATTACCAAGTAAACTTTGCGGTCCACTTAGGAACACCATCTATTGTGTATTTTGTTTTCGAGACGCAAATGCGTTTGTTTTCATAGGACTATTAATCTGGAATGAAATATAGATAGGTATATAATTTATTTTAAGACCAGTTTCAATAACAAGTAGTTTTTTGATCTTGAAATTGATGCTACAAACTATTAATCCCCTGTGAAATGTGAAGTACATATCTGTTAATTAAGGTCACTTACGTTTCAGAATGATTTTACTGACAATCAAAATGTTCCTTGATGTAATGACTACAGTTATTTTGTTAATTTCAAAGGTCTCGAAATTTTTAATTAAATCATCAACTCACAGGCAGCAGTAAGGGCCAGCACAAACTGACTCCAATGGACACAGCACCCACAGCACAGCTGCAAAGCTGCTCGACGCAGGGCTCTATGCAATGCCATAAACAGCAGCGGATTCACTGCTGCGTGCACATACGAGATATGCAGTGTGATTTGAAAGTACATCTGCAATGGAAACACTTTTCTAAACATCCACAAACTTCATTATGAGATCGGGACTCAGATACACCTTTTAATTTCCTGGTCAACTAAATCATTCCTTAATTTCCCTAAACGAAGTTGCCTCTTTTTATCTAAGCCAAAGATTGTAGAGGTCGTTTCGAGGTTGTATCTGAAAATTATACTTAGATTTGTAGGATATTCTTCAAGATATATGGGACAGTCGAGAAGGCATCTTTTGTGTTTTTTCGTACGACAAAGCTGTTTACGTTTGCTAACAACGCATTTCTTATAAAATGCTCTGGTTTCAGATGAGCTATAAACATGTTGGAAACTTTCCACAAAAGATTGTGAGTGACATTTGTATTTTACTTCTAATTCGCGTTATTCATTGGCAATATTGAATTGGAATTTTAAAACATACATATTATTTTCCACTCTATATTCTTTAAGCGATCAACAGAAAGAGCAGCGTCAAGTACTTGGTTTGACAGTATATTCACATTGCGAAATTTCGTAAAATTTCCTTAACTATTAATGAGAATTCTCTTCTAGTAGTAGTAAGTCTGCGCAATAGTAAGAAGAATGGAATATATGACATAATATTAGACTTTTTCAAATCTTACCTCATAAGCTATATGTGACGTCAACGCCGGATGATGCAGCAGAGTGATGATAAACAACGGCCCCCAGAACAGAACATAAGCTGCTGTGATGACTAGAAACATGCGCACGCGGCGTACCCCCTCCCTTTCCACCCGAGCTAGGTACCCCCGGAGACGACGCCCCCCTCCTAGGGGCAAGTTTGAGCTACGAGTTTGTTGGCAACGACCATCAGCTAGAGCACCATCTACAGTCTGCAACGTGATTAAAATTGTTACTTTGTACAGATAAATTACAAAAGCAGAAGGGAAGAAAAACAGATGATAAACAGTGAATTTAAAAAAGGGATATTAAATAACACAAAAAAATTTAAAGCAGTCTTACTTTACACTGTAATGGAGTAGAAAGTAGAGTTGAAGCAAAGTTTAGTTTAAACAAGTTCAGCATACAAATGCACCTTGCTTTCTTGACAAAAAAGAAAGTCTGTTATAAAAGAACCATAAACAGGGTAGTCTAAAATCCGAAGTATAGTGGGAAGTTATATTGGATAATAAGTTCAGGCTATACGAATATAATATAAATCTACGAAGTATCTACAGGGTACCGTACGCATGCATAATAATATTCCTTACCCTTGGTCCAACGCTATTTGGCAGCGAGTCCATTCGCCTGTTGTTGTCTCCAGCCATGCTGACAAGTGTAGTAACTAGACCAGCTACTCGCACTGCCTCTACGTTAGCCTGCATGCGATAAGATTTAAATAATCGTACACCCAGAATGTGACCTACAACTTGGCAACGGTACATTTTTAAGTTTAGTAGGTGTTTTAGAAATATGTAGACGTTGCCTGAATAAGCATCCACAGAAAGATTACGACTGAAAATTTAAATTTACGTGACACCGTATGGAATTTTGGCAACACACCAACTTAAATTCCTAGTCTAGCCGTACTGGTATTAATGCAGAATTTTACAGCACAACTCCAAAATTATGTGACTTGGCGAGTTTCCTTGACTTCTGGGGAGTGTACGAATGTTGTTTTGTTGTAAGCTTGCGATTCACGGCAGTGAATACTAGCGTAATTGCACTACAGAACTCTTACTGTGTCATTCAATACAACTGCTATGGCTAGTTATAGATTTGTATGAAGCCGTGTATGACATGATACGAGTACAGTTTTACATGAGGTAAATGATCATGGAGAAGTTATTTTCGAAACTGAATACGATGATGAAAGTGATAATGCAAATTATGTAAACAAAGCTTTACGCCCAACTCTTACAGTTCAACATTACTTAACTTCTCTATGCCATCTAGCCTCCGCTATTGTTCGGGCATAACGAAAAAATCTTTCACAAACCTTAGTAAGATCGCGGTGGAGTTTCTTCAAATGGAAAAGTGTCAGTCCAACGCAGACGGCGTTTACGCCTATCCAAAGGGCATTAAGTACATAATGCCTGAAGGGTCCTCGGACTAAAGGACAAGACGGCGCTGGACCGTATGACCCGTAAGACCCGGCACTAGCAGCCAAAGCCCCGGATAAGAACGTTGGTCCAAGGTTTATTGTGATTGATGCGAACCATATCATGAATGTACCGAAAAGGACGCACTGTAACAAATATT
This sequence comes from Esperia sulphurella, assembly GCA_947086405.1. NCBI lineage: Eukaryota > Metazoa > Arthropoda > Insecta > Lepidoptera > Oecophoridae > Esperia > Esperia sulphurella. The sequence goes on from OX352264.1 coordinate 12,720,802, forward strand.
CATGAATTATCTATCATGACTTAAAATAAATGTCTAAACATGATGGAGACGACAAACTTTTCTATCGTTGTTGCTTTTGTCATTCCCAAGTAAATTATCTTATAAGAAAACAAAGTGGAAAAAAAATTCCGGTCCCTCGCTCTTGTCCGGATTTCTAAACCACAATGGAAATTTTGTTAAAAGTTTTCCATTAAAGCTAATGCTAGTAGCGATTGTCGAAGTTACTCTTATTATATTCCATTGTGCAAAGTAGTCTGTATTAATTATTACAAGTACAAATTAGTTATTAAATATAACATTACTTAATGTGACTTTTACCTGGGGGCTGTCCATCAATAATGGTGCTGATAGATCAGCCTGCTCCTCTTCATTTTCAGGGAAAATGGGACTGTCATTGAGGACTGTTGTAAGCATATTCACCGTAGATACAGTCACCTAAAGGGGAAATTTATATTTATAGTACGTGCCTCTATATTTGCATTAAAGTACATTAACCCCCACCTGTAGCACGACGTCCAATTTGCGATACTTATCGCTCGTCATACAAAAGTGTCACCCTTAGTCACTGATATTATTACTTCGCAGCTCGTGTCATTTACCTATTTTATTAGTTGTTAATTGTTATTTGTAAGTTATTCGACTTCATGGTACACTGATGGGGTCAACGTACATTTATGCAAGTATAACTGGCACGTATTATAACTACACATAGTGTTTATTATTTGTTTATTACTCTATACCTCTATACAATAGAGTACAATTTTAATTGTTTTACGGTCCGAAGTGGCAAATGGCGGGCTGCCTGATGGTCAGCGGTCACTGTTACCTACCTACCCTCAGAATTAGACCCGCTGCTACGAACTACAGACAAAATAAAGGCTACAAGGGTGTTGCCATCTTAAGGATTAATCGATCTGTCAATTAAGTTAGACATAGACATAGACATACTTTATTGATAACTTCCGTTACAGGTCAAATAAAAATTATAAACAAGTTAAATGAAATCAAATTAAACACAAGTAAATATAAAAACATAACATAAATATAAAAATGTCAAATAAAATTCTTAAAACTAAATAAACTAAGTTAATGCGTTCTGCAAGAACGTTATTACGAAGAAAGAAGTTATGTGGACTATTTTAATTATTTCCAATATTAAAACAAGGTAGAAATAGGAAAAGTACTATCAACGCGTTTCATTTATTTATTAGTTATTTTATGTACAACTTTGGTCAATGTATTTTGTTAGTATTATTAGAAAATGTATTTATCAAACCTAGAAAAAGCTACTACCGATGAGGACCGACGTAGTGGTGCGCATTAGTGAAAGCAAATGCCCAACAGTGGACATCAACAAACTGATATGTTGATGGTGTTGATGAAAGTACCAAATATTAAATTTGTAATTTTTTTATGTCTCTAAAGTTTTTTTAAATAATTAATGGTGTGAATATTTCTATCTTGCTTTATAGTTCAAATTATTGATAAGCTGTGAATAAATAGGTTTATTACTTATTTGAAGATCAAACTTTCGGTCTTCGCACTCAAGCATTTTTATCGCTGCTATGCAGAGCATTAAAAGACTATAAAAAGAACTTAAAGAAACTCCACAACAGTAATTTTTCATGGAATACAATGCTGTAGACTTTTAAGATAGTATCAGAATTAAGTGCGGAAGATTATTCTTGGCTCTTTATTACTCTCCTCTGAAGCTAAGTGTCAATAAATCACCTTTGTAGCCCAAATGTCTTTCAGTTTTCCAACAATGCTGTTACTTTACTTATGTCCTCCTTAATTTGTTACTAAGTCTGCAAGAAATTTATGTGTTAGTCATTATTCCTTGTTTGCGACGATACGACTGTCCTAGGAAACCAATGTCCTAGGATTTTGTTTTACCCCGGCGAACATTACAATAGAGTGCTACCACAGTAAGGCTCCTCTACACATTACATATATACATATACATTACACAATACATACACTTGTATAATCCCAAACTAGGATTTTCTCCTGTACAAGGATTGGACAATTCAGAAATATAACATCCAGGATTTTACTTGTTTTTATTTCACACAAATTAAGAATAACAATATAATAATTACAAAAATGGAAATGAAGGGCCCTGCAGATAAAATATCTCCTCCAGTTCTGCAGAGTTTTTAATGGTGCCATCGAGGATGGGATCAACTTATGCAAAGTTGTCTGTGGGAATCGGACCCACGACCTCTGGCGCTCGAGTATAATGACCAAGTCACAAGCCAACCAGGCGGACAAACTTCGCGTAAGATGAGAAAACCTGTGATAATTGTCTGTTAAGGCAATAATATATTTATGTAGATTCCATAGCGCACGTTTTCGCAAATCAGACTAGCTTTTAAATTGAAGGGTTCAAAATCACATCATTTTTGAAGAGATGTATGACTCAGAGTCCTTTTCATAGACAGTCTGTTATGGAATATATTAATTTCTGGCGATTCACCCATTTTCAAAAATATTACATATTCATTCGCCTTTACTTAATTTAAGAAAAGAGAACGTCTAATTATAGTCAGTAAGAGCTCGTGGTCTGACTTAATGAAACCTTGCAGGCAATTCTATCAAAGAGGGTCGCAAACGAAGTTAACTTTGACCTAATGACGTTAGTTGCGCCTGGCATCCCCACATACAATATTGAGACCGTCCAGAACATAATTATCTACACTGCTGTGCGTCTATAGGCACGATTGACCACAGGTCAGGCACGTCTTTATATAATCATTGCAAAGTAATAATTTATTACCGCATGACGTATGGTGAACTAAGCAAGTATACTCCTACATTCCAAATTGCAGTTAAACGGAACTTTGTAGTAAAAGAAACTAAAAAACCTAACTTTCATAACTTTCGGAATATTAAAAATAAATATTCTTAGTTCATTTCATTTTTGAATAGTCTAGAAACTTTTAGTTTTAAAACTGGTTAAAACTTTAACTCCCGGAAAAGCTTTAATACATACAATTGTCCAGAGAAGAAATTAGTATTAGTATTATTAGTATTAGTATTATTCTACATAAATGATTAATGATGGATGGTCGTTGAAGCCAATGGAAAGTCAATGTGAAGACTGAGCTTAAACAATCGAAATGGAAAAAAAAACCTGAGAAGTAGTGTAAATCCCCTGTGACTTCTTTTTATTTATAATTTTCTTAATACAGAGGATGGAATTTTAGAATAAATATCTGGTGACAATTTATTAACTTACCAATAAAAGGAATGCTGTTTCTACTAGAGAGCACTTGTACACGGGCTGGCATTTAAACACGGCGATGCCCAGAGGTAGAAGTATGGCAGCGCGGGCGCAGTCCACAACTGCTTGATGGAAGAGCAGACCGTGTGACCACCTGATAGACAAAATATATTTTGATTATGTAAGTATGATTTATTCAACAACAGGTTACTTAAAAAAAGCTTTGGTTTATTCCTACACGGCGAAATAAGGTTATGCTAATAAATTGGAGAACAGATTGCGTCATAAGAAGACTCGATGAAACTCATACAGTGGTTCAATATCCTTAAAAATAAGAAAGCCTGAGTAATCGAGAACGAATCGATGTCCAGGGCCTGAAATGAAGAACCAAGAAGACCTGACCACATTTAAAGTGGACCAAAAAAAACTTCAAGGAATGGTCTCATTTAAATAAACTTTGAAGATTTTTTTTATAAATATAAACTATTTGTTTGCCTAGAATAGGTACAATATTAGTCATAATATTCAAAGTTTATTCTAATCAGCTATACTAAAAATAGGATGCAAATACATGTCTTAAACCTAAGTAAAACTAACTTTCTAGGAATTCTTTTTATACCTACTTGTATTTTAATCAAAGCCACGAGTAAAAGTTTGAGGTCGATCGGATAGAAGTGTGTGAAAATTAAATTACAAAGTTTGACCTACATAGAGATTCTAAGCATAAAACAATCGTGATGGAAGAAACACGATAAGAGCTATATATTTCACGAAACTACGTAAGTAAGCTGTCCTTCCTTCCCAGCTCAGTCTCGAGTTATATAAAAGACAATCTATTTCAGTGCCTCCAGATATACTAAACCAATTTGGATCCGCGTAGGCGTAATAATATCCAATTCGTGAAAGTCCAGTTCTCCAAATGCCCTGTACATATATCTCGCGACATGCCGCGTGAAATATGTCCATTTCACCAACTTTACAGACAGTGGAGAACATAAAGAAAAGAACAAATTTATTTTTCCAAAAAATACTAATGTAATAAGTTGTTTTAGGACAGTAGAAATATAATAAATAAAAATGAAGCCTTGTCATGATGTAAATACGCGACTTCTGATCAAATAACTTCGTTCTACTGTACGACAAAAGGTGACACGTTATTTACATTTTAAAATAAACCTTAAAACTTTTAAATCCTTTTTAGATTAGTTATTGAAAGGTTTGATTTGAAAATATACGGTTAATACCTACTTTTCATGTCACATTTTGTACACAAGCCACGTTCACGTTAATTGAACGTGACGTTTTGCATACCTATGCTATCAGTTTGGGGTAAAATTACAATTGGAGGAACATATTGTGTGGATGTTAAAGTCATGTTAGAAAAGGTTTACTGATATTGAAATTCTGTTTAATCTACGCTTCGGCTTGAAATGTTAAACTGGGTAATTAGTAATTTGTTACTTATATAAAGGTTTTTGAAGATATGATAAGTTACCTACTTTAAAGACTGAGATTCTTCCGTTTGTGGTTTATGATAATAAAAAAAAGTAAATATAAAAAAATATTCATTGATTTTGGATTTATAATGTAGGGCTGCCTAAAATGGCGGCTTAAGTTTCAAAGTATCAGTCCTATAGTCACAGAATTGATGAGATTGGTTCGTCTATGTATGTTTCAATAAATACATGAATGTATCTAATCTACATCTCAAATTGAAATCTCAGATTGAGATTACAATTCACAATAATAAAACATCGTATAAATTATACCTTATCTTATCTTATCTTGTTAGGGGGCCAGGAAAACCTGGCGACACTTCGACACTTCAGGATCTTTTGTGCCAAACCCCTGACCACCAACGGTGCCCCAAGCCGATTTGGTGGACTTCACATACGCCTCAGAATTTCTTCTTCGGCATATGCAGGTTTCCTTACGATGTTTTCCTTCACCGAAAAGCCTGTGGTATTATAAATAAACCGTATTTAAGTTTCGTAATACTCATTGGTACGGGCGGGGTTTGAACCCACGACCTCATGAACGTGAGGCGAGTGCACAACCAATCAGCTACCACGGCTCTAAAAATTATACCTTACTTCAAGATTGTAAAAATCTGAACAACATTATTTTTCTTGTCAACAGAAGGTCACGTAACTTGAATCTAATAAATCTTGATACCAAAGAGAACCCACCGCACTAAAGAAAATTATTACTCATTCTGTCAACTGGTTATGAAAAAACTGATCGAAGGGCAATTTATCAATCATCAGCTGAAGTGTCACGTAACAGGCCTTTACGTGAGTGACGACCTTAAGTGGATGTAGAAAAATGTTTGCCTGAGAATCTCGGAGATCTCAACATTCTAAATGTAAATGATCCAGCAGAGATTTTCGATATAAATTGTAGAAAAGTTTCAATACCTACTGAGAGTTTCAGCCTTGTGACTCAGCCTTCCAATATATACCCGTCCTGCAATTGTTAATTTCCTGGTCTCTGCAGTAATGCACTATATTATCTCTTACTGGTAAAGGAAAACCAGTACCTATTGCTGGTGTTTTGTCTGGTCGCAATTTGATAGTGTTTTGTTGAGACCATGCGATGAATCTTTTCAAAGTGTTATTTGGTCATGCATGACATAGACATATTTTTTTATCAATAATTTTGTTACAGGTCAGATCAATTAATCACAAAATATAAGAAAAAACACACATACATAATGATTACGCCTTGGTCCCAGAGGGGTAGGCAGAGACGATGTATCGCCATTTTGCGCGATCTAATGTCGCTAAGCGACTTTCTTTCGCCCTCTTTTCGCTCCGTGATACCCCTTGACGTTGTAAACAACATCGCCGCCTCCGTACATAAATAAATAAAATAAAAACACAAATAAATAAAAATAAATTAAAACAAAAAAATAAATTTATAGATAGTTTCGCGAAAGTAATGCACATCATAATATCACCCTGGGTAGTAGGTCATCGTAGTATTAGACCTTGATTACTCAATAATTACTTGTTGAAAAGTATTGTTTGTGACAACACACTTGATTAGGAATGTTGTCCGTTTGCTTGATCTAATTACGGTATTTAATACATATACCTACCTACGCTACGCTACATTCTGCGATAAACTTTATCACAGGTGTTTGGAATATATTTTATTTTATTCCTTCACGAGATAAGGTTACGACACACGAATAGATACGACTAGATTCTTACGAATGGGGATGAAAAGGGTACCCGCGACAGGTGCCCAAACTTGTCTAAGTTGAGAATCACGCATGACCCTTTTATACTTTGTTAACCTGTGTCAAAATCACTGTCAATTTATATCGTCACCTCGATATGATTGATTTCAAATTTTGTTTGAACCATACTTGGAGAAACCAGATCATCCTTACCTTTTTATATGTTTTTTTTGCGTCTTTATAGTTGAACGTTTATGTATAGTTATTTATTCATATTTAGTTTGTCTTTAACTGTCATTTATCTATTATTGTACATAGACCTTTATTCCTTTCCGTATCTGGCTATCTTGTAGCCGGCTCATCCAGTCGAATTTTGTATTACCTGAATATCGTCTATCCAGCGCATATTTACTATAAATGCCGTGTGGATTCCGGTAGAGTAGAATAGAACCACTCCAACTCTTCCCGTGGATGTCGTACAAGGCGACTAAGGGAATACATTATAAAACATCAATCAGGCCTCCCCAACCCGTCTGGCCAGCGCGGGGAGTGTAGGCCAAATCCTGCGTCTGTGTCCGGCAGATGAGAGAGAGTTGTGCTCCTGCAGTGGAGACAAAAATAACCTGATGATGACCCCCTAATGAATGTGTTCATGTTTTTATAGTAAAGTAGGCTGATTATTACCACGCTGTAATTATGTGCTAGTTAGTACGTGTTCTGCAGTAGCTAACTTAATTAAATATTCTATAACGCGCAAACTTAAAAATTCAAGTTAGTTTTCAATTTGGGAGTTTTATAGTTATAGTCTAAGCGATCTTATCACTTAGACTTGATAGGGGATATGATTTCTAGAAACAGGTAATTTGCGCAGTTAAAAGTAGTCTTTGTTTCTACAGCAGCACTAACGGTTTTAAAAATCCCAATCTCGGCGACCTACTTCAGATCCGTTGAGAGATCGCCAAGAATCGTATATTGACAAGATAAAAGCTAGGTATCCTATTCTTGTACGAACTTTATCTATCTTGTAACACGTTGGGTATCTTAGAAATAGAAATAGGAACAGACTTGAGTGCTGTAAGTTACATTTACAGAAAATGGCTGAAAATAGTGAGAGTCTAGTCTTTATTTCACGCTAAAATTAAAAATAAATATTCTCACGGTGGTATGAAGAAGATGGATAACCGAGAACGTCAATGTCCAATAGTAAACGCCATCGTCGACGTTGTAGATGATTACTCAACAAATAATTAATGCAAGCAAACTTATAACCCGAACCGGGTGAACCCCGCAAATTCAAGCACACTCCCATTCATAAGTAGGTAAGAATTAACTTGCAGGTAGTTATTTTTACATAGGCATAGGGCCCGATTCTGAAGGCACACATTTAAAATTTGACAGCGCTAAAATTGGTTTCGTCTTTATCTTCATAATACTGTGTGACAAGGATAGCAACAGTTTTAGTGCTGTCAAATTTTAACATTGTGCCTTCAGAATCGAGCCCGTATTTGATCTCCTTTGGCCTAGTGGCTTGATCATTGGACTCGAACGCCAGAGATCGTGGGTTCGATTCCTACTGGGGACAGACAACTTTGTGCAAGTTGGTCCCGGTCTGGATGTTTTATTTGTGTCCTATCCTTGTAGAGTGTACGGAAAAAAATATTTTTCTATCAGATTGTAGTTGGATAAACAGATTTCAATGGAAATTGGTGCACTTTACGCCGTCTCAATTTACATATAGACAAAATGTTACAGTATCGAGAAACTAAACCGCGAAATTGGGAGGTAATAAAGGTACATAGCCTTATTTACTCCATAATTAACGTCAACATTCGTCTTTGGGTTCCAATTTAATTAATTAAAGCACCTTTAAGGAAAGCAGCCTTCGTGAATAGGAAGGATCAGATCTTTATCTAATTTAGTGAACTACGGCACCTAAAAAGGTAGAAAGTGACATGGCTGTAATTTCATTGTCGGAAGGTATCTTGCTAGAATCTCATTACTAGCACGCATGCTGAAGTATATAAGGTTAAAGGTTAATTAGCCAGGAGTTAATATAATTACGTAGACTCATACAGATGAGTCGGGAAAACTCGATTCGGTTCCAATCGAACTAACTAGGGCAAAATAAAGGGATAATTTATTTAATTTCTTTGAGAGTGAATTAAATGAAAATTTGAAAGTGAATTAAATGGCCATAAAGTTTTAAACAGAAAGCAGTTGCTGTGGCGATACTTCAAACGCAGTGTATTTTAACTAAGCAAGTGCTCAACAACAATTGCAAATTTTATTAGCACAGAAAACATTGCGCGTAATTGTCTGCGTGCTGCCAGCTTGCAGTTGAATAAAAAAAACGACGACTGATTCTTAAAAGTAATACAGCAGTCAATCTACGATACTGCACACAGCAATTGCGTCTGATATTAGAAGAATAAAAGATCCGCTTTAATTCGATGAGCCAAGTTACAATAGTAGATACAACTGAAGCTACAATAGAAACTACAACAATAGAAGTAGATAAAATAGTAGAAGAAGCGACAAACAAAACAAATTATACGGTAGTGTATACGATTTAAGTCGCCCTAAGTACGAGTAAAATACAGCGATATTGGATTTCCATTTCTTAGCCCTCAGAATAAATAACGGGTCTAAGACAAAAAAATATAGACGAAGTCTTGAAAATATCTTCGCAAAAACACTATTCCGGACAAGAGCATCCACGACATATCACGAAAGAAAAAGTAATTTGTAACTCTAACGATGCCCATTTGCTTTCCTCTTGCAGGAGGTAACAATTTGTTACACGGAAGACTGGAAGTAGTTTTAGCAGACATTCGAGTCTGCGAGGATGAAGTGGCAAACTATGCCGACTTATTGAAATAGTTTTCTAAAAGGTTTTCACTTAAAAACTCTGAAGTTTAGGTCTCAGACACAGCATTTAGATATGCTTTTATCAAAATTTTGAATTATACGAAAACTTTAAGAGTTTGTTGGTGGTGTCGGTCGTAATGCATAGATAGTGGGTAGGTCAGTTAAGTGTGTTCGTCTTGGGTTTTTCGTATGCATTTGATTAATTAATCTTATTGTAATTGAGTATGTCTTTTATAGTTTTTAGAATCCGTTGCGTTATAGCAATTTTTCTATAAGAAAAATCATCTGGAATACGTATTTACTGTGAAGGGCTTGTCAATTAAAACGGATGTCAATCAGTAGCCTCGAATACGGTAGTATTATATTTCAAAAATCATTCAGTTTTGGACAGTTCGGTAAAACGCGTTTTGTGGTAGGTATGTTCCTCCACTTTATCCTAAATCAATTACCCAATGAATATGTGTGGTAGGGCTGATCTAATTTGGAATCGTATTGTCACGTCAGAATTGATTGGATGTAATTCGAATTTTGTCTGAGCACTAGCAGATGTGAGTGAGAAAACGATCTGATCGAATAAGTGTTACGCAGACGATTAATAAAGACAATCAGCGTAACTGAATTTTGAAGAGGTTGCACAGTTTTGATGCGAACAAACGAAGACAAGTGGAAATATACCTATTGCGACAATAATTGCTTCTTTTCTTTTATTCAATATTCAATGTATAATTATGGCGCATTCGGTACAATCGTAACTATATTTTGTACAGATATGGTAGGTATATTATTTCTGTTAACAATTATTACTATGTGATTAGTTATAGCAACTAAAATGTTAAATAATATAATTACAGCCCATGACCGTTAATTTGACCATTAGTTACATATCTCACGAGTATCATCAATAGATAATTAACTCTAACAACGATCTATGTAGCAATAACGATGTCTGTAATAGTTATTACTATTCGTTATTGGGGTTGTATATGAGATCGGATTGAGCGATTAGGCACGTTTGTATGCCGAGCCACGGAGCTCTGGAATCTGCATTGAGATTTATTGCAAACGTAATTCGAGCGAATTCTAACAGATTTCCGAAGATGATACAAAATGTTCTTTGAAGTTAACTCTGATATTTCTTATACGGCTGTGTAACCTCGCAAATTGGATAGAACATAAATTCCACCTCACGTCTGCCCGTTCTTTGCTATTATGAATTTAGTGACATTGATGATAATAATGATGAGATATACTTGCAGATGCACTAGATGTCATTTACCACGTGAAATTGTTAGGTAAGGAGGGTAATTTCTAAATGACTCTTTACTGACTGCTAGCAAAAAATTTGACCTTTTTTCACATTTTTACACTATTAAAAACAGAGAAGAATATCTTGTAAACCATGAACAGACATCTTAGTTCCACATCAGTGCACCAAGATATTGTTCCGTTGAAGTAACTTTGCACTAAACCAACTATTTAACTTGACCATGATCTTGTTTCAAACAATCATCATCAATAGCAAAAATGGCTCTTAGTTGATCACAATTTTTTTCTGTGTAAATTCAGAGATAGTGTGTTTCGCGTGTTAACTGACTATACTGGCGGAGGACCGTGGAGTGGCGTCTATTGGGGAAGGCCTATGTCCAGATGAACTAGCTGTTGGATGATGATGAACTAGCTGTAAGTTAACTCTACACGTGGCCCCAGACTGTTATATGGATCGCACAGCTCATAAATAAAATCCCTGCATAAAAATCTCCCATTTATATAAACGTATGCAGGACCCATTTCGGTAGAAAACCTCAACCTTTTAAATGGACGCAATTTAAGACCAAGGGACAAAGTTAGCAGACACGACCTTTTAGGCAGGCAATAACCCTTACATTTTGTGTATGTCTAATGGGATTAGGGTCCATTATGCATTACATGGTCCATTTTATTTTTGCCACCTTTGTGGCGTACCTTTTGGTCTCTAGAGTACCTCGAAAATTACTTTTATCAACTTGTGAACTATTTAATTATTACTAAAAAAAAACATAAAACTTGAAGTTTACGTAATTAATAAGACTTTAAGAACAAGTTAATACATTTTTAGGACAAAAAAATATTTTTACTATTTCGCTCTTACATTTTAAAATATTCTCAAGGTGACAGATATAATGAAAATCGGTTGAACGAGTGTCTGAACAACAATCTGAAATGACATTCATTCCAACAATTTTGATAATTGATACAAGATAAATTTGTATATTGAACGTTACAAACGTTACAGTTACTCGTCCTATTACATATACTATTTAGGGTAGTATGTACCTACTATATAGAAAATATCATATACGAAAGCGTCGAGTGGGGCGCTCCCTGGTTAGATGGGGTGACGCAAGAGTAACGCGACGATCTGCGTAAGTTCAGTAGCGCGTCTTGGGAGAGGCCTATGTCCAGTAGAGGACTCTTGCAGGCTAATGATGATGATGATGATATACAAAATCGTAATCCGTAGCTATCTATGTATGTATCTATGCATGTACCTATCCTATATGTTTGTTGTTATTTATACTGTACCAGATAACAGCTATTAAAAAATCTTCAAAGTAACCAACTGACCTCCTCAACTGCTTCTTGCTGAGTATGACTGTCATCAGAGCCAGGTTGGCTGACATCCCAAGCCCAGACAGCGCCAGTAGTGCGGCAGCGCTGGCGGCTCCGCCCGGCGGGCAGTACCGCGTGTTGTTCAGTATCGAAGCATTGCTGGCCCCCGCTGATCCGAAGCGGAGGTTCGCGCCAATCATGGCCACTGCCGAGCCTGTTGGGAAGAGGGTGACGTCATTTGCAGAGCATTAGTAAAAAAGAAAGGTGTGGTTTAGAAGCATTGCCGAGTATACGGATATAGCATGCTACGAAGAGCTGTATGGCTTGGGTAGAGATTGAAAGCTAACCGAAGGTATAGGAGAAGCTTACATTTAGCTGTGGATAGATATGGACAGATGTAGGCAGCAAAGTAATTAAAGTCATCTACAAATTGTAAAAGAAATTTTTATTACATTAATATATAGTTAAAAAAATAATTGAATATTCCTATTTAATTTTTTACGTCCTAATTCTTTTTACTCGTGACGAAGAGTAGATAATCACAATAGGTATATAGAGAGGCACATAGATGCAAAAAAAATCTATTACAATTTGTAGATGACTTTATATAGTTACTTTCCTACTGTCGATATGGTCTGATGATAATAATATTCATGAGCTACCTAGATTTTACAGAACTAACTCACTGCATATACTGTATATAAGGGCAAGGGCAGAGAAGTAGAGAGTGAAGAAATAAGTGTAGTCATTATACAGTTTCATGGGTAGAAGCCTCTGGAACCGGTCACTAAAGGTGTTTTCCCATTAGACAACCAGTTGGTAGACGTACCAAGAATTGTTATTCTTCGTTGACAACCTGTTGTCTAACTTAGTTGTTCTAACTTAGTAACGTGGAATAAGGAGTTTGTTCTACCATAGAATAGAAGTAACTAGTAAGTACCTGCCGACATTGTGTTGCTTGTGTCTACGGAGTTTAATGGAAGATCACTATCGAGTACGATGAATCACAGTGGCAGCCGATCTCGTCCCCCACCCCCCCTCCTGCCCATTGCATTTTAGAACCGTTCACTTTGTTTTCCACTGACATCACTCCGCACTTGGTTGTGTCACTCAGTTTTATTTAATTTGGCACTTTGTTTTATTTTTACATTATTTTGGCACTAGATAATCAATTACACTTATAAACCACTGAAAAAATAAAGAAATCCTTATTAGTTATTTATTTAATCCATTATAATATTATAAATGCGAAAGTTTGGATGTTTGGATATTTGGATGTTTGTTACTCAATCACGCTTCAACCACTGGACGGATCGGGATGAAACTTGGTACACATATAGGTTAGGTCCTGGATAGGACACAGGATAGTTTTTTATCTCGAAAAAACATCTCATTCCTACGGGAAATACATAATAATTTGTGATGGTAAGTTGTCCACTCGAATGAAGTCGCGGGCAACAGCTAGTAAAAATAAAGTTTATTTTCTTTTCCTTTAAATTATCATTATCACTAATATTCGAGAAAACGAAATAAGTATGGCCTGTAAAAGGTTTTTTTTTTCAAATTAAACAAACGAGTAGTTCTACAATATTTTTATGAGGAAAGTAAAGAGTTATCTATCTATTTTTTTAACTACTTAGTTACTACCCAAGTAGCAAACAAATGTCTTAAAAGGGTATTATAATTATCTTGAAGGCAAGTAGACGTATTCCAGCTGTTGTCTTGGCTAAACCTATTACGTCCCTCAAGATATCCCTGAAGATATCCCTCAAGATACAGTTAAGTACAAGTGGGCACAGCATTTAGGACAAATTTAAGACAGAGTTAATACTACTGTTTAGACAAACTTTAACCCTACTTAAGAGAGTGGTTTTTGCAGAGCTAAACACGGATTTCAAGATGTCTTGTAGGTCGACTTTAGACCAAGAAATAGACTTTATGATATCTACAAAACCTAGTTAAAACTATCAATACTGAATTGCACAGATTCTATCATAACTTACTGAAGTAAAATTTAAAACTTTTTTTACTTTATGTCATAGTATTTTAGAAAATATGGTGAACATTTTATACTTAATACAAAAACAAGATGAAGGCTTATGATAATGGCGGTTAAACAACTAATTTTTATATCTAGAAAATGATGTATTATGTCGTTGTATGCATTGCAAATTTAAAACGCATGATTGTTCCTCGTGTAAAATCGATAGAAAGTGCTATAAAACAGACGGGCCTTTAAAATAGCGTAAAAATAACAATAAAATTAAGGATATTTGTATTGCAATTGAAAAATTTGGCGGCATAAAGTGCAAAATATTAAATTTTCTATAAATAAATGAGTTTTTATAAAGTTATTCTAACTCTGACAAAAATATAACTTCAATCTTCTCTAGTTTATCATGAGGTGGTGTCGGAAAATGTATTATTATTTTTTCACTTAAAGTGCAAAATGGCGTTAAATCTTATTTTTCCTAACGTAGTAAGACTTTAGACAATATTGATTTTGTAAGGCTAGTTTAGCTAAAGTAAAGACAAGTTAGATTTAAAGTAGTGCTAGTTAAGAGATATTACATTTAACTTATACTATACAACGTATTGGTGTATTACTATTTAAAACTACTTAGTATTAAATGATTCTTTAGTTTGATTTAGTTAATACCAGATTACTTGATATTTTCTTAGCTTTTCATTTCATTATTCTAGTGTATTTTGTGCTGGAAAGAAGTTTATGCAAAAAAAACTATTCATTTTTAAATTATTCACTCGATGACGTATAAGTAGTGCAAAATTCATAGTGTTCATCTCATGAATGTTACAAAGAATTGGCCAAAACTCTACTTTTGAGCTTTTGTATGTAGGTAACCCATCGATATTTACATTTATATGTAAATTGATATGTTTATCCAAATTTCCAAAATACTGTAAAATATATTTTTTAAATCCATTATGCCAGTACTCTCCACTGTCACAACGTTTGATATCTACAGATTTTACTGTATTCAGAAGTGTTCTTGCGTCTTTTGGCACAACACCTGGATCATGCTTATTTATAATCTGCAATAAGCCATTGATTGCAGTATGTGGTATATTGTGACCAAAACACCAGTTTCTTAATTGGTCTCTAAAATTAAAATCATCAGCTTTCGTTTCATTAGAATCGGAATCAGTGTCCACTATTTTGATTTCCCAATTTTCCGCGGTATCTTCTTCCTCGTGATCTGTAGTTCCTGAAAACGACACTGAGGTCTGAGTCGAAGATGATGCATTGTTGAAATTTGCAGCTTGCACTCTGTTTAAAGTATTTTTTTTATATTTCACAACACGCCGACGAAAACTACCAGATCTTTTTAATTTTTCAACGTAATCCATCTTTCTACTTTGTTCCCTTTTGATAAAAACGTCCCGTTAAATGTATTTTTACTCTAATCTGATTAATTTGAGTAATAAAGGAATAAAATGTTCTTCAGAAAAACGGTTCCCAGAATTTGGTGTAACAATCATCTTAAGTTTATCTACAAAATTAATTTTTACTTCGGAAGACTAAACAGATGCTTGAATTATTTGAAAGAGTTTTACGTGAGCCTTCAAATAATCTGAGTACAGTTACAAAAGATTTTTAGTTTTAACTGTAGGCATACTTAATACAAAACAGTTTTGAGAGTACTTAACTTGGTTTTGGGTATTCTGAACTTGCTAAAGTAGCGGTAGTATAAAACTAATTAGTCTTAAAGAAAAAAATGACTTAACGAAAACTTTTTTGATTTAGTCAAATCCAATTTTAGATAAAGTATAGATATGTAGGATTTAGTCACTATTCTTGATTGCTACTTGGGTAGACAATGATAAGATTAAGCAAATTTTCTGCTATCGGAACGTTTGAACTCAATAGGAAGTAGTTGACTGTTCACTAAGTGTAGAAGGTTGGAAAGAAGATGTCTCGTTCCACAGCTGATGAGCCATTAAGTATAATACGGCATATATTGACTGAATATCAAATTTTATAGCAACACAGATGCTTATAAAGTCCTTGCAAAGTAGGTAATTGAACTTTCCAATAAAGAAACAGCTTATAATCAGTCGACTGCATCTGTAGTTGCTTTTTCGGCAGATATAGACTTCTTTTCCAATATTGCTGATTCTTTACGAAATATTTTTGAAGATAGCTCGTACGTGAAAATATTTTATACGAGATCTCTCTTAGACCAGCTTTTGAAAGCTATGTGAGAAAGAAAGTTTGTTTCAAAAATGCATTGAAGTATAAACTATTGGATTAGTGGTTTTAACGTTTGACTAAAGTTGTTAGAAGTGAAAGCGCATATTGCTGGATGTAAAGGGGACTCTAAAACTTAGACACGAAAGCATTTAATACATAATGCACAGATAAAGTGACCCAGAGAGATGGGTTGTCAGTTAAGACTCGTACTTAGAGCTCAAGAGCTTGGATAAGAGGAACTTGAACGACATGAATTTGTCGAATTTTAAAATCTCGTACGTAATGGGCTTTAACGGTTACAGTGGGAACATATAAAAGGTAAGCCAATTTTAGTAGTTCCACGCGGATGGAGTCGCGGGGCAACGACTAGTAATAAATAGTTTCCATGTAACAAGGTGGTGGTCATAAAATATATTACGAGCACAAGGACTGTCGACATATCGATTGCGGACCTACTTAATATTATACTTGACAAGGGTTGAGGCAATTTCGCGGCCCTCGCCATACAATAGAATATAATCCCTCACGACAACAGTTAAAGGAACGTTTTAAATATAAAATACTAGCTTTTAACCCTTCGATGTTAAAGTCTTTATTCATACTGCTTGGTAAACTTTTATTTAAACTATCTTCTGCCCTCTGGTGTCACAACATTTCAACCTTAAGGTTGCACTCCCCTTGGCAAGCACGACGGAAAATGCGGGAAAACAAATGATACAAATAAAAGAAGCAGAAATCATTTTATTTCACTACACTGGCAGAGGTTCTGGTGCGACGGGCAAATGGGCACCCTCGATCCGGCTGCCGTCCATACCAGCGCTGTACTTGGTGACGTACGTCTTTCCATCATCCCCGATATATGACGTTTGTCCTTCGATAACCAACACGCGATCGCGGCCATCGGGCGTGGGTACTAGATGGCCACGCTCAGAAATGATGGTACCCTCGGCAGTCACGTACCGCAGCTCGTACTGTCCGAATTCGTCGTGGATCTCCTCGTGCTGGAGGGCGGGAAGCTTGCGTCTGGCGGCCGTCTCAGCGGCACCTGGAGCGCACGTTACGGCAGATACAGCCAGCAAGGCGAAGAACACTACGAACTGCAAAATTGTATTATATTTAGTATGGGATTATGATGATACATAATATAATAAGGATCAAATTCAAATGCCCTAACTAATACTGGTGCGAGCCCCGAAACGATGCGGTATAATCATTTAAACTAGTTAAGCACACAGCTTCATCATGTCAGCCCTTAGACGTCCACTGCTGGACATAGGCCTTCCCCAATGAACACCACCACACCCGGTCCTCCGCCCTCCGCATCCAGCCGCTTCCGGCCACCTTCTTTAAGTCGTCGGTCCATCTGGCGGTGCGGCAGGGCGTCCCACAGCTTAGCTAGTTTAAATGATTATTAAATAAATAAATAAATATCTCAGACATTCACACCAATTATCCAGTCTCAAACTAGGCAGAGCCTGTGTTATGGTTACTAGATAACGGATACACATACTTAAATAAATATATAAACATCCAAGACTTGGGTACAAACGTTCATATTCATCATACGAACATTTGCCACTAGCGGGATTCGAACCCGCAACCTCCGCCGTGGCAGTCTGAGAGCTACCCGTTCCGCCACGGAAGTCGTCAAATTATTGTTGTTATTAATCCATCAGTCATATATAAATCAAGATCTATTGAGTTGTCCAATCTACCTCGGTTTATCTATATACGAGTACGTAAACTTGTTAGTATCAGAGGTTAACGAAGCTATCGTTACCAGGGTAAAAAACCCGCATGAAAACGTGGAAAATAGCGAGCAATACATACAGTTTTATGTTTTTAAATCTTTCTGATTTAATTACAACAATATGAATAAATATAACCTACAATCAAATATTATATAAATTGTTACAGTTAGTTACTTACCTTATTCATTGTTGAGTAGATACTTCTGATATGGTAACTTGAACAACACACTTCGGATACTAATAATCTTCAGAGATTGCTGTCGTTTATTTATACAAAATCAGAAGCAAACACTGACTGTTTCATTAATTAGCTTGACAACATTAATTTAATTGGCAAGAAAGTATAACAAGTTATTGTGTAAGCGACATAATTCATTTAATCTTAATCAAGTTAATTAGTCAATTAATGAACAAGTTTCGGTCAACAGGTGAAATAAAATATGATCGCAAAATATTAGGAGATTAACAATGTGTCAAATAGACTAGAGAAGCCAAATAGACGTTTCGATAGAGCGAGTGCTCTTAGACGGCAACAGAAATTGTGTCCCACGGCGAGCATGTATGAAGAAAAAGATGAGACCAAAGAAAGCTAAAGGGATGTGCCGAATCGAGATGTTGGCTTTTACTGCCTACCTTCTTTCTTTCTTCCACGTAAGAGACTTAATGTAAGTAGAAAATACTATAGTCATGTACATGACGCTTGCTTTCGAATCGAGATCTACGCGTTAACTTCCTACTACAAAAGCCTCCCCAGTAGAATGCCAGTCTTTGTGGCCTGTCCGTTGGGGGATTTATATTTCATTCCAAATCAATAGTCACTTGAAAACAAACACATTTGCGTCTCGAAAACGAAATAAATAATAGATGGTGTTCCTAAGAGGACCGCAAAGTTTACATGGTAATATAAACTTGTTTTTGCTGCTGGTGACCCTTTCATGTATATATTACCGAGACGCAAATAGCGTTGGTTGTCGTATGCCTATTGGTTTGGAATGAAATATATGTATGTACTAGCTGTGCCCGCGGCTCCGCTTGCGTGGACTACAGGATCCGCTCCCCTTCCCACTTCCACTCCCACTCAGACTCTCCATCTCACTCTCAATCCCGCTCCCGCTTCACGTCCGGGTTCAGGTCCGGGTCCAGGCGGATTGGTAATCGCAGTAATGATTTTAATGTGCACAGGAGAACGTTGCTGCCTATCCCTGGAGCAATCCCTTAGTCGCCTTGATTACACCCTCGGGAAGATTAGGCGTGGCCCTATTCTAAAGCGGGAACCACACGGCTAGTTTGAGACAAAGTAATTCGCGGAAAGTAATTCCAACCACAATTACTTACTGATCGTAAAACTGGTCATAAAACATAATACTCGTAGATTATCACTACAGGTCATACCATGAAGTAAATTTTCCTTTTCCTTCATGGTTAGGACCTGATGACGTCTGTTATCTAATTTAATAACCAATTAGTGTCAATCATGAATGTAAAATCTTTGAGGTGACTTATGAGGTGCGAAAAATTATTTTCCTTCATGGTATGACCTGTATATGACGACCTCCGTGGCGGAACGGGTAGCTCTCTGACTGCCACGCCGGAGGTTGCGGGTTCGAATCCCGCTAGGGGCAAATGTTCGTATGATGAATATGAATGTTTGCACCCAAGTCTTGGATGTTTATATATTTATTTAAGTAAGTCTATCCGTTATCTAAGTAACCATACCACAGGCTCTGCCTAGTTTGGGACTGGATAATTGGTGTGAATGTTTCAGATATTTATATTTATTATTTGTTTATTATATTCTTAGTAAGTATACCTAGGAATAGATCATTGAATAGAAATCAATCTCTAAACATAAAAGTTCGCTATGATTTTCACAAGCAACTTAATTATTTGTCTACGTTATTAGACTGCTACCGAGTCCGACCTTGACCTAATATAAAACTCGAAACTATAATTATTTTAATTGGAACAGAATATATTTTAGCTTGAAAGCTTTAAAAATTAAATATTGCGCGCCTGCTGTTGAGCTCTCGGTTCGACCTACTAACCCCGCCGTGAATGTCCAAAGAATTTCTAGTACTCGTCTTTTTATTTAACCATATGAGAATTTGTAAAATAGGTTTCAAAGTTAAGAAATCTGTATTTTATTTAATAAATAAAAACTTAAACTTCGCGTGTCTGTACATCCAATATCTTTATGCCGACAGAAAAAAATGGGGTTTTGGATACATTAAGACCATTTTTGGAATTTTTGTATATTTGTCTGTTTATCTGTTAGTTTGTGCACGCATCACGTAAAAACTAATGAACCGATTTTGATAATGTTATCAGCAAGCAAGAAAAAAATTTGGAAGTAACATATAATCTTTATTTCATCGTAATAGGCTTACTCAGTAACTCAAAAGTTATACGAGTTTATAATTTTCAAAACTCTTGTGCATTACATTAGTATACAACAAAGAAGTGTAATGCTCGGCGTAATTAAGATTGCGTTGAGTTAGGACTACATTTGGAGCGAGGGTTACAGGTGGCGGTGACAGCTGAAGAGGGAGCGGAAGCCGGAGCCGGAGCGGAAGCGGAAGCGGCAGCGCAGCCGTGGGCACAGCTAGCATTACTTAAAAAAATATCCTATGACTGACTCATTGGCCTCAGCCTCAGTTCAAGCGGCTGAGTTGTAAAGAATGTTCAATGACAGCGACCACTAAGACTATTATTTTTAAATATAATGCCGTGTGTCAATCTTCATTTGGATGTCATGAAGACGACTAAGGGATGATAGCACCAGGGACGAGCAGTAGCGCTCACCTGTGTATATTAAGATCATTACTGCGATTACCAATCCGCCTGCCAAGCGTGGTGATTATGGCAAATCTCCCAAATGGACAACCCATCAACAGTGTCATTCTATAAACCTGTCACCACTGAAATATCTACTAATATTATAAAGAGGAAATAATTATGTTTGTAACGAATAAACTCAAAAACTATTTATCAGATGGATTTCAAAAATTCTTTTACCATTTGAATGCTACATTATCCCTGAGTAACATAGGCTATATTTGGGATTGGTATTGGGATTGGAAGTCTGAGTGGGAATGGAAATGGGATAGGGAGCGGGAGTGGAAACGGGAGCGGATCCTGTAGTCCACGCGAGCGGAGTCGCGGGCACAGCTAGTTGCTACCTATATCTCATCTGCACCAGGTGCGACTGAAAATCAGTGCCTAGCACCTTACTTGGTCTAGGCATATGCTGAGTCGTTTGCCCTTTTGCTGCCACGGCACACGCATACTATTTTTTCTTTGTAAAAATTTGTAATTTGTATTCTCTAGTTATAATTATATTTATTTTTTCCCTTTTTCTTGTTTTGTAGTTTTTTCTGTCGTGTGTGCCAATTATGGCAGTACATAAATGTTTTTTCTTTTTTTATTTCTTTCTTTATATTATCAGAGAAAATTAGTTAATTTATTTACCTAACTATTTTCTTCAGATCGTTTCATCATCATCATGTCGGCCTTTAGACGACTACTGCTGGACATAGACTTTCCCCGATGAACGCTCGTTTGAATGATCGCAATGAATGATCGTTTAATTATTTAAAACTTAGTACAAAATGAGTAATCAGTTACTCTCATATGAAAAACAAACTAACCCCCTATGAGCTTTAATTAAAAATAGATGGCTACTGAAAGCTAATTTAGTTTGATCATTGAATAATCGTGTCTAGACTCAATAAATCATATACTTAATGCCTTGGACTACCTACCGCCTAATTCTGCGTAGAGGATCGGTCTGATAGTGGAAGCTTACTTTAGATCAGGACGATCAGGATATATCAGGATAACAGCACCGCTCAGGGTGGGATGCCCCGCCGCCGCCAGATGGACATACGACCTGAAAAAGGTGGCCGGAAGCGGCTGGATGCGGAGGCCGGAGTATCGGGTGGCTTCAGTGTAAGCAGAACTTTCAAGGACGTATATTTTAATGGACAGAGCTAGATTAGTATGGCAGTTTTTTATATCAGGATAACAGCATCGCTCAGGGTGGAACGCCACCAGATGGATTTAAATAATTTGTTAATAATATAATTGAAATACTAGAATTTAATTACATTATAAAACGTCAATCAGGCCTCCCCAACCCGTCTGGCCAGCGCGGGGAGTATAGGCCAAATCCTCCGTCTGTCTCCGGCAGATGAGAGAGGGTTATGCTCCTGCAGTGGGGACAAAAATAACCTGATGATGAACTAGGAATGATTAGAATTTAAAAATACTATAATGCATTGTGAATAACTATCACTACAGAAGGCTTGATAAATAAATAAAATAAAAAATGGCAGCTGGGAATAACCAACACGTTTGCCAGCGTGGTTGCCAGCGTGGACAATCGACGTGATGATTATTAGAAGTGAGAAGATCTATGTCCAAAGGTGCATTTACATGCTGATGATGGTGATGATAAAGTTAAATTAAATTGGTTTCATACAGACTTATAATTTATAGATATAGTTTAAGAACATAACTTGACGTTTAATCAGGTAGACAGCAATAAACCTAAATCAAAACTTGCGCTGGAACTGTTACTGTTAGTTTATTACGAGTTTACTAATCATGATTATACACCGTAAAGGTATGGTCTCAGTGAAAGCGATGACAAATTTAAGAGCGTTTAAATTGTGAACTTAAGGCAACGGGTAGATCAAAATGCTTTGCATCTATGACAGGCATACTCAAGTTATGTAAACTTCACGTATAGTAACCGAACATCGTCTTAAATCCTTCAAATATAAACAAAAATCAGTCTACAATGCCTTATAGTTTTAATATTACGATACACAAGAGATATATAGATAGACAGATAGATAAATTCTTTATTGCATACAAATTAGAAAGAATATTTTTTTTTTGATTTGTATGCAAATGGTACAGATTTATAGAAAATGTACAAAGTCAAGTTACTTAACGCAATCTCGTCGAGGCAACCTTTGCCCAGGAAAACAAAAAAAATATATAGCGACAGAGTATTGCAAGTAAAAGAAAATTATATTTTTAGTATACTATAAATTTGTTTATATATATAAATATAAATTTGCTTGCTTGCATATGTCTATCTTTCTGAAGTGTGAACAGTTATTGTAATGTTTTTTTGTAAATGAAGGTTTATACATTTTGAATGTAATATTGCACATAATAAAACCTACGATATGTTATTAAACACAGAATAATATTATTCTCTGCAGGGATTACTTGTAAACCGGCTACTATTCGCTAGAAGTGGGACCGCGGTTTATTCGTGTCGAAGGGAGAATTTACGATTATTATCCCATCGGCAATAACTCGGCAAGTGGTTACAACTACGATGTATCTGAGTAGCCGATAACGTATTGCGTGAGTATGTTACGTTATGTTATCGGTTGTTAGAACCTTCGTGGTTAAAGTGGCAGAAGGAGAGTTCTATCTCAATGACATTCCTTTAAGGTTCGGAGTACACGTGTCCGGATCGGTTACGGTTAGATCAGTACAATTTGTAACCAGAAGTGAATTTAATTGTCGTCGCCAGAGAGTGAAAACCTCGTAAAGCATATCAACTGAGGAAAATTCATTTGGAAAGAAAACACACAATTGATTCATACATCAGCTACAGGTTGACAACTACTTCTAGTGCCAGCTATATCTTCAAAATCTAGTATAGAGATAGGTTACATACTATTTACTTTGGGCAAATGCAGGGTGCCTACGGGTAAGTTGACTAACCGTGGACAACGCCCCACCGCGAGGCTAAAAGCTCTACAATCCCATTAATATACGTATTATAAATACATATATTAATGGGAACGGATCGGGATGAAACTTGGCACACATATAGGTTAGGTCCTGGAATAGGACATAGGATAGTTTTATCCCGAACAAATATCTCATGCCTACGGGAAACCAAATGAATCGTTAAAATCAGTGAAGATGTGTGTGTAAATATCGAAACCTACTCGGACAAAGTCGCGGGTGTAAGCTAGTCTAAGAATAAACCAAACTCTCCATAAACTGTGACGTCACAATCTCCTCACGGGCTAGGTACGTATCTTCACTTTGACGTACGTACGTACTTTAACCAAGGAGCCGTAAAATGAGACTAATAGCGCGAGTTCCGGTACTTTCGCTACGCTTATACAACATGCGGGGTATTCCGGTTCGTGTTGAAAATACGGGACAACATTTTGTCCCGTCTGCTGAGTCATCATGAAGAAGTTTTGTTTAAATGTAATCGTTACAATAGGCGGCTGGCAGTGACTGGATGAGAAGAGCCGAGGATCGGGCTCAGTGGCGCACCTTGGGAGAGGTCTATGTCCAGCAGTGGACTCTTTGAGGCTGATGATGAAATATGATATGAAGAAAAATAACTAAGGTCAATCAATTTTATTTTATCGGAAAGGCATTTTAACAAACACATAGAAACATTGTTAGCTGACAATTTCTCAAAACAATACATACTGGTATCGCTAATGATAATGATCACTATTAAATAATTGTAAAAAAGTAATAGATCATCATTATACAATGTGGTTTTGTAATATTTTTTATCGAAATCAGGACACACTTCAAAACGCCTCTCGGAGCTCATAAAATGAACATAATTTCACAGAATCTTCAAGGGTAAAATAGAGCGCAATTTATACGGAGTCTAAAGTCAAGAGCACACAGCCCGTTACTACCACTGAGACAACCAATAGCTGATTTAAACATGAGAACAGCCATCTTAACTTCGTACGAATGCACCAGAATCTTGTCCCCTTCCAACTAGCACAATGGCGAAATATGCAGCTGTTTGGGTCCATAGAGGGAGTATATCGGTGTTAGGTCACAGATGAGTTAATAGTTACGTTCGTAACAGATACAGCATTTAAACGTAAAACGAAAATACCTACATTTTTCATCATCTAGTCCTTCCTACTATTAGACAATACACACAAATATGTTGCTAAGCTCGACTTAGCGTTGTTATTACTCCGTACAGCGCTCGACGGGAGCCTTTGATAGTACCGATAATATAGGTAAAAATGTGCCTAACGCCCTCGACTTAGCGTTTGTTACCACTCCGTACAGCGCGCGATATGTGGGCTGTGCACAGCGGCGATTGATGTGCCGGAAGCGCGCGAAAATATGCCTCAAGCGCTCGACTTAGCGTTTGTTTACTACTCCGTACGGCGCGCTATTTGTAGGCGGACCGTTACGCATTTGATGATGCTGACAGCGTCCGAAAATATGTAAAGGCGCTCGACTTAGCCTTGTTATATTCGGTACAGCGCGCGATGTAGGCGGGGCAAATGAGCCGTCGACGGCGCGTGAAAGAGTAGGTATTTATCGCGATAGGGGCGTACCAGTGACAGGGGCCTGGTTACGTGCACTAACACCGATATAGCCCCACTATGAACCTATTTTATAGCTGCATATTTCACCAGTCCGATTATTGGGCTAGAACTAAATCAACTTGTTAATTTTATCACGATCTTGTTTCAAACGATCATGAAAATGATTACTTTAGTTAGGTACTATACAGCAACTAAGACAAAAATAAAATATTTATTGTTGATTATAGGTTATTCATAATACAGTTCTTTATGTCAAAAAAGTCACTTAGTTGAGTAATTTTTTTTCAAATTCAATTACGTTGCTGAATTAGACTGCTAGGAATCTAGTACACGAGTAGAAATCTTATGTTGACCGTCCAATTCAATTTGCGTCAATGGAATTACGCCCATATCTTAGACGAATTGAAACATATTTGTAATTTACATCTTTATGGTATCTTACACGAAATAAGATGGAGCATGCAATCGGAAAACAGTTATTTACTTTTGCTTTATATTTTTACTAGATGTTTATATTTAATATATATACTTATAATATATTTATTTATCAAATAAAATTTAATAGTTTTTATTTAAACTTTTTTCCAACACAAAATAAACTAGAATAATGAAATGACAAATTAAAGATTCACATAATACTAAAAAGTATTAAATAGTATTGTTGCATATAATAAAAGTACAAAGAATAAGTAGTGTGTATAATAAAAGCGTAAATGATAGATTAAATAAATTCCTGGTCATCGGTTGTATTACCGAAGATGTCTATGGGTCAATGGATCGCAACCTTTCAGTAACTCGTTCCGGTTATCAGATGTCTGCACCCGGCCTTAAAGAATAAAGTGCTCTGCTGATGGATGCAATACGTAGACGTAAAAACAGGAGATAAAGTGATAGCTGAGTCTGCTTAGTTTGCAGCATTCATTTTAATAAGAAAATTGAGTGTGACATGAAAATGCTGTTTACAAAGATGTGAAAAATATAACCGTCTAATGTAATAATTCTGTTTAATTTAACGAATTGTGAATTTGTAACATTTGATTTACGGGACCAATAAGCTCTTTCGTTTTGCTGATTTTAGCGGGTAACCTTTACTACGAGATCGTAAAAAACAAATTTCACAGCGTAGTCTTTAGAGAGTTCTCCTAACCAATAAAATACTTGACTGGTGCGATTCGCACGAAGTGATGTAAAAACCAGGACGAATGGATGGGGGCAACTTAGAGGTTATTAGATATCGAGGGGCTGATTGAGTAAAAAAGGATTTATTACTCTGTTATCGCCTCCGCAAATAGCTAGAGCTAAGACAAGGACTTTCTTTCACCCAGCCAGGGTGTCTCCAACTGTTTAGTTTTCCCTGGGAAATTATTTTACTGTGGTACTAGGAAATCTTTGTATAGCATATCGACCACGCGTTTACTGCCTTGTGTCACAGCCTGTAAGGTTGACTGAAATAGATCTGTCATAGATATAAGTTCGCCTTGGTATATAATTATAATAATTATATTAGTTTTCAATATGTGTAATAAAGAATTTATAATAATCGAAGATTCCTAATACAAAGGTCGTGAAACTTTTAACGAAAGAAACCTGAGATAACTTACTAACAACCCTGACTTATTTGGAATTAAATTGTGATTATGATTAAGTTCGTTAAATCTATAAAACGGTATTTTAGGTATATTAAAAAATATATGACAAAAAAGTGTGGTGCTCATCTTGAAAAACCGTGTTTTGTTATTACGACTTTTGTAGCGGGGACCGCCGACATAAACAAACCGCTTACAAATATCATACAGACCGTTGAGTTGAAAAGGGTGATTAATGAGACACAAACATCCAAATATCTACATGACCTGTAACTACCTATCATTGTAAGAAAATCTTTCAACTACTTTTCACCCACTACTAATAATAATTACGTCGTATCGATTTGAAACTCTGCACTCAAATGTGATTCTGATGATAATAAAGTAAATATGGAGCTACTCTATGGCTAGGGTTGCCATTATCAAAAATGCCGACGCCGGACAAGAACTAAGAAACCCCGGACATTTGGGTAAAATCGAATTTTTTACCACGACTCCCCAGAAAAAAAATTGAGCCCACTACCTCGAGCGCTGCAGTCCAGTGACCAAGCCAAAAATAAAAAAAATTTGAATGCAGTGTAAACCTTTAAAAATATATGTGTGTTTCCTTTAGAGTTGCCATCTCTAAAATTTATTTTAATAAATCATAATAATTATAATTTTGTGCTGTGTCTAAAAGTAAATGAATTATTTATCTATCTATCAAAATCTGCCAACCAGGACAAAAAGCATGAAAACCCCGGATTTTGTAGCTTACAACCCGGACATGTCAACAGATTTTTTTTAATTACTTAGTAAAATAAAAAATAGTTTTAATTGTATTAAATCAACTTTCTATTGAAAACTTTAAAACCCGGACTACAAATGAAATATATATATAGGCTCAAAAAGGCTGGGGTCCGCAGTGAGAAGAATAAAAGGAGGTGCATGAAAAGGTTGATGAATGTGAGTGAGACTAGTGAGGTGTATCAGGATTGCGCAAAGTGGCGATCCATCATCTCTGCCTACCGCTCTGGGACCAAGGCGTGAGCATTATGTATGTGCGTGAGAATTCTAGGTCTATCCTAAAAATTTTGATAATAAAAGTGTCGTTTAGAAAATAATAGTTTATGTTAGTAGATTAGTATGGAATTGGTAGTTGTATTATAGATTACTAATCCCTAAATGGTCAGAAATTATACGAGGGTTCGATCAGTCCGTATTTGTAATGTTCCGACCTGTCAAGTATCGATATTTGGATTAAATATTAATTCATTTTGTATCATGACGGGTTTATCTTAGTTGGATTTGGGATTTAAATCAGAAATTGAATACGTACCTTACTATCTACAATGAAATTGCATATATAGGTACCTAATTTCTTAGTTATAGAACCGAATCGATTTTCTTTTTCACTCGTATAGCTTTTAAGACCATTTGCGTATTACCTACCATATATAGGGGTTTTTACGTGTTTATTACTGTACTATTCTGACGTTGATGTACATTTAGCCTTTTATGTATATGTAGGGCTCGATTAGCGTTAAAAAATCAATTTATGGTGGAAAAAAAGACTTTTAACTCTTGGGTTTTTTTATTTTTCGATACGCCACGTAGTAGCAAAATAATCGGCTGGTAACACTTTTCTGTTCCAACCTGTATATAGACTTGTGCAATTTGTCTTGGTTGGATATTTTCATGTGAGTTTCCCTCATGCGTGTAATGACGACGTGATTGAAGCAATATCTAAAAAGACTTACCTTCCTCGAATTGGTTCTATCGTAAAACGGCTTTTGAAGTACAAACAAAATACATTTATGTATTTATTTGAGTATATATTTGAATGTATATGTATTCCATCTACGTTTATGTATCGTAGAAGTATGAGTTTATATATTTATTTAGTATCGTTTGTTATGTATGTACACACACGTCTGCCCTTTCACGAAGTTTTCTCTGTCGCTGGTAGGCTGGCAGAAATCTCTTAAAGAGATAAGAATTACCATTTGTACATATTATTTTTTCCATAGTTTTATTGTTTTGTATGTTTTTCTCTTTTGTGTGTGCAATAAATTGTTAAATAAAAAAATAAACAAGAGTCGATATCTTACAGGGGCGAAAATAAAAGAAAATATATTTATATAACCTGCTTCATAGTTATTATAATCATCAAATAGATTTTTATCCGTTTGTCGTCAGTTTTACCAAAAAAAACTGATTCATTATTTAATTTTTTTTATCATACAGGTTACCTCCATATTTTTGCGATACAATACAAAAATAATTATTTCCATACATAACAAAAGTTTCAGTAATTGAGATTAATATGTAGTCCGATTTTCATTGATCTAGGTATGGCTAATAAAGACACGACACTATTTTGACCCAAAAGTGTAAATGTTAGGATGTCTGGGATATGGGAACCTTTTGCTCCCACTGGCTAATCAGGTGGGAACAACTAGCATTCTCTGTATGAAATTCTCTGGAATTCTTTGGTTTGTGGGCACAACAAGAATTTTCAACACGAATAATCCTCTTGGTAATGTTATGTTCACAGATTTGTTCTGTGAAAATAAACATAGAATATTTATTTCCACAGAATGACATGGTTACTTACCTGTAGGCTCTGTAGAGACATATTTCAATTGGTTAAAAATTGCGTTGTAATAAATAGAAATCCTGCTATCGCATTTCCATAAATAGACTGACTTGTTGGTTTAGTGGCTGAGGTCGTGGGTTCCCGCTGATAGCAGACTACTTGTATTTGAACTCGGTGTTAGACTTGTGAATTGTCTTCTCCTATCTAATTCCCATAGCACATGACAAAATCCTAGTATGGAATAAGACAAGGGTACTTAAATATATATGTTCATGTATAAATGAAAATGTCTTACAAATATTACTTTTTATGGACAAAGTCAAGAGTAATCAGTGAAATTAACAATAATACGCACCAACTTCTGTTTACTTGGGCCCTTAAACAAAAGCTTTTGTTTTACACAAAGTTTATTTAACTCACATCCAACAAACAGCATTTTAAGCAACAACCGCGTTTGATATAATATTCGTACAGTAATAAAAGGGAAGAACATGTTCGTCTAAATGTTTACGTCACTAGACCACATCAAGATATAACACGACGACTTGACAAAGGGTCTCACAGAGGCGCGAACCGGTGAAAACAACACGCACTTATTATAATTTCAGTGCGCGCCACGCCTTCCCTATTACGTTTGTCAGACGTGTTGGAAGCCTTTTCCTATCTTCACCTTATTTCAATATTGGACGTAAATGAAATAGTCCATTGTTAGTAAATATATTTCTTATGACAGCTAATCTGCATAAAAGTACATTGACCCGACCTGCACTAAGAAGATGAATAATTTACGAATAATAATAATGTATAACTAATAAAATAAATAAATTAAACGCGCTGGGCAGTAACAGAAATAATAATAATATATAATAGTTCCACCCCAGTATTTTAGCTCACGTGGTACCCTACTTTTGGATGCGTTGCATATGCAAAATAAATATACGTAACCGCATACCAATTCTATTGGCCACAAATAACAACTTTAACTCGGTGGTACATCCTGTACTATATTTACTGTACAGTTCTAAACAAGAACAGTATAATAACTATTACAATTACAAGTCTTTGGGTGTAGTAGTGTAAAGTCAACTAAAAGTTATAGTACAGGCAAATAGGTTCCTTCATTTTATATCAACACGTGGTAGATTTTTTTTATGTTTATGCAGATCATATCATGTGTTAAATGTTACTTGCAGTTGTCACGATCTATTTGTATATGCAATACAAACGTATGCTAATTAGATTTAATGAAACTTATATTAAAAAAAATTACCTATATTAACCTTTTCACCCATATATTAAAACTTAATTTAGGAAAACGAAACAATATATCAAAGTATAAGAAACATCTGAGTAAACTATAGGTAGAATATTATTACTTTTTTAAGCAAAATTTTATGATTATCGCATCCGATTCAACATTAAAAAGCCCTTAAACTGTAGAAAACAACGAAGAAAAACCTGTATCTCGTAAAACATAAAAACTCAATTTTCCAAGCTCATTTTAGGTGGATGCTATAAAACTCGAATTAAGTAGTAGTATTAATATAAAATTATTTTCATCTGGTAACTCTGTCGTAGCAGACAGAAATTTAAAGTCAGAAAATATTCATGAAATGGTGTCGAATTGCGAAAGGTGCTCGAAGCAAAAGCATTCCTCGACATAAAAAGTTGAGTCGTTCGAAATTTTATTTTTCTGCTGTGAATTTGATGAATAAATAAATTTATGCTGGAAATATGTTTAGCTTCATACTGTTCTATTTATTTTCTATAGAAGCATATATGTTTTTTTTTTATAATAATACATGAGTAATAAATACTATTTCAAGTCGATACAATATGATGACTCCCGTAGTGCATAATTTTTTTTGAAGAGACTGAAATAAACATAATAGTGTCGTAGCAGTGTCGTAGGTCGCGTAGCGCGTACCTCTCTCGCTTACGTAGCATATTAACTTGAGATTGGTGTGAATAGGAAGGGCCCTCACACGTTGCGTCTCTTACAATTTTCCTTAACATTTTTCACGCACCCTTGTATGAGGTATGATTTAGTAGTATTTTCACATAGCACGGAATCCTACCACGCTTTGTTTAGGGAATTCGCGAAATTGTGTGCCTTATCTCTCGAGGAAATCGTCTGCTAATTTAGCTTAGGGGGTTGTTTGTTGAACAATTAAAAAAGATTGCTTCGAGCTAAGGTGCCGTTTTATTTTATGTTATTAAAATGTTGGGTAAAGAAAACCAAAGGAAGGATTATACATTTTTTTGGCATAGCGAAGTTTTTATCTTGGATGTTGTGGAAACTAGTACGGAAAGTTAGAGGTGTTGAGAACAGTTCAGCTGGAAACTGGTCAGTATAATCTGAAGTTATGAGTGAAGAGATAGACAGTTTGGATGATAGATATGCACTTTAAGGCAATATGAAAACACGTTCAATCATTTATGAGTGATAGATGGGTGTATCTCATGGGTAACTGCCATGAGATTAAATTATATAGAAAGAAAGATGATAGATAAGTTACAAAACATGAAAATGTGCTTAGAAGTAAACCTTCTGAAAATCATCGTAAAACATTGTTATACATGGTTATACTTAAAGTTAACTTAAGTAGGTAATTATTTCAGTATATTCACTTCGTACAAAATGCATGATTAGCTATAGATAATAGTTTAGTTTCATTATTATCCTAGAAACCTCTGGTCAAGGTACCTCTTTTACAAATATAGAGTATACAGTAAATAACCCGTTGCAAGTATGTTTAAAAAATCTGATGTGTAGTGTCAAATGTTTGAAATGTGCTTACATTTTTAAACATAATTACGTACATTTAATATTAAATTTTACTTTCAATTATATTCGGGTTTTGCTGTGCTTCAGATATATAATAGCTTCTCAATCCAGTAGTTCTATAAAGTCAAAGTCAAAGTCAAAATCATTTATTGCATATGAGTACACTTGGTACATTTATACACGTCATTTTTTTATCGACTACCGCTTCCTAGGTGTTAGCGCTGAACATTATGAATATATTTGTACAACCGGTATATTTACAGACAAAATTCAACTAATTATCTAACTTATTGTTAGAAGGAAATATTAATGCCAGAAAAAAGTGGAACTCTAAATATTCTCAGCTAAGATATAATAGATACAAAAGCCACCCATTTAAAAAGGAATCACATAGAGTAACATGAAACAATAAACACGTATTTTTCCATACGTTTACTTATTTTTTAGTATTTTACAAGGATAAACTTATTTCTGTATACGCCTGAAAGATTACATTAAAGATACCAAGTAAAATAAGTAATAAAAATGACTTGTTTACAGAGGGTAAAAGCTGAAGTTGAATAAAAACCTTTTAAGAAAACAAGAACTGCACCTTGGCGTTGTTTGCACCTTTTTATTTAACTCGAGAAAAATATTGAATCATCATTCATAAGTCCTACTCATAACTGTTACGGACGTTGAAATATATTCGACGGTTACAAATTCTTTTAGCATTCATAAAATATATTCCTATCATTGGTATTAAATAGGATTTCGTTGAGATTTATATCAGTAATGATACTACAGCTTCTGGTTTTTTTTTATAATATGATTTTAAGGACAGCCTATCAAAATAATTTATTTTAGGATTTTGGTCACAGCGATTTTGATGTATTACGTCGATAGAAATGCGCTGCACGATTTTCTTTTTGAATAAACATAATAAATTCGAGTATCAAATATTATCGTTTCAAAGTTGTAGCTCAGTTAATATATTTTGTCGCTTAATATTAAAGACTAACTATTGATGATTTAATTAAAATCTATTTAATTAAATCATATTATTATAAACCATTGAGTTTTATAGCATAATTCCAAACGCTTCAATTATCGAAAATTTAGATTAGAAGTAAAACAAACTAGCTTAATATACCAAATAATAACTAAACTAGGTGCCTACATTGAACCTCCCTAACAGCATCCTGAAGATAATCACAGAAAGATATGACTGCTATTATGTGGCACCTTATAAATACAACAAAATCTAATTTTTATATTTTATACTAACATAGTACATAAGTTGCTACTAACGTTTTTTTTTATTTACTTACTTATTTATTGATTAAAAAAACATAATAGGTACCTTCTAGCTTTAGAAGATCTGGCTAAGTCATCAGATAATATCAACTAAAGTATAAGTATCATATGTCATTGATGAAAAAATAAATTGATCAAATCTTTTGCGTCATACTCTTTAACGAAGTTCATGCATATTTTTTTATAACTGAATTTATTTTCCGTTTATCATGACAGAAGTTCCGCTTACTCATCCGTTCAACCATTAAATCCATATTTCAGTTATTGTGGCAGTCATAACTACTACATAAATTATTGTTGACATCTTTATTCTTGTATGAAAAACAATCTTTAAAAGTTGGGCTCTCATTTATAACTGTAATAGTATTCGATGCGAAGTCACTAGTGCAATGAAATAATAATCATTTCTACACTAAAATATACGATAGTACGAGTAAGCTTATATCTTAACTTAACCTCACATAGGTATTAAGTTTAATGGCATGGTATCATCGCTGGCTGTTATAACTTACGGATCCCTAGCAGTACGAATATATTTGAAATAAATCTCTTGTTCTAAACTTGTTTACAAATTACAACATTAAAGTTCCAGTTAAGCTATTACAAGTTTAAGCTGTCCCAAGATTTAAATGGGGTTATAAGCCTCTTGGGTTAACCTGTGCGTGTAAGGTATTTGTAGTTGGATTATAACTTGTGTTGGATTAATCTCTAACGTTACACTCTTACTGTTTACTGCTATCGAATATTCCTGTCTTTCTAAAAAAAGTCTGCATGACAAAATTAATTTAGTTAGTTAGATAAATATAATAAAAGGTAGTTAGATATATAAATATTTCATATAGGTATCTTTTTTTATTGTTGATGGTATTTATTTATCTTGTGATCTATTTTACTTTGTCATTGGGCTTATTATATTTGTGATATTTATTTTCTCTCTAAGTGTTTTGTGTTGTTATGTATTATGTAAATAAATAAAATAAAAATATTATACATACACATACACCAATTTGATTTTCTCCTGTATCATGAGATTTATTTAATAACTAGCTGTTGCCCGCGAGTCCGCATGGACAACTTAACATCACAAATTATTATGTATATCCCATAGTGGTGAGATGTTTTTTCGGGATAATAACTATCTTATGTCCTATTCCAGTACTTAACATATATGTGTGCCAAGTTTTATCTCGATCCGTCCAGTGGTTGAAGCGTGATTGCGTAACAAACATCCAAATATACAAACTTTCGCATTTATAATATTAGTGGGATAGTATTGATGATGACAGCAATTAAGTACTAATTGTTCGCAAAGTATTTTAAATTTATTTATATATGTATTTGCAACTAACTGATTGACTTTACAGAGAGATACAGTATTAAAAAAAAAGGTTTACATTTTTAAGTTGAATTTTCGATTTTTAAAAACTTACTGTCACACATTAAAAGAAGTGCAATTATTGAAGAATGTCTGTAATTTCAGTTTAATCATGACAATCCAATTAAAATCTAATTAACTGATTACGACAAAGAAGATTTTTTTTTGTTTACGTAGCGAAAAGTGTTTAACAGGTATAAAATTCGAGAATTGCTCCCCTAACAATAATAATTTTTAAAAAATACTACAAAAATAATTATTGTTTCCTCATGATAATAATTATGATTACAGAAATGATACAGAAATAAATCGAGAGTTAATTTAGAAATGATTATATCAAGAAATAATGAGTATAATTAAAATCAAGGGCGGACGGAGCGGTTATTTGGCAGACAATTGCCATTATCCTTTGGCAAAAGGTTGCCAAACCGAGGGTTGCTAAGCCAAAAATAAAAATTCGTCATTATAAATGTCTCTCAAGATTATTCGGCGGACAAAATTATTTTAATTGAAAAAGTTTTTCTAAGATGCCTTGAGTTGTGAGTTTACGCTGGCTAAAATAAATGTTTTAATTGAAAATGATTAAAGGGAAGGAACTCTTTGATTATAACTTAATACGTATTGTTACTTGAGAAAACATTGATTTAGAAAAAAGTTTACAATCTAACTTGACTAGCTCGGCCAGATTTTTGATAGTCTCTAATTTTTCCTATACATTAAAAATAATAAAAAAATTTGCGTTGTTATATATTAAAAATATTAGTAAAAAGTTATTAGTTATAAGGGAGATTACTTAAAAGTTATTACTTATCAGCAGAGTTCTCCTGTGTATTTAACATCGTTACTGCGATCCCAAACCCGCTTGCCAAGCGTAGTGGTTATGGCAAATCCGCCACTGGACGGCCTAGCCCACCTTAAGTGGTATTCTATTGGGGAGGCTATGATGATGATCAATCATCATGCCTCGTGGTTAGTCCATTATTGGACATAGGTCATTCATCATAGATTAGTAAAGAAGACTTAGACTATACCTGTATTTGTTAATCTAATACTTTAAAACCCAACATAACATTAAAGTAACTATTAAAACCTATATATGGGAGAACGTAAATGTTAGCTCTAAATGTCCCCCTTTCTGCTATCCAATTACCCCACTGCGGATGGCAAAGGGGGCACTTACCGAAATCGAGCTATTGTAAACATCTGTGCGTCTTGGCTTACGGTATTGGTTCAGTACATTGTCTTTTTTGAGGGTACTTAGGGTAAGAACATTATTGTTTGTCTATATATAGCTTCTACGCCGTGGTGCTTTCCGCAATTTATCCATTATCCCTCGTCAATAAAATTTTCACGTGTTAAGAAGTATTTCTATGTGTTAGTAGTTGTTACAATACTAACTTCAACAAAATCGATTTGCCATAAGTATCAAAGATTCAAATAAATATCCCGTTTTGCACATTTATAAAAGGCCTATCGAGACCTTTTACGTTCAGGCGGATATTGCTGGATATCAAAAGTACATAACACCGAAAACTATTTCGATTGTCATTGAAATCTAGAGTTAAATGAGATAGGCCATTAGAGTGTATAAATTATTACTTACTATATATACAGCTGTAACTAGTAACCAGGAGAAAAAAAGATCTCTTGCTCCTCGTACATAACCAAGTTACATTACTAAGTAATTTACGAAGAAACCTATTCCTCATACAAAACGAGGTTATGAAAGCGAAATTGTTCGATCCTCGTACATAACTATGCATATATGAAAGCAAGCAAGAAAAACAGTGTTGATGAACTACTACTAAAGATAAAAAAGTAGTGCGTATAGTGTACTACACCTCATACCATTAAGCAAAATAACTTTTCGTAGCTCATAGTTTCACCTCAAAGTGTTTTCCTTCATGATTGACACTAATTGGTTCTTAAATTAGATAACAGATGATTTTAAAATGTGCATCTGTTATCTTATTTAATAACCAATTAGTGTCAATCATGAAGGAAAACACTTTGAGGTGAAACTATGAGCTACGAAAAGTTATTTTGCTTCATGTTATGAGGTATAAGTGTTCTTAAGTGCAATAATGTTTTCTGAATTTGAGTTGACTTAGAAATAAGTCATCATCATCATCATCAGGTTATTTTTGTCTCCACTGCAGGAGTACAACCCTCTCTCATCTGCCGGAGACAGACGGAGGATCTGGCCTACATTCCCCGCGCTGGCCAGACGGGTTGGGGAGGCCTGATTGATGTTTTAT
This sequence comes from Esperia sulphurella, assembly GCA_947086405.1. Taxonomy (NCBI): domain Eukaryota; kingdom Metazoa; phylum Arthropoda; class Insecta; order Lepidoptera; family Oecophoridae; genus Esperia; species Esperia sulphurella. Next base: position 12,757,872 of record OX352264.1, read on the forward strand.
AATGTAGAAATATTTTGCCGTGTGGTTTCCGGTAGAGTAGAATAGGACCACTTCTACTCTTCCCGTGGATGTCGTACAAGGCGACTAAGGGAATACATTATAAAACATCAATCAGGCCTCCCCAACCCGTCTGGCCAGCGCGGGGAGTGTAGGCCAAATCCTCCGTCTGTCTCCGGTAGATGGGAGAGGGTTGTGCTCCTGCAGTGGAGATAAAAATAACCTGATGATGATGATGAATGTAGAAATAAGTACGGGACTGAAACTAAATTATTCCGATTATTATTGAGATCTAGAGCTAAATGAGATAGGCCATTAGACTGTATAAATTATTATTTACTATGTAGAGTTGTAACTAGCAACTATAGGGGTAAAAAATATGTAAGCAAGTAAGAAAAACAGAGAAACGAGTGTGGATGAACTACTAGGAAATCAGCACGGATCTGAAACTGAATATTCCTATATACATTGAAGGGTTAATGAACATGACATGTCACAAATCAATTGGGTTTAAATTACATTATCACAAAATACAAACAATATCTATTGTTTTGTTACGTATATACCCGGCGAGTCTCTGGCGACTAAACAATGCCGATATAATATTGTTTTGTATGTTGTGATAATGTAATTTAAATCCTATGGATTTGTGATGTGACATCTTTTTTCCCAGTACTCTTCCATTCTTATATTACCAGGGAGAGTAGTGTCGTTTATATTCTTGCGATGAAAATATTATGAAACGTAAGATTAATACATATGGATATTCCTTTTCATCGGATATTAAAAATCCGGTACTCCTAGTAGTAATAATTAAAAAGCACTTATATAATATTAAATTAATATTTTTTTATTATTTGCGCTAGGCTTACCAAATGGCCTTTACCAAATGGGTTTAGAATATAGGATATACAAAATAGAATTAGTAATTGTGGTATTATTTCCGATCTCTTAATAGTAGTTGAACTTTATTACAACCCGTATACTGGTAAAGACGAAGTTATAACTTATAAGAGATAAAGTTTTATGTCGGATTATCAGAAACTTTGGGCGCGTATATCACAGATAGAAATGACGTCAGAGCTTGTGTCACGTACTGTGAACGTGGGATTTAGGACTGGCCGGCTTCAGCGAGTTATTTTTCCAGTTCCGTTAAAGACATTTATGATCAATTTATTACGTTATTAAGTATTAATTCAGAAATGCAATGTAAGAGACTGATTAGTGGAAGAAATGTGAAGTAGGCGTTTCAAAATGAAATTGAGCTTATAGCTGCTCTGTTTTTCTTGTTGTTGATGGGTTTGCACTTGACCTCAATCTTACCTGATAGTAAGTGATAATGAGGCCTAAGGTGGAGCGCACTTACCCAATAGATGCCTTGAAAGGGCAGTGAATCTCTTCCTTTAAAAATATACAAATTGTACTTGTCCGGAAATACCCAAGCTGGCATGGAGTTCCATTCCTTAGTAGCTCGCATTATGAACGAGGAAGCAATACGCTTCGTGCGACAGCGAGGTATGTCTACTACATAAGGATGAAGTGCTTCACTACGCCTGGTAGTCGGGTGATGGAAGGGGGATAGGGGAATCAAATCGTGTAATTCCTGGGTACACTCCCCAAAATATAATCTGTAGAAAACCGAAGGACAGGTCACACTGCGACGATGTTTGAGGCTCTATAACTTGGTATTTACCAGAGCATCGTCACCAATGAGCCTTTGGGCACGACGTTTAACCGCGTCCAAAGCAGCCAGTTGATACTTGACAGAGCCGTCCAAAGGTGACTTGTAAGAAGTAGAAGTATGTAGGTACTATGTATATTAGAAGTCTGTGTAGTTTATGTATTGTTTGTTATATACACGCATGTTTGTCAAAACACGACGTTTTATCTGTCGCTGGTAGGCTAGCAGAAATCTCCATGAGATTTTTTCAATTTTTTTTTAAATAAAAGTTATTTTTTTAATGAGTTAAATAATATAAATAAGAGGAAGTTCACAATTGTATATTTCAAGTTTCAACATTTTTAAGTCTGGGACTTCGTTTAATTGAACAACAAACATAATACACTATGCGCTAGCACACCGCCGCGCGAGCACACTTGGATCAATTATATTTATTCACTAAGTGTAAATAAGGTTTGTATTCTAATTAGCTATAAGTATCAGGCTTTAATCTGAATGGACTTGGTAAAAGTGTGTGATGTTAATAGACATTTTCTTTACATTAAATATTTTACTGGGCCGATAATTTTAAAATTAAAATAGGTTTTAATTTTTAATATTATATTAAAAACTTTTATTCGAATCGAATCAAATAACTTAATCCCTTCACATGAAACTAGCTAAACGAGACCTTTCCCATTGCGAGTTATATTTCTGAAAGATTATTATAAAAGGGTACGTACAATACAATAATTTCGATAAAGTGGTCAGAATCGAACAGATGTACAATCGGATATTTTCGTAACTCGCGAAAATTCCCAGTGGAATACCTATTCATATTCATGAGTGCTTTCCCCACTTTAATGGGATTGTGTGGTTTACATTATACCCTGTGCGTGAGATGTATTCTATGTTTATAAATAATAAATGACACTATACATAGCTAAATCAAAGTAATCATGGACTCTTCTGTGTATGTTTGTGCCCTTCTCGAAAATATATATTTATTTAACTATGTAAATATTACATATGTATCAATATACAGACAATTGTCTAATCCCAAAGTATTGGACAATTCACAAATATAACATCCAGACCGGGCCCAACTTATACAAATTGTGTAAAGTTGTCTGTTTTCAGTGGGAATCGAACCCAAGGTCTCTGGTGCTCGAGTCAAAATGACCAAGCCAGGCCTTTATATCGTAACTGGAAAGGCAAAATTTCTAAAGCGTCAAAATAAGATTATATAGTAGACAATTTAAAATATATTTTATACCGAAAAATACTTTATTTTTATCTAAACATCACGATGTTTAGTTAAAAAGACATGAATTTTTAATGTATTTTAAAAATGTCTAGCATTGTGCTTTTCTAGCGACTATATGAATTTAGTTATATAATTTCACGAGGCTGATTATGAGATAAAAAAAAATCAAAAATAGTTACTCATTATGTATAATGAAAAGAAGTCGAGCAAAGACGATTATAAAAATTCTTTCACTGTTAAAGTGCTGAATAAGCACAGCTGATTCGTTTAAGTGTCTAGATCCCACGGAAAGTCGCTTTACCGTGGGTATCTATCATAGTAACTGTCATTTAACAGAGCTATTGGTGAATTTTCCCAAAATAATGTTTTTTTGTCAAATATTTGACTCCCATAATTTGGTTGTTTCATATCGAAAGTATTGAATGAATTGAAATGAATAATTAATATTCTATTAATTCATACCTTTCACAGCATACTTGTGTTTTCAGTATACTTAATTGAAAATAAACTCACACAAAAAAAGAAAAACTTATAAAAATATTTATTAATCAATTCAAACTGTCACATTAGAAATTCAATTCGAAAAAGAATTAACTTTGAAGGTTCAGTTTTTGAAATTGTGATGTTTGTAAGCGAGCACGATCCGCCTAGGGCGGGCGGCGGGCGGCAGCGGGCGGCCGCGACGGCTGTAGGGCGGATACTGCGACTGCCGCAGGAGGCTGCGTCAGAGCTACTGGACCTCGCCACCTTTTTGCGGGTCCCTAATTAATAACCAGCCCTCGGGACGCGCTCGATGTCAAACTCTTGCATTGATGGGCGCGAAACGTTAATTTTGTTGATGAAATATTTATATTTACTTAGATTTCATGTTATGTATGTACGCGATGTATGATGCGTTATGTGTCATCCTAGAATGTGACTGGTGTGATTGTAGATCTAAGGTTGATTTTTACCTAGAAGCATTTAATTTTTGGTGAAACAAAAGTTAGCAACCATATCAAAGCATTTGCAGTGAAATAAGTGGTAACACGAGAAAGAAAACCTGTAGGACTACAAAGAAAAAGGATTTTCTATGGTATTAGAGATTTCTCATAGAAAGACGAGGAAACCTAAAAATATATCAAGAAGAAACCTGAGTTTGCTGGAGTGAAATTATGGGAAGTATTGTGATCTATTTTTCCAAGGGTAGGTGGATTGAGATGAAATGATTTATTGCAACAACTTACAGTTCATACAATATTTAAATGTATGAAAGCCCTTTTAAGTAACATGGAAGTGTACACAGAATACTATAAAACTTAACAAATTTTAATTAGATGACCAAAATATGTGTGATTGTTTTAGAATTTTAACCAACTTAAATAATACAACTAAAAATTAGGGTGCATGCACGTATGAATTGTCCGCTTTTTTACTTACTTTTGAGATTTTATGAAAACTATGGACTGGAAGGTACAGCAAACCACGTATCCCTGTTATATGTTTTAAATACCAAAATATGGTGCCTTAGCGTTAAATAGATTCTGAGATAATGACAGTTAAAGAGCTGGGCAAAATTACCTTCTCAATCGTCCAACATTGCTCAGCCTTAATATCTAAGAAACTATCAACCCTATGGCTTTAGTAATAATATACCATATATGAGATAGTATTATTGTATTATTTGCAGTAACACGGGGTCAAATAAGTCAATACTTTCTTTTGTTTTTGAGTGGACAATGTTACACTCAACAACAGCTAATTTTTCATACAAACCAAATTTGTGTGCTAGGGTTGACACACATTTATACATAAGTGTAAATTAAAGTAGAATTAATTTTCAATAATTTTACCTTGCTGATTCTCCAATTTTATAAGGGAGATATTTTTTATCATGCATACATTCACACACTTTAATTAGGCATCAAAATCATTTATGTAGGTGTCAACCCTAACACTGTTTTTACGGTGGGCAATGTTTCACAATATGTATGCTAGTGCGTGTGAGTTTGTGTGAAGGTGTTTGTGTGTGTGTGTGTGTGTGTATTAGAATTTATGTGATTATGACTACCACGTCTTTAAAAAAGTATTGTGTATAATTTTACAAAAATCAAGAGTTTATATGAAAAACATCTAAAAGAGTAGAACATTTCTGGTCATGACTAGCTAATTTCTTCTGCAGCCAATACCGTTTCCCAGTTAAAAATTTAAAAGTAGGTCAGTGCAACAGCGCCCAGTCAAAAATAAGTTTGTACGGAATTCCGAGCGCGCTTACAATATTTACACTTTATATTTCTCGGAACCACTTTTCTGTTTGCACACGTGAGAAGGGAGAGAATGCATGAATCGCTTGACAAAATAAACACGTATACTCGTTAGTGTTATGTTTTGATTTTAAATTGCACGGGTTTAAAATTACTATTTTCAAAGGCATAGATTTAAAGCATGTGTCGGGTTTGTTGGGCTAGATATATGTTCAGGGAGCCGCTTGGTAGATTCGGGGAAGGTGGTGATATCATAAGACATAAACTACAGCTTTACTAGTTTTATTTCACTTCGATTAATCAGTAGATAGTTACAACATAAATAGAGAAACGATCCGTGCGCCGTGCCGTCTGAATACATACTCCCCTGTACGCTGCGGCGAGTCTGTCTTTTATACAAGCGTGCACCTGCGTTTAGTCGTAGTGGGGTAGCGCTGAGGCGGGCGATACGCCGCGCGCAGGTGTTCACAATGACGATCCGTCGGTCGTTTAACATCATAGTAGGGAAGCGATGGTACGATGTCAGCCATGTCACGAGTCCGCCGCCGTCACATGCAAACCTAGCCCTGTGGCCGTAGCCGTTCCTGCTTAGAATCTTCCGGGTGTCGTCAAGGAGACTAAGGGATTGCACCAGGGACTGGCGTCATCGTTCTCCTGTGTAAATTAAGATCATTACTGCGATTTCTAATTCGTCTGCCAAGCGTGGTGATTATGGCAAATCCCCCAATGGACAGCCTATTTGTTAACAGATATTTTGTATTCTGTGATATTTGTACTTTGACCTTTAGGCATAGAATACTTAATAGAATTCATTTCATTATGTCTTTAGAACTTGTGGCGGTTTACCAATACACTTATAATTATTATTTAGAATTATAGTTTTAGCTGGCAAGACTGAAGGCATGGCAATACTGTCAGTCCTTATGTCATGTCACACTTTGATACTTGATGTCATACTTTGTACTCGACAACGCAGTTTTGTACTCTTGTTTTATATTTAAATTATATGTCTTATAAACAGTAAAAGTGTTAAAAACAACTCGTTGCATTTCACTGTTAATAAACGTGAGAATCCGGCCATCGGATCCTACATTGGTGACCCCGACGTGATCGCGCCCCGCCAACGGCGTGATGCGTACTACGTGATCTGAACACGCAACGCAACGAGCTGATGCGTACACGCCGCATCATCATCATTAACAAGAATTCCTGTGTTTTGTGTTTTTTCGTACAACATGAATTTCGGCAAGTGACCCTGACCTTGATCCGATAGTCATATTTCTATCCGACCACAGCGCCACCTACATGCCGCCAACCGACATCGGAACTACACAGCGCGCGAACTTCGAGTTTGACACCTGACGTTTCTTTGCACGCAAGTAATGTTGCTTGTTTACTAACTCTGCTGCATCGTAACTCAACTAAATATGATTTACGGACATGTATGTGCACGTATTGTTTAGGGTTAAGTAAGCTAATAATGACAATACAGCTGTTGTGGTGCTTGAACAATTTACCAATGTGTGTGTGTGAATCTAACGCTTAATAAAACTTTAACTTGCAGCTTACATTTGTGTTGATAGTTGTTTACAAATTCGAAACTGACAATTATAAGCTTATATGTGATTTGTCTAGGGAATAGAAGTTATTATTATCTGGCTATAATAATTGGGTGCCTGGAAGGCTATTTACTAATATTGCCTACATTTGTGTTGAGCTGTTAACTGTTTACTATTGCTATTTCCTATTGATTAATTGTATACATATCTGTTTTGTATAATTTTTTTTGTACAATGGCTGAACTAGAGCTACAAAGGCAGCTTACTGCAGCTCTAGAACAAAATAGGCAGTTAGGAGCTGAAATTGATAAATTTAAACTAGCAGTTAAGCCACCCACACCATCCTCGAACGTTTCAAAGTCTGATGTTGCTTCTATTTACAAGGTTTCTGTAAAACTTCCTCCCTTTTGGAGTGATCGTCCTGCGATCTGGTTTGCTCAGGTGGAGGCGCAGTTTGCGATATCTGGCATCACAGTCGATCAAACTAAATATGATTATATTTTAGCACAGCTCGACACCAGAGTTATTGGTGAGGTGGAGGACATAATTACCAACCCACCTACCGAGCAGCGATATAACAGACTGAAAACAGAGCTTATCCGACGCCTGTCTACATCCGAAGAACAACGTGTTCGCCAGTTGATGGGAGATGAAGAGCTTGGTGATCGTCGTCCGTCCCAGTTTCTCCGCCACCTGCGTTCACTTGCAGGTAACACTCTTTCTGATGAAAATATATTGAGACAACTTTGGATGCGACGCCTTCCGCAACATGTACAAGCTATACTAGCTGCTCAAGCTGAACTGTCACTAGATAAAGTGGCTGAGCTTGCTGATAAAATACTTGAAGTGTCACCTAGTGTTGCAGTACCTCTATCACATCCAGCAGTGCACACTGTTTCATCCGACATCAACGCGCGCCTTGACGCGTTGTCTCGCCAAGTCGTCGCCCTCAGCTACCAACATGGTAGAAGTAGGAGTAGGTCTGCCTCTAAAGGCAGTCGATCAACAACGCCCACAGCAACAGCTAAGGTTTGTTGGTATCATAGGAAGTTCAACGCTAAAGCCAAGAAATGTATTCCTCCATGCACTTGGAAGGCAACTGCTCAGGATGATGGTCCGTTAAACAGGATCGGCACTCAGTAGCGACGGTAACTGACTGCCCGTCACCTGGCCGTCGTTTATTTATTACCGATAGGACGTCAAAATGTCATTTTTTAGTGGACACAGTGGCTCCGACTTATGCTGTTACCCCCGCCGCCTGCTAAGTGGTCGTCGTGCTCCTGCCAACTATCACCTCAGCGCCGCAAACGGAAGCACCATAAACACATATGGTAACATTAACTTACGGCTAGATTTAGGATTGCGTCGAGATTTCACATGGCAATTTATTATCGCCGATGTCAGTGCACCTATAATTGGATCTGATTTCTTGGCACATTACAACCTACTTCCTGATTGTGCTCACAAAAGTCTTGTAGACGGGTTGACAGGTCTTGCCGCCTGCGCCCGAATATCTGCTATCGCTCAAGCCAGTGTGAAAGTTATAACAGCTAATAGCAACTCTCCGTTTGATACTATCATATCTGAATTTCCAGACATCATCAAACCATCAGGAATCCAGCGCCAAGTGAAGCACTCAACTGTTCACTTTATTAAGACGACAGACGGCCCGCCAGTCGCATGCCGCGCGCGCCGCCTAGGTCCAGAGAAGTTGCGAGCTGCTCAACAAGTGTTCACTGACATGGTCCAAGCCGGTACTGCAAGACCATCAGACAGTCCATGGTCATCACCGTTGCACATGGCACCTAAGAAGGATTCAACATGGAGACCGTGTGGTGACTACCGAGCGTTAAACGCCCGCACTATCCCAGATAGATATCCGGTAAGACATATAGGGGACTTCAGCCACAACCTGGCTGGCTCTACTGTATTCAGCACCATCGATCTGGTGAAAGCGTTTCAGCAGCTACCAATAAATCCTGATGATATTTGTAAAACCGCCATCACGACACCGTTTGGCCTTTTCGAATTTCCTTACATGACGTTTGGTCTGTGCAATGCGGGCCAAACATTTCAACGATTTATTGATGAAGTGGTTAAGGGACTGGACTTCTGTTATCCGTATATCGATGATATTCTCGTTTTCTCGCGGGATTTTACAGAACACGCTCGTCATCTTAGAATTTTATTTCAGCGTCTGTCCGATTATGGCATGGTAGTAAATACATCTAAATGTGTTTTTGGAGCCAAAGAAATTACATTTCTTGGCTACAGAATCTCCAGTGAAGGCACTCGCCCTCCCGAAGACCGCATCGCTGCACTCCTGGAATTTCCACCTCCGAAGACAGTCCAAGGTATGCGTCGGTTTCTGGGCATGATTAACTTTTATCGCCGTTTTTTACCTAACGCAGCTAAGTTCCAAGCCCCACTGATTAATGCCGTAGCTTCTACCAAAGGAAAAGGTCTAACGCCATTCCCATGGACACCTGAGCTTCATGGCAGTTTCGAGGCTTGCAAGAAAGCCCTGACGTCAGTCACCATTCTTGCCCACCCCGATTCAAATGCTCCTCTTGGTTTATTTACAGATGCGTCCAGTACCAGTATTGGATCGTGTCTCCAGCAGAAAATTGGTGAAGACTGGCAGCCCCTTGCGTTCTACAGCAAGAAGCTGACGAGCAAACAGGCAGAACAACCTGCTTACTACAGGGAATTACTGGCCGTGTACGAAAGTGTGCAGCATTTCCGGCACATCCTGGAAGCACAGCATGCTACAATTTACACGGACCATAAACCCCTACTGTATGCTTTTGTTCAACGCCGCGATAAGTTGCCGCCAGTCCAGCTTAACCAATTGTCTTTTATAAGTCAATTTACCACCGACATACAGTACGTAAAGGGTGTGGATAATGTGGTAGCGGACTCTATGTCCCGTATTGAATCCATTTCGTTTGAAGAGGACTATGCCGCCCTCTCTAAAGCCCAAAATAAGGACAAGGAGTTACGTGCACGGCGCGCTGAGTCATCACTTCACCTGGAAAATGTCGCCATTCCCGGTACAGATGTTACCGTGCTTTGCGACACTTCCACGGGTAAACCACGTCCCTACCTCCCCGCTTTGTATCGTCGACCTACTTTTGACAAACTGCACAACCTCAGTCACCCTGGTGCGCGCGCAAGCGCACGCCTGGTGTCTGACCGTTACGTGTGGCCAAGCATGCAAAAGGAGTGTCGAGCCTGGGCTCGCTCCTGCATTCCTTGTCAGCAGAACAAAGTTTCCAGACATGTCAAATCACCTCTCGGTAACTTTGATCTGCCTTCAAGTCGCTTCCGACATGTACACCTGGATATCGTCGGTCCTTTACCGTCTTCCAATGGTTTTACTTATTTGCTCACTGCAATTGACAGGTTCACCCGCTAGCCGGAGGCATGGCCCATGGTAACTATCACTGCTGAGGAGGTAGCAGAGACTTTCTTTGGTGGCTGGATCGCACGCTTCGGGGTACCCACGTTCGTGACTACCGACAGAGGCCGCCAGTTCGAGTCTTCCGTATTTCAGCGACTCGCCAACACCTGCGGGACCTGTAGAATTCGAACTACGAGCTACCACCCTCAAGCAAATGGTATGGTTGAGAGATTCCATCGCCAGTTCAAAGCCTCTCTGAGATGTCACGGTAGTACGTGGTTCAGAGCGTTGCCTGTGGTTCTCTTGGGTATACGTACAGCCTTCAAAGACGATCTTAAGTGCTCCATAGCAGAACTCGTCTATGGGGAAACACTACGATTACCTGGGGAATTTTTTACCCCTCCCGTTTCATCACAGGCAGTAGAGGACGCCACTGACTTTGTATCGTTACTGCGAACGTATATGTCTGCCCTACGACCTACACCAGCTTCGAGACATACTCAACCATCCACTTTTGTATTTAAGGAGTTGTCTACAGCATCCCACGCATTCCTGCGGGATGATACTGTTAGGCGACCACTCCAACCGCCTTATGCAGGCCCTTATAAAATTTTGAATAGGAACCATAAGACACTTACCTTGGATGTTAACGGTAAACTGCAGGAGGTGAGCATCGACCGCACCAAACCTGCACACCTGGACACCGAGTGCCGGTTACCAGCCTCATCGCCCGCTCCAGCTATTGCTGTCTCACCTGCTGAGTCTCCTGGGTCGGTACTGTTGCCTACTACTTTGACTACAGCTCCACGCAAGCCTCTTGAGCCAGTTCCAGCTCTGCAATCTCCCACTGCGCTTCCGGTAACCACCAGATCAGGTCGCAGGGTGAGATTTATTGTTGATATTCTTTATTGCACAAATTTTAAAAGTAAATACAGTTACATATTTTGTGTACAAAGGCGAGCTTATCTCTAAAAGAGATCTCTTCCAGCCAACCTTACAGGGTGTGAGACAAGGCACTAAGAGCGAGGGGGCAAAAAGTGCATAATATACTACATAATAACTAAATACTGAAACTACTTTACACACATATACATAGTATATATATACATACATATTACATATAGTAAATAATAATAAATATAATAAACATACATAAATACATACATATCATATTATACTGAGTGAGACAGATAGTGCTCTTTTAGTTTAGTTTTAAAGGATGTCACCGACGTACTATCTCGAATGACCGTCGGCAGTTTATTCCACATCTGCGCCGCTCGGACAGTAAAGGAATTGAAAAAGAATTTGGTGTTGGATTTGGGATAGGTGAGAGTCTTGGTGACGCAGTCACGTCTAGGTCGGTGGGTGGGGGGTAGCTCGTGGAAACGGGAACGGAGGTATTCGGGAGCAGAAGGATTTTTGAGGATCTTGTAAAGAAAGGATAGGATGTGCACATTTCGGCGAAGACGGATAGGGAGCCATTTTAACTTCGAGCGGAATTCAGATACGTGGTCGAATTTCCGTAGACCGAAAATAAACCGAATGGCTAGATTTTGTAGACGCTCGAGTTTATTAAGTAGCTCCTCTGTCGCATCCAGGCAGCACACGTCAGCATAGTCGAGAATGGGGAGAAGAAGGGTCTGAGCGAGCATAACTTTAGTTTTTTAAGTTATTTAAACAGATTCTTAACCTGTAACTTCTTTTCTGCGTAAGGGGGTGGTGTGGCGGTTTACCAATACACTTATAATTATTATTTAGAATTATAGTTTTAGCTGGCAAGACTGAAGGCATGGCAATACTGTCAGTCCTTATGTCATGTCACACTTTGATACTTGATGTCATACTTTGTACTCGACAACGCAGTTTTGTACTCTTGTTTTATATTTAAATTATATGTCTTATAAACAGTAAAAGTGTTAAAAACAACTCGTTGCATTTCACTGTTAATAAACGTGAGAATCCGCCCATCGGATCCTACAAACTCATTTCATTATGTAACGTCTTCTGTTTTTCCTAAACTTGTAACATATACATTACATAACATACTATTACACATACTATTATTCTTCTACCCCTTTTATTCCTCGAATGTCTAACAATGTAACTTTCGCGCACTTAGATTGAATACAGAATACTTTGTTGGACTAGTACTTGAGCTTACGTCATGTTGTTTGACACATCGTTCTATGTTATTATTAAATGACTGGCAATACAATAAAAGCTTTAAGCATATGAACAGACAGACCTGTAAATTTTTATTGCTATTGGAAAGCGTAAAAATCTCTTGTTTTGGTCGTAAAAATATCATTATAATGATATACTACCATAGTATTAAAATGTATACATAGGCAGCAATAATTCATGTATTTTTCAGATATAAATCTGAGAGCATATAAAGCTTTTTACTGACACTATTTAAGAATTTATGAAGTGTCGTCTAATGAATTTTTTTTTGTATTGTCCATTTACTTGTGCGTTCAGTGGCTTTCTTTTCTGATATCTTGCCTTACAGGTACCATCACAGTAATGAGTAATAGTTACTCTATTAAATTCATACAATAAAACGTCATCGGTGAAATCAACAAAAAGAGTTTCGAAATGGCTTAGGGAACAACAAATTTTAATCAGCCAGAGGTTGGGGGTTCGATTCCTGGCGGGGACAGACAATTTTGTACAATCTGTATAAATTGGTACCGGTCTGGTCTTAAATTTGTATATTGTCTTATCATTATTTAATTTTTATAGCATAACATAAAATCCTAGTTTGGGATTAGACAAGTATTTTATATATTTTTTTATTGACTACTACGAGTATAGTCTCTCGGTAATGTTGGTAAGATATTTCAGAAATTACAACATTGTCTCCTGTACTATGAAGGCGAGATGTAAAGGCGAAACTCCGATACTAAACTAGGAACGAGCTAGTTGAAAGTTTAGGCTAGAACTCGACTGCCCTCCCCGAACTGTGTCCGCAAATAGTGATACAAACTTCCTATGTCCATGTCGTACTTAGAATCGGTAAGCTGAATACGTAATTCGTAACTTGTTTCAAATAAAAAAATCTAATCAACAGACTATAAATCCCACAGTTGATGGGCAGAGAGTTTCTTTTTAGGTTCTAGTTAGTTACGTGAGCTCCAGTGCTATACCTACTTTACGGACACGTTAGAATATACTTTTCCTGACTGTATAGTTCTTATAGGGTCAGGAAAAAAATAAAATAAATCAGCGTAAATTTTTTTCTTCATTTATTGATCGACGGCATTCGACGGTCTGTCCATACAAAACGATCACAAAGTATGAGACGCATCCTTTCGCATTCTCGTGATGTACCTACGCACTACGGCGGCCAACTGAACTGAAACGCGATCGGTCATCGACGGGGATCTGCGTACGCGTCGTTGTTCGCATACGGCTCCGTAAGCGGTACATCAGCATAATTGCGTACAAGTGTGTAACTTTTTAAATCGGCAAACTGCGAAAGGCCGTCGCTCAATGTGTCGTGACCCATAAGGTGTAGGATGACATGGTGAGGATGCGTAATTAACACATCTGACGTACACTCCCGGATATACTACTACAGTTACACCAGTCTGTCCGTATACGTTTGTGTGTGTGCGGGAATTTTTGTAGGGCTGCTACACCCAGCACGCGAACATAATCGACCGAGAGAAGGACAACGTCAACTACATAAGTGCTTCTCTTTCTAACGTTAAACTGGCGGGAGGAAGTGAGTGTCGCTTTTTTACGTAGTAGGTAATATTTAGATTATCTGTCTGGTGTGTGTATGTATGCGAAGGGCGGAAGGCTAAGTGTGGGTGGTATCATTCTCTGGTGAATCATGATGAGGTCTAGGTGTAGGATATTGCATCACGTTTGTACTAATTATCTCAATTACCTTTCTCTCGTTGACCTAGTGGCTTGGTCGTAAGATTCGAACGCCAGAGGTTGTGGGTTCGATTCTCACCAAGGACAGACAACATTGTACAATAGTGTAAGTTGGTTCCAGTCTGTATTATATTTGTGAATTGTCTTATCCTGTTCTAAGTACTAGAGAAAACCCTAGTTTCGGAATAGACAAGTGTATGTATATGAAATTGCTTTTTTTTACTATAGAGTATGAGATTTCATTACTAACTCATAAAAGATATATACTAAAGGTAAACCAATCTTTGTAAAAAATAAAGGCTAATAGTAATCAACCCTAAAACTTACATCACACATTGACCAAACCGCATCGGCACGCCGCAACACAAGTAACCCAGAAGCTAATAGGCGATTCACAGAGAATGGGTTATCGCGGCGCCCCCGACAGTCTGACCGCAGCTTCATGTCAAGGATGTCTGCAAAGGTTTAACCATAAATTACGTTACGGGATTAGTTGTAACACATTAATTAAAAAAATGTAAAGGACGATAGGTACATTGACATGATTAGCAACTAATTCAAGTTTGTTTCAGTTGGTTTTCAATCAAACTAAATAGTTTATAACATCTACGAAAGTTGTAAAATTTCTATACGAGTATATACCTAATCAGTAATCAGTAAACTTTATTGCATTCCATGGTGTTAAAAGATAATAAAAAAAGACAGAGTTCTCATGGACCCATTTGGGCACAGCAAGTAGGAGAGAGGAGGACCAGCAGAGGAGGACCTAATCTACTAATAAAGTCTACATAATACACAAAGACGAATGAGAGTCTTAACTTATGTACATAATTGATGCTTGACTTTGTAATCTGATTCTGTGTTCTATGGGTGAGATTTGACCTACCTGCATATATAATGCTCACACTCAGGTCCCAGAGGGGTAGGCAGAGACGATGTGTCGCCACTTTGCGCGATCTTGACATACAAAATATTTATATTCTTGACATATAAAATTGAAAGATACAGGGGAATAATGATGAAAGTCCTTAAATGAAGGTACATATTAAAATAACGGAGATTTAAACACCGAATTTTGTGACTATATAAATTAAACTCTACGGAATTGTGACACAGGATTCTCCCATACCTTTCAATTGATTTCGGTTCACTTTGGTTTCCACTTGTATACATTTGTAAAAGAAATGAGGATCCTTCAAAATGTTCCCATCGACCAATAGCGACTAAAAAAATTTTTTTTTTTATTAACTATGTTTTTCTGTAATAATAATAATCGAATTTTAGATACAATCAAATGTTTTTTTTTGATTTAGCCATAACTTTTTTGCGATAGACCGCCATAGTAACAAATTATAATCACGAAAATAGTATTACAATAATGACATATGTTTGGTTATTATTAGTCAGTGATCAGTCCCATACATTTCTGCCCTTCCTCTTTTGATCAAGTCTTCAGGGTTGCATTATTTAGGTATAAGGTGTTTCATGTTTGTTATAGTTAAAATAACTCAGAAGAATGAATTATTTGTATAAGTTATCGAATTTATCTTTTACTAGCTATTGCCCGCGACTTCGTCCGCGTGGACAACCTATCATCACAAATTATTATGTATTTACCGTAGGAATAAGATGTTTTTTCGGGATATCAACAGCTATCCTTTGTCCCATTCCAGCACCTAACCTATATGTGTGCCAAGTTTCATCCCGATCCGTCCAGTGGTTGAAGCGTGATTGAGTAACAAACATTTAAACATCCAAACTTTCGCATTTATAATATTAGTGGGATGGGATAACCATGTATATGGATGACCCTTCCTCTTAATGGCAAGGGCAGATAACACGGTCCAAAGCTAAATTGCTATGCGTGTTTTCATTTTCACGGTTCTGTTACGTCATAAACGTAAAAATCGGTCATGGGAGAAACGCTTTCCATAAAATGGCTACCTTTATACCTCAGCCAATCTTCCGTTTGTTATTCGATTTACCCAAATCGATCAGGTCAGTCCAGTCTTACGATTGGCTTATCCCGTGAATGTGTCAAACATAATGCGGATAAAAGGAATTGGAAGAGATTTATTTTGTTAGGAAATACCATGTTTATGCGTCATTTGTTTCAAACGCTCTGATGAACATTGAGAAAAAATTAATATCAAATATATTTTTGCCAAGCATCGTCTGATTGACCTCCAAGTAACCTAACCTAGTATAATAAGCAAGTAACTTTGTGATAGTTAATGTGTAGTCAAATGAAATTTCTTAAATAACAGTTATTCTTCTTAAGTATTTTTCAAGTTATTTGATTGCATAATTACCATCAGGTTACTTGACTTATATATGTTATTCCTTATTACAACGTGGACAGTAACTACAGTTACTAAGTATTTTACCCTATACGAGTATAGCAGTCCCGATTCTGAAGGCACATATACAATTTGACACAACTAAAATTAGTTTCGCCTAAGTATATGTTATTTCAGTTGTTTGTATGGGATATATTTTTTTTATAGAATGACGAGGACCGATGATGATTTTTTAGACAAGATAAAACAAAGGTTAAAATTATTCTGGCAACCGAAATACTTGAACCAGAAAATTTTGTCATTTGAAGGGATGTGAGAAAACCCAATTATAAAGTAATAGTCCCAGTTCATTAAACTTGATGAGAATTCAAACTGGAACTTAATAAGATCCATTAGGCCTAGTGTAACTTCAACTTTATCGTATAACGTCTAGTCTAGCACATTTCCCAGGCTTTCTACGCGAAGAGTTTCGGCGGTAATGTGCCAATGATCGTATCCGAAAGAACCACGTCCGAGGATAGCATATGCTAAGTAACGGAACTTTCACACTGGACAGAGTAAGCTTTTTGGGAAACATATAGTTGGTCCATTAAATTTGGTTTTCATTGCGATATTTTGAATATAAAGTACATATAACACAATATTTAAAAAAAACAATCGGGCCACGTCACTTCATGGTATCCATGGTGGTAGTGGTCAAAGACGCTCAGAGGCACCCAGTGCCGAGCTCTCTTTGGGCAATACTGAAGAATCCTATAGGAGAAAACTCAGCGTAAAAACAATGCATTTGCTTTTTCTAACAATGGTAATAAAAAAAGCACTTCTTGACCTATCGAGTTTTTGAGATTTTGCCCTATCTATCATGCCCTATGTTAAAGCTGCTTCGCGTTCGCACAAACTTTATGCAAAGCGCCCGTTCGCGTCGGCTGCCCGCAAATGGGGAAGTTCCCAACTTATCGGGTCGTTCGCAGCTCACCAGAATGTAAATACGGCGGTAAGAAACTGTGAAATACATTTGTGATTTTCCGATTCTAATATTTTTCTGGCAAATACCGATTTATTGCTGGATTTGACTTGAGTTCTCTTCTTTTAAAGAGTTATATTTCTGACTTTTGGTGCAGATTTGTGATTCTTTTGTCTGAAAGATGATTTATCTTCTTCTTTAGGATTAAAAATGTCTTATAAATATGACAAGTTTCATTATTCTTTTCTAATAAATAAGCTTAGTATAGTTTTAGAAATGCTTATGCCCCAAATGGGTTTAAAATTTAATATTAAATATTTTTGAATACAAACATTTCGTTTTTATGCAAAACAATTCATTTCCTCTTTATTGCACTATAAAAATACACAGATATTAAAAAGAAGCTTATATTAGTACACATATTAACAAGTTTTACTTCTATTAATTTGTATTTTGAAGTATGTATAAGATAATAATATTTTTTATATTTATTGATTGGGAAAAGCTAACAGCAATCGTCAATATACATACCGCTTGTGTAACACTTCACACAGTAACAAAATCTCACATAAAAGTTTTCCGAAAAAGTTTTCAACGGTACCCTCACATTGCGTGGAATTATGCAAAATAATATGCCGACAGAAGTTCGTAAACCCTATAGGAAACTTTGGGAAACTTTTAGTAAACTTCCTAAATTTGTTTGATATAACTCCACCAAAATTATTATATTTGTAGACTCCGAAGTTATTTCTGCGACTTACCGATCATCTGGGTTCTCCGTAGGGTACATACTTTCAACGACTAAGGCAGACATATAAAAATAACTTCGCAGTGACTGTACCTACGTAATGGTGTCATTTACCATAATCATTAAGCATTTAAGCACCGTGCAACTTTCAAATTGAGGGAGTTCCTAAGCATACATTCCTAATTACTCAAATAATTTATTACGCCGTGAAATAGACACTGAAGCATTATTAAGGTGGCACAAATGCTGTTAATTCAGGAAATTTTCATTAATACATGCTGCCTGTTACGGCGGAAGCGTCTTGGCGATATACAGACGTGCCGGTTGAGGAACAAGAACTTCATTGAAGCTCTTGTTGAAGATGTGTCTGTCTATTGTTTATGTATAGTGAAAAGATCATACGTAGAGTGACAAACGTCGTATTGACGTAGTCATTGCTACGTTTTTGTCGTCGCGATTTTTCCACGGGCAGTAAGTACCTATGAAACTAATCATAGGTACTTATTACGATCATCATCATCGTGACTTATCATACATCATTCAGACACTCATTGGCATTTTTTTAATTACAAATACCTTGTATTACATATATACATACCTAAGTACTCGTATACATACACTTGTCTAATCTCAAACTAGGATTTTCTCCTGTGATATGGAAATTAAACAAGTATAACAATTAACGAATATAAGATCCAGACCGTGACTAACTAGTACAAATTGTGCAAAGTTGTCTGTCCCCAGTGGGAACCGAACCCACGCCCTCTGGCGCTCGAGTCCAATGACCAAGCCACTAAGTCAACGAGGCGGTCGCTTGCGATATTCACATCTTTAGATATGTAAAAATTAAAAGATATCCTTTAGTTTTGTTACGAATATGTTTAAAATCGAGACTGGCCGTATGTCACACTGTACCTCAACGAGAATTAGGGAAGGGGTCCCAAATTGATAGCACTTAGCATTTCTTTTGATATCTGCTCCGTGCGTTGTGCGATTATTAAGGCAATTTATGATACTTATTATTGCGATGATGTTGCCTTGATTAAATTTTGAGAAGATTCCACTTTAAGATTGCTACTTTTATGTAATGTTCTCTTAAGGAAGACACCCTTATAATTATGAGTGGTATTTCTTAACATTCCTGGTAGGTCGTATGAGTGAAAGTTGGTAATTTTTCTCGACGATTTTGATTATATTATTTTTATAAGTACTGTTTAAGGTTTTAATCTAAGGTCTAGCCTGGTGTGATCAGAATTTGAACGTGCCTTGGTTAAAAAGGTCCAAGCTGGGGTAACGTCACTCAAGCTCGGACTTCAATACCTTCTTGTTTTTTTGGATCTATTTAAGTGCAAAATCTGAAAGAGTACAAAATAGTACATATTGGGTACTAAATGGTATCAGATTACTGAAATTCGACATTGAGCTGCAGTGATGCACACTGATTTAGCTTTGGAAGAGACATCATCTATTTTGAAAGAAGCAGTAAATATTGCTGTTGCTATCCTTAAGGAGACACTCCAGCGGTCACGTAGTGAATTTAGCAGTCAGATGTCCAGACTACGTATCACAAGCTGTTTAGAGAAATTAAACGCAGCAACTCGTTCGGATATATTATAACCTAAGTTTTGATCACGTATTTCATTCAGGTGGAGATTTACATGAGAAGTTGTTTATTCTACAACTTATAATTGAGGTTTCTATAGTAGCAGCAAACTATCAGACTCCTCCTCCTCACGAGACTGCTGCAGCCCGATCTGGTAAGGATTGTTACGATTGAAGACGCACAGTTTGGCTTCCGTCCCGGGCTTTCCACAAATTCTACAGGTAAGTCTAAAATATGATGTAATATTAAATAATGGTTTAGAAGGCTTACATTTAAAACTATAAAACTTCCATATATGCGTGATTTCTAGACCTGAGCCTCGCGTTTGGTTAAACGAATTATGACATTATCTGGAGTCGAGTGCATGGCCCAGGAGTCAACGGTAATGTGAGGGATCTCACGATATCTAGCTGCTATGGGCTAGAATGTAGGCCGCCACTAACGTCATAACTCGTCGTCTGGTTCACATCTCCGGATCTCTTCAACTTATATATTAACCGATCATGGGGCTTAGAAGCACATGTACTGGTTGTCACATTTGTGATAGGACTGTGTTAACAGTTTGAGATATGCTGATGATATGGTGGTTCTCAGTCCCACGATTAAAGGTCTCAGAAAGTTACATTCAGTCTGAAAACATTATACTAATGCTCAAGGACTGAAGTATAATATAGTTAATATAGAGGTGTGATATTTAGAGCAGGGGAAAGGTAGATAAGCTTTGATAGCCTGTATGACTGTAGATATATCGTTTTCTTTAATTTCCTCTGTGTCCTAGTGTCCTATATAAAGAAATACAGAAACATACCTATAACAGAACATGTAGGTAATAAAGTAAATTACAAAAATACATTTACATAAAACATAATAAAATTGCCGTCTCCGTACACCATCTTGGATTTAGGGGAAAATAAATCAAATTGAACGCAAATACGCAGGTGGATCGCAAACAGAAATTCCGGAAATATGATTAGGTGCCTTAGGAATTTTATGGTCCAATAACGAAGTGAAGCAGCGGTAGGAACCGAATGTACATCTTTCTATAGTATGTACAACAATTTGCTGAAGTTATTCAATGGTAACTACAAGACATTGCTTCATAGTGACCCTATATTCAACTAAGAACTTGTTTCTTGAATAAGTCCTGAATACAGGGCTGTCCACAGTTTAAGAGTCATCAGCAATAATTTTCCTTATTATGATAAGTAATCATTTAGTATTATTATACCGCCGACCGCTGGTCACCAAGCGGATTGTCTCTTCGTTTTGCACTGTTGACCTTAAAAACAGTAAAAGAAGCTTTTGCTGAAAAGCGTGATTTTTAATCTATACTTCTAGCAGAGGAAAAAGCATGCATATCTGCTACTATAATGGACGCTACTATAAATGCTTCTTACTTTTATATATTATGTATATGTTCGAATATGTTTTTACCTTCAGGTTTCTGTTTGATAGAAATCCTCGCAATATATTCAAAGCTTTGACACTCAGTGAACCTTTTGATAGGGAACGTATGGAACAATGCCTTTGCCTGTCGTTCGGCATATTTCACGCAGATCAGAGGCATTTTTGGCAAGTTTTGTTCGTGTAATATATAGTTTCGAGTTGACTGTATTCTGAAGGTTACTTCTGGAAAGGAATAATCGATTTAGATTATTTATTTAATTAATGATGATACTTATAAATTTGTACCATAAATGGCTTGGCCATTCATATAAACTCTTCTTAAACAAATATTTAAAAATCATTATTTTACTGTTGTTTAGGTGATAAACGTTTACCTAGGACAGATAACACAGTTGGGTAGGAACAATTTCGATAGGGAAGCTGACAGAAAATCCAGTTGGGCTGGGCAGCATTTGGAAAACTGCGTCAAGTCTTCACATCGCCTATTCCACAATGTTTAAAGACAAAAGTCTACAATCAGTGCGTCCTGCCACATGACCTACGGTGCAGAAACGTGGACACTGACAGTGGGCCTGATCCACAAGTTCCAAGTCGGTCAGCGAGCTATGGAGAGGGCTATGCTCGGGGTTTCTTTGAAGGATATGATTCGTAATGAAGAGATCCGACGAAGAACGAAAGTCACCGACATTAACGAAACGAAAGGATTAGCAAGCTGAAGTGGCAGTGGGCAGGCTACATATGCCGCTGAACCGACGGCCGTTGGGGCAAACGAGTTCTGAAGTGGAGAACGCGGATCGGCACTCGCAGGGTGGGCCGCCCCGCCGCCAGGTGGACCGACGGCCTGAAGAAGGCGGTCGGTAGCGGCTGGATGCGGAGGGCGGAGGACCGGGTGTGGTGGCGTTCATTGGCGAAGGCCTATATCCAGCAGTGGATTTGTACGGGCTGACATGAGTGATGATGAGGTGATAAATACTCTAAACATAAGCTACCGCAAAAGGGATTGATATGGAAGGACCAAAATTATGTTAGGGAAACAGAACACAGGAAAGTATAGCCAATGACTCATCTGGTGCTCCTGCGTGAACCTGCTGCTTTTAGAACTTGGTGCACAAAGTGAATATCGAATTGTGGGATGATATTTACAGCGTGAATGTGGAAGGAACTATATTAGGCTAGAGGTCGTACTAGGAGGACGTTCAAGGATCAAATTGGTGAGAGCTCCACAGTGAGATGAATAAAAGGAAGTGCATGGAAAAGTTGATGGATGTGAGTGAGGCTAGTGAGGTGTGTCTGGATCGCGCTAACGGTCCAACCTTCTGAGACCAGGGCGTGAGCATTATATAGGTATGTATTTTATTTTAAAAATATAATTTGATCCCCAATTGTTCGAGCGGGCTGCAAAAGGGATTAAAATAAAAAAAAAAGTATAACTTGAAAGAATTTAAAGTAGCGGTCTTGCTGGACTTCCTCAAAAATAATGAAAGGTTTTTTTGCTTTATTTTTTACAGGGTCATTCAATTTGTCTACCCGTGACATCACGTAATATGACACGTTTTTCATTT
Organism: Esperia sulphurella; assembly: GCA_947086405.1. Classification (NCBI taxonomy): domain Eukaryota; kingdom Metazoa; phylum Arthropoda; class Insecta; order Lepidoptera; family Oecophoridae; genus Esperia; species Esperia sulphurella. The sequence goes on from OX352264.1 coordinate 12,780,473, forward strand.
CGCAGAGACCAATCTCGTCGCTTGGTGTTATGGCGACTTTCAAGCACGCACGGGGGTTAACTACGTGGCTACGGGGGGATGGTAAAAGTTGATACCTTTAAAATAATTACGAGGGTCTGAATATTATAATATTCGTACCCTCGTAACTCTTTTATATACCAAGGTATATGTATGTACCAAGGTATATATAGTGCCTCAAAAAGAGAGATACATTTTTTCTGACATATAAAATATTATCTAAAAGTAGGTACATAATTTATTGAATATGAGTATAAAATACAAGCTGAAAATTAACAAATATGAAACACATCTAATTTAAATAAAAAATTTCGCCTAATTTGTCCAGCGAATGGTGCTGCAACGTGCCTAGGACACTCGCTACGTTTCCCCGCTGGACGGCTAGGGCTACGCGCTGTTGAAGATACCTCCCGCTATTTTTTTCCCCAGAAATATCTATTAATTTTAAACCTAATAGGTGTACTAGATCGCGCGCTTCTTTACTCCAAGGGCCTAGAGTCTCGACTGCAAACGCTACGAAAGCGTACGATGACTTTATACTCGAGTACTTGAGGTGTTTAGACCGTGCCTTCATTTCGGCAGCGGCGCCAGCAACGCGAGACGTGGAGGTGACGTAAGATGCTGCCAACGTATCTACGCACGTCGCGTCCCATACCAAGGCTCGGCCTCTGGACCAAGGAGTAAGAGTCATCCCGTCCGGTCTTTTCCCGTCATCTCTGCTCAGACCCACTGGCTCTAAAATAGAAGGATAGTTCGCGGAGTTTAATGCCCTTTTCAAGATGTTGTTTAGAGTTGAGTGACGCGAGAATCTACCAGCACATTTAGAGCAGCTTAGCCCGTGGCGACCTTTGGAGTTAACTTCCACACCGCAAACGCATCTGTGCACTTGGCACATGTCACAGCCTAAGCGGAGGGAGATGGCGATTCGCAGAGAATTGTTGTCCAAAAGAGTGCCCGTATGCGGGGAAGGGATAGCGTGTAGCCAACAGCCGGACTCAGGAACTGAGACCGCTCTTATTCTAGCTTGCTCAGCACAAGGAGCAGAAGACAACAGTTCATCGTGTTTCATACATAGTATATATATAGTATACTATATATATACTAGGTATATATAGTAGTATAGGTATACATAAATTGGTATAGCTCTCGTATCTTAAAGATGACGATGGTGTAAGTACGATAAGTAGATGCCTAACGTTTATCAGAACTCATCACATGTCCCTTAATAGAGTACATACAAAATGGCCTTTTACTTCGACCACAGTTGTTATCAAAAATCCTTACATAGTAGGCCCCCAATTATCTCTATTTGTACCGCTCCAATGAGGCATGCAATGTATGTGCGAACGAGACAAATTCTCTATAACTTTACGATCACAAAAGTCCACCAAAATCCTTAGATCTTTATTATAGCTTTAAATAAAAAAGCAATTCATGGTCCTTAAAATTACACCTAATGTCAATGACATCCTATACTACTCATACCTATATATAAACAACAATGATTGGAAACAAAAATAAAAAAATGTGTAATTTCAAAAAATTAAAAAAAAAAAGTTTCATTTACGAAAGCCATAGTTTAAACACGTTTGAATATGCATCTTACACGAATACAATATTACCGGTCTGAATATACCGTCAGTGTCCAAATGACCAAGTTCGTCCTAACTTTAACTTTATCACACTTCATCAATAGTATGTTCGTCCATACGAACTGGAATACATTCCAGACTAGAAAATACAGATTTATAGACCAATATATATTTTAGTTTATTGGTTTAATCGGTTGTTATAAACCTCCTGTATATATAGGCTGCGTCAACAACTCACAGTCACGTGCCTTGGAGGGTTTCTAGAGGGGTATGAAAGTCAGAACGAAAATAACTAGAATTATCTAACTGAAAACATTATAAAATACAATTTTGCTGTGGGAATTTTGGTAGGTTATGTAGACTGTATTTCCCGGCTTAGAATGGGGCCATCCCCCAATCTTTCCGTGGGTGTCGTCAAGGCGACTAAGGAATTGCACCAGGGATGGGGGATCAGCAGCGTTTTCTTGTGTATATTTAAGATCATTACTGCGATCACCAATCCGCCTAGCAATCGTGGTGATTATGGCAAATCCTCCAATGGACAGCCCACTAAAACTGGCATTCTATAGGAGAGGCTTATGTTCAGCAGTGGACGTATTTCGGTTGAAAGATTTTTTAGATGTTTGTGGGTTTATGGCCTGGATTTTAGATAACTAGTCCAATTACACTATGTGTCCAAGGACAAGATTTAATATAGTAAAATATGTTAGAGCTAGGAATTTAAAAAAAAAAACTGTAATGTCCTAAGACCTAATCTAAGCTAACGCCGGAAGTCTTTTTATGCAGTTTTAGTGACGTTTCATATATTTTTTCCCACTATTTAGAACAGGTATAATAAATTCAAGTAATATTATTGTTCATTAGTTCTTTAACTAATCACACGAATTTTTTGATGTGAAAATACTACAGTTTAATACCTTAAACCAACGATCTCTATGTACTACTAGATGGAGAGTTCCAAACAATCGCTCTGTTCAAGTAGCCACAACTCTTTCACATTCACAATGAAACTTGTGCAGTTACTATGCAGAACATTTAATTATTTTCTAAATATTGACATTATTTAACCGTAGGGTCAATATTAAGTAATAATTAAATGTTCTGCATAGTAACTGCACAAGTTTCATTGTGAATGTGAAAGAGTTGTGGCTACTTGCGTGGAACAGAGCGATTGTTTGAAACGCTCCATCTAGTAGTACATTACATTGCCTTAAACTAGCAAAACGCTAGTGAATGTTTCGAAAAGGGAACCTTAAGATCGCCAATGAACCTACTCTAAACACTTAGTATTTGATGTAATATCCTTCAATGACATTGTAGTATAAACTGTCGAGTTACAATGCTCTAACTTCGACAGCCGACTGATCTGCCAGGGGCAACTTTCCCGCAGCTGGTACTGGACGCTTGGTGGGAATAGTTCGACAACTTAGGAAACTAACCGGCGGCGTGAGTGGCACTTACTGTATCGATGGACACGAATTTCGCCCATTAATAAGTTACAACCATCTTAACACGTTGAAGGACTGTCACTCGGGCCCAAACCATATCCCCGATACTTCATACAAGCGTCATAATCATCATGTCAGCCCTTAGCCGTCCACTGCTGGACATAGGCCTTCCCCAATGAACGCCACCACACCCAGTCCTCTGCCCTCCGCATCAAGCCGCTTCCGGCCATCTTCTTCAGTTCGTCGGTCCATCTGGCGGCGGGGCAGATACGAATAGATTTAAAATTCATGCAAGCGAATAGATTTAGTTAGCTACTACTACTACAGGCATACAAGTCTGTCCGTACACAAGCGCGTAAGGGGACAACAGCACAAGTGCTTATCTTTCTAACTGAACCGTCCATCGCTCGGCGGCCAGTAGTGTGTACTGTCAGCTTCTCTACTTAGTATTATTAGGATTAGGATTATTGGTAACACTGCCTTAAAAACAGTAAAATAATTTTATTTGTATATTATTCCCTTTACGCTTAAATCGAATTTCGCCATAAAGTGATTCAGTTAGTAAGTAGGAGGGCCGGCTCTGTGGGCTGGCGCGAGGAATACAGCCACGGTATCTCCTCCCTGTCGTACAAGCCGACTAAAAGGGGTCATCGGGGACGCAGGTGCATGGAGCAAGGGCTCTGTGCACTCATTCCATCCTACGCGTCCCCGGGGACTGGTGGCAGCTACGGGGTGGCCTCGTTGCTGGTGCAGCCACCGCGAAGGTGCAGAGGGGAGGTATGGGCCCCCGAGATGGGCCGAGTGCGAGCGGCGGGGCGCATGGGGAGGGACAGTGGGTTTGCAAAATTCATTGATACCGGTGTCCCTCCTTCATTTGTGCGTCAGAGATGGCCACCGTGGGGTTTTAGTCGGTGCAATTCCTACTTAGGAGGCGAGTAGGTATGCAGTAAGCATTTCCTCGCGATAAAAATAAGTAAGTAGGAGGATGCCGTATTGACCTCACTGTCCTTCAATGTGTTCTGATTTTTAACTGACTTTACATTTTCCTAGCTAAGAGGTTCGGGGTCCTTTCTCGGGAATTTAAATATGGGGAAGGCTAAAATCAAACAAGAATAATTTTTAACCGCCTTGTCACAGAATAGCTAAGTATACGATATCGATAGAATTCTGCAGCAGAAAGCCGATTGTTTTCTGCAGTTACACAAACTCTGCACTAACTAAATTCCTACCACAGCTGCGACCTATCCTTATAAATTAAGTCCTCTAACCGTTTTCAATACACCCGATTTGTCCTTCATACATTGTTTACATAACATGCTATTTTGTTCTCTATATTGCGTACATAACATGCTATTTTGCATGCGCCCGGGTTTCAATCTCCTTGTTTCGGCTCAACTCAACTAGAATACGTAAGAGATCGCCCTGCGCTTACTTGGATGATATCGAATATATGTAGTCACAGATCCATATAGATTATTTCCATTTTTTTTAGTTTTACGGACATATAATGCAAAAAAAACCTTAATGCAATTATCATTGGTTATATAATCGCAGAATCGATGCCCGTGGGGCAGACGAGTTCTGGAGTGAAAACCGCAGATCGGCACTCGCAGGGTGGACCGACGACCTGAAGAAGGTGGCCGGCTGGATGCGGAGGGCGGAGGACCTGTTGTGGTGGCGTTCATTGGGGAAGGCCTGAGTCCAACAGTGGCGTTTAGGGGCTGATATGATGATGATGATATAATATTGCCCAAAGGTTATTTTTTTATCTAGAAAAGTATCAAAGACTGTAAAAATTGTGTTGTCTAGTATATGCTGATCCACTAACTCAAAAAAACCTAGAGTTTTATTTTGTTGTAAATACAATAAAAATTAAAACTAAACTGATCACCAATGAAAGACCAAGTCTGAGCACCATGGGTAAGAATAGGAAGAATGCAGTTTTTCGTTGTAATGACACAGAACCCATCATAAAACTAGTTATTTTATTAGGAGTCAAAAACCGACAGAGTCCGAAACCACGCTGTGCTCCAAAACCAAATCGCTGACGTAGCCCAAAAAGCAGTCGCGCTGAAGTGAAACTGGGCTGGCCATGTGTGTAGCATGCCGAATGAGTTATGGGCCAAAATTACCACCCAATTAACAAAACAACAAAAAGGACTTTGAAACAAATGATGGCGGGATGAGCTGGGGCCTATTCTGTAACCATTTCGGATAATATTCGTCGAACTACGAAGTAGTTTAAACTCTAATGCAGGAATTCCCAAACTGTTTTGGGCAAGAGACCCCTTTTCCAAAATGAACGGATACCTCAGACCGCCATAGCCAATCTCTAGGTTTTATTCCTATTGATACAATATTTGATGATACAGAAATTGTGAACGCTTATCGAGTTGAGTTTTTTAAAAGTATAACAATGATACTTCCTACTAAAATATTAGTCATTCATATAACAAGTTGGTACCAGTAACACAACTTATACGTATCTTGAAAGTTTCAAAGGGCTCGATTTTTAAACCTCGTCGACCTCCAAAATCAATTTTCGTTTATGTCGTGAGGAAACCGATTCGACCACGATATCGACCATTTTGGGAATCCCTGCTCTAACGTGTCATGTACTATAATCTTGTAAACATTTGACATGTAACTACGGTAATTTATCCAAATATATCACATGACCCGTTAGACAGTATAAAATGGCTTTTTAGTTCGACGGATATTGTCCGAAATGCTTACGGAGCCTACTCCGTAATAGCTCTGGAAATTATAAACTTATAAACAAATTATAAACAAATAGCCCCGAGCCGTTATAAGAATTATTTATAAATTTCTCATCATCGATATTAAGATTAAAAGCCACTTCTTCCACTCCCTGTTTTGTGTCAATTTGGATCTTTTTAAAGGAAGAGTGAATAGGCATCTTCTGGGTAAGCGCGCTCCACCTTAGGCTTCATCATCATTTACCATCAGGCGAGAGAGCGACCTTTCCTTGATAGCATCCAAAGACTAAATAGGGTCTTTGTGCAGTTTTAGGCAACCTATCCTTTAAATGCTTTCCAATAAAGGTTGCCTAAAATAACACAAAGCTGGAGTGGAAGAAGTGGCTTTTAATATTAATATCGATGACGAGAAAGATATAAATATTTCTTATAATGGCTCGGGGTTATTTGTTAAAGCACGACTGAGCTTCGCGTTTGATGTATTTTAGGTACAATGCTTCTGTACGTGCCACCCGCCAGGTTCAACACAACGATAAGACCTTTGAGCCACAGCGACCTATTGAACCAGTAGAGTTGTCGCTATCTATGTGTGTTGTACAACCTTCATTTGTTTCAGCAGACGGTATTGTCAGATATTTTGGATAAACAACAACAGTATGTCCTCAAAAAGAGCCGTGGTAGCCGGTTGGTTGTGCACTCGCCTCACATTCATGAGGTCGTGGGTTCAAACCCCGCTCGTACCAATGAGTTTTACGAAACTTAAGTACGATTTATTTATAATACCACAGGCTTTTCGGTGAAGGAAAACATCGTAAGGAAACCTGCATATGCCGAAGAAGAAATTCTGAGGCGTATGTGAAGTACACCAAATCGGCTTGGGGCACCGTTGGTGGTCAGGGGTTTGGCACAAAAGATCCTGAAGGGTCGAAGTGTCGCCAGGTCTTCCTGGCCCCCTAAGAAGATAAGATAAGATGTCCTCAAAGCTGCCATACACATTTATGTCGACTAGTTACATATTAGTAATAATTTCAAAAGCAAGGAAAACTAGTTAGATAGTAGCGACTGCTGCAGGAACAGAATATTGAGTCAATAAATACACTGGGGAAAATGGAATATATAAAAGCCATCAAAATTCCATTTCCACATTTCTCGCATTGAAAGTTTGTCTTTGGAATGGAACTACGAAATATTTCCGCAGTTGGAAAAACCGAGCTCAAATGCTTTATGAATTTCAATTCCCAAACCTTTCTCTATTCATTCGAGTTTTTCATTGAACATGAATGACATACGATTTGTAAAAAAACTGCGTTGAACGAAACGAATTGTGAAAGCTTTATGTTTCAGTTACATCTTTTGTTTGAGTATTTGAAAGGTTTTCAACTATGGGTTCAGATTGTGAATAGCAGGACATTGTTTAATGTGACCATCAACGATCTCTATGTACTACCAGATGGAGCGTTCCAAACAATCGCTCTGTTCCACGCAAGTAACCACAACTCTTTCACATTCACTTTGAAACTTGTGCAGTTACTACTCAGAACATTTAATTATTTACTAAATATTGACATTATTTAACCGTAGCGTCAATATTTAGTAATAATTAAATGTTCTGCGTAGTAACTGCACAAGTTTCAAAGTGAATGTGAAAGAGTTGTGGCTACTTGCGTGGAACAGAGCGATTGTTTGGAACGCTCCATCTAGTACATAGAGATCGTTGGTGACCATACTCTTTTTCCCGTGTGGTATTTTTGATTATTCTAGTTTTCCTTGATTTTGTTCTCCATGTAGGGCAGATAGGCTAATGCGGTTAAATTAGTTAAACGGTTAAATTTTTGTGAAATTTGTGTTCGGCATGGCCAATCCGCATTAAGAAAAAGGCAGGTGTGGTTGGACATGAAAGGATTGATTAGGTCAAACGTATTTACGTCAAAGTTGCTAGTTTAAATTGAAGTTGCTAGTCACATTTAAATTGACCGCAATTGACCGCCTCGTTGACCCGGTGGCATTGTCATTGGACTCTAGCGTCAGAGGTCGAGGGTTCGATTCCCACTGGGGACCGACAACATAGTACAATTTGTACAAGTTGGTCCCGGTCAGGATGTTATATTTGTGAATTGTCAAATTCTTTAAAGGAGAATATCCTAGTTTGGGATTAGACAAGTGTAAGTATGTATAGGTTATATGTAGTATTTATTTATTAAAAAAATTACTGTGAATAATAATAATATCATATCAATATCACATTGTATTTGTAACCAATTTTTCCTCTAAGAATATATCTGTACGAGTATTATTGTAATTATCTGTAATATTTATACCTGAAATAAAATAAGATTAATTTTTTATTAAACAGGTGGCAACCACGGATTTGCGGATCCTCCACACGGATCATAATTTTTTCTTTCGTGCGAGTAAAAATGTATGGTCCGTGTGCTGGACCCTCACCGCACTATAATTAGCCTTAGTATAATTTTCTTATCCAACGTTCTGTCGATAAATAATATCAGCTTTAACATTTTAAGATTTTACGGTTATAGCCGTTTTTGTATACCGGGTGTAAGGGACAGCTCTCCGCAAACTGATAGGGTGCATTCAGCTCCTTATTCCGAATTATATGTCACCGGAATTTTTCTCAGGAACATTAGGGAAATTCAAGAAACCTTGTTTGTTTGATAACCTCGTACGCAATGTAACGCTACCACTGCGGGCCGGCCGGCCGCCATCATTACGGGGTCAATGCGCTCGCGTCACGTGATCACATCGAAGCGAACGAGAGCGACCAATTGGGCAGATAACCGACCAATTGAGCAGATAATCGCAAGAACGTTACGTACAAAAACACGTGGCCATTTTTCAATTCAAAAATTCAAACACAATGTCCACAGAGAAAAAAAATTAAGGTTATTCCTACCTTAAAATCGCTCCGGTCGTATGAGATACGGCTCGAAGTGGCCACCACCGAGTCACAGACACAGTGGTGTGCACAGACCAGTGTGAGATGCGGGCTCCATGATTTCGCCGCAATAATCGAGCTGCAGTGCGTGTGCCTAGCCGTGGATTTTGACGGATCAAGTCTAAAACTCTTTCTTCAGTTTCACCCCGAAGTGGTCTTCCGGCGCCTTCCTGCCTGGGAACTATGGGCTCGTTATCTAGCACGCGTTGATAGGCGTTGGTAATTATTCGGGAGTCTGATGGATGCCGACGGTCAGGATACCTATCAATGTAAATTCTTAGCGCCGTCCTAGCATTTCCCCGAGCTTCCCCGTAGCACATGATCATTTCTCCATACTCACGAGCACTAAATGTAGCCATTTCTCACAAATAAACACAAAAAAGACGTAACGTACGTAGCGTAACTTCACAATCGCGATGAGCGCTCGCCGACACGACACGACATGCGCTCGCGGCGGGTTAGCGGAACAAACTACAAAGGAAGCCGCCGCGCCGGCCGAATAACAGCCGAGCGAGCGAGTGCGAGCTAGCCGCGTTCAAGGTTATTACCCTTACGGGGTGACTTGTGTAACTTTGTAGCGACAGAAAGTAAACAGCTGATTCCTCACGAGTCGAAGTTTGTAAGATTTAGGAATCCATTACTGCTTTTTTGATTGTAGCTGTTTTATTTTAAAAAATGAAGTGCTGTTTTAGAGAATGTAATTTTACGTTGAAATAAAAGAGATATTAACCGAAAAATCCATAAAAAAAATGAAAATTTTCCTGAGAAAAATTCTGGTGACATATGGTTCGGAATAAGGAGCTGAATGCACCCTATCAGTTTGCGGAGGGCTGTCCCTTACACCCTGTATTATATTTTATTTGATTTCATTTAATTTGTGGTAGTTAAAGAGTTTTTACTATCTCAAAAAAAATAACATTTTACTTAAGTAATATGAGTATTACTCAGTAACATGAGTAAAGTATCTATCTATACATACTGAGGTATTTTTTAAAAGTAACTATATTTTGATGGTGGTTGGATATATGTTAGTAGTAGTGGTTTATAATTTATAACAGGGACATCTCATTAGTAATGTGGAGTTTGAGTTTATTTATATACATTTTCTATTAAATAAAATCGTAAACTTCGCGTGCCAGTACATTGAAGATATTTACAAAACGAAAACTGGGGGGTTTAAGGATAAGTAATAGAACACATTTCGATAATTTTTGGGTTTTTTGTCTGTTTGTCTGTTAATCTGTTTGTTTGTGCATGTATGTATCACTTAAAAACGACTGAACTGATCTAGATGGACTTTTCACATATACATAGTGCTTAATTCGGTGTAACATATAAGTCTTATTTCATTGCAATCGGCCCAGTCAATCAAAAGGTATACCAATTTATAGTTTTCGAAAACTCGCATACACTGCATTAGTATACAACAAAGAAGTGTAGGGTGTAAATGCTCGACGAAATTTGTATTGCAATGAGTGAGTACTACATTTTAGGATTGAGATTGGGAGATTGAGAATCTGAGTCGGAGTGGAAATGGAAGTGGGAAAGGGAACGGGAACGGAAGCCGGAGTAGGAACGGCAACGGAAGCCGGAGTAGGAACGGGAGCGGATTCTGTACTTAGTCCACGCGAGAGGAGCCGCGGGCACAGCTAGTCGTAAAAAATTCTATACTTTTAATGTCTTTTGGTAATTTATTGAAAATCCTGTAATGTGCTTCTTCAAAATTTGATTGTATATTTTTTGCCCTCCGGTAGAGTAGAATAGGACCACTCCAATCTTACCGTGGATGTCGTACAAGGCGACTAAGGGAATACATTATAAAACGTCAATCAGACCTCCCCAACCCGTCTGGCCAGCGCGGGGAGTGTACGCCAAATCCTCCGTCTGTCTCCGGCAGATGAGAGAGGGTTGTGCTCCTGCAGTGGAGACAAAAATAACCTGATGATGATGATGATGTTTTTTTTTTATTATTTTAATTTGTTTTATTTTTAAATTAATACTGCCCTGAACTATACTGCCCTGTAACAACAGTTATCAATAAATATCTGTCTATGTCAATTAGTATATTTTCTGATAGTCTGTGTATATGACGCAATGATAATTATAATTTTAATCACACCGCATTTCAAGCACGAGTGGGTACTTCCCCAAAATCCGATTGCTTTTACTCGACCAGATTTATTTGAATAGCCTTCGCGAATACTAATTTGAACGCTATTTTAATTTGCAAATGTAATACTTATTCGAATACTGAATCAAAGAACGCACAATGAATGAAAATGTTTGTCTGGAAGAAATCGATTTTAGCGATAAGACCGCCTAGATGTACATGTTTAAGGTACTTAATTATTATTGTATCTTTGTTTTTTTATCGTGCAAAAAAGAGTATTTGAATTGAATTGCAAATCCCCCAATGGACAGCCCAACATACGAGTAAGTGACATTCCATTGGGGAGGCTTATGTTCAGCAGTAGACGTGATCGACTGAAGATTATGAAGTAGGAGTAGTATTTATATTTCCTAAACAATGTTACTCATGAAAATTAGGTAAGTAAATTTTTTTCACGACTGGTGTAATCGGTAGGAAGATGATTTTCATTGGCAATACTACACTTGTATTAGTTACAACCGGAGCGGGTGTTGGTAAAGGCCTATGTCTGATTATATCCGGTGTTTTGCATTTAGGGTGTTTCTAGCATAAAACTACTTTTTCTACTACAAATGTCCAAATGTTGTATGTAAGTAGACCCGGCAATAAAGAAAATATTAAAACCTGACAGTTATTATGTTGTTCTTTATAATCTATTATATATAATAATAGTATGTTTAATAATTATATTAGCATGTTTTCACCAATGTTTTCTGTATAAATAAAATATTTTAAAATTTGAAATATATATAAGAGGAGAGTGTGTTGTATGTGTGTCCAGCCTTTTTTCCATAACCACCCACTACCACCCATTCATGGTGGCAGTGGAAGATAGCTCTTCCTCTGCACTCGCAAGTAAGGGAGTTTGGTTACGGTTGGTGGAAGTGGGTGGATGTGGGTTGTAAAAATGTGTGACGAGATACTTCTATCCTTTGCTAACACATTGTACGGCTCATATAAACTCGAGATTGTGCTGAATGGCGTTAAGTGCGTTTGTGAGTGACAATATTGATAATTTTTCTAGAATATTCAAAAAATTTCCAGAATGTTCTAGAATAGTTTTTAATTCTTTAAATGAACTATGAAAATGTGTGACTGTAATTGGTCCAGAATGTTCTAGATGGTTCTCGAAATTTCAAGAATGATATAAGAAGTTCTGTCTATAATATCAGAAAAGCGACGAATTGTGAAAGCTGTCAATTGTCATGTCGGCTATCTGCGGGTCCTTAAAATTCGCATCATACGTAACTTATGCACGCGAACGAAGCCGCGGGCAACAGCTAGTTTATTATACATGTCTTACCTAGCGTGTGATAATTATTAATTATCACTGCAATCGCATTTAAAAAGTATAAATACACTTTTATAGATTTTATAACTCCATGCCTAAGGCCCCCATAACGAACTATTCTAATTTCTTGCCCTTCTTTATATTCAGAGGAGTTACGCCCCGATGAACAGAATTTTAAATGGATTTGAATTTTTATCCAGTTACAAATGCAAATTAGTGTTAGGAAAGAAAATTTGGTCGACTTCCATAACAGTTAGGAATTAATGTTTCCATGAGATACTATTTTTATATAACTACGACCAATTACTAGTTTTTTTAACTCGTTGACTAAATGACAAGTCTGAGTGACTTGTCATTTAGTGAGGAATTTTCAGATATATATTAAAAATACGTTCGTGCGCGGTGGGCTACTGAGGTCTGATGTTATATATGTTCACTATATATATATGCGTCCCGAATAGGTCTTGGCTTCCGATATAAAAACCCAACTGATCTCGTAATCGTGCAGTGAAGAGAAAATGTCTTTTCCAGTCGGACGTCTGCAAACAGCTAGATGCGGATGGCGGAAGACCAGGTGTGATAGCATTCTTTCATCATATCAATCATATCATCATCATCACCACTGAAAATACGTCTGAACATAGCTGAAACCCACTTTTGGTGGTCTGACCATTGTGGGATTTGCCATAATTACCACGCTAGGCAGGCGATTGTTGATCGCACTAATGATCTTAATATACCACAGGAGAATGCTGCTGGTCATCCATGGTGCAATCCCTTAGTCGCCTTGACGATATCCACGGGAAGATAAGGGATGGCCCTATTCTAACCAGGGAATCACACCGCGCTAAACTGAGTATTCAATACCTAAGATCCGTAAGTGGGACAAGTCCGCCTTTGTACATAGTTTACAATACAATACACTTTATTGCACAAACAAATACAGTTACACGTTATAAAAGTCACAAATAGTACAATATAGGCGGTCTTATTGCTTTAAGCGATTTCTTCCTTTGGGTAGAAAATATTATGCCAGAGAAATTGTAGGTTAATTCATATTATTATTGTTGTTGTTATGATTTTTGGTACAATAAAGCATTTACATACATATATAAACACACAGAAAGCGAATGTGTGGCGGAGGAGTGCTTCGATTTTTTGTATTGTTTGATTTAGTATGAGACACTTCATACAGAATACCGCCGCGGGAAGCGAGATTTTGTATGAAGAGTACCGCTACCGCCACACCTTCGCCACGCATTCGCCTCCTCTCTGTTTCGGGTATTATTCTGACTTTTCTTGAAAAGGAAACTCTTTAGCTGCTTCTGTTTAATATCAAAATCATTAGAGTACATTTAAATTACCCTCCTTTGTTTGACGCAGTCGAGTAAAAGAGACTCTTATCAATCTACTGGATACGAAACATTTCTTTACCTTTATACTCGTATCAAAAAGACGGCATAATGAAGAAGCCTTCAAATGGAAATCTTTTCTCGTAAAAGCTTTAATTTAAAGGCAGTGAGGTTATTTTCGGAAAAGTATACAATGTAGAAAGAAATACATTATGTTATGAGAATAACCGTATATTTGAATCTAATTGTAAATTAAAGGAGAATGCCCAAAAGTGGGCCTAAGATGCGTCTTCACCATTCATGTAGCAAAAATATTGGTCTGAATTATGAATTCCTTCAAATTTTTTTTAAAGTCAATGGAATAGGGAGTTTAAAAATAACATATAATATAAACGTTGATTGATTTCCGCCGGCCGACCGGCATCTTTTCAACTAGAGTAGTGAAAGCAGAATTAAAATCGATATATAGTTATAATCGATATTTGTCAACAATATTTGATACTACCTTTCAGTTACTAGCGCGATAATCCACCCATCATATTTTTCATTTACTGACTGGAAATACACTATTTGTACTGATTTAAAGTGATACACACGTTCTTAAAAGATATTTATCAAAGTATTGTTACGTAACCGAAATATCGATTATTCAATTTGTTAAATCGATGTAGTTGAACCTCACTATTGATATGCACTATGGTTTCGTACTGTGACGTCATATCCGATATGATTTCAACACTTGTTTTGGTCCGTTTGTTTACATTATATATTTGGGTGACAAAATCTATTTTAACGAGCCTAATGTAGTGTCGAATGCAATATACCGTCGTCGACTAATAACAACACTATGACATCAATATCTGGAGCGGTTAATCGTGGCTATATACCCACGGTTTTGTGAAAACTGCATGCCAACAAAGATTTTATTCCAAGTAAGATTATTGAATTTTCCCACTTAATATTTAAACGATTTTCTTTTTATAATGATCCTGAGTATTTTGCCTGTATTGTGACGACAATTTGATCCAGACGCAAGGTTAAAAGTTCAAGGGCAAACTCCCATACAATTTTGGTCATTCTCCTTTTAATCTGGCCCCAGTCTGTGACAAAAACTAGATTGCTACTTATAATTATGAATTGTTTGTATACCTACAAAAAGTTTAGATTAGCATTTAAAGGCCATTAAAAGTAGGTGCTCTTATTTAGTAGAATTTGTATGGTTTTAGGATTTTTGTGCTATACGCGCATACAAAGTAGTTACTCATACGTCAACACATAAGTGCTTCTCTTTCTAATTTGCTGCGTACTACACGCCGTGCTTTATTATGCGGGCGACGTTATACTGGTGGGGGAGGTGAGTGTCGCTTTTGTACGTAGTAATATTTAGTATTCTCGACACTACTAACTGGAGCTGTTATTTTTCTTTGAAGGTTATAACGATTTAATCTTTCCACGAGTCGTTAGATACGAAGACGCATAATGATCGTTCATTGGTAATTTACTACTTACTTAAGTTTCAACATCTTTTTTTTTCCTATATTTTTAATACGACAAGGTCTCCGCATCGAAGTTGGTTTATTCCCGTTTAACTGATTTATTTTCTGTATTCGTAGTTGCTACCAAGTACCGGTAGGCGCGACGTGGGACACCTCCTTGATAAAGGGATCGCTTACCTATGGCTTACCTGAATAAGGTTACTACATATGATGAGTGGTTAAAATAAAATAAACGAAACTATTTTTTCTTACCAAATTGAGGAAAAAAACTATAAAAGTTAATTTTAAATAATTGAACAATATAAATTGGATTATTGAATAAAATAAATATAACAAAATAAATATAAATATTTAGACAGGTCATCTGGAAGTAATCGCATAAAGCGATAAGAATGTACAAGCTTCTATAAATTGTAATTGTATTTATTTTGTTTGTGCAATTAATTAAATTAGATTATATTGTTTTGAACCTCTCTTTGGTTATAGGCCTTATCGAAGTGATTAACACTTATTGATGATTATGATGATTGGTTATGATTATATTGAAAAGCTTACTTAAGATGGTCTCCTCTAAACTCACGCTCTCTTACTCTTCACCCGTAAGTAAAACCAATAATACCTATCTGAAGTGAACAATTAAAACGGTCAATAATTATTATTTTTATATATTATTCCTGTAATACTGAAACTTGAAAAGGCAACGAAATGACTTGAAACTTTACATACATAATTTATGTTAAAAGTTTCAGCTCTAGTTCAGTAGTTTTACAGTTATTCGTCGGACAGATAAACGGACAAAAACTAACTACATAAGAGTATCCGTTTAGATGTACCCATAATAATTTTCACAGTGGGGCCGAAATTTGACAAATTAGTAATTTGTGTAAAAGTTTTAGTAATGAAACAAATAATCATTATGTTCGTTAGTACAAATGGGAATTAACTGAGCTCGTTAGCAAATGACACAGCAATATAACAAGATTGGATCCTCCTTCGTCTTGTTAGGTACTTCATATATCTATTGAGATGGCTCTACTGACCAAACTAATCGAATACGCTTAGTAAGGTCAGCATCTTTTTCTTTGGATCAAAATAATAATATTTAGTACTATATCTAGAATGGTAACGAAAACAAATAATGAGGTCTATCTCGATACCTCCAAGGTACAATATGCCAACTAGAATTTAGGTCAATTTCTGTTTTTATCTAAATCGAGTCATCATATCTCAAAACCCTAAAGAAGACTAAACTTTTTTTTGTTAAAATTCAATGAGCGTAATAATTAGTACATGATAACTCGATTTTGATAAAAACTGAATTTGACCAAAATTTTTGTTGGCGTAGCGATACCTTGGAGGTATCGATCTGTAGAAGACGAGTTCGCACAAATAGGTACAAAAATCAATTTGTCTAAATATTTACATACAATCACATAACTAAGTCCATTTCTGAAGTATCCAGTTGATTTATAAAATATGGATATTTAATGTGCAATTAGAAATTTAAACATAGGACTAGTTCTCCACGCCAAGTTAATAAATAATTTTGACAATGACATAGATTATATAATTTTATATATTATGGTTATTCATTGTAAGCAGTGTATTTATATAAATACAGATAATCATAATCGTCAGACAAATCTGATTACATATTATATTTTACATCGACAGCTTCAACTTTTCTTGTGATAAGCCTGTTCCAAATTTTCCACAAAGTGTGGTCCGGTAAAGTACGATATAGTAGAGAGGACATACTCGTATAACATCAGACCCCAGTCACTACTATAATAGTAGACTTACCAAAGCTGATGATGAGCTCAAGACAGACGAGGGCGATACTGAAAGTTTTTAGAACTGGCCACTTGTAAACGATGTAATAAAAAAATAAGTTTAAATCTTGAAAATGAAACTCTTTGCCAATATTATTGTGTATGTTTTTCATTTATTTGTCATTTGTTTTACGATTTGGCGGCAAATTGAAAATTGTCTGTGTCACGTAAGCGAATTTAACGCGAGAAAATTTTCGTGCAATGATTGTTCAAAAATCTTTTCAAAAATCAACACATAATGTCTATGTACTCGTTATATTTATTCGAAGTTATAATGTATGTTGGGAGAAATATGTACAGTTTCGGTCGACGTATACGCGGAGGGCACGAACTTCGTAACGAAGGTCGATTAAAGACAGTAACGCGCCGCACTGCACTTGCCACCAAAAACCCCCGCGTCATCGGCCCCACGTACTACGAACACCTGCCCGCAGATCTACGTAACGAGACCAATGACGAAACGTTTAGTCGACGACTGAAAAACCTTTTGTTGGAAAATGAATATTATTCCATAAATGAATTTTCTTCAAAATGAAATTGGTGGGCCCTCTGACGTTTAATTTAATTTGTGATAATTTAATACCAAGTGTATTTTTAAATTTTTATTTTAATATAATACTTACATAGGTAGTATGTTATATACTATGACATTATTTTGACTTGTTGACATTGTAATTTATATTTTGTACATTATTTTATTTTATGACGATCCCTATTACCATATTAGAATGTAAAATTGAATTTTTAAGATGTAAAAGTGAAATAAATAAATCTAATCTAATCTAATCTATGACTTTCGATGTTATTTAAGTCAACAAGAATGTTATGATAGACTTCGATTGGCCTTTCACGAAGAAGCCCCATCTCGTGCCACTGTTTAAAACTGGTTTAATGAGTTTAAATGTGGTGGTTTTAATGTCACCGATGATCTGCGTGAGGGACGGCCTTCTACGGCGACGACTGATGATAACATCAGTGTTGTGCGGCGTATGATAGAGACTGACAAGTCGCCTATCATCAGATTCGGACAAGCCTAGGAATCGATATAAGTCAAGTGTCGCCCACGTATATAGCACCTCGTGGGGGGTAAGTGTCACGAGGTGTTATCTAATAATAATAATAATAATTTATTTCGTTTTTCATAACAATTCTTACAACTCATAATACAATTAGTACATAAAGTATTTCAGAAACTATCAGATACATCTAGACCTCACACTAGGGTACCCTGTGTTGTGCGGCTAGACTCTTTGCATTTGATTTAGCAATGTGTGTGTGTGGATCAATGGGTGTGTATGTTTGGTTGAGTGTGGATATGGGGAGGTGTGTTTGTCTGTGGATTTGTGTGTGTGTGTGTGTGGGGGGGGTGTATTTATATATATGTAATATTATATAATACAGTATTATGTACTACATATCATATTTATATCATGGTCATGGTGCAAGTATTTGTTTAGACATCCGTTGCCATTATATTTTCAGTGATAACATAGTCCAAAGTAAAGAGCCAAGTGAACAAAACTTTCTTGCATTTTGATTTAATTAGGTTTATTATATTAAGCATATCATTTGCTTTGTTATAAAGAAATGGACCCAAAAAGCTGTAGAACCTTTGCGCAAAACTTGTGCGAGCTGTACGTGATATCCATCTCATACGTCGTGCAGCGGGATCTTTAACTATTGTTTTAGCAGTTTTATGAAACCTTAGGATTGCTGAGGAGATGTAGAGTTGTCTTACTCGTAGAAATTTGCAATCCTGATATAGAAGATCAGTGGAATATCGGTACGGTTTTCTATAAGCTACTTTAAGTACTGCTCTTTGGGCACGCTCAATTTTAATCATAGAGGTTTTATGTGCAGCGCCCCATGTAACCAGTCCGTAGAGTATAATTGATTGGCAGAGAGCAATATATGTCATATTCAATGTATCAGCGTCTGCTACGTGACCAAGTTGCTTGAATATGTGCATAAGTTTCCTTACACGACTACACAGAGTCTCTATTTGTTTGTCCCACGTTAAACGCTCATCAATCATGACTCCCAGATACCTGACACTTGCTACTTCCTCGAGCTCAGCACACGAGCATTGGCGGGCATCCAGTTCAGTACACGTGTGAAGTTTGGTATGTATGGTATCTAAGGATGTCTTTTTAAAAATATATCTTTTAAATTCCTCGCTGAACGACTTGAGGTCGTCAACGAGCTCATCATCAGCCGAAATAAATCTACTGCTGACAAAAGTCTCCCCAATAGCATACTATTTTTGGTGGGCTGTCCATTGGGGGATGTTCCATAATCACCACGCTTGGCAGGCGGATTCGTGATCGCAGTAATGATCTGTAACGTTGCTGTTTGTTTCTGGTGCATCCCTGAGTCGCCTTGATGACAATTATTGGAAGATTAAGTGTGGTATTCTAAGCCAAACGGTTATTATATATTATCAGAATAAATTATTTGAGAGAGACAATTTATTTTTTAAAAAGAAAAAAAAACAAACGAACTGAGTGAATTATTTCGCTTTGCCTATTGACACAGCCTATCAATACATCGTGAAGATTGAGACAATAACTATATTTGCGAAACAAGACAGTATTAATTACTGTTACTTATATATAAAACTTAAAATAATAGAGTTAGGTAGGTATTAGACACTGTTAGCTAAAGGTGAATAAAGATGATTCATAGCTATGCCTAGCGAGTCCTTAAGAACATCAAGGCAAATTCTTGTTAAGTCTTTCATATGAAACGAATATTTTTAATAATGCATTATATAAACAAATGAAACAAAAGTAAAGTAATTTATCAAGGCATACAATAATTTATTGTAATCGGCTACGCGCAATAATTAACTCAAACAAGCCTTGGAAGAGTCATTGTATCAATTTTGTATGATTGTATGCCGAACAATTTGTATGAGCATTGTATGTGTGTTAAGTAAACGTAGCTGCTGTTGAAATCAGGAAATATATTATTTTTATAAGCAGTTCGTCTTTACACAAGTGCAAATTAAATAGCGTATAAATAAATATGTACTTATAGCAAATGCTGCCGGCTGTTTCAGTTCACCTATACATATAAAATACATACCTATGTATATTGTTGCAATAAAAATCCTTTCATTTCATTGTTGACTAGCACTACCCGTGACTTCGTACGCGCAGACCACTGACACTTCTCTCCCCTTTTCCTTTCTTCTTTCTAAACGACTATAACTACAATTTTATAACTCCCTACCTCCAAAATGTAGTAAATTCTTGGTCTTTTTCTGTCTTTCAGTCCCTTAGGCATCTTTTTGAACAATCAAATACCTCTATCACAATGTTATTTACTGTGTTCTGTTACTTCCTTTATTAGACAATTTTTATTGCAAATATTTCCAATGTACAGACACGTAGTTTACGTTTTTATATACTAGATTGCACACATAACGTATAAAAATGGCACATTAGAGATAAAGGTGGACTTATCTCTGTGAGAGATTGCTTCGAACCAACCTTCACTGTGGGAACAACTAAATAATAAACTAACGACCAAAATAAAATATGCATGGATATAAACATATATAATTTGCCTCCCCAACCCGTCTGGCCAGCGCGGGGAGTGTAGGCCAAATCCTCCGTCTGTCTCCGGCAGATGAGAGAGGGTCGTGCTCCTGCAGTGGAGACAAAAATAACCTGATGATGAAACATATATAATGTGCTAAAATAAATATATTTTAGAAATGGTTAAGAGTCGGAATAGTATATAGAGTCATTAGAACGTTTGGGTAATTATTCTTAGTCTAATTTGTAACCCTTCAAAGATATATTAATCTAAATTGCTCATCGTATTATAGGAGAATTCGACCCCTGTAACTACAAGCGTCTGACGACATCAGTTAAATATCCTGTGTGAGATTGATGACGTAGCGTTACTTTCATGTTTTACGACACTGTCTTAAACGGAAATTACGTCGTAGGTGTTCGTCCCAGGGGAATGTTGTGATTTTGGCTAGTACACTCAGAAAGAATAGAATAGAATAGGTCATTTATTCATAGCTACGACACACACATACATGAGAAATAAACAGAACATAAATTAATAAATTACAATTTAAAAATAATCAAGGTACCTATGTGTCGCAGCAATAAAATGGCGCTGACTCAGCATAATGCTGCAGCACGCTACGCGAACTCCAGCGCTGGTATTCTGTCAGCACCAGGACAAGTGACTTCACAGATTTATTTTTTAAATTGTGCTTAGAGGGCTGTCAATGTATTGGTGTTCATAATAATATTAAATATATATAATTTAAGTTTGTAAATTAGTAGAAATAAGGGCATTGTGTATAGCTGAATTAATAAGAATTAAATGTACTGACATATACATATAATGTTGAAAGTGCACAGGCAAAAGTTGTGGTCAACTAAATGGCATGTTGCTGTATGTTAGATAAGTTAAACATTTTTATGATTTTTATGATCGTTTAAAACAAGATCGTGACCAAGTTGAGTTAGTGCAAGGGAACAAGATCTTGGTGCGCTCTTATGGAGTTAAGAGACTGTTCACGGCTAAGAGATCTTGTTAATTTGTTTTTTTTTGTATGGAAACAAAAAGTTTGTACGTCTATTATTTTAGTTTCTTATTTATACTTAAATACACGTAACTTTGAAACATCCTTAAGTGATTTTAGGATCACTTAAGATCTCTAGATCAAGAGTTACTTAGTCTTTGTATTCTTTTTTCGATTTGTACCAATTTTATAAATTTTATTTGCGCAGTATTGTTGTTACTCGTGGACAACAATAGTTTTCTTTGGCAGCTCAAAATTTCCACCAGCATACTGCCGAAATATGCTGACATAAGCTATAAAATAGGTTTATGTGGAGGGTGTTAGTGCACCTCACACTAAAAAGTATGCATACTTCACCAGTGGGTTGGGTTACACGGAAATTTGGAAGTAACCAACCGTAAATGTTGCCAACCTTTAGTATGTCGGAAATTCTAGTTTCAATAATTTACTACTAATAATATATCGAAACTGAGACTCTAGTACTTGCAACATAGTGTTCATTCCATAAAAATAGTTGAGGATTTTCGATTTCCGAATTGGTTGCTTAATACTCTACACGAGAATGGCATCCTTTTGTAAAAATATTATTTATTGCACGCACCAAAATTATAAAAATGAAATATTACAATAAAAATAGAAAATGTCTACAAAATGGACTTATTTTTCAGTTCCTATACCTACCTATTGTTTGCATGCATTTTACTCCCAAAAGGGATAGATTAGACAGTTTCTTTCTCAACTGTACTCACCAGTCGTAAACTTTGACCAAACCTAAAACTGTCGACGATATTTCTAAGGAATGAAAATGGTATAACTGAAAACTTTATGTTTCCGGTGGTTGGTGGGCATTGGATACAACGATCGATACCTAATTGTTTAAACTAAGGGTTAACTATTTAATATCGGGTATCTGAAAGAAACCTGATAGGTCTCTTTTTGTATTTTTTTTTACATACATACTTAATGTGTTTTCCCCCGTATAGTTATCTAATTTACTCACAAATAAATATATAGTGTAATAATAAAATCTATATACCTAATTTATTAGTTATTAATTGTGACTAAATTTTTTTTTTCAATCATTCATTCATTCAAAACATATGCAGCTTTTATCATCATTAGCCTGATATTGGTAACAATAGGTAGGCAACCATTTTGCTTAAGGCGGTTGGCAGGGCCTGGATGAGAAAGACCGAGGATCAGGTTCAGTGGCTCGCCTTGGGAGAGGCCTATGCACAATAAACGGGTACTTCTCATTGACACTCAATTTTTATGGTCACACAGTTATATTTCCTAAACAGTATAAGTTAAAAACATAACTTGTGGATTGGTGGATAAAAAATCTATTTTTTCACAAAATAAATAAAACTTGCCGTAATTGAAGCAAAAATAATATAAATAATTAACACGAACGATCAAAAACGGGGCCATTTTTCGTATTCTCATCGTGTCACACTTCCCGTTGCAGTAAAACATTTGGTTACTGCTTTACCAAATTTCAGTGTATTTGTATGTTATATATACCAAAGTCATCGTAATTAAATACACTTTACATACGTTGGTGTAAAAAAAAACTTTTCGTCATTATTTTGAATTGGAAACACAATATGTGTCGGTCACACGATTTTAGGTACTTAAAATTTGAGTAGTAATAAAGGCTTGTTGTTGAATACAACAGCAGCAACTAATCACAGAGTTCGATTCGGTCATCGTCAGTCGTGTTCCTGCTTCGCAGAAGTGGGACGAGCGACTCATCGTTCCGTGAGTAAAAAATATTGGTAAGTTTATATTTATTCGTAGGTCACTTGCGTGGACAACACATTTGTGCATTGTATTTTGGTAATGGAAATTAAAGTTAGCTCATCGAAACTCCAAAATGTTCGAGATATTTATGTAGTATTTGATTTAAAACAATACACCTAAACTTTGCAGGAATTTATACAAAAGTGATATTTTCGTCACCTTTGTGGCATCACCTTCGTGGCGTTTTACCCACGAAGGTGAATTTTTGCCACGAAAGTGATTTTTTGCATTGTTTTATTTCGAAATATAGCGACTGGTGTATACGTATTTACAAAATCAACTAGTTTGATGTGGTAAATAGTGTTTTGAATACATAAGTAAGTATATTTACATGATAAATTAACAACTACACCATTAATAGATAACTAATTAAACATGAAGTATGGGTAGGTACTAATTATAGTAAGTAAGTAAGTAAGTATATTAATGTTGTTTTTAGGGTTTCGAACCAAGATGGTAAAAATGAACCCTCAACACCAACGTAGCTTCTGGTCTGATGATGATCCAGATTCGAGTTACAATATATTTGATTTACGCAAAAACTAACGTTATGATATTTTCTTTTATTGTTCGAAGATGTTACCATCTTCTTGTAATGAGATTTTTTTTTTTAAAGAATAACGATTTGTTTTTGAAAAGGAAAAGTGCTGCCTAACAACGTGTAACGTTTCGTTTTTATTTTTTGAGAGATTTAGCCTTTCTAAAGTTCAGACTAAAAGTAGTACATAATCTAAGTTCTAAAGACTTATTTGATTCATCATTAGGAAATAGTTTATATTACAACCATTAAGTTTTTGATTATTTTTTATCACCGGAGACTGATTATTTGTGAATGTCATTAAAGTATACTCAAATTATGCACAATTGTTATAAGTTTAGATACATTAGGTATGTTATTATGTTATCACATGTATAAAGAGGGTATTTTAGAGTAAAACTATCCTCCGAAATATAAGTACCTGATTAATAAAACCACAGTAAAGTTTCTATTTTTTTTTGCTACGTTAATAATGTTCTATAATAAGAACTTTTCACTAAAATTATGTAGTTTTAATTGACATAGCATATCAGTAATAATATGAACCTATTTCGTAGGATGACCGAACTGGTAACTCTCTCTGCGCTTGATTGAATATCATGTATTTGCCTGTTTAATTATGAAAATAAGATTAAGTTGTTATTTCATGAACATTTAGTCTCATAACCAGTAGTCAATTCTGAGAAAATAATGGCTGTAAAGTTACTGAGTCACTTTCGTGGATCATCGCGTCACTTTCGTGGCATCTAGAACTTCAAAACATTATTACTTCCAACCGAGACTCACGATTTGATTAATTTACTTATAAATTTACTCGTATTATCAAGCGCTATTAGATTTTTTATAAAAATAGTTTATACAAGCAAAAAATAGAATTTACCACGAAGGTGACGATGAGAATCGTGGCGATGAGAATTAGCCAAACACGGAATAATCTCTATGTACACAGAACTGACTGCTGTAAATTTTTTATGCGCTTACATATTTGCGTCATTTGGGCGCTGAAAGATAAGACTATTAGTAACGAGTGTCCCTGGAACTTAATATTTAGGCGTTGAAAGCTTTAGAACTAGTAACGAGTGTCCCTTGAACTAAGCTTCAGATAGTGAAATAGAAAGGTAATCGACTTGTAAATTCCAACGTTCAGATTACTGCACTATTGTTTTCATTGTTATGTTTTGATTTACTACAGGTGTTTTTTAACATACACCAGTATGTACTACATATATATTTTTTTTAATAACAATAATATATATAAGCAAACAATGTCATTATTAAAAAAATATAGAGCAGCATAATTATAAGTTTTTATTTCATATTCAAAGTATGTAAAAGTAAATAAAAAATAAAACAGAATTAATGCAGAACATTGTATTTAGTTATCATATTGTAGGACGTCGAAAAGTTGATGGTTCTTCAATTAGTTCTTGATTCGTTATTTGCCAGTTTCATTCTGCGACTGTATCGATTAAAATTCTGTTAATTATGCGTCGCATAAGACGATCTCCCACTGGAATAAAACACAAATGTATTAACGTATAATTTTTTTTCAATTTTTTATCTGTTTTTTTCTTTTTTATTTCTTTTCATAGTAACTAATGTACTTTTTTATTATTAATATAATACCACAAATAAATTTAATGTATAAACGTTTATTTGTACTGTGTTTAATCTGGTCACTCAGACCAAATTAGCAACTCGCTAATCATCAGAAATCAGTTAATTACCTTCATGCGAATAAGAAGAATATGATTGTGTGTTATTCTTAGATTTGAGTCGATAATACACTTATTTTATATTAAGTAATATTACATACAAATTTCCATAATACCAACGTATATTATGACGACCTCCGTGGCGGAACGGGTAGCTCGGACTGCCACGCCGGAGGTTGCGGGTTCGAATCCCGCTAGGGGCAAATGTTCGTATGATGAATATGAATGTTTGTACCCAAGTCTTGGATGTTTATATATTTATTTAACTATGTGTATCGTTTATCTAGTATCCATACCACAGGCTCTGCCTAGTTTGGGACTGGATAATTGGTGTGAATGTGTGTGATATTTAAATTTAATTAAATATATATGTATATGCTTTCAGTTTTGCATCAATTGTATAACAAAAATTAGAACACGCAAGCAAGAATAAAGTTGGTGAATTCATTAACCAAGCTGATAATTATGTTGGTAAAGAAATCACTCGAACTGCTTACCTTGCCGGTTTTTTCGTTTTGTATAACTTGAGCCTTGAAAGAAGCTAAAGCATTGGATGCAGCAGATGAAGATGCTGCGCTGGAACTAGAGGTTCCAGACGAAGCAGCGGCAGATGAGGATGCAGCCGATGCAGAGTTATCACCGTGTGAGCCATATCTAGAACTCAGAAGGACAGATATTGCCTCTGCAACAGCATCCGCGTAAGAATTCGAATTTGATGAACTGGATGCAGCTGATGCAGCGCTAGAACTAGAACCTGATCCGGATTCGGAAGCAGCGGCGGCAGCAGCGGCAGATGATGTTTCAGATGATCCTCCAGAGTAACCAGATTCAGCATTGGCTTCAGATTCAGAGTAAGCATTAGCTTCTTCCAAGAATTCTCTGAACCATCCATGATCATAATTATCAGCAGAACTAGCCGCAGCTGCTGAACTAGCCGATGATTCTGAACCATTCTCAGATGCTGAACTAGCCGCAGCTGCTGAACTAGCCGAAGATCCTGAACCATCGCCAGATGCTGAACTAGCCGCAGCTGCTGCCGCAGCTGAGTTGGCCTCGTCCCCTGAATTTCCTCCACAATATGACTCATACGAATTTCCAGAACCAGCAGCAGCAGCAGCAGCCGCAGCAGCGGCAGCAGAAGAAGCACTGGCAGCAGACGATGAAGATGAAGAACTAGAAGCTGCAGATGCGGCGGCAGCGGCAGCTGCAGATGATTGAGAGATCGAACATATTGGACCTACAGATGATAAAACAGCGGCTACCGCTGCTGCAACGGCACTTGCAATGATTTCTGCATTAGCGGCGGCAGAAGATGTTGCAAAAGCACCGGACGAAGATGTAGCCACAGCTGTACTTTCCGCATGCGCTCCTCTATAATGCGGATATACCACTGGTCCCGGCCCATGGTGATATACTGGACGCTCTTCGTGGTAAGCTACTACTGGTTCCACTTCATGAAATACTGGACGTTGTTCATGGTATACTACTGGTTCCACTTCATGAAATACTGGACGTTGTTCATGGTATACTACTGGTTCCACTTCACGATATACTGGGCGTTGTTCGTGGGCTACAGCCACAGCGGCAGCATGCGCTTGAACGTTATGATGGTGTTGGGGAGCAACAAATTCCTCACGGATGGGTTCTTCATGATGAAATCCTGAAAATTTATACAATATATTACATTTATAATTAATATACATTTACTTGGTAAATTATGGCTCGCCCTCCATCGTTCTAAATGACTCTCTATCATAGATTAGATAATACTTAACTACTGCGCTTTATCCAATACATTGAAAATATATATTTAAAACTGCTAAAAACATAACAATTCTTACATAAACATTATGGGTATTGATTATCTGCAAATAGGAAAACAGGTCTTGGCTCCAAGATTCGTTTTTCCGTACTAAGATCATATTGTAATTAAAAACTAAAACAGTGGTTTGGAATAAATATAAAATTAAGTTCAATGGCTCAACCGGTATCAATATGTCAGAAGTGTAATAAAATACTTTGCTACAGTAAATTTACCTTGGCCGTATGTTGGATGGACGAAGTTTGCCTCATGTTGTGCAGCAAAATGTTCAACAGCTGGTCTTTCAAAATGTTCTGCCACAGGATGGACAGGAACCGAGGGTCTACGTAGTTCCTCTTGTTCGTAGTTAACATGACGAGCTTCACCATAATTTTGTACTCCATTAAAGTGATGCGAGTTTCCAATCAAAGGTTCGCGGTTTTGCAAATGGTGTTGCGAGTGAACTAATTGTTCCCGGTTTTCTACATTGTATGCATTGTTTTCGTGATTCTGCAAATGGTGTTGAGAGTTGACTAAATGTTCGCGGTTCTCTAAGTTAAATGCAGAGTTTCCGTGATTCTGCAAATTGTGTTGAGAGTTGACTAAATGTTCGCGGTTTTCCAAATTGTCATGGTTCTGGATTTGGTGATGTGAGTTTTCGTGTTTTTGGAAGTTGTTTTCCGTATTCAAATGCTGGAATTCGGTTTTATGTTCATTTCTCGGCAGCTGGTGCGCCAGATGGTCGTTATTCTTTAATTCATTATTATGATGTACAGGTTTTTCTTCTTCACATGGTGGTGTCTGATGGAAGGGAATCGAAGCTGTAACAAAAGGATTATGTCATACACCCACTCTATTTACATAATGTTTGAAAACTTCTTCCTTTCCCACGAATTTTTGTAGCCAGTTTTAGACATAATATCGATGGGTCCGGCCGGTAAACCACTTCAATAAGACACAATCTTAAATATCTATTACCATACCATATATATGCATACTAAAAACATACGAAAACTACACAAATGTTTATGAGAGTAAAAAACTTTAAAGTTAATTGTCTCAGAACACTGTTTTTTTAGTTGTTCTCCTATTTCACTGACCCATAGATATATCTATAGAAAAACATTAACGATGAGTGAAAATATACATAAATCTGGTTTTTTTCCTGTACCCGATTATTTTTGTTACATTATTTAAAAAAAGAGGCAGAGACCCGACTAAAGTGCAACAATCGGATGTATGTAGATGATAACTTGTCAGGCTTTCATGTTTTATTTCCGTAAAATAATACGTAGTCAATGGGCCCGATTCTGAAGGCACACATAAAAAATTTGACAGCGCTAAAATTGGTTTTGTCTTTATCTTCATAACCATATCAGATAGTGTGACAAGGATAGCAACAGTTTTAGTGCTGTCAAATTTTTACATTGTGCCTTCAGAATCGAGCCCGTATACAAAAAAATAATAATAAGGGTATTTTGTGACGGCGCCAAAAATTTATATTATGGTACCGAAATCGATAAGAGTAATTGTAATTTATAAATTGTGTTTTACATGTTTTTGCTTATGCTCATAAATTGCACGCCTAACAGGCAGAACCATGAAGTTCCAGTTAGCTTTAAGATCCTTTATAATTACTGATGGTTATGCAATAAATAAATTTTGAATTTTGTGATAATGTTCAGACTTACCAACAAGCTTCATAGAAAAAGCGAAAACCAAGAAAGGTATTATTCTCGCCATTGCTGCTCTCAACACTAAAAATTTATTTCTGATACTCGGTATAAAAAGTCACCTGCAGTGCAAACAAAACCATATAAAAATTTACTGAATTAAAGCTGTTTATACATATTTCCATTGTATGATTGGTTTCTTTATTTCATTATCAATATACGATATTGCAATTTATTGCAAAACAAACATCTTTTGAAAATATGATAGGTATTACGTCAAGACAATAATGGATAGTGTATGATTTGCGTAAAATTAATATTTTACTGTTGTTATTCTCCATAAATTTAAATAATTAATGGGTAGTTTTAAACCAAAAGGATGTTTGAGTAAAGAAACACGCGCCTTTTTCGTTATTCTTGAATCTACAAACCGGTAGTTTACGATTCTGATATTTTATTGGGTTTGGAAATACGTAGGTTACAACTGGGAAACAATGGGCCTGCACAAGATTGATTCCTCGGCGTGTTTTTCGTCTATTGAGGACTATGCATGAAATTTCTTTGAAAGATATGATCTATAATGATGAACAGTTGTAATATAAATAATCGTAAGAGGCATAAGAGTTTTAGGGGGTGGAGTTTATGCATCGGAAGGCGCTGCGTGCTCGTGGGCCGTTTTCGCTATCAGTAGGGACCGCTGACCTGAAATACGTAGTCGGATGTAAGGCGAACTTCCTGGTGTGGTGATCCGGGATTCTATAGTGGGCAATCCATAAATGCATAAGAGGAGTTAAGTGGCTTTCTAGGGTTAATTTCATTTGGAAACTATGGATGCGCTCAATATGAAAGGACAATGCCTAAAACCGGGCTAAAGATGCGTCTTCATCATTCATGTACAAATATATTATCCTAAATTATAAATCCATTCAATTTTTTTAAAAGCCAGAGGAATAGGTCGTTTAAAAATAACATATACTAATTATGACGTTGATTGATTTCCGCTGGGTGACAGGTAACTTTTCAACTAGAGTAGTGAAAGCAGTATTAAAATCGATATATATTTATAATCGATATTTGTAAAAAAAATGCCTTTCAGTTACTAACACGATAATCCACCCACCATGTTTTTTATTAACTGACTGTAAGCACGGTATTTTTTACTGATTTAAAGTGATACACACGTATGTGATACAAAGATTTTTATGAAAATATTATTACGTAACCGAAATATCTGATAAATCAGTGTAGTAGAACCTCACTATCGATCTACACTATGGTTCATACTGTTACGTCATGTGAAATGTCATGTCAACATCCAGTTTTGTCCCCGTTTGTTTACATTGTGTTTTTAGGTAAAAAATTCTATTTAAACATAGTGTCGAACGCAATACGCCATCGTCAACTTAAAACCACACTATGACGTCAAGATCTGGAGCAGTTAATCGTCTGTGTGCTAACTAAGATTTCATTCTAAGTAAGATTATTCAAATTTACCACCAAATAGTAAAACGATTTTTTTATAATAATCCTTAGTATATTTCCTGTCTTTTGGCGACAATTTGGTCCAGCCCAACTCCCATACAATTTTGGGCATTATGCTTTCTAAACCCATTTGTAGTGTTGTATATGTTAGTAGCCTTTTCATTCTATAGATGTGCAAAGTGTTTTTAATTTTGTAATACTTATCTATCATCAAACTGAAATTGTAGATCTTTGCAATTAGTTACGTTGTTGCAGATAATAAAGATAATATTCAGTGAAAGGCTAAAAGCATATATAAGACATATATTTCGTGGTTTAACAGTAATTAAAATTACATGATAGATTATAATTCCATGGGCTATCACAGTTCACAACGCTATCCCAATGTGGGTTTGGTGGACTTCATATGCTTCTTTTACATATGCCCGTTTCCTCAATATGTTATAGATAATCAACTGTACTTAAGTGTCGAAAAACTCTTTGATACTGGCCTGTAATTGACATTTCGATCGATTGAGTGAGACAAGCGCACTAACAACTACTGTATTATATTTTTTATTCCCCTGGGAGCTAACAATATAGGTATTATTAAGTACTCTATGATATAGGTATCAGTCGTTCTAGTCTTGTTAGTTGGGTTCAGGTCTCGGACCCATTTTCGATCATTAGGTATCATTTTTGTTCTAATCGCGGATTGCTTCGAACGTATTTTGTTTATGTAGACCTATTTTGCCCAAAAGATAATCTGCTTTACATAATTTTGCCTTATTCACTTTTTTGCTCTGTAGGTACATATTACATACAGACACACCCAGGCACGTACACAGTAAAAAAAAGGCAATGATCGAAAATGATTTCGAGACACCCATTCAACAAATCTATTTAAATACTTGAAGTACAAGTTACGGTGTTTAAATGATCAAAAGTACGTACTTACTT
This sequence comes from Esperia sulphurella, assembly GCA_947086405.1. Classification (NCBI taxonomy): domain Eukaryota; kingdom Metazoa; phylum Arthropoda; class Insecta; order Lepidoptera; family Oecophoridae; genus Esperia; species Esperia sulphurella. Next base: position 12,811,827 of record OX352264.1, read on the forward strand.
CTGTACCTACTTACTTATACCATGTATTTATCTTATTTAATTACACACTTTAATATAATAATATGTGGGGACATCTCACATACGACTATCTGATCCCAAACTACGCAGAGCCTTCACTATGGTAGTGCATGTAATATTCTATTGTAGACTGCACCTACTTGCGAAGCTCGGGGTCGCGGGATCGAATCCTGCCCAGGGCACACGTTTGTGTTTGTCTTGTGTCTAGATGTAATGTCTCTATTTGTATGTATCTACGACTTTCTTGCGATACTCGAGCACTTGGCCTCCATACTCACGCCACTTTACACCAAGTCTTTTACCGTGCAAGCAGCAAGGCTCTAGAACCAACTCCCTATTCACGTTCGAAAGTCCCCCTCCCTGATATCATTGAAGAACAACCTAAAAATACTATGGGTTCAACACCGACGCCGTCAGTTCTGCTGTTCTGCTACAGATATGACCCGCCTACCACCGCTTCAGATTGCTAATCCTTTGGGCTATTTCGGTGACCTTAATTCTTTGTCAAATCTTGTCATTGCTGATCATATCCTTCAAAAGAAACCCAGAGCATAGCCCTCCCCATAGCTCGCTGAGCGACTATAAACTTATGGACCACGCCCACTATCGGTGTCCACATTCGCCCAAATCCCTAGTGCATGATACAAATACTTATGTATTGAATAAATTTAATTATCAAAGAACTGGTGCCTAAAGTGTTTCTATATGTGACATCTAGTTAAACGGCGGACGTATTACGTTGTATAGCGCCATCTACTCTTGTGGCATAGAACTAGGTGAATAATATTTCGAATGCTCTGCAAATTTTCATATCGCTTCATATGAAAAATTTAAGATGTCGCGTTGCAATGAATTCGGAATACAGACAACTTTCATCTTTAATATGTCTCTTAAAAATACAATTGAATTGAAACTGCGTAGTAAACTACGGCTCACGTTTACCGGTAAAATATTTGATTGACAGATTTCCCTTTTTTTTATAGCAAAATGTCTAAAATTAATGTCTAAGTTCTAAACATACTAAAATGTAATACGTATCATCAAAGATGTAGAATGCTTAAAAAAAAAAATTCAGTCTAAAACGCAATACCTCTAGTTATCAGAATGTCTACCTATACCTTTTGAACAAGTGTTCATGTAACATTTGTCCTATTTCAACTTTTTTCGACCAGGTAAACTACTAAGTTTCTTTAAATTTTTAAACTATCATAACTTTCTTAGTTTATTCGCTTTCCTCTTTTTTTTTCTATTTTTAGATCTGTTTTACTTTGTTATTAGCCTTATTATATTGTGATGTTTGTTTTCTATCAAAGTTTTTGAGCTGTTATGTAATGTGTGAATAAATAAAATAAGTAATTAAATAAAAATAAAATAAGTAATTATACCTTTTAATATATGGGCATTTTTCGCCCAGCATTGTACATTTTAGACTAAGTACAGATTATATTTCATTCCAGATTAATAGTCCTATGAAAACAAACGCATTTGCGTCTCGAAAACAAAATACACAATAGATGGTGTTCCTAAGTGGACTGCAAAGTTTACATGGTAATACAAACCTGTTTTTGCTGCTGGTGACCCTTTCATGTATATGTTACCGAGACGTAAATAGCGTTGGTTTTCATAGGACTATGAATCTGGAATGAAATATAGACATGTTGCAATTTAGGTATACTAATTTTGTGTTTAAACGGGTTTTCTATAATGACGTCCTGCAAATTAGGCAAACTGATCGAGATTGATAATTTCTATGGTTTTCTTAGATTGCTATTGTAATGTACATAGATTGTAGCTTGTGCTAAGAAAGGCAGCCTTACTGTACTGTCTATCACACGTTCGTGTCGGAGTGTAAAAATGTAAGAGTTCAAAAATATGCTGAATACCTTTGAGAAATTGATAACGGTAATGGAATTTCGTTCATGGTCGCATGTTGATCTAGTACCGATCTAGAAGTATTTCTAGAGGTATTTGTATGCGACATTAACTGGTTTTGTTTTCATATTGTGTTTACGGAACCATGCATTTGCTCTCTCATTGTGGAATTTAAAATGTAAATTAGGTAGTTTGTAGATGACAACTGACCTACTTTACAGATAGACGTAAACAGGTGTATAATGAAATGGGCCAGCTGGATTAAAGTGTTCTTTTTTATGTCGTAAGCACAACAAAATCATGACATATTTAGGAGGCAAAATAAATAAATAATAATGAAAGAAAGTTTAATAAAAACAGTCAAATGGCCTCGTTTACAAACAACCATTGACACCTCGTCATTATCATATCAGCCCTTAGACATCTACTGCTGGACATGATATGCCTTTCCAAATTAACGCCACCTTTTTCGGACCACCACATCAGGTAATTTATTTAAATTAGTGTTACTTGAACTTGAATCTATTAACAGTTTTGATTCATCTAAACAGTTAGGAATTTTGTACACCAACCATACATAAATTTTTACAATATGCTAATAGGTGTTTGGTTCTTTCTGCAATTTTTTTGTACAATACTAGTAATAGTACAGAATTATTTAGTAGGAACGATTTCATGTTCCATGTAATTATAGAGTACCTACTCTATCTTTCTATTTTCTCTGCTTTATACAAAAACCCTTATAGGGTATCTGTTTTGACTGATGCCTATAAATAGCATAATCCTTCGGTTTTCAGTCGGAGATTAAAAATAACAGGAACAAAAATATAAAACATTCTAACGAAAAAAATACAAAAGGCATTTATTAATTATATTCAAAATGATTATATTTTGTTTTATTGATTATTGTAGACTGAATATTCGAATTTTATCAACCAAGCCGTTAATATAATTGATATCTTCTAATTTTTCCATTGTCTTCGCCATCGGGTTCGATAATTCTGATTGGTTTAATCATTTTATTTTCTTTCTCTGAAAAATAATATATTCGATTACACAGAAAAATAGAAGATATTCTACTATAGCTGTATATTCCATTATTCACAGATTATTTTGAGACACATTCATGTTTAACATATTAACGTCCATTATTGCACATTGGTCTTCCAAGTTCGCTTTATGGGCCTTAGCTAATTTTAATGGTTATACTGAAATTGTTATCTGTTAGCTTATTTCAGCTCCTTATCAAGGTTCACTGCATGTAGTGCATTGTCATCGAGAGCATTTAATGCTTTTGTGTCCTCTTTAACCTCTCGAAATATATATAGTGTTAAAACCAAAAATACTTTACCATCTCTACTATCACATTTAGTTGGAGTGAACTCCTTAACGGTAACACCACTTGTGCTAGCCTGTTCCTCATCATTTTTATTATTTTCAGTTGATTGAGATGGCATGTAGTAAAAATATATCGTATCGACTGATTTCTCTCCAAAAAGATCTTCCCAAAACTGGGACTCTGTTGTTTTCAACCGCAATGATTTATAACTTGTCGTTTCTTCTGATGATTCTAAAACAAAGTTACTACACAATATTATTACGAAATATAACATAGTTAAATAATGATAACAGTGCTCTATAAACTGATGCCACAGAATCCACAACGACAAATAAAGCCAGACTACATGCATGAATAAGCTTCTAAAATATATTGTCGAAACAAGTGAGACCTACATAGAAAATTTATCCGAAAACGAAATAATCCAAAAATCATCTCCCAGGTGAGATAATTCGAAACAAAGTGTAAGAATATCCATGCAAGATTCTTGTAGGCTAATGGGTCATGTTATATTAATAAAAACATTTTTAATACAAGTATTTAATGTTGAGATTAGATTTGAGAAAGTTTCCAATGCAAAGTTAAAATGTATAAAAAAGATCGGATTAAATATTAAATTGACGCAACTAAAAACTCATTCAGTTGCTACAAAATTCTCTCATAAATCACTATCGAATATTTATATGTTCCAGAAATTAGTTAAGAGATTGTCACCCTGGGAGAAAATTAAGCACCATTTGAATTAGTTAGCTCTTCAAGTTCTTCATTATTATTAGTTGTTTGAGATGGAACATGGTAAAAGTAAATCAAGCAGATCGGATCCGTTGCGATATTATCCCAAAGTTCTGACTCTGAAGTTTTAAACCAATTTACTCGCTTACTTGAAGTATTTTCATTTGATGAATCTGAAAGGAAATCTATTTTAATCAAACTGGTAAATATTGTGCTAAACTAATCTAATTTACTTGAACATGAATATGACACCTGAAATACAGTTTACCTAGTTTGGGAGTCTGGGCTTCATAAATAATGTATCACTTAAATCGAATAAAGTTCCGTAAAATGGGGTGAATAGGCACAAAATCAAACTTTAGACTCAAATTTATCGATGTTATAGTACGAATTTAACATTGATAACCCTTTGCGAGTTGGTCCGGCCGCTCATACTTTACGAATATACCCAAAATACCCGAAAAAATCATCGAAAACCCAATGATTTTGGCCAAAATATGCGCTATCCCTATTCATGCTTGAAGTGGGGTGACTTGGGACGGTAAAGGGGTAAATAGGGAAAAAGTCGTAGGGTTGTCAAATCTTTATCTATAAATAAAGCCATATCTGAAATAGGTTCCTTAGTGTACAAAGTTATTTCTTAGTGCTAATTCCAAAATGATGTTTTAAAATAAAAAAAATGTTTGGTAATATTTCTTTAATAAGTATTATTATTACAAATCAGAAAAGTTATATAATCGTATTGTTTGAGATCACAAATTCCCTATATCAAGTTCGTTATAGTATTGAATCTCATCAGCGTTAATCAATTTTCACATAGGAACAACATATTATACCGCAGTAAAAAGTTATTTATTTTTGTTCCCGGGCGTTATACTATCTTCACAACAAATTTTATTAAAATCGATTCAGTAGTTTTGGTGTGATAAGACAACAGACTGACAGAGTTACTTTCTCATTATAATATTAGTATGGATAATATTATTTATTATAATTTGTCACTGATATAAAATTTCAGTCTGTTTAAATTATCAGAAATGAGTACAAATCTGAGTAGTTTCTTAGCTACAATATATCGGTTCAAGATACATATATAAAAATTTATAACAAATAAAAAGTGATAACCCTGTCCCTATACAAACCTTACCGTTTCTATTTGCCCCTCACTGGTCTCTATTTACTAAGTATGGCGTGCCTATTCAGACCATTGTCGTCCCTATTCGCCCCTCTACCGTACCTATTAACCTCTTGTCTTGACCAAATTTACAGACCTTTAGATATTTTGAATTTATACAGAAAGTACACAATATTCAGACTTATCTGCATTTGTGTAGATTCAACAATGTACAATCTAACATCTACACCACTCTTCAACTTCCAGAGACTTATATTTTTTCTTAAAAAGATAAAGTTTTGGCACACAAATAAACACAACATTTTTAGACCGTTTTTCAAAGACAAATTTTGACCATTTGTTGCTAACTTCATTGCTTTCCAGTGTTGCTATTCAAAACAAAATATTCTACCACACAAAAGTAATTTGCAACAATTGGTAGGTAGTTTATTCTCATCTATTTATTTAGCTTAATATTTCGTTCCCGGTTTCATTCACCCCATTTTACGGTTATGTTTATTTATATACCGAGCTGGTTATCGATTAAATTAATATACGATTCACACTTGACAGAATATGGGTGTCGGCGCTGACAGAAACGCAGAAAAAGCATGCTCGGTTCGCTCATCCGACAAGCCAACCAGATGTCACGTCGGATCTTTTCGGTTGGATCGCATGCTCTAGCATCCTCCACTCCAGTATCTTCCCGGAAGCGCGGTCTAGTAACAGCTTTAATTATTATGATAAATACTTTTCTATATACACATGATTTAAAAGGCACGTTAAATGTGAATCGTATGTAAGAGTTTTACTTACTTATTTATACATAAGTACAAGGTCTTACAAAAATTCAAAATTATTCTTTCACTTACTTTTATCTGATAGACTTGAACTTGATGAAGAACACGAAGAATCTGAACTCGTAGCTGCATTTGATGAAGCAGTGTTATGAGTAGTTGGAGGCACGACGGTTATTTGCTTGGATTCAACAGTTGATGACTCTAATGGTTTAGTTTTTGTTGTAATAGACGTAGCGATTGCAGTACTAGATGACGGTGTCGCAATTGTTAAAACCGAAGATGGCCGAGTAACAATATCTGAATAATCAATTATAAATGAAGGTACAATAACTTCGTACTTTTTGCATGATGTTACGGTATTGGAAGAATTTATGGTTTCAGTTTGTACACTTGTTTCGTATTTATTGTTAGTTGTTGCAACATTTTGAGATACTGCTGAAGCTGAAGGTGACCTTACAGTTTCAGATGAAGCTGTAGTTTTAGAAGTAACTACTATTTCAGACGGTGCCACAATTTCAGGTATTGAAACAGGTTGAAGAGAAACCATGTTATTTTGTAAAGTGTAGGTTTCTTTTGGTGTTTCAAATGGAACTATAGCTTTAGGTAGTTTTGGAGAAGTGTGAGTTTCTGGTCTAGTCACAGATTCAATTGTAGCAGAAGATTTATGTGGAACATTTATTTCTTGTGCAAACACAGTGTTAAGTGGAGCAGTAGATTCAGTTACAGATTCAGACTTCGACTCGACAATTTGCGAGCTAGACACAGCTTCTGAAAATGCGACAAATTTCGGTGTAACCACAGATTCATGAGATATAACTTCAAGTGGAACTAAAGTATTAGTTGAATCTACGGTTTTATGTGGCACTTCATTTATAGATGGTGTACTGAAAGAGGGAACAACTGTCCTCTCTATTTTAGGAGTTGTAGAAGGAGAGATTATTTGTTGATTAGGTATTCTTGGGAAACTGGGCGCAAGTTCAGGCTGAACTGAATTAACTTTTGGCGCTGATTGTGACACTGCAATCGTTTTTGTCTCCGCTATATTATGTGGGGAAACAGTTCCTGAATTGACTAAAATATGGTTAGGATGTTTCTTTACAATAGTATCTATATCATCAACATGCTCTACTCTTCCGTCTGGGTGTATAACCAAATACCGTTTTTGATGTTTTGTTGTCGCTAAAACATTTCTCACTGTCGGATTAGTTGAAATTATGTGTTGCAAACTGTATCCTGAAAGGTAATTTGTGAGTTAGTTTTGAAAAATGTTATTTTCTTATTTATTGTTAAAATAATAATTCGATTCTTGTTTTTACCATTTCTCGGAGGATACAATTGTTCGGGATTGACTATGGCAGTTGGTTTCACTTCAACAGGGACGCCAAATCGTCCTTGTAGATGGGGTGGTATCCCTTGATGTGGTTCTTGGAATATAGGTTTTACTGGTTGCGGCAAGGTTTGCTTCAATGGGTAATTTTGTTCTCTTACTGGAGAAATTTGTCTCAGGTTCTGAAAATTGTTTAGCTTATAATTTTGAAAAGGTATTGACGCAAGATGTACTTTATTTAGTCTCGGATTGTTTTGTAAAGGATATTGACTTTGAATTCTAATTTGATTTGCCAGTCTATTGTCATAAGCTGCAAGTTGCTGTCCCTGTACCTGTTGCTGAATTGGCAGTGAAGATGCTGGAGGTGCAGGTAAAACAGTTGGTTGATTGCGTAGTAAGTAATTCTCTGAACTTTGTCTATGTTGTGGAGCAAAATTAGAAATTGGTGCGCCTGTAGGTAAAGGTTTTAGTGGCGGTCCATTTGTAGTCCTAACTGTTCCAAAATTTGGGATTGGTGGTATAATCCCTTGTGGGGTCACTACGTTATTGATTGCATGGTATGGAACAGCATTCTGTGAGTATGAAACCTTTTGCTGGTACGGTCCTTTGTGATCCTCAGGGTAAGGATATGAGGCTGAAACAAGGCGTTATTGTTATTGTAACTAGCTTTTGCTTCCAGTCCCGATAAATAAATGATCCTACTCTCGTCAACATGTTTAACTAAAATCGTCTTTGTTTGATTTCCTTAACTTGTAGCTTTAAGATTCAAACACGATAACCTTTCTAGACAATTTTTTTCGAAGGAGATATACATTAAAATATTTCTAGGTGAAGAGAGAGAGAGAGAGAGCGGGAGACAGAGACAGAATTGGTGCTTTTTAAATGCAATAATAGTATAATGAAAATGAACTAGGTACTCACCGACTAGCTCCAAGAATAAAATCACAACAAGAGATTTTTGTATTCCCTTCATTGTTAAACACACATCGATACTGTTTTCTACAATACTAACGTTATTCGACACCACCTTATTGTTTTTAACTCGTGTATATATATGCAAATAAGTCAGTGGAAAAGCTGTTTATACATTAGCTTTATTATTTACTAGATATTGTTAAAATTTCAACCTACTTACGAAGAATAATGCGTAAAACCATGCGTAGTTGTGTATGACGTTACAGAGAAAATATAAGGGTAACTTATATAGTCCTCTGTACAAATACATGGTTTCTTTTGTATTGAAAGACAAGATTAAATATTTTTATTTCGTCATTATATTCGTTCAATTTGGCGTCACCACAACGAATACAAAATTCAAGTGAACTTATTTAAAACATCTGCTGTTGACTATAAGTGCTCATTGTACAAATTCCATGAATTTACAATAATAGTTTTATTATTCTTATAATAATATAAGAATAGTAATTTACTGACATAATATTATTTCAGAAGAGTAATTTTTACATGCGTCATGCTTAGCAGAACTGTTAATACAATTCGGTTCTAGTGACACAGTTGATTAGAGCATGACCTCGAACCCGGTCGGTAGCAGTTTCAAGTCCTGCAGTCCTCATATGTTTTTTTTCCTAATATATTATTTTTGTCAACAGTCTGAAAATTATATAGGTAATGGACCCGATTCTGAATGCACACATTTAAAATTTGACAGCGCTAAAATTGGTTTCGTCTTTATCTTCATAATACTGTGTAACAAGGATAGCAAGAGTTTTAGTGCTGTCAAATTGTAACATTGTGCCTTCAGAATCGAGCCCATTATAATATCATTTATTGTACATATTCAAAGTAAACAGCCTCGTTATTGGCTTGGTTATTGGACTCAAGCGCCAGAGGCCGTGGTTTCGATTCTCACTGGGGACAGATAACTTTGTACAATTTGTACAAGCTGATCCCGGTCTGGATGTTATATTTTTGAGGCGTCCAATCCTTGTTTAATTCCCATAGCGCAGTAGAAAATCCTGATTTGAGATTAGACAAGTGTATGTATATTATGTAATATTTATTAAAAAAAAAATGTGTTCATGTAAGAAAACTTTCAATTGAAGCTTTACAACTTAAACATAATAAACTTTTATTTGTAAATGCCTGTTTTTTTAGTTCTTTTATTATTATTATTTTTAATATAGTAAATAAATTAACATAAATTTGATTAATCATTTAAAAAATAATTAAATAAATGATTTTACATTAAAACAAATTATGAATAACTTGGTTTAGAAAAATTAGATCGTAGTTTCAATTAACACTAAGTAACTTGTTTAAAGAGACAACTGTAAAGAATTTTAACATTAAAGCGACATCTAGTTACTGAAGATTGAACTAGTAATTCCGGAACTGACTTATCATTCGTTGCCAAATTTGAATTTTAAATAATTCATAAGTTTTAAGATAGGTGGTGCTGTGACTAAAAACACTCTCAGGACCTATTCATTTTGTGTTTTCAAAATACATTATGTTAATTATACCTACTGCGTGAAGTAAGTGCTAATTTGTATCTCATAGAGTATCTAATGTCAAATGGTTTTAAGACGTAGCCTCGAAATGACGCTCATGCACTTTGGTTTATGTGTCATCTTGTTGGTAGGTTTCGTGTCAGGTAAGAAAAATAATATTTATTGTTTCCTTGGTACTTTATTACGATATTTCTTTTTTTATCTGTTTATGTTAATGCTATTTCACGTTTTTAAATGTCTATAATTCTGTATTCCGATGTCATTATTTCATTTCGATCTGTACGGTATTTAAATGATTTTTTTACGATAATATCGATGGTGGACCTGACGGTCAGCGGCCACTGCTGTTCACACATATTGTTGCATGCAATAATCCAATGCTATAAGTGTGTTGGCATTGCCACCCTCATAATGCAGGTATTGCCTTAAGTACAGTCAGCATCGCAAAATATGGAGAAAGTCGTCGGTAACGCAGTGAAGAAGACCTGGCCTACCATGTCGAGTGGTCCCGGTCCGATTCCCGATCACGCCATGCACTAATATGTGGTTTTAAACTAAAGTACATTTATTGATATCGCCATAGGGAAGAAACCCACACATCTGAGGAAATCAGTATGTATAGGCTCGGGCTGATGTTCCCACGTTCCCAGATTTTCTACAGTAGTCCCCGGGTGGTGATAATAGTGAAATACTTTAAATTTGACAAATGTCTTCCCTTCTGGACTTCACGAATAAATGCTATACGATAAATAAATGAAGAAAAATATCTTCAGATGTATTATGTCCTTATTATTATGTCCTTTGTCACTCTAGTAATAAATATCGCACATAAGTTGTTAAATTAATCAGTACCTGTGGTTCCATTTGCTTCATATTTTGTTTTTTCCTAATTCTTACTAGTTGAATCACGGCCAAACCCACGTTTATTTTAAACTAGCTGTTGCCCGCGACTTTGTCCGCGTGGACAACTTAACATCACAAATTATTATGTTTTTCCCGTAGAAATGGGATATTTTTTCGGAATAAAAACTATCCTATGTCCTATTCCGGGACCTAACCTATATGTGTGCCAAGTTTCATCCCGATCCGTCCAGTGGTTGAAGCGTGATTAAGTAACCAACATCCAAACATTCGAATTTATAATATTAGTAGGATAGAATTAAAACGGATTTGTTTGAAATTACATTGACAAGGTAATGTAAGGTATAAATATTTACATTCTAACCGTACTCGCATTTATACTGGTTCTAAGTTTTTAACTCTACGGTTTCAAATGTAGGTATTCTGTGCTTATCTTTATTTTATTATCTATATTATGATTATCTTAACTTTATATAAACTTCAGTCGTACTTAATTATTTTTAACAGCGAAATTGCAATGCGGAGTTGGAGAAATAGAAAACGACTGCTCCGCAGACTGTCCCTACGATTATTGTCCCAAAAGTGAAAAGCAGGAAATGTCCTGCGCAAAGCCTGCATCATGTCCACCTCCTGCCTGCAAATGCACGTTCAACTTCCGACGAGCTGAGAATGGAACCTGTATATCTACAAGCGAATGTCGTATGTACTTCATTTACACAAATTTTAGTATACTTATATTAGGATAGTTAAAGAATAGTCGAAAATTGTTTGCTGAATTTATTTGTCCACAATTTTAGATAAAAGTCAATATCGCCGGCTCTCTATAGACTACCTAAGTACTAAAGGCAGAAAATACTAAATATTACTACTATATAAAGAAGCGACACTCACCGTTGCCCGCAAAATAGAGTACAGCTAGCAGTACGCATTACTGGGCTACCGCTGTCCGCCGTCGCCGAGTAATCGACGTCACTTATGTTGTTGAAGTATGACGTTATCCTTCTCGATCGCGCTCGATACAGCAGCCAGTACTACAGTTATTTACGCGTACACACAAACGTTTACGGACATCCTGGTGCGCTTTTAGTGGTAGGTCCTAATTAAATCTGTTGTATGGTGTATCGGGGGTGTGACTAAGGGTATCCAATAGTTTACGACAAGATTTTGAATTAATGTGCAACAACCTTTTGAATACTTACTAAAAATGTCACTGTTAGTGCACATATATTCACCTTGTATACATAGGTATTTTCTTTGGTCAAATTTGTAAATTCGGTTTAACGTTAATCATATCATGGTTCGATCGATTGAACTACATCATCATCATCAGGTTATTTTTGTCTCCACTGCAGGAGCACAACCCTCTCTGCCGGAGACAGACGGAGGATTTGGCCTACACTCCCCGCGCTGGCCAGACGGGTTGGGGAGGCCTGATTGACGTTTTATAATGTATTCCCTTAGTCTCCTTGTACGATATCCACGGGAAGAGTTGGAGTGGTCCTATTCTACTCTACCGGAAACCACACTGCAAGATTGAACTACGAGGATTCGTAATTCCAATTGACGAACACCAACGACGCTTTATACAGACAGAAATGTAAATTGGGGGTAGTTTTTTAGAATTTTGGGTCCCTAATTACGAGAAATCGTATTTTGAAGACAGGACATACCTAGAAGTTATTATTAATTGTTTATGATTGATACCAAAGTTTGTTAAATTGAATCACGCTATATTATACAATAACAAAAAATAGGTTAATTAAGAACGTCGTTATAGACAACCTAAACCTCGCTCGTACAAAACTTGTTTAATGATAAGAAGTCAACAGCACGATATCTATCAGGCCTAGTACTGCGACCATAAAAATTTTTAAGGATCCGTCAGAAAAAATATCCTTATCGAAGTTTTCTTTTCCGTCTCTCTGTTTGCATAGCGTAAGAGTCGAAAACCACTGGACCTATTAAGCTGAAACTTGCAAGATACATTTAGAACTGTTTTATTTTTATTATCTGAAATATTTTAGGAAGGCACCAATAAAACACCCAGACCAGAACTAACTCTGTTGTCTGTCCTCAGTGATAATCAAATGTCAAGCACTCAAGTTCAATTACCAAGCCACTAGGCCAACTAAGAGGTCTAATATTCATTACATCTTTCCAGTGTTGCTATCATAACGGTCGCTTACGTGTGAGGGAAGCCTATTATATAAATATTTTATGACAGTAAATAGCGAGGGAGCGCAGGGCGCTGTTTGTGCGTATTTATTAATATGCTAGTTGGCAGATTCGCTCGCTGTTCTAGACTAGGTTTTCTACACGGGCAGTATGTGGACCTCATACACCAAGGCCGTGTGGTTTCCGGTAGAGTAGAATAGTACCACTCCAACTCTTCCCGTGGATATCATCTAGTATATATTATCTTTGATATCATACAAGGCGACTAAGGGAATAATACATTATAAAACATCAATCAGGTCTCCCCAACCCGTCTGGCCAGGGCGGGGAGTGTAGGCCAAATCCTCCGTCTGTCTCCGGCAGATGAGAGAGGGTTGTGCTCCTGCAGTGGAGACAAAAATAACCTGATGATGATACATCAAGGGTACCTACAGCGCTCTGCGCGTTCAATTTAATAACATTTTCAGGGCTTTGTTAAGTTAGGACTGCTCTGACGTGTTAAGGATGTTCTTAGAAGCTCTCACAGTCGTGATTGCTGCTAGGTATAATGCGTAAGAAAGCGAGTTCTCTGATATGCAGGCTGCTGGGCGGCGCTAACGGGATCCTTAAGATGATTGACCAGTTCGACGGTTCCATCGCCAGACACTGGGTGGGGCTGTTTAAACCTCAAGTTGTAAAAGAAACTAGCTAATAAGTTTACTAACATAGTATTAAGGCCTGTACTAACGCTGTGGATGTAGTCTGAATTAAATGAATAAGAATAAAAAAAAGTGTTGCCCTTTCCACAGCGCCATTTGAATGCACCGGAAAAAACGAGAAGTTCGTCTCTTGTCCTACGTACTGCCCTACTGATGACTGCAGCCAAGCAACGCCGGATGGCAGATGCCCATATGCGGGTTTTTTCCTCACGGTACTTGAATGTAATCCGTCTTGTCGATGTATTGAGAACCACTGGCGAAAGAATAATGTGTGTGTTCCGTATGATCAATGCATTTAGTATCATTTTTACCCTGTATTTATTTTTCATGGTATGGAAATTTACTGTATTAAATGTGATCAAATTAGTAGTAGGACTGTATGTAGCTTTGGCATACTTAAGTAATACAGTCAGCATAAACATTTGCAAACAGTCCAGGAGGCCAAATAATTCTGTACATCCTTCGATAAAAAAATTATTTGTGCACCAAAACATATTGAAAAGTACTTAATAACTAAACTATGTGACACAATTATCCTAGGTACCATAGAGTATGATAATAATTTCCAGTAGTCGGCTAAGGAGCGCTATTTTTAATGGGTTTTTGAATAGACTTTTTTTACCCGACATTTCAATGTCAGTGTTAATTCAATGTCTATACTAATATATATATATATATATATATATATATATATATTGACGTCACTAATGCATAGCATACCCCTGACGATCACTAATAATGACACTTGCTGTTAATATAATTATGAGCACCTACAATTTTATTGTTCAGAAATATTATTAGGCCTTCTCGACAGCTTACAAATATTTGATGCGGACTGTACCGTCCTGTATGCATGCATGTTTCGATTTGGAGATTAAGGGAGTCTATGACATGACAGGTTAACAGACATGCCAACGTATATTTCATTCAAAACCAAGACTCATACGAAAACCAACGCCATTTACGTCTCGGTAAGACGTACATGAAAGGGTCACCAGCAGCAACAACAGGTTTATATTACCATGTAAACTTTGCGGTCCACTTAGAAAACACTATCTATTACTTATTTTGTTTTCGAGACGCAAATGCGTTTGTTTTCATATGACTATTGATTTGGAATATAGTCCTAAGGGTGCCAACGCACTTGTGGCTTGGCTGTTGCAATCTACAAGTCTATATGGTGATATTGAGAGTAACTGGCCAACAGGTGGACAAGCCTAATAGACTCCTCATGATCCTAACAGGATCGAGCAAAGTGGCGATACATCGTCTCTGATTCCCCTCTGGGACCAAGGCGTGAGCATTATGTTATGCTCTTCATTCTGCAAACAAACAATTAGGTATGTCAAAGTGCTGACGTCACTGCACGCTGGTCCGGTTAAGTTTTTGTCATGACAAGATTGGTCAAAAATACGTATAAGATGACATTGGTGTTCGTCATGTTGTATAAGAGGTATAAGCAGAAAGAGGAACACCTTGCATAAGGCGTCTGTGGACTCCTTTAAATACTTAATGAAACAAAAGAATTTAACACTTCAAGAACTTATGTTTTTATATGTCATGAAATTTGTTCCAACATTATGTATGATCGTAAAGTAAATAGAAAAAGTTAAGCGTATACCCAAAAATAATACCTGGCATTGTTTTGCATACATAACTAATTTATTAATGTGTTCAGGTGCTTTTTTGAAAATAAGAATTTGATTTATATAAGCTACCTACGTCATTGTTAAACCCAATATTTAGAATGAAAATATTTTTCGTTTTATTTTTCACGTTGACGTACTTACCGATAAAGTAGGTATGATACCTATATTGTAAAATGGTTTTAATAAAAAAATTAATTATACATTTATATTAATAAAAACAGAAGTTTTATTGTAAACATTCAGTTTTGAAGGATTAGGGGCGCATAAAATATGAACAAATTGCAATTCTTGGATCAGGCCTACCGTCGAAATAGAACTATTGAAAAAAGGAAGATAAAACGAATAATACCTATAGTAGATCACAATCCTACTAATATTATAAATGCGAAAGTTTGGATGTTTGTTACTCAATCACGCTTCAACCACTGGACGGATCGTGATGAAACTTTGGCACTCATATAGGTTAGATCCTGGAATAGGACATAGGATAGTTTTTATCCCGAAAAATCATCTCATTCCTACAGGAAATACCTAATAATTTGTGATGTTAAGTTGTCCACGCGGACGAAGTCGCGGGCAACAGCTAGTAATAAAATAAATGTAACAGATTACCAATTAAATTGACAAAACTTTAATGTTAAAATTATACTCATCAGCCGAAATACATCCACCGCTGAACACAAGCCTCCCCAACTGAATTCCACTTCCGTCAATTGGGGGATGCGCCATAATCACCACGCTTGGCAGGCGGACTGGTGATCGCACTAACAATCTTAATATACCCAGGAGAACGCTGCTGCCCGTCCCTAATGCAATCCCTTAGTTGCATTGACGACACCTACGGGAAGATTGAGGGTGGTCCTATTCTAAGCCGGGAGCCATAAGGCAAATGTATAATGAAAAACGTAATAAATGATCACGTACCGTATACCTATCTACTGTATGCATTTCGTAATACCCGTGTTTTAATATTAATCTATTTTAAGAAAAATAAAAGACAACGAATCACTGTACTAACAAGAAAAAAGGGGAATAAAAACAAATACATAGAAAAAAATTCTATCTAAGTACCCATATCAAAATGCATAGCTAATTTTTGCCTTGGATGCATTCTGCATGAAATGTATGCGTGGTGAATAATTTATACAGTTGGAATAGAAATGTTTTTCATTTTAATATTTATCTTGTTCCAATATTGATACAGTAAACAATTAATAGTTAATACGCACTAGAATAAAGAGAATGTTATAACAAGTGTTGGTGTAATTTAATCGATTTAAGGCGTTATAGTTGTTTAAATAATAAATTAAGAATTGGACAATTGACGCTAGTTCAGAATTTATGTATGTACAAATATTAACGAGGGGAAAGTACTTAAAATACTCAAGATATCAAATTTTACCCAAAAGAGGACATTATTTAATTTTTCAAATTATGACATATTGAAATTATGCATTCATAGCTTAAAAATATCGCTTGTCTGAGCCGGAAATTGAACAGTCGAAATGCGAAGAATAATTACCACTGGATAGGGTTAAATAATAAATTAGAGTTATGTTATATAAACATTGCGTAATAAAATAAATAATAACGAAATGTGACAATAAATTATAAATGAATTGGATTTTTTTTGAGGTTTTATAAATACATTTTTAAAATTTTGAATTTGCTGAACTTTTTTAAGGCTACACTTAGGTCAGTATGTAATTCGAGTTTTGGTTGTATATGTATAAAAAAAAAACAATTTTAAAGTGGGTTAGAGTTTTACCAAGGACATATAATTAGGTACGACTTGGGTATAGTAGGCCTTGAAATGGCGTTGAAACAATTCTGTATATTTTTGTACGTAATTTATTACATCAGATACGATTTTTGGTTAATATCTAGGTACCTAGTTTTGGAATGTATCATTTTTGTATCCTAAATGAAGTCATTGAACCCTGCCAGTACCCAATACTTACTTGAAACTTTAGTACGGTCTATTAATGGTTTCACAGGCTTTTCAGTGAAGGAAAACATCGCAAAAAAAATATTTATTCATCTCCGGGAACAAATACATACAATAACTCCGCCAAACTGTATAATACAGTTTCTTGGCAGAAATTGCTCTCTTACTTTATATAAATCTATGGCAGAGAATACTAAATATCTCTACGAAACATCAAGAGACCTGAATATGCCAAAGAAGAAATACTAAGGCGTATTAGTCCGTACCATTGTTCGTGGTGGACAGGGGGTCGGCGCAAAAGATCCCGAACCTTTGAAGTCTTCCTGCTTTCCTTAGAAAATATAAGCTAATACCCGGACTTCGTCCGCGCGGAAATATACCATTCATTTAAAAAATATAATACCAAGTTTGTATTATGGTATGCCCTGACTGGACTGACTGACCTAGACGTCGACTGTTGGACATAGGCCTTCCACAATGAACGCCACCTGATCTTCCGCCCTTCGCATCCAGCCGCTTCCTTCCACCTTCTTCAGGTCGTCGGTCCACCTGGCGGCGGGGCGTCCCACCCTGCGCGTGCCGATCCGCGGTCTCCACTCCAGAACTCGTCTGCCCCAACGGCCGTCGGTTCTGCAATAAATGTGGCCCACCCACTGCTACTTCAGCTTGCTAATCCTTTCGGCTATGTCGGTTACCCTCGTTCTTCGTCGGATCTCTTCATTACGAATAACCTTCAAAGAAACTCCGAGCATAGACCTCTCCATAGCTCGCTGAGCGACCTGGAACTTGTGAATCAGGCCCACCGTCAGTGTCCACGTTTCCCCGCCGTAGGTCATGACAGGCAGGACGCACTAACTTTTGTCTTTAAACATTGTGGAATGGACGACTTGAAGACCTACCTAACCTACCTAATTATGCTCAATGTCACGCTAGATACCTAAATAAATAACGTAGGTAACGATCAAAATAGTATCTTTTTTAAATTCCACTCCGAGATTCAAATTATACGCAGACAAAGTTTCTGACAAGTTGTCTTACTCAGACTATTATTAGTATTGTAATGAATGAATAGTAAATACTTACAAAGGTTGTCTGGAAGAAATCGCTTAAAGCGATAAGACCGCCTAAATTGTACTATTTGTAACTTCTATAACGTGTAACTGTATCTGTTTGTGCAATAAAGTGTATTGTACTTATCAGCCGAAATACGTCCACTGCTGAACATAAGCCTTCCCAATAGAATGCCACTTTTGGTGTTCTGTCCCTGGGCGTAGTCGCTGCGACGCTGGCTGTCGCTGGGCGTGGCATTTGGCAGGTGGATTAGTGATCGCAGTAATTAATGCTCTTAATATACGCAGAAGAAGGCTGCTGCCGGTCCCTTGTGGAAACCCCACTTCACCTTGACGACACCCACGGGAAGATAGTGAGTGGCCCTATTCTAAGCCGGGAACCATACGGCACAATGAATAAATAAAAGCACAATTTTTTTAACCTGTTACATTTACCGCGAAGCTTTTTCTCCGTCTGCCTATCTATCAGCATGACTCAATAACTACTCGACCGTTTCAGCTGAAGTTTTAAACATATGTTATAGTATACAATATTCGTATGTTATAGTATAGGTACATTATAGTTTGTTCAATTTCTCATAAACTTACCTACAAAATACAATGCAAGCCAAATAGAATCCTAAGTTCATGGAATAAAGTCAGTATTTCGCTGTACCGCTAAAGTTACGCAACATTGACAGTCGTAGCGGTCCTTCGGATTGAGGGACGCAGCGGAGCGGGACTTACCTCGGCCTGAGTTTACATTCATTAGTAGGCACGTCATTACTGCCCTGATATGAGAAAAGACGGCTAAGTGACATTTCGTCATTTTTGAGTTATCCATACTAGCGAAATAAGCGCGAAATTCCGCATCGACCAGTCTTGGACATAATTTTTTATTCATCATAGTTTGGGAGATACGATTAGCTAATTGACCGTTAAGTGCACTTTTTTTAATATTTTAATAAGTAAAAAAACAGTTATTGTAAATTTTGAGACTAAATAAACGCAAAGAGCTGTTTGTGGTGATTTTATTTAGTAATGGTAATCGACAATATTCATCGAAACTACTGTAAATACCGCTAAGTACTTTAGTGTACCTTTAAAGGCGGTTATTGGAGTTTAGCGGTGTTAGTACTTAGTAGCTTCTGATTATTATACCACTCTACGTATGAAACTAAAACGCAGTTTTCATGATCTCATACGCTAAATTACAGTTTGGGTATTGTAACTGTTTTGTAATGTAATATACCAAATGAAAATAAAAAACATTTGATAAACAATAAGACGGTGACGGTTTTTTAGCTTATCAAATCATATTATCCTTGTTGACAATTAAATGAAAAAGGCGGTCAAAGTAACGTAGCTACATTAAAAGGCGGCAAAAGTCTCATCGATCGACGGGGCAGATTTATATTTTTTTAACGTGGGGGGACATTCAATGCGCTTCTAAAGTCGAGAAGGAAGGTCGCGCGCCCGGCGAATAGCCGGTTTCGCGCAAAAGTACGATTTATATTGGTAAGCGTATTTATTTTCTTATTTAATTGTGATTTTATGAATCTCTTTAAATGACTTATATATTTTTATAACTAAATAACAGATAAATGCGTGTTTGGTTTAAATCTTGTCTAAAGCTGAGAAGCTAGGTTATATGAAACCTAGAGACTACAAGAAACAGCGCGAGGTCGCCCAACTATGCCCAACTATCCCAACTATGCTTGTTATTGCATACTTTTTCTAGTACCAAACAAGCGATATAAATTGTATACAGCAAATATTGGCTACAAATGAAAAGTTGTTTCCATCAAATAATGTTTCAGATATTCCAGATACAAATACATCTTCACTAAAGCATAAAAAAAGACTGCACAAACAGCAACAAGTGTCATCAGCTGATGTTGACCTAACTTGTTAAGAAGATATATTTGATTTTGATTCTGACTGAGGATTTTGATTGAGATGACTCAGTAAAAGACAAGGATTATGTACCACCTACGGACGCACAGCACAGTTGTGACTCAAACTCAGAAGATGAAAGACATTCCGATAGAGAGTCCTTGCCAGAGACAGTTCTTCTTTCAGAAAGCGTTAAAAGTCAAAGCCCACTTGAAGGTAACGAAGATTGTTTAAACAAAGATATTGGACCAGACAAGAGTTATCCGTCTGAATACGAAAAAAATATGTCAGAACATAACATTTTATTCACAGAAAAAGTTACAAATAGACCGGTAGAAGAAATGAAAATTAATAAAACAATATCATTGTCTTTAATGTGCCTAAAAGTTATTAATGAAACTCAGTCATCAACATCGAAAAATGAAGACGAATCTACCGAAAACAACGAAGTCGTTGTAGTAATTGTTATAGATGAAGAGACCAGCAGTCATGAGGAATAAAATAGCACCGGAAAAAATGTAAATACCTTACCGGAAACAATTTCACAACAACAATGCGAGGGGAAGGAAACTGAAGAAGAAGAGTATGCACAAGAGATAATATCCGAAAAGGAGAGCGTAATAGAGCAAGAGTCAGACAAAGAAGAAACACAAGATGATAATATTCAGCTGTACACCAAATCTGGAAAACTACGCAAAAGAAAGAAATATGATACAAGTTTACCGTTTAGACAATTAGAGAAAAAGACAAAATACAGGAACAAATTTCATGTTAAAGAAGGCTGCAATAACAAATGTAGGTATTGAAAAGTGTACAACATTATTAAGCGAAAAAGAAAGAATTGAAATAAATGATAATTTTTTAAGTATGACTTCGAGAGAACAACGAATATTTATTCAACGATACGATAAGTACTAAAAGTGTCTTTTAATTAGTTTTTAAAATATTTCGACTGATTATTTCTTAAAATTTTATAGTAGTTTAGTTGTTTATCTACTTACTATTTGACATTCTACTTGAAATTTATTACATTTTTCATTTAATTTGTGTCTGCATTTGTTTAAACCATTTTGTATGTGATTTTTGTTAACTTAGTTATTGATCTCAGTTTAGAAGTTGTTTTAATTATGACGTAATTTTGATATTTTTAAGTGTTTCGTAACTTTGTAAGTGTTTTGAAGTATATTAATATTTTATTTTGAACTGTAAGTATGGTTGTGATTAAAATATATTACTTTTGAAAAAGTTTATTGTGATTATGACGTATCAATATAAGTTTATGTAAACATCATATTTATGTTTGTTTAATTTTACCTGACGAATTACATTTCGTTACTAGCTAAATTCAGATAAAACCTTCTTTTATATCCAAAATGTACTGATTGGTGTCAAAATATACTAAATTAAAGGACGGCTACATAAAAAAGATGTGCATTTGACCGTCTTTTAGATTAGTTTACCGTTATATTCTTAATTAGGTTTAGTACTAAAAAATAGTTAAAGGGCGGTTAAGTCTATTTAACCGCGTTATTAAAAGTAAACATACTGTCAGTATTATTCAATAAAGGCAAAAAAAACCGTTAAGTAACTTAACCATTTTTTAATGTATGGATATCAGTTAACTTCTAGTATCTACTAGGAGGTCATGCGCCATTGGAGTTTAAAAAGCCGCTAGGGTATTGTAACGGTCTTTCTAGTATTTTTTTTTAGAATTTTAGGATATATATTTGCTTAAGCTAACCAGAAATCGTTAATTTTTCATTACTTGAAATAGTTAATTTTAAGAACTTTTTTATTAATAAGATAGTATTTGAAGTTCTCTATCAGACCTTATTGTCAAAATTGAGTAGAACCACATTATATTCAAGAATCCCTGTTTCGCGGGTTTTTTGACGATTTCTCGAAAGTGTGTTTTTGCACTTAGCCGTCTTTTCTCATATCAGGGCAGATTAGCACCGAGAGATCTACTAGAGGACGTTATACGGTTATTGAGAAGATAGATTTTGTGCTGGGAAAAGTTTGAATTCCAGGTAAGCTAGTAATTAAATAATCAAAAAACTATAATCGGTATCAAACTACTTAAGTAACTATTACAATATCTTATATTTCGATATCCTGAGCAAGCCTAAATAATGATAAACGTCAATGTCTGTGACCGTTTAATGCCCGACCCGAATGCTTAACTTTTTGCTTTCTTTTGAGTACTCATCACTAAAATTAAAAAAACAAAGATTACATAAAAACCTACTAGGTACCTACTACTACTAAAAGGAGTGTAATGCAAGCATGTGTCACATCCTCTCGCGACATGCGACCGATTGGCCCCGGCAAGCGGAGTCGCGCTGCGTAGGTACCTATATTTTTATACCTAAAGTGCAGAGTGAGACAGACCTGACTACGCATGTATATCATCATATTTTTATGTCTGTTTCAATTTATCTATAGATATTTATTTTTATAATCATTGTCATCTCCAGCTTTATTATGTTCAGTTAATTAAAAAGGCACAAAAAAAACTTAATTTGTATGTCTTACACAGATTTATTATTCAAACACATCTTTGTACTGAATATCGAGGAATCAAAATAATTACAATGCATTATGTATAGTTAAAATAACTACCCACAGCTATATAAAGGTTGAATATTTTTTGTAAAGGAATTCAATTTTTTAATTTATTTCATGGGTTTCCAATAACAGTGATTTCAACGATCAGATTTTTATAAAACTTTGGTCATGAAACAAAACATTTTATGCAGACATGAAACCATGCAATGTTTTACAATGTTATATTATAATTATCAATGTTAAAAATTGTTATAAATAATAACATATTTTTAACTTAAGTGCTATATATGTTTATGAGTAGGGCTGATCCCAAGATATATGTTAATTAAATAATAGATATTATTGCTATCGTCGAGCATATTATAAGGTAAGTAGACAGAAGTTTTTTTTTTTGATTTTGAAAGTTAGTCAATATCAATATCAATTTCCTTCTCTTCTATTGTCACCTGAAAAAATAAAAAGTTTTTATTAATAGATATGTTATTAACGCGTAAATATAAATGAGAGCGTAAGAGGTGTCAGGATAGAGATATTTCTTCCTGCCTACGCCGTCAGGGATATAGCGTGATGATATGTATGTACGTAGGAATGAAATAAAAATTCATTAAAAACTGTATACTACAATAGACAGTTTTAAGATTTTTATTAGTAACAGCAAAATCATCCATGGTGTACAATAGGTTTACTGTGAACCAATCTTTCCCTGTTTTATAGTGTATACCTAACTGTAAACAAACTGTCCTATGCTATGAAATATGACAATTGTAAGAAAATTAATTTAGTGTTAGTTTTAGTGAAAATAGAATTTAGCTTTTTACTAGCGACTATACACAAAACAGTCTTATATTTGCGATAAGATGTCACTTTTATCCGGATTGTTATTTACCTCTTTGTTATCTTCCTCTGAAAATGGGCCCTCATCAATAATCACAGTAGATTGAAATGGAACTTGGACGTTATTATAGGAAATAGCTGAAGCAGTAGAATCTGTCGAAGCATCAGAGCGAGTATCAGAAGAAGAATTTATATCAGAATCATCACTTGCACCTGCAGAAGAATCTGCTTCAACAGAATCTTCAGTGTCAGTGGCGATGACTGTTACGACTTTTTCTATAAAGGGTGCTTCGTCATAAGTATTTGCCTCTGCAATAGCTTCTTCAGCGGCAGCGACAGCCACTTCAGCATTTGCAGAAGCGATAGCTGCTTCTGCTTCTGCTTTTGCTGCTACTGCAACAGCAACTTCTGCTTCAGCTTCCGCTTTAGCAGCTACAGGGGTTTCTAAACCTACGTTAACAGTTTTCACGAACTTATTGGTAGCTCCAGACGTTTTAGAAGATTCATCAGTAGCAGTACTGGCTGCAGATGTTGAAGAAGATGACTCAGATGCAGCTGTAGCAGAGGAAGCGGATGAGGATGAGGTGTGCGATGAAGGTGCAGGTCTATATATATATTTATAGACAGGTGCCTTGGAATGTAAATTACCATTGTTTTTTTTCTTTGAAGAAGCATCAGCTGTGGCGGCTGCAGAAGATGAACTTTCTGAAGTGGATGCAGAAGAGGCTGTAGAACTGCTTGCTCCAGTTGCAGAAGAGTCAGATTCAACTGATGATGCGGAAGTGGAAGAGGTAGAAGAGGACGTTGTAGAATATGGTCGATATTGGGACACGGGTGTATTTACAAATGAATTAAAAGCAGGCGTATACGCTTCTGCAGCAGCAGCCGAATGTACTTCAGCTACAGATTTGCTAGGTGGTTCAAAGAATATAACGGCGGGTTTATTAAAAGATTCAGCAGTTGAGGAAGAATGAGTAGTAGCTGCGGATGTTTCAGAAGATTCTGTATTGGCAGCGCTGGCTGCTGTTGCTGTTGAAGAAGATCTGGACTCATCTGTTGAACTAGATGCAGATGAAGCAGAAGCGGCAGAAGTCGTTTCTGTCGACTCCGATGATCCAGAAGATGCTGTGTTGGATGCAGCTGCTGCAGAGGAAGAGTTATCATCATATTCTGCAGAGGAAGAGGAAGATGCACTAGCAGCAGCATTTGTCCCAGCTAGGGCGTAATTTTGAGGGTCAACAAAAACATATACAGGATTTGTATTTGTTGATGTTGTAGAAGACTCAGAAGTGGACGCACTTTCTGCAGTTGCTGCCGAAGAAGAAGAGGAGGCAGAAGATGCAGTAGAGGCAGAAGATGCAGTAGAGGCAGATTCAGCGGTAGCAGTGCTGGCTGAAGCTGCTGAGGAAGAGCCATAAGCTTCATCTTCAGCAAATGCAGCGGAAGAAGTATATACTGGTTGTGTTTTTCTTAGGTAATCATTTAACAATGCTTCAAGTAGTTCAGGATTAACTTCGGTTATCGGTAATTGGTGACGATATACTGGTAATTCGGAATATGAATTGGAAGAAGCTTTTGCCTCCGATGGATATAGAATGGTTGGTTCAGCGGAATATGTTAGATCAGCTTCAATGATTTCAGCATCTAGAGCCTCAGATGTAGCAACAGCATCTGCAACAGCATCTGCTTCAGCTACTTCAAAAGTATTTGTATTAAAAATTCTTTCAAGGTAGCTAGGTACATAATGCTCGGTCGGAGTATAATCTTCTAAGGCAGTTTTTACTGCTGCGACAACAATATCTGCAATAGAATCTGCACCAAAATTATCAGGTGAAACATTAGTTACTTCTGCAGGCAAAATGGTAGCCAATTGATTATAATTAAGTACAGAGGCTATGGATTGAGCAGCTGCCGCTGCGGATTCGGCAGCGGCCACAGCAGCACTTATAGCTGCAGCGGACTCTGATATTGGTGTGGGAATTACAGGCGATGCCAGTGCAGCAGAAAGTGCTGATAAAGTAATAGAAGCATCGTCTGCAGCGGCATCGGCGATAGCTTCAGCTTCAGCTTCAGCTTCTGCAGCATCAGCTGCAGCCGCCCTAGCTGCCCATTCATTGGAATATGCTGGTGCTATGACTTCAGATTTTAAAGGATAATATGGAAAAGCATTTGATGGATGGGATTGGAAGATAATGGATATGGTTGGGGAAGAAGTAGGTTGCTCGTGAACTACTAAGTCTCCATGTTCCCCAGTCACGATCGTTTCTGTGATGCTCGTTGGGTAATTTGGAATTATTTCTGTTTCTGAAAAAGATATTGATTATAAATATTCAATATACTATTGATTAATGCATGAAAAAACTTTGACACATCGTATACCTATACCTACCTACCCTATGTGATGTTCAAGTGTCATTTAGATTATAATACGCAAACTGAGCACTAAGGTCCCGAACTTCATATTAACATCAGGACCGGAATAAGGTAGTGTCATGTATGTACTTTCCATGAAATTATGGCACGCAACATTAATATAGACATTCATTTTCACAGAATTTTATTAACTGTTGTAATGAAAATCCTGGGACTCTTAGTAGTAATAATTAAAAAGTATATAATATTTAATTAAGAAACGGTAATGTCATATAAATTGAATTTTATAGATTACTAGTTGTGCCCGCGGCTCCGCTCGCGTGAACTACAGAATCGCCCCCGTTCCCACTTCGGCTCTCGTTCTCTTCCCACTTCTACTTCCACTCCCACTCAGACTCGAGACTCTCAATATCCCAATCCCAATCACAACCTCAACCCCATCCCTATCCCCAAAAACTAAATTTCACTCAATCCAATACGCGCCGCGCCGTTTGTTCGATGAACATACTCGTACGTTCGAGAAATATTGCATATTTTATGTTTTTCTCATGAATGTTTTCTAAATGTGATACTGAGTTACTGGAAGAAACATTAACAGTCGTTTTATTATCATCCGATATAATGGCTTCTAGAAAAAAATTACTTTATTAATATCTCAAGTTCTAAGCGGCGTATCAAGATGAAACATGCACCAGATTTTAAGTTAGACCACCAGCAAGACAACTGTAAAAACTGCATCAAATTTTATTCAGTAGTTTTTGCGTGATGCGGTAACAAACCTAAAGACAGACAGACAAAAATTCTAAAAAAATTGTTTTAGCTTCTATTGGCCCTATAAAGACCCCACATGCATTTTTTTTAATTTCTCTTATGTATAGACATAGACCAGTTATAGTTTTATTATAAGTTTGGATTAAATGAGCCATGCGGATAGTAATATAAATATGGACATCCATATTTATTTTACTGTATGAGATTTGTGCATAAATAAATGACAAACTGATGATACTAAAGTACATAAATGACACTACCTCATTCCGACTCATTCTTATCGTATTACGTAAATCAACACTTACCTTGGTGGCTATACGTTTTGCTTTCTAGCCATCTTCGGTATTCATCTTCTATGAATTTTTCAGAATCATAATAAACTGACGGTCTGCCACTTCCATCAAGGTCTACAACTGTATAACTTTCAGTAAAGGGTATTTCGAGTTCTTCTTCAATTTCTACAGATGGTTGTGGAGTGAAATAAACTGAAGGTCTTGCATATCTCTTCTCACTTTCGACTACTGTAAATCTATCATGTGGCAATCTTCGGTAGTGTTGCTCTAATACCGGTTGGGAATTAAAATAAATCGGCCTGTCTCGTGTTTCAAATTCTTCTATTTCTATTTCTGGTTCAGTCACATATATTGGTCTTTCGTCTCTCTGCCATTGAAACCTTTCGTTGCTGTGAAGTTGGTGATGTTTCTCCTTCTGGAAACGCATGTCATGTCCATAGTTACTGAATGTGTGTTGGGCATTACTCTCTAAGTGTGAGTTCGCTTGAGCGTGTGAATTCGCGTGAGCGAAAGAATCGGAGTAAGCTTGCGAATCAGAGGCAGCGTGTGAATTTGCGGCAGCATGCGAGTTTGTGGCAGCGTGAGAATTTGCATAAGCGTGCGCTTGATGTGCGTTTGCAAACTTATTTTCATATCTATCGTTGTGTGCGCGAGCATGCGATTTTGCGGCAGCATGCGAATTTGCGGCAGAGTGCGTGTTTGTGGCAGCGTATGAATTTGCTGCAGCGTGCGAGTTAGCAAGAGCATGCGATTGGCGAGCGTTTGCAAATTTATTTTCATATTTTTCGTTGCGTCCGCGAGCGTACGAATTCGCGGCAGCGTGCGAATTCGCGGCAGCATGCAAATTAGCGGCAGTGTCCGAATTCGCGGCAGCATGCGAATTCGCGGCAGCATGCGAATTCGCGGCAGCATGCGAATTCGCGGCAGCGTACGAATTCGCGGCAGCGTGCGAATTCGCGGCAGCGTGCGAATTCGCGGCAGCATGCGAATTGGCGGCAGCATGCGAATTCGCGGCAGCGTGCGAATTTGTGACAGCGTGCGATTTGGCGGCAGCGTGCGATTTTGCGGCAGCGTATGATTTTGCGGCAGCGTGCGAATCTGTAGTAGCATGCGAATTAGCGGCAGCACGCGTATTGGTGGCAGCATGCGAATTGGCAGCAGCGCGAGAATTTGCGACAGCATGCGAATTCGTGTTAGATTGCACGTGATGTGCATTTGAAAACTTATGTCCGTATTTCTCCTTTTCGAAATGTGAGTTTGTAGCAGCATGAGAGTTTGCGTAAGATTTCGATTGATGTGCATTTGCGAACTTTTCTAAATGCGAGTTCGCATGAGCGTGAGAATGTGAAGCTGCATGCGAATTTGCGTAGGCATGCGATTGGTGTGCGTCTACAAACTTGTTTTCATGTTTCTCCTTTTCTAAGTGCACGTTTTTGTAATTATGCGGTTGGTGTTTTGCCTGCTGGCAGTCTTTATTTTCATGGTTGTGATATTCTTTGTGTTTCTGCACTTTATTCTTCAAATCTAAGTGCTTGGAATGTTGTGGATAGCCTTTATGTTCTGAAGAAGATAAAGAGTGATTGGGATATCTATAATGATCTTCTGGTGGCCCGTGTTTGGCCTGGTGCGCTTTTTGAAGTTTTTCGAGGAATGGGTGTGAAACTAAAACAAGTTTAAAACATCATTAGCAGAATCTACATGTTAATCAGAACGATTTGTAATAAGGTGTTGTCGTTGTTACAGTTGTATACAATTTTTTACGTAGGTTTTAATTTAATTATAATTTTCTTGTATTAACGTAACGGCTAAAAATCAGGTAAGTTAAATTAGGGGGTTTAATTTTTTCTTACATACTTATTATTGCTATCTTTTACACATCAACCAATCTGCAAATAATTCAATCTGTTTCTGTAATCTCAAAATGTTGTACGAATACCTACTAGTTTGTAGCTTTTTGTGCCAGATAAATGATGAAATAGAGGAACAAACCATTACCATAACTTCAAAATAATTTAAATTAAATAATAATTTAAATTTAAGACAATATTTCAGTACAAATGTGGAATTCAGTCAAATAATTACTATATAGGATTTTAGATAGAGATAAATCTATCTCTGTCTTAATTATATTTATTATTATTCATTACCTACCTAATCAAAAGGGCGTCTTAAAAGACAAAACCTAATAACTATCTCCTTTAAGGTACAATTTAGTTATAACAACAACTGATTTCGTAGTTTTCAACGGCTTTCACTGACAAAAAATAAAACTGTCAATTGGTTTCATAATTTCACGATATAGTTTAAAGTACAAAAACTTTATAATTGTATATATTATGTAAATAATAATTTGTACTTACCAGCCAATTCCCAGCATAGAAAAAAAGCCCATAAGGCTATTACTCCCTTCATGGTTGCTCAAAACACTGAACGTGTATCTTTCATTCTTAATATAAAAGTGATATACAGTGCAAACAGCGACATGGCAAAAAGCTGTTCATACATAACTCTATTGTTTATATATTTAAGTTAGATCACCTCATTGGTTTATTTTACCATAACTTGGTAACAAGTAACAATAAATGCTGATAGAAAATTATTGAAAATATCTTTGGAAAGTCAATAGATACAATTCATTCTGCGTAAATACTCATTTCGTAGTCTATTCTGTAAAAATTTTTGGTCCGTTTTTCAATTTTTTCCCTATACATTCCATCTAAATGTATGCAAATCCAAATATTCAGTATTTTGGATAGTCTGTAATGTTCAACTATGAAAATTATAATGTTATCAGTTCATTCAACCGAAAGCTCATACAACAAGGAGGTTCACTAATATTTGTTAGAAATAACATTAAGGCGAAGGAACGCAAAGACATTGTTGGACTTTCGGTTGAATGGTCTATCGAATTGTCTTGTGTTAAGCTGGAGAAACATGTTGTAGTGTGTGTATACAGACCCCCCCGTGCTTCTAGTTTTTCTACTTTACAAACTGTAATGGAAGATGTCATGAAAATAGTTATCAAAAGTAAGAAACGTATCATAATTTGTGGAGATTTTAATGTAGATTTACTATTAACTGACACTTTTTCGGTCAGATTAATTAGCTTATTTAAGTCCTTTAATTTAATAAATGTATTTCTTGAACCAACAAGGATCACACGTACCACAGCTACGTGTTTAGATAATTTCTATAGCAATTGTGGTTTTTTAGAAAAGTCTATTATAAATTGTTTAAAATCAGATCACAGTGGGCAAATTGTTATATTTCCGGGTAATATAAAGCATACAACCACCGAGATATGTACTAGGCCCATCACAGTTAGTCGAATAGAGAGATATAAAGATGATCTTATAATGAAATTGCTGAATCCTGATACTGAGCAGGTGGAATTAAACGATTTCTATGTCGATTTCTTCATGACACTGTCTCGAGAATTTGCCAATATTTTTAAAACTAGGAAATTTAATATAAATAACCAGTTTAAATTTAGTGATTGGGCAACCACCGGTATCCGTAAAAGTAGGACCAGGTTGTATGATCTGTACAGTGAAAGGACCTACAGATTTGACAACAGGTTCCATGAATATGTCAAAAATTATTCAAATTTTTTTAGGAAAGTTTGCAAAGTAGCCAAATCAAATTATATAAGTAACAAAATTAAATCTTCGGAAAATAAAGTAAAGGCCGTATGGAAGGTCATAAATAACGAAACTGCCAAAACTAAGTCGCGAGATAATAAGTACACTATCAAAAGTAACGGTGAAGTAACTAGTTCCAAAACGGAGGTAGCCGAGTTGTTTGAAACCTTTTTCACTAAGATCCCCATGAAAACCACCGAAGCTCTGCATTCATCGCCTATTCTTGCCGAGACTTTACTTAATAATAATGTTACAAGATGCGAAACAGACTTTCACTTTAGACACGTTAATTCAGTAGAAATTATTAAGGCATTTAAGTCATTAAAATTAAAATCCTCTGAAGATCTATGGGGAATGTCCGTTAAAGTCATAAATTCAGTTCTTACGGTTCTTGCGCCTTACCTAGCTTTTATATTTAACATGAGTATTGATCAAGGGGTTTTCCCTGATCTTATGAAGCACAGTAAAATCATACCACTTTTTAAATCTGGTGACAAACAAGATCCCAGTAATTTTAGACCAATGTCAGTTCTGCCTGTGCTTAGCAAGATATTCGAGAAGATCATACTCAATCAATTGCTTTGTCATTTCAATCTTAAACTACTCCTTCACGATCGTCAGTTCGGTTTTACTAAGGGACGTTCCACAACCGATGCAGCAGTCATGCTTGTTAAGCATATCCATGATGCTTGGGAAGACTTCCATGATGCAATAGGCGTCTTCTGCGACCTCTCCAAGGCATTTGATTGTGTTGATCACGAAACCTTGCTACTTAAACTGAAACATTATGGCGTTAAAGACAGAGCATTCGAATTACTTCAATCTTACTTAGAAAACGGAATTCGGTCATCTGGGTCATTCGTGAAAATGGGGGTACCCCAGGGTTCAGTTCTGGGCCCATTTCTTTTTCTTGTATATATAAATGACTTGCCCTTTTTAATACAAAACATGTCCAATATAGTTTTATTTGCCGATGACACTTCGCTGATTTTTAAAATAAGCAGAAAAGATTGTGAACTTGCTGAGGTAAATAATACTCTCACGCAAATTCTTAACTGGTTTAGTGTAAATAACCTTGCATTAAATACAAAGAAAACTAAATGTATTAAATTCTCTCTACCAAATGTAATTACGTAATGAAACACTAGAATTTATTAAAAGTACTGTGTTCCTGGGTATAACTATAGATTCATCTTTACAATGGGGACCCCACATAACTTCATTAGCTGGCAGATTAAGTTCTGCCGCCTACGCCGTAAGGAAAATCAGACAATTAACTGATGTTGCTACCGCGAGGTTAGTGTACTTTAGCTACTTCCACAGTATCATGGCATACGGTATCCTACTGTGGGGTCAAGCAGCAGATATAGAGACCATTTTTATCTTGCAAAAAAGAGCTGTTAGGGCAATCTATAATCTGCGTTGTAGAGACTCATTAACAGAAAAGTTTAAAGAAATAAGCATATTAACAGTAGCTGGTCAATTCATTTTAGATAATATTTTATATGTCAGAAAAAATGTATCTCTCTTTTTGAGGCACTGTGACAATAATAGTTATAATACAAGAAATAAAAATAAACTTGTTTTACCAGGGTTAAGACTAAGTAAGGTCAGCAAATCGTTCACGGGGCAATGTATACGCTTCTACAACAAACTACCAGAGGAAATCTTAAATATGACGGACAGAAAGTTTAAGATTCACATTAAAAAACAACTTTGTAAGAAAGCCTATTATAAAATAAACGATTATTTGAATGACAAAGATGCCTGGTACTAATGTTAATCCAGCTTCGCAAAATCTTTATTAATTGTATGCAAACTTGATTTTTAAAAGATGTGTTGCGTGAAGTTTGTTGCGCCGTTTCTTCTTCAAAGCGCTAACACCTAGCAAGCGGTAGTCGATAAAAAAAATGACGTGTATAAATGTACCAAGTGTACTCATATGCAATAAATGATTTTGACTTTGACTTGTCTGGTATGGACGGCTTGCCTGATCAAATATAACTTGCGCTATCACATAGTTTCTTTCATCCATATTCCGGACAATCAGCATCAGATTTAATCTAAAGCGATACATGGCAGAGATCAAAAACCTCAAAACTACCCCAAATATATGGAAAAAAAACTCGCTACATATGTCCATGTATTATAAATAAGATGTCAGTCCTTCTTGGCTGGCAACGACTCCAAAAATAATTTATTATAAATTCTAATTAGATACATAATAAGTATCAATAATTTCGTTGATTTTTCTTTAGTGCTCTTTGGTTTGAAGTAATTAAAATATTATTTTTTACTTTTTAGTTTAAGTTTGTACATGTAGGTATAGTCTTGGAGTCAGTTTATGATTTTTTTTTATTAAAAAATAATTTTATTTTCAAATTTTTAGTGGGAAGTGTATTTTGTTTATATATTATACTAGCTGTGTCCGCGGCTCCTCTCGCGTGGACTACAGGATCCGCTCCCAAACCCTCTACCACCACCTAACTAACCTAACCTAACCTATCCCACTTCCACTTAGACTTTAAATCCAGGTCCAGGTTCAGGTCCAGGTACCATACCCGCTCCCGCCACCGCTCATGAATTCAGTCGAACATTTACAACCTACATTCTTCGCAGTGTATGCGAGTTTTCAGAAACTATGAATTTGCATAACTTTCGATTGACTGCACCGATGCAGTGAAATAAAACCTATATGTTACACTAAATTAATCCCCATGTTTCTACGAAGAGTCCATCAAAGTCCGATCAGTAGTTTTTAAGTGATGCGTGCACAAACTCACAGACAAACAGATAAACAGACAAAAATTTCAAAAATGAACGAAATGTGTTCTGTTGCTTATCCTTAGACTCCCCCTTTTTTTTTGCAAATATCTTCAATGTACAGACACGTGAAGTTTACGATTTTATTTATTAGATGGGTAGGACTACTAAACGTGGTGCTCAAATGAGACAGCGCCGTTTGGAAGAAAGTAGTGACGAGAGGAATGTCGTTTAAAGAATAGTAGGGAAAGAAATGCGATAAACATTTCAAATGAGGCTTTTGAGCAGCGGGCCTATAGACTTTCTCAGATGAGATACACAAATTCAGTTTGATTCACGACGTTTATCGAACGAAACGGAAAAGCAATGTTTTTATCATCTGCGCTTGCAACACGAGCGTTTATCAAATGAATCCAGATCGACTCGATTAGTTACTATGCGACAATCTAGTCGCAATCGCAGGTACGTCGCGACTGTTGGCCTAAGAATAAAAGATGATGACGGTTGTGTAGCAATCTCACCTTTTTGCACAACGTACCAACCGTAAAGAAGATATGGAGATGTCGAAGGCAGAAAGTTACCGCTTATCTTAAGCTAGGCCGTAACTGTCCACAAACCACAAACAAGCCTTGATAAAGCAGTGATCGATTTAGGAATGAAGAATTTTGCAAAAGGACAGATTTATGTAGCCCTCAGTTGCGTCATAACCTTAGAAGGCATTACCTTATGTGATTTGGATGCAAATAAGAACGATGAGAAAGTTTTAACAGAAATGACACGGTTGCGTAATCTTTTCAACAACTAGGTTGTTATCTTTAAGAATAGGTATTAATGTATAATTATTATGAAGGCTCCTTACAAATACACACAATGTTCTTGACTAATGACAGTTAAAAAAAGATTGAAAGTCCTCATCACAACTTTTGCTGAAGGGAACCTCAAACTATAACATCGTCTGTATAGGTATATACTAAGTACATATTTTGTCTTTGTTGATTTTTCAAAAAGCGCTAAATGAATTTCGATAAAATTTATATGGGATCACCTCTGAAGTATGATCTACCAATCAAAAAAAGAATCATTAAAATCCATTCAGAATTGGCGGACTAATCGCGCAACAAACATACAAAAAACACATACTGTCGAATTGAGAATCTCCTCCTTTTTTGAAGTCGTTTAAAAATTACCCCAATGTCTGATAAAAATCCCGCTAAATATGTCCATGTATTATAAATAAGATGTTAGTTACTATAAATAAGATGTCAATTCCATATATTCCAATTTTTTTTTGGTAATACAAGATTTTTTTACATCTTTGAAATTAATATACATTATTTGTCCAGAGACGCGTGTTTTCACATTTTTCCCAAATAATTAAATCACATTTTATTCATATATTTAAAAAATATATGTGTTTTAGTTTTTGGATGTTACAAATCATCATACAGTTTCAATGATTAGATAAGTTATTTACGTGTTTAATACAATTATTCATTAGACCTTGTATTTTAAACGTGATGATTTGTATAGTTTGCGTCAACGTCTTAGGTAAACACAGCAATATATGTTATATTGTAAGTTATATGATTTATTATTTAACGAACATAACAAATCTATATTGTATTTAGTTTGATTTATTATCTTACCTTTTACTAGAAAGTACGAGTATCATAATACTACTGCCTATAGTTGTATACTAAGAACCGAGGATACCCTTTAGTGGCGGACCTTGGGTGAGATGTTGTGCTACAGTGGAAGGCTTATAATAATAATCACAGAGTTAAACTTAGTTTATGCCATCTAGTCACATAGCAACTTCATAAAGTTCTCATTGTCTAATGATTGCTGGAGCGTACCACTGTTCTTCGTATTTATCTCAAAGTTAACGTCAAAATCTATATTATACATGAGTACAATTGGTAATTTTTTTATTGACTATATTTAGATCATAATTTGATACTTCAGTATTTTAATATGTCACTTTAACATGAATTTTGACTTCTTTTAGTAATAAAATAAATAATAATAAAACAGCGGATATTATTACCCTTACCTTTTATAACTGAAGCAAAATGCTATGCTACCAACGGTTGCAACAAAATACATTATAAAATACATATTATATCAAAAATACGCTTTTAGATTTTTCACCAATCTAACAGGAACTATCTAATAAATAAAAATGTAAGGACTGGGTATCCTTACATTGAAAATATTTTCAAAAAGATAGAAATGTAAACTACGCGTCTGTACATTGAAAATAAATGAGAATAAAATTATATTTGGGTGATGAAGGATAAGTATTATTAAGATTAAGATCATTTCTGTAATTTTTTCTGCTTGTTTGTGCACGCATCACGTAAATAATATAATAATAATAATTTCTCTATTTCCGGAAAATCCCATAAAATACAAACAAAATAATAAATTAATAATAAAGATTAAAATCCCATGTCATACATATATTTTTTATTGTTGCTTTGGTGCATGTGCATGCAAACATATTTTATTCTTATATATATTTTCATTGAAAACGTCCAACGTGAATCTAATCCATTTTCTGAGCTTAAAGCCGCAACTCTATTTCGGAACAAAGCAAAGTAGTCAGGTGCCCGGCGAACATGCCTGAGGTGCTGCGAGATACTGCAATTTCAATTATATGAAAATGGTTATACTGTACTCGACCGTTAGGAGTTTTCTTACACCACTTATCGAGGGGTAGAGTAGCACCATATCGTCAGCGTAACTTATGTTATTAAAACAGACACGATTAACATGACAACCTTACAGTGCTCTTCAGCTTCTCAATAAGATCATTCACATATAGGTTGAAAAGGTCCGGAGAGGTAAACTCACCTTAACGCACGCACAAACACTTCTAAACCAATTCTGATGGAGTTTTCGGAAAAACTAGGGTTTAATTTAGAACAACATTTAGTCTTTATTTCAACTCAATCCCGTTTTCATATTAGAATAGTAATAGCGTGGTTTGATTAATACGACATAAACGCGTATAAGCAATCATTGTATACCTATACGCTAGCTATAAATTCGAGAAACGTCTACGAAAAGTGCCGTCGTGATAGTGAACTTTAAGGATAGTTACGTAATGTAATTTAACAAAGTGAGATAATTTTAATATCCCCATAGAAAAGAAAAGATAAAGACCCTTTTTTCAACCGACTTCAAAAAAGGAGGAGGTTCTCAATTCCACGGTTTATTTTGTTTTATTTATTTTCACAAAATCCACAGCACTTAGTATACAGTATTATTCTTATTTATAGTTCTTACTGATAATAACGGATTTACAATATATTTATATTACAGTTTAGTGATTGTATGTTTAAAATATTAAGTAATATATAAGTAAGTAAGTATATAAATATTAAGTATTAAAATATTATTTTCTACTTTTTACTTTAAGTTTGTACATGTAGTCTTGAAGTCGGTTTTTGTTTTTTCTAAAAAATAATTATATTTGTTTATCTGTTGGATCTCGAATGACTGAAATGTACAATTGGAAAAGTCATTCCAATAGTCAACCTTTGTCTTCTTTATGGAGACTTTTTCTATAGCTCTATCTCTGGTTCAGAGAGAAAATATTAAATATTACTACGTAAAAACTAAATAAAAGATAAGTCCGCCTTTGTACACAGTTTAATTCCTATTTTATTATTGTTGTTGTTGTTATTTTTGGTACAATAAAGCGTTTACATACATACGTACATAAAAACTATCAAGTACGCTAGTTTACCAAGCGATCGAGGGTTTCACTTAGAAAGAGAAGCACTTATGTTGTTGATGTACAACGTTGTCCCTCTCCCGATTGCGTTAGTACTGTAGTCCGTCCTATTACACTGCGTTACACGATTTTGGTACCCTCTTAACTGTTAGCTGAAATGAATAGTCATAGATTAAATCTTCCAAACATATGTGGTATCCATCACGTCTAGTTTTCGAGGCACATGTCAATTTTTATTTCTACTACCCTCACTTTAGGCGTAAAAGAAATGGTTACCGTTATAGATGTATTGTACTTTTTTATTATTTTGTTTTGTTTAGTAAACGTTTCTATTCGATAACGTCGACATCTTTGTACAAATTTATTTGAAAATCCAATATGAATACTTGACTAAGTGGTCGTCACAACTGCTTAAATGCACCAAATAAGTTTTGTTACGATTGCGGACAGTATATTGTAAAATCACAAACAAAAAATGTTTCCGAAAAAGTGATATGCATATTTACTCTATTTTGGACGTGCTATTAATCAAGATAAACCATTGATACCAAAGTTTTTTTTTGTATTTTGTGCTATGCTACTCTCATGTCTTGGTTAAATGGGAACAAGACCCAAATTTTGACAAAAAGCTTACTAACAAGGAACTTGGTGCCTGGTTATCACTGAAAGCTGTTTTAAAAGGGTTTTTAGGAAACCACAGAGCCGAAAATGCGGAACAGCTAGTTAACGACATGTTAAAAGAATACGAAAAGTTGGGTTGCAGAATGTCATTAAAATATCACTTTCTTCATTTTCATTTTTCTTTGTTTCCATTTAATTTTGGTGCGGTCAGTGATGAGCAGGGTGAGAGGTTCCACCAGGATGTAAAAAAGCTTGAAGAACGATTTCAAGGCCGTTGGGACACAACTATGCTAGGTGATTACTGTTGGCGTTTAAAACGAGAAAATCATTCAGAGCACAAAATAAAAAGTTAAAGTTTCACGATATTTTGTGTTAAAATTATATAATATGATTTTTTTGAGTTTCTTTTACCTAAATTATAAAATTAAATGTGATTAATGTAAAAAATTAAAGTTGATGTTATTAGATTTCTTTAAAATATGTTTTGGCCTTTTAATTTTTAATATAATTTGGCACATTCTTACGGAAGAAAAATGAGACGTGATAAAAAGAAAATTTGTATGTATCTTTAAGAAACGATATGTATAAATAAGAAAACATGTCATTTCAAAGCGGGTACAAAAACATTTTTTTCATTTGTAACGCAGTGGTATTTATGCGCACACACAAACGTATACAGACAGACTGGTGCACCTTTAGTAGTACTAGTTAAATAAATATGTTTGGCTGAACTAACTAAATAAGCTTAGTTAAACTAGCAAATCACATTTGTACTTTATTTATTAAATTAAAATGAATAATTCATGAAAGTAAGAGTATGTTTCATAGTCATTCCTTCACTGAAATAATTTCATGAATTTATTGAAATAGTTTCATTACTTAATTCATTTATTTGTTAGTTTATTACTAAATATTACAATTTCCACGTCAAAATAATACAATATCGAATTGAGTTGAGACAAAAAATGAATGAGCAACGATAAAAATTACTCTTTAAAATAAATAATATTACATCATTACATCATATTTTTTTTTATTATTATACAATAAATCCTTGTAGTACCATCTTCTCTTGGCTCATTCGTTTACGAAGATCTGAAATTAAACATTAAAATGTAATAAATTCAAAGACATGTAAACCATTTTGTATGAACGTAATATGTTGCTACGAGACATTATTTTCATTAGTAATTTACCTAAAATTTCCATAACATAAAATTGTAGGTTACGTCGTAAAAACATAGTAAGTACAGCATGACTTTTGCTCGTGTAGATTTCGCTTCTTATATGTTCCCGCCATAGGTGTTAAAAAATTATAATTTTTTAACACCTATGACGGGGTTTGATGATTTGATTATGTCAATGAGTTAGTTGGTTAGTATGAAAATAAAGTTCAAAGGTCGTCCTTTTATAGTACTGAGTTAGAAACTTTATAATGGATTATATCATATTTTCAAGTCTATGAGGATGTACACTTCAGCGTTTAGTATTCATTTCAAACTCGATACCTCTAGTCGTTTCTGAGAAAAAGGAACTTGCTTGGCAGACCGAGTTATCCTATAAGAGTTATATTTTTACAAAAAAGGTATGGAGTCATAGAAAAACTTCTGCTTACCTCATCATCCCTATCGAGGTCTACTCCTCCATTGATACGAACAAGGGGTATGGAATGTCGACTGTCATGAATATTTCCATAATCAAAGGTATATCCAGAAGAAGGTCCTTCATGTCTTTCCCGTTCTGTAACTATAAGTCTATCAGCTCTAGGGTGTTCGTATTGTGACTCTGTTATATATTGTATATAAGGTGTTTCTCGTGAGTCGTGGTCTTTAACTGGGAAACTATCAGCTAATGGCGCATAACGTTGTAGGTCTGTGTTTGGTTGATGTGAGTAATACTTCGATGATCTGCCATCGATTGTATCGCGATCTATTACCGTTACATACTGTGCAAGTGGTTCTTGATACTGTTGCCATGTTTCTGGTTCATGATTAATAAAAATCTTAGGTTCATATTTGTACTTAGTGGTTTGAGGTTCATATCGTTCATAGTGATCTGACACTTCGAAATTATTAGTGAACGGTGTATAAAGTTGTTGTTCTATGACCGGTTGAGGTGCAAAATGTGAATGAGGCCTTTTATTTCTTGCATCGCGTTCTATGAATATAATATTCTCAGTCGGTGGTGCCCGAAATTGTGGTTCTTCTATTGGTTGGGGGAAATAATACATTGATGATCTGTCATTCCTTGTATCACGGTCTAAGTAGGAATATCTCTCAGATAATGGTGTTTGATATTGTTGCTCAGTTACTGGTTGATGAGCGAAATGAACCAAAGATTTGTCGTTTCTGAGTTCACTTCTTAAATTATTGTGATAAAAACTTTCAGCAAACGGTTTTTGGTATTGTTCTCTTATCGGTTGAGAAGTATAATAAACTGGAGGTCTTTCATTCCTTATATCATGGTCTATGTAAGAATATCTATCATACAATGGCGTTTGATATTGTTGCTCTATTGCTGATTCATGAGCGAAGTGAACCGATTTTCTGTCGTTTATAAATCCACGGTCTATTTGACTTTGATAGAAACTTTCACCCAATGGTACTCGGTGATGTTCTCTTATCGATTTAGGAGCAAAATAAATTGCAGGTCTCTCATTTCTTTCCTGAAGTTCTGCCAATGTAATACTTTCTGCCCAAGGTGATTGGTAAAGTTCTTCTACAGGTTGAGCACTTATATACCAAGGTTTTTCATATGGATTATACCGTTCTGACACCCGATACTTATTAGGTTTAGTTTGGTATAGCTGTTGTGCTATTGGTTGAGCATTTGAATAATACGATTGTCTACCATTTCGTGTGTCACGTTCAACTATTCTGAAATCTTCGGTTAATGGCGATCGTGAATGACGTGTCAAAGCTTGCGGGACTTGGTACCCACTCCGTAATATCTCCAAGACTGGTAATGAAGCTAGAACAAATAATTTATATAATTAATTTTTATTTATCTATTCAAGCTTTCTTGTAATAAGTATAAAATTCATTAATTTAGTTGTTGAATTGTTAAATGTCCGGTAATGTATTAAAATGTTTGTATGAACACATTCATAAATTCTTTAGACTTCTTTAGAATTTGTCACTGTTTAAATTATTTAAATATTAATATTTCACTACAATTATATTTTTTCTAAATAAATTAATAATAAAATATATTTGTATGTAATATATTAATGTAGGTAGTATAAGTTATAAGCATAATCAAGCATATTTATGTATTTATATTAATTATGTAAATTTAATTGAGTAATATTCTTACCAAGTATTTACCATGTTCTAAAATTATAAATTTCTTTTCATTAAATTATTCTTGGTTGGTTGATTTTATTTAGTCATTTAAAAAAAACAGGTAAGTCTGGTTTGTACAGCTTGCCATCGGTAAGTGTTATATAGAGTGTGATTTATAAGGTTAGACGTCCACTGCTGAACATAGACCTTTCCCAAACATGGTCCACATTTAAATGTTAGCATAGCTATTTTTTATTAGATGCTCTCGAATTTGACAAGGTCATCTTCTTTTTTGTATCTTCTTTATCTTATATCTTTTTTATACATCAGAGATTCTTCTTCTTCTTCTTTTGTGTATACATACATCAGAGATTAATTAAGGTTAAGAACTTTTGCCTGACCATAGCATTTTGCAGTTCTTTTATCCCTTCAACGAATCTACGCTTACGTTGCAAGTCTCCAAATATTCCATTTTATTTTTTCCAATATATTTGCTAGATCTGGGATGCGATACTTCTTTTGAAGTGTCTGAACATTAAGTGTCAATATGTGTACGCATTGTATATATTTTATATTATTTTTTATTTGTGTCATTTTATGTAAAGTCTGGAAGGTAGCAGTCGCTAGATGCAATGGTGACCGGCAGAAGATGGTAAAGATTAATACCTAAATGGAATTAAAAAAGAAAAAAGACATATCCTGGAATGGCCACAAAGTCACTCGAAATACTAAGGGGCGGCGATCATGAAGTCAACATCATATCCCTAAAGGCAAAACTTTATCGAAACAACAAAAAAAAGTTTATTAACTTTTCATTATTACATTCAGTAAACTATCTTTTGAACTTTTTCTTTTCTAACACATAATATAATAACAGTCACATGAAGAGCTGCTTTAAAGCGTATACGAGTATACTTCTTAACAATATGACTAGTTTGTTGTAAGTATTAGATATATATACACTAGATATATATATACACCTCATACCATAAAGCAAAATAATTTTTCGCACCTCTTAGGTCATCTCAAAGTTTTACCTTCATGATTGACACTAATTGGTTATTAAATTAGATAACAGATGCACATTTTAAAGTCACCTGTTATCAATTTAATAACCAATTAGTTCAATCATGAAAGTAAAACATTGAGGTGACTTATGCTGTGCAAAAAATTATTTTGCTTCATGGTATGAACTTTAGGTATTTAATAAATAGTTACTCACCAGTGAGCTTCAAGCTAAGAACAATAGCCAAGAGGGCTGTGAATTCTTTCATTGTTTCTATACATACTGAATCTTTTTCTCTTATAACTTTAATATAAGAGTCCAGTACAATGCAAATAAAACTAAGTGTTACAAAAAGCTGTTCATACATTAATTCTTTTGTGTATAATTATATTACACTGTCTATTAATTTTCCTGACAATAATACGTTTTACGTTAGTAGTTTGACGTAAACAATATAATAATAACTTATTTCTTGAAAGTCACTTTATAATGTCAATATAAATTTTATTCCTTACAATTAAAATTAATAAATAATTTATAATAGATATTGAATACGAATTTAACTTTCTCTAAGCTGATAATTAAGTAAAATACCTATTTATTTGAAAGTTGACCTTTTTTAAAAACTTTGCGGTATGTATTTTTAAATAAATTAATGAAAAATAAAGCTTTAAACAAGAAGCGTCGAGCAATGAATGACGCTGTTTGAATGGTTACAGCGTATAATTATTCTTTTGCCATATCCTCGATTCTTAGGGTGCCTCCACAACCACGTACAAGAACCAACCGACCTCCAACAGAAAATACTTAACAAACATTTGCAATATATTTTATCAGTATATGCATAACAAAACAAATATTGTTTCTGTATAATAATAGAAAACACAAATACAATCCTTAAAAAAAATTAAAAATTGTTAAGGAACAGTAAAACATTTTTTTATTATTTCGAATCTGTCCGGATGTATGTACGACCGAGGTATTCTTGAAAACAACTGGACAGAATTTGACGCGGTTATCAATATCTAATACTAGCTTTTGCCCGCGACTTCGCCGCGTTATTTTCGATATTTACACACTGCTTTCAGTTTGAACATAGGTTTTTTTATGGTTTTTTTATAAAAATATCCCTTACAAATTTTAGAGAATATTCGGTGTAGTAAGTTGACATATTTTGTAACAGTAACTTTGAATGTGTAAGAGTAGTTAACCCTTACAATTAATTATCCGTAGTTCGCGACGGTACACTGATAACTATAGATGGTGGTGGATGGATGGTGGTTTTGAGAAGTAAATGTTAAAATTATTCTTAAATGTTAAATAATAGTTTAATTGAAAATGTTAATGTTGTTTTTTATTTATTGATTAAGAAAAACAATAAGATATTCTTAAATTTCTAAGTCTTCTAACAAAACCAAAATTGAGGTTTATCTGTAGAAGACGAATTCACAACAATAAGTTATCTACTTTTAAAGATTATAGCATTTACATACAACTAAGGTACATTTCATATTTATAAGATGTAGTCATTATTCTGGCTAGCCAACAGATATTTTTTAAACTGTTTTTTGTTTATATGTTGTGTTAAATAATTATTATGCATATCATTTGGCAGACCATTTACAAGTTTAGGCAATATATATCTGACGACCTAAAGAAGGTGGCCAGAAGCGGCTGGATGCGGAGGGCGGAGGACCGGGTGTGGTGGCGTTCATTGGGGAAGGCCTATGTCCAGCAGTGGACGTCTAAAGGCTGACATGATGATGATGATGAGAGTAGATAGACTAATTTTTGGTACTTGCAACCATGCTGTCATAGTATGGACATGCCGTTGGTACCTGTGTAGCAAGCGTCATTTTGACAACCCCTTTTTTGAGGGCTTTGGATAGTAAATATTTTTTACATAAACCCTTTTTGTCTGCGCCCTCTACTTGACCTTTTAGAGACACTACATTGGGCTCAATTCGGAGTAATATTTAGTCTTCATTTCGTTGCAATCGGCTTATGCAATCAAAAGTTATACGAGGTTATCATCATCATCAGCCCGAAAGAGAGGTCTATGTCCGCTGTTGGACATAGACCTCTTCCAAGATGCGCCACTGAACCCGATCCTCGGTTCTTCTCATCCAGTTATTGCCAGCCGCCTTACGCAGATCGTCGCTCCATCTAGCCAGGTGGCGTCCCACACTATGCTTGCCCAGTCGCGGTCTCCACTCGAGAACTCGTTTACCCCCAGCGGTAATAGTTATAGTTTTCAAAAACTCACTCAGGAGTATAAAAAGGCCAAGCCACACCGAATGCTTATGCAGCACGCACGAGTATGTACATCCCTGACACACCGAGATAATGCATACGACTACGTTTTAGTCAACCCATACGTGTTGCATATGCAACGCAACCGACCCGTTGCTTACCCAGCTGCAGTCATATTGCTTTAAATTATGCAATTTGCTTATACTATCTGTACGTCAATGTTTGTTGAAGATTTAGAAGAAAATGGACTTAATCGTTTATCTGATGAAGAAGAGGCAATAAGTATTAATATTTCAATTGTTCCAGTTTTCTTCCACAATAAAGTTTCGTATGATTTTTACTTTTATAGTCTTTGTTTATTATTATTACACACACATTCATGTTTTCGCACTATTTCAAAGAGTTTTTTTAAATTCGTTATTCATTGTAAAAAATAAACACCAGTCGTATTGGTATATTTGTAAACAAATACTACTGAGGTGAGCGTAGTCACGCTTGGTCACGCGCAGCTAGGAGCCGGGAGTGTTTGCTTGCTGTGACGTCTAATAGGGAATCCCATGGA
Source organism: Esperia sulphurella (assembly GCA_947086405.1). Classification (NCBI taxonomy): domain Eukaryota; kingdom Metazoa; phylum Arthropoda; class Insecta; order Lepidoptera; family Oecophoridae; genus Esperia; species Esperia sulphurella. The sequence goes on from OX352264.1 coordinate 12,856,487, forward strand.
ATACAATGTCATCACTGTGTGCAACAATGCGACGTTGCCGTTCAGGTTCAGGTTCAGGTACGCAGCCTGTTTGTCTCATTGGGAGCTGCAACGTCACGTCAGATATTGCACACGTCACGCAAGCGGTTTGCCCTGTCTCTTACGGCCTGACCACGGTCAACGGCGACGCGAGGCGGCGATTCGCACGGCGCGGCAACCATGTCACGGACAGTAGCGATCACCGCCGCGTCCAATATAGTCGGAGAGATGGCTCTGGAAATTTTGGCTGGATCTTGTTAGGAGAGTAGTAGTTTTTTGGTCAGGACATTATATTTGGTAAAGATAGTGGAATTCATGATGTCAACAAAGAAAGATCGCAAGATGGAGTTTTATAAAAAAGCGGCCATAAAAAAGTGCGAGACGGACTCGCCCATGAAGGGTTCCGTAGCAGCAACTAACATAATATAAAAGTTATTGTAGTTCGTTGTAACTTTGATCGATGTTTTAGTAATAGCATTGTGGTTTACGATTTATGACGTATTAAAAAAAAATTACTTAATAGATCTCGTTCAAACCAATTTTCGGTGGAAGTTTGCATGGCAATGTACATCATATATTTTTTTTAGTTTTATCATTCTCTTATTTTAGAAGTTACAGGGGGGGACACACACATTTTACCACTTTGGAAGTATCTCTCGCGCAAACTATTCAGTTTAGAAAAAAATTATATTAGAAACCTCAATATCATTTTTTAATACCTATCTATAGAGGTTTGATAAAAAAAATTTTTTTTAGTGACAGTTCTAAGTATGGGGAACCCCCAAAATTTATTGTTTATTTTCTATTTTCTAAAATCTTAATGCGGTTCACAGAATCTACTTGCCAAGTTTGAACAGTATAGTTCTTATAATTTCGGAATAAAGTGGTTGTGACATACGGACGGACAGATAGACAGACAGACATGACGAATCCATAAGGGTTCCGTTTTTTGCCATTTGGCTACGTAAACCTAAAAAGACGATAAATATAGAAAATACCCTGACAACTTTTATGAATACAACCGCATGAGCATCGAAACTTTTGATTATGTTCTTACACAAATTCGCTCAGAATTGGATAAATTAATGCTTCGGTATCCATAATCACGACAAAAATAATTAATATTTTTTAAAGACATCGCTTGACGCGTCAATTCCCGCGCTAATCTCGGCGACCGCCGCTCGACACGGTGGCATGCACAGTACTGTTCCATACATTTGTTTCTGCCGTGCATCGCGTCGCCCGTCGCACCTCGGTGCCGCTTGGCAATATTCGCTCACCACACCGCTCATTGCGGCTGTGCGTGGCTTGCTAGATACATTCCTATACATTTGTTCTGGTCGCGCATCGCGTCGCCGATCGCATCGCGCGATGCGAAAATCTGCGTGACCAGGACGTTACTGTTCCATAGATTACAACGAAGTGGTAGATACGTTCACGTCTACACGTACTCATCCGCTGTGGCTCGCCCTTAATGCTCGGCGGAATTCATACTACGATGTGTTAATTCGAATTAGATTCAGATCGGATGCTGCGTGTAAACGCACTTACTCTTACGGATGAGGTGCAACATCGCCTCCGCTATTTTTAGTTATGTTTCCTCGCGATATGTTGCTTCACCGTTTGAGAACAGTCTGTAAATGTTTCGCAAAAAAACATTTATTCTTGGTATGAACCCGACAGTTTGAGATGGTATAGATTGAGTCTTTCCACTGCGCTACCTAACACCCTATTCTATATTCTTATATTAATGGTTTTAAGGGGTATAATAAAACAAATAAATATTTATATATTTTATTTTTGTTAAATACATATTGAAAGTATGTAACATAAGTACATTTTATCATTCTGAAATTTAATATGATAAGGCAATTAATTATTTTATAGCTTGGTACACTAGTACGATGACGTGATCTGAAAAATAAACCGAAAATTAAGTTACAATATATACTTTTACACCATAAGTCACCCTAGTAATACTAATTTCGCGAAAGTTGTATAATCAACAAAGTATAGTCCTTTTAATTAATATTTAGAAATTTAATATACAGATTAAAGAAAAAAACCCAAACTGTTTTCTCAGTTTGACTGAGAGGATCAGCCTCACACAAACATTTGTAATTCAAGTTGATTTATGAAATATTTTCCGAGATAACAGTAAAACTAAAAATATATATTGTGAAGATCGGTTCGACATTGTGTTCTATCATTCAATCTTAAATATCAAAACGTTCTTCAATCAAACTAACCGACAATAAAATCTACAATTTTTTTGTGTTGTATCGCAAATTTATAATATCTATCCAGAAAACATTTATTTTTTCTTATACTGCTTTCACTTACCTCTCTTATTTTGCTTCTGCGAATGATTCTGCTATTGATAAGAGGAAACGGTTAAAAGTAAGCTTGTTCAATATCAAATTCATATGCAGCGGGACGTTCACATCCTTCACGTTCTACCACTGCGAATCTCTGAGCTGGTGCACGGAACTGTTCGTCGAAGTAAGCTGGTGTTTCATGTCTTAAACCCCTTTCAAATACAGTAATCTTTTGCTCCTCTGGTCCTCCAAATCGTTTTTCTGCAACACGATGAGGGTTGAAATGAATCGACGGTCTTTCATTTTCTAGTATAGTCAATCTCTCAGTAACTGGGTATTGTTCTTCTATTATTTCCCGGTTATTATAGTGCAATGGTTTTTCACATCTTTCTTCGGTTTGTATCAGTATGATCCTTTCAGGTATATCAATTCGTTCTTCAACTATGGGCTCTCGTATGACCTCGAAAGTCTCTCTTTCTGGTATTTCAAATTCTTCTTCTACTATTATTTCCTCAAATTCAGGTACCACGAAACTAGTGTGGACGCGTTCCACAAATGGTTCAATACGCTCGAAGTTTTCGCGAATGTGTACATTCTCATGACCACGCAGGTGGTGTGGTATTTCATGTTCTGACCAATGTTGTCTGTAGTCATGGTGATTTAAAAACTGATGATGAGGATTAAATACATGTCCGGGGTAGAGCGGGTGGTGCGGGTAGTTTGGCAGTGGGTGATGCCCATTAATTGGATGTGGATGCAGAGGCCATTGCTTATGATTCAAATGATTTAAATGTTCTGGGTAGGTATGATGCACGTTTGAAGAAGATGAAGCAGACGCAGAAGCAGAAGATTCTGTTACAGCTCTCTCATGGTGTGGTTCAAAATGTCCATTGTGATGATATTGGCCAAACTTATGGTGTTCAACTGGTAATTCATGTTGGAAATGGTGCCCTCCTAAATGTTTGTTGCCAAACGGGATAGAAGCTGAAAAATATAAATAGCTGTCAACACGTACATTTTTATCAGTTATAAAAATTACAAGGTAGAAATGTAGGCCACCTTAGAACCTTGTCACGATATCGGCAACATGATCAAGCACTCGGGTTTTGGGGAAATAGGTACCTATAATGTAAGAATACTTTGTTATTTCTATCTTTGTCATATCGTTCATGAGGTCAGTAACAAATAACATTTGTTTAATTTTGAATATAGAATAGCTAAAGTTGGTTATAAAAGCCGTGTGGTTTTCGGTAGAGTAGAATTATAGGACCACTCCAACTATTCCCGTGGTGACTAAGAGAATACATTATAAAACATCAATCAGGCCTCCCCAAACCGTCTGGCCAGCGTAGGGAGTGTAGGCCAAATCCTCCGTCTGTCTCCGTTAGATGAGAGAGGGTTGTGCTCCTGCAGTGGAGACCAAAATAACCTGATGATGATGTTGAATTTTTACTACTGTATTTAGTTTTAAAATGTGTAATGAAGGATATATAACATGTATAACCTCATTAGAAACTCCTTCAATTATCTGTGAAACAAATAACTGTAATATTTGCTGTCACAAGATTCTATGCTGGCCTAAAGGCAAATTCCAAATTGCTTGTCTATATGTATATGAATATGGAAAATTGTTCAGCAATGATGGGAAAATTATGGAATGTTTTATTATTAAATCAAAAAAGTAAAGTAATTTTGTGTCACATTTGCCGCTCTTTTATTATATTTACTTTAACACCTTTACTAGAATTTTGTAACAGCATAAACTAAACTAGAAAATATGAAAAGAAAGTCACGACAAAAAAACAAGGGAAGAGAAAAAGTAAATTAGTGTTAAGATTTTAAAGTATGTGAATATTTATAAAACTGATGAATAACACGTATTTTATTAAATTAATTGTGTATATAAATTAATTCACTGTACTGTTAGTAATAAAACGTCAATTAGGTAAGATAACTACAAAAAGAAAAGAAAAAATGCTTATTTATGAAATATCATTACACCTGACAGTACTCATATTGAGGCAAAACTCTAATGGATCGAAAACGTAGTCATAATTAAAGCTATAAGAGGAGACAGAAATGTTTACCTGTCTGTCAATTGCCCATAAACAGAAATCACATTACTAAAAACGTTGGATAGTCACAATACTAAGAAGAAGAACTTCTTGGGTGTGGCTTATCCTGAACTCAAGGACTACAGGCTTCTACTCCTTAGCTGCATAGTAATTTATATTCAGCGGACTATGGGAGATGGAAGCACCGTATAGACAGAGAGCTGACACAAAAGATCCCACAGAGTCGACGTGTCGCCAGGTATACCTGGGAATTATAAGATTAGAGGAAAGAGAGGGACCTCAAGAAGGTATCTAAGTAACATTATATGAGAGGTGCATGTGACTATGATAAATACATAAGTAGATGGATTACGCAACGCAACGTATAAGGCCGTCGGTAAAGCTGCGTTCTGGTCGCGCATGATTTAATATATGGAACCATTCGACACGAGAAGAAGAATACATAAGTAAAGTTTTATACATATTTATATATGTATATACACTTGTCTATTCCCAAACTAGAATCTCCTCCTGTACGATGGAAATTAGACAAGGATAGAACAATTCACAAGAATAACATCCAGACTGGAACCAACTTGTACGATTGTTACAAAGTTGTTTAAGCCCGGTGGGTTTGAAAGCCACAACTTCAGGTCAATGACTAAGCCACTGTAAAAGTATATAGTATAGTATGGTACTAATAATATTTCAAAGACTATTAAATAAATTGAGAAAGTAACACTCACCAGCTAGTTCCACGCTAAGAACAAAAGCCCAGAAAGCAATTAGTCCCTTCATCGTTGCCACCGACACTGAAAATTTCAGCCCCATACATTATTTATATAAGCCAACTTCACAGCAAATAAAGTTTTAAAAAAAGCTGTTCAAACAAGTCTGTATTGTTGAGACTTAGGTTCGATTGCTTTCGTTTACTATCATAAGACAATAATTGTTTGATCCTAGTTGGAACTGTTGTAAATAACCTTTGTAAGTGAATATTATCTAACCTTGGGTATTTAAAACTTTGTTTGTCTTAATAAAATAAATATTCAAATATAGAAGTATAAGGTTTAAATAAAATATAATAGGAACAATTTTAAGTTTTTTTTAAATAATCATATCCTCAATTTAAAAAATTTCGCCGTATTCGGTCAATGATTTGGTGATCTTCTCAGCTACTTTGATAATAATAAGACACAAAATCTTATTATTAATCTTAAACTAACGAGACTTTATCGATTCGCGTTAACAGAAGAAATAAAAAAAATATATTTTATTGTTTTCCTTCTTTATTTGGAAAGTTCCATAATTTGCAACTGTACTTATAATAATATTCCAAAATGTGTACCTACCTACGCAATTGGTCCAGTAGCTTTAGAGTAAATTTACAGACGAACAAAAAAATCTATTCTTTATAGGTATTTTGACAGAACCCTAAACTCAAAAATTTCTAATATACTAACGGAGAGATTACTTTCGTACAGTAAAATGTGGCATATTACATGAAAATACGTTATGTTATTATTTTTTCTTAGTTATATCTTATATCATTTGCCGTGTGGTGTTCGGTAGACTAGAATAGGACTACTCCACTCTTCCTGTGGATGTCGTACAAGGCGACTAAGGGAATACATTATAAAACATCAATTAGGCCTCCCCAACCCGTCTGGCCAGCGCGGGGAGTATAGGCCAAATCCTCCGTCTGTCTCCGGCAGCTGAGAGAGGATTGTGCTCCTGCAGTGGAGACCCAAATAACCTGATGATGATATCATTATTAACACGTTATGAATATCTGTCAATCTATTTTAATTGGTTACAAATACATACAAGTGTTAATTGAAATTAATCGTTATTTAACCCATAATTAGGATTTAAACACTAGGATAACTCAAGAGTCCACTGCTGGACATAGGCCTCTCCCGAGGTGCGCAATTTATACGATCCTCGGTTCTTCTCATCCAGTCACTGCCAGCCGCCATACGCAGATCGTCGCTCATCTAGCTAGGGGGCGTCCCACATTATGCTTGCCCAGTCGCGGCTTCCACCCGAGAATCGTTTACCCCAAGTTTATCTGTAATCGGTTCTCATACAGATGTGACAAGCCCACTGCTACTTCTACGTAGTAACTTTCTGAGCTATGTCAAAGACTTTAGTTCTCTGGCAGATCACCACTATATATTTGTGTACTCTGTGACGTGCAAAAAAGTATATTCATTCATTCATTCATCACCTCATTTCGGATCCTGTTCCTTAGAGAAACTCCGAGTATAGCTGTTTCCATAGCCTGCTGAGCGACCTTGAGCTTTCGAACTAGTCCCACTGCCAGTGTCCACTTTACGGCGGCGTAGTGCCCTAGGGGAAAAGACCCGTAATGACCTACGCCGCCGAAAGGTCATAAAGTCTTATATTAAAAGTTTATGTCATGCCAATCACGAGCCATGTTACTTTATATAAAAAAAATATATATTATGTTATTATTTACAATTCCCTCCCCAACCCGTCTGGCCAGCGCGGGGAGTGTAGGCCAAATCCTCCGTCTGTCTCCGGCAGATGAGAGAGGATGGTGCTCCTGCAGTGGAGACAAAAATAACCTGATGATGATATACAATTATGTGCTATTAATAGACATGTGCGTTTTATCCAAATCGGATACAGTCCGTATGAATCCCGAAATTCGGTTTTAGTGTAAAAGATAGTACTTTTTAGTTGCTGACTGTACAGACTATCTACTTTTACCTTCAAAAATATTTTTATTCTAAATGAATAAATTAAGTACAATTCCTACGGCCTTTGTCCATTCATACCTTGCAGCTGGCGTTAACACATCGGTCAACAAGTCAGTAAATTTTCCTAATGTCATTGTAATTATTTTATTTATTGCCGTATTATTCTACGTAATGATTATCCTTAAACAAAAGACAATACAGAGTGTAGAAAACCGCTATTTTATATAAAAGTCAATCCAGCATAATAAAATGTGTGTACCAGATATAATTTAAAACCATAAAAAATATATTAAAATTGGACTTCAACCTGCGAAGACCGATTCGGGTCATGTTTACCAACTAAACTATATATTATTTAATCATCAGCTTGCCAGAGTCCACTGCTGGACATAGGCCTCTCCCGATTCGTGCCACTAAACCCTTAGGTTCTTCTCATCGAGTTACTACTGACTGGCCCTACGCATTCGTCGCTCCATCCAGGACTCCCGTCCAATACTACGACTGCCCAGTAGTGGTTTCCACTCGAGAACTCGTCTAGATACCCCAACATTAATCGGTTCTCCTACAGATGTGAACAGCACACTGCCACTTAGACGTACAACTTTTTGAGCTATGTTGAAGAGTTTAGTTCTCTGGCTAATCACCTCATTTCGAATCGTGTCTCTTAAAGAAACTCCGAGCTTTTTCCATAGACCGCTGAGCGACTTTGAGTTTTCGGACTAGTCCAACTGTCAGTGTCCACGTTTCGGCGCCGTTGCCCGACTATTTCTAATCAATGTACAGAAACGACTTGTTTATGTTTTAAATAACTGAATTATTTCTCATTAACTACTGCTGACACATACTGTATAAGTACCGCCGTGTTGTTCGGTAACTGAACTTAAGGTTATTGTACTTAGGGTACGATATAATAAATAATTATTCCATATGTACATATCGTCGCTGTTTAGGAAAAAATTCTGAAGCGCCCAGTTAGGTTTACGATAGAGAACTATAAAAACAATAATGTTTTAAGATCTCTTCCGTAAAACCCTATATTGGGGCTTCAGCAACTTTTCCTGTGACAATATACACTCAAGTAGCTCTCGGACTACCACGCCGGAGGTAGCGGGTTTGAATCCCGCTAGGGGCAAATGTTTGTATGATGAATATGAATATACAATACACGTTGCTTAGTGTACCTATACTAATGTAATGTGAGTGTTCGAAAATTATAAATTCGCATAACTTTGACGATTGCGATGAAATAAAGACTATGTGCCGTCTGGTTTCCGGTAAAGTAGAATAGAACCACTCCAACTCTTCCCGTGGATGTCGTACAAGGCGACTGAGGGAATACATTATAAAACATCAATCAGGCCTCCCCGTCTGGCCAGCGCGGGGAGTGTAGGCCAAATCCTCCGTCTGTCTCCGGCAGATGAGAGAGGGTTGTGCAGGAGCAGTGGAGACAAAAATAACCTGATGATGATGAAAGACTACGTTACTCCAAGTTAAGCCCTATGTTTTTTTAAACACCCCCTTAGAAGTAGTAGTAGTCGATTTAGTAGTTTTTACGTGATGCGTGCACAAACTGACATAACAGACAAAAAAATCCAAAAATGATCTTAATGTGTTCTATTAGTTGTCCTCATCGTCACTTACTATCAGGTGTGATTGAGGTCAAGCGTAAACCCATCAGGAATAAAAAAAAACCTTTAGACCCATTTCCCATTTTTTTTCGGAAATACATTCAATGTATATGTACATACATTCAGTGTATGTACAGACACGCGAAGTTTACGTTTTTCATTATAAGATTGAATGGGGTTCAATTGTGCGCTTCCTCACATGCCGCCCAAACGGATAAAAGCTTTTGCTACAAAGACGTACAAAGTTGTCTGTCCCCAGTAGGAAACGAACACACGAACTCTGACGCTCGAGACCAATGACGAAGCCACTTGGTCAACGAGACGGTATTGTAGGACATAAAATAAAAGTTGTTCATTTAAGAAATAGAAAAAATATTATAGAAGAAGCATACCTATACTTGCCAAAATAATTCCAACGCATCTTACCCAGTATCATAATGATTTCAATGTACGTTTCAATAAATAAAGTACGTGATATATTGTAAAATAAATTCCGTTCCAAGAGCCTTTCTGAACTCTATGGAACTTTTATAGACGAGCAACGCCATCTATGGTTTTATCGGAGAGCAAACTACGAGTGGAGGTTTTTGAATAATGTGGAGGAGGTGTTCGTAGTACGCATTTTAACCACGGGCGGCTCTTTGGAACGCTAAATTATCGTAATCATTAGGCCAAGCCCCCCAAACTATAATTTAAGGTGTAATTTAAAATTAAATAGCGAATTAAAGTGCATTAAATACTTAAATTAAAAAATATGGAAAAATTCACACGCGAACAAATTTGAACCTGCCCCCGATCTATCCGGGGTCACGCTCTATCAACTGAGCTATCGTGTTGCGACGAATACTTCCATCCCATTTACATGTATGTAGCGTACGTATACAGCGCCATCTACATATTTTCCCTTGTTTTTTTATATTTTTATTAGTTCACATTTTTTATGTAAAATATTACCTTGTCGGTGGATTGTATATAACTCGAGTATTTCCTTTAAAATGGAAGTTATGGAAGGTCGCAGATACGTAAATAAATGCACAAAAAATCCAAAGATGTGACCGTTTATAATAATAACTCAGTATTGATAGCCAGAGAGGTCGTGGGTTCGATTCCCACTGGGACTAGACAACTTTGTACAATTTGGTCCCGGTTTGGATTAAAAATACCAAAAATAAAAATGCCAAACAAGAAATAAAATTACATGAAGTATTTTATTTTAATTCTAGATACAAGATTCCGTTACAACATTTATTCCTCATAACCAACACTATCAATTTTCATAATAAATTAACATACTTTTTATAAATTAATATACACTATGTGTTATTCTGAAAATCTATGAATGCATTTTCTCTTGTCTCTAAAGTGGACGGTGCGGTTCCTAGAAATAAAGTGCTTTATCTCTTATAGTTTCTGACTTCCCCATACTGACAGGTCTTAATGATAGAGCCTGTATAATGGGGTAGGGTAAACAATGATTTTCTACATCCAGCCATAGATATTACCTATAGTTGCAAGTTTTCCAGTACACCTTATTTACTTAATTATATATTATGTACTTGGTGATATATTTTTTCATAAGATCTAATTTCAAGAGATCTAAAACCTTTAACACATTATCATGAGTAAAGTTGACCCTTTGCAAGAAAATGTTATAATTATACAAAGTTAGTTATATTATCTTTAGTTATACAAAGGGCAGGCCTTGGAGACTCCCATAGATGTTTTTGTCTTCAGAATCAGAATCACAACTCAGAAAAACCAATTAACACATCAATTATAAATAAAATCAATAATTTAGACGTATCTAGCAAATATTTTTAACAACATACAATATGATCAAAAATACGATCATTATAATATCAAATTTAATGATAACATAGTGTTCGACAGGGTACAAAATTAATATTATCCCCAAATTATAAAATTTGAAGATGATTTTGGTATAAAATAAATTTCTCTCTTTTATAAATTTTTACAAACCTAGTTTTACTGCAATTTCACATTTTCAGCTTTATAATAGAAAAATATTTTGATTCGTGTTTCTGCATTAGCCATTTTGCAGTTCACGCAAATAAAACATTGCTTCTTTTGCGTTCACTGCCTTTTTGAAACCAGAAGTTAAAAAGTTGATAAATTCAATTTGTTCATACAAGCGTAAAATTGTATTGTTTTACAGGATCATCTATTTATGGTAGTGGGTCAATTTCATATATTACTGGTCTGACGTTACTAGGAAAATGTTTGATTTGACCCAATAAAATAGGATAATTACCGTCAAAGCTCAAATTAGAGGATCTAAATAAGAGAAAATAATAACATTACCATATTTTTTTATGTACAAATTTATTTACACAAAGTGAGATATACTACAAACATCTATGTAATTCTTCTCTGTAATATCTCGCTCTCTGGAATCATTAGTATAATCCGACCTGAAAATTGAAAATAATTTCTTTTATGAATATCGGCCAATAAACATTAATTAAATATATCATCGTGTAAATTTGTGCCCAAAAGACGTAGGTAGTTAGGTAGGCACTTAATGATGACATTTTCAATTGTCTATTCCATAAAGTTAGTTGCGATTTAGATTTTAGGCTTCTGTCAAAACGGATACCCGTCCCGTATAGCGAAGCTAGTGGTCATCTTTCTGTTAATCCAACGGATAACTGCTGGACAAAAATTTGAAATGTATATGTACCTATATGAAAATTTGCCTTGGAAAATAATTATTCCGAATTATCCCAGGGAAAAAATATAATTGACGAAAGCATATTATACCGACATACATTTCACTAATTTTTCATGACTGTAGTTATACTAATATCCATTTTTTACGTGGGGAAATGCTAAGTATATCTATTCGCCTAGGGAGACGAGTAGGTTATGTCGGATTTGCACCGACACTTGCACTTGTCACTGTAACATTGGTGACCCCGACTAAAGTCACGCTCCTCCTGCCGTGTTGAGCCCGTACCAGATGCCCGACTAAAGTCACGCTCGTCACGCAAAAGCTGCCAGACTACGAGATGCCCAACTACGAAAATTCCGACTAAGTTCCGCTCCTCCTACCGAGTCGAGCCACTTATGAGTTGCCCGAATACGAGATGCCAGAGGACGAGATGTCCGATTCCGATATGCCCAATCACATTACGCTCCTCCTACCGAGTCGAGCCACGCATAAGATGCCGGACAATGACAATGAAGCTCTACTTACTAATCCACCTGTTTTGTTTGTAATTTATTTATGGATTGTACACATGTAAATTTCTTGGAATTTTTAATTGTTTTTCATGTACTTTTTTTCTGAAGGGGAGTATCTGTACCGACATTTCTACATCAACCTGTTAGATGACAAGGAGAACAAATAATCAGCAACAATATTTAGGACGTTTTCCGTGTATACGTGTTGTCGGTCAGTTTAACTCTCATGAGTAGACATTAATATTTCGCATATATACTTTGTTATTTCTCATTAGATAATCAATTATATTCAGTTACCAACATGTAAGAGTTTTACTTCCTCCGACGTTGACCAAGTAACAGAGGTCATCAGAGGGAGGAGTAAAAACACAAGGTATTTATTGAGGGTGACCTCCAGCCCCAACTGCTGGACCCTTCTCACTACTTGCTTCGCTCTAGCCATGACCAGAAACGCGGCGGTCCGGTAGGTGCCGCCGCACCTCCCGATGATGTTCCGAATAACCGTTTACTATAACTCTTACTCTATTAGAATATATTTTAACTTCTGATTTTAATGTATTTATGTTAATTTGATATATGTCAGGATCTCTGTTGAGCTTATTAGTAATAAGTGGTTACTTTACAACTAGTTAATAAGCATGCTTACCTCATCATAAAAAGGTGAAGAATGGCGATAGTCACGTCTTTCTTCAATATCTACTGTAAATCCAGAAGGTCTTTCATATCTCCCATCACGCTCTATCACTGAGAAACTTTCAAATGATGGAGCGCGATATTCTTGCTCTATGAATACTTCGGGAGTGTAATGTATTGGTATTTCATCGCGTTCAACTATTGTCACACTTTCAGACCGCGGTTCATAATAACGTGGTTCAACAACGGTGATACTTTCAGACCATCGTGGTTCATGATAGCGCGGTTCAATAACGGTGATACTTTCAGACCGTGGTTCATGATAGCGCGGTTCAATAACAGTGATACTTTCAGACTGTGGTTCATGATAGCGTGGTTCAATAACGGTGATACTTTCAGACCGTGGTTCATGATAGCGCGGTTCAATAACGGTGATACTTTCAGACCGTGGCTCATGATAACGTGGTTCAATGATGGTGATACTTTCAGATCGTGGTTCATGACGTCTTGGTTCAATGACGGTGATACTTTCAGATCGTGGTTCATGATAGCGTGGTTCGACAACGGTGATACTTTCAGACCGTGGTTCATAATAGCGCGGTTCAATAACGGTGATACTTTCAGATCGTGGTTCATGATAGCGTGGTTCAATAACGGTGATACTTTCAGACCGTGGTTCATGATAACGTGGTTCAATGACGGTGATACTTTCAGATCGTGGTTCATGATAACGTGGTTCAATGACGGTGATACTTTCAGATCGTGGTTCATGATAACGTGGTTCAATAACAGTGATACTTTCAGACCGTGGTTCATAACGTCTTGGTTCAATGACGGTGATACTTTCAGATCGTGGTTCATGATAGCGTGGTTCAACAACGGTGATACTTTCAGACCGTGCTTCATGATAACGTGGTTCGATGACGGTGATACTTTCAGATCGTGGTTCATGACGTCTTGGTTCAATGACGGTGATACTTTCAGATCGTGGTTCATGATAGCGTGGTTCAATAACGGTGATACTTTCAGACCGTGGTTCATGATAGCGCGGTTCAATAACGGTGATACTTTCAGATCGTGGTTCATGACGTGGTTCAATAACAGTGATACTTTCAGACCGTTGTTCATGACGTCTTGGTTCAATGACGGTGATACTTTCAGATCGAGGTTCATGACGTCTTGGTTCAATGACGGTGATGCTTTCAGATCGTGGTTCATGACGTCTTGGTTCAATAACGGTGATACTTTCAGACCGTGGTTCATGATAACGTGGTTCGATGACGGTGATACTTTCAGATCGTGGTTCATGACGTCTTGGTTCAATGACCGTTATACTATCTGATCGTGGTTCATGATGACGTGGTTCAATAACAGTGATACTTTCTGACCGAGGTTTATGACGTCGTGGTTCAATGACGGTGATACTTTCAGATCGTGGTTCATGATGACGTGGTTCAATAACAGTAATACTTTCAGAATGAGGTTCATGACGTCTTGGTTCAATAACGGTGATACTGTCAGATCGTGATTCATGACGTCTTGGTTCAATGACGGTTATACTGTCAGATCGTGGTTCATGGCGTCTAGGTTCAATAACGGTGATACTCTCAGATCGTGGTTCATGATAGCGTGGTTCAATTAAAGTAATGCTTTCAGACCGTGGCTCACAATATTCAGGTTGAGAGTTTATATAAATCGAAGGTCTTTCATTTCTTTCCTCACGTTCTATGACTGTGAAACTTTCAGCCAATGGCGCACGTACGTGGCGGGGCAGTGTATGTCTGAAGGCATATTCATCCCGTAGTCTATCGTGGTATGGGAGTGAAGCTGAAATTATTTAATTTATTATTAAATGTAAAAATTATAAAGCAAACTAAAATAATGACAAAATAAGCAGTTTTCAAATATAGATTATTTCGTATTTAGGTAGGCTTTAGTTGAAGACTGTTAAAATATTTTGTGTTCATTTTGATTATTACTAAATACACTAAGTATATGTACATTAAAATTGAAAAATATATTTTATTTGATAGATTTCGAAAAAGGCCTTTAAAAATACTATAGCTATCTATATTCTAATTACCCTACTTTAATTGTAGTGAATTCAAATGAACACTTACATTTGTACTTTTTAAGCTGTTTTGTGTACAAGGATATAAGTAACATTCTTTGAATGGGCTTTATCAGTTCTTAGTTACTAAAATGAGCTTTAAGAACTTGCGCCCACATTCTAGAAAATACATTTCAAGCACTTTAAATAATTATATGTCTGAGTAATAACTGTATTAGCAGTGATGTGATTTAAAAAAATGTAGATGATTATGACATTTACTTTCAATTGCTTCTATAATTAAACTTTATAGAAACGCGTCTGAACTTCTTCAATGGCACACATCGACACTATTTAAAATCCAAATATCTAGATTGAACTTATAGTTAAACATTCATAGGTATGCGAGCAGGAAAACATCCGTTTCCCCATTGCGATTCTGTGTTTCAATATTATGTAAAGTATTTTGACAGAAAAATTACAAGGTAGTAATGATCGAGACCAAACAGTCTGGTCAAGATGATAATTATGTTTTAGATAACAATAAAAATATATTATTTGTACTCACCTACTAGCTGTAAGCTAAGCACCGAAACCCAGAAGGCTATTACTCCCTTCATTGTTGCTCTTAACACTGAACATAAGTGATAGTGTCCTTCCATTTTTATATAAATCAAACAGAATGCAAATAACGCTATAATCGATAAAAAGCTGTTTATACATGCGTAGATATTGGCAAAAAATAAACAAAAGAATGAGCATGTAGAATGTAATGATGTATAAACAGCTTCGTGTAATTGCTTTGTTATCTAAAGTTGTTTGTAAAAAGTTTCAAAAGGAAGTTAAAATGTCTTTAAAATGGTAAATACTTTATTCTAAACTACGAGTACATTAGGTGAAACAATTAAACATGTTTTTGAATTTACACACAACAATTTAAACAATGTTTATGTAAATAATAACCCTTTTCCTTCTGCGATGCTCGCGGTTATTTGAAAAAAATAAATGAATTTAAAACTTTTTTTACCAAGCTACCAGTATTAAGTAAAATTTGACTTTCTAAATAATAAGTTGATAATATGTTACAATCATTGTTTTAAGGGAAGTTTAATTCAATAATTCTGTTTTAATTATTAATGGGGAAGTGACTTTTTATCATAGTTACTACCACATTTTATTAACTAGATTTCTTGTATGTCTGTTCGATTCAAATTTTGGAATCGTGGCAGTGGTAAACATTTCCTTGCATTTATTTCAGTCTCTTAAAGCAATCATGCTTGTAATCTTTAAAAAAAAATGAATAATCCGTTATTTCCCCCCACCAGCTTGGGTATTTTCAGACAAGTACAATTTGGATTTGTTTAAAGGAAGAGTGAATATGCATCTTCTGCGTAAGCGCGCTCTACCTTAGGCCTCATCAACAGTTACCATCAGATGAGATTGAGGTCAAGCGCAAACCCATCAACAATATAAAAAAAATTATTTTTTAGAAAAAAACAAAACCGACTTCAAGGCTATATATACCTACACGTACAAACTTAAACTAAAAAGTAGAAAATAATATTTTAATTACTTCAAAGCAAAGAGCATTAAAGGACAATCAACGAAATTATTGATACTTATATACCTATTTACAATTTATAATAAGTTATTTCTGGAGTCGGTGCCAGCCAAGAAGGACAGTTTAATTAACAATTTAAGCAACAATATGACATGCCTGAGTGAAGTGAGGTATCCATTAAGCTTATTTTTGCTTTGGCTGGCACCGACTCCAAAAATAACTTATTATAAATTGTAAATAGGTATATAAGTATCAATAATTTCGTTGATTGTCCTTTAACCCTCTTTGCTTTGAAGTAATTAAAATATTATTTTCTACTTTTTAGTTTAAGTTTGTACGTGTAGGTATACATATATAGCCTTGAAGTCGGTTTTGTTTTTTTCTAAAAAATAATTTTATTTTTTACTTTTTAGTGGGTAGTAAGTGTATTTTGTTTATTTAAAACGCGCTGCTCAAATGAGACAGCGCCGTTAGGAAGACAATAGTGACGAGAAGAAAGATTGTTTAAAGAAAAGTAGGGAAAAAAATGCTATAAATATTTCAAATGAGAGTTTTGAGCAGCGGGCCTATAGACTTTCTCAGACACACGAACTTATCAAGGCTTAATGAAAGTCCAGAAAGTCATGCTCAACGACTCAGTTTGATTCACAACGTTTATCAATCGAAATCGAAGAGCAATGTTTATTTCGTCTTGGCTTGCAACACGAGCATTTATATGAATCCAGATCGACTCGGTTAGTTGCTATGCGGCAAGTTTTTAAATCGACCCCACAATGAGAAACCTTTAACAAAAATGACACGCTTGTATAATCTTTTCAACAAATAGGTAGTTTTCTTTAAGAACAGATATTAATGTATAACTATTATGAAGGCTCCTTACAAATACATACAATCTTCTTTATTCTTAGCTAATGACAGTTAAAAAAATATTGAAATTCCTCATCACAACTTTTGTTTAATGCAAGGATCAAGCATTAAAACCATGGATGACTCATTATAAGTTGAAACCTGAAATAAATACTTCATACTTGTCATATATATGGCAGCATTTACTGAGAAAAAAAGAGATAACAATTGGCACGCGCGTCATCTTGAAAGCCGGCGGGCCACCAGTTTTGACGTCTGAAAGCTTTTGGTATACAGCTAAATACCATTTTGGTTGCGTTAGTTTTTCGTAAATTTCGTGATTAATTCGTTAGTTATAATGTTCTGTGTAACCTGCTTTTATAATAACTATGGCATGTGCTGCTGTGTGCTGTCGAAGCCGAATTGGTGTCTTAACGGAAAACAATTACAAATTATCTTTTCATCGGTAAGTTGATTTAAACAAATATGTCCATAAATACTAATTCCAGTAAATGCTAAAAAGTTATTTAATGCACTGAAAATGAAGCCTGATGGCGTCTGTTAACGTGGAATCGTGGAAAAGTGGAGACATTCTACTATTTAAACAATACAGATTCAATATACCTATCTCTTTTGTACAATGCCCATTATTAAATGTGTGAAGGAGTCGATTACACTTTTTACTTTCAACTTAATATGAGATGGATCCATAGTTTTAATGCTTCATCCTTTTCTGAAGGGAACACCAAACTAGCATGTCGTCTATGTAGGTATATACTAAGACTATATTTGTGTCTTTGTTGATTTTTCAAAAAGCGCTGAATGAATTTCGATAAAATTTATATGGGACCACCTCTGAAGTATGACCTACCATACAAAATATGAACCATCAAAATCCATTCAGAATTGGCGGAGTAATCGCGTAACAAACATACAAAAAAAAAAAGAAAACATACCGTCGAATTGAGAACCTCCTCCTTTTTTGAAGTCGGTTGAAAATACTACATTTTTGCAAAACTGTAAAATCAAAATGTAAAATCTAAAATGAGTCACTACATTACCCCATTATATGAAAGAGTTCAATCAAATATTTCTCTAGAACTAAAAATAATTTGGATCGGCTTAGACGACATCGAAGAAAAAAAAGTAACTCACGTGTTAGATAATGGAAGAATTTCTAGGTCTCAATGCGTGCCCATGGATAAAGAAAACACGAAAATCGATAGTTTAAAAGCGAACAATACGAAGAAAATAAGGTTAAAGTGTTTATATTTACATGAGATACACACACGAAAGCAGCTGGAAAGATTTTATAATAAACATATATTATTATGGTACTTGTAACTTTAATAGTTTGGGACATGGTATGATTAGAGTTGCCGAGCTACTTAGAGAATGCTGTATAAATGTCAACAAACTTAGAAATATCTAGCACAAAAAGGTATTTTCAACAGCTCCTGAACGCATATAAGTTTATATCGCAATTCTCTACTAACATTTCGTTACCCCCAGAACCTATATTGCCGCTTCGGGGTACTTGGATACAGGCTGCATCCTATTATTATACTAATTTTGCGGAGATAACGAGTGTAATCGACCTATTAAATTCTAACGACGCAGCTTCTATAGCAATTGCCCAACAATGTTTCATAAATCCTACTATACGAGCTGATCTGGCGGACATTTACGCAAATTATTAAAAATCTTAAATCTTAACGCAGTCTTTAATTGTGGACTTAAAACACTACATTTATCAATTAAGTAAGTGTGTCACCTGCTGATTGAGTACAATGACATTTTCATCAGGTTATTAATAGTAATCCTGACTTTATTACTCTTTTCAATGTAGCTAATTGGTTTGAAGGGAAGGAAGTGGAAGTGTCTACGCTACGATTTATCTTTAAATCCTTGTTAACACTAACCGCGTAAATTCTTACCTATATCTATCCATTTCCTTAAAGCGCCAAGTAACGCTCGGACAAACGCAAGGACGATTAAGTATGACGTCTCTGGGGCCCGCAACCCATTGCCCGCTACCCAATGCGACCGCATGCATACCTATTATATTCGCATCACATCCACGTCCCCCCGCGTTTCACTCCCGCTAGTATTGTTCTAGAACATTTGTGAAGTGAAAGAATAGAATTAAGAAATTGTCCAGCCATGCTGCTAAGGACTGCAGCTGTGAAGGTCCTTGACGTTCTTGCTGATATTGGATTTGCAGTGAACCTGAGACGTGGAAGCAGACCCTCAGAACTGTTCTGCAGTTCTTCCAAATCCATTTCCCATTGTTTTACAATTTTTAACCTTTTTAATCCTTTTAATTTCTTTAGATATGCTCCTGTAAATTTAGTTAAAGTTGAAAGATAATTTTTAGAATTATACTTCGATTTTAGATTACACAGCGCCACAATTTTTAAAATGAAACTATGAAAATATTTAATTATTGTTATATTTTGTTACTTTGTACAAGTTAAGTTGTTACTTGAATAAGAAATTGCACTGTGACATTCCACATGCATCCATTAATAGGTATACTTCATATCCGCTCTCTTATAGTTGTTGTTAATAATATACCTAGTATATGCGTTTTCCAAAATTTACTAACTTATTTGTCAATTTAATTTTAGACGATTCATCCATTACGAATAGTATTCAAAATACCATTAATATTAAGGACAACTAACTATACAAAAGTCAAAGTCAAAATGCACATGAGTAAGCTTGGTACATTTTATACACGTAATTTTTATGGCGCAGTGGCATTATGAACACTTTTACGATTCGGAATAAAATGATTTAAGTATGGTTAATGACCGAATATGTACTAAGAAGAAACTACGAAGAAAATATCAGGAAAACCGTGACAAAATTATCATTATCAAAAACAGTAATGACGAATGTCGGTAAAACACACTTCTCTGATGCCAAGAAGGAATTTGCTGTTCATGTAAATTAGATAAGGACATAATAATAATGCAAAATAAACAACAGAAACAAATTATGAAATTGTGGTCGGTCGTCATATTTTGTAGTGATTAGACGGCTAGTGCTGAATCAGAAACTCATGTCACGTGGATTGTGTTCACTAATGTGGTAAAAACAGTGTTTTAGTTACAATGTCTAACAGAGTTCTTAAATTCAGATTGTAGTAAAATATATTAAATTACCGACAAGAAAAATGTCTTTAATTTACATATATTTTCTTATATACATTCCTTATTCACTTTGCAAATAACGTGTTAAGAAGAATAATAATGTTAAAATATTTGGTCAATATTCTATGATGTTTATATAAGATTAATGGCTGTAACTTGCGTAAAAGACTATTATACTTCAACCACACTTCTATTGTTATTTTTTTTGATAATATTAGGATGATAGGTTTGTACATCATATAATTTATTTAATTACTTAACACGTGACTGAACCGGAAAACTTCGAACAGTTTCTGGAAAGATAAAACTTTGCTTCTACGAGAACTAGGAAAACAGAATGAAGCAGTATCTTCTCAAAAGCCGTAAATTAATTCTACGTACACAAAACGTGAAACACATTTGTAATTATTAGTTATAAAGTTATGGATAAAATCGTAATTTTGTACTAGATCCTCTTTTTTTGTTAGGTTTATTATAACCAAAGATAATATATACTAATATAACTTTAGTTTTATGACACACCGATAGATAGTGCTGTGCATTTTAAACATACTATGCAGGATAGAACAATTACCCCTATAAAGAAAAAAATTATTTATCATGGAGAAAAAAAAAAAACACGATGACCTTTTTTTGATGGGATTATTTTTAATCATCCTTTTTACTACATCCTTTTTAATACATCTAGTAGCTATGTCAGTTTGAATTTTTCGGATGTCTTTATTAGTTAAGGGACAATCGGGCGGTGTCACTTTTCTGTTCCATCATGTATAGTTGTGCTCTAGTATACGTGATTTTCATATCCTGCTTCCATTGCTTGTACTGTTTGCACAAGACATACTACTTCAGCAATAAAATGTATGTAGCTACGTGATACAGGCTCTTTTACTCGACTCACAAAGAATGGGTACGAATTTTGACTGCATTGAAAATTAAAGAACCGTATTTACTGTTAAGCACTCGAAAACCATGGGGTCCTAACCATGAATGATGTTGATGATGATAGCACCGGCCAAATGACAAGTATCCCTAAAGGGTTGTGACATCGTTTCTATTCCCTCGATTTTAAGGTTTCACTGATTATTGTTTCCCTATCCAACGTATTGCTCTTATAAGTCAAGGTAAGCCCACATCGGTGGCGAACAGTTACATCCCATGTGCTGTATGTGACTGTTTACGCATTTCCTGTGTAGAAATGTTCACGCCTAACTTTGCGTTTAGCGTCCTGTGCAGCGTTCAGACGCAGTAAATGCAACGTATACGAATATAGAGTATGCGAATTGCAACGTATCAAAGAGGCTCGCATCAAGGATAAAATTCTTAACAATATCTTCGTTGACATGGCCACTTAAATTTTTTTATTTCATATTTTCTATTCGTTCATGTTGTATGAGCGAAAATACAATTTCTTTGTCGATTTTATAAATTTGTTTTTAGCTCAGAAAAGCTCTCTTTCTCAAAGCTACGAAATGATAATTACACGATACGCAAAGTTGCACGCGGGCTTGAATATGAGCTCAGTGTGAATGTAAATTGAACGCAGTCTGATCGTCACCGCGGGCTGCGTTGACAGACACAGGTTGCGTTGGGTTGATAGACGTTTGGTTGATAAGTTCTGTGTAATGGTTGTCGTCCAAATTTGATTTAATAATAATAATGTAATTTATTTCAGACTAGGCTCAGTCTAAATATATAATTTGTTAGTAATACAAAAATAAAAGTGTAATCTATGTTGGTAATAAAATATATAATAAATTATATTTTTTAATTATAGAAGATTTTAATAATATGTAAAATACTAACATTAGTGCATAAGAAATTTGTTACTAACACGTATGGATTATGTCCGAAATAAAATTTATTCTATTGTATTCTTCTATTCCATAATACAAGGATAAATAATAACCTCCGTTTGTCTCCGGCAGATGAGAGAGGGTTGTGCTCCTTCAGTGGAGACAAAAATAACCTGATGATGATGATGAAATAATAATAATGTGCTATTATATTTTTTTTAAGCAAATTTATAACTAATGATTTACCGTAGAATCCACAGAAATGGAAGCCTATTTGTATGTCAACAGTGCATTTGTATGAGACACCGGAAGCGAACACATGTGTTTGATTTTCGTGTACCATAATAGGGTTTTAAATTTTATTAATATCAACTGCCGGAGCAGCTTCACCCGGCGCATCAGGGACGCGGTTCTTGTGAACATAATCGCGAAAAAATCGTCAGTGCGTGCCTCTGCGAATATTTCTGGTGCGTTGCAGAACGTGGCCGCCCCAAAAGTATCCTGAATGCGTTGTTATAGTGATAACGCAGGGCGTTGATACATCCACTACGTGTAGCTATTTAATGCAGTCAAGGATACAATCCTTCTTCCTTATAATATTTTTTGTAAAGCAGCTAAATGAACTTCCTTCTTCGGATATTATAGGTATAGTATAGTTTCTACTACATATTTTAACTTCAATCAATTATTTTATTAAAAAACAAAAAGATAAATAATGTAGTGATAACGACATCTACAAGTAACAGTAAGTAATGTTATTGCAGCGGCATCTGTTCGCAAGTCAAGGAATTAGCACATGATGTCTTGAAACTTTTGTACCAACACAGATAGATGGCTAGGAGAAATAATTGTTGAAGAATGTTATGACCACGATTATGAGATTTAACGTTCAATAGTGAAAGTCGTCAGGTTGATAATTAGCAATTATCATCAGATGATTGATGAAGCTAAAGCACAGGCTAAAGTAACTTTTCAAATGGTCATCATTATACATAATCATAGTAAGAGTGCCGTGTGGTTTCCGGTAGAGTAGAATAGGACCACTGCATCTCTTCCCGTGGATGTCTTACAAGGCAACAAAGGGAATACATTACAAAACATCAATCAGACCTCCCCAACCCGTCTGGCCAGCGCGGGGAGTATAGGTCAATCCTCCGTCTGTCTCCGGCAGATGAGAGAGGGTTGTGCTCCTGCAGCGGAGACAAAAATAACCTGATGATGATGATAGTAAGAGATATTATCATTGTGCCTTTGTATGATAATATGACAATAGATTAATCGGGTGCGGCATGTGCGAGCGACATGTGTGATCTAGAATATATTTTACCTCCCTAGGTGTATAATGTGTAACATGTTTGACCGCTTCTCCATTCTCCATCAAAATTATAAAAATTTGTTCGCAAAAATTTAAATATTTCCATCTACTAGCGCCATCTAGTGTCACTTAACTCGTGGGTGTAACCTTAATTGTTTACTAATTCTGCTATTCTCTTATAGGGAATAATTTTGAATCATAAAAACACACATTGTTATTTAAATAAATATAATATATTTCCTCTTCCATATTTATTTAATTGATTTTTATTCAAAACTTGTATAACTTTAGTGTTTTATAATTGTACTTTATATTTGAAGCTGGGAAAAACTTTTCTCACTTTGTTGGTTCACTAATTATATATCACGATCTGAAATATGAAAATAACAACATTAATATAAAAAAGTCTGCAAAAAGTATTCCGTAAATTACTGCTAATTTAAGCGCGTTCTGTTAATGTAAGTTTTAGTTCATATCTCCGAAAAATAATAAAAAAAACTAAATTTCCAATTTCCATGATTTATCCATCACTGGGCAATTTTCCATTGTTACAAATATCAGCTTAATCGGTCTAGTAGTTTTTGAGTTATCCGACAGACAGATAGACCGACCAACACACAGACAATAACGCTTCGATTTAAGCGTTGATAAGACCCCTAGAAATATTTTGGTGGTATTTTTAGTATTTTTTTTTTATTTCTTGATGCTTAAGTTATAACCCATTTAGGGTTGTATAATTACTGAGGGCAATATAAGCGGACAAAATTAAGATCATTGTCTTACTGGGAAACATTCGCCATCCATCTTATTTATTTTTGTTCCATCATTATCATACTATTAGATGTCATCTCATCACATTTAAAAATATATATTTTAAAAATTAAGTCTAGTCTCATTATTATAATGAGTCCACTCTTATAATGAGACCACTAGGCTAAACTTTTGAAATATATTTTGAATGTGATGGATGATATGTATTTCAAAGTTTCATTTATTTATCTAAGAATTTCTGTAGAGGTAAGAACTGTAGTGGTAAATACCCCGACGCACCCGCGCGCGCACCACTGACGTCACCAGCGCCAGCGACCAACGTCACGCGCTATGGCCGCATCGTGCGTCCCGTCGTGCGTTTTGCTAGTTAATCATTAATCTATATTTACTTATTTCTATATTTTAACTGTTGTTTACTTTTGATGTTATTTATATGTTTTTAAATTTAAAAAAATGTTACATTTTTTTATTATCCTTTTTTTACAATTTTATTTTTTTATCATAGTAAATAAATCTAGTTCAACGCTGCGCGAGTGACGCGTGCTATTGTAATATAAATATCATTTACAAATTAATTAAAAAGTCTTATGTTAGCTGCAATTCGACTGTGTTTCACTGAGTACACACCCTGCTCACCATACATTTCTTAACGTACCTATACGTTAAACTTACCATAGCTATATATTTAATAACCCATTGCAGTTGCCATTTGAATCGACTGTGAACCTTTACGATTTTGCAGTTATTACTAAGGATTATTATCAGCCCTCAGACGTACTTTATTGGACATAGCCCTTCCCTAATGAACGCCAACCGTACCCCGCTATCCACATCGAACCGCTCTGGCCACCTTCTGCAGGATATCTTACCCTGCGCGTGCCTATCCGCGGTCTCCACTCTAGAACTCTCTGCCCCAACGGCAATGTACGGTTCCTATACATTTTATCTCAAATAATAAATAGTCTAAGTTTCGCATTAAATATCTAATTACATTAACATTTTCTTACCCCCTCATCCTCGTAACCATAAAAAGGTGAAGTATCTAGATAGTCGCGGTCTTCTGAAAAATTAAACGTGTATGCAGGCCTTTCATTTCTTCCTTCATGTTCTATCACTGTAATGGAGGGTCTTTCATGCCTTGTATCATGTCCTTCGATAACAGTAACACTTTCAGATCGTGGTTCATAATAGCGTGGTTCAATAACGGTAACACTTTCCGACCATGTTTCATGAAAGCGCGGTTCGATGACGGTGACACTTTCAGATCTTGTATCACGATAACGAGGTTCAATAACGACATCACTTTCAGACCATTGTTCATGGTAGCGTGGTTCAATAACTGTAATACTATCAGATCTTGGGTCATGATAGCGTGGTTCTACAATAGTAATACTTTCAAACCCTGGTTCAAGATAGCGTGGTTCGCCAATAATGATACTTTCATGCCTTGATTCATGGTAGCGTGGTTCGATGACGGTAATACTATCAGATCTCGGTTCATGATAGCGTGGTTCGACAACAGTGATACTTTCATGCCTTGGTTCATGGTAGCGTGGTTCGATGACTGTAATACTATCAGATCTCGGTTCATGATAGCGTGGTTCGACAACAGTGATACTTTCATGCCTTGGTTCATGGTAGCGTGGTTCGATGACTGTAATACTATCAGATCTCGGTTCATGATAGCGTGGTTCGACAACTGTAATTTTTTCGGATCTTGGTGCATAGTGGCGTGGCTCCACTACTGTAATACTATCCGATCTCGGTTCATGATAGCGTGGTTCGACAACAGTGATACTTTCATGCCTTGGTTCATGGTAACGTGGTTCGACAATAGTGATACTTTCATGCCTTGGTTCATGGTAGCGTGGTTCGATGACTGTAATACTATCAGATCTCGGTTCATGATAGCGTGGTTCGACAACAGTGATACTTTCATGCCTTGGTTCATGGTAGCGTGGTTCGATGACTGTAATACTATCAGATCTCGGTTCATGATAGCGTGGTTCGACAACTGTAATTTTTTCGGATCTTGGTGCATGGTGGCGTGGCTCCACTACCGTGATACTTTCAAACCGTGATTCAGGATAATGTGGTTCGATAACAGTGATACTTTCTCTACGTGGTGCATGCTGTTGTGGTTCTACTACTGTGATACTTTTAGACCGTTGTTCATGATAACGTGGTTCGGTGACAGTAATGCTATCACCTCGTGGAGCATCATGGCGTGGGCCTATGATAACTTCAGATCGTGATTCATGATGACGTGGTTCGATGACGGTGATACTTTCACTTCGTGGGGCATGTTTTCGTGGTTCTATTACTGTGATACTTTCAGACCTTGGTTCGTGATGGAGTGGTTCGATGACGGTAATACTTTCAGACCGTGGTTCATGATAACGGGGTTCAATAACGGTGATACTTTCAGATCGTGGTTCATGACGTCTTGGTTCAATAACCGTTATACTTTCTGACCGTGGTTCATGACGACGTGGTTCAATGAAGGTGATACTTTCTGACCGAGGTTCATGACGTCTTGGTTCAATGACGGTAACACTTTCAGATCGTGGTGCATGAAAGCGAGGTTCTACAAATGAAACACTATCACTGTGAGGTGCATGATGGCGTGGTTCTATAAATGTGACACTTTCAGTTCGTGGTCCATGATAGCGTGATTCTATAACAGGCTTAGAATTAAAAAATACTGAAGGTGTCCCATGTCTGAAACTTTCAGCTGATGGTTTTTGGAACTGTTGCTCAATTCGTACTTGAGGAACTGAATGATCAGATGATCTTTCATTTCTTCTCCCACTTTCTACCACTGTTATTCTTTCAGTAGATGGTGAATTATATTTCTGTTCTACCACTGGTTGAGTTACATGAATTGAAGGTCTTTCATGTCGCGTATCTCGTTCAATGACTGTGAAACTTTCAGCCAATGGCTTTGATGCAATTTTTTTGGATTGTATAAATCGTCCTAGATCATTATGTTGCACATCTATCTCTGCTACTCTGTCATGACTAGTGCCAAAGTGGCCGATATGAGGATGGGGATATTTGTGATATCCTCCCCGATGAATGTCGGATAAAGGGATTGATGCTGAAACAATACAGTTTATTTAATAAGTTCATTAATGAAACTTTATTCACAAAACACCGGTTTAAGCCAGAAAGTTTGAACTTGAAATTGATAAGGAACGAACTTACCAGCTAACTGAAAGCTGAGAATGAAAGCCCAGAAGGCTATTGCTCCTCTCATCGTTGCTGTCAATAATGACCATTATCGTCTCATACCTACCTATTTTATAAGTTCACTGCAATACAAACAAAGGTATTACAAAAAGCTGTTTATACATAAGTATGTACTTTGTTGTATTGTATTTTGTGGTTAGTTTACCCCGTTTACTTTTTCTGACAATATGCGCAATATAAAAATATATATATTTCAAACGTTTGTTAAACGCAAACACTTAGATGTCATACAACTACCTGCCTATTTTACCGCAGGGTTATTCGTTATTCTTTTTACATGAATTTCATATAACTAGTAATAAAGTTTTTGATAGGTTATTGAAACACAAACTAAAAATTGATGTACGATAGTTATACAAGTTGCAGTGTGGTTACGGCTTAGAACAGGGCACCCCCATTCTTTCCGTGGGTGTCGTCAAGGCGACCAGGCTCACCAACCCGCCTGCCAAAGCGATTATAGCAAACTCTTCAATGTACACCTCAACAAAAGTAGCATTATGTTTAGCTTGCGTCATTTTGGCAGAGCCAGAGTCTCTGATTTGAAATCTGACTATGCATATTTTTTACAGAAAATGTATTATTTTGTACAAGACAATTTGAATTTATAAGTTATAGGGGTATATTGCTGATTCTATGAAAACATGACGACCCGGTCTAGTGACGTCATTTTCACACAGAGCCACCAATAGTTTCATTAATTCGTTCAAACTAACAATAAGTGGGAGTTGACGTAATTTAATCGTGTTCTTTTTTGTCAACTGTACCTATAGTATGAAACCTATAGTATTTTTGGATATGTGGATGTGGTACATATTTTGCACGTTTACAGAAGTCTGATATCTTTTGTATTTATCATTTATATTTTACAAACAAATGATTTGATTTGATTTTCGAGATATATAGCTGTAGTAGCTCTGCCGTACTGTCGTCATTTTGGCAGAGCCACAATCAAACTCGAATATCCCGATAACGGTAAAGGTATGTGATCTAAATTTTGGATATGTGTAGAATTAATGCGAGAACATATTTTGTATTGTTACAGAATTTTGATATCTTTTATAGTTTCCGAGGTATGGCGTGGCTTGCTGTAGTGACCAAATTTTGGCAGAGCCACCAATAGAGCCCTATAACTTTTAAACGGCTAAACTAAAAATTCTAATTTTCTAGTACAAAATAGTACATTTTCAGTAACCTTTTTTCTGCATAATCAGATTTCAAATCAGAGACTGTGGCTCTGCTAAAATGATGCAAGTAATATATACAGCGTCAATGTAAAAAATGATATCATGATTTATTAATTCGGCTTGTGGCACCATACGTACAAGAAAACCATTCATTTTATTTATCCATTGTTCGTTGTTTATAGTTATCCATATTGTTTAAATATAATGAAATAATGGATTGTATAATATTTATTATGACAGTTAAATACACGCCATAGCATATTGTGTTAACCCAGTGCGTTTGCTATGCTTTCGTAAAGGTGCACTTTCGAGCATTGCCAGCGATCGCGGCTGTGCGCGGCCGACGCGACAATACTAAACAGTATGAAAATGTAAGGCGCCGCTTCCGAGGACAGCGCGTCTGTCGCGCGCGGCTGACAACGTGAGCGATCGGCCGCTATCTTCGGGCGCCGTACATTTTCATAGTGTTTAGCGACGATCGGCCGACGGTTATCGCAATCGGTCGCGATGCTCGAAAGTGCACCTTTAGGTTTGTAGTGCTATACTCAAAAATATAAACTCACATGCAACTCTCACACAAGTGACGTCACTCACTTTGAAACCTAAGCAATTTTTTTCTTTTAACTTTCTGTTTGCAAAAATTGGTTTAAAACTATAAGTATTAATGCATTACTACGTGAAAACTAGAGGTTATAGGCTAGAGGGGTTAGAGGGGGGGGGGGTTTGGCATATAAATAAATAAATAAATATGTGGGGACAATTTACACACGGCCACCTGATCCCAAACTAGGCAGAGCCTGTAATATGGGTATCAGACAGCTGATATACATACATAAATACATAATATAATATATAAATAACATCCAGTCACAAGGCAAACACAAGTGTTCATCACACGAATGTTTGCCCTGGGCGGGATTTGAACCCGCGACCCCGAGCTTCGCAGGCAGGATATACTACGGGTAGTCACCAAGGGGGTAAAAATTAGATACGTTCAAAAAATTGGGTACGTTCCCTATTACCACATACTCATACCAATCTGTCACCAAACACCAATGTTTGGTATTTCTGTATTCCGCCTTTAAAGGTAAGGGTGCCGTAAAACGAGTGAGCAGTCCTCACAGTCTCAATGGAGCAATCCAATAGGTCAGGGTGTTTTCATGGGCGTTAGTGGCTGCTCAACATCAGGGCTGAGCCCAGTTCTGTCTGTTCCTTCGAGAATTTAGTACATCATCATCATATCAGCCCTTAGACGTCGTATCATATATGTATCTTGAACCGATATATTGTAGCTAAGAAACTACTCAGATTTGTACTCATTTCTGATAATTTAAACAGACTGAAATTTTATATCAGTGACCAATTATAATAAATAATATTATCCATACTAATATTATAATGAGAAAGTAACTCTGTCTGTCTGTTGTCTTATCACACCAAAACTACTGAACCGATTTTAATAAAATTTGTTGTGAAGATAGTATAACGCCCGGGAACAAAAATAAATAACTTTTTACTGCGGGATAATATGTTGTTCCTATGTGAAAATTGATTAACGCTGATGAGATTCAATACTATATAATATATATAAATAATATATATATATATATATATATATATCGGCGCGGACTTCTTAGCGACGTCTCATTAAAAATTAATATAATGCCCAAAATGTATTAGTTAATGTAAAACAAATAATCTAAGCATTAATTGTGATACTATTGCAAATTATTAATTTATTTATTACACTTCAATTACTTTAATCAACGTGCGCTGTGAAATGTTCCGTTTCCGGTCACGTTGACTATACTTAACGTAATGACACATAGATTAAGTTATTATAAAATCACAATATGAATAGTTATTGACTTTAAAAGTAATAGCAATAAGAACAAACTATGATTGTTAGCTTCTGGATTTCTGTAATTGCAAATGTTAGATGGCATCCCGTTCCGGTCGCGTTTGGAACAAAGGCGAGCGGAACGGTTTTTAAAAATCTACTTATTCCAAATCATGATTTATAAATTAGTATTTTGATCACAATCAATATTAAATTATTGTTTGTAAAAGGTGCTTGTAAATGCATGTACTTTCCGGTTCCGGTCGCTGTGGTGCCATCAGCGAGCGGAGCGACGAAATAATTTAAATCTACTGTGTAAAATCATAACTTAGTTAAATAATAGTTTACATGAAATTGTTAAATTATTAGGGGTATTTAAATGATTTTGTAACGTCTCAACAACGTGCGGGTTGCGCGTTTGATCACCACTTCCACCGACCAACCAGAGGCAACCATACTGGAGCCAACCACCGCTCACCACACGGACGTGTGGTGGTGTGGCGGCAGTGGGGGCAGCTCCCGCACTTTATTAAGGAACGAAAGGCAGAACTTACTTATGTTCGAGCTGCCGCGACGAGTATACTTGTAAGCGGAACCTATTGCCTTAGGGTTATGGAGGAAAACGAAAACAGAGACACCAGCTCTGCTGGTGTCACGGCTTTTAAAAACCAGGTTACCGATCTTGCTTCGACATCAGAAGTGGGATCAGAGCAATCACCACCCATTTCTGCCGGACATCCTAACGTAATAACTCCTCAAGTTAATGTGAATGAGAGTGCACTACTGGCTGAGCAATCGAATGCGTCGCCTACGGAGGAGTTCTATATGCAGATGATGCAACGAATGTCGGACCGTCTGACAGCACAATCCGACAACAAAGTCAGGATAGTCGAGCGTGTCATGGCAACAATTAAAAATGCAAACTACGAGACCGAGCCATGGCATACTGCTATTGATTGACTTCAACTGGCATTAAACTGCACAGTACACAGAGTGACTGGGGCTGCCCCACTCACCCTGCTCACACGACGCAAACATTGCACCGCTACTTGGTGAAAAAGGTCGTCGGCAGAGAACGACAGCGCAAGGTGGCACACGACCAGCTCCGTCGCGCACCTCAACCTGGTGATCAGGTGATCAGGCTACCGTATCGGCGGGCTCAGTCGGCGACGACGAGGCGCACCCACTAGGCGACGTCGTACCTGATGTTGTTGATGCCGAGCCTGTACCATCTACCTCACGAGCCGGTCTTCCAACGGAGCCGCGAACATCACAATAAATATACCCATGGTGAGTCGCACCTGGTTTGTTACTAATTACATTTTAGACCTATAACTGTTGGATAGTACTGGATATGACATGTACCAAGTGCCGTAATAAGCACATGTTAATAAAAAGCGAAAACGAACAAGATATTAACGTTTTCAATATCTTAAGTAAGCATTAACATTATTTCCAAACAACATTAAGTCGGAGAGCTTCTGTGTATATCAAAGCACCGACCTTCCAATTTCCTTTAGAGCCTCTGTGTACCACGGCGTACAAGACCGCCCAGAGCACAGCATCATTCCGAAAAGTCGACGAGTACAGTAAATAATGTGCGTAGACGTGATGGAGGGTCGAAACACATAATATTAAATGACAATACTTAGTCATTATTTATTAAAGCTCCTGTGCAGGTCACAGCATCAACCTGTCCCACTTATTCCTTAGAGCCTCTGTGTACCACGGCGTACATTACCGCCCAGAGCACAGCATCATTCCGAAAAGTCGACGAGTACAGTAAATAATGTGCGTAGACGTGATGGAGGGTCGAAACACATAATATTAAATGACAATACTTAGAAATTATTTATTAAAGCTCCTGTGCAGGTCACAGCATCAACCTGTCCCACTTATCCCTTAGAGCCTCTGTGTACCACGGCGTACATCACCGCCCAGAGCACAGCATCATTCCTCACTCATTAACCTGTACACAAGTACAGTGCCTAAATATGTCTGGACGTGATGGATGGTCAAAACACATAAATTAAAATATCAAAGTTTTTATTATTTCATATTATTTATGTAGTGAGATGCAACAATGGCTTATTTACATGCAATTACGTGTGGACGGCATACTGACGAGTATGCAGTAATATTTCGCACATATATCTAGAACTGTTCTACATGCCGATGTATAACAGCAGGAATGAAATCTCATTATTTGCAGCTTGCACGATATAGCTGAGCACCTTTACTTTGTGCAATAACTGATAAATCTGTCGGGTTAATATAACTGCTCTAGTAGAGTACCCACTTATTACATTAAAAATTATAACATCTAAACTGTTATAGATATTGATGTCAGTTAAACACTGTAGCGCTGGCTATCGCATATCTACAGATACCTATCTTAAAAGGAATTACTGCCATTGTTACAGATTGATGAATTTTACGCATCGGCTGGTGCAGGGCACGCACCGCCTATCAGAATGGCCGTATCGGCGCGGACTTCTTAGCGACGTCTCATTAAAAATTAATATAATGCCCAAAATGTATTAGTTAATGTAAAACAAATAATCTAAGCATTAATTGTGATACTATTGCAAATTATTAATTTATTTATTACACTTCAATTACTTTAATCAACGTGCGCTGTGAAATGTTCCGTTTCCGGTCACGTTGACTATACTTAACGTAATGACACATAGATTAAGTTATTATAAAATCACAATATGAATAGTTATTGACTTTAAAAGTAATAGCAATAAGAACAAACTATGATTGTTAGCTTCTGGATTTCTGTAATTGCAAATGTTAGATGGCATCCCGTTCCGGTCGCGTTTGGAACAAAGGCGAGCGGAACGGTTTTTAAAAATCTACTTATTCCAAATCATGATTTATAAATTAGTATTTTGATCACAATCAATATTAAATTATTGTTTGTAAAAGGTGCTTGTAAATGCATGTACTTTCCGGTTCCGGTCGCTGTGGTGCCATCAGCGAGCGGAGCGACGAAATAATTTAAATCTACTGTGTAAAATCATAACTTAGTTAAATAATAGTTTACATGAAATTGTTAAATTATTAGGGGTATTTAAATGATTTTGTAACGTCTCAACAACGTGCGGGTTGCGCGTTTGATCACCACTTCCACCGACCAACCAGAGGCAACCATACTGGAGCCAACCACCGCTCACCACACGGACGTGTGGTGGTGTGGCGGCAGTGGGGGCAGCTCCCGCACTTTATTGAGGAACGAAAGGCAGAACTTACTTATGTTCGAGCTGCCGCGACGAGTATACTTGTAAGCGGAACCTATTGCCTTAGGGTTATGGAGGAAAACGAAAACAGAGACACCAGCTCTGCTGGTGTCACGGCTTTTAAAAACCAGGTTACCGATCTTGCTTCGACATATATATATATATATATATATATATATAATATAACGAACTTGATATAGGGAATTTGTGATCTCAAACAATACGATTATATAACTTTTCTGATTTGTAATAATAATACTTATTAAAGAAATATTACCAAACATTTTTTTTATTTTAAAACATCATTTTGGAATTAGCACTAAGAAATAACTTTGTACACTAAGGAACCTATTTCAGATATGGCTTTATTTATAGATAAAGATTTGACAACCCTACGACTTTTTCCCTATTTACCCCTTTACCGTCCCAAGTCACCCCACTTCAAGCATGAATAGGGATAGCGCATATTTTGGCCAAAATCATTGGGTTTTCGATGATTTTTTCGGGTATTTTGGGTATATTCGTAAAGTATGAGCGGCCGGACCAACTCGCAAAGGGTTATCAATGTTAAATTCGTACTATAACATCGATAAATTTGAGTCTAAAGTTTGATTTTGTGCCTATTCACCCCATTTTACGGTACTAAGTATATGTGTATTTTAGGATACTCATGATTTCCAACCCGTCTGGCCAGCGCGGGGAGTGTAGGCCAAATCCTACGTCTGTCTCCGGCAGATGAGAGAGGGTTGTGCTCCTGCAGTGGAGACAAAAATAACCTGATGACGATGATGATTTCCTAAGATAAATCACACAATATTGCTGTTATATATTCTGTGAGGGTAAAAAACTGCCAACTTGGGTATTTCCGGACAAGCACAATTTGGAGATTTTTAAAGTTAGCGTGAATAGGTATCAGTTGCAGTTTATTTCATCCTAATCAATACCACGCATTTTCTGGGTAAGCGCGGTCCACCGCTGGCCCCATCCACCACCATCAGGTGTGATTGAGGTCAAGCGCAAACACATCAACAATAAAAAAAACTCTAGTATATTACCTACACACTTTACTAAGAAAGAATAAAAATAAATAAAATAATGTAAGATATTTTCTGTAAAACAGAAAATAAGTTGCTTGGTAAAGTGAAGGCTTTAGCTGCGTTAGAACTAATGTAAGTATTATTGATCTTAATATTTTGTATTTATGCTAATATTTAATTTCCAGCCTTTTCTAAAAACAAAAAAAAATTCAAAATGTAATCGTATATTTATCATCTACCTAAACTCTCGGGGCCCCTATCTCTGATAAACTAGGCTGCTTTTAGTTTTTGCTCTCCACTGTTTATTTGGACCCGTATCGAGACGCCCTTCCAAGGGTCAAAGGTCTGCAAAATAAAGGATAATGAATTCTCGATGACCCCAGGGACGAGATTGGATGAGTTAAACCCTTCGCACTCTTTCAATGTTATTTATTACGATGGAAAATATGTCTGACTTGATTTTTTGGTTATCAAAAAATCAAGTCAGTTTTGTGTAGTGGTGATCGGAATTAGGTAGAATATAATAGAATTACGACGAAGTGTTAATGTTAATATGGATATTCTGGGACTTTTTTAGAGATTTATATAAAAATCTGGTTTAGAATCGCTGTATATTATATTGTTCATTCATTTGTGCACCACACTCATATAGTAGTAATATAAATATGGACATTCCACATAGCTCATTTAATAGTTTACAATTCCCGGATAAAAATTCATTGAATGTATAAGGTAAAGGAACTTGTATTCAAATCGAGTTACAGGTTTGGCGTTAGGTAAGACGATCACAGGTTACAACTATTCTACTTTATTTTGTTTAATATTGTGTATGTTCTGACCCGATGCTTGAATTTTGACATTTAATTATAATTTAAATTAACATGCTGTGTATATTTACATTATGTTTGTTATAAATCACGGTCTGCATGCATGTATTTTTATTAATCAATGAATGAACTGTATTTGATGTTTACTATTATTAACTATAAAATACTTATGTGTATGCGCTGCAAAGGTTGAGTTTAGTGATACAATTTTCTTTAAGAACCTATGGCACCTGAATTCCATACACAATAAATTTCATTTCATTAATAAAAGTCCGTGAAAAGGAATGTCCATATTAACGTACCGTGACATATCGTCGCAAGTACATGCATGATTCTACCTAATTGTGATCCCTGGTCATAACTTATAAAATTGTATGTTATTGTTGTATTAAAGTTTTAATGGTAAGATACCTATAAGAATTACAGAACTATTTAAGTTTTAATTTGAGATATAAAGGAATTCAGAAGTAATGAAAGGCATTATTTTGGATAAATGACGTTAAGTTATTGACAACTCAATCTAACACCCTCGTCGGCCACAACACGCTGAACAACAGGGTCGCGAGCACGTAGAGCAAGTTACCGCAGCACGTTATCGATGCCCCCGCAGTGAACACATTTAAAAACAGACAAGTTCTTCAAAAACCAGTGTTACAAGTCACAATTCAAAGACTTAAATACACCAGTTCAGATATAGGCATACCAGGAAATTGCTGCTCGCCTATTATCTTTATAATAATAATAATAAAATTCGTGGTTGCAAATGATCACAACAATGCACTTTCGAAATACTTTAACAGATGGGTTCTTGACGACGTTAAAAGATTTTATGTTATATATTTTACGTTAAAAGACAGGAATTTTGTTATTATGACAATGTGGAGCCAATGTCTTCGAAAACGCCTTTTTGGTTTTTGATATTCTCTAAAATATAGTGGTACTACTTAGGGCTAACTAAATATATTTTGATTAGCGATGTAAAACCTACTTACCATAATCCATATTTCAGTATAAAACGAATGACAATATATTACAATGAACGTATAAAACGAATAAATTTTTACGAAGTTATGTTTAATAAAACTATTACCTATTTTCAAACAAATATTATTCAAATCACCTCCATTTACAACGTTTGAAAGTTTGTTAGAGACTAAGCTCGTTGAGCAGAAATAAAAAAATAGCCAAATTGAAATAGAATTTTTTTCCTGATTGTCATCATCAGCCGAAATACGTCCACTGCTGTTCAGCAGTGGGGGGGGGGGGGGGGGGGCTTATGTTCATTTAAATAAAATGTCACTTTTGTAGGCTTTGTAGGCTGTCCATTGGGAAATTTGCAATAATCACCACGCTTGGCAGGCGAATTGGTGATCGCAGTAAATATCTTAATATACACAGGAGAACGCCGCTGCCCGTCCCTGGTGCAATTCCTTAGTCGCCTTGACGACACCCACGGGATGATTGGGGATGGTCCTATTCTATCCGTGATGTAGTATTAATTCTGGGTCATCTGAGGATCTAACTTAAAAAGATTACTTTACAAGAGACAAAATCTTTTGATCAATTGTTTATTACGATTTTTTATGAATATGAAGGAAGGTTGAACCCTTTTTCTAAGTAAAAAATCGAAACCTTCAATGAATACCGCTAAATAGTACAACCTCAGAAGTACAACTGCATCACCATTTTTAATTCAAATTTGTACATTTTTCTAACCTTTTATGATGTTATTTATTACCGATATTGTTTTGAGTTTTGACATATTTATATAGGTTAATCCGGGAATGTCATTGTGACAGTGAGTCACACTTAACTTTATTAAAGATAATATTGTAATAACGAAAAAAATCTTTAACACGTAAAGGAAATATATAACATAAATTAATTTAGCAAGTAATTGTATTACCGGTATTAATATCATAATGACAGATAAACGAACTTATTATCTGGTAATAAAGGGTAATTTTAATATCGGTTACAGTTCCTGATTCTAAGCTCGCCTAACCAATTATTATTTGTGTGTACATTGCTGACTCTCCTCAGGGATTTGCCAGCAGTCCAATATGATGGTCATCATTAGACACTACCACACGCCCCTCCCTTGTATATATCCAGTGTCGCATACGGAAGCGTGCCTGGCATCCTGAAACCATGCTTATTGGTGCACAAATTTATATCATGCGGCAATGCTCATCCATATTGTTGAGGAATAAAGAAGACTTTGGATTGAAGAGATGGTTCGTTTTGTTTTGTTTGGTAGTTGAGAATGAGTAGGTACTAGCTTTATAAGCAAGCTTGTGTCCAGCATTCATTGAGGATTTGGATATAATTAGTTGCAAATACAGAAATGTATGCACTACGGGTATCATATGTAAGGTATCAGAGGCCTTCTACTCGTAAATGTAGACACACAAGGCAAGGATGGTGGCGTACTTGTCGCCTTATAATTAATGATCTGAATTGCGTCAGTTGTTGACGAGATCAGAAGTAACTATGTTGTCCTATGACATGGATATGCATATACATATAGAAGCGGTTTATCTAGGACATTTATGTTAATTTTATAGCTGGGCCGCAGTAAGAATTCAATTATTGTTGACAAAGTGTATCATCATCATCATACCAGCAAATTAGACGTCAACTGCTGGACATAAGCTTCCCCAATGAACGCCCCACCCGGTCCTCCGGCCTTTACATCTGACCGCTACCTTCTTCAGGTCGTCGGTCACGTCGATCAGCGTGCCCCTATACGCTTGCTCCTAGACGATGGCCGTTACCTAAAATAGTGTCCTGAAATGTCCTAAACAAGTCTCTCTTTGATTATAATCGAAAGTCGGATTCTAACCCCGTCTACAACGCATCTTGAGCCTAACCTGATCCTTTTAAATAAAAATAAACTTGTTTTACCAGGGTTAAGACTAAGTAAGGTCAGTAAATCAGTCACGGGGCAATGTATACGCTTCTACAACAGACACTACCAGAGGAAATCTTAAATATGACGGACAGAAAGTTTAAGATTCACATTATAAAATAAGCGATTATTTGAATGACAAAGATACCTGGTACTAATGTTAATTCAGCTTCGCAAAATCTTTATTAATTGTATGCAAACTTGATTTTTAAATGATGTGTTTCGTGAAGTTTGTTGCGCCGTTTCTTCTTCACAGAGCGCTAACACCTAGGAAGCGGTAGTCGATAAAAAAAATGACGTGTATAAATGTACCAAGTGTACTCATATGCAATAAATGATTTTGACTTTGACTTACCTGAACCTTACCTGAGCCCAACCTGAGTCTAGCCTGAGCATTACCTGTACCTTATCGGGGCCTCACCCGAGCCTAACCTGAGCCTAGTCTGAGGCTAACCTGATCCTTACCTGAGAATTACCGGGGATTTACCTGAGCCTAACCGGACTCTAACCTAAGTATATCTGAACTTTACCTGAGCCTAACATAACATTAATATAACCTCATTATAGTAGGTTCGGATATGACCACAGGCTTTGTTTCCCCTTTCTCCCCCTCTTATCCTTCCTCCTGCCTGTTATAACTTTTTTAAATGAAATGCCTAGTCGCCGTATTTCGTACAGGACGTTTCGTAGACGTCTGAAGGGATTTTGTTATTGTTCCGTGCATGTTTTTTATATAAAAATACGTTTGATTCCTAATATTTGGCTTAGGCTTCATCATCCTTGGACAATTAATTCACTACGTAGAATTATGTTGAACCCTTAAGGAAGCCAGTGCAGCTGTAAGGCAATAAAGAGGTCTTTATAAAAGCCTTTAAATCTCATAGGTTACGATTGCTTAAAATAGATAGCATTCGTTACAAATAAGCGGGGATCAAGTCATGACCATTACATGGGAAGTAAAGGATATTTAGTAGACGACAGTTTGAGAAAAAGGACCCAATAGAGGTAAGTTATGATTATGGATGTATTGTGATGTGATAAGGGGTCTTTATTTAATCTTAGGAAAATTAGAATCTGAGACATTTTGATATTGATTTCAATATGTGTGACCATATAGTAAAACGCGAAACTTTTGTAACCGCATTATTTTCCGTTGTCTAACTTATTTGTCTGCGTGGACTAAGGGGATTCAATTCTAGATTTTTTATTTTGCGGTGCTCTGCATAATATAAAATAGGACGTTTAAGAAGTAGACGCTCAAGGAAATGGACATACTTTTTATTTTATTTTATTGTGTAAACTTCACAGCTTATCTTATCTTATCTTCTTAGGGGGCCAGGAAAACCTGGCGACACTTCGACCCTTCAGGATCTTTTGTGCCAAACCCCTGACCACCAACGGTGCCCCAAGCCGATTTGGTGGACTTCACATACGCCTCAGAATTTCTTCCTCGGCATATGCAGGTTTCCTTACGATGTTTTCCTTCACCGAAAAGCCTGTGGTATTATAAATAAACCGTACTTAAGTGTCGAACTTCACAGCTTAGTAATTACATATAAAATTAGATTAAAAGAAAAAAGACATTAGTAAAAAAAATAACTATAATGTTTATTCACCTGTCTGTAGTAAATGGGCAGTGATGTGAGTGGGTGAAAGAGAGAGTGTATATGTTGGTAATATATGTGTAGTATTTAAGTTGTATAAAGAGACAATGGTACAGAGCCACACTAGTCACCGGGGGAATAGACTTATATATTCGAGTAATTGGACATTCGAAGCCTAAATGATCCATAAATATATATGTTAATTAACTTAGTGATATGTAGAAACAGTCTATCTGAAGTCTGTTTCATCAGCACATAAATCATAAAAAAACTCCTAATCAGCGCAACCTACAATTTCTCTGGCATAATATTTTCTACCCAAAGGTTGTCTGGAAGAAATCGCTTAAAGCGATAAGACCGCCTAAATTGTACTATTTGTAACTTTTATAACTTGTAACTGTATTTGTTTGTGCAATAAAGTGTATTGTTTTGTATAAAAACACCTTACAGATTGTCATGATTGTTATCCTACGACTTCACTATCGTCCACAACTGCTGGACATAGGCCTTCTTCAAACTTACACCGCGACCATGCCCATCCACCCGTTTCTGGACACCTTTTTCAGGTCGGCGGTCCATATGGTTTGATACCACACTGAGCTGACCCGTTTACGGTCTCAGCTCCAATAATCATCCTGCGAACAAACGATTCTAAACTTCCTTGATGGCTTCGTGGTTTGGTCATTGGACTTGAGCGCCACTTAGTACAAGTTGGTTCCAGTCTGGATGCTATATTTATGAATTGGCCTGCACTTGTTGAATTTACTAACAAAGTACCGGAGAAAATCCTTGTTTGGGATTAGTTACGAGTCCATAGGTATTTGTTTAGTTATACCTATTTGTAGAAGGTTACACAGGTGGTTGAACACAGACTACGAAATCAGGTAGCGATATTGTTCAACAAGATCCCAAAAGAATTGAAGAAGGAAAAACAGATTAATAACATTTTTATTGAAAAAGTGGTGCTTTGCTGTCGATGACTGTTAAGTGTTCAGTTGTGTTTCATCATCAGGTTATTTGGATCTCCACTGCAGGAGCACAACCCTCTCTCATCTGCCGGAGACAGACGGAGGATTTGGCCTACACTCCCCGCGCTGGCCAGACGGGTTGGGATCACCTGCTTGATGTTTTATAATGTATTCCCTCCATAGTCGCCTTGTACGACATCCACGGGAAGAGTTGGAGTGGTCCTATTCTACTCTACCGGAAACCACACGGCAATCAGTTGTGTTTAAATTAATAAAATTATTTTATACAAAAAACAAAAACCGACTTCAAGTGTAGATTATTCAATAATAAAACTTGCATTGAAAATAATTATGTTTACTTTCGGATCGGCTAATACATTGATTGAGAAAATTATAATGTCAATTATGACACCGCATTTGAATCTTGAAAATAAAAGAAAATAAAAAGCACTCCAGCAAGGAGGCGCCAACATCAAGTACCTACAAACTTAATTACTTAGCATTTTATTTCATTATTACAGGTTACCTTTAGAGCTACTCGTAATTACTAAAAATTTTAACATATGGTTAGTTCAAGAGCGGAAGAGTAATTTAAAAAAACTCCTACTTTATTTTTCAAGTTTTTGAGATAAAGGACTACCCTAGTTCATTTTAGGACGTAATAGATTGAATTCCAAAAATTCATGAGAATTTTCCCAACAAAATCTCTACAACGCCTTAACTTTCTGTCCCAGTAGTTTGTTGGACAGCAACTTTAAATAAATGTCTTTCTACTTTCACTAAATTCTGAGGTAAGAGAAGCGGATTGTTAAGTTTTGGGGAAGACAGTCCACATTACAGACGACGAGCGTCTTCGCGTTAAATAAGTATTAAAAGATTTGTCGTATCATTCTTAACTGTTATATTTATGGGATAAAAAGCCTCTCACTTTTTTATTGTTGATGAGTTTGCGCTTGACCTTGACATCTCTTACCATCAGGTGAGATTGATCATTACCATTAGGTGGAGAGCGCTTACCCAGAAGATGCCTATTCACTCTTCCTTTAAGAAGATCCAAATTGTACTTGTCCGTAAATAGCTGGCAGGGAGTTCCATTCCTTAGCAGTTCGCATTATGAAAGAGGAAGCAAAACGCTACGTGCGAGAGTGTCGTATGTCTACTACATAAGGATGAAGTCCCTCACCACGCCTGTATACAAAACTCAGGGGTCGGATTGATTATTCGATGTGAAAACGTCTTTGGAATGGGATGCACACTATCAAAAAATCTCAGACAGTTATTCTAAAGGTAATGGGGATTGCCCTGAGGGAATAATGAATCAATGCAATCACATGGGCAGTTTTTCGAGTGTATAGTCCAGTAAAAGGACCGTCGAAGGAACGTCAGAGTTATAAAACGTTTCCTCCTACCTCGCCGCACCTCCTTCCCCAAAGCTCTTTATCTCGGTCCCCCACATTAAACTCATTTAAAGGAAATCCGGTAATCAATGACAATGTTAGCACTTACCCTGCAAAAAATTACTATTTCCTTTATAATAGGGGTGTCCGAAGTTCTCGACTAAATCTTTGAAAGTTTACACTTTACAAGGCGTAAAGCTGGGTTTGACTTGTCCCTAACTGTTACTGCTTTATTTGTCGTCTTATAAATAAACAATGTGATTTCTTTAGCGTTATACCTGAGACCATGGGACAGAATTCTTATGACTTGCCGCCTGCGTGTAAGTACCATCCACGACTTAAGGTAAACTGGTCCGACTTTGAAACAGTCGAAAATGACAACGTACTTGAGACGGGGCTGCTCTCGACTCCGAGACAAGTTTGTGTCCCCGACTTGTTTACAGCGGGCTTCATCACCGGCTGACACGCTTTCAACTCCACTCGTTATTTTGTTCAAAGGAGTTTAAAACGCGTTTAATACTTGCTTTTGTTTTCTGTTAACATCGTTAAAATGTTGACGATCCCTGAACACAGTTAACTCGGGTTGATTAAATTTTTGTGTTTTGAGATTACATTGAATTTTATAATAATAAAAAAACAGCTAAGTGCCAGTCGGACTTGCGCACCGAAGGTTCTGTATAAACTTGTAGGTATGTAAATAGGGTAGATAGATTAGATAGATAGATAGATAGAGTAGATATCCATCACGGGAATCGAGTCTCGAAGATTTTACCCGCATTTTCAGAGTGTATGTTAAGTTTACCCAAAACGTATAATTATAATGTAATTGCTGTCTTCATACATCGACATAGGTCGCGTTCAGTTTATATATAAATTTATAATCGCAAAAAATATTGGTTTTTGGGATGTAACTACAAATGTAAGGTTTTCGGATTTTTTCCCTTTACTTGTGCTATAAAACATTGCCTCTTGCCAAATTGTATAACTCTTGGTCAAGGGGAAGTACTTATCCTATAAGATTTTGATTCAACATATGCGGCATAAACGGCTTTTGATTGTGTTGACTTAAAAGTTTGAGTTTTTTCACAGCTCCAAGGGATTGCAGACCCGAGTATTTGATATTAATTTCAACTTGATACCTCGCGTTCCTGAGAAAAGGATTCCTTTTGAGGTACGGAACCCTAAAAACGGAGGTTACGTTTATGACAGCTATCAGACGAGGTACAGTCAGCATCTGAGTAATCACCACCCTGGGTAGGCGGATTGGTGATCGCAGTTACCTACTCCTTACCTTAATTTGTTCGAAGTATGAAGTATAATACTTATGTTTGTCTCCGGCAGGTGAGAGAGGGTTGTGCTCCTGCAGTGGAGACAAAAATAATCTGATGATGATGATAATGTTTTTACTCTTATTTTAACTAGTTTTGGACTATTTATATCCATGCCAGCCTCATAGGAAAGCACATATTAGCGATTAATGATTAAACTCTGACATCAGACCGCGCTTAGCGAAATTATAAATTACTCTCGCTTCAATCGAATATTGATCATTTAGTATCAGGTTTATTTCATCATTATGTCTAAAATTGATACCAAATAAACGTTCTCTGTCAGTCGCCGTCCGACCACACTCCAGCCGCAGGTGAGAAACATCGTCGAGTGGTCGGCAATAGCAACATAATGGTAATTGTGCTCTACCTTCAGATGATCGTAATGATTTTTGAATTAATTTCAAATGTACTTTGAAACACTGAATTGTGCCCTTATAAACTTTAATCCTACTCTATCTTTCCCGTAGGTGTCGTCAAAGCGACTAAGGGATTGCACCAGGGATGGGCAGCAGTGTTCTCCTGTGTATATGTTAAGATCATTACTGCGATCACCAATTCGCCTGCCAAGCGTGGTTATTATGGCAAATACCCCAATGGACATCTAACC
This sequence comes from Esperia sulphurella, assembly GCA_947086405.1. Classification (NCBI taxonomy): domain Eukaryota; kingdom Metazoa; phylum Arthropoda; class Insecta; order Lepidoptera; family Oecophoridae; genus Esperia; species Esperia sulphurella. The sequence goes on from OX352264.1 coordinate 12,900,765, forward strand.
AAAAGTGGTATTCTATAGGGGAGGCCTATGTCCAGCCGTGGACGTATTTAGGCTGATGATGATGATGAAACTTTAATCTGGTGGTTCAGGTCTCTGAGGTATTAAAAATGTCACTCAATTTAACTGAAAGCTAATACTATTTACATACAAATCCGTCGAGTTTACTATCTGGTTGTGTTGATTTAATGATTTTGAGTCTTTATACACATCTTTCATTTTCACTGCACAACCTAGATAAGATTTTGACACTAGAAATAACTGTAATAAACAGTAATAAACACTAGAAATAAACAAAAACCTGTACAGGGTCTTTACTCTATACAGGTAGTGGAGTATATAGCGAGTAAAGTCAAAAGATATAGTTAACTATGTTGTAAAATAAACTGATTCTAACATCCATTGTTGAGTCTCACTCCACGTCCGATCAACCTCTCACTGTGCCCACATTTAGCCGTCAGCATCTGATCAGTCTTGTGAGCCTGCTTGACTGACAGTGAGAAAATCCAACCACCAAACTACAACCCTTAATACCCCCCAACATCCTTCCAAACATCCGCTTGCTACCTTAGGTATCATGATAGCAGGTATCCAATACATATCTTTATATGTTTGTTAATTTATGACTTTGATTAGGGACTTAGATATATAGGATGTTAGGTCTTGTCTGGTCATATATATGCATGAAGAGACGGCAGCCCAAGCTCCCAGCCTCTCCAAAAACATACACGCCCAAGCCTCAGCTCCTAGCTTCTGTACGTACACGCTTTGTAAATGATCATTATCATCATCAGCCCGAAAGAGTCCACTGTTGGACATAGGCCTCTCCCAAGGTGCGCCACTGCACCCGTTCTTCGGTTCTTCTCATCCAGTCACTGCCAGCCGCCTTACGCAGATCGTCGCTCCATCTAGCCAGGGGGCGTCCCACACTACGCTTGCCCAGTCGCGGTCTCCACTCGAGAACTCGTTTACCTTAGCTTAGCTTAGCCGGACAGATGTGACCAGCCCACTGCCACTTCAGCGTACTAACTTTTTGAGCTATGTCGAAGACTTTAGTTCTCTGAACATCATAGACTGTTTTTAAAGTATGTAGCGGTAACCTATCGTTGAGGGTATTGTCTAAAAACTTATGTGGCTTCTGTTTGTTTGTCCCTCTCTCTACTCTTCGCATTGGATGCCATGCTAATGTTTACGTATGATGTTGACACAACTTCGTTGGAAATACCCGTCGCTTTGTTGTGCGTTCATTAAATGCAAATTTGACATGCCCTCTTTTACTGTAGGTAATTGAAATTGTAGCCGCTTTTCAAAAATTACTTCTCACATGACTGATTCCAACTAAAAATACATTAATATTTACAGCCTTTCATATAGTCCTCCAGTCAGTGGGCTCAGTGCCAAAGAATACATATTATAACGTAAAGAAGCAACACTCACTTCCCTCTGCCAGTTTTATGTCGTCGTAGAGTCGTAGACTGGCTGAGTAGAGTTGAAATGAAGGGCCAATTTTTATAAAAAAAACTGTACATTAGTAATTATTCTTCTGTTTTAATAGTCTATCAAATATATTTTTTAAATGTAATCTTTTTTTTTCTAAGTCAACTTATTTAATAGTGGACGGCGCTAAGCGACTGACGGTATAAGTTGGAAAGAGAAGTACTTATGGTATAACGTTCTCTCTGCTGCCAGCCCTGTTGTGTGCCAGTGTGGTCCGTGGACCTCACTTGCACCTTATAATTTCTTCTCCTTAATATACTTATAAGCCGTTACTGCCGTGTGGTTTCCGGTAGAGTAGAATAGGACCACTCCAACTCTTCCCGTGAATGTCGTACAAGGAGACTAAGGAAATACATGATAAAACATCAGTCAGGCCTCCCCAACCCTTCTGGCCAGCGCGGGGAGTGTAGGCCAAATCCTCCGTCTGTCTCCGGCAGATGAGAGAGGGTTGTGCTCCTGCAGTGAAGACAAAAATAACCTGATGATGAATATACTTATACTCCGCCTTTGTACACAGTTTAATTCCTATTTTATTTACATACATACATACTTATGGTCTTCACCGAATTTACTGTAGTGTGATAAAATGTCGTACATAATTTCAGAAAAACCTTGGTATCGTACGGACTTGGGTTTAACCCTAATCTCGCCCAAATAACTTTCCAATGTGTTTGTAATGTTCTAGAAAAAATTTCGAGGAAACTTTCGTCTTTAGGGACAAGCTTTTATAGACAAAGCTCTCAAATAATTCTTAACAACGTTTATAAGACATTTCCCAGTAGATTCACTCCCCAAGCAATATCTTTGCCTTGGACAGTTTAAGTAGTTTTACAAGACCTAATAACCGTCTTCTTCGGTTTTATGACTTTCATAATTGCAAAATTTAATATCTTTACAGCTTCTTCTGACCAGTTAACAGTCGAATCGAATACTGAACTACTTTTGATGAAGATAGAAAATGAACGATTCGGCCACACTTTACAAGATTCTTAATAATCGACTTAATTTTTTTTATATATGTATATAACCTAAACAAATATTAGGTTTCTAAAATAAGATATGTAGAACTCAAATACAAATGACTTTATACCTATCACACATGGTAATTTATATGTTTTGGTGCACAATAAAGAATATTTGATTTGATTTGATAGCATGACAGCTCTATCCTAATTATGAAAGCGATTTAATTAATTTTCATGGAAATGTTATTTAAGACCAAGTTGTTTAGTGTAGTTGACATTTTATAACTGTACGGCTGTAAAAGATATTTGTAAAAAAGCAAATTTAACTTTATTTTTTATAAATATTGTAGGTATTGTATTTATGACACAAGCTAATGACGTCATATGACATATTATCCTATGATGATAATGAAATCGCTTCATCAGTTTCTGAGTAAATCTCACATAAATGTTCTTTGTGTATGGGTTTGTATGGTTTACCGATGTTTCCCGGACAAATGTGTATTACTGAATTATAGACAGGTAATGAGTCGGCACACATGAGAATGTTCAAGCAAATTGTAGGTACAGATTTAGCGAAAATATAGTTTTTTTTTTGTATTGGACCCTTAATTTCAGAAATTTTCTAGAAAATATAAGGAAAAAATAACCGCTCGACTATTTACGATATATCAATCAAAAATCACAAATTCAAAATTTCGTTATAGTTGTTTCACTGGTTTAAACTTGGTGACGGACACATACACACACCATTTTTTGTTGATATTCGCGTTTTTATACTTTACGACTGTAATACAGTTTTACATCCAAAACTCAAACTCGAATTGTCTCACGATTACAAATCATACATCATTCCCATTGTCGTTCGAAAGTAAAAAGATAACACTTCATACAAAAGCATTTCATTGTCAAGCTTAATCAATTAGTATGGAAATCCGATTATTTCTGCTTATTATTTTTTACAACATTTAAAATGTAGATACTCAACTGAGAGAAAATCTGTACAATAGGGTAAGTTTAAAAGAAAAATGTAATGCACAAGTACTCATATATTTTGCAACACAGAACAATACAAAGCGAAATGTAGGTATTTCTAATACTAGTAAGTTTAATTATTTCTTCTTTAATTTAAGTCCTACTGCACAAAAAATTACTTAAACTATATTTTCTAGTACTTTAACTACTTACTACTAGAAAGTTTAGAATATAAGGATCCACTCTAAGATTTACGGTAAGGTCAAACTTAAGTACTTATATGATTATTTTCTAAGCAAAGTATAGTAGCTGTAAGCTCCCTTCAGTATCTGAAAAGATAAGAATATTTAAAAATATAATGGACCTTTATGAAATAGTTTTGTTCACATTTTCACCCTAACCTTAATGATTACATTTCCAAGGGTACAAAATATGAAACCCTAATAAGTAGAACTTAAGAGTATCCTAAATGAAACTGGTGTTATTTTTTAAAATAAATATTATTACATTTAAACATATAGGTACATACACATGTCTAGTAACAAACTAGGATTTTCTCCCGTGCTATGGAAATTAAATAAGGATATGGCAATTCACAAATTTAATAACCAGCTTGTACACAAATTGTACAAAGTTGTCTGTTCCTGTGGGAATCGAACCCACGGCCTCTGGCGCTCGAGTCTAATAACCAAGCCACTAGGCCAGCGAGGAGGTCAATGATTGAATTAATGTTATATTTTAACCATGCATGGGTTTGTTATATTGACTAGGTACTTTAAAGAAGGCTTCTTTTTATACGAAATGCGCCTGGAAAGAAACACCTTTAACATATTTTTTCAAATAAAGTGTCATGCATGACTCAAGCGAGGCACTTGTCAGTTTGCAATTTTAACGACAGCAATTTTGCAGATACATTATCGTTTAGTTTACTAAGTTAGTAGTATTTAACGTCTGTTACCGAGATACACGTGGACAAAGTCAGATTGGTGAATGGTCCAGCTTGAAAAGTAGGTACAATTCGGAACTGTCCTGTGAGGATAAGGATATTTTTCCTTTCTTGTACATTGGCGGCCCACCAATCACTTTCATATGGACCATACATGACGTTTTGACTCTGAAATAAAATATATATTTAAAAAATCATACAGCTAATTCGTGAACTATGGTGCAGGAGTTTTAAGAATTGGACTGCAATTAAGAACACAGCCGCCGGTAAAAGACGAACAAGAAATTATCATGATGAACACTGCATGTCTGTAAGTAAATATTTTATTTAAATAATAAAACATTTTACTTAGAAATCCTTAAAATAACTTAAACATAAGGATGCTGTGGAAGTCAGAGGTCTCCAGATGAAAATAGTTATACAGCCAGCTGGTGCAGAGCGCTGTTAGGATGTCTCAAAGTGTATGTAGATGTGTCTGTGTGAGACAGAGGAAAGTATGTGGTAGCGTTCGTGTATAAGTGTCGTCCCAACATTCCAATATAACAACTTCAAAGAAAATTAAAACTTATGGAATTTAAAAGAACAATTAATTTTGAAATCCCACTAATATTATAAATGCGAAAGTTTGGATGTTTGTTACTCAATCACGCTTCAACCACTGGACGGGTCGGGATGAAACTTGGCACACATATGGTTAGGTCTTGGAATAGGACATACGATAGTTTTTATCCCGACATCTGATTCCTACAGGAAATACATAATAATTTGTGATGTTAAGTTGTCCACGCGAGCGAAGTCGTGGGTAACAGCTAGAGTATAATAAAGTGTACGTACTTAGTATTAAATATAAATGATATGGTAAGTAAATGTCGTGGCATAGATCAAATGAAGATAATGAACAGTGATCAGAAATTCATCATAAATGGTGTGTAACAAATCACCTACAATGACCGGTTACAGTGGAGCACTCAGTATCATCAGATACACTCAACAACTTCTAGTAGAAAGCTTTTGTAAAGCAGTTTCTTTTAATGATATTTATGTATCTCATGTATATTTTGTAATCTCGTAATCCAGGATTATTTGAAATACATTTCCGTTCCTTTCCCGGTATTCCGGGATTATGTGAAATACATTTCTGTTTCCTTCCTGTATTCCGGGATTATGCGAAATAAACTGTGTCTTTTCCGGTATTCCGAAATTATGCGAAATAGATTTAATGGCATGACTATATCCATATTATGAAACAACCGTGAAAGTAGGTATCATCATCAGGTTATTTTTGTCTCCACTGCAGGAGCACAACCCTCTCTCATCTGCCGGAGACAGACGGAGGACATGGCCTACACTCCCCGCGCTGGCCAGACGGGTTGGGGACGCCTGATTGATGTTTTATAATGTATTCCCTAAGTCGCCTTGTACGACATCCACGGGAAAAGTTGGAGTGGTCCTATTCTACTCTACCGGAAACCGCACGGCAAGTAAAGTAGGTATAAAACTCCCGAATTTCCGATCACTGATAATGAACTTACTTTGACAAGAGTATCATTGCTGTGCCAACAGAATATAAACAGTTGCGCGATGGCGAATATAAAATAAACTGCCATTAAAATCTTCTGCATTGCGTTTGATGCAGCCTGCGACAAATAGACAAATATAACTGCTTATCAAATTATATTAAAATGCTTACTGGAACGAATTGTGAAATTATTCTTTCAATAGTTAATAAATACCAATATACAAATCAAAATTAGAGAAAACATTTTTGTTAATTGTATTAAAGAGATAATGAGCGTTTTGGTACCCACCCACCAATTACAATAAGTGATACTCAAGTAAGGAGGTTAAGTCGAACAATATACTATGGCGGCTAATCTAAGTTTACCGTATTTTCAGCGACATGGGCCTTTTAATACCCATCAACTAATAACAACCAATTAAAACAAGTGAAACGTCAATATAAAGGTCGTAAGTAAAACAATAATTACTATGGCGGCGAATCTCAGTCATCTGTTCATTTTATTGTTATAGGCGTTTAGCGCCATAACCGCCCCACTAATATTTTGTTTCATATTAGTAATAATAAGTTAGTAGTAAGGCAATAAGTTACTACTTACTTGCTATTACTGGGTGGGGCCTAATTAAAGGGCCCATAACGTCGAAAATACAGCTAACTGAGATTAGCCGCCATACCATTGCTCTACCTTTTCATTTGCGTATCACTGTTATTGCTATTAGTGGATGGTACCAGGTTATATACAAAGAGAATATAACTAGTAAGAGACGGGACACTCGCATACAAAATTCTTGAAAAAAGCGACACATAATCCGTCTGGTTACGAAGACCACTATGTCCTATAACAATTTTGGGTTTCAGTGCTCTTCCTGATTTGAATGGATTAGGCCGCCATTAAAAACTCTGTCCGTTTCATACATCGGTTTCTATAATCCATCTGGTTACGAAGGTCGCTGAGTCCTATAACAATTTTGGATCAGGCCGCCATTAAAAATTCTGTCCGTTTCATACATCGGTTTTTACTACTGATTTGCGCCAGCCTGGTTATATACAAAAATGCAGATTATCCTTTATTATACTTACCGTGAGTTGAAAGGCGCTAGCACATAGTATCAAAGAGCACATCACGACGTACAAGAACATCACAGGCGACAATACTGAGTTAAACAGCGCCAAATGCCTGTAATAAAATTAAAAATAAAATGAACATTATCCAAATGCTGGAATAACACTTTTATTATTAACACAATAATTATTATTTTGTGTGTTTTTACTCAAACTCTAAATTAAATTTAATTTGAACAGAGTAAACGGTGCGGCGGCGTCCTTTTGATGGGAAACTATCGATAAAAATTTTAGAGTAATTCTATTTTAACCTGTAGGATCTATTTTATTTTCATATATTGTTAAAATAAATTAAAATAAGTATAGTAATTAAAACTAATTAATGTTACTATACACTAAATAGATTAAATCGTGATTATTGAACATTTTAGTTTAGATGTTACAGAAACAAATAATCTTGGTTTCCTATAGAAAACAAAAAAACTGATTACCAGCGCACTGGAGGATGTCTTTAAAACACTGAGCTGGGCCCCTCCAGCTGACATAAGTATAAACGGCAATAAGTGAGTAGTTGACATAAGTATAAACTGTGAGCACATCTGACACCTTCGATTTGCAGATTGGCCTTCCACAATGAACACCACCACACCCGGTCCTCCACCTCCCGCATCCAGCCGCTTCCAGCCACCTTCCTCATGGCATCCCACAAAGCGCGTGAATGCTGTTCGTTGGCATTACAAAAGGTAAATCTAAATTATCATTTTATGTTTCATTTCTCATTTTCCAGCAGGACAGTTAAGTTGGAAATTTTATCTTTCAGTCTCTTTGTTACTCGCGATAAGACATCTAGCTAAGGATTTTGTTTGTCTTGCGGTTCGCTTGGTAAACTCATACATAATCCGTTCCGTGCACATCCTGAGATGTTAAACAGTCTTCTTTGCCCTTTCAACGTAATTGTCTATCGATTTAATTCAGTATTTGTTGAAGAAGCTGATAGTTGTCGCGTCAAAGCACGTGGCAGAATTAATACATTAATCCCCTTCTTTTGTATTCAACTCTTCACTAGATTTCTCATACCAATGTCTATATTATTATAAATTATACACGATCTTACACTAATAATATTGTATCCTACTAATATTATAAATGTGAAAGTTTGGATATTTGAATGTTAGGATGTTTGTTACTCAATCATGCTTCAACCACTGAACGGATCGTGATGAAACTTGGCACACATATAGGTTAGATCCTGGAATAGGACATAGGATAGTTTTTATCCCAAAAAAATAACTTATTCCCACGGGAAATACATAATAATTTGTGATGTTAAGTTGTCCACGCGGACGAAGTCGCGGGCAACAGCTAGTGTATAGTAAAGTGTATGTACTTGTGTATAATGTTCGAATACAATTAGTTTTTCAGGTGACTAAACTAAGAGATAAGCAATACCATTTGTGCAACTGTTTTTTTTCCTTTTAATTGTTTGTTATGCTTTATTGTGTGTGTGTGTGCAATAAATAAATAAATAAGGAATAGTCCAGTGCAAATTACTATAAAAACGAGAAAGACGTTTGCAGGTTTTTGACATTATAGGTAGGAATTGACATTTACCTAATGTGAATACATTTTATTTAATTTTCTAATATAGAAACTGGTTTCTCCATGCCATCGTTGCCATGTATTTTGAAAGACGCTGTAATGCCAACCATGTGTAAAATAAATATTAAACAAAATTTAAACAAAACAGTCTAGTGATCTAAATATCGAAATGTTGGTTAAATAAGTTTGAGTACTGATTAAATGAATTGCTGCTTAATGCTTTTTAATTCTTTGTTTCCCACAAACTACAATAATTGCATTGAGAAATGTGTACACAGGTGAGTTGATGTAATTTAAAATGTTCACACTTGTGACGCAAAACATTAATTCTTCTATGACAAAAGTAACAGAACTAGAGTTAAATTTAATCTTTATATATCCAGAATGATTATCATCAACATATCAGCTCTTAGACGTCCACTGTTGGACATAGGCCTTCCCCAACGCCACCACACCCAGTCCTCCGCCCTCCGCATCCAGCCGTTTCCGGACACCTTCTTCAGGTCGTTGGTCCATCTGGCAGCGAGGCATCCCACCCTGCGCGTGCCGATCCGCGGTCTCCATTCTAGAACTCGTTTGCCGCAACGGGATCTGCAACAGATGTGGCCCGCCCATTATCACTTCCGCTTGCTTATCCTTTCGGCCATGTCTGTCACCTTCGTTCTTCGTCGGATCTCTTCATTACGAATCTTATCCTTCATGAAACCCCGAGCATAGCTATGGAGAGCCATAGCTAGCTGAGCGACTTGGAACTTGTGTATCAGGCCCACTGTGAGAATAAATGTACTTTCTCGCGAAAACGTTAAGTACGTAGAGAGGTCCGAGGTCCATGACCAATGGGTTTTTCAAAATCTAAGTGCAATTAAATGCATATATAGTCTACTCCCAAACATAAGGAAAACATCTTGAGGAAGCAACACATCTAAGGTTTGTCGACTCCATATTATAAGTAATTCCAAATTGGCCCCTCGTGGTTTTAATCCTTCAGGGGCAGAACGTATAAATTTTCACGATGTCTAGTTCCTACTATATCCACTTCTCAAAAAGACAACTTTTTCAAAAATACCAATGCCCAAAATGTTAACTAACATCATTGCTATAATATCAACTAGTGATTGAACATCATTGCTAAAAGCTCTTTACAATTTTAAGAAGTTTGCATTCTGGGAAAAAACTAATTTTGGAAATTGTACATTTTGTGAAGTGGTTATTGTAGGAACAAAACGTCGTGGGAATAAGACGTAATGGGATTTTATCAATATTTAATATTAGGTAAACATTTTTTAAACAAAAATAGGCGATAAAGGGTATGCTTTCAGATATATGACCAATTTGGAATTCAAATTGTAGAATATTTAAACTAATTCACTTAAACCGATTTCGAGAAAAATCGATGTTTGCATTTTGGTAGTATGATTTTTTTCAAACTAATAGATAGTGCCGTAAGATAATATGCTAGGAGATTCTAGAACATGCAAAGTTTGAGTAAAATCGTTAGAGCAGTTTAGACAAAATTGCTATTTTATTATCATTGTTGTATGAACGCTACTCTCAAATTCAGAGCCAGTGGAAAAGTAGGTACTAAGAATCTTCGAATAAATTAGCCTACAACTCATAAGTACAAAATTTAGGCACTAGGCAAAGCGAACGACGGCATGACGAACGGAAGTTTTTGGGAAACTTGTATTTTGAGATGTACTGGTGATATATATAGAACACATTTTTAGTAAAATAATACCAAAAGTTTATGACGATAATACGTATCTCGCTATGCTCGATTGTAAAAAGGAAGATTCTCGCCATCTTCATCATCTTAGTAAGAATATGGATGTTCAAGATACGAGTAGAAAGAATGACGAACATGCGATTAAGCTTATCTTGCATGGCCCGTGCTGATAACAGCAGATAGGACACCGCTATACCGCTGTAAAAGAGAAAGAACTGAAAACACTGCTGGTGACCGATTGGCGCAATACCAAACACAAAAAGCGGCCAAGTGCGAGTCGGACTCGCCCATGAAGGGTTCCGTACCAGCAAGTAACATAATATAAAAGTTATAGTAGTTCGTTGTAACTTTGATCGATGTTTTAATAATATTATTGTGGTTTACGATTTATGACGTATTAAAAAAAAACTACTTACTAGATCTTGTTCAAACCAATTTTAAGTAGAAGTTTACATGGCAATGTACATCATATATTTTTTTTAGTTTTATCATTCCCTTATTTTAGAAGTTACAGGGGGGGGGACACACATTTTACAACTTTGGAAGATTCTCTCGCGCAAACTATTCAGTTTAGAAAAAAATGATATTAGAAACCTTAATATCATTTTTGAAGACCTATCCATAGATACCCCACACGTATGGGTTTGATGAAAAAAAAATTTTTGAGTTTCAGTTCTAAGTATGAGGACCCCCAAAATTTTTGATTTTTTTTCTATTTTTGTATGAAAATCTTAATGCGGTTCACAGAATACATCTACTTACCAAGTTTCAACAATATAGTTCTTATAGTTTCGGAATAAAGTGGCTGTGACATACGGACGGACAGACAGACAGACAGACAGACAGACAGACAGACAGACAGACATGACGAATCCATAAGGGTTCCGTTTTTGCCATTTGGCTACGGAACCCTAAAAATGAGTACAATATTTGTGTTTAGTATTGCGTAGTGATCTCTTTACTGATAACTGAGAACTTAGACTCACGTGGCTCGCTGAGCCTCATAATTAGTCTGATGTGTTAAAGAACAATTGCAAAAGCGAAATATATGTAACTAATCTAATTTATCTCCAGAAAGTTTGTTGTTTGCGGCTCATGTATTTTCACAAACATCATCAACAACAACAGTGGCATCTTTCGAAATATGAAGCCAGTAGAACCTACTTTGGGTCGCTGGATCAACGGATTATGTAGTAGCAACTCAATTCTATGACGGTACTGTGTTTATCGTATTATTAATATAGTCATATGACAGACAGCATTTTTTTTCATAAACGGCGTAATCAAAGGCCCTTAGAACTTTTAACAGAAGATATCTTAGCGAACTCTGACAAACTACGTTGTAGACGAAAATTAACTATATCACTATTTGAGGTAAGACGCAATGTATTCCCAACGAAGTCGATTTATCTCATATAAGATGGCTTAATTTGTTTACAAAATTTTATATGAAAAAAGCATTTTTATACAGCTTGAAAAAGTCTTCTGGACTTTATATTAAGTTCTTTATTTTAATTTTTTTTCTTGTTCTGCAATTTATTGTCATGTCCATGCATATTGTGGATATTATGAGTAATAAATATTTTAAAAATAGATGTTATTTGTAAGAGTTTCAGTTAGGTAAAGCAAGTTATATTAGATATGTGGACTAAATTTGATTTAGTAAGGAATATAAGAAAATAATCTTACTTCGTCAGCTGCACGTGCATATTATGCAACTCTCTCATCTTCTTCCCGGCTCCTTCATCGCTGAATTCATCACCAGCTCTCCCAAATATTTCCTTGCTCCTCGCTCTTATCAACTCCAATTTTCCACCGAAGAACACTATGATCACAATGATGGTTGTATCATAAGTTATCAAAACTGACGCTCCATAGAAACAAATGGCCATCTGCCACAAAAGCATGATCCAGCAACCTGGAGAACTGTTCTTGTCAAATGGCACCCAAGAGCTGAGTAAGTGAGGAAACGGGGTCGTACCATTTTTCAGTCCCTCGCGATGGTTTGATGATGAAGAATAGATGATCATGGGCGTTGAGGCAACTGTGGAAGCTGTAATGAATACCATCAGCCAGTAGAAATATGTTATCCAACGGCAGTACTTTGTGTAGCTTTCAAGTATCTTGCCTCTCACTGTATCTTGTTCATCTCTTTCATAAGCATCAGCTTCAGTGACGTAATCAATAATCTGCTTCCACTTGTCTTGCCATAATACAAAAGTGTTTGCTTTTATAACACAAAGTAAACTTTGAAGAGTTATCTTTAAGTTGTTCAATGAAAGATCTAGGTCTGACTTTAGTATGAACAATTCAATATACTGTGTGACCACAAAGAATACAACTGTCTCATGAATGAGAATGTAAATAATTCTACTAAATGTTTCTTTTGGCAAAATCATTCCAACTTTCTTCAAAAGCCAGTAATTTGGGCCTAGTAGCGGCCTTGCAGGATCTTCTAAGCTCTTAAGAAATTCCTTTAGCATTTTGTTTTCAAATGCTGTATGAAGGGAAGTATCAAGAAAAATGATATTTTTAATGTAGATTTTGTCCTTTTATATAGGCACCTCGTTTCCCCTGTCAACTGTAACCCCAATATCAACGAAATCACTGTCTAAAGTGTTCCTTCAAATGCTTTCATACATATTTGAAATGTAGACGACATTTTACGATCTCTTTGGATGTTTGAAATATAGACATAATTTTTTACCCCTAACAGCTTTTAATCCACGATATTACTATAGAAATATCTTATATTGGATACAATATTATTATAACAATCAATCTATAACTATTCAATTTAGTCAGCCACCTAATGTCTTATATAATAACCTTATATAATATCTAAGATCATATATGAGATATATAATACTAATCAAGACCTATCATATATAAAAACATATGTACTTATGTAGACAATCTTTTAATAGCGTTTATATAATCTAATAAGTAGGTACTAGGCACTTCAGATATGGTACCGATTTAATATTTTTGTATTACAATTAACTTTAAAACTACAAAACAATTTGGTTATCTATTTTGTCTAAGCTAGTACTTATGCAGCTTAGCTTATTTTTAACATGTTTTATTAAAGATTATTTAAAAACAACATTAATTACGGCTACGGATATCATTTTAGTTAAAAGTATCGATAAAACTAAAAGTTGGGTACAACACTAACATCAACAATTTAAGTTAAACAGTGGTCGTTGCATTCCAACCCTTCAATTTGGATGTCTCTATTATAGCTGCTAAATGTAGGCGTGGCGGACAGGCTGCAACTATCCCCTCACTAAAAAAATAATGAAGCCATCACGCGGTGGTTCGAAAAAAGGTAAGTGACGTATAATTACCTTTGTAAAAGACAGGTAATGGGACACGTCACGTCACGCCATTTGGTTGAACAGTCGGAGATAGTTTTGAATGTTAACAGTCTAGGTATCATAATCTATAAGTTTTGTAAATTTATAGCAAACAGGTAGATATAATAAATATTATCGTAGAAAAATATAAAGAGGTATAACAAATATTTTCGTAGAAAAAATATAAATTAAATTTTTTTTTGTTTTCAAAACATTTAATGGATAAACACTTTTAGATTACCTAATAATACTGAGTTCAGAATGGACAATCCCTTCCCCCCGCAAAAACAGCTGGGATAATATTGTCCTCGATTTTAAAGTTGTCTCTAAAGTCTTGTCTTTAATTGACATATTCATAATATTATTAAGTATTGTTTAATTGGGGAGTGGGTAGGAATCCCTAGGGATTCTAGTGGAAAGTGCGAACAAAGCAACTAGGTTACCACGGCAATTACGTTACCTTTACCTAATTCTATGGTCTTAAATTTGAAACACGATCTCACTCCTAAGAATACATTGAGATACGGGCCAAGAATTAATTAGGTGAGACAGAATTAGGTAAATTATCACCTTGGGGGATTTTATGTCAGAAATTTATGCAAAACAGAGGCACGTGACTTCGCTCCTCATCTTATATTGCTATAGCTAAATGCTTTGAATACGGAGAAATATTATTTGTTTTACAAATCATTACATAAATAGCAATTTCTAAGCTTAAAACTGCTTCAAGTCTTATACTTTTTTAATGAAAATTTACATTACGGCGCCAAAACTTCTCGAGATTTGAAATAAGTATAAATATTATCATTATTATTGATATAATAATTATTATATCATTTAATCATAAAATAAAAGATCCAAAAAAGTAATAAACAAAACAATTAAAACATTAACATATTTAATAACTATGTATCCGTCATACGAGCCGTACGCGCCACGGGCATTATAAAAACAAAAATCAATCGTGTATTTTTGTGATTGGCATACTGACAGATAAGCCACCAGTCGCATAATTAGAAAGATTTAAACTCTACGTGTATAGTATTAAGGCTACAAGTTTGTTGCTGCCCTGAATACTTTGTTGAAAGATCCCCTGTGCTTATATTTAGACTGGTCAAAGTCAAAATCATTTATTGCATATGTGTACACTTGGTACATTTATACACGTCATTTTTTTATCGACTACCGCTTCCTATAGGTGTTAGCGCTGTGAAGAAGAAACGGCGCAACAAACTTCACGCAACACATCTTTTAAAAATCAAGTTTGCATATAAATAATAAAGATTTTGCGAAGCTGAATTAACATTAGTAACAGGCATCTTTGTCATTCAAATAATCGTTTATTTTATAATAGGCTTTCTTACAAAGTTGTGTTTTAATGTGAATCTTAAACTTTCTGTCCGTCATATTTAAAATTTCCTCTGGTAGATTGTTGTAGAAGCGTTTATTTATTGCCCCATGAACGATTTACTGGCTATTGTAACCTTCATACCGGAACACATAAATGCATATATTGCTGAAATAGGTAAAAATTACGGAAGACCTTCCAGAATCTGTTAAAAAAAATAATAAAAATATATAGGTATATTTTTTGATATTATCAGCGGCATATAATTGTCTTTAATCAAGACAAGAACAAACCGCATCACTAATTATAACACAATACACACAGAACATAATGAACCGGTTGCATCAACAATCAGGATTTACAATATTGTTGATTCACCGTCACTCATCAAACACAATATCAACCACAATGCGTTGACGATATCTGCTTAACTAAGCATGACCACGAAACGGTTTAGAAGCTAGAATTAGATAAAAATAAAAGTTTGGTAGAGTCTAAATACCTACAAATCAGATAGTGCAAAGATATTTGTTCACATAGAGAATATATAAACAGATTTAGTGATCGTAAATTCTTCCCGAGAACATTCTCCTGGCCGAGAATACAGTCTGCATATTACGATTTTTTACATAAACACCTATAAGTTGCATAGGCAGGGAAAAGTGGCTTCACATTTTAAGTTCTCATAAATTCTCGGCCAGCAGAATGATATCGGGAATTTACTTTCACTAAACAAAATCATCTCTGTATCCAAAACAAATGCCTGAACCACTACATAGGCTAACGAGAAAACCGAAATATATGACTTTATTCAACAGTGCACTAAAACAGACGATAAAGTCATCTTAATTCCACCGAGCGCACCAAAATCTTGATCTTGTACCTCTTGCCCCCTTGCACTAACTCAGCTTGTTAACTTGATCATGGTTTGGTTTCAAATAATCATAAAATATTACTTTAGCAAACAACACAAATCGCCACTTAGTTGACAAGCATTTTTTTCAATATGTAATTTTTTTTTACTTTCGTTGTTCAAATAATCAGGCCAGGTATGCTTCATAATCAGGCCGGTTAACAATTTTAATTAAGAGTAAATTACATAAATGCAAGAATAACACAAAGCAGAGTTGGAATTTCGTAATATAGGGGTGGTGGGATTGCAAAACTAAAATACACTGCGCAAATAAAATAAGCGAACAACGAGGAAATCTGGTGCGATATCACTAACTCACCCGCTTGCTGTCAGACTCTGTGGCTATAAGCACAGCGAATTTCATCCCACTGATTTTATAAATGCGAAAGTTTGGATGTTTATTACTCATTCACGCTTCAACCATTGGACGGATCGGAATGAAACTAGGCACACATAATTAGGTCTTGGAATAGGCCATAGGATAGTTTTATCCCGAAAAAACATCACATTCCTACGGGAAACCAAATTAATCGTTAAAAGTAGTGAAGATGTGTAAATATCGAAACCTACGCGGAAGAAGGCGCGGGCAAAAGCTAGTCAGTTTGAATTCAATTACTCTCTATTGCACTATAAAAATACACAGATACAATTCTGTAAATTTTTTTTTTATTGTTGAATAGGTAATTAGATATCGATTCTGAAGGCACGCATTTAAAATTCGACAACACTTAAATTAGTTTCGTCTTTATCTTTATAATACTGTGTGATAAAGATAGAAACAAAATGTACGTGAAGTGATATGTACGAGTATTTAATTAATAAATTAAAAAAAAAGTGCTGTCAAATTTTATCTTTGTGGGGTCAGAATCAGGTTCTGTGTGCTTTCAGAATCGTAATAATTGTCATATTAATATTTAACAATTAAGTAGGTATATAAATATTTAACCAAATAACGTTCCTCGAAAACATTGACAAATAACCCTAGAAATAAAAATAATAATATAAAAATGGCGAAAATAAACGCAAGTGCTAACATAAGTGTTCCCCAAAATCGATAAAAATTTCCTTTACAAAATTGTCTTTATATGGGTACATTTGATATGAAATAAAATTAATGATTTGATTAGTAAACAAAGTCTTATATTATTTATTAATTTTTTTATTAGAAAAGCACTATATATACCTCGGCGGGAATGACAATTGCATAACTCGTAATATAGAAGACTTCGCCTTGTGGCTCAGCCGTCTGACATATACTCGTAATGTGTGATATACCTACTATATTTGATCGTAGTTCAAGTGTGGTTCAAGTAATCAAGATTTCTACAGATTTTTCTACTATCAGGTTTTTGAACTATACCTTGATGAAAATTATAATGCAAACTCGTGAGTGTGCATGAAATGTATCCCTAAATCTTTTTCATTCACCTTGTGAAGTAGGAAAATTCTTTCTCAGTAAATATAAACTCGTTTACCTCAACGACGAATATACGAAACCATTAGGTAATCTAACGATCTTTATGTACTTACTAGATGGAGCTAACCAAACAATCGCTCTGTTTCTGTTGTTCTGAACAGAGCGATTTTTACGCTATTTTACGCTTATACGCGATTATAAACGCTAATGCGTAAATATTTAGTAAATAATTAAATATTCTGCGTAGTAACAAGTTTCAAAGTGAATGCGAATTAGGTGCGGCTCCTGGAGCCGAAGTTGCTTGCTACAGAGCGATTGTTTGGTTCGTTCCATCTAGTAAGTACATAAATATCGTTAGATTATCTAATGGTTTCGTTTATTCGTTATATTAATATTTAACCCGCTGTTTTCATGGATACGCAGCACCTGTGAGTGAACATCCTGTATCATTCCATTCATCACGCCCCGACGCACGGTTTTATTAATTCACATCCAACCCCCCGACGAGTTTCTATTTGTTACACACATCCTGCATGCACTACTTCCTTTTTAGCAATTCGCTTGAGATATCATAAAGGAAGTTCTTTGAAATATGTACGAGTACATGTTAATTATATTATAAGTGACCAGCGTTATGTTATGAGGACTCATGTCTTAACATGACCGCCTTGTTTGCCAAATGGGTTGGTCATTAGACTCGAGCGCCAGAGGTGGTGGGGTCCAGGTCCAGAGACAGACAATTTTGCAAAATTTTACCGTAAGCAGGGATCTACCAACTATCCCCACTGGTAGCTATAGGTGGAATTCTTTGCCACTTATCCCTACTTTCACTTGTCTAAATCTATTCTATTGTATCTATCCAGTCTATCCAGTTGGCGCCCAAAATGGGACTAAAATATAATGAAGTTCCTGACGGTCTACAGTTTCCAGGATACTGCATGGACAATTAACTCTCCATGAGGGCCAGGGAGGGCAGTAATGAATCTGAAAATCCCCAGTAAATTCATTACATTTGGTCCCACGTTGGGCGCCAAAATGTAATAAAGTTCCTGAGAGTCTGCAGGTCCCTGGATACTGCAGCATGGATAATTAACCCTCTCTGAAGCTAAATATCCATGTAGTATCCAGGAATCTGCAGCTGCCAACCCTTCAGGAACTTCATCACATTTTGGCGCCCAACGTGGAACCAAGTAGCGGTAGGGACAGGTGGAAACGCCGCAGATTTGTCCCGGTCTGCATATTATTTTAGTGAATTATTCTAATTAGTGATATATAATAATAATAATAGTGAACTATCCATGTCTAATTCTTATCGTACAGAAATAATCCTAGTTTGGAATAGACAAATGTATATAATATGTATATATGAAATATAATTTTTTTGCCTTTGGATTACCATTTGTTCCATAGCTTAGTTTACCATTTGGTAGGTAACAATAAGTTATCCAAAGAAAATGACGTACTACTATAATGTATCAAATATTAAGGTATTACCAGTTATATTTATTTAAGATAGCTTCAACATCCAACCTAACCTTATACATTCTAGAGTCGTTATTAATATTATTTTTCGTTAATGTTTGCTAATCTTCTTTGTATTACTTCTTTGACATAGGTACCTACACTTATATTATCTGATTACTTTTCTTATACGTGTACTTAGAAGGTAAATAAAACTAGTTTGTTTTGCTATTTTACGAGATATATTTACTTCCAATAAATTAAAAAAAATGTAACAAAAGTTATATGACTTGTTCACTTACTCTTACGTATTGTGTGAAAATATATCGATGGGTCATTTAAGAAGGGAACAACTTGAAAAACACTGTTCTGAGATAATACGTTTAAGTTTTGGCTCTCATAAAAATGAGTGTAGTTTTCTTATGGTTTTGGTATGTATTAGTGGTACAGTAATGGATATTTAAAACTGTGTCTTATTGAACTGGTAAAAGCCGGCTAAGGCGAGGCGACGGAATTTCTAACTCAAAACAACATTTGTTTCTGGTTGTTCCTCTATTTAATTGATCCATTGATTTTATAAAATACCTAGCTGACGTTGCTCCTCCACCGGTACGCCGTCTCCACAAAACTCGTCTGCCCTATCAATCATCGGTTCACTGCGGAGTTGGCGTGAAAACTTGACTCTGCCCGCGTGGAGAGGTCTACGGAGCTGAAAGTCGTCAAGTCTTCAATCGAGACCGTTCATGAGTACACTCGAGAACAACTTGTATACATGACGTAGCTTATGACTGTAAACTCCTACTTCTTGCTAATGGCGTTGAATGACGATATTGAAGAGCACCTAGCTGTAACTGCGTCATCTGAATTTGATTCCCGGCACTTGGAAATAAAAACGCCTTGATTTCGTTCATCGTGGAAGGGGGCGGTCTACATATCATCGTTGTTTCTAAATACCTGATTGTGTTTCAATTGTGTTTGGTGGATATTTTCAACTATTTTATAGCCTTATTTTTACTTGACTGAGTAATAATCATATTTTTATGCACATCAACTTTCGCATTTATAATATTTAATTTGAAATCGTATTAACGACGCAATAAAGCATAAACGCCGAATTATCTGCAGCCCCGTGTCTCTACGGTTTTTCTATTAGCTGTAGAGACATTGGATGTAGACCATTCGACGTATATTTGTTATTAAATTTCTATTTTGACATAAAAAAATATCATCCATGTGGGTTACAGCATTTATACTTTTTTGCGTTGATATGCACGGGAATCAGGTTGAATGATAAAATATGAACCGCAAGCATTCCGCTGCATCCCACAAGAGTGTCAAAAGCTGCCTGATGGAGCGGACCAAGCGTCAGAGGTGAATTTTGCATGACGAAAGTTTAAAGGGATGTTTCACAATTTGTAGGAGCAAAAAACTGTACCACCCAGTCCTTTTTTGCAGTAAAAAATATTTATTATGCTTCATTTTGGGAGATAAGGTAACATTAACATTCCAGATGGAATTTATAAGCGCTACTTGTTGGAATGAGAGAACAAAGTTTAACAGAATTAATAAAAAAAACTTAATTAAAATCGGAATTCATTAAAGACCGTTACAGACGCAGCTACGAGTATAATATATATACTTATTAACATGCTGTGATATAGCAAGCTAGCACACCCGGAGACGATGCTATAATTTATATTTTGTCTTAATTTCACTGACTCTTGGCCATATATAATATTAATATATACTATAGTATATTACAGTATTACTTGGTGACGTAATAGAAATATTATATAATATTATGTATACTTTTTTCTATTACCTTGTATCTGTACATATAATAAAACATTAGAAAAACAAAAGAACGGCGAATCTATATACTTTATACTTATTTATTTAATGCACAAGTATTTAATCATTTCAAATGTATTGTTTATGCACAGCCCCAGGATTGTCAAAATTGTGCAAATATATTATTCATATATAATTTATGAATATCTACGGTAGTAGTGTGCCGTAGTTATTATAAAGGTGATATGGATATGTATATTATAAGAGTAATCATCTAGATCTAGCTCACATGCCCTGGCTAGATGAAGCGACGACCTGCGCGTAAGGCGGCTGGCAGCGACTGGATGAGAAGAACCGAGGATCGGGTTGAGTGGCACGCCATGGGAGAGACCTATGCCCAACAGTGTATGCTTGCTAGCTGATGATGAACGGTGATCAACCACCTTTCTCTTAAACTACATTCTCATCATTAAATAATCTCATGCCATTTGTTTTTTTTCCTTAACATTTTATTCCAACATGGTTTATTTATCATGCTTATTTTTATGAAATGTTCTCCGCAACAATAATATTTTCCTAAGCTTTTAATATAGAACGATACATTAATCTACGTCACCTGAACGTCATTTTTTCGTCTCTTCCAGGGATGATAATAAACGAGGTTTGGATTAAAATATACTGAAGCTATTTCCAACATACTAAAATATATTTTTCAGCATATGCAAATAACTTTCAGAGTGACTCGAAGATACGTAACTAAATTTTTGAAAAAAAAAAAACTACATTTTGATGATTGTTTCATCCTTGCAATTGGTAAAGAAGAAGAGTTACAAATGACTGTCTAATATATTTGTGTATACTCTGAGAAAAAAAATAAGTAGCCCTCCTACTTACGTAAGGATAAAGATATACCACTATTACATAAGTAGCCGCCTCCATTATAAATGGTGTGCCGGCCACATTATTAAGTAGTTTGGTTACTTAGTAATGTGGCTGGCTACTGAATCAGTTGTAGGTGACACCATTTATAATGGGGGCGGCTACTTATGTAATAGTGGTATATTTTTATCCTTACGTAAGTAGGAGGGCTACTTATTTTTTTCCCAGTGTATGGGAAACGCGGTTGGTCCATCTATTAATCCTAAAGTATTTTCCTCAGGAGCAACACATATACATGTATTTCAACTACATTATCCAAACACCCTTACCTACTACATTATAAAGCATGTTGGATTGTACTGGTAGTAATAAATGGATTTTTATTGCTCCTGGGGGAAATATTTTAGAAGCAATAGGTGGACTAACCGGGGAATCGACTCAATTTAAAAAAATACTCTTCTACTTGTAAGCTTCAAAGCTCTTCTAAATTTAATATCTTTCATATGACGTTCAGTTCTGTTAAAACGGTGTTGATGAACAAACATGGCTAATAGAGGTACTTTACTAAACTTTACTGTCCAATTTGCTGACGTTATAACAACATTTTCAATATTCAACTGACATCTACAAATATTAGTTGTTTGTGACGCACGTAAAGTATATTGAACTTGCGTTAGGCAAGTTTAGACTCTAGGCTTAGGCATATTATATACTAGCTGTACCCGCAGCTTCGCTTGCGGGACTCCCTCCCCTCTTCCCCTTCCCTTTCCCAAACACTTTCATGACCCAGTCCGCTCTTTCCCTCTTATCTTTAAATTCCGCAGAGCATTATACTTCTTTATTGTATACCGTGTAATGTGAGTTTTTGAAAACTATAAATACGCATAACTTTTGAATGAGTAAGCTAATTGCGATGAAATAAAAACTAAATGTTATTATAAATTAAGCCCTATGTTTTTTTGAAGCTCCATTAGAATCAGTGATGCGTGTACAAACTAACAGACAAAAATTTACAAATAAAAGGGGTCTAAGAGGTTATCCTTTAATATCAAATTTTTTTCCCTTTAAATATTTTTAACCTACAGACACGCGAAGTTTACCTTTTTATTTATCAGACAATATGATGTTGGATCCAGACTGCCTACAACATGACACCGAATATCTGCAGCATGTCTGCTGAATAATTTAAACAAGGTTGTCTTTTAGTTTTAACAGGAATTGCGAAATGTTACCTGGGTTACCTGGTTAGGCACAGACTTATAAATGGTTAAATTCCGTGTATAAAAGAAATCGATTTGATCCGAACAACATTTGGTAATACATACATTTTCATAAATACCTCACATCCGGTGGAATAATGACGTAACTGCACATACATTTTAGCAGAAATTTATCTCTATTGTTATTTGAAAATTGTGCTCTTGCAATTAACATTATTATTCGTGATCAGGTGCCTCTGCCATTGTCATGAGTATGAGTGATAAATTATCACTGATAATATGAGGGTATGTATATAAAGCGACATATGGATAAAGGAATGCTTTATACATACAATACCTGTTTGCTTTCAAAATCCAGCCATCGAAAACAACTCGTGTAATTCCACCTTTATTATTTCAATGAGTCGATCATCAAAATGCGTAATTGAAACCGAATGAAACAATAATACGGTATGGGCATGACGTGTGTATATACGTTGTCTCTAAATTATGTACGATGTAGGTATTGCAATATAAAAGAGACTTTGTATTCGATTCGGTAATATACTTTAATGTAACGACTTGCGTAAAAAGGAAATTGCTATTAGGAATAGAAGACGTCTCGCTAGGAAGTCCTAACGAATACACTCTTTTAACTTTAACAGGCTCACATACAGTTACTCAAAAATTAATCATACGTGTGTCAACGACATTGTCAGTTAGACCAATAACTTTATGTAACGAGGTCAGTAAAAGGAAATTGCTATGAGAAATAGAACATATCTCGCTAGGAAGTCCTGGTGAATACTAGCTTCTTTGGACGTTAAAAGGTTCATACACATGTTGCTCATGAAATGAGATGATTGAACGAGCGAACCATTTTGAACTGTTTAATTTAGACTACTCACAAGTACCTACACCGAATAATTTATAACTTGGGTACCATTCGTTAACCAATGATTTATAATTTAAAAAATTGTACAATATAGATGTACATATTATAACTCTAACAAAACAAACATGAGTTATTGTATTCTATACTGGTTTGGTCAATCTCCTTTATTTATTGAAAATCGTGTGTGAAAAGTTACATATAATATAGTGAAAAAAAGCAAATTAAAAGTATATGCCTATAACTAGATTTATACTGATATTGGTTACTTGTCCACTGGTATTAATATCTACACGTATTAATCATACTGCTCAGTAGTAAATAATGGTCTTTTCCAGCATTTTTGAGAAGGCTCTCGTGAAGAGGTTGATATCACGTCGGCTCAGCCGGTGCAGGCGGGAAAAGCCGCCGGTATTGTGAAGCGCCTATTTAGAGGCACGATCTGTTACGTAATTGAATTTTCCAACTATGTTTCTATTGTTAGCATCGTTATATAGGCCTTCAAAATATTAAGAAAAAAATATGTCCATGTCTAACTCTTTATTTTTGTCAACGTCAGTGTAAGTAATAAAATACATATTTGAACTTAGATACTAAACAAAATGATAGAAGTCAAGTCCTTGGATGGTAAAAGTGATAACCTTAACTAGCTTAATCTTCAGCTTATCAGTAACTGTTGAATATAGGTAATCTGTTACTATTGGATAAGTACGAGTATGTGCATTATAACATCCGGTTCCCTGATTTCTTTCCAGTTACGGTTGTCTGTTATCAGGTCGTAGGTTTGTTTATCCGTTAGATAGGCATACATGCTGCCTACTTTCATCTCAGTATACTGTCGCTGGAAATAGAAACTTTGAACATTAGCAGTTCATAAATAAATATTTCATACCTACATATAAATGCTTGTCTCATTCGAAGCTACGAATTTCTCATTTAATATGGGATTTAGATAAGGAAAGGATCATTCACAAATATAACATCCAGACGAGACCAACTGGTACAATTGGGGCTTACAGAATTAAAGGAAAAAAATAGGAAAGGAAGATGCATTTTTGAGCTATTTTGATGTGAGATTAAAAAATATCCAAAAATTATTATTAATCTACACTTTAAACTGAAAGGTTTCCAACTAGATGACTATGTAGACATCTCATTTTTGATTGGATGGCATAAAGCTGCCTTTGATTGTATGTATATGCTTTAATTGTACAAATATGTATGTCACTAGTGGAAATCGAATCCAAGACCTCTGGAGTCTAACGTCAATACCAGTAGGCTAACGAGACAGTTAAATAAAGTAAAAGTATAAAAACTATCGTTTTAACATCGACGTTCTTAATCAGCGCTTTGTTTTCAGCGCATCGATGTCAAAGATTTAATATTGAAGCAGGAGTCTGCGATCTCTATTGGATTGAATTATTCATATCACCTAGGTGGTGATTTTTAAATTATGCATCAGCTTCACTTAGCGCGCCGTCTATATTTAGTTTTGTGCAAGTAGAAAATTCAATATTATCTCTGCTTTAAAAAGTATCACAAATATTATAAGTAGCTAATAGATACTCGTACTCTTATCTTATAACTGCCTCATTGGCCTAGTGGATTGGTCATTGGACTCGAGCGCCAGAGGGCGTGGGTTCGATTCCCACTGGGGACAGACAACTTTGTATAATTTGTACAAGTTGGTCCTGATCTGGATGTTATATTTGTGGATTGTCCTATGCTTGTTAAATTCCCATAGCACGGAGAAAATTCTATGTTGGGATTCGACAAGTGTATATATATGTATGTTTGTATATATGTAATATTTATTTGGGAAATCTAAGTTATTGTCTCGCCTGGCCAAAAAATTGGCCAGACGGACTTCCTCCGGCTGAGGAGTCCAAGCGGCCGGAGGTCAGGGCGATAGAGAGGATTTATTATTATTATTGCCTGAAACAGGTGGGCGGAACCAGCTAGATACGAATGGCTGAGGATCTGTTGTGGTGGCATTCATTGGGGAAAGCCTATGTCCAGCAGTGGACGGATAATGGCTGATATGATAATGATTATTATTATTTATAGTTTAACTGTTATTATGCTACACGTGCAGTTGCAGTACATATAAGTATAAGTCACATATGTTTTGTTTATTGTGCAGTATAAGCTTGAACAAATATGTTATATTTAATAACATATATTTGCTCACTTCCACTCCTCGGAAAATTCTCTATCACCCAAAAGTTGCCAGGAAAAAATCGCTGAAAGCAATAAGACCACCATTGTATGCTAGATTTATTCTGCTGTTATTTATTTATATTTTTTAATATATCTGAGTGCACAATGAAGAATATATGATTCATCGACTTTTTATTTTAACATTTAATTAAGTAATATATGTATTACACCTTACATTTAATTTAGGTTAAATTATTTAAGATAATACATTTATTCAATATTATCTGTATTTCTATATTTAATTAAATGAATTATTTCTATTACTTCAACACAGAAGAAATTCTGTGTTAATTTGGTATAAATTCTCAACATATCAGCCTCCAGACGTCCACTGCTGGACATAGGCCCGCGCCACCACACCCGGTCCTCCTCCCTCCGCATCCAGTCGCTTCCGGTCACCTTCTTCAGGTCCTTGATCCATCTGGCGGCGGAGCGTCCTACCTTGCACTGGCCGATCCGTATAAAGACTAGTCAAGCCAAATTTCATTCAGAATAGTTTTCAGGATTTTCATCACATTTGTCAGGACTATGTATGTAGTTCCTAATTGCATATGATATTTTTGTCATTCATTTTACTAGATTGCCTATCTATAAGTTTGAAACGACATATACTGTAAAAAAAAGCAATTGTTGATTTGTTCACGATCTTATTACCGTGAACAGACATCTTAACTCCATACAAGCGCACTAAGATGTTGTTCCCTTGAACTAACTCTTGTTCCCTTGCACTAACTACGTACAACTTGAACACGATCTTAAAATGATAACTTACATACAACAACCAATACAAAATGCCACTTAACCAAAAAAAATTTCAGTACATTATAAGCAACTTTAATGCCTACTATGGTTGACAAATGTAAAAGTCAATTAACACAAATATTATTTTCATTTACTCATATCCACTCACCTTGGTCAGTGTCATCCACACGTATGTCCCAACGTTCTATGTCACGGCATGATTACTTTCTCCTTTATTAGGTAGACTGCTGGTGTCAGTGACTGAGCTGGCCATTCATCATCTGGTGTGACAAGCTTTTGACGGTGCTTCCACAACTGAGCGGGTTTTGGCCGACATTCGTTATTGCTTTATTTGTAGAAAATATTTTTTTGTGAGATTACGAGTAAGGGAATCGGAAAAAAGATTTTATAATTTGCATTACTACCGTAAAAGATAACTTCGACGGTATTGAATAGTGAAACGCGTACTTACTTCAAATACTTTATTCCGCAAATGAGAGACATGCAAAATGAGTGGATGAATTAAAATAGATGGAACCTATTTTTATAAACTATTTTTTCAAAATTTACAAAAATATTTGTTTAAAACCCTTATGTAATTCTTTATATGCATTTAACTTATGAACAGCTTAAAAAGAAGTGGAACTTAATTAGGTTGTAACTATGTATTATTTATGTTATGGGTATATTACGACCAAACCTTTTCTAACACTGACCCTTTCTGCACCACATACACACACACCCGCACACACATATACCACTACTCCACTATACTAAACATTGATTTAAAATATTGCTACTACACGCTCCATTTTTTAAGTAAATATTATGTGAAAATCTGTAAAAAGCTGTATTTTAAACTAGATCTTCCGGCATCCTTATTTTATGTTTGCCTTTGATTTTCCATAAAAAGAAATTAAACAAAAGTTTCCAAATTAATGACTATAGTTTATTAATAATAGTGTTTTTTTTTTGTTATTTCTATAGTATTCTAGTATTTCAACTGAATTGATTATTTATTTTGTTTAAAACGAACAGCTGGTTGTAAGCCTTTAAGTCCGCTATTGTTTATTGTTATATCCTTTTTCTATGCTGTATTCGAATCGTCAAGTAAACCCAAGTTACCATGAAGTTCTACCAAACATTATAACACAATTTCTTTAAGGTATTTTTATAAGCATTCAATAGCCAATGTGAAAACTTGCAAATATATTTCAAACAGTCCACTCTCTCGTCTAGTTTGCTACCTGATCAGCTATTCATAGAAGATTTCCCCCTTCCCACCCTCTTCAGTCGCCTTTCAACGCTCACATTTCATTAATCCGAGAAAAGTGGTGCATGTTTATTGGCTTTTTAATAAGTTTAAAAATAATAACTGATGCTTCAAAGCTGCAGAGTCTGAATTTTCTATAAATTGCCATATTTTATTATAATTGTATACGAGTAGTAGCAGACTTACGTTGGTCGATAGTTGAATTTACATTTTAAAGTGTGAAGTCTAAATTGAAATTTGCTTATTTTTAAGTAATTCGGCTATATGCGAATTATAAATATAACAAATTGAAGAGTCGGCTGAAATTGAACTAAGAAAAAAGTTGTCATAGCACGAAAGTCGGCAGGTAGGTAACCTACCGTAAACTACGAATTTTAATGAAACTTGATAAATACAAATTTTGTGCCTACATGTCATAAACTGAATATGGCGTCTCGTCGGAGGAAGTAGAGACACTTACATTGTTAATCTTCTTACTTCTTTAATATTCTTACATATAATAATCAAATAATAATAATGTAACATTACAATCTAAGTATATACATATCTAACTAATAAATTAGAACGTAAACTTCGCGTATCTGTACATTGAAGATAATCACAAAAAAAAATTAAAAAATTCTAGGTCTAAGGATAAGTAATAGAACACATTTCAATCATTTTTGATTTTTTTCTGTTTGTCTCTTTGTATGTTTATCTGTTAGTTTGTGCACGCATCACTTAAAAATTTCTGAACAGATTTTGATGTACTTTTCACAGAAACGTAGGGCTTAACTCGGAGTAACTCTATAGGCTTTATTTCATCGCAATCTGTTTACAATCAAAGGGTATGGACATTTTTAGTTTTCAAATACATTAGTAGGTAACGTTAGTATGCAATATAACGTATAATTTTAATGTTCAGTACTATTCAGATTGTGATGAGTTTGGACGCGGGCATAGCTAGTACTTAATAATTGTGGTTACTCATAAAACTGACCGATACACGGAAAACGAACGAGTTATTCTTAAGTTAATACATCAAATTAAATAGAAGATAGAAATCAAAAGGTACTAAATATCATAGATAACCCTTTAAATATTAATTTTGTTTTTCCTTTATGACATTGTGCGTAATCAATTAGTAGACAAAAAAACCGTATTGTATTGTTGTTAACGTATCTGTGTGGAAATATTATGACCGCGGGTAAAACGCTACTAGGCGAAAACTGTTCGCCTATATGTGAATCGCAGACTGTCATGGAAAAGAGAAATTTTAGCATTCTGTAAAATATTGCCGATTTCTCGAAAACTCATGCAACGATTCAGCTTATATAAACATTTTATGGATGGAGTTCGCTGCGCTGTTTTAGCAACAAGGTAAACGCTGCTCGTAGTTAAAAGGCAATATTTGTTTACGACTTTTATGTATTTTCAACGATGAAACTGACTGCATTATTATTGAAGTGGCATAATGTCCGGTTGTTGAGAAAAATAAATGTGACATTTCTATTAGTATTTGGTCTTCGTTGTTCGTCAATGTCACCAGTTTTATCCTACTTCCTACTTGTATTATAAATGCGAAAGTTTGGATATTTGTATGTTTGTTACTCAATCACGCTTCAATCACTGGATGGATCGTGATGAAACTTGGCATACATATAGGTAACGTCCTGGAATATAGGATAGTTTTTGTCCCGAAAGAACATCTTATTCCTACGGGAATTATTAAATAATTTGTAATGTTAAGTTGTCCACGCGGACAAGTCGCGGGCAATAGCTAGTTTGAAATATAAATATTCATCATAAAGTCAATTTCAGTTTATTGATACATTATTTGTGGGCATTTAATCAAAATATCCGATAGCTTAAAACAGTTATAAATAAAAGATGGTGGGCTTTTCAAAATCAAAATCAAAATATTTATTTTCAAAATTGGAATACATTATTCTCTTTTTGACGTCAAATTCTGCCTAAAACTACTCCACTTCCACCTGTATAACCGAGGGGAAGAAGTGGCAATAAACCCAACGGCACAGGGCCCTACCTTTGATTTATCTTATTCATTACAATCATTAAGTCTACCTATGCTGAGCCATCAAGCACTCCATGGACTTTTATCATTTAAGTAGTCATCTAACTTATAGTAGGCTTTCTTGCACAGATTAACTTTTATAGAAGATTTGAATTTTTGTTCAGACAAGTTAATAATTTCATTCGGAACCTTATTGTAGTAACGCACGCACAGCCCCACAAAAGAATTATTGATCTTAGACAATCTAGAATGATGTATTTGAATTTTATTATTATTTCTAAGATTTAAATTATGCCTCTCATTATTTAAGCTGAGTAAAGAAAGGTTCTGTCTAACGAACATAATGTTAGCGAATATGTATTGACATGGCACCGTCATTATATTTATTTCCTTAAATAATTCTCTTAGAGAATCACGACTACGAAGCCCATAAATAGATCTTATTACTCTTTTTTGTAAAATGAATATAGAATCGATATCAGCGGCACGACCCCAGAGCAAGAGGCCATAAGACATAAGACTGTGAAAGTAGCTAAAATATACAAGTCTTGCTGTAGCTATATCTGTCAACTCTCTAATCTTTTTAACGGCATATGCTGCGGAGCTTAGCCGACCTGATAACAATTCTATATGTGGACCCCATTGCATCTTCTTGTCAAGGGTTAGCCCCAAGAAAACTGTATTATCCACAAATGCTAACTTCTCGTTATTTAATATTATGTCATTATCACATGGTTTAACACCTGGAAGTGTGAATTTTATGCATTTAGTTTTTTGTGAGTTTAAAACAAGGTTGTTAGCAATAAACCATTCATGAACTTGCCGAAGGGTGTCGTTCACATCGTCATAGTTTTGGGCATGTCTATTAACTTCAAAAATCAGAGAAGTATCATCTGCAAACAACACAATCTTCGACATATTCTGCACCATGTACGGAAGATCGTTTATATAAATCAAAAAAAGGAAAGGTCCTAATATTGAGCCCTGTGGGACTCCTATTTTAATAAGAGATCCCTGCGACTTTTTACCGTTTACCTGAACCTTTTGAATCCTATTTGTTAGGTAGGAGTTCAATAAACTAAGGTTTTTATTTTTGATACCCTAATGTTCTAATTTTAAGAGCAACGTTTTATGATCTACGCAATCAAACGCCTTAGATAAATCACAAAAAACCCCGATAGCATCGTGGTGCCGCTCAAAAGCACCAAAAATATTTTGCAGAAGAGCAGCACCAGCGTCCGTCGTCGAGCGGCCTTTAGTGAAACCAAACTGTTGGTCATGTAGAAGTTTGTTACAGTTGAAATGTACAAGCATTTGACTGAGCATGACCTTTTCGAAAACCTTGCTAAGTACCGGTAAGATCGAAATGGGTCTAAAGTTGCCAGGATCTCTTTTGTCTCCTGATTTGTACAATGGTATAGTTTTACTTTGCTTCATTAGATCGGGAAAAGTTCCATGATCTATAGAGAGATTAAACGCGAAGGCAAGATATGGTGCTAAAATATCAATGATGGAATTACATACTTTAACAGACATACCCCACAGGTCTTCAGTGGTTTTTATTTTTATTTGTTTAAAGGACGTTATAATATCCTGTGGGTTCACGTGCCTAAATTCAAATTCAGTGATGCAAGAGGGAACGTTCTTTCGTAGAAATTCCGCTGAAAGAGCAGCCGATGAATTTAAGTTTTCTGTGGTCTTTAGTGGTATATTAGTAAAGAAAGTTTCAAACTCTTGAGCCACCTCGGCATTCGATGTTAACGTGCCGCGGTCAGTATTTAGGATAATATCGTTGTCGCGAGGTTTGGTTCTTCCCGATTCGCTATTAATTATTGTCCATACTACTTTCATTTTATTTTCCGCGTTTTTTATTTTTTTACTAATTAGATTAGATTTGGCAGCAATACAGACAGATTTAAAAATTTTAGAATAATTTTTTACATGTTCTTTAAAGTTGTAATCTTCGGGTCTTGAAGATCTATCTGCATATAATTGAAATAGTACGTCCCTACTTTTCCTAATACCTATTGTTGCCCAATCACTGAATTTAAACCTAGTATTTTTTTTTATTGTAACTACTTTGAAAATATTATTGTATTCAGTTTCCAATGTATCAAAAAACATTGAAAAAAATTTATTTGGATCACTGATATCATAATTAAATTGAGGCAATTTTTGAACCAACACATCAATGTATTCTTCAAGTCGACCAGCATCGGTAGACCTTTTTGTAACTGTGATGCTCTGTTGTTGACGAGCTTACGGAAAAGATACCAACTGTCCCCAGTGATCTGAGTTAAAAGATTTTATCGTTGACTTGTCATTGTATTCACAATCGCAAAAGATGTTATCTATACACGTAGTGGTCGTTGCCGTTACTCTGGTAGGCTCGAAAAACACACAATTTAGATTAAAAGATTTAAATACATTTAGAAACCTTATACTGGTTTTATCTTTCACTAAAATGTCTATGTTAAAGTCGCCACAAACAATGATAGACTTTCCCGTTTTGGAGATTATTCTCAAGACATCTTCCAATACTAATTCTTTTGTTTCAAACTTACTCCTATCAGGGCAATACGCGCATACCACAATGTACTTGTCCAGCTCAACACAAGATAACTCAATATGTCTCTCAACCGAGAGCCCAACCACATCTTTGCGTTCCTTGCATTTGATGGTGTTCCTAATTAGTATCAAAGAACCGCCGTGAATAGCAGACTCTCGGTTGTATTTTTTTTATGGAACCTAGTACACGCTCACAAATAGTAACTTTACGATAAGTTATATGCCATTGATAAGGTCTTATTAAGTAAAACTATAGCTACGAGTACTATGGCGGCTAACCTCAGTAAGCTATATTTTCGGCGTTATGGGCCTTTTAGAAACCACCCGCTGATAGCAATCAATTACAACAAATGCTACGCCTCAGAAATCATTTATTGTTTACTATTAGGTACACATATACAGCAGATGTTTTTGCAGAAAGTAGCTCTTATCTAATAGTTTACCCATTACAGGCATACAATATTGCACATATATTAAATTAATTTAAAAATGACAGATTTACAATATCTGATACAGAATGTCAAATATTTTAAAATCAGAAGATAGTTAAAATTAAATTATAATTTTTAAAATATAGATTTATGTCATATTTCTGTACAAAATGTCAGAGGCCACAAAACTCATACATTAATTCTATTACAATTTTAAAATACCTATAAATTTATGTCGTCTTGTCTAGTAATATCTTGTGTCTAGTTAATCTTGTCTTGTAAAGGATACTAAAAGGTCCATAACGGCGAAAACACAGCTAACTGAGATTAGCCGCCATATTAACTATTGTTCTTCTTAATAAGACCTTTTTAGTGGCGTATCACTTATTGATATTGGTGTGTATGATCAAAATGTCTATCAATCATCTTTGAAAATAAAACTTAGCAGCACAGTTTCTCCTAAGCCTAATGCAGCCATTACATCCGGTTTAATTGAATAAGTTCCCACGCCATATCGAAAGTCATATTGTCAAAAGTCATTTCTCCGAAGTCGATCAATCGATATTCTGTTGTGCAAATTTTCATCATCAGCCCATCAATGCCACTTTTGATGGGCTGTCTATTGGGTGATTTGCCATAATCTCCACGCTTGGAGATTGATGATCACAGTAATAATCTTAATATACTTAGGTAATTGCAGCTGCCTGTCCTAGGTGAAATCACTAAGTCGCCATGATAACACCAACGGGAAGATTGGGGGTGGCCCTATTCTAAGCCGGGAACCACAAGGCAAAGTTTTATTTGACCGAATATCATTAATTCGATGGTTCATTTCAACGAATTTTTCGTATCCATCTTTTCTTCGTTCGTAATGGGACTGAAATGAGTTTGTAAATTAATTCATGACCTGACTATACTTATCCAGCCAACCTCACTACAGTGCTTGTATACCAGTTTCAAAGAGGATGATCTTCGAGTTATAGTTAGATGAAGGTGTTTTCACCAAATCGCTCTTTGCACTCACATCCAATGAATATCTGATCAGGCTGTATAGAGCCGTGCATTTGTGAACGTATCCAATACATCTCATTATATAAAATTGTATTTTCTCTTACCATTTTTTGTTTTGTTGAATGGAATTTGATATTTGGTCTGGTAATTATAAATAAATACAAATATCTCAGACATTCACACCAATTATCTACTCCCAAACTAGACAAAGCCTGTGGTATGGTTACTAGATAATGGATAAACAGACATAAATAAATATACAAAGACTTGGGTACACACATTCATATTCATCATACGAACATTTGCCCCTAGCGGGATTCGAACCCGCAACCTCCGGCGTGGCAGGCCGAGAGTTACCCGTTCCGCCACGGAGGTCGTCAAACAAGGATAGCACAATTCACAAATATAAATCCATACAATTTCAGGCGCTCGAGTCCAGTGACAGATCCACTAGGCCAACGAGGCGGCCGATTTATGTCACAAACTTTTAAAAACGAAAATAACTTATACAAGAGCTAAAGCTTATTTCTTTGAGAGATTTCTCTCAGCCTACACTGAGAAAAAAATAAGTAGCCCTCCTACTTACATAAGGATAAAAATATACCACTATTACGTAAGTAGCCGCCCCCATTATAAATGGTGTCGCCTACAACTGATTCAGTAGCCGGCCACATTACTAAGTAACCACTAAGTAACCACATACGTAATAATGTGGATACTCGTATCGTATTAAACCTTATTATGTTATAGTTACTCAAAATACTATTATAAAACAAACTTGGATATTTTCCTAAAGGAAATATGATTTCGTGTTTTAGATTAAGTCAATTTTGGTTTTTAGCCTCTGCAAATGTGCTTTCTCTAAATATTCAAGCTTCCATAGCCAGTAAATGTCTTCGTAGACTAGTCTAGTAATGAATTATCATCACGTACCAGCGTTGTTGTGTCGCGAACTATTCGCGAATTAATCTCTGCCAACATTCTCCATTCATATCACGTTGCCAGTGCACAAATAAGCGCGCTGCTTGTGTGAGAGTCGGTCCTTACTTAGCAATATAAATTATTCTTTAAACAAGGCCAGTTAATCGGCTTGTAATTAAGGGGTTCATCACGGTTAACTAAATATATAAATCATATGGATGGGTCAGTTCAATAAAGGAACAACTCAAAAGTAATGCCACAGTCACACACATCTGTACACAGCCACATAGTAAGCGAATAGATTTATTTATATACTACCTACAGGCGCACCAGACTATCCGGACACGCTAGTTTGTGTGCGTAGGTTGTGGTAGGGCTACTGTTCTCAGCGGTTGATCATAGTCGATCGAGAAAGGGCGTACTACCCACACACAAGTATCTCAGAACAGTGTATTGTTCGCGTTGTTCCCCTATTGAACTGGCCTTCCCCAATAAACGCCACCACTCCTCCGCCCTTCACATCCAGCCGCTTCCATCCACCCTCTACAAAATATTATCTATAAAAGGGTTGAACATCAAAAAGTACTTAAGTCGTCCCCTGAAGTACTTGAGGATGTATCTGAATATGAAGCCCTATTCGCACTTTTTTTAATCAAATAAATATTCCCTATATACATATAAGTACTTGTCTAATCCCAAACTAGAATTATCATCCTGTGCTATGGGAATTAAACAAGGATTGGAAAATTCACAAATATAAAATCCAGACCAGGATCAGCTTGCACAAATTGTATAAAGTTCTCTGTCCCCAGTGGGAATCGAACCCACGACCTCATGTCCATCTTTTTTCTCACATGTTCATTTCGTGTGTTTAAAATTTCAAACGCCTTTTGAATTTATTAAACTATACCGCTTTCAAATTACGTCAAAACTATGATATATGTATAGGTACGTTACTTTAAAATGCTTTCCCGGAACAAATCGAGCGAGTTGAGAACTAGCTGTTTTCCGGTTCAAAACTATTATACCGTCAGCAGGGGGTAACTCGTTACTCGCGCGCATACTGTTAAAGTTTCAGCTGTACTAAATGCATATTCACGATCAAGTAGACTATGATAAAGAAGACTTTATGATACAAGTTTGAATAGAAAAGTTTATAACGATTGCCTCACTGTATTCTGTGACGTACCTATTCATGTTTTCCTTGAGAGGTTGACCGTCTGCTCTGAAATTTTATTTTCTTTCGCCGAGCGGAATAGTTCCTCTGTGCTAGTGATTCCCGTAGATTCTCTGACGTCATGCAGTCACGACATCTTCCTTAGAAAGAAAGTTAAGAGGTAAGAGAAAATTTCGCGATCCGGACACTTCAAAATTGAAACAAGACAATTTAATAAATGGACGTTGAATTCCGAAAAGAATCTTTTTTCATTTAATAAAATATTAGAAGTATTTCTTTAAAAACAATACAAGAGGTTAGATTTGAAGCTACGTTTTTGTAATCATAAAAGAATTGCAGTTCTCAGAACACAATTCGTGGCACGTCCACCCTGTTGTGGAGTAATCTCTGTTGAGAGTTCGTCAAAATACTTGTTCCCGAAGTTAGACCTGGACGTGACCGTATCAAAGACGAAGATTTGCAAAACTTATAAGATGGGCCAAGTTTTTATACCAATTAGACACTTAAACGTACGTAGCTCGAATATTTATTATGTGGCTTTCTTAGAACCATTAGATTGCGACGACGTAGC
This sequence comes from Esperia sulphurella, assembly GCA_947086405.1. Classification (NCBI taxonomy): domain Eukaryota; kingdom Metazoa; phylum Arthropoda; class Insecta; order Lepidoptera; family Oecophoridae; genus Esperia; species Esperia sulphurella. The sequence continues at coordinate 12,937,237 of OX352264.1, forward strand.
ATTCGTAGAATCGCGTAGGCACACTCCCGGTACTCCTTATAAGCGAAAAGAATTACTTACTACTACAGACGCACTAGCCTGATACTGGGCCCGATTCTGAAGACACACATTTAAAAATTGACAGTGCTAAAATTGGTTTCGTCTTTATCTTCATAATACTGTGTGACAAGGATAGCAACAGTTTTAGTGCTGTCAAATTTTAATATTGTGCCTTCAGAATCGAGTCCAATATACGTTTATGTGCGAGCGTAAATTATTGTAGGGCCGATCGGGCGAGTATAGTCGATTGAGAGAGGGACAACGTTATATATCACTATTGCTTCTTTTTCTAACTTATAGAGCCAAACACTTGGCGCGGGCGAGCGCCGACAGCTCAGTAGTGCATACTGTCAGCCGTCCTTTTAATGCAGGCAACTTTAAACTGGCAAGGGAAAGAGAGTACGTGTCGCTTGTTTACGTAGTAATATTTAGAATTCTCTGGGAGAATTCTCAGAGTACTATAACAAAGTAGCGCCGCCATGAGAGTGATCCCATATACCGTAACTACGAATTTAAACTACTGTAACCATTAATATTAAAGTTGAAACGGCTTGCCTGAACTGCGTCGATTTCAGTTGCAAACCGTAATGCACGTATTAATATTATATGGCTTAATCATTTTTTTGCTATGGCGGATTGCGGAATGTTGAACTTATACATAGAAAGTCAGTGGTAGGTATATTGTAACGTTGGGGCCTTGAGTATTTCCAGGCGTCTGGTCAAAGCCTACGTATGACTTAAGGTTTTTTTTTTCTCGCGGGGAAATGCCTACTCGCCTCGGTTGGACGAGTAGGTTATGTAGGGCTTGCACCGACTAAAATCTCGCGGTGACCTTCCTCGGCACACATCGACGGACTCCGGTACCTCCAAAGGCATATGCTCCCGGTGACTTGCTATCTTATACATATGGTGTATTACGAAAGGTTTTGTCATTTTTGCCATAAGTCAACCTTTGGACTTTCATTTATGCCTTTTTGTGAATTTTTTATGTGCAATAAAAAATAATATAATCCAAATTCAAACTTTTTAATTTGAACTTGGTCTATATTGTTGTTAGTAGGATCTTATGAATTATGTTAGTTAATTTTAGAATAATAGTTATAAATAAAAACTATAATAATAGTAATTAATAATAATACCTTTATGTAAAATGGCTAACTTTAAAATTGGCTTATTATGTATTATTTTTGTGATTTTTTTTGTAATTACACATAGTCTAAAGTTTGCATGAAATAAAATAAAACTATACCTTGGACTGAGGAGGTCGTGCATTAAGTCTATCCAATATCAATTTATAAGGGCCATTGGTTCCAGGTAAAGATTTCACTAGGTGATGACAGATAGGTACGTCAACGCCAATAACAACTCAACATAAGTTTTTAAAATATCAAAGAATATTAAGTCTGATGCTGTGAAACTTTGGTAATAAAACAGGTAAATTAGCAGTTCATATTAATTTAAAGCAAAGTTACGTCTCCCACTACGGACGTGACGCGATTCTCTCAAAGCTCCCCAGTTATAAATGGAGCTATTACAGACTCAATGGCTCTGTAAATAAAGTTTATTGTGGCGCAACTTGTAATTTTTGTTGTTTATGTGGTCTTACCTTTATAATTTTCTAGTCGTTACTTCGTTGGGATTTTAGACTTTAATGGTATGTCTACCTTAGGTCCAAGTAACTTAGTATTATTTGTCGCAGATTATTTCTGGGAACCAAATGAAAGTAGTAACCTTTTGTATCATCATCATCAGCCGAAATACGTCCACTGCTGAACATAAGGCTCCCCAATAGAATGCCACTTTTGGTGGACTGTCCCTTAGTCGCCATGACGACACCCGCGGGAAGATTGAGGTTGCACCAGGGATGGGTAGCAGCGTTTTCCTCTGTGTATATTCCAAGATTATTACTGCGATCATAAATCCGCCTGCCCAGCGTGTTGATTATGGCAAATCCCCCAATGGACAGCCTACCAAAAGTTGCATTCTTTTGGAGAGGCTTATGTTGCCTATGTTCAGCAGTGCACGTAATAAAACTATATATTTTTAAGTACCTATATAAATATATTTTTGTGGTGGTAAATTGCTGCGTGCAAATTGCTACCTTATTTATTTGTATGTGGCGACGAAGCTAAAGAAAGACGCTTTTACCCATAAGGTCTAACATCCTTAATTCAAGAATAAAATAAATGTCACTAATTATTCGTAAAAACTTTCAAATTAAACGTTTTCAGACTAAAATAAAATGTAGGCTTTTCAGTAACAAGTTGGGAGTAACAAAAAATATTCAAATGAGATGTAATTATGCCCAAAGTTGGTCCTCCGGGCTCGCTTGATAAGGAAACACTTTACGTACTGTCTGTTACAAAACTGTACCCATTTTTTTCGGTTTAACTTTTAAAATATCCCTTTAACAACTTTTAGGGTACTTTGACAATGGTAAAATGAAATGCTTTTTGATTAGTCTTCTTGTGGTGTTATGGTCTTCCGCTCGTAATAAAGCGCTGAAAGAATTTGCTTTATGCAAAATAATATCCTACTCTGTAAACATTCCGGACAATAACCGTCAAACTACAAACTATATCTTGAAACATATTCTGATAAGTTGGGCGACTTCTTCTTCTCTGTCGTTCCCTCACTGTTGAGGATCGCAACCGTATAAAATGCGCCTCCCACATAGCCGTCATTGGCCAGTAGCAGCGCTTCATATAGGGATTCGACAGCCACCCTCCTCACCGGGTCTGACCACCTTGTCAGAGCTCGTCCTCTGACACGCCTGCCCTCCACTTATCTCAGGATGATGAGCTTCTCCAGATCGTACTTGTACCACACAATGCGACCGAAGAAGCTTAGAGTCTTTTCATTGCAGATAGTGGATGACCGTTTCGTTATATTGAGCTCTTTGAGAATGGAGTCATTTGTTCTCAAGGCTGTCCATGGTATACCAAGTAGACTTGTCTAACATCACATCTCAAAGGCATCAATTTTGGAACGATTGCGACTTTGAACGCAACTGGTTGCTCGACAATAGTTAGAGCATAAACGCTTATCCAAATTTATTGTAGTTTAATATCGTAGTTCGACAGATATTGGGCCCGATTCTGAAGTCACACATTTAAAATTTGACAGCTGGACGTTTGGAATTTTTTAGTTATTTTGCCACTAAGAAAAATGCACACTCTATGCTTTTTAACGACACGGATACAAAGCTAAAACTTAGGAAAGAGCAAACTCACAAAGAATTCCGCTAACAAGACTGTTGCAGTGCAACTTGGAAATTGGTCTTTTCTCGAAATTGTACGGCGGACGGAAAGTTTTGTGCGGCAGAAACTCTAATCTCCTTCGCTTTTGTCATCAAACGTTTCTTAACTTTTACTTTAGAACTTGAGCTTTGTATCGTATTGACAATAACATAGCCTAGTTTTGTGACAAAAGGTGTTTTGAAGGTGTGTTCTTAAAATTTAACATTTCTATTACAAATGATTAATTAGTGCAAGAATTCAAGATTTTAGTGGCATCTGACACCGGCTTCCACCTTAATCATCTATCTGGCTTAATATAGAAGTTGCTGTGCTCATAGATGACAAATAAGCTCACTGATGTCTTACGCAGGACGAACACTTTTTGATGAGGCTTCAGACTTCTAAGCGTCTTCTACAATACACCTTCAAGTCAAAACATAATCAAATAGCTTTTTCTTTCTTTTCTGTCTTGTGTACATACATACATACATACCTACACATATAATGGTCACGCCATGGTCCCAGAGGGGTAGGCAGATACGATGTATCGCACTTTGCTCAATCTAATGTCGCAAAGCGGCTTTCCTTCACCCGCTTTTCTCCCCGTGATGCCCCTTGACGTGATGTGTTGCGTACAACATCACCGTTTTGTTGAGGTACCACGAATAGCTAGGGAAATAATTGTCCACCTCATCAGAGCCCCGCATGATTCGGTAAGGCTAATAGTGCCCAGAGTTCCCCCAGCACCGAGATGTCGGCACGCTTACGACCAGGCTAGACCCTGGACACGCATCCATCGGCGGCAGCATGTCGACTGTCTAGTGTTTCTTGTTATATTATGTTCAGAAGGACTACTTACACTGGAAAAAAAGAGTTATATAAACGTTCTATTTAATCTGATGTAACCGACCTCCTACACTAACTGCAGACCGTAATCACTTAATCGGATGTCACAATTTATCGATTATTTATTGAGGCCGGTCGGATTCAATCAATGTGGTAGCTGGTTTAACGATCAACCACATTGATATATTTAGCACGGCGACAATCAGGTTCAATATTTAATTGTTTTAAGCTGTCATTAACATAGAAGGCTTGATAATCTGCTTGGTTCAGTCAGTTAAACCTCTGCTATGCAAGGATCTCACGTCTAGTTACCCATTTTGATTAATTAAATAAAACACAAATCTATAAAGAAAGTATTACAACTCAGATGAGTTCAAAACAAAATCTTTTTATTTTTAAAATTGTGATAGTGCATGTGTCTCCTTTTCTACAAAAAAGAAAATAGGTATTTAGAACAACAATGTTCACTCTTTTTTGAAAATGTACCTACCATTGTGCAAAATATCTAAACCATTAATGACCAATAGAAAACATTTTTTTCAGATTGTTATCACTAAGTCCCTTAATATTCAACAACACTGCAATGCGAAACGATATATTTCAACCCAAATGAAGTCATTAAACAATGTTATATTTTGTTTCCGATGTTACAGCACGGATAAACCGGTCGGCGCGTTAATGGCATGCTTTAATCGTGTTAATGTGTTGATTTTGTTTTTCGAAATATGTTTCGGGTGTAGAGTCTGATGTTACGTAAAGAGTGACATACATAATCCGACTAAGAAGAAAATTAAACAAACAAATATGTTGCATGTTGAGTTTACACAAAAAAGTTTTACAGTTAAGGATTACAGTTGAACTGTTTTGAACTGATGCGCGTTCGCTCGCAGTGGTTGTTATACATTCTCCCGTGCGTGTCAGAAAATATATGGCACGCACTGCAGACCCTTATAACAGTATAGAAAGTCTAACATAAAATATTATCAGCTAAAGGTAGGACAATTTACCTAATACCTACCTATAAAGAGAGTTGTTATATTTTGTGAATTGTCCTATCGTTGTTTAATTCCCATAGCACAGAAGAAAATACTGTTTTGGGATTAGATAAGTATGTGTATCTATTCTTATGTAATATTTAATGTAATAATTTGGAAAAAAAATAGTGACCTGGTTTTATTTTCTGTCATATCATCTGTTACATATAAGAGTACAAATAAAAGAGTAAATATCTATTTATGTTGACATTATAAAACCAAATTAATACTTACATGATGGCGTTTTCGAAAATAATCGTGTCTTGAATAGCCGGCCTTGCATTGAAAAATAACGAGATGAATATCGAAAGCATCGAAATTTTATTCCATTACCGATTTAAAAGCTGTTCGTTGAGCGTATTTTCAGTAATAATTAAACTATTATTTTGCAGATGCTCGAAGTCAATTGCTACCAAACTTCACACTTGATGCGCTACCACCTGTCACCGGTCAGTGGTATTTAGAGTGTGAGAATGAGTGTGTGGCTTGTCATACATTCGACACCCTTTGAAAGCTTTCATACTGTATAATCATGCTGGCCTAGTGTGCGGGTAGGTGGACTTCACATGCGCCTTTGATTCCTTCTTCACCTCATGATGATTTCCTTCACCGAAAAGCCTATGATGATAATAAACCATACTTTAACGTCCTAGACAATCACTGAGTACGGGCCCGGAATTGAATCCTCATGAACAAACTAGGCAGAGGAATATAATCCTTCATGATTAACCTAAATACGTCCACTGCTGGACATAGGCCTCCCCAATGGAATACCACCTTTCGTAAGTTGTCCATTTGGGGATTTGCCATAATCACCACGCTTTGTAGGCGGATTGGTGATCGCAGTAATGATCTTAATATAAACACACAGGAGATCGCTGCTGCCCGTCCCTGGTGCAATCCCTTAGTCGCCTTGACCCACGGGAAAGATAGGGGTGGCCCAGCCCTATTCTAAGCCGGAAACCACAATATAATCCATAATGACAACGATTATGGACAGGAATGACGCTTTCAACTGTCAAAACATTTGTAATTTGGTCAACTTTCGGTTTCTCGGACAAGTTTAGTATTACGATTTATTTTTAGAGATCCGTCAAAAGGTAAGGTACTTAAGTATAGTGACGAAGCTTTTTTGGTGAAGCTAAATTTGTCCGTCGAACAAATTTGGAACATACTTGTAAAATTGGCCGGCAATGATGGGAAACTTATGGAAATTTCAAGAAAATTTCCCAGATCTTTTGCGAAAACCAAAAAATAATAATAATACACTTTGCTTAATATAAAAAAGTACAGTGTGATTTTTGTAAGAAGAGGAAAAGTCCTCTTCTTGAAAAGTCTTTTATTGTTTTGCATACATTCAAACTTCTTATAAAAATCAGACTGTAGCTACATATCTGTTTTAATTAGACTATGAAATCTACACTCTCAATATAAACGTGTAGTTTGACAACAGTAACATTTTAGAAAATTATTTTATTTTAACGAACTTATCCCAAAAAGGTTCGACCAGTACTCCAAAATCTGTTGTAGTACTTGCAATGTATATTTACACGGATTATTTGGTAGATGGGTCAGAAGATTAATAGGTTGCTGCCGTCAGATACCTGTGCTTTTATACCCGACCTTCCCTGACAAAGATGAGTAATGGTTTTTTTTATTATTTCCCCCCGGAGTTCCGCAGATAAGGAACGACTTTTCAAAGTAACCTGTTTTTTGGCATTCACTGGTTCTCTGAAGATGCTCTTATTGTTTTTGCGAAATGAGTTTTTTTGATAGACAGTGTAAAATGGCGTATCAAATATTTAAAAGGAAATTAATGTTTTACTTCATATTTAGGTACGTGGATCTAAACGTTTTACTGCTTACTATAACCGTACCCATATTTTACCTCTATATATAAAATCAAGTGCGTTAGTCTCGCAAAAACTCGAAAATGGCTCCACCGATTTGAATATAAAAAAAGGCTGTGGTGGCAGTTGGAGCGAGGGCCGGTAATAATTCTGTAGTCCACGCGAGCGGAGCCACGGGTAAAATTAGTAATGTATATAATTTAAACGCTATATTGTACGAAAACTAACAACAAATAGGAATTAATTCGCGAACGAAGACGATTTTTTTTTATCCCAGATCTCTTCCAGTAAAACTTCTAATTTACACCCAGTCCTATGTTAGTATCCCGATGATCACTGCTGGGCATAATGCCTACGCTCCAGTGACGGGCAGCTGCGTCACTGGTGCGAGGCTAGTACTGCGATGGACAACATGTCTGACCAGCGTGGCCATTATGGGCAGAACTCCCTCATGAGCAGTAGACTTTATATAGGTACCTATGTGCAGCAGTGGACGTCTAAGGGCAGAATTATAATGAATACATTAATAATATAGATAATGTGACAACAATGAAATACTTAAAAAAATTTCATACATGCGATTTTGTTCTCTGATAGAAAAAAAAACAATCGTACCCTACGGAACCCTCATAACTTTTTATTTCACCACATGCTAGGGGGATAGTTGTTCTCTCACCTGTACCACAATTTGCCAAGACATCAATCTTGTATCAAGAATACAGGGCGAGCACCATCAAATACCCATTACAGGGGCGTATTTTAAAAGCATTCCCCTGTATATAATGTGGGTCAGCGTGTAGGTCGTGGCATGTAGGTTTCTCGGGGAATTTCTTGTAGGGCACCGTCAATGTCTTTTCCAAGTGCCTTGTTCACTTTTATATTCTGTGAAAAATGTCTCTGGCATTCTAGCCGGCGTTTCCACCTATCCCTACCAGCTATCCCCAGTAAGGTGGAATTTTTTGCTACTTATCCCTACTTTCACGAGTGTCTAAAAATCCATTGTATCTATCCAGTTCATCCATTATCGCACCAAAATGTAAGTTCATGAGGGTCTGCAGGTTCCTGGATACTTCATGGACAATTAACCCTCTCTGACCCTCAAGGAGAGTTAATCGTCCACGCAGCAGTGAACCTGCAGACCCTCAGGAAATTAATTTATTTAGTCCCACGTTGGGCGCCAGAATGCAATGCTGGTAGGGATAGGTGGAAACGCCGATTCTAGCAAAAGAAAGCTGATAGTGCTGTACCCCTTAAAAATAAAAAGCTAAATTTTTGGTCATTGCGACGATCAGTCTTTTACCGTCATACTTCAAATTAAGTTTAAGGGACGTTTCGTAGATATTTGGAATAATCACACAGTGAGATTAAATTTATTCGACTATTTAAATTAATATCATGACATTGTGCTATTTCACCGAGTCAGCCATTGGAGATGGTTCTATTAAACATACTATAATTATACCTAATCATTCATTTTTATTTGCCATTTTTACTTGTGTATCTCTTCCAATACAAATTATCGCCCTCCTTAATTCTGATGATCATAACCGCGCAGTCTACAGCAGGTGGTTCTTTCATCGATGAAAGCTTTCCGAAGTTTTCACAGCATATTGAACCTGTATTAAAGGTTTTAAATTTCCTTAACTTCAAATATTTTCCTACTATTAAATATATGTACTTGTTCTTATTTCGATATAAGAACGAAAATGTGGCAACAAAGCTCTGAATGACCTCAGATACCGAGGCGAACTCACCAAGTCAGTCGTTGGAGCCGGTCCAATTGAAAACAACGTAATACAATAAAAGCATTTACTTGCTACGACCGTTATAAAATAACCTCGAGAATTTAGTGAGAGAGTCTCTTGTGTTTTAAGGCAGAAAACATATTTGCTATAAAAGAGGAAACAACAAAATTGAGTGAAGTACGCTTGAAGCCCTAAGCATTTTAACTGTGCGTGCCTCAGCGTCAATGAATACTAAATATTACTACATAAAGGAGTACCTCACCTTGCCGCCAGTTTAAAGTCGTCTGCAAAATCGAGCACGGTTGGCAATACGCAATACTTTGAATTGAATTGAAATATTCTTTATTGTGCACCAATACATATACAATTTTATAAAAAAAAATAATGTACATAGAAGGATGAATTTAGTGTTGAACGGCGGACATTTCAGCGATTTTTTCTAGGCAACCTTTGGGTGCTGCCTCCTTTCGGCTTGCCCGCGGTACAAAGCTACTACGCCAGCGCACAATCGACCGGTGCCGAGAGATCGACTCTATAAGTTAGGAAGAGAAGCATATATGTCGTTGACGTACCTATATAACATTGTCCCTCTCTCGAACGACAATGTTCACTTGCTGAATGCAATAGCTCTAGTATAATTTACGCACATACACAAACGTATACGGTCAGGCTGGTGCGCTTGTAGTAATAAATAGTAGGTAATGAAATCGGGTTAATAAAATTATAGCGAGCTCTTAGGCAGATCACAGGCCCATTATCCAAATGTACCACTCACAACCTGTATGTAACTCTTCTGTGTATAGCAATAAATGCGTTATTTGAATTTGAATTAAAAGTCTATGACATATTTTTCAGTATTAATTTTATTTGAAATAAAAAAAAACATTTAGTATGCTCCTTACGTTTGAAAATAAAGTTAAAGTTGAGTAGCTTAATATTCTATATCCTCTGATACCAAAATCTCTATACTTTCGAAAAGAACCACTTTCTAAGTTAGGAGTGGTGCGGGATGTATTTTAGCAAAATAAAGTCTCACTTAAGCCTAAATGTTGCCGAGGGAACATTCAAGGCTTTCGCGCAAAATTTGTTCCCGGCAAAATGAGAAAATTAAGTTTTCTTTAATATTAAAGAGGGGACACAGAGTAAAAAAACCAGTAATCCTAATTTTATATATATCTTCGACTTTTCTTAGCTGTGTCAATATGTCATACTGAGCAATATAACTGTTGGACTTACTCGTTTCTATAGTTTTTTTTACCGTGAAATCATCGTAAAAGTTGTTCATGCGCGTTAGTTTTACAAAATATTGTATCTCCTTGAAAAGTATTTTATCATGTATGAGCAAGCCAGTCTTTTTATTTTTACTATTTATTTATTTCATTTAAAATATCACAAATTTGTATACGCCCTAAAAATAATTGACCAATGAAAGTGTATTATTTTTCTTAATAGTGCATGGCATGGTCGAAATGTACACCACAATGTGATATTGTATTTTGATATATAAGTATACAACTTTCATGAAAACCTATAAAGAAAGTCTGCAGATGAATTCTACAAAAACGTATATATAAGATGATGTAATTCATTCATACGCTTGAAAACTTAAACTTTACGTTACAATAGAACTGAATTTTTGGTTAAAGCAATTTTTAAAACAAAAATATTGTTTTGAATGAAGTAGTGATACTGTGAACCCATTTAATCTGTGGCAAACCACGTTTTTAACTTGCTATCGCTAGGTTTCTTGGGAAGCATTAACCAAACGTAAGCAAAAATACCTGTCAATATTTCAACACGACATATTTTAACTTTTATCGTAAGAATGATATTTTGTTCTTCAATAATAATTTGGCGAAAAAAACTCGAATCAGTGTACGAAACTCATGAATAAAAATAACTGTAATTTTTTTCATAATTATGGTTTAAAACTTAGTGGCATACTTACTTATTTACTCGTAGAAAAAAAAGAAGAATTGAGGCTAGTCTGTGTTTGGTTACTCTGCCCCCCGCATCCAGCCGTTTCCGGCCACCTGCTTCAGGTCGTCGGTCCACCTGGCAGCGGGGCGTCCCACCCTGGTCGCCGCGGTCGATCGTGTCTATCCGCGGTCTCCACTACAGAACTCGTCTGATGCCCACTGCCACTTCAGCTTATTAATTCTTTCGGCTATGTCTGTCACCTTTGTTCTTGCGGAGGGTAGAGGACCGTGTGTGGTGGCGTTCATTGGAGCAGGCCTATGTCCAGTAGTGGACGTCTAATTGCTGATATAATGGTGTGATTGGATACATTTTTAATCCTATATACCTCTATACAGTTGGTTTTACTAATGACATCTGTACCATACCCATTACCTAGTTTTTTTTTTTATATTGCACAAAACATTAGTGCAAGACTGAAAGAAAAGTAATGACACAAAAATAAGATCTCAAACATTTAATGTTTACAGACATGAATTTCTTTTACTCTCTTCTATTTTTGATCAAAGATATGGAGTAAGAAAATTACTTCTTGATCAGGATGGACAGGACACCATGTTTTGTTGTGTTACTGTTCGTAATGTAATACGAAATGAAGAATAAATGATACACGCAAATAGAAATTGTGTGATTAACCAAATTAAGGCCAAAATGCGCAAACCATGTATTTTTCCAGTATCAAGAAAAAATACAAAAACACGATGAAAAATAAATCAGTCATTCTCGACATGACAACGAACTCCGTGTACCCTGGCAGTTTTATATGAGCGCTGCTATTTAAAATTGCAGCAGAATTTTATGTTAGAAGATGAACTTTATAAGAATGGAAATATTTTGAAATTAAAATTCATGCAAATTTTACTTTATGTCAAGCAATAAAGACACGAAATAGATTAAACGAAGTTTATGGTCATTATTATGTCGAGAGGGCCTACATAGAATTTCCTTATTCATGAGTACTTACCTACAATTACCTTATATTTGAAACGCAAATTCTATGGAGTTCGATAATACCAGTAGAAAGTTAAATGTCAATTCTTCGTTACATTTCAAATCAAAACCAATAAATAGGCTATCAATATGTCCCCCTGACTCGTTAGTACATACCAACTATAAGAGTTAATATATATATTTCTTTCCTTTGTATTATCTTCCTTCCCTTTTCTAGTCTTTTTTCTTGCCAAAGGTAACAATGTTGTAAATTCTTATGTATTTTTATATTTTCTCGAATCGCATTCAAAATTGAACGCAAAAATTAAAATGTTTCTCGTTGATATAATCTAGATGTTTTAGAAATATTTAAGACTCCAATGCATTAGGGCTCAAAACAAATCATTCGATTTCGAATAAACTGGCAACACTGGCAACTGGCGACAGGAGGCCATTGCTATTTTTTTTGTGGAAACTGAAGTGTCATGTTAGTCTTTTCTATTTATTTTTCTCTAAATAAAATGGCGACCATTGCGAGAGCCTGCCATATTCCGATTTGAGCCAACAAAACATTTCCGTACTTTTAAAGTCACCAGGGGTACCTAAAATTAAACACAAAATTATAGAATGGGTATATTTTAGTACAAAATGTATCTTTAATAATGTATACATTAAAAAAATAACAATATTCGGTCAATAAATAAAGTAGGGATCGGACTTGGGAATAAACTATATCACTTCAGTCTTAGAAGAAAATCTTGTAGACACCGTATTTCGACTTCAAAACATTCCCAAGTACTTAGTGGGGGTGTAAATAAAGTGGCCTCGTTATAGTAAAATATCTACCGAGAGCTGAAGAAAAATGTTCCCTTTTTTTCAGCACTCGCCGTTTTGGCATTAACAAAACATCTCTTTGGAACGAATTAATCTTCACCTTAAATTAATGAACTGATTCTCGGTCTGTGACAGACGAAAATAACAAATGTTAACTGTTGTAGAATGTGTAGTTACTGCCTACATCTTAATAAGATAAACTAAGTATAGATACTAATTTCGCGTAGATTTTCAAAAGCTATTTCTCTTTATAATTATACAGGTACTATAATAAAAGAGACAAGTCTTGGATTTCCCTTTTATATACTAACCATTAATCGCGACTTCTTCTGCATGAAATTAAAACAAAAACCTATCATTTTATCATTATACTTTGACACTGGGCTGGATTCTGAAGGCACAATATTAAAATTTGACAGCACTAAAACTGTTGCTATCCTTGTCACACAGTACTATGAAGATAAAGACGAAACCAATTTTAACACTGTCAATTTTTAAATGTGTGTCTTCAGAATAGGGCTCAATATAAATAAAAATATATATGTTATATACTCGTATACACACTAGGATTCCCAAACTAGGCTTTTCTCCTGTATTTCACAAATATATCATCCAGACCGGGACCAACTTGTACAAATGGTAGAAAGTTGTCTGTCCCTGGTGAAAATCGAACCCACGTCCTATGGCACTCGAGTTTAACGAATAATCCACTAGGCCAACGAGGCAGTCGACAGGCATTAAACGCTTATTGGAATATGTCATGTGACCCTTTAGCGAGTACATAATGGTCGACGGATATAATCCGAAAAGCTTACGGAGGAGGGCCTCAGTACGTTGATAGATCAGTCGACCCAGACAGTACTTATTATTTTATTATTAATTAATTAATATGCTACTATGCCTCATTACTCTCATTAGGCAAAAACCGTCTTTACTTCCTAGCTTTTCTCTCACCACGTCATATAATATGTACGCTTTAGCTTTCTGTCTCTAATACTGCTATCTTCACTTAAATATACTGTAAAGAACTCTTACACCCCGCTAATACTGCTCAGTGTTGGATGTTCAGACTGCAGCACTAGTGTTGTGACGTCTAATGACCAGTGGTTCTCTCTGGAGAGTCGGTGGCGACGCGAACAAATTAGGGGACAATGGACAATTAAGCTTGTTCAGAACGGGGCTACCAATTATTTTAGAATTTGTGAGATATTTCCCAGGATATGTTGGATCACGGACCTTTGAAATTATGAGGGTACATTTTGTTAGTTTTATCGCCGCGGTGGAGCTTAAAATGATTGAAAAGTTTTATAGAACTATTTTCTACAAAGAGAACAAAAAGCCGAAACACCACAAACTTCCCTCATTAGAAAGCCACTTTTGGTAGGCTATCCATTGAGGGATTGATGTTCGCAGTAATGATCTTAATATACATAAGAATACTGCTGCTCTTCTCTGGTGCAATAACTGTATCGCCACGGGTTGATTACTCTAAGCTGAAAACCATAAAGGACAGTTAATTTTACTTTAGATTCGACTAACGTAACTGATCTACTCATGTAGATATATGATCAGTATTTGAATTTTTTAAGATGATCATAAAATATGCCAGTTTAGTGTAAACCATATAAAGTACGTCCTTAAGCACTATTCTATACTTCTGAAGTTTATTTACCACTCGCTATTAGAGATTCCTGGAATGCCTGTTAATTTACCTTCCCCATAGTATTAAGATTTTTCTACCATTTACTTACAATCAGTTCTATTCTAACCCTTATTAGTCTTGGAGCTCTCCCTGGGGTTGTATCTTTACTTCATACATTAAGCCAGACTCGGTGCGTTCCCGAGGGTTGCGTACAGTTGCACAAATCACGACCAATTTGCCCTGGTCCGACTACAATTAGCTCGTTACGTTGCTGCTGATTGTGGAGAGGTCAGGCAATAACGCGGTTAACTGTATATACGACCAAAATAATATGTAGGTATTGTACGGCAGTAATTGTCGAATAGAATTATTGCCCTGATACGATAGTTTCGAAGTGGTTAGTAACCTTTGGGAAAATTGCAAAAGTTAGGCAGAATTCTGCGTATATTACTCAGTTTCTTCATCAACTGAATAAGGGACCGTAATTCATAAGAAATAATTCATTTACAAGACATGAATTAATAGTGAAAAAGTGTTTTTTGCCGTGTGGTTTTCGGTAGAGTAGAATAGGACCACTCCAACTCTTCCCGTGGATGTCGTACAAGGCGACTGAGGGAATACATTATAAAACATCAATCAGGCCTCCCCAACCCGTCTGGCCAGCGCGGGGAGTGTAGGCCAAATCCTCCGTCTGTCTCCGGCAGATGAGAGAGGGTTGTGCTCCTGCAGTGGAGACAAAAATAACCTGATGATGATGAAGTGTTTTTACTGGAGGCTCTCTATCTATATTCGTGTAAAATAAAATTCGATTGAACCATTTTCCAGACAAAAAAAATCAGAACATTATATAAAATCATTTAATTGGCCTTCAGAAAAGTAGTATTTGCTAAGTTAGATCTTTTTTAAAAGAGGCACATCATTTAAGCATTTTATTACAAGGCCAATACTTACTTTATATATATAATATTATAAATAAGAAAGTTTGTATGTTTGTTACTCATTCACGCCTCAACCACTGGACGGATCAGAATGAAACTTGTCAAACATATAGGTGGGTTAGATCCTGGAATAGGACATAAGATAGTTATTATCCCGTAAAAATATCTTATTCTTATGGGAAACCAAACATTATATCTATTTTGGAAGTGAAGATGTGTAAATATCGAAACCTACGCGGACGAAGTCGCGGGCAAAAGCTAGTTAAAAACATATTGCTGTACATCACGCAATGCTGCAGTTACCAGACCTCAAAAATACCTTCAAAATTACTCAAAGAGCAATGCTAAGATTGTCAGGAGATGTGCACAAACTTACAGCACGTAATACTAACAAAGCAGACTCTGCAGATTTTGAACTAAAGCCATCAAATTACGTTAGCGCCAAGACTTGTCGGAGCTAGAGCGAGTGTATTACAGGAATGGGTGTGTCTTGCCCCAAGCAATAATAAGAAGACATGGACTCGGGTCGGTTCCAGTTTACTAAATCGATTTCGTCTCTTTGTAGTAAGCGTATGGTAAATGCGCTGTTCTATTTCTTAATAATGCGTTTAATATAAAATGTGATCAATACTGATTTTTCGTACATTTTAACTACATATGGTTGAAATTGTAAAATGGATACAATTTTGTAAAAAACTCAAAAGTCGTTTTTCACGCTGATGATTTTATATAATTGTGTTATGATGGCTCTAATGACAAAGGTCAGAAGATCTCATAAATAAATGTAAACTTCGCGAGTTTGTTCATTGAAAAAATAAGATAAGGGCAAAGCCATGTCTGTTTGTCTGATAGTTTGTGCACGCATGACGAAAAACTACTGATCAAACTCTGATGGAGTTTTATTAAAACATGGGACTTAATCCGGAGTAACATTAGGTATTTACTTCATCGCAATTGGCGTACTCGACCAAAGGGTATGCGAATTTTAAGTTTTCTGAAAATGATCGGCGGAATTCAGATTTCGATGAGTGAGTTAGGACTATATTTGGAGCGTGGGTAAGAGGGAAAGAGTGGAGAGGGGTATGGAAGTTGAGGGGGAAGTGGAGATGGAAGGGATAACAATAATTCTGTAGTCCACACGAGAGGAGCTGCGGGCACAGCTAGTTTCGAAATATAAATGGGATTACTTCTTAACATTTAAACACGCAAACTTAATTAAATAGAGACTGCAAGAGAGCTCCATTTGAAACGTGGACTATGTTTATTCTGAATTGTTTGAGCTTTATTAAGAGCTTTGTGCATGCACGTTTGTATAGTGCGAAAACAGAATTAGACATTAATATCCTGTTTAAACGTCCAGCCTGTTTGAATACACCACAATAATCTCACCTAAAATATCTATCTTATCTTATCTTCTTAGAGGGCCAGGAAGACCTGGCGATACTTCAACCCTTCAGGATCTTTTGTGCCAAACCCCTGACCACCGCGACGGTGCCTATACTGCGATTTGGTGGACTTCCACATACGCCTTCGAAATTCTTCTTTGGCATATGCAGGTTTCCTTACGATGTTTTCCTTCACCGAAAAGCCTGTGGTATTATAAATAAACCGTACTTAAGTTTCGAAACACTCATTGGTACGGGCAGAGTTTGAACCCTAGACCTCATGAACGTGAGGCGAGTGCACAACCAATAAGGCTACTACGGCTCAATAAAATATCCTACAATTACGGTCCAAAATATGCGTTGATAAGTATTTGCAGTAAAGACTAGACCTACATCTGCAAACTGAAAGAATATTTACATATTAACCACAATAATATACCGTTAACATAGAAATTTACCGTGCCGTGTTGTTTCCGGTAGAGAAGAATAGGACCACTCCAACTCTTCCCGTGGATGTCGTACAAGGCGACTAAGGGAATACATTATAAAACGTCAATCAGGCCTCCCCAACCCGTCTGGCCAGCGCGGGGAGTGTAGGCCAAATCCTCCGTCTGTCTCCGGCAGATGAGAGAGGGTTGTGCTCCTGCAGTGGAGATAAAAATAACCTGATGATGATAGAAATGTGAAGCAAAACCAACATTAACAAACCAAATTTACAATTACAAAACAGATAGCAGTATTGGTATGAAGCCGCAGACAGACCATCGCTAACATCGCGTTGATTCTAATCTAATTTGCGTTTCTTTTAAATATGCCTAATAACACAATACATTCCAGTTGAGCAGTTTTTAAGAATGCAGTCAGGACATGTCTGTTGGCGCCACAGTAAGTGCCATGAGAACTTTTATTATAAAAGCGGTTCATCATTACTACCAAGTATGTAGAATTTTGGGGTATTATTAACAAAATTAGAACTAAGTAGTAAATGTTCAAACTAAAATTCTTTAAAAACTCCTGATTAGATTAGATTAGATTCATTTATTTCACTTTTACTTCTTAAAAAATTTTAATGTCATTCTAATGTGGTAAAAGGGATCGTCATAAACTAATATACAAAATATAAATTACAATGTCAACAATAAAAATAATGTCACAGTATAGGATATGTCAGTATATAATAGAGATGTACCGACTAGTCGCCGACTAGTCGGGAAAGCCGACTAGTCGGCCATATTTGTAGTCGGCGACTATTCGGCTAAAAGTCGGCAAAAACCGCCGACTAGTCGGCCCATTTTTTTTCCTTAATTTTTTAGTTCCTCTACTAATAAAATAATATACGTTGTGTTAGCTATGTAATTCAACATTGTTTTATTTTTTAACTATATAATATTAAAATAAAAATTTCCAAATACACTTATCGCAAATTAAATTAAACGTCAGAGAGTCCACCAATTTCGTTTTTTTTTTAGAAAATTCATTAATGGAATAATATTCATTTTCCAACAAAAGGGTTTTCAGTCGTCGACTAAACGTTTCGTCATTGGTTTCATTATATAGGTCTGCGGGTAGGTGCTCGTAGTACGTGAAATTACCTGAAATTCTACGTACTACGTACGTACCTACCTAATATTCTATATGGAACACTATATTCTTGGCACGTGGTAGGAGACTCGTTTAAATCTTATTAAGTCGTGTCGTGCCTCGGGCGGTGCAGTATCGGCAACTTGGTAACCATATTTCTTGCTCGCTCGTGATAGTTACGAGTATGCGTTGTTTTAAAATATGACATTAGGTATGTGATAGGCGCGTCAGGTCAACCTTACCTGGGTTTGAATCGTATGTACTATGTGTAGGCACAATCTCATCATCAGAAAGACTGATGAGCTTCATTGTCGGACGTAAGACTTACCTCATATGCTAGAAATACTATTAGAAATACTGTACATACTTGTTGGTCATCGCAGTAATGTCTAGGCTTTCCTCAATCGTCGCCACGCACATAGCCGTAAAAGTAAATTTAGTGTAAGCTTAAGTAGGCTTTAGCTTATCCAGCTAAGGTCTATTATGACCCATTTTTCCATAACGCAAGAGGCATCTCCTGCTCATTGCGTGAGTCTCATGTTCGCCCGGATCTATTTTAAACATATATTCATGTCATCCTTCACAAATCTCTATACCACAGTTGTGGTCGTCCTACGTATCCTGATCTCTTAGCGTGAGCAGTCTGCCTTGGAATCACGCGTTGGCATTCTTTTTTTGCTTCAGGTCAAAACTCTTCTCTGTTTAAGAAAGATTGTGATGCAGGTAGGGTACGTTAGTAAAATCACTTTGGCGTGGTTTATTTGGTCCATGCACTTGCCGCGAATAGAACATCATCATCATCATCATCAGGTTATTTTTGTCTCCACTGCAGGAGCACAACCCTCTCTCATCTGCCGGAAACAGACGATGCGATAGAGAATAGAACGCAAGAATTCAATGGAAAGGTTTTTAAGACGGCGTTCTTGCTTGCTTTGTCCTTTCTTTCGTTCCTTGTTTTTGACGTTTACAAAAGTGTATGGAGAATGCAGTAGTTTAGTTTAGTGGGTAAACATTTTATTATGGAGACCGTGAGCTTATTAGTCCTCTAAACCCTGGTGTGTAGAGCTTTCCAAACGTTGCAGCCTACGTTTCGAACGTCCATCTCCATCTTGTTGTGGAGCCAAGATAAGAACAACAACATCGACGACTTAGAGAAAAGTGCCGTTGAGCGTAATATTCGGAAAAAAGTATCCGTGGCCTGTACCATAACAACGATTTTCTTGGTGTTCACACTGATCGAGGTAAGGACAGTACGGTGCTCTTTTATCGTCACCCGCAGGCTACGTGTAGAGAAGCTGAGGTACCGTTA
The DNA here is from genome assembly GCA_947086405.1 of Esperia sulphurella. Lineage (NCBI taxonomy): Eukaryota > Metazoa > Arthropoda > Insecta > Lepidoptera > Oecophoridae > Esperia > Esperia sulphurella. The sequence goes on from OX352264.1 coordinate 12,956,586, forward strand.
ATCCTACCGGCGAGGTGCAAGTTAGCCCCGCGATTATAAGTTATTAATAAATACAAATTATTAAATATTAGCTGTTGCCCGTGACTTCGCCCGCGTGGACAACTTAACATCAAAAATTATTATGTATTTCCCGTAGTAATGGAATGTTTTTTGGGGATAAAAACTATCATAAGTCCTATTCCAGGACCTAACCTATATGTGTGCCAAGTTTCATCACGATCCGTCGAGTAGGTGACGCGTGATTGAGTAACAAACATCCAAATATCCAAACATCCAGATATCCAAACTTTCGCATTTATAATATTAGTAGGATTTAGTCGTGTAGTGGCTGGCTTAGTACACATACACTCTTCCAGTGGTTGTCGTTAAGGCGACTTAGGGAATGCACAGCAGCGTTCTTCTCAGTACATTAAGTGATCACCAATCCGCCTGCAAAGAGTGGTGATAATGGCAAATCACCCAATGGGCAACCCACCACAAGAGGCATTCTATTAGGGAGGCTGATGTTCAGCCGTGGACGTATTTCGGCTGATGACGATGATAATAATAAAGAAGACGAAAGAAAAGTTTAATTTAGCAATTAATAGTCAACAGTAGATGATGATTAACTTGGATGTTTTACTTAACACTGTATAGTAGACACGGAATTATCTTGAAAGCCTCGTCTGAGTAAAAGCCTTCAAAAGCATAGTAATTGTTTCCTCCCGTTTCGCCGCATCGCATGCATTTTTCACGGCGTCAGTTATGCGCCGACATGTTACGCGGTAATGAAGTGGCCACGCTAGAAATTAATGTACGTATTCATGTCATGACGTCATCAGTATTGCGTTATGACGTCGAAACATTTCCTGTAGGTTTGGTACCTATTTGAACTTGGAACACTCTGGAATGTTAACGCGATATAAAATCTTAAATAACCAACTCCGGAAGCATCAAAAAATTTCACTCAACCGTTGATATTACCAAATAGTAAACAATGCCTTTGTTAAATGTGGAAATTCAAGTAAAAACGTTTAAATTGAATGGTGGAATTAATGGAATAATTCAGCTATTTATAACGCGTGGTGTAGGGCAAACGTAATAAGTACACAGTTGTATCACTAATACATACATACATTTACGCTCGAACAAACACGTTAATTATATATTAATCGAATTACATTACTAGCATCACAGTAATCCTATCAGGATAGAATGGTGAAATAGGCGCGATACGCATGCTAACAATATGCAATATATTGCAAAAACTATGAAACGCTTACTCGTTTCGCAACAAGCCACGGTCGGGTAAACATCGACAAAAAATCTCCAAAAATATTGCGCTGTTCCTAACTGCATAATAATATTAATTAAACTTTATTTCAGAAAATAATTTTCCATACAATTTGTTAGTAAACCTTATAACTATGTTAGTTAATTACAAATAAAAATCTTAAACTAATCACTCTGTATCTCCTCACAAGAAACGTGACCACGAGGCATGAAGGGTGCGCGGGAGAGGCGCGCTGTGTCTGAAAATCGGCACGCGCGGAACTGAAGAAAACAAGTGGCATAACCGCTCTATATTCAGAGGATTTCTGTGACAAGCATCTACATAAATAAATTATAGTAACATTTGCACTCTGTAATAACAAAGGAATAAACTCTGCTGAAATAAAATAAATTATATCCCGTAAAGTCTACAAAATAGCCTTCGTTCATAAAAAATAGCAGAAAAAATGGAGTAAGCAAGTTAGCATGTCTATGCGACGTTATCTTTCTATTGTTATTTTATTTTGCACTAGCTATTGCCCTCGACTTTGTCCGCGTGGTCAACTTAGCACCACAAATTATTATGTATTTCCCGCAGGAATTAGAAGTTTTTTCGGGATTAAAACTATCCTATGTCCTATTCCAGGACCTAACCTATATGTGTGCCAAGATTCATCCCGATCCGTCTAGTGGTTGAAGCGTGATTGAGTAACAAACATCCAAATATCCAAATAGATGAAAAAAAAATGGATGAAAGAAAAAGGATGTATGCAATAAAGTTCATCATCATCACCATAATACGTACACTGTTGAACATAAGCCTCTTCAATGGAATACCACTTTTGGTGTGCAGTCCATTGGGGGATTTGTCATAATCACCACGCTTGGTAGGCGGATTGGTGATCGCAGTAATGATCTTTATATACACAGGAGAACGCTGCTGGCCGTCCCTGGTGCAATCCCTTAGTAGCCTTGACGACACCCATGGGAATATATGTGAAGTACACCAAATGGCTTGGGGCCCCGTTGGTGGGATAGTTTAACACAAAAGATCCTGAAGGGTTGAAGTGTCACTAGGTAGACGCGTCTTCTTGCCCCCTAAGAAGATGAAATAGCCTCAGTTATACCGCCATTGTTATATGTTATATCTAATATGTCTAAGTAAATAACAGCTGAAATGCCAGTGGGCGGGCCACATCTGTCACAGAACCAACAGCCGTTGGGGCAGACGAGTTAAGGAGTGGAGGCCGCGGATTGCATGCGCATGGTGGGACGCCCCGCCGCCGCCTCCAGGTGGACCGACGACCTGAACAAGGTGGCCGGAAGCGGCTGGATGTGGTGGGCGGAGGACCGGGTGTGGTGGCGTTTATCGGGGAACGCCTATGTCCAATAGTGGTCTAAGGGCTGGTATGGTGATGATGATCATTTACAAGAAAATTGTACCTACTCTCATTTTTAATTTTAAGCAAACACAATTCCTATTTTACTTTTATCTTTTAAACAATTCAAGAGATAACGAATGACAAATAATTTAATTTAAACGTTCAAGATAAAGTCCTCTGGTTTTAATTGCTGTTTTAGAAAAAAATCTAAATATTTGCTTAGAAGATAACAACAAAAAGGCTTGTGAAAATAAATTCTCGGTTTAATCGGTGCCCTGGCAAGCCTTAATAATAGACCAGCACAGAGCTGTACTTGGTCGAGATTTTACTATGGGGGTCCACTTGGTGGATTTGTGAAATTAAATAATACGCTATTAAATGCGCCTAAAGACATGTTCACTATCATAACGACGTCTGATGACTGACAAGTAGATTTAACAATTACTAAAAGTAGTATAACAATTATTTATTAATATAACATTTTCTTCTGTTAAAACTAAAAAATATCATGCAATCATTTACTTCAGTTCCTATTAATTATTAAAATAGTGTCTGTTATGAATAATTAGTACAGTTATTCTAAAATATTCATCCTGGGTCTCCACTTCAGAGTTTCTTGTAATTTAGATACATATATAATACTCACGCCTTGGTCTCAGAGTAGGCAGAGACGATGTGTCACCACTTTGGGCAATCCTGAAATGACTCACTAGCCTCACATTTATCAAACTTTTCATACACCTCTTTTATTCATCTCACTGTGGACTCCAGCCTTTTTGAGGACGTCAATAATTTGATCCTTGAACATCCTCCTACGACCTTTAGCTGTGTAGTTACTTCCACATTCCCGCTGTTAATCTCTTTTGTCACTCATATGCTCTAAGTGTCCAAACCAATGCAACATACCCTCCTCTATCTTCGTTACTACATCTTCTTTCAAACCACACTTCTTGCGTATTACTGTATTCCTCACTCTATCACATAACTTCACCCCACATATTTTCTTAATGATACGGCATGTCAACCACATTTATCCTACTTTCATGTTTCTTCTGCCAAACCCAGCACTTACTGCCATTCCTCAGCGTAGGAACCAGAACAGCACTATGCATAGCCATCCGAGCCATTTTAGACATTTTGGCTGCATACAAGGCTATTGGTTGGTCCATTCACTGCATTTTCTTTTATTCCCTTCATTCAATATCTTCTTCAGACTTCCCATCCCTCGAAATTTAGATTTTACTGAATTTTTTTCATTTTAATGTTTTTAAGTAATACTTGTATGGATCTTCGATTTTAAGTAAGTATATATTATTTCTTACATAATAGAATTAGCATTATTATTGGGCACGATTCTGAAGGGCACACATTTAATTTTTCTAAAATTAAAATTGTCTAATTTTAAGTGGCTGTTAAAAATTTTGGCATTCTGAAGGGCGCACTTAACTAAGTTTAAAACCTATTTAAATTTAACTTGTCGCTAAAAAAGATGTTGCAATATTATAAAAAAGGAATGAACGATGGAACGAACGAAATGAATGATTTTATAGAACATTTCGAGTCCTATGCTTAATTTGTCAACGATTCTTATGCTGTTTTGATTGAATTACATTCAAGACATCATCAATATTATTTTAAAAGATATTTGCGTAATACTAGTTAAATATTTTGGATTAACTTTATAAATTCAGACATGACACTTTTCTCTCCTGGCAACACTAGCTGTGGAAATGTCCGGCCGGCCCGCCATTATTGTTCGTGATTGTGTTCGTATCGAAACAAAAACATAAAGTTTGTTGTTATTTGTGGTTTTTATCAATTTTATAATACTTTCGCAGCTCGTCACCTCAATAGTGCTTAACTGGAGAAATAATGTACATTTGACCATTATACCTATATACGTTCTACCACTCCAAAACGCATCAAGAGGTGAGCATTCCAACCAATGTCAGTTGAGCCGTATTTAGGAAACTTTGTACAAAGCTATTCATGTCTTATTACTTTAATTTGAGGTTGTTACCTGGGTAGGTACACTTGAAATAAGGCAGGCAGGCACACAGATTAGATTTATATATAAGTTACACATAATATGTTATTCAGTTGCAAATAACCTTTTCATATTAAGAAATTTGTTCATCCATAGCAAGAATAATACATTTTACTTTGTTTACTTTCAGATAATTATGAAATTTTCTTTATTGGGATAGTTTCCTGAGAGCATGATAACCTAGAACTACATAACTGAAAGTATAGGATAACAAGACTCAGAATTTGAAGTTTAAATGAATGTACTGCCATCAACTACAAGAAAAACTGACTTGTCTATTTCAAAATAAATAAAATGTTAGTGGTTAATTTCATATTTTGATTACTATCCCTAAAATAATTGGTATCATCATCATCAGGTTACTTTTGTCTCCACTGCAGGAGCACAACCCTCTCTTATCTGCCGGAGACAGACTGAGGATTTGGCCTACACTCCCCGCGCTGGCCAGACGGGTAGGGGAGGCCTGATTGATGTTTTATAATGTAGCCTGTACTGTTTGTCAGGAGGCTTTGTCGTTAGAATCAAGTGCCATGTATAAGGGTACCACATTTTATGTGTTATTCAGTTGTAATGGCATTTCAATAACTTCTTATAATCAAAATCATAACTTATACTAGTTAAATTAGTAGACATTAATTGTAACTAATTAGAATTCATTGAATTTGTGCACTTTCAGGTCATATATAACAAGAAAAGTTAGAGAAAACAATCCAGAGAGAATGATGATTGATGACTATATGTGATGGACTACTCCTGGGACTGATGATTGATGACTATATGTGATGGACTAAACTCCTGGGACATAAATCTTGCTTTTTTAAAGACAATATATCATTTTGTGCCTTCAGGTTCATGAAAAATAAAGCGTTTCTATTTCTAAATAAAGTAAACCTTAGTGCTTGATTTGTTTTAATTATTTTGATCTTACACTATATGATAACGGAATTATGAGGCCATGTGCCTGTGTAAAAGTCTGGTGGAAAAAGTAACTAAAAATCCACTTATATAACCATATAATCCAGGTCTCGATTGAACTCTCAGCCAGTGGTTCAGATAAAATGTATTCAAGATCTGTGTTCATGACAATTCGTAGCAAGCTTCCATTATTACATAATATTGAATAGAAAGTTTTACTTCCTTGAATCATTCGAACTAGATGCTGCTGACCGATGATGACCTACAGCGCCTGTTATTGATAATTATTTATCGGTCACAGATCTGTGTCCAGTAGGTGAACAGACCATGTAAGAATAAGACCTATGTCCAGCAGTGGTTGATAGGCTGATGATTTAATTTTTGTGAGGACTGGATGTTTGTTGCTAATTATAACTTCTAAACTGATTTTGTTGAAGCTTGATATGAACTTAAAAAAAGGTTTCTTTAGTGTTTAGAGTTGAATGGTATGTAAAAGATAAATTAGAATTTAGAGTTGAATGGTATGTAAAAGATAAAATAGAATTTCCATACATACTAGATGTCACTGCTCGCGTGGACTACAGGATTATTTTACACCTTATTTCTTATTATCTTACCCAAAGATTCATCTTTGATCTTACCTAATGTAACAAAATATGTACCTACCAATTAAAACCAGTCCAGAGAAAATGTCCATGAATTTTAAAAATATCACATAAATTGAACAGCTTTCTCGAGTTAGAAGCAGACAAACAGAGAGTCGTTGCGTTTCATAATATGTAGGGATAGAAAGGCTGCCTTCCAGTGGATGTTGAACAAAGCTACTACCGGATAAAGTATTGTGGAAAAACTAGATTCTTAGAATGCCAAGCAGGTTAACCTTCATAGCTCAGCGACACCATGTGATCCTCTATTCTTGCTCTATAAACTTCTACATCACATTAGGTACCTACCCTAATGTGAACTGATCACTAACCAACCTTCTACCCAACATATTAATTAGGGCATTAACCTGCAATTACTTTGGGAGAGGCTTCTCCAGCAGTGGAAAATAAAAACACAAAATAAATAAAATATTAATTTCTGAGTGTATGTTTATATTAAAATTAATACTTAATTGATTTAAAAATGGTATTCATTTATAACTCAGTCATTCTTTGATTTCAGTGTACCTCTTCGTAAAGGGGATATCTAAGTATCTATCTAACCCCTTTGATTTCAGTCTATTCCAGGCCGCTGCCTTCTGCTGTATCACTGAATTCATTCTCCCATATTGGCTACTGCTCCTTAGATTGACTTGCGTGATTTTGGTTCTCAGTGAGCATATGTCCTGTCCAACGCCATGACTGTTGATTAGTTCTTTTGTGTCGATGATTTTGGTGTTTGTCGAATTTTGGGAAGCTTTTATACAATCTTAAGTTTCTTGCCATCATGCTTCTATCGCTGATCCTGCGGCAGGACTCGAGTTTGATTCTGTGCATTTTAGTGAGTGCCCATACCACGTTTTGCAGTCGTCATTAGTTATGCATACTACTAGAGGTTGCTGTTGTTATAGGTTTTTTTTAATGAAGAAACTCACTTGCATAAACCTTGTTATGAATGAAATGCATGTACCTACTTATACAAACAGTACACAGGTAGGTTGTGATTTCTATGCATTTAACTGGTCTTCAGGTCTTGGCCGTGCGTAGCAGACTAATTCCCGGGTTGAGTACCTGACAACACGTTTGTTAAAATTTCCGTCTAAGGTTTAGAATATTAAAGATAATTCTCTCAGCCAGGCAGGGGCAGTAAATGATACGGTGGACACACAATTAATTTCACATCTATGTTTGAACTCAATAGGTATATACTTTTAGCCAGTTCACGTTAGCGATGACGTTTCGCCGAATTTCGCCTCTCCCGTGGCGTTTTATTTGCACGTAGTGCTAATCAATTGACAGTTTATGAGGAATTTATACATTTATATCATGGTAGGTACTCCAACACATTTATTCAATCACCGACACTGGTTTCATTGAAAAGTGCTAGATTTAACTACCTAGCCTTAGATTCCCACAATTTTCTACATGAAGAGTTCGAGTCCTTCTCGAACCGAAAAAAAAAATTTGCGATATTTAGAGTAAAAAGTCGAAATATCCCTGTAGTTTTGAGGTTAAGTGTGACCTCTTTAGGTGACGGTTAAATTTAAGTTATTTTAGTTTGACGTTTATAAATTTACATAGGTTTTGGTGACTCCAGAATGCAGATTAACAAAAGTTGTATCTAAAATAATATTAAAAAAAAAACGCCTAAATTTAAAAACGTCAAGTTAAAATTGGCGCCTTGAGAATGCCAAGTCACGTTAAACTAAAATTAACTCATTTTAATGCATTTTAATGCATTTTAAATTTAAGTGTGTACCTCTAGAATCGCGCCCATTGTTCACTTAAAATTAATTATAGATGGTGGGTATCTACTTCATATTTTTTTCGATACGGCCCTGGTCCAGCAACATCATAAATAACTTTAATTATACCATCACACCCTTTGCCTTAACAGGGGTCGGATCTCGGGTGAAAATGTCTATGTTTTTATTAACATAGCTCGATCAATAAACTAACTGAAACTACCCAATGGTCGGTAATACCATGCATTACATAATCACACCCCGACACTTCATATATTCGAACAGATTTAATTACCTACTAGGAGCACTAAGCTATCCGTATCGTTTCTGTGTGCGCGTAAACTATCGAGAGAGGGACAACGTTATACGTCAACAAATAAGTGCTTCTCTTTCTAACCGATTTGTACTACGAAGCGGCTAATTGCGCGAGGGCGATGTTAAACTGGCGGGGGGAGGTGAAGCTTTTCTTTACGTAATAATATTTAGTACTAGCTGTTGCCCGCGACTTCGTCCGTTTGGATAAATTAACATCACACATTATTATGATTAAATTATAATTCCACATGAAAATGTTTTGCAGGAAGTTGAGGTATCTTTTCTCTGATTCTTATAACAAATATTTTATCGGGAGGACATATGCCTTTACCCCTCCTCTTAGTCTCCTCTTCCCCCTCGCATTTCTCTCCCCGCCTCTTCCCCTCCCCCTTTCGCCCTCTCCTTTACCCCAACCTTTCCCCTACATCTCCTCCCAACCGCTCCCAACTCTCCTTCTCTTATGGAAGCCATTAATTTATTCAGTGTCAGCTTTCACTGAAGAAATCAAGTCCTATGTTTAGCTATTTATACTCGTACAACACCCCCGGGAACTCTATACAAGTAAAATTACAGTAAGGCTACTCCACCCAGAGCGCGAACATCGTCAACCGAGACAATGTTAAATACGTTAGCAATATAGGTGCTCCTCTTTCCAACGTATATTTTCGATATCTCAGTGCCTCTCTCACATAGTGCGTAATATAGAATATTTTGTTTGATTTAAAATGAGTCAAGCGTACCTGTCAAAACTTGTTAAGTAGCTTTGGTATAGGTACGAGTAGGCACAAACAAATATTAATATTTGATTACACGTCGTTATATCCAATCAATCTTATCAAATTGATGTGGTTGGAGTCGTCGTTGGCGATTTACAGGTTGATGTGAAATATTTAAGTATATAGTGCGTGATCCCTATATCTGCTTAAAAGTACATGGACCCCATCTGTAGAAGAAGAAAGAATTCGAAAAAATTAAAATGCGCAGTTATGTGACTGATACTTTTGTACGAGTGGTAAGTATCGCAGACTTCTTGCTTCTGGGTTCAATGTACTTTAATGCAGATATTGTGGCGAAATATCTTCGATTTATGAAACTGTGAAGGACCAATTGGCAAATAAGTTAGATTCAATTTGAGCTAGTCACGATTACAGATCCCTCTAATAATATAACACATGAGAAAGAGCTACTCACCGAAGGGAATAAGGTCGCTTTCTGCTAACACCGGCGCCGGGCTGCCTCGATTGTTTAATGTTCCTTAATCTAGTCTATATTAAATATATTCAGTGTCCAAGCACACACACACACACAACACACAATTGAGCACTAGGTTTGAACGTTTAGTGTTCCTTTTAATTATTTATAACGTTTTTGGTTTAGCACGCGTTACACGTGGAATGAGTTGATATTCTCGAATCCGTAGGGTAGGAGTCGGTCTTGGTATAATTTAATAACAGTGCAGTTCGCGTATTTGAGAACGCTTAGCGACATCTAGCGGCTTTCGTCACCAACTTAAATGATATATTAGAAAAAAGACTATAATCGTGACCTTCTATTGAATCTAATACTAAACATATTCCCCCCCGCTGCTAAATTTTATAGAAATTTCCAGACAGTTTTGAAAAGGATAGAAGCTACCACAAAATATTTATATATAATAAGGTGGGTACTAGATAATAAGGCGTCGTAAAAGTTAGTCTGTATGTAAAGGTAGGGGACATAATTTAACAGTTGGACGCTTAAATGTTCCAGTGTCAGTGCGTACCGAAGCGACTCGAATCACCCCATCTGAACCGGGATGAATATCTATGATTCGACCTAATCGCCAGTACAAAGGTTTGGTGTCATCATCCTTTATGACAACAAGATCATCAATGGATAGCGTGCCCCTACTTTGGGTCCATTTGGACCGCTGCATTAAAGTATTCAAATAGTCATGATGCCAACGTCGCCAGAAATCTGTGTGCAAACGTTGTAAATGATGCCAACGATTTTTTAATTTTAATTGAGAATCTTGAACCTCGGGAAGCGAAGTTAAAGGTTCTAGAGTCAAGAAATGACCAGGAGTAAGAACCGACAAGTCGTTAGGGTCACTGCTTACTGCACACAATGGGCGAGAGTTAAGCACCGCCTCGACTTGGGTTACAAGTGTTTGGAGCTCCTCGTATGTGAGAAGTTGAGAGCCAACCACCCGATTTAAATGTGCTTTGACAGACTTTACCCCGGCTTCAGCTAGTCCCGAAAAATGTGGACCTGAAGGAGGATGTGTACTGAAAGCAATGTACTCATTTTTAGCTGCCTCTTCCATGAGAGGTGTCAGCTGACGATAGGCACCGACGAAGTTGGACCCACAGTCGCTGAAAATATGCGTGCAACGGCCTCGACGGGCTATAAAGCGCCGGAGGGCTGCAATAAATGCTTCTGATGAAAGATCAGAAGCAATCTCTAAATGTAAAGCCTTTGTGGCAAAACACACGAAAAGGCACAAATAAACTTTTTGTGATCGAGCTCCGCGTCTACGTTTCCCAATGATGACGTTAAAGGGGCCTGCGTAATCACATCCGACTTTCGCGAAGGCCTTCACGCCAGAGACTCGAGTTGAAGGTAACTGGGCCATTACTGGCTGAACAGGAGTGGGATTCACTCGAAAGCAGCGAACGCATCGGTGCAAACAACGTTTAATAGCTCTCCTGGCAGAGAGAACCCAGTACCTCTGGTTTAATAAAAATTGGACAGCTTGAGGTCCAGGATGCATGTTCGAGGCATGCACATCCTCTATTATCAAATTTATTAGCCTGTGGTTGTTAGGCAATAAAGCCGGATGTTTGGCGTCATAAGTCAGTGGTGCATTATTTAATCGACCACCAACACGGAGAATCGAGTCCTCGCTAATAAACGGACTTAGCTTCCTCATAGGCTTAGTCAGGGCTTTTCCCTTTTTTAAAGATTCAATTTCCTCGGCGAAAACCTGATGCTGTGTACGCGACACCATCAAACTCTGCGCCTCCTCCATCTCTGATGCCGTAATAGCACCTGTATTACATGGGAGTTTTCGCGCTGTTTTGATGAATCTCTGTACATACACTACCACTCGCTGAATTTTCTTATAAGAAGAAAATCGGAATAGTAGTTGCATGATTCCATCATCGTCTGTGCTGGTTGTAATAAGGACAGTTTTCTTCTGCTCTTGTTCTGACAAGAGAATAGCCTGTGATGGAATGTGTTGTACAGATGGCCAGTGGTCTTGTGATTTAGATAGCCACTCAGGACCATCAAACCACAATGGGTGCTCAATGAGCTTTGCTGGCAGTTGCCCGCGGGACACGCAGTCAGCGGGGTTGGATTTGGTGTCGACGTAACTCCAGGTAGCTTGCGGCAACTTACGTTGGATGCGACTGACACGGTTGGCGATGAATGTCTTCCACCGAGTTGGGGATGACTGGATCCATGCCAATGTGATCATGGAGTCCGACCAAGTGAAAATTCCTTGGGGACTCAATAATGGAGCTAGCGATTTCAATACGAAACACATCAAGTCCACAACCAGCACAGCTGCGGATAGTTCGAGACGCGGTAGTGTGCACCGTTTTATTGGAGCTACCCTCGACTTGGCCGAAAGAAGGTGAACTTGGACTGTACCATCCGGAAGTTCGTATCGGATATAAATGACTACGCCATATCCGGCTTCCGACGCGTCTCCAAATCCATGCAGCTGATAATTGGTTGCCGCTGAGTTTGTAACTTGCCGTGGAATTGTTAATTTCGATAACTGGGGAAGTTCTTGAATGTATTGTGTCCACAACTGAACAATCTCCTGAGGAGGTTCTTCGTCCCAGTTTAAGCCCTGAAGCCATAGTTTCTGGACAAGACATTTTGCAAAAAATGTAAGAGGAGCTATTAAACCCAAAGGGTCAAAAATCCGTGCTAACTCAGACAATATGTTGCGCTTGGAGCAGCTTCGGTCAATAGGGCAAACTTTGTACACAAATTGATCAGTGACCGGAACCCAGGTCAACCCTAAGACCTTGACGAAAATGTCTTGATCTAAATCACACGTTTGGGTTTTAGAAAGACAGTGCGTCGAAGGTAGGTGTTCTAGTAAACTGGGCTCATTGCTGGCCCATTTTCTTAATTCAAATCCGCCTTTAGCCATAATCTCAATGAGCTGCTTTTGCAGAGCGAGAGCTGCTTCTGCTGTGGGAGCTCCACACGGGACATCGTCCACGTATAAGTCCCGCTTCAGAACTTCAGCAGCTAAAGGAAATGCTACACCCTCATCGTAAGTCAACTGTTGCATAACACGCAATGCCAAAAAGGGCGAAGATGCAATACCATAGGTGACGGTGTTCAATTCATACTCTGCAATAGGCTGAGATGGGTCAAAACGCCACAGTATGCGCTGTAAATGACGATTTTTGGAGCTCACTAAGATTTGGCGGTACATTTGCCGGATGTCCGTGGTAAATACCACATTATGTAGGCGAAAACGCATAAGAATTGCGGAGATGTCTGTTTGAAGTTTTGGTCCAGTCAGCTGAAATTTGTTTAAGGAACTACCGTGAGTATCCCCCGCCGAAGCATCAAAAACCACACGGAGATGCGTTGACGAGCTATTATCGTTAATGACGCAATGATGCGGAATATAGTACGCGTCAGGCCGGTGTGTATCCTCCGGGGGGACCTTGGTCATATGACCACTATCGACATAATCTTGCATAAAGTCCGAGTAGGCCTTGTTAAGCTCAGGCTTCTGTTTGAGCCGATTCTCACAAGCATAAAACCTTCTCTGGGCAATAGATCGCATGTTTTTAAAAACAGGTGCTTCATTTTTCATAGGAAGTTCAACTATGTATCGTCCTTGATCATCACGTCCATGTGTTTTTGAAAACATATCCTCACAGAGGATATCCTCTGGAGAGCTGGGCAAAGAATCACCAGGGATTTCTTCTACTTCCCACAATCGTTGTATGGCTGCAGCCAAATTTTTTTCAGAGATGGCTAAGCAAGCACTCACTTGCTTAGAACCTGCACATGGTACAGACCCCATTAGAACCCAACCATAAACGGTATTTAGGGCCATAGGTGAACTGCCTGTAGCTGGAATGGATCCAGGTAATAAGATGGACGGCCATAATTCAGCCCCCACTAAAGCATCAATCGCTCCAGGGATGTGATGTGTGGGATCAGCAAAGCTGATGTCTTTAAATATATTCCATACTGTATTATCAACCTTGGAGGAAGGCATGTCTCCACAGATCTGAGGAATGACAATTGCTTCGAATGTCATCTGATTATCTGCAGAACCACCACGAGGTCTGGTGGTGCAATGGACCTTCCCAAGGTCAGCAACTTCATTATTGCTCAAACCAAAAACTGGCACTCCACTTCGCGACTTCGAAAGACCTAACCGTTTCACACAAGCATCGGTCATGAAATTAGCTTGACTACCAGAGTCAAGCATAACACGAATTTCTTGAAAATTACCCCATTTGTCCAGGACTTCAACCTTAGCTGTCGACAGCAAGACTGTTTTACCAGTACTTATAGTATTGGTTAAAACATTAACGGCATTCTTAGCAGAGGAATGGTTTAGCTCCTGGGATGTCAACGGTGCAGTAGATTTAGTGTCCTGGGGAAGATTAGAAGTCTTCGAGGGCCAGTGAAGGGCCGTATGATGGCTACGACCACCACAGATACGGCAACATGACTTGGAACGGCAAGTCTTGCTCGTATGGTTAGTACGTAGGCACCGGACACACCATTGCTTGGCTTTGACAGTTTCGTACCTCTGTTGGGACGATAAAGACTGAAAGTCTGTACAATGGCCTATAAAATGATCTTTAGAACAATATGAGCAAGTATTGTTCGTGCTGGCAATTAGTGTAGTGTGTGGAATGGATTTATCCAATTTACTAGCTACCGGTCTTTTAGGGACGGCGGCGCGCAGGAACGCGGCAGCAGGTGACGTGTCTGATGGTGAGGAAGACCTCTCCCAAGCTTGGCAATATTTTTTTACAAATGTTGTTAAAGTGTCGAACGTTGGAATATCTTGTGACGTCACGGTCATCTCAAACTCTTTACGAGTAGATGCGTGTAATTTACTCAACAGAGTATGAAAAAGTAGAAAATCCCATTTTTCGATCGGCAACTGGAGATTTTTGAGAATAGCAAGATTCTCAGAAAATGTGTCTAATAATTGACGTAAACACACTGCATTGTTTGCGGCAAGCTTGGCGTTGAGAATAGCCTCCCACGACATGAATGCAAGATGGCGCTTATTCTCGTATCTATTTATTAATGTACTGTACGCAACTTCATAGTTCGCTTCAGAAAGTGGAAAAACCTTAATTAAGTCTAATGCAGGTCCTTTTAGAGAAGACAGTAGGTAGCTAAACTTTTCTACTTTTGATAGTGACTCATTTTTGTGGATCAATGTATCAAAAAGATCTCGAAATGGTAAAAAGTTTTTGTAATCACCGTCGAATTGTTTTAATTCAATTCGCGGCAACTTGACTTGTGCTTGCGGCTTGCTATCGTGGTGATTTGCACGGAACTCACTAGAGTTGGTATTTTGTTCGGGTGTGACAAACGTAGATTTTGGTGTGACACAACCAAAAACTTTATGCTGAATTTCCAGAATGTCAGAATAAGTCTCATCGAACGTATGCCTAACCATATCTTGCTCTGCGAATAGTTCTTCGTCATCTGGACCTACGTCAGCAAGAATTTTGTTATGAGCATCATCAAAATCTCTTAACATTTCTGGTAAGCGATTACACCAGGTGGTGAATCGATCTCGATACGCTTCATCAGTTTGACACCGCTTTGCACAAAGATAGGCATCATTTAACCGCTTCAAAACCACACGCCGTCGGATATTAATAACAGGGTCCACGGAATCCATTATGAGTCACAAACAAACTATGGTACAATACTGAGAATAACAAAATGTATAACTACGTCACCCTAATACTGGCAATTCATTAAAAAACGGATTTACAAAATATGCATAAATAAAATATTAAAAATAATATTTATTCGGGTATTAACCCGCTCTATAGATATCACTTGGAATGCACTAACAAAGAAGCAAGGCGGCCGATCAGGCCACGGACAGATAAGGACAACTTCGACCAAATAATTTTTATATTAGTTTTAAATGCACTATTTGACTAATAAACCTTTTGCCAATATATTTTAATGTAAATCTATAGGTCGCATTAGGTACGAATCTACAAATCCGGTTCTGGAGGACCAAAGAATGTGGCGAAATATCTTCGATTTATGAAACTGTGAAGGACCAATTGGCAAATAAGTTAGATTCAATTTGAGCTAGTCACGATTACAGATCCCTCTAATAATATAACACATGAGAAAGTGCTACTCACCGAAGGGAATAAGGTCGCTTTCTGCTAACACCGGCGCCGGGCTGCCTCGATTGTTTAATGTTCCTTAATCTAGTCTATATTAAATATATTCAGTGTCCAAGCACACACACACACACAACACACAATTGAGCACTAGGTTTGAACGTTTAGTGTTCCTTTTAATTATTTATAACGTTTTTGGTTTAGCACGCGTTACACGTGGAATGAGTTGATATTCTCGAATCCGTAGGGTAGGAGTCGGTCTTGGTATAATTTAATAACAGTGCAGTTCGCGTATTTGAGAACGCTTAGCGACATCTAGCGGCTTTCGTCACCAACTTAAATGATATATTAGAAAAAAGACTATAATCGTGACCTTCTATTGAATCTAATACTAAACAGATATATCTGGCAAGTACTATAGACAGAACCTTTCTTTACTCAACTTAAATAATGAGAGGCATAATTTAAATCTTAATAATAAAATTCAAATACATCATTCTAGATTGTCTAAGATCAATAATTCTTTTGTGGGGCTGTGCGTGCGTTACTACAATAAGGTTCCGAATGAAATTATTAACTTGTCTGAACAAAAATTCAAATCTTCTATAAAAGTTAATCTGTGCAAGAAAGCCTACTATAAGTTAGATGACTACTTAAATGATAAAAGTCCATGGAGTGCTTGATGGCTCAGCATAGGTAGACTTAATGATTGTAATGAATAAGATAAATCAAAGGTAGGGCCCTGTGCCGTTGGGTTTGTTGCCACTTCTTCGCCTCGGTTATACAGGTGGAAGTGGAGTAGTTTTAGGCAGAATTTGACGTCAAAAAGAGAATAATGTATTCCAATTTTGAAAATAAATATTTTGATTTTGATATTATTTAAATTTCTAATGGCGCACAACAAGAACAAATTACTAACATTACCTGTGTGCAATTCTTAGAGTAACGAAAAGCGACTTTTCTCTTTATTAAAAATTATATTACCTTCAGCCACAACTAAATTATTACTTGTTGAAAAAAAAAACACCAACGTCGCTGCCCTATCAATGTGGTGATTACACGTCCAATTATAAACATTATCTGATTCCTGTAGTGCTATTACTTAAAATACAAACTCACGTGCAAGGCTCACTCAAGTGACTTTACTCACTTCGAAACCTAATCCATTGGTAATTCTGTAAACATTCCAGATCACTGTCGACGTGAAGTGAGTTCTTTATTCAATAATAAGAATAGCACTAATTTTCCTTATTCCTGCTGTTAATCTTAGTACAATGAATACTAAATTAGCACCTTAATAGGTCCATAGTGGAGGTATATCGGTGTTAGGTGGCCAACTCTAACATATTGTATTGTATAATCTTATACATTTATACTGTTTAACTTCATTTTATTTTGTTTGTTTTATAATTTATAAACATGGAATGTGTTGTATATGTTTGTGCCAGTTAATAAATGCTTTTATTATTTATTTATTATTAGGTGCACTAACACCGATATAGATTATATACCTTTTTTATAGCCTGCATATTTTGCCAGTCTACTAGTTGGGTATACATCAGTTTATACACACATGTTATCAGAGAGAACTGGTCCACCCAGCATTGGTAGATTTAAAAATATGAGTCTAGTTAACACTGCAATCGAATTTTCATTAAGTATAATTTATTTTTTACAAATTTATACACTCTATAGACAAAAGCCAAATTCGGATCATAAATACAAGTAAATTATTAATCAATATTATTGGGTCATTGACTTCAGAGAACAGGATTTGATCCAAATTTTATCACTGGGCAGATTAATTCAGAATCAATTACGAACGGCAGGACCTCCATTACATTAACACCGATCCCATTTAATGTTAAAACGAGGGGCATGTTACACCGTGATGTAGGCAATCTTGGTTCTCAATTTCGTATATTTAGAGGTTGAACCTTTTCAATATAAAGTTTATCAAAAAAAAAAATGGCACAATTGCGCAGAGATAAGTATGTAAGTATACAAAGAAAGATGTGTAAGTTTCCATTTGATTAGTTTATATACCTGCCCATATCCATATTTAGTAGGGATAAACAACTTCAAACACTTAAAAGTGGCTGGGTATATCATTTAGTTATTTTATATTGGAAAACTTTGTAATGTGGTTTTCCTTTCTTTGAATGATATGATTCGTAATAAAGAGATCCGACGACGAACGAAGGTAACCGACATAGCCGAAAAGGTTAGCAAGTGGCAGAACCGACGGCCGTTGTGGCAAACGAGTTCTGGAGTAGAGACCGCGGATCGGCTCGCGCAGGGTGGGGCGCCCAGCCGCCAGGTGGACTGACGACCTGAAGAAGGTGGACGAAATCAGCTAGATGCAGAGGGCGGAGAACCGGGTGTGGTGGCGTTAATTGCGAAGGCCTATTCTAGCAGTGGACGTCTAACGGCTGATATGATGATGACTTTGGGTAAATTGTACAAAATACGTAACGCTTTATTGATGCTCTATTACATAACATTAAAATGATTTCATCATCAGGTTATTTTTGTATCCACTGCAGGAGCACAATTTGCTGGAGACAGACGGAGGATTTGGCCTATACTCCTTACGCTGGCCAGACAGGTTGGGGAGGCCTGATTGATGTTTTATAATGTATTCTCTTAGTCGCCTTGTACGACATCCATGGGAAGAGTTGGAGTGGTCCTATTCTACTCTACCGAAAGCCACACGGCAATGATTTACAACCCCCGAAACAAAACTCTCAGAATAAGTTAAAAATACGTGTCCCTTATTGTTTAATGCTCTACCGACATATCCTTAAACTAATGATATCGGAGACCGACACTTTGGGTACTTTCCTTGTTAGTCATAAATATTATTGTTCTAAGACGGGGTGGCAGCCTAAGATGGAGTTAGTCCAGCTAACTCCATGAAGTAATAGAGTAGAGCTTCAGCTTATGGCAACTCTGTTGCAGATTACTCGTTGCCCATTTCTGTATCCGTATCCTTCAGCAGTTGGTCTGAATTTCCTGGTTGTATGACAGTGTAGCAGCTCATGAAAACAAATTTGTGTTAGAAATTAAATATACATGTACATGAAAGGACACTAGCAGCAGAAACAAGTTTGTATTATCTTTTATCTTCTTAGGGGACCAGTAAGACCTGGCGACACTTCGACCATTCAGGATCTTTTGTGCCAAACCCCTGACCACCAACGATGCCCCCAACCGATTTGGTGGACTTCACATACGCCTAACGATATCTTCTTTGGCATATGCAGGTTTCCTTACGATGTTTTCCTTCACCGAAAAGCCTGTGGTTATCTCATTGGTACGGGTGGGATTTGAACCCACGACCTCATGAACGTGAGGCGATTTGTTCGGAGTGTTAGGGGTGTGTCAGTTCGGTGTGACACGCACACGAGGACATTTGACCCAACAATGAGGTTTCGCCAAATAAATGTGAACGTCGAATTTATTTTATTTCGCCTGTGATTTCGGACATTCAATTATTCGTGTGGTCGGACACACAAGTGTCTGGGATCTCAGATGTCTATATAATTAGGTACCTACTATATTTTACTATACTACTATTTAATTTGGACGGTATTCTTTGCAGTGAGGTACTGGCAAAGAAGATTTTTTTTTATATCTGTTAGGTATTAAAATCACCCGGCTACGTCCGAGCACTCAATATAATCGAACTGATCTTATTACTCACTACTAGACCACCAGCCTGTCCGCACACGTTTGTGAGTGTGTGTAGATTATTGTAGGGCGTGCGAGCATTGTTGATCGAGAGGGACAACGTCATACATCAATACTATAAGTGATTCTCTTTCTAATGTATGACGCCAATCGCTCGGCGCAGTAGTGCTGTGTTCTGTAAAATACGAACTCACGTGCCAGTCTCACTCGAGTGACTTACTCACTTTGAAACCTAATTCACTGGTGATTCTGTAAACATTCTAAAGCACTCTCGGCGTGTAGTGAACAAAGAACTCACTTCACGTCGACAGTGCTCTAGAATGTTTAGAGAATGCCAATGGATTAGGTTCTCAAATGAGTAAAATCACTTGAGTGAGACTCGCACGTGAGTTTGTATTTTATAGGATAGCACTACAGGTACGGGAAACGAAAAGTTGTTTTATCATTAATAATCTTCAGTGTCAGTATATTAATAGGGCAATGGGCCCGATTCTGAAGGCACACATTTAAAATTTGACAACACTAAAATTGGTATCATCTTTATCTTCGTAATACTGTGTGACAAGGATAGCAACAGTATTAGTGCTGTCAAATTTTAACATTGTGCCTTCAGAATCGAGCCTAATATCCATATAAATATAACTCAAATTTAAACATCAGTAGATCGATAAATCCAAGAAAAATGCAATTCACACTCTCACCCAGCGAACGCCACCAGCCCTGTAGGGCGTACTCCCAGTTGTATTTCTACTCTGCGGGCGACGACACGTAACACTGGCAGTACGTATTCGTTACGTAGTAAGAAATAGTCAATATTCTTTGACTCTGCTAACGTCGTCTGCTAGACTAGGCTAGGCTAAGGGCTAATGTTTATATCTACCCTCTATGTAATGCCCATAATGCTGAGAACATTGAAAACATTCGCACATTGTTCTTCTTTTTCAAATTTGTACAAGGTAATTCCTAGTATACTAAAAAGCCGATACACCACTATTAGTTTATATACAATCTATAGACCAAGAAATAAAAAATATATAACTTTTTTTTTAACTTTCCTTCGTAAAATGTAGACACCCTATCTCACCTACTGCTTAGACTTAGAGCAATACAATTGACGGCTCTTAAAATAACGGCCTCACTCAAAAGTAGGTGCACATAATTTTCTTAATTTTAAGTATAATTTGGGAAAAAATATATCCCTATATTATTTTACTTACAATCGACTCTCCTGGCTATATCAACTGTATACTACGTGCAGGTTTTTGGTAGGTATACATGGAATAGCCTTGTATAATTAGATATAAAATTATTCGTAACTTACTTCTGAGACCAGCGTATGTGAATGTTTGCAGATTGAGTTAATAGACGTGGTTCCGCCTGTGGTTCGCAAGAACTGCAAGTCAACACTGTCGCCTTGAAGTTTCCCTCACTAGTTGGGACACATTTCTTAATGAACGTCTTACAGAAGAACAAAATGGAACATGTAACAAGCACTTTCTAACTCTATTAATTTAACAGAAGTTCGAGCACAAATTCAAAAATAACACATTGGAGAAATAAAAAGTTAATCACTTTACGAAAAAAAAATCGCTTACGTTGATATAAATGACTGGGCAAGATAATTAATACGATAATGTTTTATAGCCCATTACTGTATTAATGTAGTAACGAAGGTAGCGAAGGGTATGTTGCGTTGGTTTGGTCATTTAGAGCGTATGAGTGAAAGAAGAGTGACATAAGAAATTTACAGTGCGAATGTGGAAATCCTTCCACATTCGCACGAGGACGTTCAAGGATCGAATTAGTAACGTTCTCAAAAAGGCTGGAGTCCGCAGTGAGAAAAATAAAAGAAGGTGCATGAAAAGGTTGATGAATGTGAGTGAGGCTAGTGAGGTGTGTCAGGATCGCGTAAAGTGGCGATACATCGTCTCTGCCTATCCCTCTGGGACCAAGGCGCATTGTCAGCATGATGAGCATTATGTATATATGTATGTACTGTATTAATTTGCTTTGTCCAAATGACCATGTGAGAATATCCTTCTTCTCAGTTTTTTTGTTACCTTCATAAAACGTTTAACTAATCTTTGGAGACGATTTGTTTATGGAATAAAAGTTGGGTAATTTCGTTTACAAAAATACACTACATTTCTTTTAAACGAAATTAAACAATACAGTACTCTTCCGTGTTCAAGGTCCTTGAATAAACTTGAAGGAAAGTTTTTTATGGAAACATACAGCAGACATTTGTGTGCGTCGACGCTTCCGAAAGTATTTATGACACCGCGCACCGTCATACGTCAAATAATGGGTCTAACTCTCATAAATGCATAATATTGGGGTTAAAGTGTGAAAAGCCGATTTGTACTGAAAGATAAAAACTAATTTTTTTTTCTAAAATGTAACATTTATTTAATCAAAATAATATACCCTCATTATCTTTACATTGTTGCCGATTAGATGGAAGTTCATTTATGCTTTTGCAATAGAACTCTGGGAATCTAGATTCGACAAACTGTGTGAAAATATTTTGTATTGCCTCTTGCGTAGAAAATTGTCTAAATCACGAAAAAAATTTAGTAATGGTAGAGCAAGGTCTGGCGAGTACGGAGGATGATAGGGTTTCTAACTGCAGCTTCTGTAGAGTTACAATGGTTTCTCGTGCAGTATGAGGTCTTGCGTTATCATGGAGCAATAATGGTGAAGATAGATTCACGAGTCGTTGATGTTTCACTGCTAGTTTCACCATCATTGTTTGAAGTTCGGCACAGTTAACATCTGTTGTTATTGCTTGACCAGACCAGAGAAAGCTATAGTGAAACACCATGAATAGACCACCAAACAGTTACCATTACCTTTTTATTAGTAAGCTTTGCTTTAGAGCACTGTTGCGGCGTTTGACCTGGGGTCAATCATTGCATTTTTCGCTTTCGGTTATCGTAAAGAATCCACTTTTCGTCACATGTCACAATTCGATCCAATATTCCTTCATTTTTGTACCGATTCTACAAGGCAACGCAAGTTTCAACAAACATTTCTTTCTGCAGAACAGTCAAATCATGAGGCACCCATTTTTCATATTTTTTTATCTTATTAATTTGATGCAAATGAGTCAATATTGTCGGTAAGGTATATAAGATTAAACCATGCCGCTAATTCTTGGCTAGTTTGACTCGGATCGGCTTCCACCATCTTCTTAAATTCAGCGTCATAGGTATTATGTGAAAAAAGTTTCACTCGAAAATATAACACCATGAAGGTTTTATGCCAATTCAAAGTATCTATTACTTTAAACAGCAATTTCATACTTTATTATACATACATACATAATTTATTATTAGTCCAACTGAAATGAAACTGCATTGGACCTGCCAATGCAGTTTCATAACCTGCACAGTCTTAGAATTTCTTTTACAGCATTTCTTCTACGGCAGCAGGTTTCCTGATGATACTTTCTCTTCCTAGTAAAGTCAAATGGGTATACTAAATAAAGTACCTAGTAGGTACTGTTAGTATATAAGTAAATAGTGTACTCAAGTTTTGAAACATTTATTGGTACGGGTTTAAGTATTGCACGTAAAGTCATAAACATAAAATAAGCGCGATAAAATACTTTGCAACTAAGAAATAAAGTAGAACTTGCCTAAGCAAAAACCGCAGCGATGGCGAACGCATAACAATTTCATATGTTTCCACCCAATTCTTAGGAAAAAAGTTTGTTTTAACAGTACTAATGTTGGGGCGCTTAATTCATTAGCTTGGCCCAAATCGCCAATAAATCCCTTGGCCCTCGTTAAGGGTGATTTCGTGTAGATTTATCTTCACGCTAACGTCCACTCTGAAGGAGCGGTCTTGATAATATTTTTTTAGACAACTGTTTATTACAGGAACTAGTTCAATAAATGAAACGTTTGCATCTATTTATCTGTTTTTTTTTTAGAAGAGATATGAATTTTGTTTTTTTTTTTATTTTAATTCAAAGATCGCGTAAAAAAAGTGTGTATATAAAGAATGTAAATTTATGCATTATTGTTTCGCTTTCTATGATATTCTTGCAATATGTAGGCAACTAAAATAAAAATAAAAAAATCTACTGAAACTTTTTTGCTATTTGAGTAAAATTCGCGAATAACTAACTAGTCTAGTAATAGTAATAACTAATAAGTAATTATAAAATCAGTAGTTTGTTTCGTTTATCAGACTTTTAATTCGTCATTTGACAGATAAATCAATTTAAATTTTTAGAAGTGTGTGTGTTATTTTTAAAAATTTAAATTAATTTATTTAAATCCCAAGCAGATATTAAAACCAATACAAAAAGTAGGTAGATATACCTCTTTATTAAAACGTGTCTAGGAAACATTATTAGCTCTAACACCAACAACAACAAAACCATTTGTAAGGCACAGAGAGCCCGGGTTATCCGTCAGTCCAGAAATTCCCATGAGGACCTATCCGCATCCAACCCGGATACGTACGACTGGTTTACACGGTCGATCGCACAAGATTTTTTGGTCCGAGTCAGTTTTACATTTATATGTCCTACAGACCGTATTTTTTGGGGTATTATTATCAGTATGATACCTATTTTTTTATTCAAATTTTCTTTTACGTTCCGAACACGCTGCACTGCATGCTACGTACACTATATAATTTATGCAATATATTTTTTGCTATAGGTACTGAGTCTCTAGACGTACCGTTTAAAAATTTATAGGAGTATCAATAATATGGTAGAATGCTATATTGGCATTATGTTCGTCTTTTGTACTTTCTGTGCAATAAAGTTTTTAAATAAATAAAAACGGTCGATTCGGGTAACATAAATATTGATCTCGTAATTCAGACAAAAACGTACCTAACGGTAGTCATTATATTTTATTTCAATTACAGTCTTTACAACGATATTCCCAGGAAAAACACATTGCCTTTGTCAATAATAAAAAAAAAAAAACAAAAATACATATTTTTGTTTTACTTTTGTATTATCAAAGTTTGTACCATAAAGTATATTGTTTGACTAATTTTGTGTTGTAATGTAATTTAATAATGGAACATAAACCAAAACTATTCAAAGCTATATTTCATTCCAGATTAATAGTCCTATGAAAACAAACGCATTTGCGTCTCGAAAACAAAATACACAATAGATGGTGTTCCTAAGTGGACTGCAAAGTTTACATGGTAATACAAACCTGTTTTTGCTGCTGGTGACCCTTTCATGTATATGTTACCGAGACGTAAATAGCGTTGGTTTTCATAGGACTATTAATCTGGAATGAAATATAGGTAAGCTAGTCTATACTTACTAAATATCAATATAGAACATATAACCAGAACATAGAAAACTGAAACAACTATAACTAAAAATAGAAAGTGAAAGGTAAAAAATATCTCCTAGACTCCCTACCGCTGGGAAATCTTTTGAAGTGTATTCTAACACCAATGCATAATAAATAATTGAAATATTTGAAATCGTTTCTCCTTCCCATAAGGTTCTACGTCTTATATGGAAACCTGTTAATAGTCACACTTAAAATGTTATAATGAACTTTGTACATAATACTGTTGGTTTTTCTAAATAAAATAAAATAAGGTTCGAAATTCTTTTAACAGACTCCTAAAATTGAAAGGCACGCAGTTTGTTACATCGAAAAACTCAGTTTTATTTTTGTTGAGTTTTAGGGATATCTGTTGCCCAATAGGCTTTCTTACAGTATTTTCGGCAAACATTTTATCCCTTCAGGCTTTTAGTGAAAGCATCAGAATCTGCACTAATTAGTGAGGCTTGCCACAGTCTGCAGGTAAATGTGGCCATTTTAACTTGGGCCCTTAGGGGCATCCTATGCAAACTTTCTTCCAGCTCTCACAGCCATGATTTTGAGTAGAAGTGCCAATTAAAAATACAGTATGAGTACTAGTCAGCAATAGAGCTAAGTACATACGGTAACTAAATAAGTCTATAACTAATGGGGATTTCGAAACTGTCAAAGTTGATATTCGTTCACCAGCAAATAAATTTTCATGTAGCTCTTGATTTTGAAGACGCATAATAAATTAAAAAAAATTCATAAAGAAAATATTCAGATCAAGTTCAAAGTGGTCTGTCCCTAGTGGGAATCGAACTCGCGACTTCTGTCGCTCGAGTCTAACGACCGATCCAATAGGCCAACGAGGTGGTCAGTCAAGTCATAGAGCATAGCATTGAACAAAGAAAACTAAAAAAATAAAGGGATAAAGCACACGAGGTATTTTATTTCAGTCTTTAGAGTATCACATGGTGTTTATGATCGACAGTTTGCCATCAGGTAAGCTATCTGCCCATTTGCCGTATAGTTTTGTTAAAAACTATAATTTTCATGAAAGAGATGTTAAGTATCATCATCATAATGTAAGCCCCTAGACGACCACTACTGGACATAAGCCTTCCCCAACGAACGCCGCCACACCCGGTCCTCCGCCCTCCGCATCTAACTGCTTTCGGCCACCTTCTTCAGGTCGTCAGTCCACCTGGCGGCTGGGCGTCCCACCATGCGCGTGCCGATCCACGGTCTCCACTCCATAACTCGTCTGTCCCAACGGCCATCGGTTCTGCGGCATATGTGGCCCGCCCACTGCCACTTCAGCTTGCTAATCCTTTCGGTTATGTTAAATAAAATAAAGTACGAAATTGTCCCAGGTTATTACTGAAAGCTAAATTAAAATTATTAATGAGAGACAGTTTTGATAATTTTTGAGAATTTGAATAAAACAGCCGCAACTCGATCACATTCACTTTGAAGCTTGTGCAGTTCCTACGCAGAACATTTTATTATTTACTAAATACTGATGCTATTTACCCGTAGCGTCAATATTTAGTAATGCTTAAATGTTCTGCGTAGTAACTGCACAGTTTCAAAGTGAATGTGATCGAGTTGCGGCTCCGTGTGTGGAATATAGCGATTGTTAGTAACGCTCCATCTAGTAGTACATAGAGATCGTTGCATGCACTACTTTAGCTGACATACAGCAACAAAACAAAAAATTGCTTGGGTGACCACTTTTTTATTCAGTGTGTATAAGTAAAGTTTTGTTTCAGCACCTAATGTCGGGAAGCTGGACAGACTTACAGCCTCACGTGTCAACTACAGTGACTGCTAAAATCCTAGACGAGTGAGTAGAGTTTATTTATTTTCTCAAATATATTTGCGTTACTTTCAAAATAATAACGCCGTAAAAGCATTTTTTTCAGTGCAGAAATTATATGCACTGCTGTTTGCGAAAGAATTAGGTAAGAGGGTGACCCTCCAGGTGGACGCTGCACTAGAGTCTTACAACCAGGGACAGGATGATAAGTTTCTCATAAGTTGCAATACAGTTTTAATTCCAGCTCTCTTTCGATCGAGAAACCTCATCCGTGCACTTGATCATGGATAGAAGACCAAATTAAACCAGTAAGTGTCCGACAATCATTCGGGTGGAGCTCATTTGGGCCGGATTAAGAATTAATTCGCCAGGGGCGCCCGAATGGTGTACAATTAATTTCTCCCGAGAGCGCGGTTTCACTGCTCCTACTACAAACGAGCAAGATTAGGCTGTTCAATTTCGACGAATTGAATTTTAATTACATTAGCTGTTACATTCACGGGAAAGATAAAGCCTAGATTAAAACCTAATTCAAAACCTACGTTATTTCAGTGCTTGCGTTATCACGGAGATCATTTTATGGTATTCACATAATTTTGGCAGAATTTTTAGAAATTCTCATCAGCAACGACAAATAGCATTGGTTTTTACTATTGTCTTCGCTTTAGGTTTTCTTGAGTAAACTTAGAAATAATAAGGGTTCGTATCGTACTCATTTAATTCAACTTTTTGGGAAATTGAGAACTCTAGGTTAAGTCGACATTGTTTTGTTTACATTTTGTTTTGTGTTTATTTTACTCATAGCTGCGGTATTAAAGCGTCGTTAGGAAATACATGCCGAAGAGCGACCAGTTTCTACATTAGAAAGCTAAGCTTCTGTAAAGTGGAATTATACAACACTAAATAAATTAATTATAAATATATTTATGTCAATATCAATATTAAAAGAATTACCAAACTAGAGAGCTTCACAATTGCTTGTTAATGTTCGATAGATATAGGCTTTTCTTAATACTCGCCACCACATCCCATCCTCTGCCTTCTTTAACAACTACTTTTAGTTATTGTTTTTTTTTTATTTAAGGCCGTCGGCCCACTTGCATTGCATGCTGCACTTTTGAATACGCGGTCTCCAGTCTATGAGTTGTCTACCCTAATATTTCTGCAACAGATGTATTTCATGTGACTTACCTTTAGGCTTATATTACTCTATTTATTTCGGAATATAGTATCAAAAAAACTCCAGTTCCATTTCATCAATAATACTACAAAATTTAGTATTTGTATCAGACTCTACGAAGTTATTCATACATTCATAATCAACATCATATTCGCGCAACAAACTGTTCTAAGTCCATTAAACTATAGCAATTACGCTTTTTGGAAAGCAAAGTCCCCGCAAGAAATGTTAACTGTAAATACCTGTAGTTAACCCTGCCGTATCATTCTGTCACTTCATGCTAAAAGGGGTTCGCATGCATTAATTACCAAGTTTCCCTTTCATCCTACCCCGTGTATGTGGAGTCGGAGCCTAATTATTTGTACGAACTTGCACCTCTGAAACTAAGCCTCTTAAACGTGACAATATAGAGTCACTAGACGCGACAAGTTAAGCACATTTAATTATTTTTAATCGAATTGGAAACGAAACGTACAATTTCCATGAAAATCATAGGGTTTTAGCAAGTTCATTCGTTCAAAATACAAAATTAGCTGATATTATTATAAATAGAATTAAACAAAGAATGACCGCAGAGAAGGTAGATAAGCGAACGACTTAAGATACAAAAATTGTAGGGGAAATCTGTGGCTTCGCTTATTGCTTTCTTCTCCAGGTTCCAGGATAACTGATCTAAAATCAACTTCTGGCACTAATGTCATCATCAGCCGAAATACTTCCATTGCTGAACTTAAGCCTCTCTAATAGAATGCCACTTTGGTGGACTGATCATTGGGGGATTTTCCATAATCAACCACGCTTGGTAGGCGGATTGGTGCTGCCGATTCCTGGTGCAATCCCTTAGTCGCCTTGACGATACCCACGGATAACTGATTAAATCTTCATATTATTTGCTGGACACTAAAAAATAAGATCTGACCCAAATACCAACCGAGACTTTAACATACCATATTAGACCCTTAATGTCTCTTCCATGATTATATCTTTCAGTTCAAACTGCGTTAACGCTCCAAGCTTACCGTAAATCTTACCTGACTTATCCTCTCCCGCGCAAGAAGTAAACGTTATAATCTAGATGAGATTACCTTAAACCTGAGTACCACTATTTGGGTGTTATTTTAATTAATTCTGTAGTTTGTGAGTCGCGTAAGGTTAATTGAAATGCGGATTAAATAATTATCTGAATTCACTTTCACACTGTCAGAATTTGAAATTAACTTGATAGGCGCAGGCAGCGCTTCGCAGCTTACTTTTGGAGCCTAATGATATGTGCACTGACAATATTCTTGGCTTTCCTCAGTTCTAGATACCTATATTGTTTATGTATATGATATAGTTTTTGTGTAGTTTCTTTAAGGGGGAATGTAAACGAATGAATATATATTTAATTCGGACTAAAAGTCCATCTTTTGGTAGGTAACTGATGCTTAATGACTGTCATCATAACAGATCATCTGTTATCTTATTTAATTACCAATTAGTGTCAATCATGAAGGTAAAAACTTTGAGGTGACTTATGAAATTTATTTTGCTTGACCTGTAGTAACAATCAGTGGTAAATCTTAACTACCGTACACCCCGCTCATACACGGCTAATACTTACACTGATTCTTGTAACTATCATCATCTACTATCACTAGAGAATAGATGCTCCCTTCTTGATATGATGTTCATTTATAGTATTTGTAATTGTTCTAATACAGACTGTCCGGAACTCACATCCCTGGTTATGCGTTTCTGTGCACCAACCAGTTCGGCGCACCAAATATACCACATTGTTCTATGTCCCCGCCACCCGCACTAATTATGCACAAAACTCAATTATTTGTCGCATGCAATCCGCTTACAATAATATATTTTCAACTGTGGATTTATTTAACTGTAGCAAAATTACTTTCAGGAAACAAGTACTGCAATTGCTGAGCTGAGAGAAAGAAAACTAACTTATTATATGTATCTATAATTTTTTTAACATTATACATATCCTTTTACATATTTAAATAAATACATAACAATAAATAAATAATTAATACATGAACTTCCCGATCATATATACACAAATACTCCACACCCTGTCCACATACACACACCCACACACACACAATCACTAGACTGTAATACCAGTATATTGTAAATCCGTTATTGGCAGTAAGAATTATAAATTAGAATAATACTGTATACTAAGTGCTGTGGATTTTGTGAAAATAAGTAAAATAAATATACCTTATAAAGGTGTGTTATGGGACAATTCGAGATATCACATGCTACCATTGCTTGACGAAGTAACATAAAAAGGCGAAACACACATGTTAAAGACAAACTGTACAAATAAGTTATACGAATCTGAAGATGTAGAAATAGAAATCGTAGAATTGCAAAATCGCCAGCTTTGCCCTTTTCAGAGATCGTGAGTCCGATTTCCATTGGGAATAGAAAACTTGTAGAATTTGCAAAAGTTGGTCTTGGTCTGGTTCTGTTTCAGTCTTATTTTCGTGGTATAGTTTTTTTTTTATAATAGGTACTTATATTCTGCACGATTTCTCCACTGACAATTTTAGTTGGAGTTATTGTTTGTGCGGTGTTTGCTCTAAGACTATTTATTAATATCTATCCCAGTGTAGAATATAAATGAAATGTAAAAAGTTCAGGAAAAGGGGATAATTTCCCTTGTTCCTCGTGTATAACCAAGTTACATACTAGTAATGTACCTACTAAGAAAAATAAGAAACCAGGTTATGGAGGTGGAATTTTTCGATCCACGTACATAATCAAGTTACATTACTATAATAGAGAATGAAAAAACATTTTTATTTCTTTTATCCGTCCTTTTTTAGCATCTCTTTCATATTTTTTTTTGGATTCCATAAAGTTTTATTTCCTTATTTATAGTTTAGCCTATTTATTCAATAGTAAAATATTAGGTATGGGTGAGCTAAATCAGAAACTTTAGTGTTTTGACGGTGGGACAAGTCAATAACTTAGATTTAACAATAAGCCTTAGAAATTCTGTTAGTTCCTTAAAATATATATTTATGTATGTTGTCTGTTAATTCCAAGAAGAATTATAATAAGCGTAAACCATATAATGAGTACCACAGGGGTAGGCGATACGATGTATCACCACTTTCCGCAATCCAATGTCGCAAAGCGACTTTCTTCGTCCGCTTTTCGCTCCGTGATACCCGTTGATGTGATGTGTTGCGAACAACATCGCCGCCTCCGTGTTGAGGTACCACAATTATCTTTTTCACAGATAAATACATTACTAATGTATGTGATTATGATTCCTTATACATACAGACATTTCCTAAAGAAAATGGTTCTAGTTTAAATAGTAGGTCATTGCCTATAACAAACAAAGAAAATTAGTTTATCTAATAGTATTAAATAATAGATTATTAATACATTTAGGTCTACGGTATTATGAAGTAAACATGTTGCTGGATAACTTATCTCTATTAATTAGAAAATTAATAATATTGTTTATTGTAGATTAATATTAAATTTAATTAACAAATTTCCCAATAGTTTCAGAACTATGAGTAAATTCAGAAAATAGAGGTCGGAATTAAACAAATTGTAAGAGTTTGGTAATCAAAAGCATACTTATGTTTTCAATACATAATTGCAACTTGCTGTAATTACTTTTAACTGTGTTAATTGAATTGGTAACAACAATAAAAATTAAATAAAATTTTCACCATACATTTCTTTACATTTAGTTAGATCTCTGTCGATATTATGTCGCATAAGTTCCTATAGAAAAATACCAATTTATATCGAAATCTCGGACGTAAAATATATAACCTTATTGTGTTCAAAATATATTATATGCAATCAGCATTCAACCGTGCAAAACTTAACCCTAAGTTGGTTACATGCAAATCCTGCTATAAATTGGCGAGGCGTCGACGGATTTCGAGCATTAATTTGTGGTAAATCGTGTGGAAAATGGAAATTTTGTGCAGCCTCTGGCAACACAGCGCACAAGTATATCTTTACCGATAAAAATATAAAATCTTCCCTAAAAATATTGAAAAGTAGTTCATGCAGCATGGAGATAAGGTTGATGGTAATGAGGTTGGCGAGTTGTTAGGTGATTCGGGTTGTTTTGAAAGGGTACGGTGACTAAGACGTGATGAGAATATTCGCTTCGTTTTTAATGAGGACCAGATTTCATTGATATAGAAAGTATAAAGGACGTTAGGTCACCTTAACATAAATAAGCTGTAATATTTTGCTGTTTTATTAGAATTCATATCGTGTAATAACCCTGGACAGGTATTATCATTATGCATAACAAAGCCTTTTGACCGATAATTATTAATGCGATTAACTGTTAACCTCCATAATCGGCGTAGAAACGTGGACACTGACGATATCGGCTTGATCCACTATTTTATGCTCTATTGTGAATGACACTAATATTATAAACTAGCTTTGCCGGCGGCTCCGCTCGCGTGGATTACACAATGATTCCCCGCCTCCACTCCCGATCCCGCTCCAGCTTCCGCTCCTGCTGCAACTTCCACCCGCAACCGACACCCAAACGTAGTCCTAACTCATCACAATCTGAATTCCGCCGAGCATTACACTTATTTGTTGTATAGTGTACACTAACGTGAGTTGTTGGAAATTATAAATGCGCATAACTTTTGGTTTAGTAAGCCGATTGCGATGAAATAAATACCAAGAGATAAACAGACAAACAATCCAAAATAATCTTAATGTGGTATATTAATTATCTTTAGACCCCATTTTTTTTTAATATTTTGGCCAAGTCTATGTTTCTATTTATAAGATGCAAAAGTTTCGATGTGTAAATGTACTAAGTTTACTCCACATATATAATTAATGTTACAAGTATACTCATGTGCAATAAAGGATTTCGACTTCAACTTTAACTTATGCCTAATCACGTCCC
Organism: Esperia sulphurella; assembly: GCA_947086405.1. Classification (NCBI taxonomy): domain Eukaryota; kingdom Metazoa; phylum Arthropoda; class Insecta; order Lepidoptera; family Oecophoridae; genus Esperia; species Esperia sulphurella. Next base: position 12,989,171 of record OX352264.1, read on the forward strand.
AACAACTGAACAGATCTTGATGGAACTTGATAGAGTGACAGCTTATATCCTAGAATAACATATAGGATACTATTTATTACGGATACCTGATTAGTTATATATTCTTGGTAGACGAAGTCACGGGAATAAACTGGTATACAATAATACTAATCAAATTAAGACGCATGCTGAATGCATGGAGTAACTGTAAAACTAAATAAATTTTAAAGTCTGTCGCACAGCACGCTCCATCCTACAAGAAAGTAATAAAGTTTGCGTAAATTGATACCCAAACACTGAAAAAAAAAATGCTGGTCAACTATAATTTAAGTGGAATTTTGTCTTGTTGCTCTATGTAAGCAAAAGTAATTATTAATATTTGAACCAATACATAGCAAGTAGTTAGTACAAGGGGACAATACTTCAAGGGCACAATATCTTGATCCGATTGTATGGAGTAAAGATACCTGTTCACGTTCAACAAGATCTTGTTTAAATCACAGTTTTTTATAGTGTAATTAAAAAAAAAACAATGTCGCAAAATACGTCACAATATGCCATCACCTTTAAAACTTTATCATTCCTGATCAGAATTCACGCACCACCGCCCCATGACTGACATTTCGCTAACGAACTCGACGGGCGGTAACTGCCGGCGGTCACGCGTTCGATTCCCGGGTGAGTCAGGGCTTAATCGGTGCGCGATTGACTTTATGGGGGTAGCAGGAATTTACATAAGGTGAGTAACGATGTCTAGGTACGGTCGGTAACATGAGTTGTTGCTGTCAACTTTGAATATATTCTTAGTAACTGTTCAGATTTTAGCAGTCAACTAAAGTTGATTCAAGTTGATTTTAGTTGAAATGACCAGGAGCCGGAATCAGGTAGTGTCATATATGTACTTGGGTCGAAATGTTTATGAATATTCCAGGTTTTCTTTCGAAATTTATTTAAAAAGTGTCATCATTTTTATGTTATTCATTTCTATGCAGATTTACACAGATACCAGTATGTACTAAAATTATCTATGGATTTGTTCGGAGGGCGGAGGACCGGGTGTGGTGGCGTTCATTGGGGGAGGCCTATGTCCAGCACTGGACGTCTAAGGGCTGACATGATGATGATGACGGTTATGTAATTTTAGAAGTTAACTGTCTTGCAATATTTATTGAAACAATGTTTTCTGTTTTTGAAGGAAAATTTCTATAGAAAAAGATTATTTCCAAGATTAAAGGGGTTGCTGAGAAAGAGAACAGAATAATTAACTTTTAAGAGACATTTGCATTAGAAATCTAATAAAAACAACATTTCAATCACGCATATCATTTTATTAAATCGATTGTGGTAGCTAGGCTCTCCGCTATTCAATTAATACACATTAATTGACAATAATTAAAATGACCTTAAAATTTAATGGGTATAAAAATAAAATATAAAAAATTACTATCTACATACATAATGGGGCCAAATTTTACATAGTCTCATCGAAATTATAAAAAATAACACGATTTCAGCTAATATAATATAACAATCATCTGTTAACAGAAAGATTTTTAAAGATTTTTTTAAAAGCAATATTTTTGTCTTATAATTATTACAATTAATCCGCTTTGTTCTACAAAATGCTTGTTATCTACGAGTTCGTAGCCTCGTTGACCGGAAATAGGTTTTATAGCACTGTGGACTATTTTTTAATTGTGGTATCATTACTTAATACTTGTAATTCTCTAAAGTAGAAAACACATATATATATATAAAAAGGGTTATTTGTAACACAGACGGACATCTCAAACATTTATAACAAGTATCTTAAAGATTTATTTCTCAAAATATTAAATCATTTTTGTCGAGACAAAAATTTATAAACGAAAAGATGAAAGCTCCCTCAAATGTCTCTAACAATTTCTCGGGAAAAGAGATGTAAATAATTGGTTTTTCCATCCAAGTTAATTGAAATTAAATACTTTATGTTTAAATATAAATATTTAATGTGCTTTTTTAAGACATCAAGTTTATTGCTCTAAAGGAAAACTTCTATAGAAAAAGATTATTTGGTGAAATTTCAATGAAAAAGAAACCATACTGTTTAGTACTCAAATTAACAAAGTCTAATTTGTAAAGCTAAATTAATGTACTTTTTTCATTCTATGCCAAATAAAACCTAATAAATTTTCTGTCCCTTTCAGCATAGCTTTAACATACATATACAACGTTATATCAACGCGTATAACAACTAGAATAATTAATAAGCGATGTTACATCGCTTCAGTATTTTTCTAGTTTCCGTAACATTGCTTCAGTATTTATCTAGTTGTTGTAACATTGATTCAGTATTTATCTAGTTGTTGTAACATTGATTCAGTATTATTCTAGTTGTTATAACATTGCTTTAGTTGATCTAGTTTTCAGTTATCAGACAGTACATTTTTATGCTCATTCAAGTCATTATTAATGGGGGATTTGTCCTTTAAAATAAATACGGAAAATCATAAATCAGCAATTCATTTATGTATCTTTTAGCTATAATTACACTTTGAACTATAAAACCATCAAATAAGAATATTTGTCTATATAATAGATATATTTATAATATTCTAAGTAACTATTAAAATCGCTATCAGTCTGATTTTAACAACGGTAATACTACATTTATGTCTATCTATCTATATATGTACAGTTTAGGGGTAGATGACTATAATATGAATTAAATTTATATGTCATTTTTACAGGTGAATATGGGCAAAGTACAATTCTCGCGAGGAGATTGTGGTGGCCATAATCCACCATAGGTGGACCCTATATACCTATTTTGCAAAAAAAATGGCTGAAACAAGCATTAACTAAAGTGATAAATAACTATAAAATTAACCTGAGCACACAAATATATAAACTGTTGTCTACCATTTTGCAGATTTAATAAAATGACAAATTAAAATATTATGCAATATTTTATGAAAAATTCTCGTATTTAACCCGTTTAAAAATAGCACATTGACTTAATTCTAACATAACATATTATGCACATCGTGTAGGCACGTTTTGGGATTACAGAACAAATAGTTATTAATTTTAATTATTACTTATATTTATTTATTTCAACATGGTGGACCTGAACGACTTATGAATCACTCACGATTACAAGTACCCTTTATTTTATGACTATAAGTAAGTGAAACAGATTTTTTCATTATTAATTTTTTGCATAAATTAATTGCAACATCCAAGACTAGGATTAGGCGTTCAGGTCCATTTACATTTGCCTAATAAATTTAACATCCTACAATTATTTTATATTCATACACATATTCTTATAACTTCACTTAATTAAAATCGTCTTTGGCGATTACAGTCCTATTTATAATAAATAAACTTATTAGTTTTTAAAACCCTGATGTTTTACTTTTCGTTACAAAATTTAAGGGTTAGTCTTTAATAAAACCAAAACATTCATTAGTACGTATCAGCGTTTTATACGCATTTTATTTTATTTAATACACGAATCCTGCACGCAGCTAGTAAACCTGGTCTAAACATCGTCGGGCAATAGTAGAATTATAAATTTAATAAAATATATTTTACTAGAAACCCCTACTTTACTTTCATCCAACAATATTGCAACTCCTCTTGCCTGTAGTTTCTTGTTTAGCTCTTTTTGTACTGCTAATTAGACGTTGTAAAGTGTAAACGAGAAATAATTTAATTAAATTGAAACCCGTTTTTATTAAAGAAAGTGTCTTCATTAAAAGTTATGCTCCATGCTTTATAGTATACAGGCAGTGGTTTTAATTCCATAAAGAATAATGTAAAAACCAAAATAATAGTAATATACTTATTTGTAATAATTAAATATATATAATATATTAAACAAAAATAAAATACATAAGTTTAGAATTATTTTACTAGATTTTTATTACGCCGATTTTATACCATCTTGGCTATTTCTGAAAATTTGTTTAGTAAATCATCAGTTCAACTATTCTTAGTAAAATAGGTAGCATTACTAAAACTGATACGACCTTGGCTAGATACGATATCTGCTATACTTCTTATCCTTTATGTCTGTTAATCTCATAATAATTATCAACATATTGATATAAGCGGGACAGGAAATCCGAATACTGCGTGCCATATGAATACAGCGATAATTTGATCAGTGCTGTTACACCATGTATTAAGCTGATTTACAATCCATTTTATTGCTGCTATTTCACGCTGGCAGCCATTTTGTCAGATTTCACTTAACTAGATCGACGAATCACGCTCGCGTCGCAATTGAACAGCTTACTAAAACAAGCTTTGGTCACGACGTTGAAGTAATACTCTTCAAGCGTTAAAACGATTGAATATAAAAATGCAGCTTTTTAATCCCACTATTATTATAAATGCGAAAGTTTGGATGTTTGTTACTCAGTCACGCTTCAACTACTGGACGGATCGGGATGAAACTAGGCACACTTATAGGTTAGGTCCTGGAATAGGACATATGATAGTTTTTATCCCGATAAAAATCTCATTCCTACGGGAAACCAAATTATTCGATATGACATTTTTTAGTTTTTTACGGACGTTGATATCGAAAATGATATCTATTTTTAAATTCAATGTGTAAATATTGAAACCTACGCGGGCGAATTCGCGGGCAAAAGCTAGTACCGATATAATTAGCATAATCGATACAAGTCGAATTCTGTTACTTTCTGTAAGATTATTGCTTTTTATACTTTTTCGTTATGTTTTCTGGCATGACCCTGTGTCTAGGCAGTTAAACGTACCTACGCCTGACGTCACATTTCATTTTGCTTGGCTGGTTTAATATCAAAGCGCCGCCTTGTCTATTATTATTATTAATTATAAATTAACTTTATGCCCCTGGGTGCCTAGTTAACAGTTGCTTTATCATAGTCCTAAATTAATTATGTTATTTACTCCTAGGTATTAGCAGTACCTATTAAGTGAATTTTGGTACAATAAAGCGTTCACATACCTACATAAGTTTTAATGCAAAAGAGGTCATGGATTCGATTCCCACTGGGGACAGACAACTTTAAGCTCCTTTAATAAAGAAAACATCCTTAAAACTAGAAAAAATAATAATAAGAAAAACCTCCTTAAATTAAGAAAAAGCAATATAGGCAATGGGAGCTGCAATAAGGTCATTTCTGTCAACTGACAATTTGTGTCTCAAAAAATTTACATGAAAAAATGCGTTTGATAAAAAGGTTTAATTTATTGTTTCTTTATAACTGATTACTCGTTAAGTCACTCATGGAACCTAGGTGAGATATGGCTTTTAATAAACGTTACCCACATTATCATGCTTATCACGCTTCATATGTATTCGAAATTTATGATAATATGAATTTGTTGTCTTCGGTTACAAAATCAACAAAAGTTTTAATATTATTATTAATTTCATCATTTAATGATAATTTTAATAATTACACCATTTTTAGTATTAATTCTATATCTAGCACTAAATTTATATATAGCAACACGACTAACTTTAAATTATCTTAAAGCTAAACTTCTGAGAGTCTTTGGTGTGATTTCACTAAAGTCTGGTTATACACTAAATGGTCTTAGTCACAATACTACTATCACTTGGGCTTGAACTGTCATCTAGCCTTTGGTTTTTGAGGTCCTGCAACAAATAATATTAATTAGTATCAATTATAGTTTTTTAATCAGCTAACTTTCATTGAAGGATATGATTCGTAATAAAGAGATCCGACGAAGAACGAAGGTAACCGACATAGCTGAAAGGATTAGCAAGCTTAAGTGGCAGTGGGCGGGCCACATCTGTCGCAGAACCGACGGCCGTTGGGGCAGACGAGTTCTGGAGTGGAGACCGCGGATCGGTACGCGCAGAGTGGGACGCCCCTCCGCCAGATGGACCGACGACCTGAAGAAGGTGGCCGGAAGCGGCAGGAAGCGGTATAATATGTTAAAACAAAAGAAAGCATCTTCCCTACAAATTATTCTAATGATTAAAAAAAATCAAACAAAATATTTGTCTAGGAGCATAATTCCTTTTAGCCATAATATTATTCGCTAAGAGGTTCGAAATATACCTAACTATAATAAAAAAGAATGAGATGCGAATCCAAGTCCTACATAATCAATCTTACTTAGCCTTTTCGTGAAAGCTAGTATATTTTTCCGTTGTTATTATGTTTCTGCTCATGATGCTTGGGAATATTTGATTAATTACAAACCAGAGTATGTAAGAAAAGCAAGACTAAATTAGCTGTCATTATAATAATTGTTCCCCACAGTTGAACTGGAAATGACTTCTACAAGTTGACCCTTATAATGTAATTACGTGCTCCAGAAATGATGAATGGGCTTCTTGTGTAAATGGAATTAAAAAGCAACACTTGTAAATTTATAGACAAATTAAAAATGAAGACATGAGTTTAAGCAATACAAACATTATTTAATTTAAAGTACATACATTTTATTTACAATTAAGATGATAAATCTTATAAATGTTTGTTTACATATGTGCTAATTTGCAGTCTTATATTGTTTTTTTCGTAGATCTGTTTGATTTTGCCATAGCAAGGGCAAAAAAGGTTTTAATCGCCCACTTATTTATAAATAAAATTATTAAAAGGCAAAGAGCAAGATTTATCCTTTGTCAAGGTTTACAAAAACATATGAATTTCAAGCAACTTTGTATCAAAGAGAATGAATATTAGACTTTCCAAATGTCTCCACGTTGTGAACCTGTCAACCGTTTTCAAATTACGATGCCAAAATAAATGTGCACACAGACAGACACTTCATTTCTATTTCATTTGTGTAGACGTGAGGGGTTGTAGTAGTATTAGTCTCTAGGTACAGGTATGAAGCCAAATTTGAGAAACGTGTAAGTAGAATGTTCATTTTATTGTTAAAAGTACGAAGTAAACCGTAATATTATTATAGTAGTGGAGATGCCTATTATATTGCATACCTAACTACTGCCAATGTTAAAATAAATCTGTTTCCCTTAAAGAGAAAAACAGTGCTCGTATCACCACTTCACAGATAAGATGTTAGGACCATAATTATGGATTCTTACCCGGGACGTAGCCAGCCTCTGCACCACAATTTCTAGTCGATCTCCAGCCGCTGCAATTAGAGGCACAGTCAGACAGCAGTCGTAGTCCACTGTTCTGGTACCATTGACCTAATTGAAATGAAAATTAAACAATGTTAATTTTAATGTTAATTTTAATGTCCACTATAAATTCTACAGTAATTTCCTTCATTTAAAAAGAAAAAATATGAAGAAGGCCCTTTATGACCACTAACTGAGAAATATAATTCAATAGGCGCTAAAAAATTACTTCATCAACTTGATGATCGAGATCAAATAGAGCATGAACTCTTTGATCTTTTCATTACTGAGGAAGCATATTTGCTCAATAATAAATATAATTCTGTTAGGTCAAATCAAATCATATTCATATCAAAAGTATCAAATAAAATAATATCAATTACAAGAAAAATAAAACTGGAAATCCAGAACAAACCTGCAAAATCCGATCATAAGGCCTCAACAAGCCCACTATATCCGCGGGTCCACCCTTCCTGATCCTATTAATGTACACCCCTCGTTCGTACAACCCATCTGATACTGAGAACCCGTAGTCGTCGTAGATAGCATCTTTGTACAAAATTACGTGATGAATAGACCCTCGAGCAGGGGACACCGTCTCGCCGCTGTAGAGGCCTGTAATGATAAAAATAATGAGGTTATTGAAGGCACAATTGAAAGTAATGATACGTTGGGAAAGATAATGAAAAGATGTTCCAAAAAGAAACATCAAATATTTTTGAGACTCTCTCAACAAATATTCGAGTGGATAATTTATCTTTCTCGATTACCGATCATTCCGTTAATAGTACATTTAATTGTAATATTTTTTGATGTAGAGGCGGATAAATAATATCAACCAGAACATAGGTAAAGTAGATAGTATTTTATTGGCACTAATTCGGTCACTAATAAAATAAAACAAGAAAAATTCTAAAAAAAATATGAGTTACTCACCGTCATTTTCATATATTGGACTTGTGGAAAATTGAAAACTAGTCCCTGGTATATTAGGTTTAAGTGGTGATTTCTGCGGTGTCGTAACAGTATAAATTCCATTACCCAAAAAATCACTATCCCAATTCAGTCGTCTATTCTTTGGTGAAACCATCCCATAGGGACCCATGTGTACATAGTCGCATTTGCAAGACGACTTTTCCATATTATGCAACTGACAGTCTTTCATGTTAGATGTAAGAATTTCAATTTGTTGAACATCATCCTCTCTAGTTATGTTCTGTTTATTCTTCAAAGTATTTTCTGGAATGATGCACGTATTTTCGTAGTGGAACGTCTTTAGGGAATTGTTTAGAGAGTAATTCGGGAGCGGCAAGTCGTTGACGTTATATGAAGCTGCCGCGTTATAGTTACAAGCCATGAGTTTATCTTCATCTGTTGGCGAATAAGGTTGCTTGTCCATCATTCGAGTTTTATCAGGAACTGCGTATTCTATTATTTCTGAGTTTCCTATAACATAAACTTTTTCAATTATGAAAATAATAATGTTTATAACTAAACAGGTATAACTAATTGTTTAATTAGATACATTTCTTACCACAATTGGCGCTAGTTCGTACAGGTGTGTTCTGATCCCAAGATTCGACAGCACTGTCGTTTGAAAGACCAGGACTTGATGTCGAATGGCTGGAATCTCTTGCACTACATTCCGCGCTTTCTATTGATCCTGAAACAATTAAATCGTTAAATTTTATCATTTTGCATATTTGACTTCATGTTAGTAGAGCTTGCTAATCCTAGTTTGTACGACGTTTAATCATTTTAAGTAGATGTAATATTCTAATACGAATTTTTCGTCACAAAAAATAACCATACTTATTTATAAACTACTAATAGTAGCAAAATACAGAATCAAACAAATTCAGAATAATCATTTTCTTTCAACTTGTTAGACAGCTCTTGATTAAATGAATAGATCTAACAGTTCAATTAGTCAACTTACCGGTAACTTTTCTACAAAGTTGTAATTGGACTCTCTGTCCACTCTGCTGTAATAGTTTGATTGCCTCAGATAATGGTTTACTGAGCACACTTTCTCCATTTATACTCAGGAGTTCATCACCTATTTGAAGTTTTCCACATTTTTCTGCTACACCACCTACCATGGAAATAAATATTCATTAAGATTCAATTCACTTTAGTTTACAATAAAATGACATAAATATTTTACTCCTATTTAACTAATTGTAAACTGATTTTTACCAATAATAATGATTGACACTAAAACAAGTGTATATAATTCTTACCTTCGACAAGTCCACTTAACAAAATAGGCTGATTCACGTCTTCACTTCCAGCAATAGTCAATCCCAAAGGACCATTTTCTTGCTTTATCAACTCCACGGTGAAAACGGCTGTATTTCCGTTTTCGTTACTACCGTGGCTCCTTTCACTTTCCTTTGCACTATTATTAGGACTTTCCGTGTGATGTCCAGAATCTTCCCCACTGTGTACTACAGCTTTTATTTCTATATTGCTAAAGCTCTGTAGTGTTAATTTTGCATTATTCTTGTGTATGTTAGACCAGTCTTCTGTGAGGTCACGTTTTCTGATTTTCAGAGTAATAATATCATCGGGTGAATTTTGTAATATATTGAAGGCCGTATCCTAAAATTCGAATTGATATTAAACAATATGCTAACAAGTTAACTGATCAACAAGTTTTAGGGAATTTGAGAATAATTGGAAACTATAACAACCGTGTTCAGGTCAACAGTTTATAACAAATAAATTATTGAAAATCTCATCACTGAGTTGAATTAGTTTTACTGGGAATCAATTTACCAAAGACAAGTTATGTAAAGGCTGTCCATTGATAGCCAAAAGCTGGTCTCCTGGTGCCAGGGCTCCACTGCGATGAGCTACGGAGCCTGGTTTGATATCTGATATCACCATGGGCTCTTCATTGCTAAGCAGTTTTTGCTTACATCCTACGGATAAAATAAATATTTAATATTATCATCAAAAATTTACTACATACGAATATCTAACACTAAGTAAAGCGTAATTTCAAACTGGTTAAGTCAGGATTTATAAACAGGACAGGAAAACATTGTTTTTAAGTTATTGTGGGATCATGATATTTTCTGTCTACTAAATGCAAGTGGTATAATTTTTACGGAATATGGAATAAAATAAACCATCTGCTTAAAGGGCAGAAAGAAGTATTAGCACGATAAAACAAAACAGGTTGATGGAATAATTTCGTTCCATTTTTTAATAACAACATTACTATTTAAAGATTGAAAATCAAGTAACATTAATTTAAATTAAATCATCTGATGTTAAGTGGCAAAGTCTAAGTGGGTCTTTATTTATTTTATTAAAATAATATTAAAAATATGATTTATGATACATTTATGTTAAATACTGTTAATAAAAATATATGAATAAATATACATAATAATATGTAGGTACCTGAACATCTAGCGTACCTAATCTATTATTTGCCTCGTATTAAGTTATTACACATTACGCATCTGAGTAAATACTCTATAACACTCACGCTCTCTATTATTAATATCCTTACTACCTACCCTGAAGTTTGCTCAAACGTTAAGTCATCAGACACGAAGTATCGGATAATTCCCCGAATTGTACAGATACTTACAACAAAATACGAAAAGCCCCCGGGGAGTTAGATGATCCTTGGAACGTTTTCGAGAAATGTTGTTTATTAGTCTTGATTCAGAGCTTGGTAGATAACCAGTGACCTATTCAGGTAAAATAACTATACACTATGCCAAGGTATTAAGTTACATGGTGGTGCAACAAACCCATTGCTTCTTGTACACAACCAAGTTACATTACTAGTAATGTAGTAAGAAAAATATTTCCGGAGAAGGAACTGGGAATTAGAACCAAATTTATGGCAGTTCGTATAAGCTTTATCTTTCTACACAAATTGACTTAATGACCGGTAAAATTTAAAACAAATTCCCACATGTTGTGTTAGAAAAGATCTTCCACGGACTAAGCTTAAATGGAAAATTTGACTACAGCAATAGTGATTGCCGCTATAAAAAAAATTCCAGTTGTAATCTAAGATGAAGTCTGGATCACAGCTGTATAATATATGGGTAGAAATTGTTGTCCGCTAATCAAAGATGGGTTAAATCTATGTTTTCTCAGGCCCACGTTGTTTATCAACAAGGGAGCAATTAACGACAATGTTAGCTTAGGATCTGTTAAACATAAACAAAAAGCCACGTAAGCGGATTTTCACTCAAGATACCTGTGATAGTAACACCAAGACCGGCGGAAGTTTTCGCCAGTTTCACATTAAACACTCCACTAGAAGCTTCTATTGTGTTTGGCATACTGAATTCCACGTTCAGTGTTAAGTATTTGTTGTTGTGTGAGTCGTTTCTTCTTTGCAGTATTTCATTTGCTACGTCCACTGTTAGGTTTTCATGGCCATTGATTGACATCACTCTATCTCTGATTTGTAAACAACCGGATCTGGAATAAAGTACATAATAGTGAAACATATTATCCTCGTCTAAGCGTTTCTGATCTTTATCAAGTTCTTGGTCTAACATAAAATAAAATTATGTTTGTTTGCGCACGCACGCACGTAAATACTATATATGATCTAATATTGATGGACTTTTCAGAAAAACATAGGGATTACTTTAATTAATATTTATACTTTATTTTATCTCAATCAAAAAAGATATGAATTTAAAGATATCAAAATATCACATACATTGCATTAGTACACAAAAAGAAGTATGCTGCTCGGCGGGATTGGTATTGAGATGAGATGTGAGAACTATATTTGGAGTGAGGGTAGGAGAGGTTTGCATTTCTAACATTTATTTGCCTAAGAATTCTCGAGTAGGTACATGATCCCAAGCAGTTCAGGTAATGAAATTTACGTAGTGTCGTCCTCTGTACATATTATGGCTCTCCAATTACAAGGTCCAGATTGTGAAGAGAGAAAAGTGGAAAGAAGAGGAAGGTGGACCGAAGAGGAAAGTGGACCAAAGAGGAAAGTTGACCATTTGGACAAGTAGACCGATGGGGAAAGTAGACCAATCGCTCCTGAGGGGAAATAAGAACGTGTATGTTCACAAAGTGGTCAAATAAATAAAAAAGGCGAATGATATTAAAATAAAGGAATTGTCTAAAAAGGTAAATAAACACAGTAGTTTCACATCACATCATATGACACAAACTTATGTTGAAAATTCACGTAGCTCAGACACCAATTTTAACTTCAATTATTCTGAATTACACAAGAACACATAGCACGATGCAATTTCTTCTATTTTAGATTATATAAGTCACAGATGCTTCAGAACCTCACCTAAAGGCCGGCGATTGGACAGCAACGTGCGATATGACCAACGCAGCATTTTCCTCATGTACCGCTAAACCACAGCTCTGACCTGGAGACACTTCTAGTTGTATATTCAGCGACTCCGTCCGACACACGCCCATGCTCGCGTAGTTTTGTTGACTGTCTGTAATATTAATTAACTTAACATAACACATTTGATCCTGAAGTAGGACAGTAACCTAGAATGAGAAGATAACATTAGTCCTAAGTAAACACTACGAAGAATGGTTGTTTGAACTGTTCTGATCGCGGATTTGTTTCGAAGTCTTTGACCTTCTCTCGCTACTGAATGTTTAGTTAATTTCTGTTTTTACAGAAGCAAATTGTCACATTTCGTCCCAATTTTTAACGAAATTTCGTAACTGGCTACAAAATGGGAAACTAAGTCGTATGGATTCCCGTTCAGCACATGAAATTTTTTCTTATTTGTCAATATGGAATTCAATTGAAAGTTTTGAGATTCACAAGAATATGATGGATAATGATTAATGAGGTAACTGTAAACTCATCTTTTCGATTATATACATTAATCATGATTGTATGTGTGGATTTTTATAACCTATCCGTACGTGACTGATTCGAACTAGGGACCTCTTAATGAAAAAAGTCACATATTCCACGTTACGCCACCGCTTAAAAAATCTCCTATTCTCTCTCTCCTATTTTCTAATTGAGGATTTTAAAATAAAGTAAAGTATCTAGATAATTTCAGATATAGGTACTTTCCATCAGCGGACTACCAGGTGTGGTGAGGGACTTCATCCTCATTCATGCCTCATACCTCGCTCTCGCACGAAGCGTATTACTTCCTCGTTCATAATGCGAACTGCTAAGGAATGGAACTCCCTGCCAGCTTGGGTATTTCCGGACAAGTACACTTTGGATATTTTTAAAGGAAGAGGAATAGGCATCTTCTGGGTAAGCGCGCTCCACCTTAGGCCTCATCATCACTTACCGACAGGTGAGATTGAAGTCAAGCGCAAACCCATCAACAATAAGAAAATCATATATTTTTAAAGATGCCAAATGATTCTCTAATTCTAAGATAATTTCATACAAACGTGTATAAATTCTATTTTGAGAAAAAGTAAAACCGTTACAAAACTAATTCCTTCGTAAAGGAAAACGTAATCCGTATAAATAACACTTAAGATAGTATTTATTGACTTGTCGGTAGTTGTCTCACCGTAATCGTCCTGTAAGCCTAGTTTTGGCATCGAGCTTTGTCTGTAGTTCCTTTGACGATGCTTCTTGGCGTTTAGTGTTGATGTACCTGATATTGAATTTTCTGTAAAAGACAAAGCAGATCTTAGGATATACTTAATTGTGACAATTAAGACTGTCTTTCGCAGTCGATATACAGTTGTGTGTTTTCTAACATTATGTCTTAGACTACAAATTAAAGACTATTGTTTACCTTGGAAACAATTTAAGATTGACTTCTAAGAGAGACTTCTGTCGACAAACTGTATAATATGTGTTGTTTGTAATTGCATATAACAAAACTTTAAACTTCACCTCTAGTATATCTTCCAGCGTTAGCTATCACATGCCGCGGTGCTACGTGCAGCCTGGTGAAGCCAGGCTCACAGTTTTCCAGGTAGCACATCACTTCCTCAGCAGTATAGTTGTTGCCGTCAATCACGTGATCGTCGAAGGCTAACAGCTGATCTCCAGGGTGTAATGCTCCGCATCTAGCATTAAAAGCGAGATGATCAGTAAAACTAAATCTGGATTCACAATGCAATATTTTGTGGCATGTTATTAGTCAGGTAAGTAAAGTGATGTGAATTGGCCTAGGAGCCCAGGTCGCAGAACTTCTACTAGCTGTTGAAGGTGGTTGCTCTTAAGTTGAGAAACAATAGATTGCGCCACTAGTACCTAATAAAATATAGTTTTATAATTTTTCCCGTATTTTTTTCGACAACTTTTGATTAAAATAGATTTCACTGGCCTTCTAAATTACAAGTCATTAAATCAATTGTGACATGATTTAACGAATTCATGTGCACTAACTGTCAGAGTAGTTTTTAAGCAAAAAAATAAATTGAGGAAACACACAAAAGTGTGTGTTATAATTATAAATTATAAAATGTAATTTTGTATAGTATTTTTTTTTATTTATTTTTGGATTAATATCAACTATTACCATCAGTTTTTCAATGTTCATTATAGACTATTTAATATGCAGGAATTATCCCCAAATGGCCACACAAGGCGACAACCAGTATTCTACTAAACCTCAAATCTTAGATTTTGTTAGCATAGTTGCATTGCATTAGAGAAGTGGAGAAAAATACTATTAAAACACTTTAACTATATTTGAATGTTTCGAAGCAACGACTTTAATTCAGCCAAAGAGTCTCTTAGTCAGATTAAGTCGACTGAGCGTTAAGCTTGCTTAGCCTCGCAGACATTTCTTAGTTCTTAGCTCGCAATCAAGAGTATTAACGAATCCGTTCCTGCTTTACTGCAAAAGTAACAGATTTAGAAAATGTCTTTATACAGTAAGTGTTCGCAGATGTGAAAATTCCTAAAGTGAATTAAATTCTGTAAAATTTGATAGTTATACACATTAGAGAATGAGGGCATATGTATAGACCTGACATAGTTTTAACAAATAATGGATCATTGTTTTCCGAACTAAAAACGTTCACTTCATTTTGACAGAACAACATTGTTTCTGTCTCATGTTTTGGTGATGCCTTTTATTGTCCCATTACTGACTCTTAAAAGCGAAGGATACAACGAAGGGCGTAATGCAAAATAAATTGATGTTTACCATACAGATAGAGCCAATCAGTGATCAAAAGATACGTCGAGAATGCTTATTCAAATTTTATTACAAGAAATAGCTGTGCAAGCTGAATTGAAATTTTAAAGGGGCAAAGCAAAATAATGTTTTGGAATTAAAATGTTTATTTTAAATTACTTGCTGAACGGGAAAGTAACAAAATATTCAATAAACTGTAGACTTATGCACAGTAAACAACCACAACAGATACAGCAAAGCCGCAATGATTGGGAAAATAAATTATACAATGAACATTACTGGTCCAATCTGTATTAAATTTTTTATTAAGAAGTTAGGTATATTTGATTAAAATATGTCCCAAATTATTAAGAGTTATATTTAAGTAGATAATATATGCAAAATTCTCCATTCTACTCATTTCAACAACAAGATGCTACACGGAATCATTTTAAAACAACTAAGGCTATGTCTATATTTCAGTAGTGTTGGTAGTTACTACTATTTTTCTCAGCCACATCTAATAGATAAAAACGTAATCTTCGCGTGTCTGTAAATATTTTGCCAAAAATCAAATTGGATCGTCTATGGATAAGTAATACAACATATTTCGATCATTTTTGGATTTTTTGTCTGGTTGTCTATTAGTTTGTATACGCATCACGTAAATACTACTGAATCGATTATGATTATGACTACTGAACTGATTATGTTAGAGTCAGAGTAGGATTGGGAGTGAGAGTGGGGTTGAGAGCGGGAGCAGGAGCGAGAGCGGGAGCGCGAGCGGATTGTGTAGTCCACGCGAGCGAAGCCGCGGGCTCAGCTAGTTTGGCAACTTCCAAATATAGCAAAGATAATTAATCACTCTAATATGACTGGATTGAACGATATTAAGCGGCACTAATGCAGGTATTGTTTAAATTAAATTAGTACAGTGGTGTGTGTATTAGTAGTGTATTAATTGAGCCCGCCTACGTCGCACCAACAGTAAATTCTCTACCTTAATTAGTCTAGGTAATAATCTATCTAGTCTAATTGATTATGTTAGCTGAATTATATGGTTTGACCTCTAATGTGGTATATTATTGTTATATCGCTATAGACACATCAGGGAACTTTGCCTAGTATAAGTTATAGCACAGAACAGGAAATTTTGTCCAATTTCTCCAACACTTACAAAATTCAGTGCAAGCCAAATTGAATCCTATGCGCGTGAAAGAAAGTCAATCTTATGCTGAACCGCTAAATCACGCACACGTTGACTGTCGTACGTGATTCGTCTAGGGCTGGTATCTGTGCTTTCGGATTGTGGACCGGCGCGGGACTTTACTCTGTCACATCGCTCTAGCGACACCGACCGATTGGCCCCGAAATCCGGGCCACGCCGCGTAGATCTATTTTATACCTAAAGTTCATAGTAAAAGCTCAAACTTACCTATCGCTTATACTGGCCGGTAGAATGCTGTCAATGTAAATGGCATTACAACTGCCGACTCTCTGATAAGTGTCCGATCCAGAACTGTATACGTCATCAGTGTACCTCTGGTTAGTCAGAAACAATCCCAAGTCCTCATTGCAAGGCCTTTCTATTTCTATTAGAAGAGGACCTGTGGCTAACTTCACAGACTCCATTATTGAAACGTCATATTCTATGGTGAGGCTTGTGACTTGTGGACAGTTTTGTAGAATTTGATGGACTTCAGACAAGGTTTTGTTTGTTAGAGATATCTGAAACAATATAATATTTATACATACTTCAAATATACAACTGAATATTATGTTCAAGAAGATATATGTATACTGAATATTATGTTAATACTAGAGTTACAATAAGTTCTCTATTTTTACACAAATCGTAAAATTCCAGTAACTCGATATTTATTGGCGGAATAGAAAAATTTGATTCTTTTGCAATGTTTTGCATTGTTCTTGTCTCATTTAATAACATATCCTCAAAATAATCGTCTCAAATAATTTCCTAAAAACCATCCATAACATCATTGCTACCTACTACTTACATGATCTACTTTTAACAATCTATCCCCAGGCTTTATTCTCGAAGTAATGTACGCAGCACCTCCAGCTCTCACATGCGTTACCACCAAGGGCTGAGCATCCAGTGATCTGCTGTTGAGGACAAGGTCGGCGCTCGGCGCTGAGTTCTCAGGCAGACCACCTCGAATGGTGATGCCAAGGGAGCCGTTGACCTTCTCAACGGGAACCTCTGCTAACTTGGTAGTGATGTACAAAGAGTTTTGGGAAGCTGAAGCAAACAAGAAACAGTTTTAGATAGCCTGATGAATCTGGGTGTTTACTGATTACAAATAGGATAATTCAATCAATCAATCAATCAATCAATCATATATTTATTTGAAATTTATTTATTGAATTTATAAAAAAATTTTCAAAATCATTGCAGTGAGGGCAATGTTCAGACATCGAAACTTAATAAGAGGCAAACGTTTTGTAAGTAATAAAAAATTGCATCAACTGAATTTATATTAATATAAATAGCGAAAATAAAGAACAGTTGTGAAAAGTTTATGTTTATTGAAATTTCGGTCAATTATAATCAATATTAATCCTTGAATCTATTTAAATCTCGTGGATAGGTTGAAATCAGCAATAATAAATGATTCCAATGGTTCCATATAATTTAACTTACCATAATTAGGCATGTAGTACTCGACTTCCAACGAAGCTCTCTCTTCGACATTATCCAAGAGTCGAAGCACTTCATCATTGGTCAGTCTTGCAGTGGAGATGCCGTTAACGCTGCAGATCCGGTCTCCAGGAGCCAGACGATCTGACTCTTGGGCTACTGAGTCGTTTGTGAAGCCTACTATTGAGGGTACGATGCCCGGTTCAGAACGACCTGGGGACAAAGATGACGTCATTAAACAAACTGTCCTATTGTATTTAAATTATAACTTCACAGCCAGAAATTGTTTGGAAGTATATATAAGGCGTCTGCCTTACATTGTATTTCATATGCTTGGTAAAATACTTGTCATAAACGTGTAATAGGTAGCCCACGTCATGAAAATGCGGTTGTATATCTTCCCACGAATTTGGTTGTACGTTTATAGCCACTGTGAACATTTGCTAGAATTCCAGAATAAAGTACGGATATGAAAATATATAGTTTAATCAAAATAAACTTGGTGCATGTATTAGCTTGACATTACGTTTATCATGATTTAAGGTACTTAGCATATTATTACACAATAAAAGATTGACAATGATATCATCAGCGATTTTATTGATACCCATCGACATTAATATAAGTTTCATGATGAATAAAACTCTGCAGGCCAAATAAGCCTCCCGGAATATGTCTTACCTAGTTACAACAATGTATATGGCATGCGAACGTGGGAATATATGTTACCACTAATTGTAAATGAATTGCCGAAAGATATACAAAATACCTATGTAAACAGTAAAAAATACAAAAATGTAATAAAAAAACACTACCTTCAGTAGAGGAAAACAAGTAAGAATAGGTTATTATATAAGTACAATTCAAGGTTGCATAGATACATTTATTTTGCCATCTGTTATGTACTTAACTCTCTTTATAATGTACAACAAGTGTTAGCATGGTCCGATGTGACCGAGCGGCCTCACCGCACATAGGACAAACCCAAGAGGTTTATTATGTGTGAGTTATGTAAGACATGAGTTGTATTTTCTTATTAATGTTAAATAAATAAATAAAAAATAAAATAAAAGAGATTTTATATTTTATGGCATAAATTTAACTTTTGACTAAAGGTATGTCAGCTGTTTACACGTATATAAGAGCCGTGGTAGCCTGGTTGGTTGTACACTCGCCTCACGTTCATGAGGTCGTGGGTTCAAACCCCGCCCGTACCAATGAGTTTTTCGAAATTTAAGTACGATTTATTTGTAATACCACAAGCCTTTTCGGTGAAGGAAAACATCGTAAGGAAACCTGCATATGCCAAAGAAGAATTTCGAAGGCATATGTGAAGTCCACCAAATCGGCTTGGGTCAGGGGTTTGGCATAAAAGATCCTGAAGGGTCGAAGTGTCGCCAGGTCTTCCTGGCCCCTAAGAAGATAAGATAAGATACTCGTATATAATTAAGTTAACACAAAATAATACAAAGATATAGTAGGCTGATAGTTGACACTAAACTAACTACAAATACAAAAAACATACTAAATATAAAAAAAATATGTAGTATTAGAAGCAAAGGATAAATATAGGTAAGATGCGTGGTATGATGTGATCCAACTAATATTACGCGTGGACAACTTGACATCACAAATTATTATGTACTTCCCTTCGGAATGAGATGTTTGTTCTGGATAAAGACTATCCTATGTCCTATTCCAGGACATATTTTATCTAAGATTTATCCCGATCCGTCCAGTGGTCGAAGCGTGATTGAGTAACAAACATCCAAACTTTCACATCCCACTAATATTATAAATGCGAAAGTTTGGATATTTGAATATTCTTGGAATAGGACATAGGATAGTTTTTATCCCGAAAAACATCTCATTCCTGTGGGAAACCAAAGGTTCAAGATGTGTAAATATCGAAACCTACGCGGACGAAGTCACGGGCAAAAGCTAATGATTCATTAAGTTTGTCATTCGTCATCAAGATTCATGATACAAGTGTACCTTGTGTACATTCTCTCATTTATTTGATTATTCCCTGTTTTATCTAAAAGTAGTTTATAATGACAAAAGACATTATACAAGACGTGTGCCTTACCGCGTTACTATAGATAACAATGTTGTTTCAATAAAGAATGACAATTTACCAACTCAGCACGTCCCTACAAGATGAACTTGTGAACCGTACTATGATCATAAAACAAATTACGTTACAAGAGCATGAAAAAATAAAAAAAGACACCGCCGTAACTCATCAGACAACAAAGTGTGTGAGTGATCGTTGCCACTTTGAAGTGTTCAAGTGTATGGCATGGGCTGGCGCTAACAATGCCATAAACTGTGAGTAGTTTCAACCTTCATAAAAGTATCGGAATGGCTCGTAAATATGAAGTGGCACTTCTCGTGAACGGTCATAATTTGATAGTAATAATAGTATTAGGGCGTAAAAGTTATGAATATAAAATTTTGGCTAATGCTTTATGCTTTATGTCACATCAGTCTGCATATTATATTCTCTATGTTCCCTACTTTGATGTTTAGTTTTATAGCTCGACTCATACCATTTGTGAGTAAACTTAGTGGGAAGTACCACTTTTATACAAAACTGTCATACTAGTCACGTATGTGACATGTTTGAGATCCGTCCATAACTTTTTTTTTGGTTTCCTGAAATATCTCGATAACGAAAATTATTTATAGAATTTACATTATTTTTCCACCATTGCCGGCCAATGTTCATATCGTTGGTTACACGTGTTAACCTCCCAACTCCATTTTGGCTGCTATGCAATTATAGACCCTTACGTTTACAAAATAACGTTCCTAACATAATAACAGCAATTTTTTTTATTTACAAACTACTGGGTTTATTTGAAGGAGGTTAACACGTGTAGCCTACGTATATTTCGATTTACAGCTCAATTGGTGGGATAAACAGACATACAGATGGACAAAACGGTTTCACTATAAGGGTATCATCACATTTGAAGAATTAATAAAAATGGTAAAATTATAAAGTATGGCCATGATATATATTTTGCATATGTAACTTTCATCATTTTTCAATTTTCTCTGAACATGGGGTTACATGCATCATACATAATCAGACCTAGAATTTTTTCTAACACGATAAAAACTTCCTAAGTGCTAATATAAGGTAGATAATTTATCTGTCTTAACTTATAGGTAACTAAAAAAATACATATCGCTCATTTGCGACAAGACCTTGATATCCCACTAACACCATATTGAGTAGATATCACGTTCTTGTCTTAAATTAACTATATGTACAAATAGCCTTCGTATACAAATGCATTAAATCCGTAACAAATTGATCAAGTATTCAGTACTTTTACATATATTTTTTAATGAATTCGCTTCGGCTGATACATAGTTTACTTTCGAAATGTCAAAAACAAAAATTTTTACAACAAAAAGTTACAATAGAGAGGTTCTTCTCCTAAACTTTATTTCGTTTTAAAGTTATGTCAAACTGTAATAATCGCCACATTACCAGCACATTTCGTTTCTGAAAATCACTACTTCACAGAAGAGGATAAAATCGTTTTATGGACATTATATATTTATTTTATCTGACCGGGAGGGTAACATGGGTTTTTACAATAAAGAATAATAGGACATCTCATAACATTTGGTATAGTTAGGACATGGCGTAACAATAATAAAAGGAAAATCAACATTTTCAAGATACGAGAATGCGAAGGTAACATGATAAAATATTGAGAGCATTAGTACCAGAAAAATTTCTAGGTCTGATAATATGTCACCCAAGTAAGACTGTCTCATACACCACGTAGTTGCAACAACGTTTTATTACGATCTGATTATAATAGACAAATGAGACATCAACAAACAAACTTTGAAAACTTAAGTAATAAACAGCAAACACGCCATTCTGCTCTCTCGATAGAGTCGAGGAGTATTATAAAGGATTCTCTTGCAAATCGATAGTTCTCTCCCGCTTAGCGATATTGCATCTAAGCGGGTTATCACATGTGTGGGAACACAGAGATGTAGTCTATTGAAGTGGATTTCCAGGCACTGCGGCTATAGCAGACGCAACTAAATACTCGCAATACTTAAACGTCTAGAGCAGGTAGGATTTCCAACTAAAATTATATGATAGTTTTGAAGTTTGCCACTTTATCAAGTGTCTACATCTCTACAGTTCTGCATAAAATGTTGTACAGGTATTTTATGGCTCCTGTCCAGAAGAGTAATGCAGAATATACCAACAATTATTTCCGAGTTGTGTAATATTTCTAATTAAGTGATGGCCCTTTAGAAATTGTTGTCTCATTATTTGATGAAATTAGTATATTTATGCATTTGTATTATAGGAACATGATAAATTAGGAACAGGATATTTGGTCAAGAAGTATTCTTGATTTCAACATATTCCTTCTACCAACGGAACTATAAAAACAAAATCAAAAATGATGTCGTTGGCATTTTAACAAACTATATTTTGTTGTTTCTAACCAGACGCTTAATCTAGAACACTCTTACGTTTGGGACTCGTCATGCCTTATCAGAACGAAGCTCGTTTGCACAAAAGTAGAAAATCACATCTAGTCAGATTTATGTTTGTGAAGATTAGATTGTTTGTGGATATTGCCGAATTTCGTCTTCGGAGGATTTAGTGTTCCCTTGATGAGGGTTAGACTTTAGGTTTTAGATGAATTGTTTTAATCTTAACTAAGTATGCGTTTTAGTTTGAATGCTGAGAACAGTTTTACTTGTCTTTCATTTTTCAAGATACTTAGTTTTTTTTTTCAAAATGATCTAAGCTTATTTTGAAAAAGATATTAATTTCTTTAGTAAGGAAAATACGGGAAGCATTTCAACAATCACTCTTCAGGATCTTTTTGAAGTCTAGGCCAGCAATGGTTGTATGAAAATCTATTGTTATCCGCTGCGTTAAAATTTGTTATGGCCGCAGATTAATAAACCTAGTGACTAAAGAAACAAACGTCATTTAGCCAACTGTCCACTGGACTAATATTAATGTTATTTGCGAAACGTTTATGCAGTCGATTACAGAAAAATTGCGTACATCCAAATCCAATCATAGTTTTAGTATTGTCGCAGCAGACGAGTCTGGTCGCGATGATCCGAAGTCTAGCTTAACATTCCTGGGACAAACTAGAAATGTCATTACGTTTTATTTATTTGTTAAATATATCCTTATTTACTTTCGTATAAAATAAAGAAGTCAGTTTATACAAATAAGTACCTGAAAGACCGAGCTGAGCCCTCGTAAAACCCCTTAATGAGTTTCCTCAAAGTCAGGATCTAGCCAAATCACTTTCTTACACCCAAAGACGATTACGAAACATTACATTTCCCCATTTTACCAAAATCATCATGCCATTTGCGAAATAAAATTTTCAGAAGTACCAGATTTTTGCGCTATACAATAGGTAAGATTAAGTTATAGGTTTTATTTTGCTAAAAACTTTGCACAAGAAGATAAATTGTTTACATATACGCTAACATTCAGTCAACCGCAAACGAAACCTGAACCAGAATGGTTTCAGACTGGTCAGTTAGGACATAGAACAAATGAAATAGATTATTATGTGTTATTCCGAATTAAACAAAGGACTCTAAGCAACATCGCTGTCTGCCATTAACAATACAAATCCTGTAGGATTCTGGAAAAAAAGTCAATCCCTCCCTGATGACCTTCTTCTATATATCTATATTCTAATGGCTAAAGCTACAGTCTCAGTAACACCAACCGCCCTAGAAGATGTCTATGACATCTTCTTTGTCTGCTTCTAAAAAGTTAAAAATATAGAGCGATAATCTGCTTGATTTGCGATTCTCAAAACTACCGTCACTACAGCCATCTACTGCCCGTTATGTTCATCCAAATAACCAATATAACGAGGCCATTACGTGCATGAGACGCTTTGGACACGATTCAAACGACTACCAAGGCGATCGACAAAGTCATTGCAAACCGCAAACTGCGTGTATTTGTCGCAAGCGGAAAGTTGAATAAGCCATTTTATGACGGCCGATTTGGATTTGGTGGTAAGGTACGGTGCGATCAAGGAGTCTTCCCATCCTATCTAAATTTATACATTAATTTATTGACAATTTTATAAGATGATTGTCGTGTGGTTTCCGGTAGAGTAGAACAAAACCACTCCAACTCTTCCCGTGGATGTCGTACAAGACGACTAAGGGAATACATCATAAAACGTCAATCAGGCCTCCCCAACCCGTCCGGCCAGCGCGGGGAGTGTAGGTGTAGGCCAAATCCTCCGTCTGTCTCCGGCAGATGAGAGAGGTTTGTGCTCCTGCAGTGGAGACAAAATAACCTGATGATGATATAGGATGAAATAATAATATATCGCTCTATAAACATCTCGATTTGGAAATACATTTATAAATATGGTAATTTCTTGTAAATTTTAAAAAAATTTAAAACTTTTTGATAAAATATATAATTCCATCTATCAGGCTGCATCTTCTCGGAACTGTGTATGTAAATATATGCAGTTGCGTTGTCGTCCGGTTTCTGAGGCCAACGTTAATAGGTTAAGCCTTAAATTGGTTCAGTCTAACTAGGAACTATTTACCTACTGCAGGGAATTAGAAGCTACTAGTTGAATAGGTTTATTAATAGCTGGATTCCCGAGTGGATATAAATTACTATTGCTGGTAACAAATATAGGATTGTTGGTTAAATAGTATGAAGCGCTGAACGTTATTTATACGATCCAAGAATTAGTGCAACTGATCGTGCGTGGACAGTACGTCAATAGACGTCATACTGTCGGCTTCTACTGCGATAGTACGTCTATGGACGTCGTTTTTCGTATTGTTTTATCGCCTAGTGCCGCATTATAAACTCACGTCACGTGGGCTGTGTTGGTCGTCGGCTCAAATCATTCCGTGTAAATTTTACTTTAATTTTCTAATATATTGATGTGTGTTAGGTGTTATCTTCGTGATGGTAAGTGAGGTGATGACAAAGCCAAAGATTACTTGCAAATAAAAACTCTTTAAAATATACTTAGATTTATAATATACTTATAGGTCATTTATTTATGCATAAAAATGATCGTCATCGATTAAATATAAATGTGAATAAATAATGATAACAAAATAAATGTGCCAGATGCCACTTTAAATATCACGACATTCTACAAACGTTGATTATTCACAACTTCGGTTCAATATTTAGATTTAAATAAATAGTAGTTTAAACTGAGATATAAGTGATATTTTTTTGTAATGAACCTTCATTACAAAAAAAATCTTAAGCTAACCAATTTTCTGAGCAGTTTTCTAAAAAAATCGAAGGATCTTCATTTCCTGTTGTAGGATTTGGGAGGTTACTATTAAAAACTTTTCTCATCACAAGATTTTATAGCTCTTTAGAAACACACTCTATAACAGTTACTATAACGGAGCTCACAGTTTATTGGAATTACCCAGACGGTATTATTTGTTACTGCTGGAACACTTTTTAACCTTTTATACCAGGTTCCAAATAAATGTAAAGTAAGTAGGAAGATATTATTGCAAGTGTCGTTGAAGCTTAGTTGGACATAATGTGTTATAGGACATAATGCGTAGGTATTAAATTGTGACAATCCGAGTACTTGACTATAGTGATTTTGAAATTATTCGTCGAGATCACCATTTCCTGGGCACGCATGGTGAAATTTAGTCCTTAATCAATTTAAATTTGAACAGCCATTATATTCTTATTATTTATTAGTAACAGTCATAATTATACTATAATTCTAATGCATAAAGTAATTTTGCTTAGTTTTTCACGTTTCGAAAACACGTTATTTTTACTAACTTCTTTCATAATCTTATTTCTGATAGCCTTTCTACTACCCTCTGTTTGTGTGTACCTAATTTCTAAAATGAAATTATCTAATACACATTTTGATAATAATAACGTATCATGGAAATAACGTATCATTATGGTTTTAGAATTTTTGTAATAGCTTGAATATGTCACAGGACAATGGTAGATTTTAACTAAAATCCAGCAGATATAATTTGAAGTAAATACTTATGCCATTACTCTAAATCTTTGCTGAATTCCAGATGATTCTGGTAATAAATAAAAAATAATGTCATACATTCATATAGAAAAAACACTTGTCTAATCTCAAAATAGAATTTTCTCTTGTACTACCGGAATTTGACAAGTACAGAACAGTTCACAGATATAACATCCAGCATGTACAATATGTACAAAGTGGGTATCGAACTCCCGACCTCTGGTGCTCGTTTCTAACTAGTAAGCCGCTAAGCCAAAAGCGGGTTCGAAATAGCACGCATAGTATTTAACCTAGGATTTAATCCTAGGATTTTTGCTAAAAGCGGCTTTTCCTATTATCCGGCGACATTCACAAAGCTGAATATAATGGCTTAAATGTAGAATGTTTGTATGCAATATTAGTACAACAGATTGTGCGATGAAATTCTCTAATTTAATTGCGCGTTAGGTCAACGGATGAACTCGTTTGTTAATCGGCTGATCGTACATACATTCTGTGATTTTGTTTAGGATCATTCTAATGTGCAGTGGAGACCAATGAAGATGTCGACTGGGTCTCATTTTTATTAAGGGCGATCTTGTTAGTTCCTGAACATTTATTAACGGTGCTCGAAAATAATGTAATTTATATACTTGCGACAAAAACGTTGACAGAAGATTAATATGGAATTTCATTTATACGGGATTTTTTTAGATGTTTTAATGAATGAATTTTTTTTTTAAAATTTCATAATATCTGCATTTTATTTTACTCGTAAGCGGGAGGCGGAAGAAGAATTATAGGATATTAATAAGCGGTGTGAAATGTCCATAGTTAGTACTAGCTGTGCCCGCGGCTCCGCTCGCGTCGACTACAGAATCCGCTCCCATTCCCACTCCCGCTTCCACTCTCCTATATAGTTCTAGAAATTTACTTTATTAATATCTCATGTTCTAATGAATGAAACATGCACCAGATTTTAAGTTAGACCTCCAGCAAGACAACTGTGAAAACTGTATCAAATTTCATTCAGTAGTTTTTGCGTGATGAGGTAACAAACATACATACATACAGACAAAAATTCTAAAAACAATTATTTTGGGTTCTATTGGCCCTATAAAGACCCCTCATACACATTTTTCTACAATATCTCCCATGTACAGACACACACCAGTTACAGTTTTATTATATGTATAGATACTGTAAATTAGTGAACCTCATTAGTTACAAACAAATGAAGAATAAATGTTTAAACATGAATAATCAGATTTATTTTAATAAATCTCGGAAAGATCCTGGCATATTAATATTCCAGGATCTTACATAAATGGCACTACCTAATTCCGATATCGGATTATTCATGGTTTTTTTTGTGGAGTATGAATTATAATACCTACGAGTTAACATAACTATCTGTTAATTATGTGACAATTTAATTGATTAATTTTTATTCTACCTTTCGAGTTGTCGTTTTTTACAATAAAGAAGGGTATATTTTTTACTAAATTCTTTTCAAAATTACATTTCTTTTCTTTCTTATTATCTTTATAAATTAATTTATTTCTTTAAAAATAAGCTCAGCCTTTGTACAATTTTCTTTTCCTTGTCTAGTTCCTTTGTATTTTAGTGTGTTATATTATAGGTACATTATTAAATAATAATAATAACGTATTTAAATAGTCACGTTAGTAATCTACAAAAATAGAATAAGGTGATAATAATTTTTTCTTTCTTATTTCGTTAACCATTTCTGAATAAAGGAAAGAAAGAGACAATATTTACTTTCTTCTGTAATAAAAAGTAGTTTACGAGATTACAAAAAACGAGGGCTAGCATTATGTTGTTACGCCGTGCCCTTTCAGACCTTTTGTTATATTATGATATTATCGTGTAATAAAGTCACACCCTTATTCATAGGTTGGGCTTGAGTGCCTCTTTTTCAATATTTATTAGACGTGGCCTTAGAGGTTTTTAATATCGGATGTATAACTTCAACTCGGCAATATTTTAGTCGGCATTCAGATTTTGCTTTTCAACGTTTCTTTACTTTCCTTCGACTTTTTATTAAAATGACGAAGATGGAAAAAAAATCTGGCAACAGATTCATATTTCATGACTGCTAAGTCTTTTATTATGGTGAAATTGAGGTGCTTAAATTCAAGGTTGTAATAAATAGAAATAATTAAAATAAATAATTCGTTGGCTTATTGCAAGGTTACATCTGTACTAGGTGCACTAACACCGACATACCCTAACTATGGACCTATTTTACAGCTCAAGGCTGCATATTTCGAAACCGTGCTAGTTGGGAAGTTACTTATTGACTTAATTTATAACCGTATTATATCAAAAGTCTCGTAAAGCAAGACACTAGTACAGTTTTTAAGATAGGCTATTCTTATACCAAAGAGCCACCTGATGTATCAATGTGTACTCAGAGCTCGAGACCTGTTTCACATGTAAATTTACTTGCAACTGCAATTTGAATACTTGAAGCCGTAGAGGTGTCTGAGGCCGTGTGAAATGTCAGATTGCACATTTCCCTGTAAACTGCTGGAGGTTAAATAGAAGAGTCAACTGTGATAATAATAGAGTGGATTGCCTTTGTCTCCTGCAGTAAGAGACTCTACTCTTATAAATAATAAAAAATATTATTTCCCTTATATCCCATGAGTAGCTGGCATTTCTTCTTCACGTCACCTTGCTAATTTTAACACGAATATTGTTCTCTCGTTGTTCCTTTTCTTTGCTATTGAGTTTCCTAGTTTATTATTAAAATCATATAAGTAAAATCCATAAGATGAAAACTCTTCAAAATACAAATTCTTTCTAAAATGCAAGTTGTTTCATTATTATTGTTTTACGGTAGCTAAAATATTTTTAAGACAAACTACGTATATCACTAAAAAGTTACTTTAGGTTCAAATTAATTTTTTTAGTGATTACATACTTTGTCTCATAAAAATACGTTATGCCACTATTTAAAAAAAAACCTAATATTTAGATGGCTTACCATAAATGGAACCCTGGAAAATTCCAACGAAGTCACAGACAAAGCCTTGTACGAGTATATCATAAAAATCTGTGGGATATGGGTATCAATCCACAATACATTGTGTTATATTATCTACTTTAGGGAGTGTGGGTTTTAAATGAAATAGTTGTGTGCTGGATGAAGTATCAGTGTACACTGAATTTATTTCTCACTTTCTCTCATATTTATACCATTTTCTATTTGCTAAAATACTAGCCGCTGAGGGTATTCTAAATTAATATTATATAACTAGCTGTGTCGTGTGGACTGCAGAATTATTGTTTTCCCCTCCCCTTCCTCCTCCCATTTCTCATATACTTCCATATCCCCCTTCCTCTTTCCTTCTTATCCATGCTCCAAGTGTAGTCCTAACTCATCACAATCGAAAATCCCGCCTATTATAATGTGAGTTTCCGAAAACTAAAATTTCCCGTAACTTTTCATTGAGTAAGCCGATTACGGTGTAATAAAGACTTAATGTTATTCCGAATTAAGCCCTATGTTTTATGAAAGATCCATCAGAATTCGTTTAGTAGTTTTTACGCGATGCGTGCTCAAATTAGCATATAAACAGACAAAAATACCAAATATAATCTTAATGTATTCTATTAATTATCCTTCATGTCCCATTTTTCCCCTCATATATTCAATATACATACAAGTGAAATTCACATTTTTATTTATTAGATGTATTGTGGGTTGATATGGATATTGCACATAATATAAGATTTTTACCTAAAGCCACGCCAACAAAGACATTTTAAAATCTATAAAAAATGTTAAAATTCCCAGTGAACCCGTCTCTATGGGACGCGGAACGTGAGCTATCTTTAATTCAAAAGATCCACTTTGAACGGCAGTTCTTTCTCCTCGAACTAAGTTAAGTGATCCAAGAAAGGATCTACTTTTAAAAGTGTTTCAGATGCTATGCAGTTAACTATAGTTTATAGTGTTTTATTGGCTGCTTCTTTTGTTTGAGGCGTCAGATCTTTGCTTTTAAATTATGGGATACTTTTGGTAATAAGAGTATAACATGTTGTAACATCAGTTGTCTTTTCTTCTATCGATAATTGGATTAAGCTAATTTATATAGACTTTTTCTTCTTTTTCTAACATACGTACATTACGTCACAGAATGTCATTTGTAATTTTTGCCTTTTAAACGTACTCGTATTTCTTGACATATCAGTACAGAACAGTGTAGAATATTAAGTGAAAATGTGACATCTTGTTCTGGTTTTAGATTTGATGATCCTATTTTGTAACATCCCGAAACTGGGCGAACTCCGGGAAATTACCGAGTCATGCGGGGCTCTGATGAGGTGGACTATTAGGTATATTTCTAGATAATCGTGGTACCTCAACACGGTGACAGCGATGTTATTCGCAAAACATCACAAATTGAAAGTGAATTTTGGTACAATAAAGCGTTTACATACATACAATACACGCCAAGGAGTATCACGGAGCGAAAATCGGGCGAAGGAAAGTAGCTTTGCGACATTGGATTTCGCAAAGTGGCGATACATCGTTTCTGCCTATATACACCTCTGGGACCAAGGCGTGAGCGTTATGTATGTATGTATTTTGTGATTTTCTGGTTATTCGATTTACTACTTGACTAATGATCCGGATCTTTCTTTCTAAAATTTGGCAAATATTCAAAATAAATTATTCTTATTATAGGTAAAATAGGCGAGCAGCAATTTGCTGGTATATCTGAACAGATGTATTTTGGTCACAATTTAAATTTTAGTACAAATTTAAATGACCGAATTTTACTTTACAATTTTCTGTACAGGGTGTTTACTGTTTATACAGCAAATGGACCGACTCAACGGGCTCTTTTGCAAGACAAGAATAAATTAGTAAGTTTAACAGTCGGGCGTGGTGGCGACATCTGGTGAATAGAAACGGTAAGAAAAGTTGTTTTATTCCTGCAAGATTTTGTCCATAGTTGCGACCGCTTAAAATAATATCTTCGAAAGCCATTGTTTGTTCCAGTTATCTTATTTTTTAATATTGATCTCCCATTAAAGATTAAAAGCAAAGACTGCACTCAATACCTACTTCTCGAACTAAACGCGGTTATACAGACAAACTAGTGACTACTCGTATATTTATAAAAATAGGTGATTTCTATTATTTTTCTTTTTTTTAATACCTGTAGAATTTTTAGCCAATAAAGGCAAATGAGTGTACAACGGGCCAATGCCTTAAAAATATATAAAATAAACATAAAAATAAATAAAGTATTAGGCATATATTAGTAGTTTGGTTTGTGTATATCTCTTACTATCGTAGCCTTTGGTTTAAGTAAATTACATTTTGTTTAATTTTTCTAATTAATACTTTATTTATTTTTAGTTTTTCAATAACTGATTTCGATATGAATGTCCGTATTTGTGATTAGTAAAAAAGAATTAATTACCAGTTGACTAAGTCATTATCAATTTGTACAATACATTGTCAGAAATATTATTGCATTTCTGATAAAAGTTGCTATATGATAAAGTTGATAAAAAGGAAAACACTTACCTACCGACCTATATTTTATAGATTGACTATAAGTTACACGAAATATTATGGACGAAAGGTCACTATAAGAGTAGCACCTGTTTCTGCTTACTGTTGCCGGTTTTTATGGCTGTTGGCACAGACAGTTCGGTGACAATAATGTCTTTTCCAACAACAGACACTACTGAAATGATATAAAACAATCATTATCATGCTATTTCTCGCTTGGCATACCATGACACATAAATTGTTCAGAAGAAGTTGAATGAAAAATGTGTGTCAACTAAACACTTTTCAACACTCAGTCGTTTTGAAACACAATTTGGCGACTGGCAAAGTCATATTTCTTCCCGGAGCATCGATTTTTATGTTACTGACACACAGTTACTACATTTGAAATATCACATCTTTTACATGTTTTCAAACTTGTCTGTTATTGAGTTCAGGTAAGTCAAACATTATAAGGTAACTGTACCTATTCTGTGGTTAATTTCTCCAGGAAATTTGGTTTTTCGGTGTATTATAGATTATAATGTTTGATTAACTACATTGTAACCACATTGATTAGTCACGACTTTAACTCGTTAAGTCATTAATTTTTAAATGTTTTTCACGACTTTAGTCAAGTTTGACTACATATACACAGTCGCCCTCTCTTATAATAATTCTACTGGAGTTATAAAATCATTGTTTAGAGTAACTTTATACAAGAATATCACGTGTGCCTTTTTGACTCAAATTGTTTAAGTTTAAAAATTGTTTCAGCAAACAATTCATAAATTACAGCTTTCAAAATTATAAATTATATTAAGTTAAAAGTTATCTAAGAAGACGTGGGAGTCTTTAAGTAAGTATCAACTATAACGTTTTAAATGAGTTTGTATCACAACAACTGTTTTCAAAACGACTTACATTGCACTAAGTACTAAATCATTTTTATTAATATAATCTCAACGAACAATTCACTAAAGTATTCAGAGAGATTGGGTTAGATAATATTTGACTTTAACTTTTTAAATTAGTTCTTTTGTACTCCATACTACTGTTTCCAACTACGCTTTGTTAGTGAAATTGTTATTTTAAACTAAGTTTCAGATTCTCAACAATAATTATACAGCTTAAAGCGGTCTGGATGTTATATTTGTGCATTGTCCTATCCTTGTCTAATTCCCATAGCACAGGAGAACACCCTAGTTTGGGATTAGACAAGTGTATGTATATTATTTAATATTTATATTTATTTATAATTCGTAAGAGAAGACATAGTAGTAACTACTCAACATTAGGAATTGTACAAAATTCCTTTTACTTAAGAAATATCTAAAATCTCCCTAAGGAAAGTTCCAAAGTTCTGAATGTATAGAAATACACTCACATTAATAATGTCTTTGTCTGTTTAATTTCTCATTTTATAGGTCATTTATAAGAATACTTTGCCATTTCAAAGGCGTCCCATGCCCAGTGGTCCCCCACTGCTCTCAAATGAGCTCACCTCTAGTATCGAGAGCTCATTCGCATTGCCGGTTTTTCACAGCAGATTAGAAATCTAGTTACAAAACATCAATGCCTGAAATATTAATTTTAAGTCTTAATGTAAGACAAAGTAGTTACTGCTGTATCTTACTTTTCGAATTAAAATTTCACGGTTACAATTAGTAATGTAAGAAACATTACGAATTGTAACCATGTAATTTTAATTCGTAAAGTAAGACTCAGTATTTACTACTAATGATTGTGTCTGGCATTACGAATTACTGAGTGACGTTTGAAATATTAATTTTAATTCGTAACTAAGACACATAGTAGTTATTTCTGTTTCATACATTACGAATTGTTAGCTTGACATTTTAATTCGTGAAGTTACTACTAATTACTGTGTCTTACGTTACGAATTGTATGCTTGAAATAATAATTTTAATTCGTAATGTAAGTCACAGTACTTACTACTGTGTTTAACGTTACGAATTATGCTTGACTACTCAAGGCAAGGATGAGTCAAGTATAGTCGGATGCACTGAATCATCTTCACCAACCAGCCAGACTACGTGTGCTATCTTTAATTCAGAAGCTCAGGGGTAAAGCCACTTGTTCTGAGTGGCTCGAGTGATAACAGAGCAGCGACACGGGATTTGCTGAAAAATGGGAAAGCGAAAAATCCTCGTAAAAGTAGATTAAGTTTAAGTTACATTTCTCCCCAGTGAGGATTGGCTGGAAATTTCTCTTACAGTGACAGTACATATACTTAAAAAAGTATACACCCCGGTCTATTCTATTTGGATTATCATTTTATGCGTACATTTGCATTTACTCGTTTATGAAAACAAATATTCAGTATTTTAAAGAGTATAGGTCTTTTGAATTGAATTGATTCGAATCAATATACTTATATTTGCCTTTATGCCTTTAAATATCTAATGCTGCAAAATATAACTCATGTCTGTGCGAATAATAAAAGTATGTTTTCCATTACGTAAACTATCTAAAAGTTATGCCATTCATAATTGTTAAGACTGTTGTTGTTGTTAAATTATTTTATCGCTAAAGCCTATCAATTAAACCGCGCTAATGGATACATTTTTGTCTACCAATCCGGCTGTATATTTCAATATTTTGCACACGAGACGAATTCTGAAGTGGTGCTTCTAGAATCACAATCTTGCTTGAATGAAAAATCCTCTTTCATTTCATTTATGAAAAAATATTTTTTTTGATGCAGTTTCATAATATCACCACCATAAGCCCTCATAAACCATAGACATTGATAGGCATTACTTATGTCTATCAGTGTATATGGTTGGACATAGGCCTTTATTCCTTCGTACAAAGGTAATGCCACAATGGCTACGCCTGGCAGTAATAGGCTTAGCACTGTTGCCCGTTAACCATTACCCCTTACAGGTACACTGCTGGACATAGGCTTTCCTCAATGAATCTCACCACACCCGGTTCTCAGCCTTACCTTGCCGCTGCCAGATAATGACCCTGAATTAGCATCATCCAGTGCCCGTCTTGCCGTTTACTCTTCCATCATATCATACTTATTACCAAGTCATAACTGAATGCCTTCCATGAATTTGTAAATAGAGAGTGCGACCGATGATTTAAGGCAAACCACTCTGTATAATTTTTAACCCAAACGTAGTAATAATGCTAATAAAATGAATGACTGACGGAGTTTAACCCTCCGGCGGGTTAGCTCACCTCATTTACAATTATATTGTGTACAGGGCCCGTCTGTGAAACGAATGAATGAGTCACAAACGGCACGCACAGTGAGTCAGAGGTTGAAGGGTTAAAGTTTGAATTTTATTGCATTTCGTGTAACACCCGCTCTACCCAGATAATTTGGTATTTGGCCTGAATCTGAGTGCAAATATTTAAAAATATAACAGTACTAAAATTGTGTCTATCCCTGTCAAACAATTTTAGGAAGATAAAGACAACATGCCTATATCCAACAGTGGACTCTTTCAGGCTGATAATGATGATGATGAAAGACAACTTTTCCCGTGGTTATCGTCAAAGCTACTAAGGTATTTCATCAGGGACCGGCAGAAGCATCCTCCTGTGTATGATAAGATCATTACTGCCATGACAAATCCGCCTGCCAGGCGAGATGCGGTGATTATCCCCCAATAAACAGCCTACAAAAATGGCATTATTTTGGGGAGCCTTATACTCAGCAGTGGAGGTACTCGTATTTCGACTGATGATATATAAGAACAAAACTAATTTAAATGCTATCAAACTTTAAAAGTGTGTCTCCAGAATTGGGCCCATTGTGTAATTAATATATTCCAGATTCCAGAAATAAAGTGAGATTTAAATTTTAAGATCGTGCCATCTAACTAGTAGTAATTAGTAATCAAAGGGATACTAGATTTTGAAATTCTAAAAAGGAAAGAAGTGTATGTAGAGGGGGATAGAAAATGCTTGATCTTACTTACATTTAAGATGCAATGTTTTTTTAGAAAGACTAATGATCGACACTATCGATTGGTTCCATTAAAGTACAGGCAGTTTTTTTTCGCAATTATGTCTATTCGATTCCCGGCAGCGACTTTTTAAATATTTTTGAGCGCAGTGTCACTAATACTTAAAAAAATAACTACAAGTTTCTTTTGACAAAAAAAATTCTATAATATTTATAGTATTTTTCATTCACGACCCGTTCGTTATTTTCAGCCTGCATATATTAGCTATATAATGAGTAATGTGGGTCAAATATAGCCCAACAACTTTCTACAATTAAATACAAAATAATACCACAACAAATAAATAACAATTTACAACTTTACCATGAGATAGAAATGAATTTGGTTTGCGTAGTGGCACCGATTGCAAGTGACACAACAGACCATAAAACAATAAACAATATCCAAAATTCAATTTCGCTTAGATATTAACGTCTACAAGTAGTGCCGTTTAGTCTTGACTGCTTCATAGGATAAACTCTAATTCGAAGAAAATATGCCTCTTTTGGTTTAAGTGCAAAGAGTTTGTGCAGTTTTGATGGCATTGTTTATGCGGATATTTGCCTCGAATACAAGAGGTCAAGGGTTTATTTCATTCTAAATCACATGATTTTGTGCTGTTTCACAAGTTGTTTCTTGTTTGGGTATTATATTTGTAAGATGAGATGTCCTTGTGACAGATCAGGTATGTGTTGTTTCAATGATAGGACATTATGAAGTAAACAGTATGTTTTTGTGAGTTCGAAGGCCAAAAGAGATATATATTTGTACAATCTATAAGTTCAATGATAATAAATATTTATTTAACGTAAATTAAAATAAAAAGATTGATTCGTACTTTTAGCGCACATGTTCTTTTTCTTTTTGTAATTTCTTAAAGTATAAATTAATTACGTACTGTGGGCCACAATTCGGGTTTGCAATGTAGACACTAACCGCTACGCAAGGCGCCGATG
This sequence comes from Esperia sulphurella, assembly GCA_947086405.1. Lineage (NCBI taxonomy): Eukaryota > Metazoa > Arthropoda > Insecta > Lepidoptera > Oecophoridae > Esperia > Esperia sulphurella. The sequence goes on from OX352264.1 coordinate 13,025,521, forward strand.
TCAGTTTAGAGTCAGGATTCATGACAGAACTGGCGCTGACAATTAATAATCATCTATAGAAGTTATAGAATCAGGTTCAAAAGCGTGAACGCGTGCATACGGTGGATATATTGTACGTTGGATACATCGTATTATTTTACGCCTACATACAATTTTGATGTTTATTTAACCAACTTAACGACGATTATAAATTGACAGCGTAAAATCTGCCGCGCTGTTCTCCGCACAGCGCTGTAGCTTAACGTGTGGCCGATTGTATAAAACATTTTTTACATTTGTCCCAGTTATAATACCAAGAATACCAGTTCGTTTACAACCAGTAGTTTGTAAAGAATTTTTCCTTCAGCTAGAATAGCGGTAATCTAACTTGGTATCCTAAGTAGGACAAAGTGAGTTCCACGCTATTCGTTCCTTATTTGGACCAAGCCACTAAAGTTAGTGGCCGGACACCAGCTGGTCATCTCAAAGTTTCGGTAAATAAATACCTACTGACGAGTTAAGGACCATTGCTAATGTTTGAAGTGTACAATCTGGTTAGTTTGCTTGTTCTTTTAACTATGAGTAGCTAAGAAGCTGGAAGATTAAGTAACTGTGAGTATCTCTGCATGAGACGGTTATACTTTATTAGTAGAAAATTACTAAAAATATATATATTTTAAGCTTTATTACAGGCGAAATTAATGCCGAATGAAACCTTTAGGTTATGCTGATAGATTGTAGTTAGTAGGTGCAGATTTTGAGCTTTTGTACAATTTGAACACATAACATAGATATTACACATGTAAGATATGGAGCAAGTATGAAATTCTACATACACACAGCAGTAAATGTAATATGTATTTAAATACAAAATTAATAAGTATTTAAGTAATCATTATTGTTTCGTTAAAATGACATTTGCTTCCTTGTGTATAGGTATTTATTTATTATTCAGGGGCAGATGTTGTATGTATTTAGTCCGAAAAAAAATAGCTCACAACTTTTATATTTAAAAGATTAAAAGTCAGTTTTTTGCTGTGACACCCAGATTATTTTTTAAATTGTAGTTTGTAAACCTCTTTTGTATGTTTGTGTCTCATGTATGTATTTGTCGTAGCTATGAATAGGTATGACTTATTCTATTCCAGTAAAGTGCAAGTCGGGTTCTGTATTTTTTTATATTTTCCTAATATATCTCAGAAAATAAATTGTTTCCTGTACTTACATCATTACAGTTTTTCATCATTCAAAATTTCAGCTCAATCGGTCCAGTAGTATCAGAGTTATTTGCTGGACATAAGCAGAATAGGCTTCGCTATTCATATAGCGAAGCCTATTCTGCTACTGTAATACTCTCATGAGTATCCGTTTTAACAGATCACGAAAGAATGTACAGTACAGATTGACCAGAAACATTTAATTTTACATAAAAAAAAAAATTTTATTTAACAATATTATAAAAGGTAATTTACATTACAGTTCACAGAAAGGGAAGCCCATTTTTATGTGAACAGAGCGCTCACGTGCTACCATACATTAGTCTACACCCATCGACAAGAAATGCTTGTGCAGTTCTTGTTTAAGTAATTTACCTGTATTTTAAATCGGATGGCAGAGAATTTCAAATTTTAGCTATAATATACTTGCTGTTACGCTCACCATAATAGTGACTAAACTTAATATTACTTATATAAACATATACAACATATACACTTACGCACTCACCTTCTGGCACTTATCACTCGAGGTGCGTCCCCTGTGAACTTCGTACTCTTGTCTTATAAATTAGAAAATATCATCAGACTCAGCATGGATGTAACTTTTTTAGACGTCGATATAAAATACAACTGGTATAAATACTGCCCTTAAAACAGTAGGTACCGAACTTAACAATGAATTTGGCAACTGTCAACCTCCAGGACGTTTCGGCCCATAAATATTTCTATTTGCGGCCCGCAAGGTGGGGTTTCGGTGCGTCCTGTGATGAGGGTCTGGGAACTGGGACAAGCACCCTGAAAAGTCACTGTTACGACTGGAGGCTGTAAAGCAGAATTTAATTCAGTCATTGGCCAAGGTTATATAAGTGGCCAGTGGCATATACTCGTATATTTCTTTATTCCACATTTTAAAAACTAAATACAATTATGGTTTTTTTTTATGTAAAAGGTTAGCTTATCTCTAACAGAGTGTGATGTGATGGTTGCCTGGAAGAAATGGGGCCAATGTACACTAGATTCCTTCTGTTTTTTATATGTACATATTAGTGCACAATATATGTTTTATTTGATTTGATTTACACATTCCTATAAGATTAATACTTTCCGAAATATATAATCAAGTTAATTTGCAATTCGTTTTCCCTATGAATCACTTATAACAAAACTTGTTAATATCGATTCAGTAGTTTTAGAGTTAACTGACGGCAGCCAGTCAGACAAATGCCTTCGCTGTTAAGATACCTAGTTTTGATGGTACCTTCAAAAGAGTAGACACAGATTATTATTTATCCCGTTAAAATATTTACTAGATTTACACGAAAAAATCGATTAATCGTAAGCAACGTCACGGGAATAAGCTTGTGGTAAATAAAATAAATGCAGTGGAGTACAGTCGCCAGCAAAACTCAATTACATTCACCCGAGTCCGATACGCGGGCGACCAGCTAGCTCTATGAATTGCCAGCCATATTGTAGACCTGTCAGTTGCAACGAAAACCCGATTTAAAAATAAAATTAATAGCACTTTGTACCTATATTTTATCAATTTGTATAGTTACATTATAATGTTACTCGTTACTCTGTCGTTGCAACCTAAAACCTGTTTTTACACAATAAAATATTATATGTAAATCATTGCAAGTACAAATTCAAAGTGCTGCCACAGTCCCGAGTCCGTCTTTTTCAGTTACGTTAAGGAATAATGTATCTTATTTCAAATACAGTAAAGGCTTGCTTACGTATTTCGACCGCTTTAGGTTAGTGTGTTCTATCAGTGCAGTATGCATTTAAAAACTTCTTAAAATATATCTTATATCATTGCATTATGAACTAAATTAGCTCGTACAATGTTGCATAGGGATGGAACGTTGCAGTTTATCAGACTATCGATTGACGTTATGCACTACTAGCTATTTATTTATTATTATCTCTATATAGATTAACAGGTTACTTGAATTGCATTATTTGTTACCTTAGCATACACAAACTATAATTATGTAATATTTTTTAATAATAGAATTATATACTTGCTGCTTTATTTTAATTAATAGGTTCTCTTTCGATCTCAAATGAGTTCGTTCATTGTCTTATTGTTTATTTTAGTAACAGACGGAATAAACAGATGGTAATTTAATAAATACTCGAGAAGGATAAAAATGGAATAGTAGTCATCCCAAATTTTGATCAAGCTACGTATTTTTTGAGGTCTGATTATATTATTGAAACTTACAATACAATACACTTTATTGCACAAACAAATACAGTTATAAGTTTTAAGAGTAAAAAATATTACTTACGTGAGATTGCAATATTTTAATTATTAAATTTTTACGAATTACATATTGAATTGGATTTAGCCCGACATGTTTCGACTCCGGGGCATAAGCCGATAGAAACTCAAACAATTCACGTCAGTAATTCGGAAAAATATAATAATTAAAATTCTATAAAATAAATAAATACACAAAACCACATAATTAAAGTAGGTTAGCTGTGTGGTTCCCTGCTTTGAATACGGAATATTACAGCATTCTTCTATGTATAATCCCTCATCAGAAAGCCCACCAAAAGTGTCATTCTATTGGGGAGGCTTATGTTCAGCAGTGGACGTATTTCAGCTGATGATGATAAATTATTTAAGATGAAAAAATATTTTAATATTAATATTAAAATATTATTTAGATGATAAAATATTTAAAGGTTGTCTGGAAGAAATCGCTTAAAGCGATAAGACCGCCTAAATTGTATTATTTGTAACTTCTATAACGTGTAACTGTATTTGTTTGTGCAATATTGTCGGCCCCGTAGCCTAGTCGGTAGTACAGCTGCCTACGAAGCTCGGGGTCGCAGGTTCGAATCCCGCCCGGGGCAAACATTCGTGTGATGAGCACTTGTGTTTGCCTTGTGACTGGATGTTATTTATATATTATATTATGTATTTATGTATGTATATCAGCTGTCTGATACCCATATTACAGGCTCTGCCTAGTTTGGGATCGGGTGGCCGTGTGTGAAATGTCCCCATATATTTATATTTATATTTTCTATCTAAACTTCATATCTTACTATATTGAGTTGACGTTGATAATAAAGTGTATTGTATTGTATTGTATTTAAGTAGGTAGTCTAATTTCAAGGTAAAAATCAGAATATCATACCTAAGGACGAAAATATAGCACCTGCACCAATACTTGTGCAAATCTCACAGTTTTATGTTCTTAACTGTGAGTCAAATCACGTGAGCGACTATGTACAGTCACGTACCGCCATTAATTGCCACTCCGGCATCAAGTAAACGACGTGACACGTGACAATATGTGGTAACACCTGACAATTACGGTTTGATTGACATATCGGGCCACAGTTCCAGTTGGACTTTTATTATCTCCTTTCAGTCTACTGCGGCACATTTTTCGTGCGCGCAATACACTGAAAGGAACCATGAAAATTCATCATTGACCTGTATAGTGAATCAATGGACGTAAAACTCTTCCAAGGCCAAAGAATTTTCAATTCTCTGAATCCAGTCACTGTCAGATGTAATGATAAGGAAACTAATTTTTATGCGATTTTTATCATTGCCTACTAAAGATGTTTGTCCATAACTTAGATAAATATATATCTGTAAGATACAACAGCTTAACCTAAAATGATGTTCTGTTTTTAGAGTTCCGTTAAAATAGTGAACCTTTTTTGTCTGTTAGCCAAATACGGAGTACATCCAAACCTAGAAAATGCTACCCATATCGCTGAAAGTGTCACTTGTTATGGCCGCCATCTTGGATTCCAATAGCAATTAGTTTATATCGTATTCCGCACTGCTCTAACTAGAAATACATACATAATGCTCAAGCAATGGTCCCAGAGGTGTAGGCAGAGACGATGTATCGCCACTTTGCGCAAAATAATGTCGCAAAGCTTTCTTCCTAACTAGAAATCGACACCTATATTTAAAAAAAAACTAATGTAAAAATTATTAAAACAAAACAAAGTATGTTCGACATAAACTTCGATTCCTTTTTTGACCTATTGTGAAATGATGAAAACTTTAAGAGTAGATTACTAAACTACCATCATCATATAGATACAGTAAGATACAGAAATCTTGATTCCTCTGCCAATGCATTATTTTGGGTATCAAGGTTTTCGGCAGCTCACTGTAGGTACATCTTGATTGAGATTTAATGATTCCAGCATATGTAGGTGGTTATAACTTGTTATGAATAATTTTAGACTTAGTCGAGTAAGTTACAGTTGCCCAAGTTACGTTTGGTGTACCTAATAGTTAAATTGAGTTGTTAAAGTTGCTTAGTGCTTATTTACATATCTTAAAACGTACGTGGCCACGAAACCAATTGTTGCTGAATAATATATTAATTGCAAACGTAATAATTACATGTTATAAAGTTGTTTATAATATCTATAAACAACTTTATAACATATGTATGTATGTATGTATATACATACATACATACATACATACATACATACATACATACATACATACATACATACATACATACATACATACATACATACATACATACATACATACATACATACATACATACATACATACATACAGACATACATTAGAAAGTATAAAAGGGTAGGTAATTTTTTATCGGAATCTTTGCCTTACTTGGTAGCTGCTCTTTAAAGATTTTTTAAAGAATCTATGTGTAATATTTAGCGATACCAATAAACTCGATCAATATTAAATTTATAGCGATATAGACAGAAGATAGGAAGCAGGACAGACCAACGAGACAAATTAAAAAAAGGTCTCTCTTTACGTCGGAAGTTAATAAAACAGTATTGATCAAGCATTTTCCAATTTGCAGTCTTGACTCGTATTCGAACGACGCTAACCTATTTTCCAGCTGTAAATTTATTTGCTGCAGGAAAGGAGGTTTCACAAATTTCATTTCGCGGAACCCAAAATTGAATTCCTTTACGACTGCTTCAATAATCAAATGAATAATCCATTTACAGTAGCGACGCGGGGTGTCCGTACAGAGCAAAAGTTGTTGTTTATTTTAGGTTATGTTGAAAAAAGGAAATGAGAATTCGTCTGTTTACGCGGCTTAAATAATTTTGCATCTTTGCTTTTATAGATATAAAAAAACAGCACGAGATTAGGGGAAGGTCGGGCTAGACGGACCCGTTAGGGTGGTCCTTTAAAATCCATATAAAGTATAATAAATTTAATGAACATAGGTGACCAGCACTTCTTCAGTAATTATAATCAAAGTAACTATTAAATAAATAACCAACATACTCGTATTTAAACAACATACACTTTTTAAAATATGAGATAAGCCCATTTTGCCCTTAGGGGGTCGGGAAAACGGGTACTCTAGGCGGGCAAAAAGAGTGCAATACCTAAGTTTAGTCTCAGTCAAAGCAAAGATTTCAGAAATAGGATCCATGTCCACTGTAAGAAGAATATGACTCATGAGACCATTTCTGACACTGTGAACATGAATCCAGTCCTCAGCGGGGGATTCACATATGTTTTCATACAAAATGTATTTATCTGTTTTTTTTTTTAATTTTTTTGGCGATGTTGTTTAGGATCTTGTGCACTCGTCTGGCTTGTGCCGCTTGACGCGGCATACTCATTTGTCTATGGAGAGACTGCTCTAGCGCTATACGTAGCCGTGTTGTCGAACTCTTGCGTTAACACAGTGATATTTGAAAAACCTGCTTTGCCAACCGTCACCGTTTTACCCGTCCTTCCCCTAAATCGTTACGTTACCTTCGCATTCTCGTACTGAAAAAATATATATTTTACTTATAATATTGTTACGGTACGCTATATTTTATTATATATTCTATGCTAATATAATAGTGTCAGATATTATGAGATGTAAAATTATTGTTTATTGTGTGTCCCCTTTTAACATACATTTTTTTATTGTATGTAATATGTAATATATATATATATATATATATATTATTTTATCTGACTGGGGAGGGTTAAAAGGGGACACACAATAAACAATAATTTTACATATATATATGTAATATTTCCTACGAGTCTATAAAACTTTATTTGTCGTCTCTTGTAAATTAGTGTATTTTTAGATTCGAAAATGCGAAGGGAACATGACGATATGGGAGAACAAATTGGATTACGAAATTATTAATAGGTACTCATGTACCTATTTATAATTAATATTATTTACTAATTTTTAGTTTAAGTTTGTACATGTAGGTATCTCAGACCAATAAGTACAATTTATGGTAGGTAGTCTTGAAATCGGTTTTTTTTAATCTTTCTAAAAATTTACTTTATTAAAGACCTTGTATGGGAGGCAGAAGTGTATATTTCATTCCAAACCAATAGTTTTACGAAAACCAACGTTATTTGCAGGAATGAAATATAGGTAGGTCTGCCAGTGGACTGACGATAGCCTGGTTCATACCCTACGTATCTAAGTTTACTGTACCTAAGTATTTAGCATGATTTCGTAACAAGTTGAGGTGAAATTGAGAAATTATGCTCAACGATGAACAAATACAAGCTGAAAAAAAGATAAATAAGCCAGTTAATATGAAAATGTAAATATCAGATTTAGAGAGAAAAAAAAAGTCCTTTAAAATTTAGTAGGTACCATTTTTTACGTGTGATCTTGAACATATTTTAAATTTATGCTATTTTAATTTAATATGTGCGTCCATTACCTCAACGCCGGTTGCCAGGTGAATTTGGCAATCAAGTGGAATTTTTAATATTGCGAAAATTATCTTTCTCGCTGACTGTATGTTTTACATTTTTTTACTGTACTATATATGTATTTTGTAAAAAAAAACAAAAACCGATTTCAAGACTACCTACCATAAATTGTACTTATTGGTCTGAGATACCTACATGTACAAACTTTAACTAAAAAGTAGTAAATAATATTTTAATTACTTCAAAGCAAAGAATTAAAAATTAAATTAAAATTAAAGGACAATCAACTAAATTTTTGATACTCATATACCTAATTTTTTTTTCTATTTATTCAAATATAATAATCATTTATTTTTGGAGTCGGTGCCAGCCGAAGCAAAAATCACCTTAATAGATACCTACTTGATTAATCTATTATCAGCTATAGCACTGACGGTGGGCCTGATCCACAAGTTGCAAGTAGCTCAGCGAGCTATGGAGAGGGCTATGCTCGGGGTTTCTTTAAAGTATATGATTCGTAATGAGGAAATCCGACGAAGAACGAAACTCACCGACATAGCCGAAAGGATTAGTAAGCTAAAGTGGCAGTGGGCGGGCCACATATGCCACAGAACCGACAGCCGTTGCGGCAGGCGAGTTCTGGAGTGGAGACCGCGGATCGGCACTCGCAGGGTGGTACGCCCCGCCGCCAGGTGAACCGACAACCTGAAGAAGGTGGCCGGAAGCGGCTGGATGTGGAGGGCGGAGGACCGGGTGTGGTGGCGTTCATTGGGGAAGGCCTATGTCCAGCAGTGGACTTCTAGGGACTGACATGATATGTGTATTTTGTACATTATTTTTAATCTTACTCTTAAGTGTATATTGAAATTTATTTTAATACTAGCTGTTAGCCACGACTTCGTCTGCGTGTACAACTTAACATCACAAATTATTATGTATTTCTCGTAGGAATGGGATGTTTTTTCGGGGTAAAAACTATCCTATATCCTATTTCAGGACATAACCTATATGTGTGCCACATTTCATCCCGATCTGTCCAGTAGTAGAAGCGTGATTGAGTAATAAACATCCAAATATCCAAACTTTCGCATTTATAATATTAATACGATAGGATAGGATTCCCTGATATGTCGGCTAAACTGCTATGGCCACTTTTTCACTCAATTTCGGTTTGTATACAGTCGGATGTGTCAAGGACACAAGCTAAGGAGCTTTTCTTGATCATGATCATGAAATAACTTGAATAATCAATAAACTGGTGAGAATAGATTAGCAGGCTAACACTTAAGGCCGACGATATTCAAGTTTTATAGCGATATTTCCCCATCATTAATTGAATGTCGTGCCTATCGCCTGAATCTAATTCCTCTGAAATTATAACTCGTTTAGTAAATTTAAAAACCGATCTCGTTAATTGGTCTTTCCGATTTTTATTTATTTAAAATTCAATTGAGGTTAAGTAGTAGGTATATACACCAAACGAGTTAAGTGAATGGTCGCAGTACAATAACTCATCTTTCGTAGTGGCAGTAAAAAATAAACGGCCCACAATCGGGGGCTGCAGCGTCCTTATTACCATAGTCCAATTACTTACTGCGAATTGCTCTGCCTTCTGAATACAATTTACTGGGCTGTTGACTTTAAGAGGCTTCTTATATATGCATTCTTACTTGTTCAAAAGGAAAATGGGTTAAGATCTTTGACCGAAATGTTTGTTTTAATTTAAACAATTGAATGACCATACAATTGAGTGTGTCAGGTTCCTTATCTGATTCGCTGAACTTGATAAGGCAATTGTTTGATTACTATACAATTGAAATTATCAAATTGTCTGTATTCTTAAATTGTTGTACTTATATATAAATCTCCTTCTCAAAGTTACTTGTGAGGTTTCATTTTATTTAAAATTATGTGTGAGTTCTAATACTGTTTAATATTTTTGCAGTCGATGCTTGGAACTGTCTTCCTATTAGTTCTCCATCGCTATCTTGTTTCGTACTAGAGATACATCCTCATCATCATCAGCCTTAAAGAGTCTACTGCTGGACTTAGACCTCTCCCAAGATGCGCCACTGAACTCGATCCTCGGTTCTTGCCATCCAATCACTGCCAGCCTCCTTACGCAGATCGTCGCTCCATCTAGCCACTCTACTAGAGATACGATTAACATCATACCATATCTATCCATTAACTATTTAAATGCATTGTAATATTTTATTCAAAAAATAGTGTAATAAACAATTTATTTGGGCCTGATTCTGAAGACACACATTTAACATTTGACAACGCTAAAATTGGTTTCGTCTTTATCTTCATAATACTGTGTGACAAGGATAGCAACAGCTTTAGTGCTGGCAAATTTTAACATTGTGTCTTCAGAATCGAGCCCATTGTAACTATAAGTTTACGTTGTCTAGCTAGACGAGCCAACTAATAAGAATTTGGTACAAAAATATCTATTGAAACATTACAGGTACTAAAGGTAACAATTAGACAGGTGTCTGTCCTGTTTTCCGGGAATCCCCGTCAGTGAATTGGCCATCTGGTATTTTTTGTCGAGGTGTTGATGCGAGAAAACAGGCGAGCTATAAAATCGGTTAAGAAAATTTATTCAAACCTATTTCGGTAGGCTTTCGAAGCACGTCCCCAAGACCGGCGCGTTAGTGACGGGTCAACTGCTAGGAATTGGGAGTGGAATTCGCCTTGGTCTTTCACGGGTTCATGCTTGCGTTGAAAACTCAGTTGGACTTGAGTTATTTGGTTTCCAATAGAAAAGAATGCCGATGCTATAATAATTATTATTATAATTAATTAAATTTTCAAACATATAGTATGTACTGTTGGTACAAAGGTTGCACATTTTGTTGGGCTCTTCAGGCATTGTTTTTAAAAGCCTTTCTCGCAATAATTTCGTTTATAAAAATTATTTACATAATTGTTTAAAACAATTCTTTTGAAAAAATATAAGCATCATTGATCGCATTAACTCAAAGATGTTAAATTCGAAATTGTAAAATTACGCATGTTAACATAACATTGTAACATTGATTAATGTAATTTCTTGCGCGGGTGTTCATTGAATTTCTAACCGTTTCAATGGATTATTGGTTATGGTTATCTGTTTAATATAGTAAATGTTTATTTAAAGGCAAGGCAAAACAATTCAATGGTTTTCAATTGATTTTGTATATTATTTCTGTATATATTTATATGAATTTCAGTCGTCTTGCCATCGATCATTAGGTCGTGTAGTAATTAAAAAAAATATGATTTTAAAGCATCTTTCTTAATAGAAGTAGCAACAAATGCAGTACAATTTAATTCAACCTAAAACGTTATAGAAATAAGTAGAAATTATGTAGTTTTGTTCAACTAAGTAAATATGTAAAAATGCATTGGAGGTTATTGCTGTTTGAGAACTTCCTATTGTTCTAAAGATCAGAAGAGGACCGAATATGGACTATTGTGACACTGACTGCGTATATAAGGTTTATTTACAGCAGTGGAAATCAGCAGGTTGATGATGATGATATCCATAGAAAGCTATCGATCTCGTTGAGCAGATTTGTTGTTAATGTTTAACTTAAATATTATAATGCAATACAATGAAGTAAACAAAATACAAACTATACCAAGGTTAATCATATGTCTACAAGAGATATCTTTCAGCAAGGTTGGGAGTGTATAACACATGATTTACATATTTTTTTTAGTTTTCTCTCACGTCGTCAAATATCATGCGACTATTCGTGACTTCCTCCAGTTGTTTACGTCTCATGGCCCAAGTCCAAAGAGTCCATAATTAGGGCCACGGCACTTTACGCAATCCTCTCTAAATATAACAGGGCCCTCAATGGTACGTTCGACGTCTGACTGACGACGTATGAGCCGAGTGTTTCGGTAATTTTATGTGCTTCTTCATGTGGTTCATTCGAAATTTTCTTTTATTTTATAATTTGCGTAGAGGTATATTTCTCAAGATTTTTGATGAATATTATTAACTTAGGGCACTGTTTTAATACACAATGTTTACTAGCTTAGATAAGCTCGAAACTGCCAAATTAAACTTTAATAATTTCTTTTATTGTTCAAATACTGTTTGTTTTAGATGGCTATGCTCTATATTTGACCATGGAAAAGTACTGAGTTCCTACGGGAAACTAGACTTATAATATAAATGAAAGAGAAAACGAACGGGACCAGAGAAAGTTCAGTTTATTTATTATATTATTACAGTACATTACAGGTAAACTAAATCGGTGCTGCAAACAACTCTTAAATTAATTTTAAGTATATAAAATATATATGTACTTAAATTCTTTTATATACATAATTTTTTATACTTCATCTCCTAGCACTTATCACTTGAAGTGAAAGTACGTACCTTAAATATTAAAGATAGCAAATTTTACTCAAAGAAAACTTTAGTAAAAAGTAAAACTGCATTCAACAAATTTTTTTTAACTAAAATAAAATAACTAAGTAGTATATTTTCTATCAATTATTACGAGTATTCATAATCTTTCTAAAATTTAAGATGCAACATTTTTTTAGAGCGTTTTGATCTTTATTATTGACTCTATCGATTGGTGCTTTAAAAGTATAGGGTGTTATTTTTTCGCATCTGTATCAGTTGGGACCAGTCTGAGGCAAACGACGTTTCTCACTTTTTTGTTGGTATACATACGAGTATGTATCTTGTATACATAATATCTGTGTCTACAGAGGGGTTCATATTAGTGTACATATACTTCAAATACTATAAAAAGTCTATCTTTTGCAAATTTCCTTTATTTACCTGCCCGTATTCTATGATTCACAGTTTATGCGTAAGTATTCGGTCTAGCTAAATCTAGATCTCTACGTCAAAATACTGGTAACATATTGAGTTCAGTGCTCCCCGTCACGTCAGTTCTGACACAAACATACATACAGTCATACTAGTTTGATTATCCCCGTTGGGCATTCTCGAAAACGACTGTCGATTCATATGAAGCGAGCGATGACAAAAACTGTGTTCCATTTCTGGTTTAGAATTTCCTATAAATTCTAAAACAGAAATGGAACACAATTTTTGTCATCGCAGATACTTTTTTTTTACAAATAATCCCAGGTTAAAAACCCGGACACAGACTGCAGTGTAGATTTTCGCATTTAGATGTATGTTTAGTTACATTGGTTAGCCATTGACCGCTATTTTGTCCTATAATGTTAGAGTATTTGACACTTGTTGTATAAAACTCTGAAATATAGAAAAAAATATAGTTTGTACGACAAAAAAACACCAAATCAATTTTCGCGACATTTTGAGCAGTTTTATTTAAAGTGGAGCAAGTGATATAATAAATACCTACACCAGAGTCCGTGATGTCATTCATAATATCCATCAATAGTGTCAGTAACAAAGAATAGATGTGGAAATAAAACGTGAACTACATTTCGCTATGACTTCGAATATTGTTTACGTAGCGTGACGTCATGACGTTCGTTAGACAGCAGTAAATCGTTATGGCACCAAACTGAAAATTATAACAATAATTTAAAAATTTTAATATCTCAGAAGCACTAAAATAAAATACTCTAGTTCTCCAAAAAGTACGAATATTAGAATTTTTAGAAGTGGAATTTAAAAAAAAAATCTAAACTTAACGGTTTCAGCTTTAAGTTGATAGATCCGTCTACTCCGGATAGTCCCTCGGGGATCTAAGTGTAGATGATAACTAGATATAACATAGCATATATCTAGATGATCATCAATGTAACAAAATAAGAATAACTTATTTCTCACTCATAATTATATACGTGTTTCATGAACAATGACAAAGATATAAATTCAAAAAGTTGATACAGGATCTTAATCTGCATTAATTAAGACTGATATAAGATTGATTGGTATATTCATAATAAAGCATGTAACTTTAAAACTACATAAGTAAAAACTTGTTACTTAAGTCTGTGTTCCATCGTAAAGTATGTTACTTTTAACATTATAAGATTTTAAAATTATGAAAAATTTATGCTCTTATGTAGGTACGTATATATGAGGTTTTGCAAGTTTGTAAATTTAAATATAACAATAACATGTTACAAGATTTTATATTATTTAGTTTTGTTTATATTGTCAAATAATTAAACTTAGTATACAAAGATTAATTGATCTTAAAGTACCCGGGCGGATTTGTATGAAATATGTGGTTTTAGTTAAATTGGTAGAAATTGGATATACCATAGACCTGGACCACATGATCAAAAGTTTATATGGGAACAATCACCAAAACTGATTAGTTTCAGAGTTATGTCAAGTTATATTAGATACACTTGTCGTATGCTTCGCTATTTGAATATATACGAGTATATTTATTTAAGATTAAGAAGATTACCGCGTATTTCTTCCAATAGACCCACTGGTGGAGGCACTAGAAATTTTCATTCGTCGTTGACCAAGAAGTTTTGAAGAAAAGGGTAAGATTAAAAAATCCTTTGTAGCGTTTGTGTGCAAGGTTCGGAATTGAAAACTAATTTGGACAACTTTATACGTATTTAGTTTACCTCACAAAGGGATATAGTCTTTTTTATGCGTGCAGTCCAGCTAGCCAGACACCCAAACCCGGCAACAGAAGCACGTGCTGCTCCAATAAAATTGGTTGATGTTTACATACTGTTGCTCTATTTATAACTATTCTAGTTAGAACTGGTTTCAAAAACCATTAATCGAAGACTAAATTCTTAGATTTGTAGGTTAATACTCGGGAAGAAACGTCAATTACTTCTGCTTTTTTAACATTTAATAAATTATATTCCTACTACCTTTCTCTCTATTTGTATTCTCTACCCAATGGTTGTCTAGAAGAAAGCGTATAGCTATAAGACTTAGATGTACAAATTAAGCCACTTTGTTATTGTATCTCTGTATTTTTTATCGTACAATATATAAAGAGAAATTGAATTTGCTCATTTTCAACAAATTTATTTTCTAAAAATCAATGGTATGATGACCACGCAACACAGACTGTTATAATATGCAGAGAAAGAGGTTCTAATCTTGGACTGCCTTACCGCACGTAAAGCTTCACTTAAAAATTTATAAACGTGCTGATTCCTTTGCAAATTCAATAAAACACCAGTTTTGTTTCGCGTCCCTTTGCGTCTGAGCCAATTAGCGTTTCAAAGTTTCCAACTGCATCAAACGGATTCAAACGGCAGTTCCAATCTGTGAAAAGCGACTGTTTACAAACTAGCAGACTGAACAAACAACCTCTCACCCGGATTTCCACCATCGCATTAGAGACGCTTCTAATCTCAAAGTTTGCAGGCGCGGTGTGACATTTCGGATTTCGAGAGGGGCTTGGGGGTCACAAGGCACAAGATCTATAAATAACCAAAAATAAGAAATTGTCTTTAAGTACTTTATCTTCCATTGCTGAGTTAGTTCGTGTTGTAATGAAGACATGGTAGATGTTTAAGGTAATTGTATGTAATAATATCTACTAATTTTAGATCACAACTATTATGATGATAATTATGTTATAAGTAGTTAAATTGAATGACCTATAGTTGTTGCTTACCTGCCAATAAATAATGTCTATGTTAGAAACGGTCAGATTAATTTATTTTGCTATTGTGTGAACTCTTGTATCGCATCACATATTGACTGGCTAAAATTTTAGATTATTATTACCTAAAGATCTACCTAATTTCTTTAGGTAAGTCTTGTTTCTATTTTGAATCGTATAAATTACGCATTGCATTGTTCCACACTATATGTGGGGGGCCACAGTCATAACTTATAAACTCCTCCCTGATACGTATCTGGTAGTTTGTAACAAACCGGGTCGCACCTCATTAAGCTGTGTTTATTTTCGCGTATACACAAATATAAATAATATTCCATCAAACTTACGCCTTTGATGTCGTTTCGCACGAGACAGTGTTGGTGTCTTCGGCGGTTTTGATTTAACACTCCTGTAGCAATAAAGGGGTTCTTCCTTCCCTTTTGGTTTCAGTATAGGCGGCAGTTTGAAGTTGAACATTTCGCGATAACATCACTAACACTAATAACAGCACTACTTAAAATTCTCACATTACACAAAGCTGTTTGTTTTACATTCTTCAGCTAAATGGCCGATCTTAAAACAACAATGACACTTGTTTCTCGATTTACATTTTTTCATGTCACGACATGACCTAAACGCACACAGTTTCAACACATCTAAATCGTACTGGCAGCTAAATCTTTAAAGTTGGCTTCTAAAGAACATAAAATTTTCGAATTTGGAATGGCTGCAAAAGACGCGCGATAGACGTGCGTACACGACGCTTTCTCAATTTTGTGAGTTGTTTTGTGAGCACGCGTCCGATTTAAATTTAGAAACGCGCACGCGCTCGTCGCTCGCACTACGTCCGTTATAATTTTAATAAATAAAACCCGATACAAATATTACTGGCAATAAAACATTATAAATAGTGTACCGGTGCACGGATACTGCCTTTTATCTTTCTTTAATGGTATGTTCCACTTGGACTTGTATCTGAAACATGTGTAGCTTTTTAATTTACTATCCAGGAATGCAGACTACTCATACCTAGTGTATCTATGTAAATTATGATTTTGTTTGAACTACCTGTTAATTCGTACTTCATTGTCGTAGACAGCTTATACTGATCACAAATTTTGTGCTATTCTTAATCAGATTTCATTTTGGTACATAATTTTTCCATCCAGCACAGTCACTTCAAACAACAAAAGTGGTACCACGCCATTGGTAGGACAGCCAGGAGTAAGTGTCCAATACTGAAGAAGTTGTAGACAAATAAATTGTCATCCCAGTTATTATATCTCCATGATTGAATCACGTCTATTTTGCGGCATGTACACACGAGACGAGGGAATAAAAAAGTGTAACAAAAACAGCAAGACACTTTACGCGATAATGAAATCTAAATAAGATATGCTATAACGGTTTCACGGTGCGATCTTTGAAGAGAGACTGTGGAAAAACAGACTGAAAATAATCATCTGTTGATTCATTCCGGAAACCACGTCGGATTGAAATAGATCAGCGATAGCTTTTAGGGTTCCGTGGCAAATAGGTCAATAAGGCTACATACCCAGACGGCTGTTAGCGAACTAGAGAAGTTTTAGGCAAATTAGTTGAAGTAACTAGCCCTTTGAACGCGGTGATCTGGTTTTCAATGGAAGATTCAATCGAAGCTTAATTATGTAGGAACCTGGTCTATCTAAGAAAGTCTTCCTAATCAGCTAAAGAATAATTCCTAGAAACTTAAAGATATACTTATGTGTTTCAACAGTAAACGCTTCATATAAATACTTAAAGAAAAACCCTGTTTCATTAGGTAGGCACCCAGTTTTCTGAAAAGAATGTTTTTTCCCGGTGATAACCTGGTTCTCAACCAATAATTTCCTTTCCCGTTTGAGAATCTCAGTTATGTTGAAGTAAGACAATACCGTTAAATTAGTAGAAGAAAGTTAACAAAATACTAGTTTATTTATGAAACTGGGTTATTATGTAACAAGATTTTTTCCCTGCTAGACTGCAGGTTAGCAAACTTTGGTATCTATGAGGCTGAAGCGGGTATAAAGTGGTGCCAGATTTTGTTTATTAAAGAAATTGGGTTAGCCTTATTTTGCCGTGTGGTTTCCGGTAGAGTAGAATAGGACCACTCCAACTCTTCCCATGGATGTCGTACAAGGCGACTGGGAATACATTATAAAACATCAATCAGGCCTCCGCAACCCGTCTGGCCAGCGCGGGGAGTGTATGCCAAATCCTCCGTCTGTCTCCGGCAGATGAGAGAGGGTTGTGCTCCTGCAGTGGAGACAAAAATAACCTGATGATGAGCCTTATGGGCTTATTGAAGTTATTATACAAATATTGGAGAGTAATCAGTTTCAAATCCCTTTCTTCAAATTTCAGTTTAAGAATGAGCCCTTCTGAATTACGCATACAAACGATATTTTGGCACATTTAAAAACGAAAACAAACAAAGATGAGGAAGTTTTCTCTTTCGCAGGCTGCCAGAAATCTCTTAAAGAGATAAGCTTTACCATTTGTATATACTTATGTTTATATAATTTATTGTGTATGTTCAATAAAAAAAATAAAAAAAAGATTTCATACTAACATTACAGCATAGTGGAATTTGCCGTGTGGTTTCCGGTAGAGTAGAATAGGGCCACTCCAACTGTGCCCGTGGATGTCGTACAAGGCGACTAAGGGAAAACATTATAAAACATCAATCAGGCCTCCCCAACCCGTCTGGCCAGCGCGGGGAGTGTAGGCCAAATCCTCCGTCTGTCTCCGGCAGATGAGAGAGGGTTGTGCTCCTGCAGTGGAGACAAAAATAACCTGATGATGATGATAGTGGAATGCTCACAAATTCGTGACTCTACAAAACTTAAATACTTCTAATAAATGAGTAATCGCTGAACAAAATGTCTAGAAAAGTGATGTCTTATTTATCGGTTTATTTTTGCGTTTTTCTACACAACACCAATAAACTTATTTTAACACGTTCAAGAAAAGTGACGGCGTGTTTAGCAATGACCAATCATCGTGTGGGCCCGAGTGGACTGTCCTTGAACGTTTTAATAGAACTTTTAATAAAATAGGTGATTTTCAAGGCAATAACTGCAGCATTTTTTGCAACAGTTTGGAAGCTGAGAAAGAGCACGAAGTTGCGGGTAACAGCTACTTATAACTTATGAGCCTCGAGCGAGAGAATTTTTTGTGTTCAAAGTGTCAAAGGCTTTAAAATCAGAAAATACTTGTTAAAATATACCAACACTAGCTTAATATATCACCATATTTTGGGATCCCTTCTCACCTGTCAACCCCGTAGAAAAGTTTGACCTACTGAAACATTACTAGGACCTTATAAAGGTACTTCCTCACATAACGAGGTAACATTAGGCCCTCGTCAAGTATGTAATTAAATGCTACCGCACGTACAACGGTAGTCCATTGTCAGTCCCCATAGTCCTGTTAGTGTGCCTGCTTTCAGTGGCCAGTATAATGAAAACATTCGGATCAGTTTCTAAACGCTAAAGTAGTGGATAATACATAGGGTAGGACAGAAAAGTGTCACCAGCCGATTATTCCTAACTAATACATATATCCCAAAATTCAAGCCTACTAGGTGGCCTGATAAGGATGTAACTTAAAATAAAAAAAAAAACCAGATTAAAAGTATTTTTTCCTTATAAAGGAAATTTATTTTACTATTTCGATAACTAGTGGACGTTTGATATTGCAGTACATAACCTATACGTAGATGATAAAAAGGGGTTTAATTGTCGTAAAAAAATTACCCCTTATTGGAAAAAAAACACTTTTGTTTTGGTAGTTTTTTTTTTTTAAATTGTACATGAAATTATCATCTAAATACGAAGTTCAACATAATTACACAATTTAGATTAAAGACAAACTAAGAAGAAAATACAGATAATAGTAGATACAAAATAAATAGAAATAAATAATAATAATAATAATTTGAATAAGAAATATTACTAAAGTGTTTTTATATACAATTTAAATTAAACCAATTAATAAAATTTGCCTTCCTTCCTTCTTCCTGTGTGTAGTGAATGGGTAGTGTATGTGAGAGTAAATGAGTGGGTGTAAAGGAAGTGTGTGTGTTGGTGATGTGTGTGGTAAGTTGTATAAGGAGACCGGCACAGAGCCACTATTAATCTCAACTCGGTTTTGTGATGATCCGAACTATTTTGCAAAAGAAAATAATTTTCTTTTTACAACTTTCCAGCGTAATTAATGCTTGACCCAAACATGAGAGTAACTTATGTTCCTGCAAATTGCAAACTGTAAATTGAGTTTCCATTATAACTTTGGTCAACTCCTACGGATATATATTGGCAGGGTTTTAGCTGCCACATACTACGTCATAAAACATAACACCGTTGATGTTATAGACTTGACCCTTAGAGATTACATCTCTATAACAATTAAAAACGTAGCCGTATTTACTGTTTATCGCGACTACTCGAGTCGCAATTAGATCTTGTATGTTTCCATGATGTTAGCCTACCTTCATTGGCCAGTATTATGTTAGTTCGACCACATTATTGTACGAACAGTTCGCCCGTTATGTTCCGGATAATGAAACAACCTTTGTGAGAGAATGCGTTATGTGGGTAATGTCAAATAACCATTCATTTGACGACACCGTTTGCTGCAGTTAGTAGCTAATCAAATATATTTTTCTGGGTTAAATGAGCTCTTAAGGATGTTGATTTCATTTGAGGTCAACTTTTCTAATAATGTGCTTAATTGCTTACTGTGCGATAAATAAGTCTACTTAACTGTGATATTTCATCCCCAAATATAACAGGTATTGATATCACTTCCATAAAGTCAATAAACTTCATAATCTAGCAATTACTACCTTGTTACACCCCTCCAGCACTCAACGTGATCTATCTTAACTCGTAAAATTAATTTCAAAACTAGTGGTTTGTACGCCATTGCTGCCTAGTAAATCACTGAACTAAATCCTCTGGGACAAGTTTAATTAACTCCAAGGAAGTTATTACGTCCGTAGGCGTATCAAGGCACTCTCGTCTTGAAATGGAACTATTTACAATCCTGCATAGACGTGAAAGGGCGCTGTAAAAAAGTTTTGAAAACGTTTTTATTGTTGAAGTGCACGTTTTATTGGCAGAGCAGTGGAGGCTAGTTTGAAATTGTGTACTAAAATATTTGAGAGGGTTCCTGCTTTATGTAAACACACATTACTTCTACTCTTACTATGTACGGATTGTGAGAAACAGAATGGTAGTCGGTTAGACAGCAGTTCATGGTTAGCGGTACTCCTTCGCATTACCACATGATCTATATAGGTATATTCTTTGACTGCTTGAGTGCAGTAATCAAAGAGCTATAAGATAGACTTTATTTCATCCCCTTAGCCTATACTACATTATGTAGCATATAATACCAGCTTGATGTAGAAGTTATTGTATACCGTAATTACAACAAAATAAAGATAAAATAAAAGGAAAGGGTGTGGTGGCGTTCATTAGGGCAGGCATAGGCCTTCTATGGACATAGTGTCTAGCAGTGGACGTCTAAGGGCAGATATGATGATGATGATGAAAAGGAAAAACTCTCACATTTATCACCGATGTGATCATGGTTTTGTTTAAATTTTTGTATTACGTTATTATTTAAAAAAAGATTTTTATACAAATCCTTTTTATAACAACAGCAAAAACAAAGTTAAAATTCATGAGTATACTTGGTACATTTATAGACGTCAATTATTATTTTTCGGCAACTGATCCTAGGTGTTAGCGCTGAAAATACTGCGCAAAATTTTCACACAAAGTGAAAATAATCAAGTTTGTGTACAGTTATATAAATTTATAGTCAGTTTATTTAATTTTATTTATTTATAATACTCTCAGTTATATTTATATTAAGTTATATTTATATTACGTTCTTGGTCGGTCGATAATAAATTAACCACAACATAAAAAGGAAGATCAATTGCGGCATTATGCTAGGCAGAGCCAGTATCAAAAGCTTATGGTAAATTATTGCAGAGATTATCTAATCAGTTTGCAACAATGTTGAAGCCAATATATTTAGAGTAACTTGATTTAATGTAGGTAACAGAAGATATTCGTTTGATAAAATATAGTAAGTTTGATTAGTCAGATTGACTCTCAAAATAAGTCCTTTTTGTGACATAAAGATGAAAAGAAAAATATTAAAATAATGTTTCATTACTACAAGACGAAACACAGTGGTAGTTATATTATATTTACTAGAGGCAGAATTATTACGTACCTTTATAAAATCAGTTCCTAGTTATCTTTGGTTAGGTTGAGTAAACTTGGTATTGTTGGTATAATCGAGATTTTTTTTCAAATACTTTTTTTACCTATCTTATCTATCTATCTATCTAATGTTTTTTTTTCTGTACCCTCCTACTTTTGTCTACTTTTATTACCCTATGCAATAACGTTTATGTTTATATATTAGAAATCTGTTAATGGCTAATGTTTAATTTATATTATACTGTATTATATATTTTTGTAAATTAGCTGTAGGTTTCAGAATGAATAAATAAAATAAAAATAAAATAAAATCTTTATAAATGTCTGCACAATTTTACATAATCCTACTAATATTATTAATGCGAAAGTTAGGATGTTTTGATGTTTGTTACTCAATCACGCTTCAACCACTGGACGGATCGGAATGAAACTTGGCACACATATAGGTTAGGTCCTAGAATAGGATATAGGATAATTTTTACTCGGAAAAACATCTTATTCCTACGGGAAATATTTAATAATTTGTAATGTTAAGTTGTCCACGCGGACGAAGTCACGGGTAATAGCTAGTAGAATATATGTTTCACATTGGTTAAGAACTTGCAAGACAACCACTAAAAGTATACCACTTACCTGGTTTATATTGTTGACATTGTAATTTATATTTTGTACATTATTTTATTTTATGACGATCCCTTTTGCCATATTAATATGACATATAAAATTGAATTTTTAAGATGTAAGAGTGAAATAAATAAATCTTATCTAATCTATACAAAGGCATATTATATGTTTAAATATATCTCACTTACACCATAATAATATTATCGTAGTAAGATTGTGTCTTCGTACATTGTTATATCTTTCTGACGGCTTCGTCAAATAGCCCAACACTAACAGGGGAACCTCGCGAGGTGTCTATCACCCACTGATTTTGATGAAACTTGGTACAGATGTAGCTCTGGTAAATTGATTTATGTTGACATTCATATTAATATTCATCTAATAAATAAAAACGTAAACTTCGCGTGTCTATATATTGAAGATATTTCAAAAAAATGGGGGGAGGGGTCTAAGGATAAGTAATAGAATACATTTCAATATTTTTTTTTTAAATTCTGTCTGTTTATTTTTAGTTTGTGCACACATCACTTAAAAACGACTGAACCGATTTTGATAGAATTTTCACAGAAACATAGGGCTTAACTCGAAGTAACATCTAGGCTTTATTTCATTGCAATCGGTTTACTCAATCAAAAGTTATAGACATTTTTAGTTTCCAAAGTGGGCGTGGGCGTGGGCGTGGGCGTGGGCGTGGGCGTGGGCGTGGGCGAGGGCGAGGGAGCGGGAGCGGAAGTGGGAAGGGATTATGTAGTCCACGTGAGCGGTGTCGCGGGCACAGCTAGTCCATAATAATTGTGTGAAATCTACTTGGATCAACATACTGATGTTGATCCAACTGTGCTTGTAGAATTTCTTTGGAGGTTGGGAAGTGTTTTTAAAAACACCCTCCCACCCGATTGTTTATTTTTTATCGTCTGCCAAAAGTATGGATATATATATATATTATTAATCAATATTCCAAAGCTAAATTTGTACAATTTTAATCAAAATCGGTGAGTGACAGACACCTCGCGAGGTTCCACTATTAGGTAGTATTGGCTATTTGACGAAGCCCCCAAAAAGATACAACAATATGCGAACACACAATCTTCCTAGGATAATATTATCATGGTATAAGTGAGATATATTTAAACATATACGCTTTTGTATAAACCAGGTAAGTGGAATACTTTTATGCTATCATTTCGAAGAAATGAGGAAAGAAAATATCCAAGGGAGGTAAGTGGAAAACTCAAGGTACAAACCCATTCATTATATGAAAGGATTTATATTCTTGTAATGTAAGAAAATTTTCCTGGATGAATAAAATACCTGAATAGACACTTAATGTATTCAAATTGTGTGTTTAAATTTACTTTAATAAAAGAAAATGTAATAAATAATTATTACATAGGCAGTTCTGAATTCTCTCTCTCTATATAGTTCTTTAGAATATATAAGCAGATTTAACCGTTCGTATAAGCTTACGAAAATCCACAGGTATTCGTTTTTGGAACCTGTTTCTGAAATTGATAATGCGATTCTAGTATCGTACCCATCTTACGCGATTGATTAGTAATGAAATAATGTAAATCGTATTAACATCTATTCCGCGTTTACGTGTAATAAGCGACAGACAAGCATACCGACAGATGGGTATTGTGAAGTAAGTGAACCATATATTATTTCTCTTTTAAGTAGGTACTTTTGTATGGCAATACAATCTCCAAATGTAACTTCGGTGACGCAAATAAAGAATCGCCAAATTATTTACGCAACTCCAAATCGCTTGAGTGGCGGAAAAAATTTACAGCATTTCCGACACCACCCCGCCCCTGCCAAGAGCTGATGATAAAGTCACGAGCAAACAACAATTCATTTCTTTTGTTCGACTCTTGTAACGGCTGGGGAAAAGTTATATTCGCTTAATTCAATGGTAAAGTTAAGTATGTAATACGAGAGAAGCTGTACTATGGTTTTCAAAGTCGTTTATTTGTCGCAGTTACCCATGTGAAAAATTGTCATAAGACATAAATATTGCTATAGTATTGTCTGTTGGCTATATATATTGACTGTATGTAGAAAGTAGTAGTTTGTTTAATTTGACATAGAATATAAATATTAAATAAACAACTTACGAATTTTCAGTTAAAATCTGTGAATTTGTACGAGGTTCTCAGCCATATTATTGTGACGCAGTCCCATCGAGAACTTATACTAGAAATTATTATTTTGTTCTTACCTTGTCTGGCCAGCAATTAAAAATGACCAAACGGACTCCTTCCAGCTGAGGAGTCCAAGCGACCGGAGGTCAGGGCGATAGAAAGAGACACCGGCGGACTATGTCCCGCAGCACCGCATTCTGCATCACCACCGGAAGCGACGCCAATACAGAGTTCCAACCGACTCAGGTGGTTAGCGAAGCTGGTTGAAATTAACTCGGTCGCTGACAGGACTATATGGATGACTTCGGTCGACGACGCACTCCATATGTCCGGTAATTTCGTGCGCGAGGTCTAAATGTTGGTTTAGAAATTATTATCATTGTTGTTATTATTATTATTCGAGTTTTTTTACGGATTAAAGTGGCAAACGGGCACAAGATAGTTGTAACGCAAATATAGTTTTGTGCTGTTTCGTGTTCCAGCCCGTGCAGCTTCCACGAAAGCGGGCGTTTTGTGCAAATGTCCTTGGGCCGTCAGTCCAGCCATTCCAGCTCCTTGAAGTAGTGGTGTTAGGGTTCTGGCTGACGGCAATACTGTTACAGGGTCATCGATGCCGAAAGGTCGGTATCCGCTTTCGGTTGACAACGTTTTGAATTTGAATTTGCAGGACAATGTATCAGCACGTGATTCACTGTCTCGCTCTCGACAACCTCTACACAGGGGACCTACTATAGAGTCGTGAGTCAAATCAACAAATATACAGATTATTTTACATTTTAACTAGAATTAAATTAGGTGGGATGATCTTGCGTCGTTTGAAGTACGGTAAACCTCTTTTAAGCAACTTTCTGTGTACTTATTTAAACTTCACGAAATTGGTGAGTTCGATGTGAGTTATGAAATAATATCTCTATGGTAGAAGCCTACAACACTTTTCTTTATAGCGTCAACTTATATGAGAGAACATTAAGTTTCAGAACGTTGTTTTTGTTTGCTACATTGGTTCCGGTTTGAAAATATTTGGTAGGTACTATATTATACGTTGCCTGACGTAGTTATTTATCACTTTTTCTGCGAGACTGGTGCAAGAAATATTTCATAAAGAGAGATAAGTTGGACCTTTGCACGTTATTCTCTTTGTTATTTCATAAGATTGCTGGTCAAAGTATATGAGAAAGATCGGTACTTATAGTGTAATGTAAATAGAAAAAAATATACAAATGTAAACTACTATATTATTACGTAATAAAGCAATTTTTTTCGCACAAATATTCGTGTCCGTATTAAATGTCCGTACTGTTTTTTACCAAATACATCTAATTTTGCTCCACATGGCATGTTAACGAACACAAAGTACGAAACACTGTTTTTCACATACTAACGGCCTCCAAGCATTTATCCAACTCTTCTTTCCCCCTAAAATCCCCTCTTTTCCCCTAAACCCCTTTCCATAAAGCTGATTTATGTGATATATAATACGTACTGAAACAAGCCAAGTTTTGCTAGTTCAATGTGGTGCACATTTACATACATTTCGCGCGTGAATTATTGCAGTGTTCTATAGAGTATAATAAACAATGTTCAGGACGAGGCAAAACTTGTTAAATATCGTGTTTAGTGGCGCAGTGAACTGATGTAGCCTGATTAGTTATATGTATATAATGATGACTATCACATGAAATGAACGACCTATGTTATATTAGACCGTTTGAACACTTCTTCAAACCGAAAGACCGATGATGAAAGTGGACCGATGGGAAAAGTGAACAATTTGGACAAGTAGACCGATCGCTCCGGAGGGCCAATAAGGCAGCCTTGGTCTACCTATTTCGATATAATAATAATAATAATTACTTACACTTGTCTAATCCCAAACTAGGATTTCTCATGTACTATGGGAATTAAACAAGGATAGAAAAAAATCACAAATATAGTATCCGGACAGGTACCAAACGGTGAAAAATTTTGTGTTGTCTGTTATCTGTGCCTAGTGGGAAATGAACCGACGAATTCTGTACTCGAGTCCAATAACCAAGTCACTGGGCCAGTGAGGCAGGTATTCGAAGGCAGGCCGTATACGAATACTACTTAGTAGTCGGAAATCATTGAATCATCATTATCATCAACCTATCGCCTTCGTCGTAATCCAGATCGGAAATGCAAATATTATTGTGCTTGTCTCTAATTGAATTAAGACCTTAATAAGGGTGTAGGTAAAACGCCGGATTGAATTTGGATTCCAAGCCAGCTGCAAAATAAATTTGTAATTTACATTCGGTTTTAATGCAGTTGACACTACAGTATCGTCAGCGTCCGCTTGCAGTTGCGGTCTAACTGCGTTAGGACTGTATTATACGACAGGGCAGCTAGCGTGAAGTCGGTCGGCAGTTCCGAAGCAGTTGAGTCATCTGCACAACAACTGAAATCAAAAGCGCAGTTATAGACTAAATATATTCCCTCTATTTACACCCTAAGGGCTTGCGACATAGTATTTTTCTTCAGAAAATAGGCGAAGATTATCAACGTGCCACAATTATAATTGCCTATAGTATAATCGAACAAGCTAAATCTTCACCCACTCTGCCGATAAT
Organism: Esperia sulphurella; assembly: GCA_947086405.1. Taxonomy (NCBI): domain Eukaryota; kingdom Metazoa; phylum Arthropoda; class Insecta; order Lepidoptera; family Oecophoridae; genus Esperia; species Esperia sulphurella. Next base: position 13,052,574 of record OX352264.1, read on the forward strand.
TCAATTCAATTACTCTTTATTGCACGTAATTTTTTTTATTAATTAATGATTAATTATAATAATAATTTCAAAACAGACAAAGTTTACTTTTATTACCTTCTATGCTGGACTTACGCCTCTAATATTTGTCTTAAAAATTGTTTGCTAACCAGCTTAGGGAATTTGTGTATACGAAATTCGACATAAATTGTATGTAACAAAGGTAAATTAATCTTTATAATATAAACCATTAACTGGGCAGAGTTAGACCGTCTACAAGCTATTAAGAGCTACAGTTTTAAATGTAACTGAGGTAGAAGAAACATCTCTGCAGCCGACAACTCTTGGCAGAAGTTAGATAATGGGAATATTAACATAAATTTTCTTTCGTATGTAACTTTTGCACATTCCGTCCAATATTATAACCGTAACGGCAGTAAATTTAGTTAACTTCCAACGTATATAGGGGGGAAAAAACGTGTCCTATATCATTATCAAAAAGTTATTAAGGCGGTCCTAGTGGCGCTCAGTCAATTTATTACCACTCAGGGCGCAATTGCTCTAATACCAATTTATTCAAGATGATTGTTAGAGTCTGTAGGTTATATAGAATATTTTTCATTATTAAAGAGTCGAGTGCATGCACATTATTGTTAAAACTGCTATAAAAAATACAAAGGTGCATTTTTTAAATAGTTTCTCGTCAAGGATCCTTTTTTTTAAATACCCTTTTTGTGTACGATTGCGCACGCGCCAACACAAACACAGTACTTGTAGACCTTAAAAAAATTATTTGGACAAAAATCATCACATACATAGGCATACAATACAATAATAATGACATATTTGCTAAAGTTATAGAAAAAGAGGCTCTATTCTGATGGTATACACATAATAACCGTTAGTCTCCATGAAAACGTCACTAAATCTGTCAGTTTTGGGTAAACTTTGATTACATGTAACAAAATGCATGCATGAGTAAAGGGCAGCGGAAAGAGTAACCTTAGGCTTGCTATAGAAATTGAATCCATTGACATATGTAGATTAAAAAAAACCGTGGAACCAAATGATCATTAATAATAGATACCAAAAACCTATGTAACAAGTTATTAACCAGGTACAACAACATTCCAGTTTATATTCATGTAAACGAACGCTACAAATATTCTCATTGCCCTAGAGATTTTGATATCATTGGCATACCCGTAGATGAGCAATTGCACTGGCTGGCAATATTATTGAAACTATTGTGGAATGATGTAGTGCAAACTGCACTCGTGGGGGTGTTTACGCGATGCTGCCAGGTGAAATATATAAGAGGGCATGAATCTATTTTCCTACATTTCTGTTCAGATCATTGCTATACGTCTGTTAATAAATCAGCAGATAAGTATGTTTTATTATGTTTTCTACGATAATCTCAATAAATAATTACGTTATAACAACACATACATCTGGCAAAACGCAAACTTAGACTAAGTCTAATAAATAAAAACGTAAACTTTGCATGTCTGTACATTGTAGGTATTTGTAAAAGAAAAATTGAGAGGGGGTATAAGGATAAGTAATAGAGAACACATTTCAAACATTTTTGGATTTTTTATCTGTTTGTCTGTTACTTTGTGCACGCATCACGTAAAAACTACTGAACTGATTTTAATAGACTTAATAGAGACATAGGGCTTAACTCGGAGTAACATTTAGTTTTTGACGTAGGCATGGGCGTGGGTAATATGGGCGTGGATGTCGAGGTCGGGGTCATAGTCGAAGTCGGGTTGAGAGTGAGTCCACGCGAGCGGAGCCGCGGTCACAGCTAGTTTAATAATAATGTAGCGTAAATAATAATTGTAAATTAAAAAAATATGTGAGAAATCACAAACTTAATTATACCCAGACCAATAAAGTTATTAGTAGAAAAAAAAACAATCAGTGCAATAAAGCATTTACTTACTCAGATAAAATGTTAAAAACACTGTTCATACGGTCAATTCAAGGCAAACGAAAAAACACTAGGCCAACTAAGTACAATAAACTTCATTTAACAAGCCATACAAAATTATTGAGTTAGTGTATCGCTGGTCCTTTTCTAAATCCTTCATTTTTGCTACTTCACCGTTTCTTTATTCGCTAGTTTGTCACTTTCGTTCATTCGTCAGATTCCTTAACAGTCAGTATCATTTTTTCTCTCATTACGTCTTCTTTGATCCCTTCGAGAAACTACTGAAATGCATTTGAGACACTTCGACCTGGAAAATAGAGCGAGAGTACTATATTTAATATAGTTAGTTCCAGGGCACGAAGCTCGGCTTAGGATACTACTATGGGAAGATTGCATCTAATTCAATAAATCCTAAAGCCCTATCACATGGTCGAAGACGACGCCACAAAGCAAAATCGCAGCGTTGCCGTCTCGTCTTTGTCTATCTGAATCAACCGGGGCACCGGAAGTCGACCGGGGATTCGTGGCGTGACTTACGAGCCACATCCGGCCGCCATATTTGCTTTACTTATACAGCATCCGGCCCGCGGGGTTTGCGTAACTGCTCCTCGATAAATACTTTGTAATCGGTTATGGATTTTCCAAGTTAAGTCGTGCGTGTTAGCATTTCAGCGGGTACGAGCGACTTGCTGTCATTTATGGAAAGAAGACATATTTGTGATTAGTATTATAATGTGAAAATCTATTTATATGTTTGTCTTTATAGATTGTTCAGTTCACGAAGGCCCACGCCTCAATCCTCTAAATCGCTTTCATTTCATTGTATGCGTTATATTGTTACTGTGTTGTGCATATTAGGATTAACACCCCGCGTCCCGCGCTCACCCCTCGCGAAAGGTAGCGGGGCGTGCTGTCGTGTATTGTACAATCCATACATGTTTGTTTGGTTGTGTCATCATCATCATCTAATAAATAAAATCGTAAACTTGGCGTGTCTGTACATTGAAGATATTTGCAAAAAAAAAATTGGGGGGTCTAAGGATAAGCAACAGAACACATTTCGATCATTTTTGAAATTTTTGTCTGTTTGTCTGTTTATCTGTTTGTCTGTTTGTCGGTTTGTCTGTTTGTCTGTGAGTTTGTGCACGCATCACTTAAAAACTACTGATCGGACTTTGATGGACTTTTCACAGAAACATGGGGCTTAATTTGGTGTAACATATAGGCTTTATTTCATTGCAATCGGTGCTGTCAATCAAAAGTTATGCGAATCTATAGTTTCCGAAAACTCGCATACGCTGCGAGGAGTGTAGAGTGTAAATGCTCGACTGAATTCGTGAGCGGTAGCGGGAGCGGGTATCGTACCAATGTAATGTGAGATTTTGAAAACTATAAATTCGCATAACTTTTGATTGAGTTAGTCGATTACGATGAAAAATCTGGAGCTGGATCTGGAGCTGGATCTGGAGCTAGATCTAGAGCTGGACCTTTAGCTAGACCTGGATCTGGAGCTGGAACCGGACCCGGTCCCGGACCTGGAACCGAACCCGGAACCGGAACCGGATCCGGACTCGGACCCGGACCCGGCCCCGGACCCGGACCCGAAACCGGACCCGGACCCGGACCCGGACCTGGACCTGGACCTGGACCTGGACCTGGACCTGGACCTGGACCTGGACCTGGACCTGGACCTGGACCTGGACCTGGACCTGGACCTGGACCTGGACCTGGACCTGGACCTGGACCTGGACCTGGACCTGGACCTGGACCTGGACCTGGACCTGGACCTGGACCTGGACCTGGACCTGGACCTGGACCTGGACCTGGACCTGGACCTGGACCTGGACCTGGACCTGGACCTGGACCTGGACCTGGACCTGGACCTGGACCTGGACCTGGACCTGGACCTGGACCTGGACCTGGACCTGGACCTGGACCTGGACCTGGACCTGGACCTGGACCTGGACCTGGACCTGGACCTGGACCTGGACCTGGACCTGGACCTGGACCTGGACCTGGACCTGGACCTGGACCTGGACCTGGACTGGAGCGGGATTGAGAATGGGAGCGGATCCTGTAGTCCACGCGAGCGGAGCCGCGGGCACAGCTAGTATTAAATACTATAACTGTGTATCATATAAGTGGCAGTGGGCTGGTTATATCAGTCGGAGAACCGATTATCGCTGGGGCAAATGAGTTAATTCAAAAACTAATAAGAATTTATACACAAATCCATGTTTTTTTAAACAATACAATTTTATAATTTCTGTTTCTTTCTGTCATTTAAGCAGCTGCTAATTGTCTTTTCTTTACTTTAAATTTCGTTACTGTTTTAGGTCTAGGAAAGGCTTTAGGTATAATTGAAAATTCTACCGTTCAGTTAGCTCACAAGGGATTACGAAACTAAGCCTGAACAGGGGTTTCGGTCATGTGCCAAGTTACTTTATATTTAATAGGTGTTCAACTGGACTAAGAAAGTTTTTTACGATGCTTTCCTTCCACGCACGATCAGTAGGTAATAAAACCTTGTACAGAAGTCCAGAAAAACTATAACCGTACGTAGGTACGTGTAAGGGATTGACCTCTGGACTTCATACATAATTGATAATCAAACGAAGTAACTCTGTACGTGATGTTTCATATTAAATATGTGAGAATCGTCCACTGGGAGAGTGAAGAAAAGCTCTCAGTGAAGAATAAAACAAAATCTACTCAATCATTTATACTAAAGGAGTTTGGACATTCCGATGGCCGTGAGGTAGACGAACTCTGGAGTGGAGATGAGGGAATGATGACCTGTTAAAAGTAGGTGGAAGCTGTTGTATAAAAGAGCCGGGTGTGGTGTCGCGCATAGTTGACTAAACTGGTTGATAATTGATAGGACTAGTAAGTGGTAGAGCTCTAGAGCAAGGTTCTTCTAATTAAGTTTTACACGCATCTACCGGCAGACCTGCCTTCAAGTTTGAAATAAAGAAAATAAATAAATAAAAACATGAATTTACTGTTATAACTGGCACACACAATTAGAGCGAACAAAATAAGAGAGAAATATATAAAGCAAGTGCGTCTACGCGTAAAAGAGAAGCATATGCCTAGACCATATAAGGTGCTATATGAAGATTTATAGTCGCACACGGTCAATAAGACAATCCGTGAAACCAGAGGCAGGTATTCCATCTGAGTTCTCAAAGAATCAGCGGCCTTGTAGCATTTGAAATTGGTGTACTATGTTGCATTTGCAAATCTGTTTTCTTGTAAAATCACCGCGTAAAAACTATTGGGTCGATTTTGTTGGAAGTGTCTTAAAAAGCTTTACAGCGATGTGATGATGTTATAACAGTAAATAGATCACTTGAACGAAGTAGCGTGCAAAATTAAGTACCTATTGTTACAGTTGCTTCAATTGAACAAAGCTAAACGAGCAAAGGCGGATGAAAAACAAAAATTAACCCAACATGGTTTTTGTATTGAAAGCTCTTAAAAATATGTCAATTAAGCGGCAATCCTAGCACAACGGAAAGATAAGATATAAACTATGACACCATAACAGTTTAAAAAGCGTCTAAAACAGTTGTACAGCGATGCGAGCCAACAATTTCTAAAGATTTATTCTTAAAACTTGCCGGTAACCATATCAGTGGCTCTGACGTTGATTTACATTGTTTTCAGCTGAAACTGAAACATGGACGTGTACGGTATGAGGGGAAAGGGGGTAGATCTTGAAAATACATTTAATATACCTACCTAATTCTACCAAAAACTCAACAAGAATAAGGAATTACAAAGAAATGAGTTACTTATCATAAATAAAAGAATTTTATTTACAACCCTTAACACTAATAAACAACAAAATGTTGATGCTCTGGAAACACTGGCATATGTCCGTAGTTACGTTCCAAGCGATCTTATCTGTGAAGCTAGTTTCATAACATTCAAACAAGTTAAAAGTTGCGATTTGTTACTGGCAGGTATAAAAGAAAATGAAAAGTTTAAACGGACGTCCGACGTCAAACTGAAACTTTAACTTTCAAGATGAAATTATAAAAGTTGTTTTATTAAAATTAATTTGTTAAATAAGGAAGCAATTTAAGTTAAGTGAAGAAAAATCTGCCAAATCTACATTAAGTCAGCGACGTTGACAAAATACGAGACGCATAACTTTCGTTTATAGGGATGTCCAACAGTGGTACAGTCAATGTTGTAGGAAAGGGAAAGGGAAGGGTCGGGGGATGGAAGGAGGAAAGGGTGGGGGAATGGGAAGAGGAAATGGAGGTGGGAAAAGAAAATATCCCCATCTATGAAATATTTGTTTTAAGATTACAATACCTAACTTATTAAAACGTAAAAATATAAATAATTAGGTATATAATAATCTTATATTTCATGATTAACACGAAGTTTTCACCTTTAAAAAAACAATAATTCTATAGTCCCACGAGTGGAGCCCAATTAGTTTTTAGGATTAACTAATACGAGTACATAATAATTTGTGAAGTTAAGTTGTACACGCGGATGAAGTCGCGGTCAATAGCTAGTCTAATATAAAACAGCAATAGCTAAATGATTTTAATATCAGACACGAAATAAAGGTAGAAAACCTCTAAAAGCTTATTGAAAGTAGAACGAATGATAGCATTTTACCTTATTAGGACTGGCGTATGTACCTATTGCTTTTAAAGGACGTAACTATGTATTATCCTTCGTATACCTAGTATTTTAATGAAACCCGCGCATCCTTTGAATCTAGGTTATCCAAAGATAAGAAAAAAATCCTTATAATAAAATACTCCGTCTAGTAAACTAAATCTAAAGCTTTCCTTCAATATTTTCAATAGGCCCTCCATAGATATTTAGGATCGAGAACCTTTGGCAGGATATTGCCAGCATGCAAAAAAATCTCGTAATATTTTATTGTTATTACGCCTATCTGGTAATATGCTTGTGATTTTTGTAAAATATTGGGATTTGCGCAAGGAAAGTTATTTGCTTTCCTATATATTTAGTTTTTTTCATTTTGCACTTGTATCTTACAAGAATTTAAAAAATAAAAACGAATTTTTGAATTGGATGGAGTTTTTACACATATCTAATAAGTAAGATTCGTAAACTTTGCGTGTCTGTACATTGAATTATCAGTTTGTTTGTGCGCGCATCACTTAAAAAAGACTGAACAGATGTTGATGGACTTTTCACAGAAACACAGTGCTTAATTCGGTGTAACATATAGGCTTCATTTCATTGCAATCGGTGCAGTCAATCAAAAGTTATGCGAATTTATAGTTATCGAAAACTCGCATACACTGCATTCGTATACAACGACGGAATTAGTGAGCGGCAGCGGAAGGGGGTATGGTAGCAATATGTGAGTATGTGTTTTTGAAAACTATAAATTCGCGTAACTTTTGAGTTAGCCGATTACGATGAATTTGTTGCATACGTATGAGGGAAGGTTGAGAAAAGGGTTGAGGGAAGGGTTGTGGGAAGGGTTGAGAGCAGAGTTGAGGGTAGGGTTAAGGGGGTAGATGCGGGAGTAGGATCTGGAGCTGTACCTGGAACTGGACTCGCATAAACAAGATGTGTAGGTGGAATTAATGCTCGACGGAATTCGTATTGCAATGAGTGAGAACTACATTTTGGAGATAGGTGGGGTGGGGTCATGGAAGTGTAGGGGAAAGTAGTGAGTAATGTGGAAGGTGAGTGGTGGGGAAGGGGGTGAGGGCAGGGGGAAGGTGTACCTTACTAGGTACAACCCACACCTTCCCCCATCTTTTCTTCCATACACAAAACAACAAAGTATAACATACTCGGCATTCAGATTACGATCATGACATTAGGACTAACTACATTTGGGAGTGGGAGTGGGATTGGGAAGTTGAGAGTCTGAGTGGCAGTGGAGGTGGAAGTGGGAAAGGAAACGAGAGCGGGAGTGGGAACGGGAGCGGATTCTGTAGTCCACGCGTGCGGAGCCGCGGGCACAGCTAGTATATAAATAGTGCTCACGCCTTGGTCCCAGAGGGGGTAGGCAGAGATGATGTATCGCCACTTTGCGCAATCTTATATGGAGTTTTTGTATATCATTATTACCCTGTCGTCATCCAGAGTTGCACATAGCCTTTTCAAATAAAAATCGCTATATTTAGAAAAGTAGCACGCATGTGACTCACACATGAGATTGATAATTTCTTTTGCTCTCATGGGTGACATAAGATCGATAGGAACCACAAGAATCCTTTATATAAAAAGCAATGAATAGTAAATATAAAAAAATTTAAAGAATCAATTTATTTTTCAACTAGCTGTGCCCGCGGCTCCGCTCGCGTGAACTACAGGATCCGCTGGACCTGGACCTGGACCTGGACCTGGACCTGGACCTGGACCTGGACCTGGACCTGGACCTGGACCTGGACCTGGACCTGGACCTGGACCTGGACCTGGACCTGGACCTGGACCTGGACCTGGACCTGGACCTGGACCTGGACCTGGACCTGGACCTGGACCTGGACCTGGACCTGGACCTGGACCTGGACCTGGACCTGGACCTGGACCTGGACCTGGACCTGGACCTGGACCTGGACCTGGACCTGGACCTGGACCTGGACCTGGACCTGGACCTGGACCTGGACCTGGACCTGGACCTGGACCTGGACCTGGACCTGGACCTGGACCTGGACCTGGACCTGGACCTGGACTGGAGCGGGATTGAGAATGGGAGCGGATCCTGTAGTCCACGCGAGCGGAGCCGCGGGCACAGCTAGTATTAAATACTATAACTGTGTATCATATAAGTGGCAGTGGGCTGGTTATATCAGTCGGAGAACCGATTATCGCTGGGGCAAATGAGTTAATTCAAAAACTAATAAGAATTTATACACAAATCCATGTTTTTTTAAACAATACAATTTTATAATTTCTGTTTCTTTCTGTCATTTAAGCAGCTGCTAATTGTCTTTTCTTTACTTTAAATTTCGTTACTGTTTTAGGTCTAGGAAAGGCTTTAGGTATAATTGAAAATTCTACCGTTCAGTTAGCTCACAAGGGATTACGAAACTAAGCCTGAACAGGGGTTTCGGTCATGTGCCAAGTTACTTTATATTTAATAGGTGTTCAACTGGACTAAGAAAGTTTTTTACGATGCTTTCCTTCCACGCACGATCAGTAGGTAATAAAACCTTGTACAGAAGTCCAGAAAAACTATAACCGTACGTAGGTACGTGTAAGGGATTGACCTCTGGACTTCATACATAATTGATAATCAAACGAAGTAACTCTGTACGTGATGTTTCATATTAAATATGTGAGAATCGTCCACTGGGAGAGTGAAGAAAAGCTCTCAGTGAAGAATAAAACAAAATCTACTCAATCATTTATACTAAAGGAGTTTGGACATTCCGATGGCCGTGAGGTAGACGAACTCTGGAGTGGAGATGAGGGAATGATGACCTGTTAAAAGTAGGTGGAAGCTGTTGTATAAAAGAGCCGGGTGTGGTGTCGCGCATAGTTGACTAAACTGGTTGATAATTGATAGGACTAGTAAGTGGTAGAGCTCTAGAGCAAGGTTCTTCTAATTAAGTTTTACACGCATCTACCGGCAGACCTGCCTTCAAGTTTGAAATAAAGAAAATAAATAAATAAAAACATGAATTTACTGTTATAACTGGCACACACAATTAGAGCGAACAAAATAAGAGAGAAATATATAAAGCAAGTGCGTCTACGCGTAAAAGAGAAGCATATGCCTAGACCATATAAGGTGCTATATGAAGATTTATAGTCGCACACGGTCAATAAGACAATCCGTGAAACCAGAGGCAGGTATTCCATCTGAGTTCTCAAAGAATCAGCGGCCTTGTAGCATTTGAAATTGGTGTACTATGTTGCATTTGCAAATCTGTTTTCTTGTAAAATCACCGCGTAAAAACTATTGGGTCGATTTTGTTGGAAGTGTCTTAAAAAGCTTTACAGCGATGTGATGATGTTATAACAGTAAATAGATCACTTGAACGAAGTAGCGTGCAAAATTAAGTACCTATTGTTACAGTTGCTTCAATTGAACAAAGCTAAACGAGCAAAGGCGGATGAAAAACAAAAATTAACCCAACATGGTTTTTGTATTGAAAGCTCTTAAAAATATGTCAATTAAGCGGCAATCCTAGCACAACGGAAAGATAAGATATAAACTATGACACCATAACAGTTTAAAAAGCGTCTAAAACAGTTGTACAGCGATGCGAGCCAACAATTTCTAAAGATTTATTCTTAAAACTTGCCGGTAACCATATCAGTGGCTCTGACGTTGATTTACATTGTTTTCAGCTGAAACTGAAACATGGACGTGTACGGTATGAGGGGAAAGGGGGTAGATCTTGAAAATACATTTAATATACCTACCTAATTCTACCAAAAACTCAACAAGAATAAGGAATTACAAAGAAATGAGTTACTTATCATAAATAAAAGAATTTTATTTACAACCCTTAACACTAATAAACAACAAAATGTTGATGCTCTGGAAACACTGGCATATGTCCGTAGTTACGTTCCAAGCGATCTTATCTGTGAAGCTAGTTTCATAACATTCAAACAAGTTAAAAGTTGCGATTTGTTACTGGCAGGTATAAAAGAAAATGAAAAGTTTAAACGGACGTCCGACGTCAAACTGAAACTTTAACTTTCAAGATGAAATTATAAAAGTTGTTTTATTAAAATTAATTTGTTAAATAAGGAAGCAATTTAAGTTAAGTGAAGAAAAATCTGCCAAATCTACATTAAGTCAGCGACGTTGACAAAATACGAGACGCATAACTTTCGTTTATAGGGATGTCCAACAGTGGTACAGTCAATGTTGTAGGAAAGGGAAAGGGAAGGGTCGGGGGATGGAAGGAGGAAAGGGTGGGGGAATGGGAAGAGGAAATGGAGGTGGGAAAAGAAAATATCCCCATCTATGAAATATTTGTTTTAAGATTACAATACCTAACTTATTAAAACGTAAAAATATAAATAATTAGGTATATAATAATCTTATATTTCATGATTAACACGAAGTTTTCACCTTTAAAAAAACAATAATTCTATAGTCCCACGAGTGGAGCCCAATTAGTTTTTAGGATTAACTAATACGAGTACATAATAATTTGTGAAGTTAAGTTGTACACGCGGATGAAGTCGCGGTCAATAGCTAGTCTAATATAAAACAGCAATAGCTAAATGATTTTAATATCAGACACGAAATAAAGGTAGAAAACCTCTAAAAGCTTATTGAAAGTAGAACGAATGATAGCATTTTACCTTATTAGGACTGGCGTATGTACCTATTGCTTTTAAAGGACGTAACTATGTATTATCCTTCGTATACCTAGTATTTTAATGAAACCCGCGCATCCTTTGAATCTAGGTTATCCAAAGATAAGAAAAAAATCCTTATAATAAAATACTCCGTCTAGTAAACTAAATCTAAAGCTTTCCTTCAATATTTTCAATAGGCCCTCCATAGATATTTAGGATCGAGAACCTTTGGCAGGATATTGCCAGCATGCAAAAAAATCTCGTAATATTTTATTGTTATTACGCCTATCTGGTAATATGCTTGTGATTTTTGTAAAATATTGGGATTTGCGCAAGGAAAGTTATTTGCTTTCCTATATATTTAGTTTTTTTCATTTTGCACTTGTATCTTACAAGAATTTAAAAAATAAAAACGAATTTTTGAATTGGATGGAGTTTTTACACATATCTAATAAGTAAGATTCGTAAACTTTGCGTGTCTGTACATTGAATTATCAGTTTGTTTGTGCGCGCATCACTTAAAAAAGACTGAACAGATGTTGATGGACTTTTCACAGAAACACAGTGCTTAATTCGGTGTAACATATAGGCTTCATTTCATTGCAATCGGTGCAGTCAATCAAAAGTTATGCGAATTTATAGTTATCGAAAACTCGCATACACTGCATTCGTATACAACGACGGAATTAGTGAGCGGCAGCGGAAGGGGGTATGGTAGCAATATGTGAGTATGTGTTTTTGAAAACTATAAATTCGCGTAACTTTTGAGTTAGCCGATTACGATGAATTTGTTGCATACGTATGAGGGAAGGTTGAGAAAAGGGTTGAGGGAAGGGTTGTGGGAAGGGTTGAGAGCAGAGTTGAGGGTAGGGTTAAGGGGGTAGATGCGGGAGTAGGATCTGGAGCTGTACCTGGAACTGGACTCGCATAAACAAGATGTGTAGGTGGAATTAATGCTCGACGGAATTCGTATTGCAATGAGTGAGAACTACATTTTGGAGATAGGTGGGGTGGGGTCATGGAAGTGTAGGGGAAAGTAGTGAGTAATGTGGAAGGTGAGTGGTGGGGAAGGGGGTGAGGGCAGGGGGAAGGTGTACCTTACTAGGTACAACCCACACCTTCCCCCATCTTTTCTTCCATACACAAAACAACAAAGTATAACATACTCGGCATTCAGATTACGATCATGACATTAGGACTAACTACATTTGGGAGTGGGAGTGGGATTGGGAAGTTGAGAGTCTGAGTGGCAGTGGAGGTGGAAGTGGGAAAGGAAACGAGAGCGGGAGTGGGAACGGGAGCGGATTCTGTAGTCCACGCGTGCGGAGCCGCGGGCACAGCTAGTATATAAATAGTGCTCACGCCTTGGTCCCAGAGGGGGTAGGCAGAGATGATGTATCGCCACTTTGCGCAATCTTATATGGAGTTTTTGTATATCATTATTACCCTGTCGTCATCCAGAGTTGCACATAGCCTTTTCAAATAAAAATCGCTATATTTAGAAAAGTAGCACGCATGTGACTCACACATGAGATTGATAATTTCTTTTGCTCTCATGGGTGACATAAGATCGATAGGAACCACAAGAATCCTTTATATAAAAAGCAATGAATAGTAAATATAAAAAAATTTAAAGAATCAATTTATTTTTCAACTAGCTGTGCCCGCGGCTCCGCTCGCGTGAACTACAGGATCCGCTCCCATTCCCACTTCCACTCCCTATCCCACTTCCACTCAGACTTTAAATCCAGGTCCAAGTCCAAGTCCAGGCCCAGGACCAGGTCCAGGTCCAGGTCCAGGTCCAGGTCCAGGTCCAGGTCCAGGTCCAGGTCCAGGTCCAGGTCCAGGTCCAGGTCCAGGTCCAGGTCCAGGTCCAGGTCCAGGTCCAGGTCCAGGTCCAGGTCCAGGTCCAGGTCCAGGTCCAGGTCCAGGTCCAGGTCCAGGTCCAGGTCCAGGTCCAGGTCCAGGTCCAGGTCCAGGTCCAGGTCCAGGTCCAGGTCCAGGTCCAGGTCCAGGTCCAGGTCCAGGTCCAGGTCCAGGTCCAGGTCCAGGTCCAGGTCCAGGTCCGGGTCCGGGTCCGGGTCCGGGTCCGGGTCCGGGTCCGGGTCCGGGTCCAGGTCCAGTCCAGGCTCAGGCCCAGGCCTAGTTCCAGTTCCAGGTCCAGATCAAGATCCTCAACCCTCCCCTCAACCCTCCTCTCAACACTCCTCTCAACCATTCCCTCAACACTCCCCTCAACCCTCCTCTCAACCCTCTCCTCAGCTCTCCCCTCAACCCTCCCCTCAAACCTCTTTCCCTCGTCTCTCCAAATGTAGTCCTCGTAACTAATCCATCGCAGTCCAAATTCCGACCAACATTACTTTGTTGCATACCTATACCACAAATTCATCGTAACCGGGTAACTCAGTCAAAAGTTATGCGAATTTTCAAACACTCAAATTACACTGGTACCATACCCGCTCCGGTCCAGCTCCGGTTCCGCTCCCGCTCTTACTCCCGCTTCCGCTCTCAATCCCACGCCCACGCCCACGCCCATGCCCACTTCCACTCCCACTCCCACTACAATTCCTACTCGCAGCTCCAAATGTAATCCAAACTCATCGCAATCTGAATAGTACGGAAATACTACTACTATATGCAATATATTGCACACTAACCTTACCTACTAATGTATTTGAAAACTAAAAATGTCTATAACTTTTGATTGAGTTAGCCGATTGCAATGAAATAAAGACTAAATGTTAAGTTAAGTTAAGCCCCATATTTTTGTGAAAAGTCCATCAGAATCCGTTCAGTAGTTTTTAAGTGATGCGTGCACAAACTCACAGACAAACAGACAAACCGACAAACAGACAAACAGATAAACAGACAAACAGACAAAAATTTCAAAAATGATCGAAATGTGTTCTGTTGCTTATCCTTAGACCCCCCAATTTTTTTTTTTGCAAATATCTTCAATGTACAGACACGCGATGTTTACGATTTTATTTATTAGATGTGCATTGCGTCAAATTATTATTTTTTAGAAAGATTGCTGGCACCGGAGGCGGGTTGTTTACGCCACCCGGCTATCCCGTCATTGCTCGTCATTCCGCCACTTTTGCCATCTCCGCCACTTTCGCCATTTTGCTATTCGCTATTTCCGGATATTACGACACTTCAGCGTTAATATTACGAATTCGATTTGCTTCTTTCGTTATTTATTAAAAATATTCGTTACCAATTGTCTTTGCATTCACAGCCTCGATTGACTTTATTCTTTAACTATGAGTAACTTTATGCGTCGTCGACGTAAACATTATTTCTGTTGTCTATTAATGATAATGTATTTTCTGTGGACAAGGAAGGTTATCTACATAATGTACTTGCTACCAAGACATAATTATATCATAACTTCATAACAGATACTACAAAAAAAATGTGCAAGAAAGAAAAAAACTTTTATTTACTGCCATAAATGGCACACACAAAAGAAAAAACTAACAAAACAAGAAAAAGGAAAAAAAAATTATAACTAGAGAATACAATTTACAAATTTTAACAAAGATAAAATAGTATACGTGTGCCGTGACAGCTAAAGGGCAAACGACTCAGCATATGCCTAGACTAATAAGGTGCTAGGCGCTGATTTTCAGTCGCACCCGGTGCAGACGAGTTTGTCTACGAGTGCCAAACAAAGAAGTATTAATATGATATGTGAAATTGCAATACGTATGTAGCTTTTTTTCGTAGGAAGGAGTAAATCCTCATGGAAATTGCAGGACCCGAGCCAAGTGGCATGCCCGACTTCACTAGGAATGTTGTCCAGTGACCTACGGGCTAAAACCTCCTCCCTTCTTCTACTACTTTCCTGGCACTGATTTCACATTACTTCAGAAAAGTAGTTGCTTACTCAAGCATTTGCCTTTTGCTCATGATCTTGTGGAGCATCGTTGCACATTTGTCCCACTCTTCCTGGTTCAGTAGCATTCTGCCTTTTAGGTTTTCTGGGCTTTGTGCCTCCCTATTTCCCTGAGCATTTAGACTTGCTTTCTTTGGTTTCTTTTTAGGATAGCCGCGTGGCACGCTTTAGATGTAGCTGCAACCAGATCGCTAGGTGTGTTGCTCTTTGAGTACTACTTCGAATTTCTCCCGGTTGATCTTTCGTAAATTCCAACCCGATAGGGGGGGGGGGGGGGGTGATCATGGTCTGCTTCTTTTCCTGTACTTCGTAGGCTATGTATTTGTGCCCACACATTATCTCGTCCTTGAGAATTTCCAGTGTTAAGTATTGTCAGGTCTAAGTTGGCTGCCATTTCCATTATGTATTTTCCTCTTTTGTTTGTCTGTGAGCTACCCTATGCTTTACTTGCCGCGTATGTACCTAGATAATATATATAACACTAAGAAATACATAAATATGATAAATAAATATGACTAGGAAAAATAAAACTAATGAATAAAGATGTACATTATATATTTACTAATGACAGTAAATATTAAATAAACTAAATATGAGATAAGTATATAATAATAGCAACATATGGACCAGTTTACACTACCAAGGCAACGCCTACTGTTCTAACAACCACCTTTTGCCGTGCAGTTTAACTGAAGCTGCAGAAAGCGGTCGGTCAAGTGGCGGTGGAAGGTTGTTCCAACATTTCGTCGCCTGGTAGCGAAAACTGCCCTCGAAAGCTCTGGTCCTGTGAAAGGGCATGTTCAAAATAAAGCAATCTGCTCTGCGAGAGTTGTATGATTTAGGTGGACAAGGCCACCGAGATGAAGACTCCTCCGTGATTCCATATTTAACAAACCAAATTTATTCAGAAATGGCGTGATGTGACTCCGCGGTGGTATTTTAAAGCAAAATCTAATGCAAGCATTCTGCACCCTCTGGATAGAGCGAGGAGACAAGGACCGGTGACGATGTCGCAATAATTTAATTTTGATAATATCAAAGACTCACACAGTTGCAGTCTAACCTTTTCGTTTCACTTTTCATTTGCAAGCGCACAGATATAAAAAAAAGGTTATAATAAGCTACTATTTTTTTATCTTGTAATACAACTAGTTCAGAAATATTTTACTGTATTTTTTGTATTAAAGAAAAGTACTTACTACATATCGTTATCATTAATCAATTACCATTTATTAATTTATGTATACATATAGGTTTGGTTTGGTACCAATATTTGACCTATAATATCGGCTAGTATATTTTATGCCTCGTGTTTTAGTCACGTATAATTATGGGTACAATTTCAGTAAACCCATATGGGTAAAAAGAATTTTTTACGTATGCGGGGAGCCAAGATTCAATTGTCAGCACCTTGTCAGGTGTTTGAAGAGGCACTGTTAATGATCACCGATTGAACTCTTTTGAATCTTTATCGAAAGACTTTTGTGTCAGCCCTACTCTTTTCCAATGTCGTCCATTATTTTATTCCGTGAATTTTATTCTAATTTTCGCAATATATTATATATTATCTTTGTTTACGCTTATTAGAATAAAAACTAGATCATTAATATTAGAATAAAAACTAGATACTTTTCTTTAGATTTTCTCAAACAATAAATCGGTCAAACAAACACAGGTTTTTTAACTGTGAATTAGTAGTTGTTTTTTATTCACTAAAACGTAATATCCACAGTAGTGCAATACCCAATAGCATATTTATGTATCTAAGAATTTTATAGCTTAATAAGTCCATAGTGGATGATATGTGCACTAACGCCGATATACCTCCCATATGGACCTATTTTATGGCCTATGTCTGCATATTTCGCCAGTGGGTAGCCTGTAAAGTTTTATTAAAACGCTACACGTGTCCAACTAACTGATAATTAAGTCGGGTATCACATTGATCCAATTAATTGAATGTGTTTATTTATCAGCTTAAGTGACGGGATCGGGTTACGTTACCGAACTGGTCCGACGTTCCCCGACCAGACGAGTGGCGTTTTCGCTCTCAGTTCGATTGATATTGAACAGAATTGGGACGCAGTGTTACACCACACGTAATTAAGCTCTTGAGTATAGTTGGCTACAGTTAAACTATCCTGACTTATATTTTAAATAGATGTGCCCGTGGTTCCGCTTGTGTGGACTACAGAATAATACTACTCCTTATTTATCGTTGCTACCTATTATGGTATCTAACGTAAGAAAACACAATGCGAAAGTTTTGATTTTTAAATTCAAGATCGGGTTCAGTGGCGCACCTTGGGAGAGTCCTATGTCCAACAGTGGACTCTTTCGGGCTGATAATGATGATGATGATATATCGAAACCTACGCGGACGAAAGCGGGAATAAGCTAGTCAGTATAAATATAAAGAGCATGTAAATTTGATAAGCGGTTTATCGGACAGACATACTGTTATTTAAAAGGAGTTTAATATGAAGGATTGTAAAAAATGGTACATACTACTATGGTATGTATTCTATTGTTGTCCTTCCACCAAATTCAAAGATCTGCAAATAAATTATATGTAATAAAAATAATAATAAATGTTTATTCCTCTCATCACAATCTTATAATTAGTTACAAAGTATTATTGCAGTATGTGTCCAATAAATAATACAGATTGCGTGAGACTGGTGCCTGTAAGTGCCGACTGGTGTCAGTATATCGTTCACGCGGCAATGGATATGTACGCTTCTACAACTAACTACCAGAAGAAATCTTAAATATGAGTGACAGAAAGTTTAAGAATCACATCAAAAAACAACTTTGTAAAAAAAGTCTTTTTTAAAATAATTGTATTATTTAATGACAAAAATGCCTGTTATTAATATTGCTTCAGTTTCGGATAATCCTTTTATTTACTTACTGTACTAGATTTTAAAACATGTGGTGCTTGAAGTTGTCCTTGCAACCTTTCTTCTTAACAGCAACACCTAGGAAGCGGTAGTTGCAAAAAAAATACGTGTATAAATGTACCGAGTGTACTAAATGTACCAAGTGTACTCATATGCAATAAATGGTTTTTACTTTACTATCTGCCTACTGTAACACTATACGTGTACTATCTATGATAAAACTACAATACCAATAATGCCTGCCTCCAGGGCGCTGTTCGTATATACCTTGCGATAAACAATTAATTCGATATCGAAGATTGACACAGCGATGATACTTATGATTTAATCACGTTTACAGAGGCAAGCCACGCGAAAGTTTACATTACGGTGAGTATTAAGTTTCTCTCATACTGCCGTTGCAAGAGGCGCGGCAACGACAATGAATTGGTGCAGGCAGCGGCTCTAAATACACAAGGTTTGTGCGCTAGGAAGAATAAGCTTCATGAAAATAAGTCAGTGAGAAAGAAATCAATACGATTTAACGTCGCTTAAGATTTGAATGCCTATAATAATGATAACGTCTTTAAAACATATCGATTTCATTTAAATAACTAAAGTAAAATAAGTACCAAAGGTATGTAGACAGAACTTACTAGAGTTGGACATAGAAAATCCTTAAGCTTCTTCATTGTTGCCAACGGTGGAACTTTTAAGGTTATCATTAAGAAACGCCTTAAGTTTATTTAAGTTATAGTCCGATAACGGTAAAAGAGGGATTTATCTTATCATCACAACAATGACAAAGAACAAAAGGATTTGTTCAGTTATGTTTAAAATTTGGAATTCTCTGTCATCCGATTTAAAAGACATTGTATTGATTGACTTACTCGAGTAAGTTACTACAGCAAGAACTGCAGAAGCATTTCTTATCGATGGGTGTAGACTAATGTATCACGTGAGCGCTATCTACATACAAATGGGCTTCCGTTTCTGTGGACTGTACTGTAAATGATGTGTTATAAATTTGTTAAATAAATGTAACTGAAAAGGAAAATCTTATTCACTTAAGCTGTCTGGTTGGGAATGAATTAAAAGGACTCATGGTTTGCATGACAAGTGGTGGAAATGTTTATTACGTGTCATAGTGGCGGCTATTACCGCCATGCCATGCCTCTCCGCTCTAATGTGAGTAAAGCTTTAGGTACAAATTATCTGAACGTTGCAGGCGCTCCCTGCTCAGTGTACCTGACGTAAGACCGACTTTGTTATTAAACCGATTAAGCAACTCGGATAAAGGCGCTTTTCACAGTGATTAAACCTTTTAAGTCACATTAAGTTTATCCGACTATTAATAGTAGGTTTTTAAAGCCTTGCAAAGTCAGCAAGCGTCAAATTAGTATTTAGTAAAAAAAAATACATTAAGTTACGTATTTGTAAATATTATTGAAACGTGGACACTGACAGTGAGACTAGTCTGAAAACTCAAAGTCGCACACCGGGCTATGGAAAGAGCCATACTCGGAGTTTCTCTAAGGGACAGGATTCGAAATGAGTTTATCCACCAGATAACTAAAGTCTTCGAAATAGCTAACAAACTTAGTACGTTGAAGTGGCTGTGGACTGGGTACTTCTGTCGAAGAATTCTACGACAAATCACCGTTGGGGTAAACGAGTTCTCTCTCGAGTGGTGACCGCGACTGGGCAAGCGTTGTGTGGTATGCCCTCTGGCTATATCGAGCCACGATCTGCGTAAGGCGGCTTGCAGTGACTGGATGAGAAGAACCGAGGATCGGGTTCAGCGACGCGCCTTGGAGAAGCCTATGTCCAGCAGTGGACTCTGATGATGATACGTGTTGGGCTATCTTGTGCTATAGTTTCGTCTTAACTGCAAGCAATGCCTCCGTCGCCTGATGTTTAAGAACTTGAAGGAAGTAAAAAATTTACGCCGCCCAGATGGAGTAGTAATCATGATTACTACTCCATCTGGGCGGCGTAAAATTTTTTCTTCCTTCATGTTTAAGAAGCTCATTAGGGCAGCCTACCTGCCTCTTTGCGCCCTACCATTCTCGTGATATATCCAGCTCAAAACTACTTAGTATTTGTTAATGTTGCAATCACGCTACTTAAGTGTTAATTGTTGCGTTGCGTTTTCATGGAATGGAAACTCCAAACATACTTTATCGCTTTAGGTCCATTTATGGTAACCGTATACACGTACTATAGTGTACGTCGTTTATCTAATAATAAGTATTAGATTAACGACTTAACTTCAATTATAAGTAGGTACCACAAATTGTCTAAACACAAACACTATAACAACACAAAATCGCCTACACACAGTCAGACTTTGGTTTAATTGGAAAACTTTTTTCTCCAAGAAAAAGGAAGTTTAATTTCATTAACGCGAAATTGCTTCGCGTTACTTTGTGTTGGCCGTACTATCTGGATAATGACTCAGATTACTGGGGACTGGGAACTTAACGGGAATTTCTTGTGTTTATTGTTGTGATTTTCACGCCCCTTTATACTTGACTACGTCACGCAAAAGAGGGTACCTAAGAGATTTTTGTGGCAACATGGTAAACATTGACAAAAAAGCTATAGCTACCTTGCAAAAACTTTTTGAAATGACTGTTAAATGTCATTAAACTTATTACCAAAAAAAAAACTACTGCATAGACTAACTATGAAGTTGATTTTTCTGCATATTTTCAAAAGTTGGTAGAGCCGGTAAGTTAGTCGTAGTATGTGAAGCAACCTAGTAGGTTTACAGTTTTCCTTTCGTCTACTGTCACCGGCTGTGATTACGTAAAAACTACCATAAATGACCAGAAAACTAAATCATTAGATATTTTTTAAATGTTCAAGGATCGGATAGCTCTAACTCTTGAACATTTAAAAAATATCTCATTTACGCTCTTTCCTATAGGAACTATTCAAGTTTCTTTTACCTTGAAGGATTGAACAGCAATGAGAAGACCCGACAAGGTCCCGAAATAGTCGACAGTATTAGTTAATTTAGGGCGCAGGGTGGGGTGCCCCGCCGCCATATAGACCGACGACCTAAAGAAGGTGGCCGGAAGCGGCTGGATGCGGAGGACAGAGGACCGGGTGTGGTGGCGTTAATTGGGGAAGGCCTATGTCCAGCAGTGGATGTCTAAGGGCTGATATGATGACTAAATCATACCATACCTACACAAGCAACAGTACAGAAACAGTCAACTTGAATTGTTTTTAATATTCCTATTATATACCATTAACACTTCATGAGGTACCATAAAAAATTATCTAGACTGGTAAGTATTTTACTGCATATTTGCAAAAGTAGCTTTAGCTTGAAATTATGCGTAACTGGAAGTGTAGCAATCTAATTTATTTATTGGAACCGTCATGTAAGTACGTAAATTTTTTCTTTCAAATAAAAAAAAAATATTAATTGATTTGCATTAAAGGCGCATGAACAAAAAGTTTATAATCAAATTCAATGCGACATTAATAGTGTGACCGTTTACTTATGGCAGTATCCTATAAGCAAATAATTTAGCCAAAGTCTGGAAGTTAATCTTAAAGACGCCACCTGATATCCGACTGCCGGATAATCCCCCATTCCTTGCTCGCCTCTGGCTGTTAATCCATCCACAAATAGGATCAGTCACATACGTGCTTCAGAAATAGGTTAAAAGAAAACAAACGTATAACTAGAGTGGTTTTGACTTTATTGTCGCAACTTTTGTTCCCAGAACTTTAATAACTTACGTTAGAATAACCGCAGCAGTTTCTCGCAGTTTTACTTTCAAGTAGTAAAAACTATACACCTAAAATTTTATGTACGTTTAGAAGTAGTGATATTGTGCTACTAGCCACGTATCGTAATTTAGTCGTGTTGTACAAACAATTCGGGCAAAATCGGTTAAAGCCGTAAATTTTGTGTCACATCGTTTATCAGTCGAAATACGTTCACTGCTGAACATAAGCCTCCCCAATATCATGCCACTTTTGGTGAGCTGTCCATTGGGGGCTTTGCCATAATCACTAAGCTTGGCAGGCGGATTTGTGATCACAATAATGATCATAATATATATAAATTTCGTACGTGGAGCTGCAAACACGACCGAATTACGACTGTACTGTAATCCAATGAATCGTAGAGACGTGTCAGAAAACAAATACCTACTCGCAGATGTAGTAAACCTTTGGCTTAGAAGTCTACAGTAAGCTAGATCGGGCATTTATCAAAGTGATGAGAGACCCTAATAAATATGTTGGGCTTGCTGCGGCAGGCCAGTTGATGATTGATTCAGCCTTTTATGAAACCCACAGGATAACTGGGAGTGATATTCTATTCACAATATCGCACGAAATTATTTCATCCAACTAAAAGACCCCACAAAAATGGAATTTTAGAGGCGGCCCAGTATTTAAGAAAAGGTTCATCATCAGCCGAAATACGTCCAATGCTGAACATTCCTCCGCAATAGAATATCATTTTTGATCAGCTGTCAATTGGGGTGTCCGCCATAATCACCACGCTTGGCGGATTGGCGATCGCAGTAGTGATCTTATAATATAAACAGATGAACGCTGCTGCCCATCCCTGGTGCAATCCAAAATGGTTCAGCTCGTTTTAAAGTATTTTAATATACGCCCTTGAATTCTTAAGTCGACTGCTTATCAGTGAAGCACGGTTCGCCCTTTTAATATGTTATAGAGTTAAAAAGATAGGGACGTGGACACAAAAGGTTGTTTGGAAGAAATTGCTTTTATCAATGATACCGCCTAGATGTAGGTAAGCATATATATTGTATCTGTATATTTTTGTTGTGCAATAAAGAATTTCGGTTATCCTCAGATTATGGGGGCTATACCCAGGAATTGCATGATTTGATTTACCCCATCTCCGTTCCATCACCAGACTACCAGACGTGGGAAGGCACTTCATCCTTATGCATACATACCACGCAATCGCCCGAAGCGTTTTGCTTCCTCTTTCATAATGCTAACTGCTATGAATGGAACGCACAAAAGCTTTGGTATTACCAGGACAAGCACAATTTGGATATTTTTAAAGGAAGAGTTAATAGGCATCTTCTGGGTAAGCGCGCTCCACCTTAGGCCTCATTGTCACTTACCATCAGGCCAGGAATATCAAAAAAGAGTATTTGAATTTGAATTGATGACATTTGAACTAAAAAGTAAATTATGTAAAATCTGTAGATATCTTTCAGTTTCATGCTCTCGATATGATATTAGCAAGGATTTATTTGAACAAGACTAGAATAGTGAAGTATATTTATGTGTATTTAAATTTTATACTGCAGCCTTACGTTTGGCACTGTACTACTCAAGGAATATAAATGAGACAGCCAAGGAGTGTAGAAATACGACACAATAAAGTAATTCATCATTTTTATTACGAGTATTTCTTGTGATGTTTTACTGCCGTGTTGAGCATTATGATTAAGCTGTTTTTAGTTATTACTTTTCTTAAAATATACTACCATATATTGTAAGGTTTAATACATAATGCCACATACTTGGGAAGTTGAGGCACTGACCGGCACTAGACCCGAGCGGGTGTCCCCTGGTATTTGTGATCTGTGGGGTGTCTACAGATTGTAACCATCATACATTGCAAATTGTTAGAGAAGAAAATAAGGAGTTATATATTACCATAAATGTTCGAGTTGTAGTGGAAATATTTATAATATACATGCTTTCTTAAACTTTATATACAGTAGAGTACAGAAGGGTGTACATGAGTTTTAGGTAACCAGCTGGTGAGAGAGGGCACAGGAATGAAAGTAATAACGTCTGTTACTTTCCAAGGATAAATGCACTTTGGGTGTATGGCGGTCGAGTGTCTTATCCATCTGATGACATTTATCTACCACACGGATTCGGACAGTTTCTGAACTATCTGAATCTGCGCACAGATGGGCATGACGAGTCCAGTATTATGCCCAAGTAGGCACTTTAATTGTTAAATACCTGTAATATGTCAAACCAAAAAACGCAGCCAGGCGTTCTGGGCAGGTGCCGCTACTGCGGGGCAGCGACCTGGAGCCCATTTTTTATTTGTGATTATTTATTTACACATTTTTATTTACATAGTCAGGTAAACATTGATTCAACATATAATTTATTTATTGGAAATATAGTACTTGTACAAATAAAAACTTGAAAATCAATTTACTTCCACTTTCACTCAATTCACGTAGCTATAAGTTTTGAAAAGGTATCTTTCAAAGGTTTTATCATGATGCAGTATAAAAACGGATGGAAATCCTTTCAGTGGGTAGTCCCTGAGAGGCCGTACTCGCACCCGGACAAGCCTGCCTAATCCCTCCATAAAATTCAGGAAAAAAATCGTAATCGAAGTTCCCGGTTGCTCGTAACTTCCGACTGTCACTTACAACGGAGGCTTTTAAGGAGCGAACACGCTTGTGAAAATCATTTCCGTATTTTATGGAGATCTTTAGAAATGTTAGTCAAAGGAAAGCGTTACATGTGAACTCAAAGGCCGAGATTCATCATTAGTATTAACGAAACATATAGCTATTTACATTATTTATGGGTAATCGGCAATTACAGGTCATTAATTTTTTTTAAATTTATAACATAACATCATAATAATTATGATCAAAACTGAAATAAAACTATTAGGTATTATTAAACAATATGCTAATTACATTTAAACAAAATGATTTTTTATACGGAGGATACTTAGGTACTTAAATTGTTATATTTTAAAATGTGACGTGAGTTCGTTTTGCGGCACTAGACCTGAAATCCAATTCTTAATTAAATAGAGTAGGATGACGTTTACTGGGGTTGAAACAATAACATTGTTGTGCCGAAAGGAATAACGTATTTAATCACTCGTTTGTGTTATTGTTTTAATATCAATAAACTTTTAACTTTTATACAATTCTGAGATTCGAGTCGCGTTGTGTTATTTTGAAAATCTATGAATGCAGTTTTTCTTATTTCGAAAATCGACGTCACGGTTACTTGCAATAAATAACTCTATCTCTTATCTTATCTTAGTTTCTGACTTCCCCATACTGACCGGTCTTGATGATACAGCCTGTATAACTAGAGCGATTTTTATTGTCGCTTGAAGTTTCGGAACAATTTAATATTGAACGCCTAAGGCAACTTGTACATTTAAGTAAATGCAACATTATTAAATATTTGTTTTACTTAGTACATTTGTAGTTCCTGATCGACTCATTCGTGATTGAAGAGAGTAAGCAAAACCTGAATGTACCACTATTACAATTAACAAGGCAACATTATTTTACAAAGTTGCCGTGTGGTTTCCGGTAGAGTAGAATAGGACCACTCCAACTCTTCCTGTGGATGTCGTACAAGGCGACTAAGGGAATACCTACATTATAAAACATCAATCAGGCCTCCCCAACCCGTCTGGTCAGCGCGGGGAGTGTAGACCAAATCCTCCGTCTGTCTCCGGCAGATGAGAGAGGGTTGTGCTCCTGCAGTGGAGACAAAATAACCTGATGATGATTATTTTACAAACTGACATAAGGTACCTGTCAGTTGATTCAAATAGAAATACCACTTTAGTAAAGTTTTGAGTTAGGGAATTAAAGATATACCTATTGTTAAGGATAACGAAAAAAAACACGAAAACTGCGACACTGACTGCGATGACATATAAACCTTCAAGATGTTTGAAATTCACTTTCTCGCAAAATCTGCTGATTAAACAAAATATAATTTGAACGGACAGTGTGACACGAATAGTAGATTTTTTTTGGAAAAATATTACATAAAGATATTGTTTCTGTTCACTGGAACGAATTCTGGCAATCAATGATTCAAATAACGTCTATAAGGAAATTCCTTCTTAGAATTTTTAGAAATAACGTTATGATTTTATCAGATTGGTTCAAACAAGAAAGTCTGTTTCGTTAATGAAATTTATTTATCTTATGAAAAATAAGAAGGATAATTTTGGGAGATGAAATATTAAACAACGAACAGCTTATTAATTTAATAAGACATACGGGAACATTTCAAATTATTATATCCAGGAAAATTTAAACTTATAAAAATGGGTTTGGACTACTATTAAGTATTGTATTCAGCCAAATTGGTCGAATTGTAAATATGCCATTGAATTTCTTTTCCAGCAGATGCAGCTTTCCTTATGATGTTTCCTTCTCCAAAAAGCTATGGTATGATGTGGCTATGGTATGTTTACTAGAAACTGTAGAAATAACAAGTTACAGAGCCTCAAACATCGTATTCTCAGGTTACATTTTTCCCAGGAATTATACGATTTGATTCCCCCACCCCCCTTCCATCACCGGACTGCCAGGCGTGGTGAGGGACTTCATCCTTATGTAGTAGACATACAACGCTCTCGCACGAAGCGTTTTGCTTCCTCATTCATAATGCCAACTGCTAAGGAATGGAACTCTCTGCCAGCTTGGGTGTTTCCGGACAAGTACAATTTGGATTTTTCTTAAAGAAATAGTAAATAAGCATTACATGAGATTAGGGTCAAGCGCAAACAAATCAACCAAAAAAAAATCTACTGAAGATTTCTAACCTTATAAAAGATCACAAATGCAAGGGAAGTACAATCTACTCTATACGAGTCGGCTTACTAGGACTACGAAAATGTGGGACGAAAAGGTTCATTATTTTAACTTGTATAACAAAATCAAATACATTTTGTTACTGGTATAAGTTTATTGGCAAGGTTCCTCTAGATTTCAGATACGGGCGAAAATTTTATTACGGCGGTTTAGTAAAGAGCGCGAGGAAAAACAAATTTACCCGCCATCAATCAAAATATAGACAAGGAAATTCTTGTTGGAAAGGACAGTTTGAAAGGTGTTTACAATATTTCACCCATTGAGTTTACAGTTAATTAAATATTAAATAATGATTTTGCAATTGCTTATAATAAATAACCTTACATCAGTTTTTGACACAGTCAATACTTATTTGGAACCAAACTGAGATTAAGAGATTACTTTAGAATTAGACAATGACATCACAATTTAAACGACGAACCGTCTTTTTAATTATTATCTGTTTCAGTAATCCTTCACTATTCTTCTCCTCTTAATTATAGGCTTCTTATTTGATTATTTACAAATATTTATTTATTTGTTGAGTTCTGGAGTGGAGACCGCAGATCGCCACGCGAAGAGTGGGATGCCTCGCCGCGCCGCCAGATGGACCGACGACTTAAAGAAGTGGCCGGAAGCGGCTGGATGCGGAGGGCGGAGAACCGGGTGTGGTGGCGTTCATTGGAGAAGGCCTATGTCCAGCAGTGAACGTCTAAGGGCTGATATGATGATGATTTATTTGTAACTAGAATCAGACATAACGCTTTTAAAAAATGTTTTATTACCTAGTGCTAAGTTAAGTCAACACCATTGTTGTTGACTTTAACGTTTCCAGTCTTGAATAAGGTCTCAATCTCAACGCAGCTTGAAACCTTTTACAAGGCAACAATTGGTTTGCTAGATTAATTTCTATATTTCATTCTAAACAAACAGTCATACGAAAACCAACGCTATTTACGTCTCGGTAACATATACATGAAAGGGTCACCAGCAGCAAAAACAGGTTTGTATTACCGTGTAAACTTTGCAGTCCACTTAGGAACACCATCTATTGTGTATTTTGTTTTCGAGACGCAAATGCGTTTGTTTTCATAGGACTATTAATCTGGAATGAAATATATGTATCAGGTTACTTTGTATTTCGTTGTTGCCAATGAAATAAGCGCATTACATACAATAAGTTAGATTACAAATTTAAAAAACCCTGACATTAGACATTTTGACACAAGAAATAGCTTATTATATTATACTTAGTATTTATTTAATTGTTATAGTATCAGTGGTAGATAAAGTGCCAATGAAAAGATGAATACTCCGTTTTTCTGATTTTATTGTATGAACTCTACGTTAAAAAAATAGTAATTATAAGAAATCAATTATTTAAAATTCTCTGCGTTGGAATCTCTGCTATATTATATACATTTAGAAATTTTATAAACTTTTAAAGTGCGTCGGGGACTTAGTGATAATACCTACAAAGTGATCATATATGTATTAAAAAAAATTCATTTCGAGGTACGGAACCCTAAAACTGATATTTGACCGATTTTATGATCTATCAACATTTAGGTCAAACATTGGGACTATGAACTTCAAATATTGCATAAATGTGACAAAGGCAAAAGATTTCTTGAAATACCACCTCTAAGGGATTGAAATTCAAGCCCACGAAGTCCCGGGCAACGCTAGTTCACAAATATAATACCTATTCGAACTACGGATTTATCTGTCCCCAGTGGGAGTTGAACCTTTGACCTCTGATCAAAGAATCAGAATATGGTGTTTTTAAGAATTTGCATGCGTGGAAAATAGACGTGCTAAACAAATGAACAAATTGATTGAGTACAGAGGCAGAGAATTCCAAATATTACTAAGTAAAGAACACAAGAGCATGCACAAGGGGGCTGTCACCATTCGGCTCTCGCTGCGCCACCTCCCGGTACAAAGGCGCCGAGAGATCGACGCTATAAGTTAGAAAGAGAAGAACTTATGTTGTTGACGTAAGTACAACGTTGTCCCTCTCTCGATCGACTATGTTCAGCAACGTTGGGGCAGACGAGTTATGGAGTGGGGACCGCGGATCGGCACTCGAAGGGTAGGACGCCCCGCCGCCAGGTGGACCGACGACCTAAAGAAGATGGCCGGTAGCGGCTGGATGCGGAGG
This sequence comes from Esperia sulphurella, assembly GCA_947086405.1. Classification (NCBI taxonomy): domain Eukaryota; kingdom Metazoa; phylum Arthropoda; class Insecta; order Lepidoptera; family Oecophoridae; genus Esperia; species Esperia sulphurella. Next base: position 13,081,330 of record OX352264.1, read on the forward strand.
GCGGAGGACCGGGTGTGGTGGCGTTCGTTGGGGAAGGCCTATGTCCAGCAGTGGACTTCTAGGGGCTGACATGATGATGGCAGATAATACTAAATATCACTACGCACCTATGAATAGCAAAGATATAAAGTCTATGCCGTGTGGTTTCCGGTAGAGTAGAATAGGACCACTCCAACTCTTCACGTGGATGACGTACAAGGCGACTAAGGGAATACATTATAAAACATCAATCAGGCCTCCCCAACCCGTCTGGCCAGCGCGGGGAGTGTAGGCCAAATCCTCCGTCTGTCTCCTGCAGTAAAGACAAAAATAACCTGATGATGAAAGTCAAATAATGTCACGTAGTGTTATAATAGATTAACAGCACATAGTGTTGTATAAGTTATTATATAAGAATATGTATAAGTGTAAGTAGATGATAAGAACTATTCTAAATATTCAATATTGCTATGGACTAAGGACAAGAATTGTGATTACCAATAAACAATAGTTAACAATGTAGTGAGTTTGAATTCATCGATCGCTCCACCAACGCATCCTAACATTACAATATTAAGTTACGTCAATGAGTTCACTAGATATTGTTTCTATTTTTTGAGTTCCGTATTAAGTTCCCGTAACCCCATGTCTTTAGCAATATTTAAATCGACCCCCGTGAAGTAAAGTGTCGGCGGACAAACTGAAATTTTATTCATAGCATCTCTACAGGCCCTTACGGAAGCAATTCCCGTTGTTACCATAAATTAGTAGTCCATTTGGGTGGTCTTAGCGAGTCATGACTATGGGCCGATGGCAAAAATTTGTTAGATAATGGCCACCTTCACATTATTTCTTGTCATGTCAAGTGGGTCATGGCAAATTGACATGAAATTTGAATGATTTCGCCGAATTTTTGAGATGAAATGAAAATAATTTACAAAAGTGACAAGATGAATATAATGTGTGTCTGTACTATATATTGATTTAAATATATAAAACAAGACAAATATATACACACGTAAATAGTCGATGTTAAAGTTTAAGGATCACCATCAGCCAAAATACGTCCACTGCTGTGCTGAACATAGCCTCCCCAATACAATGCCACTTTTGGTTGGCTGTCCATTGGGGGATTGGCTATAATCACCAAGCTTGGCAGGCGGATTAGGTGATCGCATTAATGATATTAATATACACAGGAGAACGCTGCTGCTCGTCTCTGGTGCAATCCTTTAGTCGCCTTGATGAGACCCATGGGAAGATTAGGGGTGGCCCTATATTAAGCCGGTAACCACACGCTATATTTATTAAATCACAAAACTCTTAATAATCCTAATATTATAAATTATTACATGTCAACTCCAGAGTTTTTAATACAGCAATTAAATTAGGAAAAGTGTATTAATTATATTATAATATTATTATGTGTACTAGCTGTGCCCGCGGCTCCGCTCGCGTGAACTACAGAATCCGCTCCCATTCCCACTTCCGCTCCCATTCCCACTTCCGCTCCCATTCCCACTCCCGTTCCCGCTCCCGCTCCCCTCCCGCTTCCCTCCCGCTTCCCTCCCGCTTCCCTCCCGCTTCCGTTTCCGCCTCCGCTCCCGCTCCCACAACCACTCCCCTTTTCCCACGCCCACGCCCACTCCCACGCCCACTCCCACTCCCACTTGCAGCTCCAAATGTAATCCAAACTCATCGCAATCTGAATAGTACGGAAATACCATTATGTGCAATATATTGGATACTAACCTTACCTACTAATGTATTTGAAAATTAAAAATGTCTATAACTTTTGATTGAGTTAGTCGATTGCGATGAAATAGAGACTAAATGTTAAGTTAAGTTAAGCCCCATGTTTTTGTGAAAAGTCCATCAAAATCCGTTCAGTAGTTTTTAAGTGATGCGTGCACAAACTCACAGACAAACAGATAAACAGACAAACAGACAAAAATTTCAAAAACGACCGAAATGTGTTCAGTTGCTTATCCTTAGACCGCCCCAATTTTTTTTTGCAAATATCTTCAATGTACAGACACGCGAAGTTTACGATTTTATTTATTAGATTACAATTACGCAGTCCATCAAAAATTCATTGACTTTTGATTTGTTTCGACTTTGCAGAACATACATATTTAATTATTGTTTTAGAAAGCTTTGAATGTTTATGTGCTTTGAACTAGAGCAAGAAGGTCCAGGAACGACAGAAGTCTTATAACGAAGGCCTAAATCCACTCCAGGATAATTATAGTTACTACTTAATTAAATGCCGCGGCATTTAATTTGAGGCCTAATATCGGAAATAGGGTTTCGTAATGTTGTGTAAATGTTTTCTAAATTTCCGAAAACAGTCACATAACATCTATAATTATTGTATGCTAAAGAAACATTGTTGAAATACAAAGAAAAATACTATTTGTTGTATATTAGTGTAATTGGTTGAATCAACTTTTCTTTTTAATAGCAATCAAGCAATTGTAATTATAATTAACATTTTGTCTTATAAAGATAAATAAAAAATACAGATAAATAATTAACTAGTTAGAGATAAAAAATGGGCTCCAGGTCGCTGCCCTGCGGTAGGGTGCCCAGAACACTGGCTGTGTTTCCCCTTTGAATGGCCAGGCTAATGCGCTGGCCGAGGTACGCACCAGCCCTCCGGTCGCCCGACAAGTATGTATACTATTACTATTTTAAATTACTATTATGATTACTATTTTAAATTTTTATCACAAAGGAGTGAGTGACATGTGAGAGAGTCACGTGACATTGCGAAGATGTGATGCTATCGCGCCAGAGTCAATGGAAACCTTGTTCGTTCAATGGTGACTTTTAGTAAGATGATGTCACTTCTATCCTCCGAAGAATCGTCCATCACACGCTTGGTTTGACATTTTAACTGCCTAAAATATTTACATTAATTTTAAGAACTGAGTTTATCTTTATTTTAAACTAGCTAATGCTCGCGACTTTGTCCGCGTGGACAACTTAACATTACAAATGATTAAATATTTCCTGTAGGAAGAAGACGTTTTTCAGGATAAAAACTATGCTATATCTTATTCCAGGACCTAACCTATATGTGTGCCAAGTTTCATACCGATCCGTCCAGTGGTTGAAGCGTGATTGAGTAACAAACATCCAAATATCATAATATCCTTACTTATACTTATACTTAAGCATACTTCCGCATTTATAATATTAGTAGGATCATCATCAGCCAAAATACGCCATCTGTTGAACTAAGCCTCCCCAATATAATGCTACTTTCGGTGGGCTGTTCATTGGGGGATTTGCCATAATCACCACGTCTTGCAGGAGGATTGGGTGGTCGCAGCAATGAACTTAACACACACAGGAGAACACTGCTGCCCATCCCTGGTGCAATTCCTTAGTCAACGACACCCATGAGAAGACCAGGGGTGGCCCTATACTAAACCGGGAACATCACGGCGTATTTTTAATAATTTATTTTAATTAGTCAAATACCCTATTTACAAATCGCCTAACCAAACATCATTAGTGTTTCACGGGTATTTTCCAGTAGTAACGTAAAATATCCCACTAATTCCCGCCGCCAGATGGACCGACGACCTAAAGAAGGTGGCCGGTAGCGGCTGGATGCGGAGGGCGGAGGACCGGGTGTGGTGGCGTTCGTTGGGGAAGGCCTATGTCCAGCAGTGGATTTCTAGGGACTGACATAATGACATTCCACTAATATAATAAATGCGAAAGTTTTGATGTTTGGATGTTTGTTACTCCATCACGCTACAACCACTGGACGGATCGGTATGAAACTTGGCACACATATAGGTTAGGTCCTGGAATAGGATATAGGATAGTTTTTTTTCCCAAAAAAACAATCACATTCCTACGGGATATATATAATATTTTGTGATGTTAAGTTGTCAATGCGGACGAAGTCGCGGGCAACAGCAAGATTGTAATAATTTTGAACGAAATGTGAAAATATTTTGTAGCTTTACGTAACTTCAACATCAAACTGTATTTTTCAAATACGTCGCGAGTGCCCGTTGAGACGTGGCTGCGGGGTAGAGATTACAAAATAAGTGGGGGAGTGGGGGTAACCCCTCTGGCCCTCCAAACTCTCGATAACAGCTCTCGAAAATATGTTATTCGATCAGTAAATTCGAAAAGTGAATCGAATTTATCACCCTAGAGAAATATTTATGTTGAAATTGAGTTAGAAGCGCCGGAAATTTAGGCGCTTCTGTTGTCTTCGTGAATTTCCCAGAAATGTACATAAAAGCTGTAATTTAATACTAACCTGTTTTATGATCAGAAGTAGATACTAATCGCTATTTTCTATAGTTCCTAGTTGACATTGTAACATTACCTGAAACAAAACAAAAATATGTGAAAATAGTTGCTCTACTGATACTAAGAATAAAGACGTTTACAAAAATATCTAAGGCTCTTGCACATAGAAAGTATACATACATTTATTCCATAATTCATCATCAGCCTAAATACGTCCACTGCTGGAAATAGGCCATTCCATAATTATGTTCCGTTAAGTGTAAGCGAGTATAATATCAGTTGATCGTCCGACAAGTCGTAGGACGTGGTCTCTCCTGACTCTCTAGTTTTAGATTGTTTCTGCTTGTATAGTATAATATCGTACCTATGTGTTTCATTGCACCCAATAAATGAGTTTTCTATTCTCTAACCATCATAAAATAATTATTGGATCGGAATACAATATAATTATATTTTTATCTAGTTTCAATCAAATCTCACCTGTTTGATAAAAAAAAATTACTACTAACAAGGATTTTCGTAAGTATGTAATGGATTGAAGTGTCATAGATTCAAAAAATACCTTTTTATCACTATGACACTTTAGAAGTCGGGGCTGCACATAAAGGAGAATGCCCAAAAGTGGGCCTAAGATGCGTCTTCACCATTCATGTACCAAAAATATTGGTCTGAATTATGAATTCCTTCAAGTTATTTTTAAAGCCAATGGAATAGGGAGTTTAAAAATAACATAATAAAAACGTTGATTGATTTCCGCCAGCCGACCGGCATCTTTTTAACTAGAGTAGTGAAAGCAGAATTAAAATCGATATATATTTATAATCGATATTTGTCAACAATATTTGATAGTACCTTTCAGTTACTAGCGCGATCATCTACCCATCATATTTTTCATTTACTGACTGGAAATACACTATTTATACTGATTTAAAATGATACACAATTTCTTAAAAGATATTTATGAAAATATTGTTACGTAACCGAAATATCGATTATTCAATTTGTTAAATCGATGTAGTAGAACCTCACTATTGATATGCATTATGGTTTCGTACTGTGACGTCATATCTGATATCATGTCAACACCTGTTTTGTCTCCGTTTGTTTACATTGCGTATTTGGGTGAAAAAATCTATTTCAACGAGCCTAATGTAGTGTCGAATGCAATATACCGTCGTCGACTAATAACCACACTATGACATCAAGATCTGGAGCGGTTAATCGTGGATATATACCCACGGTGTTGTGAAAACTATGCGCCAACGAAGATTTTATTCCAAGTAAGATTATTGAGTTTTCCCACTAAATAGTTAAACGATTTTCTTTTTATAATAATCCTTAGTATTTTGCCTGTATTTTGACGACAATTTGATCCAGACGCAAAATTCAAAGTTCAAGGGCAAACTCCCATACAATTTTGGTCATTCTCCTTTACCTGTAGAAAGAAATTCAATACATATTTCATGTGCAGACCCTACCTCTAAAAAAACAGTGTTATTTTCTTTAGGGTTTCAGAAATACATACCTTCAATACATAAGTAATGGGCAAATAGAGACAAAATCTTTTATTTACACGTCCCCTAGTACTCTGGCACTAAACCCAATCCACAAATTAACTGAAAACAAACTCGACCAACAATTGGCTCTCACCCAAGCTGGGCTTGAAACCAAAAAAAGTCACATCTGAATTTCAGATGCGAGTTATCTACACTGCCGAAATGTTATTTCTGCCCGCTGAAGTGTGAAAATCACTCGAGAATACACTATTCCGTTGACATAGAGTCTAAAGTGACAGCAAATGTAAGTTGGTGATTGGATAAACGGTCCAACGAACAACATTTTCATTTTCCCGTAAAAGAACTGGAGTTGTATAACGTAAGGATACGTTTATGGAAAGAGTAACTTTCGATACGTAAGTGAACTGAGTGATTCTCAATGTTTACAAATTGTTGTTCTTGTTCTAGAAGATCACAAATAGGGCGTCAAGTGCTGTCAGACATGCTAGTACTGCTGCTACCTTACAGTCTGCATGTTTTTTCCTCAGTTGGTCAGACGCCTACCCTCAAAACAAGAGCCCAACCAGCAGGTTGGGCTCTTGTTTTGAGGGTAAGCATCTGACCAAATGCAAAGTAGCAACGCATGCTGAGGATTTGGCCAAATATCGCTCCCAGATTTGATTTCTTACCTATATAGCTATGAACGGAAGCTTTTCACTGACGCGATTTGTGATTGCTTAAACGTATTATTCACGTTTGTATGTCTTGGAAGGTGCGAGCAACGATCTGAAATTTTTGTATTTGTTTGATATGGCTCAAATATATCTATAATCCATTCTTTAATATTAAACTGGTGCAAGAATGAACGTATAAAACACATTAATTATTTAAGCGCCCGGCTAGTGCGCTAGGCTAAGTTTCAAAATAGAAACGACCGCAAGCATGCCGTGCACTATTTACACGATCCATTTTGAGCTACTTTATACACCCAGTAACTCAGTAGTTACTTGAGATATGCAAACAGAATTTTAGACATGTAGTAACATATACATTCTGGAGCATAGTAGGTAATAAATTTGAAAACTGAGCTTTAATAGTATCACAGTTATGGGCTAGATAAACAGATAAGACCCACCTGATCGTTGACTCACTGACAGGAAATCAAAACCTTTGCTCAATTTCTACTAAAGCAATGTGAGAGGCATTTGTGGAGTGTTATACGAAGTATTATTATGCAAAAATATGAAACTGGTCTTGCGAGTTGGGTAAACCGCTACTCAGTGCTATTGTAGTGTGTTTGGCACACTTGCCGAGGGGCAGCTGAACACATTCAATGCTTATATAGTAGATTTTTGAAAAACATGTATTCGTTGTTCTATATAGAAAACTTCTTTGAACTTAGCACCGAGTTATGAGATTTCAATACTTTTGCCAGTTCAATAATTATTCAATGAGACTTGGCCCCTTTTTAACAGTAACGTTTCTAGTAGGATTATATGTTTTGTATTTTTTTTACCTAACCTATATTAGTACTTAATAAACTTATATTTCATATTCATATCAACATCAGTGTTTCATGATTCAGTAATGCCATCTATCTCGCTAAGTAGAAAAAAAAGCCACTGATCCTGATTGTTATTGTGTACTACAAGTATTTATCATTCTGTGGTACTGAGTCACGTTCGGAAGACACATAGACACGTAGACGTGTAGACATACGCGACAGCGTCTTAACATGGGTGGTGCCAGCGATGCCCAGGCACAGGGCGCATACCTTGGAAGGGAGCAAAAATTATTAGGGTGGATATTTTTCAAGGGCGCAGTTATAGAAGCTCGCACCGGGCTCATGAAAGCCTAGTTACGGCACTGATACGCGGACATTGGAGTAGCCACGAGCAAGCCTACTCCGTAAGCATTTCGGCTTATTAGGCGTCTATTAGATAATATTTCCGTCGAACTAAATAATCATGATGTATTAGGTATCTAAAGTTGCCGACGGATAAGCGATATTAAGATGCCAAACGCTTATCAGAAAATGTCACATGTCCCGTGTGACTTTTTAATTGGACGGATATTACACGACATAGACATTTTTTTTTTCATAACTTCTGTTACAGGTCAATTACAACATTAAACCAGGTGAATTACAAAAAAAGAAAAAGAAAACAGAATCAAATTAAAACCAAACAAAAATAATATTCAAAAATAAAAATGTCAGAAATAATAATTTAAATTAAAAGTGTTAGATATAATGTACTATACATTTGAATCTAATTAATTATGTCAATGATTTCCGGAAAAACTTCATAACTATGAAATTACTGCTTGACAAGCCAGACACACAGTCTCTTTTTGAAACTAGGCAGACTAGGAGAACTGGTGATCTCAGTTGGAAGCCAGTTGTACACAGTGGGGCCCATTATCCACTGTCTTCGCGTGCTTCACCAGGGTGTGAGTAATGGGGCGAAGCCTGTTCGCATGCCGGGTGGAGTATGCATGACAGTCACCAAGCCTCTTGTAAAATCAAGGAGTAGGCTCCTAGACCTTGTACCTGCTGCTGGCAAAGGTCTGTAGCATTGATAAAATGGCTTCAATTTGCACTATTAAATAGTAGATGATAATTTGTAGCACTCGATATTTCACTCCCGTGTTAAACCAGAAGAGACGGGAAAATTTCAACTCCCAAAACATCTCACGGGTCGTTATGAAAATTAGATTATCTAATTTAAGAAATTGCCAATCTGTATGGAGATAGAGTTTGTATATTTTAGGTAGGTATTCGGAAAGTTGTTGTTGAGATCACGCTTATCGTAAGCCTATTGGTACCCACGTATAGAATAGGCGACTGACATGAATAGGGTATTCGATTTGATAAATACAGGGAGCTACATGCAATACATTTTCGTTTCATTTAATTTCAACACAATACAATACACTTTATTCAGGCAGTTTATTTAGACAGACAAATACAGTTATAATTTTTAGAAGTTAAATAATCGGTACAATTTTGGTGGTCAAATCGCTTTAGGCGATTTATTTCAGACAATCTTTTCAGATAACATGTTCTCTTTGAGTACAAAAATGTTACCTCCACTTATTGTGAGTGTAATGAATAATCTTATATTCTTTATATACTCGTATTTATTTTATTTATACCTAAATATATTATTTTATTCAAAGCCTCTAACATCGTCACAGTGTAGGTAGCCTGTCTTTCGATTTTTTACAGGTTACATTTTGGGGAGTCTGTCCAGGAATTGCTACCAGGCATCCTCAGATTATGACTTTATCCTTATTACCTGTCTACAGTAGTTAGTAGACATACCACACTCTCGCACGAAGTGTTTTGCTCTCTTTCAAAATGCGAACCGCTAAGCGATGGAACTCCCTGCCAGTTTCAGTATTTTCGGACAAGTACAATTTTGGATCGGATCTTTTTAAAGGAAGTGTAAACAGGCATCTCCACCTTAGACCTTATCGTCACCATCAGGTGAGATTGAGGTCAATAAAACTGTAACTGGTCTATGTCTGTACATAAGAGATATTAAAAAAAAAATGTATAAGGGTCTTTGTAGGGCCAAAAAATAGAAGCTATAACATTTTATTTTTTAGAATTTTTGTCTGTCTGTCTGTATGTATGTTTATTACCGCATCACGCAAAAACTACTGAATGAAATTTGATGCAGTTTTCACAGTTACCTTGCTGGTGGTCTAACTTAAAATCTGGTGCATGTTTCATCTTGATACGCCACTTAAAACCTGAGATATTAATAAAGTATCTTTTTTACGAAAATTTTGATAAAACAATTCAATATTTCTCGAACGTACGAGTATGTTCATCATATGGGCTAGGTCAACGGTCGCGGCGCGGCGAACGGCGCGGCGCGTATGGGATTGAGTGAAATTTAGTTTTTGGGGATAGGGATGGGGTTGAGGTTGGAGTTGGGATATTGAGAGTCTCGAGTTTGAGTGGGAGTGGAAGTAGAAGTGGGAAGAGAACGGGAGCGGAAGTGGGAACGGGGGCGGATTCTGTAGTTCACGCGAGCGGAGCCGCGGGCACAGCTAGTCAGGAATAAAAAACTAAACATTTCCATTCTAAAATCCCGTGTAAATTTGATAGAATAGAAAATAAAGACTTAAAAAAGTATAATATACATATATGTATCTAAGTAGATAAATCCATATGTCCACTGTGAAATCTCAAAAGCTAAAATTAAATTCAAAACATTTCCTCGCATCCCATAGAGCCTTCAATCTTAAAAGCTTACCATATAAAATTAGTCGTGTGAACCCCGCAGCAATTTTGAGTTTTAACATACACATTTGTATGCATGAACCGTAGAATTTTGATCGACCCCTTCGTCGCCTTATCCTGTATTTATTGCTCTGAAAATTCATGAATCTGTCGCTCAGTACAGTCTCACGTTGCGAAGTTATGCGTTGCTAATTTTACATCCCGTAAGCCTGTGATCATGTCAGCCCTTAGACGTCCACTGCTAGATATAGACCTTCCCTAAAGAACGTCACCACAACGGGTCCTACGCCCTCCGCATCCAGCTGCTTCCAACTACCTTCTTCAGGTCGTCGGCGTCGGTGTGGCGGAGGGGGGTCCCACCCTGAACGTGCTGATCTGCGATCTCCACATCAGAACTCATCTATTCCAGCGGCTATCGGTTCTGCGACAGTAGTGGCCCGCCCACTGCCATATCAGCTTGTTAATCCTTTCGAATATGTCGGTCACCTTCGTTCTTCGTCAGATCTCTTCATATTAGCTCACTGAGCGACTTGAAACTTGTGAATCAGGCCCATCATCACTGTCTACGTTTCCGTGCCGTAGGTCAATGAACAAATAAATATATCCTGTGACTTTATTGTCACTTCTAGTTAGTTTGCAGCTTCACGAGGCCCTTCAAACTGTCATCTCTATTCGTATGCTTATTACACATGACAAGCTACGCTTAGCGTGCACTTGAATATACCTTTCCCTTCTCGTCGTACCCTTTAATTTTATTTTGAATATGAAATTTTATCCACACATCAAAGAGCACTTTGATGTTTTAGTGAAATTTATACCGCTTTTACTAGATTATAATAATAAATACCTAAGTAGGTAAATTACTTGAGATGAGAATAATGGTCTGCTTTATTAGACATTTGATACACCTGCCGTTGATGGTGTAATATCATACATCGCTCATTAAAATATCAAACTCTATCAGTTCAATTAGTTCTGTCGAAGTCCATGTTGATTCAAATTATGTCTTATCTGAAGCGCTTATCCAAATACTATTTCCTGATATTTGTATCATACCCCCAGCATCCATACAAGCGAACAGATTTAATTACCTACTACTACTATGTGCGTACCAGCCTAAGCGTACACGTTTGTGTATGCATACATTATTGTAGGTCTACGCGCGAACATAGTAAATCTGGGCCGAGGGCCAACGTTATACGTCAACAACCCCAATGAACGCCACCAAATCCGGTCCTCCAGCCTCTGCATCCAGCCGCTTTTCGCCACCTTCTTTAGGTCATCGGTCCATCAATCTGTCGGCGGGAGGTCCCAGCGCGTACTGGTCCGCGGTCTCCGCTCGTTTTCCCCAACGACCGACTGTTCAATTAACTAATCATCATCATCATTATGTCAGCCTTTAGACTTCCACTGCTGGACATAGGCCTTCCCCAATGAACGCCACCACACCCGGTCCTCCGCCCTCCCGATCCAGCCGCTTCCGGCCACCTTCTTTAGGTCGTCGGTATTTCTGGAGCTAAACCTGGTTAGTCTACCCTGCGCCCTAAATTAACTAATACTTTCGACTATTTCGGAACCTTAGTACCTTGTCGGATCTTCTCATTGTTGTTCAATCCTTCAAGGTAAAAGAAACTTGAATAGTTCCTATAGGAAAGAACGTAAATGAGATAATTTTTAAATGTTCAAGAGTTAGAGCTATCTGATCCTTCACATTTGTCTTTTAAACGAAATTGAGGCCAGATTTAGACATAAGTACGTGGTGACATGCTAAAAGGTATGAGTTCCGCAATGACAATGTCATATCTGACCACGAAATACGCAACGGCTTGTGACACGGTGTGCAATTATGACCCCTTTGAATTCACATGAACCGCATTATATGCGAATGTACTATTAATGCGGTAAATGAATGTTTAGGCTAAGCACAATCGTTTGTCTAAATAAAGTTATCAAGTTTTCAACCAAGCCTTCGAAGAAACATTTACCTAAATGCAATAACATAGCTTCCGGAGGAGGTCGCTGGTGTCTGAAACACAGCATAGATGCCAGCGCACTATATTCCAGCACCATTTGCTATATAGTACATGGTTTAATATAAGCAATTTAGTTACTTTCGGTTATATTCTATCAGGCAGTAGACATGTTCCTTTATTTTAATTTCAGATACTTATATGAATGCAAAAACGTGTATCTACCTATCTTTAAATTCATTTTACCGCATATCCTGTTAGATTACCTAAAACTAATTAAAAAATGTACAATCCCCGAGTACTTAAACATTTTATTTATTTGATTATTATTTAACAATTTATTGCACACACAAAAGAAAAAATAACATACAGAACAATAAAAGTAAGGAAAAAAATAACATGTACAAATGGTAACGCTTATCTTTTTAAGAGATTTCTGCCAGCCTACCAGCGACAGAGAAAACTTCGTGAAACGGAACATATGTGTGTACATAAATAAAAAAAACTATGCTAAATAAATATATAAGCTGCACATATTTCTACGATACATAAAATTAGATAGAATACACACATACTTCTATGAAATTTTATATATATTGGTGCACATTAAAGAATATTTGAATTGAATTGAATACATATACTCAAATAAATACATAAATATTATATTATATTATTTTAAATAACTAAACAAAAGATACGGCATGCAAATATGTGGTCTTGTTAACATTTCCTTGCTTTGAAGCATGAACATGACACATTGTAAACATTTACCTTCTCTTAACGCTCTATCTACCTCACGAGTCCCTCCCTAAGGACTCCCACCTTGCCTTACTTCACATAAAAATATATTTGGAATTCAGACAAGACAATTGCAAATTTTTCATCCGCAAACATATCAAAGCAAAGACCAAGCTATGCGGAACCACGGATACTCACGTCCCACGAACAAACAAGATAACTGCATTTGAAATTCAGATTTGACACGAAGCTCCAACTACCTTCTTCCAACTATAGTTTTCCGGTATGGCTCCTCAATTTTCCGGTTTGAAAATATGTCATGTTCCTACAAATGCGTCCTTACTAAAAGATTAGGGAACGTACCCAAACTACGTGAGCCGTTCAGGGGGGGGGGTCTTTAAAGCACCACGCTTGGTCACAGGTGCGGGTGGGGGGTTTAGGTTTTCGTGACGTAGTCAATATCCTCTAGGAAAATCTCGCGCTTTTTCGAGCTATATTCAAATAAGGCGCGCAGCGTTTAGCGCTCTTTAAACTCACAGGTGGCATATATATTTTGGGTGGTCGCTGAGGAGCGAGGTAATTTTTTTAAAATAATGGGTCACGTAGTTTGGGTACGTTCCCTTAACCTGAAAAAGGTGATCGCGGAATCGGTGTTTCGATAATAATAACGAAGAACCAAGTGTGATATGGCGTATTAGGGCAGGTCTAGATTTAACCGCCTCTTTGGCCTAGTGAGTTGGTCGTTAGACTCGAGCGCCAGAGGTGGTGGGTTTGATTCCCACCAGAGACAGACAACTTTGTGCAGTTTATACAAGTTGGTCCCGGTCTGGAGGTATATCTGTGAATTGTTATATTATTGGTTGATTCCCATTGCACAAGAGAAAATCCTAGTTTGGGATTAGACAAGTTTATATATGTATATTATATGAACATATTTTTTTTTATAACAATAGACGACAGGCAGGTAATTAAGTTCTAATATTTCAATTATGCTCTCAAGAAAGCGTACATTAACATATAAATGCAAGCGAATACATAACTGCGTTTGCACTAAGACAAGCCAAGCTTGAAAACGCAACAGTTTGGTTATAACCAAACTTATAACATAAGTATAAAATACGTAAACCATATCCATCGGTTTATTTACATTCTACACTTTTACATTCTACAAAATATTGTTTTGTGACTAGTGCCAGAAAACCCAGAATGGTTTCTATTCTGCACCTTTAGTATCAGTAATATCAGATACTTGTAGACATGAAAAACAAATATATTTTGCCTTTAAATGTCATCCCTCTACCCTTGGTGGACATTTGAACAGACACACAGGATTATAGAAGAGCCTAATGTTAATCCAGGGCCTTTAATCTTCAAATCCCTTGAGCCTTCAATTGTAGAAAGGATAGAAAAACAAACCCGATAAACATAGTTTTTATTGTTAGGAAAAATTAGTACTGGTCTACAATTACGAGAAATCTTTGAATTTAGGCAGCGAGACAAAGAATTACAGAACTGTTACAGTATTCTGTAACAATAACAGAAGTATATATTAAGAACAAAATTGAAAGAGTATAAATGGTTCAAATCACAAACAAAAAATAAAACACTTATTCAATACAGATAGGTTTTAAATAAAATCACCAAAAAACATTACGATGGTAGGTTGACTAATTTGCGACTTATTTGGTCCAAACTACCACCAAAAAACCATCAGTTTAACTTACATTATCAACGGCGACGTTAAACAATTCCTCACTCATTGTTTTAGCGGAATTCTCCAAATTATTCTATGCGGGTACGTCAGTGGCACTCTTAGCGGCGCAAACAAGAAAACCGCATCTGAATTTCAAATGCGACACAATTCTCCCGGGGAACTTTGATGTGCAGACAGCAATTTAGCAAAACAAGTTTATCGGTATAGCGCCCGCGCTAATTTGATCCCACCTCCCTGCGGTGTATTATGGTGAAAGGGTTAAATAAGCTCGGAAAGAATCAACTACTGCCAAGCTTTGAAGGTGTTGAAATTTTGAAATTGATCACTCTGCACTGCTTGATTGATTGATCAACTGCACAACCGACCTTTGTCATCTACACAACTTATAAAATTTAATTAAAATAAACAAAAAGGTATTTTATCATCTGCACAAAGGTTGTCTGGGGAAAATCGCTTTTAGCTATAAGACCGCCTAGATGTACATAAGTGAGTTACGTTATTATTGTATATATATGTATTGTATTTTTATTTTATTTTTACGTACAATAAAGAGTAATTGAATTGAACTGAATTGAATTTATCCCACTGTTAATAAAGAGAAGGGTACGGGGTGACGAACTAGGAAAATAAATAGTGATATACTACTAACTCTAAAACGAATCCTATGGTATAATTGGAATGTTCTTCCATACTGTAAATTACCTAATTACAAAACCCAAAACTCCGTGATAGCATATTTAACACCAGGGTGTTGGGTCTTCCGTGTGATAATGATATTCAAATTCAAATAATCTCATGAACTGGAACGCAGCCTCGTTGTGGCGCGTCATAGCCGGTTGGCGGTAGCATCGTGTTGGGGGTTCGTTGGCAATAAAGATCTGTCAGCCAATACCCATAGCAGAGAATATCTATCGTGGCGACCACTACGCGATTGAATTCATTCAATCCATTAAATGTGACATTAATTTATTATTAAATTCATCAAAAATGGGTGATATCAGCGCTAATAATATTTCATAGATTGGCAAAGACCAAATCATTTTTGTATTGTCGTAGAAAAAGTTAAAGGCAGTTACATAAATAACTATTAATAAGAGACATTAGTTGACAATAAATTAATTAAATTATAACCATCTGACTAGTTGCTACATCCGGCTACATACAGGCATAGCCCGCACAGGAAAAGTTGCACTTGTCAAGAGAAAGGAACAAACTTTTAGAACTGATAGCCAATCTCTAGTAGAGACACTTAAATAATAAGGAGAAACCAACGATCTCTATGTACTATTATATGGAGCGTTCCAAACAATCGCTCTGTTCCACGCAAGTAGCCACAACTCTTTCACATTCACTTTGAAACTTGTGCAGTTACTACTCAAAACATTTAATTATTTACTAAATATTGACATTATTTAACCGTAAGAACAGAGCGATTGTTTGGAACGCTCCATCTATTAGTACATAGAGATCGTTGGGAGAAACAAAGAAAAATGAGATGGGGTTATGCTCAATAAAAGACGTGTTTGAAACATAACTGAAAATAGTCGAGTTACTATTTATATGTGTACTAGCTATTGCCCGCGGCTTCGTCCGCGTGGACAACTTAACATCACAAATTATTATGTATTTCCCGTTTACATTTATAATATTAGTTCCTTGTTACGAAATACAAGTAGTAGGCGTCGTTGTCTTTTCTAATTTATCTGAGTTGTTTTTTAACGAGAATTGTCTTTAACATTTTTAATTTCTTTTCTCATATTCATTTATGCTTTTAACTCGATTACATTGTTAATTATACCACGGTAACGTAAAACATAAAAGCTTATTTTAAAAAGGGCCTCCCTTTTATAACGGCAAAGCTTTTGTACGTTTGACAGGCAATGATCGTGTTCGCTTATCCGTGCCACTGCCGTTTCATTCCGCTCTTAAATTTTAGGGAACATTTACCCAAATTCGTGGAAATTATTGAGTGAGGCGACAATAGAATATTTGGGAAATGGGAATAGATTGAAATTTATTGTTAACACGTATAAATTGACAATCATTCTGAAAAATGGATAAGGGATTTGCAAATCAAGAGGTGACGACGTATTAGATACGAAGACGCATAGCTTCCTCGGGGAAGCCATTCGGGTTGACCCAAACAGAAGGGGCGGCCTAGGGGGGCGGTGCGAATGGTACGATCATAATCGTTATGGTGGGGAGGGGGAGGGAGGAGGGGGAGTAGGAGGAGGGAGGGAGGAGTGGTGGGAGGGGACAGAGCAATGATGATAGCGTGTATATACATACGAGTATATATGTGTGTACAACAGTTGTATTACATTAATGACGAATAAGCAATTGCATATGTAGGGGGAAAGGGGGGAGTGGGGCGCTAAGAGATTCAAGTACCACCTTATTAGTTTATTAACTTGCGGGGGTCGCCCCCGGGGCCCAAAAACAATACAAAGTATTAAATATAGGTAATTTAAAATAATCAACGTGATATTATTGTAATACAGATGTTATGACCGCCATAATCATATCGTCGTCGACGCTGTAGAAAATTTAATATAGTGCAAGAAGTAGGAAATTAACGAGGACACGTACGTTTGTTGAATGCCTGATGCTAGACTTCTACACAATCTTTGTAAAAACTAGAGCTGCGAAACCACGTAACAAGTAAGTACCAATTCGTTACTCATAGAGAAAACAGAAAAAAATATCAGCATTGATTTGAAGCCTACGAATGCCTTACAAACACCGAAATGCCTATTAAACGTCATCATCATCATAACAGCCCTCAGACGTCTACTGCTGGATATACGATTACTCCGAAGATCGCAGACATACCCTGTCCTCGCCCTCCGCATTCAGCCGCTTCCGGCCTTCATCAGGCGTCGGTCCAACTGGCGGTGGGGCGTTCCACCCTGCGCTTGCCGGTCAGTAGCTCGCTATCCTTTCGGCTGTCGGATCATCTCATTACAAATCATTTCCTTCAAAGAAACCCCGAGCAATAGCCATCTCCATATCTCGCTGAACGACTTGAAACTTGTGGATAATACCCACCGCCAGTGTCCACGTTTCTATAAAACTTGAATTTTTATAATCAACATTAATAATATTTATTTAAAAATAGCAATATTTCTCTCCAATATCTAATTATCTATTTATAAAAATATATTTATTTAATCGTTATGCATACGAAAGTCACTGTTACTGGACATATTATATGACAACTATTACTAGTTAATCGAGTATCTATTCGTTACGAAGTATTTACTTTTGGTTCGTGACAGCTCTATAGAAACATACGGAACAAAAAAGCATTTAGAAGTCCCTTTATATTCAATTATTGCCTCCCTGTTCACATCATCGTTATTAGTCTATAATACCTTCCTTTGAGTTGACACACATATTAGTTAGGTCCTGGAATAGGACATAGATAGTTTTATTTACTACCATTACCCAAGGCTTTCTAATTCATTTATTAGCTAGTAATGGTGCCTGTAGATCTAAACAAAATATATTATCCAAAATTGTAACAAAAAAATATATCATAATTTTTTAAAATAACAAAACATGTTTTGATAATTACCTAGACTTGAGGCAACTTAATTGGAACGGATTAAATCATTAATTACGAATATAAAACTTAATTAAATAAACTCTCAACGATCGCTTGATTCCAACTGATCAGCGAGCGGGAACGGTCGGTTTATTAGTCCGTGTTTACCCACCTTTATCGAGTTAACGTTCACCCGGTGTTCGTTAAACAGGCAGGTGCCGCACAGTAATCCGGTTACCCTTCCGTACCGTCCACTAGGTGGGAGAGAACAATAGCTTGCAGACCAGGAGCCAGCCGTAGATTACCCTATTTCATCGAGTACAAAGTCCTTCAGTACCAATTTGTTTGTAGACATTACATTCTTAAACTCTCAAAACAATAAATTGGGTGTCGACAGAACTTTTAGTAGTTTTAATAAATTAAAAAAATTAACTGCAATAGTGCTAGCGGGTAACGAGGGCAATTAAGACTGCAAATAACACGACGGTCTCATTACTTGTGCCGTGCTCGATCAAGTAGCATTACTTAAGGCCGACTCCCAGTCTAAAAGCTTGAGAGTTGAAGTGTGCTAGTTACAGCGGGTCTTGGTTTTAAATTAAAATGTAGTTCGAGAATTTGAATTTGCAGCGGCTGTTAATGTGTTTAGTGTTATTATACAACTTAAACTTACTGAAACTCCCAGAGTTTAATGTTGTAGAACAGGTTGGAACTTAATTTGACTATAATATAATGTCTACTAAATATTTATACGATTTCTAAAGTATCCTGTTGCTCTAAAAGTGTATTGAAGTTTATTTATATTAAGAACAAGAGTATTGGTAAAGGAGAAATACAAATCGTCGCTGAAGTTCACGTTAGTAAAGATTTTTCACTTAATAGGTGAGAAAAAAATCTCGATTTATTAATACAACTATCATATTATCTGGACACTGAGTAGGCGTAATTTAAATAAAATGCAAAGGGCAGTTGGTAAAAATGAAGTTATAATTTATAGTTCTTCTACATTATAAACAAAATACATAAGTATAACTATTCTAATCGATACTGTTTGTTTTTTATCCATAAAACGCATAAAATCCATATAACATAATAATCAATAAGTTAAAAATTGGGTAACTTCGAATAGTATGTAAACTTAAATAATATGAAGGTAACCCTTAAATAGTATGTAACTCTCAAATAATATGTATCCCCATATCCCCATTTAATGTACATTAACTGAGACTCACAGGCACATACTCGTTAAAGGAATATTACTAACAACGAAATGCTCTTCCCTTTTAACTACTCAACGTTCCGTTTTGCTTAGTTTTCACTGAAATGTTAACTTTCCTAACGCTTCCTTGTTTCATACTCGACTACGCACACGACTGTCTAACTTACTCGTGGTGTTACTGTGAAAGGGTAATTAACAAGCCTTTATGTTATGTTGTGAGAGTTTACTAACGATATGATTTGTGATTTGCCTTTCAGCATATTTGTGACGTGTGGTTCTGGATCCCATAGAAATTATATCAAGATAGAATGGTGAAGTAGACGCGACACGCGTGTCAATAATATGCAATATATTTCAAAAATTATCAAACGCTTACTCGTTTCCCGCCGATTCAAGGTCGGGTAAACATCGACAAAAGATTTGCAAATGCACCATATTGAGCAGTTGCTAACTGTATCTACTCATTATAAACGTGACCGCGAGGCATAAAGGATGCGCGAGAGGGGCGCACTTTGTCCGAAAGTCGGCACGCGTGAGACTGAAGTAAACAAATTGATATAACCGTTCTATCTTGATAGAGGATTTGCAACATGCTGTTCTAATATGGCTATGGGCACGCCGTTGACTGTGTAACAAGAGGGGCAACACGAAGAGATTGCACCAGGGACAGGCAGCAGCATTCACCCGTGTATTTTAGATCTAGATATTAAGACCATTACTGCAACCACCAATCCGCGTACCAAGCGTGGTGATAGTGGCAAATCTCCCAATGGACTGCCGACCAAAAGTAGCATTCTGCTGAGGAGGCTTCGTCGTTCCGGGTGGAATCTTCCAACTCAAATTTCGATCCCTTCCCGATTAGTTATCCGGCTGAAATTTTAAGGGTAGCTCACAACTCGATGGCAATCAATCTAAATCCATTTATTAGTATGCAATGCCTACCAAATCTAAACTAAAACTTGGGGCGAAAAACGTGTTGAGTTGTAAAGTTTTTCGAGTTCATCTGTAAGCATGTATGTGGTGGTTGTGTGTGTTTTTTTGTGTGTATAGATTAGATTAGATTTATTTATTTCACTTTTACATCTTAAAAATTCAATTTTACATGTCATTCTAATATGGTAAAAGGGATCGTCATAAAATAATGTACAAAATATAAATTACAATGTCAACAATTCAAATAATGTCATAGTATATAACATACTATCTATGTCAGTATATAATATTAAAATAAAAATTTAAAAATACACTTGGTATTAAACTCATCATCATCATCAGCTTATTTTTGTCTCCACTGCAGGAGCACAACCCTCTCTCATCTGCCGGAGACAGACTGAGGATTTAGCCTACACTCCCCGCGCTGGCCAGACGGGTTGGGGAGGCCTGATTGATGTTTTATAATGTATTCCCTCAGTCGCCTTGTACGACATCCACGGGAAGAGTTGGAGTGGTCCCATTCTACTCTACCGGAAACCACACGGCATGGTATTAAATTATCACAAATTAAATTAAACGTCATATCAGATATATCCTCTTGAATCATCAAGACCCCCCGGAGGGTTATTTTATTCTTTTTAAGGAGCATAAAAACGCGGTGTTTAGATTAATTTTTTAATCCACATTAAATATTTATAGACATAATTTAATAAAAGGAACACTTTGCACCATTTGCCACTAACCACACTACTTTTTAGACATTATCGAGTCGACTGCTGTATTCAGTTACTTATTACTATTAATTATAGATCATCTCGTTATTTGGTTTTACCCTTTCCAAACAGGTAAAGGAAACAGTTTTACTTTATTTGCACTGTATAATGTTATGTACGTGAAGTTTGTGTACACTGCGTGTAATAAGGACGGCGAAGAAGCTCCATCGAAGTCCTTGGGGTGGCGCTAAGAATCAGGTACAGTCACACTAGTATATAAATATGGAAATTTAGCTTAATCATAATCATATATATTACAAATTGTTTCGACCATATAGGAATGACGGAGAACCGTTTGTAAAGGCAATAATTGGTAAAGACATATGTCCTGCAGTGGGCGTCGACAAGCTGATGATGAAAGTGAAAAAGTGGCGCAAAATGGCATTAAAACTTTATATCCTAACACCATCGCAACGTCTCGACTAAGAACTCTCAGAATCCAATAAGAAGCAATAAAATTATAAGGACCACTTAAATACGGAGCCGATTATATGAGACTTGTACTGTGTGCGGAACCTCGTGCTCGAATAAACGATGTCGTTAATTAAGATACTTACTCCCACCTAATAACTAGTTAAAGTAAATAACGTATAGGTTATTTATTACATGCTGTGTGTATAAGGGGTGAAAAACCTCTTATTATATTATTATATATTCTTTATTGCACATAAATTTTATACAAAAAAGGGCATAACATAAAAGTGTACAAAGGTGGACTTATCTCTATAAGAGATCTCTTCCAGCCAACCTTCACTGTGGGAAAAGCTAAAACAAGCGGTAGGTCAAAAATAATAAAAATAAAATGTGCATGGATATTGAAATTTTATAATAAAATATTGTACTATACATAGAATAAATGAGTAGGTATAGCTATTGATATATACTAATATAAGTTTCTAAGTAAAGTACATACATAATAATATATATAACATTAAATATTACAATTACAACTATACATATTATACACATAAATACATGCAAAATATACTAATATATAACATACCATACATATACATAATATATACTATATCACGGCAAGTTAGATAGGAAGTGCTTTTTACATCTCAGTTTGAACGATCTATAGTGGGACTGTCACGAATGTGTGCAGAATGTAAGTTTTAAATTCTGACATCATCATTCATCATCAAACTACCTTCACTTATGACTTTGACCGCCTCGTTGGCTTAGCACCAGAGGTTGTGGGTTCGATTCTCATTGTGGACAGAAAACTTTGTGCAAGTTCTGGTCCGCGTCCTCCTGTCCCGAACTTGGTGTTTGTTACATTCTTGCCTAATTTCCATAGAACAGGAGAAAATCCTAGGAAAAATGTAAGTACACTCGCGGAAAGGGATTGGTTAGCGTTAGTTTGAAGGAATTTAAAATTTTTCGTATAATAATTTGAATATGAAACTTCAATCATAGTATACCATTCGCTTTCACGTATTATTTCGTGGTCGTATAATGTGCTTAATTTAAGGCGATGGCCGACTTACTTCATCATTTAACCTTTCCGCGAGTGTAGGTACCTACACTCGCAGAACGGGTATGTTTAGCAGTTTGAAGGAAGATAAAATTTTCCTGTAATAATGTGAATATGAAACTTAATCATCGTGTGCCATTCGTATTCGTGTATTATCTCGTGATTGTATAATACGGTCAATTTGACACGACGGCGGACCTGCGTACCATTCCCTTTCCGAGAGAGTACATTATTAATATTGATTGTTTTGGAAAAATATAAATGCAAGAGCATACTCCGAGAGGAAGAAAGAGATTAAAAAAAAAGTGATAAGTCGCTTTTTTAATGATATGGATAATCTTTATGTTTCTTACTTATTAAGTGACACCATATCATATAGAGCCGAGCAGGAATTGTTCGGAAACCACAAGTCTAAAGAAGCCCAATTAGGATAAAATCTGTACTTGTTAAAATCCATGAAGATTTCTTTGAGAAGACTTTTTGGATGTGTAAATGTGTATTAATTCATATACATAATAAATTCTGTGCCCTATCCAATTCGGCGCAAAATATTTAAGCCATTGCATTTTCTCGCTCCAAAAACAAATTAAATACGAATCAAGCTGCATAAAATCTGGGTTTGCCGCTCGTGAAGGCTTTACGAGCGAAATTAAACTCTGTTTAGGATGCTCGGTCGAATCCGCGATTTGCTGTGTAGATTGGAATAGGTGGATTCCCGTGATGTTTAACGATTTTGATCTCCCAGCCTAAGTTTAGAAGGAAGAAACTCGGGAGAGACTATTGTATTTATTAAAATACTGCACCATCCATCACCTACAATCCTCAGACTATTACCGTCAATTGCTGGACATATGCGTTTCTTAGGCGCACCATCACGCCCTCCATCTTCCTTATACATCGGCTAATATTCTCAAGTTTCGGACCAGTATGCGTTTAAGCGTTGTTTAAGTAGTAATAGTATTATTTGCTAGTACTCTGTTGCTACGTAACATTCATGTAACAAATTGAACAACACCTTTCGTACATTTTGATATCGCACGTTAGCCTGGTCGTTATGCCAACATCCCCGAGCTGGGCGAACTCCAGGCACTATTAGCCATACCGAGTCATACTGGGCTCTGATGAGGTGGACAATTAATTCCCTAGCTAATTGTGGTACCACAATCTGTTTCAACACGGAGGCGGCGATGTTGTTCGTCACACTTCACACCAATCACTCAATTGGTATCACGGGGCGAAAAGCGGGCGTAGGATATTCGCTTCGCGATGTTTGTTAGGATCCAGCAAAGTGGCGATACCCCGTCTCTGCCTACCCCTCTCGGATCAAGGCGTAAGTGCTATGTATATATGTACATGATCTAATAATCTTCACTTCATCTTTCTCTGGGTTTCTTAAAGACTAAGTCTATCGGAAATGTTATATAAGTGACCTAGTTCATCAATAGCGCTTGTTATTCTCAGAAATATTGCATGGATCGTATTGCGAAGCTTAATATTATAGTGTATTATCAATACGGAAGTCATAGAACTGCAAATCATTACTGTGTAATTAATATTACCTAACCATTAATGTAACACAATATATTCTCAATGCTACCGCATTTCGTACGGAATCCAATTCCACGAACTCGATCGAAATCAGACTCAAGTAGTATCGAATTCGATATCTGTAACCAGCATGCAGAGTGAGCGGGTGTGTACACTCTCCGACGTTGAGACGTCGAGGAAACCAGAATTTATCCCCGAGTCGACCGACACTAGCGCGTTTACGCAATATTTACTTTAATCTTGTATTTATTTATATGCTATTTCGTGACGCAGGTACGGTTGGAAATATAGTGTAAATTGCATTTTATGTTATGCCAGGCCTGTCTGTCTCGGCTCTGTGGGCTGGGGCGAGGAATGCAGCCACGGTATCCCCTGCCTATCGTACAAGCCGACTAAAAGGGGTCATCGGGGACGCGGGTGCATGGAGCGGGGGCTCTGTGCACCCATTCCATCTACGCGTCCCCGGGGAGGGCGGCAGCAACGGGGTGACTTCGTTGGTGCTGCAGGAACCGCGAGGGTGCGGTGGGGAGAAACTAAGTCTTTCCCCGAGACGGGCCGCCGAGTGCGAGCGGATGCACACCCGGATGCAAGCCCAGAGGGAGCCCCCGGGTTCCCTCCTTCGTCCATGCGTCCGAGACGGCCATCGCGGGGTTTTAGTCGGTGTAAACCCGACATAACCTGCTCGCCGAGGCGAGTGGGTGGGTATGCGTTAGGCATTTTCCCGCAAAAACAAAAAAATACCTGTCTGCCTCGTTTAAGTATAAAATTATACCTACCACGCATACATACATAAATCGTGTTACATTCACACTACGAAACTGACTGCCACTGGTACATATTATTATGATGGTCGTATTTTATTCACAAAACATAATATGTTGTTAAAACTTTGCCTGCGTAGTTTCTAACGAGGTGCCTACGGACCCGTATCACTCATACAGTATGTAATTTAAATAGCTGTTGCAATGTCCATACAATATAATAGATGTTTTAGAGGAGTGTGAATATTATTAAGAACCCCGTTTGCCTTCCATTTAGGGGTTATAAAGTTGATATTATACGAGTAGGTCCTTCCTACCCATTTAGTTGTCCTATAGCTACTACTAAATGGGAAGAAGGAGTCGCATTTTGTAACTGGCTTCGAACAGATGGGAGGGAGTCGCATTTTGTAACTAGCTTCGAACAGGGAATTACTTATCCCACTTCGTAGTCAGTTAAAGAACTAGTTACTTAATGGAATGATGAGGCACATTTTGTAACTGATTGAAAAGGTAAATTACTTTTCCTGTTTCTTAGCCAGTTACATAATCCGCGCCTGAAAGTGTATGAAAATAAAAATCGGAATACAAATAGTTATTAATAATCAAGATAGTATCCAAGGGGTGTGTTGCATATATATGTATACATATACATGTGTGTAGATTATTTAAATTGAGGGTTGGCATACCAACCAATGTACGAGTGTTATCAACAAAAGGTATTTAACCGCAAATAAGCTACGTCAATTCTTATCTACCTCTTTAAAACCTTGTATAAATATTATTCACGTGAGGTCGTGACATATTATGAAGAAGGATGAGACAGACGGTAACAAAAACCCAAATTAATATCAACATTATGAAGGCGCACATTAAAATAAAGGAGATGGCTCGAGGTCTGGTTACATGGTGAATGTCCATACCTGTTACCACAGAATAAGTAGGTAGTACAGAAGAACATTTGCGGTTAATGGTATATTTTATTGCTATTTACAAAATTGGATCGCTATTTCAAACCAAGACCTTGTTTGTCTACATGGCTTTGCGTTCTTGTTTTTTTTTTTAAAAGATAAATGGAATGAAGAACTAGCAAGCTGAAGTTGCAAGTAAAATTAGTTATTAGCTGGTGCCCGCGACTTCATCTG
The DNA here is from genome assembly GCA_947086405.1 of Esperia sulphurella. Taxonomy (NCBI): domain Eukaryota; kingdom Metazoa; phylum Arthropoda; class Insecta; order Lepidoptera; family Oecophoridae; genus Esperia; species Esperia sulphurella. Next base: position 13,107,163 of record OX352264.1, read on the forward strand.
CGCAGGATTAGTATTTCGAATAGCTTATATTAGGGTTCACTATTTTGGCTATAATGGCTTACACATAAGATATAGATATATACTGTGGCGGGCTTTTTTGTAGGACTATTTAAGATAAACATTTCCATCATACATTACATATGTGTAACTCTAGCGGTTTTGGCAGCGCACGCCAGAATAGCTCGCAGATGGTAGATTCTTTCCTACTTACTTGATATTTTGGACAATTCACACAATATCTTTATAAATTGTAGCCTATGTGTTATTCTGATGTATATATTCTGATTATTGTAAAGTTTCATCCATCCATACTTACAAACTTTCGCGTTTAGTAGAAGGATTATATATAGTTATTTTATACATTTTATGGGAAAAAGAAGAATAGAAAATAATCGACAAAGAAAAGGAAATAAAGATCGGGAAATTCCAAAAAGTAAAGCGGTTTTCGGCATACGGAAATCGTGTGGTATTGTTAGCTCTAAGTATGGCCTTTAGCGCAAAAGCTAGCTTTAAACAACACCAATGAACGAAATTTACTAGAAGGTGTTGATCCTACACGCTGTTTTGTAGATTTTGGCTTCATCGTCGCCCTGTATATGTCCAATGCTGGACGTAGGCTTTGCCTAACGTTAACCGCCACATTTGATTTTACGTCTCTCTCTTCCTCGCCTTTTTCGGTCGCCATCCGATCGACACTTGTCCTTCTTCTTCCTAAAATTGCCTCCCTAAGATTTTGCCAATGTCAACTGTATAAGTATTGGAGCGCCAATATGGAGACGGAGAAAAGCTGTAGGTTGTGCCACTAGAACACTGAGGTAGTGTCGCTTATATCAATGGAAATAACCACAACCTTTAATCTGCCCACATGGATTCCTTACAGCTGCAGAAGTGCAATGCAAGAAATCGTTTGAATTATCGATAAATTAATTCCATTCATAAACATAAATGAGTACTTACTGTGATGTTCATTACACACTAAATAATTATAGCTTAAACTGAATAAACCCAAAAGCCAAATAACCTAGCACTTCATCCGTAATGGCGGACACTACGGAAATCGACACCCGGTCGGCTGGGTGTCATCGGTTCTGACACAGATGTGGCTTGACTACCTCTTCTGCTTACTAATTCATTCAGCTATATCGGTGCTTTTTCATATCCCAATAAGCACAGTCATTTTTTCCTTCAGGAAATAGTAAGTACTTTTTCAGGGTAAACGGCCTTTGTTAGTCTAACACCAGTATTCATAATTTTATGTAAAGCTGTTGATCTATATGATTGATTAACCCCATATCTGTGGTTTTTAGGGTTCCGTAGCCAAATGGCAAAAACGGAACCCTTATGGATTCGTCATGTCTGTCTGTCTGTCTGACCGTCCGTATGTCACAGCCACTTTATTCCGAAACTATAAGAACTATACTGTTGAAACTTGGTAAGTAGATGTATTCTGTGAACCGCATTAAGATTTTCATACAAAAATAGAAAAGAAAACAAAAATTTTGGGGGTTCCCCATACTTAGAACTGAAACTCAAAACATTTTTTTTTCATAAAACCCATACGTGTGTGGTATCTATGGATAGGTCTTCAAAAATGATATTAAGGTTTCTAATACCATTTTTTTCTAAACTGAATAGTTTGCACGAGAGACACTTCCAAATTGTAAAATGTGTGTCCCCCCCCCCCCTGTAACTTCTAAAATAAGAGAATGATAAAACTAAAAAAAATATATGATGTACATTGCCATGCAACCTCCACTTAAAATTGGTTTGAACGAGATCTAGTAAGTAGTTTTTTTTAATACGTCATAAATCGTAAACCACCATACTATTATTAAAACATCGATCAAAGTTACAACGAACTACTATAACTTTTATATTATGTTACTTGCTGCTACGGAACCCTTCATGGGCGAGTCCGACTCGCACTTGGCCGCTTTTTCTTTTTATTACTTTCTGTACTTTTTTAAATTACTTTTTATTTACTGTGAACAAGCTGTTGCCACTGCACCCACTCGTAATAAGTTTTTATTTCACAAGGGTACAGTTTTTCCCACGGTAAAATTTTGGCTATGTTCTTCCCAATGACTCAGGTTATGTGTAGGTATGCTGTGACTGCGTAACAAAGTCACTTTCGGATTTATAATTATTGATTAGAATGTATTAGTGAAACCAGCAGAATTGCGTCATATAATCAGTGGCAGGTTTCGGCCGGTCAACGTTCACTATTGGATATAGTTTTTGCGGCAGCTATACCCATAATATGCAAGTACTAAGTAGACCTCACATAGGTGACGCAACTGCCCAGCAAATCAGTAAAACTAACTATAGTTGGAGTTGATTGCTTTGTTTGGGCGCAAATTTCTCTTCTATTAGCTAACTTTTGATGTTGTTACACCTTCTAATGCTTAAACTTAATTGTGCAATAATTAACTGCACAAGACATATAAATCAGTACAGGAAGTCATTATCATCTGTTGAGATGACAACATGATTATTACGGACTAAAATTGTGCCTTCTAAGCTAATTACCCTCAATTGTATTTACAAGGGACGGTGTTCACAAAGCACAAATAAAGGTTTGTAATTATGTTAACGCACGTATTTACTTGACTTTTAGTATTATTTTAGCATAAACATAGTCTAGGTGGTGTTATGGTTAGGAAATACGAGTCCTACTTATTGTTGTCAACCAATTAAATTGAAACGGTAACTGATAACTTTAAATGATGATAATTTTCTTTCACAATCACTGAAACGTCCACTGCAGCTGGACATAAGCCAATAAAATGACTTAGTAACTAAATAAGTGACCAAAAGTCACTTTTGGTGGGCTGTCCATTGGGTATTTGGATAATCACCGCGCTTGGCAGCTTGGCAGGTGGTGGTGGGTAATATCATAGTAATGATCTCAAATAGACAGAAGAACGTGGTTGCCCGTCTCTGGTGCATTCCCTTAGTCGCCTTGACCCATGGAATGATTGGGGGTGGCCTTAGTCTAAGTCAGGAACTCCACGGGTAAGATATTCCTTACATTTGTGTAATTATTTTTTATTTCAACAAACATTAAATCTTCGATTTGAACAACAGATGCAGGATGCCAAGGTTTATTTTATCCCTTTGACGATCCATAATACCACACCTTGTCACTTACAAATAAATTATTTTGACAGGTGCCTTCTATTTTGAGGACCGTACCTAGTAGCAGACTTCCGTCAGTTAAGTCGGTCTTCAAAGCGGTCGTCCATCATCAGACGACACGCTTTGATACTTTAGCTCGTTACAAAACAAATCTGCTTTGCGAATCAGACCGTCGCGTCCTTTTTACGTATTTGCGACTACGGTTTATCGAATAGAACAATACAATTAAAAATCCGAAGATTAAGATACCTACACTTTCCTAAAGTTCAGACTTCAATTTAACTCAGACGAAATCCAATCTAATTGGAACTGAGATTGTATTACTTGGGACATCATTGTCCGCTCGTCTAAGATCGACTATTGTTTGAATATAACTTGTTGAATGCTTCATTCCCATAATTCGAAATTAAAATGATCTTCAAATCTGCACTGAACTGTAGTTTAATTGTCGACTTTATCATGAAACGACAAACAGGTATTTCGGCTGACGATGAAGTAGTATCTGAATTGTACAGTGAAATAACATCACAAATACATAGAGTTTAAATTACCTTGCGTCCCATTTCGTAACTGTCTACGAAATGGGAAATGTAGTTTACCAGTTCGAAGCCAGTTACATTAACACAAATTATACATGTGTATTTTGTGATAATGTAATTTAAACTCTACTTATAAATTTGTGACATGACATGTTCTTTCTCTGTACTCTTAATCTATAGTCACGGAGTAAGTTATAGCTTAGTCCAATATTGAACGACGATGACAGACTATGAAAATGTATACAGAATATAGGTATCTTCTAGGAGACTTCTGAAATGTAGAATGTTTTCAAAAGAAATGCATAGGTACCACTCAAAGTCTGACATCAAGGACTAATCTAAATTATGTTTTACAACTACATACAACAAAGAAATCAAAACTTTACTACGGTCTATATCTCATTTAGAATAATTTTACCACTCCGTCTTCTCTCCGATTATAAGTCGCTACTATTGATAGGAAAAACTGTAAATACTAATAAGACACGTTGAATACATTGGTTTTAATTCAACAAAACTTTTACAAAAACTGCACCCACCAAATTAGCACTTGGTTCAGTATAGAACCGTAAATAATTCTCGCACTATGTGTTTGTAAATCTATATGCAGGATGGAGTGGTTAAGTGTGACCAATCAGTGCAGAGGACGTGTGAAGTTGATTACGCTATTAGAAACGGAGTATTTGCTCAAATTAGTCACAGTTACGAGTTTATACAAGGTATGTGGTTATATATAAATTATCAGGAGTGTATCTATAGGTGTTTTGATTTTTCCTTACCTTTGAGTTGAATCAAATCAAATCTTCTTTAATACACATCAAAGTATATAAAAAAATTAAAAATTAAACATTATATTCTTCTACTCGTATAATTAATTTAGTGTAGAATGGCAGCCTTATCACTTTCGCTTTGAGCAATTTATGCAGGTAATTTTGGGTGATGGAGAATTTTCGAAGAGTGTAAGAGCTGCACGCAAACATTTTGTAAAAAGGGTTCTTGAAAATTTATAATACACAAAAAATAGTACATAAACTATTGAATACATGTTACAGCTTGCTTTTAGCAAGACTTTATACATGGAAAAAATACCCTCACGTCCCATTTGGTAACCAAATTTCGTAACTGGCTACGAAATGGGAAATTAATTCTCATTCCGAAACCAATTACGGAATGGGAATAGTCCATTGATTACACTTCAATACTTATAACAGGCCCTACCTACTCACCTGCTTGTACCAAATCCTAATGGTGTGTCTACTAACTGGAGAGAATTTAAACTACATTAGAACTTCTATGTTAAAAAAAAACTGAGAGGGCAAGCAAATAATAGTCTGAGCTTCGTTACAATGGAGAAACAATGAATTTCCAACTTATTGCAGTAGTATTCAGCATAATACTTTCTAGCTTTCTTTGAAAATAATGTTAACGAGACTTTGTGGCTTCAAAGTTATTTTGGTTAAAAAAATATAAATGGTCTGTGATTTTTCATTCAAACCGTGGAAAATAAAAAGCCATTTAGGTTTGTGAAATGTAAATACTGTCCAAATTTCATGACTGCTGAACTTGCTCGAGCTGAACGTACTTGAAATCTGTTAATACTCTATTCTTTTATTTTTTAATTCTGATTTCCATGGTATTACTCACGGTTATATAAATATTGAGTCATTTTAAATATTACCATAATTTTTATAGATATTTGTGTAAGTCATAATTACAGAGCCTCAAAAATCGTCACAGTGTGGTCTGTCTTACGGTTTTTTAAAGGTTACATTTTGGGGAGCGTGCCCAGGAATTGCACGATTTGATTTATCTCCGTTCCGTCACCGGACTACCAGGCGTGGAGAGAGACTTCATCCTTATGTAGAAGACATACAACGTTCTCGCACGAAGCGTTTTGCTTCCTCTTTCATATTGTTAACTGCTAAGGAATGGAATGGAATGGAATGACAGGCAGCTTCGGTATTTTCGGACAAGTACAACTTGGATCTTTTTAAAAGTAGAGTGAATAGGCATCTTCTAGGTGAGCGCCCCCCTCCTTAGGCTTCATCGTTACTACCATCAGGTGTGATTGAGGTCAAGCGTAAAGCCATCAGGAATATAAAAAAATTAAATTAAATAACTACGATAATACATTATAAAGATCGTCGGAATTACTACTTGTACACCAAATGCAATGATTTAGTGGACATTTAGTAAAGTAATTGTAGGTGTAGGTTTAGTATACCTACTTATGCTTAAATACAAGGTAATCCAATTCTACTTCTATAGCTATTCATTCTACAATAAAGTAATTAGATATTAAAAAAGTCACTGAAAATATACAATTATTTAAACGACAATTTCCTAATTGCTAAAGAAACAGCGACAAGAAAAATGGGCGCCTCATTTGTTTCATTTAATTTTTAGCCATCGAGAAAACTCTAAACAAACTCTTTACTAGGCTACCAACAATATCGCTTAATAAAAGAGAAAGAAGAAGCAATAAATAAATAAAAAACACTTGACCTATCCCGTTCAGAAAAAGCAACGCTCAACTCGAATACAGTATCGGAAACTAAAACTGAACATCAACGAAACCTCTATTATTCATTCCGAACGTTTAAACAGCTTCAGCTATCTTTCGAAAAACGACCGTATGTATAATCGGTAAAAACTGAGAATTTTCTGAACAGTTTCATTTTCAAAGGCAGTCGGGAGCTGCAGGCGAAATTATGCACCTTTCAATTCTGTCGCAGACGATTTTGAAACGTGCACGAGTTTGAAACAAGTGTCACAATTGTGGTTTCGTTTGATTCGTTGGTTTAAAGGATAGTTTTAGGATTCCTGTAAAGTGGGAACCCTGTTAGAGGAGTTATTACGTCCATTGTCTAGTCTGTTCAGGGCTTAAGTAAATACGGTTATATTTTAAGAGGCTTAAGCGACAGTGAGCAGACCACATTCTGTCACAGAAACTACTACGTACTGTTAGGGCGGACGCGTTTTAGAAAGGAGACCACGTACTATTATAGGCGTAGACCGGATTGCCTCCTGGGTGGACTTGATGGGTGAAGAAAGAAGACTGGATAGGAAGATAAGTATAAGGGTACAGGAAAAGAACATGTCATGTCACAATCCAGAGGTTAAATTACATTATCACAAAAAAAAAACCTATGAAAACACATCAGGTAGTGTACATAAACTTAGATCTTTAACCAAACTTTTTTTATATAACATACCTACTCTTATTAGGTCTTTTCAACGGTGTGGTTTCCGTCTTAGAATCGGACCACCCCCATATTTCCCGTGGGTGTCACCAAGGCGACTACGGCAGCAGCATTCTCCTGTGTATATTAAGATCTTTATTGCGCCCACCTATTAGCCTGCCAAGCGTGGTGATTATGGCAAATCCCCCAATAGACAGCCCACCAATAGTCGCATTCTATTAGGGAGGCTTACTCGTATGTTCAGTGGATATATTTCGGCTGATGATGATTAGGTCTTTTTTCATTTCAGGAACTGATCTTTTTTATTGTAAGATATACTAACTAGCACCCGCTAGTAGCTCTAACTAGATAATTGAAGTATTTTTAAGTCTTCTAATTATACTTCACATATAATTGCGGGTTCCGACAGTGAAATTAAACAATGAGAATTAATAAAACACAACTTTTTTAAAATCCCGAAAAATATAAAAAAATACATACTTAATATCTAACATACAATTCTTCATAATTAAGCACAAAGTAGTTTTCAAGTCATTATTTTATTATATACAAAGAAACAACACAAATAAAAGAAAATTGTAGAAAAGGTTGGTTATCTGGTGGACAGAAGACAAACGGAGAAAAAACTTTTGAATGACCGTTCTGTGAGGGAATCGTAAAACACGAGTAGTAGTTTGGACCACAATCAAATACCGCTTGAATGGCAATATCGTTGTATCGAGACCCATATTGGTATTCATATTGAGGACATTTTGCGACATGCTTAATTTCACGGTGACAAAAGTGGGCCCCGTGGCTCGGACCGCTGGTTTTTTCAATTTGGACGATTGCTGTTGCAGTGGAAGCTTTGGGGGGAAATATTGCAATTTTATTCACTGTATAGCCGATAAAAATGGTTGCGGTGGCAGCGATAAAGTGACAGACTCCATTTTGTAGCATCGCTTGCATGTAAAGCTTCGAGTACTGCGTTTTAAAACTACAATAGATAAATGTCTACAGAGTATTATGAGTTTGTTTTGTTAACGAAATTTCTCTTAACCTTAATATACACAGGGTAAAAAGAACGAAAGGGACTTAGAGGGAAAGTGCAGTTTTTTCCATTCTGTATATCAAATTAATACATTATAAAATATCAATGAGGCCTCCCCAACCCGTCTGGCCAGCGCGGGGAGTGTAGGCCAAATCCTCCGTCTGTCTCTGGCAGATGAGAGAGGCTTGTGCTCCTGCAGTGGAGACAAAAATAACCTGATGATGATGATATCAAATCAATCAAGCTTAGGTGTACAAAGTATATACATATTATAACCCTGAAGTAATGTATGCCATGTTTTCATGGATATTGTTTACGTATTTGTTTTTGTTTATTTTGCCATAAATTAAGTACATGTCGGTGCTAAGCTTTGTGGCAAATAGAAACTGCATAATGCTTTTAGCACTGAGTTGTTTTACTTCGTCAGGCAAGTAATTACCTAGGTGTGTATTTCTTTAACGCATCAGTGAGCCACACTCGCACAGGAGGTGCATGGGGGTTTTCTCTGCTTCCTCACAGAGCCTACACACACCTGTGGTTCGGAGCTTGAGGTTGAACATGTGCTTGTTCAGACTACAGTGTCCTGTGAGGGCTCTCACTTCTGTGCGTAAATTATTCCTGCTAAGCGCTAAAGCTTCTTGAGCAGATGTAAGCCTTGATTAGTGCTTTGGAATGGTTCAATCCTGGCGTGCAATTCCAGTGATTTATGGATTGCTCTAGGCAGAGGTTTCTGAGCATTAGGCGTGCCAAGCTTATAAGAACGCCACAGCATGGCTCTGGACCGCATAGCGTTCCTCTGGCTCCCGCCTTTGTAAGTTCGTCGGCATTTTCATTGACCTCGATCCGTGCCGGAACCCAGGGAGTTCGATAATGTCACGCAGTTCTGCACCAACTAAGAGCTTATTGTCTCTGAAGCTAGCGCCATGAGAGCTGTTTGACTATCCGAATGGATATATATGTGATGGTTGACGTAGTTCTTACGGAGGTTTATATCCGCATATTCAATAATGGCGTATACCTCCGCTTGGAAAATTGAGGCGTGTTGCCCCAAAGTTACACTTCTTCCGAAGTTTGGGCGCTCTCTATAAACTCCACATCCTACGTCATATCTTGACTTGTAACCGTCGGTAAACCATTTCAGGCTACCGGCCTTCCAGTGAATTTGGCTGTTTAACCATTCATCTCTGGACGGCAGTTCCACTGTAAAGAGTTTTTCAAACTTGAACAGTGGAAGCATGGTATCCGATACCATGTTTAAGATTGGAATTTCTAATACCGAGTCTAGTACAGATCTCAGGCCGATGGCTGCATGACTGTTGGGAGTTCAATCTTGAACGGTGGCTTTCTGACACCTGGGCAATCAGATAGTATTCAGTTCCCTTTGGCCAACACCTTTTAAGCTGTTTAAAAGTGACATTGTGCAATTTTAAGTCAGTTGACAATATTTACTATGTTGGTAGTGGGACCTTGAACACCCTATATTAATTGTGTGGTGTATTACTATCCTTTAACAAAAAAAATTATCAGATTTAACTTAGCTACTCATTTTATTCTTATGTACTTTGATACATATTATTTTCTGTATGTAGTTTTTTGACACCCTTCTCTAAATTGACCCTTGTTGTCGGATCAGTAAAGCCATTATTCGGTCCTTTAACGGTTTAACTGAAACTGCTGCAGTTTGCAGATACGTTAGATGACGCAGCTGCCTGCAAGTTAACTTCATCGAGAGCAATTCTATTCTATTTCTACATTAGTTTTTAGCCTTTAATATTTTTATTTAAAGTTTTTATTACCTTGCAATAATAAAACAGGTTCAAAATTATGTACGATTTTGATACCTTTTTATAGAAAATTAGTCTGTTTACTGAAAAACAAAAAAAGGGCGCCAAAGAAATTAGTACTCTATTGCGATTCATTCTTTCGGATTTTCTTTAACGTTAAGATTCATAGTCAAACTCATATAAGCAACCAAGCAACCTAAAATTCTCTCATTCAAAGCCCTTGCAAATACTCTTTGTAGAATACAAATACCTTCACACAGAAGTAATATTGATGCCAAATCAATTTCTTAACAGCCTCCACACGCAATAACCTCGCTTTCCACTAATATAATAACCTCTCCCGCATTTTCACAGACCATCGAAATTCAGATCCGGCTCGAAGGACCATCCGCTTAAGCGTGCAACTGACTCCCCCATTGGCAGGGCGCCAATAACATAATATCATAACATTATCCCGAAGTTGCCCTCTCTCCTTTATGTCACATTGTTTTTTTTTTGGTAAGTGTCGTACGCGGCGAGTGTTCAGATTGTTATCTTACTTCTGAATAGAGTTTTTGTTGTTGTTTTGAGGGTAATATACTGAAATCGTTTATACTGTTTATGTGCTTGATTTAAACTAAGACAAAAAACTCCTGCAATAATGTTTTCCACGAACAAGTTTTTTATATTTCCGCAAATTTTTTCCGGAATTTTAAAATCAGACTGTCATTCGTCATCCAGTCTATATCAGATATTTGACCGCATAGTTGGCTTAGTTGCGTTTCGTTTGTTTGTCCATGTGCACTTATAATAAAATTCTTTTTTGCAGGCAAAGGCACAAAAAAAACCTTTCTAATATTTTAAATTCCAAAGTGAGTCGTTCGTTTTTTCACGGTATGTCCACCGGTAAACGCTCGATCTGCAATTGATGTAGCCTGTTCACTGTCACAACTTATACTGGGTAGTAAAGCAATCAATTTTTACATTCACATTTATTCGCGTACGTCATAAAACTTAATTCATCGCACGTAATTTTAAATCTATCTGCATAAAAAAGTCAAAACATCAATTTTTTTATAGATAATATGTATTGGTATTTCATCGTCAATATAATAATGTGCATGTTTGGTCTGTACTTATGTTGATTGTCTGGCTATTTCTGTGATTCAATTTACGATACTGCTGGCCTCATAGGGCAAGTCGCGTTTGATCAGAAAACCTACCAGTTTCATTTGCGTTAGAGTTTGCGTGCTGAACGAGGAACTATACGACTGTAACTTGTATCTGGTCACGTTCCCGCTTTTAAAGAAGTGTACAAATGACTGCTTTCTCCTCCTCTATGTATCTTCAGCCCAGAGACTGTCAATTCGCCTGATAAGCAGTAGTGACTTCTTGTTTCCTTACTCAGTGATGGGAATTTGCGATTAGGTAGATTTGCTATTAGATATGTTGAATAAACATTGTTCCGTATCAAAATCGGATCACGTTGTTTTTATTACTACCGAAAAGGAGTCAAATGTTCACAAAACCATCGGAATACTCCAAATATTTACTGTAACTGAGCAGAAAAACCGCATCAACTAATTTGTCGGCACAAACAATTCTGACCGAAACCGAATACGTCCCGTGGCGGAGGTAAACAATAAAACAATATACGGCAATATTCAAAACCATGCCGATGACGCAGTAACTGTGTAAGGACGGGTTTAGAATATATGAAGCTGATTTTTTAATTGTTGGGTTACACTAGACAGATATCGTTAAAAAGTTTATAATACGAATACTTAAGTCTTTAGATATAAAGGCTCAAACTGCTCGAGCAACGAATTACTCTTTAATTTTACATTAAAAACATCCTTTCTTTATCATCATCACCTCCATCTTAATCATAAATTATAATAATAAAGCAATATGACAACGTTTATCACAATTTTTATTACATAATACACACAGGTGTCTTATTGTGAAGAAAACGGGCCACCTCAATATGCAAATAAAACAATTTTGAAGTAATTTAAAAATACAGATAATTATGTTTAAGAATCTAATAGAAACGCAAAAATCAATACCGCACATCCAATTTCAGTTTATACTGTGGCAAAGTATCTAAGAAGCAATAACAACCTCCACGAAAATGATACCTCTAGATCAGTAGATTATGTCTTACATTACTTAAGAAACATATTACAGGAACACGGAAATTCTGAGCAGCCAGTAAAAGATCCTAATGATATTAAAAACAATGTCGCCAGAACAGAAAGCGACGGAAATAAGCGTATACGTGGGTAATCGCCCCAAACCCCTCTGGGGCTAACCTGTAAAATATGCGGCCATTACACTCGCTCCGAAAGTTATGAGATCGGATTGCTCTTTGTTTTTACAGACTGTTTGCTAGTCAGGTGAGTGTGTGACATGCTTTTTGTTGCAGCTAAATAGTTTTGTATATTTTGTGGGTTGTGGTTGTACATTGGCTTTGTAAATTCCATTCCAAATGTAATGGCATGGCACATGCACAAAAGGGACACTAGTAGAAAAATCAAGTTTATTACCACGTTACTTTGCTGTCCACTTCGGAACATAGTTTATTGCTTTTTAGACTCCGAGAAGCAAATGCGTTGTATGCTATTTGTATTGAAACAGATGTTAGACATCTTTGTTAAATAGAATTTGATTTTTACTCCGCGACTTTTACCAAAGATAAATGTATTTTAGAACCATTGAAGCTGTAGTAGGCACGTGAATAAGAAAAATCATCATCGTCATTTTCAGCTCATACTGGTCTAATACATGGCCTCCGTTAACTTTCTCCAGTTTATCCCACATCTCGTTTTACGGATCCACTGCTTCCTGCCTATCATCTCAGTATCGTCTGACCATTGGGTTTTTGGTGTGCTTTCAGTGAGTCTGTCGCTCCATCAAGAATTGTCCTGGTAGCGCATTTGAAGTCCCGCCCATTGCCACTTGATTTCAGCAACTCTGACCGATATCATCGACTCCGGATCTTTTTCTCATAACCTCGTGCCTGATATAGTCAAGAAGTCATTACACGCTGTGATACTTTAAGTTTCTTTATAGAAGCATCTGCGAGCGTCTATGGTTCACATCCATACGTTATTTTATGTAATATAGGTACACTGGTTAACAATTCGCCTCCTCTAACTTTGAGTATATGCCTACTGTTACCAACGCTGGCCCACTTTAATTTGATCCGACGACGTTTAATCGGCGCTGGGATTCCCCATGTTGACAATACGTAATCCTCTACTGTATGACTTACAGTCACTAGGTGAATCATCATCATGTGAAGATCATGTTCCTCAGAGAATATCACTAATTATTGTTATGCTGTTGGTTAAACCTATTTATTTTTATTTTTAATCAGTATAAAGACTTATTTTAGAAGTAAAAATGAATCCATGGAAAACCTTTATAACCTATTGTGATGAAAAACATGTTTGTGATATTTCCTGTTAATTACCTGCTTGAGAGTAATCTGAGATTATGGCAATGATTAATGACCTGGCTTGTGATGAGATACCTTTTAGGGTGTGGCACAAATAGCAGGAGAAAGCAGGAGCTTAAAACGACAGCTAGTTCTTTAGTGAGAAACGGACGACATAACTCCTGATGATAAATAACCTTTATTACATATTATTTAACACGTCATGCATTCATATAACGCAAGAAATATAGAAAGAATGCAGCCTTTTTTAAGTTACTTTATCAAATGGTACAAAACATACAAAGACGAACGTTGCACGGACACGTTGCGTCGCGCCCGCCTGCATTTTGTTTTCATTGAGCATCCATACGGCTGATGACGGAATATAAGGGAACGGTAGAGAGGGGAATGCCTGTTTCGTCTATACCATAAAAGTTATTGTAACGCAGTGGAATAATAATCTGTAATGTTTCAATATTTTAAATAAATAAATAAATGTCTAAATGTCATATGTGTCAAAAAAGTAATTTATTGGAAAATTACCTTGAAATTTAGAGTAATTAGGTATGACTTCTCAAAATGTTTCTGACACGGTTGTTACGTCTATTTACTCTAGTGTCATAAGGTTACTTTATATCAAAATTTTCCCTATTTTATTATTAATGATTGCATCCCTTTCTAATAACTTATAATTATTGTCCTTGTGGTTCTATGTTTTTTCAAATAAGTAGTAACTATTTGGTTTCAACTCAGCATCCATCCAGATAATATCCCATAACTCAAGCCAACCTAATTTCCCGGGAAAAAGGTGTCGACATCCATCTCCCTGCATATTCGGCTGTGCAATAAACGCCTATTGGGAAATTAAAAACTGCTTACCCGGGGCCTCGTTTATTTTTATGAATAATTTTATGAAGGTAGTATTTCTTTATTTGTCGTGATGTTGTTGTTATTAGACCTAGACACGTTTTAGTTAAAATAAACGCTGTCGTAAATTCCAGAGCATTTCTTATTATCGTGATGGGAGATGTCACAATTAGAAATGAAAAACATCAAAAGAAATAGAAACAGTAAGAAAAGTTTTACTGTATCTATTTCTTTTGACGTTTCAATCTTTAAAATATACAATGTTTCATACAATTAATACGTCATATACAAAGAAAATAAACAATACGAAGAAATATATTTAAAAAATCGAACGAAAATAAAGTGTAAATACGATGAATATAAAGGACTTAATACATAAAATTATATCGAATGAAATAATAATAAAAATATTATTCCAAGATAATACAATAAATATTGAAACTGGAGCATCTTGATATTCCAATATATACCAAAAATAGGCCTCTTGGCGAGCTGAGGAGGCGTTCGAAATCTCCTGACGCGAAAATGTGAAGTGCACTGTGCTCCCCCAGTTTGTTAGCTGACGTCAAAACTCCTCAAGACGGTCTCCTTCACAATAAGCTTTGTCATGTGTTATTGAGGATTTCCTACAAAAAAGTTCAGGAAACCGGAAAGTTTGATGATGTGCTGAGGATAGGTAATTATTATTGCAAGTCATTGAAGTATACTAAACCTTAATTGTTCATCGATTCAAGGTTCAAATTAAAATTCTTTATTGATAAAAATATTCCTACTTCCTACTAATATTATAAATGCGAAAGTTTGGATGTTTGGGTGTTTGTTACTCAATCACGCTTCAACTTCTGGACGGATCGGGATGAAACTTGGCACACATATAGGTTAGGCCCTGGAATAAGACATAGGGCAGTTTTTATCCCGAAAAAACATCTCATTCCTACAGGAAATACATAATGATTTGTGATGTTAAGTTGTCCACGGACGAAGTCGCGGGCAAAAGCTAGAAGTAAATATATTTGTTTTCAGCCTTCCGTCCCATTTGATACTTTCGTAACTGGCTACGAAATGGAAAATGAATTCCAATTCCGTAAATCGATTCATGTCAGCCGCTAAATGTCCACTGCTGGACATAGGCCTTTCCCAATGAACGCCACCATACCCAGTCCTCAATCGGTTACGTAACGGGAATTGCGTCGGGGGTGCAAAATTAAACAATTCTTACTTTCAGATACTTAGAGGACATTAATTTTTAAAATAAATAACTCAGCATTACGACCATAATCAGAATATAGTAAACAAATTGAATTCCTATTCGGCAATCCTTATTAGATTATAGCTTTAAGGTCCCAAATAGTTTAATTTAGTTACTTTAAGTTCACATACAAATGGGCTTCCATTTCTGTAGATTTTAATGGTAATGATATAGTATTAATGAGTTGTAAAATCAATAAAAATTAGAAATACTGTTGTAGCCTTGTTCTGTTTTATTTTGACCCATATTACAAAACACTACAGACCATTGAGTGTGACGTTATTTACTCCCAACATAAGTATGCTTATTTTTCATTTCTTGTGCAACTTTTCCGGATAACTTGACTCATTAGTCGAGGCGAAAGGGCGTGAAAGAGGAATGGGGGAATTGGATGGGCAGCCATCTTTCCTTATGGATTACATTTTCACTTCGAGTAGAAATCTTCAAATCCTTGAGAGCACTTCGAAACACTGGGTATTATTCAAGAACAGTACTTATTCTAATAATAGCTTACATAAGAATCTTGTGATGTTTTTGTACCTGAAACAGAAAATCTTATTTAACAAATTGATAAAAACAACCTTAATATATTTTTAACAGGTGTCTTTCATAAATCAGTATAACGTTTTATTTAAAAGTAATTTATATCAAGTTATTTTTGAAAACATTAATTCATTTGATAATAATTTATGCTATAATATTATAAAGAGGTAACATTTGTGAGGCTGTAGCCGGTAATCTCTGGATCTACTGAACCGATTTAGAAAATTCTTTTACCATTAGAAAGCCATGTTATTTGTGAGTGTCATAGGCTATATATTAAACCGAAAAATGAAGAGACTTTTTCGTGATAGTCTGAAAATGTTTACCGCCCAACGGAGTAGGCACGGGTCAGCTAGTTTGTTATAAAGCTGTACTCCTTCAAAGCTTATGTTTATTTTACAGTAGTTTGTTTTTAGTGTTGGCAAGTGCAGATTATTGGGACTAAGTACGAGTAAATAATTTACTCATTTCACTGTTAGCTTTGAATGTCGTTGGTGTAATTATGTATTTGTATATATAAAAGTGTATACAATATGTTTTGAATTTATATTATGTTAAAGTTTCTTGTCTTTGTCTCTTTGTAATTTTTTTGGATTAGTGTGAGGAAATCCAAATATTTATCATCATCAGCCGAAATTATGGAGTATTATAGCAGGTGGACCAATAGGAGCAATCCAACAATTTCTTTCTTAAGTTTTGGTGGACTGTCTATTGGGGGATTTGCTATAATCACCACGCTTGGCAGGTGGATTGGTGATCGCAGTAGTGATCTTAATATACACAGGAGAATGCCCGTCCCTTATAAAATCCCCTAGTCTCCCACGGTAAGACAGGGGGATTAGGTACTTTAGATACAGTTTATCCAGCGAATTTATATAGTAAAACGATAACTATTTTATAAAAACGAAAAAATATATATCCTAAACATGTCATTCACGTGTTTCATACGTTCAATAATATACCAGTTTATTAAATCATATATAACGGTATATTTTGCATTTTAATTCTAAAAAAGCATCGTATTTAAAATACCTACCGTGGTATTGTTAAGTGTAGTAACAGTTTTAGGGACTGCTTCTTTTTTAAGGAATTTTCTCCTTTACCGTAGAAATTAAACGGATAGGACATGACTTATAAAACTATCACTGTACCAAATTTCAATATATTTGGTTCAGCCATTATAACTGGACTGAGCAATAGACATTAAAATTTCAAACAATCAAACGTCTTTACTTGCGAATTTATAATATTAGTGTGATTGCGTTTGCTATTAACTCAATTTACTTATTTTTGTAAATAAATAAATACTCCCTATTGTGGATTGTGGATCGACGCGCGTCAAGTACCGAAGTACTGGACCGAAACGCTGACTTTATACACTTTGACGCGAAAGGAAGACTTGCCACTTAACATCCCCGTAGGTTTGACGTCAGTCAGCTTGAGGGTTCTCCAGAGGGCTCTTAGAAGCGCGGACGTGTCCCACCAACTCATTTTTTTGAGGTTTTTCACTCGGCTGGAGAATGAGTGATGTTTGATCAAAGTTATGTTCAAGAATATAAAATGTAATAAAATACCTATTGCGACTCGTTTCAACAGCTATTAGAATCGTATCAGCACTTAGACGTCCACTGCTGGACATAGGCCTTCCCCAATGAACGCCACCACACCCGTTTCTCCGCTATCTGCATCCAGCTTCGTATACTGAACAAGTATTAGTGTTAGACTTTACCGCTTTCAAATTTTTAAGCAAATCAGAGGCAGAGTTTTTAAGAAAATTTGTTTTATATATATTTTTTGTATGGGAGGTTTTAAATTCAAATTTTGAAAAAAATATATATGTAAAATACAAATACAAAATTTCATGCAAATCTCCCCATTGGTTAAGGCGACAAATAACTAGGTACACATAATTATATTTTAATTGTCGTGTTTTCCTGTAATTATTCAATCGTTTTTCATTAAAAAGAACTAGAATTTCATAAGATTACTACACTTCCTTCACTCGATCCTCTTGTAGTTTGAAAGCATTAAAACGAAATACGAAACTTTGCTCTAGTATATTTTTATTGACATTTTCTAGCAATTAGTATCCAATTGATAAATGTCACTAAAATTATTACAAATCGACTTTCTTGTGACTAACGGGATGCTTCATAGACTAATCTTCGAGAGAACAAAGAAGTAACATTAAAAACAATTAACTTTTACTCGCATTTTTCTCGCTAAGAGACAGACCACCAGTCAGTCAGAAGTTGAGTTTGAAAACATAACAATGATATTTAAGAGTATCTGTTTATTAATAAGCAGATTATTATTTTAGATAAGTACTTTTATTATTTTTGATGCTAAAACAAATAAAAAAACAAATATTTTTTTAAAGGAACAAGACGAGAAATGAAAATAGAAAGAAAGGGCACACAATAAAAAGTTGTCTAAATCCGTCATTGTCACTTCTCAACCCAATACTTTTTCTTCGTTATGTATAAGACAAGTGCTTCAATTTTCTGGTTTGACATGCAAATGTTTACATCCAACAGAATGAAAGCTAAGGCTTGATTGACGTAAGAATTCCGACATCTGAGAACGCAACTTGGTTCGTAACAAGTGCTAAGTGAAAAGTTACTTTGTTCTCGTAATGACGTTCGAGGAAATTAGTAATGGAAATTCGGAAGTGAGCGAAATAATCTTTCTTAATTACTTACGAATGATTTGGATTTTCGCTTAGCAAAATGCTGTTTCATAGTTATATTAATTGGTAGTCGTTTTATCTATCGTTAATGGGTCATTTAAAATTACACGTATCTATAGCTAGTTACCTAAGGAGTAACAAGTCTAGTAAAGAGGTATCGTAACCAAACCAGTTAAGCTTCAAATATAAAGTTTGTTACAATTTCCAAATACGCATACTTGTCACATAAATTATCACATCATACGTTTCTATTATAAGCAGGAATCGGAATTAGGTAGTATCATTTATGAACTTGCTATAAAATGTGTATGTGATCTCGGATATTCCGGGATTTTATCCGGATTTATTGAAAAAAATCCCATCATTGATCATTCATTAATGCACTAAAATCTTTCTCTGTAGAAAAAAAAGTAAATGTTTTAAAGTTTTCTCTGTCGCTGGTAGACTGACAGATATCTATTAAAGAGATAATAAGCATTACCATTTGTACATGTTATTTTTTTCCTTACTTTTTATTGTCTTTTATGTTTTTTTTCTTTTGTATGTTTTAACAATTTATTGCACATACAAAAGTTAAATCTTTTGTGTGTGCAATAAATTGTTAACTAAATAAAATCATAAAATTATATAAATATGGAAATTCTACATCGCTCATTTAATAATCCACAATTCCATGTATTCAAGCCGCGTGATAGGCGGATTGAATTTACAGTAAAACAAGCTAGGTCAACAAAACACCAGTAGCAGCAAATAAAAATAGAGATGCGTATTCTAAGCACTTAAGTGTGAAGCTCTCCACAATATATTCAATAGATTTGAACCTTAGAAAGAGAGAGATGCAATTTGAAACTTTTGTAAGCATTTAGAGTCCCAGGATTTTCCCGTAAATAATTTCCCGTGAAAAGAAATGTCCATATTAATCTACCGTGATATATTTTCAAGGTAAGTACATACCCTGCCTAATTCCGATCCCTGCTTATAAGTTATAATTATTCACACAGACCCTTAGTTCTAGGAAAAGCATCTACAAAGTAAATTAATCTGCATCCGTCGTCATTAGAAGTGCATCCATTAACGAGACGCCATGACAAACAAACGATTCATGTTTGCAGACCACACAATCTGCTGTTACTGTGTCCATAGTCCCTGCTTTCAAAGCATAAATTGCAATAACAGCAATGTAAACAGAAGCATATTCAAGTAACAAAGTTACTGATGTCAAAGGAATGACATTAAAAGCAAGAAAGGGGGTTACATCAAAGCCCGTGCCCTGTGTGTGAACGCAATTCGTCATAAACGAAAATTCTGTTTAAGGACGTTACACTCTTTGAAGTTTTATATATTGTCTATTGTTCTCTTTTGATAAAGAATATTTATGTTTACTCATGACAAACAAAAACAAAGCGCGTAAGAGATTTGCAAACGAGGATTCAAAACTCATAAAAAGAGCGACCCTCGAGCCAGTTACGTTTCCGTAACGTTTGACTCATGATGATTTATAACAGACATACAACTTTTAATTATAAATAAGTAATTAAATACATGAATATAATTAGACTAAACAACTACAATAAATGGCTTATAGGTAAAAAAGGTGTCGAGATGATCATACTTGTGGCGTGGGCTCGTGATGTTTCTTATTTATGTAGTCAGAGTTATAAATTATCCAATATATTTTTTAATAAAGGTACATAATAAATTTACTTGCTTATTTTAAGAAGAAAGTATTTAGACGAATTAGTAAACTCAGTGAAATAAAAAGTAAAGGGAACGCCAGTACACTGGTACTAATAAAATAAATAAATAAACAAGAAGACCAGTAGCGAGGGATGATATATCAATCTCAATTCGGACAGAACTGCTGAGCATATCGATGCTGTGGTTCATGTAAAACATACAACATGAAACCATCGGGCCGCTATATATATACTTGCGTATTTTATGAAGATGGTACCAGTAAAGGTATATAGACGAATGAGTAAAGTCAGTGAAGTAAAAAGTAAAGTGAACGGCAATACCAATTGGAACTAATCTAATGCTAACTAAAAACGAAGACCAGGAGCGAGGGATGAGACATCATTATCAATTCAGACAGGGCGGCTGAACATCTCGATGCTGTGGTTCATGTACAACATGCGACATGGAACCATCCGACCGCGGTCGCATATTTCATTCTCACAGCTGCCACATGCAGGCTGTTTGTCGCACCAGTCTGAGCACACTCCCATATCGTTATGATAGTCTAGAGTCAAATCTAGAAGCGATTCAAGGGAAATCTATGTATTGCACATTGGTATACAGCAGTTGCGTTTAAGAGAGAGAATTGTGTCCTAAATGTGTATAACGATAGCTTCAGTGAGTTCCGCTCTGATCTCATGCCACTTTATGCCAATACAATCGAAACATTAGTTTCCCAAAAGCCTTTTATTTACCCTTTACTTGAGTATTTGTGCTTATGTAAATTTTTCGTTCCGAAGTACTTCGGTAAACAAAAACACATTACAATTCAACAAACAAGCCTTTTATCTGTAAATACCACTTTGCTGCTGGAAAACATTAAAAACAATTTAGTTTGTTAAAATCTATTCTGTCATTACTTGATCTTCGCGTAGATTTAAGAAATCTGTGTAGAACGTGTTTACCTTTACATATACAAATTACAGCAGTCTTAAAATGGTGAAAAAAATAAAATATCTTAATAATAACATTATTATAAATTAGTCTGTTTCTGGATTGATTTAATTTTTATTCAAATACCCTTTGTTATCACATGGCATCTATGCTTTACCAGTTGGTGACAAAATGTGTTACCCTCAATGGCTGATTATACATGTCAGAGATAACAATTAAGTTAACGTTAGAAGTATCGATACGATTATTAACACCGTTTAAGTCGTAACATAATTTCCTTCAAGTAAACACATGTGCGTGAACCTGGTGGCGCTAGTTGACATCATATCGAATTAATCATTCATTTACGCGATTCACAAGTCAACACTACTCGCTATTTTATGTAGCAACACCTATCTGTCAAACAGCAACCATCGAGATTCTATTTTTGTGTAACAACACTGAGTTATCCTTGAAGGCCTCCATTCGCTTGGTTGGCATATTCCTTACTCACGATTGGATAATTTCACAATACTTAATTGTGATTGGCCCTTGCTTCGCGCACGTGGACAGAGTTGTTTTGGTTGACCGGGCCCGCGTCGCAACCTAACAAAACTGTTGGGTTTACTTAAAGTACAAGTTCATTACGTTTTATTCGCTGAAAGCCCGACACACCCAATATGGAGTTTGTACCAATGTTTATTGCCCACATGTCGTTATACATATTTTTCCTTACATCAATAGACAACGCTGACAGCATTTTATAGCAACACAATTTTCTCCATATTGAATCCTATACATAAATTTTAACAGATATAACCGCTACACCGTGGCTAGTAAAGTTCAGTTTAGTTAGTTAAAACACCACTCCGATTTTCTAGAAACGTTTCAAACACAGTTGTTCTAGCTAGACAATGGCAGGAATTAACAGAGTTTTAATTCTGCGAAATTCCAGTGCAGTTTGTTAATTTCCCTTTGTATGCATATTAAATGCGAATTTTAAAGGTATTTCCAGTCCAAAGCATCCGGTTTTCCTACAAATGGTTGGTCCGGAATTTTGAACTCATTTTACTTTTTGGTGACGTCGAGACCATACACAAGATTATTAAGCGGTTTTAAGACCGGGGGTGCTACGCCATTATTCTAGTCTCCACGTCATCTCACCGGGTGAAAATCTAGTTTTTATAGCTACGAGTGTATGCCAATTTCACATCTATCATATACGAAGTTTTAGATATAGCATTATAGAAAGTCAACTTTTAGCTTATTTAGTAAGCGGACAAAATAGTATTTAATTGTCTAGTTCCTAGAACTTCTGCATTCCCATGGGAACGAATATAGGTATGAGCGTAAAAAATATTACCCTTCAATTGTGCTTTACCACAGTCGGGCAAAAAAATTATCAATATTTAAATAGAATGCTTGTCTAATCGTTTTCCTTACAAAAAATCACAACTGGTTAATTCCGCTGACAGTCAAAATATAAAGCGAAAAAGTGTGTGAAACATATTACACAATATGTTATCATATCAAACTAACATGTCTCCATCTATCACTCCAGTGAAATATTTCATATTATTCATAAAGAATATCTAACCACTTTCTCACCTGCCTCTCTACAACGAGTGATGCGAATGGAGAGCAGAAGCGACAATGTATCATTTTATTTTAAGACAATTGGAGTAGAAGTTAAAGGAGAAGAAGAAGAAAACGAGTAAAAGTGAGAAGTAAAAGAAAATACAGAAGAAGAAAAAAGAGAATGTAAGAGAGCAGCCTTCTACTTAATCTAATTGAAGACTCTACACGAGTCTTTCAAAATCAGCAACGTTTAAGAACTACATTTACAATGTCATCGTCCACGTTTCTGCACCGTAGGTCATGACTGGCAGGACGCACTGATTAAATAAAGACTTTGTCTTTAAACATTGTGGAACAGGCGACGGGAAGACTTGACACAGTTTTCCAAATGCTGCCCAGCCCAAATGGACTCTTCTGTCATTTAATTAATTAAATTATTATTTATTTATTAATTAAATTTAAATTAATATATTGGCGATCAATTTTTATATCGTGGGTTTGTATTCACAAATCGAATCGTCTGCTACCAGTTCCATTTCCGCAGTACTACCAAGTTAATATCACATAAATATTAAGCATCAACTGTCGCAAGCAGTGACAGACACGAATTATTTTTATTCAGTCGCGCTATAACTATAAAATACATTATACAGAAGCTCTGGCTATTTTATTACAGTCTGCAAAATACAGTAACGATGAAGTAAAAAGCTGTCAAAAACACGCCGTAATATTTTGTTGACGACAAATAAAATATTTAAACGCTCATGTATTTGACAAATCCATTATTTATTTTGAAACACCTTTAGGAGGTAAAGTTATTTGGGCTTTTTATTATTAACGTACGTAACGTAATATTAGAGTCATGAGTTCTAATGCTGATGATGGAATGTTCCATTCCACTATTTTACTAGAGTTCAGTGCGACTTCTCTCTATGTTTTTCTCTTATCAAGTTCTAATGATTATTCAATGTATTTCCTTAGTAACACTGATCAATACTGACAGCTCGCCTCTACCATCTACAATCAGCTCATGACCACTGTCAGTGTAACCTAGTCGAATCGTCGAGCAAAGGTAAATAAGAATGTACTCGAGTAAGACCCTATAATAATTATTAAGGAATCCGCAGTAATCTAAAGTAGAATAGTAATCTAAGAAAGAATTCGACATTGCTTGTAGTTCGATATAATTTTATTACCTACGAAGAAGATGAGATCACATACTTCCTTCACCGACTGCATATTACAGTCGATTCGCAACAATTAAATTTTACAAAGTTACTTTAAGTTTAGTTAGTCGTCCATATTTCTCAAACATTAAGGAATGTAAGAGAAATAAAGATAAGCACTCCAGTTCTCAGACAATATCAACAATATTGGAGGAATATTTAGACATAAATGGGCTGAAAACTTTAGGCGAACCAACATTCAATATTAATAAGATAAACATCAAAGTACTGGGAGTCGGCGTTCTGTCGCAAAATATCACGAACAATCGATGTTATAACGTAATTGGTAAATATTGATGAAGAAAATATTGTTAAATAATGTAATCGGTAAAGAATATATTAATAATATCAACAATCACCTTCGCCCTCCAAGCCTTCTTCTGTTCTGGGCTTGGATCTTTCCATATTATTTGTGTTTGATTTTAAAAACTAAAACTCGCACAATGAAAATAAATTACTCCGCCGACTGTGCAGTAAACAAATCGTTTCCTTTATTAATTAAAAATAACTTAACTTTCGGTTAAAGCTAGTCACGTGCATAATCATCATGTCAGCCCCTAGAAGTCCACTGCTGGACATAGGCCTTCCCCAACGAACGCCACCACACCCTGTCCTCCGCCCTCCGCATCCAGCCGCTACCGGCCACCTTCTTTAGGTCATCGGTCCACCTGGCGGCGGGGCGTCCTACCCTTCGAGTGCCGATCCGCGGTCTCCACTCCAGAACTCGTCTGCCCCAACGGCCGTCCATAATATCTAAGTGTAATTTTTTTTATCTTCAAGTCTTCAGGTCTAGGTTTTTATGCATTTTACGTATCTTTAAAAGCGACCTGTATATAATTGAGTATGTGTATTATGTGTATAGTATTGTAATGTAACTTTATAAATATTAATCTACTATTCTCTGCTAAGCTTTGCATTTTATTATTTTATTCAACTTTACCTTCCAGGTCTTTCTTGTATAGGAGTAATTGTATAATTTCCACGCTGGACAGACGTCTCGATGTTAGAAGTGCTAGATCGCCAGTTGCAGTTCGGTTGTCAGAGTCTCATCTGTTCGCTAGCATAATAGTGTATTTTGAGCAGCAGATGAGATTGACATTTTAATCTTTTGATGTTTCTATTACACAATAAACAACATAATAATAGGGCACTGCTGCCCAGGGCTCACCCAAAGTACTTTGAGATTCATTGCCTGGGCAGGCTGGTTAGTAATCGCTATTTGGAGTTTTTAATACGCAAACAGTGATATTGCACAGTATCCACAGGAAGACGAGAGTGAAGCTACTAGGATCAGAAGTGCTATTATCTACAATAGAAACCAGTTTGAAATTAATTTGCAAATTATAAACATTCCAGAGCACTATTGAAGTGAAGTGAGTTCTATTTTTCACCTCACTTCGAAAGTGCTCTAGAATGTTTACAGAATGCCAATGGATAAGGTACCAAAGTAAGTGAAGGCACTTGAGTGAGACTCGCACATGAGTTTGTATTTTAGAGAATATCAGTACAGGCTCTTAAACGACAACCCCATTATAGACCTTAAATTGATTAGAACAGGTTTATATTCAAACAAAAAGGTCTACATTTGAAAATATGCACACAATAAGCAAAATCACTTTATTTCTGAAATAATGAAATTGAATTTGTTCTATGTAAACACATCACCGAGCGCGGCGTTCGAAATATTTGAACAACGGATAAACCAAATTATACGACTTGTATTGAAGCAGTGTTACCAAATCTCTTTTGTTTAGGGTTGCTAACTCTAAAATAGTTTTGTGCAATAAAGCTTTGTCGGATTCCAAGAAATGGTTTAAGTGTCTGAAATGAAAATTATTGTTTATTTGGATACTCCTCCATTGACCGTGTTACTAATTAAGTCATGTAACCGATGTTTTTTTTTATTTTAAATCTTTTTTATATATCTAATTTAGTACATAGGATCATTTATATTGTTTGAACGTCATCCAGGTGTACATAGACAAACCAAGTATGGTTTTTGTTGCATTGCAAATACGTAAATTTTGTTTTTTATTGATAAATAAATTTTATATAAACGGCTCAAAGCGGATAGAAAAATCTTCCAAATACCTATTTTCCCTGAAATAAGGTAAAACTCAAATTATGCAGCTGTAATTAATCAAATTCATTGGGTAATAGGACAAAATTTATGGTCATCCCTCAGTGGTTGTAAATTAATAGCAGCAATTTAGTTTAATGAGCCGCTAATAGAATTTAGTGTCCAATAATTGATTTAATAATTAGAGATTTTAGCAGAAAAAGATTACAAAGGGGAAATTAGTTATGATAAAACCTTATGACTTGATATTTTATACTCTTAACTTGCCATAGTTTTAAGTTGTTGTTTTCCTCCATCAAGAGAAAGTAGAAACAAAGCTATCTAGCGGGGTAATGAAGCAATGGAATATCTGAAATAATTGCAGCTCGGTATGCTAAAGTGTGCTTTAAGCTAACTTAATAAAGATAAACTTGTTTGCAAGATGGCTGACATAGTAGAAGATAAAATCGAAGCGCCATAAAAACAAAAGAAGTGCTTAGGCCTAAAGAAATAATAACGTTCCATTTCACGGATAGGATGCGGCGTTCGTAACAGAACAATGATGGACGCAAAGAATATTAGTGTGAATTTATATCCACCTTTGTTCCGTCGACCGCGATGGGGAAAAGGAATTCGCGTCATGTGGATCACACACAGTCTCGTAGTTCGGAAAGCATGCAACCAATCAGTAGCCCATAATAACACATTTATTGTTATTTATTAGTAACTAATCATTCATAAAATGTATGAAGTTACCAACATTTTCAAATATTCTAGTATTTTTGTACGTATCCGTAAAAACGGATGCCCTTTCGGACGGATAAAGCTTTTTGTCGGTCAATCCGGTGGATAACTCAAATATTATAGACCAACTGAGTTGTGGAGATTACATTTAGAATTGGTCGGCAATGATGGGAAAATTATTTAAATTCTAGGAAACTTTGTTTTAAAAATATATTTCAGGAAATATAAAAATAGTAATAAATTTATAGAACCACACTGTGTAAGAACCACAAAATTTACTTTTATGACTTTTCATTAAAAATGTTAATATACGATCAAAGTTTCGGAATAATGTAGTGTTATATTTAATTTATTACAATTTTACAAATGTATGTAGGGAACAGGTTTCAATAAAAGGTATTCTTAGAACAAATAACTAAACCGACTTCAAGTCTATACCTACATGTAGAAACTGAAAGTAAAAAGTAGAAAATAATATTTTAATTACTTCAAAGCAACGAGCATTAAAGTACAATCAACGATATTATTGATTTATTATTTATATTTACAATTTATAATTAGCTATTTTTTGAGTCGGTGCGATCTCACTAAAGTTTACGATCATTTACTCTTTGTTCGTTTATTTGTTCATCAAAACTAACGGCTGTGTATTTTCTATAATAATGGAACGCTCGCATAATAAATGGCGACACGTTCCTAGGTAACGTCGCTCTTTCATTTTTCGCACGCTCAATTTATTTCCCTTCTCATGTGGAGATGCTTCTGAGTATTCAGCAACTGTATCGACAAATGGCTGTGCACTTTATTGCTTTTTTATTTATCTATTCATATTGTTTTTATAGCCTGTGGGAATGTTACTTTTGCTGCAGAATAATTCTTATAATGCTACTACAGTTGCGCGAGAGCGGCGTTGTATGTAGCGAAAACCTCATTCACATATTAAAAAATTCTAATAAAACGGAGATAGGGAACATTCAACGGCTTTTACTCTGCAGAAGGTACAAAACTACCTGGTAATGCTCGGTAACGATGTGTACAATAGATTATGAATGTAACCAAATGGGACGAAAGGAATTTGTGACACTGGGAAACAAACAATTGTTGATTTGAACATGTTTTTGGTAACCATACGAGCGTTCCATAGGATCTTGTTCCTTGAAGTAAATTTTATACAAGGCCTGAACTAACTCTACTTGTTAACATCATCACGATCTTGTTTCAAATGATCATAAAACTGATTACTTAAGCTAATACAGCCACTAAGACAAAATAGCATTTAGAGGACGACATTTTGGTTAATGTACGTGTGTATTCGACAGCGTACAATTGTGAATGTGTGTGTCGCTCCCCGCGCGGAAAATGGCAGAACGTTTTGCATTGGAAGAAATTGCTATACCGGTTCCCCTCAAGGTCAAGTCGGTGGTCATGTTCCTTTAAGCTTTAAAACAATCGAGAGAGGGACATCATTGTACGTAAACAACACAATTGCTTCTCTTCTCTTTCAATCTCAAAGCGTCGATCGCTCGGCGCCGGCGGACCCAGTAGCACCCAGTAGTGCATACTGCCAGCTGTGTTATGTTTTGCAAGCGACGATAAACTGGCGGGGGAGTGTCGCTTCTTTACGTAGTATCCTAATTCCTACTAATATTATATGTGCGAAAGTTTGGATATTTAGATGTTTGTTACTCAATCATGCTTCAACCACTGGACGGATCATGATGAAACTTATTTTATTTATTTACGACCTCCATGGTGGAACGGATAGCTCTCGAACTCCCACGCCGGAGGTTCGAATCCCGTTAGGGGCAAATATATATATATCCCGAAAAAGTATCCCATTCCTACGGGAAATACATAATAATTTATAATGTTAAGTTTTCCACGCGGACGAAGTCTCGGGCAAAAGCTAGTAAGTAATATTAAGTATTCTCTGAGCTATCCTTAAAATGGGGAGTACATAATCAGTACATTAGATTTTCGAATATGATTCAAATATAAATCTGAAATGGTAGCTGCTAAGGGATTTAATTCATTTGTAAGTTTACAGACAGACCCACATAACACGGTTCAACAAAGTTGGGACCTAATTCCTTGGATCTATTCACATAGTACCTATCTGACTTGTTCTCATGTCTGCAGACAGTGAACTGCTCGATCACTCGTCTTTCCTGAAATTCAAGTAGAAATTAAACGAATGAATGAGAGACCCTTAAATGATTATTATTACATACATACATACATACATACATAATGCTCACGCCTTGGTCCCAGAGGAGTAGGCAGAGATGATGGATCGCCACTTTGCGCAATAGCATTGTGTCCAGCCAGATCATGTCTCAAAAGGCAAGGATGGCTGTGCATAATGCTGTTCTGGTTCCTACACTGACGTATGGTAGTGAATGTTGCGTATGGCAGAAGAATCATGAAAGCAGGATAAATGCGGTTGAGATGCGGTCTGTAAGAACAATATATGGAGTGAAGTGAAGTGATAGAGTGAGGAATTCACTGATACGTGAGATATGTGGTTTAAAAGAAGATGTAGTAGGTAAGTAGGTAGAGAAGGGTATGTTGCGTTGGTTTGGACATTTAGAGCAAATGAGTGAAAGAAGAGTGACAAAAGTAATATACAGTGCGAATGTGGAAGGAACTACAGCTAGAGGTCGTCCTAGGAGGACATTCAAGGATCAAATTAGTAACGTCCTCAAAAAGGCTGGGGTCCGCAGTGAGAAGAATAAAAGGAGGTGCATGAAAAGGTTGATGAATGTGAGTGAGGCTAGTGAGGTGTGTCAGGATTATTATTCTAATAAATAATAACGTAAACTTCTCGTGTCTGTACTTTGAAGATATATGTATAACAAAAAAAAATTCTCGTTCTTCAAATAATGACAAGGTTTACTTTCGTTTGCAACGTTTCTTTCGTATTTTAAGTCTCTATAGAAGTTGTGGTCCAAACTGATAAACCACTTTCATGCAGACTCTAAAACTGAGTTGGTCCGGAAAGTTTTAGATGACAAAGAAGTTTTAATTGTCTCTAAACTACGCATGTGTTCTAAGTTTTAATTCAATCTGACATAATGGTCTTATACAGGCTGTCCCAGATTTTAACGCCAATCTTTCAACAGGTTATATATAAGACAGGTCATGACTTCTTATAAATCTAAATATGACCAAAATAAAAAGCCGGTAGTTTTCGAGATATTCGCATTTTTAGGAATTTCGGGACTTCCGGGTTTTAACCTCTTGAAGGGCTGACGTTGAATTTCGGGACACCAGTATAAATTAGGCACGTTCAACTAAAATAAGTACCAGAGGGTAGACATTTGAATATTAGGATGCGCGTCCTAACTCAAATGAATAATAAAACTGATGAAAAGAAACTGAACTAGGAAAGGAAGTACGGAAGCCTGCACGTTTTAAGTGAAGGGTGAGTCTTGGCGTGAAATGTGATTTACTGTAAGAAAAGTAAAGGAATTTGAGACTAGTTTCACGGAAAATGTAAAATGAAATTGCATTTCTTCAGTTTATTCGCTAAGGAGTTAGTTCTGCAACTCTTCTGTGTTGCTAAAACATTTAAGATACGTTGCTTTTGTATTCGACATGTAACTGTATTCGCGATGTTATTTGAAAATGGTACACATGTTATGTCTTCAGATTTCAGAGAGAACTTTGTGATAACAAGGTGGTAAGGCGGAGAATAAGAATAACATTTTCTAGACAAATATTGGAATTTCCAAAAACCTTTCAATATACTGGTTACCTCTATACAGACTGTAATCGTTAAGCGACACTTAACGATTACAAGGTATTATTCCATAAATATAAGAGATGTCAAAAAACTTTGAACTGATATAGAAACATTATTGTCTAATGACTAAAATGACATCAATAATTTATTTTAAATAAACGCGGTATATCCAAAAAAATTACATTAAAGGCTACCTTGAAATGGTAACAGGTACCTTGTAAATAACCAAGAGAAAATAAAAATAAAATAACATCGATTTTTCTTTATGTTGTAATCATTTTACATGTTATCAGTTTAAAGTTTCTTAAAATTAATAAACTGAAGACTTTGATGCCCATAGTAAATGTGTATTTGTGTAAAGGCAACATTTTTGATATCGCGTCTTTAAAAATGTTATTGATGTCATTTTACTAATTAAGCAACATAATTTGGATGTCAATTTAAAGTTTTTTGATATCTCTTATATTAAAAGAATAATTAATCTGGCGACACTCAACGATCCCTCCCTGTATATACCTACGCTACAGGTATTTTGTAACGCAATGTATAATACAATTTACTTCTTCATTAACAATTCCTGATCAATAATTGAAAGTTTTCAAAGATAATCAGTTCAATACTAATTTAAGTGGTATTCTAATGAAATACACTTAAAATTTGGAAAGGGTTCTTGTTCTTGGTAACTTGTTCTAAAATAGACGTGCATTCTTCGGTACAGGCCGGGACTACACTTTGACTCTACTATTACGTATTATATTAGGTATGTTCTATGTGAACTGTCTTGTCTTTGTCGTTAGAAGGTATAGAAAGGTTAAGTATTGGACGTTTTAAGTAAATACTGGGTGTCCAAACTTCCAAAACGTAACTGGAGGTAGATGGATCAATCCTTGTCAGAATGTGAAATTTCATGTTTAGTGAAACCTTTATCGTTTTCGAGATCATCATCATCATCATCATATCAGCCTTTAGACGTCCACTGCTGGACATAGGCCTTCCCCAATGAACGCCACCACACCCGAGTTTTCGAGATATTACCGTTTTATTTTATTTCTAACTAAAACCAGTAATATCTTCTAAAAGGTAAGGAGGGTATGAAACTTCACATTCTGACAGGACTTGACCCTATTTACCCCTAGTTTTGTTTTGAATTTTTTTCATATTTCATTGACCAGACAGTCATTTAGGGTATTTCCTTTTTATTTAAAAAAAAAAACTTACCTTGTGGGACCATTTGTAGGGTAAACGAACGGGCTGTTATAGTCCCAGCCTTAGTCCAATAATTAAATAAACGCTCGTATTTAACTAGTTAGTTTGAACTGATGAGTGGGATGGCCGAATTAAACCAAGGGTTAAATTGTGATGGCAAACAGAGCCTAATTCAGTTCGTTAAACAAGTCGGTACGTTTGAGAGCGATGTTAGTGGAAATGCGAAGGACTCCAATTGATCCAATTCATCATATAGAAGAGTCTATATAATGAATTGGATTCAAGGTGAAGGCTTGTAATTTAAGGTACCTTCTCTACAGAAAGTGGCTAATCAATTTTTCTATCTATCTGTATCTTTAATAAAGAAGCTTTTTAAAGTGCATGCACTACCGCTAACAAATATTTAGGCATAATCATCATATCAGTCCTTAGACGTCCACTGCTGGACATAGGCCTTCCCCAATAAACGCTACCACACCCGGTCAATGATTAAAACGATGCATATACTTTATAAGGTCTAAAGCATAGAAATCCTATCAAGATAGATAGTGAAGTAGACATGACACGCGTGCCAACGAGGTGCAATATATTGCAGATACTATCAAACGCTTACTCGTTTCGCGCTGTGTCAAGGTCGGGTAAACATCGACAAAAATCCGCAAAAGTTTCATATTGTGTGATTTCTAACTGCGTAACTGTTTCTTCTCACTAGAAACATGACCGCGGTTTTAATGTCTAGGGATACGCAAAAAAATAAATGTATCGATACTGTACTCGATACCAGTATCGGATCAAAAGTGTCGATGCCGACGATAGTATCGATTCAAAAGTATCAATACTATTCAGTATACTATTCATCCCTGGCGCTGGGCGATTCGCTATACAAAGTAGGTCTGGTATCGGTACACCAAAAAGTATCGAGTATGTGACGAAGTATCGATACCTAGTAAAGTATCGTAACAAAAGTATCGGGTACGAAAATACTTGGTATCGTAACGAAAGTATCGATACTACTTAGGTATCGATACTTTTTGCGGATCCCTAACCGCGAGACATAAATGGTGCGCGGTATAGACGCGCTGTGTCCGAAAATCGGCACGCGCGAGACTGAAGTAAACAAGTGATGTACCACTTCTACCCATATCTGTTTCTGTGGTCTAAAGTAAAACGCTGGCGTAGTAACTTTGCATCAGCGCGGCTCGTCCCGAACGGCGGCAGCCCATTAGTACGTACTGCCACCCGTGCTCTATTTTGAGGCGACGCGGTTAAACTGGCGGGGTGAAGTAAGTGTCGCTTCTTTACGTAGAAATATTTAGTACTAGCTGTTGCCCGCGACTTCGTCCGCGTGGACAACTTAACATCACAAATTATTATGTATTTCCCGTAGAGTTGAGATGTTTTTTCGAGATAAAAACTACCCTATTTTCTATTCCAGGCTCTAACCTATATGTGTGCTAAGTTTCATCACGATCCGTCCAGTGGTTGAAGCGTGATTGAGTAACAAACATCCAAATATTTAAATATACAAATATCCATTTTTTCTCATTTATAATATAAGTAGGATACTTTGATATTGTGTAAAAAAAATTAGTAAATAATGTCAGGAGTTTATATTCTTACTTACTTTAGGTGCACGCAATATTTCAGTGTCCGAGAAATCTTCACTGTTTCTCACTGAAATTCAGTAAGAGAAAATATAAGAGGATTTTAACAACTCCCCAAACTAATCTGACAATAAATAAGCCAACAGATCTTACCTCGAAAAGCTTTTGGGGAATATCTATTATACCAAAGTCCTTAAACCTACTCAATTCTGGGTCAAATCCTCTCTAATTTCTGTGTAATAAGTCTTCATACAAAGCTTTGGTAATGCCTCGGGGACAGAGATTTGGTAATTGTAAGGAGATTCCATGCCCTATTAAGAAACTATCTTGTAATAATTAATTTAGTTAAAGGACTTACCCAATAAATAATAGCATCTTCATTAAAAATTTAACTAAGTTAGTATTTAAAAAAATCTTACCTATCTTGTAAAAAATAATTAATTTAGGTAACCCTTAATACGAGTAAAACGCGAGGCTCTATTAATCTAAATTATAAATGAAGAGTGGTTTATTATAATTATGATCTAAAGTTATTATCAGAGTAGGTAGAGCTATTTTTGATATTATGATGTTATAGTAAGGCCATGCCGTTGATACATGTGTGTATTATTTAGTCCTAGCTGTTGCCCGCGACTTCGTCCGCGTAGACAACTGAACATCACAAATAATTATGTATTCCCGTAGGAATGGGATGTTTTTTCGGAATAAAAACTATGTCCTATTTTGGGACCTAACCTACATGTGTGCCAAGTTTCATCCCAATCCGTCCAGTCGTTGAAGCGTGATTGAGTAACAAACATCCAAACTTTCGCATTTTCAATATTAGTAGGATTAGTAGGATTCTATGTCTGTGTAGCAAGGGGGCGTCATTTTGACATTCCATAGAGAGCATCAAGGCCAACAACTTTAAACATTTTTTTCTGCGCTCTCTACTTGGCCTCCTATAGTCAAGTTCTGCCCAGTACTTGTATAGCAAGGGGGCATCATTTCAATACTCCGTTAATCTCGGGCTACAATAAAAAAAAATGCAGATATTTCAATGAGTAAATTTCCCAAGAATGCCCATATTAACATGTACGTTTGTTTGGCTAATAAATAAAATCTATCTAACATCGACTGTTAGCCATATGACTTGATAAAGCGCACTCCTGCTCCATCACAATCTTTCACCCAGCCCTATCTTTACAGATCATCATTTCCCTGGGGGAGTGTCCCATTCTGTCCATTGCCACTTCAGTTTACTAATTTTATACCGATGTCGGTTACCGTAAATACAAATACGTTACAAACTTTCGTAAGATATTCATAGATGGGATCACATTTGCATTGCGCTCTGCATCAATTATCCCTAATCCCAAAGGTCTGTAAGGACTCCAATCACATAAGAGCCGTTGCATGAAATAGGACAGAACTAATTCCAGCTTTAATCATTATAATCGGTTGCGGTCACCCGCTGTCACTGGAGCGGATCGATTTGGCGAGAAGTTTTGCTACAGTATATGCATAAGCAGTATCACCTGTTCGGCGCTAGCGAGTCGGAATGGAGACGATTCCAAAAAAAAACGTATTGTATCAGAGAATAGGAAAGTATCGCTACCAGTCATCATGTGGATGTCGTATAAGGCGATTCCATATACCTAGTGAACAGAAGCTACGACCTGTATATTAAATTTCATACCATAATATACTGCGATCACCACCCGAATCATCATCAGGTTATTTTTGTCTCCACTGCAGGAGCACAACCCTCTCTCATCTGCCGGAGACAGACGGAGGATTTGGCCTACACTCCCCGCGCTGGCCAGACGGGTTGGGGAGGCCTGATTGATGTTTTATAATGTATTCCCTCAGTCGCCTTGTACGACATCCACGGGAAGAGTTGGAGTGGTCCTATTCTACTCTACCGGAAACCACACGGCATAGAGACCACACCACACCACCCGAATAACGCAAATAAAATAAACAGTCTTGTTAAATATTGGGGAACTAAGGGGTGAGCAATGTAAAACAATCAAACACGCAAGCTAGTCAGTAGCATACTACTATTAACCAATGATTATACTAAAAATTAATCGGTTAAGTTTCGTGTATGAGTGTGTGTTTGTTAAGAATATCGCTGATATAATTTATATTTACACATATATTGAAATTAGCATGTTCGATACAAATCTTCATATAATTTGAGATATTTTGTAACATGTTTTCATGTTTATTTTTCTTAATTCAATATTTTGACGGCCTGACGGCCCGGCCGTAGGGGCAGACAAGTTCTGGAGTTCTGGTCTCCAGACCAGATAGACTGGCGATTAAAGCCAAATAAGGGAGAAGCTTTATGCGCAGGATGGACGACCGGATGTGTTGGTATTGAGGATGGCCTACGTCCAGCAGTGTATGCTGACGATGATGACCCTTTAGTTAGAGTTTTGAGAATCTCGAACTATGTATGATGGACAGTTGTGTCAATACCATACACATCTTCACTTTGCGATGACCCGAAAAAGTTTACAACTCCGAAGGATAAGGGTGTTACAAGAGTTGCCGTGTTCGGAAAGCTTTGGCTTGTGTCGTGTTGTGTTTGTGTATGATAGATGTGACTTATTGAAGTTTACGTGTTGGACCAAATAAATATAGTGTAGAAGAAAATAGAAAACTCCTTACTGACTACTATACCTTGAACCATGAAGCAAAATAATTTATCGCACCTCAAAGTTTTTACATTCATGATGATTCATAATTGGTTATTAAATTAGATAACAGATGGACATTTTAAAATCATCTGTTATCTAATTTATTAACCAATTAGCGTAAATTATGAAGGAAGTTTTTTGAGGTGACTTATGAGGTGCGAAAAATTATTTTGATTCATGGTATGAGGTGTAGGTTTACTGATATTCAATATGAAAATGTAATTTTAGTAAAAATGCATGGGTTTTAAAGAAAATCTCATACCTATCTTTTTTATGGCTGTCCGTCCGTGCGTCGTGGCGAGATTCAAAAGTTTTTTTAGAGCTTTGAGCTTTTAATATTCCGTTGCATTGTCTTATTATTTTTATTATACATCGCAGTACCTGTCTTATTTTATTATATTTTGTTCATTTTTTACATTTTGACTATTTGTTGTGTATTGTATTTTTATATGGGTTTTTTACATGAAATAAAACAAATTTAATTTAATTCTTTAAATTTATTCTTGATGGGTTTACGATTGACCTCAACCTCACCTGATGGTATGTGGCCTAAGGTGGAGCGCGCTTACCCAAAAGATGCCAATTCACTTTTCCTTTAAAAATATCAAAGTTATACTTGTCCAAAAATACCGAAACTGGCAGGGAGTTCATTCCTTAGCAGTTCGCATTATGAAAGAGGAAACAAAACGCTTCGTGCGAAAACGTGGTATGTTTACTACATAAGGATGAAGTCCCCACTCCTGGAAGTCCGGTGATGGGGGAATCAAATCGTGCAATTCCTGTGCACGCTCCCCAAAATGTAACCTTTAGAAAACCGAAAGACAAGCCACACTGTGACGATGTTTGAGCCTTGAGAATCTCTCGTAGAATAAACAGCGTTGCCACATTCTTGTGGCGGAAGTAGCTGTGGCTATAGGAAGATTCCTGTTGCCCTTACTGCCGTTTACCTACCGAGGGGAATAACAGGAATTTCATAAAAAAATATTCTTGTTACATAAAAAAAATATTACCCACTTGTTTAGTAGCATGTAGGGAACAGGAATCATTTCATATATGTACCTATATATTTCATTAAAAATCAATAGTCGTATGAAAACAAACACATTTGCGTCTCGAAAACCAAATAATGAATAGATTGTTTTCCTAAGTGGGCCGCAAAGTTTACATCGTAATACAAACCTGTTTTTGCTACTGGTGACCATCGAAATAGAGGTGACACTGTACATGTTAATAAGACGCAAATAGCGTTGGTAATTGTATGACTATTGGTTTGAAATAAAATATACATAATTAATAAATAAAATAATATAGCCTTTTATTCCTGACTTGCATGCATACATTGATAAATTGATTTTGAATTTCAAAGTTACTAATTATTTCCATCATAATTTAATGTTGGATTCGTTTTTTATTTGTCAGTGTGCCTGTTGGTAAAGGCCTCCTCTATTCCCCTCTGGCCCCTTACATTCTTGTCTGTCCCGGGCCACTGCCCTCCACGTGGGTCCATCCCGCTGCGTTCCTCAGCTCATCCTTCCATCTCCTGCATAATTATACTGGTCTAAATCCCAAACTATGTTTTCGCCTGTACTAAGGAACTTATAATTACAGGCCAATTCTAAATAGTACAAAGTTGTCTGTGCCTGGTAAGAATCGAACCCACGATCTCCTACCGCTGTCCAAAAATGGTTGTATGTGTAGTTGTTATATAGCTATTGTGTATTACGGTACATAATGGGTATTACGATATCCAACTCATTGTCTAACTCAGTGGTCTAAGTGGAATAATGCCCGAGACACACAGAAGGCGACTGCGTGGCGGAGGCTTGGCGGAGGCGTGGCGGTAGCGGTATACTTCCTACAAACTATCCTACAAATAAACTCAGTGGATTCAGTAGGATGGCTTAAGAAAAAAAACCATATGTAATAATAATATAATTTAAATAAAAAAGGCATACATATCCCGCTTCCCGCAGCGGTACTCGATGTGAAGTTGTATCATACTAAATCGATCAATACAAAAACCTGAAATCGCCTCCGCCACGCATTTGCTTTTTGTATGTTTCGGGCTTAAGGGATATACTTTAAGCATTTGAGATACAGTAGGTACGCAACCATCTCTTTGTTAGAGCGTAGTAAAAGCGCACCTAATTACCTCCAAGTTTAATGTTCTAGCCTAACTAAAAACAAGAGAATAAACACAACATAAATTGAGGTAAGCTAACATTAAACTAAATAGCAAGTACAGTTGCGCACAAAAAGCATTTCGTTCGACATAACAAAATACTCGGCGGTCGTAAACAGGGCTTTTACTCCAGTGGTGAATTTACATGTAGCCAATGCTGTTGCTAGCATCTCAGGCCAGTGCTGGAACGTTACTTCGTGTTTTCTTAGCACTATAAATGATGACGGGTAATTATGCAATTCTTTGAATAAATACCATCACTTGATTATGTACTGCACCAGTAAATTTACTTTATATAACTTTATGGAAATGTATGCATAGGTAGGTACAATTGGTAGTATTTTACAATTGGTAGAAAAATGTAAAGAGTCTATAAATGTACAATTACATCTAAGATTTTTTGCCAGTCGTTATTTTATCTAATTGCTATTTTTCATTACGTGCTTCCTAATATAAAAACAGTCATAAATAAATAAATACATCTATATCATATATTAAGTAAGATTAACTGCTAAATCTTTGCCAGAGTGTTTTACACAACAACTACACAACTTGGATCTCTTTCCAACAAAAACTCATGTTCAAAAACTCAAACTTCAAAAACTTCATGAATCTGAATGGCTCAAAATGGCTAATCAATAAGAGAATCAGAATACTATATTTTAAAAAACATTTCATCGTTATGTGCAATAGTGTTCCGAAATGTATGTAGTGTGCAATATTATAAAGTACTTGTTAAAACTTTGTACATATCTACATATTTGGAATACAATGCTGGTATGAAAACACTGGCTTCGTGAAGATCCGCCTTTACAAATACTCTATATTACGACTTGCAGAGTTGGATGTATTTTTCCCTCTCCGTAAAACTATGTTTTAAAACCCAACTAGAAACATATCTCAACAGCTGTGTGATGTTAACTATGGGACACGGTTGTAGAGTGACAAGAAGTGGCATTATTTTTTTAGTACACATTGAAATCTTTTCAAATTACCTTTTAACACAGTAGACTAGAGATTGGAGAGAGTAGAGTAGAGAGTTTTTAAACCACCCATTTTTTTTTTAAATTTAAACCTAGTCTTGAAGTAAGCAAAGCTACTGTTTCTTATAAATGAAGCGCGAGTGATTAGGAACACAAGGAAATTAATTATTAGAAAGCAAGAACATTAAATAAGTTATAAAGGCAGAAAGTATAAGTACTGACGAGATAGTAAACGGAGAACTATGTCTGCCTCTCTTATTTTAATTATCTATCTCTCTGCTGGAAGAAATCTCTCTCAGAGATAAGTTCACCCTTTGTAATTGTGTTTCTTTTTAAAGTATTATTTTTTGTTTTATCTGTGTGTGTGCAATAAAGAGTTAAATAAATAAACAGGACCCATTAGATGATGAATTAAATCCTTAATTAAAATATCTTAACATTTTGTGTCATTTTTGTGAAAAATAATAGTGTTCGACCAAAGATTGGGTTACGGTCAGTTTCCGCCAAAAAATCGAGTTTCGGCCATAGTTTCGGTTCCAGTGTTCTCAGTGTTCTTGAACTGTCGCGCTCTGTTTGAGTAGGTAAATTCGTGTAAGTTTTAAGTAAATTTAAGAGTAACATTATTATTTTTGTTCACGTGAAAGTTAATATTACATAAAATTAATGTCAAATAAGTACCTATTTATTATTTAAATTTTTTAATCAGCCTGCCTTTTTCTCTGGCATAATATTTTATACCCAAAGATTGTTTAAGAGAAATCGCTTAAAGCAATAAGACTGTGCTAAAAGTAAAAATTGTGCAATTTTATTTCAACTTTTAAAACTTCTAACTGTATTTGTTTGTGCAATAAAGTGTGATGTACATATTGTAACAAAATAAATCTATTTTATATTACATATTTGTTATTTTTTTATTATTATTATTTCACTTATTATTACTTTAGGTAACTAAATAACATGTAAAACACACTAGATTTCAGCATATAATAGACATTTTAACATGTCTAAAATCAGTTTCTGTTAATTGGGTTTCGGCTGCAAATCCTGTTTCGGTCGGACACTAAAAAATAATAATTGCGACCAATGAGAACAGACATTTTGTTGTAATATTCAACGTATCTAGCGTCTAATAGTGTGCAATTGGTTTTTGAGCAGTTTTCGAAAGACATTTCTTTAATCCGTAAGTTCACAGTAATCCCGCTCACGCTCAAGCACTTCCAGCAAAACTTTACGCATTATTCATTTCAAGCCACTAAACTATTTTTACTCACCCCTGGCGTACAAATTTAGTCCCCCACAGCCGCGGTAGGGTACTAATTGATGCTTTAAATCTGTCCACGCCTTTTCCTAGTTGTGTTCTCTGCGTATGATTTTATTTGAACTTTAATTTCAATTATGTGCATGGATGTACTTGGTGGGTACTTTCATAGCGTAGCTGGTAAAGTTAATTTAGGATTGTAAGTAAACTCCTTTAGTCGGGAATTAGACTGCTTAAAGGGGCTTTGAGCAGATAGGTTTTGACTTCATTGTGTTTATTTAAGCGAATGTGTGAGATGAATGAGTAAGTTTCGAAAAAGTTAATAAGATTATCATTATACTTTATTTGATCTGAACAAAATTAGGGACATTTTCTATTTTAAACATTTACTAAGAACATCAACTGAAACTTACTTTCTTTAGAGTATGCCTTGTTTGTGTAGCATTTTTTTGTGTTTCTTGACAACATACAATTTAAAACGCGAATCTTGTGAAAAGTGATCAGCAAGGTCTAAATTCATATTAGAATCAAGACAGTAGGTAGGTCCGTCTGTCTCCGGCAGATGAGAGAGGGTTGTGCTCCTGCAGTGGAGACACAAATAACCTGATGACGAAGATAGTAGGATCACTCGGGATCATACGTTTTGCCATTGGTACCGGACGCCGTTACTACGTTAATACAGTTATTTATTGCGCACTGTAAGTAACTATTACAGTCGAAATATGGTTAAGGAACTTCAATCCATAATCAAAAACAAACTACACTAAAACGGGAGCCACCGTAACCGCACAAGCAAAACACGCACGTGGATGGAAACGCTATAATCGCCGAGTTAGGTGACGGTGCATCAACTCTCCTAATACATCAAATCGAAGTGCAGTACTTCAAATGTGGCGTGAGTTTCTTCAATGACAACAACGCAACGCATCGGCTTGCACCTGAGTCATCACTTTGCTTAGTTACCTCCTTTATTGGTTTGTATCTAGTTTTAATCATGAGTCTGAGCTCCGGTAAGAGAGGTACCGCCGTTATTATAAGCACCCGGAAGCGACGTGAGTAACACATACGTACGTGTTGGGACATCGCCCTAGCAGGTCTAACGTTTACGACTGACTTTTTAGGGTTCCGTAGCCAAATGGCAAAAAACGGAACTCTTATGGATTCGTCATGTCTGTCTGTCTGTCTGTCCGTCCGTATGTCACAGCCACTTCATTCGTTGCCAAGCCATTTACGTCATAAATCGTAAACCACAATACTATTATTAAAACATCGATCAAAGTCACAACGAACTACAATAACTTTTATATTACGTTACTTGCTGCTACGGAACCCTTCATGGGCGAGTCCGACTCGCACTTGGCCGCTTTTTCTATGTTCACTCTGACAACTTAGGACTGTATTGTCGGCGAAGATAGATGGCTGATTTTCCACCGACTTATCGAACACGTCCTACACACTGAAAAAAACACTTGTTGATTTGAACAAGATTACCGTGAACAGGCATCTTAACTTCATACGAGCGC
The DNA here is from genome assembly GCA_947086405.1 of Esperia sulphurella. Taxonomy (NCBI): domain Eukaryota; kingdom Metazoa; phylum Arthropoda; class Insecta; order Lepidoptera; family Oecophoridae; genus Esperia; species Esperia sulphurella. Next base: position 13,149,031 of record OX352264.1, read on the forward strand.
GACAAGGTTTTGTTCCCTTGACTAACTGTTCTCCACTTGTTAACAGGATCATAATCTTGTTTCAAACTGTCACAAAATTATTACTTTATATGACATAAGTGTAGCAACCATAATGAAATTCCAATTGGTTGACAAAAAAAATTCAGTACACCTGCACTAATTCTGTCGACAGGAAGCAAGCAAGAGGCGTGCGCTAATAATGCCTGTCATCAGCTGTTCACTCTTATTCCATCTTTTTCGACGATTTGTCGGATCGGATCAGCGATTACTTTTGTAGGACCGACTTTTGTGGGATGTTTGCGGTTACATATTGAATGTTCTATGTTCTGTTTTCATCGATTATCTTCGGATCGATTATAGTCAGTCGTCTGCGATATGCTTTACATGACACAGTTACAGCGACTTTCTTAGAGCTGATATAGAACTTCTTAGAGGTTTCACTTCTTTTCAGCTCTCTTAGATGCACGGAAGTCTACTTTTATGTTATGCTTCACCTTCGACCAGACTTGTTCTACTGGGTTGAAGGTACAAATACCTAATTGGATATGAAATCACAAATTCGAGGCTACTTCGCCTGTGGGTATATATATATCGGCGGCTTTTGTTTTCGATAGAGCGTCCTTTGATTAGCGGCGGCCCGCGCTGGGGCGGTATATTTATAAAGGGCGACACTATTTGAGTAAATGGACTATACCTATTTTTCATGTTAACTTTAACTTGTAAACCAAACCAGACACATCATTATGGGTGGTAGGTACACTGAAGTGCAATATACTGTGTACGGATTTAGCTGCGGTTTCGCATGACACTGTAATTACGCTGTAAATCTCAGTAGGACGGAATTAACTTAAGCTATTTAGTGGATATGAAAATGCACGCCATTGTACCGTTCTATGAAATAAAAACTATCTATCACCTTTCATAATAATAATTATTGGTACAAGGGTAGAGTTAATGTTTATAATATGCAGATATTGTTCAGAATGCTGTATGGTTCCCGGCTTAGAATAGGGATACCCCCAATCTTGCGTTGGGTGTCGTCAAGACGACTAAGGTATTGCACCAGGGACAGTCAGCAGCGTGTACATTAGATCATTATTGCGATTTCTAATCCGCCTACCAAGCGTGGTGATTATGGCAAATGCTCCAATGGACAGCCCACCAATAGTCGCATTCTGTTGGGGAGGCAGTGGATACATACATAAGTTCAGTGGATATATTTCGGCTGATGATGATTAGGTCTTTTTTCATTTCAGGAACTGATCTTTTTTATTGTAAGACCTGCTAGTAGCTCTAACTAGATAATTGAAAATTTTTTTAAGTCTTCTAATTATACTTCACATATAATTGTACTCCATCAAAAGTATATGAATATTTCTCTATCCTTTCTGTTTGCATTGTTTCTCCTAACACAGGTTTAGTTAATTTTGATGTATTTTTCTGCACCAGTGAGTCGGTGTTGCTATCTACGCTGTACCTTCTTTACCTCATCTGCTAACTTCTGTTTTTGGAATCTAAGGACCAAATCGAAGTAAATTTTATATATTCAATATAAAATAAACTAAGAAAAATCCATGGAAATATTAGTTACATTGTGGATTATATATAAAAGCAATAAACGTAGGCAACAATCACTTTTGTCAGCTCTGTATGTCTACTGGGGTGATGGGTATGAGGTGACAAAATTTGATCGATTTATCATAGCAACTATACCTTTGAAGTTATAAAAGCTAAGTTTGTTTAAAGAACTACGGAACCCATCCTCCACAAGGCCATGTGATGCAAATTATTTTATCATGTTACTTATGTCATTTACGCAACTGCGGCTCCGGGAGCCGCAACTCGTTTACATTCGCTTTGACACTTGTGCAGTTACTACGCAGAACATTTAATTATTTATTAAATATTGACACTATTTACCCGCAGCGTCAATATTTAGTAATAATTAAATGTTCTGTGTAGTAACTGCACAAGTTTCATTGTGAATGTAACCGAGTTGCGGCTCCCGGAGCTGTAATTGCGTGGAACAGAACGATTGTTTGGAACGATCCATCTAGTAGTACCAGTCCATCTAGTATATATATATATATATATATATATATATATATATATATATATATATATATATGTTCATATATATATGAACAATTAACATAATTATATTAAATTTAGAGCGCGCGTGTATGCGCGCGCGCGCGCGTGTGTGTGTGTGTTTGAGTGTGGGGGTGGTGGATGGGTGGTGTCCTCTTTTCGGTGAAGTAGGTAGAAATTAGTTTTTCTGCGAATTAGTCATTTCGCGAATAAGGCATTCCGCGAATTAATTTATTTGCGAATTGGTCCTTTCTAGTCTCGGTAGTCATGTCGAACAAACTATCATTACTGGTAGAATTAATTAAAGTAAAAAGATATGTAGATTCAAAATTCAAATAAATAAAAGTTCCGCAGAAACTCAAAATGGCAATAAATCAAAAGAAATTTTCCTTGCAACGTACCTCCGCACGTTCGCGAAAAGAGGTCAGCTCCCTAAGGTACAAATGAATAATATTATCAGACGCACGCGAATTGTAAAAACGCACCGCATATTACAGAGGCAGGTAAAAAGAATGGGGACAATCCCCAACTCCCATCGGGCACCTACTCAATGAATAATGAGAACCCAAAAGAAAATAAAAATAAAAAAGACACAAATTTATTTAGTCAATTGTAGCTTCATTTAAAGCTGTTACTTATCATGCCATGATACGTTTACATATAGCACACACCCCCGGCACTCCATACGTGCATTGTGCCGCACTGCATGTTTATGTGAGATATTGTGAGCCAATTTTTAGATGTACCCGTAAAACTGTACGAGTGTCTGTGCTTGTGTGCATCGTGTGAGCGATGGACAGCACGAGGTCTGGTACTACGACAAACCAAATAATGGTTTACCGGTACCAGTGAGGATGTTAGAGTAATGCTTCTTTAAATTGTGTAATAAATAAAATAAAATAAATAAATACAAACGAACATATGTAATTATTTACTACCATTACAGAACATTACTACTAAAAGACAATAATCTATACATATAATAAAACTGTAACTGGTCTATGTCTGTACGTGAGAGATATAAAAAAAATGTATGAGGGGTCTTTATAGGACCAATAGAATCTAAAACAATTTATTTTAGAATTTTTGTCTGTATGTCTGTCTGTCTGTCTGTCTGTTTGTATGTTTGTTACCGCATCACGCAAATTGATTAAGTGAAATTTAGTTTTTGGGGGTAGGGATGGGGTTGAGATTGGGGTTGGGATTGGGATATTAAGAGTCTCGAGTTTGAGTGGGAGTGGAAGTAGAAGTGGGAAGAAAGCGGGAGCGGAAGTGGGAACGGGGGCGGATTCTATAGTTCACGCGAGCGGAGCCGCGGGCACAGCTAGTAATTATATAAACATTATTACTAAACTAAAAGAGCATTATCTGTCTCACTCAGTATAATATATGTATGCAAATACGTATGTTAACAAAGGATTTTTTAATAACAAAGTTAAAAGAAATTAAAAAGAATACGTCAACAACAACAAAAATTTACAATATTAGAGTGTAACGTACCCATTATACTATACATGTATGTTTATTATATTTTTACTATTTATTGTAAGTATTAACTTTATATATATGTAAAGTAGTTTAGGTATTAGTTATATGTAGCCTATTATGATCTTTTCTGCCCCCCTCGTTCTTAGTGCCTTGTCTCACACCATGTAAGGTTGGCTTTAGAGATAATCTCGCCTTTGCGCACAAAATTTGTAACTGTATTTATATTTAAAATTGTGCAATTAAGAGCGGAATATAAATACAGAAGCACCAGCCTGTCCGTATACGTGCCTATGTGTACATCATTATCAAGTTATTTTTGTCTCCACTGCAGGAGCACAACCCTCTCTCATCTGCCGGAGACAGACGGTGGATTTGGCCTACACTCCCCGCGCAGGCCAGACGGGTTGGGGAGGCCTGATTGATGTTTTATAATGTATTCCTTCAGTCGCCTTGTACGGCATCCACGGGAAGAGTTGGAGTGGTCCTATTCTACTCTGCCGGTAACCACACGGCAATATGTGTACAGTAGCAGAGAATACTAAAGGTAAATTACGTGTAATTTATAAATACACGTAAAGAAGTGACTCAACTCCCCGCCAGTTTAACGTCGCCAGCACGCGCTTGCACGTGCCCGCACGCGCCCGCACGCAACTAGCACACTGCGTACTAGACGGTTAGAAAGAGAAGCACTTATGTGTTGACGTATAACGATGTCCCTCTCTCGATATTTTTCGCGCACACACGACAGGTTAGTTCTCCTTTAATAGTAGTTGTAATTAAATCTGTTAGTGTCGGGGGCCTGCTGTAATAGTACTTATTGAGTTTTGCAAGTTGACTTGACCTACATTATTAGGGTTTTTAGGGGTATTATTGGTGGTAGAAGCAGCGTATATTTCATTCCAGATTAATAGTCCTATGAAAACAAACGCATTTGCGTCTCGAAAACAAAATACACAATAGATGGTGTTCCTAAGTGGACCGCAAAGTTTACTTGGTAATACAAACCTATTTTTGCTGCTGGTGACCCTTTCATGTATATGTTACCGAGACGTAAATAGCGTTGGTTTTCATAGGACTATTAATCTGGAATGAAATATATAAAGACTACGTTTTACTACGGGAAAAGAAAGTCTCTGCGAACACCGCTACTAGAACAATATTTAGATATATATTTCTTCCTTGGAGCTTATTCAAGGTTTAAATTAAATAACTCTTTATTGTTTTATATTTTTAACATTTTAATTATCACATTTTAATATGCTATGTTATTTATAAATCAAATGTTTATCAAATTCAAATAAGTTAGGGTTATAATAGAATATTTACAGACGAACAAAATATTTACAAAAAATATCTGTCCCAGGTCCTGCGTGGTCGGAAGGGAGCCTAATACACTAGCTAGATGCATTGCCCCGCTGTATAGCGAGGCTGAGTCTTAAATTAAATTAAAAACATGTATTAATAAATTGAAAATTCCAAATAGCTCGCAAATGCATAGTTAAATTAGTGATTCCTAACATGGCTTAAATATGGTACGGACAGATATTCGGTACATAGCAAGAAAGTTGGCAAATATCGATTAGATGCCGCGGCTGTACCACCCAATAAATATGTAAATTCGGTCCGGATTAAACCCCGCTGGAAGAAATTCGCGGTCGGCGTAAGCTTTAACACAGTATAGCTACAACCGAGTGCAACAACTTCAATTAATTTTTTATAGTCTTCTCAGGGAAAGCAATTAAACAGCTGCCTTAACATTTATTGATTTCCCATGAGAACCGAGATCAATAAGCCTGTGATATAAGCTTTTGGTTAATTAGAACAAAGCAGCAGTCCAACATTAAAAGATTTTTTGCAATCGATCTACAAATTCCAGAATTAAAAGTTTACCGTAAAATTAAAAAAAAAAGCAATGGCGGTGTCTTATTTACAAGCATACATAATGCTCACGCCTTGGTCCCTGAGGGGTATGCAGAGACGATGTATCGCCACTTTGCGCAATCCAATGTCGCAAAGCGACTTTCCTTGCCCTCCGTGTTGTTAGACCACGATTATCTAGGGAAATAATTGTCCACCTCGTCAGAGCCCCGCATGACTCGATAAGGATAATAGTGCCCGGAGAACGCTCAGTTCCGGTCATATTTACATGAGTCAAATAAGCTTTTTGTTCTTTATATACAGTTTATTTACACTGCGGCAACGACGACGACGATGGGAAATTGTCGATGTAATCATATTTTTAACCCCAATTAAAATGGGATAAACCGTATTTTTGCAATGTTTTCATTTGGGTTATTAATCTTTGGTTTTCAGGTGGCTCTGGCCGTAATTAAATGTTTATTTTAAGGGTATACCGTATAACCAGAACGGAGGGCTTTTATACTTCCGCTGTATGTCCGTTTGTCCGGAACAAAACACCAAAATAACTGGAAAAATGGCCGCCATCTCTGCATAATATTATAAAACAGATCCTTCATTTACGACGATGGGCGTTTTGGTCCCAGCCACCAATAATAATAAGTGATATATTTAGCTGGGACTAGCCGCCATAGTAACTCGTCTCACTATGGCGGGTAATCTCAGTTAGCTGTACGGTAGCAACGGGTATTTACAGCGTTAAGGGCCTTTTCGTACCCACCCACTATTAGCAACCAATTACAATAACTGATACACCAAGAGTATTATATCATGTATATGTATGTACATAGTTATTGCAAATTCACATATCATATTATTACTACAGATTACTTTTAAACCATACAGAACTCAAGGTTTTAAGAAGCGTTCAAAATTGGTACGTATTTTGGTAGGGCTGTCACATGAGGATAACTTGTTTTGTTAATTTCTTTTTCTTTTGTGTGTGCCAATTATTTCTTTAAATAAAATAAATAAATGTTGGTAAATAAATGTTTTTCTTTCTTTCGCTCTTTCTTTCTTTAAATCAAAAATACATCTAACTGAGATAAGCCGCCATAGTAACTATTGTTCTACTTAATAATACCTTGTCACTTACTGCTATTGGTTGCTATTAGTGCGTGGGTACAAGGTTAGATACAAAAACGCCCACCATCCTTTTAATATGTAATAAAATGGTACTTTATTACATTATAAATAAAATATATATTCCAACGCTTCGCACCGGAGCAGGGTTCCCATTACACTGGCAGCATTTCGTTTAAGCTGATTCTTTAGGCGAAGAAGCTGCCAGCTCTACGGTCTCCCAAAACTTCGATGAAGCGCGTTAAAAGATCTTTGGCTAACCCACGGACATCTGGACCTCAAGGCCCCAAAGTATCGACGCTGAACTTTTTTTTACAATGAAATAGAAGTGGGTTTAAAATAAGAACAAAGTTGAAGTGGCCCAGTTAAGAGAGAGTGCTCGCCTGAAATTCGATCTTACAGACGCCTTTTTTACCTTCTTTTTACCTGTGATGGGAAAAGCGTGGGGGTGCCTCCAGGCTACGAACTGCGAGGCTGGCAGTGACTGAATCAGGAGAACCTATGATTAAGTTCAGTAGCGCGCCTTGGGAAAAATTTAATTGGACTTTTATTCATAAGTATAAATCGATAATATTGTAACGGAACACAAAAAGAAAGAAAGAAAAACATTTATTTACTGCCATAATTGGCACATACTATAGAAAAAAAAATTAACAAAACAAGAAAAAGGAAATAAAATTTTAATAATTACAGAATACAATTTACAAATTTTAATAACAAGTGCTATCTCTGCACATAATAACATACACATACCTACATATTTGTTATATATTTTTTTTAAAAGGCACTGATCTTGACCGTCTCATTGGCCTAGTAGCTTGGTCGATAGACTGGAGCGCCAGAGGTCGTGGGATTTTAACTAGGGACAGACAACTTTGTACTTGTACCATTTGGTCCCGGTCTGGATAAGTGTATACATATAATCATCAGTTGCCATAACCATGTTTGACAGGCGGATTGGTGTTTGCAGTGATGGTTTTAATAAACACAGAAGAACGCTGCTGCCCGTCCCTGATGCAATCCCTTAGTCGCCTTGACGACACCCACAAGGAAGATTGGAGGTGATCCTACTGTAAGCCGGGAACCATACGGCTTATACTCGTAATGTAATATTTATAATTTCAAACTCAAATAAAATTAGTCGGTATCATGGCAGTCACCAGAACCAGAATTCGAACAGAACCAACAAGATTCAAGGAGGGAATAAGAAAAGATCTACCTTTTGTCGCGTAACCCCCGAATTGCGTCCACGGCGACCGCCATAGCATAAATTCTAAACGTAATATAAATGCCTCCAGGCAATACAAAACGTTTAACCGAATTTCCGACCGCGGATATTATGCTTTTAATTCCAAAATGGCGTCGAAAGAATTTTGCGGTCATACGATTTATGTGTTCCAAGCAATTTATGTGCGGGGAGCACACGGTGCCTTGGGGGATAATCATGGAGTTAGGGTATCCTATGAGAGGAAGCGAGAATCAGTAAGACTTCATTTAAGGATAGCTGTTGACTGATGAAGTTGTAGACAATGCTTCACAAATAAACCATTTTTTTTTCCTTTTTCTTGCTTTATTGGGTTTTTCTTTGTGTGTGCCAATTATGGTAGTAAATAAATGTTTTTTCTTTCTTTCTTTCTTTCTATAAATGCTTCAGAAAAGGTCCTTAAGGTAATACTGTGAAACCCATAGAATTCTTGCATGTACCGCATAAATTCTCAGTGTAAGGAAACTATAAATTTAATCTTCTCACAAACCTAGACAAGCCCTAAATTCCCCTGACTCTATAAGTTCTTGTTAATGCTTCAAAAACAAGTATTTTAATTAAATAAACCGTTCGTTCGAAAGCAAAAACTTAGATTTATAATGAACTCTTTTCCTGAAGCCACCACAACACGAATAGATTTATAAAAGAAATAGCCAACGCCCGCGGCTTCGCCCGCTTGATACATGTTTTTATTTCCCGAGGGAACCATTGTTCCAGAGCTAAACATGAGCCTATGTCCATATACCTACATGATGTTATGTGTACTAATCAAACATTTATGATGATTAGTTCTATAGCCGAGCCGTGAAAGAAACAGACAAATAAACACACAAACACTCTTTCGACTCAATTAATCTCTCGCCTGCTTAAAAAAGTGTTTGTTTCCAGCATGAAAAAGCCCACGGAAAACCAAACTATCTAACAGTGAAAAAAAAACCACATTCGAATCCATTTAGTGGTTTTGGAGAAGAAGCTGATGACGTTATCAATATCATAAATTAATTAATCGACGTTTTCATGCTTCAGCAATGTTTTCATCGTTTTATACATACAATACAGTTCGTCACCATATTAGCCTTGCGACATCCACTGCTGGATATAGGCCTTCCCCAATAAACGTCAACCACACGCGATCCACCGCCTCTGAATCGTACTGCTTCCGGCTGCCTTCCTCAGTGCGTCGGTCCATCTAGTGGCGGGACGTGCCTATCCGAGGTCTTCACTCCAAAACTCGTCTACCACAGCGGCCGTCGGTTCTGCGGCAGATGTGGCCCGCCCACTGCCACCTCAGCTCGCTAATGATTTATATTTTAAATGTATGCCTATGTAAATGTATTTCAGCCCCTTAGGGTATGGTTTTTCAAAAACTGTAGAACACGTGTTCAATTATTCAGTTTTTAGAGTACTCCTACGAAGTTTCAAAATGACGGGAACATTTTATCAATATCAATATTGGTTTTCACCCTCACTAACTATGGGTTGAAAAGGAGTCTTAACCCGAGTGGTTACCGATCTCTGGGTACGGTGGTTCTCTGCAGCGAGTATAAAGTGCAGTCACTCACGCAAGTCAGTCACGCAGTTACAGTTCAATGGTCAATAAGATTGATCATTCCACTGTAACGAACCGCTTTTACGGTGCGTAGATTTTTGCTTGCATGTTTCTGTTCTAAACACTGCACGTTTAACTTTTGATGATAATTTTTTACTTTGATAAGGTCATTTTCTCTTATTACAGCTTCTGAAAAAGATTTTCTCGACAGCCTCCTCGCATTTCCTCTGTCTCTTCTATTTTTCTACAGAATTTCTGGTTGAGAATTACTGTATGTACTTACATTCGACGTTCTCCGTTAACGTGTTGAAAATAACATGCTTTTTATTTGAGCCTCCTGAGCTCCATCATAAGCCGAAATACTCCACTGCTGAACATAAGCCTCTCTACAGAATTCTACTTTTGGTGGGCGGTCCCTTGTGGATTTGCCATAATCACCATGCTTGGCAGGCGGATTGTTCCTCGCAGTAATGATCTTAATAAATACAGAAGAACGCTGCCCGTATTTGGTGTAATCTCTTAGTCGCCTTGGCGACACCCACGGGTAAATTGGGGGTGGCCCTGTTCTAAGCCGAGAACCACACGGTTTCCTGAGCTCTTAACACGTGTATTATGTGATAGCACTAGACCACGCACCAGTATTGCTGCTGCATTTATGGCCCACTCAGATTAAAATAAATTGTTATACTGGAATTATTATTGTAACTGTAACATAGAACGAAATAGAGATGATCAGTTGACAATGGCATTTCATTATCATCATCAGCCTGAAAGAGTCCACTGCTGGACATAAACCACTCCCAAGGTGCGCTATTGAATCCGATCCTCGGTTCTTCTCATCCAGTCACTGCCAGCCGCCTTAAGCAGATGATATAACATTTCATACCAGGCCTTATCACGTCGTACAATAACAAAGCCAAAACATGGCACGTTTACTATTTCGATATTTAATAATTCAATTATTTTACTACATTCTTTATGCAATATCGCGTATTATCTTTTTTATGGTATTATTTTGGCACATTTTAATGACACAATTCGTCATCCTTACAGATTTGCGATCAGAACATGAGAAAAATCCTTTTATCATTCTTTTATCATTTATTATTCTCTCTAGTTCATTTAAGTAGTTTTGTTATTTGTTTTAATTTTGCGAGTTGTTAAGAAATCTGTGAAAACCAGTTAATTAGGCTTTTCGTTTTTTAGATTTCTATTTTTACTTTTTTAAATTAAAGCTGTAAGTTTTCCAAATAAAATAAGAAAAAGTGTGCTTGCATCGCCATTAAGAATACTTTTGCAGTCCCGTTAACAGCGTGGAGATGCGATGTCCTTGGTACAAAATGTCATTGGTCCTATAACGAAGCTTATCATAGTCTATTTCATGAGTGAAATATCAATACGAGTCCCGCGGCATTAAAATTTACAATCTCTTGAGAGTTTACTTTGTTTAATGATTCCTTGACAGTGACATTATATTTCTTTCCTCCACAAGTAAAACCATATAGGTACATAATGTGTATATTGCTCACTTACTCGGAACGGGAAAGTCTATTGTTTTTGCCGCAATATTTTATGTCAAATATGTACGCTACGATGATTTGGTACTGAGAGGAAGTGAAGGAAGCTACGAAAATATGTGTAGGCGTGCATGAAGTGTATAAGATAAAGAGAGGTGTGCTCGTAAATATTTAAGAAATATTGTAGGTAAAAAGTTATTTAGGCTTTTATTTACTTTGAAATGTATAAGACGATTACAGACCCTCCACCTCCCATGGCCTTTCGACATCTAGGTTATACAGACCGAATCACGGGGGAGGCCGAATCAAGGATAAAAATATACTACTATTACGTAAGTAGCCGCCTCCATTATAAATGGTGTCGCCTACAATTGATTCAGTAGCCTGCCACATTACTAAGTAACCACACTACGTAATAATGTGGCCGGCTACTGAATCAGTTGTAGGCGACACCATTTATAATGGAGGCGGCTACTTACGTAATAGTGGTATGTAAGTAGGAGAGCTATTTATTTTTTTCTCAGTGCGGTACTTGCTCAGGTGCTTTTTGGTCAAGGATCCGATGAAAAACTAAGATCACCGACATAGCCGAAATGGGATCGCGTTCCGGTAAGCACAGCATTGGACATCTAGCCTGCCAGATGGACCGACGACCTAAAAAGGTGGATGAGGACCGGATCCATGCCGTAGTGACGTAAACGATATATTCATCTTATAAAAAAAAGAGGGAGAAAAAAAGTCAGAGGAAAAGATAATGAGAGATAAAGGGCACAATTATTTTATTCGTAGGGGATCAAGCAGGGTGCCCCACCCTGCTTGATCCCCTACGAATAAAATAATTGTGCCCTTTGTTCTCTGTACGGCAACTCTCCCATTCAGGGGCGCGACACCACGCCCACGGCTTCGTCGTCGGGCTGTCAGTGTCAGTCAAGTCAATGAAGTCAGTTAAATAAATAAATAAATATCGCCTTGTTCCACTCTCATTATCTTTTCCTCTGACTTTTTTTCTCCCTCTTTTTTTTATAAGATGAATATGTCGTTTACGTCACTACGGCATGGATCCGGTCCTCATCCACCTTTTTAGGTCGTCGGTCCATCTGGCAGGCTAGATGTCCAATGCTGTGCTTACCGGAACGCGATCCCATTTCGGCTATGTCGGTGATCTTAGTTTTTCATCGGATCTCCTAAATTGAAGTATTTTTTATCTGTTCAGGCTTTTGACTCAAGGAAGTCAATTCCAGCCTCGTAAGGAAACACTAATTTGTCATGTTATCCAGACCTCGATCTGAGAGATAAATAACGTCAAATTAATACAATAATATCGCCACTGCATGGGCATACCATGAAGCCAACCTCTCCCAAGGATCTGCTTTAATAATTGCCTGATACGTAAAGGTTGAGCTACATATACACGCGCGCAATCATGTTACTGTGGTTGACTGACAGGCAGAACATCGCGACCCCTATAACGTAAACGAATAAGATTCAGTAAATTCAATCAAAAGCTTTACTATTTTTTAACATTAACAAATATGTTGGTAACTCTACAAAACAGTAGAAAACACTAGGTATTGATATAAAAAAAAAATTACCACGTTAGTTTTCACATACTTGTAAACATTTGCTGCAAGCTATTGAGTGTCCTGGATACTGATTGCCCTACACCAATGGACTCTACTACAATCTCTTACAAACTTACTTTAATTCAACATATAAACAGAGGGGCTAGCACAAAAGATCCCATAGTGTCGACGTATCGCCAGGTGTGCCCCGGCACCCCCATAATAAAATAAGATAAGAAAAACATTTCTAAAAAAACTGTAACAATAATAATCTAACAAAATATATTAGTGTGAGATTCAGTTGTTACAAAATAATTTATCTACATGATTGATCTATAAAATATCAATAAAGAAGTGATAATTCAATAAATTTATTCATCGATATATACAATCTGCCCAAAGTGGGTTCAACAAAACGGTGTTTATTGATCGATATCCCAGTAATATTATAAATGCAAAAGTTTATAAGTAGTATAAATGTTTCGATATTTGGATGTTTGTTAATCAATCACACTTCAACCACTGGACTGATCGGGATGAAACTTGGCACACATATAGGTTAGGTCCTGAAATAGGACATAGGATAGTTTTTATCCCGAAAAAACATCTAATTCCTACGGGAAATACATAATAATTTGTGATGTTGAGTTGTCAACGACGAAGACGCGGGCAACAGTTAGTTTTCGATAAAACGCTGAATTGTTGGTACTGAGTTTCTTATTTCAAACCTTATAGTGAGGTTCAACCCGCAGCCTACACAGAACTAAGGTTAAATGACCGTAAAGCGAAGGTAAGAGTCTTGTCCCAAGACTCACTTAGGGTCGCGGAACCAGAGGAAGCACCTTAGTCAAATGAATATTAGGGTTAACAGGTACACTTACCTGCCAGTTTAAGTCCTATGCGTTTCCCTGGAGGCTTGATAAGTTCTATGTGCGTCCTCCTCAGACCTCGCTCTGTGCAAAGCCCAGAGTCCGTCGATAATGACGTCTGCGACTTGAATACTGTAACAATGAAATTATATTGAAGCATTTTAGAAGTGACAGTTAAACCTGCAAGTAAATCAAATAAAACCTATGTGAATATTTGAGAGTTTCAACCGCATTACTATGGTTATGGCCCAACTACGATACAACGTTTCGAGAAGCGGACGTCTTCTTTATGGGACGAGGAGCTTTGTTTAGAATAATAAGTTTTTTTTATAAGGTATTAGTTTGATTCAGTTTACTTTCAACAGAGCTGCAGAGAAATACGCAGAGGTTCTTCGTTCGGCTTATTATCCTTTTTACCATGTAACAAGCCTCGAAAACATTTAACAATGTTCACAAGAACAAATCTCCTTGCGTCCGCTCGTTAGACCCAACTTTTACTGTTGCCGTAACAGTAACTGCAGTTGCGAACTGCTAACCGCTCCAAGTAATCCGTGGTAATGCCGATAGTGCTGGAAATGCCGGCATTAATGTCGATAACGATAAAAATAATTTGTGGGAGTTTCTAGTTTGATCGAAATTAGGTATTTCGCAAACAGTCTATTATCTGATGGAACCGTGTGATTTAACGTACTTTTTGATTTATCAGAAATTATTAGTAATTAGTTTATTTTTAGAGCCGTGGTTGCCTAATGTATACATGGCTTGACCGGGAATCGAACCCTGCCCACTCTATGTGGATATTTACATCTCGCGCGCCACCAACGCTCTCAAATACCTACTATGCCCTTTGTCCAGTGATTCTAACTGAGAAATGAAACATTTGTGCAGTTTGTACTGCACCTAATCGGGTGTTATATCAAATCCGATTGGTTTGTATGGAAATAAAAAAAAAGAATTTCCAAAAATTTATTGTATCCGATACTGAGATGAAAAGGCCATGAACCGGAGAAACTACAATAGCTACTTTCTTTTACAAAGTTTTACTACGGGAAAAACTGTACAAACGGTATCTAGGTAGTTGGATTCGTATAAATGATCAAATTAACACGTCCATAATTAGCGAAAAGTGAACGAAGGAAAGTCTCTTTGCGACGTTGGATCGCGCAAAGTGGCGATGCATTTTTCTGCCTACCCATCTGGGACCAGTGCGTGATCATTATGTGTATATGTATAATTAACAATACATAATTCGTTAAGGTAGAAAACCTATAATAAGATATGAATGTATGTTTGTTCCTCCTTTTTATCACCCAGTAGGTAATTCGCCGTATCTACATGCAAGTCAAAAGGTCGTGACCCGGAGAAATTAAAAAACAAAAAACTTCTTACCACGGGAAAATAAACTTTTACCACGGTAAAAAATATATAAATGGCAGCTAGCTAGTTCCGTTTTTTCTATATAAATTGATAAATTACGAGTAATACAAGATTTTTATCTATCCTGCTTTTGGACGTTGGCGTATAATATTACTAACCTGCTTCATTTTCTCGATATGCCATGAGTTTTACGACGCAACGTTTGTAAAGCGTCCGAAGACGCTTAGGTTGCGTAACAAAAATTAAGTTCTATAGAGTGGAGACCACGTTAAATGAGTGAGGTTGGCGAACCCTTATGTTGTAGGCAAGCGACGAAACGATAGCGCGTTGTATTATCCTAGTGGCGCCACCTAGCGGCGAGTTTTAGAAACAGTACGTTTGATTCGTCTGCTGCTTTCTCGCGTGACGCAAATCCCGTAGGTACTTATTTTTTGTGTAAGTACGAGAATATATTAAAAAATAATTTTGAGATGTGAATATTACGATGTGAATATTACAAGTAAGTTACATTAATAATATTCTATGAATTAATTACCTAAACAGGATATTTTTCATCATTTTATCTACGAGCGTGATTTAAAAAATTATGATATTAAAAAATTACAAGCTGTACGAAAGTATTAACTTTTAATTTGTTAATAAAAAAAAATAACAACAATCTATCTAACCGTCTGTCCACGTGTGACTCTGAAACTATTGAACAAATTTTTGTATCCCATTTTCAGTCTTTTGTGTATGTAACTTATGTATTACATTCTAATTTTAACTTTCACCACGGGAAACGATGACGTTACCAAGAGAAAATAAATAAAATAAAGTTTATGCTTGTTGAGTTTTTAAAGTTTGCGTCAAAACGGAAACCTTCAAATAAAGCTGTGTTGTCCGTCTGTCTGTCCGCCGGATAGCCCCAAACTTTCTTACTGGAACGATAAAGCTAAAAATTGAATTTCTGCAAAAACCTGGTGGCCGGAAGCGGTTGGATGCGGTGGACTGGGGTACGGGTGTGGTGGCGTTCATTTGGGAAGGCCTATGCCCAATAGTGGACATCTCAGGGCTGATATAATGATGATGATAATTATGAATATCCTCTTCAGGTCACTGAACCTTCAAGTTCTAAGTGAGTCATTAAAATGATCATTAGGCTGTCGTCTTTCATTGCTGAACATAGACCTTCCCCAATTCAGGTATCGGTAGACGTAGCATGGGGCTCTCTGCTAGATGGACCGACAACCTTAAAAGGTAGTCTGGAAGTAGGCAACATTAAAATAAGGTTATTCTCGGCGCTTTTTGTCATTTAAAACATTAACATCTCGAGAGAAACCGCACCGCAGGTCGCAAAGTATATTTTCAACTTAAATTGGAGATAGAAAAATATTGTAAAGGCAGCGAAAGACGCGTCCCAAGTAATGAACGAGTGGAGGAAGAATCCTACTAATATTATAAATGCGAAAATTTGGATATTTGGACGTTTGTTACTCAATCACGCTTCAACCACTAGACGGATCAGGATAAAACTTGGCACACATATAGGTTAGGTCCTGAAAAAGGACATAGGATAGTTTTTATCCCGATAGAATATCCCATTCCTACGGGAAATACATAATAATTTGTGATGTTAAGTTGTCCACGCGGACGAAGTCGCGGGCAACAGCTAGTTTATTATAATTTATTAATAACTAAATCGTATGTTACATACATTTCGTTTCTTAATACTCTGAATTTGTATACTTCTTAAAGTATATTGTCATCATGATCACCATCAGCCTGAAAGAGTCCACTGTTGGACATAGGCCACTCCCAAGGTGTGCCACTGAACCCGATCCTCGGTTCTTCTTATCCAGTCGATGCCAGCCGCGACCGTGGAGACCGCGACTAGGCAAGCGTAGTGTGGGGCGCCCCCTGGCTAGATGGAGCGACGAGCTGCGTAAGGTGACTGGATGAAGTATATTGTAAATCGTGCAAATGTATTTCGTATTTTGAACGATGTTGAACCCAATGCTTGGATTGAACCAATAGGAGGAAGATATGTGACTGCTTAGAAATATCTAGTAAAACCTAATTATGGGTCAATTCACATTAGCACAGAGTCAAGTCGAAGGAATGAAAAGCCTAGTAAAACTTTGCATTGCATATTGAACTTTATCTCTACTACTTAATGTACAAATTCGTGAGAGAGCATTCGCGTGGATTCGCTTAGAAATCGTGCTCGTTTGTGCGCCTACGCGCGTATTCTCGCTACCCGTTCTATATATATTAAAACCATTACTGCGACCCCCAATCCGCGTGCCAAGCGTGGTGATTATAGGTAATCCCACCAAAAGTGCCATTCTATTGGGGAGATTTATGTTCATCATTGGACATAATATGTCCAATACAATAACAAGATTTGAAGATTGTTTTGTCATTATATTAAAAATGACTCTCGCTGTTCCTTGTACCACATCTTTTTTTACTATTGTTGTGTTTGTAAATTGCGCTGTGTCCGCTGGTCGTTAGTTAAAACTTGACGTTTCATTTGAAAAAAGAAGGATTACTTTTTATCTTTCTCTAATTTGTAGCGGAGAAACCTTTTTTGTTGTTTCAGATTTTGTTTCATTTGCGAAATGACTCTGAGCTTTTTGTCGCAGCTTTTTTTTGTAAATAGCATTTGTTTCATACATACATTCTTAAAACGCATAGAGCATTGCATTTTATTATTATTATGCTTGCCAATCACATTAGTACCTATATTTCATTCCAGATTAATAGTCCTATGAAAACCAACGCTATTTACGTCTCGGTAACATATACATGAAAGGGTCACCAGCAGCAAAAAAGGTTTGTATTACCATGTAAACTTTGCAGTCCACTTAGGAACACCATCTATTGTGTATTTTGTTTTCGAGACGCAAATGCGTTTGTTTTCATAGGACTATTAATCTGGAATGAAATATACACTAATGTTTTTTACTTCAACGTTTGGCGTTTTTGTAATAAATTATAATTTAGTATGGTATAACTATACAGGGTTACAGGAAAAGTCGTACATAGTAGATGCGATATCGTTTTGCTCTTTTTCTCGACTTGGCTGTGATTCTGGACTATTTCTTCTGATTTGTGACTACTGTGCTTGTTAACCGGACTCTGATTTGTGCCTGTGATACGGAAGTGTTGAGTATGACGTCCTACACACCTGAGGAATATGCTGATATGCTTATTTGTTACGGATACTGCGATTGTGTGTCTGCGCAAGCTCGCAACGAATACATAACTCGCTACCCCGGTCGTCGAGTGCCGGATGTGGCCGTTTTTGACAGAGTTTATCGAAGACTCGAGAAACTGGCTCTGTTTTGAGACAAAGTACAGACATGGGAAGACCACGAATTGACGATGAAGAACAGGACAATGAGATAGTGCAACGCTTTCGAGCGGATCCGACTACTTCCACTAATATTGTTGCCCGTGATCTGGGGCTTTCGCAATGGAGAGTGTGGTTTACAGTGCATACTGCTGGCCTATACCCGTACCATTACACGCCAGTACACGTTATTGAAAAAGGGGACCCCGCGAGAAGATTGGACTTTTGCAGATTTATGCTAAATGCTGATGTAGAAGACCCAGATTTTTTAAGAAATATCTTGTGGACGGATGAGTCCAAATTTGATAAAGATGGCATAACTAACTATCACAACGCCCATTACTGGGCCCTAAAAGAACTAAGGAATCCCAATAAGAAAAGAGTGAAGGGGTCCCAACGAAGATTCAGCGTGAATGTGTGGATGGGCATTATCTCCAATCATTTGATTGGACCTTACTTTCTCCCGGATAATCTAAACGGGGAAAGCTACGAAAATTTCCTGAGAGCAGACTTGAGTGATTTGCTGGATGATCTGCCACTCAACCTGATCAGGGACATGTGGTTCCAACACGATGGCTGCCCTGCCCATTTCAGGAGAAGTGTCAGAGACTGGCTGGACACAAATTATCCAAACAAATGGATTGGACGAGGTGGGCCATTGCCATGGCCAGCAAGAAGTCCGGACCTAACCCCCATGGATTTTCATGTGTGGGGCTGCATGAAAAGTCTTGTGTACAGCGAGCCGAATCCAGTTTCGTCTGTGGAAGACTTAAGAGAAAGGATTGTGGATGCAGCAAATAAAATGAGGACCACATTGACCACTGGCGTAGTGAAGACCGGTCTCCGTAGAAGGATGCGACAATGTATTAGAAATAGAGGCGGCCATGTTGAACATGAACTGTAGAAAAAGAAAAAGTTGTGAGAAAACCTTTAATAAATGGCATTTCATGCTTACCTATTGTTTTATTTTACTTTTTAGGGCTAAGTATACATTTTCTTCTCCACTGTCGCCTATGAAACTAAATTTTTTTGAATGCATTTGAATAAAACCCTACATTATTATACCTCGTTAGATAGCTGATGAACCGTAGATATTTTAAAAAACATCTGCCGAACAATTACCATAATATTTTTTTTAGATATCCCTTAGAGAAAAATAAACTTTCTAATATGTTTTTTATTTCTTTTCTTTCACTTGTCTACTACGGTCTATTCAAATAACTTGTGCACTATTTTAATGATTGACGTCCTAAAGCATCTTACTACACATGTAAAAATGCAATAATAATAATAATAAGATACACAAAATAAACAAAAATAAATGTAGTAGCCTAAAAATCAGCAATTTTCAATAAAAAAATTAAAAGTCGAATATCTCGAAAAGGGTTAAGTTTAGGGTAGGGTGTTTCATAGTGAAATAAGTCAGAAATGATGGGTGCTCCACACCCTTAAGGGATCTAGCACGACTTTTCCTGTAACCCTGTATACCTAATGCTGCGAAAATTTTAAAAAAATAATTGCGTGAGAATTCACTCTGATGAGTATTTTTAGTTTCGTACTCAATGTAAAATTTTCTTACAATTTATTTGGTTTTTTGTTCGCATTCGCATTCATATTCATGATTATGTGCGATCAAGCCGTGTTATTCCCGGCTTAGAATAGGGCCACCCTCAATCTTTCCGTGGGTGTCGACAAGGCGACTGAGCGATTGCACTAGGGATAAGCAGCATGTTTCTCATGTCTATGTTAAGATCAATACTGAGCTCACCAAGCGTGGTGATTATGGCAAAGCCACCATAAGTGGCATTGTATTAGGGAGGCTTATGTTCAGCAGTGGACGTACATATCTCAGCTGATGATGTGCGATTATAAATCATAAAATAGTTCAGGGAATTAATAAACAAAAACGCAATCAGTAGCGATCATGTGGATAAAACAAACACTCCAATCAACAATGATTTGGATCAATCAGTTCGCTCGCATCTGATATGCAATGAATATAACTAACCAGTATTCAGGTACATTATGACTGAATTCACAATAATGATGCAGGTTTTCGTATAGACTGAATCTGATATAATATTGTTAAAATATGTTATTAAAAAAACAGTTGTTGTTTTTACCTCCATAAGACACTAAAATTATTATTTAAATAATAAAATATTTACATGTTGCTTAGACTTTTTGATGTGTGTAGATTAAACTTCCACAGAATACTTAGGTACAATAAATTATCTATCGTTTAAATTGATATGAGTACATTATCTTCTATTATCAATATGCCTTGTGGTTTCCGGTAGAGTAGAATAGGACCACTCCAACTCTTCCCGTGGATGTCGTACAAGGCGACTGAGGGATTGCACCATTATACCATTAATTTGCACCGTTAACCTGTGTAAATTAATATCATTATTGAGATTACCATACCACCTGCCAAGCATGGACAGCCCTTTATGGCAAATGAACAGCCCACCAAAAGTGGCATTCTATTGGGGAGGCTTATGTTCAGCAGTATGTTTATTTTAGCTCATGTAAAGATTCCTTTCCTTCTAAAATTGTTATTGTCATCACAGCTACATATATTAGAAGACTTTCGTACCAGCCTACTTCGATTATCTGCAGTTCTGTCCTTATTTATAAGCAAACTGGTTGTATACGTAAACACTGCTTTAGTTGTACATACTGTTCATTTTACTCAATTAAAAACTTCTCTCGGTATTATGAAACTGCTTGCTGCGGTGAGCTCTATAACAACTCATGACATGAATAAACATCTCACCTCAGCGCTCTTTGATTTTTCTTCGCGTCCCAACGTTCAGTTCCGGTCGTCCAGTTCATGACTTCAGGTTCCTGAGCTTTTACACGAGTTTAATGTGACATTGTTCAGGTTGGAAAGATAAGTGAGCCAGTGTAATTACACACACAAGAGGCATTCTAACCTATTACAGGATGGCAACGAAATTGTAGGCTTCAGATTTAGATTAATGGGCGACACTAACCACTTGCAGTCAGATCGACTGTTTTGCCCACCAGATTTGTAAAACAAGTCGAAAAAAGATTATCTTTTGCTACTCAATCAAAACCTTAAAAACGAGCGCGACTTAAGTAACGAAGAAGGAAGTTAAAAATTGTTTATGGACGGTAAAATACGTCAAGTAAAAGAGATATAAACAAGATATGAAACTGATAAGAGGGTACCTAAAGTTCTTACTAATATAGAACTCTTGTAGCAATAGAAACTTAATTACATACACGAAAACAGAGATCACAAAATCTCACTTTAAAACGAAGCGTGACTGCCAAAAAGAGTCCAGAGAAACAGCTTCATGCCTTGGAGCACTTAAAAAAACTGTGTGTAATGAAAATGATGCTGCAACAGAAGTAACTTCCCGGCGTGCTTTAAATAAAAATACTATACGGAAAAATTGGGATGGAAACGTGAATAAAGATAAAAACGAATATGGAATGGACATTTCAATTTGTGTATGTTTACTGTCTTCTGGCTGTTCTCGTGCCAAAAGCTTTCGAAGCAAATATTATCATTCGGAATAAAAGTACCAGGTATTAAAATTTATATTTTTCTAAAATTTGTTACAGTGTATTATGCTTTGCGCAACAAACTTTATGATGTAATCAAGTACCTATTGATGCTGATCATAATATTAATGATGATTATCATGTAGTCCAAAATGGCAAAACGATGTCATCGCAATCATCATCGATGTCAGCTACAATATTAAAATATTAGGTATTTTTTAAGAGAAACAGTGGTGATAGAAAAATATACAATTTTGCTTATACTAATATTAAAGAAAAGGGATGGGGATTACCTCACAATATAATGATTTGCCTAATTTAGTATTAACATTTATTAGGTACATCATTCATCATCATCCGAAATACTTCCACTGTGTTCATCATCATCATCAGGTTATTTTTGTCGCCACTTCAGGAGCACAACCCTCTCTCATCTGCCGGAGACAAACGAAGGATTTGGCCTACACTCCCCGCGCTGGCCAGACTGGCTGACAGGCTGGTTTGGTGAGGCCTGATTGATGTTTATAATGTATTCCCTTAGTCGCCTTGTACGACATCCACGGGAAAAGTTGGAGTGGTCCTATTCTACTCTACCGGAAACCACACGGCATATGACTGCGTTCAACCCTCGCCAATAGTTTGCCACTTTTGATGGGCTGTCTATTGGGAGATTTGCCATAATCAGCTTGGCAGGTGGATTGGAGAACGCTGATGTCCGTCAATGGTGCAACTGACAACACCCACGGGAAGATTGGAAGTGGCCCTATTTTAAGCTAATCATTATTTCTGATGTATTTTACAAACCTTGAAAACTCCTTTCCTTAAAAGTTTCCTCAGAAAGTATTAAGTTTCCTTTTCACTTTCATACCTATTTAATCATTATAATTGACTGTTACTTAGAAGAAAACAAATTAAATTATTTGTTACTAGCTGTTGCCAGCGACGTCATCCGCGTGGACAACTGAACATCACAAATTATTATGTATTTCCCACAGGAATGGGATGTTTTTCGGGATAAAAACTATCCTATGTCCTATTTCAGAACCTCACCTCTATGTGTGATAAGTTTCATTACGATCCGTCCATCCAAATATCCAAACTTTCGCATTTATAATATTAGTAGGATTAATGAATTCTTCTGCAAACATTAAAGAAACATTACTCTCTTTGCATGATGCAGTGGGATAAAAAAATCGCCACGTTTTTCTGCGGTTGTTTTATTTAAAAACCAAAGAAATTCTTTTAAAATTCTGACCCCGGAGTCAGAAATTAGCTAACATTCCACGACGTGTCATTTATCAAGAGAGCGAAATAAGAAGTAAACATGAGTAAATTGCGAGCTCTCGTTAAATCTCCACTCTGTGTAGGAGCCGACTGAGAGCGTTTGTGCAAGTAGAAAGAAATAAAAATCGAGTGAGTATGACTAAATGATATTAATTCTAGGCTAACCGTGGACGTAAACAGGCTGGTTGGTGACGGGTCGATCAGCCACATAGTCATCCCACTAATAATATTATAAATGCGAAAGATTGGATGTTTGAATGTTTGTTACTCAATCACGCATCAACTACTGGACGGATCGTGATGAAACTTGGCACACATATAGGTTAGGTCTTGGAATAGGACATAGGATAGTTTTTATCCCGAAAAAACAACCTATTCCTACGGGAAATACATAACAATTTATAATGTTAATTTGTCCACGCAGAGGAGTTCGCGGGCAACAGCTAGTATTTGATAGTTATGATTAATTATGCCTCTGCTAAATGGATTGGCAAGATGAAGAAGGTAGACCATGTGGGCGTTAACGTGCTGACCATTTCCAAGTATAGCCACTCGAGGAAATGTAATATGATGACTTATGAATGACCTTGGCAGGTATGCTTTAAATATATTTTGAATTAATGTTTGTCATTTTCAAATGGATGCTAATTGCTAAGAATACTAAATATTACTACGTAAAGAAGCGATATTCACCCCCCCCCACTACCACCCCCCCCCCCCCCTCACTCCCCCCTCTTAGTTAAACATCGCTAGCAAAAAGAGCACGGTTGGCAGTACGCAATACTGCCGCCACGCATTAGCAGCGAGAGATCGACGCTATAAGTTAGAAAGAAAAGCACTTACATTGTTGACGAATAACGTCACTGTCACGATCGACTGTGCTCGCGCGTTCTCTTTAGCAGCAGGCTTACAATAATTAATCAAACAAATGTTTCGGATAGGCTGATGCTCCTGTACCACTACGGTAGGTAATTAAAGCTGTTCGCTTGTACGGAGCGCCGGAGAAAATTAGCACACGCTAATTGCATCGTTCATGCATTAATAGTTTGTTGTGTTATCGCTTGCAGTGAGACTCCACAACAAAAAAATAAAAAGGAACAAAGACGCTTCTGCCACTGGCACGCTGCGTGTACCGGCTCGCTATTTGGTGCGACGGAATTTACAGTCTGCTTCAAGTGCAATATTATGCTGAAGCAAGGCGATAATTAGCTTTTCTGAAATTCTTGACAAATAATTGAATGCATAATTTTAGGCCGGGTGGTTTAGAATAGGGCCACTCTCAATCTTCCCGTAGGAGTCGTCAAGGCGTCTAACCCGGCGAGGATTTGGAGGGGTCAGTTTGACCCTGTAAATTTTTAATCGAGTTTAGTTTTGTTTAACGCGGCCAAAGGATTTTGTACGGCTCAGTAGCTGTTGCTAAGGGAGCCGCCAGCACGCCGTCGTACACTGCTATACAGTCGGCTGCCGTCTGAAGACAGGGAAGACTTTCCTGTCTGGTAGCGAAAGTGAAGATCATTTAAGTGTATTTTTGGGACTGGTCTTTTATTTTAGCGTACTGTACCCACAGAAGTCGGTGCTCATTGAGCAAATGAGACACAAGTTCGAAGCACACATATAGTTGAGGTCCTGGATAGTTTTTATCCCGAAAAAACATCCCATTCCTACGGAAAATGCATAATAATATCATTGGGGAGGCTTATGTTTAGCAGTGGACGTATTTCGGCTGATGATGATGAATACGATGAATACTAGACAGTCGTTAGTTTTCTTTCAGTAGCGTGTTCTATTATTCTGAACCATTGGAAAAGGGTTTAAGCTAGGGTTGTATTTTCCCTTCAGGCCATTACATTTTATTTTCCTTCCATTTTCACTTCAAATTAATTCAATAAAACTACGTGCACGATACACAAAAGTAACAGCCATGATCATTATCCGGATCTCGAACAATCCGGGCGCCCATAGTGATGCCAGGATCACGTAATCCATTACGATGGGCGCGCGTGACTCTTTCCGACTGGAGTTCCGCTGCCTGTAATTTTATTTACCTTCATTCTTCTTTTGAAGGTTTGAAGTATTAGTTACCAAGGCGGAACTGCTCAGCTAATGGCAAAGTTCCTTTCAAAATAGTTTCTTGAGTTTCTTAAAATCAAGCAGAAGTTTTCATGGGACAACTTAGAGCAACATTCGACCCTCCATAGCGCTTCTGCCGATACGAAACATCCTGTCATTTTTTCGCGGGAGCAATCTATGCACACATGCATACTTGTACCAGAAATAATAAATATTCCTAAGTAAAGGAACGACACTCACCTTCCCCCGCCAGTTTAACATCGCCCGCAAACAGAGCACGGCTGGCAGTACCAGTAAACGCAGCGAGCTACAGACCGGCGCGTCGTTACGAAGCACACACATAACCTCTAGTACACATTGGACAATGTCGATGTAGTGCATGATCAGTGGTCCTGCACCTTTTGTAAGCCTGATTATGGCAATTCCCCTCCAGTGTTTACGAAAAGTTCTTACGACGGCAAACCCACGTTTTTTCGTCGAACCTTTTGTCGAATCAACTGTTCGCCGGATGTTTCATCGATGAATGTTACCCCAAACCAACTTTTCATCGGCGATACTTTTCTAAAGATGGCAGGTAGACACATAGTCTGACGACGCATGTAGGTACGTTCGTTGAATGGACCTCCAAAAAATGATCCATCACTTTTATAAGACCAATATTATGTATGACTTACACATATTTAGGCAATAAAGTCAATGAGGAAAATAATGTTATGTAAATGCAGAAACAACTTGTCAATGAATGATAAATGTATGGAATATTGGGGAGTTGCAAACATATTTTTATTTGATTTATGGCGTAACACAGCTTTCTTACACAAGTTGTGATTTACAAATAATGTTTGGAGAAAGCTGTAGCTTAAGTTACATAGCTCTTAGCTCACTACTTCCTGTATTATATTTATATTATGTTAGTGGTGGCTATAGCCAATTCATCGTCATCATCAGCCTGAAGAAGTCCACTGCTGGCCATAGGCCTCTCCCAAGGCGCGCCACGTAAACTCGATCCTCGGTTCTTCTCATTTTGCAACTACCAGCCGCCCTACGCAGATCTTTGCTTCTCTAGCCTGGGCCGTCCCACACTCCGCCTAATACCCAGTCGCGGTCTCCACTCGAGAACTCGTTTACCCGATGGGTACCGAGTTTACCGATGGGTAATCGGTTCTCCGACGGATGTGACCAGCCCATTGCAATTTCAACGTACTAATTTTTGAGATAAATTGAAGACTAGTTATCAGGCGGATCATCTCATTTCGAATCCTGTCCCGAGCATAGCTCTTTCCATAACCGGCTGAGCGACTTTGAGTATTCGGACTAGACCCACTGTCAGTTTCCACGTTTCGGCGCCGCGCCGTAGGACATACATTACCTAATTAATATAATAACATAATTATTTCATACACTGCTCTAAATAGTATGATGGCATATGGTCCCAGATTATTGTATATTTGTTTAGAATCGATTTCTTTTAACAATATTGCACAGACGTCAAATCCGTGATATATTTTGCTACAATGATTAAGTATAAGTAGGTACCTACATACGATCTGACGACATTTAATTGTTGAGGAAAATCCACAGTACCTTTTACGTATTATCAAAATTAATTAAATTTCTGCTAAAATACACGCTTCATAAATATTTTTGTATAAAAAAAGTCATTTGTTTTGTTTATTACGGACAACATTTTGTCGTGTTATGTAATATTGGAAGTTTACGATCAAATTTTCGATAACGAATCCAATAAAACGAATTCCTCATTCGTATCTGCCTTCCTAATAATCTGTTTTATTTTATTGTAGGGACAAAATTTATTACTTTCCTGTATTTGCTTGCATTGTCACGGATTCAATACCAGTGGCTCTCTTGTCGTAGGACAGGTAGTTTAGAATAGCTAGCTAAAGTACAAATAAGTTCTCGAAGAGGATACGATAACTTATAGAGCTGATCTTTGTAGATTAATTGATATAAAATCAGGTCATGATGATCCTTTACAGATTTCGAATGATAATACTCGTAACGTAAGCGTAGTTGGAGGTATTATAAACATTAATTTTAGATTTGATTTTATTATACACGAAGATGCTAGTAGAACTGATGTAATAAAAGCAAGTAATTTGTCACGGAAGAATGAAGGACTCCTACGAAGAAAAATGAGGCAGGGTGATCTTTACCTACTTACCTAGCAGTTACCTTTATGAACTACGTGAGGGACAAACCGGTTGCTTTCCTTTTTAATTAAATTCTCCATGGCGGTGTTCAATTTACAATCATTCTACGGCTGTCAACTTCTTTTTTCCTTTCCTTTCTTACATCTTAAATTATTAAGGTATAAGTTCTGTTTTATGTGACAGGAGACATATATTTAATTATAAGGTCTTAGCAGGCTCATCTAAAAATAAAAAAAATACTCCTCTCTACGTGACCATATTGAGCTCCTTCCTTTTGCAGTAGAGACACTTGGCGCTTGGGCCCCGGAGGCCAAGAAGTTTGCATCGAATATTGGCAAACTCTGAACGTAAAGTCCTCGTCGAGCCAGATCCCTTGTTATCAGCCGCATCAGTCTAGAGATTCAAAGTGGTTATGCAGCGAGCATCCTCGTCACCATAAAAAAATCTGCATAGCTGAGGATATTTTAAATCTGTAGGGCGGTCCCTCCCATCCCCTTTTTTGTACTAGTATATAACAAAATGTGTATTTTTTCTATAATCTCTGTTTCTCTTAATAAATGCATATATTTTTCTTATTAGATCAGTTTGTGCAACATTAGTTTCTACAAATTGGACCGTTTCATTGAAGTAGTTTCTCTCTCTACCTCGAATGGTTCAATATTGGTCATATTGTGTTCTATTCCCAATTGGGCCATACAACTTTGCTCAAGTTGCTTCTAGTGTATTTGTTCTTATCTAATTTCCATGGAACAATAGATCGTTGGAATTATATAAGTTGGTAATGTACCTTCGTTTTGTTGTGTCAATATTTCAAGATTTTAAATTATTCATAAAAATCTGTTAAGCTTTAATGGTGTGATTGAATGACAGACATTCATATTTTCTCATCTATACCTATAATAAATCTGTAACTGGTCTATGTCTGTACATGGGAGATATTGTAGAAAAATTATATAAGGGGTATTTATAGGGCCAAAAAAATAAAAATAATAAGGGGTATTTATAGGGCCAATAGAAGCCAAAATAACTGTTTTACATTTTTTGTCGTCTGTCTATCTGTATGTATGTTTGTTACCTCATCACGCAAAAACTACTGAATAAAATTTGATGCAGTTTTCACAGTTGTCTTCCTGGAGGTCTAACTTAAAACCTGGTGCATGTTTCATCTTGATACGCCACTTAGAATCTAAGATATTAAACTGGGAGCGGGAGTAGGAACGGGAGCAGATTCTGTAGTCCATGCGAGCGGAGCCGCGGGCACAGCTAGTTTGAAATGAGTACGTAACTGAACTTAAAAGTAGTCCTTTATTCTTAAGGGAAGCATCTTATTTGAAAGAAAATTAAAACTGATAAGCAAGCAGAAATATTTACATTACCATTTTATTTCAAAAATAATCATGGCTTAACAAGGCAAATGAATATTTTTACGTTTTCATTCCGTTGGCCGTCATTTAGGAATGGTATATTTTTACTTATTTGCTTATCATAACTTGTGCCCACATCTTTCTACTGTACAAGACTAAACGTTCATGTATGTATATTTCACTGAACCCGAATCTTTGGTACTGTAGCACTAACTGATAAAAGGCTTATGTTATGATACAATTGTTTGAAGGGTAGGTACGAGTATTTCATGTTTAATTGTTTCCAACTTAACAGATTATGCTTATTTGTGCCGTGTTCGTGAATTAAACATAACATTATTTTGCTAGATTTTAGATTTAATGATATTAAACATATCTATTACTGTCATCGTCTTTATTGATTCTAGGGTATTTTTGATCGATTATTTACGATCAATAATACCTATGGTGCAGGGTCGAATGTAAGGGAAGCGAAGTGCAGTATAATTTTACATTGGATAATTTACTTTGTCTCTAGTAAATAATGTTAAAATTTATGTGAGAGTATTCGCGTGGATTCGATCAATGCAGCCGACGGAAGCCGGCGCTACCCATTCTTTGCAATTACAGGCATAGTGGAGATAAAGTTCAATATGCAATGTAAAAATTTGAACCATAAATTGTGTATCGCTCGACTCTGCGTCCAATGTGAATTATTCCTTAGTTAACTGACCTGCCCTGACAATACCGTGACCACTTCACGAAGACTAAATCTTTGTTGCGTTTACTGTCTGTCGTTTTTGTTAACAATAAATTTTCTATATATCTATCACGACCAATGTGCAGACCAGTAATTCGTTAAGTATTGTCTGAGATAGATATATCTGTATATTTATGCGCCTTTCTTCTGTAATAATAATAATGAACAAATTTACATAAATCAAAAAAAGAATAATTTGTAGGGCGAAAACGTTTTCCAAGATGGGCCGTGCGCCATGGCCCCAGCACGCTGGCGCCATGGTTGCGTTGGATGACGAGGCATACCCTCTGAGCAAAGTGGCGCCAGCTCTGATGTCACCATAAGTCTAGTGGCGATATCTTTTACCAGTTTCTTGGTATCGGAGGACCATTGACCCAGGGTCTCCACTGTGAAAGCCGCAAACTCGTGGTGCACGGTCAGCGCCGAGTACTTTCGTCGCTGGGCCGTTTGAGCATTATTCATTCTCGGCGGTAGCACCAGCTCTATCCCCGGTACCCTGAATGTAAGATTGCGCCTTATTCTTCTTCTGCTTAGTGTTATCCTGCTTAGTATCAATGTTTCTTTAATACCTGATTACCTCCATTTATCTAGTCTTGCGCATCTTGAATGATATAGTCCAATAGCATTAGAGTTCTTTTTACATAATATAATCGTAGTGCCAGAGTTTTTGGTTCAACCACAAAATCCTGCTAGGTACCTGCTATCATTAAAGCAGACTCGTGTAGGCATTTATTCCATTGACATTTAAATTATTTCTTTATACCGTTGGGTAATCGAAGCGTTAAAAAACGAAACGTAGAGGAAATTTTTATTCTCATAATATTTTATCACGTCGTTGATTTTTTTTGTTATCTCTTCGGATTACCGCTTCCATTCTTCCTTTACCATCGTTACGAAATGTACCTAATTTAATTTTAAAGGGTCCTGAAATACAACGGGGATTTTTGTTTATTATATTTATTAGAATAACAATAACGGATCACGTTCTTGATAAAAGCTCAGTAAATAGATTTCGTTGGAAGAAACTGCGTACCTATTAATTTTGAAATTTATATTTGTAACGAAGATTAATTTAATTTAATTTGAGACTAAAAAGTGAATGAAAATATTAAATAAAAATCATTTAAATCATCTAGCTATTGCGGTAGGATTCAAACTGACGAGTGTCAGTTTAGAATACCAATAGATACTTATTTTTTTGTGGCTAAAAGAGTGAATGATCAAATTAATTTGTGTATCTAAGCTACCCACATGGAAAGAGGCCTTCCTTGAGTGATCGATGGAGACGCGTACATTCCCTGAAAATAGTTGAAATAAGAATATATTATGTGTACAAACATGTTTCCTCAGTCATTAGTCTTGTGGTGAAACGTTTTTCACTTACACTTGAATAAAATCAAGAGTCTATAACTATATTCTGTGTAAAAATATTTCTAAAGCTTGCATTAGTATATCGGTGAAAAACACGATTTATCCGTCAGTCCATCCGGATATTCCCCAAGGACCCTACCCGGATACGACCGGTTTGTTCGGTCCATTGCACCAAGATATTTTACCTTTTTCTCCTAACACCTCAAAAATAGGCATTTCTGTACTAGTGATGCGTATAACTTGTACTAGGTACATATAAATATCAACTAATGCTTTTTTTCTTACATAAGCTGTGTTGGTTGAATCTAAAATATATTCCTTGATCCATCAGTAACACAATATTTTGTCTGATTTTTATTTTAAAACCACGTCTCGTTGAATAACGACTTTAAAAAATACTACTGAGACCACGAGAAACCATCCATAAAAATGAGAAATACAATGAATCAAAAATACAATAATGGTAAGAAATATACTTAATATTGAATTATTTAGCAATCGAAAAGCTTCTGTGATCAAAGACCAGAAATACAAGATCGATGTACCTTTACAGATATCAAAGGCAATAGTCAATGTTCGTAAGAATACAAATTGGGAGATTATCCTTACTGAAAATATAGTAATATTTTCTTATTTATTTCAGCTTCAGTATTCCATATACTGTTGGTAGCAAGTTAAGAGCATTGCCGCAGAAGCCATTTCTTTTTGACTTCATCTGTATTATTTTACCTTGACTTTTGACGCATATACAAAGTATTGAGTTTGGAACTAACTGCCACAAATTCTAGTCCTAAATCCAGGTTGGTCCGTATCATTACGTTAATCAATCATTCTAATTGTTACTGCAGATTAGCAACTGTATTGAAGTAAAATTGAAATCACTTCCTATTTAATTGGTGTCGTTAATTATAATAAACACAGACTTAATTTCTCTATTTGTTAACGTCACTACGCAGTTAGGACACGTGACACGCAAGCCGGCGTCAGTTAACTTATTAATAGCCGACTAGGTAGCAAGTCTAAACCCTTTGCCATATAATTAGTCACTCTCATGAATCATGCAGACATCCTGCCTGGCTTGAAGAAGAATTCATACACATAAATATACATGTACAGTCGACGACACTATTAATGCATATTTTAACGTCAGCGCGGAGAATTTGCTTGCAGGTTTTTGTGGGATTTTCACTATGTTCTTATATAAATCACGATTAACACTTTCTTCAGCATAGAACTTATAGGTACTGACTGATAGGTTAAACTTAAGTCGAGATCAAATCGTATGTAATACGCCAGTTCATCTGTCAACATTTAAATTTACAATTAATCACTGATTTTTTATGTATTTTTATGTTATTTTTAGCTTACCGCTTCTCGACGTGTTATGCGAATACACAACTTTACGATTCGCATCCGTTTACAGTAAATGGTAATTTAGCAATAATGCTTCCATTTGTTCTACTTAATCTTCCAGTTTCTCTTCCATGTATTCCTTTAGTTCCATTTGTTAACTAACTTTTCAATTCCATAAAGCAGTTTTGGGTTTTTCAAACTATTATTGACAAGCTATTGCTCGCGAATTTGTCCACACGGTAGAAGGAACATCGACTATTTCAACCCCTTGGATATAAATACACAGAAACGATTGAATTGAGATTACATAATATTTTTAAGTGCCGTGAAAAAATCTGAGATACGCTTAGCACGTCAGATCTATAACAGAACAGATATAAGAAAAAAAATTGGTAATTCACTGGTCTTAATTACCGTTTGCCGGGACTCACTTTATATTTTACCTACTTATACATCTTTCTTCATTTTATTATAATATGATTTTCCTTTATAGTATCCAGTGGCAACTCTACCTAGATTATTTTAGTGCATAGCATGTCAGTTGGACAAGTATTTACTTTCATCTCGTGTAGGACCAAAATCTAGTTGAATTAATTTTACTGATTTCTGTAATCAATGAGCCTGTTATTTATTCGTCAACTACAAAACAAGTTCAACAATAATATGTATTACACTTAAGTAATTATTTTATTACCATCTTCTACTTCGAGATATAGGTACCTACTGTTTATATATTCCTTGTTCAGTTTAGATGTTAATTGATCCATAATTTATCCGACGTTTATAATAATGTAGTCTCTCTTCTTTGATAACTCTCTGGAACAGGAACGACATTTGAAACATTTCACAATTAATTCAGTTAGTAGATGGTTTACTTAATCGTGTGAGACACAAGCGAACGAGCAGTCGACGCAACGATTACGCTATAGAATGTAATTATTAACACCTGTGCCTGTCTTAAAGAATTATAGCAGCTCCAATATGCAAAGCAGGTACAGTTCACTCTTCAAAATGGTTGTATAGATGTTTAAGATTGCATTATTCATCTCCTTTTTCAGTTTTAGTCCGCAATTAGAATTACACATGCTTTCTCAATCAAATTTTTTTCTCTATTCAGTTTTTGTTGTCTCATTATGTCCATAACGCACAGTGTATGGAGACTTTAGCGGTTTATTCATTATCTTCATCATCCCTTCCACGTTTACTATTGGATTCCCTTATGTGGGCCTTCACACTCGGACTGAGTACTTCGCTTTTTATCAGCCTATCAGTTATTTTTTCTGGTCCTTGGTCCATCTGACCGAAGGAAGTCTTACACTGACTTTCCCGTAATCAGTCTCCAGTCTTCCTCTAAAACACCTATGACCACCACTTCTGCGAGAGACGAAGCCCTTTTGACTTTAGTTCTTCATTAGATATTTAACTTTAAACCATAATTTTAAAGAACGCTTCAGTTTTGAAAGAAAACGGTGTGATATAAGGTTTAAGTATAATGATCAGCTTTCTTAGCAAGGATTGGCACTTAAGATAATTTTATTGCCATTCAACGTGAATTTTATAGGATCCACCTACATTAATTAATTTTAAGACCCATTCGCAAACTTATTTCAGTGAAACTCGCTTATTATATGAGTTACTTGCAATATAAGGCGCTTAGCGATGCAGAGAGCCCATAAAGTTGAGAGAGAAAGCTCAGTGCGCTAAGTGGGGAAGATTTAATAGGTTGTATGAGAGTACATTCGGATTTATTGTGAACCAAATACCTTCAATAGAGCAGAAAATATTGAAAATGTGAAACGATGTAGCTTTTGTTAAAAATAATTTCTTTGGTTATTTATGATGATCTACAATTTTATCACATCAAGGGCTTTCACGGAGCGAAAAGCGGGCGAAGGAAAGTCGCTTTGCGATATTGGATTGTGCAAATGGGCGAAACATCGTCTCTATCTACCCCTCTGGGATCAAGGCGTGAGCATTATGTATGTATGAATGTACAGTTTTTACATTATCCAGAAAAACTAAGTAATTACAATCTATTCAAATTGAGATATAACAAGATTTGAAAAATAATTAGAATAATTTAGCATCTGTCATTTTCACATTATGCTTATTCTTCAGGTTAACCATCCATTTGACAATAGGCGTCCTATGCAAATGTCTATTGGCTTGCTACACGGTTCTGGCAGGGAATACTAAAATTACTAACGAAAAGAAGCGACACTCACTTCCCCCGTTTAAATAGAGCACGTTGGCGGGTAGTAGGCCGGTTAGAAAGAGAAGCACTTATGTGTAGACGTATAACGTTGTCCCTCTCTCGATAGTTTACGCGCACACACAAACGTGTACGGATCGGCGGGTGCACATGTACTAGGTGATTATAAGTGCGGCTTCCACCAGCATATTTAAAAATAAATTTTAAAAAAAAAACTTATTTCTAAGGCATATTACTCAGTTGACGAATTCCTGAAAGATGTTTCAAAGTATGTTACTTAACATTTGTGAATTTATGACATTATTTATTTATTATTATCTGTTACCTATGTGACATTAATTGTTAAAAACATTTTTGACTTGTAATTTTGTTACCAATAAATATGATTATGATTATATATATGTATGCTTGTATGTAATAACGGTTTCCTAAAATATAGAGTCTATCATCAAGACCGACCAGTATGGGGAAGTCAGAAATTATAAGTGAAAGAGTAGTTTGTTGTAAGGAACCATGACGAGATAAGAAAAATAGAGAAGAAAAATCAGAAACAAATAATTTTAATGCAGCATTCTTTGTTTAAAGTCTAGTAACTATAGGTCCCATAGCAATATTAACTCCTACAGTATCAATTTTCATAATAAGATTCCCGAGTTGCGATATTGTAAAAATCTATGAATGAGTGCACAATTCTTATCAATAAAATCGACATCATGCTTCCTCACAAAAATATTAACTCTATCTCTTATAGTTTCTGACTTCCCCATACTGAGCGGTTTTGACGATACACTTGTATAATTGCTTAGAACATTTTTACAATTACTTTTAATCTAAAATCACAGATTTACCTAGAAGATTTTGATTAGTAGCTCTGTTTATTCGTCTGATACCTACCTGGATTAACTTTTATTACCACAATATAAAGTCAAGTAAAACAGTAGACAGACCATAGAACGTAAAACGTGTAGTCTTTTGTTTACCAGACTTTACTGTTTTCCTGATAGCAGTACCATAACGACAGAGAACGACGAATGGCAACACAATTTTTTTTTATACGGCAAA
Source organism: Esperia sulphurella (assembly GCA_947086405.1). Lineage (NCBI taxonomy): Eukaryota > Metazoa > Arthropoda > Insecta > Lepidoptera > Oecophoridae > Esperia > Esperia sulphurella. The sequence goes on from OX352264.1 coordinate 13,184,248, forward strand.
TTTACATATTTTTATTTCCTGCACTTGACGTCGCTTCGTTATTATTAGGTTAGCTATAAAATTTATCGTCTCAAAAGGGTGCGTGAAAATTTCGCGGAGACGAAATAAGGCAATGAATAATTTAAATAGTAATTTTAAATAATCTACGTTAGATGTTATTCGGAAATTGACGTGTTAAAAAACGTGGTAGACAATAGCAGCCCGATTTCTAGATATTTTTATAACTAAGTACCTAATGAATATATGAGGCTTATGCTCAGCAGTGGAGGTATTTCGCCTGATGAAAAAAAAAACTATATGGCCAAAATAATCTGTATTTTAGCCTTTCTTGTATTTCTACCTTTTTTTTTTTGCTTTGCTACATTGTATTGCGCAAAGTGGCTCACGCTTTGTTTCCAGAGGGGTAGGCAGAGACGATGCATTATGTACGTATGTATGTATTTTTCTAACATTAACAATTAGTTACAATAACAAAAAGAAATTATTTGTAAGTTATTTTAATTATTTACAGTTTTTTTCCGAGTACATGAAACTTGTACCAGAAAAGTTTATTTTTCTTAACTTTTTAAAGAACTTATACGGTTTTTAATTTGCTTCAGCTAATATTTTTAAACAAGTTTACCGAAACTTGGAACGTTCCAAACTCTGCACGGTTCAATCTCGAGATAATTTCCCGAAACCAGTGAAAAGTTTTAATGTCCCACTTTAAGGAAAGTTTTTCTTTACCCGAAAAGAAAATTAGTTCTCGAAAAATCTATTTACGTTAAAAAAGAACGTAGACTTACTAAAATTAGTTAATTTATTAGAAATTTACAAAAAGAACTTACTAAAGGCCTTGAATAAGTAAATACAAGCATAATGAACAAGTTAGTTAATGGTAGGTACATCTACAAGAATCACCAGCCGACTAATAAACATTGAATTTTCTATTCAAACTGATATAGCTACTAGGTAGCCTGATGCTAGGTAGCCTGATGCCAAATAGGAAGTAACTAAAAAAAACAGTCGAATTGAGAACCTCCTACTTTTATGAAGTCGGGTAATAAAATAAAATCTCATAAAAAATACCAGAACAAAACTGTTTTTTCTCCTCTACAAAGGCAATTTTTTTTGACGCCTTATGTATTATCTACATAAATGGTTATGCACTCCAGTATCGTAATCCCAGTGTGTATCACCATCAGGTTATTTTTGTCTCCACTGCAGGAGCACAACCCTCATCTCTCTCTCTCTCATCTGCCGGAGACAGACGGAAGATTTGGCCTACTCTCCCCACGCTGGCCAGACGGGTTAGGGAGGCCTGATTGATGTTTTATAATGTATTCCCATAGTCGCCTTGTACGACATCCACGGGAAGAGTTGGAGAGATCCTATTCTACTCTACCGGAAATCACACGCCAATAGCAGTATGTATCGAAATAGTGCAACTATAATACGTAATGGTTTCGCATTATTCTACGCAACTAGTTTTTAGAAGACGAACTGGTTGGTTTTTTAAATCAAATTATTGTACTGGTAGGTTATTTCTGATTCATATATATATATTTTTTCAAATTAAAAACTATTTGCGAAGAATAATGCGAAACCATTTTACGACTTTTTAATTGCACAATTTCGATAAGTACTGGAATTTCGCCATGGAAATATATAACCTTTATGTAGATGTTAAATAGGACTTTCGATTGGCGTTTGTATGGAGTACCAGGGGTAAGCCGATGTCATCAGCGATGCTACCATTGAGTCTACCAGCACAATAAGTAATCGCAAGCAAAGTCGCGAAAAGCAGTAATACTTGCACTATCTCAATAAATCATGTTCATTCGAGGATCTAAACAATATTTTTATTAAGAGAACAACATTCTATTTGATTTCCACTTACATTTGTCGAAACATTTTTTGTGTATTCAACCGAATCTGGGGTAACAAAACTTACTTTAACTTAGAGGAAGTAAGTGAGGGGAAAGGGAAGTTGTTAGTTTTCTCGACTATGCTTACATATTGTCGTTTCCTAAGAACTGTCTGTTAACTTACCAAAGAAGTTACTTTTTGTAATAACTTCTGAATAATCTTCTTAATTTATTTTATTCTTGTATAATTCTTAAAGTCCTATTTTCTATTAGTGAAGATCTGTTACAGTAATATTATCATCATCAGCCTAAATACATCCACTGCGGAACATAAGCCACCAATAGAATGACACTTTTGGTGGGTTGTCCTTTGGGGGATTTGCCACTGTGCCCATCCTACCAATTCCTTAGTACCCTTCTTTTTCCAAACCTACCCTCCGAGATAAGAAGAGACTCGCGTCATCGCTGGACCACGACACAGTCGAGCGCGCTCCGTACATATGATAGGACGATCGGTGTGAAATTATATAAGCGAATGAATATAATATATAAGTGAATAAGTGCCTGGCCAGGAATCGTGTTGTGTGACAATTATTTGGATTGTAAACCGTGAGTTACCTATCTGTTTGATTCTTTCCTGACTCCAAACCACTCATTGTCACACCACATTCGCCACGCTTGGCAGAGTGGTGATTGCACTAATGATTTTACAATCCCTTAGTCACTGGAAGATTGGAGCTGATTTAAGAACCACACGGCACAGTTACAGTGATATATTTACGGTTAATCTGCAATACCCCATAAGTCCCATTGGCCTAACTTTACAATGCAACATAAGAACGTTACTAATTAACTTTCTGGTCGGACAAAAACTTAATCTTATGATAACTATAGCAGAGAATCATGCCGATCGTCTCGAGCAGAGAATCATGCCGATCGTCTTTTGTTAACCTAAAGATACACACAGTTACTGCACTTTACATTATTGAATTGTGTAAACTTGTCAGACGTTATCCTGAGAAATTTCCACACAGACCGGATTTTAAAAGTGATAGGCTTAATCTCTGTCACAAACCTGAACTGCAGGTGCCTAGATGCCGTACTGCAGCATATAAACGGACCTTTTTACATAATGCGGTCCTAGTTTATAATAAATTGTCGGAGGAGGTCAAGTCCTTAACTGATAAAAAGTTTCTAAGTGAACTAAAATTATTACTTATAAAGAAATGTCCTTACAACTTAGATGAATTTATAAATGACTAGCTGTTACCCGCGACTTCGTCCGCGTGGACAACTTAACATTACACATTCTTATGTATTACGTGTTACTAAATCCTAAAAGAAATCTATTAATCATATGCATTAAAAATATGATAAAAAAATAAAAATAAATAAAAAATATACTATCCTATTGAGAACCTCTTTTTTTGAAGTCGGGTAAAAATTAGCGTTCCGGCGGCGGTTTCGCCCGTTGGACCACAGTTTTTTAGGTTTCCGTAGCCAAATGGCAAAAAACGGAACCCTTATGGATTCGTCATGTCTGTCTGTCTGTCTGTCTGTCCGTCCGTATGTCACAGCCACTTTATTCCGAAACTATAAGAACTTACTATTGAAACTTGGTAAGTGGATGTATTCTGTGAACCGCATTAAGATTTTCACACAAAAATGGAAAAAAAAAACATTAAATTTTGGGGGTGCCCCATGCTTAGAACTGAAACTCAAATATTTTTTTTCATCAAACCCATACGTGTGGATAGGTCTTCAAAAATGATATTGAGGTTTCTAATATCATTTTTTTTAAAACTGAATAGTTTGCGCGAGAGACACTTCCAAAGTGGTAAAATGTGTCCCCCCCCCCCTGTAAGAGAATGATAAAACTAAAAAAAATGTATGATGTACATTGCCATGCAAACTTCCACCGAAAATTGGTTTGAAAGAGATCTAGTAAATTTTTTTTTTAATACGACATAAATCGTAGTCCACAATACTATTATTAAAACATCGATCAAAGTTACAACGAACTACAATAACTTTTATATTATGTTACTTGCTGCTACGGAACCCTTCATCGGCGAGTCCGACTCGCACTTGGCCGGTTTTTTTTTTAATAAAGTTGACATTATCATATAATCAATATTTTTTTTATATTTTAATATTGTGCAAATTAGGTGATATTTCCTTCCCCCCCAACGTTGAAAACCCTTTCCCCCATCCCTTCCCTCTCCCTACTCCTACCTCTCCCCCTTCCCTTAATCCACCCCTTCCTACACCCTTTATTTACCACTGCCCCCTTATCTTTCCTCTCTTACCCTAATCCCTCTATTCTTTTCCATCCGACTTCCTTCCCCTCCTATTCCCTTCCTATGTTGCATATCCAATTAACTGTACAACAAAATGTCTGTCAAACTGCTGGACATGCCTTCCCCAATGAGTGCCACAACGCCCTACAGATCCTGCCGCTTCCGGCCACCATCTTCAGGTCGTCCATACACCTGGCGGCAGGGCGTCGCACCCTGCGCGTGGGACGTCGCGTCCCACTCTAGAACCCGTCTGCCCCAACGGCCGTTCGGTACTACGACAGATGTGACCTGCCATTTCAGCTTACTAATTCTTTCGGCTATGTCGGTCACCTTCGTTATTCATAGGATCTCCTCATTCCGAATCATATCCCTCATAGAGACCCCTAGCATTGCCCTCTCTATAGCTCGCAGAGCCACTTGAATCTTGTGGATCAGGCCCACCATCAGTGTCCACGTCTCCGCGCTGTAATCATGACAGGCAGGACGCACTGATTATAGATTTTTGTCTTTAAACATTGTGGAATAGGTGACGTAAAGACTTGACGCAGTTTTCCGAATACTGCCCACCCTAACTGGATTCTTCTGTCAACTTTTGAAATTGATCCTACCCAACTATATTGTCTGTCCTAGGCAGACGTACTCCTGAACAGCTTCGATATTGACATTGTCGACGATCACCGGTCTAATACAGGGCCACTAATTATCGAATAACGAACTTTTTGTATCGAGACTTGTGGAAATACCTGAAATACATCAGCAAAAATAAATCTATAAATGTCAAGTTCTTGCAACGACCAGTAATGTTGAACTACACTTTCATACAAATGATATGAAATGAGAGGTCAACTTGTATATCAGCATCCTGACATTTTATTGAGATATGACTTATACCAGTATGAGGCCCGAACTCAAAGCTATTAAACTGTGAAACGCTGTCAAATTCTGTTCAGCAGTTTCCAAGATTAGCCCGTACATACATACATACATACAGACAGATAAGAATTTTTTTAATTATATTTTTGGACTCTACTGGTCTTCAGTAACGTCCGGGCAGTGAAATTTTTTTTTTAACTTCAATGTACAGATTCGCTTTTCTTTTGTTTTTTCTACTCTTTTATTATATGTATATAGATAGATAGATGGATAACTGATAGAGCTTTTTTAATTCTGGTATTTGTTTTGTGACATGTTTATTTTAATTTTTAATATGTGACATTGTGTAATTTAGAATTTATTTATTATTATAAGATATTTTAAGCTACACCCTTGGGTACAGTTGTATTGGGACTAAAACATATTTTAAGAACTTGATGTACATACAATTTAAGGCTGAATAAATGAAATGAAAAACTATATTCTCTATATATATTTGACTAGCTGTTGTCCGCAACTTCGTTCGCGTGGATAAGTTACGTATGGTGCGAATTTTGAGGACACGCAGATAGCAGACATGAAAATTGACAGCTTTCACAAATTGTCGCTTTTCTGATATTATAAACAGAACTTTCCAGGTCATTCTTGACATTTTGAGAACATTCTGGAAAAATCTGGAATATTCTAGAAAAGTTCTCAATTTTGTCACTCACAAACGTACTTAACGCCATTCAGCATACTCTCGAGATTATATGAACCGTACAATGTGTTGGAAGAGGATAGAATTATCTCACTACACATTTTTACCACCCACCGTAACCAAACTCCCTTACTTGAAAGTGCAGACCAACGGCTATCTACCACTGCAGCCATGAGTAGGTGGCAGTGGGTGCTTATGGAGAAAAGGCTGGACATATATACACAAACTTTCCTTTTATATATTTATAATAGATAGATTATTGGGATAACCTATTGACAGTAATAAAATTAGTTGTTATTTTTCACTTTGGTGTAGTAAACTCGGCGTCGATATTTATGTAGTGCCGTGCATACGAGTCCCAGAAGGGTAGGCAGACACGATATATTGTCGATGTACGCGATCCTGATAAATCTATCTATCTCATATTGAGAATTTTTCTAGTATATTCCAGATTTTTTCAGAATGTACTAGAATATTAAAGAAGTAAATTACTCGTCAGAATTCAGATTTTAATGAGTTAGGACTACGGTGATGGTGGCAGTGGCAGTTGGAGTGGGAATGGGGATGGTGGGTTGCGGGAGCGGGAGGAAAGGGGGATGGGGATTAACACTAAGTAAATTTCAACTTCATGAAAAAGAAACAATAATTCTGTCGTACACGCGAGCGAAGCCGCGGCGACACAGCTAGTTCTATTATATTTCAGCTTGTATTTATTAAGTACATACATACATAACGATTTTTTATATATATTTTGCACATACCCAGATATCATACTTCCATTATATTCGCCTTTTTATGCAATAAAATTTTAAATAATCAAATAGAACCACAGACTAAACACGAAAGTAAGTCAAGTACCGAGATAAAGTATTTTGCTGTTTAAGTTTAATATAGCTTTACATTCGTGTAGGTAGACACATCTCATGTCTCTCCAAGGAATTCTTTTCCTTATACTTTCCTTTGTATGACCATTACCACAGATTAAATTAATTATTCACCACAGCGGCCTCCAGGCGACAGGCTTACCAGGTAACACAAGCTTTTTTCCCAAGTCTGTGGGAAAAAGCTCTCCGCCATTTAAAAGCTTTTAGATGTAATCCCGAATTACGGTCGCTCTCAGTAGTTCTGTAAGTACCCACATTTGTTTTCATGCTTAATTAAAGTTCTGTTTTCCTATTTAGTATTTTTCAGGGAAAATTCTGTTGAATGGGAGTGAAATATTTATGTAAATCTTCACAAAAATATTACAAGTAAGTACTTATCGTATCATACTTACATATCTTATCATTATCGTGTTAGAACCAGCCAGATCGACTATCGATCCGACAAAAGTTAGCAGCTGCAGTTGGATGAGGGAATGAAGGACCAGTTTAAGTGTGATGGCTCACAAGGTCTAAGTCCAACAGTGGAGATCAACAGGCCGATAATGATGACTTTCTCTTGGAACAAAAAAAATATAGATAAAGAAATTATGTAAAACTCATGATGAACCAGGGCAATGATACCACCCAACTAGCACATTGGCGAAATATACTGAATTTACGCGTAGGGTGGGACGCCCTGCCGCCAGATGGAACGACGACCTAAAGAAGGTGGCCGGAAGCGGCTGGATGCGGAGAGCGTAGGACCGGGTGTGGTGGCGTTCATTGGGGAAGGCCTATGTCCAGCAGTGGACGTCTAAAGGCTGACATGATGATGATGACTGAATTTACACCAAAGATACTGATTTCACATCAAAGTGCAAATTTGATGTTCAAATTTTTATTATTTGATTAAGGTTAGGTTTAGTTAGATGTTGATCTAGCTATATCTAAAAAGAAGAAACCGTTTGTTGCCCGTGGTACTACCAGTAGTACCACGGGTAAAAAAACAACCCGTAGAACTACCAAGCGATCCAGTAGTACCACGGGAAGTTTTTTTTTACCGGTGGTAAAAAAAAACTTCCCGTGGTCTTTTAAGTACATATTGTACCACTGACTGACTGACTGACTGACAGTTCATTTTTGTTCATTCAAATTTGTATGGATTAAATATTCCTATCAACCAAATTTTGTAGGAGTAATTGTAAATTTAATGATTCCACACGAATTTTACATTTTCAAAAAAACATGCTTTAAATGGTGAAATGGAGTACAAAAGTAGTATTCTCCAAACATATAGATACATTTAAAGTATAAAAGATTAGCAAGCTGAAGTGCTAGTGGGCGGGCCACATCTGCCGTTTATCTGACGGCCGCTAAGGTAGACGAATTCTGGAGTGGCGCCCGTGGATAGGCACGCGCGCAAGGCCCCGCCACTAGATGTATCGAACGCCCTGAGGAAAGCGGCCGGAAGCAGCAGGATTCGATGGCGGTGGACCGGGTGTGGTGACGTTTATTGGGAAGGTCTAGCTATGTCTAGCAGTGGATATCGCAGGGCTGACATGATGATGAACGATCATCATCAGGTTATTTTTGTCTCCACTGCAGGAGCACAACCCTCTCTCATCTGCCGGAGACAGACGGAGGATTTGGCCTACACTCCCCGCGCTGGCCAGACGGGTTGGGGAGACCTGATTGACGTTTTATAATGTATTTTTGATGATGAACTATAAAACGACGAAAACATTAAAAGTAAACAAACACGTCGATTAAATAATTTGTGATAATGATAACGTCACTAGCTTCTTCTCCAAAACCACTAAATAGATTAGAATGTGGTTTTCACTGTTGGGTAGCTTAGTTTTTTGTTATGGTAGTTGTTAACCATGGGTTTTTCAGACTGGAAACAAGTCTGAAAGTCGAAAGAGTGTTTGTGTATTTATTTGTCTGTTTCTTACGCTTTCATGGCTCGGCTATTCAACTGATCACCATAATTTTTATTAGTACATATAACATCATGTATATGAGAATAGTTTCATGTTTATCTTTAGAGAAATGGTTCCCTTGGGAAATAAAAACTTGCTCCACGCGGGCGATGCCGCGAGCGTTTGCTAGTTTAAATATATGCCTATTAGTTTTACCTTTCCACTATCAATATATAAGTATTACAGCAACATATCTTGGACTATTATACTGTTACTTTTAAAATAAATAACAATTCTACAAAGTGGAAACCGAAATAAACGTACTTTAAATAAAAAGGAGCTCGCTCGTTATGAAGATTTATGGAAATAACAATTTTATTTTAACTTTTTTAAATGGTAATGACATTTCATAGTGAGATAGACTGTGTTGTAGTTAGTTCTTTTAATCATTCTTACACTATTCAGTGTTCAATGTAAATTAAACTTTAGATGTAAAACTAAAGGACAAAGCCCAAAACCGGGCTATAGATGCGTGTATTCATATACTAAAAATATTAGTCTGAATTATGAATCCTTTAAAAAAAATTACTCCAATGGAATAGGTCATTTAAAAATAAACATACAAATAATAAGGTTGATGATTTCCTCCGGGCGACCGGCAACTTATCAACTAGAGTAGTGAAAGCAGAATTAAAATCGATTAAAATGATTTTTATAATCGAAATTTCTAAAAAAAATATTTATACTGCCGTTCAGTTACGGCACTGTCCCTTGTATATTTGTTATTTTTTTTATTTATTAAGGTGTACTTGGTACAAATCATTAAGTGTAACACTTTGGTTTCTACCACATAAACCTCTCAGGTTTATTAGTGGATGGGGGAGTTTGTTAGTTGATTCTTCCTCGTCACTCTCAAAGGTTTAAAAAAAAGACTACGATACATAACTTGAGCACATCCCCGACACTCCATACAAGCGCGCAAATTCATCATCATCATCAGGTTATTTTGTCTCCACTGCAGGAGCACAACCCTCTCCATACGGAACCTGCACTAGTGCACATGCACATGCGGTACTAGTCGATGAATTAATAACGACGTCCATAGACGTACGTACTGTCGTAGTAGTAGCCACCGGTATGACGTCTATTGACGTTCTATCCATGAACGTGTTAATAGTTAAAATAAAAGTAAAGACTGTTTATATATATGATGGTACATGTTTCCCACCTTAAAAAACATTTCGGGGACAATTAAATTCACTCAGCACAGCACCCGTTTTATCTGGAGCTTTCACGGTTTTATGTGGTTCCCACAAAAAAAGGTTCGCGACGAAAACAAATCATCCTTTGTGTTCCTCTTTTGTCGACTGTCCCTTCAAATTTAACCGTCAAAGAATCCTTAATTAAGGAAGAGGAAAGTGCAGCCGCTTCTGTTAATAAATATTAGGCCTCTAATGAGGGGGTAATATTAAATGAAGAACAAATTAGTGGTTACGCCGTTTAAAAGGAGGTCAGGCTGGTGTAACGAATTGTCGTTTTGTGAGCAAAAATGTCCTTAAAAAACATTGACCTACTATTTAAACCAGACAATGAATTCTGAACAAAATCTTACTTAGGAAATGTCCAAAGTTCTGCACGTGTAAATCTGCGCCCAGTGATAAAGAGATCTTACTTAAAAATTGCTCTTTTCAGGCGACCAAATACATTATTTTTAATAACGTCCTGAGTTCTCTTTCTTGAAAACGATTCAATGTTCCTTTATATTCATGATAGATTCCATAGTAACCACTGAATGCTTTTCAAGAAAAAAAACGGAACATTAGGTATTAAAAATAATTTATTCTAGCTCATGATGAATAGTAAATTTTTCTGAGTTTCTATTTCACTGGAGGCACAGAAATTTTAATGTAATCATATTCATGCGAATAATATCGTTGTCTGTTTAATTTTCAGTTCCTTAGGTCATTTGGAAGCGGTAGTGGTCTCCCATTGATAGCAAACGAACTCGCCTTGAGTATTGCTTATAAGTATAACACCATTGTATTAAAATAATTTTAATAGGTTTTTTTCGACAGTGTGGAACTACCTTGGTATGTGTTAAGTACCTGCACTTGCTACACGTGGGAGTTAAAATTGAGCCACCATATTTTTTTTTAATTTAATTTATATTCATCACTAATTATTCGCTACTTTAAGATGGACTTCAGGTACTGTAGAATTTTAAAAACTTGTGCGGAAGTTGGGAAATATATTTTTCATTAATGTATATTAGTATTCAAGTGTTAAAAATGCAGGCATGTACAGTAGGGTAATATTTAAACGAAAACTAAATAATTACAGTTTATACAACATTAAACTTAGTTTTTTTACAAATATACTAACTGTACATCATATTAATAGAAAACGAAATCGACCATAAAAATACCTAATATCTGTTTTTTTTTTTAAATTACACCAAACATTGAACTTTAAAAGAATTCGACATTTGACTCAAACACTCGCCGGGCCCCTACCGCGGCACGCTCGCTTCGCTCGTGCGGTCTACAGCAACCAAACAAGCCGTCTGTGGGCTCCTCCCACCCTATGACTTTATTGGCCAGTTCGATAGATGTGCAGCTAGTATATACCTGATGTAAGAACGATATTAGTTGGCATGAACAGTATTTGAGGTTAAGGTACTAAAAAATAATATATATATAGTATATCTGATGTCATTTTTAAATTTGTTGGAAAGGTTTGTTGTGTTTGTAGAGCGTATGAGTGAAAGAAAAGAGTGTGCAAATGTGGAAGGAGCTGTAGCTAGAGGTCGTCCTAGGATGAGGTTCAAGGATCAAATTGGTGACGTCTTCAAAAATACTAGGGTCCGCAGTGAGATAAATAAATGGAGATGCATGAAAAAGTTGATGGATGTGAGTGACGCTAGTGAGGTGAGTCAGTGAGGTGTGTCGCACGCAAAGTGGCGATGCATCGTCTCTGTCTACCCCTGTATGACCAAGGCGTAAGTTATGTAGGTATGTGCTCATATGTATTGGTAATAATATAGAAGGCGCCAACGTTATTAATGTTTGTTTTTGGTGAATGATAAGTTGGTTAATGTTAAGTTTAGTCTTTAGGTCCTAGAAATGATTTGAGAGTGTGATGTCAAGGTATATTTGGAACCTAACTATCAATAGCCTAAAGAAACACGAAATAAAATTCGTTTCTCACATGAATTTTTGGTAAATTTTCTACTTATTTATATAATTATACCTCATTTTAAATAAAATTTTATTATGATAACATCAGTTATTAAAAATGATATCATTTCAAAGCCATTATAATTAAGAAAACGAAGCCAAAAATTCCGAAACACGAATTCATAAATATTTTATTCTTAAGAAGTGGTCCTCCACATTTAGCGAAATATTTTTTAGGAAACTGTGCGACGCTGAAGCGGCATTAACACCAGACATCCTTGTTATTTAAATAATCATATTTCATAGGAAGCTTACGTAGACAAAGAGTCTATTCTGCTGTATTTTTGATTCTTATTTTTCCTTCGTCATATTATTTAGGGAACACATCCATAATGACGTGACTCATTTTTAGCAACTTTTCACCCCCTCCCTCTGCTCTGTTTTCACTTAGTATTCATTATCTTCATCAGCCTGCAAGAGCCCACTGCTAGACATGGGCCTCCCCCAAGAGGTGCCACTGATACCGACCTTCGATTCTTCTCATCCGGTCTCTGCCAACCGCCTTACGCAGATCGTCGCTCCATCTAGCCAGGAGGCGTCCTACACTACGCTTGCCGCACTTAATATTACATAAGTAGTATTTATTCAAAATCGCCACATTGGCTACAAATAGCAAGTACTAGGCACTCTATCGTGGGGTTCGTGTCAGTGTTTTCACCCATGTGTGAGCACTGGGCGCTAACTAAACTCGTATAAGTGCTAAATTCAGAGGAATCTAGCATTTTTTCGAGAGGACGGTAAAAGTATATAAAAAAAAATGGGTCACGTCTTTAGGAAAAATATCTACGCCACCTATATCACATGTGTTACTAGACGACAGACACAAATACTTTACGAATAGAAGGTTAGTTTTTTTAGAATATACTTTCTAGCTTTTAGTTTCAGATCATAATTTTCAACCTATCATATCAACTAATGGCCAGAGTAAGCTCATGTTTTAATATTGCCCTAATCGTTGGTCTGTTGTAGGAACATTTTAAAAAAAAAGTTGCTAAAGAAAATCGACCCCAAAAGCAAACCCTTAGAAGTGTGTTTGTTTATGAAATAGACACAGTCATGTCGTCCCTATCAACATACTTTTCTCAAGGGTCATGGCCAAATTGAATCATATAAACTTTCACACAGACATGAATTGCTCTCGCTCGACGTAATATTCTCTTTGAGAACAAAAATAATAAGGACACAAGACCTAAATCGGATGTCTGTATGTTTGAGTTTACTTGATAAAAGTGATTTTAGTATATGTGATAGTCACTTCGAATGACAATCACGTGTGTATTTTCAAAACAAAAAGGATTTTATTAAATCAGAAAAAAACCTTACGCACTTGTTTACGTAAATATCCATCATGTAAATCATAAAAAGATTATGGACTTAAAGACTTTTCAGAAATAGGATATTTTAAAAAATATATAAAAGCTTCTTATGATGAGTGCCTAATTTTCTTAGTATTTTAAATATGATGTGTTCTGTTATATCTTTTATAGCCTTTGATGGCCAAATTTGTCGCATTTACAACAGATTTTCCATCTTCCTGCCTGTATATCATTAGTTCCTTATAACTATATTAAATGTTGAACAATTTTGTAATTTGTTTCCGAAACTTTGCTTATTCCTTTATCTGTATGACTTTATCTTGCTGGAAAATACGCGACGTTTTCAGTTAGTACTTACCTTTACCTATTTAAGATCAAATTATCCTTATCAGTTAACCAATAAGGCCTTTGTTACTTTAAATTGAAATTTCTGTTGGGCAAGTCTCTGTTCAGAATATAAAAGAGAATATTCAAAGGCAAGATTCTTGGGCGAAATTGCCAAACCATTGCAATCTCAGCCATGGCCCCGGGGCTAAAGAAGCAATACAAACTATATTGGCTTCTAACGAAATTCTTCGGTAAAAATAAAAATTCGAATATTATTCGAAAAACTTTTTTGAACTCATTCCAATTGTTATGCGATAAGTCTGTAAATCTTAATATAATGGATTGCTTTACATATACGAGTACCTATAGAGAGTAAGATAATATTGTGGAGCGAAGTAATAAGTACGGTATGAGAGTAAAAATAAAAAAATGCTTACGGAAAAGAGTATTATTTTCAACAAGTTTAACTTTCCGTGTTATCATCTTTTCATGTATTGAACAGTAATTGCTATAAGTATGTCTTTTATAAAATTGACGCATTGAGTGAACAACTTCAGCGAGAAGTGAATGCACGTGAGCGTTACATTAAAGTACCAAGTTTCTAAAGCAATTTCTATTGAACAACTTTAATATTTTTGCTGAAACTTCTCCTCACTGATATAATAATATGATATTGGTTCTAGGTGGTTTGTGCTCTGAAATTACAAGGCAATTCATATCCCATATACATTGCTATTATATTTAATCATGATATAGATAGAAAATTAAGGTATTCTCATGGAATACATAATAAGGCTACTGCAGTGATGTTCCTTACAGGAAAGGTCAAACTAAGTATGTTGGCACCACTCGACACCTTATAACTTACTCTTCTAGACTACTTTAATATTCTTTCGCTACTATCTCTTCAACTAACTATATATTAATAATTTTCCAATGTATATTACTAAATGTTAAGTAGACCTTGTAAATTCGATACTATTTTTATTGTTGTAATTAATAAGTAATAACTTTGTTCAGTTTCATACTATTAGTGATTTTCGTCACATTCTAATGTCCTAACTTCTATATTTAGTAATTCGTATATATTTGCGAATATAGAAATAAATATTTCTTTTTTACCAAACTGGGATTTTCTCCTGCGCTGGTAGTAGATAATCATAGGGCAAATCACAAACATAACATCCAGACCAGGACCAAATTATACAAGTATAGAGTTATCTGTCTCTAGTGGAAATCGAACCTACGACGTCTGTCTCTTTTTTATTGTTGATTTGCGCTTGCTCTCAACTCACCTGATGTTATGTGATGACGAGGCCTAAGGTGGAGCGGGCTTACCTGGAAGATACCTATTCACTGCCTTTAAAAAGATCCAAATTGTACTTGTCCGGAAATACCCAAGCTGATAGGGAGTTCCATTCCTTAGCAGTTCGCATCATGGAGCTCGAGTTTAACGACCAAGCCACGAGACTACAAACACAGAGACAAAGGCATATTCTAAGGCCTTTAGGCCGCTGCGATCTGCGGTAAACGTGCGGGAACCACATTTCCTGTACTTTGTCTAGCTCTGGCATCCTGCGACTTTCGTGATACATCGCAATGTCTACCGCAAAACGATGGTGTACTAATAGCTTAAATAAAATTAATACATACCATCCAATTCATATCCTTGTCCGCCCCACTGTGGCAACTCCTGTGAGTATGACTTAGGATCGTTCTTACTGCCTATTGAGATCTTGAGACTCTTCCACAGCTTCATCTTGACAACATATTTGTCAATTACCACTCTATTTCAACGTACGTCACTGAATCACTTTAACACTAACTCTGTCACTGATTCTTCTTATTTCTTTGATAGGTGAACGCACATCTGGAAAGATAAAAAATATTTGTTATACATGTGTAAAGTTTTATCTTCTTTGAGACTTATTATACGAGTATCAACTGGCTCTATTTTAAAATTCATTAACAAAATTGAACTTAATATCTCAACCAGTGCGGCTCAAGATTAAGTAAATAGTAAGTTGGTAAGTATCTACTTTGGATATTCTCTGATAGTGTTGAAGTCTTTATGGGTACTTAAACTGTGTCAAGAACTAAGGCTCGAGTCATTAATAATGATATAAAGTAGCTATATTGTCAGTATTGATCATTGTTCTCAAGTAACCGTGTCGATTGGCCATTTGACGGATAGCCAGCCGACCATCCATGACTAACGGACGGACGGATATTGCTCAAACTGATTATAGTATGAGTTGGCTTGACTTCAGAGTAATTAACGTTATTAGAATCTAGAGGTACGGTTGTAATACCAAGCTGGGTCATATTTGACTCACTAACCAATAATAATTAATGAATGACCGGCCACAGAGAGAGACATATATACAAAGATTGATGATAGTAGATTTTAATAAGAGGAAACATCCTTTTAATAAGTAAAACTACATTAAAACAATTTTGGGGAATCTAACCGCTTATCTCAGTCGGGAATCTAACCGACTAAAATGCAAAAACATTACCATATCATTTATGGCATCAATCGACAGGGTCAGTAATGACTTGATGAGGATCAAATATTAAAAACTTTAGTATCTCTACAGACAACAAAAAAATTATAATTGATGTTGTGCTCATTGCTTTAAAAAACATGAAGATGGAAACTACTTGTTATAAAAATAATTAATTAGTAGTATCCAATGAAAATACAGATTAGTATTTAAGGAAAATGATTATGGAAATTTTTGAAATCAGTTGTATTAAAATAAAAAAGGATTTTAATAAATTATCTTTTAAGTAAAAATTTATACTGCCTTCAATTTATTTAGGTCCTTGATGTTCCGTTTAATTAATAAATGTATGTTAGATTTCATGGTCTTGCCTTAAAACATTATATTTCATACAGACATTTGATCATCATCGTTGACCCTGTCGATTGATGCCCTACGTCTATTACTCCCTATATGGCAATTATGTTATTAACAATTTTGTCGGTTCGATTCCTGGCTGTGGCATGCAATTTTTAAGAAAGCTTTGAGTACAGTTTTACATATTTTAAAAAATAAGTAAATGAATCCAGTAAGTTACTTATCCTATCATCAATATAAGAGGTACTTTCCCTCAACCGACGACGGCCTTTAACTTCCCTCTGTATAGTCAGTACTAAAAAGCAAAAAGTGTGATAAGTAGCATTAGTTCTCCGGAGATCATTTATATAAAGCTCTTGACTTGTACAAATACTATGTTAATTGATTTATTTGTCTCGTAATTAGTATTTATCCGTGTTACATCTAAAAAATGTAGCAGTTTTATATGATATCTTATACTCATGACGAGGAAATATACATCAAAGGCCGAAAATGAGGCAATCTATTATTACACTCAAATATTGGATTAAGTAGAATACAAATTATAGAATAAGTAATAAAAGGAGTCGCTTAAGGAATCATACTGAGACCGTTCGTATTCCTTTAATATATCTGTGAATTACATCAAATAACTCAACCTGGCTGAGCTAGAGGCAGGCTAATGAATATTACATGTGCCTACTTTTTCTTTTCTTTCATTATGTTAGCGTATCGTAGCTGCCATGAAAAAGATTTTCATGTAAACCACTTAACTCATATCCGCTTCAGTCGATTTTCGTATTTCAATAAAACGCAAAACATACGTTCCTTACTATTTATCGTTCTATAAATGACTTGCAATATATTCCGCTAAATAACTTCGCATTCACTCAACGGAGGGATAAAGCCGAATAGCTACTTGGAGGAATGCTGAATCATGGCAAGGAGCAAATAACGATCTCTCTTTATTAGCCTATTTGAGATTTATGATGTTAGTTTTCAAAAATGTTATAGTTGTTGAAACATTTCAATAAATAAAATATTGAAACCATTTATTGATCAGACATGAAAATGTGGCTTTAGACTTATATTAAAAGTTGAAATTACAAATGTATTAATCTAAATATATAAATAAAACATGAAAAGCATCGAAGTAATTTAAATATCAAGGGTTGGGAGCAAGTAATAAAGGTACCTGCGATCAGAGAAGACAAAATGTTTCATGATAAAATGTACTTGTGAAGTTGTTGTCTATTTCCACCACTTATTATTATTTATTTATGTTGACGGAAAAGGGAGCTTATAGCTTATGCTTCCATATTAGCAGTCAACTTGCTTATTTTCTTTTAATATTGGTCTAATCTGTTTTTAAACATGTTATTGATTTAGTAGATACAACAGATTCAGGAAAAATGTTTAATTT
Organism: Esperia sulphurella; assembly: GCA_947086405.1. Classification (NCBI taxonomy): domain Eukaryota; kingdom Metazoa; phylum Arthropoda; class Insecta; order Lepidoptera; family Oecophoridae; genus Esperia; species Esperia sulphurella. The sequence continues at coordinate 13,201,898 of OX352264.1, forward strand.
AGACGCAACTCCGTTCTCTGAGTCGTACCATGGGATTTGAGTTAAAATTAATGAGTTGTAGTGATTGTTTAAAATCTTAAAGGTCTTAATTAAATTCTGCTCTTTCTTTGTGTTCTTAAGAGTAACAGGGTTCAAACTTGATAATCTAGATTCTTATTCAAATCGTTTGAAAGCATGCTGTGGTTTTGTAGGTACCTGTCCTCTGCACGTTCTCCAGGAGGATGATCGTCTTAGACTTATTTATGTACTGGACCAAAATATTTACCTATCTCCGTATTCGAAGTATCTCATGAAGGGCTAAGTAAAATATCATAGTTCCTGTATAATAATTGTATTAAATAAAACACTTTAAACATTTTTTATATTTTCTTAGATCTAATCCCGTGACCCTATCTCCAGTGCAGACGGGTAATCAGTTAACTGCCAGTCTCTCGTTACTGCAAGGTCGGCGCGGTCAAAAGGATCACCGTTGCCCTGGCAACCATTTCAAGTCACATTGTTTTTTATTTGATAAGATTCTTTTAAAAGATCTCTGTCTTACTTTTTATCTTATTAGTTGCTTAAATAAAATAGAAAGGGACCTATTACTTTTTATTTTTTGTTTAGCTGTGAACTGTGTAGTAAGTTTAAATAAACATGCCTGTTTCTTCATTTTGACTTCAGAAGTAACGAATAGCAAAAGCACTATAATTAAATGTAGATTTAATAGTGACTTTTACTTTTCAACCGACTTAAAAAAAGGAGGAGGTTCTCAATTCGACGGTATGTTTTTTTGTATGTTTGATACGCGATTACTTGGCCAGTTCTGATTGGATGTTGATGGTTCGTTATTTGTATGGTGATACTTCAGAGGTGATCATAAATAAATATTATCGCAATTCATTCAGCGCTTTTTGAAAAATCAACAAAGACATAATGTATGTACTTAGTATATATCTACATAGACGACATGCTAGTTTGAGGTTACCTTCAGCAAAAGTTGTGATAACGAATTTCAATCCTATTTTAACTGTCATTGAGAAATCAGAAATTATTTATGGTATTCTTTTAGGTTCACATATACAGCAGATATTATTGCATAAAGTAGCTCTATTCTAATAGTTTACCCCATTACAATATTATATAAATAGTTTAAATTAATTTAAAATGACAGATTTAAAATGTTTAATACAGAATGTCAAAAATGTCAATAGCAAGAAAGAATCAGTATTTAATTATAATTAAAATATAGATTTATGTCATCTTTCAGTACAAAATGTCAGAGGCCATAATGTTTCATGTATTAATTCTATTACATTTTAAAATACTTATACATTTATGTCGTCTTTCAGTACGGAACGGAAATTTATTTATAAGTAATCATTATGAGAGCTTCGACGATTTCAATTACCCGTTTATTTAGAAACTCAAGAATGTCATAAAACACATTATCTGTAAGCCACTTTTTTAGTACAGTTTTAAATGTGTTTTCTGATAAGCATTTTATGTCGTTTGGCAGCCTGTTATATATTCTAAGCATTTATATAGGTACTTTTTCAAAAATCATGCACTTGATATTAGGTAATGCAAGTCTAACTTTGTGCCTGACGTTAATTGATACATAGTTACCTTAGAGACCTTAGTAAAGAAATGACTCTGTTGTCGCACGAATAAACAGATATCTAAAATATAAATACAAGTCACGGTGAGAAACCTATTTTCTTTAAATATAAGTCTGAGCGAATCTTCCTGGTTCTTATTAAATAATATTCTCAGACAGCGTTTTTGGTAAATGAATGTTTTTTTCGCATCGACCGAGTTTCCCCAGAAGAGGATTCCGTATATCAGCAAAGGGTAGATACATCCGTAGTATGCATTTGTTGCTAATTCGACCGATGAAGCATCCACTAGTACTGAAAGGGCATAGCAGCAGCTACTGATTTCATTATTAAGTTTTTTAATGTGCTTCTTAAAGTTCAAGTGATTGTCTATAGTGACTCCAAGAAATCCGATGTCATTTACTTCTTCTGAGACAGTATTATAGCAATTTATTTGTAAGTCTAACTTAGTTTTCTCGTGATTTCCAAATTGCATCAATTTCGTTTTCGTTAAGTTGACTTTTAGATTTATAGTTCCTAACCATGTGGTTAATGTTTTAAGTGTATTGGTTATTTGAGCTTTGTACTATTCTATGTCATTTTTGTCATTTCAAAATAGTAAAGTAGCATCATCCGCAAACATTACATACAGGTAATTAGTTAAAGTGGGAAATTCATTAACATATATTAAAAAAAGAAGAGGTCTCAGCAGGCTACCTTGTGGGACGCCTAATATGTTTGTTTTATAGGAAGATTTAATTTCTGTTATAGTTTTTGTACTTTTGTCATAATTTGTTAATATTACAGCTTGTCTTCTATCGTCCAAATAAGAATGTTTTAATTCATTAACTATACCTCTTATACCCATTTGATCCAGTTGTTTAAGAACAATAAAGTGAATAACACAGTCAAATGTTTTTGACATGTCAAGGAAAATCGCAGTACAGTTTGTCATTTATTGCTTTCCATAGGGTGTTTAGAAAAGTATAAATAGCTAGAGATGTCGATCTCTTTTTACGAAATCCGAATTGGTTTTTGCTCAGAATATGTATTTTATCCAGAAAGTCAACAATCCTATTGCAAATGACCTTTTAAATTATTTTAGTAAAACTAGGAAGTAAATCTATAGGCCGATAGTTGCCAGGTATGTCTTTTGGTTCCTTTTTGTGTAGGGGTTTGATGAGACTAACTTTTAATTTGCCAGGGAAGTAACCGGTTTCTAATATAAGGTTTATGATATGAACCAATGACAGCGCAATATAATTAGTACTTGCCTTTACAACGTGTATTGAGATACCATCATCTCCACAGCTCTTTTATTTTGAAGTCTTTTGACTATCGAAATGATTTCTGAGTCGTTAACTGGTCTAAGGAATAAGCCATAGTTTTCTTTTTGATATTTAGGTTTATAGTTTTCATTAGGATTTTTATTGTTGTTTTGTATATTATTTAAGAATTCAGCAACATCTAATGGATCCTCAATTTTATTGTCTCCATATTGAAGATTATTGACAGAGGATTTTATCTCATTTGTATTTGACGTGTAATGCTTAATGATACCCTACGTTTCTTTTGATTTGTTTGTGTTTTTCCTTAAATAGTTGATATTTGTTTTGCGTTTAGAATATCGTATCGAAGATTTTAATGTTTTTTTTTAATATTTATTATAGTAATCAACTCCACCATCATGCCTATGTTTTTGTAGTTCAATATAGAGTTGTCGCTTACGTTTGCAGGATTTCGATAGCCCTTTAGTTCTCCAGTTTAGTTTCTTTTTAAAAGTCACTTTACATTTTACCAAAGGAAAACATAAGTCATGAATCATTTTATATATTTCAATGCACTATTTGCATTTGTTTGTATAAAAAACTCTGCAAAACTTAGTTGTGAAATATTACTTATGAAGACTACTAAATTGTCATCAGTTTTTCTCCTGTATGTGTACCAAAATTTCTTTATATAGTTTAAGCTACAAGGCAGCTCTATTATTTGGACTGTGTGGTCAGATAAACCCAAATTTAGAACTTTTGCTTTGTAGCGTGCGATATTAGTTATTACGTTGTCTATACATGTACGAGTATTTAAAGTTAGGCGAGTTGCGTCTGTTATTGTAGTATGTAGTTTGAATAAGTTTAAAGTTTCAGTAAATAATTTAGAAATATTGTCATCTTTGAATAAATTTATGTTGAAGTCTACTATTTTGTTACGTTTTCTTGTCAATTTATTAAGTAGTATCTCCAGTTATTATAAAAATATTGTTCTGTTTTTTCCAGATCTATAAAAGCAAAGTATCGTAGTTTTTAGTTCCGGAATAGTTATACCACAGCATTCGAAATTGTGCTCTACTGAAAGTTCATGTAGCCATTCTAATCTATTGTATTTAACTGTTTTTTTTTTACAAAAATGTAAACTCCTCTACGTTTGCTTTTTCTAGAAAGTGTTCTGCCAGTTCATACCCATCTAGTATTACATATTGGCAGTCATTTCCTTTTAGGAAGGTTTCACTAAAACATAGAACATCAATAACGTTGATATATGAGTTAAGGTATATTTCTATTTCACCAATCTTGGGTCTGATACTTTGAATATTTTGGTGAAATATTTGAAATGCTTTGACCTTACTTCACTCAGGCACATCCCTCCTATAAAATAAAATTTACCTACTACTCTTAACTAATTAAAATAAAGCCACTAATCCTATAACAAATGAGGGTTCTTCCTAAAAACATCCTATCATTAGACAACGCATTTTAATTAATGTCTTAGATGTCGTAAAAAAGGAAACATAGACTTAAACATTGTTGAATTGATTACAATAATTTGGTGCGCAAAGTCAGCAACACACAAGTATCATTACATTACACATGCGCGCAATGCGCGGGGCGTGAGCATTATGTATGTAGGTATGCGCGCAATCGCGCGGGTTAGACAGGCATGCATGAGAAAGAAAAATTAATCTATATACATATAATAAAAGAGTAGAAAAAACAAAAGAAAAGCGAATCTGTACATTGAAGTTAAAAAAAAAATTTCACTGCCCGGACGTTACTGTAGACCAGTAGAGTCCAAAAATATAATTAAAAAATTTCTTATCTGTCTGTATGTATGTATGTATGTACGGGCTAATCTTGGAAACTGCTGAACAGAATTTGACAGCGTTTTCACTGTTTAATAGCTTTGAGTTCGGGCCTCATACTGGTATAAGTCATATCTCAATAAATTGTCAGGATGCTGATATACAAGTTGACCTCTCATTTCATATCATTTGTATGAAAGTATAGTTCAACATTACTGGTCGTTGCAAGAACTTGACAGAAAGTGACAGAGATGTTTTAAAGCTCATTTATAGATTTATTTTAGCTGATGTATTTCCACAAGTCTCGATACAAAAAGTTCGCTATTCGATAATTAGTGGCCCTGTATTAGACCGGTGATCGTCGACAATGTCAATATCGAAGCTGTTCAGGAGTACGTCTGCCTAGGACAGACAATATAGTTGGGTAGGATCAATTTCAAAAGCTGACAGAAGAATCCAGTTAGGGTGGGCAGTATTCGGAAAACTGCGTCAAGTCTTTACGTCACCTATTCCACAATGTATAAAGACAAAAATCTTTAATCAGCGCGTCCTGCCTGTCATCATTACAGCGCGGAGACGTGGACACTGATGGTGGGCCTGATCCACAAGATTCAAGTGGTTCTGCGTGCTATAGAGAGGGCAATGCTCGGGGTCTCTATGAGGGATATGATTCGTAATGAGGATATCCGATGAATAACGAAGGTGACCGATATAGCCGAAAGAATTAGTAAGCTGAAATGGCAGGTCACATCTGTCGTAGTACCGAACGGCCGTTGGGGCAGATGGGTTCTAGAGTGGGACGCGACGTCCCACGCGCAGGGTGGGACGCCCTGCCGCCAGGTGTATGGACGACCTGAAGATGGTGGCCGGAAGCGGCTGGATCTGTAGGGCGTTGTGGCATTCATTGGGGAAGGCATGTCCAGCAGTTTGACAGACATTTTGTTGTACAGTTAATTGGATATGCAACATAGGAAGGTAATAGGAAGGGAAGGAAGTCGGATGGAAAAGAATAGAGGGATTAGGGTAAGAGAGGAAAGATGAGGGGGCAGTAGTAAATAAAGGGTGTAGGAAGGGGTGGGTTAAGGGAAGGGGGAGAGGAAGGAGTAGGGAGAGGGAAGGGGTGGGGGAAAGGGTTTTCAACGTTGTGGGAAGGGGATGGAGAAGGAAAGAAAGAAAGGGTATGGAAAGGACAAATTGGAGGACAAAGGGGGGGAAGGAAATATCAACTAATTTGCACAATATTAAAATATAAAAAAAATATTGATTATAAGATAATCTTTTAATTCATGATAAATGTAAATGTCAACTTTATTTTAAAAAAAGCGGCCAAGTGCGAGTCGGACTCGCCCATGAAGTGTTCCGTAGCAGCAAGTAACATAATATAAAAGTTATTGTTGTTCGTTGTAACTTTGATCGATGTTTTAATAATAGTATTGTGGTTTACGATTTATGACGTATTAAAAAAAACTACTTACTAGATCTCTTTCAAACCAATTTTCGGTGGAAGTTTGCATGGCAATGTACATCATATATTTTTTTTAGTTTTATCATTCTCTTACAGGGGGGGGGGGGGGGGGGGACACATTTTACCACTTTGGAAGTGTCTCTCGCGCAAACTATTCAGTTTAGAAAAAAATGATATTAGAAACCTGAATATCATTTTTGAAGACCTATCCACACGTATGGGTTTGATGAAAAAAAAATTTGAGTTTCAGTTCTAAGTATGGGGAACCCCCAAAATTTAATTTTTTTTTTCCTTTTTTAGTGTGAAAATCTTAATGCGGTTCACAGAATACATCCACTTACCAAGTTTCAATAGTAAGTTCTTATAGTTTCGTAATAAAGTGGCTGTGACCTACGGACGGACAGACAGACAGACATGACGAATCCATAAGGGTTCCGTTTTTTGCCATTATATTTGTGAAATACGGAAACCTAAAAAACTGTGGTCCAACGGGCGAAACCGCCGCCGGAACGCTAATTTATACCCGACTTCAAAAAAGGAGGTTCTCAATTGGATAGTATGTTTTTTTATGTATATTAATATTTTTAATGCATAACCAGATTAATAGATTTCTTTTAGGATTTAGTAACACGTAATACATAAGAATGTGTAAAGTTAAGTTGTCCACGCGGACGAAGTCGCGGGCAACAGCTAGTAATAAATATAAATATTTAATTCCCATAGCACAGGAGAAATCCTAGTTTGGGTCAGACAAGTGTATGTATATACGTATGTAATATGCTGTTATGCGCGCGCAATACGCGGGCTTGGAATCGACGCAATCACGTGGTCAATCAGGCGTGCTTAGGCAGAATTGTTGTTTTACGCATACGAATTACCTATGGACGCTGGGAGCGTTATTAATCGCGCGGTAAAACAGTCGCGCTTTCGCTCGGTTAATCACGAGGGATAAAATGTGGAACACGCCCCATTGCGTAAGCTTTTTATCATGCGCAAGAATGTGGTAATGGGAGTTTATTTTAAAAGATTTGTATAAAACGCGTTCTTACCACGATCATCCTCATCATATCAGCCCTGAGACGGATGTTGACGTCATATGACAACAACATTCTCAGAAAGTCAAATAAAAACACACAATACAATACTACAACGCATCAGGGATATTCGCAGTAGTTCGCACACAGAATTTTGTTGCAATAATGCGCAACAGAGCAAGCTCCCTGATGCGCAGGCTGCGGGGTAGCGCCTAATGGGATCCTGAAAATGATCGACGAGAGGTTGGACGGTCCCATCATTAGACACTGGGTGAGGCTGTTGAAACTGATTTTTAGTTATTTAAGAAACTAGTTAATAAGTTTACTAACATAGTATTAAGTCGTTACTAACACTATGGATGTATATCTGAAATAAATAGATAATAATAATAATACAGATATCACAAATAAAACAAACATATTTTTTAAGCAGAAAAAGACTCTTCCAGATGACTCTACGGTCACGCAATGGGTTCGGGATAATTCCTGTCATTATAAATGTCGTTTAATTCAAGTGACATCCCTCTCCGTTCGTCCGGTAATGATTACCGTGAAATTAAATTTTCACTGCCTGTTGCTGGGATGTGTCATTTGTCATTAAAATTTTGAGTAAGCTTTTACTGAGGGTAGTAATTAACAATATAAGTGGACGTCGTCTTATGTTTTTTTTTTTCTAAATTTATAATAATTAATTACTAACTGTTGCCGTATCGCACATTTATCTCCATGTTAAAGTTTCTGTATAATTGAGAGATATCTGAATTTATTGTGATACAGGTAAGATGCATATTATCTCCAGGCCTTTTTGAAAAGACAACACCTGTTCATTGTTTTTATTTTACAATATAATAATATAATACTGGGCTCGATTCTGAAGGCACAACGTTAAAATTTGACAGCACTAAAACTGTTGCTAACTTTGTCACACAGTATTATGACGATAAAGACGAAACCAATTTTAGCGCTGTCAAATTTTAAATGTGTGCCTTCAGAATCGGGCCCACTGTATTAGTAACGTGGATACTGAGAAGGGCCTCATCCACAAGTTTCAAGTCGCTCAGCGACTTATGGAGAAGGCTATGCTCGGGAGTTTCTTTAAGGAATATGATTAGTAATGATGAGATACGACGAAGAACGAAGGTGACGACATATCGGAAAAGATTAGCAGGCTGAAGTGACAGCGGGCAGGCCACATCTGTCACAGAACCGACGGCCGTTGGGGTAGACGAGAGGAGACCGTAGATCTCCACGTGCAGGGTTGGGCGTCCCGCCGCCAGATGGACCGATGACCTGAAGATGGTGGCCGGAAGCGGCTGGATGCGGAGGTCGGAGGACCGGGTATGGTGGCGTTCATTGGGGAAGGCGTAGTCAAGCCGTTTGCGTTTTGGGGATAATGAATCAGTTTACTCAATCAAAAGTTATGCGAATTTATAGTTATCAAAAAATCACATACATTATATTAGTAGATATAGATATATTATACAAGTATGATGCTCGGCAGAATTCAGATTGCGATGACCTTACTCATCGCAATCTGAATTCTGCCGAGCATCTGCGTATGGTGCGAGGGTAAGAAGAGCGGGAGCGGATAATAAAAAATCTTTAATTGAGTCAGTCAGTAATAATGTAGTTCATGCGAGCGGAGCCGTGGGCACAGCTAGTTTTAAAATAAGCTTTCCAATGTATACTATTTGTCATATAATACAAATTTGTTATACAATTCAAATTTGTATTTCCTAATAATAGCCCACGAGCTCTGTAGCGTGGTGACTCCAAGAGGCGGTCGATTTTGTTATTACCCTACAAATTAAGAGAATTTAAGTAAAACAAAATCCTTCGTCGCCCCTTCGGAGCAACAAAGTAAAAATTCGCTGTTACCAAAAAAATTAAAATATATTTTTGATATCACCTGCCTTTAATGGATCAAGTTAGGCAGATGTTCCGGGGAGCTGGCGAAACTTTTCGAATTTGTCTCCACAGGCAATTATAAGTTTCGTTTTTACCAAATTTCACCGTAGCTGAGTTAATAACTGTCCGGTCTTCACACCACACTGTTTCTGGAGAAAATGAAAATTTGCCAAATTTCTGCCGCAATTCTTTTTGTCGAGCAAATTTATTCTAATCGTCAATTTTCAATGTTATTATGTCCATTGTAACTTTTGGATATAAGATGTAACATACATTTTTGTTGCGTAGCTCTCGGTTCGTAATATTTTTTACGTATTTTTTCACTAGCTGTGCCCGCGGCTCGACTTGCGTGGACTACAGAATTGTTACTTCTCATTCCTTATTATGTTATCTAACGTAACAAAACATACTAAAACCTGGCGGGAGAACATAAAATATATACTATGAATTTGCAAAAAAATCACGTAAATCGAATAAGTGACTGACCGAGAGACGTTGTGTTTTATGATATGTAGGGAAGATCTTGGGTACAGGGATGTTCTTTATTTTGATAGTCAACCTGCAGTACCTAGTTGTAGATACAGTATCTCGTTGTAGACACAGTACCTCGTTGTAGATACAGTACCCAGTTATAGATACAGTACCCAGTTGTATATACAGTACCCAGTTGTAAATACAGTACCCAGTTGTAGATACAGTACCCAGTTGTAAATACAGTACCCAGTTGTAGATACAGTACCCAGTTGTATATATAGTACCCAGTTGTAGATACAGTACCCAGTTGTAGATACAGTACCCAGTTGTAGATACAGTACCCAGTTGTAGATACAGTACCCAGTTGTATATACAGTACCCAGTTGTAGATACAGTACCCAGTTGTAAATACAGTACCCAGTTGTAGATACAGTACCCAGTTGTAAATACAGTACCCAGTTGTAGATACAGTACCCAGTTGTAGATACAGTACCCAGTTGTATATACAGTACCCAGTTGTAGATACAGTACCCAGTTGTAGATACAGTACCCAGTTGTATATACAGTACCCAGTTGTAGATATAGTATCCAGTTGTAATGTAAAACTTTAATCCTGACGACTATACTGAAGTCGATATATTAATTTCAGATTTAACTATATATCGACCATGTCGTTGGCTTATTCGCCTGGCGGTTAGTCATTGGACTAACCGCCTGAGATCGTGGGTTTGATTGCCAGTGGGGACAGACTTTGTACAAGTTGGTATTGGTTGTCTGGATGTTATATGTGTGAACTATTCTGTCGTTCTCTAATTCCCATAGAACGGGAGAAAATCCTAGTTTGGGATTAGACAAGTGTATGTATATTAACCGTGTGGTTCCCGGCTTAAATTAGGGCCACCCTCAATCTTCACGTGGGTGTCGTCAAGGTGACTAAAGAATTGCACCATTGAGGGGCAGCAACGTCCACCTGTGTATATTAAGATAATTACTGCGAGCTCCAATCCACGTGCCAAGCGTAGTGATTATGACAAATACCTTTGTTGACAGACCACCAAAAGTGGCATTCTATTGGGGAGGCTAATGATCAGCAGTGGACGTATTCCAGTTGAAAATGATGTATATGTAGATAATATGTAATATTTAATATTCAATTTAGTCCTCAGGACTCACAGACAGACTGAAGAAAGCTGGCATTCCATATTAAATAAAATAAATAAATACGTCAGTATAAAACAAAGTATACAATAAAAATAAAGTCGGTTTCCGTCCTCGAATCGAAATTGAGTACGTCCGCTCTCATTCTCAAGTGCTTTATTTTAATTATTTATTTATTTTATTTAATTAACGAATTTCAAGAAAAGTTGTGTTTTTTTTAGTTCTGTCGCAGTTTGAATTAATATTTGAAACATATTCGAGTAAAAATAAATCGAAGTTGGCTTCATACTCTCGTTTTTTGTTTTCAGGTTGAACCAATAGAGAGAGAACTGGGAGAATGGACATGAAAAGCAATATAGCACCAAAATTAAAAGTAGTGGAACACTGTGCACGAAATCAGGCCGTTTTATTCTTTTACAGGATGGCCAACGAATTAAAATGTATAAAACAACTAAGTTATCTTTAAGATTAAATTAAAAGCATTTCTTCTGGAAAAGTGTTGTTACTCTGTGGATGATTTTTAGACTTCGATACCACTCATAGTTGATTTTATGTGCATAATTATGACATCGTTTGCAGTATTTTAATTTTAATTGTTATAATTTGTTAATATCTAAATTTTAATTGAAAATATTTTATTGACTTTTAATGATCACATTAACTCTGACTTCTCTAAAAATCGAATCTAATTTAATCATATGCAAATAGAAATAAATGGTTGTCTTTTTAAGTTTTTCTCATTTCGATGCAACATTTGAAACATAACATGATCTCTAAATAATATTCCAGTGTTAAGACGACATCCGCAAACAGCTGCAACCTAGGTACACAAATCCCATCTAATCCTAACTGGCTGATCCTCTTTCACGCCTCTACACCTCAAAGGATCTAATTCTCTATGAAAATGTTATACGTATACAATGATGTTCTATAAGCAATTATATTTCTAATCTGGTGTGAAAAAACGGCAACGCAAAACGAGCTCGCAATACTAGAGATGAGCACATTTTGGAGTAGAGGTCACTGCCGGGCGTGCGACTTAACGCCTTCAGAATGCCATAGCTAAATGACCTACGAAATGAGAACTAAAACAGACAAAGACATTATTAATGTGCGCGAATATGGATATTTTTATAAAAGTTAATCTGTGCAAGAAAGCCTACTATAAGTTAGATGACTACTTAAATGATAAAAGTCCATGGAGTCCTTGATGGGTCAGCATAGGTAGACTTAATGATTGTAATGAATAAGATAAATCAAAGGTAGGGCCCGGTGCTGTTGGGTTGGTTGCCACTTCTTCCCCTCGGTTATACAGGTGGAAGTGGAGTAGTTTTAGGAAGAATTGTCAAAAAGAAAATAATGTATTCCAATTTTGAAAATAAATATTTTGATTTTGATTTATAGTTATATATGCACATGCAGAATTTTGGACATTTGTTTAGAAAGTTTTAGTCCAGAATTCATTGTTTAGTTTAAATCATCATTCATCATCAGGTTATTTTTGTCTCCACTGCAGGAGCACAACCCTCTCTCATCTGCCGGAGACAGACGGAGGATTTGGCCTACACTCCCCGCGCTGGCCAGACGGGTTGGGAAGGCCTGATTGACGTTTGATAATGTATTCCCTTAGTCGCCTTGTACGATATCCACGGGAAGAGTTAGAGTGGTCCTATTCTACTCTACCGGAAACCACACGGCAACACGGTTTAGTTTAAATAGCAGGTCATAATACATATATTGCCATAAATCATATGTAGGTACAGAAGTTATTAAAATAAACAATATTTGGTAACTGATCAGTTAACTTTACCCACAGGGATGTACCAATTAAAATAATAACAATACACCTACAACATAAAACACAAATACATCAAAATTTAAATAAAGTCAAAACAGAATTTTAAAATTACCAGTAATTCATTAGGTACATTAATTTCAAATTAATTTAAATAATTCATAGTAGGTCATCACAATATGTATGCATACAGTATCACAGATGAGGTAATAGTGACGTTCGTAACAGATACACCACTTCCTGGTAAAACGGAAATACCTACGCTTTTCATCATCTAGTCCTTCCCACTGTCAAACAATACGCGCAAAAATGTTTCTAAGGCGCTCGACTTAGCGTTGTTATTACTCCGTACAGCGCTCGACGGGCGAGGGTCTTTGATAGTACCGACAATACAGGCAAAAACGTCCCTAACGCCCTCGACTTAGCGTTTGTTACTACTCCGTACAGCGCGCGATATGTGGTCGGAGCGCAGCGGCGATTGATGTGCCGGCAGTACGCGAAAACGTGTCTCAAGCGCTCGACTTAGCGTTTGTTTACTAGTTCGTACAGCCCGCTATTTGTAAGCGGACCGCTACGTGTTTGACGATGCCGACAGCGCCCGAAAATATGTCGTACGGCGATCGACTTAGCGTTGTGGTACTCGGTACAGCGTATAACATAACAGCGTACGGCGTGCGATATGGGCGGGGCAAGTGAGCCGTCGACGGCGTGTGAAAGAGTAGGTATTTATCGTGATAGGGACGTACCAGTGACGGGGGCCTAACAGTATGTTCTATGTTTCTTCTGTTCCTAAGTTGGGGCGGATCGTAGACTACATTTTACTACTAGAAATAATTCCAATAGGGCGAGAAGCGTAACTTACTATTAATGAACGAATATCGAAGGTGACCGACATAGCATAAAAGATTACCAAACTGAAGAGGCAGTGGACGGGCCACATCTGTCGTAGAACTGACGGCCGTTGGGGCAGACGAGTTCTGGAGTGGAAACCGCGGATAGGCACGCGCAGGGTGGGACGCCCCGCCGCCTGGTGGATAGACGAATAAGGTGGCCGGAAGCGTCTGTGATGCGGAGAGCGGAGGACCGGGTGTGATGGGCTGATATGATGATGAATCAAATAAAGATAACATTTGAGAAAAACAATATACATACTCATAAAAACCTCTCGAGTACATGAGTGTTTTTACATATTTGTGATAATAATTATTAACAAGCAAAAATTGTATTGCAAAGTTTATGAAATATAAGTCATAATAATTTAATTTTAACAAGTCGTTGCAGATTCAACTTAGTAGTGTGTTGGAATCTAGCCAGGAAACACGTTTTAAAATTATTTTAAGTATGAAACTTTACTCTTAGCTGCTGCAAAGTGTTAGTTTAGATTTATGGGCCAATTTACATAATATAACCTCCTAACGGTAGTTTTCTTGAAAAGTTTTTTGTAAATCTACACGCTTATGAAAATACTTAGACAATCTACGTTGTTCCAAAATCTAGCCTCTTTAAAAATGTCTGAAGACCTTTTGGTAGAGTCAGAATAAATCCAGTAGATTCAAATAACCGAACCACATCAGTAAACCGAAAGCAAGACAATTATTCAGACAATGAAATATTATAATAAGTGTAAAATGAAAATAGCTCAGTTTCGCTTCTTGCATACTGTGGACTTTTTAGTCAAAGATAACGTCATAAGCAGACCTGTAGGCATTCCAAAAAATTAGACGCCTTATCTACGCCTACACCGTAAGCCTTGGAATCAGTCTTTCCATTTTAAAGATATTTGAATTGAAAGTTTGCTTGAGAGTCGAGTTTGTACCCTCTTAAATTTATCTATTTACTGCTGTCAAATAAATATTAAAATGCCTTCGATTTTCTGGCATTATAAGCAGAAATACGTCCAGTGCTGACCATAAGCCTCCCTAGAATGGCCACTTTTGGTGGGCTATCCATTGGGGGATTTGCCATAATCACCACGTTTGGCAGGCGGATTGGTAATCGCAGTAATGATCTTAATATACACAAGAGAACGCTGCTACCTCTCCCTAGTGCAATCCCTTAATAGCCGTATTGACACTCACGGAAAGATTGGGGTTGGTCCTACTCTGAACCGGGAACCACACGCTTCAGTGGAGTGAGTATTTTCAAGAGATGGAATTTTCCGTATTATCCAAATATCAATATATTGTTGATTTGTCATATCCTGAGGGTAGAAATAATACTCTTTGCAACATAATCTGTTTTTCCCGAAACAAATCCCATATATTTCAACAATTCTGAAATGGCAAAAATTGATCACTAAATGCGGGCAACAAATAAAAATGTTTTTACGTTTTATTGAATTCGGAAGGCGTTAGAATCCGTGTGAACGTACAAATGATTTATTTTAATCGTTTGTTTGCCGGATGGCACCACCTGTGTAGAAAACGTTTCATACGCTGTAATAAAATAGATAATGGTTGAGTTATTGCATCTCGATATTGTCCTTTTGAACAATATTGGCCCGTTATTTAAATAATAATAATAATAATAATAATTCATTTATTTCAGATTACTCCATAAATTGTGTTGTGTGTAAATGATAGTGGATATTCCTTTTTGATATGGGTGTAGCGAAGGAGTCTCCTTTCACGCCCCGGGCGAAGGGGGCTTCTGAAATTCGACTATGATTTAGTGGCTATAGAGAGAGTGTTTAATTTAAGTTAAACATTGTCATACAGTGTAGGTACATAAATTAACTATGTACACATAGCAACCCGTAAGGGAGCTCAGAGACATCCGGTGCTCCAAATGCCAACCTCATCTGCGCGCGGTGCACCCTGCTGATTGGCCACCATTCAGTCATTTACTAGGCCATTAATACCACAGACCGGGGGCGGGTAGCGTCGCCGTGCTAGGTCTAGTATGGCGATGGCCAACACGTCTGTCCAGCGTGACTATTATGGGCAAAACTCCCCCTTGAGCAGCAACAATATTTATTTTTTGGTGGCGTTCATTGGGGAAGGCCTGTGTCCAGTAGTGGACGTCTAAGGGCTGATATGATGATGATGACAGAATGTACAGATATACATATTAGTATAAAATACATACAATATTGTACATTCAAGGGAATTTCACGAGATATCATCTACCGATTATGATGAAACTGATACAGATGTAGCATTGATACAACTGATTATTTTGGCATTATTACTTTTTGCGGAATCCCCCTGAATTGGGTGGGGGAGCCTTTGAATTTCATATATAGTGTCCCCTACCGATTTTAATGAAACTCGATATAGATAATATAGCTTACCTTTTTAGTGTTAGAGGAATACTTACTTACTTTCCTCTAATATTCATGTTATAACATCACCGTAGTGATGAAAAAAATAGTTATCAACATGTGGACCACGATTTTTTATATAGACATAGCCTTTCCTTCGTCTGGTGTCATCCATCACTCATCAATCACTCACTCGTCCAGAGCGGCAAACATACCTCTCTAATCAAATAGTTGACGTCACACTAATCCATTAATTTATAAGCGTCAAAAATGGCGTCAAATTGTATCCAAAGTTAAACACACAGGATTCTGAAGAGATTCTGTTTGGCTCACTGGAGCTCCTCCATCCATATAATCCGGACAGCCAGCATCAGATCTCACCTCATCGTCATCATCCAGCTGCTTCCGGCCTTCTTCAGGTCGTCGGTCCATCTGGCGGCGGGGCGTCCCACCCTGCGCATGCCGATACGCGGTTTCCACTCCAGAACCCAGATCTCACCTAAATCAATCCAATAACTCAAAATTACCCCAAATGTATAAAAAAATTAAACGATCCGCTGAATACTTGTATGAGTGTATTTAGAGTCATATAATTTTAATTAATTTGACTCAGTTTTAATCCAATAAGTATTAATAGTGAAAGATGTCACATAGAACAGGATTGTGCAAGAATTTGATAAGGGTCATTATGAGAATTCCTACCTTCATCACTCAGCACGTCACCCCTATTTTGGGTACTCATTAGCCCCTCCGTCAATGGGTATTATTAATTTAATAATTATTACTTAGTGCTGTCGCGCCCTCCCACTAGGAGGAAATTATTTTCGGTGTTGCCAGTATTTATAATAATAGGATGTGTTGCTGGAAGTTTGATGGTTCAGTCTAAAATAGAGCCCGGTTTGTCTATAGAGGATTTTGCTTGATTACAGCTCAGTACAGTGTTTACTCTGTACGGCGCTGCTGTGGCGTATTTTAAACCAACTTTATTGCTTTTAAAGTAATCTTATACATATTTCGCGGTAGGAGTATAAACCGTTACGAAAATTAGGACATTTAGTGATTTACATAGCCATAAAAAACAAAATAAGAGTATTCGATTTATAGCATTATTATTATAGGGGTCGCTAGGTAAACATTTTGATTGAAAGCGTAAGCGTAAAGGTCGTGAAATTGCGTTTTTATCATGACAGAGCTTCGTCGCCGAAGAAAGCGACATTCATATTTGATGGGACATGGAAATTCAACTAGAGTGACGCTGAAAAGTGTGACATTTACTGAAGCCTACTGGAGTTTGGATAAGGAAGCGTGACTCAATTTTTTTTAACAGGTCACAGGAAATTAAAGTGTTATAAACTTCGTCTCTGATGTTATAGTGAACTTATCTCCATTATCATTCATTTCCCTTTATCAGTCAAGTGCTCTACGTAGGTGTCTCTCTCATGACGTGTCACTCAACTTACTTCCTGTCACCATCGTACTTAAATTATAGTTTCGTCATCTAATGCTCCCCTATGTTGATGTAGTTTTTGTCCTAAAAAATCAACGTTATGACAGAAATCGACAGATTCTAGCACAGGTTTGGATTATTGTGACAAAATACGTAATGACGTGAAGTCGCGTCAAATGTTCACGAGTATAATTCATAAATGCTCGTGTCCGAATTGCTACAAAACGCGATCATTGTGTGAAGAAACCATTAACTACATAATTTAGTTGCATTTGTCTCTAGATAGATTAACATCATGATAAAATCTATAAAAGTTATCAGCAACTGGTTATAAAACTAGAAATTACGGCCCACGGAAGTCATTCCATGCTTAGACTTCGTAAATAGCACTCTCCAAAGAATGGAGGACCAGAATTCACCCAGTGCGGAAGATGTCAAAAATCGTGATCAAATTCAAAAGCCGATTTTGGATTTAGACACGATTCTAGTGGAAGAAATCGGTCAGTTTGGTCTCTACCAACTAAGGTCGTTGTTACTGGCGCTGGTGGTCATAATATTTGCGGGTTGGGTTGCTTCTGAATATATATTCAGCACAGCCAGGATTAGTACTAGGTAAGTTATGAGACATTTTAACAAAATGACATCCATGTATTACAAACGTGTTTAGCCGAGTGAAACAAATTCGTTGAAACATTATTGCGTCTCTGCTGATAAAATCTTATCTGACGTATCTAAATAGTAATGTGCAAAGTCTACTGATAACTCATAACTGTCTATGACACTTTATTCAGAGAGAAAGTTTGTTCATTTTAGATGTCTTATTCCGGAATGCGAGAGTTTGGATCAACCGGCGGATTTTGCACCATCATGGATCCTGAATGCCGTTCCAGGCACAAGTCTGACTTCGTTCGAAAACTGCGAAAGATTTGCTAATACTTCTTCTGCAGCTTCTGTTGAACAAGATACCTGCCCGGCAACACTTTTTGACCAGCAAACCACTGTGTTATGCGAAGCATATGTCTATGAGAATACCAACACTATCGTATATAATGTGAGTTTATTTCGCAAGTTATATTACACTAGCTATTGCCCGCGACTTCGTCCGCGTGGACAACCTACATTATTTTTTATATTTAATTATTATGTATTTCCCATAGCAATGAGTATTTTTTTCGTGATAAAAATTATCCTATGTCCTATTTCATGACCTAACCTATGAGTGTGCCAAGTTTCATCCTAATCCGTCTATTGGTTGAAGCATTATTGAGTAACAAACATCCAAACTTTCGCATTTATAATATTAATAGGACATATTACAATTATACAGATATTTCAGATTTAATGACGTCACCGAGCGGCGTTATCAGTCGTATGATGTCTCTATTAGGTACTCGGTGTTTCAAGGACTTATATTAGCTGATGTGAAGAAAAGATAATCGATATACCCACACAAAACCTAAAACTGCTTAATTTGTATGTTATCTTTTATGATGTATATAATTGTTTTGCATAGGTTCTTTTTAGATTAATTCTAGTTCTATTAATGCAAAATTTATGTTAACAGTTCGACCTGGCTTGCGATGAGTGGCGCCGCTCTCTAGTTGGCACTATTCGGACATGCGGGACGCTGATAGGGCTGCCCCTGACTGGCTTTGTTTCCGACCGTTGGGGGCGTCGGACAGCCCTGACTTTAAATGCATTCAACACCGCGTGGGTCGGCCTCACTCGGTACTGGGCGAATTCATACGTCAGTTTCGTTCTTCTGGAAATTATGGAATCCGCTTTAGGAGCCGGTGGATTTTCCTGTGCCTATATATTGGGTGAGACTTTTTTTATAAAAGTAATACATACTCTAGTCAATTCCCAAACTACCTACAACCATTCACAAATAAAACACCCATATACCAACTTCTACAAATCGTACAAAATCGTGTGTCTCTGAAGGCAATCCAGCCCATGATGTTTGGCGAACTAATAGGAACTCGAATTTAGAGAACTAATGTTTCTATATATGTATCTCCCAGTCCCGTAGTAATATGAAGCGATGACTTCACTTTATAAAAAAAACTGGCCAAGTGCGAGTCGGACCCATGCACCTAGGGTTCCGTAGAAACTTGTAGGTATGTAAATAGTTCATCTCTCACGGGAATCGAGTCTCGAAGATTTTACCTGCTTTTTCAGTGTATTATGTTTCCCCCCTAAAACAAATCGTCAAAATGCAATACTGCAGTTCATAAACTATAAATTCACCAAGCATTGCTCTAACGACAAGATAAACTGGATTAAGGGACAATATTATCCCCCATACATCGACATAGGTCGCGGTCAGTTTACCAACTGCAAATAAGTTTATAAAAAAATAATATGTGAACGGTTTTCGGATTTTTCTTTTACTTGGGCATAATACATTGCTTCTTGCCAAATTTCATGATTCTAGGTCAACGGGAAGTACCCTATAGATTTTGATTCCCTTGCGAGTGTCAAAATATGTGGCATAAACGATCGTTATCTTTTGATTGCGTTGACTTAGAAATTTGATTTTTTTACAGCTACAAGGGATTGCAGACCTGAGTATTTGATATTAATTTCAACTTGAGGAAAAGGGTCTTGACAGATAAACAGACAGACGAACAACGAAATGATCCTATAATCCTTTCCTTTTATCCTTTAGAGGTCTTTCTATCCCTAAACACGTAGCGAAGGTACCATGAAGACATGACCCCTGTCTTATTACTCCTTAATAATGTTTATTTCATAAGAGTATTAAATTATTCGAGCAGGATCTCCACAATGTAACGGATAAGGCCGTCGGTACAGCTGCGTTCTGGTCGCGTATGATCTAGTGGAACCATTCGACACGAGAAGAAGTAGAAGATTAGATTATTAGACAGCTCTATTTTTTAATTAAAACATATCCATGGAAATACAGTAAATGTCTTAATTTTACAGTGATGGAGCTGGTTGGCCCCAAATATCGCGTAGCGGCCGGCGCTACCATGAACACCTTCTTCGCCGTGGGACAGGTCACTCTCGGCCTCATCGCTTGGGGAGTTCAAAACTGGAGGAAATTGACTTTAACTCTTTACATACCGCAACTCCTTACCATCTCATACTTTTGGATCATGTCGGAATCAGTACGCTGGTACATGAGCAAAGGACGTTACGATGAATCTGAGAAAGTGTTGAAGGAAGTTGCTCGAGTCAATGGGAAAGTACTGTCGGAAAAATCACTGCAGCTTCTGAAAGATACTGCGGAAGAAGAAAGAAAGAGAAAGCTGGAAGAAGCGCAAGAAGTGAACGAACCATGGCTGGTGGTATTAGTGTTCAAGAACAAACCAATCTTGGTCCGATGCATCGTATCACCGATATGGTGGATCACGACTACCTTCATCTATTACGGAATGTCAGTCAACTCTGTGAATATGACTGGAAACCAATATTTAAATTATGTTGCTGTGTCTGCTGTGGAAATTCCAGGGTTTTGGACGGCGTTTCTGCTCATAGGCAGAATTGGCAGAAAACCTGTGCTTATAGCAGCTTTTTGGATATGTGCAGCATGTCAAATTGGATACATCTTCATTGATAATGGTAAGACACAACTCGTAATATATAAGAAACATAAATGGTTGATCTAATATTATGAAAATATTTTCAGATTTGTACGGGATTTCGTTAACAGTCTACTTGATCGGGAAATACAGCATTGCCATGGTGATGACAGCCATATACGTGTACACCAATGAATTGTATCCAACTAAGTACAGGCACCGACTCTTTGCCTTCTCCTCTATGATGGGCAGAATAGGCGCCATTCTTGCACCACTGACACCTGCTTTAGTAAGTTTATCTTTTATATTATGTGGCAAAGTCAAAAGTACTAACGTTATTTTAACGTCTCCAATTTATTCATCTAAGTTTATTATATAATTCCTTTTGCACTGAAAGCAACTATTAGCTTCGAACAATTCCTATCTCAAAAGTTTGCCCCCATTGTAGAGAGTTTGAGAGTCTTCAGTTTCTCATTTACTTCGCTCGCTGTGTTCTCATATGATAAGATATTAGAACAAATATTCCATTCTTGACTTGAAAACTTATAATTGGCTTGAAGAGTTTTGGTTTTGATAGAAAAATTAAAATCTGAAACACATTTACAGGGCGCAGCGATATGGGTTGACTTGCCTTCAACTTTGTTCGGTGGCTTCGCACTTCTTTCTGGATTTCTTGTACTCATTACACCAGAGACCCTCGGCTCCAAACTACCTGATACTATGGAAGAGGCATCAAACATCGGAAAAAACAAAGACAGTGCGTAATTTATTGATATCGATGCGGTGGGCTGATGTGGACTGATTTAAATGGTTAAATTTTTATCATTGTACAAATTAAGCATATTTTGGGGCCCAATTTAGGAGACACACACTTAAATATGACAGTTGTAACATATCTTATTTTGTCTCTGTCAACAATAATACTATACTTGTAGGAAAAAAGAGACAGTGCCAGTTAAAAACTGTACATTTTTTAATTAAGTGACTCGAGCTTGCTTCAACCAAGTGTGTACTAATAGTAATTTATATACAATAGATAGGTCTCAAGTTAGATAATGAAATATTTCCTTAGCATTTAGTATACACTAATTTAGCTAAACTTAAGTGTATAGAGTGCGAAACAAGGAAATTCACTATCATATACAGTTTACACAAGAAGGCACGAAACTGAACACGGATTATTGCAATATGGCGACAGACGTTTGAAATCTCAACATCTCATAATCACAACGATCGCCATTCTAACCCTAATAATAGATAATGGATGGGGGTCCCTCACGGAAGATAATATCTGATCGTAATTTCCGAAGGAATAGATTAGGCCTCGTACATATTTATGCGAGATTAACATTATTGCTTAACTTAACGATGTTAACGATAGTCTTGAGGAAAAGAACTGTTCACAAGATTGATTTATCTTTGCCGTTTCTGAATCTGTATTTTTTATTCATGTTTAATTTCTGAGTAAGTAAATGTTAAATAGTATAACAATAGAAAGTTATTTTTGTCCGATTAAATAATATAAATATTAAAGACGTAAACGACATGTACAAGTAATGAGTAACTAAATAATAATGTTCGTGTCATATTCAGTATGTATTTGCAACTACGGTTGGTTCCAAGTAAATATGTGTAATTTAATTCTATATCCTTCAATGACAGTGGCAACTCTTTCGTTTAAATAATATGTATATCGTCTAATATTATTTCGAACTAATGAATATTGCTATTATTGTACTTCGTCGGCACATATAATAACCTCGTTTATATTTATCTGTAATGCATAATAGTTCTAGGGATCATTTAAATTTGTTCATTCACCAGTCCTTGCGGTACCTTAAACTAATGCGTATCAACTAATGGACCATCAAAGACATCAGCTCCCCGCGTCTCAACTGCATTCAATTGCCTCAATGGATGGGGGTCAATTGTTTAATACCTACACAATGAATTAGTTTATACTCCACCAAAATTGATGTAATCTAATCTAGTCTCTACAAAATTGTAGTAGTGACTATAATAGAATGCATTTAGAAACTTTATGCTTTAATTCAGAGCTTTACACTTATTATTAAGATAATGTAGGACTTTATTATGATTAAGTTATTATTTTTCATTACAAAGGGTCGAAAGGCTGTTTTATAGCATTCAATTTTCGTGTTAATAAAATTGTCATTAGAAGCGAGTCGTTTTTATTACCGGACCCTTCCTTCGATTATCATCAAATACATCAGGAAAGTTACTTTTCTCATCGGGCTACTTTCCGGGCATTTTATTTTGTGAGAGGACCGTATCAAATTGACTACTGGGAGCTAAGTAAGATATGTTGTCTGATGTGATTTTGTAGCAACCATAAAAAAGTTACTTATATTTATATATAACTAGCGCTGTAAAAGCGCTCACTTTATTTTCGTAAGGTCAAGGAAGCTACGAGTATTTGTTTATTTTACTGTTTACTCTTTTGTCTAAATTATTTACCAATTATTTGTGCCATCCTTTACACTCTAAGGCAAATATGTGTTTATATATCTCGCTCCCACATTACAACCAGGGAAATGGTTTATCGTCTCGTGCATGCGTGAAAAGAAAAAGAAGATGGTTAAATTGGTTAATCCTGGACGTTGCGCACCCGACGGATTTTTAATGTAAATCAAACTCAACTATATATTAAAAGTGAACATATCTGTGAGAAGTTAGTTGTGCGCAAGAGCTTTTGTAATATTTGGAATCGGGGTAAGTTTAGATGTGTACACCTAACCAATAGAACGCCATTTAATTTTATTTAATTTGTGTAAAAAGTTTATTTGACTTGTAACGGAAGTTATCAATAAAGTATGTCTATGTCCATTTTTGGCGGGCTGTCCATTAGGGGATTTGCCATAATCACCACGCTTGACAGGCGGATTGGTGACCGCAGTAACGATCTTAATAAACACAGTAGGACGCTGCTGCCTATCCCTGGTGCAATCCCCTAGTCGTCTTGGCGACACTCACGGAAAGATTGGCAATATAGGTGGTTGGTATTTTATAGAGAAGTTTCGTAAGTATTCCTTGTCGAATTCAGGTACGCGTGTGGAAAAAGTGAAATTCTGAAATATATACGGTGAGGCCTATGTTCAGCAGTGGACGTATTTCGGCTTATGTTGACCTATGTAAGGCTGCAGGAATCCTATCCTAGATTTCAAAAACAAGTAAGATATCTTCATTACTATGTCATATACTGTTAATAATAGCAGTTGCTTTTGCAGTTGGCGTCAGATCTATTTCATAAATATTTTAACTTAATAGTATACCTGACAATAGAAAGTAACCAAGTCAACTACTGAAACGGAAGCACCAGATAAGTAAATCAGTGGTTTGCAAGATTATCCTTATCAATGTTTAATCAACATATTGAAGGTAAATCAATCCTGCATATTATTCAATTTATTTTTAAAGCTAATAAACCTTTATGTTAATTTCACGTCAATTTTCGGGATATCACGAGTTTTTTTATGGAACGACGTGTATCGGCGTTATGCTTTTATTGTATTTTTATAACTCTCCAGTTGGGTTAGTTCTGTTTGTCTGACTGTAATTTAACATTATCATAATGTATTGAGTCCAAATTTATTTAGATCGGCGGCGTACTGATAAAATTGGCAATTCCTACAGGAACCCTGTAGGACGTCACTGTCCTTCATGATTTTAATGCAAAAATACATAAATAAATTCAGGCGAACATATAAATCAATATCCTTAAATAAAAATACATTTCGTTCACATTAAAATGGTTTGATCAATGACTAAGACATAAATAACCAATAAAATTCCCAGAAGTATAATTAGTACGCTTTGGGACAATCAGCGGCAGTTCAAAGAAGTTATAAAAATAAAGAGCCAGGATGTCGCGGCACACATGTTCCGAACGAGAAGCAAAAGTCATTAAGAGATGTGTTCTGTCCCTTTCTAATCTTCGTGTTTGTTATTAGTGTTTCTTTTCCGATGGCAAAGTTAGGCAGAAAGACGGTGTCTCCAAGATAGTTTCACTTTTTGTGTCTCGTATTTTCCTTTCCATATTGGAGTGTCACGTAAAATGGTTCATTTTTGCTGTGCTGGATTAGGATCAAAGAAGTACATAACCGTACAATTTGTATTAAGTTTCATTAGAATCTGCCTTTTCATTTGTAACAAGCATAAACGATTATTTGAATTACCAAGATGCCTGGTACTAATGTTGCTTCAGCTTCGCATAATCTCTATATTATTGTAGCCAAACTTGATTTTAAAATATGTGTTGCTTGAAGTTTATTGCGCTATTTCTTCTTTCCAGTGCTAACACCAAGGAAGCAGTAATCGCAAAAAAATACGTGTATAAATGTACCAAGTGTACTCACGTGTAATAAATGACTTTGACTTGACTTTAAAGCTATTAAAAGTTTGTTAGGAGATTCGTTTGTAATGGTCCTCTTAAGCCAGCGTGAGATGCTGAATAGACTGAAGAATGTTGACCGGAAGAAGCTGGATAGTAGTTAGATAGTAGGACCGGATATCAGACGCATGCTTATGACCATAGTAAACATCAATAGGCTGATGATGATGAGTAATGCTAATGATATAAGAAAATATACTTAGCTACTGGACATTATTTCATTGCCAGATAATTCTTATCAACTATAATAAAATACTGTCATAGAGATATAACAAAAGACAACACTACAACCTACAATTGTTCTTTGCTTTGTAGCCTATTGTTTAGTATACAGGCTGGACAAATAAACAGAATAGCTGGATTGAAAGGTTATTCTATATCCGAAGAAAAAGAAAATCAGGAAAAAAAATTATTTAAATTGTTGTCGTTTTATAGATTATGAAAACCAATGTCAAATTCAAATGGATCACAATTTTTTTTAGGAACAACAAACTATATCATACTTTTTATTTTACACTGGCAATATCATCGCTAAGTAGTAGTGGAAGCAATTTTTTTCAGTTCTCAAATGTCATTGCGGTTAACTTCGATTTCTAACCAAATTTTAAATTCAAAACAGTATAGTAGACGAGTTCCGCAGGAAAATTATATTGTCAATTCGATCAACTTGATGAATTAGAATAACAAAATGAGTAAGACGAGAGACGTTGACAGATGACACCGTCCTACACAGATGATTAGAAGCCTTAAAAGTGGATGTTTTCCCAGGAGAAGGAAAGCAAACAACTGGCTATAAATAGGTTCTTTATTTTGATTACCTTTCTAGAGAATAAAAATCAACCTCTATGTTAACATTGAAGTATAAAAATAATCCTGAAATACTTATGTTAGTGGTAGAAGTAATCTATTATTCTATCAAACCGGTGTTAGCAGCAGAAATATTAAAATATGAAAAAACATTTATAAATACAAATCTAGCCATAATGTTTGAAGTCCAGTGTTTATTAGACTGTGGAAAAGCGCAAGCTAGGAAGCATTCCTACTTAAAGATTCTGATTCATTTCCAAAAGCTTCCGCTTTGTTAGATACATAACGAAGAAAATCTGTTTCATATAAGCTTATTATACAAAACATACATACGAGTGTATAGTATATTTAACTAGGAAAATTACATAAACTTTATTATAAAAAGTGACTACTAGGGAAGTAAGCTTTAGTCAATTAGATTATATAAAATAAAAGTGAGATTGAGGTACATAATTGATGAAACTAGAAAAATACTGGCGTACCTAAGATATCAGCTAGACTTAAAAATAGATATAACGAATTGTTTGTATTTTTAAAATAAAACTAATTTAATTACGTCTTGTTGTTGCGTGTTGATGAGCCTGGAGAAAATTGAAGTTCGCGCAGTAATTATTCGTGTTGAAATATTTTACTACGGAACAAGTAATTTAAGACTTACGAGGGTCATTTGTGACATTTTTATCGTTGAAGGCAATACATTTGTTGCAGCGTGTGGTTATATTCTAAATTATAATTATTGTAATGTAAGAATTAAACGCACATTCAATGGTTTAATTTCTTGAAAAATCTGATACTAAAAATCTTTTACTTTTTCTACTACATCGATTTGATACGAAGTTGAGGCTAGTCATTAATATAAAAGACACAATGTTGATATTTTAAATTAATATAAAGGTTTAAGTAAAAGGAAGACGATATATTTCCTTGTGAGTATAAAAATGACAGAAAAACTCATTTCCTTATATGGAAAAAACCTAAAAGAAGCTTCTAAAATTTTCGTGTTTTTTACATGTTTTCGTCCCAGTGAGCAGTTAAAAGAATATGAAGAAAACGTTGTTATCTCTAAAGCTTACACGATCCCTGAGGCAGTGACTCCAGATTTAAAATTTTGCCCCATGTTTTATGCATACAATGTGCGGGAGACGTTGGTCTCCTTAGTCACAGATTTCCGATACTTATTTTATAAGAAAAAGTTTTAATAATGTCTCGGAATGTCCTTTTCTTTGCTTGACGGAATTCAGGCCTGGCATCAATATTGGTTACTCGGGTTTGTATTGTGTCCTGACATCAAAGTACTAGAAAAAAATAAACATAGTACTTTTATTAAAATACTTTTGGATACTTGTGACAAAAAAATCTAAAGATTAGGTTAGATTGATTCTAGTAAAGCGTTTGAACTTATTATAACAATAATAGACTCGATTCTGAAAGCACACGTTACAATATGGAAATAAAATTAAAAAATAAATGAGTTTCGCATTTATCTTTTATTATTGTTTCAACATAGACATGGGCTTTTAGTGCTGTTAAATTTGAAGTGTGTACCTTTGAATAGGGAAATATATCTAATATAAGTACTAATAATAATACACGATCAGACATGTCTTGGGGTAGGGGTGGAAGGGGGTGGAAAACCAGCTGAACTGACGACCACCAGATGGCGGTATAAGAATCTAGAAATGTCTGGTCAGGCTAAATACCACAGGGCGGTGACGGACAGCAGCGTCACCGGTGCGATGTGCCTGACATTGCGATCGCCAGCCGATGGCACCAGTGGCGATTAGAGCATTTTCACCCCATGGATAGCGTTAATTCAGCGGCGCGTCTTAGGAGTCCAACTCTTAAAGAATGATAATGATGATAAAATGTGTCTCATCATAATTTTGGATACTTTGTTCATAGGAATAGGTAAGGCAAAAATGATAAATATTTACTAGTTATTTGGCTGGAGTCACTCCTACATATAGCATAATAATATAAACTGTATCTAAAGATAGGTAAACATTTTCTAGCACGTATTTTTATATAAAATAAACGACTTAAACCAATCCGGTTTTTTATTTATATTTTTTCGGGACCCGCGGTGTCCAGTCGGGTCCGATACGTAGTAAATTCGTAATCCGAACAAATTGGGTACCGTCCGGGTATCCTCGTACCGGCAGATACGAGACCGGGTACCGGCAGACGAGAGATCCTGGTTTTACACTTCATTTACTTGATAGATAGCCTTTAAGAGGGGTTACACATTTTTTCCTGTAAATGTGTTTTTAGGAGCTAATGTTTTTGGGGTAATGTTGAATTTCCTCTACGCCTAGTAAAAAAGTCAATCATAATCCTTAGAGAAAATTCAATATTTAAGGCTTTTGTGAATTCCTAATAAAATCTGTTGCTAGGCCCTTTCAGTGTACCGCAGTTATCAACGTTTTTTTATCAATGGATTAAAGTTCCGCCTGTGCTATTTGAGAGTTTTCTTTTTGTAAAACCCTTTGAAGTTAGTCAGTTATCTATTTGCTAAAATGTATGTCTATTTCGCTAATAGGCATCGAATTCTATGTATTGAGTAGTATATACTTATCTATATAAATATGTTCATACGTTTCGTTTATTCCTTTCATATATACATACAATCATATTATAAATTATATAAAATCACTTAATATGAAAATTAGTAATCAAAAACATTTTGCAACTGAGAACTGTAAAAATAAAGCGAGTAAGCTATCAGACAATAAATTAAACAATAACGAACGAATAAAGAATTTAATAATATAACACGCTTTGAAATTAGGACTAGGGTACATAAACGAAATTACGTTCTTTTGATCATCAAAAGAAAGAAAAGAAAAAGATTGAGTGACCTCTACCATACAATGAAATCTTTTTCTTTCATGTAACTAACGATTAATGGGATACAGAAGAGGCGAGCAATTCATCATTTTATCTCCTTAAATCGTCTTTAATTACTTTGGGTCACTTTGAGGACGGTCGCACAAAATATTAAGTGGTCCTCATTAGGGAGACTGATCAACAAAATTATAAAATCCGTTTCGGAGAGTCTACCAGCTTGCATAATTAAAATAATGTACCTAAGTAATATTAGGACAGCTTTTAGAAGTATTTTTAATCTTGACTTATTCGAACATAGTTAAAATAAGTTTAAAACTTAACAAAGTATTTAAATGGTACAGTAAATAAGCTTAACCTTTTGTATAATTTTCTTTTCTTTGTGTTGTTCTTTGTATGTTTGTGTGTAAAATAAACTACTAAATAAACACAAATAAGGCATGAATTTATAGGGTTAGGTCATCAACATGATGCTAAACGGTATGATATGGTTATCATAACCAAAATTTGAGTAAAATAATAAATCGTACTGATATAAATGTAGAAACAAGAAAAATAAAGGTATCTATCTGACAGACGACCAACAGTTAATGGAGAGTACTCGAGTTGAAGGAGAGTGGTATCAATAGTAACACTCAAGACTTTTCCAGAATACCAATTTACTTTCCTTATTTTCCTACTTACCAATACCCTTGTAACAGAAAACCTTGAAACCAGTGGATCTGAAAATTTGTTCACTGCTTTAATGTTGATCTATTATGGGTGGTAACAATCCAATATATCATATTATGCCGTATAACTAATTGGACTTTTTTTGTCAAGTCTGTTTTATTGTAGAACTAACAGTAAAACTAGTTGGACTAATCCCCGGGTAACAGGTATCTTTTAGTCTGAAGTAAATACTGGATTCCCCCAGGAAAGTATACTAAATGTAGCCAACGCTACAACAACGCGAATATACTTACATAAATATTATATATAACGGTTCTATAAATTTTAAGTTCAACTTTAAAAAAAGTTCAATTTGGAGAGAGCGCGTGGTTTCCCAGAGCTGCAGTTCGTTCCGCGTTTTAAAGATAAATTAGAAACCATTTTTCACGCAATTCCCGGTCGGGCAGCCAAGGGCTAAATCTATACAGATTGCCATACGTACGACTTATAAACCGGATTTTGGTTATGTCACTTTATTTACTACGGTTTTGGAAGAATATTGTATTATCTCAGCTTGTTTCTCTTTAGAATCTTTGACGCTGAGCGGACCTGTTAGCCACCGCAGCACGGTTGCGACAACTTGTACCTTACTGTCAACAAGTCTACCTTGCGTGGTCATCATGGGTGTTATTATTATTCAAGTTGGGGCTATTTGAAGGTCCTAGTCTAGACCTTGTATCACTGCGACCATTTCTGGTCTATTGTGATCGCAACTATACTATAGTTCCATGTTAAGCGTTGCAGCAGTTAGAAACTGCACAATGCTTTTAGCACTGAATTGTTTTACTTCATCAGGGCGAAGCAAGTAGTTACCCAGGTGTGTATTTCTTTTGCACATCAGCAGGCCACACTCGCACAGGAGGCGCATAGAGGTTTCCTCTGCTTCCTCACAGAGCCTACACACTCCGGTGGTTCGGAGCTGGAGATTGAACATGTCTTTGTTCAGAGCACAATGTCATGTGAGAGCTCTCACTACTATGCGTAAGTTGTTCCTGCTAAGCGCTAAAGCTCTTGAGCAGACTTACGATTGTAAGCCTTGATTAGTGCTTTGTAGTGGTTCAATCCTGGCATGCAATTTCAGTGTTTATGGATTGCTCTAGGCAAATATGTCTGAGCCATAGGCGTGCCAAGCTTATTAGAACACCACAGCATGGTTCTGAGCCGCATAGTGTTCCTCTGGCTGCCGTCTTTGCATGTTTGTCGTCATTTTCATTTCCCTCGATCCCTGCATATCCCGAAACCCAGCGCAAAACCACCCTGTTCTTTTCGCCAAGGAAGTTCTGCACCAACTTAGATATTGTCTCTGAAGCTAGCGCCATGCCTGACTATGTATATCTATTTAAATTTATGATAGGCCCCTTTCAAAGTATTCATAGGCTTATACTCAAATCACCACACCTGGCAGGTCGCTTAGTGAAGTTTTATGAAGTATCCATCGACATTCATCCTTTAGTTGCCTCTTCTACAGCAGAAATAATGGGAGTGGTATTTTTCTGTTCAGGATACCTGAGACATTACTAACATTATAGTGAAAGAAAGTGTATGTTGTCTCTATCTACATATCCCTTTAAGACAAGTTCGCCTTTGTACACCTTTATAACTGTATTTAGTATTAAATTGTGCAATAGATCCCCTGCAATTATTTTGAGGTAGGACGGACGGACGAACAGGGCAAAAATATGGTCCAACTAGAGGGTTTTTCATTCTGACGGAATCCTAACGAACGGAAATGGTATTGTCGAAGCCTTTTAATTTATCGCCCGCCCGTAATCTCCCAGATTTATAAAACAACTGGGGCAATCAATTCTTAATTGAACACTGGCGCAATTAATTTTGACCTTGTTTCAGAGAATTACTGTCATTTTTTGCAAGGCTAGAATATTTTGAAAAGAAACGACTCGCATCTTGTGTTTCTCTTTGTAAAAAAAATCTGAAATGAGGAAATCTGAGAAAATCTGAAGTTAACCCAACGTCTGGATGAAGAAGATGGTGGATTGATCTCTCACAAATTCTTAACTGGTTTAGCGTAAACAGCCTTACAATAAATTCAAAGAAAACTAAATGTATTAAATTCTTCCTACCAAATGTAAAAAGGTAAAAAATAATGTGAGATTAGGTACAGACACACTATAACCTGTGTATAATTATGACTTCGTTTTTTAAATGGGGACCCCACATAACTTCACTAGCTGGCAGATTAAAATTTGCCCCTTACGCCGTAAGAAAAGGAGAATGCCCAAAATTGTATGGGAGTTTGCCCTTGAACTTTGAACCTTGCGTCTGGATCAATCCGATCTTGATGTCATAGTTTGGTTATTAGTCGGCGACGGTATATTGCGTTCGACACTACATTAAACTCGTTAAAATATATTGTTTCACCCAATTACATAATGTAAACAAACGGAGACAAAATAGGTGTTGACATCATATCGGATATGATGTCACAGTACGAAACCATAGTGCATATCAATAGTGAGGTTCTACTAAATCGATTTAACAAATTGAACAATCGATATTTCGGTTACGTAACAATATTTTCATAAATATCTTTTAAGAACGTGTGTAGAGCCGTGGTAGCCGGTTGGTTGTGCACTCGCCTCACGTTCATGAGGTCGTGGGTTCAAACCCCGCCCGTATCAATGAGTTTTACGAAACTTAAGTACGGTTTGTTTATAATACCACAGGCTTTTCGGTGAAGGAAAACATCGTAAGGAAACCTGCATATGCCGAAGAAGGAATTCTGAGGCGTGTGTGAAGTCCACCAAATCGGCTTAGGGCACCGTCGGTGGTCAGGAGTTTGGCACAAAAGATCCTGAAGGGTCGAAGTGTCGCCAGGTCTTCATGGCCTCCTAAGAAGATAAGATAAGAACGTGTGTATTACTTTAATCCGTATAAATACCGTATATCCAGTCAGTAAATAAAAAACGTGATGGGTGAATTATCGCGCCAGTAACTGAAAGGCAGTATCAACTATGGTTGACAAATATCGATTATAAATATATATCGACTTTAATTCTGCTTTTACTACTCTAGTTGAAAAGATGCCGGTCGGCCGGCGGAAATTAATCAACGTTTTTATTATATGTTATTTTTAAACTCCCTTTCCATTAGATTTAAAAAAAATTGAGGGGATTCTTAATTCAGACCAATATTTTTGGTACATGAATGGTAAAGACGCATCTTAGGCCCACTTTTGGGCATTCTCCTTTAGACAATTGACTGATGTTGCTACTGCGAGGTTAGTGTAGGTACTTTAGCTACTTCCACAGTATCATGGCATACGGTATCCTACTGTACGGTCAGGCAGCGGATGTGGTGACTTATATGTTTCAGGGTAGATCCACGCCCAACTGTGGACTTTGACAGGCCTTATTGATTGATGTTTGTTAATCGTTGTTAAAGCAAATTAATTATATATTGAAGTAACTCATTTCAGTAATCTTACTTGTAAAGTCTGTGAGAGTTTCACACACATAGCTTTTACACAATAAAGCCTCAACTTTAACCTCTTGAGGCTGACTCGTTTCCTCGAATGGCTCCAATGTGATTTTCTACTTTTATTCGTAGTTCCTCCTCCATAGGAAAGTTCATTACTCTTTTGTTGAAAACCTGACAAAGGGAATTTATTTCAATAAAAAAAGGAAAAGATGGATCACTTGATGGTTAAGTGATCAATTTTAGCACCTTGCGGATATATAAAACTTTTTAGGGCTACGTTTAAAAAACGCAAATTACATTGTGAACTTTGAAAGCGCTTTGAAAAATTTTGATGTCACTTTTGAATTGTTATAGGTTCGTTCGTCGCGATAAAAAATTAAGTCACGATATCATAGCTAGTGGTAAGTTCGGTGTGGTATGCGGACATAGTACCACAAAACAATAAAACTAGATGAAGAGCAGCATTATCGTCTGTACATTAAACTCCATTCATTAACCGCAATCTCCAAACCGAATAAATAACGTCGTGATTAGGATGTAAACCTCGCATCAATTTTGGAGATGCCTTGTGTAGTAGTAAACTTCCTATATGCTATTTATGGTCACAGATAGAGTCGAGTATCATCCTAACATACAAATCGATGTGTCAGTTCAATACGGCAAGAACTCGTAAAGCACTGTTCTGAGATAATTAACTTTTAAGTTTTTGACTGTCATAAAAATCTGTGTAATTTTCTTATTTTAATATGTATATGATATGTTAATAGAGATTTAAGATTGTCTAATTGAACTGGTAAAGGCCGGCTAAGGCGTGTAACGATGACATATTACTTACTCAAAACAACATTTGTTTGAGTTGAACTGACCCCCTGTTGAACCAACCCATCGATAAGTTGGAATTATGTATCAAATATGTACTAACCATATGAATGATCATTTTACAGACTTTAGTAAAGGAAAAGATCTGAGCAACTGAAAGAACTGTCAAATAGAAAAGTCAAAACAAACCGCTCCCAAGTTCTACTTAGTGTCATCACATGTGTTGTGTACATAAATACTATAACAGAGAGAGACGAAGAGAGTAGTCAAATTTAGATTATTAAACACGATAAGCGTTTCCTGAACCATCTGGTAAACTATATAAGTTAAATTATGTATTAGTTTCCCATTCAACTTGAATATAGTAATGTGTTTTGAATAGCCAACAGTTTCCACCCCTTAAGCCCGTAATATCTGAAACTATCAAAACATTATTCATACCTTTGTTCTCACCCACATATGTTAAATACAGGTTAGCATAAACATACGGAATATTATTTCATGGAATTTCTTCCGTTATAGTATTTTCACATTTTCTATTTCAATGGAGTAATTTTTCATACATCTAAATAACACTTCACAGTTCTTAGCCACTGATATACCATAAGTTTCAAATAAAATGATAGCCAATAATATTTCTGAACAAGGCTTAGAAAGCAGTGGTTAATGTTAATGATTATCCTTTGTGGATGTTAATGACAGGATAAAGAAATTTTAAACCCATCACATGGAACACCGATAAAGACAGGAAAAAACTTGACTTCCTAACAAAAACATATGTAATCGCATTCTTTCATCCATCAAAAGGGAATCAGACATCCATCATTGGGCCAGAAAAGGAGGAATGAATTGACATTGTGATAAGATTTACGAGTTACACATCGTACGCACTGGCCGGATTTGAAACGTATTACGTCAGCGCAAAGATGCTTTATTGCTGGATTTCGTATATTTTCAGGTTGTGTTCAAAACAGCTATAGATTCAGAGCTTACAGGTAGAGTGGATGCTTGCAAGAGTTTTATCATTTAAAATTGATAACTTATAGACGAAATTCATAAATTATTGGCACAAATACTATGGCCTCACAGTTCACTTTTTATAAAATGTTAAATTATTTTTCACCGCAAGCACCTTTTAGATTAATACACTTGATATATCTATTTTCTTAACTTAATATTCCTAAAAATCCTTTCATGTTGAGCGTTTACAAAGTTTACCCTGCGTCATTAGCATTACCTTCAAATGTCTCCGCTCACAGACACTCTTTCAATCTCGGAAATAAATAGAAATTACTAGAGGCGAGGTTTGGTGAATATGAAGGATGTTCAAGTATTTCTAAGATAGCATCTTGATTGGTAGCCATTGTAATTGCGAAACTGTGCACCAGTGCATTATTTTGGTGAACTAGAATAACTTTTGCGAAATTTCCTTGTCGTTATTCATGTTTTTCGAAGCGTTTTTTTGTTGTCATAAATACATATAAGTTCACATAATAGTAGAATTTGCAAAACGAATCAAAATGAACTGAAATAAGAGATAGGTACTATTTTGTTCTTGGATTACCTATTTGTTTTGTATGGACAATAATTAGGTACCTATTTTTATTTTGGGTACGTTGTGACACTGATGCAGTTACAACCATGTTGTAGAAATAAGACATTGCCAAATATGGCAATTGGTAGTGGTTTCTTCCCATACTAACCACTTTTGGCCTTGAAGTTAAAAAATCACACTTT
Organism: Esperia sulphurella; assembly: GCA_947086405.1. NCBI lineage: Eukaryota > Metazoa > Arthropoda > Insecta > Lepidoptera > Oecophoridae > Esperia > Esperia sulphurella. Next base: position 13,237,409 of record OX352264.1, read on the forward strand.
TCTTACGTTAGCGTATGTATCTGATGTACATAGTTCGATGATTTTCACTGAACAGAATTGTTATTTTGTATTAGTTATTTTATCGTACATCGATGAAGTTTTGAAAGCTTGCATCGTTCGGCCTCGAGCGCTATTTGATGACCCCTTAATCCTTTATTGGGTAGCCTCGTAAAAGTTTAAAAATATTAGAGGTAAAACCTGCGCCGTGTTGAGCTTAGTTCTACGTATCTGCAATAACAAAGAGGCAGTGAGCAAATGTAAAACAGGAAATTGTGTAAGGATTTTAAAATTCAGATGTTTTTAATTTTTTGTGTTGTCTGCTAACTTGTGGTATAACATAAGATTACTCTTATTTAGAAAAATAAGTTATTAGTTGTTAGTCTTGTTAGTCCTTTCTCCGACGAAATCTATTGCAGTAAAACATTCATTATCACCTTTGATGACATTAATTTATTTTTTACCATACTAGGACAAGGCTTATAAATTATTATATTTGTAACACATCCACTTTTGAGCAAAAGTCTATTTCATGGAATCGCATTTTTCCCGTCCAAAATACTCTTCGATGTCGTCTCAATGATGATGAATGATACTTTTAGAAAGTAAATTCAAGTAATGTGCAGACATTCTCATATGCTAGAACATTTGTGATGCTGGAACTTTCCAGTATATCTTCTCACTTCACAAATGCTATCTTCCAAGTATTTGTGCTAAGTCCTACTTAACTACGCCAGCACGTGCTACAACGTCCCTGGATACATTTTCGACTTGTGTTACTAGATCTTCTAAAACTGCCCTTCAAAATGCTGCCGCAGGGACCAATGGCCATTTTCACACTCCCAAAGGTAACATTCAGTCCTGAATTATAAACGGAATCGGAACTAAGTAACAAACTGATTGTTCCGAAAGCAGGTCTTAATGCCTTTTCTAAATTTGGGATTTTTTGCTCTGTAGATTTTTTTTTGGATTTGTGACTTTGACTAGCTATAATAACCAGAAGTTCCACTGAGAGGCGATGCTATTCGTATAATTATATGTCTCGATCATTAACAGTTCCTATTAAAATTTCTTTGATTTAAATGTTCCAATGAGAAATTTCCTAATGACTTCCTGGCCATAATGTCTATCGCAAAACTCTACTACGACAAAATCCCCGTTGAATCGGTTCTACGATATAATAGGTACTACCTTTGTAAGTAGTTATTACTTAATGTCTTTCACACTCTCACCTACATTTGGCCCAAATGAGTTACGTCACAAAAGAGTGACCCGTTGACCTACCCTTATCTTTAAGGGGGTTTTTCCTCCGATATCCTTAAGCCCGGAACAGAGGCGGGCTTTGTTTAAGCACAAAGATAAGGCCACCCTCTGATTTGAATTAGAAAATTGAGCCCGTGAATTGGTCTCGCGATTTACTGCGAAGCAATTTATTTGCAAATAAAATGTGGGGAGTGAATTTAATCTCAGTGGATGGTATGTTTTTTAAAGCGCAGACTTTGTGACTTTTTAAAATTATTCTGGGCATTGTTCATTGTCCAGGTTTATAATATCAGTCAAGTTTTAAGATTAATAAAAACTTAAGTAATTTTTAAGATTAATTTTGATATAAGTATACAAAAAAAAACTAATTTTAGGTAGAACCTAGTACCTAATATATTACCTGTGGTAGAACTTACTCTTGGCACTTTTTTCATTTCCATCATCATTATAGAATCAACCCTTAGACGTCCACTGTTGTACATAGGCCTACCCCAATAAGGGTCACAACACACGGTCATCTGCCCTCCGCAGCTAGCCACTTCCGCTCTCCTTCTTCAGGAGTCGTCGGTCCATCTGACGGTGCGTCCCACTCTATGCTCTCCACTCCAGAACTCGTCTACCCCAACGGTCGTCGTTTCTGCGACAGATGTGTCCCGTCCACTGTTACTTACATTTTCATTTCCAGACGATCAACAACGATCAAGTTTTTGATTGACTAACTCTTTACCTTTCACCTAGCTCGCGTTAGAACCATCATATATTTAACATCTGTAGTTTTCAAGCATCCGCTAAGGCTCGATCCATCGGTAATAACTTTTCTTGTTGAAGTTCAGTGTCCTAAGGGTTTTCTCGGACCATTTTAAGGGAGTAAATAAATGTCTCTCCATCTGAAATTTAGAACTGGAATAAAAACGTCAACTCTTTATATTGCTTTGGAGGAAATCTGAACTTAAAGAAACTCTAATTATTTCTTTAAACCAGCTTTTTCTTATTCTTAGTTTAATGTTACTGTAAAGATATATATTTTTTGTTTTTATTGGTGCAGGTCTGGTTCAGCAGTACTCTTTTATTATAGGCTGTCAATAATGATAATTGACTGCAATGTTCGCTCTGTATTTCGGATTAGTCCTGATCTGGATTTTATTATTATATTTTTGTAACTTATTAGAACAGGATAATTGTTGAATTATAATTATGAAGTTAAGAATTAGACAAGTTTATTCATATAGCATTATCTAGACATTACAATAATTCCTTTGTCCGTTTGTCTCTACAATTGACCGTTGAAACCAGAGCCGGATTATCCATAAGGCAGTGTAGGCAACTGCCTAGAGGCCCCGCAATGGCAAGGAGGCCCGAGTATGTTATAAAAATGTTTCTTAGAGTGAAAAGAAGAGTAGGCGTGGGCCTGGGCGTGAGCGTTGACGTGGGCTTCGGCGTGGGAGTCGTAGTCGGATTGAATGTGAGTAGTCCACGCGTGCGGAGCATTGCATTGTCGTAGAAATAAATATTTCAGGAAGTTAGAACATGGTAAAGGGGGCCCGACACGTGCATTACCTAGGGGCCCCGACATGGTTAATCCGGCTCTGGTTGAAACCTTCGGTTTTCTTTGCTTGATACAGGAAAATCTCCTGAAATAAACTACAATAGAGTGAAAAGACACAAATTTCCGCCCGCCGAACAAAAACGAAAGTTGAGCAGAACATTGTTATTAAATATCCCGGGGCAGCCCTACAAGATAAATCATACCAAGAGCACACTCATGCTCTGCCAAAGGAAGTATTGTGGGCACTAAAATTGTTGAAGCATAACAATCGACGGAGCGTGGCACGTCTTTACAAGCTCAATTTTATATGCATTACGTTGTCACAACGGATGTTGACCTTTTGCTCTTGTAACATAATGCGCAATGTATGTCAAAGCACGCGGGCAATCAAGTATGAAAGTTTAGGGCAGTATAATAATTTACTTGGAAATGTGCGTATTATAATGAAAGGGAACGATTGTCAATTTGTTACGAATCAATTGTTCATGATGTGCGTTATTAAGATAGGTCGGAGTTTTCATGGAATAAATATGGCATTCATAATTCATAGCGGTCGAAAAGTTGAATTGTTGAGTTGAAATACTGAATTTTATCGTTTTATGTCAAAAAATTTATATTTCATATTGTAACATGTACAGACTAGATATATTATACCTTCCGAATATTTTCCTCGTATAAGTATTTATTTTTAACACCATATACCTGCTAGATAATGTAATTTAAATCTCCAAAGTTCTGCTAAATATAAAAGTAATCATATTCACGCGCGTTAATATCTTTGTCCGTTTAATTTCTTAGCTCATTAGGAAGAACGCTGTGGTATTTTGAAGGCGTTGCACGCCCGGCAGTGGTCTCCCGACTGATTGCAAATGAGATCACCTTTAGTATTGCGAGCTCATTTCCATAGTCGTTTATCACTGCATAATAGAAATCTAGTTACTTATAGATCATCACTGTATGAACGTCTTATATAGGTTACTCTATAACAAACAAAAGCAGAAACAAAGTTCTAAACTGAAGAAGAACTTCAACCAAACATCAGCTCTTTTTAATTTCGTCCGCTACAATGTTCGCTACAAATAGATCAATACCTTACTACGGAACTAAATAAAAATACAGTTCTCAGAACTGAGTAGGTACAGTGTACCACACGCCGGGACTTTGCGCAACGGCTACAATAGCTGCATTGTAATAGTTTCGTCTAAGCTTAAGCTGTGTGATCGACCGTACAATCCTAGACTGTCTAAAGGAAATGTAACTATGAAATCAAGATCAGAAAGCCCATAATCGTTCACATATTTTCGGGTAAGAACGTTTTTGAGATTGTAAAGGCGTGTTTACATTGGGTTTCAGGAGCTTATTAATCGTAAGTTTACTCGAGACATACTTTTTAAAATTGCCTCGGCAAACAGGTTCATTTGTAAGTTTTTACGTTTATGTCTTTGTAATTTTTATAATGAGGCTCATTTTAAATACGTCATACCACGTGTAGATTAAACAGTGAAATTATTTTTTAAAGTTACTAAGATCAATCAACTAACCAATATAAAAACTGAAACCAAACATGTCGAATAAATATTAAATCTATCATTTTTAGTCAGTTGATTTAACCAATTGTGCACTAAAATAATAGAACCAAAAGTATTTTTAAATGGTGATAAAATTACCGACCTACAATCAGTGGATAAAGTCAATTACCAGTTATTCGATAATTAATTTACTTACTTACATAATGTTCGCGGAAATCATTACTTTTTCTTGCTTTGAACAACAGTAAAATATGCTTTCCGTTGACTTCTAATGATTTTATCCCAAGCTTTGTGCAAGAAAATCGTGAGAACCCCGCCTAAGTTGACTACAAAGAACTGATATTGTTTAAGTAATTAAAACGGGACGTTAAAGGGGAGCTAAAGGTTACAAGTTAAAGAATAACATCCTTAATGACTAAACAATAAAGTAACTTTTTTGTACGTTTATCTTGTCTAGTATTGCAATCGTTTACCAGATACTTGATACATTTGGACTTTATCAAGAAATTTACTTGAAGAGACATGTTATTTGTTACAGCTTAGATTATAGTGTATATAGCTAGCTGGACGTGTGGTTGACTGTACGAGCACAATACAAAAGTTTAAAGTAACGACAAAAACACGATTTGCTTTTATGAGTCCGTTCTAAATGTTCAAAACAGATGAATTCAGCATAATCGATTAAGGATTGTCTGTTAAAAGCATTACAGTACTAGTTTAATTGCAGCAGATATTGAGTAACGATCGGTCGACCACAGCTCGAATTATTACAGTGCAAGAGCGCGATGGAGAGAGCCTATTGGAGGATGGAGGGATCTCCTTGCGTGGCCGCCATAGAAATAACTGAATACGTGGTCACCACTGTTATAGCGGAGCGTAAATGGAGATGGGCTGGCTATATTGCGTGTATGGACTAAACTCAGTGACCTTCCTAGGTCGTCATTTTCTCTAATCTGTCACTTTCCTAGTCCTTTCAGTTATTTTAGGGTTGACTGTTTTAAATCACTAGGTGCGATAGGTCAGCCGTTGTACATATTTTTATCATCAAAAGCTAGTTTAATGAATTATAAGACATTTTCAACACGTTTAGAAACATAAGTACCAATGTACACGAATCTTAGACTGTTTATATTTCACCTTTACTCAATATTTTAACCAAATTTACCCGCCGACGCGGTCACAGGTGACCTGGTTGAAGGCTCGTGCAAAGTGAAACAAAAAGGTTTCGTGAATAAAATCTCTGTGTAGTTATTAAATTATCCAGTAGAAAATATAACATGTTTAAAGTCATACAATTTCTTCGGTTGACTTAAAATTAACTCTTTTATTGTCATATTTTTCAATTTATTCGTATCCCTTTAAATTATTAGGCTTTGCCCGTTTGCTTTTTAAAGTGTGTTAAAGAGTTTATGTACGAGTTACATAGTTCACATTTATAGCGAATCCTTTCTGTCCATCCGTTTGTCTGTCCCCCGGTAACTCATAACTACTGATCCGATTAAATTGAAAATTGGTACATTTTTACATGAAAAGTTTTCCGGCAATGATAGAAAAAATATAAATAATATACAAGTGCGGGCATTATGTACTAGTGGACCGCCTGTCTGTACAAATTTGTTGCGCGTATACTATCGAGAGAGGGACAGCGTTATACACACATAAGTGCTTCTCTTTCTGACCGGCCTACTAACTACGATTGTGCTTTAATTTCCAGGCGACGTTAAACTGGCATGGGGAGGTGAGTGTCGCTTCTTTACGTAGTAATATTTAGTACTAGCTGTTCCCGTAGGAATGGGATGTTTTTCGGGATAAAAACTATCTTATGTCCTATTCCAGAACCTAACCTATATGTGTACCGAGTTTCATACCGATCCGTCCAGTCGTTGAAGCGTGGTTGAGTAACAAACATCCAAATATCCAAACTGATAGTTTGGATATTTACAATATTAGTAGAAAGTAGGATTCTCTGCTTTTAGCAGACGTAGCAATCTACTTCAGGCAGGCATGTTATTTACTTTTACGCATAATATTTATTTTGCATAATGCATAATAACATTTAGCCTGATCCACAAGTTTCAGCCTGATCCACAAGTTTCAAGTCGCTCAGCGAGCTAAGGAGAGGGCTATGCTCGGCGTATCTTTGAAGGATATGATTCGTAATGAAGAAATCCGACGAAGAACGAAGGTGACCGACATAGCCGAAAGGATTAGCAGGCTGAAGTGGCAGTGAGCGGACCACATCTGTCGTAGAACCGACGGCCGTTGGGGCAGACGAGTTCTGGAGTGGAGACCACGGATTGGCACGCGCAGGGTGGGACGCCCCGCCGCCAGATGGACCGACGACCTAAAGAAGGTGGCCGGAAGCGGCTGGATGCGGAGGGCGGAGGACCGGGTGTGGTGGCGTTCATTGGGGAATGCCTATGTCCAGCAGTGGACGTCTAAAGGCTGACATGATAATATTTATTGAGTTCAATTTACACTGTCACACATGTCAAGAAAAGAAACACCAGTTATTAGTAACATTTTTAAACCTTTGAATCAACTAATAACTATTTACATTGACTATGCACTTCATACTAAAACTGAAGCCGCCATACTCCGGCAACGTAACCGTACTCAGCAGACACTCATCAGAACTTACTTCAAGCATTCTGATGTATGATCTAACTGGATCGTACACGTCATTCAAGATAAAGCACCATGTGGCTCTATATCGACTTGAATTGTTATTATAAATGTGATTTCGCACTTAACTTCTAAGTGGTTAAGCATAAAATGCACCGCATGATAAAATTAAATATTTCTAGAAATCGGCTACTACAGTTCGTTCACATATTTTTCCCTTCTTTACTACTATATCTACTAATGCAATAACTACTACATATATTATAGCTTATGCTAATAATACCCTATGTTCAAAAGTCTTATTTAAAACTTGAATTGTGCTTTGGCAGTCTTTACAACCACATTTTCATGTCCTTATGTACATATTATCTAAGGTCAAACCATCAAACATGACCCTAAGTATGTATGTAACTAAAATTTCTTACAATCACGACCCTCCCAAACTTTAGGGTAATAGTGATAATGCTGGGCCCTTCCCTCGTAAAATAACACAGATACATGTCTGTAATTTAGTTTATGCACCATAAAACACTTGAAGATAAACAAAACGGCGATAAAATGAGAAATGTGTGGAGGGAAAAATAAAAATAAACATTTCTAAGGAGTGATTCCTCAAAAATGCACAAAACAAAAAGTTTGTTAGGTGAAAAAAAAATGTGAAACGTGAATCTTAAAATAAATTACAATCAAAACTTCGGCGACACGCATTTTTTTCCATTAGTAAATAATTACAATTTGAAAAAAAAATTAACTCGTAAACTTAGGGAAGATTCTGGAGTGGTGCTCACATCACACTAAAATTGGAGAGTGTATAATATAATAATTACAATAATACATATAATATAATAATACATAGTAAATTGAACTAAATAATGATTAAGAATAATCTGTGTTTAAGATAACACAGTTCTAAGTACACGCCTTTCGACACAAAAGCTTATATAAAGAAGTTTTAATAAAAGAAATAGTATGGCTTTTATACAAAATTTAATTTACATACAAATACATTGAAATAATTGCGATATAAAACAAAGGAGAAAACATTAACTGCGTGCAGGAACACCTGCACGCAATTTTGTGATTTTTGCCAATTAAGTCAGAAGTCTGCATTTAATTATTGTGATTGGCGAAAATTTATCAATATCATTACGGTAACAGTTGGTATTTTCATGTGATCGCATTTCAGTCATAATAAAATAGGTAACAATTATGTTGTTTTCTCGTATAAAGTTAAAGTTTATAGTTATGTGTTATTGTTAGAAGCTTATGTTTATCAACAATAGCATTTTGTGTACCTACCGTAGATTTACATATCAGGCGTATTTGGGAAAATATTTATTCCAGATTAGGGTGTTCAGTGAATATATTGTCTTAATTTGTATCAAAACCAAGTTATGAGAGGATTTTCCTATTTATGGCCTTTGAGTTGATGTTTGAGTTTTTAATCCTTATTGATCGTTTGATATTATAAATTACTAGCTTTTGCCCGCGACTTCATCTTCGTAGGTTTCGATATTTACACATTTTCACTGTTTTTAACGATTCATTTAGTTTCTATCTAACCTATGTGCCTAGTTTCATCCCGATCCGTCTAGTGGTTGAAACATGATTGAGTACCAAATGTTGTGTATGAAACCACACCAAACATCTAAACATCCAAAATTTCGCATTTATAATATTAGTGGGATAGGATAATGTATTTCAAAGTTATGTTTACATTAGGGTTAAGCAGAGGTTATGTTCGTTCGCTGATGTATGTTTTATACTCTAGATGTTCTCTATTCACTGCTGTATAAATACGAGTATGTATTGTGATTATATCATACTTTTAGACACGTGACGTTATCATTTTTGTTTTTATTATAATAACAATTACGTTAGTGAAAGTATAAAAGTTTGAATCCGTAAGTTGCACTCTTAAATCAATTCCATATCATCACCTCCCCACGACGAGATGCCAGCTCCGAAGAAACCCATTGGTAAAAGAGCCCTCAAAAAGAATCCCCTATATGTTGTTCTTAAGGGTCGTCACTAAATTAAACCTTATTCACCCCAGTCTCTCGCCCCAAAACAATAATATCTGTGTGGGCGATAAAATAACAACTTTATGGTTTTATAGCGCTTTAAATTTACGAGTATAACATCGTTATACTTTGCAATTTTATGCTCTGATTTGTTCAGAACAACATGTGATAAAGTCGCATTTTAATTACAATCAATTTTAATAAATAAAACTATTTTCGTTATCACGTATAGATTCTTGAAGAGCACGTAACTTGGCTAAAGCTTTTTAGAGAATGGTTGTGGTAGACGCTGTATTACTTCAACAACCTTTTCAGATGTAGATACATGAATAATGAAGATATTCTGGAGAAGAATTCGAGAAATCGTGATGATATGACCAGTGATAAAACTATAGTTTTTTTCTGATGCATTTAGAAATTTTAATAGCATATAAATCAGAAAAAACTCCCAAGTGATATGATTTATCAAAACACTGAATAAGTGAGTGAACGAATTATAACGAACACAATGAATTTGATGTATTTAAAATGTATATTAATAAATACCATTAATAGTACGAAGGAAAAAAAATTGCACATTAAGGACAGATACGACGTCAAGAAAGTTTTTGATGACCTATATTTTATTGGAGAAATTCCAATCAAGAAATATGATGTTTACAAGCATTTAACGACATAAAAGTAAATAAGAAATGAAGTTAAGGAAATACGTTGTGAAATCGAAAGCGCTTCAGACAGAATTAAATTTTATTCAAGAAATATGCCGACAAAGGATGAGTAACATTATTGATACATTTTGTATCATATTGGATTATTGTTTTGTTCCTGCTCGAATAACAAATTGAATCAAAAACAAAACAGAGATAGGTACTACATAACATGTCAACAATCATCTTGCTTACGCCTACCCGAGGGAAAATACACTAAGTTTATTTCGTTGCTTGAGGGGTTTATTGTGGTTTATTTTGTTTACTACGCACTGGATCGGAATGTACAGCCAACCACATAGATCACTCTGACACACCTGTTGTATTTAGTTTCGGTAGTTGAGTGTATTAATAAGCTGCGTGACTGACTGTAGGGATCTCAATTCATGGGATAGACATTCTTCAATACAGATAACAAAATGTTGATATTAGATACAGTAGCTGATATCTATTTAGAGAATACACGATTCAGCGAGCAAACATTGTAAATACATTTGCGTTCGGAGCCTCCAATAACAGCCTATATTATGTGTTGTTTCGGAACTATACGTGTACTAAGACGAAACTTTTAAACGAGTAATTATTTTAGACATGTATTACATGTGACTTGGGAAACTTATTGACATCTGGAAACTTTCACAGTTTTAATATACGTTAATTTCTTACATTTTAAGCTATGTTTTTCTTATATATAAGATAAATTTTAATGGTGCATTAAAATTATTACATACCTGAATACGTGGTATTAACCTAACGCAGACCACTATGCACGTTTTTTTCTTTAATAATTGCTCATAATTTTGGATATGCTCAAAATATAGTGGAAAAGAGTTAGGTAGGAGTCAGAACTATACAACAGCAGATGTGTATGTAAACACTCTCCCCCTCCTCCTCTCCTCTTCCCCCTCGCTCCCTTCCCTTCCTCCCTACGAACAGACCAATAAAAAATAAAAAAAATCTTAATGCATTGCGTATCTTGTAATTATGTATTATTGGTGCATAATAATTGAATTGAATTGAATCTTTCATCTCCCACAATAATTTTCTCAGCAAATATTTTCAATGCACATAATATACGCAAAGTTAACAGTTTTATTTACAGGTAAAGTTTACAAACGGCAAGAAAACTAACAATTATGCAAAACAAAACATAACACTCATATTCATACTCCATGGTAGACTTTTCTCTAAAAATCTTTTATTGCGGAGAGTTGAGAATTCCCGGTATCCTATTTTTTTTGTCTCAAAGAGCGTTTTCCGAGAAAACAGCACCGCACGAATCGGATCGGACCCCTAAAAATTCCTCCCTTCAGTGGTCGGGAAAGGAATTTTTATTATCAATATTATAGTGTGGAACTATCGGGATGTTTATGGGTTTCTATATTGGTATATGGGGTGGTGAGTAGGCAGTATTATTGTCTGTTCCGATTTAGTGTTTTCTTGGCAGGGGTATGTTAGGTATTGTTATGAAACGAATTTTACAACAAACCAACTGAAATCGTGGTGAGATATCGTCGCTGAAGTTCTTACACTACGTGAATTAAATTTACAAGTTTACAGATGAGCAAAAATCTCACATCTTTACCAACTGTATTTTTACCAACTATCCTTTATATTATCTGGACACTGTATTGACTTAATTGAAATAAAATTTAAAAGATAGTTGGTAAAAATAAGGTTTTATTTAAAACTAGCGAACATTACACTTCTTTGTTATGTTACATACCTACTAAAGTATTAGGAAACTAAAAAATCCCATAATGTTTAATTGAGTAAGCGGATTGCTATGAAATAAAAACAAATGTTACTCCGAGTTAAGCCCCATGTTTCTGTGGAAAGTTCATCAAAATCGGTCCAGTAGTTTTTACGTGATGCGTGTACAAAGTAACAGACAACAGATTAACAGACAATCATATAAAAAATCCAAAAATGACCGAAATGTGTTCTGTTTGTTACTTATCTAATTTATAAACAGAACTTCCCAAATCTTTCTTGAAATTTTGAGAACAATCTAGAACATTGGAGTTGACAAATTACAGTCACACATTTTCATAGTTCATTTAAAAATATTCTAGAACATTCTGAAAAAATCTGGATATTCTAGAAAAGTTCTCAATAATGTCACTCACAAACGCACTTAAGTATCGCCAGTCTGCACAATCTTGAGTTTATATGAGCCATACAATGTGTTAGAAAAGGATAGAAGTATCCCATCCTACATTTTTACCACCCATATCCACCCACCGAACCACACTCCATTACTGGCAAGTGCAGACCAAAGACTCTCTACCACTGCAACCAATAGTGGGTGTCAGTGGGTGGTTATGGAGAAAAGGCTGGACATACACACACTTTACCCAAGAACATGGTTATATTTATTTCTAGTAAAAACTGGTAGACACGGTTTTTTATTTAATATATAATATAATATACCTAAACATCAGCATAAAAATGCTACATGTTCCTCGAATAGAAAATCTTTTTCAGGGAAAAACAGGCAAATCACAAAATGTTTTTCAGCGAATACACGCACGTGTTTCGCACCTGACGGATTTCGATAAGCGCATTTCGGGGTGTTTGAGGCCCGGGTACAAAAGTAGGGTTTTTAGGACTATTCCAGTCATTGCCTTAAATCCTATGACGACCTTGGAGGCCCGGCCGAAATAGAGTTATTAGTTAATATTATAATAATATTTATGTACTTAATTAACAGGTTTAGTAAATTAAGCGAAGCGTCATCTATCACACATAAAATAAGAATATTTAGAAGTGTGATAAAAGGATCTAGTTTCAGTCGATGATATTTTCACGACAATGTTTTTCAAACTTAATCCTATTTTTTATGATTATTAGCCACCCGAAGTTTATTTTACTTAACAAAGCTGATAAACACATTAACGTTAGTATTATATTGTAAAAACATAAAATATGATTATTTAAAATATACCTATGTAATGAATTTGTAAAATATATTTTTATTTTCAATATATCGGTAATATAATGTTAAATATAGTTATTAACACGAAAATTATCGTGCTTTTTTAAAATGCCTTTTTAAATTTTATTTCCTAAGATACTGATTTTTGAGAATTACTGTATCTATATCTTAATTTATGTATCTCTATTACCAAAGGTCTGGGTTTCGGAAGCATTAGAAATAATAAATAAATCACGAAAAGACATTGAATGAAGTAGGATAGATACCACATATTTTGTTTGATATTAAAGAGGTATGACATATTGCAGTGGCGATAAGAATAAAGGCTTCAGATGAATTACAAGATTAATAGAATAATTGTTTTCATGCATTTTACTAATAATTCTTTATCTAAATAAAACATGTATAATCAAACTAAATGAAAATGAAAAGATTTTAGCGGACAGATAATAATGCTGATAAACAAATGTAAGAAAAATTTGCTGTTGTTGAACAAACATACGAAAAAATGATTTTAAACATCAAAGTGTAACAAGTAAGTATAGTGTAACTACAAGTTGTAACTAAATCAGAAACATTTAACAAAAACGAAAACTATTCACAAGCACCAATAAAAACAATGGCGCAGAACAAAGAATAGTAATAGTCACATTTATTGCCGAGCTATTTTATGCAATAATTCTTAGAGAGAATGCAAGTGTTAGGAAACTTTCGTAAACTGCTACTAGAGTAGTCGAAGTTCCGTGATGTTTCACGTTCGGCTGACTTGTGAGAATCGGCCAGTGCAATTCCCTCTAGATAGAAAGCGCTAGTTTCTTGCTAACTCACCTAGATGTCTCAGTTTTTAAATTACCAACGTCGAAAATCAGAATTATAATTATTATCATTTGAGATCTGACTTAGGATTATAATTCTCTCCGCACATCTCATCCAGTTCTGATTTCAGATCGTTATTTTTTATATTGAATTGTTTTGTTCCTATTTAATACGGAAAATAAAAAATATTCAGTTTTGCACAAGTATCTTTTGCAAAACTTTGGTTTGGCAAGGTTCTCCCGATCCAACACAAAACTAAATACTTGCTACTTTTAGAAAATTATCGTAAAGACTATATCAGAAATAATATTAATGTAACTAAAAGACAATATTCTAAGGCAAACAAGAGAATAACTGTTCCAAGATTTGTCAACTATTACGGTAAGCGTACCAGCGGTTATGTTATGGCTAAAATTTGGAATTCTCTGCCATGCGATTTAAAATACATTGTATCAGGTGGATTACTAAAGCAAGAACTGCACAAGCATTTCTTGTCGATGGGTGTAGACTAATGTACTGATCACTTGAGTGCTCTGTTCACATACAAATGGGCTTCCATTTCTGTGAACATAACTGTAATTTATATATTGTAAAATTTTGTTGAATAAAAAAAAATCTAACCAAACAAATGTCATTATTAAGAACCTTTGACAAGAAAAATCAATATTATATGTAAGCGCTAGAAAAAGCGTCAAAAGCGCGACTTTTGGCCTAACCAGGTCGAGTTTCACAAAATGAAGTAATTTTGTAGGAAGTTCTCGAGTGGTAGATTTAAGTTTCGCATCATTGGTGTTCGGTGAGTCAGGAATATTCTAGTTAACTAAGAGATTTTAGTTTAAGTTATTGATAGTCTGCAACTATCTTTAATATTAAACTTTACCCCGCGTTCTTACTTTGCGCAATCTGCTCCATATAGGTACATATTGTATGCTTGATTAACACACCAATGAGATAGTGGTTTACTTACTTTTAGTTCTTCAGCAGTAGGTACACTATATTATTGCCAGAAATCACTAACTGCTGCGGAATATCACTAAGTTGTATTATTATTGCATCCCCTAGCAGTTAGTGACTTCTGACAGAAGTCAACGAATTTTATACGCAGTAAAGTGGCTAATATTACCTACTTCCTGACTCACGTTATCACCTGCCTGTTTTCAGAATATCTTGTAGATCCTTTGAATTGACTTGAAAATGGAAAAAAAACATCAAACAGATCTTCACCTGATATTATAATAGAACTTAGGATTAGAATAAATATGAGTAATGAAGTAAATCGTTACTGCATTCTTAAATTTTATTCATCTTTCCTATCCTGATAAAGTAAATCAAATGCGAACATTTTACTTACTTTATCAGGACAGGAAAAGCGAATAAGATATTCGCCTCAAAAAAAAATTTTGATCAACAGTACAATAAAATTCTGCTTCTTTTAATAATGAGTAAGTTTTATTTGAAACCAGAGAAATATTGCTGTAATAAAAAAAATTAATAAAAATCCATTTCCATTTCGTTTGCAGCGAAACATTTTATCTGTTTACAATTTGCACGAAAGAAATATTAAAACACTCAAGACCTTGAAACATTGGAAAAGATTATGTAATTTTTTTTTTAAAATCGCGAAACTCTTGGAAATTTTTTCCTTGGAGTGGTTAAAAGCGCCAAACACACTGAGCACCTTTTAACTCATTCGCAAAGTGGAGTTTACCCTAAACGCGATGTGCTCTAGCTGGAATATATGTGTGACCCCGACGTGTTGAAAACTCGAAAGCCATAACACTTCAACTTGGGGTTGACTTAGGTGAGGCGGAGGGTTACTTTAATGCAGGGGTCCACAAACTACGGTCCGTGGACTGTTCATCCATCCAACCCGTGAATTTCGCACATAGCATAGTGTGTAATTTCGTAATCGCCATGTTTTCTAAGTAAAACATTTTGTTTAATAATATGCTTTCATTATACATTTGTATTGCCGTGTGGTTTCCCGTAGAATAGGACCACTCCAGCTCTTCCCGTGGATGTCGTACAAGGCGACTAAGGGAATACATTATAAAACATCAATCAGGCCTCCCCAACCCGTCTGGCCAGCGCGGGGAGTGTAGGCCAAATCCTCCGTCTGTCTCCGGCGTATAAGAGAGGGTTGTGCTCCTGCAGTGGAGACAACAATAACCTGATGATGATGATGCTGATGCATTTGTATTATTTTTATTTGAAATGTAATTAAACACAACATTTTGATAAAAAAACACTGCTAATATTGTTTCGTTGTTATGCTTTGATGAGTCGATTATTTATTCAACCGATCTCCATTAAATTCGCATACACATAGCTTGTGTCACGGATATGAATATTGGCTCGTCTTGATCATATGACAAAGCGGGTCCCACGGGAAACAATAACTTATTCCATGTGTTCGAAGCCGCAGGGTAACAACTAGTCAATTATATTATCGGTAAATAGATAGATACACCGATGATGATGGTGCTAAAATGGCCTAAACAGTATACCTACTGAGCTGGGGCCTGTTTACTGCTGCAGCGCACATACCTACTGTGTTTACTGCAGTGTTGCCACACCGTACTATTGTCCCATCCTCTACGAAAGCATCGGTTCTACTCCCGGTTTGTCGGGTACGCTACTCGCGTTGTTCCGTTAAACCCATGCAAGCGAGTGCAATATTAAATTATGGTCTGATGACGTGATGTGACATAGGTACCTGACTTTTAGTAAGTAGTATTATTTATTAAATATTCTATGGTATGCTTTTAGTTCTAGTTTTGGATTGTTTCTGCTTGCATGTAGTGTCAGATTGTAAGTATTTTGTTGCAGCCAATAAAGTAGTATTTTATTCTATTTTGAAATAAATGCAGCCCCAAGCATAGAAAAGTTTGATTTTCCTGTGGTAATGCGTTCGTTGGACGGTTGTTTTTCTATAGTTTTCCATTTATAAATTATTTATCACCCTTTGCCGGGTTAAGGTAAATCCGTCCATTTGGAAAGTCACTATCATGCGTATTTGACGAACGGATTTTAGCTTTTACCGGGGATCGAATTTTATGCCTTCCTGATAAATTTGAAAACCTATATTAGCAAAACTCTTTTAACAGTTATTTTATCAGGAGCATGAAGTTCTAGTGTATGTGCGGTATGGTTCCTGAGTTAGAATAGGGCCTACCCCAATCTTCCCGTGGGTGTCGTCAAAGCAGCTAAGGGATTATTCTAAGGACAGGCAGGTGCGTTCTCTTGTCTTATATTTTAAGATCATTATTGCGATTACCAATGTTGTCCACCAATGGTAATTATTGCCAATCTCCCAATGGACAGCCCAATATAAGTGGCATTCTATTGTATTGCTGAATTGATTCTATTGTATTTCATTTGATGATGATGATGGAGTTCTGCATGGTGATTCGGTAGTGGAGGGGTAGGGAGGGGTCACGGGGAAGCATCCATTTTAACAAAATTGCTGGAACAATTGATCTAAAATTTGAAACATAATTTTCCGTCGCATTCGTCGCGGGAAAATGGTTGTAAATACAATTACGGAATGTGCGAGACATTATGTACCACGTAATTTGCTTGACGGGTCGTTCTCAACATTAAGGAATATGGCGTACTTTGTATACTGTTTTTCGCCATTTATAGGGAAGTCTTTAGAAGTTTAAGATTATTCCCAAATAATAACATAACCGAACGGATTTGTTTATTTATTTATAAGGTCACCAACAGAGTGTTGTAAACCAATTCATGCTTAAGAGAAACCTACAAAAGTAAATAAAGGCTAAATGTCACTTATATAGATACTAGCTTTTGCCCGCGACATCGTTCGAGGAAGTTTCGATATTTACACATCTTCACTGCTTTTAACGAATAATTTGATTTCTCGTAGAAATTAGATGTTTTTTCGGGATAAAAACTATCCTAAAGAAAGAAAGATCTTATGTCCTATGTCTTATTTCAGGATCTAACCTATAGGTATGTGTGCCAAGTTTCATTTCGATCCGTCCAGTGATTGAAGCGTGATTGAGTAACAAACATTTAACTATCCAAACATCCAAACTTTCACATTTATAATATTAGTGGGATGTACCATTCTATTTTAATTTACACCAATTAAAAATGATTAATTAAAATCCACCCAAATCCTTTTTTACATCCGCCCAATAACAATGTTCGATAAAAATTTCATAGTCATAGATATATTGCTTTTATTAAATCGTCAAGCATCAGTAAATTCGCGCGGGTGTTCATAAAAAGTCGGGCGACGCCAAAATACGACTGGCGTTAGCGAATATCGTCAAAAATAATTTTCGACAACGGTTCCCAGTTCGCGACGACCATGAAACTAAAAAATAATTCGTGCGCCTGAAGAATCCCAGCGGAATACGGTTGCTAGATGCACTCTAAATAAGGCATCTCATCATCAGCCGAAATACGTCCACTGCTGAACATAAGCCTCCCCAATAAAATCACACTTTTAGTGGGCTATCTATTAGAGGATTTGCCATTATCGCCACGCTTGGCAGGCATTGATAATCAGGAGAACGCAGCTGCCCGTCCCTGGTACAATCCTTCAATCGCCTTGACGACACCCACGGAAAGATTGGAGGTGGCCCTATTCGGCACTTCAATATGGAACGAGTTTTATATCAATAAATGTCAATGGTTCCATAACTAAGAAAATATATTAACCCAATATAATGTGAATAGATCTTTTTAAAAATCGGCATGAAACCATACAATCGCGTGATGCTTACTCCAGGTCCAGCGCCGCGGCTGTTTTTTACATTCATGGGGCCGGAACGCGCTGTACGGGAAACAAATGATAATCGGACCGATATTTCGAGCTGACGAATTCGATTCTATAGATTTAAAGTTCTGCTCACACTTGATACTTCTCGCGTTAGCTAGAGAATACTAAATGTTACTACGGAACGAAGTGACAACAATCTTATAAGCATATTATCAAGCGACAGATGCTTTCAGTTAGAAGAGAAGCACTTATGTTGTTGATGTACAACATTGTCCCTCTCTTGATTGCGCTGGGTGCAGCCGCCAGCCCTACTATTATTTACGCGAACACACAAACGTGTACAGACAGGCTGATGCGCCTGTAATAGTAGTAGGTAATTAAATCTGTTTGCTTGTGTGGAGTGTCGGGGTGTGGTTTGGCAATTCAGCTGATTTTGAATAGCTAGTTGTAGCGACTGATTGATTTACCCCGTTCACTGTCGAGTATTTCCTTGCCGTTGAAACTCGGATTAATTGATTAGATTTTTTAAAGGTTCTGATATGAATCGCAATCGAATAAAAACGCAGAGACGCAGTTGATAAATCGACGATTCTCGATGCTAAAAGAATCGAGTGTACGCAGGACATGAAGCTCAGAACAGATAATAATAGTAGTAATGTACTAACTGAAGGCGCACTGTCGTATCGAAATACCTACTTATAAATCTATTCTTATATTGACGTTAAATATATTAAGTAATTAAGATCCTGACCATGCTAACAATTATACAAAAACAAAGTGTAAAAAATAGTTCAAATTCCATAAAAAAAACCGAAAATTTATACTATTGCTGAGTTGCGTTTGAATAGTGCGAGTAGATTATACTTAATAAATAAATATTGACTAACAATAAAAACCCAACAATAATAAACCTTGTTACTTCAGAATGAGTACGAAGTTTGCCTACTGACCACAAAGCTTCTTGAATAAGTTACCGGTAGTCTTTTATCGCCGTGGAGAAGTATTTACTATCTATCGTTGCTATCAAACGAGTCTCACATTCTTTTTGTGTCTGGTTTTTCAAGAACGTCTGATTGTATTGGAATTCTAGATAAGAATTAATTAATTACACAGAGATAGCGTGGCCTTACTAATCTTGACCAATACAAAGATGCGGTGGCTCATGTCGACACCTTTTAGGATAATGTTTCATAACTGTAATGTAAATTCATTAACTACAGGTATAGTAAGAAGATATAGCTTTGTGTCAAAGTCCTATTGTTAAAGATAAATGCATTAAAATCCTAACTAAAATGTTTCTGCAAGTTTATACAAACTCTATTGTTGTGACAATGATTAAAACCGCAGAAAGAAAATTCATTTGTATTGTCCTGTGTTTCTGCCTTCTTTGGCCTAATTATCACATAAATATTTTCATATATACTTAAGTACCGTACCAAAAGTACAGACAGTGATTCGGTGAACTTCAGAAAGGAGAAAAGCGTTTTCAGAATTGTTTTTCAAATTGTCCCCTCGACATTCCAAACCATTACCCTTAACACTTAACTGCATTTTAATTTATAAATGGAACGAAAAACAGTCACGTCGCTCAAGATTTTAAAAGTGCTATTTACTCCCTTAATGGATCACGTACAAGTTGCATTATGGTCTTGATAGTGTAACGACGGCTTTAGTAGAACATTCAGTGGATTCTAAAGTTTTTACGGAGTTGAAGTTACTTTGCTTGAGTACTTAGGAGTTTGTTGTCGGTGTTTCAAGTTGCTTAATGTTGTATGCCTGGGGAATTGTTAAGAATTGTTCTGTATGTTTTTACCTTTACAGAAACTGATTTCGTGTAAGATGTGGTAATCTTTTTTCCATCTGTTTCTTAATAGCTTTTGGTTTCTTTTGTTTCTGGATATGAATGTTTACTTATCGTTTCTTTTTGTGTAGATCGTTTTGAGATATTATATCATTACTCTATAAATAAGTAAAATTTTTTTTTTCAAAAACTACAATACGAGTACTGCAATCAATTTGATAAGAAAACAATTTTGAAAAACTATTGAATATATTCACAACATTTCCACTTTGAATCATAAACAAAAGTTACAAACTTGGAAGCCAAATCTAACACTCTTCTTCTGCTTTCTTTACTCGTTATTTTCTGAGAAACATAATAATTTTATTCAAATACATTTTTAAACCAAAAATAAAATTGACTCTAATACAAAGTTTTGTAGTTTAAACCTGTTAAAATCGTATAAATCAGTATTTATTGAGGCAAACTAATTGTTATTTGACAAGCAAAGAAAACCGTAAGCTAATTTACATTAAACACATGAATACATAACAAATAAAAATTAACATTGAAATATATTTTCCACCTCCTGTCTCTGGCTAGAAGACAAATAGGATAGTGGAACGAAAATAATGAAAGGAGTTAGTTGATCAACGAAAAACAGAGCTCATTCACTTGAGCTTTCAGTATAGAAACAAGTTTTACAGTAAACAGGTTTTATCTTGTCCGTACGTCTGTGATCTCTTTTGCTGGAACGTCTAGTCTTGAGGTATTTACTTAAATGGAAATAGAATGAATGTCATGATTTCTGAAGTTACTTTAAAATAACTAATGTAGGTCACGTTGAGGTGATTATTTTAACTAATATGATGTGTGCCGAAGCTCACGATAATTATAAAATAGTTCCTGATTCATATCTACTTTTTTCATAAATATTTTTTTATGAAAATTCTTTAATAGGAGCATAATATCACTTAAATGTATTAATTTTCCCAATGTTAACTCCACAACTATCGAAAATTAAGTTAAAAGCTAGCCTAGTAGTTGAAATAACGAAAAATCACTTTTGGACGGCTGAACGGACCAACTAATTACAAACATGCGGACTCCACAAAAGCTACTTCAAATATACGCTATATAACTCACGGAGATATTGGACATCCCGAGAAAATGAAACGAATAGCGCTTCTAAGCGACAAGCCAGTAACATTATAGTTTGGCTAACGTACATGTGACAGGTCAGATATAAACAAACATTCTAAACAAAAATGCGACATGCGAGAACTAGAAAACATTGTGAATCTGTCTAGTCTATGTATTATTCAGCTCAACATGTAGGAAATGGTCCGTCGGCAAGAACCGGGCATGACTTCACAAGATGAAAGAGATAAAGTTACTAAATATGATATGTAACTTTAACTAGAAGTTACATATTAGAAGGACTAGAAGATTAACGGCTTGATGTTTAAGAGAGTAAAGTGACAATAGCCATAGTACATCCGAAAACTCCTACCTTCATCAAAATATATTGATGAAGGTACAGAAAGAATTATCCCATACCAAAAGAGTAAAGACCATTACAACGAACTGGATAATAAAAAGAAATTTAGAACTTAGAATGGATAGCAGTACGCTGTGGACCTGAAATAATGCAATTATTTAAATTATAAGAATACAAAAGAATAAATAAGCAAAAATATGAACTGTAGCTTAAAATTAATTGCCTTGAAGACTTTTGGACACCATCTGTCGCAAAAGGTAGCTCATGGGCTACTCATTCTATATCCATAAAGCATAATAATAAACGAAGTGGTTCCATACAAACGCTGCCACATCCGTTTTCCATTCATCCCGTCTCCGTGAGTTCCACGACACTACTCGCTCTTGGCTCGCCGCTGAGCGCGGTTTAATAAAGCGAACTACGCCACTCTGCGCGAAGGCACTGTCGCGCGCGTTCTCATTTCAAAACCGAGCGTACGTTACACGTTATACATATTGAATTAGTTTTTAAATCTCATCTAGTTTTTAATAAGATTTGGTGCTAACGATTTTTATCATTACATTAGTATTTACACATATTTTAAAAACTCTATTGCAGCGTATTTCTGTCCGAATAAGATTTCTTTTGAAAATATTTTAACGTTTACACTATTGTTCGAGGGGTTTGGTGATAAATTTTCGATCCTCAAGATACGGTTAATGGAAGCAGTCACGATTTAAGTAACATATGTAAAAGACGCACTGAATGGTGATCTAGAACGGGCAACCGTAAACCTGACAGACCGAATGTGTCAGACGATGTTAAGAAGATAGTCAGCAACCAGTTAAGATGTAAAACGACTTCTAGAACAGACTGGTAACCCCTAAAAGTAATGCCGATGATGATGAAGTTAAAGACGACATAATCACTACTTTCCCATAAAAAGTGCACTTAGTGGAATTATGTCTCAAATTGAAAAACTTTCATAAGTTGTCTACATTATGGTCGTCGGATTAGCAGGCTGTTATCAAAGGAAGCTACGATGACTGAAAACTACGATGAAAATAGAGATAGCAAAAAAGCTAAGGATATTAACTCTATAGTTATGGTAACGTAACTTATGAAAACAGACTAGGCTATATATTTCGGGTAGTTGAAATTGGATTTAAACAAGAAAACTTAAATTAGCGCGAAACATCTTTTGCGGGTGGATGCTAGTTAAAAAGTTTAATATTAAAGCATTGGTTGGTATATTTTTACGTACAGCCAATAGAAATCAGAGTGAGCCAGCTAAACCAAACATACTATTATAGCTTGATATTAAAATAAACGATATTGTCCCGTCCATATTACAGATTATGTGGAAAATGTTTCAATGCAATGTTGTGTACACTACACAATAAGGCCATTGTGAATGGTAACAATAGGGTTTAATAAAACTGCCGCGACCTCAGCTACGAGAATGCTGAAAATGCAATATTCAATATGCTCTCAAGACAACAGCATACAAAGGAAAATAAACACAGTTAGGTAAACAAGACGGAATGACATTGTGGATTCTAGAATGATGTTAAACGAGAGTGAATAATAAAGTTTAGTCCAAATTCAAGGAGATAATTGGATAGTTGTAAGCATTGATAATTAACCTTTATTGCGCTTAATAATAACTTAAATGTGACAAAATACTTGTATGAGCCAATTTACATTACAGAGGTGTAATAAATATAATGTAATTGGCTAATAAATGCAAGTAATTTTGTATGTATTTAGTATGGGTATTTGTACTAGAAACCTTATGCAATAGAGAAGGCCTTCTGCTATGATATCCGGATGCTGATGCATGATTCGAATACCAATACCAATTTTAGCGATCCCATATTCAAAATAAAACAAAAGACACATCACACACTTCATACATGGTATGATAAAGATAGAAATAACATAGGCGTTCTTCCATTACACGTATTTCCCCAAGAGGTACACGAGTGCCCGATCGTATTACCTATATTGTGACAAGGTTCTAAGGTTTCCTATATTTTAAATTAGTTGAATTGTATCTAATGTATGATTTTCAGAATATATATATATTTTTTACCTTAAAAAAAGAGTTTTACTTTTTACAATCGAATTACCGAAGACTTTTTATTTTGCATGGTGTCCGTGTGAATTTTAACACGCCCGTTGTACAAGCCTCTAACGTTTCACAGGGTTTTTGTTTTCGGACCCAGTTTGAACGGGGCCGTTTAGTGTGTAATGGGTTGCACAAGACACAAGATACAAGAGTTTCATGAGTCAGAAGTGGCGACTGAGAAAATGGTAGCGGTGTTGGTGCGCCTCTTGATACCAAAGGGATACTAACAATAATTATTTTAGATAATTTTTGACTCGAATAATATAAATTAAGGTCAAACCAGTATTCCGATTGAATAAGGCTTAGAGCACCATAGCCGGCTCGACCCGGAGAGAAGACGCGTCGCCATAGCATTTTCATTCTATCCACAACATACTGCATTTTTTGTGGGCGATCCACAGACTGACTTAAAGACTATCCCTACGAAACACACATGTAACAATCAGAACAACATATTCATAAACTAACGTACACATCGAGACCGCTAGTGGTCATTTACGATGTACGTTTGGCAGAGTGGAACGACTTAGTAAGGTAACGCCTGTATGGAAATATTCCCCCAAAGTTAAGATGGAGATTTCAATTTCGAATACTTATATTATATTTAATATTATACTTATATTTTCTCGTCGTAACGAAAAACCACCGACCAAATTTAATCAATTTCCTGATTCGTACCAACACGCTTGTAAATCAACACTTGCTCCGCTACCAAATGACGAGGGTTGACACTGACAACAGGACACTGTTAGAAGGGTCTTATACAGGTGCTAAAAATCCGTAGTTTCAGAAAACAACTTTTAAACCTGAAATTTACGTGGGTGTGGTTGTGATACTCTCAATGTACTATGAAACTACATTCACACTAATGTAAGTAAAATTTACCTTTAATTATTTAAATTAATTGAATGCGTTTTACACCAATCTCTTTCTCTATTTATGTACAGTAATTAAACTGGTTCTTTGTTAGCAATTTCAACAATATTTAGATTTCAGATTAATCGGCTCGGTGATTGATTTCAGCTCAGATCAACAAAAGACCACTAATTAGATTTCCGTTTCCAAGGAACCCTAAAAAGCACAACGCTTAGTGATCCAGTGAAAAGGAATCACCACTCTAACGGATCGAGATGTGAATTCATCGGCACGGCACAAAGTTCAAAACGAGCTCAAACGATATTGTGAGAGCAAAGCTCTTTCTTTGAACTAAAACGTCCCGTTTTAGACATTCAACCGACTATAGGAAGCAGGAATCAAAATATGACTGAATTTTGTTGCATTGTAAAGGGATAGCAGGATTTTTATATTAAAGGTATGAATTTACATGACATTTTGAAAAAAAATTCTTTGACGATATTTCTTTGAGCGTTCGCTTGGCTGAGCAACCCTCTTGGTACACGAATAAGAATATCGTAAAAAGCAGTGCATTATACAGATTTAGGGTAGTGGTTTGTCCAGTCCCCATCTACTGGTATTCACCATCAACCTCACCATATCAGCACAAAGAACGCCATCACAGAACTGGCATTGAATGCGTAATATTTACGAAGTCTGGGCATAATAATTTACTTAAAGATTTATTGAAATCGGTTCAAAGTCACTTATGAATAAATACATTAGTCATATAAAATTTATGGCGATTTCTGAAATATAAAGAGTAAATCGAACACTTGTAGCGATTTCACCCCCTCTTTCTTACCAAATAGCATGTCAGAGCCGCTACTGCGTATATTGCTGATGTTGATCTATGTTTCCTAACATACCTACAAATTTATCGTCATCATCATTATATTAGTCTATTCACATCCGCTGATGGACATAGGCTTTCCTATTGAACGTTAGCATACCTGGTCCTCCGCCCTCCGCATCCGCGCTATCGACCACCTTCGTTAGATCGTAGGTCCATCTGCCGGCGGGGCGTCCCACGATGCTCGTACTTCCGCTGTCTGTCACTCCAGAACCGTTCCGAGGGCTGTCAGTTCTGTGATTGACCCGGCCATTGCTACTTCAGCTTGGTAAATTCTATGTTGATGACCTTAGTTCTTAGTCGGATCTTCTCATTGCATGTTTATATCCTTCAAAGAAACCTCTAGAATAATCCTTTTCACATCTCGTTGAGCGACCTTACTGCACCCCTCCCTATCAGAATAACCTATAAGCAAATGGTCATATTTTTGGACCCTGCAAGTGTCTTATACATGTTTATCAAATCCACCGTCAGTGTCCATGTCTTTGCGCCGTAGAGACTTTCGTCTTTACGCACTGTAGAATAGGCGAAGTGAGCCTAACTGATTTTTTTCTGTCAGCTTCCTATCTTCCTATTTCTATAGTTTAACATCCCTATCGAAGTTGTTCCTACACAACATAATAACAAAGTAAATCATTAAAACTTTATTTTGAATTGTTATTGTGCAATGTCCTGCCATTGTCATCCCTGCAAAACCTTAATCAATAAACAAATTCAATTAAATACAGCAACTTCCAAGTTTAATTGTGAGAAGTTTACAAAATTAGAAACATCAGCCAAACAACTGTGTTTGAAGCTTTTGAGAGATACAAAGGCTTTAGAAGACGTAAGCCAGTCAAATAAGAAAGTCTAAAAATTACTTAAAATATCAGAACAATAAAGTATACTCCAATATCCCAGGCAATATTGCCAACCAGATTGGAATAACTTTGTTATTACGGAAGTCCCAATACAAATCATGCAGGGCGGAAGAAAAATCATATAGCATAAATTTTCCTTAGCAGACAAAAGTTTTTTTTTACCTTCAGTTTACTGGTATTTTTGTACAAATTTACGCATGGACTATTTTCCTCGGTCCCGTAGTTTATTTGTTTTGTATTTTATGAAGCCCCGGATTGACCCCTCGGTTTAAGGAAATTGAATTTGTTTGATAGAATAGAGGTTAACTCAAATAGTTTTATGGGATGGATGCGAAGATGGACGAGTGGTAAAAGAAAATGGAGTTACCTGCAAGAAATCTCAACGTTTCAATGTGCATATTTATGGTGAATATGTTAGAGGATGCGAATACATTCTGTCAACACTCAGTGACTATATCAGTGACTATTTAGTCTACACTATACACTATTTTTGGATTGCTTTTTGTTTTTATTTTGGTTTTCTTATTTCCTGTATCATCCATTATTTGTTATGTTCATCTTGTACCATTCAGAACTTAGTGTTTTAACAAATCACACTAATATTATAAATGGGAATGTATGCATGTCTGTTTGTTGTTCCATCATGCTTAAACGGTTAAACAGAATTTTGAGAGCCTTGTTATAGTAATAATAGTTTATATCCTGGAATAGTATATTGGATAATTTTTAACGTAGAGAAAGTCGCGGGTATTAGGTAGTGTAATTTAAAATTAAGAAAAGAAATAGGTAATTACAGGATTTCAGGGTGAAAAAACTAAACAACGTCACAGTAAGCGCAAGGACGTTGATTAAAATAAACTTGACTGTGGGGTTTTGCAACCCTTGGTTATTTAGTTGAGGAAACAAAAGCCGTTGTGAAATAGATGGACGGTTGCTTTCTCGTTTTATTTATTTAAATTATAAATAATGTGCGCCCATAGGGTAACGTCAAATAATGTCTATATTAATCAGCGAAAATTACGCTCCCCGGGATGACAAATTGGGTTCTACCGGTCCTATGATAACAAATTTAACTAAATTAAAGTATTATTAGAATGACGAGATTCCATTCTTGAATATTATACAAATCCCAAATCGACTTTCAATTAAATTAATTAATAAATAACGTTTGAAAATCAAATAACAATGATGGATGACATTCGGTATGTACGTGCATGTATATTATGTACATATTTACGTATTACGCAAACACAATACAGGTCGCAATTCTAAATTAATTGAATTAGTTTGGTATCAGTTTTGACGAATCAGAATATACATATCCGGAGTGATAGATCAATTACATAAATAGTTACAAGGAATTTTGTGAATGTTATTTTAATTTAACTCTTTATGTCGTGTATTTTCATATAAAATGTAGCAGCCATTAACACAGCCATATTTCAGGGCCTAACGAAATTTTAAATGCTTTCTATCCCAAAGTGTTCAGTTTTTCATTTATTTAATACTTATCTTATCTTCTTAGGGGCCAGGAAGACCTGGCGACACTTCGACCCTTAAGGATCTTTTGTGCCAAACCCCCTGACCACCAACGGTGCCCCAAGCCGATTTGGTGGACTTCACATACGCCTCAGAATTTCTTCATTGGCATGTGCAGGTTTCCTTACGATGTTTTCCTTCACCGAAGAGCCTATGGTATTATAAATAAACCATACTTAAGTTTCGTAAAACGCATTGGTACGGGCGGGGTTTGAACCCACGACTAGTTAATACTTACTTATTGAATCGAAAACTTATCATATTGGCCCAAAATTCGGCATCTCTATTACTTGGCAAACATAAATTTTCTGATCCCGAATTTGCAATAACAAAATCTTACATCAATGTGGGTTACAGCGTTTATGCTTTTTTGTGAAGAATTATAAATCATGCACAAACAATAATAGCAGTTCTTACAATAATCTAATAGTCAAAGCTTTGTCTAAGATAATACGTTTCCATCATCAATAGCCTACACCACAGTTCTTTTCTATCGACGCCACCACACCCCCTCTTTCGTCTATTCCCCTATTAATATTTCCTTCTGAAAGTTTTTCAGATCGTTGATCCATATGTCATGAGGACGTCCCTTATTATGACTTTATCCACTGCCAATTTATCTTACTAAATTCTGTCGACTATGTTACTGTTCCTAGGCACATGATATTACCGACTAGTGTAAACATTCATTTAGTTTCATTAACCTGATGTGAAAGAATGACAAATATACACTGAATTGTAGTTTAGCCAAGTAATGTATGAGTCATTTTTATTACTTACTCGAAACCTACGCCAGAGGATTGGATGTTTGTTATTCAATCACGCTTCAACCGCTAGACAGATCGGGATAAAACTTGGCACATATGTAGGTTAGACCCTGGAATAGGACATAGGATAGTTTTTGGCCCAAAAATATCTCATTCCTACGGGAAATACATAATATTTTGGGATGTTAAGTTGTCCACGCGGACGAAGTCGCGGGCAACAGCCAGTACTAAATATTACTACGTAATGAAGCGTAAATTGCCACCAGTTTAAGGTCGCCCGCAAAACAGAGCACAGCGGGCAGTACCTACTACTGGGCTGTTGCTGCAGGCGTCTAGCAATCGACGCTTTAACTTAGAAAGAGAAGCAATAATGTTGTTGACGTATACCTTAGTCCCTTTCTCAATTGCGCTGGATGTAGTAGCCAGTCATACTTATTATTTAAACCCACACACACATGTGTACGGAGAGGCTGGTGCGTCTGTAGAGGTAATTAAACCTGTTCGCTTGGATAGAGTGAGAAGGGTGAGAATTCACGAAACCCGCGGTTTCAACTCAGACTTCTACTCCACATTTTTTTAGCAAACTAGTCGTTTCCTTTTGGCTTCGCTGTAGTCAGACAAAAACTCAAGATCTGCACCAACCCTAATAATGGTTGAAGTTTATGCAATGTGGTATAATAAAATAACTACTGAACGAAAGTTGATTTATCTTAGATGGACATAGGCTATATTTTTCATGGGAAAATATTAGTTTCCCACAGGAAATTCGACTAACTGTGAGCAATGTCGCAAGGCAGAAGGCATGACAATAAATAAACCTTAAGTTCCGAGAAACTCAATAGTATTGGTCCGGATTTGAACTGTCGACCTCATGAACGTGATACGGGCGTACTAGGATACCACGATGATGTCTATATTTATCGCAGATAATATTAAAACGCAATCATCATCATCATCAGGTTAATTTTGTCTCCACTGCAGGAGCACAACCCTCTCTCATCAGCCGGAGACAGACGGAGGATTTGGCCTAGATTCCCCGCGCTGGCCAGATGGGTTGGGATTAATACAAAACGCAATGTTTCTTAGTAAAACATAAATTTAATTATGTTTCAATTAAATAGGTAAGGTTTTGGAAAACACTGAGAGAGGTAAAATATAAAGTAATTTTAAATCGAGTGGATTGTTTGTTTGAAACGGTTTAGTTATGTTTTCGACTTGAAATTAATATTTAACAATGAAACAATGTAATGGGATCCCAACATTGTTGTGAATGTCGAAACTGTTGTTAATTGTTGAGTTTATTTACAAAAGTAGGTAATGAATAAAAACTTACTTATTAAGGTGATTGGATGGGCCGCGGCTGGGAGTGGCAAACAGAAGATCGCATTTAGTGGGAGGAATAGCATGCTAACGTAGCAGTGGGCGTGAGCAGTGGCAAAGTAGTCAATAATACTATTTTTTTAACCTCAAAAGAAAGTAAATCAACCGTCAGTGTACGTCATCGTAAATTCCACTGGAGGTATATGAATATTTCTTCATCGTGCTTGGAAGGAAAATTCGCTACAAAGAAAAAAAGAATATGGGAAAATATAATAACAAAGACGACCTCCGTGGCGGAACTCGGACTGCCACGCCGGAGGTTGCGGGTTCGAATCCCGCAAGGGGCAAATGTTCGTATGATGAATATGAATGTACCCAAGTCTTGGATGTTTATATATTTATTTAAGTATATCCTTTCGT
This sequence comes from Esperia sulphurella, assembly GCA_947086405.1. Classification (NCBI taxonomy): domain Eukaryota; kingdom Metazoa; phylum Arthropoda; class Insecta; order Lepidoptera; family Oecophoridae; genus Esperia; species Esperia sulphurella. The sequence goes on from OX352264.1 coordinate 13,267,651, forward strand.
TATCTAGTAACCAAACCACAGGCTCTGCCTAGTTTGGGACTGGATAATTGGTATGAATGTCTGTGATATTTATTTATCTACGAGGTTAAATTCCTCATATCAGCGATTAGACGTCCACTGCTGGACATAGGCCTTCCCCAATTAACGTCTCCGCCCTCCGCATCCAGCCGCTTCCGGCCACCTTCTTCATGTCGTCGGACATGTGGCGGCAGAGCGTCTGCACTCCAGAACTTGTCTGCCCGAACGGCCGTCAGTTCTGCAACAGATGTGGCCACCCGCTCACTTTCACTTCAGCTTGCTAATTCATTATTTCGGTCACCTTCGTTCGCCGGCGGATTTGTTTATTACGAATCATATCCTTAAAAAAAACTTCGGAGACGGACGCTATGCTCGGCCATAGCCTTCTACATAGTTCGCTGATGTTAAATTGATAGACAATAGTCTCTACCATCACTAGACTTCGTTGAACATCCTGTGTATTAGTAGATCACAACAGAGTAAATCATTCTTCTGTTATCTATCTTCTATTATTTTTATGGTGGTCTTTAACTGACAGCTGACATGCTCTGTAGCCACAGACAGCACTGCCTCGTGGAATCCATCAAAAGCCTCGTGCAAAACCTTTAGGCACGTAGTATGGCAGGAGTTTAATCCACAAAGGATTACCTATGGTTTATCAGTATGTTTGACGTATTCTATCCTCGTTTTATAAATTATTGTATAGTATTCTATGATTCCATAACAGTTAGCTTAGTTATTATTTCTCCAAACTTGGCTTGGTTTGGAGTACACCCCCGACACTCGTACATGCGTACCTTTCTATTCTTACGCGTTCTTGTGCGCATAAGTAATAGTAGGGCTGGCTGATGTACCAAGCGCCACAAGAGGGGACAACATTGTCCAGTAGTAGGTACGTACTGCCAGCCTTGCTCTATATTGCGGGCGACGATATACTGGCGCGTAAGGTGAGTGTCTCATCTATACGATGTCGGCGATTAGTTCCTAATTCTTAATTTTCTAGTGTGAAATTTTGCAAATTATTATCGGGACGAATTCTCTTAATTTTACCAATTCTTAATTTTCCGAATGCCTCATTTTACCTAGTAATATTTAGTATTCTCTGCCATAAGCTCCTTCACTCAGGCCTGTGTCACTCCGCAGTTTAGGTATTAAAGTATACCTACGCGGCGCGGCTTAGCCCCGATTGCCGGGGCTCCTAGGCGAATCGCTTACGACTGTCAATGTGTCCGGGTTTTAGCGGTTCGGTTTGTTAAAACTTTTCTGTCTCAAGCAGGAACTTCACAACTTCACATTTTGTAAATAAATTATTTTTACATTTTGCGTGTAAGCATTCCGCAAAAATCTAAAATTACCGTCTGCGTGCCCGTAAAGCTTTTAAGAACGCCTTAAAAATATATTTGTCAGCAACTTCGTATTAAGTTTAAAGGAGTACTTACGAGACAAAATACGATGGTAAGACTCGACACTGTTCTTTTGCTTCTATTTTCACTATAAACTCAATTTGTTATTCTTGTCCTCCGTTCCTTGTACACAAAGGCCAGAATAATTGTGCTCACGCTGTGTCTGAAAGGTTTTGTACTCTTCTGGTATTTACCTAAGAATAGCCAGAAGCTTGCAGGAAACCATTTTAAACTAAACCAAGTAACTTTAGTGAGAAAACGAGAAACTTTGTGACGTAGAAACTTAAAATTTAATTGAAATATATTTCTTGGCTTGGAAACTACTCTAAAAGAACTTTGAAAAGGCTAGTCTGTGCTGGAAGGCCAAAGATAGCTTTAAACATTAAGCGAATAAACATAAGTATAGTTTATACTTCCCGTTTATTACTTATAAGGTGAATACGTTAACTTACCTTCAAGATCTTGAACTTACTTATTGAGATTAATTAGTAGGTACCTATTTTTTATTAAATGGATTTATCTTATTTATCCTTCACCAGATTCTAACTGATTAAAGGAAATAAAAGACAAAATGTTACCAACGGGCTCTCTGTAATTTTTTGATTTCAAAGTTTTCACCTTAGTTCACAAGTCTTAAAACTAGACTATACATTAAGATGTTAATACCGTGTAGATATGTTGCAATTTATCAAATTTTGAACAAACTTAATTCTTCATTTAATTTCATTATCCTATTTTCTTGTTAATTCCGCAGCCTTTAAAATAATGATTAATTAATTGTTTAGTAAAGTTTGTTCCACTTTGTATGGAGTATCAACAATACGATATTCAGAACTATTTCAATATAGATTTTACTACCGCATGATCAGTGATTAATAATTTTACTATACTTTGTTCCACTTTGTATGGATCAACAAATACGACAAACAAGACTATTTCAATATAGTTTTTACTAACGCATGATAAGTGATTAATATTTTCCATTCTTCACCTTCACAGGTTTACTGGATCGTCTAGTTTCTGTTCGTATTTCTTCCGTCCATTATCTACGATGGTGTTCCGATATAATTTATATTTCAATCACCTCCCTTCCCTTGCGTTACTTCCCTTGTCATCAAGTCGAATCAATACGTCACCCCCTACGCCACTTGTCACATCTGGGATCTCATTTAGGTCAGCACCCTTCGAAATTGTAAATTATTTTGTCTGTTAACATTGTCGTTCTTACTTTCTTGTGTTTACTCCAAATAAGAATAACTTTATTCGTATTCTTATTCATTCGGACACAATGTTTGTATGAAAATTAAAATGATTTGACTATCAGTAGGCAGTGTGGCTCCCGGATAACAATAGCAAGGACGGTCACGAGTATTCTCATGTGTATATTAAGATCATTACTGCGATCACTTATGTGGTCCAATGAACAGCCCAACAAAAGCGGCAATCTACTGGGGAGGTTTATATTCAGCAGTAGACAGACGTATTTTGGCTGATGATGATGGTTATCATTGTAAAAGTAGACAATCTTATTAACGTCTTGCCTAAATTGGAAAAGCTCCTTTCCAAAGCATAACGTAAGATGGTATTCTTATTTCATTAAGTCACCTTACCTATTCGTTAGGCCTTGCTTTCAAACAAGCGATCCTATCTAAGAGTATATATTTCATTTTATTTACCGTGCCGGCGCCGTGGAGCTTAAGATATTTTTAGTTATAATTCTTCGAGATGTAAATGGTGAGAGAGTTAGCCGCTTTTGGCGCCTTCTTAAAATAAACAAGGTAAACCACTAGACAAATAATTTCTGTAAGGGTTAATAATTTATTTTTGATCCTAGTTTTGTATGTAATACTACAAATGCTTGTGTAATAGTTGGACTACACTTTTTTATTGCTTTGTGGAAATAAGCAGATCTAGCTTATTATTTTTGGTATTGTTTCACAGTAATGATAGTTGAGCATATAAATATATATTATGAATACTACTCCATAAGCAGAGAAATAGGTAGATACTTAGCTGATTATATTTCCTCTCTTTTTCTTCATATCGATATTTCTTGTTATCTCATAATGTCATATGACTTTTAGTTTTATTGAAAGTGAGCTGCAAATGTTTTTCATTGCAGTTGCATACTGGGAGAGAGTAAGTATTTATTGCTTAGAATCCTTACAATTTTAGTAAGGAAGGACCCTTCATAAATGACTAATGAACAAAATATGGTTCAGTATGACTTCATGGTTCATCAAAAGCATTATTATTAATAGACTCATAATGATTCTACATATGAGTTAAAGTCTTGCTGATCAATTTCCTGATCCATCATTTTCATTAATTTAACAATTTAGTTAATTCACCAGTTTCAACAGTTCTTCAATTTCGGTTATTCGTCAGCTTCCGTGTTTTTTGCTAATACACCAAACTTATTTATATCAATAATTATTCTCCTTAGAATAATATAAAACTGACGAATTATATAAATTAGATAGATTTATTATACTCTTCATTGATGTAAGTTTTTATGAAAGCGGAATAACAAATAACTGCAAGGGATGAACAAGAGATTGTTAGACAGATAGGTGTCCTCGACCCAGGAATCGATCCTTGACCTTCGCTTTGTCACTGACATACCCTTTTACACAAACGCGTGGGTGCTCCTGAATATTGAATAAAATTTAATTTGGTTTGGACATATCCTTTTTTTATTTGTGTACTAAGTTAGCATTTTATATTGCAAAAAATACTTTTATTTACATGATTAAATAAGGATAACCTTAAAATTGAAATTGATTTTTTATATATATTATCATCTACATTTTATGGTAAGAACTATCTATCCAAATATTTTATTTAAAAAATTTGATTAAAATTTCAACCAATTATTTTTATAGTTTTGATTAATATTGGTTTATCTTCTTTTAAAGAGGAAGACAAACAGAATAGATTCATCGCTGGCAGACAAATTTTCACGCCAAAAGTCCTTTACATAATGCCCCCTTTTGTATGTATACAGTGACCAAATTTAATTTCAAACAGAACAATGGGGTGTACTTATTCATACACATAATTGCAAAAATAATGACATTTATTGTCTACTCTATAAGGTTAATAATTAATGAATATTAGCAGTACTCACCAAAGACAATCCTATTAAAACATCAATCACGAGGAAAATAAACAAAAAGCTTTATAAAACTTAAAAGCACGTGCACTTTCCGATTGCATCCACCTTAAAGTATTTGTCACTGTCACAGAAATATAACACGTTCCCTGTGATATAAGACAGCTGTCACTAAACGTTACTATTTTCGTAACTCAACTTCGAATGGAGAGGAGAAACACACATCCAACCCCGACGGTGGTTGGAGCGTAACTGCCATTTCTATTGCTACGCTCGTAACGAAATGGTTGCACCAAAACGAGGCAAAGATTCCAGCTGGTTCAGCCAAGCATCAAACTTATTGAAGCATAAACAGGATAATGTTGTAAATCTGAGGTGGGTTTCATTAGAGTACCACAACGTCTGTGTAAAGTCAAACCACCTTTGATGTAACCTCATGTGGTTACTCGAGATATTTTGGGATATCGTTGTTGGTTAGATCGTTTCAGATTTTTCATTGTCGCGCAATGTTGAGATCTTTTCAAAAATACGACTAAAGATGTTATTGAATAAATCAATACTAATAAAAAAATAGATAAATTGATTAAGAAAGTTAATAGAGTTTTATAGTCTAACATTTTCATCTTGAATTTGAGTAATTTAAATGTTAATTAGAAATCGGTATTAATCTTTTAGATCCTGATATTAATATCCATTTCTGATAGTAGAATCCATGCTGGGAGAGTTTTTCATGCGAGAGTTAAACAGCTAAACAGCCATACTTCGATAGAGCGTTACCTGGTGAGTATGATAGAGGATCTCGCAGTGAAGAGAGCGTATATACGATGACCGGGTAGTCAGAGTCCGGTTTGGTATCCTGCGAACGCAGAAGAAAACATAAACATAACTTTATTCAATTTAATTTGATACATTATTTATGAAGCCCTGACTCCCAAAATAGGTCTCGAAAAATGAGAGCATCGGCGCAGTTGGGAAGGCTCAAGTATCTATCACGTTGAGTACTCTAAAATCGATACTTTCGATATCTTCTTTAAATATTATATACAATGTTAATTAGAGAGATTAGATCCTTATGATTGATTCTATCCATTGGTGCCATATTAGAAGAATTTTTATTTTTTCAAAAAGTAATTTTTTCGCATTTCGGTTGGGTTGAGGCAATCGACATTTTCTTAATGCAGTTTTACTTCTTTTTAAAATAAACCTAAAACTCCTAAATATAAATTTAGGGTTTCCCTCCAAGTGGCGTTCGATATTTCCATCCTGTACCTGATATTATATATATATGATCATCGTTCATCATCAGCCGAAATATGTCCAGTACTGAACATAAGCCTCCCCAATAGAATGCCACTTTTGGTGGGTTGTCCATAGGGAGATTTGCCATAATCGCCACGCTTGGCAAGCGGATTGGTGATCGCAGTTTTGATCTTAATAGGAGATCGCTGTGTCCTATCCCTGGTGCAATCCCTTAGTCGCCTTGACGACACCTACGGAAGATTGGGGGTGGCCCTATTCTAAGCCAGAAACCACTGCATTTATGATATTCTGTGTGAAATATTTACTTATTTATTTGTTATTAAGCTAAAGCGGTTTATATCTCTCAACTATTTAAAGATGGTCGGTTCAGCAGTGGACTATTTAATTATAGGACTGTTGACGTGTGATAGAGCTTCAGTGTAACCACGCCCTAGGATTGCGCTAGTAACGCTACATTCAACCTTTTATTAAATGTTTTTATTTTAATTTTGCACGATTTAGCATTCCAAGTTTTCTAGCAGGCAAATTCAGTACAGTATTGTAACAAAAGCTCTTGATTAGACTCAAATCTACCAGATTCATCATAAGTTATAACTCTACCACGTAGAATCATTTGAAGTTATTCTCTTTCAAGGTAGAGTTCAGTCGTCTTGGTGTAATTTTATTAGAATATTTTATTGTACCAGTCCTGATAGAGCCCCGAAGCGCTTCGACTGAGTTTGAAAGTACGGAGTAAAGTAGATTTGCTTCGCTTGATGAGGGTTCAAGTTGAGGTGGACTTGTAAAATTCGCTTTGTGGGAGTATCTAAAGTTTTGTATTATTAGAAAACTAAATGTCTCATTTGACTTTAAATTGTTAATTAGGATTTCTGTTCAATAACAACTCTTATTTTATCTTACTAAGGTACTGACGTTCGAATAGGTTCAGATTAACTCCCCGCGTCCCGCGTTCACCCCTCGCGAGAAGTAGCAGATTGCCATCGTGAATTAAACGATCTATATATAAGACAGATCCAAAAGCTGTAGTATTTTTATAATAATATTGTGCAATAAAGCAGTCGTAAGACGCAGTCATCATCCTCATAATCATCATGTCAGCCCCTAGATGTCCGCTGCTGGACATAGGCCTTCCTCAAAGAACGCCATTACACCCGGATGGAGCCCTCCGCATCCAGCCGCTTCCGGCCACCTTCTTCAGGTCAGCGGTCCACGGTCAGGTCAGGTCTGCGGTCTTTGTTCGGTTCTGCGGCATATGTGGCCCGACCACTGCCACTTCAGCTTGCTAATCCTTTCAGCTATGACGGTGACTTTCGTTCTACGTCGGATTTCGAATCATATCCCTCAAAGAAACCCGCCGTCTAGTCCTCTCCATAGCTGTAGTAACTATTATCGAATCTTTGTAGTAAGTTTTAGCATATTTTAAGCTCCTGTATAGTTTCTCTCTCCGTCTTTTTTCGAAATTACACTTCCGACCAAAATAATTTCCAAAAGCGATCAGGGTTGCCCGTCAATCGTTCAACCAGCACGGGCGGGGTGGGGCAGGGAAGGGAGTGTCTGGCAAGCCGCCAATACACATGAATCATCGCACGCGGCGCAAACCACCGGCCATTTGTCAGCATTACAAGTCTGCGAACGAGATGGACCTACTTGCGTATTCGGAGACAAGTAATATGTGTTGTTATAAAGAATTAAAAAGCATTAAAAATAATTAAAAATATTTATAAATATTTCTTCATTATACTAAGTAAATATGTATTTAGCAGTGTGACTATGAGTTACTACAGTCACTAAGCTTTTAATACTATTTATTTTTCTCCGCCTGAATCTCATCCAAATGGAAGGTGATGAGGAGATGGTCGAAGGTCGAAGATGACACGCGCTTCCTTATTTTAACGTGTTAAATAAAATAATTAATTAAACAACCTTTACTTCCAGAAAGATACTAAATACATACTTTGCAATTAATTTGTAAAATGTATGAACGTGTCTAATTACAACCAAAACAATTGTGAGTTTGTAATCAAAATCATGTGACAAACTTTTCAATGTAGTATTGTCGTGAATTCGTGAGGGATGTTCATATTAGATAACAACTTGTATTATTTATTTATTTTTATATGATTAACTAGCTGTTTCCCGTGATTTCGTCCGCGTAGACAACTTAAAATCACAAATTATTATGTTTTCCTGTAGGAATGGGATGTTTTTTCGGGATAAAACTATCCTATGGCCTATTCCAGGACCTAACCTAAATGTGTGCCAAGTTTCATCACGATCCGTCCAGTAGTTAAAGCGTGATTGAGTAACAAACATCTAAATATCCAAACTTCCGCATTTATTATATTAGTAGGATTGTGTTTGAGATTTGTCTCCAAATCCAAGCAAATGTGAGTATATTTAGTTGTACAATATAATTATATTTATGTAAACGCTTTACTACACCAAAAGTAACAACAATCAAGAATAATATTGTGTACAACGAAGGACTTAATTCAGAAAAAAAAATCAAATGTCACACCGTACCACCTTATATGGGCCGGTAGTGTATGAATTAGGTTAGAAGCACATATAGCGCAACCAAGTTCAAAGACAACAGGAACCTCACATTATGATAATTAATTGATAAATAAACTTTTAATACGCAGTCATTATAATTTAATATTATAACACTCGTATATCATGCGAATACCTGGTCAAAACAAAAGTAAAGGATATAATTAGAAATGAAGACATCCGATGATGAAGTGGAAGTAGGCTGATCATCTAACTCAGAGCGAAGACGGCAGGTGGACCAAGAGCACACCCCCGGTATGAATGAACACACCACCAGCCTGTCCGACACGTGTGTGTGTGTGTCCGTAAATTATGGTAGGGCTACTGCCACTAAGAGCGCGAACATAATCAATCGAGAGAGGGACAACATCCGTCATCAACATAAGTGTTTCTCTTTCTCTCGGCGCCGGTCAGTAACGCGCTGGCCTAGTAGTAACTTTATACTGACGACTTACAGGATTCTTTCCGTGTGGTCATCTCCCGCTCCCGCACCCATCCTCTCCCCCCGCTCCAACTGCCACTGCCACCGCGACCGTAGTCCAAACTCATCGCAATCTAAATACTGCCGAGCATTATACTTCTTTGAATAAGTTTTTGAAAACTATAAATCGCATACCTTTTGATTGAGTACGTCGGTTGCGACGAAATAGAAACTAAATGTTATTGTAAATTAAGCTGTGTGTTTTTTTTCTGAAAGATCCATCAGAGTTCGTTCAGTAGTTTTTACGTGATGCGTGCACAAAGAAGAAAAAAAATCTTTATTTATTCTATCCTTCATTCAACAAACTTAAATTTTTGCAAAAATATTCAATGTACAGACACGCAAAGTTAACATTTTTATTTATTAGTTTATTATGATTATATCTAAAAATTTAATATGTACAATGTTATAGGAAATTTCCTTATGTAAGTAACATTTACATGTAAAAATACACTTAATTCAAAGCGATTCAAGTTATTCGAGCTCATCTTCCATATCATTATGTGGACACGCCTTTACAAGAGATTCTCGGTTATTGACTTTTCCGAGCCAGTGACGAATCCCTTTGTGTAAGTTAAGTTGTTGTTATTTACGTATGTTTTACTACCAACAGGAAGTTGAGATAGGACAACTTCACTGAACTTTCTTGAAGTCAGCTGTACTGTCTGAGATAGGTTCTTGAATCTTGACTCCAGGTAATTGAACTTTACCTAACTGGGTGTTGTTTTTTGTTTGTTTATTCGTTGCCGGAAGTTGTTTTATTCCATGGCGCAATTTTTTCTATTTTTCCCAAATCAGGTTATTATGAAAAGGGTTAAAATATTACTAATCAGTAACGTCCTCAAAAAGGCTGGTGTCCGCAGTGAGAAGAACAAAAGGAGGTGCATGAAAAGGTTGATCAATGTGAGTGAGGTGTGTAGGGATCGCGGAAAGTGGCCATCCATCGTCTCTGCCTACCCCTCTGAGACCAAGGCGTGAGCATTATGTATATATGTTAAAAATCGTATGTAATTATTGCAGAAATTTAGTCTATTTTGCGGATAACTGACAACAGTGCGCAATGAAAATTAACACTTAAAGCGAATCACCTGACAACGTTCAGTTGATTCTAAATCAGAAAAGTGAGTGGGTTAGGTATTTATTAGTTGTGGTGTGGTATTGAGATTCATATATTGTAATTAATTATCCACTATACCCAATTTCATATTAACCTTTAGACCAGGCTAGCCATCCGCATCCATCGATACGGCAGACCATGAAAATCCAGAACTCGTCTGCCGTATTATAATTTAGAAAGAATAATAATAATAGAAGCCTCCAGGCTTATAAGCTTACTAAAATTAAAAACTATATACATATTTTTGTATATAAATTTTAGAGTCATTTGAGTAAACGTACAAAATGTTTCATTATAAGTTATGTTTCTCAATACAGTATAATTTCACAATATATTTTATAGGCTACATAAACTAATTTGCCTATGTAAACACTAAATGGATTTAAAAGTACCTAATCTGGTTATTACCCGTGAAATTTGTCTAAAGTAAGCAAGCTGAAATTGCTAAAATTCCTAATTTAAATAACTTTACCATCTGATTCATTTTAACTTAAAACTAAGTTCGTAGATTCTTATTTAAATAAATCGTTTTAAGTTCATTGCCGTGTGGCTCCCGGCTTAGAATAGGGCCACCTCCATTTTTACCGTGTGTGTAGTTAAGGCGACTAAGGGGTTGCACCAAGGACAGGCAGCACCGTTTTGTGTATGTTATCGGGTTCGAATCCCGCTAGGGGCAAATGTTCGTATGATGAATAAGAATGTTTGTACCCAGGTCTTGCATGTTTATATATTTATTTAAGTATGTGTATCCGTTATCTAGTAACCATAGCACAGGCTCTGCCTAGTTTGGTACTGGATAATTGGTGTGAATGTCTGAAATATTATATTAAATTATTAAATTGTATGTTCAGCAGTGGACGTATTTAAGCTGATGATCAAGTTTATTGTAGATTTATCTATCGTGTTAGAGTAACTATTTAGTATTTTCAAAGATTTTCGTAGGTACCTTATTTAAGTCGAGTACCGATTGAACAGCCTTCCATACAAACGATGAGATTTTATTACATACTACTACTATAGGAGCCTGTATTAACGTAACCTGTATGTACACGTTTGTGTGTGTGTGCGTAAATTATTATAGCGCTGCAAATGCACCTAGTACCTGAGCATAGTTGATCGAGAAAGAGGCAACTTTATATGTCAACAACACAGTGGTTCTCTTTCTAACTTAAAGAGTCGATCTCTCGCCTTCGGTTGCTTCTTTACGTAGTATTTTTGTATTCTTTGGTTTCGTTATCACATTCGAAGCTCCGTAATGTAACGGGACAGCCTCGTCCCATGCTGATTCACGATGCGTTTTGCCTTATATATATATATATATAATATATACTATCATTTATAGATAATAGTAAATTACAAGAATGTTATTGATATTCAAGTATGATCAGACATTAGATACTTTAATAGGGTTAATTTAATGAAATAGAAGCTAGCGACAGGTAGAGGAGATAAGCGTGGGGATTATGGCGGGGCCGCGAAGGTTAGCTTGCCGAGAGGGAGACCTATATCCGGCAGGGGACGTATTTAGACTGATGGTGAATGCCGTAATTCATTATAATTGGTGTCTATAGTACTTAAAATATAATCCAGATACTTATTTGTGTATACGTACATAGTTACACAAGGCACGCGCTCCGGTCTCGGAGGGGTAGGCAGAGTTACTATATAGCAAGCATAGTACCGCATATATTGCGTCTTTGGTTAAGTAAATTAGGCATGATCGTTTATTGAACCATCGGTGTTTAAGTAGTGTAAGTGGATTTAGGATTACCTAGATTTGTCATAAGAGCGTCTTAAACAGCTGTTTTCTACTGTAGCTGCTTTGAGGCTGGCTAAAAGGTTCTTATTAAATTCTCGTAGTATGTATGTATGTATGTATGTATGTATGTATGTATGTATGTATGTATGTATGTATGTATGTATGTATGTATGTATGTATGTATGTATGTATGTATGTATGTATGTATGTATGTATGTATGTATGTATGTATGTATGTATGTATGTATGCATGTAAGTATGTATGTATGTATGAATGGATATGGGCATGTAAGTATGTATGTTTGTGTGCAAACATAAGGGATATTCGAAAGAAAGGTGTTATTTCAGCAAGCATATACGATGCGAAATGCAAGTTGGTTGTTGAAAGCGATGTTGAAAGCGATTAGTACGCGTCATGGAACACCTGTTGGCTGTTGAAAGCAAATGAAAGCGACGCGAAAAGGATTGAAAGGAAAAGTTGGCTGTTGAAAGCGATGTTGAAAGCGATTAGTACGCGTCATGGAACACCTGTTGGCTGTTGAAAGCAAATGGAAGCGACGCGAAAACGATTGAAAGGAAAAGTTGGTTGTTGAAAGCAAGTGTCGAAAGCAAAGTGGGCGGGGCATCGTTTTCAACAAGACTACGCGCGGGGAGTATAAAAGATAAGGGAGCCAGTATTCGGGACCGCATTTTATTTTATTCGTCTAACAGTTTAGACGTTACGCTGCGCGTTTTTAGAAGAGGTAATTTTGATTAATTCGTCAATAAGTTTTTGACAGTGATGGTTTAGTTTCTCAACTACGAGGTTTAGGGAAAGTTCCTACATCCTTGGCTGAAGTATACCTACCCCATTCCTTCCGTACACTTACAACTTTAGGTGCTAATAACACCGCATTACACACACACACACACACACAAACTCTCGCTGGGCCAAGACCCCTTTAGCCCTCTATCATTGAGTGATCTCTTGAGCCTGGGAGATCTCAGCGTTACACTCCTAAAACCTTTATTCCTTCCTCCTCCGTTTCTTTAGCTTTAGGTTATTGTAGGATAGGTTTGATGCTTACATTGAATTATTCAATGGACCATAGTACTCTTGACCTCCTAACGGTGACAACGGAAGTGTACTTGGTTTTAACACCGTAACTGGTGGGCGCGGCTGTTCAGATGTAGTCGCCCTTTGTCTTTTTCAAGACATTGTCACAATCTGGTAGGGAAATACACACCCAAATGCGCTAGCACGTGCGTATGGACGTTAGGCCCTTTACGGGATTTAGATTTTTGTAGCTAGGGTCAGGTAAATATACACACACACACACACCACACATAAAGTAAATGGGGTTTTCTTTTGCACACGTGGACAATTCAATAAGCTCTAAGTCAAGAGCGGGTTTTATTAGCAGCTAGAGAACATAGGTCAATTAGGAAACGTAGGTTGATAGGGATTTGCATTAGATTTTGTTATGCCTGTATGATCCTTTGCCGGACATAGGCTATACATATTAACTTCAAATAGGGAACGTTAGGTGAATAGGACGTTGAATTAGGTTTTGTTATGCCTGTATGGTCCTTTGCTGGACATAGGCTATACATATTAACTTCAAATAGGGAACGTTAGGTGAATAGGACGTTGAATTAGGTTTTGTTGTGCCTGTATGGTCCTTTGCTGGACATAGGCTATACTTAACCTCAAATAGGGATATAGGGTTTTGCATTAGGACGTGTTAGGTTTGTTAATGCTCATAGTTGGTATTAACTATTAACTTCTAATAGGGAATACTAGATACGAACCGCAATAGGGATATAGGGTTTTGCATTAGGACGTGTTAGGTTTGTTAATGCTCATAGTTGGTATTAACTATTAACTTCTAATAGGGAATACTAGATACGAACCGCAATAGGGATATAGGGTTTTGCATTAGGACGTGTTAGGTTTGTTAATGCTCATAGTTGGTATTAACTATTAACTTCTAATAGGGAATACTAGATACGAACCGCAATAGGGATATAGGGTTTTGCATTAGGACGTGTTAGGTTTGTTAATGTTCATAGTTTGTATTAACTATTAACTTCAAATAGGGAATACTAGGTAAGAACCGTAATAGGGATATAGGGTTTTGCATTAGGACGCGTTAGGTTTGTTAATGCCCATAGTTGGTATTAACTATTAACTTCAAATAGGGAATACTAGGTAGGAACCGTAATAGGGATATAGGGTTGCGCATTAGGACGTATTAGGTTTGTTAATGCCCATAGTCGGTATTAATCCATTATTTTAAATACACATTTTAATAATAAAATAGGTGGGTAGATTTCTATGTATGTTATGATGTAGGCGTATTAAGTAAGTTCTACCCACTGCTGAAGCAGACAAAGCGTTTGTAATTATTGTACATGAGGAATAAGGTTCTAAGTACAGATGGTATAGTCTTAGGTATGTAGGATGATGGTAATGCCCAATGTTGGACATAAGCGTTGACTTCAATCACAAAATTAACATAACATAATATCTAGGTAATAGGATGGTAGGGAATTAGGCAGGGCTGTTAGGGTACATTGTAGGCAAAATAACTCCCACTATTGGAGGTTATAACTTAAACCTTTAGGTAATGTTTATTAAATTCTAATTGTAAGTTAAGTAGGGACTAGGGAGTTAGGAATTGCATTAGGTTGATACTATTTGCAATGTTAGGACCTAGCTTGTAAGTTAGTGATTAAGTCTATCTCCATAGAGGTAAAATAAGTAACTTATATGTATAAGTTAAGACCTTGTTAATTGAAATTGGATTCTATTCCTACTAGTTTTACAAAACATCCATACTATCTAATAGTAATGTGCATAAATGGTCAATACACTGCAAATATTAGGTATACAAAATATACCTAAATACCCACTTTATTTAATTACCAACATAAAATGAATTCAAGTTCTTAACTTCATTACATAACAAATATGTAGTACCGGATGCTATTTGGCTATTCCATGTTATGACAAAGTCCTCTGATCAGTGGAAGAGGAAGTTCACTGCTGAACTAATATTAGTTACAATTGGCTTCAAATAGGAGTCTAATAACTTAGGTACCTATAGGATCTTAGATAGTAAAGAAAGGAAGTAAACAACTTCTTTATTAATTAATGATAGTCATGTGTATGTTTGCAAAATATTTAATATATTTATAAACTACTTAAATTCGAGACATAAAGTTTGGTTTATACATTCATTTGTAGATAACCTTTGAGAATACAGTCGATGTGGTACATGAAGTCCATTCAACCATTTTACTCTTCAGTACAGTATCGTCGAAGTCCACAGGACAATTATATCTTCTTTAATCTACTTATATGTGGCCCAAGGGCACATTTGATTCAATACTCGTCATTTGGCTCTAAGTCATACAATTACAGAACCTGTCTATGAGTGGTTCAAGGTGCTCTTACCGACTCCGAGGGGAAGGTATTTTTATAATCTGAGGGTTATATTATGGCTATGAGATAAACTGAAAGAATAGTTTATTGGATCTGACAGCTGGTCGAGGCCACCTGTATTTCCATCGTCACTTGTAGCCATTCGCCTGAGTATCTTGACCTACGAGTAGATTCAGTCTGTACACGATCCGAGGATCCTGTTACCTACATTTGTCAATGGCCGAGGCTATACTGTACTTCAACTTACATTAAAACAATTGGCATGACCGCCACCTTACTTCATCAACCATTCTGACTTTATCTCAAAGAGTATAGTTAGAAATTAGCACGATATTTATTTAGTTTATAAATATCGCGATTTTACTAGTCAGCAATACTCGAGAGTGAGTAACAAGCTTATTTATTAGTTATTTAACTTCTCATAGTGAGTTGGTAGAGGTCCCTCTTATCCATCAGATACTTGTGAATCTCGAGGAAGGGCTGGACATCATTTGACACTTAGAAATAAGTGAAGAGTGAATACCACAGTGATGGAATCTCACTTTTAAGCTTTTGAAAGGAAACTATTACTCACGTCTCGTACCTAGCTCCGCATGAATAATGTTGGAAGGCGTGAGTATGTATGAAAACCCTAAGGACTGGAAGTAGCTTATTAGCCAGGCGGATGGGCGCAGCTATTGGGGAAGGTAGGAGGCTGCGGACACTCTTTTACGCGTCAGGGGGTTTTCATACTGCTATTGTCTTTCAACATCATCTTAATTCATATCTAGTTTATTATTAATACCTGAAACCTGTTAGGCCAATATTAAATTACCTCACTAAAAAGTTCATAGTTGTTTATTTATAGTATTTTTATGTATTTATTTATTATATTCTTATTTTACTAGAGTGTAAGCTATTAAGAAACCAATTACTTGAGTCGAGCTTCCAATCCTAAAAGTTCACGGGTTACTTCGAAACACAACGTAGGGGACTAGACGATCACTTGGCCAAATTAGACGTTAAATTACGGTTAGAATGATAAATTCATTCTCGGTTAGATTTAATAAATATATTCATTAAGTTATACTCTCCTCCTACATCGACATATAGGACAGTAGGTAGATAGGTACGTGTTATAGGTAGTTTTAGTAGTTTCCCGGCTCCGAGGGATTGGGGAACGTTACAAAATGGTGCCGTGACCAGGATTCGAACCTGGGTTACTACGGAGATCGATATATGTTTATCTTAATACATTAGAATAATTAGTCAGTAAGTAAATTAGATATAAGAGTGTGAGTTTAGTGCTCACAAAATGCTGCCGTATGAAATGGAAGGATTGAGCTTCGACACAAGTAATTACATTTTAAACAATTGGTTTTAGTCATAATAGTCTAGGGGTTGCTATATATAATTCAGGTTAAATAGAATGTCTTAAGCAGTTTAGCAACTGGGGATTGTAAGTACAGTACTCAGAAAATTCAATAGTTTGGGGGTTGCTTATGTGCTGGAATAGAGTTTAGTAAATAAAAGTACTAAATAGCCAAACTTATATACATTACTACAGCCTTGAAGGCTTATAGGTTAAGTTATGTGCAGTTTCTTACTTAAATATATTGAATATCCATCACTTGATAATTAGGCAATTTTAAAAGTGTCTTGAGATACAGCCAGTAGTAAATATTCTTCACTGTTAGTGTCTAAATACGGTGTCCATGTAAATAATGGCTTTAGACAGGGCTTTCATTATGTTTAGTCGACAATGGAAAAAAGCTTGGCTTGACATTCAATTCTTGACTGTGTTATTTACATTTCTGTCGTAATCTGAAAGAGAAACAATGAGTTAGTGTCATTCAATAAGTGATATCTAATGTAAGGTTGCAACTGTTTATCATCATAAGTTTGCATTTGATCCACTGAAGGCGTATTTATGTCTAATAGGTTAGGAAAACTACGCAATTAGTTTTAAAATAGACGACTCTAATCGTTCTTTAATTTAAGTAAAATACTACTCAAGTAAGGTTAGGGGATAGGAAATGAGATTTAAGTCACGAAAGAGATGCGTAAACGTATAAATAACAAGGCGTATTTGTTGGAAAATTAACTTACCTTGTTGGTGAAATAAATTACATGTTTTCTCATGTGTACGGATCTTTGTAGATGGTGGTAATGATCCATGGTTGGTTTAAAACTAAGTAGGTAGATTAAACGTTAGGAACAAGGTAGAATAGTTAAGAATAATTACGAATTTCGAGGCAATTGGAAAATCAATATTAAATCAATGACAAGCGAATCTAAGTTTTGTCTCTTAATCAGTTCTCCCTGGAATCTGCAAAGGCACTATGCATACAGCTTAAGTGGCAGATTGGCTTAAGGGTTGAAATATATGTTCTAACCTGTACATTAGACAGAGAACAATAGTATATTTAGTTACCATGGTAAATCGAATTGCATTTGTTTCATTTTTTCAATAATTTAATACTTAAAACGAAATTAACAAAATAAGCAAAGGTATCTGTTTTCATACAGTCCAGTTATGTAATCAATATCAATTATGAAAGTAACGGTTAATGATAAAGGTATTATTATTAAGTCCTAGTAATGGTTAAGTTAATTTTTGGCTCTGAAGCAGTCCTTTCGGATTGTTACAGTCGTACCAATCAAGAAGCTTCTTGGTAATAGGCATTTTAAAAAACAAAATAGGTTTGGTAAGGTTTTAGGTAAAACAAAGTAAACTATATTAAGGAATAGAGTAGGGTGATAAATTACTGATTATTATAAAACGATTTAAACTCAATTTATAATTATAGTTAAAATTTACAAGCGATAGGCCTCCATAATTAATACATCTAATTATTATTACTGGCGGCTTGAATTTAAAGTGATAATAATTTGTAAACGGCTATATAAAAATAACTAGTATAAGATAATTAAGTTTATTCAAGGGATATTAAGGGGAGGGGTACAATTAATAGGTCTATTACTTTGTTACAGTAAGTTGCTGATTTAAGTTGATTTAAATAAAATTCAAAATGGTGAAGCCCGGAAGAACTAGGAAACGGGCCCATTCGCCAGTTACCATAGCAGATTCGCCAGATGTAGTATCGCCCGTGGGGCAGGTGGAATCATTAATTCCCGTAGAGGCTCACGAAGCACAGGCAGGGCCGTCTTCTGTATCAAAACCTAAAAGGAAAAGGGGTGAAGACGTTAAATTGTTGTACCGAATGTTGAGACGTACAGTAGGAGTTTTTACGACGAAAATCGCCCAATTGGGAGATTCTTGGACGTACTCGGTTGTATCTCTGTAAAATAGAAATTACAGGAAACATTAGGCCAAAATAGATATAATTGTTATTAGTTTATAGTTATTATTAGTCATTAAGGAGCATGCGGACAGTAGGAAAATATATATATATTGCGGAAGTAGTGATAGTGTTTGTAAAACTTAAAGTCGACTAAAGTATAGTAAGGGGATTAAAGGTTGATCACTTACTCTAATGCCTACAATCTCCAGGAATTTTAGGGGTTCAAGCAACCAGTGGTAGGAACGGGTTTTCTTGGCACGGGAATATATGGACCTAAGATTTTTTATTTTTTTTAAAACATCTTTGGGGCAAGCCGAAGGGAAAAAAAATTGCATAAGTTGAAGCAAATTAAGATATGCCGTATCACGAGAAGGTTTGTGGTAGTAATACGGGTGTTTTGGGTTCCAAAGCACGGGGTTGCTCTCCCATTCTGAGATAAAACAGCGATGGAAGTCGTCCATGGTTTCTTAAAAGAAAAAAATTACTATAAGCCTTGAAATTTCCAAAACACTGAAATATGTATGTATAAAATAGTTTGTTGACTCAATATAGCACATGAAATAGGACGAACAAAAGGAATTTAGCATTATAATAAGAAATATTAGCGGTTTACTTACCTTCGCGTGAAGTCTAGATGTCTGGACAGTACTTGAAGCTTACTGAACCCAATTCTATTTTCAAAAAAATTAGTTTTCACTTGAAAATAGGTAGCGTCCTCTAGTTTGAATTTAGATAACACATATGATTGGCCGGTTTAAGAAATGGATTCTTTGATAGGAAATGGAAATGAAAATAAGAAAGTAACTTCTAAATTTGAGATCGTGCTACTAAGGCGATAATTAGTTAATTTATTGTATAAACTATTGGGAAGTTATACATATGATATAAATAATATGACACCTACTGGTATTTTAGTGAAATATTTGGTGGCTCGTATTTTTAATTTGGGGCTTTCGATAATTGAAAGAATTAAAACGTATTTATAAGCAAATCGCCCATGCCAGAAGAACAATAATGGTTCTATTGAATGCACTATTAATTAATACTAAATTTATATGTTTTAATTACATACATAATGCTAATATTAGATTTAAAGGTTTCAGGAACTTTAATCACATTTTATAGGCGGAAAAGGAAGGAAATGATTAAAATAGCAAGAAAAAGAAGTCTTATATAAATATAAGGGAAGAAAATTGAAGATTGAACTTAGAATAGTTGAAAGTTGTATTGAGTTACTACTAAGTCAATATTAATAAATTAGGGGAGGTTTAATGTTAATTAAATATTAAAGAGATAAAATAAAATAGTCTGTCATTATTTCAAATTGAGGAGGTTGAAATGGGGTATGACTTGGGGAAAAGGGGGACAATTAGGTAAGGTAGCAATAAAAGGTGTGGTATGTTGTGACTAAAGGTATGGTAACTGACATTTTAGGTATGACTTCCATTTCCTCAAAACCAGAAAATGACATCATTTGAACCTTCTTGGTACAAGTCTTGATTTATTTCTAGATAATAAGATAATAGTTTAAGTAGGTAGCAAAACGGGCAACTGAATTTAGTGTTTATTATTAATAGGTAATATAGAGAGAATTTGTCCTTCCTGTAAATGACAGTAATATTAATTTATGTTTCTCAATATTTATGTAGATGTCATTGTTCATTATTATATAGTTAATTATATAGCATAAATTAAGAGTAGGTCTAGTTTGGATAGTTTAACTGGATATTCAGTAAGGAAATTATATTAGTATTTTGATTAGTTATTGTTCATATTAGGGTGTTAATATAAAAAATCTGACAAGTCAGTGTAGATTGTTATATGTTTGTAAATTAATACTAATATTAAGAGCTGCGTAAATTGCACGAGTGCGAGAACTTTTTAGCGATAGCTACAGATTAGTTAAATTTTGCGTAGATGAACTAAAGGCGTAATTAAAACGTAGTATGTTGAAGGTTCTTATTCCATTGGTAGTGATGGATGTGTGCCTAGGTCCCTGATTGTCCTTAGCAAAGGATAATAGTAACTTTTATTAATATACTTATTGTTAAGTTAATAAGTTTACGCAATGTTTTGATATGGGTAAATCAAAGATAGTATGAAAGATGACGTTAGTGAATGTTCATGAGCTAAACGGTAATAAAAAAAAAAAAAAAAAAAAAACTCGAGTATGTGAGTAGTCTTTGAGGTATTCTATGACGGATATTGTGTAAATACCTTATTGGCGTATGATCTAAGGAACATTACACTGAACAATTAACCATTTTGTATAGACATTGGAGTTAGGATTAGAATCAGTAAATTTATAAAAAAAAAAAAACTGGTCAACGATTACAAACTGGTTAATTACTCCACACGTTGCAAACACTTTTAATTCGGCAACTTTACACTCTCCTGGTATAATATAGTCTCTTTAGGATTATGAAATGGGTAGTTTAGCGATAGATTATATGAGGCAGTAAGATCAGAACCGGCGATAGGTATGGATTTGGAAGGGTGGGCATTGCAAGTCTCTTGGCTAAAGCCTGAGCTTGTCGAGGCAACCTCTTCTGGGTGGCGGCAGGAGACAGGTTTCGCCTATTTTCTTCTAAAAGTTCTAGCCTCACAAACTAGGATCCCATAGGGTTTTTGAATCCAGGCCTGTCATGTACTGGTGATGGGGTTGCTGTTGCATTCAGATTTATTTGGTGATTACCTATTCTTCTTCCCATTGAGTTATATGGTGCCTGGTATAAATACACACCACACACACACACTTCTGAGATTTTATGTTAATAAGGAATAGAATTTAAGATATACGAGTAGATAAATTAAGTAAGTCAGGATATACATGGCCACCACTCCTACTCATGGCTGTGGAATGATGAACGAAGCTCATTGGCGTATAACATAAATTCTTTACTATAAGATTTAGCATGTTGAGAATCAGACGTAATTTATTGTTAAGCATTTGCGCGTAGGCTCAATAGGATTATGAAACAGTCAATTTTGCGTATGTTTGTTTAGAAATTTTCTGTTGCTGCGATCAATTAATCTAGATAATTAATCAAATATAACCCAGTTTCTGTTGCAGAATACTTAGAAGAATTCAGTAGAAGCGTTCAAGAAGATTTCTTCTGTAGGTTAAGTTATATTTTAAGTAAGGAATTAATACATTGTTATATGTTTATTGTTCAATCAAGAATGTAGAATTTTTTTTATCTGATGGTTTCTTATATTATATTTGGGAAACAATACGTTTATTTCGGTTAACAGTAATGAAAGATTTGGAATAAATAAGGCTAAAATAAACTTTAAGCAGACAAATTAAATTTAAAAGTTATTCTGAGATTTGAATAAAAATTTATTTAACGTAGTAACGTGAAATCTAATGTAAGGAACTTACTATATTATACAACTAGGTTAAGGTTATGTTTGCAAGCATACGGTTAGAATAATAAAACTATGTTAGACATAACATATCGTGAATTTAACGAGGATTTAGGGTAAAATTTCAATTATCCCTTGTAGATATTTCAAATTTTAGGGGCAATTGTAACGGGACAGCCTCGTCCCATGCTGATTCACGATGCGTTTTGCCTTATATATATATATATATAATATATACTATCATTTATAGATAATAGTAAATTACAAGAATGTTATTGATATTCAAGTATGATCAGACATTAGATACTTTAATAGGGTTAATTTAATGAAATAGAAGCTAGCGACAGGTAGAGGAGATAAGCGTGGGGATTATGGCGGGGCCGCGAAGGTTAGCTTGCCGAGAGGGAGACCTATATCCGGCAGGGGACGTATTTAGACTGATGGTGAATGCCGTAATTCATTATAATTGGTGTCTATAGTACTTAAAATATAATCCAGATACTTATTTGTGTATACGTACATAGTTACACAAGGCACGCGCTCCGGTCTCGGAGGGGTAGGCAGAGTTACTATATAGCAAGCATAGTACCGCATATATTGCGTCTTTGGTTAAGTAAATTAGGCATGATCGTTTATTGAACCATCGGTGTTTAAGTAGTGTAAGTGGATTTAGGATTACCTAGATTTGTCATAAGAGCGTCTTAAACAGCTGTTTTCTACTGTAGCTGCTTTGAGGCTGGCTAAAAGGTTCTTATTAAATTCTCGTAGTATGTATGTATGTATGTATGTATGTATGTATGTATGTATGTATGTATGTATGTATGTATGTATGTATGTATGTATGTATGTATGTATGTATGTATGTATGTATGTATGTATGTATGTATGTATGTATGTATGCATGTAAGTATGTATGTATGTATGAATGGATATGGGCATGTAAGTATGTATGTTTGTGTGCAAACATAAGGGATATTCGAAAGAAAGGTGTTATTTCAGCAAGCATATACGATGCGAAATGCAAGTTGGTTGTTGAAAGCGATGTTGAAAGCGATTAGTACGCGTCATGGAACACCTGTTGGCTGTTGAAAGCAAATGAAAGCGACGCGAAAAGGATTGAAAGGAAAAGTTGGCTGTTGAAAGCGATGTTGAAAGCGATTAGTACGCGTCATGGAACACCTGTTGGCTGTTGAAAGCAAATGGAAGCGACGCGAAAACGATTGAAAGGAAAAGTTGGTTGTTGAAAGCAAGTGTCGAAAGCAAAGTGGGCGGGGCATCGTTTTCAACAAGACTACGCGCGGGGAGTATAAAAGATAAGGGAGCCAGTATTCGGGACCGCATTTTATTTTATTCGTCTAACAGTTTAGACGTTACGCTGCGCGTTTTTAGAAGAGGTAATTTTGATTAATTCGTCAATAAGTTTTTGACAGTGATGGTTTAGTTTCTCAACTACGAGGTTTAGGGAAAGTTCCTACATCCTTGGCTGAAGTATACCTACCCCATTCCTTCCGTACACTTACAACTTTAGGTGCTAATAACACCGCATTACACACACACACACACACACAAACTCTCGCTGGGCCAAGACCCCTTTAGCCCTCTATCATTGAGTGATCTCTTGAGCCTGGGAGATCTCAGCGTTACACTCCTAAAACCTTTATTCCTTCCTCCTCCGTTTCTTTAGCTTTAGGTTATTGTAGGATAGGTTTGATGCTTACATTGAATTATTCAATGGACCATAGTACTCTTGACCTCCTAACGGTGACAACGGAAGTGTACTTGGTTTTAACACCGTAACTGGTGGGCGCGGCTGTTCAGATGTAGTCGCCCTTTGTCTTTTTCAAGACATTGTCACAATCTGGTAGGGAAATACACACCCAAATGCGCTAGCACGTGCGTATGGACGTTAGGCCCTTTACGGGATTTAGATTTTTGTAGCTAGGGTCAGGTAAATATACACACACACACACACCACACATAAAGTAAATGGGGTTTTCTTTTGCACACGTGGACAATTCAATAAGCTCTAAGTCAAGAGCGGGTTTTATTAGCAGCTAGAGAACATAGGTCAATAGGAAACGTAGGTTGATAGGGATTTGCATTAGATTTTGTTATGCCTGTATGATCCTTTGCCGGACATAGGCTATACATATTAACTTCAAATAGGGAACGTTAGGTGAATAGGACGTTGAATTAGGTTTTGTTATGCCTGTATGGTCCTTTGCTGGACATAGGCTATACATATTAACTTCAAATAGGGAACGTTAGGTGAATAGGACGTTGAATTAGGTTTTGTTGTGCCTGTATGGTCCTTTGCTGGACATAGGCTATACTTAACCTCAAATAGGGATATAGGGTTTTGCATTAGGACGTGTTAGGTTTGTTAATGCTCATAGTTGGTATTAACTATTAACTTCTAATAGGGAATACTAGATACGAACCGCAATAGGGATATAGGGTTTTGCATTAGGACGTGTTAGGTTTGTTAATGCTCATAGTTGGTATTAACTATTAACTTCTAATAGGGAATACTAGATACGAACCGCAATAGGGATATAGGGTTTTGCATTAGGACGTGTTAGGTTTGTTAATGCTCATAGTTGGTATTAACTATTAACTTCTAATAGGGAATACTAGATACGAACCGCAATAGGGATATAGGGTTTTGCATTAGGACGTGTTAGGTTTGTTAATGTTCATAGTTTGTATTAACTATTAACTTCAAATAGGGAATACTAGGTAAGAACCGTAATAGGGATATAGGGTTTTGCATTAGGACGCGTTAGGTTTGTTAATGCCCATAGTTGGTATTAACTATTAACTTCAAATAGGGAATACTAGGTAGGAACCGTAATAGGGATATAGGGTTGCGCATTAGGACGTATTAGGTTTGTTAATGCCCATAGTCGGTATTAATCCATTATTTTAAATACACATTTTAATAATAAAATAGGTGGGTAGATTTCTATGTATGTTATGATGTAGGCGTATTAAGTAAGTTCTACCCACTGCTGAAGCAGACAAAGCGTTTGTAATTATTGTACATGAGGAATAAGGTTCTAAGTACAGATGGTATAGTCTTAGGTATGTAGGATGATGGTAATGCCCAATGTTGGACATAAGCGTTGACTTCAATCACAAAATTAACATAACATAATATCTAGGTAATAGGATGGTAGGGAATTAGGCAGGGCTGTTAGGGTACATTGTAGGCAAAATAACTCCCACTATTGGAGGTTATAACTTAAACCTTTAGGTAATGTTTATTAAATTCTAATTGTAAGTTAAGTAGGGACTAGGGAGTTAGGAATTGCATTAGGTTGATACTATTTGCAATGTTAGGACCTAGCTTGTAAGTTAGTGATTAAGTCTATCTCCATAGAGGTAAAATAAGTAACTTATATGTATAAGTTAAGACCTTGTTAATTGAAATTGGATTCTATTCCTACTAGTTTTACAAAACATCCATACTATCTAATAGTAATGTGCATAAATGGTCAATACACTGCAAATATTAGGTATACAAAATATACCTAAATACCCACTTTATTTAATTACCAACATAAAATGAATTCAAGTTCTTAACTTCATTACATAACAAATATGTAGTACCGGATGCTATTTGGCTATTCCATGTTATGACAAAGTCCTCTGATCAGTGGAAGAGGAAGTTCACTGCTGAACTAATATTAGTTACAATTGGCTTCAAATAGGAGTCTAATAACTTAGGTACCTATAGGATCTTAGATAGTAAAGAAAGGAAGTAAACAACTTCTTTATTAATTAATGATAGTCATGTGTATGTTTGCAAAATATTTAATATATTTATAAACTACTTAAATTCGAGACATAAAGTTTGGTTTATACATTCATTTGTAGATAACCTTTGAGAATACAGTCGATGTGGTACATGAAGTCCATTCAACCATTTTACTCTTCAGTACAGTATCGTCGAAGTCCACAGGACAATTATATCTTCTTTAATCTACTTATATGTGGCCCAAGGGCACATTTGATTCAATACTCGTCATTTGGCTCTAAGTCATACAATTACAGAACCTGTCTATGAGTGGTTCAAGGTGCTCTTACCGACTCCGAGGGGAAGGTATTTTTATAATCTGAGGGTTATATTATGGCTATGAGATAAACTGAAAGAATAGTTTATTGGATCTGACAGCTGGTCGAGGCCACCTGTATTTCCATCGTCACTTGTAGCCATTCGCCTGAGTATCTTGACCTACGAGTAGATTCAGTCTGTACACGATCCGAGGATCCTGTTACCTACATTTGTCAATGGCCGAGGCTATACTGTACTTCAACTTACATTAAAACAATTGGCATGACCGCCACCTTACTTCATCAACCATTCTGACTTTATCTCAAAGAGTATAGTTAGAAATTAGCACGATATTTATTTAGTTTATAAATATCGCGATTTTACTAGTCAGCAATACTCGAGAGTGAGTAACAAGCTTATTTATTAGTTATTTAACTTCTCATAGTGAGTTGGTAGAGGTCCCTCTTATCCATCAGATACTTGTGAATCTCGAGGAAGGGCTGGACATCATTTGACACTTAGAAATAAGTGAAGAGTGAATACCACAGTGATGGAATCTCACTTTTAAGCTTTTGAAAGGAAACTATTACTCACGTCTCGTACCTAGCTCCGCATGAATAATGTTGGAAGGCGTGAGTATGTATGAAAACCCTAAGGACTGGAAGTAGCTTATTAGCCAGGCGGATGGGCGCAGCTATTGGGGAAGGTAGGAGGCTGCGGACACTCTTTTACGCGTCAGGGGGTTTTCATACTGCTATTGTCTTTCAACATCATCTTAATTCATATCTAGTTTATTATTAATACCTGAAACCTGTTAGGCCAATATTAAATTACCTCACTAAAAAGTTCATAGTTGTTTATTTATAGTATTTTTATGTATTTATTTATTATATTCTTATTTTACTAGAGTGTAAGCTATTAAGAAACCAATTACTTGAGTCGAGCTTCCAATCCTAAAAGTTCACGGGTTACTTCGAAACACAACGTAGGGGACTAGACGATCACTTGGCCAAATTAGACGTTAAATTACGGTTAGAATGATAAATTCATTCTCGGTTAGATTTAATAAATATATTCATTAAGTTATACTCTCCTCCTACATCGACATATAGGACAGTAGGTAGATAGGTACGTGTTATAGGTAGTTTTAGTAGTTTCCCGGCTCCGAGGGATTGGGGAACGTTACAGTAACATATCTACAAATCATTAGCTTTATGCACACATGCATTCCAAATGCATTTCCCAGCAAGAGGAAGTGCAAATAAATGCAATTAGAATACGGACCGCGTGTGAGAATATCTCGGAGAGATAAGTGGCTATGGCGAAAGGGATGAGAGGTAGCGATTTGAAATCAGATGTTATGAATAGCTATTACGTCTTTTTTAAATTTCATTTGAAATTTTAGCCCATCATAGACGGAGCTATCTATAATAAATATTAATATAAATTATAGCTCAGTATGTTACTATATATTTTCTATAGTAATCTATGAGCGACGCAGCTATAATATATATTCTGTTACTTCACCAAGCTGTGCTATGCTATATCGTCATCATCATGTCAGCCCCTAGAAGTCCACTGCTGGACATAGGCACATACACATACTCTAAAGTTGACTGGAAGAGATCCCTAAGTGGGATAAGTCCGCCTTTGTACGCAATTGAATTCCTATTTCATATACAATAAGGCGTTTAAATACATACATACATACATACGAGTACATACATACATACATACATAGGTCTCCCCAATGAACTATGCTATATTATGGTATGGCCGAACGTCAGTGATAAATATGAAGGCAAAATATAAATTGTAGCATCATCTCCGTATGTGCTAGCTTGCTATCATAATATTATATTAAAGCATATTAACGCCTTGTGGTTCCCGGCTTAGAATAGGGCCACCCCTAGTCTCCCCGTGGATGTCGTCAAGGCGACTAAGGTATTGCATTATCCTGTGTATATTAAGATCATTACAGCGATCACCAATCCGCCTGCTAAGCGTGGTGATTATGGCAAAACCCTCAATGGACAGCCCACCAAAAGTGGTATTCTACTGGGGCGGCTTATGTTCAGTAGTGAACGTATTTCGGCTGATGATGAAGTAGACATTTGGCTTCCAACATGACGATTACCACAGAAGACAATGTATAATAATAAACTTAGCACAGTAACTAGATTCTAGATCCTAATAGACAATAGCGCGCGGGCCTTTGTCGTGTCCGAGGGGGCGCGCAGGAAGATGGTTAGGATGAAATTACTTGTACGGTGTTGTCTGTTAGCCGATAAGTGCTAACTAAATTAATAGCCAATAGTTTACTTGATTTCTGTTTTACTTAAAAATTATTGCGTTAAGTTTTCCAAATAAAATCTGCGTCTGTGACAGGTTTTAACGTAATAGGACGTAAATATAGGTGCCTACGTATGTGTTATTCGTACAGATCTTATCTTATCTTCTTAGGGGGCCAGGAAGACCTGGCGACACTTCGACCCTTCAGGATCTTTTGTGCCAAACCCCCTGACCACCAACGGTGCCCCAAGCCGATTTGGTGAACTTCACATACGTCTCAGAATTTCTTCTTCTGCGTATGCAGTTTTCCTTACGATGTTTTCCTTCACCGAAAAGCCTGTGGTATTATAAATAAACCGTATTTAAGTTTCGTAAAACTCATTGGTACGGGCGGGGTTGAAC
Source organism: Esperia sulphurella (assembly GCA_947086405.1). Taxonomy (NCBI): domain Eukaryota; kingdom Metazoa; phylum Arthropoda; class Insecta; order Lepidoptera; family Oecophoridae; genus Esperia; species Esperia sulphurella. Next base: position 13,296,188 of record OX352264.1, read on the forward strand.
CCACGACCTCATGAACGTGAGGCGAGTGCACAACCATTCGTACAGATGGAACTGAAGAAGGGCGGAGGGCCGCGTGTGGTGGCTTTCATTGGGGAAGGCAGTAAAGCAGTGGACATCTAAAGGCTGATATGATGATGTGTTATAGAAAAATAAGTCAATGTTCTGATTGACACTTCGCCGCAACGACCGCCCGCTTCGCGAAAATCTAGTATAGTTCGACTAAGGACTAAAGGCTCACTGCGATTTATTCCCGGCCGATTTTTTCCGCAGAATACAAAGTATATTGTGATTGTAAGTGCGCACATAAGCGACAAAAATCGCACCGATTTAAAAATTGTGTTTTGTCACAAAAATAATGATTTGCACGACTAATGACAAAAAAGAAAAATGTCCAAAGCCAATGTCCAAAAGTAAAAATGTCCAAATTGCTAGCGACTCGATGCGATCGACGCAAATGCAAAGTCCAACGTTGAAGTTGTATGAAAGGTCGCGCAGCTCTCTAGTCACTGGCCGACCTAGACTAGGACTAGGAAGTACTCGTAAATGAACGTTTATTGTGTATGGATTCCGGTATTTATGATCTTACATATTATCACAAGGCCAGTGTTAAAACATTAGTTTTATACCTACTCGTAGATTTGTAATATACAACATCGAACTTTTATAAATGTTTCTCTTGAGTCCAATACCCCACAAAACAATGATAAATAATATTGTGAATATTAAGTTACATGGTTGTTGAAATGTAAGCGATCGAAGCAGAACAGCGTATCTAGCAAAGATAAAGCCCTGTTCATTCATAGAGGCCCTGCCAAAATCAGACTGGTGCTGTCACGAACACTTTGAACACTTTCTCTTCTCTTTACAATACACTTTATTGCACAAACAAATACAGTTACAGGTTATAAAAGTTACAAATAGTACAATTTAGGCGGTCTTATCCCTTTAATGTATTTATAACGTAACACTTACTCAAACGTTATAATCAAATAGATACTGTCAAATATGAATAACAATTTCGATACAAATCGTACGAATATTCGAACGTTTATACTTGTATAAAATTTAAGTTAGGTAATTGGTCTGTTCCGTGTAATGAGAATCTGTATTTTGAGAAAGCAAATTTACAACAATATTAATATGCAACATTTATGACACATAAAGGTAATACAGGGTACGTTATAATATTTAAGGCCCTGTGTTGGGACCTTATGCCCTCATCAGCTAGGTATTTAGACTTGTGTTCATTGCCTCTTCTGTTTATCGATATAGAAAATGTTTCTACGTGTACTACCTGCTAAAAGTATTCAACCCTTCTAGTTTTTGTGGACGATAAAGTTTTTAATTCATCTTCATTTACAGACATCTTATATTAAATCTGAATAGGAATTTAACCTTTCTATTCACCACTACATTCTTGATCTCTAGGTACCTATTGACATTTACCTAATTGGCATAAGAATGTGTACAGTGCTCAAGAAGTTACTTGTCATGTCAGTTCTTAGAAGACACTTCGGTTATTGACCACTCTACTGAAATACTGCAATATGATAATTTTGCACAGCACCTAATTTATCACTCACCCTCACAAGGTTATTTAAACTGTGAGTCGACTCTTAAATTTAGCAGATTACTCAATTTAATAAAACTTTATGTGCTTCTATCCGTACTAATAAAATCAAATTATAATAATATAATAACTTTTTACTAATATATTGGTAAACAGGTTTTTATTATTATATTTTGTGTTGTCCATTTTTTGATTTTGACACGACTGATTTGAAATTGGCACAATTCTGATAAAGGGACGTCATCAAACAAATAAGGATACTCGAAAACGCAAACACTTTTTTTTTAGTTTTATGACTTTGTCCATTGTGTTAGTGGTCACACTATACGTTACGCATCCAATATTGATCAGAAGCGACCAACTGTGATGATGTAAACGCAATCACGCAGTATATGGTGGCAGAAATATACTTTTTGAGTGACGTATAAATAAATCATTCATGTTGTATATATTTTTTTACTTTATCGCATCAAATAGTACAAAATGTGAGCTAGTAGTTGTAGCTAGTAGATAATGCTATATGTGCATTATAAATATAGCATCATCTACTAGTTTCATATTATACTACACTTACTTAGTAACTACAAGCTAAAAAATACAATACATATTGCGTATAAACTAAAAATTATACATTCCATACCTTAACTACATTTTGGTACGGAACCATAGATAAACTCTTTATTGCACACAAATTAAGAATAACAATAAAAAATAGGTAAAGATTTTTGGAAAGGCGGCCTTATCGCTTAAAGCGATCTCTTCCAGGCAACCTTTCAGAAGGAAAATAAGAAAGACATAGCAACAGAGTATTGTAAATGAAAAGAAAAGAATGTTTTATTTCAGTAACTGTCGTTTTAGGGATGAGTTATTATTATTTCCTGTACAAATTATCTTTGGACACCCGTAACCTTGCAGTCATCATCATCATCATCAGGCTATTTTTGTCTCCACTGCAGGAGCACAACCCTCTCTCATGTACCGGAGACAGACTAAGGATTTGGCCTACTCTCCCAGCGCTGGCCAGACGGGTCGAGGAGGTCTGATTGATGTTTTATAATGTATTCCCTTAGTACAACGACGCAGTAACAACGACGATATATTCATGGATAAATAAAAGCGTTTATGTCAGATATCTTATGGTGAAGTACTCGAGTACCAATTACTTAAACTGGAACCTATTAGAACCTTTCCTGATGTGTTCCTGGAGTTCATTCCACAAGCGCGCCGCGTGTTTTGTGAATTAGTAAAAAAAACTAAGATTATTTGAGGAATTAAGTACTCTGTTTTCGTGGACCGAACACAACTAATGGAGATTATTTCGGAGATAGGATGAGGATAGAGGTTCGTTGAGAATCGATTACTTACATTTTTTTTTGCATATAGGTATAACCATGAGATTTCATTGATTTTTACAACCATGGTAGTCGGTTATTTTTTAATGATACTTATATATCATATGGGAAGAAAATAAAACAAATCTAATAAATAAAAATGTACAATGAAAATAATTGCAAGAAAAAAATTGGGAGTCTAAGGATAAGTAGGTACTTAAAGAACACATCAACATCATTTTTGGATTTTTTGTCTGTTTGTCAGTTTGTTTTGTTAGTTTGTGCACGCATCACTTAAAAACTACTAAACCGATCGTAATGAAGCTTCCAGATAAACAGGGCTTAATTCAAAATAACATTTAGTCTTCATTTCATCGCAATCGGCTTAGTCAATCTAAAGTTATGAGACCGTAATTTTAAACAATCACTAAGTAATAATATTGCTCGCCGGGATTCAGATAGCGATGAATTAGGACTACAGTGGCGGTGACAGTGGTAGTTGGAGTGGAGAAAGAGGGAATGGGGAGGTAGGTATTTCAGTAGCGGGAGCAATAGTTCAGCAGTCCACGCGGGCAGAGTCGCGGGCAACAGCTAGTCTGTAATATAATTATAGATTTGGTTTATCCTACTAATCTATCTATCCTATCTATATCTATCCTACTAATATTATAAACGCGAAAGTTTGTAAGTATGGATGGATGTTTGTTACTCTTTCACGTAAAAACTACGGAATGGATTTTAATGAAACTTTACAATAATATAGCTTATATATAAGAATAACACATAGGCTACAATTTATAAATATATTGTGTGAATTGTTCAAAATATCAAGTAAGTAGGAAATACATAACAATTTGTGATGTTAAGTTGTCCACGCGGACGAAGTCGCGGGCAACAGCTAGTTTATAATATATAAAGTTTTTTGGTGCACCCTATATATATAATATCAATATCTATAGTTGAGCCCTTGACATTTAACTACTGATGAGAAAGTCAATTCTTAAACATTGTTTGTTACCAAAAAGAAGTTTGAAGAAGTTTGACGTCAAAAAGAGAATAATGTATTTTGAAAATAAATATTTTGATTTTGAATCCAAAATAACTACGAGGCGACGCGCTTATCTTATTCCTGTTTTTTACTAACAAATAACTTAAATTAAATTAACAATATCAAAAGCAATGGAGACCTACATCATCATGAACTATAAACAGACCTAGATAACCGTCTTTTGTCCAGCGTCCGCCTGTCGATACCATCCGTAGAATCGAGTTAGCTCGACTACACGGGAAGCAACTTCAGATTACTATAAACGAATAAGTAATTTTCTTTTTTATCTGTATAGTTCTGGCAATATAACAATCATGGATTTACGAAAAGGTTATAAAAAACTAGGAATGATTTGTATTAAATCATTATATTACAAGTGTTAATGCTTTACTGGATACGAGTTAAAAATCAAGATTGGTGGAAAATTATAAAACCTAAATAAATTAATTACTATTATTCTAATTTATTGTTGTCCAAGCTGATGCCGTGGTCATGGATCCCATAACGCTGGCGCCATGGTCGCGTTAAATGAGGTCTACATAGTGCTAATCCTCCGTCTGTCTCCGGCAGATGAGAGAGGGTTGTGCTCCTGCAGTGGAGACAAATATGACCTGATGATGATGATGATGATGATGATAGTGGTAATAGTCAAAGTCTAAATCCTTTATTGCACACTAGCTGTTTGCCCGCGACTTCCGCGTGGACCACGTAGCATACAAATTAGTATGTATTAACTAAATCCTAAAAGAAATCTATTAATCTTATTATGCATTATATCAGCCCTTAGACGTCCACTGCTGGACATAGGCCTTCTCCAATGGATGTCACTACAACGTGATGTGTTTTCAGCGTCTACTGTTTAAAAATATATCTTTAAGTGGAACGACACACCACACTTTCAAAAAATCCAGCCACGTGTCCAGTAAAATCTTTCCCGAAGCGCGGGAACAGTGCAGTGCATATAGTTTTACCGCATTAAGATATGTAAGTATTTATTTATTTAAAATATTATATATTGTACTGCAGCTGTTCGGCTGCCTGCTCGCCGAGGCACCACACTGTGACTTGTTCGTGGACGGCATAGGACGGCTGATGACGGAATGTAAGGGAACGCTAGAGAGAGGAACGCCTGTCTCGTCTATAACATAAGAAATGATTATACCGGCAATAGATTAATTCAAACCTGTGATGTAATTTTTTTTTAAATAAATAAACAGGCATTACTCTCTCTAGCATTCGCTTGCATTCAGTCATTAGCCGTCCTATGCTTCTAATAGGAAAGATAGTGGACGAATCCCATTTGACGTAGATTTTTTTTTCAGATCCCGAATTTGCAATAACAAAGATTTTACATTGATATTGGATACAGCGTTTCCGCTTTTTCGCGTCGATACGTGTGTGTAAGCATGTACAAATAGATGACGACTGCAACTGACATTTAACATATAATATGATCTGCATAAACATTAAAAAACTATTAATAGTCAATTTGACACGTGTTGATATTACTTTAAGGCACATATTTGCCTGTACTGTGACCTTCTGTATTTACACTACTACACCCAAAGAACGCAACCCTCACGTGACTAACTTATAGTAAACATTGGAACCGCCGAAAAAAAAATATTTCCATGAAGAAAAGAAAATATAAAAACAAAGTAATAGATCCATACAATTCGCCACGTCATACAATAATTTATATATTCACCCCAAAAATTCTCTACGAGGGTGATTCCCTCTTCACTGTTTTTACAATGTCCCTCTGATGACGTCATCGCTTCAAGGAATTATTTCGATATAAATCACTGAATATATAATTAGCTAATGAGATGTTTGTCTGAGTTGAGTAAAATACAAATAAATAACATGGATTATATCAAATATGACATACCGTCATCTTCTGAATTAAGTGACCAGCTCCTAGTACACTATCCAATGTTAATAAAGTTAAAATTAGAATAAACTTGGTCATTTATTACAGGGAACTTACTGTTCATATTTTATATTATATAATATTCACATAGGTACCTACAATACAACAGGATAAGATAAGGATAGAACATTTTACAAATATAACATCCAGACCAGGACTAACTTGTACAAGTCGTACAAAGTTGTCCGTCCCAAGTGGAAATCGAACTCAGGACCTTTGGCACTCGGGTGTAACGACCAAGCCACTGTGCCAACTAGGCGATCGATGGACATACGTACTTAACTACTTAAGTCTTATACGACATAGGTCTTTGCAACCAGTAAATTTTCTGACTTAGTTTTACTGACTTCAAATGTTTGTTACACTTTGTGTAGGTTTATACATTTTTTTTATTCCTGATGGGCTTGCGCTTGACCTCAATCTCACCTGATGGTAAGTGATGATAAGGCCTAAGGTGGAGCGCGCTTACCCATAAGATGCCTATTCACTCATCCTTTAAAAAGATCCAAATTGTACTTGTCCGGAAATACTCAAGCTGGTAGTGCATTCCATTCCTTATCAGTTCGCTTATGAAAGAGGAAGCAAAACGCTTTTTGATCTGTAGATTTATAAAATGTTTAGCACGTCTGCTTGTCGGTCTGCCTGTTCACTTGTAGTTTGTACCGATATTTCTACATCAACCTGTAGATGACACGTATAGACGTATATACGGAAAAAGTCCTAGATGTTGTTGCTGACTATTTGTTCTCCGTGTCATCTACAGGTCGATGTAGAAATGTAGGTACATAATTCAAAAAGTCAACAAGTGTACGTTGTACACAATATGCGGGTTTCGTACATAACGTTTTTTTTGAAAGACATTTTCTCCTAACCTTTCCACAACTTTCTCGTTTTTGCCGGAGGATTTTACATATACTTTCCAAATTTCGGCTCAATCCGTCCAGAAGCTTTCGAGGTATTCGGCGGACAGACAAACCGACATATGTAACGTTTCAGGCAGATTCCCTCATCTCAAGATAAATAAATTATTCGCAAGATGGGTATTATTCGTAGAAAGTTAGTGTTGTGCTAAGGCTGGCCGAAAATCGTAAGTTCTTGCGTTTAGAACCAAAAACTATATAGGTAGGGTAGGTTCTCCGAACTTTTATGGTTGTTATTCCGGTAGTGAATACCTGAGGGATGAAACTTGGCATGGTAACTTCGGTAGAAGATGGATACTTTGGTGAGCAACTCAAGTAATTAATAAATAATGTTTCCAAGTCAGACAAGAACAAATTTACTTACAGGTTCATGTCTAAACTTATCTTTAAATATTACCTTATCAATAATAGCCTGTATGGTTCGAATATCATCATCAATGTCCAGAACTTTCATAGCGAAAAGTAAAATGCATAAGGATTGAACGTTATAGTCTTTCTACTTAAAGAGGGGGAGGCGGGAGCGGGAGCCAGAGCGGGAGGAAAAGGGGAAGGGGATAGTATTTTTTTATATTTATATTTATTTTTATTTATTTTCTCCAATCAATCTTTACAAAAGTATTAAAGGCTTAAATTAACTTAATTAGGCGTCAAATAGCAAGGAAGATTGTTATGGAGACTGACGCTTGGACTTAGGGAATCCCTGTATTCCAGGACGCCAGGTCTCCACCCCACGGGAAGGACAAAGTTATTTCGCCAGTTAAAATTGAAAGACGTGTTCGTGTGTGTGTGTGGGTGTGAGTGTGTGTGTGTGGGGGGTGTGTGTGTGTGTGGGGGGGGGGGGGGATGCGTGAGAGTGTGTGTATTCAATATTATGTATATAAAAAAACAATAATTCTGTAGTCCACGCATGCGGAGCCGCGGGCACAGCTAGTTGTAAAATATGTATGTTAATTAATTAAACTTGCCGATATTATACAGTGTATAACTTATTATAAAGTTTCATTGAGCACTCTACTCTGATCTAGTACGATGATGCGCATACCAACAGAGGACGTTGACAAACTATTAATGACCCCTTAATTTCAATTAAACATACAGAAACCAAGCTCGGCCCAGCTGTACGATCGATCATTAGATCCAAGTCGTCATTTGTACAGACGACATTCGCTCAGTCATCAATCAAATGCCACCCTGACGCCCTCCAATCACGAACCACATAGAGCTACATAGATGGATTGGATAGGACTTGGCTCTGTAAATTGATTTAGACCTTGGGGTCTATCTACTCTGTAAGCACTTCGGATAATATTAGTCGAACTACACAACTTTTTAGTACTATCTAACGGTCTGTGACGTCTAACAACCATAGCTACACGCCAAACGCTTATCAAAATAATAACATTCATATAAATGAATAATAAAGACTGTATTTTTCGGCACCACTTATTTCATTTTCAATCTTTAGATTTCCTGGTTCCTTTTTCCACATATTATTGCTCTATACTTGTTTTTTCATATTTTCAATCACTCAACATTTTAGAATCAACGAAAAATAAGTATATTTCTTGTCTTCAGCTCGATGATGAAACTCTAATTCATATCTTACTGCGTATACCTGAATTTAGTGGCTAAGTAGATTTCATAAAACCGATAAAATATCCTTCATTGATTTACTGGTTTCAATCTTATCTTCGGTTACCGGTTTTCATGGGGGATAGAAATTATAATACGCGGAAGGTCGGAGAGCCGGGTCGCTCACCACGCGACGCCCGCCGTGTACATCTTTTGCTAGCATTCTCAGCTTGGCTGGCTCGTTTTTTATATTTTCGTGTTACATGTGTTATTGTAATATCAGCGGCGCACAGTAAGTTCTAGATACGTCTGACGTTTAAATTAAACCGGTTAATTTATCACGTTAAACCGGTTAAACGGAAAATATATAAGATATGTTCTATTTATCAACTTGTTAAATAAACGAAAGTGAAACCGTTAATCGAAATTATTTCGGTTCAGGATATTGACCGGAAATCGCTGTGAAATTTTAACCGGTTTCGGACCCTTGCGTGAAAACTGATTTAAAAAAAATTAAGAACATTACATGTTTTAATATAAAAAATAATTTTCGCTATATCCCATTGTAAATATTGTCATGATTATGTACATGTACAGACAAAGCAGCCATTGACATGAATACAATACCGAAACATACAAGACTTCTGGTCGCAGACAATGCTCTTAATCACGCAGGCCTTTGTTTCTTGACGCTACAATACTCGCACATCGATACGTGACTTGTTGTAAGAGTCTGAGTATGATCTGACTTTCAATGCAAATAATGAACATAATTTAGAATTCGAACATTTCCATTCATTCATTCATGTATGTATGTATGTAAACGTTTTATTGTACCAAAATTAACAACAACAAAAATAAATAAAAGAAAAAAGTTGTGTACAAAGGCGGACTTATTCATCACATAACACAACAGAATTAAACCAATAACAAAGTACAGATCACAGATATAAAAAGAGGAAAACAAATAAGTAAGTAAACTAAGAAAAACATGCAGTAAGTATTATATACTTATCATACTTAAGACAACTTACAAATTAAAGTTTTTTTTTATGAAATGGCAATAATACTTTGTGCAAACAAAATGTGTATAAGTGTTAATGTTTATGTATAGGGTATATATCTATATGTATGTGGGGTTATAATGCTCGTCTAAGATTACTCCGAGTGGTCCGAGCTATATCCCCCCCCCCCCCCGGTCATGCCATGAACAAATATGTAATTTTTTTATACGTATTTACTGCTCTCAAACGGTGAAGGAAGGAAGGAAACTCACGACTATTCAGGATAAGTCGTAGTATTTTTTTATATTTTTTTAATTTAGCCTTTTAATACACATAACTATAAAAATATCAAAATACCTATTTCTTGAAATGTAGTCAGCGCTATATTTGAAAAGTTGAGTTAAGCCAAGTTAAAATGGCTTTACGACTATCGTAGCGAGAAGCGTCGATGATATTCTTCATTTACCTCAATGTAAAACTAAAGATTTAGACTATCTGCCAAGTTTCTGACATCAGAGAGAGTCTGGAAGGCAGAATTCCATTGTATCGATGTAACAATCTTGACAGGACAATCATTTGTCTTGTTAGAACCTGACCGCACGACACTGTTACAAGTCAAGGGTAAGGCTTTCTCTAATGAAATTTCTTGACAAAAACCATTCATTATTATAGTTTGTTCATTTAACTAATGCTTTCTGTAAAATATCTTCCCTGAAGATACGGGGAAACCAAAGTATCAGAAGCACATTAAAACACATCATTACAGTTAAATTCGAGACCAAAGTCATCGAGGTTATAAATTACCTACCCACTATTACAATATATGAATAATCCTATCCTACTTCCTACTAATATTATAAATGCGACAGTTTGGTTATTTGGACGTTTGGATATACGGATGTTTGGATGTTTGTTACTCAATCACGCTTCAACCACTGGACGGATCGAGATGAAACTTAACACACATATAGGTTAGTTTCTGGAATAGGACATAGGATAGTTTTTATACAGAAGAAAACATCTCATTCCTACGGGAATTACATGATAATTTGTGATGTAAAGTTGTCCATGCGGACGAAGTCGCAGGCAACAGCTAATATAATATAAGCCTACAAACTACCCCATATATTATTTCCCTAATAAGTATATGGGGTATATAACTTACTATATTAATCTTTATAATCTGAAAAAGTCCAGTTCTGGGGGAACAGTCTCTGTTTCCTTTGGTTCCAATTCTATAGTAGAGTTTCAAAAAGGCTTGGTGGAGTTGCAATCTAAGATAATATCGCAGGCGTGCCCCCTTTATTCACCGATGTTCTAGTATGCCCCGCCGCCAGGTGGACCGACGACCTGAAGAAGGTGCCGGAAGCGCCAGGATGCGGAGGGCGGAGGACCGGGTGTGGGGCGTTCATTGGGGAAGGCCTATGTCCAGCAGTGGACGTCTAAGGGCTGATATGATATGATGATATGAAAACCGAAATATTTCGTACCTAGTACTTTTAATGCTAGTCGACATTTTTCAATGTTTTCCTTGGTTAGGTTGTGACCGGATAAACTACCATCTCTTCGGAAGTGACACAGATATTATCTGTGAGAAAGCAAGCTGTAGGAAACCAGACCAGATACTCGTATTAATTACATTTTGCAAACAATGTATCAAAAGCAGTTGTTATTTTAGTAACATTCATAATAATGTTATAAATTTTGAGATAGATTGTCTGTAAACCTATAAAATTCGACTTCCCTATCCAATGTACCGACAAAGCCCGACTGACTGAACTTTATAGCATCAAAACGTACAAACGGTCCACAAACTGTAATAGCGAAATGCACTAATAAATGAACTGCACTTGCAACTGCGCTGGCCACCTAATTTATGGCGCCTTCGTCGGTCGTTATAACAGAGTAAGTTAAACCGACAACTATTGCAATCGTAATAGAAGAAAATTCTACCTCAATAACTAACAGTGCAATGTTTCATTAAAAATTTCAAAGCAATTTCTTTTTTCCATTTCCTATTTACACAGTTGTTAATTTCGTTATTATTAAGCATTTACATGCCCTCAAGATCACTGTCATTCAAGTAAGTGGAACGCTATTAACCCAAACATAAAGTCCAAACTCGAAGAGTAACAGCTGTAGTCAAGATCTGTTGTTTTTGTACTTTCTGCCATCATTAGAGTGAGAACGCCACGAGTGACACCTTTTGAATTGCTAAGTGCACCAATCTCAAGGCTACAAGTTCTTCATTCTAGGGACGTAGTAACAATGCGATATTTTTTTATGACATCGTGTGCAAATCATACCAGCTCTCAACTAATAAAATCTTATTTGGACTCTTTTGTACCCGTTCACTTTCAAATGAATGAGTTTCAGCATTTTCAAATCCATTTCAGATATCATACGTCTTTGAGAAAATATTTAGCAAAAAAGAAATAAATACCTTAACACAAAAAGCCAGTAAGTTACAATAATAACTCGGGGAAGGAAGTCACGTCAAAGATAATGAATTAATCCCAGGACAATGTAATTATCTTCCCCATTCTATTCCTTTTCATTTTCCTGGACATTTCCATAACAATTATCATTGACGTCAAATGGCTAATGTTTAACAGATGTTCCAAGGTGCGGGTCTGGCTTAAGATAAGTCTTTCTTTTCATCGGATTCACATTTTAACAAGATTAGATTACGTCATCTATATTTATGGTATTCTATATCTTTACTGACAGCGTTTAGCCTTTCCCAGATAAATTTAATATTCAAGGAAATAGACACTGTAAAAGTTCTTTAGTATTTGATAATAAACAGCTAGGTCTCTAGTAGTGTTGCAGGCGGAACTAGCTAATTAGGAAAAAGAGTCGTTCTTATTTTTTTATTATTATTATTTTATAGATATTATAACCTCAGTATTTTTAATTAAAAGTGAAGCCGTCAGAGGCCAATTCCATAGGTTTTTAAATCTCTAACAAATATGTTTTTTTAAGAATAGCCTTTTGGTTAGGTTGTTTCTTTGGCTGCAGTTTATTTGTTTTTTTGTTTAACTATTTATTTTCTGTACCTCTTTTATATGTTGGTACCTCTTGACTTAGTTTCATTTTCGATCTGTTCCAGAAAGATAATTCCTGAACTTTTAATTTCAGAAGCAAAATAAACTGTTGAAAATAAATTTTGTTTTAATCAAGTGGAGGCACCTTCGGCCAACACAAAGTTACCTAATTTTGTTTACTTCCGCAGCACTGTTAAATTACATCGCAGCGAAAATTGAAGGGCCTCTTATTTCTAAATTGCTATATCTCTAAATTAATTAAAGGAAATTAAACATTTTTGAAATATTGTCCATTTACAAGAGGAGTCAGTTCTGAGTTTGATTGGTCGAGGTCAAATTCACTGTCGTATTATTATATGTACTAAATTACTTAATGTTTTTTCCAGGTTCTCATTTTGTGGAGTATGCATACTAAAGAGAGCCATTAAAAAAATGCTGTAATAATGTCATGTGCTGTAACCTGCAATGTCATCAACTGCAAAAGTTTTACGTTACAATTTCTTCCACTAAACCCCCTCTTCTCCCTTTCCCCTCACTTCTAGGAAATACGTATCAGAATATCAGTGCATCTGTATGCATTGGACCCGTCTTTTCGCATTTGTAACTCGACCACAACTCGCATCTGCGCCGACTGGCGAACTATCGCCAACTTCCCGATTCTGATGTACGAGTTGGCAATCGAATCGAATATATCGAGTCAACGATCGGTGTCGGTATGGCGTTGTATATTGCTTGAGTCTCTAAGATATCAAATGTTACTTGTCTTATAAGGGGTTACGAATTTTTGTGAAAAACATTTTTTAATGATTATGGAATCTGGTTTGTTACCCAATTGCCGAAAGTTGACGAAAGGGTCGCAGGTCATCCTATGAGAGCATTAATAATGAAATATTAACATAACATTCGATCACGTTTTACCTTTATGATTTTCAACTATTCAAACCATCTGATATATTTCTTGGACTAATGCAGAAAGATAAATAATAATAATAAATCATGAGCAAAATTAACGGAATGGTTTTATTTCATACAACTATACTAATTTTACAAAGAGGTAAAGTTTCTGAGGTTATAGCGGGGAATCTCTGGATCTACTGAACCAATTTTGAAAATTCTTTTACCAATAGAAGGCCACGTTATTTGTGAGTATCACAGGCTATGTATTAACCCGAAAAATGAATAGACTTTTTCGTGGTAGTCAGAAAATGTTTACAGCCCAACGAAGTGCGCACGCGTCAGCTAGTTTACGATAATTTTGAGGGTTCTCTACCTGAGATTGATTTGAATTTGAGATCTGATGCTAGCTGTCCGCAGTATGGATAGATTAAGTCCAAAGTGCCAAACATAATCTCTTTCATGAAATATACAGTTAATCCGTTAAACTATAAACGTCAAGTTTTATGGAAATATAAACACCCAGGATTCTGAATAGCCTCTAGAGTGAACGGCTTGCCTGGTTTAAAAAAGTATGGCGCTCTAGACCTCATTCATCAGTACTCCGTACAGCCAGTATCCAGATCTCATTCAGATCGATCCCCGATTGAGATCCAAGCGTTCAAAATTACCCCAAATGTATGGAAAGAACAACCATTCCGTTAATTTCGCTTGAAATATAATTTTTTTAATACTATATAATGTATAGTTAATAAGTCTAACACAACGCATTGTGAGATTTTGTAACTATCATATAGTTACCGATTACCGTCAAAGGGGCAGTTAGCGAGTTAACGGTCAAACGTCATAAATATCACAACGAGGAATATTTGACGTATTGCGTGTCAACAAAAGTTATGGCCCGATCTGCAGGGTTCCGTACAAATAGGGTCGGCAAGCCAATGCATACAGATGTCGAATGATTTTGATCTGATAGAAGTGTTACTGGATGTGGTATGGTTAGAACATTAGCTTATTCATGTAATTCAGTTTATTTAGAATTTTGTTTTGCTATTGAAAGTCCTGAATTATAAGTCGTATTTTCAGTGATGGTCATGAAGATAGATTTCAATACTTTAAGTTACTCCTAAACAATCAATTTCTATAAAACAATTGGGAGTCTCGAGAGCGTCGCCTTGAACCTCAAGAGTTCGGAGCTTTGAAGCCTACAAATTTTTAAGGTTCGAGCCTTTAAAGCTCACGAGATTTTTAAGCCTTGAGAGTTTAAGGCTTCCGACCGACTTCAAAAAGGAGGAGGTTCTCAATTCGATGGTACTTTTTTTTATTACAAAGGTCGACGCCTACACTTTAAACAGAGGTGCTGAGAATAAGAAGAACAAATGACATGATATAATGACAACAATATTTTTTATACTGCATGAAAAGAAAACCATAATGTAGGCTTTTTTATTTTATTATTTATTCAAGTTGAAGTATTTTACCACAAGTCAGTCACAACGTGCTATACATACATTGCGTAGAAACTTCGTGTGGTAGAGGACAGTATTAGGAGTTAGTGAGAGCCCAGACACTATGTTATCCCTTCGACGTTCACTGCTAAACATCGGCCTTTCCAATGAACACCACCACACCGGCTTTTGGCTACCTTCTTACGGTCGTCTACCGGCGGGTAAGCCCACACTGCGCGTAACGATCCGCGGTCTTCACTCCAGAACTTTAGTTCTGCCACAGATGTAGCCCACAGCTATTTATTTCACCATGTCGGAGTCCCTCATCTCAGAGAGGTCAGACACTAGTCATAAATCAATGACAACTGTTGAGCTACTTACTATATTACATACTGGTCACTTCGGTGTGAGGCACCTCCTGCATGAAATAGGACTATCAGATACCGTCAACGGTAGAGCCAGTGGAGACGACAACAAGACGATGAAACACTTGCTGTGTGAGTGCAATGCACTAGCCGCAAGGCAAATGAGTGTCCTGAGTGTACCCACCCACACTCACCCTAAACCTAGACTACAGGCTCTAACACTTAGATGCATAATAGCTATTAGCGGTGTCTTATAGGGATAAGAGAAACATTTAAACGCAAGCCCCAACACAAAAGATCCCATAGGATCGAGAAGTCGCCGGGTATGCCTTGACCACTAGACCTACTTAATTACATACATACATACATAATGCTCACGCCTTGGTCCCAGAGGGGTAGGCAGAGACGATTTATCGCCACCTTGCGTAATCTAATGTCGCAAAGTGGCTTTCCTTCGCCCGCTTTTTGCCCCGTGATACCCTTTGACGTGATGTGTTGCGAATAAGATCGCTGCTTAATTCTTAATAACTAATCTTGTCTGGGGCCCAAGGTAGGGTAGAGTCAATCCCAGGGACTCGCCTATCGTCACTGGTAGGTGGTATGTGTTAGTGTACCTCTGTTGATCCTCGCTTAGACCCCTAGAAGCAGATAAGATACTGTATTGCAAAAATATCATCAAGCCGAATCAACAATCTTCCGCCAGGAGGTCTACTATCGTTTTAGTAAACATTTCCAGCAAATAGTATTTTACATCTAAGTGCGAGACCGTTCGCGTACTCTACTAATATATTACAGCCACTCTCGGTATCAATCTTGTAGTTTCTTCCCGATCCAAGTTTATGTAAGCAAATAGGACAGAATAGGAATACCTACTTTATTTATAGCTGGTTGTTATTTCCCATAAGGGATATGAGGTCGAACGTGCTTGAGAAGCTTTTGCGGTTCAAGAACCAGCTGCAATAGGAACTTTCCGATCTGGGTTATGTTTTTTCGCTGAGTAGGCAGAGCAACTAGAACTGGATTAGGAAAATTTGAGTTTGGAAGAGATCTTAATTAGAGATAAGATTGCCTTTGTGCACAAAACATCATAAGTGTGTTTAGTTTTTTTAATATGTATAAAATATATATCGATATATATATATAATTCCGTGTGATTCCCGGCTTAGAATAGGGCCACCCCAAATCGTCCCATGGGTGTCGACTAAGGGGTTGCACCAGGCACGGGCAGCAGCGTTCTCTTGTGTATATTAAGATCATTACTGCGATCACCTATCCGTTTGCCAAGCGTGGTGATTATGGCAAATCCCCCAATGGACAGCCCACAAAAGTGGCATTCTACTGGGGAGGCTTATGATCAGCAGTGGACGTACCTATGGAACGCTGATGGAATAGGGTAACAAATCGTAAAACACTGTTCTGAGATCTTAATTAACTTTAAAGTTTTTGTCTTTCGTAAAATTAAGTGTAGTTTTTTTAGGGTTTATTGAGTATGTATGTTATGGTATGGTAATAGATATTTAAAATTGTACCTTATTGAACTGGTAAACCCGGCTAAGAAGGCATTACTTACTCAAAACATCATTATTTAAGTTTTTTTTTTATTTGACGAAACCAAAAGCTTATTCTTATAATAAATTTAACAATTTGAGCATTTATCTTGATTAATAAAGCCAATTACAGGTAATCAGAAACCTGTAATCTTACGAGTGAGACATGCATTATCTACTTACAGATATTTAAGGCAAAAAAAAATGTGTATTGGTATGTGATTTATGATGATCAGCAGTGGTGATAGCTGATAATAATTAATAATCATCATCATCAGTCTGAAAGAGTCCACTGCTGGACATAGGCCTCTCCCAAGGTGCGCCACTGCACCTGATCTTCGGTTCTTCTCATCCACGCCGATCTGCGTAAGGCGGCTGACAGTGACTGGATAATTAATAATAAAATCATATAATCATCTCTCCAAAAAATATAATAAATAAATAATGGGGACATTTCACACACGGCCACCTGATCCCAAACTAGGCTATATATATACAATAACTCAGCCAAATTGTATAATACAGTTTGTTGGCAGAAATTGCTCTCTTACTTTATACACATCTATGGCAGAAAGCTTAGTCCATGTAGCAATCTTCCTGTGGACATCATAAAGAGGATGCTGAGAGAGAAATGTAGAAGATGGGCTTCAGCAACATAATGATGCTGGCATAAACATCCCGTTATTTTGGAAGAAGCCTGTTGACAAGAGCAAGTAGTAAGAAGAGAGTATTGACCTGACCTAGGCTCGGAGTTCATATAATAGATATGATCCGCTATCATCATCAGGTCAAATACGTCCACTGCTGAATATGTTCAGCAGTGGACGCGGTATGCCGCCCCCCCCCCTTCCCTTCCCCCCAACAGAATGCCACTTATGATGGGCTGGCTATTGAGGGATTTGCCATAAACAACACGCTTGACAGGCGGATTGGTGATCTCGGGCAATCCCTTAGTCGCCTTGACGACTTGATACACGGCTTTGATCCGTTATGAGGAGATCTTATTCAAACCTGGGATTTGAAACTTGAAATTTTGCTTAGACTTTCTTTAAACAACGAATGCAACCAATTAGAAAGGTTTTTATTTTAATTCCACTGGAAAATAAAACTCATTCCAGGAGGGCGAAGCCGCAGGCAACAGCTTGTCCAATATGATGTATTTGTGTAAACGTACGTACGTCACTACATATTTGGTGCCAATGCCTGAAAGTTTATATCAAACTGCCTGGCATGAGGACGGCCTGTCACTTCACTGTGCAAATGTTGTTAGAAACAATAAAGTAGGTACATCTTGTAGGATCTAATCAAACACATCCTTCCCTTGACGTAACTACACCGTATATTATTATGTGTTAATTTAGTCACATACAACGTCTCTACCTACCCCCTCTAGGATCAGGCCGTGAGCATTTTATGAAATGAAAATGAAAAATATTTTATTTGCAACTTACACAAATAGATAATTATGATTAGGAATATATAATTATAAGATTTAGTACAGGTTGTGTGATAGGTATAGATAAGATTTCCTGCAACCCTTATACTAGGTGCACCTGAATCAGAAGGGTCGACAGTGAATCACAATTTTATAATTAACAATTTACCTCTATCAGAAGGGATGACAAAATAAAACAATAAATCATCAATCAATAAAAACAAAACAAAATAAGTAGAGGTAACTAGGATTAACATATGTTTTTACTCTAATTTGATTAGCAGTTTCTCAGTGTCGTTGTATGATAGTGTGCCTAACCATCTGTTTATATTGCGCTTGCTTATATGTATGTCATTTAGTTAGACTTTAAAAAAGGATAATTATGTATGAAGAAATCATATCAGCCCCTAGAAGTCCACTGCTGGACATAGGCCTTCCCCAATGAACGCCACCACACTCCGTCCTCTGCCCTCCGCATACAGCCGCTACCGGCCACCTTCTTCAGGTCGTCGGTCCACCTGGCGAAGAAATATGCAATTACAATTGATTTTTATCTTATTTCAACTTTATTTTTAATAGTTAACCGTCTTGATGGCTTGAGTATCTGACTGTGCCAGAGGTCATGCATTCGATTCCGACCGACTGGGGGACACATATCTTTGAACAGTTTGTAGAAGTTCCCATAGTACAGGAGGAATTTTTTGTTTGGAATCAGACAAGTATGTCGGGAAGGCTTTGTAGATGGAGAGAAAATCATTAATGTTGTACAAAATATATTATTTCTTTATTCCAGAACAAAACTATAGCATGACAATACAAAATGACAGACAGCTGCCATAGCCGTAAGCTAACATGTCACTTTAGAAAATAGGTCTCATATCGAACTCTAATCAGCCTAGTAATGTCATTGAATGTAACTGCAAAATAGTTCTCCACAAGTATATAAAATATTTATTGCAATAATATTATCTAAAACCTTCGATCATTTACATTATAAATCATCGAAGCCTAAAACAAAGAAAATAAAAACATAAACAATCTCATGACAACCTAAGCGAAAAAGTGACTTACGAAATAAAGAACGAAAGTATAATAGGTATTATTCCTCAAATTAATGAAGATAGTAAGTAGGGATTTAGACTAAGGGTAATAGATGAGAATATTTCCTACATTATAACTTCCTAGATACCCATCTCACCCATGTCAGCTAGGAGCTTTAATGCCTTTAGCACTAAGAAGCCGTTGCTATCAACTTTAGTACATTGAAATGATCTTCTAAAATTACATTATAAATGATACGATTTTTTTAGGAGTTTTCATCATCAGGTTATTTTTGTCTCCACTGCAGGAGCACAACCCTCTCTCATCTGCCGGAGACAGACGGAGGATTTGGCCTACACTCCCCGCGCTGGCCAGACGGGTTGGGGAAGCCTGATTGATGTGTTATAATGTATTCCCTTAGTCGCCTTGTACGACATCCACGGGAAGAGTTGGAGTGGTCCTATTCTACTCTACCGGAAACCACATGGCAGCTAGGAGTTTTAGATAGGGACAAAATATACATCATCGAGCCCTAGAGGTCGTGGGTTCGATTCTCACTTAGGACAAACAACTTTGTACAATTTGTACAAGTTAGTAATTGAATGATATATTGTGAACTGTGAAATCCTTGTTTAATTCTCATAGTTCAGGAGAAAATCCTAGTTTGGGATTAGACAAGTGTACTAGTATGTATATAGGTAGGTAAAATATATTATTATTGGACTTAAGACCATGGAGTATTGAGAAATATGGTAAATTAAGCAAATTGTTAGGTTATTTTCTATCTAGATGAAATTAAAACATAATTATAGTATATCAGCACTAAAATAATTACTTATAAATAAATTATATTATTAAGTAAAGAAATATTTTTCATACTGATTTGTTTAATTTTCATCTAAATAAAAATGTACTTGAACACTTTCATAATAACTATTAATTCACTAATAATTGTTTAGTAATAGTAGCTGGATAGCTAATTAAGGACATTCGTTTGACTTTCGTAGTCTTACTTGTACTCGTAGTAGAATAAATAACCAACGCTATGACGATTTTTAGAACTAATTAAATAAAGTAATTATTAACTAATTAAACTAAGTAGGTTACATTGTGCGATCTCCCAAGCACCTGGAGCAGCTCATCATCCTGAGACAAGTGGAGGGCAGGCGTACCAGAGGACGAGCTCCGACGAGGTGGTTAGACCCGATGAGGAGGGTGGCTAGCGGATCCTTAAATGAAGCAGTGCGGCTGGCCAATGACCGCTATACGTGGAGGCGCATTTTATACGGTCGCGATCCTCAGCAGTGAGGGAACGACACAGAAGAAGAAATAAAGTAATGGTTAAACTTTCTTAGTAACTAAATCACTTTCAGTAAAGTGGTTTCACGTGAAGAAAGTAACTAATTAACTCTAGTTGGTGATGCATATTGTGTGTATGTGAAACATTCATTACAAGGAATAAATAATGTGCACAGTATATCGACTTTTCTCTTACAAAAGTAAGGTATAATGCAGACCGTTGTCTTAAATGTAGTCTTAAATATAAAGAAATGACTGTCAAAGAACAAATCTCTGTCTAACCAGAGAATGCTAATATTCATCCTTATGTAGTAGACATACCACGCTCTCGCACGAAGCGTTTTGCTTCCTCTTTCATGATGCGAACTGCTAAGAAATTGAACTCCCTACCAGCTTGGGTATTTCCGGACGAGTACAATTTGGATCTTTTAAAGGAAGGGTGAATAGGCATCTTCTGGGTAAGCGCGCTCCACTTTAGGCCTCATCATCACTTACCATCAGGTGAGATTAAGGTCAAGCGCAAACCCATTAATAATAATAAAAAAATTACTACGTAAAGAAGCTACACTTACCTCCCTCGTCGCCGTCAAATTAAAGCACGGCGCGTAGTACGGCAAGAGAAGCCCTTACACTCGATAGTTTACGCGAACACACAAACGTATACAGACATATTGGTGCGCCTGTAGTAGAAAGTGACGGGAGTGTGGTCCAACAGTGGGCTGTGACTCTTTATTGGCACGCTTTATCTCAACAACTTAAACAGTGCCCAGAAAAAAAAACACTCAATGTAAGTAAAATCACTAGCAAAAGTTGCTAGTGATTTTAAAAGTGCTTTCCATAAAATGTACCTACATGATGCAAGTTTTCCAAATGTTAGAATTTCCTTTGCTCTTATTTCTCGAATATGGGGCTATGAAAAACGCGTCCATATGCAAACAATTAGGAGGATGTATTTAGGGTAGGTATTAGGTGAAACGTTAAAAGAGGTGGCCGAAGACCGATGCTCGTCAAATCCAGCTTAGGGCGTCAATCTTTTGGTCTGTTGCTAGCGTTTTCAATCTTACCCTTGTGTTTCGTTAAAACTGAAATCAATATCAGTCTATCTACGTCTACTGCCAAGTTGGACAGTCATTCGAGTCCCATAATAAGATTGGACATTGCTATACAACAGTGACGCTGTACTGTACTGAAGCAGTATCAGCGTCACTGTCTTTCAACGTGTTAACCTTCAATAGGGCCAGGCTACTACCAAAATCCTACTAATATTATAAATGTGAAAGTTCGGATATTTTTTGATGTTTGTTACTCAATCACGCTCCAACCACTGGACGGATGGTGATGAAACTTGGCACACATATAGACTAGGTCCTGGAATAGGACATAGGATAGTTTTTATCCCGAAAAAAACATCCCATTCCTACGGGAAATACATAATAATTTGTGATGTTAAGTTGTTCACGCGGACGAAGTCGCGGGCAACAGCTAGTAGTATATAATTAAGTATTATAATAAATTATTTCCCTAATCCCAAACTAGGATTTTCTTCTGTGCTATGGCAATTAAACAAGGATTGGACAATTCACAAACGTGACGACTAGCCGGGATCAACTTGTACAATACGAAGTTGTCTGTCTCGGTGGCAATCGAACCGACAAGCACTGGCGCTCGAGTTCAATGACCAATCAGGCCAATGAGTCGGACAAAAATTGTGAAAGAATTATTCCAAGGTGGTTGTTAATCTCAATAGATATAGTTTAATACACTGTCGATTCTTCTGCCATATATGATTCATGATGAGTCTATTCTAAATCCGACATCCACAGAAAAACTGGAAGTCGTGGTTACTCAATCTATATTGATAATCCGCCTTTTGTATAGCCTAAGAATGCGACAAGAGTAGGAATGTAGGCCAAGTGACTGTAAGGCAGAGTTTCGTCGGACCGTAGCAGCAAGTTTCCCAAACTTCAGAGCGTATTCAGACTGCTACAGATACCTGCTACAGATGCTGTGGGGCAGACGAAACATTTGGATCAAGTTCAAAATTGCATATCTTGGGCGTACACCTCAGTTTCCCTACGCTGCTAATTAAGCTGGAACATACAAATGAGAAATGTTCGTAGTCAATGCAGAACTCTGTGGATTTACCTACTCTATATTTATAATGAGAAGAACTTCCTGTAGATTTGGTACTTACATGGTGTAACTGATATTGATATAGATTTAGGAGAGAGACGCCAGCATGCATTTAGTAAAAAGAAAATTGTAATGCCTCTCCTCTTGCTGGGAGGTTGGTTCTCAGGGAATTTGTCTCGAATGTCAAGGTACAACAAAGTACTTTTGTGCTGGCAATGTCTTACAGTTCTCGGATGTAATGCAGTCGTAATAGCTTCTCCCCTTCCAATGCTTTGTACGTACTCATATTTGTCTATAATATTATATTCAATATTATAAATATATTTTTTGACCACGGCGCCGCCAGGTGGACGGATGACCTGAAGAAGGTGGCTGGTAGCGGCTGGATGCGGAGGGCCGAGTACCGGGTGTGGTCGCGTTCATTGAGGAAGGCCATAGTCCAGCCATATAGACTTTGGCGACTGTTAATGCGTGTATTTGGACGGACGTTAGCTATTGCAATGCACACGCACTATTCATTCTCGTTGTACGAATATATTAGTAATTTTCTTGACACTCCCTGATTGACTTCTAAGCTAATTTTCTTTGTAAATTAAACTTGGATTAACTTGGATCTTATCCTCGAAATCGTTAATAGTTGAAGCCTGATAATCCTTTAAAACTTAAGGATAGCTAAAATAAAGCTCGTTCAAAATTTAAAAACTTTTGATTCCAACTTGTGGAAGACATTGCATTGTTCAATTTATTCCAGCACTAAACGAAGACAGTCGGTAAAATCTAATTTGGACTAGAAAAAATATAAAATTTAAATGATGGTTAGTATTGCATTGAGACTTCAGAGTTTTAGAAAAGTAGGTACAGTAGATGTAGTAATTTAAATTAGGTTTATGTAAACGGAGAAATCAAAACAGTTTTAATTGTAACATATAACTCTGCAAGTGTTTACTGGACTCCCATGATGTTTGAAAATATGTAGATCAAATCGGCAAGTTCGGAAACCAATACCTATTATAGGTTCACCTTTGGCACAAAGTTAATAAAAAATCCAATAAAGTTCTTTGAGCCACCATAGAGATAAAATTAGAGTGCCCCTCTCTATTCCGTCAGAATAACGGAGGTTTTGTCTCTGTAGTAAATTGCTTGCTTATTTTAACTGAGTCTAGGGAGTTTACTATGTGACTATCGTAAATCATAATTACCTGTATAATACACACCACACATACATAATATACACATAATAGAGTGTGGTTAGCGTAAATTGATTTTTTTTCAAATTGAGACTAAGTAGGTACATAATTTTTATTAGTAAAAATTAAGCGATCAGTTTTCCTAAGGTCCTTGAGTCTATCGTTTGTCATAAGCTGGCATAATATGAATTCGTATTAAATATAAATAATAAATAAATATGTGGGGACATTTCACACATGGCCACCTGATTCCCAAACTATGAAGAGCCTGTAATATGGGTATCAGACAGCTGATATACATACATAAATACATAGTATAATATTTATATAACATCCAGTCACAAGGCAAACACAAGTGCTCATTACACGAAAGTTTGCCCTGGTCGGGATTCGAACCCGCGACCCCGGGCTTCACAGGCAGGCCTAGCCTAGACGTAGTACTACTAACGGGGCAGACATGCTTAATTATTAATGCTTAACAACATGGATTTCTATTAAATAAAATAGATCCACAATGCCAAATATAGATGAATGAACTGACCGAAAGTTGAAATATAAATAGGAAATATATATATAATGACTTTTCCAAAGCCTATATAGTCACTCATTCTATACCGGTAATTTTTTTTTAATATTACATATATTAAAAAAATACACTAAATAAAATTATGAAGGAAAACACTTTGAGGTGAAACTATGAGCTATGAAAAATAATAGTTTCATTCTTCATTGTATGAGGTGTAGGATGTAATAATAAATTTAATTTCGTTGGTGTGTTGGAATATCTGGAAAACAAAACCTGAAGTTTTTAAACGAGTAAATCCTGTTTCAATTAACTGTATGACATGTGCAATTCATTTAGGACGATACCGATCCCTAAAAAGTAAAAAAAAAACTCGAACATATGGTTCAGCGGCGGCGTAGACGACGACCGACGACGTGCCGATGAAAAAGTGGGATTAACTTGTTTTTAAAAGTAACATTTGAAGTAAGAATGTGTGAGAATTTTATGGTGTTTAATTTCTTATTAGTTTACTTAAACTCCCTTGTCTAAATTACACTTTTTGACGAAACGCATAGTGGCTTCCGTAATCAAGAAGTCCAAATTCGATCCTTAGTTTTGCAATCTTCTGATAAACTATACCTAAATGTACAGACTTTCTTACCTTCACTGTCTTAGTACACGGGCGAGGCCTAGTACTGCGATTGCCAACACGTCTGCCCAGCGTGGCCATTATGGGCAAAACTCCGCCATGAGCAGCAACCAAAAACCACCCCAGTTCCTGGCAGCCCTACTTAGCCGGAAGCGGCTGGATGCGAATGGCGGAGATTGCAGAAGGCCTTTGACCAGCAGTGGACGTCTAAAAGATGATTTGATGATGACGATGATGCTACTAGCTGTGCCCGCGGCTCCGCTTGCATGGACTACTCACTCTTAATCCGACTTCGACTATGACTCCGATCCTGACCCCGATCCAGACCCGCCGTCCGCTCCCGCTTCCGCCAGCACCCCCACCCCCACTGCCACTCCCACGCCCACTACAGCTCCAAATGTAGTTCTGTATGTTCTGACTCATTACAATACGAATTCCGTCGAGCATTTACACCCTACACTTCTTTGTTGTATAGTAATGCAGTGCGAGTTTTCGAAAACTATAATTTCGCATAACTTTTGATTTACTCGGCCTATTGCATTGAAATAAAGCCTATATGTTACACCGAATTAAGTACTATGTATATGTGAAAAGTCAATCAACATCGGTTCAGCAGTTTTTAAGTGATGCCTGCACAAACCGTCAGAAAAAATTCCAAAAATGATCGCAATGTGTTCTATTACTTATCCTTAGGCCCCAATATTTTGTTTGCAAATATCTTCAATTATTTATTAGATGACGAAATATTTTATATATAGGGGAAATAAATAACACGACAGGTTAACCCAAGTTCTCTACCACGTAAAGCTACCAAAAAGGAATAAGCGATATCTAAATCCGAAATCATATTCGGACGATAAACTTGCAAATGTATTCGTTTGTAAGCGCACCATTTGCTGTTATGAGCTCGGTTTCCTTGCCGTACACCAGTCGTATTTATCGCGTAACACTGCATGTGAACAAGCCTTTACTTCCACAAAACATACAACGTTAACATTTCCTGTCACAAACCATGGAGTTACAGCCCAAATACAGGAGAACTTAAATTCGTGACCGCAAAGTTATCTTTGTGAAGCACACACAAGAAATCATGGCGGGATTGTAATAACCAGAGAGACCGCTGTGCTTATTTTTTGGCACCACAACAAATGAGCTATAATAAATTTTAAAAACGCTATTATAGTTTTTATAGAAGTGTGTATTTAAATGATCTCTAGGTTCCATTAAACATTTTCACTACGAGTGTTACGGAAATTGAGAAGTTGGCAGCTTTTGGAAATTTTGTTTCTTATATTTAAAACTGCCTGCATTTTAACTAAAGAGTTAAAAGTCCGAAATTGAGTCCCCTTCAAAAACTCATTGTATCCCTTGATCAATTTAAGTACAAAATAGAACATATTGGGTACTAAACTGGGTGGGTGTTTTTTGAATGCCATGAATTCCATTCGCTAAATAATTTCATGGAAATGCGATTAGGTGAATATTCATTTTCTGTTAGCTGAGCTTAAGTATAATCAAAATTATTGCAAGTATTGTTGTAACTAAATATTTACGAAAAAAAAAATTATATTCTACCTACTCAATGCAACGTACCTTATTTGCAGGGGTAAATAAATTCATTTGATTAATAATGACCGGAATTCAATTTAGTCAGAGCTGGAGTGACACACCATATTCTTTAGTATTCTCAGAAGATATGCCGTCACCAACCAGCCTTTTCTGTACACGAGACAATCAGAAAGATTAGGTGATGCTGAGAATTTCATCTCCGGATAGGTATCTAGTCTAGTCATAGTTATAATTCCAGTGTCTTTGCTTTTGTTTAACGTTTTGTTTAACTTCTTAACTTAATAAAGTACTACTTCTTACTTCTTCTATCTATACTAATATTATAAAGAGGTAAAATTTGTGACTTTGTGAGGATTTAGCAGGTAATCGCCTGATCTACTGAACCGATTTTGAAAATTCTTTTACCAATAGAAAGCCACGTGATTTGTGAGTGTCATAGGTTATATAAGTATGTAAGAGAAAAACGGTCGAACGAAAATGTTTCTTACGAACGCTGCCTTAACGATGAGGGATATATGATTGTGTTCTAGAGAAAAGTTGTAGAGCTTGATAATGCCTACAAAAAAGTCGACAGTATACGTCTAACTTTTTTATTTAAGTCACAAAAAGTAGTTATGTTATTATAAAAAAAAATTATTTAAATCTTTAGGTCTTGTCATACATACATACATAATGCTCACGCCTTGGTCCCAGAGAGGGTAGGCAGAGATATCATATTGGTCTTATTACCAACAATCATAATTTCATCACAAGTAAAAATGTTTACCGCCCAACGAATTGGGCACGGGTCAGCTAGTTTAATATACTATGAAAACTTAACTAAAGTTGAAAGATAGCCCACGAGCAATACTATAGCTAATATAAACTTAACATTACAAAACAAACAAAAAAATATAAAACAAAACCTAACTATTATACACTACAAATAAAAAATTGACCCCAGTTCCTCCCCTGCTGGCAGAGTACCCAGGAGACTGGCGGCATTGCCTCGCTGGATTGCGAGGCTTACGCCAGCCTTAGCTTAGCTGGGCTAGGCTTAGCCCACGAGCAATATTATAGTATATCCGCATGAAATTAATTTTTTATGACCACCGACCCTTTTGAAAACTGATTTCGTAGTTATCGTAGTAGTCAGTTCTATGGAAATTTCTAGTGTTACCTTCGTCTTCACCAAATAAGACACTGTGATGTCATTTTAAAACAACTAAACACTTTAAAAGACACTACCCCTTAGAACAATCGTAAAAATATCTCGACTTATTCTCACTTTATTTTATGGTTTGACAGATAGTGGAGGGTAGCGTGCAAAGTTACCAACTTAAATGTGCACTTCGAAGACTTTCACTAACCAAAATTGTACTTTGTGTCTTTAGAATATGGACTAGAAATTTGTCGTTTCCGTGTACAGTGAGGCGAGGTAGAGTTTGTGGGGTAATAGTTGGTATTCCGACCGCGCTTCGTTGGCATAGCTCCTGAATAGATATCCTGTGAAATGATACGGCCCTCTAGATGCCAATAAAGCCTGATTTATATAAAATGCTTGCAAATCCACATGAACTCACTAAATTTTCTAACGGTTTTATGATGGCCTAGTTATCACATTACTACAGCACTGATACTCGAAACTTCTTGGGAAGAAGCCCATTCGTGTAACCTTTTTAATAATAAATTAATACTTTATTATAAGTGCCGTGTGGTTCCCTGCAGTGTCGTGTGGTTCCCGGCTTAGAATAAGGCCAACCCATAAGTGTCATCAAGAATAGAATAGAATAGATAATCATACATCTTCACTGCTTTTAACGATTAATTTGATTTCCCGTAGAAATCAGATGTTTTATCGGGATAAAAACTATCCTATGCCTTATTCCCGAATCCCGCTAGGGGCAAATATTCGTATGATGAATTTGAATGTTTGTCTTGGATGTTTATATATTTATTTAAGTATGTTTATCCGTTATTTAGTAACCATAACACAGGCTCCGCCTAATTTGGGACTGGATAATTGGTGTGAATGTCTGACATATTATTATATTATTATTATTATTCCAGGACCTAACCTATATGTGTGCCAAGTTTCATCCTGATCCGTCCAGTGGTTCAAGCGTGATTGAGTAACAAACATCCAAACTATCATTTATAATATTAGTGGGATTAAATTAAAGAAAGGGTATTTAAATCATCAGCATATTCTCGTATGTCATAAATACGCTCGTCTTCTGTCACCGTCAGTCAGTCACAGTATGGTAATACGAGAACATAATAAGTACTGAGTACGATATTAAACCCGATGCATCCAGGAAATTGCTATCATACTTGATCTTAAACTGTCACTGCGTGTTGCTGTGAAATGTTAAAGAGTGTGCGGGTTGCAGAGGAAGTTTGAAAACTCTGTGATTTGATGTAACCCCCAGAGAAGCAGCCGTTGAAAAATATGTTAACATAGGAAAAATAAATGGGTACTTCTCATTGACACTCAATTTTTATGGTCACACAGTTATATTTCCTAAACAGTATAAGTTAAAAACATAACTTGTGGATTGGTGGATAAAACATCTATTTGGTCACAAAATAAATAAAACTTGCCGTAATTGAAGCAAAAATAATATAAATAATTAACACGAACGATCAAAAACGGGGCCATTTTTCGTATTCTCATCGTGTCACACTTCCCGTTGCAATAAAACATTTGGTTACTGCTTTACCAAATTTCAGTGTATTTGTATGTTATATATACCAAAGTCATCGTAATTAAATACACTTTACATACGTTGGTGTAAAAAAAAACTTTTCGTCATTATTTTGAATTGGAAACACAATATGTGTCGGTCACACGATTTTAGGTACTTAAGATTTGAGTAGTAATAAAGGCTTGCTGTTGAATACAACAGCAGCAACTAATCACAGAGTTCGATTCGGTCATCGTCAGTCGTGTTCCTGCTTCGCAGAAGTGGGACGAGCGACTCATCGTTCCGTGAGTAAAAAATATTGGTAAGTTTATATTTATTCGTAGGTGTACCGATCACTTGCGTGGACAACATATTTGTGCATTGTATTTTGGTAATGGAAATTAAAGTTAGCTCATCGAAACTCCAAAATGTAAGAGATATTTATGTAGTATTTGATTTAAAACAATACACCTAAACTTTGCAGGAATTTATAAAAAAGGGATATTTTCGTCACCTTTGTGGCATCACCTTCGTGGCGTTTTACCCACGAAGGTGAGTTTTTGCCACGAAAGTGATTTTTTGCATAGTTTTATTTCGAAATATAGCGACTGGTGTATACGTATTTACAAAATCAACTAGTTTGATGTATTTTGAATACATAAGTAAGTATATTTATATGATAAATTAACAACTACACTATTAATAGATAACTAATTAAACATGAAGTATGGGTAGGTACTAATTAAAGTAAGTAAGTAAGTATATTAACGTTGTTTTTAGGGTTTCGAACCAAGATGGTAAAAATGAACCCTCAACACCAACGTAGCTTCTGGTCTGATGATGATCCAGATTCGAGTTACAATATATTTGATTTACGCAAACGTAACGTTCTGATATTTTCTTTTATTGTTCGAAGATGTTACCGTCTTCTTGTAATGAGATTTTTTTTATAGAATAACGTTTTTGTTTTTGAAAAGGAAAAGTGCTGCCTAACAACGTGTAACGTTTCGTTTTTATTTTTTGAGAGATTTAGCATTTCTTAAGTTCAGACTAAAAGTAGTATCTAAGTTCTAAAGACTTATTTGATTCATCATTAGGAAATAGTTTATATTACAACCAATTAGGTTAAGTTTTTGATTATTTTTTATCACCGGAGACTGATTATTTGTGAATGTCACAAATTAGCAGTGATATTTACAATTAAAGTATACTCAAATTATGCACAATTGTTATAAGTTTAGATACATTAGGTATGTTATTATGTTATCACATGTATAAAGAGGGTATTTTAGAGTAAAACTATCCTCCGAAATATAAGTACCTGATTAATAAAACCACAGTAAAGTTTCTATTTATTTCCTACGTTAATAATGTTCTATAATAAGAACTTTTCACTAAAATTATGTAGTTTTAATTGACATAGCATATCAGTAATAATAGAAACCTATTTCGTAGGATGACCGAACCTAGGACCGAACTGGTAACTCTCTCTGTGCTTGATTGAATATCATGTATTTGCCTGTTTAATTATGAAAATAAGATTAAGTTGTTATTTCATGAACATTTAGTCTCATAACCAGTAGTCAATTCTGAGAAAATAATGGCTGTAAAGTTACTGAGTCACTTTCGTGGATCATCGCGTCACTTTCGTGGCATCTAGAACTTCAAAACATTATTACTTCCAACCGAGACTCACGATTTGATTAATTTACTTATAAATTTACTCGTATTATCAAGCGCTATTAGATTTTTGACAAAAATAGTTTATATAAGCAAAAAATAGAATTTACCACGAAGGTGACGATGAGAATCGTGGCGATGAGAATTAGCCAAATATATTTAGTTTAAGAATCAGTATATTTTACATAGAATTTTGTTGCCACATGTTGACATGACATTAATAATCATATTTGTCTGTGAGTTTTTGTATACTTTACACCCAAAGATCGCAACTCTCAAGTGATTTATTTACAGCACAAATATGACAAAACTAACAGTATAGGTGTACCGGACTCTGATGACAAATAGGGAAATAGAAAATTGTAGATAGCAACACTGGGGTAATTGGATTAAACTTACTTGGTAATTGATGGGTAACCTTTGTAAGTACAGAAAAGAGTTTATGTATAATAGGTAACATTGGTAACAATATTATATTATTTGTGACCGTTATTTTGATACACACTGAAAATGAAACAATTTTATTTATTTATTTAATACTTTGTTGTACACATAAACATACAAAGAACAACAACTTTATTAAGAACTAGAAAATGATTCCAAAAACTCTGCTTCCGTTTCTTGTTCTTCATCAGATGACGAGGAATTTGAAGCTGACCCGGTGTTTATTATAAATCTGTCTTCTAAGGCCTCCACTAATCTATCTTGCTTAATAAAACCATTTTCAATTTACACTACGTGTGGCAGCATCTTAGCCACACATCTGCACCGATTTGTGAAAAAGCTTCTTCTGTTATCGTTTTTATGTCACTTGATTTTCTTTTTGCCAGGCGTGAAAAATACACCATTATTAGATGTGCCTTCACCTATAATTCGCCGAATGTTAGCACTGGAAACCCCTATAAATAAGCTGTACATAATTAATAATTAAAATGCCCAGAAAAACTAAAAGTATCAAAACTGTTCTCTCTTATGACACATTATAGACTTTGATTTGACAATAACAAACCGACATTGCCATATGAAAAACGCAAGTTTCTTTTTAGTTTTTTTGTCATGATATTCTGGTACACCTATTTATACCCTTGCTTATATCACTTCTGGTTACCATTTTCAATCGTTAACCTCCGATGTGGTAGGTCTGCTCTAATGAATCAGTTATCCGAGAAACATAGCGTGTCCACTGCCATTTCAGCGTACTAAATTATTTTAACTATCTTACTAACGTTAGTTCTTCCGAGTGTCTACTCATTCGTCATTATACGAACCAACTTCTACAGCAATTACCTACTTTAAACAGTATTTTGTATAGCTTGAAACAAAGACAATATAATCTTAGAAGATCTCATCATCTAAGTTAGAACTTAACGAACTTACATTTCCAACAGTTTAAGTAACAACAATGCACTGGAGATGACATTTTGAGGGCAGTTAATAACGCAGTCAAGTTCCAGAGCACTGTAACTAAGCTGGGACACAGTGTTCAGAACTAAGTTTAGTGCCCGTCTAATTTAGTGCTCGAAACTTGATATTAACAAGTTATTGTTGGAACGGCTGAGCAGTTTAAAGTGATTTTCAGCACGGACGGCCTGATGGTGTTGGAAAACAAAGTTTAAAATTCATTATTGGTATTTGTTTATAAACAACTACCTTTGTACTCCTTGAAGCTGAAAAATCATGTACATGTAGGTATACTACGTAAATGAATTACGATAATTTCCGTTACTTCACGTAGACAGCTAGTTGTCTACTGGGAAATTTCATTGGGCGGGCCACATCTGTAGAACGGACGGCCGTTGGGGCAGACGAGTTCTGGAGTGGAGACCACGGGTTGGCACGCGTAGGGTGGGACGCCCCGCCGCCAGGTGGACCGACGACCTAAAGAAGGTGGCCGGAAGCGGCTGGATGCGGAGGACGGAGAACCGGGTGTGGTGAAGGCCTATGTCCAGCAGTAGACGTCTGAAGGCAGACATTATTTTTTATTGGAAACTGGGTATTTTGTGGTTGTCAACGAGACAAAAAAATTGTTACTTAGTAGATAACTGATGTCCTAATTAGAAATTATAATTTCGCATGACAGCTGTCAATAAGTATCAAAATTTCCATATTTCGGAAACTACTAACCTTAGTGATGTCTTTGCCCAAATAAAAACTCTTAAGGAGATACTTATTTCAGACGCCAACTATAATTTTATAACTCCTACGTTCAATTAGCCGAATTCAGCTGCTAATAATTCCGTTTTATAAACAATTGGTATACAGTTTAAATATTTAAGATGACCTACATTTTTATGTAGGTACACCGGGAACATCGAATGATTAAAGAATATAACTTACTCATTGCGGAGTATATTCGATGTAATATGACAGGGTATCAGAGATCAATGTCTGGTGCCCATCTGACAGACTTGACAAGGGTTCAATGTCGACAGCCTCTCATTAATGTCCTCTCTAGGCCTCCGTCCATTTACCATTGGAATTCTGGTGAAAATTTTCCCTGTGATCTCGATCTCTCGTCAACATGATTCGATTGGGTTATGACTTTTTCATGATAGGTGCTGAAGAGGGCGTTTATTGATCTCAAGTCTTGTACTCGTCCCGCTCAAGTATTTAGGTAAATATCAGGATTATCGCATAAGCTTCCTGCGTCACCGTGAGCCTGTGTGTATATTTGATTTTCATACGACTAAGGAATTCGTATTTATTATTCGAGCCGTGTGGTTCCCGGCTTACAATAGGACCACCCCCAATCGTGGTAATTAAGGCAAATCCTCCAATAGACAGCCCATAAAAAGTGGTTTTCTACTGGGGAGACTTATGTTCTCAGCAGTGGACGTACATATTTCGGCTGATAATGATGTATTTATTTGTAAGGTCAGCATGGTCTTTGGTTTGTTTTTTGTATTTCAGGAATTCTTTACAATTCTTGATTTGTTATGTGAAATTGAGACTTATGGCGCGCAACATGCGCGGAAATTTGTTTTTATATGTAGTTCAGCTTTTTTTATATTAAAAAATATATACATATAAGAGTACATACACTTGTCTAATACAAAATTAGGATTTACTCCTGTGCTATGGAAGTTAAGCAAGGACAGGACTATTACTTCAAATAAAATGAATATTTTAAATTGAACATCTTTACAATGAATAGAATAACAGATAACAAAAGTTCACTTTCTCTCAAGTAACTAATCTCTCTAAGTTACTAAAGTCGAAGGGTCAATTAAACACTAACTTTTATTGTACAGATTAATTATTCACGAACCTACGTCATCTGCAAATGATTTATAGAAATTAAAAAAGGTTTAAATTTTAAATCTGTAATTGGGTGAATCTACTTTTCTTTGTATGTTAATCTCAAAAATGTTACCACAGTAAACATATTTAATTCATAATTCTTTTATTGCCATAAATTACATGTAAATGCAGATGTTATTAAAATATACATTATAGTATGGTAAGAGATCAGTACAATTTTACCCACAGCGGTGTAGCAATTTAAATAGTAAAAATACACATACAACATGCAACGTGCAACACAAAGATACAATACAAATACATAACATTTAGATGAAGTCAAAATTGTTAATTTTTAATTGAAATATACTGATATTAAACTGACAATGGACCTGATTATAAAGGCATAACGTTAAAATTAGACACAATTAAAATTTTAGCTCTCCCTGTCACTTAGTATTATGAAGATAAAAACGAAAGTAATTTTAGAGCTGTACATTTTTATATGTTTGCCCTCAGAATCGAGCCTTATTTAGTCTTTAAACATAAATAATTAAAAGTTGGCTTACACATTTCTTAAAAAATGTTTCAGACGAACAATAAGGGGACTAAAGGCTCGATACTGAAGGCAAAGTTTTTACATTTGACAGCACCAAAATTAGTTTCATCTTATCCTCATAATACTGTATTCATGACAGGATAGCAACAATTTTAGTACTGTAAAATTTTAACCTTCAGAATCGGGCCCAATTTTACTTTTGTCTCCTGAGTTAACATTAGGATATGATTTTTTTCATTGGAATATATTTTCTTAAGAATATTCCTCTTATCGCATCGTTGGCCTAGTGACTTGGTCATTGAACTCGAGCGTCAGAGGTCGTGTGTTCGATCCCAGTGGGGAGAGGCAACTTTGCACAATTTGTACAAGTTGGTCCGGGTCTGGATGTTATATTTCTGAATTGTCTCCTATCCTTGTTTAATTTCCATAGCACAGGAGAAAATCCTAGTTTGGGATTAGACAAGTGTATGTATGTATATATGTAAGACTACCTGTGCCCGCGGCTCCGCTCGCGTGGACTACAGAATCCGCCCCAATCCCACGCCCGCGCCCGCGCCCACTCTCACTACAGCTCCAAATGTAGTCCAAACTCATCTTAATCTGAATAGTACCGAACATTAAAATTATTCTTCATTGTTATATTGCATACTAATCTTACCTACTAATGTATTTGAAAACTAAAAATGTCCATAACTTACGATTGAGTAAACCGATTGCGATGAAATAACGTATATATGTTACTCCGGCTTAAACCCTATGTTTCTGTGAAAAGTACATCAAAATCGGTTCAGTAGTTTTTAAGTGATGCGTGCACAAAGTAACAAACAGATACCCAGACAAAATTTTCAAAAATGATTAAAATGTGTTCTCTTACTTATCCTTAGATCCCCCAATTTTTTTTGCAAATATCTTCAATGTACAGACACGCGAAGTTTACGATTTTATTTATCAGATTTATCCATAATTTAATATGTAAAATTGATTTTGTAACCTTTAGTTTCTTACAAAGTGTAACTTTTCATTTGGAGTAACTATCTTGGGATGAAGGCTAATCGGTTTAGGGTATTTAGCTCTGGTTTTTTTTTATAAATTAGACAAAGAAGAGAAATTAGGTAGTCTACAATAGTAACAATATTTTTAGCTTTTAAACAAAACAAACACGATCGATTTGTTAAAAAATAAATCGCACTTGAAACAATCATAAGTGTTAAACAAAAGTTTGTTGTTAACTGGTTAAACTGCACGTAACTGCGTGCGTAGTTTGGGAAATCCGCTTTACCGTGTCCGCAGAAATTTTTGAGGCGAGAACTTGCTAACAAGCAGCCTCACCTCAACTGCTACCGTGAGTTTGAAACGCAATGCTTTAATAAGTTTTTTTTTTGTTTAAGGGGGTGCAAGCATCCAGTGGTTGGTGGTAAGTTCGTGTGTCCCATTGCTAGCCACTGGACGGCAGTGTTGGTGGGCTAGCTAGCACCATGCAGGCATTTATATTGTTATTTTATGTGTTGACATTTTATTATATTATTACTTTTACATGTGACATGATTAATTATTAATTTTTGTTTATGGATCTTTGTTATCTGAAATAAATAGATTTTAATTTCAAGTTATCAACATCACCATCTCCTTGGTACTGTCGTAATGACCGCATGATAACCAGTATCAGTCCTAATGTTGTGATACTCAAAATTTTGTCATTTTAAGGTCCTTCTAAACGGGCAACATTTTTACTGCAATATGTGGCTGGGTGTATATACGAGCGTTTCAACCGCCGTCATTATCCTCACCCCCAAAAGTTGATGAAAAAGAATATATTTAATCAAATATTTCACCTGTGTAGAATCTATGCACCGACAATTATTTTGTTATAAAAACGATGAACTGGTGTTGTCTCTTCTACTTTTGAAGGGGAGGATAATGACAGCGGTTGATACGCTGGAATATTCACCCGGCTGCGATATTGTCGTCAACTATGGCCCGGTAATCCCAGCAATGCTTGAGGCGCTTTAATTGCCGATCCGATCGCAATTTCACTCCCGATTTCAGTTTAGCCGACTGTGTTGTGACGAACGGACAATAGTAGGTACATTAGTAGACTTAAGCTGTCTCATATGAGGGTTCTGAGCAATTTAGAGTCAGAAGATGTGAGCAATTTTGCGAATTTACAGTTTGTCGCCCTAGATTGGCGCTGATTTGACTACAATCTGATTGCCGTTTTGGAAATCGGTGATCGGGTCGGCAATCAAATCGTCCTGTGTAACTGTATTTTCTAGCAATGTTGCTGACCACACTATTGCAAAAACATATTGCTATAAAAATATTGCCGTTTAGAAGGCCCTAGCTATAAGTCTATTGATACGCTGATGATGATGAAGGAGGCTTAGGCACTACATGCACCGGTGTATCTTATCGGTTCATACATTGTGGGTCCGATAGATGATTTCGCACCGAGATGGCGGCAAAATATACATAAGATAAATAAGTAAAATATAATACGTTTGTCACTGCACGTAATTACTAAAGAATACTAAATATTACTTTAAAGAAGCGACACTTATCTCCCAGCTAAACGTTGTCACCCCCAAACGCCTACTGTATGTATTTTGTAATTATTGTGACTTGTTTGAGTACCTACCTAATCTACATCTATCTTCTACACTAATATTATAAAGAGGCATGATTTGTATATTTGTAACGAATAAACTCAAAAACTACTGGACCGATTTCAAAAATTCTTTCACCATTAGAATGCTACAGTATTCCTGTGTAACATAGGCTATATTTATTACTATAAAATATACTATAATAACTTCAATAATGTAACCCAAGGTGTAAAAAAATAAAAAATACATATGTATTTCATCGTATGTATAGGAGTGGGAGCGGGAGCGGAAGTGGGAAAGGAAGCGGATTCTGTAGTCCACGCGAGCGGAGCCGCGAGCACAGCTAGTAAATAAAATTAAAATAAATAAAACAGAGCACAGCTGGCAGTACTCATAACTGGACTGCCGCCCGCCCGCTGCCGAGAGATCGACGCTATAAGTTAGAAAGAAAAGAACTTATGTTGTAGGCGTATAATGTTGTCTGTTTTTCGATCGACAATACTCGCACACTCGGTGCAGCAGCAGCTACTGCTGGTGCGCCTGTAGCTGTAGTAGACATATCTGTTCACTAATATGGAGGGCCACGGGAGTGCCGCCAGGTGGACCGACGACCTGAAGAAGGTGGCCGGAAGCGGCTGGATGCGAAGGGCGGAGGACCGGGTGTGGTGGCGTTCATTGGGGAAGGCCTATTTCCAGCAGTAGACGTCTAAGGGCTAATATGATGGGTGTGATATTAATGCCTGTATGATCCGATTTTTCCAATCCGTTGTAGTTGTAGCACGCAATGCAATACGTGTTACTTACCTACCTGCTGTGATTTTTTTGGTCCGGAATTTTCAGGATCATCAACATCATCAGTCTGTAACAGCCCACTGCTGGACATAGGCCTCTCCCAAGGCGCGCCACTGAACCCGATCTTCGGTTCTTCTCATCCAGTCTCTGCCAGCTACTGTTTATGCTATCTACGCTACTACTATTTTCCGGATAGTGTACGAATATTCAGTTTTTATAGGTATAAATGGATCTGTAAACAGCATATCTTTTCGCGAGTTAATTTGGTGCCATGTTGTGACGTAGGATCTGATTCACTTACCAAGTTATCATAACTCATTACTACATAAATATTTGATCAGTATTGGTAGCATTATAATAGTCCTGCGGTTTGGAAGACGTTTTTGTATCTAACGCTCATACATTTTAGAATGTTACAGATATTATTATTTTTTTATTATTATTTTTAGCATGACATACCTACAATAAAGTCTAGGATTAAAACATAATTTCATTAAATTTAAGATTAAATGCGTATTGCCGTGTGGTTCCCGGCTTAGAATAGGGCCACCCCTATCTTTTCCGTGGGTGTCGTCAAGGCGACTAAGGGATTGCAACAGAGACGGGCAGCAGCGTTCTCCTGTGTGTGTATGTTAAGATGATTACTGCGATCACCAATCCACCTGCCAAGCGTGGTGATTATGGCAAATGCCCTAATGGACATATAACCAATAGTGGTATTCTATTGGGGAGGCCTATGTCCAGCAGTGGACGTATTTAGGCTGATGATGATGATGATGAAATGCGTATTATTATATTTGTTTTAAAAAATTAGATTAAATCATGTAAGTAAAGCGAAAAAAAAGTTTTGTGTGAAAATATTGAAAATCTAAAATGATGCTGAAATTCAGATATGATTTCGTTACAGCTCGTAGTAGATCTTTGTAGACTTTTTAACGTCAAAGAATAACACACAACAAAGAAATAAACCACATGCAGTTATAACTTCAGCTATAAATACGATGTTTATGTATATTCTGTGTATTGTTCTCCTTTTCTAACTCAATAAGCATACTGTATCTTCTTCTTCGGAGGTTGAATAAAAATTTAAAATCTTTTGTTCAAAACAAAGACAGGTGAAAGTATCACGAGCTAAAAACATAACCACGGTCGCCGGTCTTTAATATCTGCCTTCCAAATACGTTGATTTATATGAATAATACATCTATGTACGTTAATTTGACCTGATTATTGCGCCATAATTTAACATATCAAAACATGTTGACTGTACCTACAGGTGATTTCATCCTGATCAGCCGAACAAGTCCACTGCTGAATGTAAGCCTCCACAACTTTTGGTGGGCTTTCCTTGGTGGATTTGCCATAATCACCACGTTTAGCTAGCGGATTGGAGATCGCAGTAAATTATTGAAATTAAAGGGGGCAGCTTTATTCAAAATCGAAATCTGTCCATTTAGTAGTACCATTAAGTAACACATGACACATAATTATATTATTCCATAAACATTATTAACATTTTTTACCGACTTCATAAAAAGGAGAAGGTTCTCAATTCGTCGGATTCTTTTTAGGGTTCCGTAGCCAAATGGCAAAAACGGAACTCTTATGGATTCGTCATGTCTGTCTGTCTGTCTGTCTGTCTGTCCGTCCGTATGTCACAGCCACTTTATTCCGAAACTATAAGAACTATACTGTTGAAACTTGGTAAGTAGATGTATTCTGTGAACCGCATTAAGATTTTCATACAAAAATAGAAAAAAAAAAATTTTTGGGGGTTCCCCATACTTAGAACTGAAACTCAAAAAAAAAATTCAATAAACCCATACGTGTGGGGTATCTATGGATAGGTCTTCAAAAATGATATTGAGGTTTCTAATATCATTTTTTTCTAAACTGAATAGTTTGCGCGAAAGACACTTCCAAAGTTGTAAAATGTGTGTCCCCCCCCCCTGTAACTTCTAAAATAAGAGAATGATAAAATTAAAAAAAATATATGATGTACATTGCCATGCAAACTTCCACTTAAAATTGGATTGAACGAGATCTAGTAAGTAGTTTTTTTTAATACGTCATAAATCGTAAACCACAATACTATTATTAAAACATTGATCAAAGTTACAACGAACTACTATAACTTTTATATTATGTTACTTGCTGCTACGGAACCCTTCATGGGCGAGTCCGACTCGCACTTGGCTGCTTTTTTTTTAATTTTTTTTACGTACTCGTATAACTTCGAAACTTGGGAGTCGTAGTATTTTCAGTGGCTATTTTGAATTATTTTTTTATCGAGCAATCTTTCTAAGTCCATGTTTTGAGAACAGCGCAATTCTCAGAAATACGATCAATTATAACAATCTATTTTTTTGTAGTGGTACGGTTCACTTAAAACTATTGGAAATCGGCGACACGTATCAGTGCCTCCTCTTAATATACAATGGAGGATGCTGCTGCCCATCCCTGGTGCAATTCCTTATAGCCTTGACGACAGGAGAACCGCATGTGATTTTATTTGTAATTATCCCAGTTCCTACTATAAATATTAATATTATGAATGCGAAAGTTTGGATGTTTGGAAGTTTGGACGGCCTCCGTGGCGGAACGGGTAGCTCTCGGCCTGCCATGCCGGAGGTTGCGGGTTCGAATCCCGCTAGGGGAAAATGTTCGTATGATGAATATGAATGTTTGTACCCAAGTCTTGGATGTTTATATATTTATTTAAGTATGTTTATCCGTTATCTAGTAACCATAACACAGGCTCCGCCTAATTTGGGACTGGATAATTGGTGTGAATGTCTGACATATATTTTTTTTTTCTTACTCAATCACGCATCAACCACTGGACGGATCGGGATGAAACTAGGCACAGATATAGATTACGTCTTGTAATAGGACATAGAATAGTTTTATCCCGAAGAAACATCTCATTCCTACGGGAAATATATAATAATTTGTGATGTTAAGTTGTTCACACGGACGAAGTCGCGGGCAACAGCTAATTATGAATAATTACGAGTATAAGACAACGATAGATATTTCGTTGCGGCACTATGCCAATTTTGTTACAAATTGTATTATTTCGGACCAGTTTATTTTCATCGCACTATTGGGCAGAGGTTTGGCCTCAGTACAGCAATAATTGGCGGACATAGTCCATCAAGGTCATTTATTATTTTTTATTATTATTATATTATTTATTTATAAGAAATAATTATTACATTGCAAGTACCACTAAACAGCAACTGTTTGTGGTGGTACTAGTATTCGCCGTTCACACTATTTACTAACATAAACAAAACAAAAATACTATAACAATACAATTTATACACTGTTTTCCAGCCAATAGGTATTACAATCGCATGTCATTCAATTCGTTGGAAAGAGTACGAATCTACCACGTACAATTTCCATATGAAGTGTGTGAGGGTAGTTGTATGCTGTTCTGTAGTCGCTCGCGCACAGCGAGAGGCGACAATGTATACTGTACGCAGTGCATACACACACAGATATACGCGTTGGTTGAGTGGACCAACCAGTTTTGCTTGCTCATATATACAGGTCGCTCCAAACTGAGTATCATGAGATTTGTATATAATATTTTTTTTTAAATGCTTTTCATTTTGTTTTTATTAATTTTGACTTTTATTTCGCTTGGAAGTCTATTAATTAGTCGCGGTATTATATATTTACTTGTTCTTTCGCCATATGTGTTGTTAGCTTTGTGAGTTGTAAGAACTTTATTAGTTACCCGTCTAGTTTGCTTTTGGTGGGATGTAGGAATCTGGATATCTTTGTTATTCGATTGTTCTATCAAAAACATATAGTGAAATTTTTGGTGTATTGGTAGTATTTTACAGTATTGGAATAATTTGTGGTAGTTGTCGGAATAAT
Source organism: Esperia sulphurella (assembly GCA_947086405.1). Taxonomy (NCBI): domain Eukaryota; kingdom Metazoa; phylum Arthropoda; class Insecta; order Lepidoptera; family Oecophoridae; genus Esperia; species Esperia sulphurella. Next base: position 13,338,116 of record OX352264.1, read on the forward strand.
TTTGTTTAATGGTGTGTGGAACTATTATTTTAAGTATTCTTAATTGCAGTGTATATATTTTATCTAAGTAGGTTTTGTATGTCCGCCCGTAGCTTGTTAGTCCGTATGATATTATTGATTCGCCTAGAGCTAGGTACATCCTTCTCAGAACATAGTAAGGTACTCTATTTTTAATTAATTGGAATTTTGCCAGTATTGTTCTAAGCCTATTTGAGACATTCTCAATATGAGACGCCCAGTTGAGCCGTTCGTCTATCTGTAAACCAAGGTAAGTTTGTTGTCTCACCTGTTCGAGTGGCTGACACTGGCACGTGGGACTGGGCGCATGCAAGCAATCATGATCATGTGCTATAATTTTAGCCAATCTTTCTGATTTGTTATGGAAGGATCGTATATGTAACATTTTCGTTTTCTGTGCATTGAGAACCAGTCCTGCGTCATGTGACCATTTGCATAAGAGCGTAAAGTCCTGTTGTAACATTTGCTCGGCAACTTTAATGTTTCGGTCTGCTGCAATGAGACACGTATCATCTGCGAATTGGTAGAGTGAACACTGTTTTATGATTTTGTTTACATCGTTAACGTATGCCAGATAGTGTGTGGGGCCGAGCACAGATCCTTGTTCGTCATATATTCGTCATAAAGTTGGAAAATGCACATGCTAAAAATCTGGCCAGAAGTTTCACAAAATTACATTTTCACACTAAAAACCATCGCACAAACATTACTTCAACTGAAAATACATCGCACTACTGTACTTTTGCTAAAATTAACACCGCAAAAGCATTTTGCCGGCCGCAAAAGCACAACACGCGGTGTACCGTACTTTTGCGTTAATGTCAATTGCACAAGCGTTCTGTCGACTAATATTCATCTCTATTATTGTACTTCGACACTCAGTAACCATCATATAAATATTCTGTATAGGAACTCACCTATCATGATGATGATATGATTTTTGACGACCTTACTTTCGAAATATATGTCCTTCGGACAAACATTAAATAAATACTCTTAAATTCAAAATTTCATACTCTAATACTTTCGTATACTCGTCTGAAGTAGAAAACCATCTCTAAAATCTGCCAACCGGGACAATAAGTATGAAAACCCTGCTTTGGATCTTACAACCCGGACATGTCAACAGTTTTGTTTTAAGTTATTTAGTAAAATAAAAATAGTTTTAACTGTTATAAATAAACTTTTTATTGAAAACTTTAAAACCCGGATTATAAATGAAACGCTCCCCGGACACCCCGTAAACTAGGAAAAATCTATGGATGGCGACCCTAGCCTGAAGGGATGTTACGGCTGCAAATTCGTTTGCAGCATTAATTGGCACCGTAGTTTAATTGGTAAAAGCGGACCCAGGTATAGCCAGGTTTCAGATTAGGTTATATAGAATCCTGCTCGGATGTGAATTTTTTGAAACGCACGGAATGTTCGTTTTTAGAACATAAATTACAATAAAACGACGTATCTTCCTTAACCGTATGCGCTAAATAAAAAACGCACAGAGTATAAATTACGATACCATATCTAACAAGAAATTCTTTATAAGAGTAAGTAAAAAAATTTTTTGTCTGTGTGCGGTGCAAAGTAAAAACATTATTTCTACCTGTATATTGTTTCTCATGTAAGTGCCATTGATATAGATACTAAGTAAAGACATTTATTATTGGTCATTACATTTTTAAATGTATAACAAAATTATACATACATAATGTTCACGCCTTGGTCCAAGAGGGGTAGGCATAGACGATGGATCGCCACTTTGCGCGATCCTGACACACCTCACTAGCCTCACTTGCATTCATCAACTTTTTCATGCACCTCCTTTTATTCTTGTTACTGTGGACCGCAGCCTTTTTGACTTTACTAATTTAATACTTGAACGTCCTCCTAGGACGACCTCTAGCTGTAGTTCCTTCCAGATTATACAATTATTATATATCATAAAACTAATCATATTTAAAAAAAAATCGTCGAAGCTGTAGAAAGTTTGTTCGATAAGCCACTTCTTCAGCCTTAGTTTAAATGACTGAGTAAAAGGCACTTCCGCTGTGTCCTCGGGTATCCGGTTGTAGATGGATAGGCCCAATGTCAATGAGAATAAGGAATCTTTAAAACCAAACCCAGATTATAGATTTTCATTACAACTGGAGTTAATTAAATATACATTACAATTAATAACGGTGCGCCTGATCAACAAGTTTCAAGTCGCTTAGCGAGCTATGAAGGCTTTACTCGGGGTTTCTTTGAGGGATGTGATTAGTAATGACGAGATCCGACGAAGAACAAAGGTGACCGACATAGCCGAAAGGATTAGCAAGCTAAAGTGGCAGTGGGCGGGCCACATCTGTCGCAGAACCGACGGCCGTTGGGGCAGACGAGTTCTGGAGTGGAGACCACGGGTTGGTACGCGCAGGGTGGGACGCCCCGCCGCCAGATGGACCGACGACCTAAAGAAGGTGGCCGGAAGCGGCTGGATGCGGAGGGCGGAGGACCGGGTGTGGTGGCGTTCATTGGGGAAGGCCTATGTCCAGCAGTGGACGTCTAAAGGCTGACATGATGATGATGAAGCTGCGTCTACATGCAAAATGTAGAATGACCTTTCTCCTGAAGTTTTCCTACGACCTCTTGAACGTCGACTAGGTGGTACAATCCCTGATATTGCAGATGCAGATGGCTAACAAAAAACATAAGAAAAGGTTAGTAGGGTTATGATCAGTCAGAGATTGTTTCTATTGATATTATGCAACTAGCGTCTGCAATGCAGGGTCTGCATGCGACTATCGTAGTTAAAACGTGACGAATCAAAATGCAAAACAAATTATTGTATGAGTTATAACTGCGCAAGTTTGTTTCATTCCAGATGTTTGGATTCCTATGTAGATTATCATAGAGAACCTGTAAAAGCCTTTCATCCTTTTATCTGGAGGATTAAATAAGGTTTGTAAAGGACGTAATAACGTGTAAAATGCAACTCAAAATTGCAGCGTAGCATTGTACGGAACTGCGCAATATAATCCGATGTTATTGTGTTAGTTTGCCCCTATTCTGGTTTAAAACATTGAGAAAAAAATGAGTAGCGCTCTTACTCATTTAAGTAGTTTTATCCTATATAAAGTAGGTGCGTTACTTATATTTTTCTCAGAGAATGAACAGTTAAAGAAATTAGCAATAGCTTGTGTAAAATTAAGTTCTTTATTTCCGTCAGTACCTTAACTTGGAAGCTACTTTCGGCGCACCTCCGGTACTTCATACAAGCGAACAGATACCACTACCTACTATACCTGCTACTACTATAGGTGCATCAGACTGGCCGTACACGTTTGTGTGTGCGCATAAATTATTCTAGGGCTGCAGCTAATCCCAGCGTAAGCTTATTCGATCGAGAGAGGGACTACATCAACAACATATATTTCTAACCTAAAGCGTCGAACTCTCGGCGCTGAAGTAGCAACTTTGTAGAGGGCGGCAACAATACATTAGTGTGTACTACTAGCCGTGCTCTACCTTACGGGCGACGTTAAACTTGCGGGGGGAGGTGGAGGGAGTTATCTCGATCGTCTTTGTTCGCGCGCTGCGTGCAGTAGCCCTTCCATAATTTATGCACACACATACACCTAAACGTGTACGGACAAGCTTGTGCGTCTGTAGTAGTAGCAGGTAATTAAGTCTGTTCGCGTGCGTGAACTACCGGGGATGCTACTCTATGTAGCAGTTAAATATTCAAACTACGAACTCAACCATAATACGTACGCTAAGCGGATTTAAAGATTATTATGTTGCTCTCTCGACGCGGTGACGGCGCCATTTTGTTTTGTATTTTTCTTTTTTTTTCAGCTATGAGCCGTGGCGTGGTGAGCTTTGAGAGGAAATTATGGTGGCAACGGAAGGAAAACTTGTTGATTTATTTAAAAAACAAAATTTTGTCAAAATGCTGTGTATTTTTAAAAAAATTAACAAAAATAGAAACCAAACTGAAGCAAGTCACTATCATCACCGTTTTAAAGCAGCCTAGTAAGTGAATGTTTCATATAACTGTAATTAATTTTCAGAGCCAGTCTTCAGTGGTGCCAATCATCGACTAACAGTTGGCATACTGAAACAAAACTTACAACTTAATATATTACCTTACCTCATTGAATTCTAAATAGAGATCCTTGTACAATAAGACCAAGAATTTGTTTCCGGACTAAATATAAATTACAATTTCGTAATTAGCAAAATTTTCAAGTAATTTAAGTTAAGTAACACCGATATCAATGTCGTCCAAAATTCGCTTTCAGGATTAAGTCTTGGTGTTTCTTAAAAAGGATTACAGACTTTTTCAGGATCGCGCAATGTGACGATCTTCTTTGCCTTTAGGACCATGGTGTGACCATTGTGTATGTTTGTATGGTTATAGCCTGATTTTCATTCTAGGGTCAGATCTTAGAGACAAAATGTAGAAAAAAAGTTTATTTATTTATTTAAGCTTAATTTTATAAAAAAAATATATATTTTGCGGGTTTCTAGACTACCACTCAGAGTATCCAAACATTGTGATGTGATAATGATCAGATTAACGTTTAACGAAAGAAAAGATCCTACTAAAACATTACTGTTAAAAAGTGGTCAAGTTCTTGTTGGAAAATTGTTGAATTGACCAAAGTTGAAAAATTGTTAGGCTGACAAAAGTATTGTAATCTACATATGCCAAGTTCTTCGATATTTTCAATAAATGAACTATATTTTTTCCACTATGTACTATCAGCACTGATGTGTTCAGCCGCGCCTCAGTGAACGTGCCCGAGATAATATTAGGTACGGTACAGTAGCAATTTAAACACACTAATAAAAACTTCATCATCAGGTTATTTTTGTCTCCACCGCATAACCCTCTCTCATCTGCCGGAGACAGATGGAGGATTTCCCCGCGCTGGCCAGACGGGTTGGGAAGGCCTGATTGATGTTTTAAAATGTAAAATAAAAATAAAAACTTGAAAGGTGTAAAATTTCAAATGCATATCTTGAATGGTTACTGAGTCAAAATAACTCAAAGCTGTTCATGTAAATATGATGGGTTTTGTGTTAAAATGAAAGATGATTTGGAAGCAAAACATGGATATATTGGGGGCCAGAAAAACAGTACAGTGTCAACTTTGACTCATGACATTGAGATTTGACATTGACACTTCCTGCGATTAGTTTATACATTTCTAACAAAATAGTGTACGGCATGCTTTTAGAACTTAGCCTTCGTACTGCCGAGCGCTTATATAGATAAAGTTGGAAGGCTTCTCGAGTAATTTTGGAAACTGAATTTATCATCCCTAGACGTTATCTTTTCTGAAAATTATTTGGTGAATAATGGAGTGGCCCTTATAAATGAGCTGCAAGATGAACAAAAGTCACCGGTACAAACGATCTTAAGGGTCGAAGGTCGCCGTGAGATTATTAATCTGTTATATGGATTACTATAATAGCTACCCTACATTGGCATTGCTGACACGGAATTTTATGTGATGGAAGAATAAAATTAATTTTCAGATGTATTTGTGTTTTATGGTAACTACTAACTGTAATTTTGAATTGTATATGTTTTTGATCACTTTAATAAAAAAAAGAGATTTTATTTGTGTGCTTTTTACGTTAGAACTTTGTTATTATTATTAGAAAAGCAGCATGGTGGTTCCCGTCTTAGAATAGGGCCACCACTAATCTTCCCGTGGGTGTCATCATGGCAACTGAAGAATTGCACCAGGGATCGCAACAGCGTTCTGCTTCGATCGCCAATCAGCCTGACCCGTGGTGACTATGGCAAATCCACCAATGGACAAAAAGTGGTATTATTTGGGGAGGCTTATGTACTGCAGGAGGCTTATGATAAAATGAGTAGCAATTATGCTGATGTGCTTGTTTTACAGTGTTGGATTTTAACTTTTTAGTTTTAAGCTAGTTGTCAAGGCGATTCTTAAAATAGTTTGTCTTTAATTTAGTTTTTAGTTCAACTCTATTGTACCTATAGTAAATTCTACGTGTTTCTAATACACGTGTCTCTACTATCAGGGCAACCCAAAATAGCACAAGTTAAATTTACAGTAAACACCACAAAACTTTTGACTGTGAGTAGGTACCTACCCAAGATTAAGTATAACCATCATCTTTGGTACCTACTGTAAAAAAGTACTCAAGCATCTGTCAAATGTTTTCATTGCTTGAGTAGGTACTGTTCAACAGTACTCAAATATCTGTCAAAAGTTTTCTCTAATAGACAGTAAACTGTCACGTCTCGCAGATAGAACGTAACTTGTTGTATTTTGGAGGTGTTGGCCTGATAGTAGAGACACTTGTAAAAAATTTTGTGTTTGACGAGCGCAATTTATACTTACTTACCTACTCGTAAACTTGATATTTTCTGTTTCAAATCTAACACAACATATGACAAAATGTGAATTGTTTCATTTCGTACTCGAATCAAAATAACGACTAATCCACTAACAAACCAGGCTGCCCGTCTAGTTTCGTTAGATTTATGTTGACTTTAACGATTCATATAATAGACAAACCAAGAATACAAAGTTCAAAACCAACCAAGTTTGCAGCAGACGCAAAAGCCTCAAAACTGAGGCTATCACTCAAGTAGGTGGATATTTAAAAGCCCAACGGTTCGAGACTAAAATGAAAGATTCAATTGAAAACTTCCCTTAAATTTTAAACTAAGTTAGAGTGCTCGAGTAATTTGTTCGTGGATTCCAAATCGACTGCAGCCATTTGTTCTCGGTTAAAGGTAGAATAATTTATCAAGTTTCCTAAAGCCCACGAATCTGATTTGAGTTGATTAGGGAGAAGTGAAAAAAATAAATTAAATTACTAGAGACTAAATACATTTTTTGTGTGATAGAAACTGATTAATGATAGTGAAACCTAAATAATTTTTCTCATACATTTTCTGTTTTGTTTTTGACTAGCTGTGCTAGTCCCTCAAATACGTGGGTCCCCCATCTCGCTCTCTATTTCTCCCTCTCCCTATATTCGCCCTCTCGCCCACTCTTCTCCTTCAATTTTCTTCCCCTCCTAAACCCCTGACCTGTGTTCTCTCCTTCTTCCCACAACTTCTCCCTACCTCAACCATTCCCCATGCCTTACCATCTTCTTTTCTCCCCTCTTTCTTCTCCCCTCCTCCTATTTTCTACAATAGGGGGCTATCTTTTTTTGTTTATTACAAATTTTTTCAATCTACTTATAAGCAAAGTTTACGTTTTTTTTATTTATAAGATACTAAATATCCAAAGTAACATTATTTATTAGAAGACTCTTTATGCTTGATATTTATCTGGCTCATAACAAAACAAAAAATAATAATTGGGGGATGAAGGTAAGGCAATAAAATACATCAAGATTATTTTTAGATTTTTGTTTGTTTGTGCACGTTAAAACTCCCGACCCTAATCGAATGGAGTTATAGACAAAAATAGAGCGTATAATCTTAAATCACATTTTATCTTTATTTCATCGCATTCGCCACACTCAATCAGTAGATACATATGCGAATATAAAGTTCAAAAAAATCACTTAAACTGCACATACAAGACCTACGACAAAGAAGTACCTACGGTGGTCTGTAACGGGACTGTGCTAGTTCGAATTGCGATTAGCGTTTGAAGGGAGGTGTGAAGTGAGGAGACAGCGTGGGATGGAGTAAGGGAGAAAATAAAGTGTAGAGCGAGGGAGGGTGGGGATAGAGGGTATGATGGTAGAAGTGGAAGTAGAGGGAGGTGAGGGATAAACGGACGAAAATCCTTTTTTCACATTTTTTGACGACTACTATTACCCCATGTTAACTTTTAATACATGCACGTCCAAGGCAAGGGGTTTAGTTATAGAGAACGCCATCAGTAGTTACATATTTCAGTCTGTCAATTATATATTTCTTTTGTTTAAATATATTTCATAATTAGATAATATTTTGTTCCTGATTGCTAAACTTAATATTAATTCAATTAGCATTTACATATAACTTACATATTTTTTTAGTTATCGTACGTAATAATGAGAGACTGATGGATGAGACAACAAATATATATATATATCTATTGGCATGACTATAATCCATGGATTTAATAAATTGTTATTATGGGTAATAACAATTGACCAGTATCAATTTTTATTGTTGTAAATACATGTAGAGATTAAAGAAAACAAGATTAATGATCCACCATAACATACCATATTTTAAAGGGGTCCCAATCCTCTCCAAATAAATAACAAGTGACATATAAACAAATAGATAGCCTTAAAATGATCGCACCAAACGTAAAAGACCCAAAACAATTTATCAAACGAACACCTGCAAATTTTCTCATAACAATAACCTGTTAAAAACAAATTGCTAATCATTTTGCGCAGACGTTTGTTACAAAATGTTATTCAAGTCCCGCTATGGTCCATACTGTGTATAAAATGGCGAATACATTAAAATAAATTGCCAAAATTAAATTTCGCGGTTGTGTTCCGCCGTAAAAGTAGAATTAGGGCTTTTGATTAAGTGCTGTTTACTTGAATTTCAGGAGGGAATGTAAAACGACTTTATTCTGCTGTTCAAATTGTTTTTAGTTAGCGTGCCATAGCTAAGTTGGCTTGCTAATTGGATTTACAGGAGTTTGCTTTCAGAAAGGAGCAAAAAATAATATAAAATCTGAAGACTGGTTAAGTTTCTTCCCGGATTTTATAGCCGTGTTTGAAAATGAATATCTTCGGCTAAATGTGTTAACGTTGCTACAATATACCCTAACATTTACAATATAGCGTTCATGTTACAATAGCCGGCAAAATGAAATAAATAAATGATAAAACACTTTATCTTTAATCAAAGATCTAAGTAACGAAGAGTACAGATCACGTGACTAGTACTGGGATTTGATCATAAAGTCAAATAGTGCGCCTTGATTAACAAGTCGTCATTATCATATCAGCCCATAGACATCCACTGTTAGACATAGGACTTCCCCAATGAACGCCACCACACCCGGCCCTCCATCCAGCCGCTTCCGGCTACCTTCTTCAGTGCTCGTTGTCAAACAGTAAAATTATTTAATAAACTGCCAAATGAATTTAAAATTATTAATAATGTAGATGTTTTTAAACGCCGCTTGAAAGATTTCATACTTGACAAATATTATTATAGTATTGAAGAATTTTTAGGACATTAAGTAAGTTTTATTTTCTCAGTTGACATTGTTTAATAATTATATCGAATTTGTTTGTATTATTGTTGCATGTTATTTTGAATCTATGTTTGTGATGTTTCCGACTCAATGTATTTTGTTAAGGAATAAATTGAAATTGAAATTGATCGTCGGTCCACCATACTCGTGGTTCGGTCCCAAGTAGCAAACAAATGTCTTAAAAGGGTATTATAATTATCTTGAAGGCAAGTAGACGTATTCCAGCTGTTGTCTTGGCTAAACCTATTACGTCCCTCAAGATATCCCTGAAGATATCCCTCAAGATACAGTTAAGTACAAGTGGGCACAGCATTTAGGACAAATTTAAGACAGAGTTAATACTACTGTTTAGACAAACTTTAACCCTACTTAAGAGAGTGGTTTTTGCAGAGCTAAACACGGATTTCAAGATGTCTTGTAGGTCGACTTTAGACCAAGAAATAGACTTGATGATATCTACAAAACCTAGTTAAAACTATCAATACTGAATTGCACAGATTCTATCATAACTTACTGAAGTAAAATTTAAAACTTTTTTTACTTTATGTCATAGTATTTTAGAAAATATGGTGAACATTTTATACTTAATACAAAAACAAGATGAAGGCTTATGATAATGGCGGTTAAACAACTAATTTTTATATCTAGAAAATGATGTATTATGTCGTTGTATGCATTGCAAATTTAAAACGCATGATTGTTCCTCGTGTAAAATCGATAGAAAGTGCTATAAAACAGACGGGCCTTTAAAATAGCGTAAAAATAACAATAAAATTAAGGATATTTGTATTGCAATTGAAAAATTTGGCGGCATAAAGTGCAAAATATTAAATTTTCTATAAATAAATGAGTTTTTATAAAGTTATTCTAACTCTGACAAAAATATAACTTCAATCTTCTCTAGTTTATCATGAGGTGGTGTCGGAAAATGTATTATTATTTTTTCACTTAAAGTGCAAAATGGCGTTAAATCTTATTTTTCCTAACGTAGTAAGACTTTAGACAATATTGATTTTGTAAGGCTAGTTTAGCTAAAGTAAAGACAAGTTAGATTTAAAGTAGTGCTAGTTAAGAGATATTACATTTAACTTATACTATACAACGTATTGGTGTATTACTATTTAAAACTACTTAGTATTAAATGATTCTTTAGTTTGATTTAGTTAATACCAGATTACTTGATATTTTCTTAGCTTTTCATTTCATTATTCTAGTGTATTTTGTGCTGGAAAGAAGTTTATGCAAAAAAAACTATTCATTTTTAAATTATTCACTCGATGACGTATAAGTAGTGCAAAATTCATAGTGTTCATCTCATGAATGTTACAAAGAATTGGCCAAAACTCTACTTTTGAGCTTTTGTATGTAGGTAACCCATCGATATTTACATTTATATGTAAATTGATATGTTTATCCAAATTTCCAAAATACTGTAAAATATATTTTTTAAATCCATTATGCCAGTACTCTCCACTGTCACAACGTTTGATATCTACAGATTTTACTGTATTCAGAAGTGTTCTTGCGTCTTTTGGCACAACACCTGGATCATGCTTATTTATAATCTGCAATAAGCCATTGATTGCAGTATGTGGTATATTGTGACCAAAACACCAGTTTCTTAATTGGTCTCTAAAATTAAAATCATCAGCTTTCGTTTCATTAGAATCGGAATCAGTGTCCACTATTTTGATTTCCCAATTTTCCGCGGTATCTTCTTCCTCGTGATCTGTAGTTCCTGAAAACGACACTGAGGTCTGAGTCGAAGATGATGCATTGTTGAAATTTGCAGCTTGCACTCTGTTTAAAGTATTTTTTTTATATTTCACAACACGCCGACGAAAACTACCAGATCTTTTTAATTTTTCAACGTAATCCATCTTTCTACTTTGTTCCCTTTTGATAAAAACGTCCCGTTAAATGTATTTTTACTCTAATCTGATTAATTTGAGTAATAAAGGAATAAAATGTTCTTCAGAAAAACGGTTCCCAGAATTTGGTGTAACAATCATCTTAAGTTTATCTACAAAATTAATTTTTACTTCGGAAGACTAAACAGATGCTTGAATTATTTGAAAGAGTTTTACGTGAGCCTTCAAATAATCTGAGTACAGTTACAAAAGATTTTTAGTTTTAACTGTAGGCATACTTAATACAAAACAGTTTTGAGAGTACTTAACTTGGTTTTGGGTATTCTGAACTTGCTAAAGTAGCGGTAGTATAAAACTAATTAGTCTTAAAGAAAAAAATGACTTAACGAAAACTTTTTTGATTTAGTCAAATCCAATTTTAGATAAAGTATAGATATGTAGGATTTAGTCACTATTCTTGATTGCTACTTGGGGTACTTCCAGCCTGCCGGAACAACACGCCATCTTTGTCATTTATATAGAAACTGTTCGGATACGTAGAGAGAGAACTTACTCAAAGCGTCAGTAAAAGAGGGGAAAGCTGCAATAATTCGCAAAAGCCACGGTAGATGGAGCTCAATGTTACCTAATTCGGGTTAATCCAACTATGTTACACTTTTATACTATTAGTTCTACGATAAAACAGATTGGACAAAAAAAGTCCAATTAGTTATTCTGCTTATATGACATACTAGAAATGAATACATTTAATAGTAACCGTTCAATAAGTTCTGCTGCTAAGAATGATATATAATTCGAGTAAATTTTTTTTTCTTTTAAACGGAGTAGTTTCCGGCTTATAATAAGGCCATCCCCAATCTTCTCGTGGGTCATCAATGACACTTAGAAATAGCACCAAGGACGGCAGCAGCATTTCTCATGTGTATATTTATATCATTAATGCGATTACTAATCCGCCTATGGTAATTATGGCCAACGGACAGCCCACCAAAAGTGGCATTATATTGGGGAGGCTTGTGTTCAGCAAGTAGACGTATTTCGGCTGATGATGACGGAACACTGCATATCGAAAAAGGAATTTTTTTCGTTCTTATGCCCGTAGATATATATTTGAATAAGAGTACACTGAAAATAAAATAAACCAAGGCGCCCTGCTAGCATATCTACTGAAAATGGGCGTTGAATCAATCACATGAGTTGCATCTTTGTCATATTGGGTTTCCCGTCACGCCTAATGGTAGTGGGAATGGTTCATCATTATCGTATCAGCCCTTAGACATCCACCGCTGGATATAGGCTTTCCCCAATGAACGCCACCACACCCGGTGCCCCGCCTTCTGCATCCAGCCGCTTCCGGCCACCTTCTTCAGGTCGTCGATCCATCTGTTGGCGTGCGCGTGCCGATCCACCATCTCTACTCCAGAACTCTTCTGCTCCAACAGCAGTCGGTTCTGCGACAGATGTATCCCATCCACTGCCACTTCCGCATGCCAATACTTTCGCTATGTCGGTGACCTTAATTCTTCGTCTTATCATCTCATTACGAATCATGTCATTCAAAGAAACCCCGAGCATAGCCCTTACCATAGATCGCTGAGAGACTTGAAACTTGTGGATCAGGCCCACCGTAGTGTCCACGTTTCTGCGCCGTAGGTCATGAGAGGCTGGACGCACTGATTAAACACTTTTGTCTTTAAGCTTTGTTTAATAGGCTACTTGAAGACTTGACGCAGTTTTCCAAATGCTGCCCAGCCCTACTTGATTCTTATGTCAGCTTCACAAGTGGGAGAGGTTTATCACTTAATAACTTTTACTCACTTCATTTTGAGGGAAATCATTCATAAAAGAAAAAATATACACTGTACCTACAGTTTTCAAATTCCCCAACCCCCCAACCTTACCACTCTGGTCATCGTTTCATTGCTACACTCCCATTTGCTAGAGGGGAAGTGGGAACTCTCTTCCTACTTTTGCACTTTACTTCTTTAATTAAATTTGTCTGGGGCCCAAGGTAGCGTACATTCATGACCTGGGACTTGCCCTACCTTCACTGGTAGGTGTCTTTGCAGTTACCTCCGTTGATCCTCGCTTAGAGGAGTTATGGGGGGAGAATGGTGAGGAGGCGGGAATGTACCTACAGTATCTTTAAAAAAATACAAATACATAATTAAATTTGCCTGTTTATCTACTCCTTTAAAACTGATTGTACATATTATTTTTAAAAGAGACACAATTTAAAATAAATGTTTTTCTGAAGCCACAATCAACGTGTATCTATCTATTCACGTACTGTTGTTACGTTTGCGGGACTGTCCACACGACGTAAGTAACGACTAGCCTGTCTTATCATATTTGCAAACTTAGAGCATTCAGTGACAAAATGTTACACTATGCCAGCGACTGGAATTTTAGTCACTGTAAACTTCAGGATAGACGGATTGTCAATACCGGTAAGCGGCAACAATCTTACAAGCGCGTTACCGAGCGATCTTCCATTTCAGTTTAGAAAGAGAAGCACTTATGTTGCGGCAACAACATAAGTGATTCTCTTTCTTTATGTTGTCCCTCTCTCGATTACGCTGGGTACAGCAGCCAGCCCTATATTATTTACGCGTGTACAAAAACCTGTACGGAAAGACTAATGCGCCGATAGTAGTAGTAGGTAATTCAATTCACTTGTATGGAGTGCCCGTAGCGTGCCCTTACTCTTAAACCCGAATCCATGCATATTACTTTCCAAAATGACTCCCTCAATGAATAGACTGATATAAATAAATAAAAATGTAGTACATAATGAATTAAAACCGAAAATATGTTGGTTTAATTTTCGTTGTATGTTTCTGACTTCAAGCAACCGATATTGTAAATTACTTTTACTCTTTTGTGATTGTTCTATATTGCAATGCCTCTCGAATTGCCGAATATGGAATCATCTCGTGACCATGGCAGCAAAAACGTCATTAAAACATATCAGGATCTCAAAAAAAAACACGGTAAATATTGTTCAATTTCAATGACCTTTTATAAATGGGTTGACCACTTCCTTCCGCATTACATGTATTGGCTTATTTCTTTCACGTTCAACTTATCTCTCCACTATCCCCGTTTGCAAAAACCTTTAAAAGGATTTCACAAGGACAAAGAGCCGTTCTCTTCACTAAGTAATGGCGAACATTAAAACAGCAGTTAAAATTAACCGCAGTTAATATAGCCGAGCGGTCAGCTAATCTTGACATAGAAAGATGAGTGATAGAATTGTTGCTACAGAGCGGTAAGCACCCTACTGTACTCAAGGACGGATTATGTAGTGTTTACACAGTAATCGGGACAGACATTTGCGGGTTTTCTCAATAATGAGGCGAAATAAGTAACGATATGTGATAATAAGGTTTAATGTCTGCCCTAAAGTGTTTAGTATTAATAGGAAACCAAATATATAGGTATTTTTAAAGTGCTCTGTGTTTCTTTTCGAATATTTCAATTCAGTTTTTACTGCACGTTAAAAATACACATATACCTACAACGATAAAAAGGTGTTGTGTGATGTTCAGGCGTTGCCCATAGTGTTAGTAATAGTGATACCTTATAACTACATACATACATAATGCTCACGCCTTAGTCCCAGAGGGGTAGGCAGAGAACTTATAACAATGTTATAGTAACTTAATAGGATTAAAATAATGAATATGATATTTTTGTTTCTTTGACGAGGTGGACGCGCTCCAGTGCTGCATAAAAGCACTATCCATGTCCAGTCTCGCCGCCAGTCTGCAGAAGACTACAATAAAGTAGATAACATTTGTACATCTCTAGGCAGTCTGATCGCTAAAACCGATTTCTTCCAGACAACATAAAATTTCGGCTTAGGTGTATATTTTTTGTTATATAGTAAGTACTTCGTGTAATATTTATGTACGTGTGACATCGACTTTTGATTAATTCATATTGAATGATCGGAAGTTATTTTTTAATTCGTTGGCAAGTTTCGTAATCCTAATACTAAAGATGTTTGCCGTGTGGTTTCCGGTAGAGTAGAATAGGACCACTCCAACTCTTCCCGTGGATGTCGTACAAGGCGACTAAGGGAATACATTATAAAACATCAATCAGGCCTCCCCAAACCGTCTGGCCAGGGCGGGGAGTTTAGGCCAAATCCTCCGTCTGTCTCCGGCAGATGAGAGAGGGTTGTGCTCCTGCAGTGGAGACAAAAATAACCTGATGATGAAGCTTCGTAATAGACTAACAATGTGAATTGTCCAATAATGAATCACCTACCACATCATGAGGTGAATTTCGGTAAGTTTTAATCACAAAATATTCATTCTCCCTTACTATAAGTAAACTACTATATATTTATTTAATAGTAGCTTTTGCCCGCGACTTCGTCCGCGTAGGTTTCGATATTTACACATCTTGAATTTCAAAATAGATATTATTTTGGTTTCCTACGGGAAGTTTTTATCCCGAAAATGGGAATGAGATGTTTTTCGGGATAAAAACTATCCTATGGTCCTATTCCAGGATCTAACCTATCTGTGTGCCAAGTTTTTCCCCGATTCGTCCAGTGGTTGAAGCGTGATTGAGTTACAAACATGATAACTTTCGCAATTATAATATTAGTGGGATGGCTATGATCAACACACTACTAACCTTTCAGACAATCCTAAACATGTTTCAAGCAACAAAATTAAACGATGTTTCCAATGAAACTATTAAGTAATCCAAAATTAAATTATTAGAGCGAAGAGCGTTCCTAACTAAATTATTTATTGCTTACAATTAGCTTGAGGCTACACAGATGCAATTACTGTATTTGAAAATGTATTTTTGGTTTAATGAATATGATTTATCAGATGGATCCAAAAAAATATGTTTTGGAATGAAAAGAGACGGGTCAACTTTTTATTCCGACGTTAAAATCAATCAAGATAAAGTAGCAGGTCTCCAACTTAGTTACATACAAAATACCAAATACGTAGAGCTATAGAGACATTGTGTAAATTTATCTAAACAATCAGACTTTCTTCTTCGAGTTCTGGAGTGGCGACTACGATATTTAAACCTACAACCACACCGCGGGCCTACCTAAGTACTTGCACTTTATAATTATACTTAACCAGCATTTTATATGCAGGTTTCCTTAGGATATTATCCTTCACCAGAAAAGCTTTGGTATTTATTTTAGTTATATTCATTTTACACAGATCGTCGCTCCATGTAACCAGGGGGCGTCCCACACTACGCTTGCCCGTCGCGGTAATGCGGATGAGAAGAGCCGAGGATCGTGTTCAGTGGCGCACCTTGGGAGAGGCCTATGTCCAACAGTGAACTTTTTCAGCCTGATGATGATGATATTCATTTTGTAAAATAAACAGTACAAAGATATAACAACACTGTTATATATAACAAAAAGACCTACATACAAAAATAGAACCGTGGTACCGCCCGTACCAATGAATTTTTCGAAACTTAAGTACGGTTTACTTATATTATACCACAGTCTCCTCTAAAGTTCGGTAATTAAGTCGGTTAAGAATAAAATTGTAAGGAAACGTGTTAAAGAACAAATCCTTAAGAGTAAAGTCCACCAAATCGGTTTGGAACACTGTTGGTGGATAGGGTTTTGGCACAAAAGATCTAGAAGGATCGAAGTGTCGCCAGATTTTCCTAGCACCCTAACACGATAAGATACATATAATACTTTAACTTTAACAAATACTACATATGTTTTTGAATTGAAGTCTCGACCTAACGAATCTATAGCGACCGCATTATACAACTACCATAAAACTACTACGACTTCATGTTTTTTTTTCCACAATCGCCTGTATAATCTATCAGACTTATAACTACCTGTAATTACACTAAAAAGATGAAACAGTATATAATTACATCGTTGAAATAAATCATGTTTGATTATAGTGTCTAGAAATCATATCATCTGTCTGACACATAATCATTTGACAAAATACAATATGAAGTTTGTCCTTTCCCTTTTGTAGCGGACGAACTTGCGAAATAACCATCTGTCATGAATGTTACTTGCAAATGGCAACTTACTAATGTTTATCAATGTAACTTTACGAATACAATAGCACAATGTCAAGAGCAAGTAAATATTAATCGTTAGCATAAAGCAACACCGGAGGGGAGTCGGTTTCTCTGCCAAAGGTATAAGACCACCGGTCATGGGTGGTACGATGTGTATGAGAGATTTATATACATCCTACAGTTCATGATGTCATGCCCCGCTACTTTTCGCGCGGGACGTGTACATATATATATTTATTCCTGATGGGTTAACGCTTGACCTCAGTCAAATCTGATGGTAAGTGACGATGAAGACTAAGGTAAAGCACGCTTACCCAGAATATGCCTATTCACTCTTCCTTTACCTATATGCACACATTAATGAGTAAAGATATAACTAACACAGGAACAATATAACGCATACAATAAAATGTAAGCGATTTAGAGAAAAAGAAACTTTACGATCTATAACTGTACTGTACGATTATTATATTATACTTATGTGTATTGTAGAATTGTCGTACAAGTGTGTATCTTACGTAACTTAAAAGAATAAATGACTTTTTTTATATTTGATAGTTTATTTTTAAGATTACTTTATTTACATGTGTAATTAGTACGACAGTCTTGTGTGACGATACTATAGTTTTCCTTATGATTCCGTAAATACTCATCCTGATTTATAATTCTAGCTTCAAAATATTTTTTCTTTGTTTTCATGCGAAATTATCTCACGTAATATATTTGAGCATGTATACCACGCAGAAGCCATTAAAGCTAAAAAAACACTTAATCTTATGTCTGTGAAATTCAATTTCAGGTCCACTGCATGGCGTCTCCACCTGGGTCAAGCCATCGGCCGCGTGTTGCTCTAAGTCAGTGTTGCAGTATTATCGGTAATCGGCCTTGAGAACGAATGTAACATATCGATGGACATAGAGTTTCGAAAGTGTCAATTATGTCGATAGTTAGGTGTAAAACAGCAATGTCGATAGTCAGACACGGTATTATAAAATAGTTATTAACACCATCATGACCATGAATAATTAAGAATAGACCGCCTCGTTGGCCTAGTGGCCTGGTCATCAGACTCGAGCTCTGGAGGTCGTTCGGAGGTTCGATTCACACTATAGGGACAGATAACTTACACAAGATGGTCCCGGTCTGGATGTTAATTTGTGTACATACATACATTATGCTCACGACTTGGTCCCAGAGGGGTAGGCAGAGACGATGTATTGCCACTTTGCGTAATCCAATGTTGCAACTTGTGTATTTTCCAATTATTATCGAATTTCCATAGTATAGAAGAAAATCCTAGGTTGAGATTAGACAAGTGTAGTATATGTAAATAATAAGTAAATATGTAATTATACATAATTTATTTATAATAGAAAAGTAATTTATTTATTTAATAATTTATTTATAACTTGCAAGTACTGTAAAACAGCACAACCTGCTGTTTCCTCTGGCTTTTTAAGAAATTGCTTAAAGTGACATGACCGCCTAAATTGTACAATTTTAACTTAAATTAGGTCATATCGGTTTAAGCTATTTCTTTCAGATAATCTTAAGGTAGGAGATATTACGAGTATGCCAAAGAAAAAAGCAGGTTGTGCTGTTTTAACTATTAGCATCTTTTGGTTCTTGACGTTTCTCATAATGGTATGGCCGCCGAGCGATATCATATTTTCAGTGAGATTTGTGCGAAAGGAACAATATGTTGGTTAATTTCTTATCTGTTATCAAATTCAAAATCCTCGTAAAATACACAATAAAGAAAGATCAGAACAAAATTTAAATCTTATTTGTTTAAAAAATTAAAGTCTACTGCATTATTTTAAGTATTACTTCTTATCGATACATTACCAACAGATCTATCGACAATCGAACATCACAAGTATGTTTATTATTTGACCTTTGACCCCTTATTGAACTCGCTTGCATTAAACCAAAATATACCTAATAAGTACCTACCGTGCGACAAACTTCAGATGAACGCGGCAGAAAAAGGAACTTAAATAAAAACTTAAACATAAATGTATTTAAAGGAAGGTGTTATGGTGTGAATTTTACATAAAAAAAATTTGGTAACTTGCGTAAAGGTAGATTTATAAAGAAGCATTCTAAAGATAGCATTCCAATACGGATTGAAAACATCCCATTTGACAAACAGGTATCTACCAACAATTTTTATTCTTCGTTGACAAATAGTTAAAAATCTTTTATTAAAAATATTTATACCGATTACAGTAAAGCCTGGCAAGCGGTCCAACTCAGTTGTCTACGTGGATTCAAACATGAAACTTGTTGGAATTGAAAAGTGTAAAATACTTTTTAAAATTTCTCTTTAATACCTTTATTGTATTAAAAAAACATTGGAGAAGACAGTAGCGCCACCATCGAGGTATAGATTTAACTTTGTAGAAGTGCAAAGGTAGACCTTGTAAGTTTGTTGCAAAATTTACTCTTCGCAATACACACGTATTGAATTGAAGCTGTAATCTTCTGATAATTTGAGTAATAAACATTTAAATGTATTCAAGGGCAAGGGTATATATAAGTGATTGTAATGTTATGGCATTATAATAAGATGTATATTACAATAATTACAGAACAGATTAAATAACATTTGTATAGTAATGTTCATTCGCAACAGTATAGTTCAAATACAGCAAGGAATGGTTTGGAAAATAGTAAATATTAAAAATAAAACGATCTAAATAATTACGTTTAGGAAAAACTCGGAACGGTTGATCCAAAGCGAATGTGAAAAGCATCTACCGAACTTTTTTGTAACGTTTTGAAAAAATGCAAGCGGAAAATTGGCTACAAAGAAAAAAAGTGTTTGGGAAAATATACTATTTTTATAGTAGATCATCACATCCGTTCAGCCCACAATAAGATCGCTGTTGGAGTAGCCTGTTTTTTGGTGCGCCATTCTTACTGTAGGGTTTTTGGTGCCTTGGCATGCGGAGGTGCGGTGCCGGCGGCGGCGGTCGACTTAGGCGCAAGCCACATAAAAGAGACGTCAGGCAAGGACGAGGCGAACGCGGCACGCACTAGACTTTCCAATCGACATTCAACTATCAAAACATGTCACAGACACTGACAAACAGACACAGCGAGCGAGACGAGGGCACCGCGCGCCCCGTTTAACACCCCTATGGCGCCCGCGTCCTGACCGCACCCTTACTCCGCTTGTGTGTGATATGACGCAGACGATGGACACAGACGCCCGCGCTTCGTCGTCTCTGTATATCTTGCATCGAGAAGCTTCTATACATACTATATGAGAGTACATTAAAGGGGCGCCCGCCGCGTCTTCGCTCGTCATCGATCGACGTCTATTATGTGTGGCTTACGCCTTGCCCTTTCTACCTCTTATCTATCTCCTTTATTCCAGCAGCTTTCAGCTCAAACGACTATCTGATCCATCAGATTTTTTTAAACTATTGTCACATCTGCCTGCTTTGCTAAAGGTATTTAACGAGAACCTTGAAAATAAAAATATATCTGTTTACAAACATACGTTTACCACAGAAATAATTTATAAATATACTCAACGCCAAATATATAGTCAACCAAATCATTATAAGTGATACATGGCGCAGTATCTTGAAAACTTGCCTACCCTGACTACATGGAACTAGAGGTGGAAAAGAAGGGTGTGAAGCACCGTTAAGAAGAATTTATTTGTGAGGATATGCTACGCTTATCTACTGGCCTGGGGAGGAGCGGGGGATGGCTGTGTAATCTATACTTAGTCTAGTTAGACTTACACGGTCTAAAACCCCGGGATCAAAAGTTTATTGCCTCCACATTCCCTTCTCTGGACGTCCTACCGCTCGTACTCAGGAGCCCACGTTTGGAAGAAGGCTGAGTACCTTAGAAGAAGCCTACCCCAACATCTATCGTTAATCTAGTCAACCATCAAGTATGATTTTTTCCCGGTGTAAAAATAACTATAGGTACCTACCTACACATCACACACGTAGAACAAAACACTCTCTCAGTGAAAGGATATTTCAGTCTTGATAGGTTTCGAAGATTACCGCAAAATTAGTTATATTAATGTTACTTAGATATTTAGTACTTCGTCACAACATCATATTCATTATCAAAACCGATCGTTGCGAAAATCACGTACAATCAAGATCAATAGAATCTTTATTGTCAAGGCAGAGCGCCTACAAGGATTGTTTATTATATTGCTGGTGCGCGGGCGCAACTCTTGCATTATCAACTGAACGGACGGAACGCGCGCGCGACTGCATGCAGCCTCTAGCTGATCAGGCGGTCGGATCGCTTGCGATTTTTATTTTGGTTCTAAAGTGACTGAAAAATAATAGCACTGTGTTCGAAGTGTCTTAATTATCTTTCGAATTAATGAAAACTTAATTCAGAGTGTTTGATTAATTGAAAAACAGTTTTTGAAAATTATATGTGCCGGGATTGAAGTTGTTTTTAAAAATGAACGGTAAGTTTTTGAAAGTCATTACGCTAATAGTCTAGAAAAATTCCGCGCTAAAAGGGCAATTTGAAGCAATTATAGAGCAATTATAGTCTCTTGTCTGTGAGTTTACGTAATGTGTAATGAAAAATTCCTCCGTCCATCGATTATGAATTCATCAATAATATCATTAATATTATGTCATTAACTATGTAGGTAGGTAAGAATTGTATAACTTAGGTGTTTACTTCCGACTAAGTATTTAGCTTAGTATTTAGCTACAGAAAAAAGAGAGAAAGCAAATACTAAATTTAACAAATATAATACAATGAACGCTAATCCATTAAACTTACAATTACAATGAATCCTCGTATATATTTTTTTGCGTAATAATGACAGGCCGTGGATTAAAAAAAAATATTACTATAGATACTATTGTTATTGAGTACAACCTGTATAATTAATTAAAAATATACTTACCTAAAATATAAAATAAACACAATAATGAAATTATCCTAAGTATGACGTATTGGCAAAACGTGAACTTCGTTTTGGGAACCCAGATTTTTCCGGGTTGAAAGGTATTCTAGCAAGTATTCTAACAGCGAAAGAATGTTAATCTCTGTTCAGTTCTGGATATTACATCGAACAAGCTAACAATTTTATTCACTTTATTAAATCAATTTAAAGAAGACAATTACAAGAATATTTAAGAACACATAAAAATACAAGAAATATGCGATAAATGGGTACAAATGCCTAACTTAAAAGTATTTTAAAAAATAAATCCCTAAAATGAAATCAGAAAAATCACTGAAATAAAAATATACACGAATTTTAACAACAAGTTAAACACATAAACCTTTGACCTTGAGATATTTGTTTACATGACTTATGACGACACCAAATTGAACTCGCAATGCTTCATACAGCAATCTACCTTCAGCATAGTACACTAAATACGTATCAGTGAATTTTTTTTATCAAAACTAGCTTATTAAATTTCGTAAATTCAGAAAAAGAAAAATTAAGTGATTGTACCCATACATGACTCATTTTTGGCAACTTATGAACTTCCCTCCCCCTTCCCATTCCTCTTCACTCCCGCCCTTCCCTCTCGCCCTTCTCCCTCATCCCCCTCTCTCCTAGCATTTTTAATGAAGGAAAAGTACCACGTACACATTTAAGGCAACTTATGAACTTCCCTCCCCTTCTCCCTCCCCTTCCTCCCTCTCGCCCTTCCCCCTCATCTCCTCTCTCCCTCCTAGTATTTTTAATTAATTTGTTTAAGAAAAATATATGGAATAACACACAAACACACACATAATTGTTTGGTGTACATTACTATCTTTTCATCAAAACTATGTTGAAATGAGTCAGCAACTACGCAAGGTAATTAATTAATTAATTGTCATCAGATACCTACCACAGCACAGAACAAGTAATAGTACAAGTACAGAAGATGCATAAGAAAGCTTCTTAAATTTTTCAAAGACGTACCTCAGAATTCAATGCAAAGCCAAATTTATTCCAACGCGCATGGAAAAAAGATAATGTTGTGCTGAACCGCTAAAACCCCACACATTAACAGTCGTACGCAATAGCCTAGGGCTGGCACCTACGCTTTCGGATTGTGAAGCGGCGCGGGACTTTACTCAAATGCATCACGTTGTTCTCGCGACACCCGACCGATTGTCTTCAAAATCGATGCGCGTCGTGAGACAGATCTGCAAATAGTCGCGGTAGATAGGCATGTATGACACAGGTTTTTCGTTAAAGTAAAATATTGGAAGTTATAACCGCATGCAATGAAAAAAACCGTAGGAGAATAAGTAAGTTACAAATATACACGTCGTTAATCAATAAGTACATATACGAGACAAGCAGACTGCTTATCTGATGACTTCACTATTCCCAAAATAAAATCTCCAATAAAACAACCCAATCGAAATTGTTTCGTATCGCGAGACTATCTTGCTTTACTCAGAAAACCAAAATTTATTGGTACGGAACTTTAATTGTACGACACCATATTCAAACTTGACCGCTTTTTGATGAATTATTCACTTGCAAAACTGGTTCAGCTTGAGTTACCAAAAACACGAACAAAAAAAAACAATCAGATAGGTAAACGACTTGATGATTATTTGTGTAGTAATAAACTCATAGTGAGAGGAATGCAGTAAAATTGAGTTCAATAATGAAGGTTAACATAACAATTTGCAGCG
This sequence comes from Esperia sulphurella, assembly GCA_947086405.1. Taxonomy (NCBI): domain Eukaryota; kingdom Metazoa; phylum Arthropoda; class Insecta; order Lepidoptera; family Oecophoridae; genus Esperia; species Esperia sulphurella. The sequence goes on from OX352264.1 coordinate 13,361,913, forward strand.
GGTGATGAAAGATCTGCAGTTGCCACAAATTATTATAACACGCCTAACTACCTGTTTGAGACCACCCACAATTCACAATTGAAATTATAATTATTACAGACGCACCAGCATTCAATCTTATTACACAGTGGCAACACACTTGCATTGTTGCGCAAAGCTATTGAAAGTTTGCAATTGTTTTAGACGACAGTAACGCACATACACTAGAATTCTCTCAACTGTTTAAATTAGATAAGTATAACAACAAGAACTAAGTTGTACAAACTGCACAAAGTTGTCGGTCCCATATGACAGAGAAAATATCTGAAAGTTTCTACACGAGATCGAACGCCTCGAAGATTTACACTACTTGCAGAATAAAAGTTTTACTTGTGTTGAGTTACTGAGGTTGATCGTAAAAATATTTATTTGCATTATTTGTCTACATATGATGGAATCACCCCAAGTGTTCCTGTGAATGTTGTACAAGGCGATGCAGGGATAAATCCAATCCAGCAGCATAATCTGTGCATTTAATCCCATATTACTGCTATAAACCTACCGTCATTTTGGGAAGATATAATATCTTCCCAAAATATACTATCCAAAACTAGTCTTAACCTTGCCTTGCCTTGTGATTCAGTCTTTCACTATCTTCTCTAGTTGTTTACCTCCCACCCGTTACGTCCCATTAGGCTATCCAGGATAGTGCCAGGGACGGATTTTTCAGTCTATCCATTTTAACTGACATCCTCAATGACGAGCCCTCTACTAACTCTCATATTTTTACTATGCATTGGCAACCTAACCTAACCGTGGCGGAACGGGTAGCTCTCGCCCTGCCACGCCGGAGGTTGCGGGTTCGAATCCCGCTAGGGGCAAATGTTCGTATGATGAATATGAATGTTTGTACCCAAGTCTTGGATGTTTATATATTTATTTAAATATGTCTATCCATTATCTAGTAACCATACCACAGGCTCTGCCTAGTTTGGGACTGGATAATCCGTGTGAATGTCTAAGATATTTATTTATTTAGATATTTAACCATACGTCTTCTTTTTAACCGACTATTAAAGTAACTATTCCTGGTGACTATTTTAATTTCCGTGAACAATAGGGTTCAATGGCAGGACGTATAGTCTTAAAGTTGAACTGAAGCAAAGTACTTCCAATAAAAAATAATTTAATTCATTCATACCTAGCATTTCAAGTTCATTATTCATCTATATCGTCATGAAAAAAAATCATATAAATAAAAAACTAATGTCATTAAAAAAATGCGTAATATTAAAGACTACCTACTCAATAGGATTAAGGCGTCTTTAGTGTGAGCATTTATGTATCAGCTGTGGAACTTTTAGATATATTTATAAATTATGCAAAAAGGACAACAATAAACTATTTTTAACTTCTACAACTATATTTAGATTTAGCATAGCCAATACTTTGATGAACAGACTGAGGAAGTTGGCGTAAGTTGTGATATTAATAGATATTATTAAATTTGTATCTGTGTCAGAATTTACATAACTAAATTTAAATTATAAATAAAATTCTTATAAGGATTATAAATGCGAAAAAGTAATGCAAAAGTCTATTAAATATAGAAAATGGGTTAGAAAGAACACAAATAATTGAGAATAGATAACTAAATTTATGCAAAACATGCCTCCAAAAAGCATATAAATAAATGTATATGTTACAGTCAGTGTAGTAAATGGAGAATTATTAAAATTACCAGTTATTATTAATACAAACCAACAAGATTTAAAGTTATAAAATGATACTGACCTGTTTTTGTTAATAAATCCCTCATACCCGTGCTAAATGTAATAAATGTTGAACACAAAATGTTGAATACATATGGGATAGTACAAATATTCCTGTGATTTCCATAGCTTCATAAATAAACACAACATCATGCTTCAAAATGACAATAATTGTATTTGAAAACGGAAAATCGGCAGGCATCACCGCGGGTTGGAAGCTAGTGTTAATGTAATCGAACTCAGAGGGGGCAACGACTTCAACTATTCAGATGCTGGTTAGTGCTTATAGCTGGGCACTGCACGAGGGTTCCTTGAAGATCAGAATATAGACCCAGCCGAGCAGGAAGGCACATGCCCTATTGATATAGTGCGACTAGAAGTAGTTCTTACGCTCGGCTGCGTGGAAAATGTAAACATTACGTCAAATGTTAATGATATTGTTGTCCTTATATAACTAGTTACTGTCGAGTTATGTGACTAACAAATATACGCACACCTGCTGAGGCAAAAATGAATAATGTTATGTGCATTTTCCGATGGAAGCTTCTTGAACACCTATGGAATTATCAATTTTTTTTTTACTTTTACTCTTAACGAATTTGCTTGCGTGTTTTTGAGGGTTCTCGTCTTCACAGATTTTGTTCGTCCGTCTATAAGTGTCTATCCATAGGATAGCTCTAAAACTACTAAATCGACTGGACTGAATTATTATGTAGTCATTAATTGTAAAAAATTGGAAACTTCAGGTTTTTCACTTATTTTCTTTTTTTTTTTCGGAAATCAAAATAAAATTGACTGACTCCGCATTCTGTGTATATGATGTGTACGTTGCTGTTTTTTCTTCAATTTAATGTTTTATTTAAAAAAAATATCGTACGAAAATAAAAACTATGTATACTATCTCGAAGACTTCAGTTTTCTGGCGTATCACCTCACTTCGGATCATGTCCCTTAGAGTAACCCCGAGCGTAGTATTTCCATGTTGCCTAATTCTTGCTTATGTTCCTTACTCTACTCTAAATCTATTAACAATATGACAATCCTTGGCTATTTATAACAATAGGCCGTTGCTTTGAGATCAGTGATACTTATTGTCAACTGCATTGTTTTTATTCAAGCGACTATTAAAATTATTCCTATGTAGAATACGTTACGGAGTAATTTTAAACAGAAGTTTGTGCAAATTCCTACAGATTAGTAGAATATCATTATGAATCTGTTCACGTCTACTGCTGAACAAAGGCCTATTACCACGTTTCGTTTACCGATGCGCGGTAAATATTGGAGCGTTTCAGACACCGCCGTCATTGGATGAATATGTTACCGTTTCAACTGTAGTCATTATCCTCACCTTCAAAAGTAGATACCTAAAAACCACTTCATCGTTTTAATTATACAACTAGATGTGCCCGCGGATCTGCTCGCGTGGACTACTCACTCTCAATACAACTTCGACTCCGACCTCCACGCCCCCGCCCACGCCCTCTGCCACTACAGCTACAAATGTAGCCCGAAGTCATCGCAATCCAAATTGCACCGAACGTTATTATATTTCGTTGTTATACTGCATACCTACTAATGTATTTGAAAACTAAAAAATCCCATAACTATTGATTGAGTAAGCCGATTGCAATGAAATAAAGACTAAATCTTACTCCGAGTTAAGCTCTATGTTTCTGTGAAAAGTCTATCAAAATTAGTTCAGTAGTTTTTACGTGATGCGTGCACAAACTATCAGACAAACAGACAAAAAATCCAAAAATGATTGAAATGTGTTCTATTACTTATCCTTAGACCTAACCCCTTAACCCCAGTTATTTTCTTTGCAAATATCTTCAATGTTCAGTATCTTCAACACGCGAGGTTTACGTTTTTATTTATTAGATAAGTTCCTGGTCCTACTCCAGATTCTGCATTGGCGAAATATTTAATTAAATATATTCTATTTCATGAACTTTTGGGGGTTACTGTAATGAAAGCAGTTTGAACGCTCCAGTATTTATCCTGCGCTTCCAATACAACGGCCATCGCATATAGGCTAGATGTCCACTGCCACATTAGCATACTGATCCCTTTGGCTATATCAGTGATTATATGTTTTTGACATTTTACGTTGTCCTTCTCACATAAAAGTGTACGGACAGGCTGGTGTTTCTATAGTAGTAGTACTAAGTAATTAAAACAGTTCGATCTATTGAGTGCCGGACCCTGGCAGTCTATAAAAACCAAGCCTCTGGGTTTGCTGTAAGGTTCTGGTACTTCTGTACCAGTAGGTACCATGAACGTATTGCAGTACTGGTTAATACGTTCATGGCCACTACAAAGTACTGTACTGTACTTAGGAGTAGTAATGACATCCAGGTCAAAATATAATTTAAGCAAAATTACGTAGGTTAAACGTTACCTACTTATCTATAAAAAGACTCACAACATATTGGCTATAAATCAAATAAACTTATATTGTAATAGAGGCAAATGTCATTTATATATGATAGGTAATGGTATGGTATAATAAGGAATTTTTACATTAATTAATTCAATGAACACTAGCGTTATTATTACAGCTGTCGACTAACGTATGCGTAACTTTATACCTATAAATGCTATTTATTAGATAGAATAAAAGAAGACATGACGCAGCAAGATTCTCAATGCCGGGTATATATTATAATATTAGTGAAATTAAAATATTAGGTACGATAAATCTTTATTGGGGATCCGTCAAAACGGATAGTACCCTTGCTTGTAACGAAACGTTATGGCTATTTTTCGTAATCTACTGTACGATTTACTTTTTAAGTTAATATTTAGGGGAGAGGGGTAGGCAGATACGATTTATCGCCTCTTTGCCTACCCCTCTCCTCACATTAGTCAACATTTTTATGCACCTCCTTTTATTCTTCTCACTGCGTACCCCAACCTTTTTGAGGACGTCACCAATGTTATCCTTGAACGTTCTCCTAGGACGACCACTAGCTGTAGTTCCTTCCAATAATTTCGTATTGTTTGATTTTGAGAACATTGTCATTTTCAGAATATTTGCATTGTTCTTTTGGACTTCAAAGAAGAAAGTCACATCAGATATATTGCCATCAGTTCTATCTTTACCTTTCTTGTCGCTGTCTATTGTATTTATTTTTGTCTACAATATGATGTAGTACGATATAACCCTTATTTACGAATATACCTACGTTTTCTATCAATATCTGTTGAACCATCTCTGAACCCAAACAAATACCATCCGTCACGAACTCCTGGATTTAATTCATGTCCTGACATCTTCGACCAGATCGGGTGTGAGATCCCTGATATCCCAACGTCCTGGTCCCTATCCTTACGTGCGATTCAATACGTGACACTCTTATAGCAATCCTTTCTGTCCATCTATCTGTTCGGCGGATAACTCTAAAACTAGTAGACCGATTTTGCTGAAATTATGAATATCAATAATTATTGGCCAATGATGGGAAGTTGTGGAAACCAGAGAGTTTTTTTCTTTACTAAGATATACCAAGAAAGCTAAAAAGAAATTTACGGAACCAGCAAATTGTGTACGACGTACACCTTGCTGACTATTAAATTATTGATGACGCACTTCGAGGTCGAACCTTAAAAATAGTTAAATATTTTGTCATAATCTACGATGACTATGATACGATAACCTTAAAAATAGTTAAATATTTTGTCATAGTCATCGTAAATCATCAAATTAATGACTTGAAATTCTTCTTTTGTTTAAATATTTTTTTACAATCTATACATATAATAAAACCTCAGAAAAACGAATATAACCATTCGTTTTTCTGAGAATAAAACAGTAGAAAACCAAAAGAAAAGCCAATCTGTACATTGAAGTTAAAAAAAATTTCACTACCCGGAAATTACTTAAGACCAAAAATAGTGTCCAAAAATATAATTTAAAAAAAATCGTGTCTGTCTGTATGTATGTACGGGCTAATCTTGGAAACTACTGACCAGAATTTGACGGTGTTTTCACTGTTTAATAGCTTTGAGTTCGGACCACAATCACTGACACTGGTATACAGGTTGACCTCTCATTTTATATCATTTGTATGACAGTGTAGTTCAACATTACTGGTCAATGCAAAAACTTGACAGAGATGTACAGAAATGTTTTAAAGCTTATTTACAGTTTTATTAATTTATTTTAGCTTTTGTATTTCAGGGTATTTCCACAAGTCTCGATACAAAAAGTTAGTTTTTCGGTAATTAGTGGCCCTGTATTAGATCGGTCATCGTCGACAATGTCAGTATCCAAGTTGTTCAGTTGTTGTACGTCTACCTAGAAGAGACAATACAGTTGGGTAGGATCAATTTCGATAGGGAAGCTGACGGAAGAATCCAGTTAGGTTAGTCTTAGACAAAAGTCTTTATTCAGTGCGTCCTACCTACGGCGCGGAGACGTGGATATGACGGTGGGCCTGATCCCAAGTTTCAAGTACCTCAGGTTTATGGAGAAGCACAGGATCTATGGAAAGAGCTATGCTCGGGGTCTCTATGAGGGATATGATTCGTATTGAAGCGATCTAACGAATAACGACCGACTAAAAGATTTTTTTAGGATTTAGTAATACATAATAATGTGTAATGTTAAGTTGTCCACGCGAACGAAGTCGCGGGCAACAGCTAGTCAAACAAAAAGGTTTGAAATGACATCTGGATAGTAGTAGGAACTTAATATAACATAAAAAAAAATTCTAATGGTTTGACGCTTGACCGTAACCGCACCTGATGGTAGGTGATAATAAGGCCTAAGGTGGAGTGCGCTTACCCAGAAGATGCCTATTCACTCTTCCTTTAAAAATATCCAAATTGTACTTGTCCGAAAATATCGAAGTTGGCAATGAGTTCCATTCCTTAGCAGTTCGTATTATAAAAGAGGAAGTAAAACACTTCGTGTGAGAACGTGGTATGTCTATTACACAAGGATGAAGTTCCTCTCTACGCCTGGTGATGGAACAGAGACGGGGGATACAAATCGTGCAATTCCTGGGCACACTACCCAAAAATTTAACCTATAGAAAACCGAAAGACAGGCCACACTGCGACTAAGTTTGAGGCTCTGTAACTTGGTACTTAATAGAGCATACTCGCCAATGAGCATTCGGGCACGATGCTCAACTAAGTTACAGTCACTTTCCGAGTTCAGTGACCTGGGGGCCTACTCCATAAGCAGACCATCGAGCACGCCCTGAACATATGCCCGATTTTCGGCGCAAAGAGGTTGTAGTTCGAACTCGAGTTGGACAAGAAAGTCTTGTCCTCGACCTGGAGCTCCTTAGCGGTGAAACGTTCAGGACCCAAGTTATGCGCCTGTCGGTACCATGAAGTTTGTGGCGCAGCGCAACAAAACGTAAAACGAAAGATTTGTGGTGGTGTAGATTTTGTGAAATCGGAGTTGGGAAAAGTGGCAGTGAAACCACTAGATAGTGTTGTTCCGCCATGTATAAATAGATATGTAATTTGTGGCTAAATAAATAGATACAAATATTTATAGGGACAATTTATTTTTTGAATTAGAAATATAAAGGAAAAAAATGGGTATGAAATAAAAAGCAAATTACTTTTGTATTTCGAACATTTGGAAGAAAAAAATTCGGGCAAATAACACTTAAAGGCATTAATGATAAAGAAAAAAAACTAAGACAAAATGAAAAGCCTAAGCTTCCGAATCTTAAAACGGAAGGAAGAAAAAAAATAAAGAAAGTACAATAATTATAGGAAATAAGAATAATGTGTAGTATTTTCAATGAAGTTCAATTAAAATAGTAAAGTAGAGATACAAGGACCTCGAAAAATAAATATCGAAGGTCCTAGAATAAAAAGTTCTAAAAAAAGCGGAGCGGAAGTGGGAAGGGGAGCGGATTCTGTATGCCACGCGAGCGGAGCCGCGGGCACTGCTAGTGTGACATATTTTAATAAGTGTTTGGAGTTTATGACAGACGCCAAACGCCCCTCAGAATTACCACATTACCCGTTGGAAAGTGCAAATGGCTTAACAGTTCAACGGATTATTCCAAATGCTTACGGAGTAGGTCCGCAGCCCTAATGACAATAAAGTTTAAATTAGAACGAACTTGGTAATTTATTGTAAGGAACGGACTGCTTCTTCACAGCGCTAACACCTAGGAGGCGGTAGTCGAAAAAAAATAACGTGTATGTGTACCAAGTAAAAAAATATGTGTACCAAGTGTACTAGTAAGTAAGTATTTATTGTTTCATTCCCACAAATATTTTCACATTTAAAACTTATTTATAGTTACAATCATTTATTTATATCTTATTTATAGTTACAACTATAGTGACAATGTTATTTATTGTTACATAACTTATTTGTGAGAATCTCGTGTCTGTAGTAGGATGAACCTGTGGCACAGATCACCAGGTCCCCACCCCTCGGACTATTTGATACAACATTGATTGCATTATTAAAAACTAAGTTAATAGGACAATAATTATTAGAAATAGTATTGACATGCAGTCTCGTGAGCCATTAATACTCAGTACTCATATGCAATAAATGATTTTGCTTTTGTACACCAGCATCCTTTACTTATCAAAGTTCAGATCGATCAATCGGATGTTCATATTGATACATGTGAAATTGTTAAATAATGTAACGATCGTCATGAGGTATCACCACAGAAACTATATAGGTAGAAGGGGTACATCACAGAAGGGCACATTGTTGCCTCGTGGTCACATTTCTAGTGAGGAAGTATAGTTATGCAGTTTGGAAACGGGCAATATGGCACTTTTGCAGATTTTTTGTCGGTGTTTATCCGACCTTAACTCGGCGCGAACCGAATAAGCGTTTGACAGTTTTTGCAATACATTGCAAATTGTTGGCACGCATGTCGCGCTTACTTCACCACTTTATCTCATTCATTTCTATGGGTATCACGGATCAATAGCGGCTTCCTATATACTCCTCTGGGACCATAACGCTGATGTTATGTCATGACATGTTTTATACAAATTTACTCAATTACATAATGGGAGCTCAACAAGATGTAACAAATTAATTACAACGGAAAATTATGGGTTTATTCAAATGCGGGTTCACTGTTCGTGTAAGATTTTAAAACAATAGGCCAGAGCCAGGGAGTACTAAATCGTCGACGGAAATTTAAATTGGAGTCAGGGACAAACCATTACTTTTCAGGAGACGCAAAGTAACCTGTTTTTTTCTTTGTGACTCTGTTTTGTATTTGGGCCTATATTAATCATGTCAGAGGATAGTCATTGAATTTCAACGGCAATTTTTGTATATACCATTCGATGAAACTGAGTTTGGGGAGCTAAAAAGACGATTTGGCATTTTGTAAATTTGCGTCAACGAAATATTACTTAGTAAATAGAAGCACTTATGTCATTGACGTATAACGTTGTCCCTCTCTCAATCGCGTTCCGTGCAGCAGCCAGCCTGTGGTATTATAAACAAACTGTATTTAAGTGTCTAAAAAGTAATTGATACCAGCTACTTAGGGTTTGAACCTACGAACTCACGTACATGAGGCGAGTGCACAACCAACTAGGCTAACAGGTTTCTAAAAAATATTCAGTTTAATCGTTCCAGTAGTTCGTGAGTTATCCAGCGGAAAGACAGGCAAACGAACATAATAATTTTACACATCCGTTTTGACGGAACCTTAACCCTAAAAAAGTAGGCTTTGTAGGTAAATAGACTAATGAAACGCAGTTACTTAATTATACCTACACTTAAAGAGTATCTATGACTATGACGTGTTTATTATTTCCTGTCTCGATGATATTATATCTACTTTAATTTATGTCATATCAGCCCTTAGACGTCCACTGCTGGACATAGGACTTCCCCAATGAACGCCACCACACCCGGTCCTCAGCCCTCCGCATCCACCCGCTACCGGCCACCTTCTTCAGGTCGTCGGTCCATTTGACGGCGAGGCCTCCCACCCTGCGCGTGCCGACTCATATTTACATGATTATTATTATTATACTTTATTGTAATTTTTTTTTTACAAAAACGGCATCAAATAAAAGATACAAGGGTAGAGTGTAGAGAACCCCCACTGGCTGGAAGAGATTTCTCGTGGGAATAGCTAAAACATACATATTATTTACAATATATGTTATGTTTGTTATATAGTATATGCGCGATAGTCTAAAACTTTCTAATACCTATTGCGTTAACTTTTGAATTCTTATTCCATAAATAAATCAGTGTACAGATACGCGAAGTTTTCGTTATTATTTATTAGACTAGCTGTGCCCGCGGCTCCGCTCGCGTGGACTACAGGATCAGCTCCCATTCCCACTTCCGCTCCCTATCCCACTTCCACTCAGACTTTAAATTCCGGTCCAGGTCCAGGTCCAGGTCCAGATCCAGGTCCAGGTCCAGGTCCAGGTCCAGGTCCAGGTCCAGGTCCAGGTCCAGGTCCAGGTCCAGGTCCAGGTCCAGGTCCAGGTCCAGGTCCAGGTCCAGGTCCAGGTCCAGGTCCAGGTCCAGGTCCAGGTCCAGGTCCAGGTCCAGGTCCAGGTCCAGGTCCAGGTCCAGGTCCAGGTCCAGGTCCAGGTCCAGGTCCAGGTCCAGGTCCAGGTCCAGGTCCAGGTCCAGGTCCAGGTCCAGGTCCAGGTCCAGGTCCAGGTCCAGGTCCAGGTCCAGGTCCAGGTCCAGGTCCTGGTCCTGGTCCGGGTCCGGGTCCGGGTCCAGGTCCAGGTCCAGGTCCAGGTGCAGGCGCAGGCGCAGGTGCAGGTCCAGGTCCAGGTCCGGGTCCCTCCTCTCAAACCTCCCCTCAACCCACCCCTCAAACCTCTTTCCCTCGTCTCTCCAAATGTACTCCTCGTAACTAATCCATCGCAATCCAAATTCCGACCAACATTACTTTGTTGCATACGTATACCACAAATTCATCGTAATCGGGTAACTCAGTCAAAAGTTCGAACACTCAAAATACACTGGTACCATAGACACCCGCTCCCGCTACAGCTCACGAATTCAGTCGAACATTTACACGCTACTACATTCTTCGCAGTGAATGCGAGTTTTCGAAAACTATAAATTCGCATAACTTTTGATTGACTGCACCGATTGTAATGAAATAAAGCCTATATGTTACACCAAATTAAGCCCCATGTTTCTGTGAAAAGTCCATCAAAGTCCGTTTAGTAGTTTTTAAGTGATGCGTGCACAAACTCACAGACAAACAGACAAACAGACAAACAGACAAACAGATAAACAGATAAACAGACAAACAGACAAAAATTTCAAAAATGATCGAAATGTGTTCTGTTGCTTATCCTTAGACCCCCCAATTTTTTTTTTGCAAATATCTTCAGTGTACAGACACGCGAAGTTTACGATTTTATTTATAAGATATACGAATCATGCTTTTAGAGGAAGGATAAATCAGTAACTTGTTGCCCCTTGTAAAGTGGCCAAATTCCAGTAAAATTCCGATGCCTACTTAATAGTCATGAACTCCCAATTACCTAATTCGTTAGTAAATTATACTATTAATAAATGTTTTTCTTGCGCAAAAACCTTACGACATATTGTAATTAGGATCTGCAATTCTTTTTACTAATATCACAAGGTCTTCATAAGTGTAGGTTTTTTTGTCATATGTAGGACATGTTTATAAGGCTGTGTGCCTAGCAAAACCAGCTGTGACTTGCCATAGATTTTAATACTTTTAGTTATACGAATCGCGAATTTATATAATATGACGACTTTCAATCGATAATTGTACGAACAGATAAATAACCTCCTTAACGGCGGATTGCCCGTTGTGCGATTCCGGAACCACAAACATTTGGAGCCCTACCCGCCATATTGAATGTAAAATGATAAGGCAGAATTTGACGTCAAAAAGAGAATAATGTATTCCAATTTTGAAAATAAATATTTTGATTTTGATTTTGATATTTTTAATGTTTGTATAAGTGTATAATTTTATTTTAATATTTACTTACATTGTTTTTAAGGCTGTTACTAACAAGATTATGGATTAATCAGAAATAAAATGAATTAATAATAAAGTACAAATAAAATTGAAATCCTTGTTAGAAAAAAATTTCATATAGGTAGAAAGAATGCCGTGTGGTTTCCGGTAGAGTAGAATAGGACCACTCCAACTCTTCCCGTGGATGTCGTACAAGGCGACTAAGGGAATACTTTATAAAACATCAATCAGGCCTCCTCAACCCGTCTGGCCAGCGCGGGGAGTGTAGGCCTAATCCTCCGTTTGTCTCCAGCAGATGAGAAAGTGTTGTGCTCCTGCAGTGGAGACAAAAATAACCTGATGTTGATAGGTAGGAGAAAATCCTACCTTAGTAATATACTAGGCTGCACATATACATTTGTCTATTTCTAAACTAGGATTTTCTCCTGTACGATAATTTGCACTACAAAGAATCATGCGAATCGTTAAATACAAATGGCTCAGTTGTTTACTGTTGTGTCGTCGGTTTTTGATAAAAATTAAACCAGTTTAAATAATATAAAATATTAATATCATAACCATGTATAAATCACCATTATCCATAGTTTTGTTTTTAATAGAAGGGCTAACAATAACCACGTTGACTAACCCTGTTAGAGTTTGAGAACTCTTCTAGTGGAAAAATAGTTATAGACTATTGTTTTTTTTAATATATATCTCTCTGGTAGTAAATTTTGTACTTATACTTAACTTATAGCTTGTGTAGCTTCGCGTTCAGTGTAGCAATAGCTTAACAAGGTGATCATTAAAGCAATGAAAGGGCAATTTACTTGATTACAGATCTAGTCTAGATGCCATTATTCATTGTTTGACTGCATAGTCTCTAATTTTGTATTAAGTAATTTTTCTTCGTTGTTCATTGTCTTCTTATACACTTAATTTAGCTGGCAAGTATTGAGGTTTTATAAACATGAGTAGATAAATAGATAGATGTAACGAAATACACAGGAAAGTATAGCCAACGACTCACTTGCTACTCTTAAGGGTACCCTGGATCACCAACGCTGGTTCGGTTCCGATTTTAGAACTTGGTGAACACTGATATGGTTCAATTGAGGTGTTTTAATTGATTTTAAATGATATAATGTTTACGCTTTGTCGTTGATATCGTTATTATGGCAGATTCGCTGCAGGATCTTCAGGAAATGCTGGACAGCCTCAAAGCTGCCCCTCCACGCGTCGGTCTCGGAATGAACTTGGACAAGACACTTAGAAGTTGTTCAATGATCACATTGCTCCGTGACCAATTATAGTCGATGGTAAGACACTCGAAGTTCTTCTCGAGTATGTCTACCTCGGGCAAACTCTGCAACTAGGCAAAAACAACTTCGAGAAGGGAGCCGACAGGAGGATTAGGCTAGGCTGAGCAACATTTGGGAAGGTACGACATATCTTCTCATCGCGTATACCGCAGTGCCTGAAGATAGAAGTCTTCAACCGGTGCGTCCTAATCGTAATGACCCACTTACGGTGCCGAAACGTGGAAACTGACAGTGGGACTGGTCCGAAAACTCAAGGTCGCTCAGCGGGCTCTGGAAAGAGCTATGCTCGGAGTTTCTTTAAGAGACAGGGTACGAAATGAGGTGGATTGAGGCGGCGTGGAGGCGTTTCGTACGCCTGAGCACTAAAGTCTTCGATATACCTCAAAAGTTAGTACATTCAAGTGGCAGTGGCTAGTCACATATATCGGAGAATCGGCCACCTCTGAAGTTGGCAATTGCTACAGGGCGCTGTCACTGTCCTTCAACGTGCGAGTACGTTGTTTTTTTTTTTTTTTTTTTTTTTTTTTTTTTTTTTTTTTTTTTTTAATTTTTTTTTTTTTATCGCCGCTATTTATTTTGTGGCGTTTTACCCTGTTATTAATTTATACTGTGTTGCATTTGTACTGTGTTTTTTATTCCTTTTTATTTTTATTATATTAGATAATCCTATGCTGCTTACTGTTCCTGCTTTGCGCGACTCTATAACCGCTTCCTAGTGTTTTAGCTGAGAAGAAGAAACGGCTCAACAAACTTTCCAGCAACACGTCTACCCTATCTACGACGGTGTCACGGGGGGTTTCGCCATGACTGCTGAGCGGCAGTAAGTGCCTCTGAGCCCGCCCTTGCTTCATCCACTGTGCCCTCTGCTGATCAGAGGGACACGCGGAGAAACGCTTGTGTTGATTTTTTTTTTTTGGTAGTATGGGATAGGATGTGTTAGGTGAAATAAATAATTGACACATTTATTTATTTATTATATTCTGAGTAACCCTATGCTACTGCTATTTATGGTTTGTGCGACTCTATAACCGCTTCCTAGTGTTGTAGCTGAGAAGAAGAAACGGCTCAACAAACTTCCCAGCAACACGACTACCATGGCCTCTACAACGGTGTCACGGGGGGTTTCGCCGTGACTTCTAAGCGGCAGTAAGTGTCGCAGAGCCCGCCCGCTCTTGCTTGATGAATGTACAGTGGATGAAGTACGTTGTTAGGTCAGTTAATCACAGTCAATTAGTTTTTTATGTTATCTTCCTCCACACATTGCGGTCGTTGGCCAGCCGCATTGCATCACAAAAGGATTCGCCAGCCGCCCCTTCATCGGGTCTAACCACCTCGTCGGAGCTCGTCCTATGACACGCCTGACCTTCACTCGTCCTAGGATGATGAACTTCTTCAGGTCATGCTTAGGAAAACGCATAATAATATGACCAAAGTACCTTGGGATATCCTTTTATACGAGTATACTTTGTTTTAATATCGTATAGAGATGGCCCGGATGTTTGTAAACAGAAATTTCCCTCATTCACGTCACCAACAAGGATCCGGAGAAATTACTGTGCTTACCTGGTTTTTTATATCCTGCTTTAAATTGCTTTTTGATTTAATGAAATGGCGCGTAAGTAGGACAAGTAGTTAAGTCCGGTCATTAGTTTTATACTCACCTACGTGGTTAAGGTATACAAGTGTGCGAGCCCTTCCGGAATCGTAAAGAAAATTAACCGTTTTTATATGTCAAATTTAATACAGTAGTATATATTGTTTACAGAGAAATTCTTTCCCTTAAAGGCATCTGTATTGTGATGAATGATGTTTTATTTTATATCACACGATTTACATAGCATTTATAAAGCCGTCTGGGGGAACCAGAATGCTTAGAATACGACTACCCCAATCTGCCCGTGATGTCGTCAAGGCGACTAAACTATTGCACCAGGGACGGGCTACAGTGTTCTCCTGTGTATATTAAGATCATTATTGCGATCACCAATCCGCATGCCATGCGTGGTTATTATGGAAAATTCCCTAATTGCCATCCTATTGGGAAAGCTTATTTTCAACAGTGGACGAATTTCTGTTGATAGTAATGATAATGATTTTATAACACATGTGTAGTCCTTGATATATAAAAGTCTGTAGTTCTCACGACACTGTAGTGAGATTTTGTAAAAAGTTACTTTGCAACTCGATCGAAATTGCGGTGAGATTTCAAATTGGTATTCCGTAAAGTTTGCGTCGTTCGATTTCTATACCAGCGCTCCAATTTCGGGCGCGACGGCGGGTTGTAACTACTGTAAATGGACATGTTGACGTCTGTTTGTATGAGATGACGTTTAGAATCGTATTCCTGATTTCTTTTATTCTCACTCTCTTATATAGGTACTACCATCAAACATCAAATCCCAATAACCGACTGTTTCGCATCAACAAACAACTTCCGGCCTCATATTAGTCAAATCAGCAATCCATATACGCTGTGGTCTTATGACGGCCTGTAATCGGCGATGATGGAGTATACAACTTCAGTCATTGTCGATACTCTTATTTTTAACATTTCTATTAACTGTGTATAGAAACAAAATTAAAGTAATAAAATTAAATCAGTAACACTATTCTTATTAAAGCAAAATGATTCTTAAACGTGTAGGATAATTTATAACGCGAATAATGTTACGGGTATAAGCTAGTATTATTATAAATAAGTAAGTATGGGTGTTTTTTGTTGCTCAGTCACGCTAAAAAGGCTAATAGAATTTTCAAGAAACTTTATGCAGTGACCGATATATCCTGTTGTTATAACGAAGTACAATGAAACAACGCTGAAATTTTTGAAATAAAAGCATGATCAAGTTGAGTTAGGGCATGAACATAGTTCAAGGGAACAAGATCTTATTGCGCTCATATGGACTTAAGATGATTGTTCATGATGGGTAACAAGATCTGGTTCAAAACAACAATTGTTTTTTTTTTCAGTATAAAAGCTACCTATTATCTACTCGCAGGTAGTCTACTTTTTCATACGAACCCGAGGTAAAAATAGCAGGAAAGACTTATTATGCTCTTGGCGGCATGTTCCTCAGTGAGCTACCGACTTATTCATATATCTACATATGTAGGTATGCATAATAATCATATATATGCTACGTGTCAGTGACATAAGAGTAATTAGCGTGCACCAAATAGAGACGATGGATGTCAGGAGTATTTTGACCTCGATTGTATTTGGCTATGACCTTAGTCACCCACATATAGTTAGTATAACGGGATATCGTATAAAAATCGACATCTTATACTGCACCCTGCACCCCACATCTGGACACAGTGTCCACATTCACAAAGAGAGTATGTGGGCCACAGGGGGTCCTCATTTATGCCTTAGAATTTCTTACCGGTTTCCTCAAGAAGATTTTTCGAAAATCCTGTGGTTATGATAATACATAACTTTCGAGAGAGTTTTGGAGGCGACTATGATTACTGTACCTTACTGTTATGTATGTAGGGTACGCACGTTATTAGTCACGTGATGTGATGGCTGCGACCCAACCTTGTACCTCGGAATAAAAATAGTATGCTACTGATTAGCTCGCGTGTTTGATTGTTTTACACCGCTCACCCTAAGTTTCCTAATAAATTACACGTGGCGACGAGGATACGATAAGAACCCACACGTTTAAAGTACATTGGAATCCAATTCCTTAACCACTCGGCCACCTGTCAATCTCGTCGTCATTATCATCATCATCAGGTTATTTTTGTCTCCACTGCAGTAGCACAACCCTCTCTCATCTTCCGGAGACAGACTGAGGATTTGGAATTCACTCCCCGCGCTGGACAGACGGGTTGGGGAGGCCTGATTGATGTTTTATAATGTATTCCCTTAGTCGCCTTGTACGACATCCACGGGAAGAGTTGGAGTGGTTCTATTCTACTCTACCGGAAACCACACGGCAACGTGACACTTACAAACAGTACTCAAGGCAGAGCACGAATTAATCTCATGATAAGATAACAACTAAGGGTACTTATACAGGTTTACAGGAAAAGTCGTGCTAGATCCCTTAAGGGTGTGGAGCACCCATCATTTCTGACTTATTTCACTATGAAACACCCTACCCTAAACTTAACCCTTTTCCTGATATTCGACTTTTAATTTTTTTATTGAAAATTGCTGATTTTTAGGCTACTACATTTATTTTTGTTTATTTTGTGTATCTTATTATTATTATTATTGCATTTTTACATGTGTAGTAAGATGCTTTAGGACGTCAATCATTAAAATAGTGCACAAGTTATTTGAATAGACCGTAGTAGACAAGTGAAAGAAAAGAAATAAAAAACATATTAGAAAGTTTATTTTTCTCTAAGGGATATCTAAAAAAAATATTATGGTAATTGTTCGGCAGATGTTTTTTAAAATATCTACGGTTCATCAGCTATCTAACGAGGTGTAACAATCTAGGGTTTGTATTACATTTCGTGGAAAAAAAGTAGTTGGGACGCTCCAGGTAGCAGTTCTAACGGTCCCACGCCTATTGTCCTTCAAGTTAAGACGCACCGTGCGAGCGAGACAAATGACGATTTATGTAGGTACGAATGAAAAAAAATATGTGTAGACACCGGCTAGGACTGGGAATACAACCGGAAACATTGTTTTGGTTGTCAGTCTGCTTTTGAGCGGATCCGACTACTTCCACTAATATTGTTGCCCGTGATCTGGGGCTTTCGCAATGGAGAGTGTGGTTTACAGTGCATACTGCTGGCCTATACCCGTACCATTACACGCCAGTACACGTTATTGAAGAAGGGGACCCCGCGAGAAGATTGGACTTTTGCAGATTTATGCTAAATGCTGATGTAGAAGACCCAGATTTTTTAAGAAATATCTTGTGGACGGATGAGTCCAAATTTGATAAAGATGGCATAACTAACTATCACAACGCCCATTACTGGGCCCTAAAAGAACTAAGGAATCCCAATAAGAAAAGAGTGAAGGGGTCGCAACGAAGATTCAGCGTGAATGTGTGGATGGGCATTATCTCCAATCATTTGATTGGACCTTACTTTCTCCCGGATAATCTAAACGGGGAAAGCTACGAAAATTTCCTGAGAGCAGACTTGAGTGATTTGCTGGATGATCTGCCACTCAACCTGATCAGGGACATGTGGTTCCAACACGATGGCTGCCCTGCCCATTTCAGGAGAAGTGTCAGAGACTGGCTGGACACAAATTATCCAAACAAATGGATTGGACGAGGTGGGCCATTGCCATGGCCAGCAAGAAGTCCGGACCTAACCCCCATGGATTTTCATGTGTGGGGCTGCATGAAAAGTCTCGTGTACAGCGAGCCGAATCCAGTTTCGTCTGTGGAAGACTTAAGAGAAAGGATTGTGGATGCAGCAAATAAAATGAGGACCACATTGACCACTGGCGTAGTGAAGACCGGTCTCCGTAGAAGGATGCGACAATGTATTAGAAATAGAGGCGGCCATGTTGAACATGAACTGTAGAAAAAGAAAAAGTTGTGAGAAAACCTTTAATAAATGGCATTTCATGCTTACCTATTGTTTTATTTTACTTTTTAAGGCTAAGTATACATTTTCTTCTCCACTGTCGCCTATGAAACTAAATTTTTTTGAATGCATTTTAATAAAACCCTACATTATTATACCTCGTTAGATAGCTGATGAACCGTAGATATTTTAAAAAACATCTGCCGAACAATTACCATAATATTTTTTTTAGATATCCCTTAGAGAAAAATAAACTTTCTAATATGTTTTTTATTTCTTTTCTTTCACTTGTCTACTACGGTCTATTCAAATAACTTGTGCACTATTTTAATGATTGACGTCCTAAAGCATCTTACTACACATGTAAAAATGCAATAATAATAATAATAAGATACACAAAATAAACAAAAATAAATGTAGTAGCCTAAAAATCAGCAATTTTCAATAAAAAAATTAAAAGTCGAATATCTCGAAAAGGGTTAAGTTTAGGGTAGGGTGTTTCATAGTGAAATAAGTCAGAAATGATGGGTGCTCCACACCCTTAAGGGATCTAGCACGACTTTTCCTGTAACCCTGTATATACAACACAGTAACGAACGGCTACCAGTACCAGAAGCCGGTACTGGCTGGTACTTGTCGTCGAACATAGAGAAAATTGGGAAAACTGACAGGAGTGTGGTTTCTAAGGACATTGTTTTTGCTGTGTTTAAATATTGTTTGACAACACCCAATACTGGCAACCTCTACCGACAAAACGAACAAGTAACAAAACGATGCTAGTTCTCGGTATGAGGTTTTCTTATGGCCGTACAGGGGCGACCCAAGGGCAGTGCGAACATGAAATGCAACAATAAACCGCATGCGCAAAAAATTTAATCCAAGTACGTTATTATCAATTACTTACCACTTAACCCTGCCTGCCAATATGAGTAAAGAAGCATTATAATATATTGTCTTGACGGAATAAAAATCAAAATTCTTACTGAATCATTATTTATGTAGGTATGTTAAGTCTCTCGTACCTACATCTTAATCAGGAATCATCATCATCATCATCAGATTATTTTTGTCTCCACTGCAGGAGCACAACCCTCTCTCATCTGCCGGAGACAGACGGAGGATTTGGCCTACACACCCCGCGCTGGCCAGACGGGTTGGGGAGGCCTGATTGATGTTTTATAATGTATTCCCTCAGTCGCCTTGTACGACATCCACGAGAAGAGTTGGAGTGGTCCTATTCTACTCTACCGGAAACCACACGGCACGAATAACAAATTGTATTAGGGAGGTGGCACAATGAGACCTCGCACCACCTTCTGTCACCGGACTACCAGACGTGAAGGGGGGAATTCATACTTATGTAGTGACATAGCTACGAGTTTTCGTACCACGCTCTCGCACGGAGCGTTTTGCTTCCTCTAACTGCTAAAGAATGGAACTCCTTGCCAGCCTTGGTATTTCCGGACAAGTACAATTTGGATCTTTTTAAAGGAAGAGTGAATAGGCATCTTTTGGTTAAGCGCGCTCCGCCTTAGGCTTCATCGTCATTTACCATCAGGTGAGATTGAAGTCAAGCGTATACCCATCAGAAATAAAAAAAACTTGCTAGGACCGCTCCTGTGTCCGTTCTCATATATTTAACAGGATACCATATCGTAACTTGCAAGTACTGACTACCCGTACCGACCGACCTACAATCTCTATGGAAGCACCCTAATCGACAGATTAGATTAGATTTATTTCACTTTTACATCTTAAAAATTCAATTTTACATGTCAATCGAATATGCTAAAAGGGATCGTCATAAAATAAAATAATGTACAAAATATATATTACAATGTCAACAATTCAAATAATGTCATGGTATATAACATACTATCTAGGTCAGTATATAATATTAAAATAAAAATTTCAAATACACTCGGTATTAAATTATCACATTTAAAATTATTACTATTCACAATTAAATTAAACGTCAGAGGGCCCACCAATTAAATTTTTTAAATTCATTTATGGAATAATATTCATTTTCCAACAAAAGGTTTTTCAGTCGTCGACTAAACGTTACGTCATTGGTTTCGTTACGAAGTTCGTGCCCTCCGCCTATATACAGAAATGTCTTAGTATCTGGTAGGGACATAACAAAATAAGTGGTGATAAAACATCATACTAAGACATTTCACTAATGGCGAGAAGTGGACCTGTACGGATATACGCACGGATGGACGGAATAATTGACATTAGAATAGAAAAAAGACTTCAAAATATGCGACTTAAAAATTTACTGCGAGGAAAAAAAGAACAACAGGAATATATTCTAAAAAAAAAATACACGGAAATAACGATTTCTGGAAAAAGCTCTAACAAATCGATAAAATGCTAAAATTATTACGGGTGCCAAAATCGACACACAAGGGACCTAAGGTCTATATGTCTCTGACGTTGACATTTATCTCCACATATATCTCCCTTCCCCCCCGTCCCCAAATACACACCAGTACACACACAATCTCCCATATAAGTACTAACTAATATTACTTTATAATAAACCATAAATTTCACTAAATATTTGCTGCTGAGCATTCTTGTAACGTTTTCTTTATTCCTTAAATTCTAAATAAAAACGAAAACGCTGTGACCGAGCGGCCTCACCGCACATAGGACAAACCCAAGAGGTTTATTATGTGTGAGTTATGTAAGACATATGATGTATTTTCTTATTAATGTTAAATAAATAAAAAAATAAAAAAGAGATATTCGATTTCCTGCAACTGTTTTTTTATTAAATTAGCGAAACCTATAAAAGATTCGTATTGTTAAACAGCTTTTTGTTTCCTGAATAAATAAAAAATCTATGATCAGTCAAGGCTTTACTAGGGCTGACAAATTGACTTATGTTTCAACTTTAACATTTGGTCTCACTAATAATGGCATACAGTTCGATACTATTATAAATTGTTCAAATCTTATTGACAACTCAAGGTTGTACCTGGCCATATATACACATAAAACAGTGCAGTTCAGAGGTCATGTCCATAGGCACAAAAGAATATTTTTTAGAAACGTAGGTGCGTCGTTTACAATATTTAGAAGCAAAAATAACAGTTATTTATTACTATACTATGCCTCCATTGATACAAGACCTTAGAAAATGCTACCTTTCAGGAAACCAAATAAATTATTTTAAATAATGTTCTTAATATTTTTTCTTGAAAACAGTTCAATGTTCCATCATATTCATTTCAAATTCCATGAAAACAATTGAACCTATTTTAAGTAAAAAGAACAATTGAGAACAATCTATACATATAATAAAAGAGTAGAAAAAACAAAAGAAAAGCGAATCTGTACATTAAAAATAAAAAAAAAATTTCACTGCCCGGACGTTACTGAAGACCAGTAGAGTCCAAAAATATAATTAAAAAAATTCTTATCTGTCTGTATGTATGTATGTATGTATGTACGGGCTAATCTTGGAAACTGCTGAACAGAATTTGACGGCGTTTTCACTGTTTAATAGATTTGAGTTCGGGCCTCATAATGGTATAAGTCATATCTCAATAAAATGTCAGGTTGCTGATATACAAGTTGAACTCTCATTTCATATCATTTGTATGAAAGTGTAGTTCAACATTACTGGTCGTTGCAAGAACTTGACAGAAAGTGACAGAGATATTTTAAAGCTCATTTATAGATTTATTTTAGCTGATGTATTTCAGGTATTTCCACAAGTCTCGATACAAAAAGTTCGCTATTCGATAATTAGTGGCCCTGTATTAGACCGGTGATCGTCGACAATGTCCATATCGAAGCTGTTCAGGAGTACGTCTGCCTAGGACATACAATATAGTTGGGTAGGATCAATTTCAAAAGCTGACAGAAGAATCCAGTTAGGGTGGGCAGTATTCGGAAAACTGCGTCAAGTCTTTATGTCACCTATTCCACAATGTTTAAAGACAAAAATCTTTAATCAGTGCGTCCTGCCTGTCATGATTACAGCGCGGAGACGTGGACACTGATGGTGGGCCTGATCCACAAGATTCAAGTGGCTCTGCGAGCTATAGAGAGGGCAATGCTCGGGGTCTCTATGAGGGATATGATTCGTAATGAGGAGATCCTATGAATAACGAAGGTGACCGACATAGCCGAAAGAATTAGTAAGCTGAAATGGCGGGTCACATCTGTCGTAGTACCGAACGGCCGTTGGGGCAGACGGGTTCTAGAGTGGGACGCGACGTCCCACGCGCAGGGTGGGACGCCCTGCCGCCTGGTGTATGGACGATGGTGGCCGGAAGCGGCTGGATCTGTAGGGCGTTGTGGCATTCATTGGGGAAGGCATGTCCAGCAGTTTGACAGACATTTTGTTGTACAGTTAATTGGATATGCAACATAGGAAGGGAATAGGAGGGGAAGGAAGTCGGATGGAAGAGAATAGAGGGATTAGGGTAAGAGAGGAAAGATGAGGGGGCAGTGGTAAATAAAGGGTGTAGGAAGGGGTGGGTTAAGGGAAGGGGGAGAGGTAGGAGAAGGGAGAGGGAAGGGGTGGGGGAAAGGGTTTTCAACGTTGTGGGAAGTGGATGGAGAAGGAAAGAAAGAAAGGGTATGGAAAGGACAAATTGGAGGGGGGGGGAAGGAAATAGCAACTAATTTGCACAATATTAAAATATAAAAAAAAATATTGATTATATGATAATCTTTTAATTCATGATAAATGTAAATGTCAACTTTATTTTAAAAAAAGCGCCCAAGTGCGAGTCGGACTCGCCCATGAAGGGTTCCGTAGCAGCAAGTAACATAATATCAAAGTTATTGTAGTTCGTTGTAACTTTGATCGATGTTTTAATAATAGTATTGTGGTTTACGATTTATGACGTATTAAAAAAAACTACTTACTAGATCTCTTTCAAACCAATTTTCGGTGGAAGTTTGCATGGCAATGTACATCATATATATTTTTTTAGTTTTATCATTCTCTTACAGGGGGGGGGGGGGGGAGGACGACGACACATTTTACCACTTTGGAAGTGTCTCTCGCGCAAACTATTCAGTTTAGAAAAAAATGATATTAGAAACCTCAATATCATTTTTGAAGACATATCCACAAGTATGGGTTTGATAAATAAAAATTTGAGTTTCAGTTCTAAGTATGGGGAACCCCCAAAATTTAATGTTTTTTTTTTCTATTTTTGTGTGAAAATCTTAATGCGGTTCACAGAATACATCCACTTACCAAGTTTCAATAGTAAGTTCTTATAGTTTCGGAATAAAGTGGCTGTGACATACGAACGGACAGACAGACATACAGACATGACGAATCCATAAGGCTTCCGTTTTTTGCCATTTGGCTACGGAAACCTAAAAAACTGTGGTCCAACGGGCGAAACCGCCGCCGGAACGCTAATTTTTACCCGACTTCAAAAAAGGAGGTTCTCAATTGAATAGTATGTTTTTTTATGTATATTAATATTTTTAATGCATAACCAGATTAATATTTTTAATGCATAACCAGATTAATAGATTTCTTTTAGGATTTAGTAACACGTAATACATAAGAATGTGTAATGTTAAGTTGTCCACGCGGACGAAGTCGCGGGCAACAGCTAGTATACAAAATAATTTCCTGAAAAGTACCATTTTCTAAGTTAGTTAGTTCGGTTTTCTATCGGTCTGTTCAACTGTTTGTTGGTATGTTTGTTAACTCGTCAATCGGATTCAGATTTTGATAGTTGGTATTTTCTCGGACGAAGCGTAAAGCAGATTAAAAAATTTCGAATTATATTTTCATTCCAGTCACTCCAGCATATCAGATCACTAAATATCCTATAATACAGAGTGTATTATCAAAACCGGTGAGTATGGGGTAGTCAGAAACTATAATGAGATAAAAGTAATTTATTATAAGGAACATACCGTCGATTTTAGAGATAATAAAAACTGCATTCATAGATTTTATAAATAATTAACCCGACTCAAACCCATATTTCAATTTATTATGAAAATTTGTAGTATAGGTTTTTAAGGAATACATGTTTAAGGAATACACCTTTTGTCTACAATTTAAAAAAAACAGAATTTTTGGTATTTGTAATAAAAAAAATCTCGTTTTTACTTTTATACTAACTACCTGCTCAATATCTTATAATTTCTGACTCCCCATACTGAGCGGTCTTGATGTTCAAACCTGTATAAGTACCACTATTGGTTAAAGGTCTACGAGGTAGATTCTAACCTCTCAAATTTGGTACTGTTGACCATAGTCCACCATGCAAGACTAACAAGATTTGCTAGGCTTCACATATACGCCTTAGAATTTCCTTAGCAGCCTTTGCAAGTATATAGTACGATGATAATTGTACTCGTCGTTCAAAATAATGAATAGAAGGCGACACAGCTTGCACGTGCGTTTTAGATCAAGTAATATAGTCATTTTGTTGATTGTACTGCGAGCAGGCGGTGATGCATCAGATCATCGTAAATAACCATACTAGCAGGTTACTACCGGAAATAAGACTAAAGATGATGTACTATGATATGTGTATGTGAGGGGATGTGTTAAAGTGTGTGAGCAAGAGTGTTAATGCAATTGTTATGATGTCACTTTTAATATATAGTTGTAATTATACAGTAGGTGTCAAGTAGTCTTTAACCTATCAAGGCTGATGGCTGAAATGGAACCTGTTTATTGTTTATTATAGGTCAAAACACAGTGTCATAGTAATTTAAAAAAGCGGCCAAGTGCGAGTCGGACTCGCCCATGAAGGGTTCCGTAGCAGCAAGTAACATAATATAAAAGTTATAGTAGTTCGTTGCAACTTTGATCGATGTTTTAATAATAGTATTGTGGTTTACGATTTATGACGTATTATAAAAAAACTACTTACTAGATCTAGTTCAAACCAATTTTAAGTGGAAGTTTGCATGGCAATGTACATCATATTTTTTTTTTAGTTTTATCATTCTCTTATTTTAGAAGTTACAGGGGGGGGGACGACACATTTTACAACTTTGGAAGTGTCTCTCGCGCAAACTATTCTGTTTAGAAAAAAATGATGTTAGAAACCTTAATATCATTTTTGAAGACCTATCCATAGATACCCCACACGTATGGGTTTGATGAAAAAAAAATTTTTGAGTTTCAGTTCTAAGTATGCGGAACCCCCAAAAATTTTTTTTTCTATTTTTGTATGAAAATCTTAATGCGGTTCACAGAATACATCTACTTACCAAGTTTCAATAGTATAGTTCTTATAGTTTCGGAATAAAGTGGCTGTGACATACGGACGGACAGACAGACAGACAGACAGACAGACAGACATGACGAATCCATAAGGGTTCCGTTTTTGCCATTTGGCTACGGAACCCTAAAAACACGAAGTATGTGTAAGAGTTTATCGACAACGCACGCTTTACCAGTAAAATCCTAAAACATGGAAAGAGAGCAGTCCATCTCATCGTAGGAGCGTCTACTGGCTGCCTCGGTGCAAGGCTCCTCCTGCATAAGACGGGACTGTCAGAGATCCTCAATTGCAGCCTGTGGAGAGGTCAGCGAGACAATGAAGCACTTGCTGTGTGAATGCAATGCACTAGCTGCAAGTCGAATGAGTGTCCTGGGTGTGGCTTACCCTGAACCCAAGGACTACAGGCTTCTGCTCTGTAGGTGCATAATAGCTATTATGCAGCAGACTATGCGGGATGGAAGCAGCGTATAGGCAGAGGGGCTGAAATGAAAGATCCCATAGGGATGACGTGTCGCCGGGTTTACCTGGCGGGTATTATAAGATGCGATGTATAGAAATACATAGTCCTCGGGGTAGTATCTCAGTGTGGCCTTTGCATTGTTGCACGCAGCATCTAAAGGCTACAGGTCTGTAGACTGTAGGCACTTAAAATCAGGCGGGGGCTCTCTGCTCGTTTGCCAGTTCATTCCATAAAAAATTACATACAAGAAAAGTACTTACCCGAGGTATCCATCTGTAGTTTGGTGTGTTACAATTTGTTATTTATAAAGCAATAAAAAAGGGACACGTATTTTTTATACCTGCCCATATTGATACTTAGCAGAGCTAATCAAGCTCTTACTCATAAAAAGTTGCTAAACCCACTACTTGTTCTGGGAATTTTGTTCAGCGGGTTGTCCTTCAATTTTACAACAAGGTAGCTACAGTAACAAATATGCTTTTTCGATAAAAATGTAAGTACATTATATTGGAAAACGTTGAAAGGTGATGTCTCCCACTAGATATTATGACTTCGGGCAGATTTTACTAACTTACTGAAAGGATAAGTCTCGGAACAAGGTAGTTCAGTCACTCTTTAAGAATTTGAAGCTTAATTATTCCTACTAAATATGAATAAGCATGTGTCCCAAAAATGTCCTATAACATTATCCTGGAACCTATCAAAACGGAGACAGATACTTTGGATACTTTCCTTGTTAGTAAAGCTACCATCTAGTATCTATAATCATAAAAATCATAGTTGATGTTTAGTGCATAAGCACTCAATAAAGTTTTGAACAATAGTCTATTACAACTACAGTACTATATACCACAAGTGGCGCCATGTAGATTCATTTTACACTGGTTTTAATATAATAATGATTAATTATCATTAATTAAATTACTTTAATCATTACTATTGAGACCTATTCACACAAAAATTTAATTAACTACGCAGTCGGCAATCAATAGACACCGCAAATTGGTTTCTTTAAAATTCCTCTACTTATATTGCAACACGATAATTGTAAACTAAAGCAAAAACCAAGGGATAATAGAGTTCCTGTGATCTTTCTACATAGGTTTGAGATCATAAATCTTTCGATCAACAAATCACACAAACATACACTTTCATTGTATACAAATACAAGTCTATTTACATTGTTAGTATTTTTTTGGATTTGTTGCATTATTGACACGAAGTAGCCTATGTAGTCGCCGTGGGAATATTCACAATGAATGTTTTCATTCAAATATTTGGAGTAGTGAGTGGCATAGGCAGGCCTCGTTTCCCTAGTAGTTCTTGCGTTTGCTTCGCACGCAGTGGGTTCGATTCCCAGACATAAGTAAAAAAATATTGACGATTGGTCAATTTCTGGGTGATACCTGATACAATAAGATAATAGTGTAGGTGAAAGGATTCAGTTTGAAAATCCGCGCCGAGCGGTTAATCATCAGCCGAAATTCGTTCACTGCTGTACATAAGCCTCCTCAATAGAATGCCACTTATGGTGGGCTGTCTGTTGGAGGTTTTGCCATAATCACCACGCTTGGCAGGCGGATTGGTGATCACAGTAATGAACTTAATATACACATGAGAACGCTGCTGCTTGTCCTTGGTGCAATCCTTTAGTCGCCTTGACGACACCTACGGGAAGACTGGGGATGGCCCTATTCTCACACGGCTGAACACGAGCAATCTGCCTGCATTATGGTGAAACTGTGTCCTTTTGTCTCACTCTATTGTTTTGTTAAAGTGTACTAACGCCTGTAATTAGCTGTTATTATTACTGACACAAGAATAGTTATACATTAGATCACTTTATGCGGTACGGAATTTAAAGTAGATTTAGTGTGCTGAATACGAAAATAATATTAGATTTTCTTAAATGGCTCTGTTTTTTAAGATAAAACAAGTTAACTCCGATATTTAGTTTAAATATTTTGCAGTCCTAATAAGATATTCACCAGAGTCTATCAATTAAAATTAAATATACATAATAATTTACTATATGTGACATTTTACTATATATGTGAAAAGTTACGTCGAAGATATAAAACATCTATTTTTTGGTCCTCATTAATAACGGACAACTTTTCCCATAATACCTTAGCCTAGGATAATATACTTAAAGTATATAACCTTAAATAGTAAAGTACACGCACTATTTTAGGGATTTTGCGTCCATATAGCGTCAAAACTCGACTCCCTGGGACCAGAAGTCGGGACTGAAGAATACACCCTGGTGCATAGTGATAACCTGGAGTCTACAGGCCTAAAAATATTAGAAAAAGTAGACATAAGCATACTAATTTTAATTCTAAATTGACCATCAGTTCTTCCCACTAATATTATAAATGCGAAAGTTTGCATGATTAGATGTTTGTTACTCAATTACGCTTCAACCACTGGACGGATCGGGATGAAACTTGGCACACATATGGGTTAAGTCCTGGAATAGGACATAGGATTTTAGTTTTATAATTTGTGATATTAAGTTGTCCACGCGGACGAAGTCGCGGGCAACAGCTAGTGGACAATGAATTATTGTATTCTATTCAACATTTGCATATCTTTGTCTAATTACTCGATAGCTACTACGTGTTGTTGTAAAGTTATCATGGTTCCATGACGTTAATTATGGTGATGGGATGGAAAACATTATTTGTATTTTTTTCCATTCACAATTAAAAGCCTTCGGTGTAGGGTAAAAAATTGTTTACAAAGTGATCACAGGACATATAAGGGTCAGCTATTTTAATCCTTGTAACATATTTATAGAACGGTCAACAGTAATATTAACTACCAATACATATATAGGTGTATACTTTTTATTTTATGATATAATTTTATTGTCTATGGTTTTTTTCGTTAATATTAATTAAATTATAATTAATATTTTAATATTATATGCAACACTATATTGAAACTACCTACGTACTTTCAAAAAGAGGCTGTGTGCGTGGTTGGTCAGACAATTTATAGTTATTTATAGACATTTTCTATAGATACATATTTTATTTTTTGCCTTGTGGTTTCCGGTAGAGTAGAATAGGACCACTCCAACTCTTCCCGTGGATGTCGTACAAGGCGACTAAGGGAATACATTATAAAACATCAATCAGGCCTCCCCAACCCGTCTGGCCAGCGCGGGGAGTGTAGGCCAAATCCTCCGTCTGTCTCCGGCAGATGAGAGAGGGTTGTGCTCCTGCAGTGGAGACAAATGATGATTATGACATATTTATAGATATTTTACTGTTATGGTGCTGTAAGAGTATTTTAAATAAATAAAATATTTTGAGTTTTTACAAAACTCTTTCCCTTTTTTTATTATATTTATTACAAATTTTAAAACAAATACTAAATGTTTTATCTGGTACCGGTGAACCGTTAATTGGTGTGGCCGTGGTCCAAGACCTCGTGCTGCCCATCGTTCATACAATGAACACGGACACAAGACATAATATTTAGACGTACGTACACAACATGTAATAAACTTATCAACAAATATATATCTATGAACCACCACTTCGTATTCTCGTATATGAAAATCACTTAGATAGATAGATATACATTAATTCACTGACACAACACAAATTCACAAAACATAAATTTCTTGGACAAAATATAACATAACGCTTACATTAGATTAATATTGTTTTTTAAGTACTATGGATTTTGTAAAAATAATTAAAATAAAAACTACTTTTCAGGAAACGATAGAAAAGTTTTAGACTACGTAGGAAATATAATAGGTATTTTATTTTATCGGACTGGGAAGGTTAAAAGGAGTTTTTAACAACAAAATAATAATATGGCATCGTAATATCTGGCGGTGTTAGGATATAGCGTAGACATAAAATCCACATTTTCAAGATACGAGAATGCGAAGGTAACATTACGATATAAGGAATACATTATATCGTAAATAAGTGATATTTAAATTATCCGTTGCGGTTTATGTGATGTTTTGACTGTATAATCTATGACAGCATTTTCGCCATATTAATAGGTGTCGTAATAGTTATTTATACAACTGTCCCATCATAATGAAGGGTATGAAAATATGAATGCTTTATTTTAATACCCAAAGTGTGTACAGTTGTATACACTTAGCTACGACCATAGTTAAAGAAAAACAAAGAAAAAAACTTACAGGCGTATAATAATAATTTACATTTTGTAAAATTTATCGTTAATTAATTTCGCCTTTGTACATATTTGTGTGCATAAAGTTATATAAAAAAATATTGCAGATTATTAGTCACTCTTGCAGCCATTTCTTTCGCAACTCTGCATCTCAGCTATCAGGCTCACAGGTAAACAATTTAATAAATTATTGAGAAAAATAATCCATAATAATCTAGCATATCTAGCGTGCTGAGAGAGCGGGGGATTGGATGACGGATCTTTACCGTCAATTAAAACCAGCGCCCGCGCGTTCCAATTCATGACGTCCATTTCAATTTCATTATGGTACGGAAAATCCGTGTAAAGTATGCTATTACGTACTGTCTAGGTTTTTGTAATAAGCTGATTACAGAACAGGAGTAGAAAAACATGTATTCCGCGATATTTTATGACGCTTTTAGCAAAGTTTCTAGCAGATGCATTAAGTACTTGATAGAGCAATTTATATACTGCTATATATTTTCACTATGTACTATTTGCCGTGTGGTTCTCGGTTTAGAATAGGGCCACCCTTATCTTTCCCGTGGGTGTCGTCAAGGCGACTAAGGGGTTGCACCAAGGACGGGCAGCAGCGTTCTCATGTGTGTGTATGTTAAGATCATTACTGCGATCACCAATCCGCCTGCCAAGCGTGGTAATTATGGCAAATCACCCAATGGAAAATTTACCAAAAGTGGAATCCTATTGGGGAGGCCTCTGTCCAGCAGTGGACGTATTTAGGCTGATGATGATATATTTTCACGCTACCGTTTTATATCTGAGTTATTGAAGTTACCAAATAAATATCATAGTGCGGTGTTTTAAAAGGGGTGACACAAATAGAGCTATCACCGTTTTATAACAAAGAGCAATAGACTCTTCAAAATAACTATGTGCAAGTGCAAAATGCAAATGTTATAACTGTCACGAGGACACTTTTTAACGTGGAAATATTAGTATTATGACTACTTTTAATCGAGCAGATTAAATTAAAAATAATATAATAAATTAAAAATTAAAAGTATTTTGACGTAACATATCCCATAACATGTTTTTAACATCATTTTAAGTACCTAATAAGACACAGCTAACATTTTAAAATAACTGTACCAATTATATGTGTATGTAGTTGTATACTAAGCCTATAGTAAGCACGTATACACCTTTGTAGCCTATAAGTACTTAGTAACAACTTTCATTCAACACATTAATTTAATTGTAGTAAAAAAGACCCACGACCTCACAATATGGCACAAAAAGTCCATTCATTGAGCCGTGCTGAACTTTTTGTAACTTTATTGTGATAAAAGTGAATTTACAATGTAATCTTGCATGTATAAACGTATATATATATATATATATAAATATATATATATATATATATATTTATATGACAGTATTAGACACTTATACATTTTTGAGAAAACTTTCTCTCCATGGCTACACTCTTTTGTAAGCTGGGTAATTCTTGGTATATACGACCGTAATTCTACCAACTCATCCCTTCCCCAGAAAGTATCCCCCTTCCCTAGAACCTTGTGAATAATAAGGTTTTGTTGAAAAAATAGCATCGATCAGTCTTCTGTAATAACCAAAAATGATTTGATTACATAGAAAGTATATTCAAATTTTTTTTGGTGTACGTGTTATAAACAGGGCACGTGATAAAATCATTTGTATCATTAGGAGCTAATCACCTGCATTTAAAAAAAATTAACTAATTTACTTTAACAGCTAAATCGTATAAAATATCAGTTTTCATTAGGAGTCTGATAGAGAGTGCCGTTTCTGGTGGTTTTGCTGGTCAGTACTATATTTTAAAACTAGTTCTCTACTTTTGATACAATAGAATCAAATTCTAATTTGTATTTTCTTTTTATGCCAAACATTAATTCAAAATATTTGTAAAAGTGACTAAAACTGTGATTTAAATATGAAGCCTCGTCGTTATTTAGAATTAAATAATGCTTGTTTGTTTGACTGTGGAACATTTTATAAACTATTAGCTCTTAAAAAGATTTTCACTCCAACACCCTCTTTTGAAATAACCGGATTAGGGTTAATAGCAATTGAGTAAAATGGCTAAATATCGTAAAAACATAATGCATTTATTCATGCAGTATGCATATGCATGATTAATATTAATATATATTTTAAAATCAATTTAGATTATAGATGCTTCTTTATCTGAAGGTTTCAAAAATTTCCATAGAAAAACATCATGTATTTTATCTAAAGTTCGTTAACTGTAGAGTTCATTACCCTTTTCTGTTTTTAAAGGTGCTCATTCGAACTACAACATGTCGATCGTGGACTCATATCAGAAGTTCATGGAACGGAATAGCGGTAAGTCCTTTTTAATATAATATTTTTTTATCGTACATTATTTATTAAACAAATCCCTCATATGACGCGATCAGAGGAACTGAATTAATTGACTGTGTGATTGGACATTGTCATAATAAGTGTTACAGTCAAGTCATAACTAAAACTCTTTTTGTTGTTAAATTTCGAATTATCAAGAAAAGATTTTTCATTATCTTAAATATTAGGGTTATTGTGTGTAATTATAGCTGTAGCTTATAGTTACATTTTATGCCATATAAATTAATTTCGTACTGTTTATACCAGGCTTCGCTGATAAGTATCAACGGATATATATCTTGAGATATATCGTTTGATATTTATTGTCTCAGTAGCATCCATTTTGGCCTGATGCAATAAAAATTTCGTAATCGTTTAGGAACCGCGAAAGCTCATAAGTTGGTTTATATATATTTTAAAATATATATAAAACAACTATAATCTGATGAAAGTAGTTGAATCACCGCTATGTAACATATGTAACAAAATTGAAGATTTGTTACATATAGTACTGGAGTGTGGACAGAACGCAGCCTACAGAAGGCACTTTCTGGAGGATAACGTAGGTCACAATGGCGATATTAATATAATATTGAGCAGCCCCTTATCTGACAAAGCAAAACAATTATATAGGTTCGTTACGTTATCTCACAGACTGAGGTCTGAATAACATGACAAATTAGTGTTTCCTTACGAGGCTGGCATTGACTTTAGCGAGTCACAAGCCTCAACAAAAAAATAGATAAAAAAAGGAGTGATTATTGGTGTTATCTTGTCTCCCATTTATTTTACAATGTCAGTGTTTATTGATCAGATAAATTAAGTAGATTGGCGGAACACTGCCAATGTGACTGCAATGTCAATGTAATTCAAATATCTTTAAAATAAACGACCGGTTCTAACAAAACTTAATTTGCATTTTTTTTTAAATAGTGTTGTCACTCAATTGTAGCGATTTCAAGTTATTATCTATATATATATATAATAATTAGAAATTAATCTGCATTAATTCAACAATTCCGCGTTCTGCTTACCTATTTCATTAGAAGCGGCTTATCCATTTTAAAAATATTTAAATTGAAATTTTGTATGGGAGACAAGTTTCCAATAGACCGCTAAAGTATATTTTTTTCATGAAATGGATTGAGGCCGAGGTATGTTTGACTGTCTGGCAGTTAGGTGTTAGTTTATTTGACCTTATCAAGTCGATTTCTGAATTGTAAGTGTTTTTAAATAGATAACTGTGATATTTCATAATAACGCAGCAGAGCGAGGTACCAAAAATAACGATGGAAGTCTCATCACCAGACCCCTATATGATTATGACGGCCGGGTGTATATACGAGCGTTTCAACCGCCGTCATTATCCTCACCCCCAAGAGTTGATGAAAAAGAACATATTTAATCAAATATTTCACCTGTGCAGAATCTGTGCACAGACCAGAAACTTATTTTTTAATAAAAAAGATGAACTGTTGTTGTTTCTTCTACTTTTTAAGAGAAGGATAATAACGGCGGTTGAAACGCTTGAATATTCACCCGAATATTCACCCGGCCCCCAAGAATAGTCGATAGTGCACTTGCGAAGCTCGGGGTCGCGGGTTAAAATCCCGGCCACGACAAAAATTTGTGTTTGCCTTGTGTCTGGATGTAATTTGTCTACGTATGTACGAGTAGGTACTCGTATATCAGCTGTCCGATCCCCATAGTACAGGCTCTTCCTAGTTTGGGATCAGATGACCGTGTGTCTGATGTCCTACTTATTATTTTTAAAAACATATTATTTTTATTAATAATATATTTATGTATATAATTTTTAAGGGATTCCATATTATAGATTTTTGAGATATCGATAGTTTTGCACTTTTAATTCAATGGCGTCATTCGAATTTCAGTAAGAATATGTATAGAAAAGAAAAAGAAATTATAACATGAAGTTATAAGTACGAGTATATTAGTTGCATATTAGTCGGTACCCTGATAAAAGTTTTTCTTAATGTACAATTAATATGTGGAATAAGTACATACACACAGAATTTATGCAGGATTATGATGAATACGAAATGAAAAGAAACAATTGTATTTCTGTTATGCGTAGATCTCGGGCCAGGTATGAAGCAGAAGTGGTTGGGAAGGGTGATAAGGTGATGCATATATGCGCCGAAAAACCTCATCGGCAATCGAAAAACCTCCAGCTATTAGGGATGGAATCGGAAACCATGCAGCCACTGAACTCAAAATAGCCAATGTATTTGCAGAGCAATTTGAAAGTACTTATGTGTGTGAGCCTCCATTCAATGATACAACTATTTTAAATACTACTTTAAGAGTGGAAAATTCACTAACAGATATAGACTTCACTGCTGAAATTGTCTGCAGGTCCTTATCTAAGCATGGTTGCAACTCTGCCCCGGGCATAGATGGTCTTCCTTCTCTTGTGTATAAGAAACTAGCTCCAACTCTCTCCGTTCCACTCAGTCGCTTGATGCAATTAAGTTTTGAGGAGGGCCAACAAACTACCGCATGCTTTCAAAAGATTGGAATGCGAAACTAGATTATCACGCCTGAGCCTTGCCCTCTGAACGCAGAGAAAGAGGAGATCTAATTGAGACCTTCAAGATTTTGAACAATCACTACAACACATCCAAGTTAAAGAATATATTTAACTCAAACGCCACTGAACGACTCAGAGGACAAATATGAGATTACAAAGATCAAATGCTCACCTGAACCCTCAAATATTTTTTTAAGCAAATGGTTGTATCCAGATGGAACAAGTTGCCAGAATCTGTTGTAACTGCTACGTCAATAAACTTGTTTAGGAACAGACTAGATAATTTCTTAAAAGAAGATAATCAAGTCGACTAATGATATGGAAGCAGCAGCTAAAAATCGCCTTGCCATTTAAAATAAAATAAATAAATAATATATTTTCAATAAAAATAATATAAGAGTATGGTTATTACCATAATTATACAGCCAAGCAAATGTTGCACGTATAAACTTTTAATGTATTTGAATGACGCCATTCTCGCTACTGGAATGTGGAATCCCTAAAACAATCATTCGAGAATTCGTGTCATCATTAAAAAAATCATAATTTATCTCCGAAGTTTGCATAGCGAAAAATCTGAAATATATACAGTTGATAGAGGCTTATCTAAATATTACAGGAAAAATAAAACGATGTCTTTAACTAGCACAGTTTTATGGAAATTAGCAAAAATCCTTTACAAACAAGCTAAGTTATGCGTCCTAAAAATGAACTTTATTGCGTGCTAATAACAGCTACTCAAATAACTCTTTCTACGTTTCCTTTCAAGTTATGGGAGCCTCGTGCGCGAGTCCAACTCGCATTTTTTTACTATTATGGGATAACTGTATTTGACATAGGTCTGTAGCAGAGCAAACGCGTGCAATATTTTGTAAGCGATTGCGGCCCCGTACACTCCAAACCTTTCGAGTGTTGCAAATTCTATCAATGAAATAACAATGTCAACATCTGTAAAATGACAAAAAAAACTACAAGCATAGTGAACGTGACTCCAGTTGTACCTTACCACTATAACTTAATACGTATTAGTGCAGGTAGGAACTTACATCAATTTTTTTCACATTTCGACATTTATTATTTGGCACTTTAAAGTTGAATTTACTACTTTTATATGAAGTTGGATACCTTTATTAAAATAATGAAACCGTTTTAAATCTTAAAAAAAACAAGGGCTGTGTCATCATCATCAGCAAAAATGGTCCACTGTTGAAAATAAGCATACCCAATGACAGCCACTTTTGTGGACTGTCATAATCACCTCACATGGCAAGCGGATTGGTGATCGTAGTAAGATATTATTATACAAAGGAGAACGCTGCTGCCCGTACCTGGTGCAATCCCTTAGTCGCCTTGACACCCACGGCAGAGTATGCTAACTACCTATAGAAGTGACACTCGCCTACCCGCTTCACGACGCCCGCAGAATAAAGCACGGTGTGTAGTATGCAAGAGAAGCACGTATAACGTTGTCCCTCTCTCGATAGTTTACACGCACACACGCACGTATACGAACAGACTGGTGCGCCTGTAGATAGTAGTAAGTGATTAAATCTGTTCGCTGGACAGAGTACCGGGGGTGAGCAATTGAAAGACTAGGGGTAGGACTAATCTAAGCCGGCAACCACACGGTAATAAAGTACTATATTAGTATATATATTATATATACTAAGTATATATAATATATATACTAAGTATATATATTATATATACTAATATAGGAATGAATATTATATATACTAGTATCGTCCAAAGGAACAAACAGCACTCACTCACGCACACATGCAACCGACTGGCACTTTTTATATTGTACCCTTATTTTTGAAGATATCGACTCTGTTAGTAATTAAGCAATGTATACAGATTGATGGCATGGCACATAATATGACTGTTAAATGTTAGTTTGTAAGTCGTCGCGGTGCACAGACAAACCAAATATGTAAATTCTGTTTTTATTGGTTAATAAATAAAATAATAATAAAATATATGTGTAAAGTAGTTTCGGTATTTAGTTATTATGTAGTATATTATGCCCCCCTCGCTTGTCTCACACCCTGTAAAGTTGGCTGGAAGAGATCTCTTTTAGAGATAAGCTCGCCTTTGTACACAAAATTTGTAACTGTATTTGCTTTTAAAATTTCTGAACCACAAATGAACAGACGGGCTACAAAGGGCTCGTTCCCAAGGCCGTAAAACCTATTAAAAAAAAAGCCGAACAACATTTCTAAATGACAATGTTGCGTTTAATTTAATAACTTGAGTGAGATTTTGTAAGAGCGCCAACGCCAGGCAATTTCGCACTTCGTGCTTGCCATAAACGAATTTAATGATGTTTTAACCTTTTCTACGAAAGGTCATGAACACTGATATAAAAAATCCATGGGAATAACTAATGAGTGTCAAAAATATGTCTGTAGGTAAACATATTATTTATCATATTTTAAACAAGAATGTAAATAAGTTGCTTGCATCATACAAAGGGATTTTGAGTGATTAGCCGGAATTCGATAATTTCCGTAACGATTTTCTTTTTCAGTTTTTAGTAAAACAAACTTTGTATGATTCTTAACCGCTTTTGTTTAGTGGCTTGGTCAGTGGACTCAAGCGCTAGAGGTCGTGGGTTCGATTTCCTTTGGCGACAGAAACTTTGTACAACATTTAGATGCTGGTCCCGATCTGGATGTTATATTTGTGAATATACCCCACCTATATCCACCTTCCATCATCGGACTACCAGGCTTGGTGAGGGATATCATCCTTATTTGTAGACATACCACGCTCTCGCACGAAGCGTTTTGCATCCTCTTTTGTAATGCGAACAGCTAAGGAATGGAACTGCCTACCAGCTTGGGTATTTCCGGACAAGTACAATTTGGATCTTTTTAAAGGAAGACTGAATAGGCATCTTCTGGGTAAGCGCGCTCCACCTTAGGCCTCATCATCACTTACCATCAGGTCAGATTGAAGTCAAGCGCAAACCCATCAGCAATAAAAAAAAAATTGTCCAAGTGTCTTAAATTTAAAAGTTAAATTTCTATAGGACAGGAGAGAATCCAGGGATTAGACACTTGTATGTATGTATATTTAATAGTGTATGTATATAAGTAATATTTATTAATTTTTATGTAATATCTCTCAAAAATGTTAATATATGATTTAGAACACTTTTCATAATAAGCTAGTGTGCGCGCAAAAATACGCAGTGGAAATTCACAACTTCCGGATATTTACCAACAAC
This sequence comes from Esperia sulphurella, assembly GCA_947086405.1. Lineage (NCBI taxonomy): Eukaryota > Metazoa > Arthropoda > Insecta > Lepidoptera > Oecophoridae > Esperia > Esperia sulphurella. The sequence continues at coordinate 13,400,483 of OX352264.1, forward strand.
CTCTTTTTGTAGGTATGATACAAACAGGGTTGCCATCCGTCCGGATTTATCCGGAGTTGTTCGTACTCGCGGCCTTTCGTCCGGCTTTCCGGAAACTGACCGGAATTTTGACCTAGATGTTTGGTTTAATGATGCATTAAATTACTTAATAATAAGCTATGACTATTAATTCAGTCTTCAATCATTACTAAACTTAAAACAATCAACTTCTCCTAAATTGTGACCGACTTTTCGTCACGAGTTTTCAAATTTCGAAAGAGTAACTCCAGATACAAGCAAATTAATAACGTTATTATTTAAAATATTCATGATAAATAAATACATTTACCTACGCGCTCGCGGATAGGGAATGATTAGCAGGACGGCCGTCACCTTAATTTGACAGTATTATACAGTCACGAGATAATACGATTGATGACGAAAGACACGAATGGCACACGATAATTGAAGTTTCATCTTCAAATTATTATACGGCAAATTTGAAATTGCTTTAAACTGCTAAAGATTATCTTTTCGCGAGTGTACATAAATTAGACATACATACTTATCACTGCCACGCCGAAGGTTGCGGGTTCGAATCCCGCTAGGGGCAAATGTTCGTATGATGAATATGAATGTTTGTACCCAAGTCTTGGATGTTTATATATTTATTTAAGTATGTCTATCCGTTATCTAGTAACCGTACCACAGGCTCTGCCTAGTTTTGGACTGGATAATTGGTGTGAATGTCTGAGATATTTATTATATTTATTATTTATCTGAGATATTTATTTACTACCTAAGAAGAGAAGACGAAGAAAAACCATACAAAATTATAATACCCAGCTCAGGACCATTTAGTACAAAGTGGTCTATCTCTGTTTGGGTTCGAATCCATGACCTCTGACACCCAAGCCTAAACCAATTAGGCAGGAATTCTTTTCTTGTTAATTTTCCATAATTATCTACGCAATTTAATTGTTTCACAAAACAAATGTAACTAATTTTACGTCCATTATGCACAAGTATTTTTATACGCATACATGACAAATGTAACGATATTTGAGGTGTAAGACCCTACATCGAGATATAAATAAGTGCGTAGGCAGTTAACTAAACTGGTTTAAGACTTATAGACAAACATGTGGAAAATATCCACTTATTGACACTAACTTTACTGTCATCGCAAAAAATGATCTCGAATGTTTTCTTCTTATACATTATTTTTTGTTTATAAATTGTAATCATCATTAGCCTATATACGCCTACTGCTGACCTTGAAGCCTCTCCAATAGAATGCCTCCTTTGGAGGGCTTTCCATAAGGGGATTTGCCATAATCACCACGCTTGGCAGACGACCATACCTTAGTCGCTTTGACGACACCCACGGGAAAATTTGGAATAGCCCTATTCTAAGCCGGGAACCACACGAAATTGTAACAATAATAGGATTATAATAACACTGAACTAGGATGGCTTAGTAAGCAACTGGTAATGACATCTGAAACTCAGTCTCAAAAATCTCCATTGACTAGAGTGTAAAACTATTTATTTATATTTGGCTGTTGTATACACGTACTTTGAATTATTTAGACATAGAAATTATATCAAGGATATAGGGAAGAATATGCCATGTCACAAATCCGTAGAAGTTAAAATTACATTATCACAAAATACAAACAAAATAATATTATGTTGTATTTTGTGATAATATAATTTAAACTCTATATAGATTTTTGACATTTTAATATGTTCTTTCGACATAATCATACATCAAAATGCATTTTACAACAATATACCTAATTTTTATAATTAAAATTGTAATAATTGTAATAAAAAACTAATAAAACAAGTAAAATTTTCGTTCGATGAACTCGAAGAGTTTGGACGATATTAGCCATTTTTGCAGCCTTAATTCGAAAAATATCGGTAATGTATCGAACCTGCATTATACCGATACCAAGGATATTGTACCGGTACTTGTAAAGAAAATACCCGTGTATAAAAAGCGTATGCGTATGAGTACTATATATTCTTTGTCATGAGTTAAAAAAATGTTTTAATAGAGACATTAATGTTTTACATATCTCATGGCAAATAATAGATACTTCTAAGCACAATGCAATAAAAAAATTACAATTTGTAGATGACTTTCATTACTTCGAAATAGCGAAATATTGGAAAGACTAATCTGGTACTGTCTCTAGTACGTCAGAGCTAGGTCACTGGTAACGGTAAACAAAAGTACCAGAATTTCAAGCTTTGCTGTTTATATACGTATTAAATAGATTAAACTAGACAGTGTCTTTAGACCTACCAAAAACACTATACTTATTAAAAACAAGTGCTTCGTAACACTCATCTGATGAATATAAATTACCGGATTATAATATATTAATGACGTTATTTATATTAAATAACTAAACATTTCAAAATATATTTTGCTATTAATGTAAATGAAGAACGTGTTGAGGAAGATGAACTGTAAAAAACTGTGGTAAAAATTAGTAGTAAGTAGTCGGTTGCAATGACACTTCATCATCAAGTTATTCTTGTCTCCACTGCAGGAGCACAACCCTCTCTCATCTGCCGGAGACAGACGGAGGATTTGGCCTACACTCCCCGCGCTGGCCAGACGGGTTGGGAGGCCTGATTGATGTTTTATAATGTATTTCCTTAGTCGCCTTGTACGACATCCACGGGAAGAGTTAGAGTGGTCCTTCTATTCTACCGGAAACCACACGGCACTGACACTTATTTGTTATCTAATACTATATATATACTATACGCGTAGTAGACAACTTTTGAAGATTTTACAATACAAAACCATTTGGGGGAACCCGAGTGGTACCTATGTATGAATTCACATATCCACATATTGTTTAGTATTCGATATTATATGCCCCTGTAATCTGTGACTACACGTTTTATGTCTAAGCTGGTAAAAACGGGTGAATAAATCTTTTTGGCGTACAAGGTACTGTATTATATTGTATTGCTACTAAGTAAAATGGAATGTTTTATTTCTATTATTTTAATGAGTCCAAAGTCCATTCATGTTCATGCCAGTCTTAAAGGTAAACACATACTTTTTAGTTACATTATACAGACCTCAGATAGAACTTAGCGAAATCGTTTATATTCTCGCTTTATTCGAATTTGCATCCTTTAATTTCAAATTTATTTCACCATTATTTCCAAAATTGTCGCCAAGTAAACTCTATCTCTCGTTGCCCATCTTGTAAGATGTTTACGTTCAGCTTTGAACTGATAGAGGCTGATGTTTACCGAATTTTATTTAAATTCCAAGTATGCAAAAAAACGCTAGTTCAGAATAAGGTACTCCTATCGTAGGGACTACTGGTCTAGGTTATTTTATTACTAACAAGAAAATAGTATACAGTCTCTATGAATGCGCGTAGTAGTGTGGAGAGCGAAACATTACAAATACAATTAAACAAATACAAATAAAAGTATTGGTTTAAGAACATTTCGGTTCTTCTATTAGATATATCTAGGTATTACTACAAGCAGTAGCCTACTAGACTTACCCAACTAGACTTCCCTATTCTGTGGGAAGCCAATAATTTAAGTATAGACATGACTAGACTAGGATCAGACGTATTCGAGATATGACTTTTGTAAATGTTAACTACTGTAATTAGAAATGAAGATTTGATCTCTCAGAACCATAACTAAAACATAGAAGTAGCAATGAATTCAATACAAAATGAAGGGAGACATACTCTTCCTTCATACGACTATATCTGCTGTCAAGAAGAGAAAACTATATTTTGACAAGTACGCAATTGTTATGGTATTTCTCTTTTTCATATCAGAGTGAAAGCATGTACTTAAGACACATTCAACTATAACACCGGAAGTATGATTGCTTATAATAAGCTTCTACAACTATTGGCATTTAAAAAAAATACGACTTATAAATAACAAAGTAATCAATATAATGGAAAAGTAAAGTAAAAAACGAAATACGACAAGTTTACCATTTCAAGTAGTTAAGTAAGTAATTTAAACCTTTATAACTATCAACATATTTTTATGTATGTTTTTTCCTATTCGGCTATTCATAGATTGAACAGATTCACAGACGAAAATAAGCAATAATGAATGATAGGACTAGTATTTTTTTATCGATCGAGTTATAGACATCATTCTCAATTCTATCATATCGTGACGTTAGTTATACGAAATTCATAACCGTCTAAACTAAAATGTCACCATAATCCCAGTGACTAAAGGGGACCATTGACAAGGGTTACGCTTGATTTAAGAAGAAAAGGGATACCTTTACCGTTTACTCAGTCCTACTCATTTATAATCGTATTCAATTGAATGAGTAAAAGGATGTGCTTTAATTGACAGGATATTTCGCCAGAGGCCGTGTTGGTCTAAGCTTGATGTATATATATAAGTAAGATAATATATATGTATATACATATTATCTCACCCATCTCGTTAACAAAGGCTGCAACTGAACGCACGCGCATCATTCCATTACGCAGATAAATCTACATATTATTCTAATCAAGTTACATCTTCCGCATTTTACATCGCATTCACACCTTAGACTTGCATTTCGATGTCTCGCTTCAATAAATTGACTAGTTATAGGATGGCGTATGAAGAGTGATGATTATGTCATCATGCATTTGTTTATTAATATAATATTTATGTTGTGTTTGTTGCTTTATTCCTCATTCTCACGAAAATCATGGTCATTATCGTTTTCGATTCTTACAAGTTGCTACAAGGAGTTGTCAGCTGCCTTCTCCAATATGATTTATGTTATGCTCATGACTAGGTTGTCATATCTTTTATCCTCTTCAAGTGTTGATGTTTCGCAGCTTTTGTATTTTATTTGCCGCTGTTTGATTTAATCGTACGCAGCGTTATCTTATTTTCTATAAAATAGGGAACCGAACCGTTTTGCATTATTTTAACTTTAATTTAACTAGACAATGGGCCCGATTCTGAAGCCCACATTTAAAATTTGACAGCGCTAAAATTGGTTTCGTCTTTATCTTCATAATACTGAGTGACAAGGATAGCAACAGTTTTAGTGCTGTCAAATTTTAACGTTGTGCCTTCAGAATCGAGCCCAGTTTACTTTTTAAGTGTAAGTACCTCTTATTGCTCTTATTGGGACTCGTGAAACGTTGTTACTACGTATATCATATTATACCTATAACTTAGAATTATTGTTTACCTTGTTTGTAAGTTGTCATCGCGGTGCACAGACAAACCAAGTCTGATATTTGTTGCATTCGAAAGAAGTACATTTTTGTTTTTTTTATTGATTAATAAAAAAGTAAGTCGCTACACATTATATGCAACAGCATTATTTATGTTTTAGCTAACATTTTCATTATTAACAGGGTCACTTGAACCCACGAAGAAAAAAAATCGCGATGCGAATTTTCGCGAACATTTGACGCTGTACAAAGGAGACTGTAACCTATTTCGAACTCTTAATATCATATAGCAGACGAAAGTATGAAACCTGTACATAAACTTAAAACTGAATAAAATTTACAATTTATTAGAATGGAATCGTCATGGAAAGTCATCATCTAGAACTGTGAATTTTCTCGGTATTTTCAAAAGAGCCAATTCTTTGGACTAAGTATAATATTAACAATGTTTATAATACTACAAATTTGATTTTAAAATATGCGTTGTTTGAAGTTTGTTGAGCCGCCGTAGTACATAATTTTGACTTATGAGTTTGAACTGACTAATTATTGCTGCATGTCGCATTTAATTCCTGACTTGTCATAATTGCAGACAAATAAATGTTGCTTATGATTTATTAATGACCATCAATGTGCTATGCACAAAATTATTGTATTTGAAGGGTACAGGGAAAGATCATGTCATATCACAAATCCATAGAGTTGAAATTACCTCTTCAGTGATTCGGACACGAACGAGATAATGAAGAAGCGCGCATACCATATCATGGTGGTTGAGTTCTGTTATAAAAGATTTAATACTTTTGGGTTCTAACAGTCTCAAATGTCGCTCCACTGTTCTGAATACGATGGGCTCTGATAGACTGTTTCACCTTTAATACATCATCATCCTGCCTTCCTACTCCTTTTACCTACACTATATATGCTCATGCTTCTCACGACGTAAACCTTACCACCTGTACCTGCCCCAAAATTGACATCACATCATCCATTAAATACCTTGGCATCCTATTAGACAATAACCTTACCTTCAGACCTTACATTGCTTTACTATCTGGCAGAGTGCGCAAATTAATCTATATTCTTAGACAACTCCGTTACATCGCCGATGCAGGCATTATGAAGATGGTTTATTACGCACTCTGCCAATCAATCCTCTCTTACTGTATCACCTCTTGGGGTGGAGCAGCCAAATCGCACATAATTCAGGTCGAACGTGCTCAAAGAGCCGTACTCAAGGTAAGCTGCTTCAAGCCACTTCTGTTTCCCACCGATGAACTCTACAAATTTTGTGAAGTTCTAACGGTTCGTCAATTATTTATACTGTCCGTAACCCTTAAACAACATAGCATAACAACCTATGACCCTCTCCTTCATTCTGTAAGGCGTAACCACCTGTTCGCTCAACGCTTTCTATTTAAGACCACTTTCAGTCATAGATTTGTTTGCTTTTTAGGCCCCTTTTTGTACAATAAATTGCATCAATTTCTCTCCCTTTACTCTCTTAACTATCACAAATGCAAAAGTACTATTACCCTCTGGCTTCTAACACAAAATTATAATGATACCGAAAACCTACTACTCCCCTGTGCGTAGCTCAATCCAACCCCCTCCCCCCTCCCCGACCTCTCCCACAAATCATCTCTATCCCAACCCCCCAACCCCACCCCTCCATATACATACATACATACATACATACATACATATATTTCATTCCGGATTAGTGGTCCTGTATTTTGTTTTCGAGACGCATTTGCGTCTCGAAAACAAAATACACAATAGATGGTGTTCCTAAGTGGACCGCAAAGTTTACTTGGTAATACAAACCTATTTTTGCTGCTGGTGACCCTTTCATGTATATGTTACCGAGACGTAAATAGCGTTGGTTTTCGTGGGGCTATTGATCTGGAATGAAATATACATACATACATACATACATACATACATACATACATTAGTTACACTACCTAGTACCAAAATGTACCTAGTTAATACTCTAAGTGGCGGAGACCTGGTGACCTGTACCACAGGTTGCAGCGCGCGACCTACTACAGGCACCAGTCTCACGCAATCTGAATTATTTGTTGAACAATTATGTAACAATACTATTTGGACAAATTGTAAGATTGTGATGGGACAAATAAAGCTTTATTATTATTTTTATTATATGCTGAACTAAGTCTCCCCAATAGAATGCCACTTTTGGTGGGCTGTCCATTGGAGGATTTGCCATAATCATCACGCTTGACGGGCGGGTTGTTGCTCGCAGTAAAACGCTGCTGCTATCTCTGGCGCAATCATTTACGCAACTTCTCCTTGACGACACCCACGGTAGACTGAGGGTGGTCGCTTTATTATGATCTGTATAAATATAATAAAGATACATTTCTTTTTTTCCAGATCCTCGCACGGAGAACTGGTGGCTGATGTCAGGGCCAGGCCCTCTCATCACACTCCTGGCCACGTACCTTTACTTCTGCACGTCAGTCGGTCCTCGGTACATGAGAGATAGGAAACCCTTCGATTTGAAGAAAACTATCATAGCATACAATGTCTCACAGATACTTATGAGCATTTATCTGGTTTATGAGGTAAGTGTATAATAAACTCATTTCTGATTTATGCAACCTGTTGTATGAATGGAACCTGTACAACAAATATACCATGTACTTAGACGCCAAATGCATATCAGGATATAACGTTATTGTTATTACCGACGTTTAATTAAACACATATGTAAAGTGCTTACTTCTAAAATAAACAGAAGTTTTTCAAGCTTTTTATTTCTTTGGTATTAAAAAAATCGAAAACTGTTACAATGTGATAATAAATAATAGTATTTCCTTAATCATATTATTGATTAAATTTCATTAATCATGCACTAAAACAATTTGAAGTTTGTATTTCTTCAATATTTTATTTTCTTCCTGAGCTGTAGGAACCTACTCCATAAGCATTTCGGATGATCTCCGTCGAACTTTAAAGCCATTTTGTACTCTCTAACATATTGGATACATGTTGGACATATTCTGATGAGCGTTTGGCGTCTAACTACGTTAGTACATTCTGTACATTCTTATGCTAATTATATGACAGTCTTAAAAATCAATCGCATTGAACAGAATAATTTATTGTTTACCTACTTATTAAAATTCAATGCCGCTACAAATTCAGGCACATAAAATTGACTTTCTGTGTGACCTACAATACTGTTTTTTGCAGGCTTTAGTTTCCGGGTGGTTGAATGACTACAACTTTTCTTGCCAACCAGTGGACTACTCTGATAATCCGATGGCACATAGAGTAAGTTCTTAAAAGTAATAAATGTAACAACTACAAATCTCAATGTAAATATTTGAGGTACTGTTATAAACGTAGTGAACGAATCAAAGTCAAAGTCAAAATCATTTATTGCATATGAGTACACTTGGTACATTTATACACGTAATTTTTTTTATCGACTACCGCTTCCTAGGTGTTAGCGCTGTAAAGAAGAAACAGCGCAACAAACTTCACGCACCACATCTTTTAAAAATCAAGTTTGCATACAAGTAATAAAGATTTTGCGAAGCTGGATTAAAATTAGTACCAGGCATCTTTGTCATTCAAATAATCGTTTACTTTATAATAGGCTTTCTTACAAAGTTGTGTTTTAATGTGAATCTTAAACTTTCTGTCCGTCATATTTAAGATTTCCTCTGGTAGTTTGTTGTAGAAGCGTATACATTGCCCAGTGAACGATTTGCTGACCTTACTTAGTCTTAATCCTGGTAAAACAATTTTATTTTTATTTCTTGTATTAAAACTATTATTGTCACATTTTTTCTGACATATAAAATATTATCTAAAATGAATTGACCAGCTACGGTTAATATGCTTATTTCTTTAAACTTTTCTCTTAATGAGTCTCTACAACGCAGATTATAGATTGCCCTAACTGCTCTTTTTTGCAAGATAAAAATGGTCTCTATATCTGCTGCTTGACCCCACAGTAGGATACCGTATGCCATGATACTGTGGAAGTAGCTAAAGTACACTAACCTCGCGGTAGCAACATCAGTTAATTGTCTGATTTTCCTTACAAAATTGGAAGTTACTTAGAATTACAAAGAGATTAACCAAAAAAAGATAGATCTTAGAAAATCTTGAGATGATCTTGAAGTCAATGGTATTAACAATCTTAAAAATGAAATCAATTGTATTCCAGATGGCGGCAGCAGTCTGGTGGTATTTCATGGCGAAGATCATAGAGCTGCTGGACACGATATTCTTTGTGTTGAGGAAGAAGAACCGACAGATCTCTTTCCTTCACCTTTATCACCACACTATGATGCCGATTTGCGCCTGGATAGGAGTCAAGTTCTTGCCAGGTATGTCGCCCTTTGTTTAATTTTTTTAGTCATTAACGTTAATGAGTTAAAAAATGGATTATTAAAATAGATTTCTGTCATATTTTATTATTGCTCTGAACCCGAAGTGTCGATGCAGCAAACTCTATCTGCCTGTCTGTCTTCCTGTCAGAATCCTCTAGTTCAGAAACGAGAAGATACAGAATGTTCAAGTTTTTACAGTATATACATGCTGACCAAAAACTAAAATAAAAAATGAAATTAATTCAAATTTGAGGGTACTGTATGTACCCTCTAATATGAATTTATTAATTTGTTTTTATAAATTTTGAATTTAGTAAAATATATTTTTGAAAATTTGTGAGGTTTATTGTTTAGAGCTCTAATGTAAACACCGGAAAGTAGCGACTAAAGCGGTTAAGTCACATTTTGTATCAGATGCTTTCAAGAAATCTAACTAAAGTATATTTTGAATGTTTTTTCCAGGTGGTCACGGAACACTACTCGGTCTCATCAACTCCTTCATCCACATCATTATGTACAGCTACTACCTGGTCTCCGGACTTGGACCTCAGTACCAGAAGTATCTCTGGTGGAAGAAACATCTTACTTCTTTGCAATTGGTAAGTTTTATTATATGTATTAATAGTGTTAAAAACAAGCCATTAAGTTTTAGTCATTTAATTTGTGAATATAGTATTGTTTCCTGACAGGAAAAATGTTGTTCAAAAAATATATTTGATCTTCAGATTAATTTACTAAAACTTAATATTATTTGTGGGATCTCCATCTTTCTGATAACCTACCTTTTAGTTTGTTCCCCGGTGGTAAAAATATAGTCATATAAAGGGTTCGTAAGCCAGTGTTATTACAGACATACGAAGCATTCCAACCTAGATCTCAGGGTGTCAATGCACTTATTGCATTTGGATTGCTGCGTTCATCAGTACCTAGCCATTTACCATCAGCTTATCTACCAGTTTGCAACTTCGTTCCGTGAAAATAGCTAAACATTATGTTATTTTATTACAGATCCAATTCTGCATCATCTTCTATCACAACTTCTTTGTCATGTTCCGCGACTGCAATTACCCTAAAGGCATCAACTTCTTGCTAGCGCTGAACGCTGGCCTATTCCTCTATATGTTTGGAAACTTCTACGTGCTAAACTACATGAAAAACAACGCAAAAAGCGAAAATAGAACACCTGTCATCGCAAATGGAAATGCGAAAGCAAAAGACTGCTAGCAAAATGTAGATTTATTTATAGGTACAGGTTAGGTTAAGCCTCGAATAAATATCTAGGGTAAGTTATAGTACGCGTGTATTGTACAAAATGTATGGGAATGTGATAATTAAATTGTAAATTAATTATGCCATAATGAATGACAATTTTATATTGATACATGTCTTCAGCAAAAACTGATATTAAATATTTAACTACTTTCTCAAAAGTGTAGATAAAGTTTCAGTTGAGCATACAACCATTTTACTACAAAAACAGGAAAATAAAATATTTAATTATACAGTTTCTTACACCGTTTTTCTTCTTCACTATGTTTATCCCAATTCCTACGTCTACTTGGTGTCCTACCAGGCTATCCTAATTCATTAATTCCCGTAATAGCAACGTTTTCGCCATATTCATGAAGGTAAAAAGTTTTTAGTTAAAAATTTACCACAGTCACATTATTATGGGATTACCGTAATAGTATTTATCTGTTTGAATATATTATTTTATACTTTAATGAAGTACGAGTATAATACATTAAAAATATAATTATAATACTAGCCTACAATAATAATAAACATGTATATATAAATACATCACGTCAAGGGGTATTGTTTAATTCTTACTAAAATATAATTGGTAGGTAATTGTATATTTTTTCGCACCGCTAATTTTGTTCGGTTGCGATCTTGCTGGGATGTGTGTGACGCGCCAGTCGCTCGTCCTGCGCCCACCTAGCTATACGAACGTTTCGTATTTAGCACCTAATTAAACGTGGATATCTCCCGGGAGCCGTGCTTTCGTGTTGTCCTCAACTTGAAGAACTATAAGACTTGTCCAATTGTGAGAGACTGTTATGTGCCGTGCCATACTCGTGCCACGCCCAGCTTTTTCCCGCCGTGCGTGATCCTGGAGCTGCAGTCTACCATCCAGATAGATGGTACACTGTCAAGGTTAGTGGTGCTCTCTTACTTACCAATTTGGGCAAGGATTCTTCATACCTTTTACTTATTCAATTTACACCTATATACAGTCCACTTATTATAATTAAAACCAGCCTATATTTTGTTGTGACGAAACGCAACAATTTTTTTGGTCCATCGACCCAAGGATCCAGTTAAATTAATCCAGTTATTTTGGTCCATCAATTCCAGTTAACCAATATTTTGGTCCATAAATCTCACATTCTAGCATTTGGTTGGTCCATTTTGGTTCCAAACGACTGTTTTGATCAATAGACCTTCCATATCTGGTTAAATTATTTATTTATTTGGTTTACATTTTAGTCCGTGACAAAATAAACCAATATTCTTACAATAAACGTATAAAGACGTTCTTTATACAGTTTTTAAATTGTAGTGTCATTTAGTTATTTCTTATAACAATATTACATTCACTACACATTTACACATATATACTTGTCGTACAAATATATTTTATCTATTTTGTAGCTAATTTGCATACGTTTACGAAATAACTAGTAGTAATATTTTATCAACTACATGATAATCATGCCTCCTAAAAAAGATCCAGTAGTCATATCACCTGAGTTAACCGTGTTAATCAACAGGAAAGAAAGAATTTATGAACAAATGCAAAATCTTTATGATATGACCAAGGATATTTCCGATTTCGATTCAAGGGAATTATTTCTGTTATATTTTACTGAGGCTGATAATTTACGTCAATCTTTTGAGAGCATTATTTTTGATATTTTTAATTTGGAACTAAAGACTGATCCAAATTCCATTCTTAAAAGTCAAGAGTTAAAGTGTTTTGATGAATTATTCTTTCGTACAAAATTATATGCAAAGAAACTACAACCTAATAGCGTTGGCGTTAAGGGAGACATTCCCTCGCATACGTCGGAATCTCGACCGCGTCTTCCTAAGTTAGAACTTTATTGTTTTGATGGTAATATTGAAAATTTTACTACCTTTTACGAGACGTTCTGTTCATTGGTACATGACCAACCGAATATTCCGCAGATTGATAAATTTCACTATTTATTGTCCTGTACTAAGGGCTCAGCCTTGAATATCGTGAAAAGTATTCCAATTTCAGCCAACAATTATGATCTTGTATGGCAAAGTTTGCTTGATAAGTATCAAGATAATCGGATGTTAGTCGGTAGATATTTAGACAAAATGTTAAATTTTTTGCCACTTAATAAAGAGTCGTCCACTCACTTAAATTTGTTTATTGAAACTTTTGACCACTCATACAAAGCGATCCAAGCATTAAAAATAGAAGATTTGAGTAGTTATGCACTCTGTCACATTGCGTTAAGAGCGTTGGATCCGCTTACTCGAAAATCGTTCGAACAAAATATTAACCAAAAATCAATACCTACTTTTTTGCAACTTATGTCACTCGTACATAACCAAGTGAAGGTTATTGATCATTCGGCATCATATTCTAGTGCATCAAATGTGCAACAAATCAAACGACAGTCGCCTGATAGTAGGCAGACTACTAAGTCGGACAAAATTAATACAACAAAAAATTATTCGCATGCATCTGCGGCACGTTCGAATAAATTATCGTGTTTGCATTGTGGAGAAAATCTTATGATTTTCCGTTGCGATCAATTTCGTAAATTGACCAGCGCTCAGCGGGTTAGCCGTGCTAACGCCCTCAAGCTGAGCCATAATTGCCTTAAAAGGGCCAATCACTCAATAGCTGACTGTCCCAGTTTATTTAAATACGTGATATGTGGGTTTCCTCATAACGTGCTGCTGCATCAAGACCAGGCGCCGCCGCCGCCGGCAGGTTACACTGATATGAAACCTATTTCGCCCGTAGGTACTGCGCCCGCGCTGCCGGCCGAACCGACAGCTACTGTGAATAGTTGCCATGCGTCATCTGTGCATAACAATAACTATGCAGTGATATTGGGAACAGCTGTTGTGCATGTTTTAGATGCGACTAATTCCTATCAAAGTTGCAGAGTATCAATTGATTCTGGTGCTCAATCGAATTTTATTTCAACTAACTGTTTACAACGTTTAGGATTATCTCAGCGTAAATGTCCTTTTAATATTTACGGACTCGCTGGCGAAAGCATAAACAATCACGGCATGACGTCATGCGTTATTAAGCCGCGGCAAGGTAGTGATCCTGCATTCACCATTGATGCAGTTGTTTTACCGAAGATAACTTCTGATCTACCGACTGTAAAACTTTCGGAAGAAGTTATTAATGAATATAAAAATTTATATTTAGCCGATCCACACTTTTATAAAAAGTCACCGATCGATATTATTTTAGCTGGTGACATTTTTCCACATATTTATGATGGGAAAAAATTCATATTTAATCTCGACATGCCGCTCGCATTGAGTAGTGTGTTTGGTTATGTGGTCACTGGGAGGTTGGCGATGCAATCTTCGAGTGACGTCACAGATGTTAATGTTGTAGCGTCTACAACATCTTTAGTGTCGTACACTACTGAAAACAATCTTCTCAATGACATTCTCAAACGTTTTTGGGAAGTGGAATCTTTGCCGTGCGAAATTCCACTATTAAGTCCACAAGAGGAGATTGCAGAAAAAATGTTTATTGAAAAACATTATCGCGATGAAACTGGTCGTTATGTTTCACCGATTTTATTAAATCCTGACCACGAACCGCTGGGTCAATCGTATGAGCTAGCTCTTCGACGACTCACTCAAGTCGAGCGGCGCCTCGCTCGCTCACCAGACCTTCAAAGGGCGTATTGTGAATTTATGAAGGAGTACGAGTCGTTAGGACACATGGAGCTTTATCAGGGCACCGAGCCTTCAAAATATTTAATTCCGCATCACTGCGTGCTGCGTCCTTCTTCTACTACAACACCTTTACGTGTAGTATATGATGGCTCGGCAAAGACGAGCACTGGAGTGTCGCTAAATGATGCGCTGTTGACTGGACGAAACCTTCACCAAGATGTACTTAAAATTATATCTCGATTTCGTCTGTACGACGTATGCCTTACAGCTGACGTCTCTAAAATGTACAGGAATGTGTTGATAGATCCTTCTGAAAGGAGTTATCAGCACATTCTATGGCGTGACAGTCCACAGCAACCAGTGCGCATATACGAATTAAAAACAAATACGTACGGCCTCCGTAGCGCGCCATACATAGCTGTTCGCACGTTGCACCAGCTGGCTCAAGATTATCCTGACTCTAAAGCTTCTGATGTGCTTCTGCAAGGTTTTTTCGTTGATGACCTGATGTGGTCGTGTCAGTCAATTTCAGAAGCTTGCAAATTGCAAGATGAAATGATGTCACTTCTCAAAAGAGGTGGATTTGACCTACGTAAGTGGGCGAGTAATCGACCTGAGTTACTCACCAGAATGCAAGAAGATCAAGTTTCTGCAATCAATATTCAGGACGATACGTTATCGTCATCTTTAAAGGTCTTAGGTTTGACCTGGTTGCCCTCATGTGATTGTTTTTCATTCAATTATAACATGACGGACGGGAAAGGCACAAAACGATCGGTACTCAAATTACTGGCAAGCATATTTGACCCCGTGGGTTTCATATCTCCATGTACATTTGTCGCGAAGTGCATCATGCAAGACTTGTGGAAATTAAGTCTCGGATGGGATGATCATTTGCCACCAGACCTGTGCCATAAGTGGGACAAATTTATTAAAGATTTGCCGACTTTGTCAAATGTACGTATCGAACGTCATCTATTGATACCAGAGTTTACTGACATACAACTTATAGCCTTTTGTGACGGGTCATCCCGTGGCTATGCTTGTTGTCTGTACCTTCGTAGTGTCGATCGTGAAGGCAATGTCAAAGTTAGGTTGCTGGCCAGCAAATCTAAGGTCGCGCCTATTCAACCCCTGCTTTCAATACCCAGGCTAGAGCTTCTAGCAGCCGTGTTGCTATCTAAACTGGTTGGTTTTGTCGTACAAACCCTACAGGACATAAAGTACACGATATTCGCATTCAGCGACTCGAGTATTGTCCTATCTTGGCTTCAAACGCCACCATATAAATTAAAAACATATGTGGCGAATCGTGTTAGTAAAATAACTGACACAGTGCCGCCGAACTGCTGGTTTCACATAAATAGTGAAAATAACGCAGCCGACATCTGCTCACGCGGTGCGCTGCCCAGTCAGTTCACTGACGTGGCTACTGAGTGGTTTAACGGTCCCGTGTGGCTGTATGAAGACCCTCAAACCTGGCCCACGAGTACATTTTTTATCAATGATGAAAACAAAATTCCAGAGTTGAAATCCAATGTTGACACTTTTAATTTTAACTCGTGTGACAATAAAGGTTTTAATAATGACCTAGAAGAAACATTTAATAAATTTTCTTCGTTCAATAAATTGCAGCGAGTGATGGCATGGTGTCATCGTTTCATTAATAATTTGAAACTGAAAGGTTCAGAACGCCTGTCTGGACCTCTGAAAACTTCAGAACTGAAAACAAGTCATAACACTATTATTCGTGCTATTCAGTCGAATCATTTTGATTCTGAAATTAAAAGTTTAAATAAAACAAGTTACGTAGCCTCTCTACGTAAACTTTCACCCTTCGTTGATACCGATGGTTTCCTCAGGGTGGGGGGTAGGATTGTACAATCTGACCTTCCATACAATACAAAACATCCTGTTTTACTTCCCAAGAAATGTCACACGACAAAATTGATTATTGACTATTTTCACAGACTTTATTTACATGCAGGTCCTCGCACGTTGCAAGGCATCTTGTGTAAAAACTTTTGGATTATTAATGCTCGTAGCATTATCCGATCAGTTCTGTCAAAATGTGCAAACTGCTTTAAGTGTCGACCCCTGATTTCACAGCCTGTTATGGGTACGTTACCCGCGCCTCGACTGAAACCCGACAAAATATTCAACCACGTTGGTTGTGACTTAGGTGGTCCCTTCTATGTGAAGGAAAGTTTACGGCGTAATGCAAAGGTGCATAAGGCCTATTTATGCATTTTTGTGTGTTTTTCTACGAAGGCAGTGCATTTTGAAGTGCTAACTGACCTTACATGCGAATGTTTTTTAGCTACATTTGATCGTTTTGTAGCTCGCCGCGGACTCTGTAGCTGTCTTTTTTCAGACTGCGGGACAAATTTTATAGCTGCCGCTAAACATTTGAAAGAAGTTTGTAACTTCTTTAACAATAAAGACAATCAAGATCAAATCCTTGATGGTTTGACGTCACGTCGCGTCGACTGGCGTACAAACCCTCCCAACGCCGCATCCATGGGTGGACTATGGGAGGCCGGAATAAAATCTGCAAAGCACCATCTATATCGTGCTGCTGGTGACAGAGCTCTTACGTTCGAAGAGTTAACCACAGTCTTTTGTAAAATAGAGGCGATCATGAACTCGCGCCCACTGTGTTCACTTTCGGATAATCCGAACGAGTTTGATGTTTTGACCGCCGGTCATTTTTTGGTAGGTCAGAGTCTTCTATCTGTTCCAGAGTATGACGTTGAAAATGTACCTATGAATAGATTGTCACGTTGGCAATTCATCCAGAAGGTATCTCAAAGCTTTTGGAGACGCTGGTCGGATGACTACCTTCACACTCTACAACAGAGAGCGAAGTGGTTTTCATCTCCTCCTAATATAAATATCGGAGACTTAGTTTTACTAAAATCTAATCTCACGCGATCTCTACAATGGCCGCTTGGTCGAATAGAAGAAATTCATCCCGGTGTTGATAAAATAGTACGTGTAGTTACTGTACGCACGCAAAATGGACTCTACAAGAGGCCTGTAAACAAAATTTGCCCTTTACCTTATGCAAATTAAATACTTTATAATTTTTTTTTTAATAATATTACTTAAGTATATTTAGAATTAGATCACATTTTGCTATACTTACTTAACACTTCCAGTAGAACACACTCTACATGTTTATAATAAGCTTCGTAAGTTTATTAAATTTTATATATTTATTTTCATACCTCTTTCACATTCATTTAGGGGAAATCATCACACTGATTTCGGTAGGGGGTATGTTTAATTCTTACTAAAATATAATTGGTAGGTAATTGTATATTTTTTCGCACCGCTAATTTTGTTCGGTTGCGATCTTGCTGGGATGTGTGTGACGCGCCAGTCGCTCGTCCTGCGCCCACCTAGCTATACGAACGTTTCGTATTTAGCACCTAATTAAACGTGGATATCTCCCGGGAGCCGTGCTTTCGTGTTGTCCTCAACTTGAAGAACTATAAGACTTGTCCAATTGTGAGAGACTGTTATGTGCCGTGCCATACTCGTGCCACGCCCAGCTTCTTCCCGCCGTGCGTGATCCTGGAGCTGCAGTCTACCATCCAGATAGATGGTACACTGTCAAGGTTAGTGGTGCTCTCTTACTTACCAATTTGGGCAAGGATTCTTCATACCTTTTACTTATTCAATTTACACCTATATACAGTCCACTTATTATAATTAAAACCAGCCTATATTTTGTTGTGACGAAACGCAACAGGTATCATGTGGCAAAAATCAAAGGAAAGTCGCTTTGCGACGTTCTAACACGCAAACTGGCCGTCTCTGCCTATGCCTCTGGGATCAGGGCGTGAGCATTATGTTGACATTTTTTTATGTATAATATAAAGAGCGAATATGTCGTCCAAGCTGGTTGCAATGCAGCATGGATCAGAAGCATGTATGGGCAAGCTACAGCCGCCGAGAGACCTATAGCATAGAGAGACCAACGCTCTCTAAATCACCGTAGCGGTTGCCAAGTCGCTATCCTCGAGCAAAATAAATAAAAAAAAACAGAACGTTCAAAAAAATTAGTCATACAATATTTATTACTTACAATAGATCAATAAATATATTTTTTATGACACATAAATGAAAAGGTGTATTAAGGTGGACTTATATCTCTTTAAGAGGTCTCTTCCAGCTTCGACACTGTGGGAGAAATTAAAAATAGCGGAAGATCTTTTGAACCAGCAAGGACAATTCAATTCAAATTCTTCGCTAACACTATTTTAATAACACTGATACAATACATTTTCCATAAACATTTACAAATTGTAGTTAAACCATAAACGCCTGTGGTATTATTATGAGCAGTTTTTTGTTGCTGACGCAGAGTATTTATTTTATCTTAGTCTGTTTCTTGAAGTTTAGAATAAAATAAAAACAAATAATAAAATGCAGTATATAACTTAAATAATATTATTTCATTTTAATTTCATTTTATTGTAACCGCATGGGTTTAAATAGTTTTTATTGTTCATTCCGTCCTCTTTTCATTTGGTAAGTATATTTAATAATAATAATAAATAATAATAAAAGCATTTATTATCAGGTAAAAACCCATATCACATATACAGCATTATAAATTATAAAACAAACAAAATAAAGTAAAGTAAAATGAAGTGAACAGTATAAATATATAAGATTAAGATTATACAATTCAACATGTTAGTTTGCCATTCTCAGTCCGATGCATGGTTAACCAGTGCTTTGTGAAGCAGTTGCCAATGTTGTTATTAATTGTCATAAGAACATCATTGGCACTGCTCCGTCGTCGCCCCCAGCAGGATGCTGTCCGCGCCCTCAGGATAGCGAAGAATATTTAACTAGTTTTTCATTCGCCCTGACTAGTGAAAACCTACTGATGCTTTAGTGAGAGTTTACAATATTGGGGATGTATTTAAAGAATAGTTCCAAGGGTAGATAACATACTTTAGATAGAAGTATTGTTTCTGGTGGAAACTGTTTTGATTATACAACGTGTAACAAAAATAACTTCATCATTAGCCGAAATACCTACATCCACTGCTGAACATGGGCCTCCCTGGTGTAATCCCTTAGCCGCCTTGACGACACCCACGGGGTGATTATCAGAAAAAATAACATAGGAAGCCGAAATGAAGTGATAGTAACTATCGTTGATAGTAACTATATGTAAACAACTTTTACTATGCGACCAATTATGCAGATGGGCCAAAAAAAATTTGCTCATTTTTATAGCCTATAGATTGTTATAGCCAATTAATTATTTAACATAATTAAATAATTCTCTTGTAGAGATAAGCTCGCCTTTGCACACAACATCTATTACTGTATTTAGTACTAGCTGTTGCCCGCGACTTCGTCCGCGTGGACAACTTAACATTACACATTCTTATGTATTACGTGTTACTAAATCCTAAAAGAAATTTATTAATCTGGTTATGCATTAAAAATATGATAAAAAAATAAAAATAAATAAAAAATATACTATCCTATTGAGAACCTCTTTTTTTGAAGTCGGGTAAAAATTAGCGTTCCGGCGGCGGTTTCGCCCGTTGGACCACAGTTTTTTAGGTTTCCGTAGCCAAATGGCAAAAAACGGAACCCTTATGGATTCGTCATGTCTGTCTGTCTGTCTGTCCGTCCGTATGTCACAGCCACTTTATTCCGAAACTATAAGAACTTACTATTGAAACTTGGTAAGTGGATGTATTCTGTGAACCGCATTAAGATTTTCACACAAAAATGGAAAAAAAAAAACATTAAATTTTGGGGGTGCCCCATGCTTAGAACTGAAACTCAAATATTTTTTTTCATCAAACCCATACGTGTGGATAGGTCTTCAAAAATGATATTGAGGTTTCTAATATCATTTTTTTTAAAACTGAATAGTTTGCGCGAGAGACACTTCCAAAGTGGTAAAATGTGTGTGTCCCCCCCCCCCTCTGTAAGAGAATGATAAAACTAAAAAAAATGTATGATGTACATTGCCATGCAAACTTCCACCGAAAATTGGTTTGAAAGAGATTTAGTAAATTTTTTTTTTAATACGACATAAATCGTAGACCTTAATACTATTATTAAAACATCGATCAAAGTTACAACGAACTACAATAACTTTTATATTATGTTACTTGCTGCTACGGAACCCTTCATGGGCGAGTCCGACTCGCACTTGGCCGGTTTTTTTTAATAAAGTTGACATTATCATATAATCAATAATTTTTTTATATTTTAATATTGTGCAAATTAGGTGATATTTCCTTCCCCCCCAACGTTGAAAACCCTTTCCCCCATCCCTTCCCTCTCCCTACTCCTACCTCTCCCCCTTCCCTTAATCCACCCCTTCCTACACCCTTTATTTACCACTGCCCCCTTATCTTTCCTCTCTTACCCTAATCCCTCTATTCTTTTCCATCCGACTTCCTTCCCCTCCTATTCCCTTCCTATGTTGCATATCCAATTAACTGTACAACAAAATGTCTGTCAAACTGCTGGACATGCCTTCCCCAATGAATTCCACAACGCCCTACAGATCCTGCCGCTTCCGGCCACCATCTTCAGGTCGTCCATACACCTGGCGGCAGGGCGTCGCACCCTGCGCGTGGGACGTCGCGTCCCACTCTAGAACCCGTCTGTACCAACTACGTCGGTACTACGACAGATGTGACCTGCCATTTCAGCTTACTAATTCTTTCGGCTATGTCGGTCACCTTCGTTATTCATAGGATCTCCTCATTCCGAATCATATCCCTCATAGAGACCCCTAGCATTGCCCTCTCTATAGCTCGCAGAGCCACTTGAATCTTGTGGATCAGGCCCACCATCAGTGTCCACGTCTCCGCGCTGTAATCATGACAGGCAGGACGTACTGATTATAGATTTTTGTCTTTAAACATTGTGGAATAGGTGACGTAAAGACTTGACGCAGTTTTCCGAATACTGCCCACCCTAACTGAATTCTTCTGTCAACTTTTGAAATTGATCCTACCCAACTATATTGTCTGTCCTAGGCAGACGTACTCCTGAACAGCTTCGATATTGACATTGTCGACGATCACCGGTCTAATACAGGGCCACTAATTATCGAATAACGAACTTTTTGTATCGAGACTTGTGGAAATACCTGAAATACATCAGCAAAAATAAATCTATAAATGAGCTTTAAAACATCTCTGTCACTTTCTGTCAAGTTCTTGCAACGACCAGTAATGTTGAACTACACTTTCATACAAATGATATGAAATGAGAGGTCAACTTGTATATCAGCATCCTGACATTTTATTGAGATATGACTTATACCAGTATGAGGCCCGAACTCAAAGCTATTTAACTGTGAAACGCTGTCAAATTCTGTTCAGCAGTTTCCAAGATTAGCCCGTACATACATACATACATACAGACAGATAAGAATTTTTTTAATTATATTTTTGGACTCTACTGGTCTTCAGTAACGTCCGGGCAGTGAAATTTTTTTTTTAACTTCAATGTACAGATTCGCTTTTCTTTTGTTTTTCTACTCTTTTATTATATGTATATATAGATTAAAATGTCTAATAAAGTGTATATATCATATAGGTAGTATAATAATAAATATACAAGTAAGTATTTAAATTTGCACGTAGTCTAATTATAAACAAGAATTCCCTGTTCAATTAGACTGACATTAAATGCCACAAAGTTGTTTGTCTCCTGTAGGAATTGTACTCACGACCTCTGGAACTTGAGTTGGGTTCAATACGCTTACCCAAAACATTTATGTTTGGAGTCCGGAGTGAAGTTACTAGCTGTGGTTACAATTTCAAATAATCAGGTCGAAATAAAATAAAAAATATGAACTATTTTTTTAACAGTTCTATCTAAACGGATACGAATAATGGGAATATGGAAAAATATGGACAAATTGTGTTTTACAATATATTAAAGGAAACATAAAATAAAAAAATACGGAACCCGTACTTTGTGCAGGATATACACTTTGCTGAATTTTAATTAGTACTTCCACGTTCTATATTCGCAGTTAACACAAAACTGACAAGTGTCAGTCGTTAACCAAAGTCCATTACGGTTACCAAAAAATAGAGTAAATTTAATTCATCCATTTAAATCACAAATCACTGGCTATATAAGTAGATGACAAACATTTTCAACTGCTACGTAAGGTCAGTTGAATCGAAAAACAAGACTGAATAATATTTTAGAACGCTATATTTGCAGAAAGTCTACAGTAGGTTTGATGATATGATCACTATCACTGCGTTAGCATCATCATCATTATCCTAATGCCCATCCTAATGCATCATTATCCCAATGCATCTATGGACAAGGACCTTCTTAATTAACGTCACAGCGCCACCATATCCCATCTCCATTATCACTCTCACATCACTTCACTACACTCATAAAACTAAAACTAAACCAGAGTATAATTTAACCGTTTTTAGAAGAAATTCTAGAAAACGTATTTAATTATAACAGAAAAATTACTTCAAATTCTCTCCACTGTTTTATCACTATATCGTCTTTGGGTATTTTTAAACAGGTGTGCCAATGGTGTTAACAGCATACCTTTAGATCAGTTAATAGCTAAGCTGCCAAACCACTGTCGGAGACTGCGTCTTTATACTTTATAGTTCTTAGCTTTTCCAGAATGTCTATTTCATCTTAAGGGGCAATATTATGCTATTCAGCATAACTTTCTGCTGTTTTAAATCTGGATATTCATCTAGATATGACGTGGAGAGTCTTTTAGATAAATCAGTTGCAATCTGAATTATTTTTCTTCTGTTGCTTTTACTGTCATTATCTGATTTTAATTCTGTGATCCAAGTTACGTATATTAACAAGAATAAATCATCAAGTTACAACAATAAACGTTACTGAATCACTATTTTCTCACCGTTGGGTGGGTTTGCATCTGGTATTAAACTCACGGGATCAAGATGAAACGTATATTCTTTTAAATATTCCTCTAAAAGTCCGGCAATACACAAACCGGTATTAATGCATATCATTCCTTGATCCGCATATTAAGGAATGCGTGGTAGATCATCTCTATCAACTATCGCTTTATTGTAAATATTTTCAAATGATTTGTATTGGTTTTAGTTTAAGAAGGATTTCATTGGTTTGCATATAAAGTATGTATATCGTTCATATTTTACTTTCCCTTCTCAACAGAAACCCTGTACAAAATTTCACTTATTTCACATAAACAAATCTCTTTCATGTTTTTAGTTATTACGTTACTTTTTTATGAAAAGCTTGTTTTAAGCGGTTGAGGTCTCAAAGAATAAAGATATTCAAAGCTATTCAAATTGATTGCTGTAATCGTGTAGAATTATGCTCACAAATAATTAGTAATACTATTAGGATCAAAGGTGAACTCAGGCATGATTCTAATTGACACTCCATTTTTCAGGGGCGATTAAAGATACGGGGGACCCAATGAGGGATATTTTATCGCCCTTATTTATATACCAGCTGTTGCCCGTGAATTCGTGCGCGTAAAATTTTAAGGCCCTAGCGCTAGAAATTAAAAATCCTTTTGTAGTTGTTGCTTACGTAATTTAAGTAACCACTAACAGTTTTAGCTGTGCGTTGGTCGATCAGTCAAAGTACATATTACTGAAATAAATAACAAGTAGTCTAGTCAAACAGCAGTTGATAACATCAATAGTATTTACAAGTTCATACTTATAAAGTCAAAGGGATAACAGAAGCTCTCTAAATGCTTTTTAATAAATGTCACATAGCACGCAAACTTGCCATCTTCACATTAATTTCTAAGTTCTTGTATGGAAATTTTTTTTAAACTTGGCATAGAAAAAGATTTCAATATTTTACAGTAATTTGTATGGTGGGATTCAGCTATCTCTTCACTTCGACGTTAGCTTTTATGTGATTTATTTCTCTAAAATCATTACATCTTACCTTTTGCCATAGCTTGATAGCTTTTATGTTCAAGTACTTGAGCCATTATTGAGAGATCCTCTAAGTAAATATGAAAATGATTAAAACTAAAAACTTACAAGGTATATTAAAGACTCATTCATATAGTGTCTAGTTGAATTCGGATGGAGGGGCGCCAAATTAAAAGCCGACCCTGTACCCTATTGTTACGTTAAATTCATACACCAATTATAACTTTACGTTGTATTCAGTTTTATTAGAGTAGTCAGTAAGGTGACTCCACAATTTGGAGAGAGCGTTAATGCAAGCTCAATCACAAGTAGCGAAACCAGGGTAATTGGTCAAATGCCGACACAGTTTTCGCCAGTGCAACTAAATCTATAGAAACTGCAGCACGTTTGTAAGAACGAAACAAATTGGTTGGTTTTGAATAAAAAGAAAAAGTCACCGTTTTAAATGGTAACTAGTGAAAATGGCGGAAATTATCAGAAAATGTATTGAAGTATATCAGATTGCATGCATTGATTGGACTGGTAAGCATTAAAGTTTTATTTTTGGGTCAATTGCTACTACAAGTGTATTAGGAAATTAAGTAGTGAGACAATGCTTCAGGTGAAGCACCTTGAACTCAAATCATAACAAACGAATAACCTTGCATGTAGAATTATTTCACAAGATCAGGAAGATCGAGTCCTAATTAAAACCAGTAGGTACAAAGTCTTTTTTAATTTAAATGTTTTTGGAAATAGTATTTAGAAATTTTGAATTATTAACTTTAGTTTCGGCATAAAATTATGCAAATTTAATAGGCTTATAGTATTTGTTCTTAATTATTTTTATTTCGTAAACAGATCTGCCATTCTTCTTTAATTTTCAGCGTGCAGTTGTCCAACGTCAAACTAACCACCAGTAACATCCCCTAACTTTTTTCATTGCACATACATTACGTTTTAAGTTTTTTTTTATTTTTTAAACTTTCCTTACATGGTTAGAAAAAGCACATCTATAGGCAGCAATACATTGTTCAGAATTAATTGATTATGCATTGTAGATCATCAATATTCAACGGGTTGGAACTACTTTGTAAAGTAATATGAATATCGTTAAATTTAAATACTTTTTGGGACAAAATGACAAGAATTTTTTAAATAATTGTAAGGATACTGAACTTCTTTAAAGGGGATATGTAAATATATACCTTCTTATGAATTTATTGATTACCTCTAATAATACTTGAAGCTTTGTGGTTCCCAGCTTAGACGCCCACCCCCATGATTATGTGTATATTTAGATCATTACTGCGATCTCCAATCCGCCTGCCAAGCGGGATATTTATGGCAAATACTCTAATGGACAGCCCTCTAACAGTGGCGTTCTATTGGGGAGGTTTAAGTTTAGGAGTAGACATATTTCGGCTGATGATGAATATTAAATCTATGTTGAGCTCAATGAATGGGCGCAAGGACTTTGTGGTTATGTCATTGAGCCAAGGACTTTGTGGTTATCGTGTTTGGTTAGGTGTGTGTGTGTGGTTAAAAACTCAGGTCTTTACAAAAGAGAGGTACTTGAAAATGGTGAATTACGTTTTTAAAACTGATACGCTGAGGTAACCTCAAACTGATAAGTACTTTAACCCGCCTACTCTCAGTCTAAACATCAGTGGAACCATATATCCATTTTGTACTCTCTACCGGTTACATGATATATTTCTATAAGAATTTAACATCAAACTACGATAAATAGACGCTAAACGATTATCAGAATGTGACACTTAATCTTTTAAAGTGGGCAAAAAAATGTCATAATCATATCATTTATTGTTTCATGTAGTTAATAGGGTCTTGCATATAATCATAGGCGCTAACATGAACACTGTAAGGGCACTACAATAGTTTTTTTCGGTAATAAAATTTATAAAATTATACTGTAAACATAGGAGTTAATTACAAACAAACATAAATAAATTTACAATGACAATTTTACAGGGTTATTGGGCTCGATTCTGAAGGCACAACTTTAAAATTTGACAGCACTAAAACTGTTGCTATCCTTGTCACACAGTATTATGAGATAAAGACGAAACCAATTTTAGCGCTGTCAAATTTTAAATGTGTGCCTTGAGAATCGGGCCCATTAACGTTATTAATTAAATTAAATGTAATGCCAAAAATACTTATCAATTAAAAACTTACCTCTACTGTTATTTATTATTGTTGTATGTTTGTTCAGTCTTGTTAAGGGTCACGTCATGTCACGTGTTACTTATTTATTATACTTGTTATCTGTCACGTTTACAAGTTATCATTTTTTCCCTTCGAAAAATTCTTGCAGTGAGTAAAAACAATTTTGTAATAAATATTGTGCATTTTTTTTAAATACGCTTCCTTTCTCATTTTCGTCTTTAAAGATGTTTGGAATTTTGTTATAAATTTTTATACACATTGCGTAAGGGCCAGAACTAACCATTTGCATATTTGAGGCTGGCAAAGCCATTTCATGCTTTTTATTTAGTTCAACGGACATTAGCCGAAATACGTATGGTACTCCATAAGTAGGTCTCCAGGACCTCTGCTGGAGAATCTCTCTAATGAGTACCTAATTCTTATTAATTATGATAAGCGTTTGGGTTTAACTACGACAGTTAGATGTCAAACGCTTATCCCCATAGTACAAATGACAGACAGAGAGTACTAAATAGCATTTTTAGAGGGATGTTGTCGTAGGCTCCCAGATCGTAAGTTTCATTATAATACTAAAACATTTATAATTTTTCAGATCCCGTAACAAATAATTGGCCTCTTGTCGCAAAACCATATCTAGTTATTACGTTACTTGGACTGTATCTTATGTTCGTACTGAAATGGGGGCCACAATGGATGAAGAATCGAACTCCATTCAATCTGGACAAGATTATGATGGTCTACAATTTAATACAAGTTATTGTTTGTGCTTATGTGTTTGTTATGGTACGTCACCTTCGATTCCCACAAATGTAGAATTTCTCTTAGCAGTGTTAGTTTCTGACTTATCTTCAGGAAGAAGACCTTCTGGGTCTTTTTTTGTCAAATCCTGTCTATCAACGGTGCCCCAAGTCGATTAGGTGGACTTCACATACGCCTTAGAATTTCTTCTTTGGCATATTCAGGTTTCCTTACTATGTTTTCCTTCACCGAAAAGCTTGTGGCCCGAAAGGCCTGTTATCATAAATAAACCGTACTTAAGTTTCGAAATTCTTCATTGGTGCGGGTGGAATTTGAATCCACTACCTTATGAACGTGAAGCGAGTGCACAACCAACTAGACTACCACGACCACGACTTATTGACATCAATGGCTGCCCAAAAGTGTTTCCCCATATTGGTGAATCAATATATTTTTGCCAATTTTTTTTAAAGAGCTATGGTCCATTAAGATTATCCACCCCCAATACTGGTAGAGCAAGTGAAACATTTATCTCTTGCAAAAAAATTATAAAATAAAGATTTAAATTACAGGAATATCAATTTAGCGTAATCAATTCTAGATAATAATAGCTTCTAAGATAATAAGTGTTAGAAAAATATTACAATTTGACATATACTAACACTCAAGAAAAGGGGGGTGGAAAGGGTTGCTCTACAGATAGAATAACTCCTCCAGCTCTGCAGAGTTTTTAACAGTGCCGAGGATGCTCGCTGCGTTACCTCTTTGAATATCCAGACTGATGCGGCTGATAAAAAAGGATCTGGCTCGATTCCTTCAGAAGTTTGCCAGTATTCGATGCAAACTTTTTAGCTTCCGGAGTCCAAGCGCCAAGTGTCTCCACCGCAAAAGGAAGGAACTCAAAGTGGTTATGCAGGGAGGAGTATTTCTGAATTGACCACTCGAGAAGCGAGCGCTCCGGCAGTTCTGGAGGAGATAGATATGCACGAGTAGCTCCCAATCAACGTGTCGACGCACGTAGCGTCCCATACAAGCACGCGGCCACGGGTCCATGGGGTGATCCTCATACCGTATGGGCGTTTACCATCCGAGCGGATTATTCCCGGGCGCTCAAGTAGGCTAAGGTGTACCGTCTGACATCGAAGAAATAGATAATAGGAATAAACTTTTCATCTAATAAAATATTTATATTTCAGGGAATTTGGTACGCCTGGGGCTGGAAATATAGGTGGTTATGTGAGCCCGTTGATTTCTCGCAAAGCGAACATGCTATTTTTGTGCGGCGAATAGTCTACCTGTATTTTATGCTGAAAGTTTTAGACCTTCTAGATACGGTAAGTTTATTAAGAAATGTACTCTTGTGTTATGATGTTAAAAATATCCTTCCAAATCTGAAATAAATATTGATAATAGGGGTCGGTCCCAAACTAGGTACAGCCTGTACCGGACAGCTGATATACTTGTACATACATCTACATGCATACATGCAATTACATTTAGTCAGACACAAGGCTCATCATACAAATGATTGCTCTGGGCGCGATTTGAACCCGCGACCCCGAATTTCGCAAGTAGGTGAACTGCTACCGACTACTATACGGGGCCGTATATTATTGTATATTGTTTATAATAAGCCGAGAAATTAGTATTTAAGTACGAGTAGTATCTGATATGTGGTATCTGAGTTAAGTTCAAAAGTTTGACAAAGAATCCACCCCAAATCATAATCAAAAATATATACATATATAATGTTAATAAGTTAGACTGTAAATTTCCCAATGAAAAGTAAAATAACAGAAATAACTTCAAATGTGATGAATTCATTTTTGAATATGTACAAGTTATGAATTCAAAGAGCCTAGTTAGCCAAAATGGAAAATGTGCAAAATATAAGTACCTAAATGTATTTTGTGCCAAATTAACATGTACTCAACATGAATAATCAATAAAGTGTTAAAAATGTATGTAACTAAATTAAAATTTTAAAAACGTTAATTTAGCTTAGGTTCAAGGCTTGTATTAAATTAAATTAAATAAAACTTTATTTCAGACTGTAATTAGTCCATAAATTTGTTAGTGTGTTAGTAATGATAATGCTTAGGTATATAAGTTAGTATTGTTATTTTTATTGGTACACATGATATAATTTATTTTTTCAGACCTATGACTGTCTCTATCCAGTGTTTCTGGAAAGGACAGTCCGGTCTAGTGGCAATCATTTTCAGAATGCTGTTATCAATGCCATGCAGGTGCTGTAGTAAAGAGGCCGCTTTATTTCGCATAATGGCGTGAAAACCATCTGTGCGAGCCTCCGCGAACATTCCCGACGCGCTACAGCGCCAAGGCAATCCTGACAGCATTCTGAAATTGCTCCTTACCGCCAACGCCCTACGCTCCCTTTCTATGTCTTCGTCGTCCGTTAGTTCACTCGTGACAATGTGGCCAAGGCACCTAAAACTGTTAACAATGTTTAGCTCTACGCCGTTAAGACGTATAGGAGGAACACTGCGCGGCTGCTGCTTTGGTGCTTTAAATATTAGAAGCCCACTTTTCTTCGAGTTGTACTTCAAGTCATGTTCCTCCGCATAGGCCTCATAGGTGGACAACAATTTTCTCAACCTACTTATTGACTGAGCAGTACCATATCGTCTGCATAGCTTATATTATTGATACAGGTTCCGTCAATGTGGCAGCCGACATGTGTACCGCCCAGTCCCTCGATAAGCCGATGGATATACAAATTAAATAGCAGAGGCGAGCTTAACCCCCCCGTCTTACTCCGCATTCCAGCCTGTACTCATCCGACATGGTACTAACCCAACTCATCTGGTTCTTTTGGTTACCAGTATTTGAGGAGGGCGGTGTACTGCACCTGCACACCCGCGTCTCTCAGCTTGTCCCACAGTATGTCATATGCAACCAGATCAAAAGCTTTAGACAAGTCGAGGAAACACGCGTATACCGGCGTCCTTCTCGCTGTGTAGTACATGACAGTGTGCTTCAGACTCAGAATAGCGCTCTCTGTTGAGACTCTTGCTTTGAACCCGAATTGGGCATCATGCAAGTCAATCTGTTGAGTGAGGCGACTCTTCAGCACACTATCAAGCACCTTGGTAATTGTGGTAGCAAGTGAGATGGGCCGATAGTTACCTATGTCAGAAGCATCACCCGTCTTTAACTATTGGAACGACTATTGTCCGCATTAGCGGCCTCGGCAAATACGAGTGACCTATACGAAGACTGAAAAGCATAGACAGCACTCGCGGCAAATAAACCCCGCATATTTAAAATGCTCAATGCTGAGCCCATCGTGACTTGGAGATTTTCCACGCTGCATCTTTCTAATAAGTATAAGTATCTAATAAGTATAAGGGAAGCAACGAATTTCTGAATTAAGTGAATTTTAAGCTTAAGTTTAAAATAAGAAGCAAAATTTTAAGGCATTTTATTTGACCATTGTCTATGGGAATCAGAGTCCCAGCCCCGAAGAAGATCAACAAAACTAATATGTTCGACTATATGGCTCGCGGACGATCAACTTCACTATCAGAGAAATCAAAAAACTAACAGATGACATCGACAACGGTAAAGACACACAAACAAGGAAAACAACAACACTAAATCAAGCAACTAGAAACACTTCCTCAAGCCGGCTAGTCACCGTGAGGAAGAACGACTACTACCCTCCAACTACCTCTCCACATACACAAATTAAGAAAACAAACCAACTGGAAAGAAACTACATACACATAGCAACATATAATACGCTAACATTAAGAACAGACGAATCATTGCTGGAACTAACTACAGTACTGAAAAATATTAAATGGTCAATCATCGGACTAAGTGAAGTACGGAGGCTTGGCGAGAAAATAGAAGAACATGAAGAATTTATACTATACCATATGGGCGAAACACCGGGCAAATATGGTGTAGGCTTCTTGATAAAGAAAGACCTGAAGCATCAAATCGAAGATATAATAGGTATATCAGAACGTATTGCCATACTCAACATAAGTATACCTCCTAATGAGGACAAATGGTCAATAGTACAGATTTACTCACCGACAGAACAGTCAAACAATACAGATATTGAATCATTCTATACTTTACTAAATAATACTATAAAAGAACATACCTATAATAACCTTATAGTTATGGGCGACTTTAATGCACAGATCGGCGGAAGACGGCACGGAGAAGAAAGAATACTAGGCCCGTACAGCGAAGGGAGAAGAACACGAAACGGGGAGAAACTAATTGAACTAGCGCAAGAATAATGAACAGCCAATATAAGAAACGGAAACAACGCAAATGGACCTGGATATCCCCAGATGGCCGTTATAAGAACGAGATCGATTTCATTCTTACGAACAGACCAAAACCCTTTGATGACTGTAGCGTGTTGAATAATATAAATTTTAACAGCAATCACAGAATGGTCAGAACAAAACTAAAATTTGAAACATCAAAGAAAAATAGACCTTTCAAAGCAAAACCTACGCCACTAACAACCACAACACAAACTATACAAATAAACAAGCTAGAAGAGTTTATAACTAAGACAAAAGATCTGAATACCCCAGAAAAACTTGATAAACTACAAGATATTTTACATGGAATAATTAGGAACAACGTAAACATATCCAAGCATCGAGATGAGAAAATGACGAATATAAGAAAAGAACTTCTAGAAAAGAGAGCTGAACTAATAAAAGTCAACATGAAAACAAAAGAAATAAGAACAGAAATAACGAAATTAAGCAAGCAAATTAAAACTAGTATAAGGAAAGACCGACATAAATTAAGACTAAAGACATTTGAGGAACACATCAAGAAGACTGGAGGAATAAAAAAGGCAATAAAACAGCTCTCAGACACGAAAGAGTGGATACCTAACCTCAAAAATAAGAAAGGAAAAACCAAGACGAAAAGACTGGATTTAATCTCCATAGATAGCTACAACATTTTTCAGGGATCTGTATTCAAGGCAAACCATCATCGTAGAAACTGACTTAGCAGACTATAACGATGTGCCTGAAATCATGATCCATGAAGTGGAAAGAGCTATCGAAACCCAGAAAAAAGATAAAGCACCAGGACAAGACCAAGTAAGCAACGAAATTCTTATAACCGGAAAGACTTTCATTGCACCTATTCTCACTAATATATACAATGAAGTCCTAAACAACGAGTCTATACCTAAGCAATGGAGTTCTTCAACAATCACTTTGATACACAAGAAAGGAGACAAGAACGAGATAACCAACTACAGACCGATAAGTTTAATGTCGAACATCTACAAAGTCTTCGCAAAGGTAGAGTCTTACTTAAGAAATAGAAGTCAAGCTGTTGTTGTTGGCGGATTTCGTTCCGATTTTATCAATATTACTTCTGGTGTCCCACAAGGTTCAATCCTGGGCCCTTTGCTGTACATAACGTATTTGTATGATATAGAGAAGTGTCTTCACCATGCACATTTTTTGATGTATGCTGATGATACTAAAATATATATTAACATCAATAGTGTATCAGATTGTGAAAGGTTGCAAGAGGATCTACATCGTCTTAATTCATATTACATTAAGAATCGTATTGGTGTCAACGCTGATAAATGTATGACACTTACGTTTACGCGCAAAATAAATAAGGTCAACTACGAGTATAAGTTGAACAACATCATAATCAAACAATCAGAATCAGTTAGGGATCTTGGAGTTACATTAGACTCACAGTTGACTTTCTCGGAACACATCTCGACGATTGCCACTAAAGCATATAAAAGTCTCGGGTTTGTTATGCGCGTAGGACGTCCTTTTACTGATTTATTTTGTATTAAAACACTGTATTGCGCATATGTTAGAAGTACACTGGAATATTGCAGTAATATTTGGAACCCTCATTACATCTGCTATAAGCAGGATATTGAATCAATACAGGCAAAATTCATTAAACATCTTAACTACCGTACACACCGCTCATACACAGCTAATACTTACACTGATTCTTGTAACTATCATCATCTACTGTCACTAGAGAATAGACGCTCCCTTCTTGACATGATGTTCATTTACAGTATTTGTAATGGTACTACAGACTGTCCAGAACTCACATCCCTAGTTATGCGTTTCTGTGCACCAGTTCGGCGCACCAGACACACCACTTTGTTCTATGTCCCTGCCACCCGCACTAATTATGCACAAAACTCCATTATTTGTCGCATGCAATCCGCTTACAATAAGAAATTTTCAACTGTGGATTTATTTAACTGTAGTAAATTAACTTTCAGGAAACAAGTACTGAAATTGCTGAGCTGAGAGAGAGAGAACAAACTTATTATTATATATTTATCTGTTTATCTTTTTACATATTTATATAAATATAGAACAATAAATAAACAATTAATATATTGTTTTCCAGATCATACAATAATATATATACACACACACCCACACACACGCACACAAACACACACCCACACACATGCACATAAACACACACCCACACACACACACACAATCACTAGACTGTAATATTAATATATTGTAAATCCGTTATTGGCAGTAAGAACTATAAATTAGAATAATTCTACTGTATACTAAGTGCTGTGGATTTTGTGAAAATAAATAAAATAAAAATAAAATA
The DNA here is from genome assembly GCA_947086405.1 of Esperia sulphurella. Lineage (NCBI taxonomy): Eukaryota > Metazoa > Arthropoda > Insecta > Lepidoptera > Oecophoridae > Esperia > Esperia sulphurella. The sequence goes on from OX352264.1 coordinate 13,434,464, forward strand.
AAATAAAAATAAATAAAAGTAATTCTAAAACGCATAACAAAAACACTCGATGAAAACCAACCTAAGGAGCAAGCGGGATTCAGAAGCAACTTTTCAACTGTTGATCACATATTCGTTGTTAAACAAATCTTCGAAAAAAGTAAAGAATATAATATCCCGTGTTACTGTTGCTACGTGGACTACAGTAAGGCTTTCGATTCACTAGAACATGAACCAATATGGGTGGCACTGAGGAATCAAGGTGTCGATGGCAAGTACATAAGAATAATTCGAAATGTATATAAAACGAGCACAGCTAAAGTAAAATTGGAAAGAGAGGGAGAGGAAATTAAAATAGAACGAGGAGTACGACAGGGCGATCCCCTATCACCAAAACGGTTTTCAGCCGTTCTTGAAGAAATCTTCCGACATCTGAACTGGGATAACTTCGGACTTAATATTAATGGAGAAAAACTAACTCACTTGAGATTTGCTGACGATCTTGTAATTTTCGCACCAACTAAAGAAGAACTCCAACAAATGCTTAGCCAGTTAGATAACGAAAGCCGAAAAGTAGGACTAACCATAAACATTGAAAAAACTAAAATGATGACAAATGACACACAAGCATCAATAAAAATAAACAACACAAGTATGGATTACGTAGATGAGTACACCTATCTAGGCCAAATAATTTCACCAACTGACTTAATGTCAAAAGAACTGGAAGTAAGGACAGCTAACGCATGGAAAAGGTACTGGTATTTTAGGGAGATAATGAAAAACAAAGATATAAATATGTACTTCAAGAGAAAACTTTATAACACCTGCATCCTACCTGTTCTAACATACGGGTGCCAGACCTGGGCCCTAACAAAAGCACACGCCAAAAAGTTAGAAGTGTGCCAATTAGCAATGGAAAGAAGTATGCTCGGGAAAAGGAAATTGGATAAAATAAAAAAACACAACACTAAGAAGACGTACAAAAATAGAAGATGTTTCACTTAAAGTAAAGAAACTGAAATGGAGATGGACAGGACATACAGTAAGAGGAGAGGAGAAATGGAGCAGAACGTTAATGAATTGGTTACCAAAATACAACAAACGGAAAAGGGGGAGACAGTATAAGAGGTGGGAGGATGAGCTAAAGGATATAGCAGGAAAAACATGGACAAGGATAGCGAGAGACAGAGAGGAGTGGAAGAGGTTGGAGGAGACCTTTGCCAAAAGGGGGCAAACAGATAATAGTGTCGATGTTATAATGTAAATAAGCAATATGTAAATTTATCTGAAATAAAAGGCTCAAAAGTAAAGTAAAGTAAAGTATGGGAATCAGATAAAGACAGAAGACAAACTTAAGTTTCATTAAATGAATATTCTAGATAATGTAAATAGTATCCAAAGTGTAAGGTCGGACATAATATGCAGGTTCCATCATTAGTACCAAAAAAAAATTTTGTAACAGGCACGGCCTCGGGTTAGATGGATTTAACGGTCGCGGCGCAGGAGTTCAACACTTATTTGTTAGTAGTCTCGTCTTTCGGAGTGAACTGCTCGTCTCGGGTCATCATGGCAGCGAAGCGACCAACCGGATGTGATGTGTGAACGAATTGTACATCCGTGATTGATAAGAAGTGAGATAAATTGATAGACAAGTATGTAAGATAAAGAGAGATAGGAAAGGATTAAAGGAAAGGGTGGTGTTGCCAGAGTTACAGGCTCCCCTTTCGGCCCATGGAAGCGTCCCCGCCCATGGGCCGACACGGTAAGGCATTCTTACGTGGTCTTCCTTTCTTTCTCCTGATCTCACTGGGTGCAGGAATAGCAGGCGATGGTAACACGTTCTCCGTGGTCGGTCTCTCTTCCTCTGCGGTATAACCGGTGTCATACTGTTGTCGTCACCTCTCTGTATGCACCTTGTAATGTCGCTCCTATGAAACTTGCCAATGATGTTCTCTGGTTTCCTGACACAGCATGTAGGTGGTGGGACTGGCTGCATGAAGAATTTCATCAGGACCATCACGTTTTGGTGTAAACTTACTTGTGATTCCCTTAGAGAAGCTGCTCAACACATGTGACTTCAGCATGACATGGTCTCCAATATTGAATGGGATGTGATGTGTCTCACTGCAAGATGATAAAACCACAGGTTCAGATTCTAACTTTAGGGTGTAATATTTCTTCTTGTCGTTAGAGAAATTCCATGTTTTGGATTTAAAATTAATCGCAAGTCCAGCTGCATTGATGAAATCCATCCCCAAAAGGGTTTCATTATTTGTGGCATTTGGTAACACAATAAATGTGTTGGGTATCGACCAACCAATATGACATTCACAATATGACATAAACAATATGTCTTCTTGACTATTCCTGCCATCAGCATATTTAATATTCATAGTAGAAGGCGTGAAAGACTCACCTACGTCCTTGAGAACCTTGTACAGAGAGTGACCGGCAATACTCCTTCTCGCCGCTGTGTCTAATTAGGCACGACCATGTTGTCCGCAGATATTGATGTGTAGAATGGGTCTCTTTGTATCAAGAGCAGAGCCAAACACTTTGGAAAGGGAATGAAAGGAAGTATGGTATAAAGGTGTGTGTAATAAGTGTGTAGTGTGTGTATCCGGTGTGTGGTCCTCGCTGTCCTCCGTTGACAACGCGTAGAACGGAGTACTTGGGGCGCTGGTTTCTCCTTGACAGTGCGGGCAGTTGGCGCGAATAACGCCGGGCGTGGCATCGTAAAAAAAATTACACAAAAACACACACAGAAAAAAAATTACGTTTTTTCCACACGCGAGGCCGTACGTTGGGCGACCACTGTAACAGGCACGGCCTCGGGTTAGGTGGATTTAACGGTCGCGGCGCAGGAGTTCAACACTTATTTGTTAGTAGTCTCGTCTTTCGGAGTGAACTGTTCGTCTCGGGTCATCATGGCAGCGAAGCGACCAACCGGATGTAATGTGTGAATGAATTGTACATCCGTGATTGAGAAGTGAGATAGATTGATAGACAAGTATGTAAGATGAAGAGAGAAAGGAAAGGAGTAAAAGAAAGGGTGGTGTTGCCAGTGTAACAGGTTTCATTTTTACGATTTTTTGGGAAAATTGTTATTAATTTAAATAGTTGGTTTGATTCTGACATATTTATATTTTACTTAAGTTAGATTAACTAAATAGTAAAACTATGTAATCAAAGTTATTTCTATGATTGCGGATTGGACAACTTTGTTCAAATGATGTCAGTACCATCGATACTTTCAAAGGTCGATAAATTATATGATTCAATCCCTATGTGACGATAATTCGTGCCGCGAGAATTACGATGTCTGATTATTTTTAAACTACTTACTGCAGTTCAGTAGTTTCAAGTTAAATTGAAACCACGAAACTGAAATTATATAATAGATCTATCAGTCTGTTATCTAATTTTATAATTAATTAGTGTCCATCATGAAGGTAAAAATATTGATGTGACTTATGAGGTGCGAAAATTATTTTCCTACCTATAGACTAGATTAATTTATTTCACTCAATTTACACCTTAAAAATTAAATTGTACATGTTATTCTAGTATGGTTATCTGCCGGATATACAGGCAGATAAAAAAGCTTCGCTATAATGTCTCTTTTAATGGCATCCTAAAAAATAAGCCCTTTTGGAGTTAATAAGAAGCGAAATATTTTGCCACTTCATTTAATTTTTGCTATTTAATTTAGTCTTCATGTAATATGAGGCATTCATCTTTTTTTCAGGGTTAAAATCATTTTATTGCTAATCTGTATAGAAATCATGTGTATTTTAATGGAGTGCATTTATGTTGCAGGTATTTTTCGTGCTACGGAAGAAATTCAACCAGGTCACGTTTCTCCATGTTTATCATCACTGGGGCATGGTTATGCTAACATGGGCCAGTACTACCTACCTGCCAGGTAATCTCCTTTACACACTATTGGTTATTTACCTACATATTTGTTTTTTAATGCTAGTTAATAAAAAAAACGTAAACTTCGCGTGTCCATTGAAGAAAATTGCAAAAAATCTGAATTTTTATCTGTTTGTCCGTCAGCTTAATTTGGAGTAAAATTTAGTCTTTATTTGATCGCAATCGGCGTACTCAATCAAAAATTATACGAATATATATAGTTTACAAAAACTTACTCAAAGAAATATGCTCGGCGGAATTCAAATTGCGATTAGTTACGACTACGGTGGCGGTCGCAGTGGGATCTCTGTAAACTGCTCCATTCGTATGGACTACAGAATTATTGTTTTCTTTAAGTTAAAATTTACTTCGTATTAATCCCCTTCCGCCTCTTCTTTTCCGTCCCGATCCCGCTCCCGCACTCACTTCCACCCGCCTTCCTCACCTCACCCCCTCATAAGGTTCAGTTTCCAAATATCATTAAAATTTTACAATGATCATATTTCATAAATACATTATTTTATTTTTATTAAAGTTGATTTCACAATTTTACTCATGTATTTTGACAAAATCAAAATCTTGATTTTTCCGGGATTCCCGACTTCGCCGTGCGGTGTGATTTATATAAAAATTCAACATAACCCATGTACAGAACTTTATATACAACTTATTAAGATCGCTGACATTACAAAGTCTGAATTTTGCAAATTTTTCCTTCAATTTTCCAGGTGGTCACCCCTCGTTAATCGGAGTGATCAACTCATTCGTTCACGTGATCATGTACAGCTACTACTTCTTAACCGTGGCAGTCCCGAGTGTCAAGCAGTCATTGTGGTGGAAGAAGCACATTACGCAATTGCAAATCGTAAGATCATTTTGTTTTACTTTACTTACGTCTCACCTGATGGCAAGCTACCATCTAATAAATAAAACGTAAACTTCGCGTATCTGTACATTGAAATTATTTGCAAAAAAATTGGGGTGTCTAAGGTAAGAAAAACACATTTTGATCATTTTTGGAATTTTTGTCTGTTTGTCTGTTAGTTTGTGCAAACATCAAGTAAAAACTACTGAACCAATATTGATCGACTTTCAAAGAAACATAGAGCTTAACTCGGGGTAATATTTATTCTTTATTTCATCTCAATCGCCTTATTTAATCAAGAGTTATGCAAATTTTTAATTTTCAAAAACATTAGTAGGTATGCAATATAACAAAGAAGTATAATTATATTGTTCGGTATGGTTTAGATTGCGATGAGTCTGGACTACATTTGGAGTTGTAGTGGGCGTGGGTGTGGGCGTGGGCGTGGTCGTTGGGGTAGGGGTCGGTATTGGAGTTGGACTGAGAGTGAAAATAGTCCACGCGAGCGGAGCCGCGGGCACTACTAGTCGTTCATAAACCTAAAATATATGTGTAATTCCTCTTGCTTCCTGTTCTCCCACACCATGTGCGGTCTCTATAAGGCTTTCCATGTAGGTCAGTCTTGGGCAGTGGTGTGTATTTATTTGTTAACTGATTGATATTCAGGGCTACCTCTGCTCCACCACAAGCAAACCCACGTCAATTTCGGATGATCTATCTCGGGTTTTTAAGATATGAAGTGGCAAACAGATACCTAGCCGGCTTGGAAAGTGGTCACTGTCATCCATCGAACCAAAACTAATTTTGTTCGATGATTGTCAGGTCTCCTCATAGTGAAGCCTATTCATTCACGCATTTAAGTATCAACTATTATTAATCAGTACTCTGCACGTTCTGCGTTTGATAGAGTCCTGGACCAGAATATTTTAAGGATCTGTCGAAAGCATTATATAAAATAAGTTTTTTAAAAACATGCCATGTTGCCACTCTGAAACCCGCTTACCACTTCGTAAGAAAATCATCTTGTTCAAGAGACATCGTTTTGTGCATGATCAGTGACTTATCACTCAATGTACTTTACGTAGTTTTTTTGGTTCACTGGAAGAGATTTTGCAGAATTGACAGCCATTGGGACAGACGAGTGGAGACCGCGGATTGGCACCGACGAACTGAAGAAAGTGCCCGGAAGCGGCTGGATGCGGAGGCGGAAGACCTGGTGTGGTGGCGTTCATTGGGGAAGGCCTATGTCCAGCAGTGGATTTTAAAGGCTGACATGATGATGATGACATAGGCATACGTACAAACGTAAATATCATATTACACTGATAAGATAGTAACTCCTCTTTAATTGACGTCAGTTGACGTCAACTGAAGCAATTAACATCACTGCTGATCACATAAACTATTGTATTGTACAAATAACGTAATTAAAACTACATTATGTTCAAAAACTTTATTGTACTTACTACTTTGTTATTTGGTTCTCCAATACTGCGTAGCCAATAAAGCATGACTATTGGTGTATTATTGCCAAATTCGTCACGCGGAGGAGTCTGCCTAGCTTATTTAACGCTCGTTATGACCCTATTAAGTTAACTGTACTTGAATAGGATTTTATTTATTTTTGACAGTTTAATTATTAGTTTGTAATTGTAAATAAATAAGCCGTGTTTCTGGATTAGATTGGGGCCACCTCCAATCTTTCCGTAGGTGTAGTTAAGGCGACTAAGGGATTGCGCCAGGGATGGGCATTCAGTAGCGTTCTGCTGTGTATATTAAAATCATCACTGCGATCATATCGATCATATGTGTCATCGTCGGAAACTCGTCGCGCAGAGAATTCGAGTCTAGCATCTACCTTAATTTTTCACGCTTTACCGCAAAATTAATCATCATTGACCTAAACCGACATGAAATCAATTCTTTTTTATTAACCGATTAATTGAAGGAAACCGAATTTTAACCGGTTTCCTTCAATTGTAGTTTTTTGGGTGACAGTTGTTGGTGCGAGAAGTCTTTTATCTTGACTTATCACTCAATGTACTTTACGTAGTTTTTTTGGTTCACTGGAAGAGATTCCTAAGTGGGATAAGTCCGCCTTTGTACACAACTTTATTCTTTTATTTATTTTTGTTGTTGTTAATTTTGGTACAATAAAGCATTTACATACATACTCGTACATACATAGTTTTTCACTCTCAAATTTATTGTTCTGTCGTTTTAAAAATCTATTACTTCTTTTTCAGGTTCAATTTTTCTGGTGCGTCGTACACATGAGTATGCTAGTATTTAAAACAGACTGCGAGTACCCTCGATGGACTGCTGCCCTATTTCTCCCTCAAAACATTTTCATGCTTATACTGTTCATTGATTTCTACATAAAAACCTATATCAAAAAGCCTAAAGCACAAATGAATGGTAAAAATGAGCTCGATAAAACTAATAGTTTAAAAAACGGTAATAGCTCGAACGGCACTTGTGAGAATGATTTTGAAAGTCACAAAGTAAAAGCCCATTGACGAAATCATTTGATTCTGGGGCCGCTGTTTAATACATGAGTAATTAGTTTTACATTCATGTAATTATAATTATCAGTTGTAATTGAACGCTCTTTATAAGTCAAACATTTGTAATATTAATCTAAAATGAGCTCTCTCTCTATTGCACGATGGTAGATAGTGACAGAGTTAGTATAAGTGGCATCAAATTTAAAATATAAAAATATCTTCAAAGTAACTATAATTATGCTATTTAATTAACTATAGGAAATAACATAACATTAATGTAGTGACCGTTTATAGGAACACTCAGTATTGAATAATTTAAATACGTTTAAATCAGTGTAAATGTGTTTTGTTACACCTTCTGTCAATACTTGTGATATTATTTATCCATAACTTGTTCAAGATTAAACAAACACGATTGATAATAATAATTTATCGCAGACTACGTCCATAATTTGTTAGTAAAACAACAATAAAATTTAATATACGTGATAAACGAGTACATTAAATAGTACATATTAATTATTATTTTCTATATGGGACATCGAAAGTGAACACATATGAGAAGATGAACAGAGTAATAATGATGAATATCACAAATCCATAGAGTTTAATTTATATAGCCCCAAAGTCAAAAATCAATGGAGTTTAAATATACAATATAATACACTTTATTGCACAAACATAGTTACAAGCTGAACATAGTAACCATTATTTTTATATGGAACTTACTGCTTTTAAAACTTTCTTGATTTTTTCTCAATCTTCATATGTATTCGATTTCAGCGTCCCATAATAGAAGTTTCCATATTATTATTCACAAACATAGGGTACAGTTAGAGCTGCTCCTCATCTGGTGCATGAAGGAGGCAATTTCCACGCTGTACGCCTCCGTGAACACTCCCGATGCTATGCAGAAACGTGGCATCTCCAACAGTATCCTAAATGCATTGTTATACTGAATGCACATGGCATTATGAGTATGCGTCCGCTACGTGTAGCTGGCCCAATGGTTGCAGGGTGTAAAAAGGTTGGCAATATGCCCTAAATAACGTAGTGAACTTGCAGGCCAGCATATTACATCTGACGTCTTACGCCCTGCGCTGTCTCTCCATATCCGTAACATCCTTGGTAACCAAGGTATTTAAATATGGTTACTCTATTTAGATAGGAGCACTGCAAAGACAAACAGGTGGTAGTTTTGTGCAGTTTTTATTACCTGATATAAAAACAAGGACCTTAATTTTATTAGCATTAAATCATAATCCGCGAACCACCGTATATCGCTCATAAAAACTACTGGTCATCTGATGACCAGTAGTATTTTGAGCGCCCTTATCGATGGACCCAGTAGCACAAGTCATCCGCGTAACTAATATTAGTAAAAGACCTTAATTGGCAAACAAAACAGACCCTAAAGTCTATATATTTTATGAAATATGATATATCTACTTCAATATCATTAATAATTAATTATTGGCGATATATTATTAGTGAGCAGAAATAATCTGTCAAATTATAATTATTGTAAAGGTAAACCAAACCTGCAGGTCGTTCAATAATTTGCTTTTGGAATTCCCATTCGTCATTAGTCATTACTTATTTACCTGTCCACCCTTATTTTGCACGTACAAAGAAATCAATGCAGTTTGTTTTATTTTTGCAACGTAAACAGTTATGTATAACTCCAATGACACGAAGAATTTGACAGCTTAATTTTTTTATAAGGAAGATCTGCAGTGGACGTCGACAAGCTAATATGAAAATAATAAAAATTCAATACGTCCAAAATCAGACGCTTTGTCTTTATTCTATTATTTGACAGTTAGAGAGTTAATTTTAGTTTAAAGTATGTAAAATTTTAGTTGGGAGTGCTTTCTTCTGGTCTTATTTATTTAAGTGAATATGACAATTTGTTTAGTTTTTGGTAACAACGTAGAACTATTAACGAATCTGTGAAAAGCTTAGCAGATATTCTTTTTAATGTATTTAAGGTCCACTATGTAATGCTAATATATTTATAACTTTATCTAAAAATGGCTTATAGAAACCGCCTTTGACGGCCAAAATGAATGTTTGAATTAGGTAATTCTATTATTTAATTTTAATATACAATATAATTTTATTATGAGAATACACGTATACTTATTTATTACCTATTCATTTGTCGCGTTTATTTTAGGGTTGAGAAAAATAAATAATATCTGATGAACATTTTAATGAAACTAATAAACTATTGAAATTCCTCTGTGAAATGTAACGAAATCTGAGAAATTATAACTTTCAAGATTGATTTTAATCGAAATGACGTTAGACATATCTAAATTTTTTGCATATTTCTTAATAAAGTCAAGTATAGTCAAAAATTTAAAGCAATATAAAAGAAAAAAACCTTTACATGAGAAAACATCAATTACTTACCCTGAGATTTTTGTAATCAAAAGATGATGGGCGTTATTGTATACATAGAACCTGGTACCACCCACCAATATAGCATGTACCACCAATATACAATATATAAAATAATAGTTAGTATGGCAGCTAATTTATGTTACCTATTTTTTCGGCGTACAGTGATTTTTAGTACCCACCCACCATATCAACCAATTAAAATAAGTATTAAAAGGTCTATACCATCGAAAATACAGCTAACTGAGATTATCCGCCATAGGCACTATTCTACTTAATTATAAGTACCTTTTTTCATTGGCATATCACTCATTATTATTGGTGGGTTGGTACAAAACGCCCATCTTTTACTTCATCATTTCCCCGTACAGTTCGCGGCTCACAGCACATAGAGGCCTATCTCATTTTCAGTTCAGTAAAGCCAAAAAACTAATTTTTTGCCCTGCTGAAACCAATGGCATATTTGCAAAAATATATGGACGGCTTCTTGTCATATGTTTTTATTTCGGAGAACCACAAATTTAAACTCTTAATTTGTTTCCCAAAGGCCTACATTTTATATTAAGTATGTTGTTATAGGTATGTTGTATACACAGGATTAATACACGGCAATAGAACTTAAAGGTACATATTTTGCGCTCTTGATTCTCTAGCTAGTATTAGAATCAAAGCAATTACGTCAGAAATAGGTACTGAACATAGGTTATTTAGCTAATTTGCTATACGACTGTCTTTGAAGTAAAATGACTGACGTTACACTATCACTAGCCCTTGGGAAATCAGACCATCTGTATAAAAGGAATACCATATGTTAACTATATCTAGTTGTTTGTCAGTATTTTAATTATTAGCAAAAGGAAATGTATTCTATAATAATTATTTATCCATACATAAAACTATACGGAAAAAATCACAGCTATTTAAAACAATTCTTTCTCTAGAATATCAGAATGGAAAAGAAAATACTCAATACCTATAGAAATATTAAACCTATGTACTCGTATATTAAGCGATAAAAACTGATTGAGGCAGAAATGTTTAATCAACTACAGGTCATACCATGAAGCAAAATAATTTTTCGCACATCATAAGTCACATCAAAAATTTACCTTCATGATTGACACTAATTGGTTATTAAATTAGATAACAGATGCACATTTTAAAGTCATCTGTTAACTAATTTAATAACCAATCAGTGTCAATCATGAAGGTTAAATCTTTGAGGTGACTTATGAGGTGCGAGAATATTTCGCTTTATGGCATGAGGTGTAGATAATTTTCAACTAACATTTACCAATTCAACCATCATCCAGAAATTACATACAGGAGTAATATCATTACTGGATACGCTGGAAAGACGTCAGTTATGTCATCGCAGGTTAGGTATCGCCTAGATGAATCTCCAAAGGCGTAAAAACTTTTGACAGAATCAGTTAATGGATTGAAGTGCATATTTTGTCCACTCAGATTCAATAACAGTTCAAAAAGTATATAATAGAAAAAATACTTTTCCAATTAGTTATTTTTTAAGTTGTAATATTTTTTGGCAATACATTTATAAATTGTGATCTGAACGAAAAACGTCGTGTATGAAAAAAAGCTCCTCGAAATTGTAAACATAAAATGAAATCATAAAAAAGTGTACAATTTGATTTCAAAGTAATTTTATTTACGTTTGTCAAATTTAATGTGATATGAACACTGATTTTAGGAGGTGTTAAGGTGTATGTTGGTATTTGACGCATATGCGTCAAAATACGGAACATTATAAATACATTACATGTAATTTAGCGTAAAGATTTTTAAAGTGAATTTGACAAAGATTTTTGTATCCATATGTTGGAGGCCAAAACATTTATATATTTTGTAAATACTCGTATAATTTGCTAGGCTTTTGCACCCCGAATACTGAATAAATGTAGCGTTGGTTTTATAATTCATGATGGCCATCATTACATTAAAATCTCCTGAAGTCTATAAAAATATGTGTATCATTTTGTAGGTAAAATTCAAACTACTGAGGTATGAGACGACCAAACTTGTAATACGGTTGAATATACGTGTATTCAGCCTTTCCTTTATCATTACCATCACCATCAGGTTATTTTTGTCTCCACTGCAGGAGCACAACCCTCTCTCATCTGTCGGAGACAGACGGAGGATTTGGCCTACACTCCCCAAGCTGGTCAGACGGGTTGGGGAGGACTGATTGATGTTTTATAATGTACTAGCAAGAGCCCGCGGCTTCGCCCACGTGGAGCAAGTTTTTGGTTCCCGAGGGAACCATTGTTCCAGAGGTAAACATGAGCCTATGTTCAAATAAATGATGTTATATGTACTAATCAAAAAATTATGGCAATTAGTTTAACAGCCAAGCTGTGAAAGAAACAGATAAATAAACACACAAACACTCTTTCGACTTAATTATATTAAAACTGTTGCCCGCAGATTCGCCTGCTTAAAAACGATGTTTGTTTCCAGCTGAAAAAACCCACGATAAACCAAGCTATTCAACAGTGAAAACCACATTCGAATTCATTTAGTGGTTTTGGAGAAGAAGCTGTTGACGTTATCATTATCATAAATTATTTAATTGACGTCTATACTTATTAATGTTTTCATCGTTTTATACATACAATACAGTTCATCATCATATTAGCCCTGCGGAAAATATATCTGGACATAGGCCTTCCCCAATAAACGTCACCACACCCGGTCCACCGCTTCCGAATCCTGCTGCTTCCGGCCGCCTTGCTCAGGGCGTCGGTCCATCTAGCGTGCCTATCCGAGGTCTCTACTCCAGAAGTCGTCTACCTCAGGAGCCTTTGGTTCTGCGGCAGATGTGGCGCGCCCACTGACACCTCAGCTATATAATCCTTTTTAGTTTAAATGTAGTTTGGAGAATACTACTTTCGAACACCATTTCAGCCTCTTAGGGGATGGTTTTTCAAAAACTGTAAAACCCGTGTTCAATTATTACGTTGTTCGAGTACTCCTCCCAAGTTTCGAATTGATAGGAACATCTGATAATTTTTCTACATACAAACATTAAAGGCCTATTTTTCCACCTTAGGGGTTGAGTTTTGAAAAACCCAATAGTGCTATGAGTTCAATAGTGCATACTGTAGATACATGAGGAATTGTGATAAATTTCAAGTTTCTAGAGCAATCGGTTTGGAAACTACCACTTTCGAACTCCATGTCATCCACTTCATCATTATTTGTGTCTCCACTGCAGGAGCACAACCCTCTCTCATCTGCCAAAGACAGACGGAGGATTTGGCCTACACTCCCCGCGCTGGCCAGACGTCATCCACTTAGGGGATGATTGTTCAAAAACTGAAAAACACGTGTTAAATTATTAAATATTTACAGTACTCCTACAAAGTTTCGAATTGATAGGAACATCTAATAGTTTTTCTCCATACAAAATTTGCACCCCTATTTAACCACATTAGGGGTTGAATTTTGAAAAGCCTTCGATAGTGCATACCGGAGATACATGAGGAACCTATGTGCTAAATTTCAAGTTTCTAGAGCAACCGGTTTGGAGACTATTACTTTCGAACTCCATTTCAGACCCTTAGGGGATGGTTTTTCAAAAACTGTAAAACACGTGTTGAATCATTAAGGTTTTAGAGGATTCCTACAAAGTTTCAAATTGATAGGTTCATCTAATAGACGTTCTCCATACAAACTTTGAACTCCTATTTGACCCCCTTAGGGGATGAATTTTGAAAATCCGTTCCTTAGTGCTTGCCTATGCTATATAAGGAACCGTTGTGCAAAATTTCAAGCCTCTAGACTCAGCGGTTTGGGCTGTGCGTTGATATGTCAGTCAGTCAGTCAGTCAGTCAGTCATTCAGTCATTCAGTCAGTCAGTTTCTTCTTTTATATATATAGATTCCCTTAGTCGCCTTGTACGACATCCACGGGAAGAGTTGTAGTGGTCCTATTCTACTCTACCAGAATCAACACGGCAGGTAAAAATATATTTAAGTAATAAACAGTTAATGCAGAAGCGGCGGCCTTATCCCTTTTAGCGATTTCTACCAGGCAACCTTATGGCTAGTGAAAATTGTAAGCAGCGAGTACCAAGATGCACTTTTGTACCAATATCGAACCGTGTCGATTTCCGTAAGTGTCGGTCACCAAATAACATAACACCCTTAAAACTTAAGCAAGACTATAAAATAATTATATTTTTCAGGAAGAAAGAAAAGTATGACAGACAGCCTACAATTCTACATATGTCAGTTTGCATGGCACAGGTTTCCTTCTGAGAATGCTCGAAAAATAATCCACGACGCGAGTCTAAAGCGGATTAGTTTCCACATATTACTCTACTTGTTTTTCGCCGGCTTGCTGAGTCAACTCACGACGTTTCCCCTACGAAATAAATTTCTGAATGGGATGAATGAGATGTCCGTGTACAATACACATGTTATATTTAAATTACACTTTAAATGTATTAGTTTTTGTAAACTAGGACAACATATCTTGAAGAACTATACTAGCATTGCGTGCTATCCGCTTATTTTATATGCCGACCGGTCGATAGTACCGCAGTGCCGAGCACAACTCCGCGGGAATCGCACGTTGTCGTTAAACCCTTGTTAGTTATCGTGTTGCTACCGGCTGATCGTTTCGAATTTCGTAGGGTGAGTTTTAAATTTGCCTTTTTACATTTTAATTATTAACTGGACGAGAGAAGAAAATATTTTATTAGATATTGGCTAGTTGATTATATAAGTCAAAAAATCACTTCGGAAATAACTTGGGTTTTATAATTCGAATGCAAAGCTATAAAGAATTAAGTACTTTTCACTTTTATGAAATTGAATACTGTAGAAAATACACAATTTAATAGAAATTAACAATGGGTAAGTTATTTAAAACCGGAAATATCAATTAGTGTAAGGGATAAAATGAGTTATATATATTGTTAAATTAAAAATTAGGTTATATCAAAGATAATATAGGATATATTTAAGTTTATATCGTTAAGGATTTAGAAAATCTAAGTAACCTTGTACTGATTGTCATTTAAAAGCTACAAAAACAAAGAAGTTATTCAATAAAAAATAATAAAAAACAGTTGTTTGACCCTTAAATTAATTGATATTTCAGGTATCGATTTCAGCATCTCACATTTCAATTGAATAACAAAACAGATTTTTCAGCAGTCATTTTAATGAAGCTAATGAGATTAATGACCTCATATTTTAACAAGACCTTAATCCCTGATAGTAATAATACCTATATAATAAAGATAAAATTGCCGTGTGGTTTCCGGTAGAGCAGAATAGGACCACTCCAACTCTTCCCGTGGATGTCGTACAAGGCGACTAAGGGAATACATTATAAAACATCAATCAGGCCTCCCCAACTGGTCCGGCCAGCTTGGGGAGTGTAGGCCAAATCCTCCGTCTGTTTCCGGCAGATGAGAGAGGGTTGTGCTCCTGCAGTGGAGACAAAAATGGTTATTTTTGTCTCCACTGCAGGAGCACAACCCTCTCTCATCTGCCGATGAAAAATGAAATTGCGTAAATATTTGCAAGTTTTGCTAGTTATGCAATGTGCAAGACGAATTTGTAATCCGACAATATACTTATATAAATAGGTAAAATCGTTGATGAAAAAATGTTGTAACTTTACAAAAATAAAGTTATTTCATTTTGTATGAGGTATTTTCATAGACCCAAAAAATCCGTTAGAATATGCCATGTAATCTTCTGTTAAAACAATGAATCGCCCAGTCCTTTTTTTTGAGATAGGTGTCAATTATTAACTTAGTGGTGCTTTAGCTGTTTTACCTCTCCACTATCGATATAAGAGCAGGTGATATACAATATAAACTACTACAAACAAAATATAGGCTAATATTTTACCACTTGATTCTAGTGACTAGAAAATAAGATAGGTACTTTGAGGAACTTGACCAGAAGCTGCAACGAAGTTGACATGCTTCTATTTTTTTTTATTTTAACGTATAATTGGAACTGATTATGATAAAACGATCAGCAAATTACATTGAAATCATCTAATTTGACGACTTCCGTGGCGGAACGGGGTCGGACTGCCACTCCGAAGGTTCCGGGTTCAAATCCTCTGTCCGTCCCACTAGTCCCATTGACCCAGTCCCATGATGGGACAGGTGGGATGATTATATCCCAGTAGTCCCATGGGACACTGATACTATTATATCCCGCAAGGGGCAAATTCTCGTATGATGAATATGAATGTTTGTACCCAAGTCTTGGATGTTTGTATAAGTATTCATTTAGGTATGTATATCCGTTGTCTAGTAACCATAGCCCAGGCTCTGCCTAGTTTGGGACTGGATAATTGGTGTGAATGTTTGAAATATTTAAAAAAATCAACTATTGAGTATGGGAATGTTTTTGAATGTAAAATATTTAAATCAGAACACGTTTCTTGAAAACCCACGAAATCCATATTATTTAAACATGAATGCAATACTTAATACGACAAAAAAAGCAGCAACAATTGTTTTGATATTTCTATTATTATTAATTACTAGCTGTGCCCACGGCTTCGCTCGCGTGGACTACACAATTATTTTTATTGTCACTCTCAATCCAACTCCGGCTCTGACTCAGACCCCGACACCCACGCCCAAGCCCACGCCTACTACAGCTCCAAATGTAGTCCTACCTCATCGCAATCCGAATTGCACCGAACATTTTTAATCTACTTCTTTGTTATATTGCATACCTACTCATGTATTAGAACACTGACAATACCCATAATTTTTTGAGTAAGCCAATTGCGATAAAATAAAGACTAAATGTTACCCCGAATTAAGCCCTATGTTTCTGTGAGAATTCTAAACAAACTAACAGACAATCAGAAAAAAAAAACTTATTTAGCAAATATTTTCAGTGTACAGACACGCGAAGTTTAGATTTTATTCAGTACACTAGCTGTGCCCGCGGCTCCGATCGCGTTGACTACAGAATCCGCTCCCCTTCCAACTTCCGCTCCCGCGCCTGCTACCACTCCCGCTCGCACTCCCGCTCCCGCTCCCGCTCCCCCTAAATGTAGTCCAAACTCATCGCAATCTGAACAGTACCAAACATTAAAATTATACTTCCTTGTTATATTGCATACTAACCTTGCCTAGTAATGTATTTGAAAACTAAAAATGTCCATAACTTTTGATTGGATAAACCGATTGCGATGAAATAAAGCCTATATGTTACTCTGAGTAAAACCCTGTGTTTCTGTGAAATGTCCACCAAAATCGGTTTAGTAGTTTTTAAGTGATGCGTGCACAAACTAACAGACAAACAGACCAAAAATTCAAAAATTATTGAAATGGTTCTGTTACTTATTCTTAGACCCCCAATTTTGTTTTTGTAAATATCTTAAATGTACAGACACGCGAAGTTTACGATTTTATTTATTAGATTACCAATCATATTTCTAACTAAGTATTTAATAATCATATTTTTAGTTTTATTTGAATGTTTAGATATATTTGTATTTTTAAATTAGTTGTGCAAACTACCATTTATACCTACGAGGAATATTTAGGTAAATCAACACCTTTATTTTTATAATTACTTACATGTACCAGTTTTTACAAGCAAATATTTTTGATTCTGTAAATATACAAAGAATACTTATATAAATACAACAATAGGGTCGTAAAAACAGTAAAAAATTACGTATAATTTTGGCTATAAAAAGTGATGTTTCCAGTTCTTTCAATCTAATAAATAAAAACGTTAACTTCCCACGTCTGTAAATTGAACATATTTGCAAAAATAATAATTAGAGGGGTCTAATGATAGGTAATAGAACACATTTCGATCATTTTTGGAATTATTGTCTGTTTATCTGTTTATATGTTTGTCTGTTAGTTTGTGCACGCATCACGTAAAAACTTCTAAACCGGTTTTGATGTACTATTCACAGAAACATAGGGCTTAACTCGGAGTATCATTTAGTTTTTGTTTCATCGCAGTAGGCTTACTCAATCAAGAGTTATGGAAATTTTTACTTTTCAAATATAAGGATATAATATAACGTTGTTCGGTATGCAATATAATGATGTTCGGTGCAATTCAGATTGCGATATGTAGTACACATTTGAAGCTGTAGTGCCTATGGGTGTGGGCGTGGGCGTGGGCGTCGGCGTGGGAGTCGGTGTCTAATTGAGAGTGGAAGTCCACGCGAGCGGAGCCGAAATTCAAAGTCTATTATTGCATATGAGTACACCTGGAAAATTTATACACGTTATTTTTTTTTCGACTACCGCTTCCTAGGTGTTAGCGCTGTGAAGAAGAAGCCGCGGGCACAGCTTCTATTTAATAAACTGTAAAAGTGCAAGTATTTGCAATAACATTTGTTTGAAGTAGATTTTGTATGTGACATTGTTCTTTGATTAACGTCATCTCTTCAGTAGACAAGTACCCATTGTTCTCGAGTGACAAAAAAAATCCGTATCATTTTTACTTCTATAAAAACTGACCTTATGCAAAATATCTGTAATGATAAAAACTGAAAACATAAAAACTCCTGGATATGCAAATGAATTAAAATAATAAATTTGGTTATGTATGCACATGCATACAAATATTATAATATTATATCTAAGTGCTTAAAAATATAAGTGGGTAATGCAAATTCATTATCATCATCATCATCAGCCTGTAACAGCCCACTGCTGGACATAGGCCTCTCCCAAGGCGCGCCACTGAACTCGATCTTCGGTTCTTCTCATCCAGTCTCTGTCAGCCGCCTTACGCAGATCGTCACTCCACCTAGCCAGGGGGCGTCCCACACTACGCTTGCCGAGTCGCGATTTCCACTTTGGGGGATTTGCTATAATCACCACGCTTGACAGGTGGATCGGTCTTAACGTACACCGGAGAACGCTGCTGTCCGTCCCTGGTATATTGCCTTAGTCGTATTGACGACACCCATGGGAAGATTGAGGGTGGCCCTATTTTAAGCCGGGAACTGCACGCCACAGCTGGGGCGTTTAATGTGTGATAATGGGTGCACTTCTTGCTTATATGGTATTGTGTACAAGAATCGTATTGCATGCAATAAATATACTGAAACCGCTAATATAACCTTAAGTGCTGCAAATGGTATGCAGCACTTAATAAAGTCGTGTGTGAACAAAAGCACATTTGCTCGTGAGTATCCACTGTGAAATTACAGCTAAATGCATTTGCCTTATCGCGTATGACTATCGACTTAGCACCTGTGCATTATAAATTATACTTATACATGCAAGTCATTCTAGATTTACTGAATTTGCTTCATATTTGGCTTGTTTTGACTTAATTAATGGTATCTGTTATTTTCCAACAATAACTCCATATTTTCCTATACTATAATAAAGGAAGTACATACCATAGCGTTACAACCTCTCGAACTTAAAGATTACGATTTTGTAGAAACTGTACTAAAAACACCTGTAGGTGAAATGAAATATAAAATACGGAAGTAATAGAAGGAGGCTGACGAGAAAGTCTACATTTTTGCTGGTTCCGAAGGTGTAATAAGAGTGCCTAATTCGCATAAAAAGTTAAACGTAAAGTAGAATCGCAGTAGAGCCTGGTTACAGTAATTCACCATCAAGGATCTTTGCGGATTACTACATAGATTTTTTCAGCGTACCTATGCAAGTGTTATTACGATTTTATTCTTTGCCAAAAGATTAGTATGATCTAAGTAAGCTTATTTAAACGGATCAAAAGAATAAAAATGGTATTATAGAAGGCAAACTACCATAAACTTATTTGTGCGCCCTACCGCTTAATTCGCGAGTCCTTTTAACGGACAAAAACAAAGTGCATGTCATCTGGATATAAAATGCTTCTACTGTCCTTCATGGTATGACTTTTAGGATACTACGCCTTTAAAGATTTATCATATTATACATTGTTTTGATAAATAATCATTTGTATCATCTTCTTTCTTTTTATATTGTCTTCGTCGGCAGGTTTCTTTGCACTGCTGTCAAAGATCATATTTATTTCCATTGGTTCGTTTTGCTGTAACACAAAACTTGGCTTTGGATGCAGTTATCGTACTTAGACAGTTACCTAGGTATTCAAGTCCAGGTCAGTTTGTTTACTCAAGAAACAATGTATAATCTAAACCAAGTATGACATTTTGCAATTTATTGTCTAAGACACGAAGTAATCTGCTAAACTTAAACGAAAATTAGAGTTACTAGGTGAGTTTCAAGAATTTGCAGTCGTTATTTAAGTCAAAGTTCTTTTACTGGAAAAGAAAAAGGCAACGGCACATAAACCTATCGCGAAATAGGAAACGCCTCGACTGAAACTCTAGTCGTGTGATAACAGAATTGCCATGTTGAAAGCACAAATGCCTCCTCTCCGCCGTTAGGTAATATCACGCCCGGAAGATTTGTACTATCAACGCTTGACAGGATGTCTATTCAATGTAGACATTTGGGACCTCGATTTCTTTTAACTTAGGTACCTTTTTACGAAATGAAGTAATAAAAGGTCAGATGTCCATATAATAGTAATTTGCCTCTGTCATTGATGCATACAACAGTCTAAAGGCTAGTAGTGCGTTGCTACTTCCAGGATTCGGCTAGAATCTCGCGTATCTGTAAAAACTTTACCTATTTGTGATAACACTTTCATCCGGAACACACATGCATTATTTACTTTTTGGTATCGGTATGTTTTGAGTGGTCAATAGCTACCAGAAAAATCAGGTCGTAATTCCCATATTAATTTATTTCGAAAACAAATTGTTGGATACATCATTGACACCATTTCTATTGTATGGCTTAATCAGTGTATTGAATTAGTTTGATTGTTAGTGATAATTACGTAATCTATTCATCGATAGCCCATTAGCATTAGGTGGACTTATTTTTGATACACTTTGACCGTTTTGTCAATGCACTGTTTTAAACTTTACTACAATACTATTTGTAAACATAATTTCCAGTAGATAAGTAGGGTACAGGTAGATTTTCTGAAACTACTGATGCGATTTTCTAAACAGGAATCCCTCGGTCGCATTGCGACAAAATGTACAGCATTTGAATGCAGTAAAGTTTGTTCACCTGAAATATTTAGAGAGCCTTCGAAAGTCTTGTTAACAGAGGTTTATCGATGTTACCTACGACTAGTGTAGAGTTCGTCGATGTGGATACCATCCTCTTACCTATGTCTGTCGCTAAACAGCACACTGAAAGCAATTGTTGATTTAAATAAGATATTTTCAACTGTGAATAATCTTCTTAACTCCATACGAGCGTACCAAGATCTTGTTTCATTGAACTGACTTTTGTCCCCTTGTTAACTGAACATTGTTTGGTTTTAAGTAATCATAAAAATGATTACTGTATCTAATATTCATCAAACAAGACAAAAATCCATTTAATTGACCAGAATTTATTGCTTTCAATTTTTTTTATTCAAAAACAAATATTGCTACTTCATTGAAGTTTGAAGGTGTTGATGCGTTGAGCGAGAT
This sequence comes from Esperia sulphurella, assembly GCA_947086405.1. Lineage (NCBI taxonomy): Eukaryota > Metazoa > Arthropoda > Insecta > Lepidoptera > Oecophoridae > Esperia > Esperia sulphurella. The sequence goes on from OX352264.1 coordinate 13,455,647, forward strand.
GCCATTAAAATTGCTTCGATGCAGTCGATTAAGAGAAGGACAATAAAACTCCTTCCTTCCTTCTATTTTATTTATTTTACGCAAATGAAATAGTACTAATAAAATTATGTAACTTAGTCAATATTACTAGCCGAACAGACGACTTTAATTTGGTTAAGGTTAAGGCAAGTTGAAACTCTAAGTTACCCGCAAGATGCCAATTTCAGATCCTTGGTCCACGTGGCAGGGGGCATCCTACGTTACATGTACCAGAATACGGTCTTCACACCGATTTCAATAAATACTGGTCAACTGTCATTTTGTCTTGTTACTGGATGTTAGCTAAAGTAATCATTTTTATGATTATTTGAAACCAAACCGTGAACAAATTAACTACTTGGTGCAAGGGGACAAGAGTTAGTTCAAGGGAACAAGATCTTGGTGCGCTCGTGTGGAGTTAAGAATATGTATGTATGTATGTAAACGCTTTATTGTACCAAAAATAACAACAACAACAATAATAAAATAGGAATTAAACTGTGTACAAAGGCGGACTTATCCCACTTAGGGATCTCTTCCAGTCAACCTTAGAGTAACCGAAAGGACAAGTATAATGCGTTTAGTAACAAATTTGATAAAGAAATGTACCTACTTTTAATAAAATTTGAAAATATATATATATATATCTTATATATTTATATATTCATATGTTCATATATACTATTACATTATCTATCCCAATAAATACTTATTAGTAGTTTATATACTGTAATATAAGTCAGCTCAAAGCTTCTAATAAAGAATATGTTCTTGTTTAACAAGATCTTTTTCAAATATATATATATAATATTTCACTGCTTTTCAGCAGTCGTCGCCCCAATGTCATTTCGGCGTAAATTTCTTAGCTATATCCTGAAATGATGATGACATGGAAGTTTCCATTATAATGGCTTAAATTGCATAAAATGTGGAAAACATCTCGGAAGCCGTTTTGTATTTACCATATTTAAGTAGCTTCAAGCTCAATAGCACGAATTACATATTCAGAAGCTAAGCTCGTAAATCCTAATGGAGCTTACCGTGTATTTTCATGATTTTCTTCATTTGTTATTCTAAGGCGGGTAAGTGTTTACCCTTATATTATAACGATCGAAGTCACGCGATAGTAAGCTCTAATAAGTACAGTTAGCAACTCAAGTCAAGTAATATTGGAAGTAACAACCCCCCCAGTGGAATTGAACTCGTGAATATGTGATTGATAATTAAATAAGCTAGAATACTAAGTAGCAGACTCTAGTATATATTATCTTTGGTAGCAGTAGTCGTGCAAATGAAAATACCTCCTAAGTATGTACTACTTAGGAGGTATTTTGATTCGCACGACTAATGACAAAAAAGAGAAATGTCCAAAGCCAATGTCCAATAGTAAAAATTTCCAATAGTAAAAATGTCTGACAGTAAAAATGAAAAGAAGTAAAAATGTCCAATCAATATAAATATCGATTAAAAAAGACGAGGAGGAGAATTTTATTTCGAAGACGTAAATAAACCATTTCCGTGTGGTTTCACAAATACAAATACCTATATTTTTCTTTAATTTTGTATATTGATGTACTTATACACTATTTTGGACGTTGTATGTAATAAATAACATTTAATTTAATTAACTTATGATATGAAATTTTGAATATATCGACATTCTTTTGACTTGTAACAATTGTTATCAATAAAATTTTCATTTTCATTTATCATTTTCCGGCTTAGAATAGGGCCACCCCTATCTTTCCCGTGGGTGTCGTCAAGGCGACTTAGGGATTGCACCAGAGACGGGCAGCAGCGTTCTCCTGTGTGTGTATGTTAAGATCATTACTGCGATCACCAATTCGCCTGCCAAGCGTGGTGATTATGGCAAATCCCCCAATGGACATCTAACCAAAAGTGGTATTCTATTGGGGAGGCCTATGTCCAGCAGTGGACGTATTTAGCCTGATGATTGATGATTGACAAAAACCATAGAGGAAGAATAAAAATGACACAATAAAATATTATATTATGAACTGCGCATATTAACGAAGCATAGGTACTTTTATATACAACTAGCTGTTGCCCGCGACTTCATCCGCGTGGACAACTTAACATTACAAATTATTATTATTATTACGTAGGAAAGGGATATCTTTTCGGTAATATCTCTAATATATCTCTAATATCTTCAATGTACGGACACGTGATGTTTACGTGACTATTTATTAGATAATACCTACTAATTTAATTAAATTGTTTTATTGTGATGTTATGTTATAGTTTTTAAAATGTATTGGCCTGTAATTGCCGATATAATAATGTCATGTCTGTCTATCTAAGATATTATTTCAATAGTATTGTTTTTAAGTATGTTATTTTTAAAATATGGAAAATGTGAAATAAATTATTAATTGTTATGATAATAAGATAAATCTAATGTAAATGAATTAATTTCACGGTAAATCATTTACAAGAACAATGATACCTTATATGTATTGGTTTCAGCTGTACAAGCAAATTTGTAATAACTTCGGCGAAAATTTGTTAAACTCAAGCCGTGTTAAAAATTTTACACTTTAGTTTCGTATCAACAATATCGGGATTATGTTCGAGTATCTTTGAAAGGCACCAATTTAATTAAAGATATTCATTACCAAAAGAAATTTGAGGATAACAACGTTGGTTGGAATCTAAAAATATTTTGGAAGTAAAATTGAGTTAAAATAAAAACATGGGTTTCGGAATAAATCAATCAGTGAAACCATATATCCTTTTGGGATTTTAAGGGAAAAGGTTAAGTTGTTCTATATTTATTTTTATTATTTTTTAAGATATGATATCGTGTAAATCCGATTTTGAATTGACTATAATTCAAAATAGTTATTGCTTCAGACATGACATTTTAGTTTCGTTACATTGGTTTGGGAAAATTCCACAGACATAAATAGGTTTTTATACGTTGTATAAAGGTTAGTATATGAAGTAACATATTTATTTGGACTTGACCAGATTCATTCTTATTTATTTATTTAATAGTTTATTGTACACACAAAAATACAAAGAACAACACAAAGAAAAGAAAATTGTACAAAAGATGAAGCTTATTTCTAAAGAAATTTCTTCCAGCTAACCTGCGGTGAAGATAAGGGATTATGTAGAGGCAGTAGTCAGTGCAGTGTACCTACTATATCTAATAAATAAAATCGTAAACTACGCGTGTCTGTACATTAAAGATATTTGCAAAAAAAAATTGGGAGGTCTAAGGATAAGCAACAAAACACATTTCGATCATTTTTGAATTTTTTGTCTGTTTGTGAGTTTGTGCACGCATCACTTAAAAACTTGGAACTATTAACATATGGACAAGTAACATTACCATTCTCGCCTGTACCCCCTCTGTCACGAACCAAGAACTTTTGCTATGGCGATTATATCTTTTTGTCATTCTGATGCAGACGCTCGGCGAGGCACTATATGTGAAAAAATGGGTAAATGCGCATTAATGTGATGCACATGTTATAGTGGCAAAACAGGCAATCTGTCTTTTCACTTGTTAGTATAATTTTATTTCATTTATATGGCTACTTTTATCGAAAGTCAAAATTAATGGAAAATAAAAACGATGTAATCCGTCTATGTTGAATACCTCATTTATATTTACACATGGTAACCAAAAAGTTACCTACCCTATTCAGCCGGATTATCGCTCATTCGTTCTTGACAAATTCATCGTGAGTAGGGGTTGACGTTGTCGATAATGATATCGATAAGAACGATTGAATTAAATAGTAAATACAAATATCTTTATTGTGTAACATAGGTATAGAAAAGATTACATGTTATAGTTAGAGCTCAGCTATGTACCGCCACATGGTGGATTATAAAGTTATAATAAAAAATGAATATATTAATAAATAACCGAAATGATATTTATAAATAATTTTATTCTAATAAATTAAATAAATATTCTGTGAGTGTTAGTATGAGTACATTAGTAATTCACGACTCTACAATGTACTTGTATTTGAGATAATGATACTGACCTATATTCCGCGTAACGTGTAAAAATGCTAGCGACAGTATATCCTGATTACAATGATTATTCCTTTAAGTGATCACAGGTTTGTTATATAAAATCCCTGTTTAGTAAAAATCCTTAATTATAATTTGTTAATGTGTCATTTTGTTCAATTTGATTGTACAATAAAGTTAAACAACTTTTATCATTACATAACCATGTATGAAAAAAAGACTTGGCTCGCCTTTGCTTTACTAAGATAACTACACTACACGTTATGACTGGATTTTAATTTCATAGTTTACAGCAGAGTGCAGTCAGTATGCAGTTGGTGTGCATTTGTTGGAACTGCACGCCGACGGTCAGTGTAGTTATGCCCTGTACCTACTTGAACTGCATTCAAACGGAAAATATTGCAGCTAGAAAGTAATTATTTTCAGTGAAATAAAAACGTTAACTTTGAAGATCATTGAAAATATTTAAAAAAATTGGGGTCTGAGGATAAGTAATAATACATTTCGACCACTTTTTGGAATATTTGTCTGTTAGTTTGTGCACGCATCACGTAAAAACTACTGAATCGATTTTGATGGACTTTTCACAAAAACATAGGGTTTAACTCAGAGTAACATTTAGTCTTCATTTCAGCACAATCGGCATATTCAATCAAAAGTTATAGGATTTTTTAGTTTTAAATTGCACAGCTACTTTTATTATAAAGATAGGTATGTTATTACAAAAGCAGTTTGTACTGTTATGATTTTGGACATCTCTATTGTTGGACATTTTTCTGGTTGGGCATTTCTATTCCTGGAAAATTTTCAAGTTGGGCTTTTATTTAAAGTTTATATATTTTTAGCTATATTTACTCAATTTTCTAGTTGGCCATTTTTATGCTTGGACGTTTTTCGGATTGGGCGTATCTATAGTTGGTTATTCATAAGCACTTGGACATTTTTCTATTTTGTCAGTAGTCGAGCAAATCGATATTTTAGCATAAAAATTTTGAGAATTTATGCTTTAATTTGTGAAGACTTGTTATCAGCATATGTATATTTAAGTTTATTATTTATATTTGTCATTAGTCTGTAAGTCTTCCTAAAAGTAAGTAAAATAAAATAAAAATAAAATAAAATTTACTTACACCGTACTTAACTTATCTGCACCACAGACTTTACCTACTTGACTGAAATAATGTCTTCGTTAAGAGTGTTTGTACCTGTCTGTACTTGTCAAAAGTTGACACTTAAGAAGGGATAATTATTGTTTACTAACTTAACTACACACGCGACTCATTCCGTGAGAAACATATAACAAATAATCCGCCTATCGCCGTCCGCTGCTGGTCATTGTTTTGTCATTCACACCGAAGCCTGCTGCTAACTATGACGTGATTTGCGATGAATCTGCTTCCATGATTACCTTTAATTCTTCGTTGTCTACTAGGGTCTTCGGCAATCCACGGGGTTTGTTCTGTAGGTCAAAATTCTCAGAACGAAAACGTTGGAACCAAAAACATACAGTGTTTTCTTTTACAATTGATTCGCCATACATATTATTAATCCTTCGAGCTGCTTCTGCAGCGTTGGTGCTACGGTGGAACTCGTATTCGTAAATAACGCGATATTTTAAGTTTTCCATATTGTGAACAGACCGATGTCAAAGAAAAATCAAATGGCGTGAAAACAAATGAATCACTAAATTCGAAACACAGATACACAAGCCGAAATTTGAACTTGGAATTCCTAACCAAACGCCAGATATTTGAGATCAAAGTGGCCAGTTCGACAAAACGGCAATTTCATATGTAAGGACCTAATATTCGCCAGGGGAAAATTCAGTAACCCTTCATTCCGTACAAAATGAAATTTCGTTCAAATTTAACTATCTCTATAATAATGTATTACCTCCTCATTTTCTTCTTTTAATCCTTCAGGATGTAGACCTAACTCATAATTTCCATATTTAAGTTTAATCCTTCGTTTTAAAAATAAAAGATATCCAAGTGCCTATTATTTTCTAATATTAGGTGGAAACAAACACATGCCACTTAGTCAAATAGCTCTATTTATAGTCAAAATATAGAAGGCTGTCGAACTTCTATTAACATGTCCACTACAATCATATGGCTCAAAGGTAATTTGAGCTATTTACAGAATGGGATATCGATTGTTTCTATATTTATGGCAAATGTGATTCAAACGTTTATAAGTCTTTTGATTTACATCTTTCAAATTGTAGTACTTACCCAACTAACTGGATCCCAGTAATGCCCTATTCGATTATCACCCTTTGTATCGACATCTGGATCACTCATAAGGTATGCTTAGCTACTGCAATACTTACTCCTCTACAATTTGAAATTGAGGGGTCTTCTAGTTCGATCAACAACTCTTCCTTTACTAGACTTACTTTGCTGCCAGCCCTACAATACTTTACACATATAAACGTGCTTTCTGTAGTAGTAGGTAATTCAATCAGTTCGCTTTATTAAGCACTAGCTGTTGCCTGCGACTTCGTCCGCGTGGATAACTTAGCATTACAAATTATTATGTACCTATTTCCCGAAGGAATTGGATGTTTTTCGGGATAAAAGCTATCCTATGTCCTATTCCAGGAACTAACCTATATGTGTGCCAAGTTTCATCACGGTCCGTCCAGTGGTTGAAGCGTGATTGAGTAACAAACATCCAAATATCCTTAGCATATTTTTCGGAATTTATCTAAGTTATTTTTATTAATATTAAAATAAAATCATATCTTTTGTGCAACTTATAAATAAGTTTAATACTTATTAGATAAGTATAAATAAAACCGTAAAACATGCTGTCGTTTCCTATAATTGGGGTGGAATCTTTGTAAGTTTCCTACAATATAATTGTCTTCTGGTCACTTAATAAATTAAATTAAAATTTCTTCACTCTGGTTCTATTACCCTATTACGAGATCTGCGTCTACGATGCCCTTTTTCTTAACTAATATTTTCTAAACAATATATTTTATTAGAAATTGGGTATAACAGCTCTATAATTATTAGAACCCTAGATTTTTCTTAAGCTTGGAAAATCGTAAATGAAACCCACTAGTCTGCACTTATGATTAGCGTAGGCTTTGTCCAATAGTAAGACGAACAAAGCTATGGATATTTTATTGTTGTTATTGTACTCACATAAATGATGCCTGACTACCTGACGAGTCGTCGACCTACTCTTTCCTCCATTTGTCCAAGCTTTTTGCGACACAATAATGTTCATACAATAATACAAGGAAACGCATTGACCGACAAACCTTTCTAGGCTAACACTACAAAGGTCTAGAACCTAAGAATCTTGACCCACAACAGGTCACCTGACGTCGCATGCAAGCCTTAACAAAAACACTTCAACAAATGCCACTTTCTTTGTATCGCAGTGCCGTTCAACCTGAATTTGATGAACGTTGAGTGACATTGAACTATCTCCCTCCCACTTCGGCTCTTTTAAAGATAGATGGGTATAAAATAAGGCCTTTGCAATCCTTGGGCTGATGATGACTCTCGAGCGATTTATAGGTTTTGTCTTTTTTGATTAATAATACCACTATGTATACTCCATGAAGGTAAAAACTTTTTACTAACCTAACCTTATGGTACGTAGTATTATTACGTATTCTGTGCTTATGGGGCGCAATGTTTTATCCTTCATAGTATAATACCACTTAAAGCTACCAAAAAAGATACCAAAAATACACAAAGTTTTGCTCCTAGCATCACCACCATATTTATAAAATATGAGGTTCTTAACGCATTATCTCAATTTTTTTTTTTTGGTTGATGGTTTCATCTTCTGGTAAATGATGATAAAAATGTTCCACATTCACACTTAATTTATTAAGATTCAAGTTTAATGTATTTGGAAAGAAAGTTCTTTAGCACTTAACAAATAATAGGGTCAATAAGTAATTTCTAACAGGACAATGTCCAAAATATACAGGAGTTTTCAAGACACGACACGAATACAATAAATTACTCGTATGGCTTTACCATTCATAGCTAACTGTATCTTTACTATATGGGGAACACTACAATCAATTTGTACAATCTGATGTGAGCTTTGCTTTTTAAAAGAAAATTTAAGTCGAATTACGTGACCCGCCATGGTGGACCGCTTAATTCGATATGAATAGTAACAAACAAAAACAATTAACAGACACAAAGACACAAACGCAAACGAGGAACAAAGAGCTTTTTGTGCCTTTTTACAAATTAGGCTATGTTTTTGAGAGCATTTTTCAAAATGGTCGACAAAACAATTAAGAAGATACCTATAGCATCCTTTGGATGTAGTCAAGCAGTACTCTAAATATACTTACCCCCTTTAATAAAATCTCCTTTTGTATTTTACATAATCAATAAATACTGGCTGTAAAAAAACTACGACAAATATTTATAGTGAAAAAAGATATCAGTTTTTTTTTAAATCCAGCCAAAGAGTTTTAATGCATAAAAACATTGGCATAATCGTTTTGTTTTTTAAAAAAGCCATCTGGTTCGGGGTAAAAAAAGTTAGACGTCCTAAATGACAGATGTGAGTAATCATTTTCTAAGATCATTTTGTAATAAATATTTTTTTTATATTTTTCAGATACTGACGCAAAAATGAGCTACTTAGAAAAAATGGACAGATATATAGATTCCCTAAAGGTTGGAAAAAGTAAGTACCTACTTAACAATAGCTCAATTTATACAAAGACGACTGGATGAAAGCATAATCCATGTCAAACTTCATGACTATAAAAAATCTGGTTATTTTTCTTTCCAGTGCTTATATTATGAATATACGTATATATTCTCCTGCAATCAGAAATGATTTCGAGCGATTTAGTTAGAATTTTATGAATTAAATGAGTCGTTTCTAAAATATATTTTCTCTTAGATTTGCACTAAAGAATTAAAGGCTGTGCTGTTTAAAGCTTTTTGCCAGTCCTTGCCCTGCACGATTCGTACCATAATGCGGTCAGGATGCTGTTGGGGTTGCCGAGGCACTGCAACGCATCAGGCATATTTGCAGAAGCTAGCGTCGGTCGCTTTCATATCGTCGTGAGAAAGAGAGCCGCCTATTACTCGTGTACGCGGCGGCACCAACGACATTCTATTTAATAATACCTAATTTATTTATTTCTCCAAGCAATTTTTACAAATTTATTAAAGGCTAATTAATGGCGTCAATAGCAAGGAAGATCGTCGTGGATAATGACACTTACTAAGGAAAACCCTGTATTCCAGGGTTATAGCATTATTCCTATGCGTTATAGCGAACCGAGTTGACTGCCCTATATTGTGACACTCGATTTGGTTACACATAAATCGTAATGTATTTTTAATTTTAATTTAAAATCAACTAACATACTTAATAATATGTAAATTTTTGCCTAAAATAAAAATAAAAAATAAAATTAATCAGAAAGGTATTATCGCATTCTGATCGTCCGAGAATTATAATATGTCTCAGGGCATGACGAAATCAGGACTTTTATCAAATCCCTACGATTTTTATCCAAGCCCGGTTGAAGACAAATTTACTACTAAATCCGTGACCAAATCTGACAATGAAATTTGACAAATCCCTGAACAAATCTAGTGTTTTGACAATATCAGTTTCTAGTGTTTTCATAATCCATAAAATAAATAATGACAAAATCGTGTGGTAAAAAAGGATGACGGGCGTTTTGGGCCCAGCCACCAATAACAATAAATGAAACGCCAATGAAAGCAGAACAATAGTTACTTGGCGGCTAATCTCAGTTAGCTGTATTTTCGTCGTTATGATCCTTTTAGTACTTATTTTAATAAGAAAAGAAACAAACGATAAAATATTTAATAACAACTTAAAACAGCTATTGATTACGAAATTACACATCAAATAAATACTTAAACGACAAATTATGAAGTACAAACAGATATTTAACAAATCGAATTAAAATAAAATTCAGACAAATATTATAATACTTTTTTATTTATATAATAATAAACAACTTGATAAGATCGATAATATTGTTGGTCCTGCTCTTTCCTACTTGCTGTTCCCGAATGGGTCCAAAACGAACTCTGTTTATTTTTACCATCTGTTAACACCATGGGATGCAATAAATTACTGATTACTAAATAGCCTTTGGGTACTTTTTCAAATGATTTTATTATGAAATGAAGATTTATTAATTTTCTGGAACAATTTTACAGGTGCAATTGTGGACTCATGGTTCATGATGTCGAGCCCTATGTGGATAGTGTCCGTGGTGGTGGCATATCTCCTCTTCATCCGGATCGGACCCAAGATAATGAAGAACCGACCGCCGTTGAAGATGAACACGCTGCTCGCATACTACAACGGCTTCCAGGTCCTGTTGGCGGCTATGATTTGTCTTAAGGTAGGATTCATATAAGAAATAAAAATATTGCCATTCTCTTGTAGGAAATTAATGTAGCAGACAAATTTCTTTAACATACACGTTACAAATACATTAACAATGAAATATCGGTACAAAATAAAAATAAAGTTTTTTATTAAAAAAGAAAACAGGTACATTAATTTTAACTAGTTGTGGAGGCTCTTCTATTAAGTGTGTGAACACCTGTGTCAGAGAGCCACGCTCTTTCATAACATACATATTATAGTGTACCAGAATAATATATCAGATTTTTCTCAAAAACAGCATTATACTTAATATCTACATCTAATACATTTATAAGAGCGCAACATCATGTGTACAAGAGTGTGTTTGCCTGAGAGGATGTTATTAGTGGAGGTATGTGTTAATAACTCTTGATTCAACTGAGTTCTTTTGATATGGATTAAAAACAAGACGAAACTTTTACTCTCTGATGTCAGTGTTTATAGAAGTGTCACCTCATGAAGATGAAAATAATGAGCTAGTTGATCTTGTTCTCGATAAATAATAGAAATTTATACCTACTTCTCACATTATATAATTTGTACTTTGTTTTCAGGTGTTCAAATTAAATATCTTCAAAGATGGTATACTTTATGCAGGGTGTCGTTATCCGTCCCATACACAGAATCCTACGGTAATTATACTTTTTTTAAGTCTAATATTTGCTATTAATATGTTGTGGTTGATCTGCCAGCCAGCCTGCAGACTTTGGTTGATTTGTGGTAAGCCCTGAACAGACATCTCATTACTTTAAAAAAATTACAATTGCACAAAGCTGTCCAAGGATGCAAGTGCGTTGCAACCTCATAGCAAAGAATACTAAATACTACGTAAAAAAGCATCACTCACCTTTAACGTCGTCCGCTAATATATCACTGCTGGTAGTACGTACACCTGGGCTTTCACCGCTCGCCGGCGAAGAGAGATCGACGCTTTACTTAAAAAGAGATGGACTTATGTTGTTGTCGTATAATGTTGTCCCTCTTATACGCGCAAGGTGCAGCAGCCAGTTTTACAAATTTTTAAGCGCGACGACACAAAGAACAGGCTAATGCTTCTTGTAGAAGTATTGAAATATATTCACATGTATACTCTGACAGAACTCTGACAGAATGCCTCACTACCTGTAATGACAAAAGCTGTCTTACTAAAAACCGCAATGCAAACACTTGACTTAGTTGAAAAGTTTTAAAGTCTTATTTTAGTTTGAAATTTCCAATAATCAATCAAAAAGCAAGGCACAAAATTTCAATCCAGTTGTAGTTTGTCTTTCCTAATCTGTATTTATTTAATCTTTTTTGCAGTTATTAGACGTGGGCTGGTGGTACTTCTTCGCGAAATTCACGGAACTGCTTGACACGGTGTTTTTCGTGCTGCGGAAGAAGGATAAACAGGTATAATCACAATCTAAATAGCAACACAATTCTGAGATTTAGGAGACTAATTTAATAGAATCTATACTCAAGAAAATTCTTTGAGATTGGCTAGGAAAAGACTGGTCTTATTTTGCTGAACGACTGATCTACATTTGCTAGACTGTATAAAACGTTATCATCAGCCTAAATGAGTCCACTGCTTGACATAGGCCTCTCTCAAGTAGCGCCACTGAACCCGACGCTCGGTTCTTATCCAGTCTGACAGCCGCCTTACGTAGATCGCCGCTCCATCTAGCCAGGGGGCGTCCCACACTACGTTTTCCCAGTCGAGAACCCGTTTACTCCAGCAATAACCGGTTCTCCGACAGATGTGACCAGCCTACTGCCACTTTAACGTGCTACCTTTTTAAGCTAATGTCGAAGGCTTATCCTGCCCCTTAGAGAAACTACGAGCATATATGCTATAGCTCTTTCCACAGACCGCTGAGCGACCTTAGTTTTGGGACCAGTCCCACTGTCAGTGTCTACGTTTCGGCGCCGTAGGTCATTACGGGTAGGACGCACTAGTTGAAGACTTTTAATCATTATAAGATTTCACAGTTAAATTTAAAAATATGTTGACAGGTAACATTCCTGCACGTATACCACCACGTGATTATGGCAATCTACTCGTGGAGCTATCTAAAGTTTGCAGCAGGCGGAGAAGGTACCATACTGGCCCTTTTGAATTCTGTTGTACATGTGTTCATGTATACTTATTACCTGTTGTCTGGATTGGGACCAAGATTCCAGAAATATTTGTGGTGGAAGAAGTACGTTACGAAAATGCAACTGGTAAGTTTAAATAAATGTACTGGTTTGATAATGATCTTCTCTTTAGCCTGACGACCACGTCTAATGTTAAATAAAGGGCTTTACCATACTCGAAATTCTGACTTATCTATCTTTTGATTTATTTATATACTTAGATCATCTCACTTTCTAAATTTTTCAATTTGCAGTCTCTAGTCATGAACTAATCTATTGGTACCAGAACGACTTCAGAACGTTCTGAAACGGGCAGAACGGGATAGCTCGGACTGCCACGCCGGAGGTTGCGGGTTCGAATCCCGCTAGGGGAAAATGTTCGTATTATGAATATGAATGTTTGTACCCAAGTCTTGGATGTTTATATACTCGTATTTATTTAAGTATGTCTATCCGTTATCCAGTAACCATACCACAGGCTCTACCTAGTTTGGGACTGGATATTTGGTGTGAATGTCTGACATATTTATTTTATTTATTTATTTATTTTATATTCAGTGTAGGTACTGTAAATAAAGTGAATATAATAAACGATACTACTAATTCCAAATCTTTTATTCTTCAGTTTGTATAAAATGTCTGAAAAGAGTCTTTGTGATAAACATCTTTTGTTATTGAAATTGTAGTTCTTTTAACAGCTTCTTTGAATCCTTCGCATATATACTCCAATTGTACTCGTAACATCTTAATTGCAAGTATTTTTTATGAATACGGTCCTTGTCTGTTAGAAACAATTCAATGAGTGTTTATGTATTTTCAGATCCAGTTTATACTGATGCTGTCATACTGCGCATGGACTCACTTCTCTCCACGCTGCCAGTACGCTGCGGGCTTCACATACTTTATCTCTTTCAACATTATCATATTCCTGTTCCTATTTCTCAATTTCTATTCTAAGAGTTACAAGAAGCAGAGAGATGCGGAGAAGGAGATCAAGGAAGAATTTAAGAAATGCCACAAGGAGTTCAAGAAGAATGGTGTGTATAAGTCCAATGGAGTCACCAAAGAGCAATGCGAGAAAAAAGAGAACGGAGTGTGTGGTGATTGCAAAGATGCTCCAACTTTAGAGGAAATACCGTACGAAGTCAATCATGGGTGCGGTGATTTTACAAGGGAGGGTAAAGTTTTTCTCACAAGACGTACAGCTAAAGCTGCATATGGTTCTGAGTATGACTTTGACAGTATAATAAAAAAATGATTATTTATTTTTAAAGACTATGGTTAGACAGTTTATTGAGACTGATGTTTGTGATGAAGATGGAAATTTTAATTTAGCATAGACTAATTTATAAAAAGAAGAACGTTTTAGTTTTAAGTGCGGCAAGTTTATAAAATTACTAAATGTGTAATATTAGAATTTAATTTCAAGTTAGGTGACTTAATTTTTAATAAAAACATATGTATAATTAAAATATTTATAACAGAGTCACAAAAGAGAATACCGATACAATCTAAGTTACATGCTATTATTATACATTTATGATAACATTCTTCTTTATTGTTGATGTTGAAAGTAGTGCCTTTAAATTAGGTAGATTATAGGTTGTAGCATCTCTTCACGTGCTTAAAAGTCACCTAATTTGAAATTGTCGATGTCGCAGCAAAAAACAGGTTCCTTTATTGCGAATTTTACAACCGTTCTGAAATCAGTCCATTATACATTTTGCAGAATTCGATTTATACTTGTAACATTAATTTCTAAATAAACAACGGCATATCGTAGATGATATTATTTGAATACTGAAAATCATACCAGTGAGATAATGCGCTTTATTAAACAAAATATGTAAGTAATTACAATTGCCATTCGCACAATTTGTTACGTAGATAGTGTAAGAAATTTAATTGTAGAACAATTTGCCTTTGCTGTAAATAATAATTTATTAATATAAGGTTCGAGGAATCCTGCAACCCCTGGCTTTGGGACCATCAGCTTTGATAGATAAAGACTCGATAAATGTTAACAAGGAAAATACGTTGGCAGCAAGCAACTTAAAGACTTGGTACTTGAGGATCGAATTTATAAAAATGATCGTCAGAGATCTATCATGCATTAAATGCATTTCAAAAAGCAATCAATCGAGCATTTCGTGCAGTCACTTTTCAGCATTTTTAGGCGCAGACTATTTCTCAAAAACAATACTTAGGTTCTCAGATCGTCCACTTAAAAACCATATCAGCAAAATTGCAACGATGAATTGCATAATGTGCCCTGGTACATTTTCCCTTATAAGCTACGATTCCCAGAGTGACCTAAATTCTCAGAACGCACTCTCTATTGAGTTTCGTTCCGGTCATCTCACCTATATCCTCTTTACACCATTTGTAAAATCTGAAGATGGAATAATATAATAACATTGAAGAGCTGTGTAAGCAATAAATGATTGAATTTTGCTGTTAGCGTTACAGAAATCCATTTAAAATGGAAAATCGTTCTAGTAGTGCCCTATTATTTCTCAGGTAAGTGGTGAGGTACGTTAGGTGGTTGGATCTTTTGTAACTTTGGTTTTAATAGTAGGTAAGTTCCTATACTAATATAGTTACTCTATACCTTCCTTAGTTCTTATCGCTTAATTAGTATTAAAGTTAAGTTGGATAGATACATGATTATTGGTTGAGAACATAATGTTTTTATTTATAATTAGCCTCCTCTTATTTTATTCTTTTAATTATTAACAATAGTACAAAATAATGTTACTTTTAAGATGTGAAACTAATAAATTTATATGATAATTTGTTTTTGACTCTTAATTTTAATCCATAAATGCAGCAATAAATCGGGGCCGACCTCTGAAGACTTTGGATAAGGAGGCAATGTATTCCAAGATGTAATGTCAAAAATCGCTATATGACCTCCTTCCTCAACTAGAAAATATATGAGCTATGCAATCCTTACGGCGATTAGTTCCTAATTCTTAATCGTTATCTAGTAACTTGATTTAATGTGTCGCTGAAATTAACTCCTCAATGATATCAATGCATAGATTTAAATTCATTCGGCTCTTTACTTTAAAATATTTGCAAATATACTATAATATATATATAATATACTATAATAAATATATATAGTATTGGAGAATGTATTATGGATAAAAAAAAATTATATATATTTTTAAATATCAGTTTTATCTTACCGTGCACGTCCCGTTTAATATTCCCATATATATTTTATGTATGTATAAATACATAGATACATCAAGCTTATTATGATACCGGTACCTGAGAACAAAATCTGCATCTCTTGTAAGATTGGGTAGCATATGTTATTTGGGTGGATATTCAGCCCTGCAACATTCGACAGTGTGAATTATTTCATAGATAGATAGATAGATAAACTCTTTATTGCACACAAATTAAGGATAACAATAGAATAGGTACAGATTTTTGGAAAGTGTACAAAGGCTTAAAGCGATCTCTTCCAGGTAACCTTTCTGAAGAAAAATAAGAAAGACAGACAGACGACAGAGTATTGCAGGTGAAAGAAGAGAGATTTATAATTTTAGAACATGGTAAATACTTAGTAATAATATTACACAATTGAATTTACATACAAATATACTTAAATACATACCTATGCATACATATATAGTTTATAATACAATACATATACCGTACGTAATATACTATATTAAATGATATATTTGATATTTATATATGATTATTCATATATTAGATGATTATAATAATAGTATTCTTTGTCGTCCTAGGAGGACATCAAGGATCAAATTAGTAACGTCCTCAAAAAGGCTGGGGTCCGCAGTGAGAAGAATAAAAGGAGGTGCATGAAAAGGTTGATGAATGTGAGTGAGGCTAGTGAGGTGTGTCAGGATCGCGCCGAGTGGCGATCCATCGTCTCTGCCTACCCCTCTGGAATCAAGGCGTGAGCATTACGAATGTATGTATGTATAACAATAATCCATGACCTCTGTTCGTTCTACAGTTCACAATACGCAGCATAGAATCTAGGACATTGAGTTGACAATTCCAGAAGCTTATATTGTATTGTAACTAAGAAAAGGCTTAAA
Source organism: Esperia sulphurella (assembly GCA_947086405.1). Taxonomy (NCBI): domain Eukaryota; kingdom Metazoa; phylum Arthropoda; class Insecta; order Lepidoptera; family Oecophoridae; genus Esperia; species Esperia sulphurella. The sequence goes on from OX352264.1 coordinate 13,472,305, forward strand.
TGGTTTATGGTTTAAGATTATTTATTCTCATAAGAAATAACATTTCACTTATATGAGATAGTAAACTAAAATTATATTATGTTATATTCTAATCTAATCCGAATTGAGCTTATATAAAGCAAAATACTTTTAAAACGAAGCGGGTAGTTACAAACTATTTTTATAATATACAGAAAACAACAATATTCGATTGCTGGCAAAGGAATGTGACAAAGATATAGAGCGCAATCTATAAAACTAGAAAAGTTAAAAAGGTTAAATTTCAATCAGGTTAGTTAAGTTGCTGATAGTTAGGTCTAACTGCCTTTGCACCATGCAATATTTAGTGGCTTAGTCGTAGATACACTGTTATGTAGCAACTTCCGGCATATTATCAAAAATTAATTGGGGGATATAATATACGTGACGGAATGCATTAACCTTTTCGCTGTCATTGATGAATTCACTAGAAATGAAGTCACTGGATTTAGTTGCCCCCACGTCAATGACTTCATATCAAGTGAAGACTTTGGTCATGTTTACAAATAATCATACCTACTAAGGTTACTTTATATTTCCTATCTCTTCTATATGTTTATTAACAACATTGATTTCAAAAAACTATAGCGTCGGTATCCATCAATGCTTATTTTTATACATTTACATAGCATTTACATTTGAGGATTGGTAGCTTTCGATTCCTTATTTTAGAATGCGTTGTTTATGTGCAGTTGGTTGCTAGGCGTGGATAAACACCATATTGTTTAATTATTTATTACCATGGCGGCGAAAAGGATCATTTTGTCGGTATTTTTGTTTGTTTGTTTGTTTGTTTGTTTGTTTGTTTGTTTGTCTATATGTTTAATTGTGGCACGTGTGCGAATTCAACTTTCATGAAAAAATTTGAACTTCTGGTATAAAATAATTTACCGAGCGGTTCATTTAATAAAATCCTCTAGAACTAGTTCAGTTCTCCATCCAAAAGTCCCCATGCAAAAAATACGATATCCGGTACCTTGTGGCCATGTAACCGACTACTACTATTTTGTACGATATTTTATTGCCATACCTAAAAATATAATATTATTATCAGTAGTTAATTATTGTTGAACGACGACAATGAAGAATTTAATGTCATTAACACAGTGAAAAAGATTAGTAAGTTGAAGTAGCAGTGGGAAGGCCACATGTGTCTCAGAACCAATTTAAGAGTGTAATTTTCAAAGATGTGTTAATCTTGTTATTTTAGGGTCCGATACTCTTCAAATATTAGATTTCGAAACACTGTAAAATTACACTTAAGGCGATACCAGGTTTTTAAATTATAGTTTGAAGGGTGCGGCCTAATGCTTACGATAATATTATACTCCAAAGAGCATACCACGGTTTAAATGCGTATGACGAACACCTCCGCTCGGGGAGCTAACTCCGAGTGGAAACCATTGATGGCGTGAGCATCTATACCAATTCCATAGAGTACGGAAAGGCTCATATAACAGAATTGTTGATATCATTAGCATTCGGGTTCGATTCCCATCCCCGGTTTTTTATCAGTTAACTTTTTTTTTTCAATAAATTATTTTATTTCTAGTAAGAATCTAAGGAAAAATACAGTGCTAATCGACGATCTCTATGTACAACTTTTTTTTAATAACGACTTTATTTATTTCTACAAATACATATGTAAATACATACAGTAGGCATCATTATGCTAGGCTTAACAAAGATCAATGGACAGCATTTGCCTTGTGAGAGACTGGAGTCTGAACTAGGCCGCAGTTGCGTGGAACAGAGCGATTGTTTGGAACGCTCCATCTAGCAGTACATAGAGATCGTTGGTGCTAATTTTCTTCTTTGATAAGCGTTGTGTCACTAGATTTTTGGATGATATCTTCCTTATTTTCATCGTCGCAGAACTGCGCAGAAGTTCGCATATATGCCCATACGTGCGCAGACGTGCATAAACTTATGTAGTCATGCGCGGACGTGCGCAGACGTGTGCGTACGTGCGCAAAGCTGCGCAGACGTTTGCATACATGCGCAAAGGCGCCTAGACGTGCGCATGCGTAAATAAATAAAATAAATAAAGATTAATAAAAAACTATAAGTACGTCTGCGCACGTTCACGCATGTCTACTTACTTTTCGGCACGCATGCGCACTTTTGCGCATGTATACGAACTTCTGCGCACGTTCGCGCATGTATGCAAACATTTGTGCACGCATGCGCACGTCTGCACACGTATACGCACCTTTGCGCATGTATGCAAACTTCTGCGCACCTCTACGCACGCATGTGCACATCTGCGCACGTATACGCACCTTTGCGCATGTATGCAAACTTTTGCGCACCTGTCAGCCCGTATGCACACGTCTGCGCACGTTCGCGCATGTCTACATACTTTTGCGCACTCATGTGCATGGTCGCGCATGTCTGCAAACTTCTGCGCACCTTTGCGCATATATGAGCACATATGCACACGTCTGCGCACGATCGCGACAGAAAGCAACCTTATGCGCACGGCTACGCATCTTTGCGCATGTATGTAAACTTCTGCGCACCTGTACGCACGTATGCGCACGTTCGCGCATGCCCACATACTTTTGCGCACGTCTGCTCACGCATGCGCACGGCTACGCACCTCTGCGCACGTATGCACACGTCTGCGCACGATCGCGCATTAATGCAACCTTCTTGCGCACGGCTACGCACCTTTGAGCATATATGCAGACTTCTACGCACCTGTGCGCACGTCTGCGCACGTCTGCGCACGCAAGCGCACGTTCGCGCATGTATTCAAACTTTTGCGCAATCATGCGGACGGCTGCGCAGGTATACGCACTTTTGCGCATGTATGTAAACTTCTGCGGAAAAAGCCGTGTGGTCTTATGGTGGACTAAGGAATTGCACCAGGGATGGGCAGCAGCATTCTCCTGTGTATATTAAGATCATTACTGCGATCACCAATCCGTCTGCCAAGCGTGGTGATTATGGCAAATCTCCTAATGGAAAGTCTACCAAAAGAGACATTCTATTGGGGAGGCTTATGTTCAGCAGTGGACGTATATAGGCTGATGATGATGGAAAAAGCAACAAAAAAAAGTTGAGTAAAAAAAACCAGGGTGGGAATCGAACCGGAAACCTAAAGTCTATCCATTTTATGTAGTATGAACGTAAAAGCAAAAAAAATTGAGTTAAAAAAAATCGGGTTGGGAATCGAATCCCAAACCTAAAGTATATCCATTGTTTGTAGTAGGAATGGTAAAAGCAAAAAAGTTGAGTTAAAAAAATCGGGTTGGGAATCGAACCCAAGACCTAGTCTATCCATTGTTTGTAGAATGTATAGAAAAAGCAAAAAAAAAGTAGAGCTAAGAAACTCAAGTGGGGATCGAACCGGAAACCAAAAGGTTTCATTCCCAAGTCACTACTAACTTAGCTGCGTGTGCATTTCTAGGGCCGACGAAATTAAGGTAATCAGCCTAAAAAGGCTGATTGATATCTACCTACTCTCCCGAACTCGCACTGACCTTGCTTTGTGTCACCCGCACAACGCAAGGTCAGAGCGAGTTCGGGACAGAGCGGACGAGTGACGCACGTCCGTATAGCACCGCGCCTCAGCTATCATTGTCAGGTTGAGTAGGAACAACAGAGAAGTAGCGAGCTGCTGGTACTTGGAATGAAACGTAGTAAGCGACAAATCATTAAAAAAATTATTTAAATTAAAAGAGCAGCTTTATTCCAAACCGAAATTTGCCCATTTGTTGACTCATGATGACACATAATTATATTTTATTCCATAAAATTCCTTTTATACTTTACGTTAAACTTCGAAATTTAAAAATTGCAGTATTTTTAGTGGCTTTATTGCATTTTTTTTCTATCGAGCAAAGTTTCTACGATCATGTTTTGAGAACACCGCAATTGTCAGAAATACGATCAATTACAAGAATCTATTTTTTTAGTAGTGGTACGGTTCGCTCAAGACTATTGGCAATCGGCGACATATTTTAATGCCTCCTCTTAATTTTACAGTGTTTCGAAATCTAACATTTGAATAGTATCCGATTCCAACTTTAGCAGCAGTCCACTTACTAGTCGGTGATTCGGTGATTCTGCCAGTGTCAAGGTAGGATAAATCACACGAAATATACGAATAATAAATAATGAGGAGATCCGACGAAGAATGAAGATACCGACATAGCCGAAAGAAAGGCAGAAGCGACGACCGTTGGAGCAGATAAATTCTTTAGTAGCCAGCAGAGGTACCGACGACCTGAGGAAAGTGGCCGAAAGCGGCGTGATATGGAAGGCGGAGGACCCAGTGTGGTGGCGTATATTGGGGAAGGTCTATGTAATAATAATAATAATAATAAAATCATTTATTCATCTCTTAAAAAAAATTTACATACAATAACTCCGCCAAACTGTATAATACAGTTTGTTGGCAGAAATAGCTCTCTTACTTTATACACATCTATGACAGAGAATACTAACTATCACTACGCAATGGTGAATAGCAAAGCAAAGTTACAAAGTTTTTAAATATGATATTAGCACAAAAAGATTGAGGTTACGTTAATGAGTTTACTAGATATTTCTTATATTTATTTCTGAAAGTGTTTTTGTTGATTACATTGCTTCTGATGCCTAGTGGGATAGTGTTAACAATTTTGGGTACCAAATACTGCCTTGTTCTTTCACCATAGTAGTTGCAGACTCTAGGCACACAAAACAGTTGTTGGTCAACACTCCTGGTGTAGCGTGAGTGGTCACTTGGTGTCAGATATTGACCGCACTTAAAATTTTCTACAGCTAATAGGAGCTTCACCTTCTCATGGACTGGTAGTATTCGACATATTGCAAAGAGTTTCTCATAATCCTGTTTACAGTTATCTTTCGTTTGTTTGTTTACTAAAGTCTTTATAAATCTTTTTTGCAAATTTTTTATTTGGTCTAAATATGTTTTAAATGTGCGTCCGTAGCTACTCAGTCCATAAGAAAGCAAAGACTCCACTAGTGCATAGTGTCCGGCAGTGGATGTCTCAGGGTAAATATGAAAAAAAAACTTTCTAAACAAAGATGCATTTAATGATCAGTAGGTATGGAATAAATGTTGCCAATGAGACGATTCTTGCTGTAACGTACTTATGGGGCATTGAGGCCTCCAGCGGCTGTGAACAGGGGTGTTCCACGTCACGCTGTGGAGTTACAGGATAGAACACTTGATTACTTTCACGAACATCTAAAAACACGCCAACGATCTGAGAACTATCAACACCGATGTAAACGTTACCACTTTCTACCTCTAGAGATTCGTCGCAACATAGGTGACATTAGCTACCTTATGGAAATCGCCAATGGATCTATAGATAGTCCCGACTTACTCGCCGAACTTACTCTCCGTACGAATCAATTGGCTTTAAGAAATCGTTCCATTCTCCAAAACCTTGTACAAACACACTATATAGAAAAAGCGTGTTCCTTGTGCGCAGCAGCATCAGTTTTAACAGTCTTCCGGTCGAGTTAAATATTGAAATATTATCTTATATATTTTGCACAAGCACGGCAACTGCCAGGCGTATACTCACTGAACAATATTTCCAGTCTTGAACTTATTATCAGTACCTTTACCTTTACGTTCATTTCTTCTATTGTTTAATTTTTTAAATTGTTAATGTTTATATGGTCACTTTTTGTTGTTTTTTTGTTGTTGTTGTTACTCTACTCATAATTTTATTGTATCTGTTTGTTTCATTTATCTAGGTATCTATATATTATATTATTTCATATGTCTTAATTAATGAACAAAACTAGACGCCTATGTGGGATGATTTATTTCTGCTTAGAGATATTATTACTGTAATTATTTTTATCTTAAACAAAGCTGTAAATCTTCCTTGAATAAATAAAATCCTGATGCGAGTACAAACTAGGTTGCTGGTATGGCTGTGACTCTATACGGTAGGTGCGATAGGATGTCAAAATGTTACCTAGGAAAACGCGATATAAAATGTGTAATATGATTTATATTTCTTCGTCTATAGATTGTGGGGAATATAAACTAATTTAGTAAACACAGGAATCAGCTTTTGGTAAACGACGAAAGGCATAACCTTATATATTTATGAACATGACTGTGTAATACCAAGCCTAAATGACGTCATTACTTAAATCTAATGTAAGCAAATGGCATTCAAGTTGAATTATTTACGAAAACAATGAGTGCTTTTACTATTTTCGCATTCTATGTAATACTTTCGTCATAAGAAGAACGAACGTAACTAAACTAATAAAAAATGAGTTAAAACATATTTGGGATCAGAAGAAAAAATGGAATAATGATAACCTGCTTTGTTTTAAAATAACTCCAGTCTCCTTCCAAATATACCATTTATAGAGATGTTATGCCCCTTTTATAAACTTTTGGTTTTTCTAATCTACTGTACATTTTACTTTTTTAAGACAATAATTAAATATTTTAATTTAATATTTCTTTGCAATGACAACGTTTGGTATAAACCAGAGCATTGTCTTTGCTACTTTAGACTTCAGAGAAAAAAAGTCTTATTTTCGGGGCCGACCCGTGGCTTTCTACGGCTTGTTATCAGGTGTATTTAGTGAAAAATCCAAATCTGCTTAATGACCAAAACGCAAAACATCCTAGTAGCAAACATTACTTAAAACATTATGATATAGTTTTACGAACTTGAAAAGGAAAATCTTAAATAATTTAATAAGTAAATAATTATAATAAAAATTAATCATCAAAAACATGAAAATATTCTTTGTCCAGGAATGGGCGGTAGCGTTCTCCTGTGTGTATTAAGATCATTGCTGACATCACCAATCCATCTGCCAAGTGTGCTGATTACACCAAATCCCCCAATGGAAAGCCCACTAAACGAGGCATTCTATTGGGGAGGCTTATGTTCAGCAGTGGACGTATATAGACTGATGATGAAGATTGTCAACATTTCTGCAGTATTCATTTTGGTGTACCTAAGGCTTTTATGGGAAAACGATCAAACACTTTTTTTGAGAAATCTCAAATTGTAATTTTTAGAGTTACGCCTTTCTGTCTTATGACAGCAGTATGGTTCACGACCTAGACCCTTATTTAATCAAAGGACTTTTATATTTATACAACGGGTGAATCGCACTGAAGAGGTAATTTCCCTGACACCCGTTTTTTTCAGTTTCTTTGAAAACGGATTAAGTTCTCATGAAAAGGGCTCGAAAACTTATTTACATAATGTTTTCCATACACTGTACTAATAATTGTAAAATTATTACGCTTCAAAGATTTTATGGCAATTGAAATTAGAATTGTGTCATACAAATTAGTAACTCGCCTAAAGAAATTATCTTTAAAAATATAAAAATAACCAGTTTATCGAGAAGTATCATATTTTTTTTTAACTAAGATACCTACATTCATATAGAACTTAATTAAAACTATTTAAATACCAGAATGAGAAACTTCGAAAATACGTCGGCTATGCGAATCACCCCTAGCTCTTGACCCTATTTGTAGGTGAACAAGTACCTTTTGTAATAAATTAAGCGTAAGATTTAAAACATTGCTTAGTTTCGTATCAGCAATGTCGTGATTATGATGGAATATCTTTGAAAAGGTGCCAATTTGATTAAAGAGATTCATAACCAATAAGAATCTGAGGACAAAACGTTGGGTGCTTCTAAGAACATTGATGAAGTAAAATTGAATTAAAATAAAATCATGGATATAGGAATAAATAAATCAGTGGAACATGTGTCTTTTTGGGATTTTAAGGGAGAAGGTTAAGTTGCTCAATACTTATTTTTTAATAACTTTTCATTTTTTATTAATATTATATTGTGTAAATCTAATTTTGTAACGATTTGTCTTTTACCTGCAAATAAACATTGGTTGCTCTCAAATAGTTATTTTTTAGATTTGATGCTTTTTGCACAGTCATTTTTCCAATTTTGCTCTTTCTTGTTACTTAATTCATCAATCAATCAATCAAGGTAGGTACCATATTTACCATAATATAAAATTTATATTTCGCAGAGGAATTTATAGATGAATGGTTTTTGATGTCATCACCAGTACCAGTATTTTTAATCAGCATAGCGTATCTATTATTTGTACTGAAACTTGGACGACAGTACATGAAAAAAAGACCCCCATTGAACATGAACAGCTTGCTTTTACTTTATAATGGATTGCAAGTTGCAGTTTCAATGTACTTATTCTATGTTGTAAGTGTTTTTTTCTAATCAAAAAAACCTTCTTAAAAACAAACTTTTATTTAAGCCACGTATTATAGTAAGCATGTAGTAACGAATAAAATAAATTTAATATTTTATGCTGAATTATTTGTTTTCAAAAAGCATGTCGCGCTTGAAATAATCATAAATGTAGTACCAAATAATTTCATTAGAGAATATTGGTAGTTAAGTAAGTATTTGCCGAAGCATGAACTTTACATTGGGCGACAAGCTTTTAAAAAATAAAAATAATTCCGACAAATAATAAATCAGTATCAACGATAAAGAACAGTAAATACGTTAATTTTATATGTTGTTGTACATGCCGCGTAAAAGGTTGATCTTAAAAAGGTTTTTTAATTTTTATTTTATTTTGTGCTTTTTAGTTAGTATATAAGTAATCCAAGCAAAACCTAAGCTTAAGCCGATTAATCGGGTACTAATGAATTTAAAAAAATGTTTTAAAACGTAATCCGCCATTTTGGGGCGGCAATTTGAACATATTTCAATATTGATATAATACTACATGTTACTAGAACCAAAGGTGTGAGCAAAATTCCAACTCAGTTGACGCAGTTGGAATACTTATTTGATACAAACACACTAACAGGTGAAATTAAATAATCATAATTATAAGTAAACATACAACTTCCGTCTAATAAACGTGTACAGTCTGTCACATACGCACAAAGAATAATCTATTTTAATAGTACTATATCAAGTTCCATTTCAGATTGAGCAAACAGATGGTACCTATAATTTATCGAAACGGTGACTCTTCGTTGATAATAATTGATTTTATATGTGTACAAACAAAAGTAATTTGAGATCAGGTATAAGTGTTACCAGCAGGTAGCCTGGAAATCTAAGGAAGGCTAGAGGTTGACCTTAAGTTATTATCTGGAAAACTCAGAATCTCATGGTATACTGTTAATATAACAAAACGTAGTGGAATACATGTACGGTGTTCAGTAATCAACGCAAAAGGCCAGTACTACAGTGGATGCTATAATACAACAAGAATTTACTCGTACTATACTTAAAAACATAACGGAAAACAAATGTAAGTAAAGCAATGTGTGTTTAAATAAGCAATAAACAATTATTTTAAGGGTATGTTCAAACTGGAGCGACAAGGACTGCTGGGCATAAAATGTGATATAGATAAAAAAGAAAAAAGACAAGTAAGTAGCATTTTAGTACATTGTTTTAATCGATATTACATTAACATAAGTGTTGAAGGGCGTATTGCACTAACAATAGGAGCAAATTCATTGAACTTCTCTGAAACAATAATAATTGTTCTTTATCGGGTTTGTTAGCATTATTTAAATTGTGTTTAAAATTTCCATTGATAAAATACATTAGGTCTAAAGTCATAACAAGAAGATGCAACGATTATAATAAAAATTATAAATTTTTTATATTTTAATAAAAACATATTTCATACACTTATGTAATGCTAAGCTAGAATTGTATCCGGTGGAAATCAGAAAAAAGCAAGGAGCTCAAGACCTCTGGCGCTCGAGTAAACGACCTTGCAAGCCACTAAGCCAACGAGGCGATCGAAATTACCAAGCTGAAAAGGTGGTGACAGGTCACATCTATCGCAAAACTGATAAACTTTAGGGTAGACACTGAAGACAGCGTACAAGTAGGCCCAACGTGGAACCCATCCCTGCCACGAAACCGACGACCTGATAAAGGTTGGATCAGGAAGGATAGGAACATATTTCCAACACTAAATACAACGTATATCGATGATCATGATGACAAATCAACAATTAATTTATAATGGTATCATTTATAATGTGATATAATAATGACGATATATAATAACATATAAAACATCAATCAGGCCTCCCCAACCTGTCTGGCCAGCGCGGGGAGTGTAGAGAGGGTTGTGCTCCTGCAGTGGAGACAAAAATATATAGTAATGAGAATCTCGTTTTATTTAGTTTATTTATTTATTTATCGATGATAATAACTTGTTAAAACTAATTTCAGATCGCAATGGCAATTTATATGTACTTCTTCGCAAAAATTTCTGAACTCCTGGACACCGTATTTTTCGTTCTTCGCAAGAAATATAACCAGATCACATTTCTCCACGTCTACCATCATACATTTATGATGGTTACTACTTGGTTTATTCTAAAATATGAACCTACGTATACCACAGCGTTTTTAGGAACTGTTAACTGTTTTATTCATATAATAATGTACACGTACTACGGATTGTCTACGATACCGAGTATGACGAAATATTTGTGGTGGAAAAAGTACATCACTTCAATGCAATTGGTAAGTATACTTGTTATGACTTTTGACTATTTAACCAAAAATCTCTTTTATATACGGGTCGTAACTGAGTCAATTTAAGAATGGGACGATTAAACATTTCACTTTTACTTTTTAAAGTTAGTTTTAGTTTTGGTTGCATGGAAATAATAAAGTACTATTAGACCTTTTAACTAACTAATAATCCGAACTTTATTTTCCAGGTGCAATTCCTACTAATATTGCTACAAGTATCAATAAACTACGCATATTCAACATGCCCTCCATCATACGTGCTTCTCTGTACAATTCTTCTTAATAGTATTATTTTCATATACTTATTCAGTGATTTCTATGTAAAAGTCTATTTCAAAAACCAAAGAGAAACATCAGCTAAAAACGCAAATGGTTCAAATGGCAAACATATTATAGAAAATAATAATGAAGAAATCCCTTCTAATGGTGCGAGAAAAAGGACTGTATCTAAAAGTTTATGAAAACATTCATGTTGAAGATAACTGAGAGCAATAAAAGCAAAGTATATATTGTCTTTTATAACGTTCCATCTTTGTTTTCACGATCTCAATATAAGTTTTTTGTTGTTGTTAAATCTTAAATCAACATCTAAGAAAATAAATAAGAGACCTGAGAGGTCGGTCCTAGCTTTAAGCATTATAAAGATTGAAAACACATTGAAAGGTCTATTTGAGATCTTGGATTTCCATTCAACCAGTTGCCTGCGACATCGGAATCCTTATTATAACTATTCTTATATTTTTATAGGGTAACTTTAAGAAGGAAAATCATTTTATTATTTCTGAAATATATTGATGGTTTAAATGGATTTTGTAAATCTACCAAACTTTTACCAAAGTTTTGTTGGCAAACATTATCTCTGTATTTTTTGCAATAATATTATAGTAGCGTTATAGAAGACGAGTTCGCTGTAAATAAGTTATCTAAAAAGTTTTTCATTAATAAAACATAATAATTAAGCACATAACCTAAGGTACATTTCTGAAGTGTCAAGTTAATTTATAATTTATAAAATATAGTTGTTATCTTCGCTAAGTATGTAGCATTTTTAATATCTAGGATGTAATAAATAAGTATTCAGTACATCATCTGGCAGACTATCATGCATTTATTCAATTTATTTATATTTAACATTTCCCCACCATATATTATTAATTTGTAAAAATAAACCTTTTACCAAATGTCAGTTTCCTATGATTGTTATTTCGCACTTTCTCATTTAAAAGGTCCATATTTTATTTTCGTCTTCTAGTACGACTAATTTAATTTCCCTTTGTACCTTTAATGTAGTTTTTAGAATCCTTATTTGTAAATTACATATATTCTCTAATTTAGTTTTATGACACTATATGATTCTATAAATGTAAATACATATAAAATACAATATATGTATATGTCGTAAGTAAAAAAGAAGGTAACAGTAAGGCAAAATAAATAATTAAAATTATTCAGCTGGATAAGTGTTTCTGATTAAGTAAAACCTACTGGAAAATCGCACAATTGACATGGTTGTCCAAAATATTATATTTGCGTTTTTGTATTTCTTAAATCTTTATTAAATACTAACTGTTGCCCGCGACTTCGTCCGCGTGGACAACTTAACATCACAAATTATTTTGTATTTGCCGTAGGAATGGTATGTTTTTTCGAGATAAAACCTATCCTATGTCCTATTCCAGGACCTAATCTATATGTGTGCCAAGTTTCATCACGATCCTTCCAGTGGTTGAAGCGTGATTGAGTAACAAACATCCAAATATCCAAACATTCACATTTGTAATATTAGTAGGATTTAAAAGTTAATAATATTCTTATCGTATAGTTAATATGATATAATGTATATAGTTAAGAGTATCTACTAAGGATGCTGCTGCAAAAAAGATGCTGCACAGAAGAAAGTTGAAATTAACAATATTAATCATAAAATAAAAGATTATCGAAGAAATATTTATATTTTATACATTTTAATATTTTGCAAGGACTGCTGAAGCATTAATCACCATTACCTACCTATTTGTTTAACAACGTTACATACAATAAAATTAATGAGATCAATTAGTAGGCTCGAGGTTGACAATGAACAATATTACTATTTGTAAATCGAAGACGTAAAAAGAAAACCTAAAAAATAATCAAGATGGGAAGAATAAAAAAAGCGGCCAAGTGCGAGTCGGACTCGCCCATGAAGGGTTCCGTAGCAGCAAGTAACATAATATAAAAGTTATAGTAGTTCGTTGTAACTTTGATCGATGTTTTTAATAGTATTGTGGTTTACGATTTATGACGTATTAAAAAAAACTACTTACTAGATCTCGTTCAAACCAATTTTAAGTGGAAGTTTGCATGGCAATGTACATCATATATTTTTTTTAGTCTTATCATTCTCTTATTTTAGAAGTTACATTGGGGGGGGACACACATTTTACAACTTTGGAAGTGTCTCTCGCGCAAACTATTCAATTTAGAAAAAAATTATATTAGAAACCTTAATATCATTTTTGAAGACCTATCTATAGATACCCCATACGTATGGGTTTGATGAAATTTTTTTTTTAGTTTCAGTTCTAAGTATGGGGAACCCCCAAAATTTTTTTTTTTCTATTTTTGTATGAAAATCTTAATGCGGTTCACAGAATACATCTACTTACCAAGTTTCAACAATATAGTTCTTATAGTTTCGGAATAAAGTGGCTGTGACATACGGACGGACAGACAGACAGACAGACAGACATGACGAATCCATAAGGGTTCCGTTTTTGCCATCTGGCTACGGAACCCTAAAAAGGATATAAGAATATTTTTTTCAACGTACCTATGCTTAATCAGGATCATCAGTTTGACTATTACTATTATTGTTTGGACGGAGGTTACACGTCTGGCATCAGTTCAGTCCATCAGTTTGGTAAGACTGACATCAGACTGATCGTGTAATGCGTTGATTGATAGACTGATGATCCAGACCGACATAATTCGTTTAACAGTAACAGTTTTACGTCTAACAATATACTGCAACTGGTAATCATGAATCACCAACTTAATAAGTACATTTGGAAATATAGCCTTCTTCTCTTCTTCAGTGAATTCCTGAGCACATTGTTTATTTTACACGTACAGCTAGATTTCATACTTTCTTTGGGTACCAATTTGTGCTCATATTAAGGAATACATATATATGTTAACAATAAATGTACACATATTTTTGCCCTTGACTATAAAAAGGTAGACTTATCCTATTTATATATTCCAGTTAGCCTTAGGGTAACTGAAAGGACTAGTATTATCAATGGTCATTGCTGGAGAGCTCTGGCTGTCTTGACCTCAAGCATGCCGTTCAGTACTATACAGACAGGAAGACTTCGGTCTATACCTGCTTTCTAGACTTATCTAAGGCCTTCGATATGATGTTCTATGACATTTTATGATCTCAGATAAAACACGTGAAACGCTGGCAGTTCTTGAGTATTGGTACAGCAATCAAATTAACAATGTAAGATGGGCTGGCAAACAGTCGAACGCATTCAGACTTATCTTATCTTATCTTCTTAGGGGGCCAGGAAGACCTGGCGACACTTCGACCTTTCAGGATCTTTTGTGCCAAACCCCTGACCACCAACGGTGCCCCAAGCCGATTTGGTGGACTTCACATACGCCTCAGAATTTCTTCTTTGGCATATGCAGGTTTCCTTACGATGTTTTCCTACACCGAAAAGCCTGTGGTATTATAAATAAACCGTACCTAAGTTTCGTAAAACTCATTGGTACGGGCGGGGTTTGGACCCACGACCTCATGAACATGAGGCGAGTGCACAACCAACCGGCTACCACGGCTCTTCATATTCAGACTGGAGTGTGGTGTCAGGGTAGTACAGAAACTTTAAATGGTGTTGTAGAGTAATATACTGGTTTGCAGATTCGCTAACTGTTCTATACTTGTCAAAATGTGCGCACAATAAATAAACAATCATCACCAGGTTATTTTTGTCTCCACTGCAGGAGCACAACCCTCTCTCATCTTCCGGAGACAGACGGAGGATTTGGCCTACACTCCCCGCGCTGGCCAGACGGGTTGGGGAGGCCTGATTGATGTTTTATAATGTAATTTTTAAGTGCGCACAATAAAAAACAATAACATCTAACAAATAAAAACGTAAAATTCGCGTGTCTGTACATTGAAGATATTTGAAAAAAAAATTGGGGGTCTAAGATTGAACACATTTCGCACATTTTTGGAATCTTTGTCTTTTTGGATTTTAGGTATTTCTTTGTTTGTGCACGCATCACATAAAAACTACTGAATTGATTTTGATGAACTTTTTTCACAGAAATATAGTGATTAATTCAGTGTACTGTATAGGCTTTGTTTCATTGCAATTCCAGTCAGTTAAAAGTTATATGAATTTATGGTTTTCGAAAACTCGCATACACTGCATTAGTATACAACAAAGAAGTGTTGGGTGTAAGTAAATGCTCGACGGAATTCATATTGCAATGAGTGATAACTACATTTTGGAGAAAAGTAGGTGGTCATGGAAGTGTATGGGTTAACTATAACATTTAGTCTTTATTTCATCGCAATTTATTTTACTCAATCAAAAGTTATTGTATTTTTTTGTTTTCTAACACATTGGTTTGGTAGGTATGAAGAATACACAAGAGCAAAGAAATATAATTATAATGTTCGGTACAAATCAGATTGCGATGAATTAGGAATACATTTAGGGGTGTGTGAAAGAGTGGGAGCTGGAGCGGGAGCGGGAGCGGCACTGGGAGCGGGAGCGGGAGTGGCACCTGGAGCGGCACCGGGAGCGGGAGCGGGACCGGGACCGGGAGCGGGAGAGGTGGGTGTATGATTATGTCTGATCAAATAAATAATAAGTTCAGTTGGGAGCATATACAGGACGTTGGCGGTGAGGAGCAACATGCTGGCTCGCAGGTTTGCACTTTTAAGGCGTAACTGCCAGACATTTTACACGTGCAGCCTGTGGGCCATCTGTACTCGCAAATCGATCGAAGCCCTACATTTCCAGTACAAAATATCAGTATTCCATCTTTAATGCAGAACGAATATCCTCCCTGATGCGACGCTTGCGGGACAGTCCCAACAGCATACTGGAGCGAGCCGACTGCCCAGTTGTGAGTTTCTGGAACCCACAAATACTATCCTACTAATATTATAAATGTGAAAATTTTGATATTTGGATGTTTGTTACTCAATCACGCTTCAACCACTGGATGGATCGTGATGAAACTTGACACACATATAGGTTAGGTACTGGAATAGGACATAGGATAGTTTTTATCCCAAAAAAATATCTCATTCCTACGGGAACCAAGTTAATTGTTAAAAGTAGTGTGAAAATATCAAAATCCACGCGGACAAAAGCAAGTATAATATATATTAATGCAAAATAATGATTTTATTATTTTAATAATATTTACTAACATTATCTTTAAGCCTGTTTCTGACTAAATTATAGAAAATCTGAATTAAATAAATTATTATTGTTATAAGTTAAATCTTACGTAAGCAAATGGCATTCTGAATAATTTGTGAAAAGAATTAGCGCGTTAGGTACTGATTTCACATTCTAAATATGTCAGGTTAACGTCCAAGGCCATTAATCAAAGAACTTATATTGCTTCAATGAGTGAATCACATTGAAGAGTTAAGTCTTGGATGTTTATATATTTATTTAAGTATGTCTATCCGTTATCCAGTAACCATACCACAGGCTCTGCCTAGTTTGGGACTGGATAATTTGTGTGAATGTCTGACATATTTATTTATTTTATAATATCCCATGTGCATTTTTTTCTCAGATTCTTACCCTTAGGGACCCTGACACTATTAGAAAGTTATTATTACGTTATTACGTTTCAAAGTATTTATGGCAACGGAAATTAGATCTGTATTATATAAATTAGAAATTTACCCAATAGAAATTACGTTCATCATCATCATCATCAGCTTGAAAGAGTCCACTATTGGACATAGGCCTCTCCCAAGGTGCGCCACTGAACTCCACTCAAGAACTCGTTTACCCCAGCGATAATCCGTTCTCCGACATAGCTCGAAAAGTTAGTACGCTGAAGTAGCAGTGACCAGCCCACTGCTACTTCAGCGTACTAACTTTTCGAGCTATGTCGAAGGCATTATTTAGTTCTCTGGCGGATCACCTCATTTCGGATGCCGTCCCTTAAAGAAACTCCGAGCATAGCTCTCTCGTGAGCCCGCTGAGCGACCTTGAGTTTTCGGACCAGTCCCACTGTAATTGTCCACGTTTCAGCGCCGTAGGTCATTACGGGTAGGACGCACTGGTTGACGACTTTTGTCTTCAGGCACTGTGGTATACACAACGAGAAGACATGACGTAACTTCCCGAATGCTGCCCAGCCTAAATTACGTTAAAACACATTAAGAGCAATGGAAATTTATAAAGACGTCCCGTCATATTCAGCCTAGCCATCCATTCGATAATCTCATCTTTAGACTCAAAATTCAATCTGTGGTACTTGGATGACGGTTCGTTGGGAGGCTCAGCAGCCACAGTGCTGGGCGACCTTCAGACCGTTATCCACCGTTTTTCAGAAATTGGCCTATCCCTAAATTTCAACAAATGCGAAATTTACATACCGCCGTCGTTTTCGAATGACGACCGTTCCAACTTTCTGGCTGCATTCAATTCACTTACGCCAAATATTTCAGTTCAATCCAAGAAATCACTCAGTCTTCTGGGAGCCCCAATTTTTGAACAAGCAGTCCCCATTTTTATAAATTCAAAATTAACTTTTTTCAATCAGACTTCAAATCGCCTATTGGAAATAAAACCACACGCGGCCATTTACACTCTCCGGCTCTGCTTGTTCACCCCCCAATTTACTTATCTGCTCCGATGTTGCCCAGCCTGGAAGTTCCCTCAAGCCACTGCTAACGTTGACACCTCACTTCGCGACGTGGTCTCACAGATTTTAAACATAAGATTTGATGATTGCTCGTGGGCCCAGGCATCATTGCCTATACTACACGGCGGACTGGGTATCCGGTCCTCATCTAATGTCGCACTCCCAGCCTTCCTGTCCTCTGTCTATAGTACGCTCACCCTCACCGCCGAGATCCTTAATGTACCACGCTCGACGGATGTTGCGGTGTCGTGCCTAGCGGAGGCCAGGTCGGCTTGGCTCGCCATTTGCCCAGGAGAGGACGTACCCTCCGTCGCGAATTTAGGTAGTCAACGTTCATGGGACCAGCCTTCTTTAAAAACAATATATACCAACCTGTTAAACGGCTGCCGAGACAACACGGACCGAGCGAGACTCATCGCAGTTACTGAGAAGGAGTCTCAGGGCAGTGGCTACATGCTTTGCCCTCAGAGAACCTAGGCACGGTTATGGGTCCTGTACATCTGCGCATAGCCGTATGCTTACGTCTCGGGGTAAAAGTGTGTGAGCCACACAACTGCGTGTGCGGTCGAGGCGTGGACCAGTTCGGACACCATGGACTTTCGTGTGCAAAGAGCGCCGGCCGAATGTACCGCCACGGCGCTATTAACGACCTCGTCCGTCGAGCCCTTGCAACCGCCTCCGTGCCGGCAACGTTGGAACCCAGCGGCATGTCGAGGGACGATGGCAAGAGGCCCGACGGAGCGACCTTAGTGCCGTGGACCCTGGGCCGAGTACTGGTGTGGGACGCCACTTGTGCGGATACTCTAGCCGCGTCCCACATCCAGAAAACATCTCGCAAAGCCGGCGCCGCCGCCGAAAATGCCCAGTTCCTCAAGCGTCGCAAATACTCGTGTTTGACGGACGATTACGAGTTTGCGGCGCTTGCGGTGGAGACAATGGGTCCATGGTCGTCCGACACAAAAAAAAAAATTATTGATATTTCGAAGCGACTGGTCCTCGCCTCCGGAGACCCCAGGGCTGGCGCGTACCTCGCACAAAGGCTAAGCCTAGCGATCCAGCGAGGTAACGCTGCCAGTATCCTGGGAACCATGCCGCACACAGGCGAGCTTGACGACGTGTTCATACTGTGACGCGTTTTTATATTTTATATTAGTTTATAATACTAGTTTGTAATACTGTTAGAATGTACAAAATATAAATTACAATGTCAACAATTCAAATAATGTCATAGTATCTATCATACTATCTATGTCAGTATATAAAATTAAGACGTCAGTAATTTCCTAAAAATCAGTATCAAAGATACAGATAGAGGTTACTTACCTCAGGGTAATATTTTTATAAAACTTTTTTAAACTATTTAAATACCAGGGTGAGTAACGTCAATAATTCGGCGGCTACGCAAATCACCCCTGGCTCTTGACCCTGATTGTAGATGGGCAAGTCAATTTGTAATAAGTCAGTGTACAATTTTAAACAAGCCTTAGTTTTGTCTCAGCAATGTCGTGACTATGTCGAAGTATCTTTAAAATAGTACCATTTTTATTAAAGACATTCGTTACTAAATGGATTTTGAAGATAACAGCATTGGGTGGAACATCTAAGAATATTGTGGAAGTAAACTAAGTTGAAATAAAAACATGGATTTCGAAATTAATAAATCAGTGGAACATCATTATTTTTGGGATTTTGAGGGAAAAGGTTAAGTTGTTTAATATTTATTTCTATTAATTTCTAAGTTTTAGTATCATATAATGTAAATTCGTTTTTTTTTTTTTCATTTCATTTATCATTTATTTATTCGTCAAATTCGATTTTGTATTCATTTTACAACATGATGTTCTTGCTTTTAGAGATGACATTTTAGTTTTGTTACAGTCAGTATTTATGTCTGAAAATAAAAACTTGTTGCTTTTAGAACAATCAAAATTCAGATTTTGCTCATTATTATTACTTAACTAGCTGTACTCGCGACTTCCACCACTGAATTGCGTGGCTCCTCCTCTCTCTCTTCCTACTCATCTTCCTTTCTCCACCCTCCCGCCTTCTCTTCTCCTTCCGTCTCCTTCCTTCCCCTGAACCCGTCCTAAATCCTCTGTCCTTTGCCCTGCCCTCAACCCCTTCCCCACTACTCTCCCTCCAGTCCGCTCCCCTTCCTTCTCCCCTACCCCTCACTTCCACTTCCTTCCCACCCCCTGACCTTCCCACTGCATTTCCATGACCATCCCTCTACTTTTACCTACCTACTTCCTCACAAACTAAAAGAAAAATAAACAAAACTCCTAAAATAATTTTAATATGTTATTACTCATCCTTCACCTTTTTTGCGAAATATTTTCAATTTACAGACACGTGAAGTTTACGTTTTTGTTTATAGTTTTATATTTTTTTATCAATCAATCCAAGGTGTCATGTTTGCGCTAACATAACGTTTATTTTTCGCAGAGAAATGTGTAGATGAATGGTTTTTGATGTCGTCACGAGTACCAGTATTATTAATCACCATATCGTATCTACTGTTTACACTGAAACTTGGACCACAATACATGAAGAACAGACCCCCACTGAACATAAACAACTTGCTTTTACTTCATAATGGATTGCAAGTTGCAGTTTCATCTTACATATTCTATATTGTAAGTATTTATATCCAATCAAAATCCCTGACCACCAACGGTGCCCCAAGCCGATTTGGTGGACTTCACATACGCCTTAGAATTTCTTCTTTGGCATATGCAGGTTTCCTTAAGATGTTTTCCTTCACCGAAAAGCCTGTAGTATTATAAATAAACCGTACTTAAGTTTCGAAAAAGTAGTAAGTTATATGTATGTAAAATGTTATTGCACGGAGATCAGGTATAAGCGTTACCAACAGGTGGATTGGAAACGTAAGGAAGGCTAGAGGATGACGTCTTTAATCTGAAAAACTAAGAATTTGATAGCATATTATGTTAACATAACAAGACGTGGCAAACGGCCAGGTGAGTAAATATTCGAGTGTTTCTGCGGCCTATTTTATTACCTCACCCGCAAACGTCGATGAAAAACAATATAGGTATTTAGTTATTTCACCAATACAGAATCTGTCTTATGATCAGAAAATTATGTAAAAAAAAATATAGTATGATATAAATGATAACTGATGTTGTCTCTTCAACTTTTGAAGGGGACGGTAATGACGGAGGTTAAAACCCTTGAATATTTACTAAGGTTTGGTGGTGACCATCGGAAAAGACCAGTTTTATAAGGGACTCTCTATGTTATAAGAAATTATTTTATTTATAAAAACATTACGGAAAACTATAACGTAAATAAACCAAAATGTGTGTACCAGGGTATAATAAACAATTATTTTTAAGGGTGTCAGCAACCTGAGGCTACAAGGACTGCTACGCCCAAAATGTGGTATGGATGAAGAAGAAACAAGAAAAGTAATATGCGTTTTAATATCTTATTTTAATCAGTGTTACATTAACATATTAAAGTGCGTATTGCAAAATCAGTTACCTACTTAGTTATTAAAAACACAAATAAGAAGCCACAGCCATTTTATTATTATTCAAATTGTGCATAAAATGTAAATAGATAAAAAGTATTAGGTGTCATAATGTCAAGATCCAACAATTATCGACATAGTCAAACACTTATCATTTATCTAGTCTTGAGCAAGAATTTTCTCTTGTACCATATTAATTAGAGAAGAGCAAGGGCCTATAACTTCAACGACCATGCAAGCCATTAAGCCAAAAGAGGCGATCAAAATTACCAAGCTTAAAGGATGGTGGCAGGTCATATCTATCGCAGAACTGATGAACTTTGGAGTAGAAGCTGGAGAACTTGGAGACTACAAGTAAGCTCAACGAACGCACCTTTGCAAGGTGATCCGATGAACTGATAAAGGCTGGGTCAGGAAGGTGGAGGAGATTTTCAGTGATAAATATCAACCTATATAGATGATAATGATTCTTAAAACTGCTTTCAGATCGCAGTGGCACTTTATATTTACCTCATCGCAAAAATTTCTGAACTCCTGGACACCGTATTCTTTGTTCTTCGCAAGAAATACAACCAGATAACCTTTCTCCACGTGTACCATCATTCATCTATGACGATTATTACTTGGCTTGTTCTGAAATATGAACCTACATATACCACAGCATTTATAATAACTGTTAACTGTTTTGTTCATATAATAATGTATACGTACTACGGATTATGTGCTATACCGAGTTTAAAGAAATATTTATGGTGGAAAAAGTATATCACTTCAATGCAATTGGTAAGTTAACATATTTTATAAAAATTAAATAATAAACAAAACCTTTTTCAATCAAAAGTTTTTTCTCAGAATATTTGGATTTGGAGTCATTTAAGAATGGGACGATCAAATATTTTACTTCTAATTTTCAAGTTACTTTTAGTTTAGGTGGTCATAATCATATTTATTTATTGTATCATGTGTCACAGGTATTACACAACATGATCCTGTAAGGGTGTCGCAATCTTATATCTAACTTAATTAATTACTAATTTTTTATAACAACAACATTGTTAATTAAAAAATTCTTGTAAATTATAAAAACATCTTGTTACTAATAGCTCTGTTAACTTTTTAATAAATGTCGAGTATTTTGCTATTAGCTTTTTAGATTTCGATAAATGATTGAATATTTTATAGCCATTTGGTATGTGCCTTATCTTATAATATGTAGCTCGGCAAATGGTGCAATCAATTTGCCTCTTGGCCGTAAGTTGTGGGATTCAATACAATGATCTTCAAATAAGTTATTGTGTACTTTTACAAATTTGCCCATTTCCATAATATATGTTGACGCTAAAGTTAAAAAATGTGTACTATAAAATGTGGCCTGCAATCGTCTATCTGAGATTTGTTAACTAATTAATTTCGTAGCCAGTAAAAAATTTGTTACTAAATGGGACTCCTTCGTCCCATTCCGTAACTGGCTGGTTAGTGTTAGTTATTTCTTGTTACGAAATGGAACGAAAGGAATTATTCTGATGCATTTTTTTTAAAGAATAAACAACTGGTTAGTGACTGTGCTGTTTCCCCATAGTATAAGCCCATAACTTATCCATGCATGTGCGTGGGCGTAATAGGCACAAGTTGCTGTTTTTAAGTCGGTGCATTTTTTTAACTCGTGAAGGACAAGGGTAGCACCGGAAGAGGAAAGTACTATCTGACCATAAGTAACTGACAATGCTGAATTTATTTTCCAGGTGCAATTCCTAGCAATAATTCTACAAGTATCAGTAAACTACGCATATTCAGGATGCCCTCCATCATACACGCTACTCTACACGATTCTTCTAAACACTACTATTTTCGTATACTTATTCAGTGATTTCTATGTTAAAGCCTATTTCAAAAACGCAAATGATTCAAATAGCAAACATATAACAGAAAATAATAGTAATACAGAAATGCCTTTAAATGATGTGAGAAAAAGGACTATATCTAAAAACTAATAAAAACCTCATGTCGAAGAGAACTGATAAGAATTAAGCTGATTAAATATCATCTTTCACAATGTTCCGTCTTTGTGTTTATAATCTCAATGTAAGTTATTTTTTTGTTAGATCCTAAATCAACATCATATGGCGGCTCCACATTAGTGCCGTGAAGCTCCGTAAACAGGCGTGAACGAGAATGTGGACGGTTTTCACGGGATTCACGCGTGTTCACGCCTGTTCCCCGATCATGGCGGCTCCACACTAGTGCCGTGAAGCTCCGTAAACAGGCGTGAACGTGAATGTGGATGGTTTTCGCGGTGTTCACGCGCGTTCACGGCTGTTCCCCGATCAGAGTCAGTATTTTGTCCCGCGACAAAGGGTTCGCGCCCCTTTCGCGCGGCGTTCACGCGTACACATCCACATTCACGGCCCCGTGCTAGTTTACTCCGGACTACAAAGGAATTTATTAATAATTAAAAATTAAATAATTATATAATTAAAAAGTTTGGAATAACGAAACTGAAAATGGTCTTTTTTAGAACATTACCATTATGAAAATGTACTGTCAAAGTAATTGCAGCAGCAACTTCTACGTCCATTTCGCGGCAGGTTTCACGAACGATTGTGAGCATCCCGTGAATGTGGAGGGCACGACTTGTGCCGTGAATTCACGGCGTGAATTCGCGCGTGAATTCACGGCACTAATGTGGAGCCGCCATCAGAGTCGGTATTTTGTCCCGCGACAAAGGGTTCGCGCCCTCTTCGCGCGGCGTTCACGCATAAACATCCACATTCACGGCCCCGTGCTAGTTTACTCTGGACTACAAAGGAGTACGGACTTGTGCAGTCGCTGCACGCGCGATATAATAAAGTCGCGAGTGAACGTTTGGAATAATGAAACTGAAAATGGTATTTTTTAGAACATTACCATTATGAAATTGTACTGTCAAAGTTATTGCAGCAGCAGCTTCTACGTCCATTTCGCGGCAGGTTTCACGAACGATTGTGAGCATCCCATGAATGTGGAGGGCACGACTTGTGCCGTGAATTTATGACGTGAATTCGCGCGTGAATTCACGGCACTAATGTGGAGCCGCCATGATCATGGCGGCGTAATAAATTCACGGCACAAGAGCAACGCTGCTAAACATTAGTGAAAGCGTATAATATAATAGCGAGGTCAACTAAGTGAAAACTTTGAATATAAACAAAGGTAAAATATATTTTAGAAAAAAAAACCGATTGTACACACTGACATTGGAGCATGAGTGTTCAGTATGGTGACCATAATGATCTTATGATAGTAATCGATAAAATATTGAAGGGACATCCATTTTGTAATGACAATATAATAATTGAACAGGTGTAAGCAAATTAAATTTACAGAAATACCTAGCATCAGTTGACATCATTCGCACGAATTAAGCTTTATTAATTAACTACCTTATATTGATGTACTTATACACTATTTTGGACGTTGTATGTAATAAATAACATTTAATTTAATTAACTTATGATATGATGATATGACGGTAAACATCGTGTCCGTAAGAAAATAAAGATTACAAATGTAAATAAGTGCAATTGTTACGTAGAAAGTGTACAAGTGATAGAAAAAACAGTGAATTTAATCATTTATTGGAAACACGGACTAAGACTATCAGCTAACCATAAAAAAAAAACTGTTTAAAAGTGAAGTGCAAAACAAACACTATTGCTACTATCC
Source organism: Esperia sulphurella (assembly GCA_947086405.1). Taxonomy (NCBI): domain Eukaryota; kingdom Metazoa; phylum Arthropoda; class Insecta; order Lepidoptera; family Oecophoridae; genus Esperia; species Esperia sulphurella. Next base: position 13,496,954 of record OX352264.1, read on the forward strand.
TAACAACATTTCTCGCATATCTCTTGGTCAATTACGCATATTAGACTTCTACGCCTGTGCAGAAGTGTAAATAGTGAAGATACAGTGAAACTGTTTTTAGAGTTGTTTGATTTTTAAAACATAACCTTAAATGGTAAACCAAAAACGAACCATAGCATTTCAAACGCAGAAAGTGATATAAGCGCCATCTATTACTGAGGATGTAAACTACGATAACTAATAGCGCAGAGTATTGATCGAACCAAATAGTACAAACGGTGGTCACAAGAGGGATCTACTGGTATAAAAACAAACATCTGAAAGTCTCACTTAAATTTCTGTTTCTTGTATAATCATGGAGGAAGTTATGAATGCACTTCGGAACATACAAAAGGAATTGGATGAACAAAAAATAGCAATTATGAAAAGTGGAGAAAATGTAACGGACCAAGTAACACAAAATGTAAACAAAATGTTGGAAGAGAAATTTTTTGTATGGGAGGATAAGTACGAACATCTTAAAGAAAAAGTGGAAAACCAAGAAAAGCGACTCTATTTCTTGGAGAAGCAAGCGAGACAAAGAAATATAGTCTTCTTTGGTATCGAGGAAAAAGAATTATCGTATACAAACTTGGAATGCAACTTTATTAGCTTTATGGAAGAGTATTTTTCTATTAAACTGGACTACAGAGATGTACAAGAGATAAAAAGACTAGGAAAAAAAGGAGAAAGACCCCGCCCCATAGTAGTAACATTTTCAACTCTCGGCCTGAAGATACAAATTTTTAAACAAAAAGTGGCACTGAAGGATACCCAATATTACATAAAAGAAGACTATCCACAATATGTACTAGAAAAAAGGAAAGAGCTACAAGAACAAGTGAAAATAGAGAGAGAGAACGGAAGAACAGCTATAATTAAATACGATAAACTGATCATTCTGAACAAACAAAAAGATACAATAAATAACAATAAAAGAACACTTCCCATCTCACCGGAAAACATTTCTCAACAACAGGAGAGCAGGAATACACAGGCTAACAAAAAGAACAAAACATTACGCAATCAGCCATCGGTCCGCAGATCATCTAGTATCTCAGAAGGAATGCTAAAACCAGGCTTGCTGAACTTTTTAGTTAACAAAAATGCTAATAATATAACAAGCAAGCAGGACAACGATAATAATAATTAGCAATTAACGCCCCCCTCCAATACGAATTTCACAAGGAATAAAACACAAATAATCAACAAAAACCATCTTCCAACCCGGCTGGTCACCGTGGAAGATCAAGACCAAAACCCTCCAAAGAAGGAAACCAGAACCCTTAAAAATAAAGAAGAGTACACATCAACTCGAAGATTATCAAACAGTACATTTATAACATTAAATAAGTTCTACATATTAACATACAATGTTAGGACATTATCATCATACGAGCGTCTAATAGAACTGAATGAAGCACTTAAAGGGATAAAATACGACATAATTGGACTATCCGAAACGAGACGTACAGGAAACAAAATAGAAGAGTATGACAATTTTATATTTTGTCATACAGGACATACACCAGGAAAATATGGAGTCGGCTTTTTAATAAATAAAAACCATAAAGAGAGTATTGAAAGCTTCATCGGCATCACAGAAAGAGTAGCATTATTAAATTTAAACATACAAGGAAAAAAATTGTCTATAATACAAATATATGCACCCACAGAAGCATCGACAGAACAAGAGATCGACAACTTTTACACAAATTTATATAAAGCCATTGGCTTAGCACAAAAGGATTATATTATAATGGGCGACGCAAATGCCAAAATAGGTCAACCCAGAGTAGAGGAATATCTAGTAATGAAAATGAATGGATATGGCGAAAGAAATCAAAGAGGCCAGAGACTAATCGACTTTGCTCTAGAAAACAAACTAGCAATTCTAAATACATTTTTTCAAAAAAAGTCAAAGCGTAAATGGACCTGGCGATCACCGAACGGAAAACACAAGAATGAAATCGACTATATATTATCAAACCGACCAGATATGTTTCAAAATCTAGAAGTAATGAACCTCAACTTTTCTTCAGACCATAGACCAGTCAGAGCAACAATAAAATTATCCAAACAAAAAACGAGCCGTACTAGATATGGAAACAACCAAAACTCTACATTGAAAAATGACGAAGAAATAATCAAATATAAAAAGGGCATTACATCTTATCTACCGGACTTACTAGACGAGCAAGAAAATACTACCGCACAAATATATTACGATAAAATAATAAAAGCCATCACCCAAAGCCTTCAGAGTGCTCGAATAACAAACAAAAATACAAACAGTAAACATAAAATCTTGTCAGAGCGCACTGTCGCACTTATAAAGAGAAGACAAGAGCTACAAAATACTAAAAACAAAACTCGATCGATGAAAAACGAAATATCAGCACTATACAAGTTAATAAGTAAATACATAAAATATGACTACGCAAGTCACAGATACAAAACGATAGAGAAACATCTGAAGCAAGCAGGAAGCTCGAAAAAAGCTTTTAAAGAATTAAGAACAAACAAAACATGGATAGAAGGACTAAATAGAGCAGGAAAAACATCAAACAACCGTAGCGACGTCATAAGGGTAGCAACCGAATTCTATAAAACCCTATATAGCACCAAGACACATGAGAGCACCATAAACTGTAACGTATATTCCACATGCGAAATCAAAAAAGGAAACATAATACCAATCGGCGAAATGGAAGTTATAGAAGCAATAAAAAGACTAAAAGCAGACAAAAGTCCAGGCTCAGATCATATCACGAATGAAGCCATAAAATATGCCCACACAGAACTGACTCTACCACTAACGTACCTTTTCAACCACATATTGGAAACCGCGGAAACACCGACTCAGTGGTCAGAATCAAATATAATCTTAATTTATAAAAAAGGAGACCCAAACGATATCGCAAACTACAGGCCAATAAGCCTACTTCCATGTATCTACAAAATATTTTCCTCCATTATTAACCGAAGAATAAGTATCACAATAGAAGATAAACAACCCATAGAACAAGCAGGATTTAGAAAAAGCTTCTCAACAACCGATCATATACATACGTTGGAACTACTAATTGAAAAATATCAAGAAAGGCAGAGAACACTATACGTCGCCTTTATTGATTACAAAAAGGCCTTTGATACCATATCACACACGAGCATTTGGGAATCGCTGAAGGATCACGAAGTAGAAAACGAGTATATAAAAGTAATCAAAAGTATATACAATAACAATACAGGTAGAGTAAAACTGGAAGGAATAGGTCCAAGTTTTCCAATTGAAAGAGGTGTAAGACAAGGTGATCCAATGTCTCCCAAACTATTTATTGCTATACTGGAATCAATCATAAGAAAACTGGATTGGAAAGGACTGGGATTAAATATCAACGGCAAACACTTAAGTCATCTTCGTTTCGCAGACGATTTAGTGCTCTTGTCAGAATCAGGTCTACAAATACAATTCATGATAGAGTCGCTAAATGTGGCTAGTAAACACGTAGGTTTAGAAATGAACCTCTCAAAAACAATGTTAATGACAAACGGCACAGAAAGGAAAATATCGGTAGATAATGAAACACTCGAATATACAGAACAATACATTTACCTAGGCAAGCAAATAGGATTCGATAGAAAATATAATGAAACAGAAATAGAACGTAGAATACAACGCACTTGGAACAAATATTGGAGCCTGAGAGAAATATTCAAAAGTAAAATGTCAATAAATATAAAAACAAAAGCCATGACGTCATGCCTCCTACCGTGTTTAACGTATGCTTGTCAGACGTGGAAATATACTACCAAAATAAAAAACAAAATAATGGTCTGCCAAAGAGGAATAGAGAGAAGCATGCTCAATATAAAGAAAATTCAAAAAATACGACACACCAAAATAAGAAGCATGACGAAAGCCACAGATGCTCTAAATCAAGCACTAAAACTAAAATGGCGGTGGGCAGGACATGTAGCGCGACTACAGGATGGGAGATGGACTAAAAGGGTAACATTGTGGGAGGGCCCACAAGGAAAACGTCCCAAAGGAAGACCCCATACGAGATGGGAAGATGACGTTACTAAGACGGCTGGCCCTCGCTGGATGCAAGTAGCCGAAGATAAAGACAATTGGAGTTCTTTGGAGGAGGCCTTCACCTGCGGAGGGGTTCTTGCAGACTAATACTACTAGATTAAAAGTATTGTAAAATTGAAATTAAGTAACGCAAGAAATAAAAGGCTTTTTATTTTATTTTATTTTATTTTATTTTATTTTTATGATATGATATTTTGAATATATCGACATTCTTTTGACTTGTAACAATTGTTATCAATAAAATTTTCATTTTCATTTATCATTTTCCGGCTTAGAATAGGGCCACCCCTATCTTTCCCGTGGGTGTCGTCAAGGCGACTTAGGGATTGCACCAGAGACGGGCAGCAGCGTTCTCCTGTGTGTGTATGTTAAGATCATTACTGCGATCACCAATTCGCCTGCCAAGCGTGGTGATTATGGCAAATCCCCCAATGGACATCTAACCAAAAGTGGTATTCTATTGGGGAGGCCTATGTCCAGCAGTGGACGTATTTAGCCTGATGATTGATGATTGACAAAAACCATAGAGGAAGAATAAAAATGACACAATAAAATATTATATTATGAACTGCGCATATTAACGAAGCATAGGTACTTTTATATACAACTAGCTGTTGCCCGCGACTTCATCCGCGTGGACAACTTAACATTACAAATTATTATTATTATTACGTAGGAAAGGGATATCTTTTCGGTAATATCTCTAATATATCTCTAATATCTTCAATGTACGGACACGTGATGTTTACGTGACTATTTATTAGATAATACCTACTAATTTGATTAAATTGTTTTATTGTGATGTTATGTTATAGTTTTTAAAATGTATCGGCCTGTAATTGCCGATATAATAATGTCATGTCTGTCTATCTAAGATATTATTTCAATAGTATTGTTTTTAAGTATGTTATTTTTAAAATATGGAAAATGTGAAATAAATTATTAATTGTTATGATAATAAGATAAATCTAATGTAAATGAATTAATTTCACGGTAAATCATTTACAAGAACAATGATACCTTATATGTATTGGTTTCAGCTGTACAAGCAAATTTGTAATAACTTCGGCGAAAATTTGTTAAACTCAAGCCGTGTTAAAAATTTTACACTTTAGTTTCGTATCAACAATATCGGGATTATGTTCGAGTATCTTTGAAAGGCACCAATTTAATTAAAGATATTCATTACCAAAAGAAATTTGAGGATAACAATGTTGGTTGGAATCTAAAAATATTTTGGAAGTAAAATTGAGTTAAAATAAAAACATGGGTTTCGGAATAAATCAATCAGTGAAACATATATCCTTTTGGGATTTTAAGGGAAAAGGTTAAGTTGTTCTATATTTATTTTTATTATTTTTTAAGATATGATATCGTGTAAATCCGATTTTGAAGTGACTATAATTCAAAATACGTAGTTATTGCTTCGTTACATTGGTTTGGGAAAATTCCACAGACATAAATAGGTTTTTTATACGTTGTATAAAGGTTAGTATATGAAGTAACATATTTATTTGGACTTGACCAGATTCATTCTTATTTATTTGTTTAATAGTTTAATGTACACACAAACATACAAAGAACAACACAAAGAAAAGAAAATTGTACAAAAGATGAAGCTTATTTCTAAAGAAATTTCTTCCAGCTAACCTGCGGTGAAGATAAGGGATTATGTAGAGGCAGTAGTCAGTGCAGTGTACCTACTATATCTAATAAATAAAATCGTAAACTTCGCGTGTCTGTACATTAAAGATATTTGCAAAAAAAAATTGGGAGGTCTAAGGATAAACAACAAAACACATTTCGATCATTTTTGAATTTTTTGTCTGTTTGTCTGTGAGTTTGTGCACGCATCACTTAAAAACTTGGAACTATTAACCTATGGACAAGTAACATTACCATTCTCGCCTGTACCCCCTCTGTCACGAACCAAGAACTTTTGCTATGGCGATTATTTCTTTTTGTCATTCTGATGCAGATGCTCGGCGAGACACTATATGTGAAAAAATGGGTAAATGCGCATTAATGTGATGCACATGTTATAGTGGCAAAACAGGCCATCTGTCTTTTCACTTGTTAGTATAATTTTATTTCATTTATATGGCTACTTTTATCGAAAGTCAAAATTAATGAAAAATAAAAACGATGTAATCCGTCTATGTTGAATACCTCATTTATATTTATACATGGTAATCAAAAAGTTACCTACCTTATTCAGCCGGATTATCGCTCATTCGTTCTTGACAAATTTATCGTGAGTAGGAGTTGACGTTGTCGATAATGATATCGATAAGAACGAATGAATTAAATAGTAAATACAAATATCTTTATTGTGTAACATAGGTATAGAAAAGATTACATGTTATAGTTAGAGCTCAGCTATGTACCGCCACATGGTGGATTATAAAGTTATAATAAAAAATGAATATATTAATAAATAACCGAAATGATATTAATAAATAATTTTATGCTAATAAATTAAATAAATATTCTGTGAGTGTTAGCATGAGTACATTAGTAATTCACGACTCTACAATGTACTCGTATTTGGGATAATGATACTGACCTATATTCCGCGTAACGTGTAAAAATGCTAGCGACAGTATATCCTGATCACAATGATTATTCCTTTAAGTGATCACAGGTTTGTTATATAAAATCCCTGTTTAGTAAAAATCCTTAATTATAATTAGTTAATGTGTCATTTTGTTCAATTTGATTGTACAATAAAGTTAAACAACTTTTATCATTACATAACCATGTATGAAAAAAACTCAGCAAAGTCATACACAATTTGCGGTTCCGAAAGATTTTCTAGAATAAACCTTACCTTTTTCAAATTTCCCCAAGTAATCAAAATATACGTGTTAATAATATATAAGGTCGACTGGAAGAGATTCCTAAGTGTGCATAATCGTAATCCATTGTACACAGTTTCTTAATATTTCTTATTATTTTTGTTAATTTTGGTACAATAAAGCGTTTACGTTACAAGTTTCAGCTCAATCAGACCTGTAGTTTTTAGTTATCCAGCAGACGGACGGACTGAATACTATAGTGTGTCACTTTTGACGGAACCATAAATACGACACTTTGATACGTCAGTCCGATAGTCTGAGTAATAGACGAGATGATAAAAGCAAACATAGTATAACTATTATGTCACCTCTTGGCATAATTGTGTGCAGTACCGAACATTAAACTATTACAATATAAAGGTTTATTTTTTAACAACTGAACTAATATTAACCAGAACATAACAAATTGTCATTCATTCGTTCGTTCTCGATACTAAGTTATCGACTGCGTCAAGCACTAGTGTCAGTCGGTGATTTTATCTATGTAATGCATAAAAAAAAGTTTCAGTGGTGGTAGTAGTAGACAGTGACAACACTCTATGTCAAAGTAGTGCAACAATCGTATGCTTGATGTAAACAACTCGAAGTACATAATACAGTCTTCTAGTTCTTTTCAAATCGACCCTGATAAACCCTGTCTCTCTGTAAGATGTTTTTACATAAAAACAAAACAGATCATATTTTGCTACCTTGATTATTTTAGTTTGCAGTTCAAATGTAAGAAACATACTCAATTCAATTCAGTTACTCTTTATTGCACGTAAGACAATAAAGAGATTCATTAATAAAGTAATTAACATATGTGTACCCCTGCATTAATGGGGTCAGTCAAGAAGGGTTATAATCGCATACAGATATTTTACTTACAAACACACATTCAAGATTGTCTATTTGTTTAGGAAATTATATTACAAGCGATTCAACCATATTGACGAGTATAATACGGCCTCTCTGCAACATAAGAAGAACTTCTTAGAACCATCTTATACATCTCACTGCACAAATAATCTATAATTACCTACCTCTAGTTCGTATAAACTAGTATATCACGGGTCATTAAAGTAGGAATGATTTCTATAAAATGAAAACATCACAAAAAAGTATCTACCGATGTTACCTCTACTGGGATTCGAACCAGGTTCGAAATGTTGGTTAACGTGTGCACTAACCAGCCAGTTAGAGTTGGCTAGAGCATAAGAATAACAGAAAAAGGTAGGTTGTGCAGTTAAATAGTTTTTTGGGATGTATAGCTACCTATACAGGACACTTATAGTGCTCTTTATCTGCTTTTGTATTAATGAAAGTGCAGAATGTACGTCTTCGGACTTGGTGTGCAATTTGATTAAAAACTAATGAGTGAAACTCTTAATGTTCAAATAGTTTTGGCTATCATAATATTTGTTTTAATGTTACCGGCAGCAAATGTTAAAGTAACAAACGACTTCAAGATCATCTGGCTCATATTTTTAACATAATCATCGGAATAGTGTTAAGTAGCATATTATTGGGTCATTGCCTACGTCATAATTTTCAGCGGAGTCGAGGTTGATTATAGTTAAAAGCAGTCAGTTTATCATCATTTCTGGTGGGTGTCTTCTAATTGTTTTATAGCATTAGAACACTGTGCATTGTCGAACATAATGCCATCAGAATTTAACAGACGGACCGCGTATTCTTCCTGTAGAACAAAACTTTCAGTGTTTGGTAAAAATAAACTGGGAGTTGACACATTACTACTGTCTGAGTGTAGGTTTTGTTATTTTCAGTAACTTCTGACTATTTTGGGTTATTTTCAAAATGAGATATTTCATTCATTTTGACCTGAAAGCTAAAATGAAACAATGTTAAAAATTTAATATCAATATTAAAAAGTATAAACTGTCATTTAACAAGATAACACACACAGTCACAGTTTTACAGATTTTTAATATTATAGAAAAGTCTATACTGTCATAACTTAAATTTTTTGACCTGTATACAGTCATAAAACAAATAATACAAGTGTCTCTTCAAAAAATTATGAAATAAAAAAAATACTACTGTACTAAGTTAAAATAATACTTATATTTATTTTGTAAATATTTTGAACAGTCTAAATAGACATAACTCAAATATAACTTGACTATCTTATCCGAAGGGTCGGTATATGTTCTCGGATCGACAATTTATAATAGTTTACCTTGAGACGTGAAAAGTGCGGCTTCCACCAGCATATTTAAAAATAAATTTAAAAAATGTCTTATTTCTAAGGCATATTACTCAATTGACGAATTCCTGAAAGATGTTTCAAAGTATATTACTTGACATTTGTGAATTTATGACATTATTTATTAATTATTATCTTTTACCTATGTGACATTAATTGTTAAAAACATTATTGACTTGTAATTTTTGTTACCAAAAAAAAAAAAGATATGACCACTCGTAAAGTATGATTACAAATATGTGCATATTTATATAAAACCCCTGTAAAATTAACACTAACATCAAAAAATTCATATGTAATGTGTATTGACATATATAATAAACTTCCCGACTCTGTTATAGACAAGAATTTGAACACATTCAAAAGACTGACAAAATCGTGACTTTTGCAAAAAGGTTTTCTTTGGGTGAAAGTGTTAAAATGTTTTTGATGACATTGTATTTTTTTGTATGGATTTTATACTGTTGTGTTTGACATTCTAATTAAGTTTGAGATGGTTTTGACATTAAAAAATAAAGTAAAATAATTTTATTTACATATTACGGTTTTTATAATTCGTTCATTTAATATTATAACTTACTAGCTGTGTCCGCGGCTCCGCTCGCGTGAACTACAGAACCCGTTCCCACTTCCGCTCCCGTTCTCTTCCCATTTCTACTTCCACTCCCACTCAGACTCGAGAGTCTCAATATCCCAATCCCAACCTCAAGCTGAACCCCATCCCTATCCCCAAAAACTAAATTTCACTCAATCCTACACGCACCGTGCCGTTCGCCGCGCCACGGCCGTTGACCTCGCCCACATGATGAAAATACTCGTACGTTAGAGAAATATTGCATTTTTTGTATCAAAATTTTCGTTAAAAAAGTGATGTTTTTTTCATGAATGATTTCTAAATGTGATGTTAGTGGAAGAGTTACTGGAAGAAATATTAACAGTCGTTTTATTATCATCCGATATAATGGCTTCTAGAAAAATTTACTTTATTAATATCTCAGGTTCTAAGTGGCGTATCAAGATGAAACATGCACCAGATTTTAAGTTAGACCACCAGCAAGACAACTGTGAAAACTGTATTAAATTTCATTCAGAAGTTTTTGCGTGATGCGGTAACAAACATACATACATACAGACAGACAAATTCTAAAAAAAAATATTTTAGCTTCTATTGGCCCTATAAAGACCCCTCTCATGTACAGACATAGACCAGTTACAATTTTATTATAAGTATAGATTCTATGTTAGTATGCAATATAGTGCAGATAATAATATTTCCGTACTATTCAGATTGCGATGAGTTTGGACTACATTTGGAGCTGGTAGTGGGAATGGCAGTGGAAGTAGGCGGGAGCGTGGGCGTTGGCGTCGGCGTGGGTGTGGGCTTGGGCGTGGACGTGGGAAAAGGGGAGCGGGAAAAGGGGATTGAGAGTGAGACCGAGAGTCTGACTGGAAGTGGAAGTAGGATAGGGAGCGAAAGTGGGAATGGGAGCGGAACCTGTAGTCCACGCGAGCGGAGCCGCGGGCACAGCTAGTTTGTAATAAATTTAGCACAAAATTTAAAAAGACTGCTTAGATTCCTATCAGTAATGTCGTGATAACGACGGAGTGTCTTTGAAAAGTTATTTGATTAAAAATTAGTTTAATGGTGTGAATGTCTGACATATTATTATTATTATTAACAAAGGAAATTAAGGATAACAACATTTGGTGGAATCTAAGAATATTGTGAAAGTAAAATTGAGTTAAAATAAAACACATGGATTTCGGAGTAAATAAATCATGGTAACATGTATCCTTTTGGGTTTTTAAGGGAAAAGGTGTAGTGTCTCAACATTTTTTTTTACTTTTAGATATCATCACTGTATTGTGGATATGATATCCGATTTTGTAAAGATTTAAAAAGATAATGTACTTGCTTCCAGATAAATACATTTTAGTTTTGTTATAATTAGAATTTTTGTCTATTTAATTTATCAATTTTTATCTATCAAGGTGTCATGTTTGCCCTAACATTAAGTTTATATTTCGCAGAGGTATTTATAGATGAATGGTTTCTGATGTCATCACCAGTACCATTATTATTAATCACCATATCGTATCTACTGTTTACACTGAAACTTGGACCACAATACATGAAGAACAGACCCCCACTGAACATAAACAACTTGCTTTTACTTTATAATGGATTGCAAGTTGCAGTTTCATGTTACCTATTCTCTTACGTAAGTATTTAATTATAAGCAATAGTTAGAGATGCAGGCGTCATCTAGTAAACGTGTACCATTTGTCACATATGCACAATCTAAAATCAACTTTAATACTACTGACTAATTCAAGATCAATTTTAGCTTGAGCAGACAAATTGTATCTATACTTTATCGAGACGGCGACTGCGACTGTTCGTTGAAAATAATTGTTCCTTTATGTATAAAAAATGTTATTGGAGATCTGACATTGGTGTTTCCATGAGGTGGATTGGAAATCTAAGATAGGCCAGTTTTAACAAAGGATCGTGTAATGAATCAAGAAAATTTATAATTTGATGGCATACTGTTAATTTAACAAAACGTAGCAAATGACCAGGTGGGAAAATATGTCATTACTGTACCTCCAAAAGTAAAAGAATATATTTAGTTACTGGCTATTACCCGCGACTTCGTCCGCGTGGATAACATAACATAACATTACACATTATTATGTACATTCAGTCAAAAAAGTATCGGGAATGGATGATTTGTTTATGGTATATAAAATCTTATATATAAATGGTATATAATATATATAAAATCGGAAACCTCGCATGTCTGTACATTGAAGATATCTGCAAAAAATTGGGCGTCTAAGGATAAGTAATAAAACATATTTCGATCATTATTGTCTGTTTTGGGATTGGGAGATTGAGGGTCTGACTGGGAGTAGAAGTGGAAGTGGGAAAGGAAATGGGAGCGGATTTTGTAGTCCACGGTCCCGTTTTTTAGTTGTAAAAAAAATATATTTTGGGTTTAATTGCCTACTAAACGAATATAAGGCGAACTCAAAATATTTTCATGCCAAAATTATTCGATCGGGGTAAGCAAACGCGACTTTTTTCTAATACATATGCTGTGTCGATTTTTATTGTGTATAAGGATGTGTTCTGTAAAATCGTGGTATATTATTTTGATCTATCATCAATAGTTTTCGCAACGCACACGAGGTAATGAATTTTTAGGAAAAAAAATTTACACCTTGGGTTTCATTATTGGAGTTTTAGTAAGGATTCCTAATTTTTTATAGCCTATGTCACCCGGGGATAGTGTAGCTTCACAACAGTGAAAGAATTTTTCAAATCGCTCCAATAGTTTTGGAGCCAATTCAATGTAACCAAACAAACACATAAATTATTGTATGACAAAAAGGATAAACTGGTGTTGTCTTTTCAACTTTAGAGGTGACGGTAATGACGGAGGTTGAAACTCTTGAATATTTACTGAGGTTTGGTGGTGATCATCGGAAAAGGCTAGTTCTACAATGGACTCTGTATGTAACAAGAACTTTATTTACTCAAAAATATCTACATTACGGATTACTATAATGTATAAGTAAACAAAAAGCGATGTGTGTAAATCTGGAAAATAAACCATTATTTTTAAGGGTATCACCCACCTGGGGCTACAAGGACTGCTACCCACAAAATGTGCTATGAATGAACAAGAAACAAGAACAGTAAGATGCGTTTTATATATTATTTTAATCTATGCTACATAAACATAAGTATTGCACTCACAATGACATAGATACCATAAACAATGATAGGGAGCAAATTCCATGAACTTCCCTGAAATAATAATAATTGTACTTAATCGCGTCTTTAGCATTATTTAAATCATGTTTGAAATTTCGATTGATGAAATATATTATTTCTAAAACTTATAACCAGAATATACAACAGTTACCGGTAGTATTTTATACATACACACACTTATCTAATCCTAAGCTAGCATGTTTCCCTGTACTGTATGAATTAGAGAAGGCCACGATCTCTGTAACTCGAGTCAAACGACCATGCAAGCCACTTAGCCAATGACTAGTTGGAATAACCCAGATGCGATCAAAATTACAAAGCTAAAATTGTGGTGGCAGGTCATATCTATCACAGAACTGATAAACTGTGGTGTAGAGACTGGAGACAGTGTACAAGTTGACCTAACGTGGAACGCACCCCTGCCAGGTGAACTGACGATCAATTAAAGGCTGGATCAGGAAGGCGGCGGACATTTCCAGCAATCGATGATGATGACTTTTTAAACTGCTTTCAGATCGCATATATAGTTCATATTTACTACTTCGCAAAAGTTTCTGAACTCCTGGACACCGTATTTTTCGTTCTTCGCAAGAAATACAACCAGATAACCTTTCTCCACGTGTACCATCATACATCTATTATGATTAATACTTGGTTTACTCTGAAATATGAACCTACATATACTACAGCATTTTTAGGATGGGTCAACTGTTTTGTTCATATAATAATGTATACTTACTACGGATTGTCTACGATACCGAGTATGACGAAATATTTGTGGTGGAAAAAGTATATCACTTCAATGCAGTTGGTAAGTTTTGAAATTGTTACTATTTAAACAAGACTCATGTTTAAACCTGGGGAAAAATCAAAAGTGTTCATCTCACAACACAATTTTTGTGAGATGAACACTTTTGATTATTCCCCAGGTTTAAACATGAGACATGATTTGGAGTCAATTTAGGGATGGGACGATAACTATTTAACTTCTATTTTTTTTAATTTACTTTTAGTTTTGGTAGCAAGGAAAGAGGAACGTACTGTCTGAGTTAAATTATTTCTTCCTTTCTTTTCCAGTTACAATTTCTAGCAGCATTTCTACATGTATCAACAAACTACGCATATTCAGAATGCCCTCCATCGTACACGCTATTCTTTACTATTCTACTTAACTGTATTATTTTCATATACTTATTCACTAATTTCTATGTAAAAGCCTATTTCAAAAACCAAAGAGGAATATCAAATGGCAAACATATTATAGAAAATAATAGTAATACAGAAATGTATTTAAATGATGCGAGAAAAGGGACTATATCTAAAAATGAATAGAACATTAATGTAGAAAATAACTGATAGCAATTAGGCTAATTACTTTGTTTTTATAATCTCAATATACATTTTTTTGTTTAATCCTAAATCAATATCTATGGAATGTAATGAGGGACCGGATATGTTTACTCCAGCCTTATAAATAAACATAGAAAGATCCACTCGAGACCATCGGAAACCTTATTACCTATAAAGAAAACTCTTATATTTTATAGAGTATAGTTAAATAGAATAAATAAATCATTTGATTATTCTCAAATGAAATGGATTATAATGCAGTTTGTTGGCAGAAAGTCTCTCGGAAGTTAACCATTTTTATTATTTCGGTATCATGTTCTCGAGTGGATTACTGAATTATTTGATAATTGTTTTAACAAAGTTAAAATTTACTTAGTGTTAATCATTAAATTTACGATTATTAATTAATATCTTTTATATTTTATTATTTTGCAATTTAGTTTTTTTCTCTGTCTAATATTAAAATAAATATTTTAACGCAGGGCAGAGGTCCTATGCATATCGACGCAAAAAATCGTAACCACTGTAACCCGCATCAGTGTAAAATTTACGTAATTGCAAATTTGGTATCAGAAACAAAATCTATACGTCGAATGGTCTGGCTGGATCCTGCGTCTTTTCTATATATTAGCCGTAGAGACAAAAGAAATAGATAAAGATTATTTTCTCATTACATCGGTGTCGGTTAGAGCGCATTTTTGCGTCGATATACAAAAAGGTTTTGTTTTTTATTCCTTATGGGTTTACGCATGACCTCAATCACACCTGATGGTAAGTGACGATAGGCCTAAGGTGAAGCGCGCTTACCCAGAACATGCCTGTTCACTCTTCCTTTAAAAAGATCCAAGTTGCACTTGTCCGGAAATGGCTAATTCTCATCGCCACGATTCTCATCGTCACCTTCGTGGTAAATTCTATTTTTTGCTTATATAAATTATTTTTATCAAAAATCTAATAGCGCTTGATAATACGAGTAAATTTATAAGTAAATTAATCAAATCGTGAGTCTCGGTTGGAAGTAATAATGTTTTGAAGTTCGAGATGCCACGAAAGTGACGCGATGATCCACGAAAGTGACTCAATAACTTACAGCCATTATTTTCTCAGAATTGACTACTGGTTATGAGACTAAATGTTCATGAAATAACAACTTAATCTTATTTTCATAATTAAACAGGCAAATACATGATATTCAATCAAGCGCAGAGAGAGTTACCAGTTCGGTCCTAGGTTCGGTCATCCTACGAAATAGGTTCCTATTATTACTGATATGCTATGTCAATTAAAACTACATAATTTTAGTGAAAAGTTCTTATTATAGAACATTATTAACATAGGAAATAAATAGAAACTTTACTGTGGTTTTATTAATCAGGTACTTATATTTCGGAGGATAGTTTTACTCTAAAATACCCTCTTTATACATGTGATAACATAATAACATACCTAATGTATCTAAACTTATAACAATTGTGCATAATTTGAGTATACTTTAATTGTAATATCACTGCTAATTTGTGACATTCACAAATAATCAGTCTCCGGTAATAAAAAATAATCAAAAACTTAACCTAATTGGTTGTAATATAAACTATTTCCTAATGATGAATCAAATAAGTCTTTAGAACTTAGATACTACTTTTAGTCTGAACTTAAGAAAGGCTAATATGATTTTGATTCTGTGAATAATGTAATGATTTTGTAAATACGTATACACCAGTCGCTATATTTCGAAATAAACAATGCAAAAAATCACTTTTGTGGCAAAAAATCACCTTCGTGGGTAAAACGCCACGAAGGTGATGCCACAAAGGTGACGAAAATATCCCTTTTTTATAAATTCCTGCAAAGTTTAGGTGTATTGTTTTAAATCAAATACTACATAAATATCTCGAACATTTTGGAGTTTCGATGAGCTAACTTTAATTTCCATTACCAAAATACAATGCATAAATATGTTGTCCACGCAAGTGATCGGTACACCTACGAATAAATATAAACTTACCAATATTTTTTACTCACGGAACGATGAGTCGCTCGTCCCACTTCTGCGAAGCAGGAACACGACTGACGATGACCGAATCGAACTCTGTGATTAGTTGCTGCTGTTGTATTCAACAGCAAGCCTTTATTACTACTCAAATCTTAAGTACCTAAAATCGTGTGACCGACACATATTGCGTTTCCAATTCAAAATAATGACGAAAAGTTTTTTTTTACACCAACGTATGTAAAGTGTATTTAATTACGATGACTTTGGTATATATAACATACAAATACACTGAAATTTGGTAAAGCAGTAACCAAATGTTTTACTGCAACGGGAAGTGTGACACGATGAGAATACGAAAAATGGCCCCGTTTTTGATCGTTCGTGTTAATTATTTATGTTATTTTTGCTTCAATTACGGCAAGTTTTATTTATTTTGTGACCAAATAGATGTTTTATCCACCAATCCACAAGTAATGTTTTTAACTTATACTGTTTAGGAAATATAACTGTGTGACCATAAAAATTGAGTGTCAATGAGAAATACCCAAATACCGAATCTGGCAGAGAGTTCCATTCCTTAGCAGTTCGCATTCTGAAAGAGGAAGCAAGTTGTACACTATATAGTACATACATACATAATGCTCACGCCTTGGTCCCAGAGGGGTAGGCAGAAACGATGTTTCGCCACTTCGCGCAATCTAAATGTCACAAAGTGGCTTTCCTTCGCCCGCTTTTCGCCCCGAGTTACACCTTGACGTGATGTGTTACGAACAACATCGCCCGCCTTGTAGAGGTACCACAATTAGCTAGGGAAATAATTGTGCACCTCGTCAGAGCCCCGCATGATTCGGTAAGGCTAATAGTGCCCGGAGTTCACTCAGCTCCGGGATGTCGGCACGCTTACGACCAGGCTAGCCCCTGGACACATAGGTATTACATATACATGTAAATTACTACTGCAACCATTCCAAATGACACGTTGACCATTTGAAAAGCATGGCTGTCAGAGGTTAACATCGCCAACTTTAAGAGTTTGGTTGGTCATGAGACTTATTTATGGTCATCGAAACAAAAACGTGATTGGAAATAAGAGATGGTAAATCTGTTGGAATCATTACTATATGTATATTGCTTTGAACCTGCAACAGAACAAATTTGAAGGAATGAGGGAATGAGAGAATGCCTGCCCCCTTCCCTTTTTGCATTAAAATAAAGCAATTTGTAGTATTCTCGCTATCAAGTGTTTTTGTTTTTCTTATAATTTTAATTCACGACGTGAGTACGTACGTATATTTCATTCCAGATTAATAGTCCTATGAAAACCAACGCTATTTACGTCTCGGTAACATATACATGAAAGGGTCACCAGCAGCAAAAACAGGTTTGTCTTACCATGTAAACTTTGCAGTCCACTTAGGAACACCATCTATTGTGTATTTTGTTTTCGAGACGCAAATGCGTTTGTTTTCATAGGACTATTAATCTGGAATGAAATATAGTCACATTTATTCTGTTGTATTCATAGACGTGTGACTACGGTTATATGAACATCGATATTTATTTTCTTAATAAATATGGTAATTGGTCAAGATTAACTAGAAGCGTTTTCGTAATAGGTAACATGAGTTGTTGCGCGCCATCTACCAAATTTGGTAGAATACCAGATGACGCACAGCGCCATCTATTGTTGATTCTTATATGTAATCAATTGTAAACGTCACTGTCAATGAACTGTCATTGTTATTCCATATATGTCATTTGTCATTCCTTTTATGACATTGCGAATAAATTACTTGGACGAGCAACCGCATTTCTTTTCTCTCACCCATACATTTTATGGTGACCCCGACGTGACTGCATAGAAGGGCTGATCGCACTGCGCGGCAAACATTTTCCAATTTACGGCGTAATTCCATTAGCCCATCGGCGACCGACCGCGTGGCGGTGCTTCAGCGTGACATCACGCCTTGACCCTGCCATCCGACGTCGATTCGACCTGCCGGCCGTTGCCCCAGCGTGCTCACTCGTTATTTCAAGTCGGCGAGAGGGATTTTGCAAAAAGTCCAACTCGGCGTATGCCAACCACGTGGCGCATTACGCCATGCAACTAAGAATTAATAAACCACATCACTACAGCTGTCTAAAAGGAGACCAGCAAGCAGAGCAAGTAAGTGAGCTGGTGTTCCATTTCTATTTCCAATCCTACTTACTTTTTTGGAGGTTGCGGGTTCGAATCCCGCTAGTCCGCTCGCTCGAGTAGGTACTCTGCAGATAATTATTCCATGGCTTGGAAACTCCTATGTGAGCGGTATAATAAACCAAGGTTACTTGTTACTAACCATTCAAAAGCTCTTTTCGATAGCAAACCAATTCAAGAAAACCCAGAGTGTTTAAAACGGGTGACATGTCAGATGTTAACAATACACGGAGAGAAAAATATTTTACAATATTACCAGATTGTATGGTTGTTGTGATTCTAGTGCACATAAACATATTTTTGTTATATCTACCTGAATTACTTGTAGAGACAAATAGTAACATTGTTGTGAATACTAGAATATTCTAGTAGATAATTATAGTAAGCATTACAATAAAATATAGTTGTTAGCGACTGGCTGGTGTAGCCCTTTACGTTATGACACTATTATTATATTTTAAAATGGTATGTGTTCTTTGTCAGTTGAGTTGTGACAACTCCTCGGCGGCGTCTGAGGCTGGTGCCGCTAACGCCCACGCTCGCGGCGGCGACGTCGCACCAGGCTCGGCCCCGCCCGCCGAAGATATCGGCACACCCACCTCCCTCGTATCCCGCAGCACGTCGCTTGGCTCCGGCACGCATGCCAAAGATATTGGCAAGTCTGCGTTCTACTCAGCCCCACCTTCTCAAGTTTTGTCAGAGTGCAACAGCGCGGGCTCGCACCGCTCCGTGTCCACCGTGGTAGCTCAAAAGCTAGCTGCTGAGGCCGAGCTGCGCCGCCGCCAGTTGGAGAGGGAACAGGAACTGGAGCTTAAGAGGATAGAGAGGGAACAGGAACTGGAGCGCAAATGTCGTGAAATTGAAGAAATTGAGCTGCAGGCTACACTAGCCGCGCTTGATAACGATGGCTCTCGGAGACGTGGAAGCATCGCTTCTACTCGTATGTCTCGCACAGAATCGTGGGTAACGAGTGTCAGGGACAGGTACCCTGCCACTCCTAAGCCAGCCGTTGCACAGGTCACCCCCCCCCCCCCCCCCCGCTGCAGCCAGCGGTAACCCTGCGCAACAACGTGGCCACCATTTCACCCGCTACGTATGTAGAGCCTCCGCGCACATCTTCAAATGACATCGCACAGCTTCGATCAAGGTCTCACTTCTCGCCTTCTGCAAATATAGCTCGTCTAGGTGACGCGCTGCGCGGACCTGCGCGCGAGACAGTGGAGAACTTGCTTTACTCCTATGAGGACGCGGACGAGATCATTCGCGCCTTAGAGCAGACTTATGCTCGACCAGAGTTCATGGTGGCCAATGAAGTTACGTCGCTTCGTACCTATTCTAAGGTAAGTACACCCGAACAGCTTAATACGTTTGCCAATAAAGTACGCAATTGTGTAGCAAATATCAAGGCCCTGAACCAACATCAATTCTTGTACTCACCCGAAATACTTAGGAGCGTCTTATCTAAGTTAAGTGACTTAACGAAGGCTAGGTTCTCAGATTATGCTGCCGATCAGGTGGAGGAGAACGTTCCTAAGTTGGAAACCCTTTCTCTCTTCCTCCTTCGGGAAGCCGATAGGCAGTTGAGGTACACTTTCGTACCCGACTTTTACTACGGTCCCTGTAAATACAGCTAACCCGTTTGCAGCTCCTAAGCGTGAGACCGTTCATGTTGCCACTACTAGCAAGGAAACTACGGCTTCTGACTGTGCCTATTGTAGTGAAAAACACAGTATTAGTATTTGTAAAGACTTCAAGTCACTTTTAATTGACGATAGATGGCGTTGGGTGCGCGAAGCTAAATGCTGTTTTAGATGCCTTAAGCGTGGAGCCCACAGGTGGAACAACTGTGTAAAGCCAAACGTTGGTGTGTTAATGGCTGCTCTCGACGCCATCACGCCCTGCTACATGGTGGCACGCCCACACAAAATAATGAGGCGACTGTTGAAACTAGTGCCAACAATGTTTGTTTCCGCACTACTTCACAGACAACACCGGAACACCAAGCTCATCAATCGAATTTGATTTCTGATGTGCAAGGACGCACATCGTGCGATAGTAGCCTCGAGCCTAACATCAACGTGTCTAACATATCATGTAATATTTCAGACTCGGCGCCGTCACATGCGCGCCCACGTGCGTTTCTAAAGGTTTTACCTGTCGTTGTGAGAGGCACGGCCGGCGAATACGAGACCTACGCCCTGCTCGACGATGGTAGCACCGCGACGCTAATAGACGCCGACGTCGCTAAGCAGATTGGTGCCGAGGAAACTTTCAGGGAACCCATAGTTGTAGAAGGCATTCGTGGGATGTCAAAGAAGGCAAGCGTAGGCTACACGAAATTCTATATTAGAGGGCGCGATTTGTCTGAGGAGTATTTAATTGATAACGCGCGTTCTATGAATTCTCTCGGACTTTGTTCACAGACTATTACTCGTTCTGACATTTCTATATACAAACATCTTGCGAGTTTGCTCGACATTTTGCCATATGAAAGTGCTAAACCAACCATTCTTATTGGTGCCGGCGATTGGCATCTTACGATAGCGCAAGAGGTTTCGTGTAGTAAGCCATCCGAGCCCGTCGCCACGCGAACTCTTCTGGGGTGGACACTTCATGGTTCAATGTCAAGCAAATGCAAACCAATAGAGTTCGTGAATTACGCTACATCTGACACAGAGTACGATTCAATAGAAGCGCTTATGAGGGAACAATATAGGCTCGATTGCTTGGGTATATCGAAAGTCCCTCCGAAAAATAGTGATGAGGATCAGCGCGCTGTCGATATAATCGACTCTACTGCTCGACGTCTCCCTTCAGGTCGGTTTGAAATCGGTTTGCCATGGCGCCACTCTAACATAATTAATATTCCTGACAGTTATCCTCAGGCGCTCTCACGTTTTAAGTCCCTTGAAAAGCTAATGATCAAAGATGAAGGTTTTGCCGAAGAATGTCAGCCTGAAACCTACCATCGAAAAACGGACAATAGCGACAACAGGATTCAATGGTATTTGCCTCATTTTGGTGTTTACCACCGGCAGAAAAAGAAACTTCGTGTTGTATATGACGCAGCTGCGGCCACAAAGGGTGTAAGTTTAAATGATTTATTACTTGCCGGTCCAGATTTACTTCAACCCCTTTTAGGTATTCTTTTTCGTTTTCGGGAGGGAAAGTTTGCAGTTTCTGATGATGTTCGAGAAATGTTTCCCCAAATACATATCAGGGAAAGTGACCGGGATGTACAAAGGTTTTTGTGGCGCAAGGGCGCCCCCAGCAGTAAATTCAGTTGTGTAAGCCCGGGCATTTCCAGCAATACACCCACACAAGCCAGCAACCCGACTTCGCCTGACTTCATTAAGGAATTCAGAATATCTTCAGTGATCTTCGGTGCAGTTTGCAGCCCATTCATTGCCTTACATATTAAAAACAAAAATGCGTTGGAGTTGCAACATTCTTATCCTGTAGCTGCCCATGAAATCATTCACAATCACTACATGGATGACTATATAAGTAGTTTCGATAGTGTAGAGGCGGCCTCACAAGCAGTTTCTGACGTGTTTACGGTGCAAAAGGCATGCTGTTTTGAGATGAGGTCTTGGTTGTCAAACGACATTCGGATTTTAGGCTGTATCCCTAACGACTTGTGGGCTTTTCCAGATACTGAAGCTATATGGCCAGAAGAACCAGTCAGCAAAGAGGTCGCACCACTTCTAGACGTGAAGGAAGTGGTGGGATGTCTAACAGACCTTCCCCAAGGTCCACCAGTACCAGAACCGTCCCGTTTTAGTGTCTGGCTACGGTTGCTACGGGCAACCGCCTGTGTAGTTCTAGCCGCGAGAAAGTTTCGATTGTTACTTGACACACCTTTGAGTCCAAATTCAAAATTATTTTCTAATGAAGCATATTCTTCTGCACAGATAACGGCATCAGACATGATATGTGCAGAAAAGCTGTTACTCACTAAATCTCAGTTAGACAGTTTTTATGCAGATATTTTAGCTGTAATAGAGTCAAAAACACTGCTTAAGACAAGTCGCCTCTCCTCTTTCTCGCCAAAGATGCACGGCGGTCTCCTGATAATGGACTCCAGAATCAAGAGGATATCCCCGGAAGAAGACGCCATGGTGCATTCACGAATCCTGCTCGACGATCGCCACCATATAGTTCGCCTGCTGATCACACACTTCCACATTAAAGCAGGACATGGTTTTAACGAGCTGATATTTAATGAGCTGCGCCTACGGTTTTGGGTGCTGAGAGGCACGAGGGCTATAAAAGCTTCGTCTATATCCTGCGTCGATTTATTGCAAGAAGAGGGTGCCCAGCGAAGATTCTTTCTGACAATGGTACTGCGTTTGTTGGGGCAAGCCGGGAGCTGTCATCTCTTTTCGGCCAATCTGTAGAAGTTTTTGCGGCGAACAACAGAATTCAGTGGCACGTGGTTGACAATGTTTCTTGGCTTTTCATCCCCCCTGCGGCGCCGTTCATCGGAGGTGCATGGGAACGAATGGTCCGCACAGTTAAGATGGCATTGAAGGCTACTCTGCGTCAAAAGGCTCCTAAAGACGAAGTTTTTAATACGTTTCTGGTGGAGGCAGAAAGCCTAGTGAATTCAAGACCCCTTACCTATGTGCCGGCAGGAGACGATTCCCCCGAGGCTATAACCCCGTTCCACTTCCTGATTGGAACTTCATCTGTGACAAATTGGTTGGCTGGCGAACTAGACGACGGCGATCTCACTAGACGGGTGGATTGGAGACGTGTGCTGAGGCTAGCAGATCATTTCTGGGCGAGGTGGCTTCGAGAGTACGTGCCCACGCTTATTAGAAGACCGTCTGCTGAAGGCGATCCTATTGTATTCAGGGAAGGCGATGTTGTTTTAGTCTGTGACCCGGCCTTGCCCAGGGGTGTTTGGCCTATGGGAAAGATTGTTAAAGTTTATCCAGGGCAAGACAAAGTAGTTAGAGTTGCCGATGTGGCCACTAGAGGTGGGGTCCTCAAGCGTCCCACTAGGAAATTAGTGTTGCTAGTACCGGCTCACCAGGCAGTTGCTACTCCACAGGCTGTGCTCTGCACCAGGGGCCGGTAATGTTAGCGACTGGCTGGTGTAGCCCTTTACGTTATGACACTATTATTATATTTTAAAATGGTATGTGTTCTTTGTCAGTTGTCAGTGTGTCGGCTGCAAAAGCTGTACGTTTTATTATTAATATATATGTTATTGTGCGATTATTCAATTAGTTTACTTTCACAAGAGTCCACTTTCGTTTGCTAACAATAGTTATGTTTAATAGTTATCTAGTTAGTGAGAAACATATGCTTTTGATGCACAGCACTATACGAAATGATTAAGTTCACAAAAAAAATTTGTTCAGTGAACCAACTGTTTATTTAAGATTACATTATTTTAGCTATCTCTACAAAATATTCAGGTTAAAGCAAACTACTAATAATAGTTAAAGGTACTAGTTTTGTATAGTTCCCTTTACCAGACTTTTGTTTCCCTTAACCGTTTATATTGTTGTCAATAATATCAATATTTTTACTCTTACTAAATTTAGTATTTATGTTAACAATATAGTATGTTCATGACAAATAGACTTGTATAGTAATAATAAATAAAAATCTGGTACCAGTTACCATACGATATTGTTATATTTACCAGTTTTTTTGTAACAATTAACAAAGTTATCGTAAACCAAACGAAGTTTTAAGAACACTACCGCGCCTGCGCCATTCTTCTTTCATTCGCCGACGACGCGCTTTGACTACGTTACCTAGCTCCCAACAAAAATAAGTTATTGTGAATTATGCTGATTAAAAACAGGATTTGTGGTGTTTTTACTTGACGATGGACACCTCTTGTGTCGAAATTATTATAATCATGGGGATTAGCAGAGTACATTCCCAAATTCGCCGGTAAGTTTTTAATCTAATCTATTTTCCTATGCAAGCCTAAATCACCTCAATTATATAGGTTAGAGTGTAACTACTTCTGTGTACAAGAAATTGAGAATGTACAGCACTGTACTTATTATGGTCATCGCTCACTATAACGACTAGACTTCAACCCGATGCCATCACAACTCAAAGAAAACACTGAAATGTGAGTAAGCATAAATTGTGTTATGTATAGTACACATACAGTAAATGTAGTTTGCAGAAAGCTTGCATTGCCCACAAGCTTTCCACTCATCGAGGTTGATAGGTATAATAGTGTGCGATGACTTTTAATACTTAGGTGCATTAAAGTACCTACCATACCTTTGCATAATTCCGCCTACCTGTACTGGGAAGAACTCTACAGTCAACAGCACATCAAGCATTACGTTTTTGTTGGACTTGTGTGGCCACACAGTCGCATTTGTTACGGTTGACTGTACCTACATACCTACCTATTTGTATTACATTGTTGCTATGTGTTTTAATAGACAATATTGTTTTTTCAGAGAATAAAATAACTTTGGTAACTTTAGTACTGAACTCCGAACATATTGAAACGTTAATCCTTATTATTGACGATGATGCTCAGTTAACCAAAAACTTAGCTGAATGGAAGGAATTAACTAATTTACTAGTGCTGGTAAGTGTAACAAGTTTGTATTACGACGTTAACTTTGCAGTCCACTTCGGAACATTATTGTTATTTAGTTATTTAGTAAACTGTCTGCCTAATAATAATAACAATTTTGCAGAGACTGAATGATTTACTGCAGGATATACCTTGGAAGGCAGGGGACTCTTAAATATCTAGCAAGAAACTGGTGTGCTTTCGAATAACGGTTTCAGAAAAATTTGAACATCATCATAAACTACATACTGTAAGAAGATCCAACCAAAAGGACATCCGGTTCTACGATTTTTTAATATGCTCAACAATTTATAAGCATAGTTAGCAAGTAAAATATTTCTGCGTATTTTGTACCCTACATTACTAATTCCCAATTAAAGATTCGAAGACTAGCTGTGGGAAAACTGTACGATTGCCTCCACAATAGGAGGATTGTGAATTACCTTTTAAAAATTAAATATTACATATCTTAAATGTGTCGTTTTAGTAAAAACTGATGTTAAATATCATAATATTGTCGGCGAACAAGCAATTTAAAAAAATATATATATTCTGCCCTAACATTAGTTCAGAATATAAATTTTAATAAAACACTTGAGAGCACTAAAATAATTGTTGCCGTTATGAAACAGTTGGGTGTATTATTATGTGTAAGTTACTGTCGCCATACTGTAAGCTTATTTTCAACGCTCAAGTAAGTGCTCGAATGGCGCAATGTGTAGTACATTGGTCACTCGTCAAAGGTGTCGCAAGTTCGATTCCCAGTAAAAATTGTCATTTTCTCATTTTTATTTACGCTAAGTATATCCAAAACCAGTTGGTTGTCATTGAAAGTAAGTGTAACTTGAATTAACAGACATTCCGCTATTTACTCACGTCGAGCAAAGAACCCGACACTGAGACAAATTTTGTTATGATACCGACATTTGACAATGTGTTCTTGAAGTTATTTTAACTTATTTGTCTTTTATTATTTGTTTGTGTTAACGTTCTGCTTCACTAAAAAGGGGTAAGTTGTACTTAAGAATTTAATGGCTAACATGTAATGATTATGAGATATTCCGTGCAGTAGGTAATTTATGTACGTAATGTAATTGTTTTAGCGTAACGACATGCCCTTTTTGTAAGGAGGAGAAAGATCTCTAGCAGAAACCTTTCACGTTGTATCTTATAGTAAACAACACATCAAGAGACCCTAAGCTGCTAGCCGGTGGCATTTACGGTTTTGGCAGAGTTCCGCTCAACTCAAAAACTCTCCTGGCGTCCAATACCTAGTTTAAGCTATATTATCCTTAGTTTAAGTCTTTACCATTAGTTTTATACTCTAGTACATATTATCTTTGGTTTTATAATAAATATCTTTCGAATATCACTGTATATACATTTGAATACCAAGACAACCCATAACAATGACGCCCAACGTTAAAAATTGTGGCTTTGACTTGGTATCTGTTTAAACTTGTGATACCTACTCCACCAATCGAGGGCCATATTGAGTGGATATAGTTTATTTGTTGCATATTGTATCATCTTGGAGATCGTTGGTAAAACAGTTTGGTATTATTTAAAGTTTACTACTAATCAAATTGTGTAATTTATTTATTTAAATTTAATTTTGTTGGTATTTCTCAGTTTATAGTTTTTGTAACTATCGTTGGTTTTGGATATACATATTTTGCTAGTTTAAAGAAAAATGGATCCTAACTACCTACTAAAAGATGAGCTGGAATTCGAGCTAGCATCCCGCAGTGTTCATGTCAAAGCACTCGCGTCTACTTTGAAAAAACTACTTAAAGAACTTTTATTGAGCGAACAGTCTGGGGAAGTATCATATACAATAAAGGCTCCAAAACAGTCTTTTGAAACACCGACACAGGAATTAGCTGTTTGTTCCTCCAAATTGAATGTGCTTTCGGAATATATTTCAGAAATTTCTGACAAACCCGATAGGCATTTATTCAGACGCTTAGTCTCCCGTTTATATCATGTCAAAAACCGTCTTGATTTTGTTATACCTATTAAAGATGAAGACATTCATCTCAAAGATCTTCTATTAGCTGAAAATGACAACTTACTAGCAATATTAGAACAGAAAGATGAGGTTGTCGATGAAGAAGCATTACCGACAGAAATTAAACAAGTTTTACAGGAAACATTAGGCGAATTTGGTGAAAGACTTATAAATAAATTAGAAGGTAATTCTATCAAAATAAATGATGACATTCAATCGTCAATTTCGAATCAAGATATTTCGAATAAGAAACAGGTCAATTTTATTCCTCATAAGGCTTTAGAAAATTCTGCTATACCTAAATCTAAGGAAAAAATTACGAGATTGATTCGTACTTCTACTGTTGAGGAAGACTCACCAAAACGCAAGCTTGTGCCAATCAGTCAGTGGGGTGTACAATTTTCGGGAGACAACAGTTTTAGCGTTAACGCTTTTCTTGAACGAATTAACGAACTCAAAGATGCCCGCAACGCGTCGCAAGACGATTTGTGGCGTTATGCAATTGATTTTTTTAAGGGTGATGCTTTAATTTGGTATAGGGCCAATAAAGAATATGTGACTAATTGGGATGAGCTTGTGTTACTGTTAAAGCGTACATTTCAGTCTGCATACTATCAAGAAGAATTGCTTACAGAAATAAATGCGAGAACTCAAGGTAATGATGAGTCCGTAATCATTTATATTTCCACGATGCAGAACATGTTTAATAGATTACCCAATAACATTTCTGAATATGAAAAGGTAATGATCATATTGAAGAATCTTCAACCATATTATCAAAGAGCTGTGTGTAGGGACGTATTTTCTTGTATTTCTGATTTGATTAATGTTTTGAGAATCGTTGAAAGGACCAAAATTAACTGTGACAACTTCGAAGAACCAAAAAACTTTAAAACAAAGTTGGAACCAGATTTGGCTTATAAAGTGAATCCAATTATACATGCAGTTAAACAGATTTGTGAAATACATCAAACATCGGACAAAACTGCAACTGTGAATAATAAACGTTGTTGGAATTGCCGTGAAATGGGACATTTGTTTAGAGCATGTTCATTGCCAAAACAGCGTTTATTTTGTTATAAATGTGGACGCTTTGGAGTAGTTTCTAAAGATTGTGCTTGTAAGGGAAACGCTATCGGGGAAAGTGCGAGTCCTGTCCAATAATCTTTCCCCTAGACAGACATAGTAAAGAGTGGCAGGATTGGCTGGATACAATTAGAAATTTTATGACGCGTGGTGAACTGGATCCTTTGTTATTAGAAAAAGAAAATGATAACAGACCCTACGTACTCTTAGATATTTTAGATTATGCATGTACAGGATTATTAGATTCCGGTGCAAATCGTACTGTAATTAATTCTGAATTTTCGGAAGTTTTGAAATCTCTTGGTTTGAAATCTCATAAATCCGTTTCAACTCGAGTTTTCACTGCGGATGGTTCCAATCATAATATTTCTGAAATTTTTGATGTACCTGTGAAATTTGATATGCAATTGCATGTAGTTTCCATGCTGGTTATGCCAAACTTGGCTCAACATTTAATATTGGGTAAGGATTTTTTTGATTGCTTTGGAATTACAATATATATATATTTACAATATATTTGGAATATACATTCTGCAGCTATGTTTATTTGTGAGACAGAACATGCACTATTTCCAATTGAAATCATCTGTACACAACCGTAACTTAAGGTCACCCGACAAGTTAGCGCTACCTAAGACTACTTCGGACATGTGCTATAGGAGTGCCTACTTCACAGCCATCCGAGTGTATAACCACATTCCTGATGACATTCGTAGGGTGGAGGGTAAACATTTTGGCAAAGCACTAAAAAAGTGGCTGCTGAGTAGGTGTTTTTATGAGTTAAATGATTTTTTTGATTATAAATTGTTAAATACACACTATTATTTATAATTAATAAATTAAAATTTGACATACTGATTAATTTTAAATAACTTATATTGTATAAAATTGTAATTTTAAATATTGACATGTAGAATAAATTTTATAGCACTTTTAATTATTGTATGCCCCAAAGGGTAGATTGTGAGGATTTATTTATTTTTTGTAAGACCTACATTTGTAAACCACAATTTCAACAATAAATCTTATCTTATCTTATCTTATTACAATTAAGTTCAAAGGTGATCTTATTAATGATATGCCTGTAATCAACTCATTAAGTAACAATGAACCTGCGGTCATTTCTAGGAATGATCTTAATGAAACACAAGAACTAGAGTTGTCTTCCTTAATTAATCAATTGAAACAAGTTATTGGTACAGGTTTAGGTAGAACACACATTTTGAAACACACCATCGATACAAACGATAGCAAACCCATACACCAAAAACAGTATAATTTCTCGCCTGCCGTAAAAAAAGATATTGAACGAGAATTAGAAGATATGATTGAAAAAGGAGTTGTCGAGCCGTCATATAGTTCTTGGTGTTCGCCTGTTTTAATTGTTAAAAAACCTAATGGAGATAATAGATTGTGCCTGGATAGTAGACAGTTAAATAAAGTCACTAAAAGAGACACGTATCCTTTACCGAGAGTTTCTTCAGTCATTGATAATTTACGTAATGCAAAATTTTTAAGTACCATAGACCTGAAATCAGCTTTTTGGCAAATTGAATTGGATGACACAAGTAAAGAAAAAAACAGCATTTGCTGTGCCGGGCCGTGGGTTATATCAATTTAAGGTAATGCCTTTTGGTCTTGTTAATGCCTCACAGTGCCAGCAAAGGCTCATGGATATATTGTTTTATCCACTAGAAGGTAAAGTATGGGCATATTTGGATGATATCGTTATTTGTACCCAGACTTTCGAGGATCATGTTGAAATTTTGAAACAAGTTATGTCTATTCTTAGAAATGCAAATTGACGATTAATGTTGTAAAATGTAGATTTGCCAGACCCAGCTTACGATTTTTAGGATATGTCATTGACAGAGAGGGTTTAAGAACTGATCCGGAAAAGGTGTCGGCCATCCTTAATTTTCCTAGACCTAGAAGTCTGACTGAATTGAAAAGATTCATCGGTATCGCGAGTTGGTATAGGCGGTTTGTCAAAAAATTTTCATTAGTTGCAGCTCCATTACACAGCCTTACCAAAGGAAAAAGAAACAAATCGTTTGTTTGGACTGGTGAAGCCGAACAAGCTTTTGTAAAACTTAAAACTTTATTGACAAGCACTCCCGTTATTGCTTGCCCTGATTACACCAAGCCCTTCGTGATTCAATGCGATGCTTCTGGCAGGGGTATTGGTGCAGTTTTATGCCAAAAAGTAAATGGATCCGACCAAGCCGTTGCATATTTGAGCCGTAAGTTGAATGATCGTGAAAGACAATACTCAACTTCTGAAAGGGAACTATTAAGTGTGGTGTACGCCATAGAAAAATTTAGGCCCTACATTGATGGTGTACACTTTACTGTAGTAACGGATCATAGTGCTTTATTATGGCTACATAAAATGAAAGATCCTCATGGAAGATTAGCAAGATGGGCAATGAAGCTGCAACAATTTGACTTTGACATAGTTCATAGACCGGGGAGATGTAATGTGGTACCAGATGCTTTGTCTAGATCAGTTAATGCTTTACTTGAAATAAATCAGCTAGAAATATCAGAAAAACATAAAGACAACTGGTATAAACAGAAGGTACAAAGAATTTCCCAAGGAAAAGAACATGATCATAATTGGGCAGTGAATGATGGTTTACTTTTTAAACATATTCCCTTAAAACAGTTTCCTCTTGAAGAAAACAACTGGAAACTTTTCGTTCCAGAGACTCTTAGACATATTGTATTCAAAGAATGTCACGATGATGTCACCGCGGGTCACTTTGGTATCCGGAAAACATCATTTAAAGTAAAACAGACTTACTATTGGCCAAATATGTTGAACGACATAAAAAACTACGTCAGAAATTGTGATACCTGTGCTAAGTTTAAAGTTACTCAACAATTACCTCTTGGTAAGATGGGTCAACATAGAGAAGTCACAGGTCCCTGGCAATTAGTCGCACTGGATTTAATGGGACCATTTCCAAAAAGTAAATCTGGTAATACAATGTTGTTAGTAGTAACATGCTGCTTCAGTAAATTTTCTTTATTGTTTTCATTGAGAACTGGCAAGGCAGAAAAGATATGTGAAATTTTAAAAAATCAATTTTTATTATTTGGCTTTCCTAGAACGATAATTTGTGATAACGGGAAACAATTTCAATCACATATCTTTAAAGACCTCGCTCAAAAATATAAAATCAGTATTTGGTATACCCCTAACTATCATCCACAAAGTAATCCAACAGAACGAGTTAATCGAGTGATTGGCACTATGATTTCATCATACACAACACTGAAAAAACATAATGAGTGGGATGTTCACTTACAGGAAATTGGGCATGCCATACGAACAGCAGTACATGAAACTACCGGTTATACCCCCTCCCTTTTATTTTTCGGCAGAGAAACGTCTTGGTCCAGATTTAATGTTTCAAATAACGATTCTCAAGACACAAATCCTCCCATTTTTAACATGCAAAATTTTATTGCTGCTCTGAATGAAAGAGATCGCTTATATTTAGAAGTACAAACTAAATTAAAACAGGCCCATGAGAGTAGTTCAAAAGTTTATAATCAAAAACGCAGACCAGCTACCTTCGAGATTGGTGATGTTGTGTGGAAAAGGACAAAATACCTTTCCAATGCAAACAACAAATTTATGGCTAAGCTGGCACCAAAATTTGAAAAAGCTATAATAACACGAAAGTTGTCTACCAACGTTTTTCGCCTAAATAATGGTTACGGAAAAGACATAGGAATCTGGCAAGCTAAAGATTTGAAGCCATATCGTGCGGCGTAATAAAAAATATATATATCAGAAAGTACGTTATGTTATGATATATATATTTTTTTGTGTAGTTGAAGGAATATATTATGTGTAAGTTACTGTCGCCATACTGTAAGCTTATTTTCAACGCTCAAGTAAGTGCTCGAATGGCGCAATGTGTAGTACATTGGTCACTCGTCAAAGGTGTCGCAAGTTCGATTCCCAGTAAAAATTGTCTTTTTCTCATTTTTATTTACGCTAAGTATATCCAAAACCAGTTGGTTGTCATTGAAAGTAAGTGTAACTTGAATTAACAGACATTCCGCTATTTACTCACGTCGAGCAAGGATCTCGACACTGAGACAAATTTTGTTGTGATACCGACATTTGACCATGTGTTCTTGAAGTTATTTTAACTTATTTGTCTTTTATTATTTGTTTGTGTTAACGTTCTGCTTCACTAAAAAGGGGTAAGTTGTACTTAAGAATTTAATGGCTAACATGTAATGATTATGAGATATTCCGTGCAGTAGGTAATTTATGTACGTAATGTAATTGTTTTAGCGTAACGACATGCCCTTTTTGTAAGGAGGAGAAAGATCTCTAGTAGAAACCTTTCACGTTGTATCTTATAGTAAACAACACATCAAGAGACCCTAAGCTGCTAGCCGGTGGCATTTACGGTTTTGGCAGAGTTCCGCTCAAATCAAAAACTCTCCTGGCGTCCAATACCTAGTTTAAGCTATATTATCCTTAGTTTAAGTCTTTACCATTAGCTTTATACTCTAGTACATATTATCTTTGGTTTTATAATAAATATCTTTCGAATATCACTGTATATACATTTGAATACCAAGACAACCCATAACAGTATTAAAATAAGTATATTGTTTAATTTAATACATCATCGGTGTATTGTGAAAATAGCAAATAAGTATTTTTTTATGAAATTCTATATTCTGCCCTGCCTTGTAGAAAATAGATTTTTATAAAAATTGCTTATTTTACAATACACCGACGATATGTTAAATTAAACAATATATTTTAATTCACCCGACTGTTTCATAATATATTTTAGTGCGCATAACTATATGATTGGTAATGACTACAATATATTATAGTAATGACTACAATATATTATAGTAATGACTACAATATATTATAGTAATGACAACAATATATTTTAGTACTCAGTACTATATATTTTTGTAATATTTACAAACCGATAGTTTCAGGCTACTATAATGATTTTTAACACTAATAAAATTCTGGTAAACTGCACAAAAAATATAGTGATAAAAATATAGCCGTATAGTTACTTCAAACAAAAGTTATGTTACGGCTACAGATAGGTTTGTTGCTGCTACGAAATATGTTATTAATATGTACCAAAATTATAGTTTACGTTACTAGATAATATGGTATGGAGGAACCAGAATTTTCTAGTAACGTCTACAAAATGAATAGTTGTCACATATACTACAATAAAATCTAGTTATCTTAGCAATATTCTGGTAAACAGAACTAGATTTTTCTTTCAGTGTATGTGAGACACACCCCCTATTACACTCCACAAGTCAACACAGTGGAAAGATACAATCAAACGATGGTAACGTGTTTGGGTATTCTCGTGCGAGATAGGCATGGAAATTGGGCTAGAGAATTGCCTCAAGTACAGTTGTACTTGAACTCTTGCATAAATTTGGAAACTTCGTACACTCCTATATTATGTTTGGTCGGGATGTACTTATCGATAATGCCATACAAGAGACATCATCTGCGATGCCTGATTCCGAAATGCAGATCAGACGTGGTGATTATGCATCACGATTAGATTTATTTAGGGAAGTCTATGCTGCAGTCGAAGACAGTCTTACATTAGCATTTTTTAACAACGCTAGGTATTGTAATAAAGGCCGTGTTCCTGTCTCTTTTGAAGTTAACGATGTCGTTTGGTGCCGTGGCTTCGTCCGTTCAAGCGATTGGAACGATTTCTCTTCGAAATTAGCTCCTCGTTGCGTAAAAGTGAAGGTTTCGAGGAAGATTTCAAATCTCGTTAATGTTTTAGAAGACTTCGATACTGGTCACGAAGAGACGTACCATGTACACACACTGTACTACACAGGTGACTCAATCACCAGCATTAACGAAACACTTTAGTCAGTCTTTAAACTAAATAAACAGACAAAGGAGAAGCCAAATACACTTAAAATTGTTCATCAAAATATGCAGAGCTTTTCTTAAAAATTTTAGAATAATTTTTCACGTCTTCTTTAAAGTTGTAATCTTCGGGTCTTTAAGATCTCTCTGCATATAATTGAAATAGTACGTCTCTGCTTTTCCTAATACCTATTGTTCAATATGCATACCTACAAACGTGCAGGGGACTTTTCAAAAATCAAAACATAATGTCTATGTACTCGTTATATTTATTCGAAGTTATAATGTATGTTAGGCGAAATATGACCAGTTTCGGTCGACGTATAGGCGGAGGGCACGAACTTCGTAACGAAGGTCGATTAAAGACAGTAACACGCCGCACTGCACTTGCCACCAAAAACCCCCGCGTCATCGGCCCCACGTACTACGAACACCTGCCCGCAGATCTACGTAACGAGACCAATGACGAAACGTTTAGTCGACGACTGAAAAACCTTTGGTTGAAAATGAATATTATTCCATAAATGAATTTTCTAAAAAATGAAATTGGTGGGCCCTCTGACGTTTAATTTAATTTGTGATAACTTAATACCAAGTGTATTTTTAAATTTTTATTTTAATATTATATACTGACATAGATAGTATGTTATATACTATGACATTATTTGAATTGTTGACATTGTAACTTATACACTATTTTATTTTATGACGATCCCTTTTACCATATTAGAATGACATGTAAAATTGAATTTTTAAGATGTAAAAGTGAAATAAATAAATCTAATCTAATCTAATCTTTGATGGTGTTCCTAATTAGTATCAAAGAACCGCCGTGAATAGCAGACTCTCAGTTGTAAGAACTTACAATGTTATAATTATCGTAACTTACAAAGGATTGGTGTAATTGCCAATGTTCAGTTAGGCAGACAATATCTAATTGGGTTTTTTTTCAAATATAATTCTAATTCCTTGCTGCTAGAAAAGCCCCGCATGTTTTGGTGCATTATGTGAATAAAATTGGGCTTTTCTTGTCATAAGTGTCCTAGAAGATCCCTGCCTCTTATTTAATAAGGATAAGCTATCATTTGAGGGATTTTCTATTGTCACAGAAACATGAGCCTGAAGAAATCAACAAAATCAGATAAGTTATGCTGTGATGCTAAGTCGTCTTTAAAGGATCAACAGAATCAGAACAAGGTACCTTTTTTTCTGTCAAAAAATATGAACCACTAAAAGAAGTCTACTACTAGTCCTGCACGAAGACCCGAAAAGTAGTTTTTTTTATAGTTGATAACTGTGATATGCAATAAGACTAGGTTACTTATTTAAAAATATATATATACTGATTTTACATCATTGCCAACAACAGTCTAGAATCTAGAAAATATTTGTGTCTGCTATTCAAACACTGATTTTTCCAAATTCTAAAAGCCTATTTGATCGGACACATTTTATCGGGGATCCTTTGACGATAGATTTTTTTATTTTCTTTGTTTTCTCCGTGTCTTTTTTATCCTTGCCAAATCATTGCCAAATAAATAACTTTTTTAAACTACCTAAATCCTTTGGTGTTTTTTTTCTTGAAATCCAAATTGTTTACGTGATGTATTATAGGGTAACTAACAAATAGTTATCTTTTTATTTTATTACTCTATAATACGTATACCACAAATTCATCGTAATCGGGTAACCCAGGCAAAAGATATGCGAACTTTCAAACACTCAAATTACACTGGTATCATACCCGCTCCCGCTACCGCTCACGAATTCAGTCGAACATTTACACCCTACATTCTTCGCAGTGTATGCGAGTTTTCGGAAACTATAAATTCGCATAACTTTTGATTGACTGCACCGATTGTAATGAAATAAAGCCTATATATTACACCAAATTAAGCTTCATGTTTCTGTGAAAAGTATATCAAAGTCCGATCAGTAGTTTTTAAGTGATGCGTGCATAAACTCACAGACAAAGAGACAAAAATTTCAAAAATGATCGAAATGAGTTCTGTTGCTTATCCTTAGGTGCCAAATTTTTTTCGCAAATATCTTTAACTGCAGACACGCGAAGTTTACGATTTTATTTATTAGATATTTAAATAGCGGGTTGAGAATAGTTAAAAATGCAGTAGCTATGCAAATCGCACCTGTATGACATTTGACCCTATTTGTAGTTGTACATATAAATTTGTAATTAAAATTAAAATTTGTAATTTGTAAATCAATTTAGCACAAAATTTAAAAAGACTGCTTAGATTCCTATCAGTAATGTCGTGATAACGACGGAGTGTCTTTGAAAAGTTATTTGAATAAAAACATTCATTACCAAAGGGAAATTAAGGATAACAACATTAGGTGGAATCTAGGAATATTGTGAGAGTAAAATTGAGTTGAAATAAAAACATGGATTTCGGAGTAAATAAATCATGGGAAGATGTATCCTTTTGGCATTTTAAGGGAAAAGGTGAAGTTTCTCAACATTATTTTTTACTTTTAGATATCATCACTGTATTGTGGATATGATATCCGATTTTGTAAAGATTTAAAAAGATAATGTTCTTGCTTCCAGATAAATACATTTTAGTTTTGTTATAATTCGTATTTTTGTCTATTTAATTTATCAGTTTTTATCTATCAGTCCAATGTGTCATGTTTGCCCTAACATTAAGTTTATATTTCGCAGAGGTATTTATAGATGAATGGTTTCTAATGTCGTCACCAGTACCATTATTATTAATCACCATATCGTATCTAATGTTTGCACTGAAACTTGGACCACAATACATGAAGAACAGAACCCCAATGAACATAAACAACTTGCTTTTACTTTATAATGGATTGCTAGTTGCTGTTTCAACTTACATATTCTTTTACGTAAGTATTTAATTATAAACAATAGTTAAAGATGCAGGCGTCATCTAGTAAACGTGTACCATTTCGACGGTCCCTACGTAAATTACCTTAACTGCAAATGTCAAATTTTATGAGAGAATGCTATGAAGTTTCAAACACGTGTGAAATACACGTGTTTGAAACTTCATAGCATTTTTCTATTTTTCACAGAGTGATGCAATTTGGCATAATAATTTTATATACGGTATATTATAAGCAAAACAAAAAAATTATCAAAAATATCATTTTAAGCTTATTATTAGTCATTTACTCACTTCTACAACGGAAACTCTCTAACTACAAACAACGTAAGTGGTACTTATTGATTATTACGCGGTAGTCTTACGTTTTATCAACATATTAACTGCCATACAGGGAATTGTACGTCGGAAACATTAATAATAATAATAATACATTATGGACATACGGGGTTGTATAGGTCAGGTTAATTACAATATTAAAAATGTTGTGTAGGTGGGCTATCAAGGTGGAACTATCAATAACAATCATTCAAAAAGGGAAATAACTTTAAAATCGTGACACCGTACACAGCTGGATAGATACCTATTTATATTACTTGTATACTGTATAATATTTTTTATATATTTTGCAGCACCATTTATATTACCAATAAAACATACTAAAATACTTTATATTAATTTAAAGCATACACATTATTTAATTAAACAATATGAATTAAGTGAACGATTCGCATACAAGTAAACTTTAAAAAATATATATTTTATATTTCTTAACTAAGACAGGTACTTAATTTAAGAGATCACCTTTCTTACGAATTACCTTTAACTTAAAACCTAAAAAAGGAATTATTGTTTGAGTTTAAGATGGCTTTTAGAAAAAGTAAGGTAATGTAAGTTATTATAATATAATAATTAGCAGAAACCATCGTTGGTAAATATCAAAAGATACCCGCCACCTATCTACCTATACTCGCTCTCTGTGGGTGCGCAGTAATGCTAAAGATAAAATCATTCAAAAAGTTAACTTCAAAAATTGTAACAGGAACATTTTGTAGGTTAATAATAATAATGCAACATCTATGATATATTACTGCTAAACACTTCTTACAAACAATATATAAATTAATATTATACATAGGTAAATATTATGATGAATCATGTGAAAGATAAGCCGATAAATCTATATAAACTTTAAAAAATATAAGCATATTACAGAAATATGTAATAATTTTAAAACCTTTACCCAGCAAAGAAAAGAGAAAAGCAATATTATGCAATATTGTCGTTGTAGAAAGTGATCTCAAAGGGGGACCTGGTATCCAAAGGTTGACTAGCATTAATTGGCAATTGGACTACGTCTACCTCTTCTACAATCATGCTATTCTCTGGGTCGTGTGAAGTTCTAACTACGACTTCACGAGTAATTGTGGATGGAGATAGAAATAGTTGTGTCGGTTGTGTTTCTCTATATTGAATGATTCTGCATCTGAAGGAATAATAATACTATCTTCGACTACTATTTCTTCTGCCACGATAATCTGAATCCAACATAATTCGGAAGTTGACATAGGCTAAGTAGATAAAGATTTGGTTTAGATAAATCTAATACTTCTATACTATCCTATTCGAGAGAATAGCACCATTGTAAATATTGGCAGATGTAGCAAGATTCCGCTTTTCATATAATGAATCAGGTCTAGGAATACTTTTTGCGTTGATTTGAGCACCAACTTCAATCGTATTACCAGTATTTTCTTTGTTAAGATCACGACTTTCATATTGTCAATCGGGTGATATTCTAACAAAACAACCACCTCTTGAGTAATTTTCGATGGCGACATGGGTGACGAACTCTACAACGTTGCTTGATTCTGTGTCTATAATAATTTTATCGTCCACTTTTCCCTCTGCCACGGTAATCGAAAGTAAAGGTGGCAGCAAACTTATGGAAGGTGTTATCTTGGGTAGCATTGGATTAGATTTTGACTGCGATGAGTCTAATGTTTCTATCGTAACCGGAGCCGAGTAAAAATCAGCATTGGAAATAGATATCAGCAGTTTTTTTTTGTTTAGAATATCTTGTATTTAATTGTCAGTAGAATCTCCTCCAAATGGTGCTAAAATAAAAAAAAGTTGACGTAAAGTAACATAAATGGCACTTACTTACAAATTTTAACATTACTTACAATATAGGCTTTATTTCATTGTAATCAGCCCAGTCAATCAAAAGTTATACACTTTGTTGTCAATGCACGACGGTATTCGTGAGCGGTAGCGGAAGCGGGTATGGTACCAATGTAATGTATGTGAGTTTTGGAAATCTATAAATTCCCATAACTTTGACCTGGACCTGGACCCGGTGTAACCTCTGACAGCCATGTTTTTCAAATGGTCAACGTGTCATTTGGAATGATTGCAGTAGTAATTTACATGTGTATGTCATATGTATCCAGGGGCTAGCCTGGTCGTAAGCGTGCCTAGATCCCGGAGCTGAGTGAACTCCGGGCACTATTAGCCTTACCGAATCATGCGGGGCTCTGACGAGGTGCACAATTATTTCCCTAGCTAATCGTGGTAACTCAACAAGGCGGGCGATGTTGTTCGTAACACATCACGTCAAGTTGTATCACGGGGCGAAAAGCGTAAACTGTGTAAACTTTGCGTGTCTGTACATTTAAGTATTTACAGAAAAAAATTGGGGAGTCTAAGGATAAGTAATAGAACAAATTCCGGTCATTTTGAGTTTTTATCTGCTTGTCTGTTTTGGGATTGGGAGATTGAGAGTCTGAGTGGGAGTAGAAGTGGAAGTGGGAAAGGAAACGGGTGCGACAGTGGGAACGGAAGCGGATTCTGTAGTCCACGCTCTAGTTTTTAATTTGTTTGGTTAAAAAATATTTTTTTTTTGGGTTTAATTGCCTACTAAACGAATATAAAGCGATCTCAAAATATTTTCATGCCAAAATTATTCGATCGGGGTGAGCAAACGTGACTTTTTTCTAATACATATGCTGTGTCGATTTTTTTTTGTGTATAATGATGTGTTCTGTAAAATCGTGGTATATTATTTTGATCTATCATCAATAGTTTTCGCAACGCACACGAGGTAATGAATTTTTAGGAAAAAAAATTTACACCTTGGGTTTCATTATTGGAGTTTTAGTAAGGATTCCTAATTTTTTATAGCCTATGTCACCCGGGATAGTGTAGCTTCCCAACAGTGAAAGAATTTTTCAAATCGCTCCAATAGTTTTGGAGCCTATTCAATGTAACCAAACAAACACATAAATTATTGTATGACAAAAAGGATAAACTGGTGTTGTCTTTTCAACTTTAGAGGTGACGGTAATGACGGAGGTTGAAACTCTTGAATATTTACTGAGGTTTGGTGGTGATCATCGGAAAAGGCTAGTTCTACAATGGACTCTGTATGTAACAAGAACTTTATTTACTCAAAAATATCTACATTACGGATTACTATAATGTATAAGTAAACAAAAAGCGATGTGTGTAAATCTGGAAAATAAACCATTATTTTTAAGGGTATCACCCACCTGGGGCTACAAGGACTGCTACCCACAAAATGTGCTATGAATGAACAAGAAACAAGAACGGTAAGATGCGTTTTATATATTATTTTAATCTATGCTACATAAACATAAGTATTGCACTCACAATGACATAGATACCATAAACAATGATAGGGAGCAAATTCCATGAACTTCCCTGAAATAATAATAATTGTACTTAATCGCGTCTTTAGCATTATTTAAATCATGTTTGAAATTTCGATTGATGAAATATATTATTTCTAAAACTTATAACCAGAATATACAACAGTTACCGTTAGTATTTTATACATACACACACTTATCTAATCCTAAGCTAGCATGTTTCCCTGTACTGTATGAATTAGAGAAGGCCACGATCTCTGTAACTCGAGTCAAACGACCATGCAAGCCACTTAGCCAATGACTAGTTGGAATAACCCAGATGCGATCAAAATTACAAAGCTAAAATTGTGGTGGCAGGTCATATCTATCACAGAACTGATAAACTGTGGTGTAGAGACTGGAGACAGTGTACAAGTTGACCTAACGTGGAACGCACCTCTGCCAGGTGAACTGACGATCAATTAAAGGCTGGATCAGGAAGGCGGCGGACATTTCCAGCAATCGATGATGATGACTTTTTAAACTGCTTTCAGATCGCATATATAGTTCATATTTACCACCTTGCAAAAGTTTTTGAACTCCTGGACACCGTATTTTTCGTTCTTCGCAAGAAATACAACCAGATAACCTTTCTCCACGTGTACCATCATACATCTATGACGACTATTACTTGGCTTACTCTGAAATATGAACCTACATATACTACAGCATTTTTAGGATGGGTCAACTGTTTTGTTCATATAATAATGTATACTTACTACGGATTGTCTACGATACCGAGTATGACGAAATATTTGTGGTGGAAAAAGTATATCACTTCAATGCAGTTGGTAAGTTTTAAATTGTTACTATTTAAACAAGACTCATGTTTAAACCTGGGGAAAATTCAAAAGTGTTCATCTCACAACACAATTTTTGTGAGATGAACACTTTTGATTATTCCCCAGGTTTAAACATGAGACATGATTTGGAGTCAATTTAGGGATGGGACAATAACTAATTAACTTCTAATTTTTTAAATTTACTTTTAGTTTTGGTAGCACGGAAAGAGGAACGTACTATCTGACTTAAACTACTTCTTCCTTTCTTTTCCAGTTGCAATTCGTAGCAGTATTTCTACATGCATCAACAAACTACGCATATTCAGAATGCCCTCCATCTTACACGCTACTCTGCACGATTCTTTTTAACTCTATTGTTTTCATATACTTATTCACTGATTTCTATGTAAAAGCCTATTTCAAAAACCAAAGAGGAATATCAAATGGCAAATATAGTATAGAAAATAATAGTAATACAGAAATGTATTTAAATGATACGAGAAAAGGGACTATATCTAAAAATGAATAAAACATTAATGTAGAAAATAACTGATAGCAATTAGGCTAATTACAATGTTTCTTATTTGTTTTTATAATCTCAATATACATTTTTTTTGTTTAATCCTAAATCAATATCTGTGGAATGTAAATGAGGGACCGAATATGTCAATTCCAGCCTTATAAATATTAAAACATTGAAAGATCCACTCGAGATCATCGGAAACCTTGTTACCTATAAAGAAAACTCTTATATTTTATAGAGTAAAATTAAATAGAATAAATAAATCATTTCATTATTCCCAAATCAAATGGATTATAATGCAGTTTGTTGGCAGAAAGTTTCTCGGAAGTTAACCATTTTTATTCTCGAGAGGATTACTGAATTATTTGATAATTGTTTTAACAAAGTTTAAATTTACTTAGTGTTAATCATTAAAGGAAAATGCCCAAAAGTGGGCCTAAGATGCGTCTTTACCATTGATGTACCAAAAATACTGGTCTGAATTATGAATCTCCTCAAACTTTTTTT
Source organism: Esperia sulphurella (assembly GCA_947086405.1). NCBI lineage: Eukaryota > Metazoa > Arthropoda > Insecta > Lepidoptera > Oecophoridae > Esperia > Esperia sulphurella. Next base: position 13,539,433 of record OX352264.1, read on the forward strand.
AAGCTAATGGAATAGGGAGTTTAAAAATAACATATAATAAAAACGTTGATTGATTTCCGCCGGCCGGCCTGACTTTCATCTTTTCAACTAGAGTAGTGAAAGCAGAATTAAAATCGATATATATTTATAATCGATATTTGTCAACCATAGTTGATACTGCATTTCAGTTACTGGCGCGATAATCCACCCATCACGTTTTTCATTACTGACTTCAAATACGGTATTTATCCTGATTTAAAGTAATACACACGTTCTTAAAAGATATTTATGAAAATATTGTTACGTAACCGAATATTGATTATTCAATTTTTTAAATCGATTTAGTAGAACCTCACTATTGATATGCACTATGGTTTCGTGCTGTGACGTCATATCCGATATGATGTCGACACCTGTTTTGTCTCCGTTTGTTTACATTATGTATTTGCTTGAAAAATTCTATTTTAACGAGTCTAATGTAGTATCGAATGCTATATACCGTCGCCGACTAATAAATCAAAATCAAAATCAAAATATTTATTTTCAAAATTGGAATACATTATTCTCTTTTTGACGTCAAATTCTGCCTAAAACTACTCCACTTCCACCTGTATAACCGAGGGGAAGAAGTGGCAACAAACCCAACGGCACAGGGCCGGCCCTATCTTTGATTTATCTTATTCATTACAATCATTAAGTCTACCTATGCTGAGCCATCAAGCACTCCATGGACTTTTATCATTTAAGTAGTCATCTAACTTATAGTAGTAGTTATTACTTCTTGCACAGATTAACTTTTATAGAAGATTTGAATTTTTGTTCAGACAAGTTAATAATTTCATTCGGAACCTTATTGTAGTAAAGCACGCACAGCCCCACAAAATAATTATTGATCTTAGACAATCTAGAATGATGTATTTGAATTTTACACAGGGCAGAGGCCCTATGCATATCGACGCAAAAAATCGTAACCACTGTAACCCGCATCAGTGTAAAATTTACGTAATTGCAAATTTGGAATCATTACTATATGTATATTGCTTTGAACCTGCAACAGAACAAATCTGAAGGAATTAGGGGATTCAAGAGTGCCTTAACCTTCTCCCCTTCCCTTTTTGCATTAAAATAAAGCAATTTGTAGTATTCTCGCTATGAAGTGTTTTTTTTTTCTTTTATTTTTAATTCACAACGTGAGTACGTACGTAGTCACACGTATTCTATTGTATTCATAGACTTGTGACTACGGCTATAAGAACATCGATATTTATTTTCTTAATAGATATGGTAATTGGTCAAGATTAACTTGATGCGTTTTCGTAATAGGTAACATGAGTTGATGCGCGCCATCTTTCAATTTTGGTAGAATACCAGATGACGCACAGCGCCATATATTGTTGATTCTTATATTTAATCAATTGTAAACGTCACTGTCAATGAACTGTTATTGTCATTCCTTTTATGGCATTGCGAATAAATTACTTGGACGAGCAACCGCATTTCTTTTCGCTCACCCATACATTTTATGGTGACCCCGACGTGATTCAATTTGAAGTCATGACAAGAGGAAGAGAACGGCGTTACGTTCCAATTTACGGCGTAATTCTATGACCCCCCGGCGACCGACCGCGTGGCGGTGCTTCAGCGTGACATCGCGCCCTGACCCTACCATCCGACGTCGATTCGACCTGCCGGCCGTCGCCCCAGCATGCTGACGCAATATTCCAAGTCGGCAAGTTATTTTGCATAAAGTCCAATTCGGCGTACGCCAACCACGTGGCGCATTACGCCGTGCAACCAAGCAATCATCAACCACATCACTAAAGCTGTCTAAAAGGAGACCAGCAAGCAGAGCAAGTAAGTGAGCTGGAGTTCCATTCGTATATCCAATCCTACTCAATTTTCACACAAATTTTACACTAACTTACCCTACGATGTCGTCCGACGACGAACATAATACCACAGAACAGGGTGTCGATTCTGTAAAATTGAAACAATAACTCGAAACTCGAAACGAATACCGACTCTTACTGCGAATTAGATCACGAACGACTCTGAATTGGTATTCTGTAAACAAAAACTGATAGAGTACGCGGAAAAATAACAGAATCACTATAGCAACAGTCTGTGACAGTTCTAATCAGCCAGTTATTTCAATAGAGTTTCAATACTCCCTCTTGTTGAGATGACTAAGTAGTCCGAGCGCTTCTCGTTGAATAACGAAGCTTGGCCTGGGTAGACCTTTCGTCATTATGTCAGCAACCTGATCTGCAGAGCTGACTTTCTTTACGTTGATTGCATTCTCTTGCACCAATTCTCGAACAAAGAAATGTCTTATACGGATGTGCTTTGTCCGTTTGTGAAATTCTGGATTATGAGCTAGTTTAACTGCTGCTTCATTGTCTACGCTTAATATGGGAATGTAGTTCAGTGTAGTTATCTCCTTCATAAGTCTGGTAGCTCTCGAGCACCCTCGCTTGCTGCGACTAGTTCTGCCTCTGTGGTGGATATGGCTACAGATGCCTGTCTTTGGCTCAGCCAGGAAATACTTCCTCCAGCATAGCGACAAACAACTCCTGTAGTGGAGCGTCCTGTAGACGTATCACCTCCATGATCAATATCGCTGAATCCTTCAATAGTCCCAGCTAAATGATTGGGCTCCACAAACATACATTGTACTGTAACAAAAATAAAAACTGAGAAAAATTATAGGTACATACTATAACATAATACCTAATATGCTCCGCAATATTGTGATATATAGATAGATATCTACGCCTGTCTGCGAAGCACGGGATCGCGGATTCGAATCCTGCCCAGGGCAAATATTTTGTGTGATGAGTGCTTGTCTTTGCCTTTTTTCTGGATTGTTGTTTTATTGTTGTTTATATCTTTTACTGCTTGCTCTAATTTAACACCTGCCTTTCTTGTCAATTTTGTGACTGAAGAGGTATATTTTTTCACTGTAATAAGATGGTTAAGGCTTTCACTACTTCGTTTATACACGAATTGAAATGAATGAGCCATCTTTAAAATACGTCACTAAAGAGAAGTAACCACTATTCTGTGAAAGAATAACTTTTATTTTCCAGTTCCACAACATTCGATCAAGTTTTCACGCACAAAATAGTAACTTTTTGCGAGTCGAATACAAGTACGAGTCGTGGATAGAAATGGCGTTCGTAATGTTGCTATAGAATACCATTCTAAACGTTATTTCATACAAACAAACGTCGACATGTCCACTAACAGTAGTTACAACCCGCCGTTGCACTCGAAAGTGTGGCGCTGGCATAGAAATCGAACGACTATGAACTTTAATTAATGAAAATTTGAAATCTCACGGCGGATTTAGATTAGAGTTGCTAAGTTAAGCTTTACAGAATTTCTCTACAGCAATTCCACAATATTCGTTCAAATTATCACGCACAAAGTACTAAATCCTCGTCGAATGCAGGCACGAGTTTCGAATTGAACGACGTGCGTAATGTCGCTACAGAATACGATTCTAAACGTCATCTCATACAAACAAACGACAACATGTCCATTTACAGTAGTTACAACCCGCAGTCGCGCCCGAAAGTGTGGCGCTGGTATAGAAATCGAACGATCGTAAACTTTACGAAATACCAATTTGAAATATCACCGCAACTTCGAAGTCGAGTTGCAAAGTAACTTTTTACAGAATCGCACTACAGTTGGTATTCAAAAAACTTAAGGTTTTCATTAAGCGGACAGGTTCCCTTAAAGCAAAATCGTCAATTGCGATATGCAAATTTCTTTCCTCGATAGACCCAAACTCATCAAAAACTGACCAGGTTATAGATTTAGAACTAAGAACATTCACAAGGTCTATTGTAGGTACGGTGAGATCCAAGAAAGGATAGAAGTGTTAAGCAGTGATAGTGAGGATCAGACAGTGGAACGCCAAACCTTTGAAGATTCATACTTCAAAGGCGTTTCTCTTGCAAAGCAAATAATCGACTCAAGGCGAACACCCGAGCCACTCACTGTCTTTAAAGTCCGACACACTCCACCAGTCGAGTCGCAGTCCATTAAACTACCAAATAATTCTCAACCTATCTTCAAAGGTGAATTTAAAGAGTTGTTGGAATTTCGAGAGACTTTTGATGCTCTTATTAACCAAAGTACTCTCAAACCTATACAAAAATATAAATACCTTCGAAGTTGTTCACAGGATGGAGCACTGGAAGTAGTCAGCTCGCTCGAGTACTCGGCAGATAATTATTCCATTGCTTGGAAACTCCTATGTGAGCGGTATAATAAACCAAGGTTTACTTGTTACTAACCATTTAAAAGCTCTTTTCGATAGCAAACCAATTCAAGAAACCCCAGAGGGTTTGAGGTGCCTTTGCACTCTCAGTGTACCTACCGAAGAATGGGACTTGGTAATAAAAAAAAATTTCTTCCAAATTGCCTTCTCAAGTACAAAAAAGATGGGAAGAGCACATCAATTCAAAGGAATTGCCTTCGTTGCAGGATTTCAAGAATTTCCTGCGCACATGAGCTGATCTCTTGGATACTATGAAGTCTATGGGATCAGACGTGCAGGATTCACAACACATTTCATCAAAGAAAGTCATGGTGGCTGCATCCTCCTCCTCCCCTAACGGAAACTTTAACTCGAATACCCAGCGAACGGCAACTTGCCCTTTATGCAAAGGTAAGCATTATCTTAACCAATGTCTAAAATATTTGGCTATGAATGCTGTGACACGAATGTATACCGCCAAGCTTTGTACTAACTATCTAGGGTCCTCACATGCAGTACCAAACTACAGGTCACTGATATAAATTACCGCTTGCTTCAAACGCCGTGAGCGGTTTCTCATGTCTCAAAATAGGAATTTGATGTTAGGCACTTTTTAAGTTTATTTTGCTGAAGACTGCATTTAACAACTGTAGAACTTCTTCACATACATATTGATAAACACTGAAATGGTCAGATGTCAAATCCACAACTGATCTTATATTTAATCAAATAAATTAGTTTTAAGATAATTTTAGTGTCAATAATCATTACTTGGTGTTTCTAAAGTCACTATTTATGTAAAACTATAAACTCTTGGTGATATTAAAGTGAACTGTCATCTTTATTGCTGTGTACTGAACTTGGACTAGCCGTCGGCCGTCTGTCAAACGAGATTTGAATGCCACCAACAACGGATTATCCGGGAGAGTATTTTGCTTCTAATTATACTGTTACACGTTATTGGACACCATTATTCTTCATAACAGCATAAACAAATTTCATAATAAACAAATCTCATAAATTTGAATATACCTAGGTACTAGCCGAGTTCTCATTGCATTTAGACGTTAAGTCCAAGCAAAGTTGACTTCAACTTTTTCTAAACAAACACTAACATAAACCTAGGTATTGTACTCTGTATTTACAATTAAACATATGCTACGCACTATTTACATAGGTAAAGTGGCTATAGTTTTTAGTCACCTACCTACCAATCATATACTTCTGTCACTCATCTCAGGCTTATAAATAAAAATTTAATTAAATAGCCTTTTATTAATGACTCCATACATACATTAATTAATTAAATTTTAAATCTAGTATTCATTTCAATTACATTGGTTATTTTTATGACAAACTTAACATACTAAGTTGAACTATAATAATTATTTTTACAATTGTACTGCCAGTCTTTTTACTGTAATTTCAGACTGCAATCAGCATGGCACCAACTACTCGCAAGACTCACACAGAGGAGCTAGAAATCAAACTAAGAGCTACTCTTAAAGACCTACTTGAGTCTAGGAAATTATGTGACAAGCTGTTGTCAGAAAGAGATGAGAGTGAAGTGGAGGTGCAACACATAATCACTAGGAATACCCACTTGAAAAAGGAGCTCGCTCTACTGGACTTACAATATCAAGAATTACTCGAGCAGCATGTCCACTTACAAGATGTGGTCAACATGTCAGATAAATGCCGGGAGAACCATGACTGTGCTCTGAACAGAATTAAGGATCTAGAATATGATCTGGCAGATGCCAATAAGCAGATTAACTGTCTACAGAAAACACAGAATAATAAGGAATCTCAGCACACAATGAGCCTATTCAATGAGCTGGTAGAAAATAGGCAAAGTGGCATTATGACCATAAACCTCACCTCTGAAAAGGATGAATCGATACATATTCGAGGTTCAAATAAAATAAAGAAATATATTAAATGTAAACGAGCTATCAAGAAATCCATAAATAAAATAAATAAGATAAAGAAATGTGTGACATCACTGCCTCTAAAGAGAAAACAAAATTTGTATAAAAAAATTCAATTGTATGGTGATACACTGTATAAAAATAATGAACTTCTAGAAAATAATTCACAGATTTTACGATTAAAAGTAAAAGATCTGGAATCATCATTGGAAGAGATTAGTTCTCTGTATTCCTCTGCGCAGCAAGAAATATCTGAACATATTGCTGCCATGGACTCCTACTCCTTATTGAACTGGGCAATTACAATATGGAAAGATTTGATTCTTTGACCTGTTCGACATCTAACATGGACCACGTAGCAGACATACCACCAGAAAGTCAGCCAGTGGTTATCAGTTCAGCCATTGGCTCACAGGGTAAGCAGTGTCAGGAAACACCTTACCCTAGCACTTTGCCACCTTCAAAAACACCGTGTGCTGCTTCAAATGAACAACACAGTTACGAACATGAGTTGCAGGAATCTGCGCAGGATGATAACCATTGCAGAAAAACATTATTATTTACAGACCAAATAGGAGTAGGATTTGGTAAAATGTTAAATAACTGTCTGAGGCAACAGGTTACAAATGTGTGCATGCCTGGTGCTACTTTCAGCCAAATTGTAGACCAATTATTAAATAGTAGTTACAATGAAAACACAACTGTAATATTGTTCGTAGGAAATAGCCTAGGAGTCAGAAAAAGAGACTTAATTCATTTGTTTTCTTCACTAGAGCATAAACTTTATAAGTTAATAATATGTGCTTTTCTTTACTCAAATACACTGTCAGAAAAGCAAAACAAAGTTATCTACAGACTTAACCAATTATTGTACAATATGACATGTCGTCAAAGTGACAAAAATTTTGGTTTTGATGTTAATAAGTTTATTAACAATTTTAAGTTGACTACAGATACATTGTATCTATCAAATTTTTATAAAAAAACATTTAGCTAGATTGTTAGCTTATAATATATATGACCCAGTTATACATAGTATAATGGACAATTTACATACCATGACAATGGAGAGTCCCTGTGGGAAAGACATTGGTTCACCTAGCTTTACACACGGTACCACACAGGTGACTCAATCACCAGCATTGACGAGACACTTTAGTCGGTCTTTAAACTAAATAAACAGACAAAGGAGAAGCCAAATGCACTTAAAATTGTTCATCAAAATATGCAGAGCTTTTCTGGCAAGATATTAGAAGTAGAACTGTTTTTAGAAAGTCAGTCAAATATTGACTTATTATGTATTACCGAGCATCACCTTAAAGCGCATGAAATGATTTTCAACTATGAAAATTATAATGTTATCAGTTCATTCAACCGAAAGCTCATACAACAAGGAGGTTCACTAATATTTGTTAGAAATAACATTAAGACGAAGGAACGCAAAGACATTGTTGGACTTTCGGTTGAATGGTCTATCGAATTGTCTTGTATTGAGCTGGAGAAACATGTTGTAGTGTGTGTATACAGACCCCCCCCGTGCTTCTAATTTTTCTACTTTTGAAACTATAATGGAAGATGTCATGAAAATAGTTATCAAAAGTAAGAAACATATCATAATTTGTGGAGATTTTAATGTAGATTTACTAGTAACTGACACTTATTCGGTCAGATTAATTAGCTTATTTAAGTCCTTTAATTTAATAAATGTATTTCTTGAACCAACGAGGATCACACGTACCACAGCTACGTGTTTAGATAATTTCTATAGCAATTGTGGTTTTTTAGAAAAGTCTATTATAAATTGTTTAAAATCAGATCACAGTGGGCAAATTGTTACATTTCCGGGTAATATAAAGCATACAACCACCGAGATATGTACTAGGCCCGTCACAGTTAGTCGAATAGAGAGATATAAAGATGCTCTTATAATGAAATTGCCGAGTCCTGATACTGACCAGGTGGAATTAAACGATTTCTATGTCGATTTCTTCATGACACTGTCTCGAGAATTTGCCAATATTTTTAAAACTAGGAAAATTAATATAAATAACCAGTTTAAATTTAGTGATTGGGCAACCACCGGTATCCGTAAAAGTAGGACCAGGTTGTATGATCTGTACAGTGAAAGGACCTACAGATTTGACAACAGGTTCCATGAATATGTGAAAAATTATTCAAATTTTTTTAGGAAAGTTTGCAAAGTAGCTAAATCGAATTATATAAGTAACAAAATTAAATCTTCGGAAAATAAAGTAAAGGCCGTATGGAAGGTCATAAATAACGAAACTGCCAAAACTAAGTCGCGAGATAATAAGTACACTATCATAAGTAACGGTGAAGTAACTAGTTCCAAAACGGAGGTAGCCGAGTTGTTTGAAACCATTTTCACTAAGATCCCCATGAAAACCACCGAAGCTCTGCATTCATCGCATATTCTTGCCTAGACTTTACTTAATAATAATGTTACAAGATGCGAAACAGACTTTCACTTTAGACACGTTAATTCAGTAGAAATTATTAAGGCATTTAAGTCATTAAAACTAAAATCCTCTGAAGATCTATGGGGAATGTCCGTTAAAGTCATAAATTCAGTTCTTACGGTTCTTGCGCCTTACCTAGCTTTTATATTTAACATGAGTATTGATCAAGGGGTTTTCCCTGATCTTATGAAGCACAGTAAAATCATACCACTTTTTAAATCTGGTGACAAACAAGATCCCAGTAATTTTAGACCAGTGTCAGTTCTGCCTGTGCTTAGCACGATATTCGAGAAGATCATACTCAATCAATTGCTTTGTCATTTCAATCTTAAACTACTCCTTCACGATCGTCAGTTCGGTTTTACTAAGGGACGTTCCACAATCGACGCAGCAGTCATGCTTGTTAAGCATATCCATGATGCTTGGGAAGACTTCCATGATGCAATAGGCGTCTTCTGCGACCTCTCCAAGGCATTTGATTGTGTCGATCACGAAACCTTGCTACTTAAACTGAAACATTATGGCGTTAAAGACAGAGCATTCGAATTACTTAAATCTTACTTAGAAAATAGAGTACAAAAAGTAGATATAAACGGAATTCGGTCATCTGGGTCATTCGTGAAAATGGGGGTACCCCAGGGTTCAGTTCTGGGCCCATTTCTTTTTCTTGTATATATAAATGACTTGCCCTTTTTAATACAAAACATGTCCAATATAGTTTTATTTGCCGATGACACTTCGCTGATTTTTAAAATTAGCAGAAAAGATTGTGAACTTGCTGAGGTAAATAATACTCTCACGCAAATTCTTAACTGGTTTAGTGTAAATAACCTTGCATTAAATACAAAGAAAACTAAATGTCTTAAATTCTCTCTACCAAATGTAAGAAATGTAGAAAACAATGTGACATTAGGTAATGACACACTAGAATTTATTAAAAGTACTGTGTTCCTGGGTATAACTATAGATTCATCTTTACAATTGGGACCCCACATAACTTCATTAGCTGGCAGATTAAGTTCGGCCGCCTACGCCGTAAGGAAAATTTGACAATTAACTGATGTTGCTACCGCGAGGTTAGTGTACTTTAGCTACTTCCACAGTATCATGGCATACGGTATCCTACTGTGGGGTCAAGCAGCAGATATAGAGACCATTTTTATCTTGCAAAAAAGAGCAGTTAGGGCAATCTATAATCTGCGTTGTAGAGACTCATTAAGAGAAAAGTTTAAAGAAATTAGCATATTAACAGTAGCTGGTCAATTCATTTTAGATAATATTTTATATGTCAGAAAAAATGTATCTCTCTTTTTGAGGCACTGTGACAATAATAGTTATAATACAAGAAATAAAAATAAACTTGTTTTACCAGGGTTAAGACTAAGTAAGGTCAGTAAATCGTTCACGGGGCAATGTATACGCTTCTACAACAAACTACCAGAGGAAATCTTAAATATGACGGACAGAAAGTTTAAGATTCACATTAAAAAACAACTTTGTCAGAAATCCTATTATAAAGTAAACGATTATTTGAATGACAAAGATGCCTGGTACTAATGTTAATCCAGCTTCGCAAAATCTTTATTAATTGTATGCAAACTTGATTTTTAAAAGATGTGTTGCGTGAAGTTTGTTGCGCCGTTTCTTCTTCACAGCGCTAACACCTAGGAAGCGGTAGTCGATAAAAAATGACGTGTATAAATGTACCAAGTGTACTCATGTGCAATAAATGATTTTGACTTTGACTTTGACTTCAATAGGAGGGATAGGGTATGCGTCCAGTTGGGTAAATCTGTTTATAGTTTGAGAATAATCAATCACCATTCTCTTCTTGTGGTGTTCGCTTGAAGTTACCAGAACTACGACTCTCCAAGGCGATTGGCTCGGCTCAATTTATTATCAGACAATATCTTTATCAGAAAATAGCTTTTTTATCTCATCATTGATAAATTTAGAGTCTGCTTCCGATTGTCTTCTTAATTTATTGCTATTGGTTTTTCGTAGGATAACAGATTTGTAATTAAACTATTTGTGAACCAATATATTGGCCTCCGTTAGTGCGCACAGTTTCAATGAGTGCTTTAGTCCACTATAATTCATTTCTAAGGCTTTGTGTTTGCTCAGCATATTGTGCATATGGTACATATTGTACATCTGACCAAATTCCTTCCATTATCATTAAATTGGCTTTCAACTTCTGATCCTGTATTTCTATAGAAAGAGCGCACAGACCTTCAACATATGAGATTATATTTGATTTTGCCATGGTTATCTTTTGTTTACATGGAGTTGTATGCAGATTGTAATGATTTACAGGTCGGCGATCGATGAATCTGACGGTACTTCCCGACGACGTTAGTTTGACTTGATATTTTCAATTTACATTCTTAAGTAGGTACTTCATGTTAACATTTTGAATTGAATTTATATTTCTAATTTTTGTACTCAATTGACATTTTTAATTCGCTTATATTTTTATTGTACTATTGATTATATTTTGTTTTTTCCTACTAACCTAGATTAAGCCTACCTACTAATCATATGATTGGATATGGAATGTATGTTTCCGAAATAAAATGATAATAATAATAATAATTAAAACGATCTTGAACTTAAAAAACACAAACCGCCACGAAAACAACGTATCTCTTATAAGGCTCTAAACTACGAAAATTGTATGAATCTGTTGAAAATGCAAATATTAATGAAAATTGTCAGGATTATACGAAACTAACAAAATCTAAAATACTGAATTTACCACAACAAGACTGGATTCACAAAGATATTATACAAGGAATAAATGAAAGAAACAACTTATGGTCCAAGCATAAAACAGATCCAAACAACAAAGATGTTGAGAAAATGTTTAAAAAGAAGAGAGACAGCGTAGCAGACCAGATTAAGACAACGAAGGATTCATACTACTACCACAGGGCGGACACTTGTGCCAAAATGTATGCGATGGCGGGAAATCAACTACCTATTCTTACACAAATACAATAATCGTGTCCGCACACGGCAGCGCACGCACACATGCCTAAGGCAATCGTTAGGGGTGTCAGACCGCGCGGACCGGCCGTGGGCACCAATAACTTTGTGATGGCGGCGTAAAGTGTGCATAAAAATAAAAATAGTTTATATAGGTGGTTGATTAATTGAGATTTATGTCGTAGGTATACAATCTTTTTTCCAACTTTCGATGTTTATGTGCAAAATCTCTATGCAACCATACAAAACTGTACGAATTCGTGATAGACTAGTTGGTACTGCGCTCGCCTCACGTTTATGAGGTCGAGAGTTCGAATCCGGGCACAGGCCAAAGAACGAACTAAGAACGTTTTTAGTAAAGGAAAATACCTTAAGAAACCAGCCAAAGAAGTAATAATTCTAAGGCGTATGTGAAGTCCACAAACCCGCATTGGGCCAGCGTCGTGGACTATTGTTATGGAATAATTCCTACTCGCGTGTAATTTTTTCTTTCTTTCATTATGGTTTAAAATATATCACTAAACTTGGCGCATGTGCTAAAATAAAGTATCGACATACAGGGAAAAAAAACGACACTCATCATTGTGCAAATTATATTTTTTTTAATCTATACATATGTTAAAACAGTAAAAAGGCGTTTCTGTACATTAAAGTAAAAAACAATTCAGACCTTAAGACCAGTGGAGTCCAAAAATATAATAAACGTGTAAATAAGTATAATGACGTGCTCGTGGACGGCATAGGACGGCTGATGACGGAATGTAAGGGAATGCTAGAGAGAGGAATGCCTGTTTCGTCTATAGCATAAAAATTATTGTAACGCAATCGAATAATAATCTGTAATGTTTGAATATTTTAAATAAATAAATGTCTAAATAAAAAAAATCGTGTCTATGTATGTATGTATGTCTGTACGGGCTAAACTTGGAAACTGCTGAACAGAATTTGACGGCGTACTGCGTTTTGGTACTGCGTTTCTTTTTGATTTCTTTGCAAGACGATCCGAAGCACAGAAATGAAGATCGCAAACGCGGTAATTCTTTAAACTTTTATTGTTTAAGTCGGGTCGCCCAATCACTTGAATCCCGTATATACATCTGAAAAACAATTTTTTTAGTATATATCTACATCTGTAAAACAAAACAGATTTTATACCCAAACAAAAGGAACTGCGGAAACGTTCCTACAATGTTACGTTGTAAGCTCACGTCACACGCCACTGTATGACACATGTCATTTTTTCTTTTTATTATGCTGCAATTACACATACGCGCGCAAGTCGGTAGACAATCGCTCATTGAATTTCGATTACATCAAAAAGGTGAAAATTCAAACGTGACGTCGGTTCCGTTATTTTTAATTTAATTAAATATAAATTTTATGTATTATAGGTACATTACATTTGTCTAATCCCAAACTTGATTTTATTCACTTCAGATCAGAACGTCTCATTATCCTGTACCATTGAAATTAGATAAGGACCAATTCACTAATATAGTACCCAGACTAAGACGAACTCTAAAGATGTCTATACATAAAAGGAATCGAACTCACGACTTCTGGTACTTGAATCCAATAAGCAAGCCACTAAGCCAACGACGTGGTCAATAATCATGACATCTTCAACAGAGGGAGTCCAAACATTTATTTTTATCTTCGTGTATGCATGACTGCCATAAATTAAAAGTTACACAACCGATTTTTTTACTAGCATGAACACTAGGCAATTATGCCAATGTATGTACGGTGGACCACACGCTAAAGTCTAAAGTGTACAAAATATAAAATTTGCAGAGTATAAAAATTACCTTGATATATTAAGTCACACGAAACTAGATGTTTTTCCAACTTTACCTAAATTTTTTTTAGAATTCAGGTATCTTCTTACACGCTACAATTAAACCCCACGTTGGGCGCTAGAATGTAATAAGTTCCTGATGATCTGCAGGTTCCTGAATAATTCATGGATATGATGAACGTGGGGTTTAATTGAAGGCGTGACTAATACTACTTAAATTCTTTAAGATTTAATATGTTTTGTCACAAAACATATATAATTTCGCGGGACAAGTTACCTAATTCAAAAAGACCCACATCGATGCGAGCGTCTCGCGACTTAACGCAAATGTGTAAATGTCGTACAACAAACAAATAAATATACAATTGATTAAAATTGTATCAATGTCTATATCAAATAACATTTTATTTACATTATCAAACAGAATAAAATAAACCAAAACGTATAAAATTATATTTGTATTACCAAAATTCAATCCTACAAATTGTTAGAATAAATAGGCAAAATATGTTACTTACCTCGATTCTTCTGGAGGAAAAGAATGAAATCGTCTCTTTTTGTTATTACTGTTAATCAAACAACCACCTACAGCACAATTACTTCACCATTATTCTTTTAATTGTCTTTCAAGCAATACATACAGCCCTGACGGCTAGTGCCCTAAACGCTACCCAAATCTGCGGCGCGGGGTGAGGAAGCTGTGATTGGCGGGGGGAAGGGAGTGTCCATTCTATACGTAGTATTATTAGGTATTCTATGCTACTACCATAGAATACCTAATAATACTACGTATAGAATGGACACTCCCTTCCCCCCGCCAATCACAGCTTCCTCACCCCGCGCCGCAGTTTTGGGTAGCGTTTAGGGCACTAGCCGTCAGGGCTGTATGTATTGCTTGAAAGATAATTAAAAGAATAATTGTGAAGTATTGTGCTGTAGGTGGTTGTTTGATTAACAGTAATGACAAAAAGAGACGATTTCATTCTTTTCCTCCAGAAGAATCGAGGTAACACATTTTGCCTATTTATTCAAACAATTTGTAGGATTGAATTTTGGTATTATAAGTAATACAAATATAATTTTATACGTTTTGGTTTATTTTATTCTGTTTGATAATGTAAATAAAATGTTATTTGGGATAGACATTGCTACAATTTTAATCAAATGTATATTTATTTGTTTGTTGTACGACATTTACACATTTGCGTTAAGTCGCGAGACGCTCGCATCGATGTGGGTCTTTTTGAATTAGGTAACTTGTCACGCGAAATTAAATATGTTTTGTGACAAAACATATTAAATCTTAAAGAATTTAAGTAGTATTAGTCACGCCTTTAATTAAACCCCACGTTGATCATATCCATGAATTATTCAAGAACCTGCAGATCATCAGGAACTTATTACATTCTAGCGCCCAACGTGGGGTTTAATTGTAGCGTGTAAGAAGATACCTGAATTCTAAAAATTTGTAGGTAAAGTTGGAAAAACACCTAGTTGCAAATTTTATATTTTGTACACTTTAGACTTTAGCGTGTGGTCCACCGTACATACATTCGCATAATTGCCAAGCGTTCATGCTAGTAAAAAATTCGGTTAAGTTTTAATTTATGGCAGTCATGCATACAAAAATAAATGTTTGGACTCCCTCTGTTGAAGATATCATGATTATTGACCACGTCGTTGGCTTAGTGGCTTGCTTATTGGATTCAAGTACCAGAATACGTGAGTTCGATTCCTTTTATGTATAGACATCTTTAGAGTTCGTCTTAGTCTGTGTACTATATTAGTGTATTGGTCCTTATCTAATTTCAATGGTAGAGGAGAATGAGACGTTCTGATCTGAAGTGAACAAAATCAAGTTTGGGTTTAGACAAATGTAATGTATAATACATAAAATATATATTGTTGGACATTTTTAAGTGTAAAATAGTGGGTAGGCGACACAGGCTATATAAGCGAGAACCAAAGTAGGCTCGCCCCTATTCTGCTGCTAGTCGTCGCGCGAGGTGTACGTCAGTTTGTGTGCGATATTGTTTCTATTCGTATTGATCTATTACTTGAAAGTACCTCTTTCCTAGTTTTGTTCAAATTCAGTGTTAGGTAAATTAAATGCTTTTTAAAAAACTGAATCCGCTTCTGATTCCTAAAATCAGAAGTGGGATAAAGAAAACATTCCCACACGATCCTGATAATCGTTTTGATTGGATTTTCAAAATTCTGTTCGGTTTTATTGTTAAAAATATTCACACGCTTGTTTACGTAACCTTCTTTGATTTCGTAAGTATTTTCGGGCTGCGTTCGCGCAGCGTAATAGTGTTTTGCACATTGGAGCTAGGGAGATGGATAGGCCGAGTCGCTTATGTTCTCGTAACCGGCTTTCGCTAGAATCTCACTGCGAGACCGACATTTCGCGGGGCTGGCGCTGGCCTAGCCACTCACGCACTCGCTCGCCGTATTATCGATGCTCGCGCCGCTCGCGCACTCGTTCGCCGCATTGTAGGCGCCTGCGCGGCCGGCGTTCACACTCGCGAGGGCGACGCGCTGGCGATCGTGACCAGAGCGTTCCCTCGGTCGCTGTCTACGGGATCGCCGCTCCCGTGATTGTATCTACCGTGACGGGCGCTCACCGCCGCACAGTCACCGCGCTACTTGTGCCGACCGCGACGAGAGACCTCAGAGGACCGTGCGTACGCCTTCCGGGCCGCTGCCGCTCATAACCCGTGAATCTTGGAATACTGTAATGTTGCGGCTAGAGGAGTAGGTGGTTATTGGGCATTCAAAATCACTTTTTGGCTCGCTGTCGCTCGCAAAGTGATTTTGAATGCCCAATAACGTTAGTGGAAATCGTTTCATTCCACTCTATCGTTGTTGAATGATACCAAAGTGATTTAGAATGCCCAATCGGGTTTCGGAAAAAATCGTTTGATCCCGATCTACCGTTGTTGGGTTGTTGAATGATAAGAAAGTGATTTAGAATGCCCAATGGGGTTTTTGAAAAACCGTTTTATCCCGATCTCACGTGGAGTTGCCGTTGTTGAAACTACGCGAACGTAATACATAAACCATAGATTATAATTTTTATATCACAAAGAATAAAATCGCAAGTAGACAACAAAAACTCACCATATTGCTTCTCTCATAATTATGTAACTGCATAAACATTTAGTTCTAATGCACAATCACAAAATAAATAAGTACTTATAACACTTCCTACTTTAACACTGGCCTTTATCCAAGCATAATAGTGTCGTATTAAAAAAAAATTCTATTCAATGGTCTAACTAAATGTAACCAAACTTACTAAGCAATGACCACCTTCTTTGGCTTATTGCTCAAGGTAGTTTGTCATACCATTCAGGAAGGTTACGAGCCTATTAATCTGTAAGAAAAAACTTTAGAAAATTCTTTCCTTTTAATGGTGACCAAACTTCTAGGCTAAGACATCCTTCTTTATAGCTTAGTGCTCAAGGTACTTTTTGCCATGCCGTTCAGATAGGTCACCAAACTCATAGGCTTTGACAACCTTCTTTATAGCTTACTGCTCAAGGTACTTTTTGTCACGCCGTTAGGAAAGGTTTCCAAATCTAACTGTCGGTCAGTAGGCACCTGCCTGTCTTCGTCAGATTAAGCCCGTAATTATATTGTTCGAAAGGTCACCCAACTTACTAGGCAAGACCTCCTTCTTAGGCTCTGTGCCTGTAAGGCGCTTTTGGTCATACCGTTTTGAAAGGTTTCCACATCTAATTAATACTTTCACGAACCATCATTTGAAGATTGAGACAGGTTTCTACATTCTTACCCTGAATTACTTACTAATATGTCTTGAATTTGGACCATTTCACTAATTAACTTAATGACGTACGTTTACTTCACAATCATTACACAAATTAGCGAATGCAAGACAGTACAGCGGGCACTGCCGTACTGTGGTATTTTATTGTAAAACCAGAGTGTTCATAAAATTGACGGGTTCTGTACATAAAAATAATTAATTTATTGTCTTATTACCTTATCTACTAAGTACCAAAATGAGTTCAATTAAAAGAGATCTATGTCTCAGCGAATCCAAAATTAGAAGAATTAAATTAAATAGGTATTTATTTCGGTAAATATCTTTAATTTAATGAAATGAATTTAATAACTTTTAAGTTTTCTTCTACAATATTAACAAAATTTGTGGCTAAGAACTTACCCAAAAATTACAACTAAGTTTCAAAATTTTTTAATACTTAAAATATTACTATAAACAGATGTATGATAAAATGGTTTTACTTGGTTTCGAAACCCTAACATAACATGCAATGTATTGTATTACTATGTCACGGCGATCCCACACTGTATAATGTCCAGTCAGCGGTGCGGGCCGACAAGCGACATGTAATCGTAAACACATTGCAGCCAGTTTCAACAATTAAGGTAACTAATGATTAAGTTATGGTTAAATTAAAATTGCACTTAACTAAAATTGGATTAAGGATACTTATTGAAAAGGGGTAATGTAATGGCATTCTATTGGGTAGGCTTATGTTAAGCAGTAAACGTATTTCGGGTTGAATTATGACGATTGTAAATGATACTGTTAGTATGAATTGAGCTCAACTGCATTCCTTACCTCGCATTTTTAAGCTGGCGTATATTTATTATTTCTTTATCTTCACTATGTACTCCGACTTTATTTTAGCATTAGGTACTTTAGTTAACTATAGTTTACAGGTTCGTTGAAGTTGGTCCTACGGAACCAGGTGTGAACTCAGAAATCAAACAATCGCACTGCACAAGTCCTGTCAATCGCTAATGCATTAAAAGCATAATGTCGTCCACGTTATTCACAACAAGGACTCCATAAATTGAAGCCCGCACCCTAAGTCCAGACCTGTAATCGTCGGTCTGTAACAAAGTAAATTGACGGATACTTTTGATGTAAGGTGTTCGGTGTATAATAAAGTAGAATTGAAAGTTGATACATTTGTTATTCAATGTTTTCCTCGAATGAATCTTATTGCTGACTTCAAACTTATTGCTGACTTGGAACAGACCAGACATTAGCAACATTTTATTCGTAAACTACAAAATATGACTAATAACGTATGAAAAATCATTTTATTGAAAACAATATCAACCCTCATAAAATGTAGAACATTTCACACACACCCGTTTGATCCTAATCTAGGCAGAGTCTGTACTATGGGTATCATACAGCTGATAAACATACTTAAAAACATAAATATATACTTATATAAATAATAACATCCAGACACAGGCAAATATAAGTGCTTATCACACGAATGTTTACCCAGAGCGAGATTCAAATCCGCGACTCCAAGCTTTGCAGATACGCGTACTACCAACTAGATTGTGGAGCCGAATAGTAACAACTTAAACAATTCACTACCAGTAACAAATAATGAACTTACCATAACAAATTTTCTAATAATTTTAATGCAGTACATACTAATATAATAATAATAAATGCATTTTTATTAGATCCAACAGTCACAAAATTCTAATTATATATTGAAACATAGCATTAAAAACATATCATAAAGTTAAATGGTTGCCAAACCCTGACATCATTTAAATATAAAAGCGTAAATTCATAAAAACAATTATTTTCTAATTGACACTCGCAAGTGCAATCGCGAATTTGTCCGTGATACTCCATCTTCTGGTGCATCATCTGCGAATTCCAGTAATCAGCTGCGACTTCTGGTGATCAGCTGTCACAGTCACTCTAAGTGATACACTACAGATATAACTGCAAAACCCTGAGGATCCAAGCAAATTCTATAATGTTCGTAAGTTTTATTTTATATCATAATTTATAATGCTATACCCTATGACCCATTTAATTCAATTGGTAATAATTTGTCTCAAGCGACATTTTTAAAAAAGGTGTTTATTTTCAATCTGAATACACAACGTTCATGCTGCATTATTTTTAATTTAAATTTTGTTTGTTGATTCGCAGGTCCGAGTCTGACTACAAATCGACGGTGGCGCTAAAAAGAAAAGGAGAGCATAACGCAAGATCTATGTTCTCGATAAGCGAGTCAGAAGAAGAGAGCAGGTAATAATTTTTTTTACTATATCTCTAACCTATATTTTTACAGTAGCAAACTAGGTATTTTGATTCGATTTTATTCTAATTATCTAATTCTATTCAGAATGTTCTACTGGTCACAAAATATATAAAGGCAAGCATTCATTTATTTACATTTTGTTTTTTTGTTATAGATATAATCAGCCACTGGTAGACGCCTCTACTAAAAAACCAAGAAAGAAGGCGGAGAAAAAACCTATTGAGAAGCAATCGCGCCCAACAAAAGCAGCTACCAAGGCATATACGCATCGGCCTGGCGAGCTGCTGTCATCTGATAGCGAGGACGAAAAGGAGGCACGCCGGGCGGCATACGAAGTAGCTCTAAAAAAGAGCACATTAAAGACACACATCACGCGGCGAGTCGCAGACGGAGTTCTCCGACGGGAGGGAGTGCTCAGTGGAGACTTATTTGTGGAGTTGCGAGTATACAACTCCAAAGATTTGGTAGGTGTGACTGGCTGGAAGGAGCGGCTGGAGAAGGCGACTCTGGCACTGAAATATCAGACAGAGTCTACGTCGCCGGAGTTGAATGAATTAAAGGGATTTATCAAAGTTGTGAAGAAGAAACTTAGAGAGGAGGACGGAAAGTTCTTTGGTGATACAAAAAAGTAGGTTTCCTCTCAATTTGTAAAATTTACTTAATAAGTTCATTGACACGGACACCCGTCGTTATTTTTACTTAATTGTTTTTTAGTTTAAACTAACATAGGATATATCGGATTTTACTAACACTCTATTAATAAACTTACATAATGTTAATTTGATAATTGAAAATAAATTTTGTATGTTTCTATGCTTTTTGGCCTGTTTAATTAGATTACACACAGTACTTGTAACGATAAACACATAAAATTAATACCGGCCTGTAGACATCCCCTGCTGGAAATCGGCCTTCTCTACATTCTATATTACCTCAGAGTAATTTTAAAAATAAAACAAAAATAATTTCATGCAAATAGAAATACCTCATTTGTAAGTCAGTTTTTATTTCCACTCAACTTTAAATATCTATCATGTCAGGAAAAAAGATTTATTGTAACGTGTGTGATCAATGTATACAAAGTAAAGCCTTTTCCGCTCATCTTCGCAGTACTTTGCATAAGAATAATAACGCGGTCGAAATTAATGATCGCGTAGAAAAACTTAGTTCCGCGTTTCGGAGTCGTATTGCAAGCTATCGGGTTCGATGTATAGATAGTGAATGTGAGCAGTCGGAACTTCATGCTCCCGCAGAGTTTCTAATAAACGTACGACGCACTGTACGTCAGCTTATCGACGCAAAGCAAGCGCAGCATATTAACATTAAAGTTAATTTTGAACTGTTCGCTGAGTTCGGTTTAGTGAAAAATGAGTTGATCGAAACTAAATCTTTTGCTACGGAAAATATCTGCATTCACCAAAATTATTCCTTTAAAGATTTGTTCGCAAAAGTTGTTGAAACGATATGTAAAAAAATTGACGAATTTCAAGAAAGAGATAGCGGTTGGTCTTTCTTAAAAAATTTGTATCTTGAGGTGAACGTGAATAAATATTCACCTCTGAGAGCTTCTAGTTACATAGAACTTCCAAAAATATTAAAAATGAAACGTGCCTGTATAAACATTAGAAATGACGATAACTTTTGTTTTCTATGGTGTATAATGGCTGCATTGTTTCCAGCCAAATCTAATGCAGATCGGACTACAGCTTACCCTTATTTTCAGAAAATACTTAATATGAATAATATGACATTCCCTGCCTCTTTTTTAGACATAAAAGTATTTGAAAAAAATAATCCAAAAATTAGTGTCAACGTTTACGGCCTCAATAAAAATAAAAACATTGTTGGACCGTTATACAGAACGCGACAGAGAAAAAAATACCACGTTAATCTTTTATTGTTACAGAATGGTGAACGCACTCATTATTGTTTAATTAGAAACTTAGAACGGTTAATAAGGTCGCAGGTTACTAAGCATCATGGTAAAATTCATTTTTGCGACGACTGTTTATTGTTTTTTAATACTAAGAATACGCTCCAAAATCATGTATGCGGCGGTGTTTCAACCATTTTACCCAATAAAGGTTCGGTAATACAGTTTAAACATTTTGAACGAATGCAAGATATGCCCTTTGTTATCTATGCCGACTTTGAGTCGTTTCTAGAGCCATGCAAATCCGAGCAGAAGCCCTCGAATATTACAACTGATTTACAGAAACACGTTGCTGCAGCATTCGGATATTACATTGTTTGCTCTTACAATAGTTCCCTAAACAAGTATAAGTCATATCGCGGGCCAGACTGCATAGAAAAATTCATAGAATACCTCAAAAACGACATCTCAAAAATTTATGACATTTTAAATAAGCCTGTTCCAATTATTTTCACGGAGGAGCAGTCAAAACAATTTACTGAAGCGAGGGACTGCTCGATCTGTTCTGGATTATTGTTCGATGACCGAGTGAGAGATCATTGTCATCTGACGGGCACGTTTCGAGGCGCTACACATTCTTACTGTAATATTCGATTTGCATTGCCAAAGTTTGTGCCAGTATTTTTTCATAACTTATCTGGGTATGATGCGCATTTATTTATACGCGAATTAGGCGAAACATCTGGTAGAATAAAAGTGATTGCCAAGAGCAAAGAAAATTATATCTCATTTACCAAATTTTTCAACGTTAAAGAAGGTCAATATGTAGCAGTTCGTTTTGTAGACTCATTTAAGTTTCTTGGAACTAGCTTAGAAAAATTGATTGAAAATTTAGAAAGAAAGGACTTTATTCACTTATCACGATTTTTTTCTAATGAGAAGCATTTTCAGTTATTAAAGCGTAAAGGTGTATATCCATATGAATATATGAAGTGTTGGCAGTCATATGAAGAAAATAGATTACCATCACAGCATAATTTTTTTAATACTTTGTGCAATCAAAAAATTTCCCGAAATAACTATAAACATGCAATAAAAGTTTGGGAAACATTTAATATCAAAAGTATGGGTGAGTACACAGATTTATATCTTAAAACAGATGTTTTGCTGTTAGCAGATGTGTTTCAAAAATTTCGGACGACTTGTAGAAACAACTACAAATTAGACCCAGCTTTTTATTTAACAGCACCTAGTTTAAGTTTTGATGCAATGTTGCTTAAGACTAAGGTTCAGCTGGAACTTATCGATAATTTAGAAATTATCAGAATAATTCAGAAAGGTATTCGCGGTGGAGTATGTTTATGTTCTACAAGGTACGCGAAGGCCAATAACAAGTACTTAAACAACTATCAATCTAACGAACCAAATAATTATTTAATATATATTGACTGTAACAATTTATACGGGTATGCTATGTGTGCATACTTACCATATTCAAATTTTAGATTACTAAGTAAATTAGAAATTAATAATTTAGACGTTTACGTTATTCCAGATGACAGTGAATATGGGTATATATTAGAAGTTGACTTAGAGTATCCCGAAGAATTACACGATTTGCATAATGACTTACCATTCTGTCCACAAAAATGTATTCCTCCAGGTTCTAAGTCACCGAAACTGATTCCAAATTTGTATGATAAATTTCGCTATGTTATTCATTACGTTCATTTGAAGGAATGTTTAAAACATGGGTTAAAGTTGATTGCAATTCATCGGGCTATACAATTTAAACAAAGTCCGTATTTGAAGCAATATATAGACTTAAACACAAAGTTGAGACAAAATGCTAAGTCCACATTTGAACAAGACTTTTTTAAACTATTGAACAATAGCATATTTGGTAAAACTTTGGAAGATACAGAAAAAAGAGTTGATGTTAAATTAGTCAATCAATGGAGTGATAAAAAAAATAAAACAAAAAAATGTTACTCTGCTGCTCAATTGGTAGCTAGGCCAAATTTTCACAGTTCAACTATATTTACCGAAAATTTTGTTGCGATTCAGATGAAACCGGAACGTGTCATTCTTGACAAACCTATTTACATAGGCTTTACGGTTCTTGAGCTGTCTAAGAGTCACATGTATAATTTTCATTATTCGATTATGAAACCTTTTTACGGGCCAAATCTCAAATTGTGTTACACTGACACAGACAGCTTCTTGTACTATGTAGAGACAGAAGACTTTTATAAGGATTTAAAAACACATTTTAAACATTTCTTTGACACAAGTAATTATCGTGAAGATAATACGTATGAAATAGAACGTGTTAATAAAAAGGTACCTGGTCTATTTAAAGATGAACTTGGAGGACAAAATATTGTTGAATTTGTGGGACTACGGTCCAAGTTGTACTGCATAAAAACAGAAACGACAGAAATAAAAAAGGCGAAGGGTGTAAAAAAATATATTTTAAATGATCTTTGTTTCAGCGACTATAATGATGTTCTAAAAAATAACGAAATGATAATACGGAAAAAAAATGTTCTATTTAAATCTCTTAAGCATCAAATATTCACGCGAGAAGTAAATAAAATTGCATTGTCTTCCAATGACGATAAGCGTAAAATTATGAAAAATAATATATCTACATTTGCATGGGGTCATTATTCATTCTTTTGATTGATTTCCGTGCAGAAGGCCATGGCAGAAAGTTATTTGTCTGACATAATTATTTCAAAAAACACCTATAAACATCCAAATGGTATCAGTATCACTACAGGGCTATGGGCTATCAATGATTTTGGTCCACAAATTTATATGTTTCATAAACATTGTGAATTATTTTTAGATATTGTTGAGTGGCAGCATGTATACAAAGAATTAATAGAAAAGGGAAAATATGAGGTCCATGAAAATATGCACGAATACTTGTTATTTCAACTTATACATTGTGACAAACGTTGTTCTTTAAATATGGTGTCTTTAGTGTTTGAGGCATTAAACACATTCGCATTTTGTGTAGAATTAAAAATAAGAGACCTAATCAAAATAGATTCTGTAATTGCTATGAATTTTGTTAATAAAATTAAAACAGAAATTACTTTGAATTATGCATCGTCAATAAACGATTTTATAAAAGTTGTCAATTGCCAAAAACGCGAAACTTCTCTAATAATTGAACAAGAAATATTGGTTTTGGCTTACTCATATTTTTTCCAATTTTTATATTAGTTTTATCATGTATTGGTTAAACAGTTTTTTACAAATGTATATATAAGTAATTCTTTTTATTAAGCACGTACTGGCTTAAAATGTATTTTCTAGTTTGTAATGTTTTAAATTTTTAATAAAATAAAATTAGTACTTACTACATTTGTTTTATTTTCGAATATCAACCTACATTCTATTTAATTTACTAGGTTCTTAACAGTTTTACCTACTTAATAAAAGAATTAGACTTAGGTATGTTATTTGTGCTTATTGGTCGTGTACAACAAAAGCATGTTTGAACATGTTTCGACAAAGCTGGTGCGCCCATACGCTGCTCGCAAGATCTGCGCAGGCATGCTTTGAGGTGTCTTTTTACATTGCCTCCATTTAAATAGAAGAGTGAATACCTACATACCGCTTAATTTGTTATCATCGTTGACACCGTTCGGGTGCTTTGCTTGTCTTCGACTCATTCATCCATACCAGAATTTCTCATTATGTCGCAAGATCAACAGCTTCAAATGGCTCGAACCAGCTACATAGCTACGTTTGATCGTCGTATACCAAAATATGTTATTAAAATCGAGGTTTGCGATGCAGATGAGACAGAAACGGCAGTGGTCATGAGGTCACGCGTGAGGTCTCAGTATGTGGTATACCATCAGACCGACAATTTGCTAAGTAAAATACAGCAGATACTCTACCAGATCAGCGCAGAATTGGGAGAACGAACTGAAACCCTATAACAATTGCTTCACGCGAGCTATGTAAGTATTCTTTATGAGATTTAATGTTTTTCTTTTTTTAATTGATGATATTAAATTATATATTTTTTTACTTTACAGATAACGTAACACATGGCGGTCCATCTACCTTTTTGAGAAGTAGAAACAATAGTATGTAGTTCATATTTTTAGGTGAAACTAGATTTAGTCTTAATCTTTATGTATTAGCAATAAATTGTAGAATTATAATTGTAGATGTAGTAAAATTGTAGAATGAATTGAAATGTTCGATATAATGTAAAATACGATTTTTTGTATAACTTATAAATTGAAGACTATTTTTTCAATAAAAGACAAATTTAAAAAACTTATTGTATAATATCTTACTACCTAAATCCTTAAATAATAAAATTACTACTTACAAAGTATTTAGATTAAAGAGATACATATTATTTTCATAATACCATTTTTTTATACATATAGCATTTTTCAAAGCACAACTTTTCTTATGGTGTAAACAATTTAAAATATTTTTATCACTATTTTTTTTATGTAAAGAAAGAAGACTAGGACAACCTTTTTCACCTATGTCTATAATAAAACATTCATTATGACATAAGTCTGAGAGCCATTTAACTTTTTCCTGACCCTTTACAATTATGTTCTTGTGGGCTAACAGAGGAACAATCATTCTTTTGAATTCCCGATAATCAATTAACCCTTCTTTCCAAAGAATACCTCTGATTTTTTCTATCCACCAGACGTGTTTTTTTTCTTCTGTAGTTAAATTAGAAAATGAGCAAGGCGGTTTAATCAAAAATACTTGTGTAAATTCTGGTAACACCAACGCAAGCTCTTTAATTATGAAACAATTTTTATAGTCTTTGAACCCTTGTATGTCCACAAAAATTAAATTTCCGTTCATGATATTTTTTTTACAATACTTGTCAATGGCTTATATTCGATAACAGAGTCGTTAATTATGAGACAGAAAGCGCTGGTATTTGCAGGTATGTCTGTTGCACTTTCCAGCTCCACTTTAACGTCAATTGATGACCCAGATTTAATGCTATCTATTTGATGGCTACAATCAATGAGCCACAACGGTGCTTTGTTTTTAAAATCTTGGAAACTTAACAAAGGGTCCGACCGACGTCCGTAATACGACTGTTGAAATTTAGCATACTGTTCATATAATAAAGAGTAATTATTGTTAGCAAAATCCACGTTTAAGTTTTCATATGGAAAGATGGTAGAATTTAACAATACCTTTACGTTACGCAAATGACAATGATCAAATTGGGACATATCTTTATCTAATCGATTCTTTCGATGAGTTTGTAAACCTAATATTACATATCTTGGTTTTTCTAGCTGAGAAGAGGTTTTTATTGTCCAAGTATGTTTAGATGTCTGTGGAAGTAATGAATATTCATATAAATCCCAATTTCTATACACTATATTTAAAGGGCGGTCTTTTTCTAAGTAACGAAGAAGGTTGATTCTTTCACGATCTGAAACTTTTACGTGTGGAACGCGCCAGACTAGCTTCGTAATTTCAATATCATGAACATATTCTTTATCAGTAAGTTTTAAGCAATTAAGGTTAGAATTATTGCGCAACAAAATAAGTTCGTGTTTGCAGTTCATAATAATTTTATTAAAGTCTTCGGCAAATCCTAACACTTTATTAAGAGGTATGGATACTGAGAAACTACTACCGTGATTGTCAGTTCCATCTACGTTCCAACCCCAACATTCGGAAATTTTTGATTCAGCCTGACTCATTGACAATAAACCTTTCATTGTTGTTGTAATACCAACATTTTTAATTTTATCTATCTCTATACCGTTCAGCTCATAACGTATATCTTGAAAAAGAAATGATATTGGATTATTCGTAAAGTTAATCCGAGTTACTTTTGTTTTTGTTTCTCTGTTGAATACTTGCACATTTCCCTCTACATATATTGTACTAGCCGAAGGTAATACGTACGAATCCTGCTGATTTATGGGTATACGTATCTCATCATTCATGTTAAAACTGGTCACGTATGGTTTGTATGAATAATATTCATAACTTTCGATTGAATTATCGTAAATTGGGCCATCTGTTATATTTAAAATACTCATTTTAGTCCGATAAGTTTAAGGAATTCCTTGTTTTCTTGCGTTAACCTTTTTTTAGGTAATTGTTTCTTTGCAATTAATTTCAAAGATGTTGTTGGTTTAGAAGCACAATTCAAACTGTTGCTTTTTCCAACGTTAACAGGGTATTTATTTGTGAAATCAATCATTTTCTTCTTAGGTGTAAATACAACTGTATTTCCTCGTTTCTTAAATTAACTAAATTATTGTTTACGTCCAATATTTTTATATTTATAGAGCTTATGCTACTCTGGTTTATTGGAAAATAAATAATATTTTTTGGCACTTCTATTATTCTATATCCAGGTGGAACATTAGGAGCGAATTCATGAATAATATGACTAGGTTTCCCGTTAATAAAAGATCCGCTAATTATGTCACATTCAACCCTGAGCACGGTTGTCGATAAAATGTTAACAGGTAAACGAGATACATGTAATATATTTGCTTGTAAAATTTCTTTTCCAAAACCCAATAGTTTACCGATTGAATCAACTTTGTCAAAATGTATATTTTTTGAACAAAAAATGGTTGTCTTCAAAGTATTGTTATTACATTGCAAATTGAATGAACAATCTTTGATATTATCTTTTAAATAGTCACTAATATCTTGAAGTTCGTAGGAACCTTCTGGTATTTCTATTACTTCATTATCACCATAGTATAGTTTATTATTTCTGTTATCTATGTTTGGTATAGAATTAAATGTAGAAAAATATAAAAGACCACACTCATATTCACCATCCAACAGTAAATTAGGAGAGTAATTAGTTATCAATGTTGACTTAGTATCAGATATGGACAGCGTGAAAGTCATTTTGTTAATGATATTAACAAGTATGGTGCATGTCAATTTAAATGCTTTTTCCAAAAACTTTTTAAGTATTTTAAGCATAAGTGACCGCAATTGACAGTGTTAAAATTTTGGTATTTATTATAATTGTAATAGATGTCACGATTGTTGAAGTATTGCGTCAGTTCCGATGGCGGCTTTAAATCGCCAAAGCTGTCAAAATACTCACAGTATTTCTTAAATTTTACATACGCTACCCAGTGAGTTCCTTCATTTTCAGAGCTGTCTAAATTAATAATACCGCATTCAATAGATTTAGGTGTTTTTGGCAGCTCGTTTCTCATAAAAACACCTCTAAAATAAGGTATATCACTTGCATACTCTATAATATCAAGATTAGTAAGAGCACGTCTAGGTAGCTTTTTCTTTAGTTTTTTGAAATAGGTAAAAATAAACCGCTCCCCTTTTTGTATGGTTTTACGTACAAACCTTTCCCCAATGCGATGGCCTCCATCACTTTGTTATGACGTTCAGATTCTCGTGCACTTTGCTTGGCTGATTTATAGTCATTTACAGTTTTTGCAATGCCTGCTGCTCCTCCAGCTAATGCGCCCAATGCTGATAATCCAGCGAAAATAGGTATTAAAGGTAAAATACCTCCTGTTTTTGGAATTGGTATTACTCGCGGTAAACGTACTTGACTATTTTTTGACAAAAGCTTTTTTGCAGCTTGGTACGCAAATTTAATCGCAGAGATATTGTTTTTAGGATTATATTTTTTTAATTTGCTACGAATTTGGGACACGATTCTTTTAAAACCTTTAACACCAGCGCCTGATTTTAGTTTTGTCTTCATAGCCTTGCTTACTAACCATGACGCTAATTTTTCGCCTCGACCTGCATCTTTTGACTTAAGCCTTTGTTTAGCCATGCTCATTAATTCTAAATCGGCTTTATGACGATCTTCTAAGTTATTATAATTTGAATAAGCTATATCGTGACGCATGCAGGCGTCATCCAACTTATTAATTCCTCTGTCACCTCGTCGTAATCGTTCTCGAAGCCTGGTACCGGGACCACAATAATTGTAACCCGGTATATGTACTTCGAAAGGTAGATTGTTTATTATAGTATTAAGAAGTCCTCCTCCTTGCATCACTGAAAAACCAATGAGAATACTACACTGGTCGACTGAATATATACATTTCATATGATGGACTTCTTGTCGATCCAACTATTTTCACTATTATTTAGTCCTAGCCATTTTACAAACAGCTTGTTACCTCTTTTCTTCAATACCTTCTCAACTAGATATATATCAGAGTATTTTGTTTTCTGAAGTTCCTCTTCGTAAAATGTACCTAATATCAACTGTTTGCGTTGATCTTTAATCTCGTAAGTTATTGGATTTGTTGCTTTAACTTTTGAGACAGTAAATATTTCTGTCGACCAATTAGGAGTATAACCTTTCTGAAAAACGCCTTTATATTTGCTAATTCTTACACAGTCACCGGCTCTAAATTTATTTTTTTTGGCTGCAGGAAGTATCCACGATTCTTTGATATTGTTTAACACTACAGATTCATTACGTTTATTTACATCTTTTGGTTTGTATTTAGTGATACGATGCACACTATTATTGTAAGAATCCACTACGTGTTTTAAAGGTTTTCCAACCCATTTATAATTACCAATAAAACTGAAATACTTATATAACTTGTGTTTTAAAGTTTTAATCAGTCTTTCAACAATCGAAGCTTTTTTACTAGAATATGTGGAATAATGATTTATTTTGTATGCGGTTAATAATTTTTGAAAAGTTTCATTATAAAACTCCTTTCCTAAATCTGTTTGCAAGTTTATTGGAACACGTTCAGACTTGTCAAGTACATGTTGAAATGATTTTGTTATTTCAAATTTGTTCTTTGTTTTAACAGGGATTGCCCAAGCAAATTTCGAAAAGGCGTCTATTATAACTAAAATATACTTATGGCCACGGTTTACTTTTGTAAAACTTTGTATATCAATCAAATCAGCTTGCCACAAATCATCAATGCCTTTTAAGATAACGTGACGGCGAACATAATTTTTTCTTGCTGTTTTATGGATTTCGTTAACGATTTGTAGCCTGCTCATTTTTTAAACTTTTTGAAGAATTTTCTAAATCTTTTTTATTCAAATGCCATAATATTTCAGATTTCAATTTTCTGATTTCATGTAGTAATTCAAGTCTAGTACAATATGCCGTCAGCAGATTATCAACGAACTCCCTATTTACAGCTTCGTCGGCAGTTGACGGAGATTTGAGTCCTTTTAATTTTGTAAAATGTAAATCAAATTCACCGTTTTCTGACTTTAAAACTTTTTCAAAGTCGAGAAGTTCCGATAAACGTAAACGCTTATGAACGTGATGACCGAATTTATCTATATTCATTTCTTGAGAACTATCTAAATCGATGGATAAGACGAGACTGTCTGAATATTCATAGGTGCCTGCTATTTAATGAATGATACCACTTTCTCGCAACTCTTCAATGATAGATATAATTTCATTATCTAGCCCTGTGTTACCAGCATGTCGAGAAGCCATTAATAATTTTAACCGATCAACAAGTTCATTAGGATCGTCCCAATAAACATAATCAACATTTTGATTAAGCTTTTTTGTAACTGGCAGACCAGATCCCTGAGTCACGCTTTCAGTGCTTACACAATTTTTGGCTAATTTTATAAATAAAGGTTTAATTATTTGGGTATATTTACGACCTTTGTTACTTTTAATCGGTTTTGTAGGGTCATAATCACGACGATGAGCATTTGTGTCTAACAACATTGTTTTATAATTTTTTTTATCGCTTTCAGTTATTACACTTATTTCGGGTGATTTTTTAAATAGCAACTCCATTAGTCCTGGAGTCTTTATGTAAGTATGACCAGCAACAGTAATACTATCTTCATTAACAGAAAATCGTGATGTTCCTAGCATAAGTTTATCCCTTTCCCTCCTGACGCCGAAAGGAATGTTTTCAAAAGATTCTAAAGCCATAGACCACGATGTATTAGGACTAATACTTTCAATTGTTTTAAAAGAAAGAGCACTTGTATCGGGTCTCGAATTACTAATATCGCTATATTCAGAGCTCCCCTCATCTAGATCTTCATTGGGTTGCATGTTATTTTTATCAGCTTCATTAAAATATACATCCGATTTACGTTTCTTCATAAACAATGTTTTATCTCTGTCTTGATTGTTTTGGTCACTGCTGGTATCACTGTTATCATTATCAATGTCATAACTTAACGAACGTTTTATGCATGCACTGGTGGAAGTCCTTTGTTTTTTTAATTTAGTGTTTTGGTTTTTCGTATTTGGTGTAATATTATTAATTTCAGATGAACTTTTGAAAGTCAGTTGTTTTAGTGGGTCTATTATTGGTTTAAGAACAGATTCCATAACCATTTCATTACTCATATCAATATCTCGTATCATCTTCAGTTTTCTTTTGACTGATTCAGCCGATTTGATTATTTGTTTTTTCAATGTTCGTTCCTTATCCATGTTTGTACCTTACTGCACCAAGTCATAGGTAATAATGGAGCCCAAGTAATGATATAAACTATTTTAAGGCATTAATCAAATACAACAAATGTATCAAATTTCACTCTGTAGCATCCTTTGCTTTTATCACAGTCCTTATTTATTACTAAGTAGCTGAAAGGAATACTCCATATCTTTAAGCACATATCTCGAAATTTTGTCCAAGTCATATCTGTATTAACGTGCTCATCATAAACATGCCGCAAGTTTATATCGTCTTGCTTGAACAGAATAATCAGGTTAGTATTATCACGTATCAGTTGCTTGGGGATTTTGCTATAGGTCTGATTCAAGTAAAAGCAATCGATATTTTTGTGTCTACCCATAGCGAAATAATCACGTATATTATTTTGATTTTCACAAGCTACATCATCAAATATAATAACTGAATTAGGAGCAGCTGCATGAGGACTTAGAACCTCTTCATTTGCCTGAAACTGTGTATACGATATCTCTGGCACTTTTTTGAAGACTTTTTCTAAAAATACGTACTTAGGTTGGAAAAGAGTCTTAGAATATAGGTATACGTTTCTGTAATGTAGCCCATTTTCGTGTAAAAGTAGCCCTACTATTAAATTTGTTTTACCACAGTTAGAAGGTCCAGAAATAATACAACGAATGCTATTAGGTAAAAGTTTTCCGTGACGGCAAACCGTTTTTGAAGAATCTAAACAAATTTTTTCTAGTTTCAATGAATATGGCTGTTTCACAAACTTCATTTTTTTATTAAAAGCCAGAATAATCAACAGAACAAGATATCGGGCTCGTGTCCGAATAGACTGTGGACATCAATATATCATGGTGAGTATTTATACATACTAATTACAGCGCGTTGCCCATGGTACCACCAGTTGTTTTCGCAAACCCTATTGGACATTCCAACTCACTGAACGATCATGTAACGACAACGCAACGCTATTTAGGGTCAAACAATTTTTCACAAATCCGACTGGGCATTCTAACTCACTTTGCTGTCACTCAACAACAACCCAACAACGATAGATCAGGATTAAACGATGTTCCTAAACCCGATTGGGCATTCTAAATCACTTTCTTATCATTCAACAACCCAACAACGGTAGATCGGGATCAAACGATTTTTTCCGAAACCCGATTGGGCATTCTAAATCACTTTGGTATCATTCAACAACGATAGAGTGGAATGAAACGATTTCCACTAACGTTATTGGGCATTCAAAATCACTTTGCGAGCGACAGCGAGCCAAAAAGTGATTTTGAATGCCCAATAACCACCTACTTAGAGGCATTGGAAAGGCGCTCTCGGGCTTCCAGGCTTCATGCGAGCCCACGTCTGGGTAAGGTCCGGAGGAAACCGTAGAGGCAATACGATCACTGAAAACTGTGAGTACTAACAATTATGTGTTAAATCATACCGTGTGGTTCCCGGCTTAGAATGGGGCCACCCCAGATCTTCCCGTGGGTGTTGTCGGGGTGACAAATGCATTGCGCCAGGGATGGGCAGCAGCGTTCTCCTGTGTATATTGGGATCGTTGCTGTTATCATCCATCAAGTGGTCCCCCAATGGACGGCCCACCAAGAGGCTTATGTTCAGCAGTGGTACATAGACTGATGATAATGAAATTTTGACCCCAGCATTCATGACATAGATTCGTGTTTTAATGAGTCGACAGGGCCAAGTTTGTAAACAAATGAGATGATCGCGGATGCCTTTCTACATACATACATAATGCTCACGCCTTGGTCCCAGAGGGGTAGGCAGAGACGATGCATCGCCACTTTGAGTAATCCTTACAAATGCCTTTCTCGGATAGGGAATTGTCTAAAGGGCGATGCCAAATTATGACTCAATGGATATCAAATGGGTGACTAATTTCTAAGCAGATTTTAAACTTTTGTATGTTAATAAAATAGATTTGGCAGGTATTCCGTTTGATGTTATGTCAACGAGTTCTAATACATATACCGAATAATTGCGCGTAAATCGTTGGTACGTCTACGTTTTGTGAAAGGTCTTAGTGATGATTTAATTACGGACATTTTGAGATATAAGATTAGGAAAAAGCAGCCGCTACTAATGCCAACTTGAAACCCGCTGATCTAGTCGATTACCTGTCCATCTTTATGATATCTTCGAGAGACTTTCGTTTGCATTTTTGTGCGGATACCCGCACAAATCGCCAATTATTTTGAATAAAAATAATGATGACAAATCACAGGGTTTCAAGACAGCGTTACATACGATCGGTACGGGCACCTGCTATGGGTGCGGTGAGCCTTATTATTGGCAAGCCGTGTGCCCTAAACGGGCTAAGACTCAGGTCAAGTT
Organism: Esperia sulphurella; assembly: GCA_947086405.1. NCBI lineage: Eukaryota > Metazoa > Arthropoda > Insecta > Lepidoptera > Oecophoridae > Esperia > Esperia sulphurella. The sequence goes on from OX352264.1 coordinate 13,573,620, forward strand.
CCACCTGTAAACAAACCTAGTTCGGGCACAATAACATGCGCTTTTGGCAAGAAGACGGGCCATGATATAAAACGCCTTGTCAAACAGCGCGCTGGGCGACAGCGCTGTAATACCAATGTTAACTTTTGCTTTGCCCTTTTGCGTAAGCGTAGTGATATTGTGGTGGGTGTCATTCAAGGCATTCCAGTTATCATTATAATCAATAGTGGCGCTATAGGCATTTCGTTACTATCTTCCTAGGTTGTGAATCACTTTTCGTGTGCTAGGAAAATTACTAGATGCTAAATAAAGAGGGTAGGTGAGTCAATCACTCAAATAGACTCTAATATCGCGTTGGAGTGTATTTCTTTGGAAGTAGATTTTTAGTTGTGCCGAAAGATTGTATGAATAGGTACAGATGTACACAATAGGGACGGCGTCAATTATATACGGGCTAGGAATGCTCAACGTATCGTTCGCTGTCCGGATCTATTGGTTGTTTCGGCTGTGGAGTCGAATGCGCAGTGTGCGATTAATGCCTCGCTGACTGGCGATGACTTCACAAAATTAAGAGCGGTTCTACAATAAGAGAATACTCTGAACATTTTTGACATTTATTTATTTTTTTTAAAATTGTAAAATTACAGATTGCTGTACAATCACTTTTATGCTATAAACGTGTGATTTTGGGTGCTGCGACGTCCACTGTCAGTGCTGAAGGTGGGCGCGTCTAGCTCAACAGCGATGACCCTGAGAATCGTCTCCCTACAGGATGTCTCCTGAAGAGTGGTTGAGGGTTTGAGGAATTATTCAGGACCTTGTGTCCAGAGGTATCTTCTTTGGGTAGTAATCGCCCTACTCGAAGCCCTATTTTGTTGGTCGAGAGGAGGGACTGCTACGACAGTATGTGTGTAGATTAGCTTTAAATAGAATAACGGTTTTTAGGCAAGTGTAGAATGAGGTTCACTTCACCATGTTATACATCGCTACAGGATTTTAGTTTTACCATGTTGTATATAGAACGGGCTCAATGTCGCCATTTTTCTAAGCTGTAACAAATAAACAATGTGGATGGGCTGCGTAACTGGGCTCATATTGCTCGGGCTGGAGATGAGGAGACACGAAATATGGTTCACACTTTAGAACAGGGGAATTAGATCCATCACGCCACGTATTTCAAAACTATGTGCTTTTTTTATCGATACAGTCTGGTGGGAGAGGGACCAGGGCTCCCTTGTAGCATTCTGAGAGGTCAACGTTTGAGCCTTCTCCGGATCTTCCATGATGAGCACAGTCATGCTAGTGCTGATAGAACATTAGCCTTATACTTAGGCATTTTTTGATTTCCTAGCCTAGGCCCCATGTTCCGTTCGACACACTTCGTCATGACGTACTGGGACCTCAGCCCAAGTCGGGAGGGTTGCAAACATGTGATGGTAGTCGTCGATGCCTTCACCAAGTGCTGCCTGCTTACGAGATTTGGATGTGCTGCAGTACGTCTGTGGAAACACCATGTCCTTGTTTGGAACTCCTCGCTTGGAACTCCTCGCTTAATAGTGTCCGATAGAGGCCGAATTTTCGGTTGGTTTAAGATAGTTGATACAGGTCCTGGGTGTCGGGCTCCGCCACATGGCACTCGAAGTGCACCGGGCTAATGGATGGGTGGAGCGCAACATTCGAGCGATCCTAAATATGCTTGGGATCGAGTTCAATTGTGAGGCGCGAAAGGGCTGATAAATTGTGTTGGTTGCAACTGATCCTCAGTGCAATTCAGCAGATGATCACACTGACTTCCGCTTTAAATGTGTATAGGTGTACCAAGGGTACTCATATGCAATGAATGATTTTGACTTTGTTAGTAGATCATGAAAAGGCTGCGCCACTGGTTCGAGCTCTGGTGCGAGAGGTCGCTATGCTATTTCAGCAGCCAACCATGTGTAGAGGAGAAAGATCGCCAGGCAGAGGACGGCCGAACGGCTGCCTAGAAATCGGGTATCAGTGGATGCTCATGTTAATCGGGACGGACGTCCCTTTCGTGTTTTTCAGAAAGGCGATATGCTCCTCGTCATCAAGTGTGCTCGGTCCACGAGCAGGCTTGACATCGAGTGGTACGTGTTTTGCCCCACGGCCGCTTCGAGCAGAGGCTGTTGGCTGGTTCTTACGGGAAGACAACCCATGCTGCTGGGCAGTATGTGGTCCCGTGGGGAGGTGAATGGACTCCCGGATCCTGCTCTGCCCTCTTTGAGGGTAGAGTATGTGTGACCTATGTATGTTAATCGGGACGGATGTCCCTCTCGTGTTTTTCAGAGAGGCGATCTGGTCCTCGTGATCAAGTGTGATCGAGTGGTGCGTGTTTTGCTTCACGGCCGCTTCGAGCAGAGGCTGTTGGCTGGTGCTTACGGGACGACAACCATGCTGCTGCGCAGTATGCGGTCCCGTGGGGAGGTGAATGGACTCCCGGATCCTGCTCTGCCCTCTTTGAGGGTAGAGTATGTGTGATCTATGTGACCCTTGAGGTGGTGCACTTATTCTGAGGAATAGTGTTGTCGGTGTGGTGCACCCATAGGGGTGTACCCACGACTCTGGAAGCTGGTCGGCTTTGCAAACCGATCAGTCGCTGTGCGGTGTGCGCTCACAGTGTTCTTTATTAAGCATGTTGTATTTACTTCATACGTAGTATAACTTGTGACGGTGACCTCAATGTTGTGTGTTCTAGAGTAACCTGGAGCATTTTTATAGACTACAAACTATGGGATGGTCAGTCTAATTTTTATACAGTGGAAAGTTATGATTCCTACTCTAGAACACCAACATTCAGGAAGCGTTTCAATCTGTGGGTTATGGTGACATAATAGTTAACAAACTAACTGGCTAATACTATCCAGGGCAGTATGCCTACATTGTTATTCCAGTAGTTGACATTATGTGTCTGTTCACAGCTAATGATCATGATCTGGGTTAGGTCAAGACCAGCCGGAGTTCTCCTCCAGGCCGGACCAGCTTGAGCCTTTGTCATCGGACGAACCGGAACCAGGACTTTCAACAAGACCAGAGGGCTCGGGACCAGAGCCCTCACGAAGCCTAGTTAAGCCTTAGCTTGATTAGTTGGGTTTTAACCTGACGAGGACGTCAGGATGTCAGGAGAGGCCGTGTTGGACATTTTTAAGTGTAAAATAGTGGGTAGGCGACACAGGCTATATAAGCGAGAACCAAAGTAGGCTCGCCCCTATTCTGCTGCTAGTCGTCGCGCGAGGTGTACGTCAGTTTGTGTGCGATATTGTTTCTATTCGTATTGATCTATTACTTGAAAGTACCTTTTTCCTAGTTTTGTTCAAATTCAGTGTTAGGTAAATTAAATGCTTTTTAAAAAACTGAATCCGCTTCTGATTCCTAAAAATATTTAATTAAATTAAAAATAACGGACCCGACGTCACGTTTGAATTTTCACCTTTTTGATGTAATCGAAATTCAATGAGCGATTGTCTACCGACTTGCGCGGATGTGTAATTGAAGCATAATAAAAAGAAAAAAATGACATGTGTCATACAGTGGCGTGTGACGTGAGCTTACAACGTAACATTGTAGGAACGTTTCCGCAGTTCCTTTTGTTTGGGTATAAAATCTTTTTTGTTTTTCAGCTGTATATACTAAAAAAAAAATGGTTTCTCAGATGTATATACTGGATTCAAGTGATTGGACGATCCGACTTAAACAATACAAGTTTAAAGAATTACCGCGTTTGCGATCTTCATTTCTGTGCTTCGGATCGTCTTGCAAAGAAATTAAAAAGAAACGCAGTACCTACCAACTTTGATGTTGCCACAGTCAGAAAACTCCTGTGATAACACACAATTTACCTACTCAAACAAATGTGGAAATTTCGAAAATATCCTTTAGGTATACCCCTTCTCTCCAGTTCCCGAACTACAAGCTATTAAACAGTGAAAACGCCGTCAAATTAAGTTCAGCAGTTTCCAAGATTAGCCCGTACATACATACATAGACACGATTTTTTTTATTATATTTTTGGACTCCACTGGTCTTAAGGTCTGAATTTTTTTTACTTTAATGTACAGAAACGCCTTTTACTGTTTTAATATATGTATAGACTTAAAAAAATTATAATGTGCACAATGATGAGTGTCGTATTTTTTCCCTGTATGTCGAAAAATATTTTATTTTAGCACATGCGCCATGTTTAGTGATATATTTAAATCACAATGAAAGAAAGAAAAAATTACATGCGAGTAGGAATTATTCCATAACAAATAGTCCACGACGCTGGCCCAATGCGGGTTTGTGGACTTCACATACGCCTTAGAATTATTACTTCTTTGGCTGGTTTCTTAAGGTATTTTCTTTCACTAAAAACGTTCTTAGTTCGTTCTTTGGCCTGTGCCCGGATTCGAACCCTCGACCTCATAAACGTGAGGCAAGCGCAGTACCAACTAGTCTATCACGAATTCGTACAGTTTTGTATGGTTGCATAGAGATTTTGCACGTAAATATCGAAAGTTGGAAAAAGATTGTATACCTACGACTTAAATCTCAATTAATCAACCACCTATATAAACTATTTTTATTTTTATGCACACTTTACGCCGCCATCACAAAGTTACTGGTGCCCGCGCCCGGTCCGCGCGGTCTGACACCCCTAACGATTGCCTTACGCATGTGTGCGTGCTCTGCCGTGTCCGGACACGATATTGTATTTGTGTAAGAATAGGTAGTCGATTTCCCGCCATCGCATACATTTTGGCACAAGTGTCCGCCCTGTGCTACTACAATGAATTCACAAAATGCAACAAAAAACCAAAGAAGATGTGGGGTCTGATAAACCACCTCTCAAATAATAAAATAAAAATGAGTTGTGCTCCCCCTAAACTTTTGACTGAAACTGGAACTATTACTGACCCCGCTGAAATTTGTAGAACGTTCAATCAATATTTTTCATCTATCGGTTCACATTTGGTAAGCCAAATTCCATCTCAGTTTCACAACAGCCAAACATCTCATTCATTCTCACTTGATACTCCAGGACTTTTCACTTTTGAGCCGTGCACTGTTGATGAAATAATCAAAATCATAGAAAACCTTGACCCAAACTCTAGCATCGGTATAGACGGCATAACTACAAAGGCGATTAAATGCTTAAAATCATTAATAGCGAACAATCAAACTAAAAGTTTGAATGATCTTCTAGTTAATGGACATTTTCCTGATTCATTAAAATTGGCAAAAGTAAGCCCAGTCCATAAATCCGGAACCAAAACTGACCCAGGCAATTATATGCCAATTTCTGTCCTACCTGTTCTATCGAAAATTTTAGAAAAAGTGTTATACAAGAGATTGGGAACTTACTTAGATTCAATTAAATTTATATCTGAACGACAGTTTGGCTTTAGACCCAAAAGTAACACTTTCGCAGCTACAGTTGACTTAGTCACAAAAATTAGACGAAACATAGACGACAAAAATATTGTGTTGGGAGTATTTATCGATCTCAAAAAGGCATTTGATACCGTCAGTCACAATTACTAGAAGCGATAGGTATTGGCGGTGGTGCGTTAAATTTTTTTAAATCGTACCTCGAAGATAGACGCCAAATAACCAAAATTAACGATCACCAGAGTACACCCCTACAAGTTACATGTGGAGTGCCCCAAGGGTCAATTCTAGGACCATTGCTCTTTTTTATATACGTCAACAACATACAGGACTTAGGCTTACATGGCCATATAACTTTATATGCAGACGATACATGCCTTCTTTACTTCGGATCCTTCATAAACAATATTATTCCACTCGTACAAGAAGACTTAGATACATTATTTAACTGGCTACAATATAATCTCTTGACAATTATTATTCTAAAGACGTCATACATTATTTTTAAAGTCAAAAACAAAATTATCCCTCCCCTACAAACCATTAACAATAAATAGCATTCATATACAAGAAAAAACCAATGAAAAATATCTAGGCTTACGCATGGACAGTCGTTTAACTTGGAACCTTCAAATAGATTATATTAAAAATAAATTGTCATCATTAAATGGTTCAGTTCGCAATATTGTACGCTGCATTCCTCGCAATATACGCTTTACCACCTACAATTCTTCGATAAAGTCTCACTTAATATACGTAATTGAAATATGGGGCAGTGCCTCAAAAACTAAATTATCTGAATTGCAAGTTGCTCAAAACAAATTAATTAAAGTACTATTTTACTATCCTTATCTAACGTCAACATTTAAAATATATGATGAAACCAAACTCATGAACATCAAACAACTTTACTTATATCTTACATGCATACTCACTCGCAAAATTTTAAACAAAACCATACACACCAGCATCTCACTCGTAAAATCGTACTACCGAAGACAAGAACCAACTATGGCAAAAGAATGTTTACATACGAGGGAGCACAACTATATAACAACCTACCGTCATACGTAAAAAATATCGAGTCATTTAACGCTTTCAAAGGTAAACTTTCCCAACATGAACTTGATAATTACGATATCTAACAAGAAATGCATTAAACGAGTAGGTAAAATAAAAATAAATGTTTTGTGTGTGTGCGGTGCGACCTAAAAAAATATGTTTTTTTCTATATTGTTTCTCATGTAAGTGACATTGTCTTAATGGGAATAAAGATCTTTAAACCTATCTTCATTTGTAATTGCAGAGTTTTGTTGCAATCCACTCTTACAGACCTTAGCAAAATGTCCTCTCTTGCCACAAGTTAGGCGGGAATGTCTTCGGTTCCCACAAAAATAACAAGATTGATTGTGTTAGTAGAAATTCTTACAACTGCAGTGTTAGGAGCTATCGATTTAGTTGCATTTAGTTGCATCACGATTATAGTTTTCATTGTGAGCTTGGGCCAGTTCCTATGACCGTGCTTGTCTTGGCCGATTCCAAAGTATGGCTTCTACTTTCCAATAGCCTCTGACGGATCACTGGTAATGCTAGGCCGCTTATGAAGGCATCGCGGATATATTTGCCTTCGTTTTTCTCAGCGTAAACTGCTTTAAAACAACACTCTTTACCTAAGAGTTCAAGGACTTGCAAATACTGGTCAAGGGTTTCGTCAGACTGCTGATATCTCTGCATGAGGCGGTGTCTGGAGTAATTCTCATTTTGCGGATTTAAAAATAGCTTGTCTATCTTTTAGACTGTTTGCACTGAGTATACTGCTTCTGTATACTCAGTGCAATCTTTGACATGAGTATAGAGTACAGGCGATAAATAAATTGGTGAGTAGTTGTTCTTTTTTTTTTTTTTTATTTGCTGGAATATGGTTAATAATTAAGTCTTAAGTAATAGGTAGTTCAACATATTCTGCCATTTGTAGTAGCGTGCAAATATTTACTAAATGGGAAAAACATAAATCAGTTCGCAATAGAGTCTAGTCCAAATATAAGTAACGCGTATACACACACACCTTATGCTATCGGTATAAAAATCACAGTAACAAACACACAAATTATAACAATTAAAACGTTTAACACAGTTTGTCATTTATAAATTCTAAAACGGTGTAGTAGCACTTGTCCAACAAAAACTTATGCAGCTGTCTTTTAAATAAATTAATATTCCCTTTTTTTAAATTATCGGGCAAATGATTGTATATACGGATCGCCATGCAGTACGCATTTTTGCTAAATATATCTAATTTTTGTTTTGGTACATGCAATTTATTTTCGTTTCTGCCTCTTCTTTTATTTACCTCTTTATTGGTTTTTAATAATTTATGATGTTTGTGAACAAACATGCATATCTCGTATATGTATAAACATGGTGAAGGCAGTATATTTTCTCTTTGAAAAATTGGTCTACAACTATCGAGAAAACCGACTCCTGATGTTGATACTTCTGCTCTGTACGTACAGGTTTCTCTGAAGTTCGAATTGCTAGTAGGAAGTTGTCAAATGTTTTTTTTTTCCAATGAATCCACAGAGGGGATTGATCGGCGCTAGCGGATGGATCCGCGTCGAACCTTTGCGGGCGTAGATATTTGTCCATTTTCTATATCTAGTTTATTAAATTGTAATGCTCATTGCTAGTAAATGAAAGAGTTTTGCCCGAAATATTAGGCTTTAATAAACTAGAACTATACTGCTAATGTGACACTGGGCTCGATTCTGAAGGCACAGCGTTAAAATTTGACATCACTAAAACTGTTGCTATCCTTGTCACACAGTATTATGAAGATAAAGACGAAACCAGTTTTAGCGCTGTCAAATTTTAAATGTGTACCTTCAGAATCAGGCCCAATGTCATGTTGAAGTTTAATAACATTATGACATCACCACAGGAATGCAGCTTAATTTAGATAAAACGATCTAACACTACTTACTAGATCTCGTTCAAACCAATTTTCGGTGGAAGTTTGCATGGCAATGTACATCATATATTTTTTTTAGTTTTATCATTCTCTTATTTTAGAAGTTACAGGGGGGGGGGGGGACATTTTACCACTTTGGAAGTGTCTCTCGCGCAAACTATTCAGTTTAGAAAAAAATGATATTAGAAACCTCAATATCATTTTTGAAGACCTATCCGTGGATACCCCACAAGTATGGGTTTGATGAAAAAAAAAACAGTTCTAAGTATGGGGAACCCCCAAAATTTATTGTTTTATATTATATTTTTGTGTGAAAAACTTAATGCGGTTCACAGAATACATCTAGTTACCAAGTTTCAACTGTATAGTTCTTATAGTTTCGGAATAAAGTGGCTGTGACATACGGACGGACAGACAGACAGACAGACATGACGAATCCATAAGGGTTCCGTTTTTTGCCATTTGGCTATAGAAACCTAAAAAAGAATTAAAATTCAAAGTTAAGTTTAGTGTCATACTTACATAACTTAAATCTAATGTAAGCAAATTACATTTAGTATGAATTATTTATTTACAAGAACAATCATTGCTTTTAATGATTTCGCTTTCTATGCCTGGATCACAACCTAGGCCTTCAACACAAAAAAAATCTATTTCTACAACGGGTCAGTCACAGTTAAGAGTGAAACGGACTGACTTGGTATGAAAGAGGCTCGAAAACAAACATAATTAATTGTTAGAGGGTATTATTATACAGCAGTAACACTTTTTGAAGTTATTACGCTTCAAAGAATTTATGGCAATGGAAATAAGAATTCCATTATATAAATGACCGCCTCATTGGTCGAGTGGTTTAGACTCGAGCGTCAGAGATCGTGGATATGATTCCCACTGGGGACAGACATCTTTGTACGATTTGTACAAGTTGGTCCCGGTCTGGATGTTTTATTTGTGAATTGTTTTATCTTTGTTTAATTTCTATATAGCACACGAGACAATCCTAGTTTGGGATTAGACAAGTGTATGTATATATTTATTATTATTATTATTATGTTCTTTATTGCACATAAATTTTTTACAAATAAAAGAGCATAACATAAAAGTGTACAAAGGTGGACTTATCTCTATAAGAGATCTCTTCCAGCCAACCTTCACTGTGGGAAAAGCTAAAACAAACGGTAGGTCAAAAAGAATAAAAATAAAATGTGCATGGATATTGAAATTTTATAATAAAATATTGTACTATACATAGAATAAATGAGTAGGTATAGCTATTGATATATACTAATATATAACATACCATACATATACATAATATAATACTATATCACGGCAACTAAATTTAATAGGTGTTTATTATGTTATGAGAAAAAAACATCAATGGAAAATTATGAAGATATCAATAATTTAACAAAGTTCAGTGTCAGGGATACATTCAGTACTTTCTTCATGGTTATATTTTTATAGAAATTTATTAAAATTATTTAAATTAATTAAATGACAACAGTAAAAATATATGCCAAATATTAAGCTATGCAAATCACCTCTGTGTGACTCTTCACCCAATTGTAGTTGTACATGTAAATTTATAACAAATGTAGCACAACATTTAAAAACTGCTTAAATTCCTATCAGTAATGTCGTGATAACGACGGAGTGTCTTCTAAAAGTTATTTGATTAAAAACATTCATTACCAAAAAGAAATTAAGGATAACAACATTGGGTGGAATCTAGGAATATTGTGAGAGCAAAATTGAGTTAAAATAAAAACATGGATTTCGGAGTAAATAAATCATGGGAACATGTGTCCTTTTGGGACTTTAAGGGAAAAGGTGAAGTTGCTCAAAATTTTTTTTTTTTACTTTTAGATATCAACACTATAGGATATATATCCGATTTTGTAAAGATTTAAAAAGATAATGTTCTTGCTTTCAGATAATACATTTTAATTTTGTTACAATTAGTATTTTTGTCTATATAAATTATTATTTTTTATCACTTAATCTAAGGTAACATGTTTGCCATAACTAAATATTTTGCAGAGGAATTTATAGATGAATGGTTTCTGATGTCATCACCAGTACCAGTATTATTAATCCTCATATCGTATCTACTGTTTACACTGAAACTTGGACCACAATACATGAAGAACAGACCCCCACTGAACATAAACAACTTGCTTTTACTTCATAATGGATTGCAAGTTGCAGTTTCATCTTTCATAGTCTGTTATGTAAGTATTTAATTCTAATCAATAGTTAAAGATACAGGCGTCATCTAGTAAACATGTACCGTCTGTTAGATATGCACAATCTTACATCATTTATAGGAGGAGAGAAGGGGATGACGGGACGAGGGGGGCAGGTGAGGGGGGAGAGGGAAGAAGGGAAGGAGGGGAGGCAATGTTCCTAATTGCAACTTAGTGTTTGATGTCTAATTGATATTCAAAAAGCGGTTTCTTTACGAAAAGACAACCTTATTTTATTCAGAGACTAGATGATACCAATAACCTAAGCATATCGATTTCGATGTGATATGCGTAAAGTTGCAAAAAAAAAACGTAAAACATATTTGATGCGCGGATGAAGTCACGGGTACCTAACAGATAGTTTTTAATATAAATAAACTTAGCAAATGACTAGGTGGGAAAATATTAAAACATTTCAGCCCCAAAATTGACGAAAAAGAATATATTTAATAACGGTAATGATGACTTCGGTTGAAACTACCGAATATTTACTGAGATGTGGTAGTGAACATCGAAAAAGGCCAGTACCTAATACAGTGGACTCTGTAATATAACAAGAACTTACTTTGAAAGATTAATGACAACATTGGCAACTGCTTCACAAAGCACTGGTTAACCATGCATCGGACTGAGAATGGCAAACTCTAATATGTAGAATTGTATAATCTTAGCTTATACATTTATATTGTTGTACTTCATTCTATGTTTTATTATTTATAGGCGTTGTATGTGTGACTGAAAATAAATACTATTATTATTATTACTGATAATTATAATGTAAGTAAAGCAATTTGTGTGTACCTGAGTAAAAAACAATTATTTTTAAAGAGTGTCGGACACCTGGGGCTCCTGGGACTACTACGCGCAAGATGTGCTAGTGAAGAAGAAACAGGAAAAGTAAGATGCGTACATTATTTTAATCCATGTTACATTACCATAAGTATTGAAGAGCGTATTGCAATATCAAGAACATAGGTACCATAAACAATGATAGGGAGCAAATTCAATGAACTTGTCTGAAACAATAATAATGGTTCTTCATTGGGTTTGTTAGCATTATTTAAGTTGTGTTTAATGTCAATCAATAAAATATATTAGATCTAATGTCATAACGAGAAGATCCAACAGTTACCTACACCTCATACCATTAAGCAAAATAATTTTTCGTAGCTCATAGTTTCACCTCAAAGTGTTTTCCTTCATGATTGACACTTATTGCTTATTCTATTAGATAACAGATGATTTTAAAATGTGCATCTGTTATCTAATTTAACAACCAATTGGTGTTAATCATGATAGTTTCACTATGAGCTACGGAAAATTATTTTGCTTCATGGTATGAGGTATACTGTATACCGTATACATAGTCAAAAGATTTTAATATAAACATATTTCAGATATCTATCTAACCCTAAGCTAGAATTGTCTCCTGAGCTATAAGAATTAGAGAAGAGAAGGGCTTACAGCCTCTGGCGCTTTAACCTAGCGATCCTGAAAACCAAGGAGGCGACCAAAATTACCATGCTGAAATTGTGGCAGGTCACATCTGTCGCAGAACTGATGAACTTTAGGATAGATTAAGTGCCAGGTGAATTAACGACCTGATAAAGGCTGAATCAGGAAAGCGAAGAACATTTCCGGCAATAAATATCGAACAATATCTATGATAATGATTGAGGACTTCTTAAAACTGCTTTCAGATCGCAATGTCAATTTATATTTACTACTTCGCAAAAATTGCTGAACTCCTGGATACCGTATTTTTCGTTCTTCGCAAGAAATACAACCAGGTCACCTTTCTCCACGTATATCATCATGCATTTATGGTGGCTGTGAGTTGGTTTATTCTGAAATATGAACCTACATTGACCATAGCGTTTTTAGGAACTGTTAACTGTTTTGTTCATATAATAATGTATACTTACTACGGATTGTCTACGATACCGAGTATGACGAAATATTTGTGGTGGAAAAAGTATATCACTTCAATGCAATTGGTAAGTTTACTTTTTTATCTTTGACTAGCTGTACCCACTTCGTTGGGCGGTAATTTTTTTTTTCTCCAATATACTTTGCAAATCCGACTACCACGAAAAAGTCCTGACACTCACAAATAACGTGGCTTTCTATTGGTAAAAGAATTTTCGAAATTGGTTCAGTAACCTCACAAACTCACAAAAATTGTCTCTATATAATATTACTACTTTATAATATTATATAGTACTAGCTGTTGCCCGCGACTTCGTCCGCGTAGACAACTTAACATCACAAATTATTATGTTTTTGCCGTGGGAATGGGATGTTTTTTCGAGATACAAACTGTCCTATGTCCTATTCCAGGACCTAACCTATATGTGTGCCAAGTTTCATCACGATCCGTCCAGTGGTTAAAGCGTGATTGAGTAACAAACATCTAAATATCCAAAATTTTGTATTCATAATATTAGTTGGATCGATTATTAAACAATAGGTACTCTCGTTTATACCTAGGCAAATCAAAATTTTTCATCTTAGATTTTAGATTTATAGTCAATATAAGAATTTTCGTCCGCGTGGACAACTTTACAAATAATTATGTAGTTCCCGTAGAAATGGGATGGTTTTGGGTATAAAAACTATCCTATGTCCTATTCCAGGACCTAACCTAGGTATATGTGTACCAAACATCCAAATATCCAAACTTTCGCATTTATAATATTAGTAGAATATAAGAATGGGACGATTAAATTATTCACTTATACTTTTTTTAAATAGTATTAGTTGTGGTATCACGGAAGAAAGAAAGTACTGTCTGACCTTAACTAATAATCCCGAATTTCTTTTCCAGGTCCAATTCCTAGCCATATTTATACAAGTATCAATAAACTACGCATATTCAGAATGCCCTCCATCTAACGCGGTACTCTATGTGATTCTTTTTAACACTTGTATTTTCTTCTACTTATTCACTGATTTCTTTGTAAAAGTCTATTACAAAAACCAAAGAGGAATAAGCTCTAAAATCGCAAATGGTACAAATGGCAAACATAGTGTAGAAAAATGTAATAATGAAGAAACCCTTAAATGGTGTGAGAAAAATGACTGAAAATTAATGAAAACATTCATCTCGAATAGAACTGATAGCAATTAAGCGAAATAAATATCATCTTTAACAATATTGTATATTTGTTTTTATAATATTCATGCAATTTTTTGTTATCCTAAATCAACATGCGGGATAAAAATGAAGGACCTACTATGTCAATCTCAGCTATAAGCTTTCTAGAGGGTAAAACACATTGAATGGTCCAGTTGAGATCTTACATTTCCAGACTGCCTGTCGTCTGCAACTTAGGAAACCTAATTATAAAGGAAATATGGATTATTTACAAATAATCTAGATATTTTTTATTATTTTATACCTAGTTAATCTTATTATAGTTTTTTTTAATGTTGATGGGTTTGTGTTTGACCTCAATCTCACCTGATGGTAAGTGATGATGAGGCCTATGGTGGAGCGCGTTTACCCAGAAGATGCCTATTCACTCTTCCTTTATAAAAATCCAAATTGTACTTGTCCGGAAATGCCTAAGCTGGAAGGGAGTTCCATTCCTTAAAAAAAAGGATAAATAACTATAAGTAAAATGAAATAAGTATACCAATAGGTTTTTCAAAATATACCTAAGTACATTTACGACTGCTCTCAAATGGTGAAGCAAACATCGTGAGCAAACTGACATATCTAATGTATCTAGACTCCTTATTATAAACTAGCTATTGCCCGCGACTTCGTCCGCATGGACAACTTAACATGACACATTACTGTGTGTTACTAAATCCTAAAAGAAATCTATTAATCTGGTTATGCAACGAAAATATTTATATGTATACATAAAATTTACGTGCCTGTGGCGGTTCCGCCCGTTCATCCGTCCTTTAATCGACCTCAGAATTATTGTTTCTTTTATCTAATTAAGAAAAACGTAAACTTCGAGTATCTGTACATTGATATATTTACAAAAAAAAGGGGGTCTAAGGATAAGTAATAGAAAACATTTCATTCATTTTTGAAATTTTTGTCTGTCTGTTACTTTGTGCACGCATCATACACGCACTTATAATTTACTGAACCGATTTAGATGGACTTTTCACAGGAATATAGGACTTTATTCGGAGTAACATATAAAATTTATGTCATCGCAATCGGTTTATTCAATCAAAAGTTATGTAAGGTTATATTGTAGGTAAGGTTAGTATGCAATTTAACAAATAAGTATAATTTTAAATGTTCGGTACTATTGAGTGTGAGTATGAGTGGGAGTGGGAGCGGGAGTATGAGTGGGAGAAAGAGCGGAAGCGGGAGCGGGATCACAGCTAGTTTTTAAATAAAGCTGACTTACTTCATGTTTACATTTCAGTCAAAAAAGGATCGGGAATGGATGATTTGTTTATGGTTCCAAATTCAATATTCTTGTTTTTTTGTTGTTGTTGGATTGGCGCTACTTTTTTCCATTTTGGCGCGCTGTTTTTGTTGCAGTTGCATCTGTTATTTATATTTATTACAGAGTTGTTTTAGTTATATTATATCTAGTGTATATTGCGATATTCATAATAAACAAAAATATCGAACAAAGAGTTGTCTCAAAGGAGAATGCCCTTATAGTATTCTCTGCCATAGATTTGTATAAAGTAAGAGAGCTATTTCTGCCAACAAACTGTATTATACAGTTTGGCGGAGTTATTGTATGTATATTTTTTAAGAGATGAATAAATGATTTTACTATTATTATTATTAGACGACCAGCTTAGCCAAGCCGTTGTTATGCAGTAGGAGAAACTACAGTGGGAGACCGAAATAAAAGACCGTCGAAGAAATGTAAATTTCAGTGTTGGCATCACGTTCCACACACAGCACTGCAATTAGAAGTTTGACGTTCCCTCATACCTCACCGCACCCTCATTCCCCGAAGCCCTTTAACCCGGCCCCCCATTGTAGGTATAATACCAATTTTAATACTGGGTGCCAATTCTACTATTTATAAATGTTCGTATGTGTTTCTTTTTGGTTGATTGTGTATCAGTAAAATGGTTATTTATTGTGAAAATAACCTTTTCAAAATAACCTTTTCTTTATTTTGACAGCAGCTGAGTTTCGTTTTTACCCGAGACAACTGTCGAAATGTAGAAACATTCGTTCCATCTACGTCTGACGTTTGTTTAAACGTCAGCTACGACTAAAACGCAGCTGAAGCACGAACGTTGTGCACAGCGGAGTACGAATAGTGCTAAAACCTGCGTTTCAGCTGCAGTTCAGTTGCGTTTTGTGCGAAAATGCGATAGTAGAATTGCCCCCCTGACCTTCTACTTATTTATATTGTTTCGAAACTGTACAAGATTATCCCAGTTTTAGTCGATTTTCAATGGTTTTTGTTCAAATTACACATTAATATTATGTTAGTTTGAAATATAAGCGTTTGAAACAAGAAAAGTCAATGAGAACCAAATGATAAATATCAGAATGGTGTAAAAGATAATTGATAGGAATAGGTAGGTACAAGACAAAAAAAGAATTAAAATTCAAAGTTAAGATTAGCGTCATACATAACTTAAATCTAATGTAAGCAAATTACATATAGTATGAATTATTTATTTACAAGAACAATCAGTGCTATTAATGATCATTGAGCCAACTCCACAAACATCATTGAGCAACCACCTTATTCACCAGATATGGCATCATGCGACTTTTTTCTTTTTCCTAAACTCAAATTACCACTTCGTGGCACCCGTTTCCATTCGATAGAAGACGTAAAGGAGAGTTCGCGGCGAGAACTGTAGGTACTCAATTCCGCAAAAAGCGTTACAAAAATGATTGGATTATTCTTTGGCGTAAGTGTGTCGCTTCTGAAGGAGCATACTTTGAAGGTGATGAAATAAATTTGGATGAATAATTAACATTTTGTGTATTATTGATCTTTTCCCGGTACTTTCTTGACAGAGTAGTATCATGAATTAAAAGATTATCATATAATTATTTATACCATTTTTTTAAATATTGTGCAAGAAGTTTTTATTGTATTTAAAAAAACGCAGGTGATATTTCCTTCCCCCTCCCATTCCCTCTTTCAATAAGCCCTTCGGTCTTTACTTCCTCATACCCTTCCCACCACGTTGAAAACCCTCCCTTATCCTGGACATCTATTTTGCATATCCAATTAACTGTATAACAAAATGCCTGTCAAACTGCTGGACATGGGCCTTCCCCAATGAACGCCACCACACCCGGTCCCCTTCAGGTTTTACGGTCTTCTTCAGGTCGTCGATCCACCTGGCGGCGGCGGGGCGTCCCTCCCTGCGCGTGGCGATCTACGGTCCCCACTCTTGAACTCATCTGCCTAACGATCGTCGGTACTGCGACGGTTGTGACCCGCCCACTGCCACTTCAGCTTACTAATTCTTTCGGTTAAGTCGGTCACACTCGTTATTCGTCGGATCTCGAGATGTAAACGATCGAAATTGATCCTATCCAACTGTATTAGAAAAGACAGTCCATCTAATAAAGACCCCTAAACAGAATAACTAGCTTTTTGTATCGAGACTTTTGGAAATGCCCTGGAATACATCAACTATATACATCTAATAAATGAGTAGAAAAAACAAAAGAAAAGCGAATCTGTACATTGAAGTTAAAAAAAAATTTCACTTTCCGGACATTACCTAAGACCAGAAGAGTCCAAAAATATAATTAAAAAATTTCGTGTCTGTCTGTATGTATGTATGTATGTATGTATGTATGTATGTATGTATGTATGTATGTATGTATGTATGTATGTATGTATGTATGTATGTATGTATGTATGTATGTATGTATGTATGTATGTATGTATGTATGTATGTATGTATGTATGTATGTATGTATGTATGTATGTATGTATGTATGTATGTATGTATGTATGTATGTACATATGTAGGTCTTACAAAAAATAAATAAATCCTCACAATCTACCCTTTAATTACAATAATTAAAAAGGCTATAAAATTTATTCTACATGTCAATATTTAAAATTACAATTTTATACAATATAAGTTATTTAAAATTAATCAGTATGTCAAATTTTAATTTATTAATTATAAGTAATAGCGTGTATTTTACAATTTATAGTAAAAAAAATCATTTAAGTCATAAAAACACCTACTCAGCAGCCACTTTTTTAGTGCTTTGCCAAAATGTTTACCCTCCACCCTACGAATGTCATCAGGAATGTGGTTATACACTCGGATGGCTGTGAAGTAGGCACTCCTATAGCACATGTCCGAAGTAGTCTTAGGTAGCGCTAACTTGTCGCGTGACCTTAAGTTACGGTTGTGTACAGAAGATTTCAATTGGAAATAGTGCATGTTCTGTCTCACAAATAAACATAGCTGCAGAATGTATATACCAATTAGAGTGAGTAGTTGTTCTCTATAAACAGAGGCTTGGCTGATGTTAGCGGGTTTTTATTGAACATAATTCGTAGACATCGTTTTTGTAGTACAAATGTTTTGTTAGAATTTACTGATTTAGTATGTATGTATGTACGGGCTAATCTTGGAAACCACTGTACAGAATTTGACGGCGTTTTCACTGTTTAATAGCTTTGAGTTCGGGACTCATACTGGTATAAGTCATATCTCAATAAATTGTCAGGAGGCTGGTCTACAAGTTGACCTCTCATTCATATTATTTGTATGAAAGTGTAGTTCAACATTACTGGTTGGTGCAAAAACTTGACAGAAAGGTTTTAAAGCTCATTTATAGTTTTATTTATTTATTTTAGACTAGGTGTGCCCGCGGCTCCGCTCGCATGGACTGCAGGATCCGCTCCCTATCCCACTTCCACTCAGACTTTAAATCCAGGTCCAGGTCCAGGTCCAGGTCCAGGTCCTCAACTCTCCCCTCAACCCTCCCCTCAAAACTCCTCTCAACACTCCTCTCAACCCTTCCCTCAACCCTCTCCTCAACCCTCCTCTCAACCCTCCCCTCAGCTCTCCCCTCAACCCTCCCCGCAAACCTCTTTCCCTCGTCTCTGCATATGTAGTCCTCGTAACTAATTCATCGCAATCCAAATTCCGACCAAAATTACTTTGTTACATACGTATACCACAAATTCATCGTAATCGGGTAACTCAGTCAAAAGTTATGCGAATTTTCAAACATTCAAATTACACTGGTACCATACCCTGCTCCCGCTCAAAACAGTGGATGGTGTTTAACATCCTGCGTTCCACCAAGCCTGTCTCACTCGGGACTTTGTTTACAAAAATCGCGGTGCAGGGTCGACCGGAAAAAACCAGTCGGTTGCCACCCCCTCGATGTGACGCACGCGCGAGTGGCGATACGAGTAGCCACTGACCTATCGCGAATGGATAAGAAACAAAATTATTACAGGCAATATGGTATCGCCTTTGATTGTTTAAACACTAATTCAAATTATTTCCATCTAAAAAGGAATTTTCTATATTAATCTTGAAAAGCTAAGCGAATAGCGATGAAAAGTTCCCGAAGATATTAAATACTTAGGTGCCTACAAAGTATTCTCGAAAATATTAGTAACAGTAGAACATTGTAGAAAGTTCTAGAAGTATCATTTTGGTGTGCTATGAAAAGGTATGGAAGGTTCGAAAAAAATCTGAAAGTGTCTCGAATGTTCTAGAACTTTTTAGGTACATCATATGGAAGGGTCGAGAATGTTGTGGAAGGTCATGGAAGGTGATGGAAGGTTCTAGAAGGTGATGGACTTTGATGAAAGTTCGATGAGTCCTCCACTCTGATCGGTTCTACCCCACCATCTTCCTCCGTCCGGGGACTATAAGCCGCAAGCCTCGTCTTGCGGTCATTCGGTCATTCAGTACAAACTCAGAATTCAATTCTCTCAGAACTCTCAGCTACAATAAATACTAAGAAGAAAATACAAGTAAAAATAGTTAACAGTTAAAAGTTGTTTCTCTCCTTCTGACGATGAAGGTGTTGATAATCTGGCACCTCCACCATCGAGTTTTACAGTCCACTACATCTGGGAGCTTCGTTCCCCCAACAACAGTGAATTAGATACCTACACAATAGTGGACTTCGTGAAAATAGATACACCAAAGTTGCCTACTTATTTATGTAAGTATGCGGGAATTTGTAAAACAAATAGTTTTTGGGTCTAAAACTTTATTTCAAAAGTCATTGTCTTAAAAGAGTAATGTACTTTTGTACTACCCATAAAACGTTACACGTGCCGCGTCTGAACGAGATAGAGTTATACAATATAAAGGCAAGCGTAGTGTAGGTATGTTTTGGTACTTAAACGCCGTTTTATTCGGAAGAGAGATCTATGTCCTACTATTTAGTATTCTGTGGTTCCAAGCGGATGCAGCGCAAGGCACCTCCAGCTCCTGGATGAGACCGAAATTTGGACGAAACTCTCGGTCGTTGTATGCAGTCGTAAGTATCACTACCCAAGATGTCTGCGCCATTTGATTGCTGTGTTCTGTCGGCTCTCGAAGCTAGTGCAACTGTGGGAGAAGTATCGTCCGCGTCTCGGGGAATTGGTCCCGGTGTTCTCTGAGGAACGCTGAACTGGACGTAGACGTATCTGATTAGAGGGTACTACTGCCTTACTATGTTTGAAGATGTTGTCACTTATATCGGCGGAGATACGCCGCATAGACCGTTGCGTGAGGGTTACCTGTTGAGTACGCTGCGGAAACCTTGACTGAAATGTCAACGACAGTGAGTGACATGTTGATAACATTCCAAGACTCACAGTTGGGTAAAGAGTGGTTTTCAACAAAGTTGTAAGAAGCGTGGAGGTTCAGCTTGGAGATACGTTTTCCCTTGATACCCAGGGATGCACCGATAAAATCATTTCTCACTGGCATACTTCTGGTAGAAATCAGACGACAAGGGAAGATCACCTGCGCTATCATGTCCTCAGGGATCGCTGCCACACTGCTTCCTGGTGGTAAAACGGCCCATACCACAGCACAGAAACTCCTGTGTGTCACGTCACGTAACAGTAACAAATCCCGGGTGATCCAGAACTGCTATCTGATCGTTTGAGATAAGTGCACTATGGGGCACAAGAAAGCTGTAGAAGCTGTGAACAGAATATGACATCTGGACGAGAAATCGTGCGATGAGTCTGGTCACGTTCACTTTTGCAGTGGTTTTCACCAGACGTTGCCGGTGGCGACACGGGGCACCACTGCCGATGAGGTGAACGCCTGCCCCAAGCACTCTGTACTAAAATTTCACCTTATGCATTATATGCGGCTCCAACTTGGTGGCAACTCACACGCTAAGTGTTTTCAGACATACTCCATAAGATCGGATCGGGGCCATTACTGAACTTCAATGGACTTCAACCAGACTCTTGCATACTCAACCAGAGTATGCAAGATATTGAGCACTCTGAGGGGAGGAAGGGGAGAAGAAGGGATAGGGGGAAGAGAAGGGGAAGGGAAAGGAGAGATAGGGGGGAGGGGTGTGAGAAGAGGGATGTGGGTAGGGGGTTGGGACAAGGAGAGGGTGGCGGGTGTAGAGGAAGGGTAGGGTAAAGGGGAGGTGAAGGGAATCGGAGGGGGAAGAGGAGGAGTAAAGGCATATGCCATTGCGATAAAATATTTAACATACAGAGAAAAAATACTGGAGGGCTGTGTGGAAATTCGAAATTCTATATTAGAATGACAAATAGAACATACTACTTAGATAGGCGCGTGTCATGAACAATTAGTTGAGAAAAAAAAAATACACCCACCCATACCCCCCCCCCCCCCGACCCCCCCCCCCCCACCCACACGCAACATACACATCCTACACTTACCCGCACACACACTCCTCGCTCACACACCCACACACACACACACACACGCACATACAACCAATTCTTGCACGACCCTTATTTTCATGAATGTTTTTATTATTATATAATTTGTAACTCTTCTTTTTAATATAATTTTTTTTTAGTTTAGACCTTTTTTTTTATCTTCCAATACTGTAATATTATACAGAATATTTCTATGTACACAAAATAATTAATTACCTGTTTTATAACTCGCTATACTGACTACTACGTTACGGCCTGTGGGTCAGTGCAGTAGCTCAGTTCTTACTTTGTTGCACAGTGCTACACCCTGTATGTCTCATCATCATCAGGTTAATTTTGTCTCTACTGCAGGAGCACAACCCTCTCTCATCTGCCGGAGACAGACGGAGGATTTGGCCTACACTCCCCGCGCTGGCTAGACGGGTTGGGGAGGCCTGATTGATGTTTTATAATTTATTCCCTTAGTCGCCTTGTACGACATCCACGGGAAGAGTTGGAGTGGTCCTGTTCTACTCTACCGGAAACCACACGGTCTGTATGTCTACTTGTTAGTTATTTAAAAAAAATGGGATAGGGAGCGGGAGTGGGAACGGGAGCGGATTCTGTAGTCCACGCGAGCGGAGCCGCGGGCACAGGTAGTTCACAATAATTAAGCTTTAATAATTTATGTAATTACGTCATCCACATCAGTTTCGTATTAGGCTTGTAAATTTAATGTAAATTTACTATAATTATACTGGAATGCCTAGGTAGCCTAAAACTTGTAACGTAATAATTACCCGGAAATGAAATTTGAATTCAGCAAGGCCAAAAAGCTTATACCTACCGATGATAGAGTTGAAATTGAAAATGCCTTTGACTGGCAGCTTACTATCAGTTAAATCCTTATTATTATTAAGTTCAGTAGAGACAATTAAAAATAGCTGCGCAGGCGCCTAGAAACTATGCCTTTGAACTTGTCAAATCTGGACCTGGACCTGGAACTGGAACTGGATTTAAAGTCTGAGTGGAAGTGGGAATTGGAGCGTTCCTGTAGTCCACGCGAGCGGAGCCGCGGGCACAGCTAGTTACCTAATATAAGTATTACTTTGGTATAAGCTACCTATTTCAAATAAGCCTTGTTTGTTCCTTTGAATGCGTTTCTTTATCTAGTAATATATTATTATCTTTGTTTGTATTAAGAACAGCTGTTCACTTCGGAGCATCATGGATTGTTTGAAAATTGTGTTGGAACAAGTGTGAACGTATCCAGAATACTCGCAACTAAGGGTTGCCACTGTTCACTCTTATGTTTTTTGAACATTGGTCTTATTTTGTAAGCAGGGAGCTATGTCTGAGTTTTACATAACCACGCAGATTAAACCTGGATAATATGTTAATGAATTGATATTTAAATAGCTAAACCAGTTTGTTAATATGCCAATGGTGCTACGCAACTATCAACGTAGCGCTTATGATCTTTCGAATGAAATTTCATACATTTGATAATTTTACTAAATTCAAAGAAAGTCATATATGAATAATCTAATAAATTAAAACGTAAACTTACTGTATCTGTATACTGAAAATATGTGTAAAGAAAAAAATGAGGGTTTGAAGAATAAGTAATACACTTTAAGATTATTGGTTTCTGTTTATCTTTTGGTCTGTTTGGTAGTGCACGCATCATGTAAAAACTACTCCAGCAATTCTAATGGAGATTTTAGAAAAGCATAGTTATACGAATTTGTAATTTTCAAAAACTCACGTACGTTACATTAGTATACAACACAGAAGTATAATGCTCGATGGAATTCAATTGCGATGAATGACTACATTGGGGCCATGGAAGTATATGGGAAAGGGGAGGGAAGACTACGCGTGCGGAGCCGCGGGCACAGCTTGTTGTAAAATAAGATCATAATAATATTTATATTACATGATGACAGATGTGGCCTGCCCACTGCCATTTCTGCTTACTAATCCTTTCAGTTATGTCGGTCACCTTCGTTCTTCGTCTGACCTCTTCAATTCGAATCATATTCTTCAAAGAAACCCCGAACATAGCTCTCTCCATAGCTCGCTGAGCGACTTGGAACTTGTGGATCAGGCCCAACATCAGTATCCACGTTTCTGCGCCGTAGGTTACGACAGGAAGGACGCAGTGATAAAACACTTTTGTCTTTAAACATTGTGGAATGGGCGACTTGAAGACTGGACGCAGTTTTCCGTATGCTGCCCAGCCCAACTGGATTCTTCTGTCAGCTTTCCTATGGAAATTGTTCCTACCCAACTGTAAGTAACGTATGTTCTAGGTAAACCTATGAAGGTAGGTGCCTATTATTGGCACTACTATACGAAGTAGCCTTCTGTTACTCCGTCACAGCTCACTGCGTCACTTATGCGCTGCTAATACGTCCGTGGTGTTCAACTAGGTGGCCAGGTCACTAGAGAATATACGCTCCCTTCTTGATATCATGTTCATTTACAGTATTTATAAATGGTACTACAGGCTGTCCGGAACTCACATCCCTAGTGCAACAATTCGGCGCACCAGACATACCACATTGTTCTATGTCCCCGCCACCCGCACTAATTATGCACGAAACTCAATTATTTGTCGCATGCAATCCGCTTACAATAAGACATTTTCAACTGTGGATTTATTTAACTGTAGTAAATTAGCTTTCAGGAAACAAGTATTGCAATTGCTAAGCTGAGAGAAAGAAAACAAACTTATTATTATGTATCTATCTGTTTATCTTTTTACATGTTTATATAAATATAGAACAATAAATAAATAATTAATACATTGATTTCCAGATCATACAATATATATACAAATACACACACACCCACACACACACACACACACACACACACACATACACACACACACACACACACACACACACACACACACACACACAACAAACCCTCCTCTGCAACTGGATTGGCTTTGTCTGCTGATTATGGAGTTGAACGGTCATTGTGGCAGCGTTATACAGGCATCTCAACACCTCGATATATCGCCAATCGACTTGACATCGCTGCAGGGATTCCATAACAGCCGATGTTTTGATCGAGCCGAAAGCTTTCTCGTAGTCCACAAATGCAAGAAACAAGGGCTGATTGTACTCCTCGTCTTCTGTATAATCTGCCGCGATGTGTTAATGTGGTCTCAGATGACAGATGGCGCTGCCGTCTAGTGCATAAGGGCTCCGTATTATTTTATTCTTTAAAATTCAAATTTTGTGCTTTTTTTAAATAAACCATCTTAACGTATTGAATAATACTTGATTCGCGTGCACTATTGTTTTCTGCAACGGAAATAAGTGATCAAGCCTCCTGTGTTTACAAAAAAAATCTAAGTGCTGTATATCAACAAAGAACTAATAAATGTGTGATGTGACTTATAATTATCAAACTTCCCTACTAAATAAACAAAAGTGTGTGAAAATAATGGTGACTTGTTAAAGAAAACAATACAAAACTTCGAATATTGGTTTTACTTCGACGGTTGACGGATTTGAATCAAAAATGACCTTTGGATCCTACACCTGCCACTTAGCCGTTTAAACAAATTTTGTCTACACCGCCATCTGCCACACTACGAGTATACTACGTTATCAACCATTCTGATCTATCTGCAACCACAAAGTAGTACTGAATCTGCCGCAAGATGGTGCGGTTTTGTGATAAATGTATTACCATTATATCTAACAGAGAATTTCTACTATGTATACAATGCAAAAATAAATTCCATCTGCACTGCACTAATGTTTCAGAAAAACGGTTCAATTTGATGACTTCACAAAATAAAGCTGACTGGAAATGCCAGAAATGTCGTGATCGGCCTGATCCGAACAACAAAAAAATTAAGTCTGGTAAATCTCCATCAGATCAACGAGAAGCTTTACCATCACCACACACGCCAAATAATATCACCGTTCGTAATATGTTTCGAATTAATGTGCCCATAGAAAATTCTTTTGGGTCACTATCAGAATCGGATGAAGACCCGGACTTTTTTGACTCAAACTGTGAATTGAACCGAAGTTGCCCAGAAATTGACTTTAATCTGAAGGAGAAGTTAGAAGAAATGGAGGGAAAAATTAATAGCCTACAAGAAAAATTAATGTCTGCCGACAAGGAAATTGAAAATATTCTGTTAGAAAATTACGACTTGAAAAACAAATATCCAATTACGAGTTAAAAACTAAGCAACTTACACATATATGCCAATCTTCCTCAATTATTAAGTATTCTATCCCCAAAGGCTCGTTGAAATCTACAAGCAAGAAGAGACGGAAAAGTCTTAATAAAACTCGGCTGGATTTTTCCATCACTAGCACACTACACGATGAATTAAATCGTAATCAAAAGCAAGTTGATTCCACCACGCCTTCTAGGTTGGTGGATGAGAGCCAGGTGAACCCACGCGAATATAAAAATGGAAACCTACACGCAGCGCACGGATCCTCACCATCTAGGAAGAAAGACGTGAACCATGTGGACCAAATAGATCGTAGTCTACTCACGGAAAACGCTTCAACGCCATCTTTAAAAACTGGTCGAACTATTTCTCACAACAAACAATACGATCAGGATCTACTCGCAGAGGTCTGCATCAATCCAACTATCTCGCAGCTATCGCAATCACAGGACTCCAGTAGTTTTCGAAATCCTCAAAGACATAGACTGTTAATAATCGGGGATGAAAAACTGTTAGGCCTGTCAGCAAAATTGATAAAAACAAGGCATGGAAAGTGGAATGATAATTATATGCCTTCTGGATTTAAATAAATCCAGATTTAAATAGATGCGAGATAGTTGGATTGATGCAGACCTCTGCGAGTAGATCCTGATCGTATTGTTTGTTGTGAGAAATAGTTCGACCAGTTTTTAAAGATGGCGTTGAAGCGTTTTCCGTGAGTAGACTACGATCTATTTGGTCCACATGGTTCACGTCTTTCTTCCTAGATGGTGAGGATCCGTGCGCTGCGTGTAGGTTTCCATTTTTATATTCGCGTGGGTTCACCTGGCTCTCATCCACCAACCTAGAAGGCGTGGTGGAATCAACTTGCTTTTGATTACGATTTAATTCATCGTGTAGTGTGCTAGTGATGGAAAAATCCAGCCGAGTTTTATTAAGACTTTTCCGTCTCTTCTTGCTTGTAGATTTCAACGAGCCTTTGGGGATAGAATACTTAATAATTGAGGAAGATTGGCATATATGTGTAAGTTGCTTAGTTTTTAACTCGTAATTGGATATTTGTTTTTCAAGTCGTAATTTTCTAACAGAATATTTTCAATTTCCTTGTCGGCAGACATTAATTTTTCTTGTAGGCTATTAATTTTTCCCTCCATTTCTTCTAACTTCTCCTTCAGATTAAAGTCAATTTCTGGGCAACTTCGGTTCAATTCACAGTTTGAGTCAAAAAAGTCCGGGTCTTCATCCGATTCTGATAGTGACCCAAAAGAATTTTCTATGGGCACATTAATTCGAAACATATTACGAACGGTGATATTATTTGGCGTGTGTGGTGATGGTAAAGCTTCTCGTTGATCTGATGGAGATTTACCAGACTTAATTTTTTTGTTGTTCGGATCAGGCCGATCACGACATTTCTGGCATTTCCAGTCAGCTTTATTTTGTGAAGTCATCAAATTGAACCGTTTTTCTGAAACATTAGTGCAGTGCAGATGGAATTTATTTTTGCATTGTATACATAGTAGAAATTCTCTGTTAGATATAATGGTAATACATTTATCACAAAACCGCACCATCTTGCGGCAGATTCAGTACTACTTTGTGGTTGCAGATAGATCAGAATGGTTGATAACGTAGTATACTCGTAGTGTGGCAGATGGCGGTGTAGACAAAATTTGTTTAAACGGCTAAGTGGCAGGTGTAGGGTCCAAAGGTCATTTTTGATTCAAATCCGTCAACCGTCGAAGTAAAACCAATATTCGAAGTTTTGTATTGTTTTCTTTAACAAGTCACCATTATTTTCACACACTTTTGTTTATTTAGTAGGGAAGTTTGATAATTATAAGTCACATCACACATTTATTAGTTCTTTGTTGATATACAGCACTTAGATTTTTTTTGTAAACACAGGAGGCTTGATCACTTATTTCCGTTGCAGAAAACAATAGTGCACGCGAATCAAGTATTATTCAATACGTTAAGATGGTTTATTTAAAAAAAAGCACAAAATTTGAATTTTAAAGAATAAAATAATACGGAGCCCTTATGCACTAGACGGCAGCGCCATCTGTCATCTGAGACCACATTAACACATCGCGGCAGATTATACAGAAGACGAGGAGTACAATCAGCCCTTGTTTCTTGCATTTGTGGACTACAAGAAAGCTTTCGGCTCGATCAAAACATCGGCTGTTATGGAATCCCTGCAGCGATGTCAAGTCGATTGGCGATATATCGAGGTGTTGAGATGCCTGTATAACGCTGCCACAATGACCGTTCAACTCCATAATCAGCAGACAAAGCCAATCCAGTTGCAGAGGAGGGTTTGTTGTGTGTGTGTGTGTGTATTTGTATATATATTGTATGATCTGGAAATCAATGTATTAATTATTTATTTATTGTTCTATATTTATATAAACATGTAAAAAGATAAACAGATAGATACATAATAATAAGTTTGTTTTCTTTCTCTCAGCTTAGCAATTGCAATACTTGTTTCCTGAAAGCTAATTTACTACAGTTAAATAAATCCACAGTTGAAAATGTCTTATTGTAAACGGATTGCATGCGACAAATAATTGAGTTTCGTGCATAATTAGTGCGGGTGGCGGGGACATAGAACAATGTGGTATGTCTGGTGCGCCGAATTGTTGCACTAGGGATGGGAGTTCCGGACAGCCTGTAGTACCATTTATAAATACTGTAAATGAACATGATATCAAGAAGGGAGCGTATATTCTCTAGTGACCTGGCCACCTAGTTGAACACCACGGACGTATTAGCAGCGCATAAGTGATGCAGTGAGCTGTGACGGAGTAACAGAAGGCTACTTCGTATAGTAGTGCCAATAATAGGCACCTACCTTCATAGGTTTACCTAGAACAGACGTTACTTACAGTTGGGTAGGAACAATTTCCATAGGAAAGCTGACAGAAGAATCCAGTTGGGCTGGGCAGCATACGGAAAACTGCGTCCAGTCTTCAAGTCGCCCATTCCACAATGTTTAAAGACAAAAGTGTTTTATCACTGCGTCCTTCCTGTCGTAACCTACGGCGCAGAAACGTGGATACTGATGTTGGGCCTGATCCACAAGTTCCAAGTCGCTCAGCGAGCTATGGAGAGAGCTATGTTCGGGGTTTCTTTGAAGAATATGATTCGAAATGAAGAGGTCAGACGAAGAACGAAGGTGACCGACATAACTGAAAGGATTAGTAAGCAGAAATGGCAGTGGGCAGGCCACATCTGTCATCATGTAATATAAATATTATTATGATCTTATTTTACAACAAGCTGTGCCCGCGGCTCCGCACGCGTAGTCTCCCCTCCCCTTTCCCATATACTTCCATGGCCCCAATGTAGTCATTCATCGCAATTGAATTCCATCGAGCATTATACTTCTGTGTTGTATACTAATGTAACGTACGTGAGTTTTTGAAAATTACAAATTCGTATAACTATGCTTTTCTAAAATCTCCATTAGAATTGCTGGAGTAGTTTTTACGTGATGCGTGCACTACCAAACAGACCAAAAGATAAACAGAAACCAATAATCTTAAAGTGTATTACTTATTCTTCAAACCCTATAATTGTCCATATAACTTTTCCATTTCGGCAAGTATCTTTGGCCCGGACGTAACGGTTTTACCATTAGACATCCTCAGCTTTGTCATATGGCTCCTCCCAAGTAGCTTGGCAAATACCTTCAATTGTGTAACCCTGTTGACCTTGTAAAGTGAATTCGTTACTTGAATTTGTATTCATTGTTGAACAAAATATTATTAGAAGTGGGTGTTATTAAAATTTCTATCCATTTTTGAATAATAAGTTACTAATTAAATCAAAACCACATGAACCACCTAGTGTCAAAGGTTTTAAATGAGGCCCAATTTTATTAAAGTTTTTTCTGTTAGTTATTGAATTAATTTAACAAAAAGTGTAAAAAAGTGCCGTCAAATTATATACTAATTCTGTTGTGCTTACGATATACAAATAACCCATTAATCAAGATACTCTATTTACTAGTATATGTGCAGCCTTTATTTTGATTTATTCCCCTTTCTACATTAGGAAAGATGATTAACTAATTAGCAAAGATACTTTAAAACTTGTAGTTTATTTGTATTTATTTAATGAGAAAGCTGTATTTATAAAGTTATTATAAATACAGATTTCTCATTAAATAAATACAAATACACTAACTGCACAAAATTATATTGGACCTAAAGTGAACGCAATTCAGGAAAACTCTTGCCATCATCATCACAAATTATTATGTATCTCCCGTATTAATGAGATGTTTTTCAGAATAAAAACTATCCTATGTCAAATTCGAGGTCCTAACTCATATGTGTGCCAAGTTTTATCCCGATCCGTCAAGTGGTTGAAGCGTGATGGAGTAACAAACATCCAAATATCAAATAGGTATCTAAACTTTCGCATTTATAATATTAGTGGGATCAAATTGCAACTCTGACATAAGTCTATACTTTTATTATATGTATAGATTATAAATGATCGCATGTGTTTCTTTTTGGTTGATTGTGTATCAGTAAAATGGTTATTTATTGGGAAAATAACATTTTCCTGCAGAATTTAAGCGTAACTTCTGAACTGCGTGTGTGAAAAACCTTTGTGCCAACTTTTTAACAGACACTATTTTGACAGCAGCCGTGTGTCGTTTTTAACTGAGACAACTGTCAAAATGTAGAAACGTTCGTTCCATCTACGTCTGACGTTTGTTTAAACGTTAGCTACGGCTGAAACCTGTGCGTTTCAGCTGCAGTTCAGTTGCGTTTTGTGCGAAAATGCGTTAGTAGAATTGGCCCCCTAAAAGGAGAAGGTTAAATCTTTTTAATCTTATTTTAACGTACAGAAATGGACATAGGTAAATGTTTATTTGTTTAGAGAACGATTCCGATGACATATTTTAATTTAAGTCATAAGTAATTGTGCAGTGTGTGGCTTAGTCCCAGTCGCCATCATTCATTCACCAGGGACGGGTAGCGGCATTCTCCTGTGTATATTGAGATCATTACTGCGATCACCATCCTACGAGGTGATTATGACAAATCCCCCAATGGGCTGCCCACCAAAAGTGGCATTCTATTCGAGAGGCTTATGTTCAGCAGTCGACGTATTTCGGCTAATGATGATAGCGCACACACATAAATAACCAATGTATGTAGGTATCTTAGCTTAGTGCTTGTACTGATATATTGTATACCTATACTAGGAGTATATTGACGATGACTGAACTATGCAAAAATCCTTGTGAATATTAAATTTGGCTTCGATTTAACCTACATTATCATATTCATATTATGCAGACGCGTATCTCAACTATAACCTGTTTCTATATTGTCATACCTACTTTTTGTTGCAAATAATAATTTTTAGGTGTATTCGTAGAAGTATGTAGATGTAACTTCTTGTCTACTTTGGATATTGATATAATAAATACTTACCTACACAGTAAGTAAATTACGTTTTCTCCAATAAGTATAATATATAGAACTAGCTGTTGTCCGCGACTTCGTCCGCGTGGACAACTTAACATCACCAATTATTATGTATTTCCCGTAGGAATCCGATGTTTTTTCGGGATAAAAACTATCCTATATCCTATTCCAGGACCTAACCTATATGTGTGCCAAGTTTCATTCCAATCCGTCCAGTGGTGGAAGCGTGATTGAGTAACAAACATCCAAACATGCATATTAGTAGGATACTACGGTAGCAATAGATAAGGTAGGTACCAGACTGTCAACTGTTTTTAAAATTATTAGTTGGATTTCAACTTAACTTTGTGATATATGACTAGATAGATAATCAAGTTAATAACTTTTCTGGTAGGTAATAAATAATCATCATGTTATTCCTACTTTAGCAACATTCTTGTATGTAAGTAGGTAACTATTTTTGAGGGATAGGTAATTGAATTTTATATTTTACTTTATACATACGTTAAACTATTTTTTATACATTATTCAAGACAGGTGCGGGTGCAAGGCTCCCGCGTCATACCGCACGCTTAACAAACATGCACAGACTTTTATTGCCCGACAAATTTCACAAAACTTTGCCGGATATTCGGTTCGATAAATATTCGTATTCACTACTAAATACCATCAGTTCCATCTTCGACAACACACGGGACTACTGTACGCGCACGACCTTGTCTGTACACAGTTGTGTTGTGCTGTGCATAATTCATTTAGGGCTACTGCATCTGGCACGTGAACTTAGTCGATCGAGTGAGGGACAACGTTATCGCCGGTCGATAGCGCACTAGCGTAGTAACTTTGTAGCACGAGCCGAACTGCGGCAGCCCAGTAGTCGTACTGCCAGCTGTGCTTTATGACTTAATGTCAAGTAAGTAACTGGCGGGGAAGTAAGTATCGCTTCATTACGTAATAATATTTAGAATTCTCTGGCCATAGTAAGCATGTTCCATCTTCAGCCTCATCTTTACTTTCCATTAGTTAATATTGTGGTCAAGCGTGAGCTCAGTACAAAGAAAATAACTACATAAAATATTTATTTTTAATAAAAAAATAAGCATTATACCTATTTCCAGTTAAAGGTAAATGAAGTATAGATAAAGTAACTTAATTTTTTCAATATCTTGTCATTAATATCGCGCTCAACCAGACATTTTTATCAATAATCAATGTGTAATAATACCAGTCTATCTAAACAGGGTGTTCAATTTAATACAAGGAAAATATTACTAAATGTAAAAAAGACCATCTTGACCAGTTGTGAAGTTGATAAATTTTGTTGTTTCCATAATTTCAAAAACTAAATCTTTAATTTAGATTTCGGTGTATGTTCATTAGATTTTTTTAGGCAATTAAATTTTGTAACAATTTTAGCAATATGAGCCAATAATTAGTCATCCTTAATTAGGATTAATCCTTTAGTCCCTAAGGCGACATCCACAGAAAATCTAGGAGTATCGCTATTTAGATCCGGTATTTTGCTAAAACGGTAAAAAAAATTGAATTGCCTAAAAAAATCGAATGAACGTACACCGAAATCTAAATAAAAAAATTGGTTTTTAAAGTTATGGAAACAACAAAATTTATCAACTTCACAACTGTCTGTTTGCAGTTAGACAACTTTCGCTCATTGCCAACAATTTTAACTTTCAGCACAACTTTTCGTAATTCGCCAACTTTTCTAGTTTGTCCTTTTCGCTAATTGTTCACTGTCGCTAGTTCGTGACTTTCGTTAAATCGTCAATTTCCTTATCGGTCATTCTCCTTATTCGACCGCGTGAAGCCGAATCGTGCCCCAGCTTTGGACAGTCCCACCTGCTATTGGCTATCGAGCTCAGGGTGTTGTTAGTGTCAAGTGTTTTTATTTGTTGTTGTTGTTCTTTTTCATCTTCTATATATATAAAAGAAGAAACTGACTGACTGAATGAATGACTGACTGACTGACTGACTGACATATCAACGCACAGCCCAAACCGCTGAGTCTAGAGGCTTGAAATTTTGCACAACGGTTCTTTATATAGCATAGGCAAGCACTAAGGAACGGATTTTCAAAATTCATCCCCTAAGGGGGTCAAATGGGGGTTCAAAGTTTGTATGGAGAACGTCTATTAGATAAACCTATCAGTTTGAAACTTTATAGGAATACTCTAAAACCTTAATGATTCAACACGTGTTTTAGAGTTTTTGAAAAACCATCCCCTAAGGGGCTGAAATGGAGTTCAAAAGTAGTAGGTAGTCTCCAAACCGATAGCTCTAGAAACTTCAAATTTAGCACAAAGGTTCCTTATCTATCTCTGGTATGCACTATCGAACGCTTTTTCAAAATTCAACCCCTAAGGTGGCAAAATAGGGGTTCAATGTTTGTATGGAGAAAAACTATTCGATGTTCCTATCAATTCGAAACATTGTAGGAGTACTCAAAAAACATAATGATTCAACAAGTATTTTACAGTTTTTGAAAAACCATCCCCTAAGGGGCTGAAATAGAGTTCGAAAGTAGTAGTCTTCAAACCGATTGCTCTAGAAACTTGAAATGTATAGCAAAGGTATCTCATGTATCCCAGGTATTCACTAGGGAATGGTTTTGGAAAATTCAACCCCTAATATGGTAAAATAGGTGTTCAAAATTTGTATGGAGAACGTCTATTAGATAAACCTATCAATTCGAAACTTGGAGGAGTACTCGAAAAACATAATGATTCAACATGTATTTTACAGTTTTTGAAAACCATCCCTTAAGGGACTGAAATGGAGTTCAAAAGTAGTAGTCTCCAAACCGATTGCTCTAGAAACTTGAAATTTAGCACAAAGGTTCTTCATGTATCTCCGGGTATGCAATATCGAAGGCTTTTTCAAAATTCAACCCTTAAGTTGGTAAAATAGGGGTGCAAAGTTTGTATGGAGAAAAACTATTAGATGTTCCTATCAATTTGAAACTTTGGAGGAGTACTCGAAAAATATAATGATTCAACAAGTATTTTATAGTTTTTGAAAAACCACCCCCTAAGGGGCTGAAATAGAGTTCGAAAGTAGTAGTCCCAAACCGATTGCTCTAGAAACTTCAAATTTAGCACAAAGGTTCGTTATCTATCTCCAGTATGCACTATCGAAGGCTATTTCAAAATACAACCCCTAATGTAGTAAAATAGGTGTTCAAAATGTGTAAGGAGAATAACTATTAGATGTTCCTATCAATTCGAAACTTTCAGCAGTATTCGAAAAACATAATGATTCAACAAGTATTTTACAGTTTTTGAAAAACCATCCCTTAAGGGACTAAAATAGAGTTCAAAATTAGTAGTCTCCAAACCGATTGCTCTAGAAACTTCAAATTTAGCACACAGGTTCCTTATGTATCTCCGGTATGTACCTTTGAAGGCTTTCTCAAAATTCAACCCCTAAGGTGGTAAAATAGGGATTCAAAGTATGTATGGATAAAAACTATTAGATATTCCTATCAATTCGAAACTTTGTAGGAGTACTCGAAAAACAATGATTCAACAAGTATTTTACAGATATTGAAAAACCATCCCCTAAGAGGCTGAAATGGAGTTCGAAAGTAGTAGTTTTACAACCGATTGCTCTGAAACTTGAAATGTATAGCAAAGGTTTCTCATGTATCCCAGGTATTCACTAGGGAAGGGTTTTGCAAAATTCAACCCCTAAAGTGGTAAAATAGGGGTTTAAAATTTGTATAGAGATAAATTATAAAATGTTCCTATCAATTCGAAACTTTGTAGGAGTACTCTAAAAACTTAATGAATGAACATGTGTTTTACTGTTTTGAAAAACCTTCCCCTGTGGGGCTGAAATGGTGTTCGAAAGTAGTATTCTCCAAAAGTATAGATACATTTAAACTAAAAAGGATTATAAAGCTGAGGTGGCAGTGGGCGGGCCACATCTGCCGCAGACCGACGGCCGCTGAGGTAGACGAGTTCTGGAGTAGAGACCTCGGATAGGCACGTACGCAAAGGGGGGCGCCCCGCCACTAGATGGACCGACGCCCTGAGCAAGGTGGCCGGAAGCAGCAGGATTCGGAGGCGGTGGACCGGGTGTGGTGACATTTATTGGGGAAGGCCTATGTCCAGCAGTATTTGTCGCAGGGCTAATATGATGATGAACTGTATTATATGTATAAAACGATGAAATCATTAATAAGTAAACACGTCGATTAAATAATTTATAATAATGATAACGTCATCAGCTTTTTCTCCAAAACCACTAAATGAATTAGAATGTGGTTGTCACTGTTGGATAGCTTGGTTTACCGTGGGGTTTTTCAGGCTGGAAACAAACACCTTTTTTAAGCAGGCGAATCTGCGGGCAACAGTTTTAATATAATTAAGTCGAAAGAGTGTTTGTGTATTTATTTATTTGTTTCTTTCACAGCTTGGCTGTTCAACTAACTGCCCTAAATTTTTGATTAGTACACATAATATAATGTATTTGAACATAGGCTCATGTTTACCTCTGGAACAATGGTTATACAGGTGGAAGTGGAGTAGTTTTAGGCAGAATTTGACGTCAAAAAGAGAATAATGTATTCCTATTTTGAAAATAAATATTTTGATTTTGATGGTTTCCTCGGCTAATAAACAACTTGCTTCACGCGGGCGAAGCCGCGGGCGTTTGCTAGTTAGGTATATAAATGAGTTTAAATGTTGGCAAAATAAGAGAGTTGACAAATGCAACTACAGGTTGGCAAATTACGAATAGTTGTACTTAAAAGTTTGAATTGTTGGAATAAGTGAAATTTGGCTAACGACTGACAAATACTTACTACGATCATCAAACCCAGCGTGGTGGTAATTAATAGGCAATAAATCATTCGTTATTTTGGCCTAGTCCAGCAGTGGACTGTTATTGGCTATCGTTGTTGTGTCTAGATCGGGCAGCCTGTATAAGTAACAAGGCCACTGCGATAACACAGACTCCGTAATCTTATCAACACACATTTATTAGAAGCAAACCAACTTGATCGATCGGAACAACTCAGACGTTAAAATCAATTTCTTCGATAAGGATCACTGTGCATAATGCAGTGCACAGAACTTGCATTACTCAAAAGTATTTGAATAGAAGTTATTGAAAAGTTTAATTAATTATTTAGTATTAAGTAATTACCGGTTGACAGGTTTTCCGTACATGAGAAACAATTAAGTTATTGCTTCAGTCGTTAAGTTATTATAATTTATGTCGGAATTTGATGTAGTCTCATCGAATAAATCATACATTTATCTATGTGAGCGCGTAGTGTGTAGTACTTCACCGAATTTCTTTTAGTAAGTTGTGGTGCCTAAGTCTAATATGACATCAGTGACAGGATTCAGGAGCCACTTATGGGATTTTAACAAGAGCAAATGTAAGTAATATAATTAATAAATAATGATTAGATAAGTTTAAAATATAAGATTTAATTTTAAGACGTTCCAGTGAAATTCAAGATATTACCTATATCAGTACCTGCACGCAATGATGTATTAATGCATAAGTTGAATGAAGTACTAAATAGTATGTGCAGATTGATTATGATACCATGGGATAGGTGCTATACGTGTTTTGCTGGTGACCAGCGATCTCTTACAGTTCCGTAAGGTTTGGAGTCCTGGAATTCTTCGTGGAAATCTTCCAGGTCATATCGCATTGTCGAAAGTTCTGAATAGCCTGCATTACTTACAAAACATTGGTTTTTATTGTGAAGTTTGAATTTTAGTTGTATCTATTACTCGATGCAACTGAGTCATGTTTGCTTTCCTGTGTTTCTTGAGAATTTAGTATTGATTTATTGATGTGAATATGGTTTTAAGGAGGGCCGACCTGGATCATATTTTTAAAGCTAATTGTACTTTACAGTATCCTTAAAAATATTTTTTTACCTAAGCGATTACTGTTTTAATTTTTTATGTTCCTTTTATATATTACATTACCTTTTTTTTTCTTATTAATCTCCCTGCTATTGTAACTCAAATATTGTTTTCTATATAGTGCCGGTTATTCTATTCCATATATTTCCTACGCTAATGCTATCAGAATTAATGACAAATTAGCAGTAAAGCTAATTTTTTTTAAATATTTATATTGAATGTCAAAGTACGCTGGATGATAGATGCTCAATTTTTTTTTATTATCCGTTTTCTATATAGTTTTCTATATTTATTGATTTTCTTGCCACACTCTCCGATTTAAACGCACACATTTCGAATAAGCTTTTTCTGATCAAATCTTAGTGATTTTAAGTGTCAAATGTAGCTGTAAGCTCCCCTAAGAATTAAAATAAAATCGATTATCTAAAAGTTTTGAAATTTCTTAACAGAGTTAGGCCACTCAAAATACATTTGGGACCTTTTCACCATTTCGCTGTTCCACTATGAAAGCATGCCTGATGAGTGATTAATAACTAGCGAGTCATCGCTGATGACATCTCGAGTACCTGCAATACGGAACTCAAAGGCGGATTTAAAATAAAACAATTATCTGATTCTAATATGTTGCTCGATTAAACAAAATATTAATTCGAACAAATAAAAAACGAGGACATGCCAAATACGTTCTCCAATTTAGGTATTCCATGTCAGAGTCGCTTTGTAAAAGAATTTACGCGACTGATTATATTACTGGCTGTATTATTACTACTTCAATGTTTCGAGCAACGCTTTCTATTAATAAAATAGCCTTAATGCTTTTCAACCTCAGATATAAGAAGAATAAATGGAAGAAGAATATATTGCTGAAAACCAGCACAATAAGGAAAAAACTAAGAACGAAGGAAATTATATAACTTACCACATGTTTATCTATATTCTATTAAAACGGAATGAACTAACAATAGAGTTCCAAACTTAGCTCAGCTGCGTGCTAATTTTTAGTTGGAATAAATTGTTTGAATAAAATGTACAATTCAGAAAACTGAGCACAAATAAAGAAACAACAAAAAGTTATGATGTAAAATTTAAAAACAGACAAAATACTGTAAACAAATACACCAAGCTTGTATTGTTAAATGATCATCAGATAAGATGACACTCAAATATTATTACAGTACTTACCTTTAACCCAAGGATCAATATGCTTGATCCTAGCTTTAACCAAAGTTGGTTAAGCTAATGTAGACTTTTAGGCAAAAAGGACTCTAACAAGAAGCATGTTTTAATATAGTGTCGTGTAGATTTACTAAAATATATGAATGCGGCATATTACATCATCAGGTCATCAATCACTATGTGCAGTGCTAGCTTAGTGATAAATGGTTTTGGACAGGGTTAAAGAAGTTTGATTATAGGTATTTCTTCTCCGTTTCGTTTTTGAATGTATCGTAATGCGTATTGCTAGTGCTAATTAAAGCGATTCTCGTGGTTCCATTGTCAATAACAATGCATCTTACTGTGATATTGTTTTAAGAGAATTATCGAGAGTAATTTGTTTCAGATGACGAAATTAATGAGCTACCATTTATGGTGACCACTGGACCAGTAGTAATGATTGTCACAAGCTACCTCATTTTTGTTCTAAAAATTGGGCCAGATTTTATGAGGAAAAGAGAAGCGTATAAATTAACCAATACTCTTTTAGTGTACAATGCTGTGCAAGTGGCATTATCAGCGTATATGGCACAGTTAGTAAGTATACATTTTTCTATGCACTCGTGTTTAATTTTACATTAATTGCATGTTATGTAAGATTCAAATACTTTGGCAAATTTATTTCTTTCATTTTTATTGGTTCAAGTCTTCTTATCTACGTCACACAGAAACCCTCCAAAATAAACCCTACCTTTATGAAATTTGCTGTCTGTACTTGAATTTGACGAACGTTTCTATTTTCGGCTTATTACGAAGCGTTAATTCACAACATTACTATAAACTAAAGAACAATTGCAAGTTACAGGTTTTAAAAACACCACTATACTAATTTCTTTTTTTTCTGTGTCCAGTACCTGAGAAGTTTATTCACAACGGGTCTTGTTCCTAAGAAATGTTACATAAACGATAGCAATTTCCGCAAAGAGGTAATTACTAATTATTATTGTCGTTATAGTAATTAATATATTAAACGACATTCATTTGACAACTGGAGTTGGAGAATCGTATTTATGTTTTGATTATAAATGTATTAGCTGTTGCCCGCGACTTCGTCCGCGTGGACAACTTAACATCATAAATTATTATGTACTAGCTGTGCCCGCGGCTTCGCTCGCATGAACTACAGAATCCGCTCCCATTCCCACCCCTGCTCCCGCTCCCGCTTCCGCTGGCGCTTCCGCTTCCGCTCCTACTCCTGTCCCGCCCCGCTCCCGCTCCCGCTCCCGTTCTCGCACCTTCTCCCGCTCCCGCTCCTGCTCCCGCTCCTGCTCGCGCTCCCGCTCCTGCTCCCGCTCCCGCTTTCGCTTTCGCTCCCGCTCCCGCTTCTGCTTTCGCTCCCGCTCCCGCTCCCGCTCCCTTCCCGCTTCCATTTCCGCTCCCGCTCCCACACCCACTCCCCTTTTCCTACGCCCACGCCCACTCCCACTCCAATTCCTACTCGCAGCTCCAACTGTAGTCCAAACTCATCGCAATCTGAATAGTACGGAAATACTATTGTTTGCAATATATTGCATATTACATAACCTTACCTGGAGGAAGCGTTCGAGAAAAATAAGGGATCGAAAGTATTTGCCAAGCGACTTCGGAGGAACCACATGACGAAGCTGAGGACCTCTGGTGGTAGGACCGTTGCCTCTAAGCCAGAGATACTAGCCGAAATGGAAGAGTTTTATGGACAATTGTACTAGACACACGCGCCAAAGCCTGCGGCCCAAGACACAGGCGATAGTCGCGCACCCTTGATCCGCCACTACACTGAAGACATCCCGGACATTGACGTGGGCGAGATTAGAATAGCTCTCGAGCAGCTCAAGA
The DNA here is from genome assembly GCA_947086405.1 of Esperia sulphurella. Lineage (NCBI taxonomy): Eukaryota > Metazoa > Arthropoda > Insecta > Lepidoptera > Oecophoridae > Esperia > Esperia sulphurella. The sequence goes on from OX352264.1 coordinate 13,613,623, forward strand.
ACAACAAGGCGCCAGGTGACGATGGGATCACAGCGGAGCTTCTTAAGGCCGGAGGGATGCCAGTCCTAACGCGACTACAGGAGCTCTTCACGGCGGAACAACGCCAGAGGCATGGAGTAGGAGCATAGTGATATTATTCTTCAAGAAAGGAGATATTGCTCTTCTTAAGAATTATAGGCCGATCTCGCTCCTGAGCATGTCTACAAGCTGTTCTCGAGGGCATAAGTATAAACGGCGAACACATCTCACACCTTCGATTTGCAGACGACATAGTTGTGATGGCAGAGTCGCTGCAGGATCTCGAGGGAATGCTGATCAGCCTCAACTGCTCTTCCAGACGAGTAGGTCTTAGGATGAACGTAGACAAGACGAAAGTCATGTCCAACTCACACGTCGACCTAAGCCCGGTGATCGTCGATAATGTCAATATCGAAGTTGTTCAGGAATACGTCTACCTAGGTCAGATAATACAGTTGGGTAAAAACAACTTTGATAGGGAAGCTGACAGAAGAATCCAGTTGGACTGGGCAGCATTTGGAAAATTTCGTCAAGTCTTCACTTCGCCTATTCCACAATGCTTAAAGACAAAAGTCTTTAATCAGTGCGTCCTGCCTGTCATGACCTACGGTGCAGAAACGTGGACACTGACAGTGGGCCTGATCCACAAGTTTCAAGTCGCTCAGCGAGCTATGGAGAGGGCTATGCTCGGCGTATCTTTGAAGGATATGATTCGTAATGAAGAAATCCGACAAAGAACGAAGGTGGCCGACATAGCCGAAAGGATTAGCAGGCTGAAGTGGCCGTGGGCGGGCCACATCTGTCACAGAACCAACGGCCGTTGGGGCAGACGAGTTCTGGAGTGGAGACCACGGATGGCACGCTCAGGGTGGGACGCCCCGCCGGCAGATGGACCGACGACGACGACGACGAAGGTGGCCGGAAGCAGCTGGATGAGGAGGGCGGAGGACCGGGTGTGGTGGCGTTCATTGGGGATGGCCTATGTCCAGCAGTGGACGTCTAAAGGCTGACATGATAACCTTACCTACTAATGTATTTGAAAACTAAAAATGTCTATAACTTTTCATTAAGTTAGCCGATTGCGATGAAATAAAGACTAAATATTAAGTTAAGTTAAGCCCATGTTTTTGTGAAAAGTTCATTAAAATCCGTTCAGTAGTTTTTAAGTGATGCGTGCACAAACTCACAGACAAACAGATAAACAGACAAAAATTCCAAAAATGATTGAAATGTTTTCTATTACTTATTCTTAGACCCCTCAATTTTTTTTGCAAATATCTTCAATGTACAGACACGCGATGTTTACGATTATATTTATTAGATTTCCCGTAGGAACGGGATGTTCTTTCGAGATAAAAACTATCCTATGTCTTATTCCAGAACCTAATCTATATATGTGCCAAGTTTTATCACGATCCGTCCAGTGGTTGAAGCGTGATTGAATAACAAACATCCAAATATCCAAACTTTCACATTTATAATATTAGTAGGATGTACCTATACTAATGCAAAGTTCATTTCAAGTAATTGGAAAAAAACATTATTTTGTAGTAATTATATTGATGGACTACAAATACTCTTGCTCTTTACAGATCCTTTGGGGCACTTGGCTGTACTTCGCTGCAAAGATGACTGAGTTACTGGACACAGTATTCTTCGTGTTAAGAAAAAAATATAGTCAGATAACATTCCTGCATCTCTATCACCACTCCATCATGGTGTTGGGCACTTGGGCTATGCTCAAGTATTGGCCCTCCCAGAATCTGTTGTTCATCGGTTTCCTAAACTCGGTCGTCCACGTCATCATGTATACTTACTATGGTTTGTCAGCATTGGGCCCAAATGTCGCCAAATATCTAATTTGGAAGAAGTATATAACAACATTCCAGCTTGTAAGTACCTATTTGTTTTACTTAATTAATCAAGACATATTATATGTCTCTGGTAGTAGTTAAAGTGATTTAGTAAGTGTTCCGTTAAAAGCTCTTCTTCTAAATATATGTTAATGAAAATCATATTTCCATTAAAATCCGAATATTCAGACTGCAATCTAACAGATGATATATTACGGTGTCCCTAGATATTTTTATGACGTCCCAAATTTTAAGAAGACTATATCGGGCGGCAGGTATTTCCTTGTTAAAAAGTATTATGTGTGGTATCCAAAACCGAAAAGTATCAATAAAAGCCTTACTGTGGAAATTATAAGAGGCAACCTTATGATAAATTTAAGTGATGGGCGGCAATATCAAGCTATTTGTGCATCAATCTCTATAGTCCGAAATTCAATCACCAATCAGTCTGCCCCATTCCATAGTGAAATGTTAAAAATATTACACTTTGAATGCTTTGAATATTATGTCTTTTTTTTTAGGTACAATTCATTTCAATCATCATCCAGTACGTAATGAGTGTGAAAATGTCCGACTGTCCACCAGCCAATGGTGTTGCCACATTTGTTGCCTGTAACACTGCCTTCATTATGCTCCTGTTTATCAACTTCTACCGTCAGTGCTACAATAATAAGAAGTCGGAAAGAGTTAACGGTGTTAATGGAATTACAAAAACTAGCAATTTAGTCAAAGAAAAGTCACAATAGCACACTTGAAATCGCATAAGAACAAATTTTGTAGGTACTTATTTATGTACTGCCAAGTGATGTTTTGTGGAAAAAAGTTACACGAATATAAGAAGATAAGAAAAATGATAATGATAACAAAGTCGTCAAGTAAAATATATAGAGTGTAAGGTAAAACAGAATTTGTTTGTCACCATATTACTGTTGTTGGCATCGTTTTTATCTTTTGTGATATGTAGGTACATATTATATTTTCATTCATGATGAAACTATTATGTCACACTTGTTTATAAATGGCATTAAGTCATGGCATTCATCATCAGGTTATTTTTGTCTCCACTGCAGGAGCACAACCCTCTCTCATCTGCCGAAGACAGACGGAGGATTTGGCATACACTCCCCGCGCTGGCCAGACGGGTTGGGGAGACCTGATTGATGTTTTATAATGTAGTCCCTTAGTCGCCTTGTACCACATCTACGGGAAGAGTTGGAGTGGTCCTATTCTACTCTACCGGAAACCACACGGCAATTATGAAATTAAGCCAAATTATTAAGTCATAACATTACTACATATAATTAAGAATTTTATTATAAATATTTATCAACAGATCTTGACTTAGATTTTAAAAGATAGTGGGTACTTGAGCTCGATCCTTATGATTTAAATTGTATATCGACGCATTACGCAGAGAACAATGTACCATGTTCAAATGTTTGTATTTTCAATGTTTGTATTTAATTGGAATGGATCATAAATTCATAGCATAATGCCGTTCGGTTTTATTATGTACTAGCTGTTGCCCGCGACTACGTCCGCGTGGACAACTTAATATTACACATTCTTATGTATTACGTGTTACTAAATCCTAAAAGAAATCTATATATCTGGTTATGCATTAAAAATATTAATATACATAAAAAAACATGCTATCCAATTGAGAACCTCATTATTTGAAGTCGGGTAAAAATTAGCGTTCCGGCGGCGGTTTCGCCCGTTGGACCACAGTTTTTTCGGTTTCCGTAGCCAAATGGCAAAAAACGGAACCCTTATGGATTCGTCATGTCTGTATGTCTGTCTGTCCGTCCGTATGTCACAGCCACTTTATTCCGAAACTATAAGAAATTACTATTGAAACTTGGTAAGTGGATGTATTCTGTGAACCGCATTAAGATTTTCACACAAAAATAGAAAAAAAAAACATTAAATTTTGGGGCTTCCCCATACTTAGAACTGAAACTCAAAATTTTTTTTTTTCATCAAACCCATACGTGTGGATAGGGTCTTCAAAAATGATATTGAGGTTTCTAATATCATTTTTTTCTAAACTGAATAGTTTGCGCGAGAGACACTTCCAAACTGGTAAAATGTGTCCCCCCCCCCCCTGTAAGAGAATGATAAAACAAAAAAAAATATATGATGTATATTGCCATGCAAACTTCCACCGAAAATTAGTTTGAAAGAGATCTAGTAAGTAGTTTTTTTTAATACGTCATAAATCGTAAACCACAATACTATTATTAAAACATCGATCAAAGTTACAACGAACTACAATAACTTTTATATTATGTTACTTGCTGCTACGGAACCCTTCATGGGCGAGTCCGACTCGCACTTGGCCGCTTTTTTTAAATAAAGTTGACATTTACATTTATCATGAATTAAAAGATTGTCATATAATCAATAATTTTTTTATATTTTAAAATCCAACCAAAAAAAAATACAACCCCCCCCCCTCCAATTTGTCCTTTCCATACCCTTTCTTTCTTTCCTTCACCATCCCTTTCCCACAACGTTGAAAACCCTTTCCCCCACCCCTTCCCTCTCCCTACTCCTACCTCTCCCCCTTCCCTTAACCCACCCCTTCCTACACCCTTTATTTACCACTGCCCCCTCATCTTTCCTCTCTTACCATCCGACTTCCTTCCCCTTCTATTCCCTTCCTATGTTGCATATCCAATTAACTGTACAACAAAATGTCTGTCAAACTGCTGGACATGCCTTCCCCAATGAATTCCACAACGCCCTACAGATCCAGCCGCTTCCGGCCACCATCTTCAAGTCGTCCATACACCTGGCGGCAGGGCGTCCCACCCTGCGCGTGGGACGTCGCGTCCCACTCTAGAACCCGTCTGCCCCAACGGCCGTTCGGTACTACGACAGATGTGACCTGCCATTTCAGCTTACTAATTCTTTCGGCTATGTCGGTCACCTTCGTTATTCATAGGATCTCCTCATTACGAATCATATCCCTCATAGAGACCCCGAGCATTGCCCTCTCTATAGCTCGCAGAGCCACTTGAATCTTGTGGATCAGGCCCACCATCAGTGTCCACGTCTCCGCGCTGTAATCATGACAGGCAAGACGCACTGATTAAAGATTTTTGTCTCTAAACATTGTGGAATAGGTGACGTAAAGACTTGACGCAGTTTTCCGAATACTGCCCACCCTAACTGGATTCTTCTGTCAGCTTTTGAAATTGATCCTACCCAACTATATTGTCTGTCCTAGGCAGACGTACTCCTGAACAGCTTCGATATTGACATTGTCGACGATCACCGGTCTAATACAGGGCCACAAATTATCTAATAGCGAACTTTTTGTATCGAGACTTGTGGAAATACCTGAAATACATCAGCTAAAATAAATCTATAAATGAGCTTTAAAACATCTCTGTCACTTTCTGTCAAGTTCTTGCAACGACCAGTAATGTTGAACTACACTTTTATACAAATGATATGAAATGAGAGGTCAACTTGTATATCAGCATCCTGACATTTTATTGAGATATGACTTATACCAGTATGAGGCCCGAACTCAAAGCTATTAAACAGTGAAAACGCCGTCAAATTCTGTTCAGCAGTTTCCAAGATTAGCCCGTACATACATACATACATACATACATACATACATACAGACAGATAAGAAATTTTTTCATTATATTTTTGTACTCTACTGGTCTTCAGTAACGTCCGGGCAGTGAAATTTTTTTTTAACTTCAATGTACAGATTCGCTTTTCTTTTGTTTTTTCTACTCTTTTATTATATGTATAGATTGACACTAAAGTAGACTTATCCTGCCACCAGTTTCAATCAGATGCTCTATTTCAGTCCAAAAAAAACGGAAGGTAGCAATCTACAATTATGGAAAACTATATATAGAGTTGAAAGGTATGGACGATTTACACAAAGTCTAACAACCTATTTTCTTTAGAACAAGCCAAGATTAACAATACTAATATACTCAAAGAAAATTATTAAGTCTCACAATAGGGTTAAAATAATTCGATTCAATTACTCTTTATTGCACGATAAAAACAAAAAGAAAAAAATAAAACATTGACACTTCAGTAATTTATGAACTTGAGTGAACAATGGGTGCGGTAGACATAATTTATTTGAAGCATATCACCTGGTTAAATTAACACTAGTTAAAATTTATTTTGAAAGGTAAATTAATATTGACATTGTAGATACGGCGAAACTACCGAGAGCCGTTTGTTATTGACAAGGACCAAATAACTTTTACGTTATATGCTTTTACATGGTTCATGTTAACTTGGCAGAGACTGGATGAGAAGAACCGAGGATCGGGTTCAGTGGCGCGCCTTGGGAGAGGCCTATGTCCAGCAGTGGACTCTTGCAGGCTGATGATGATGATGATGTTAACTTATCTCTTTCTGGATGTGTTGCACATACATACACAGTACATATAAGGTGTATTGACTGTAGATTTAAAAAAGATAGATTATTGTAAAAGGATCTTCTATACTCAGTTGTTATTGGAGTTCGATTTACAACTCGAATTCAACACAAATAGTAATATAAGATAGGTATTACATCTCAAACACAGCAAGTAACTTGAAATGAAACTTTATTCAAAAAACTCATCTAATGGGATATACACTATTCTCCCAAAAACAGAGAAAATCAGTTGGAAGACATTTTATACAAAAGTCTTACTTCAAATAGAATACAATATTATTTAATTGACAACTGTATATAAACGAATGGAAAGAATTTTTATAATTGAATAACTCAAACTAATCTCATGAAATTTCCATTTAATGTTCCAATATATTTTCTAAATTTGCACCATTATCTTTAGATTTTTATAAGACTAATTAATCATACGCGCAGAGAGTCCTGTGTCCCGCTTTGGAAGAATTAAAGTTGTATAAATAGCTAATCGTCTTAAAAGCTACTCATCCAATGATATTCACAGAAAGTGTTAGTGCGTTGCAATATAGCTATACTGCCTATATTTTTATGTAACGGTGCTTAAAGGTTGACCTATGGCCACTTTTCTATGAATATCACATTAAAAATTGAGCATGATCATTAACAGTTAATAATATTTTGTTACTACTGTATATACAATGTTTTATTCGATGTTATACTAAAAATAATAAGTTACAAAAGTGTACAAAAACTAAATTAGTCTAAAATAAAAACAAGTGCCTCACAGCATGACAAGACAAACTAATATGGAAAATCTCCTCTCGTATATACTTGGAGACTTGGTAATATAAATCATTATCTCCTATATGGTAAGTACTCATCATAATTGATAATAGTTTATCTTCTTCTTTTTTTTTATTTATTTATTTAATGGCCTCTCTTTATTAGAATTCTGCCAATTTCGAGTCAGTAATAGTTTATAATTATCATCATATTGGACTCGATTCTGAAGGCACAATGTTAAAATTTGACAGCACTAAAACTGTTGCTATCCTTGTCGCACAGTATTATGAAGATAAAGAAACCAATTTTAGTGCTGTCAAATTTTAAAGGTGTGCCTTCAGAATCAGGCCCATTATCATATCATTATTTTCTATCGATAATTAAATGTCTAGTTTTAAAATTCTCATATAGTTTCTTTAGCCAAGCAATGGGAAAACACACGTCATATTGTGATTTTGAGAACCGCATAATTTCTTTTGCCAATGATTTATTAAGCTTTGACAAAATTTTATTATAATTATTATAGAAACTGAGAGCTCCTGATTTTATTATTAATTGTGTAAAAACAATTACGCGATTTCCAAAATCACAATATAACGTATTCTAAAAAAGATGCTTAGTTTAGATTGGCAGATTTATAACTTCAATCGAACTAATCATCTCTAATAACGACTATTAATATTATAAATTCTGAATATTGCGCCAGCATTAGTGGCTTTTAGACCAAACCTTCTCACAATATGATTGCTTGCTGTAAGCTTAATATTTACACACCTCATCACATTTCTCTCAATGATTTACTTATCTTTCTTTCCGTCACTGATTCCACTTTTAACACCGTTCGACACTCCATTGCTAACATGGTGACTATTCTTAACTCCATTTAATTTGGCATCTCCATTTCCTTGATGTTGGTTCTTGGCATCACTTTTTAGCTTCTTCTTGTCGCTGGGCTTACCGTAAGCCTTGTAATAGAAGTCATAGAAGAGGTAGTAGAAGAAAATGGAGTTGGGTAAAGTAAATACGACGGACCAACGAGGGTAGCCGCAATCGTAGAATAGAAGTTGAAAAGAGTGAAGGAACGCGATGCAAAATTGGAGCTGAAATAGTAAAAGAAAAAAATATGATTATTTATTTATTTGTCTTATATGAATATGTTAGTTAATATTTTAGGGAGAACTAAACTTTAGAGATAGTGTTTTAACTAGTTGGAATCACTTGAAGTCATAACTTCCTGATATTAAAAGAGTAGACGATTGGCACTATTAGTGTTGGTTAATTCCCGAGAATATTCTCCTAGCCGAGAATTTATAAGAACTTAAACAGTGAAGCCACTTTTCCCTACGATTACCAATGCAACTAAATAGGTGTTTAAGTAAGTAGATAATCATAATATGCAGACTGGTTATATTTGAGGCACAACTAACCAGTAAGTCATATAATTGTCTATGTAAGAATGAGTAAGTACCATAATTCGAATTTAATCAGAATCAGTGTCTAGTCAAATCAAATGAATGATAGCCTTAAAAACTAGATAATTAACTAATGGACGCTTACCATTTGCAAGGTCGTTATATGTCGCTTCCAGAACAAGAACCTTTGGAACTGTGGTCCCATTGCAGCTAACATGTAGTACGTATACATGATGATATGGACGAACGAGTTGATGACCCCAATCAATGTCCCGTGACCTCCTGGATAGTACTTAGTGGCACCCCATGAGATCATGGGCATGACAGTGTGATGGTACATATGGAGGAATGTAATCTGTCTGTCTTTCTTCCTGATGACGAAGAACACTGTATCTAGCAGCTCAGACATCTTCGCAAGGAAGTAAATGTAGACGCCATGGGCTACCTGGAAATTGAGAATATATTGTTTGAATTAGGTACTTAATTTACTTACTGCACTTGTCTCGACCTTCATCTAGATATGTTTATAACATATCTGTAACGTCACATAAAGTGAAATAGTTCTTAATGTAGTCACACTGTGCTGTGTTACGAAAATTTTGCAATTACCATATCAACAAACATGGACCTAGGCACTTTAAGTCAACACTAAGTGATCGCTGACTTAGTGTAAATAGCAAATATCTTCCGCTAAACATAACATATTAAACTAAACATGTTCCTCTTTCATAATGCGAACTGCTAAGGAATGGACCCTACCAACTTCGGTATTTTCGGACAAATACAATTTGTATCTTTTTAAAGGAAAAGTGAATAGGCATCTTCTAGATAAGTGCGCTCCACCTAAGGCATCATCGTCACTTACTATCAGGTGAGATTGAGGTCAAGCGAAAACCCATCAGCAATAAAAAAACTGCCAACTGCACTTAGGCTGCTATTTTATTACGAACGCTATTTTATAACAATTAGGGTAAATAATTGCATAGCAGCTAAGATGGAGTTGGCAGGTTTACATGTTTAGCCGACGAATACTTAAGTTTCATCCAAAATTCGGTGGTATTTTAAATAATTAGTTTTCATAATTCTTCTAAGATTAGGAGACGATATAAATCGCTTACCCGCATTGCTTCTGGTGATTTTGAAAAGTCTACCGGTTGACATTTCCAACTATAAGTCCTTAGCCAGCCTGCGTCCAGACCCTGAAATTGACAATGAAAATTTTTAGTATCGTGGGCATCGACATATTTCGTCATGTATGTCTGTTTTCCTTCCTCTGTCGAGTATTATGTCCCCTTATACACGATGATTTCGTAACCTTACTTAGAATCTGGAAGAAAATAATGATTTTTATCTCTAAAATTGACAAGTTAACAAGCGGAGGGCGGAGGAGCGGATGTGGTGGCGTTCATTGGAGAAGGCCTATGTCCAGCAGTGGACATCTAAGAGCTGACATGATGATAATGATAATGACCTAGGGCGAAGGAACGATTTATAGATTGACAAGTTGGGAGTTTTTGGAAAATCCCAGGTCTACTTCAGCATCATCAGGTAATTTTTGTCTCCACTGCAGGAGCACAACCGTCTCTCATCTGCTGGAGACAGGCGGAGGATTTAGCCTACACTCCCCGCGCCAGACCTGGGAGACGTGATTGATGTTTTATAATGTATTCCGTTAGTCGCCTTGTACGACATCCACGGGAAGAATTGGAGTGGTCCTATTCTACTCTACCGGAAACCACACGGCACATTGACTTCACGGCACGGCGGCTTTAGCATAAATTGGGATAATAACGATAAACAAGACATACCTCAAAGAATAACCAACAGCTGACCAGAACTTGTATAAAGTTGTATATGATAAGCGTCTTCTGTAGTTGGAAGGGCTTCTTGTCGGCCATGTACCGAGGGCCCCATTTCAATGTAAAGTACAAATACAAGCCTAAGATGGTTAGGCCGGGAAATGGGCTCGTGATCAGGAACCAATCATTGGTGCGGGGATCTGGAATTAGAAAATTGGTATTTTTAAGTACGTTTTATAAATAGTATAAAATTTTCGTGCAATCTTACGCTGCCATACAAACTAGTGGCCCTACTCTGTAAGCACGTATTGCGTCTAACTACGATAGTCAGAATACGTCACCTGGCCCGATAGAAAGTACGAAATGACTTTGTAGTTCGACGAATATTATCAAAACGATCTTAAACGATTTTTGTAATATTAAAACTAACTAAATCAGCTCCATGGAATCAATAAAATTACATAGATTTTAGGTTTTCAGAGATTCACCATCATCATCATAAGGTTATTTTTGTCTCCACTACAGGAGCACAGCACAACCCTCTCTCATCTGCCGGAGACAAACGGAGGCCGGATAGATGTTTTATAACTTAGTCGCCTTGTACGACATCCACGGGAAGAGTTGGAGTGGTCCTATTCTACTCTACCGGAAACCACACGGCGATTTCAGAGATTACTTAAACGTTATACTAAACTTAACCTTATATATCCTTAGACTGAAATAAACGTACCTATATACGGAATATTCCAATCGATTATGAAGAAATATGATTTTGATCACCGAAGTTGAATGCAAAGTAGCTTTCAAGTAATTAATTGAAAGAACTACAAAATGTTTAATAATTCTAGTGTTAATAATACAAACCTGTCTAAGACTTTTCATAGTACGTCAGAACTACGTTAATCATATGAAAGGCAGCAATAAAATTACAATATCATTATGAAAATCGTCAATCAAAGCAAAACCAGAAACCTTATTCTACGGTAACTATATGCGATGTCTCGAAACTTGTCCAATATGACACAATGGCGAATAAATTTCCTTACTAAGCGCATATTATTGCACATAATAGCCTATTACTGTATAATGAGAAGGCCGTTCCGTACTGGTGAACATCTCACGTGCATCATTCTAAAGTGCAAAGGTCTAAATGAAAGGGTTAAACTAGACATGATGATATTTCGATAAAGGTTTTAAAAAATACGTCTTAATGAATATAGCATGAATACTAGGTGCCGGCAATGTAACAAAACTCTCACCTAACTCAGTGAGTACAATTCGTATATTCATCCGTTCCATAGTGATGGAACGGGTGAATATACGAGCGTTTCAACCGCCGTCATTATCCTCACCACCATAAGTTGATGAAAAATAATATATTTAATGAAATATTTCACCTGTGCAGACACTGTGCACTTATTTAATATTATGTGCACTTATATATAATAGAAACTTATTTTATAATAAAAACGATGGTGTTGTCTCTTCTACTTTTGAAGGGGAGGATAATGACGGCGTTTGAAACGCTCGAATATTCCCCCGAACGTGGAATATTACGCTGAGCAAAAATGTTAAATACATAAATACTTCATGAACGGTTCCTTCAAAATTTGAGACCTATGGTCTACATTACACACTCAAATCAAAATGGTATATGTTGATACTAACTGCATATTCGGTTTTATTAAAAAATATATCATTACAGGCTGATCATCATTAATCAAAAAAATGTTGAAATAAACTCCTATTTTTAGCCACGCATATTAAATTTTTTTAATATTGTTATGTGCGTAAGATGTGAAACTCCGAAAGTTTCATAACCATTATACATAATGCATGCATAATTAATAACTAGACATCTCCAAATAGGTCTAATCTGTTTGTATGTCGAGCTGTGAACAGGAGGCATATCATTTAGGCTTCTTTGGCCGCGTTCAGACGTTTAGTGACAGTCTGTTACACACATAAGTGAAATAAAAGTTAACTCTACATTCTTATCTTACTGGTAATTAGGTGTTATTTGTCTTGTTAGATGGAAATACAAGTACGAAAACAAACATTCTATAATTGTTGGAGTGTGTAAAGCTACGGCGAAACTACATTTGAGAATGAAAAAAGACTTCCATATAATTTCCTCTTACCAGCGAGTTCGACAAATAAACGGTTGTACGTCCTCGAAAAGGAATTGTTTGACAGCTCCATGGCGCCTGTCATTTGTGTAGTTTTTACATCCAAACCGCTGTCATGAGAGGCTCCCCCGCATTTTATTGTTGCAATTTGTACCGCTGATACCTGAAAATAAATAAAATATAGTTTTAGTTGAATGTAAAAAAAACTTGAGTGATTAGATCGTGCATTAGATAAATTGCGTACAATCCACAACAACCCAATCACGTTAATATTAGGTATATATGATATGATCATTACAGGTTTTAGAAATTTTGGATAAAGGAAGCAAGTCGTCGTTGATTTAATTGACATGAAAGATTTGGGTTTAATTTCAATCTTTTTAAGTGGTTACCTACGTTATTAAAGTTACACTGTGCAAAATTTTGAATTTCTAGATTCAGTGGTATGAGCTGTGCGTGGATAGATCAGTGGTAACAAAGGGAACTACATTTCCTCGTGGTCGCACATTTGGGCCAAGTAGGACCACGAGGATCGACTTGTTCTGTACCACAAAGGTACACTATGTCAATTCACAAATGAACAGAAGAGAGAAAAACGATTATGTTTTCGATTTTTTACCACAAAGAAGGAATACTTGTCAGATGATCACTGATAACGTCATTTTATTGTTATATAAATTATAATTTCTGAGTGACTTAATACTTTTTGTAAAAGGTTAACTTAGCAGTAAAGTAGCTGCGACTTATTACATTTACCGCTGAATTCAAGTTATCGAATAGGCAGGACATGAATAACCAAAAAATGCATTTAACACAGTCCACCTCTGTGATACAAAATTAATTAAACGATATTCTTACCTTCCATTCCTTTTATATTGTATTTCAAACTAATAATATTCGCAAACATCAGTTATATAACTTTGCTAGCCTCAAATGTCTGACAACTGTTAATAAATATGAAGTTGGAAAGTTATATAATTTTAACGTTTTGTCTACGAAAAACATTGTTAGCCTTATAATGTTAGTATAGTTTTGAAACTTGATCATTAATCAAGTATTAGAAACAAGCTTCGTTGCATAATTCATTAAAACTAAAAACTTGAATCACTTTCGGTTTCCTTAAATTTAATCTATTAATTCATTATAACTGCTAAAAATGTACTTGTTAAACAGGATATCAAACATCATCAAACACTTAATATATCATTAAATTGCAAATGTTCTGAGACAACATACAATTACGAAGATATTTGGTAACTATGTAACAGGTAAAATCGTATAGATCAAATTGATTCTGCAAACAGTTTTGACAGACTTGAGTAGGGCGACCTTTAACCTTTTAAGAAATTGAATGTTTTGGTACATTTTCACCAGAATACATTAGTATAACAGGTATAATGGACACAGAAGACATGGTTATACAATAAAGTATAATAAAAACGACATATAGATGAATATCTACCTATTACTGCATCGGGTTATGAATGTATTTGTCCAAGAAGTTCTATACTGGAAGACATTATTAACTTTACTAATCAATTAGGTACACCGTGGACTTCACATTTCTCGTAACATTTAATATCTAGTTTCTATAATATCAATTTCAAACGCGGGCGAACGCGTGCGTCCTGCGCAAAATCTATAAAGCAACTGAGCTTTTCGCACCCCGCGCACCGCATGACACCCTCCCACGGTAAAATGGGAGGAAGGGGCGATTTAGGGGGTAGATATGAAGTGAATTCGGATAAATGGTGTTTTAACGTAATCACTGTAATATTGTAGGAGCGTATATTAAATTAAAATACAGATTACTTTCAAATGATATACATTATTTATTAGTACAGGCGTCAGAGACGAACAAACAAACTGTGAACAGCAACGATCTCTATGTACCACCAGATGGAGCGTTCCAAACATCGCTCTGTTCCACGCAAGTAGCCACAACTCTTTCACATTCACTTTGAAACTTGTGCAGTTACTACTCAGAACATTTAATTATTTACTAAATATTGACATTATTTAACCGTAGCGTCAATATTTAGTAATAATTAAATGTTCTGCGTAGTAACTGCACAAGTTTCAAAGTGAATGTGAAAGAGTTGTGGCTACTTGCGTGGAACAGAGCGATGTTTGGAACGCTCCATCTGGTGGTACATAGAGATCGTTGGTGAACAGATTTTAATTTAATATAGTCTAATGATAATATTAAATTTATTAATGAAATATTTCTGCCCTGGGCTAATTTAAATTTTCTCGCGTTATAGTATAAGCAGCCTGTGGATAAAAAAAACTATTAGCATACAACATTTTATGCATATCCGAACATGCTAAAAGCATCATAGTTGCTCCTTCAGCAATCATCATATTATACAAACTTATAGACATAAACATATTTTATTGATAATCATTTGATTACAAGTCATTTTTTTTGCACGTATACATTGGAATATATGTTAACAGAACATACTCGTATATTATAGGTTAAAATATGGGTACATATTCGTTAGAATTCGTATATCTAAGAATATTTTATTTTTTATCATATTTGGACCTCAACCTGTACATAGAGAGGGAGCCGCATGAGGTCTGTCTTTCCCTCCCCACCCCTCCCGCACCTTTTATCTAGCGTAACCTATATTCATTTCACCTTACGACCAATACAATAGGAGCTATTTTTCTGTGCAACTCGATGCCATATTTGGCAACCGTACCACTTTCATCTGTCGAATGGAATAAACATATTCGTATGTCCAGACAGCCTAGTGAAACATAATAGGCCTTATACATAACAATATAAGGTCAGCTATATAGAAAGCTTCAAAATCAAAATCAAAATAATCAAAATATTGACGACCTCCGTGGCGGAACGGGTTGCGGGTTCGAATCCCGCTAGGGGCAAATGTTCGTATGATGAATATGAATGTTTGTACCCAAGTCTTGGATGTTTATATATTTATTTAAGTATCTCTATCCGTTATCTAGTAACCATACCACAGGCTCTGCCTAGTTTGGGACTGGATAATTGGTGTGAATGTCTGTGATATTTATTTATTTATTATTATTATTTATCTTTCTTAAGAGTATTGTTACTAATAAAAATGGATCTTGTGTAATCTGAATAAATAAATTATTAAATTAAATTAAATTATTATTAAATTTTTTCAAAATTGGAATACATTATTCTCTTTTTGACGTCAAATTCTGCCTAAAACTACTCCACTTCCACCTATATAACCTGCTTCCTACTTCATAGTGATAAGTCGCGGGTATAAGCTAGTGTAATAAAAAAACATGAATACATGAATTGTAAGGGGACACAATAACATCGAGGGCTATTAAAGTCAACCTTACTGGCGCGTGCTGCACCCTGCTACTGCTAGAGTAGGGTTAGTATAAATAAACAGTTATACTATTACTTCTACGATCGGTCAAATTGGAAAAAAAAGTCCAACTCGCTATACTGCTTAGTAATATTGGAAATGAATAAATATAATAAAGGCCGTCCAATTAGTTCTACTGCTCAGTATGACATAATGGAATCAAGTAAATTTAAGGGTTTCTTTAAAGGAATATGATTCGTAATGAAGAGATCCGACGAAGAACGAATGTGACCGACATAGCCGAAAGGATTAGCAAGCTGAAGTGGCAGTGGGCGGAACACATCTGTCGCAGAACCGACGGCCGTTGGTTGACGGCTGTTGAGACGAGTTCTGGAGTGGAGACCACGGATTGACACGCGCAGGGTAGGACACCCCGCCGCCAGATGGACGGACGACCTAAAGAAGGTAGCCGGAGCATTTCTATCTAGAATAATAAAATATATGTATAAATTCTTAGACACGCATTATACCCCCACCCCCTCCACACATACATATACACCCTACATACACACCCTACATACACACAAACACTCATACACATTTCATTTGCGCAAATTATTATTATTTTTGTTATTTCTTTAATTTTTGAATCATTATTAACTTTCTTAGTTTATTCGTTTTCCTCTTTTTATTTTGTCTATCTTGTGATCTGTTTTACTTAGTTATTGGCCTTATTTTATTGTGATGTTTGTTTTGTATTTAAGTGTTTTGTGCTGTTAAGTATTGTGTGAATAAATAAAATAAAATAAGTGGCTGGATGCGGAGGGCGGAGGACCGGGTGTGATGGCGTTCATTGGGGAAGGCCTATGTCCAGCAGTGGACGTCTAACGGCTGATATGATGATGATGAAATTTAATAAATGCCATTCAAAGCTTTTGCAAGCAAGTGTATTGGAAAAGAAATAATTTTATATCCAAACCAGTTTCAGTTACAAAATGTCCACATTTCTATGATCTACAATACAGTCTCAAACGAAACTAAACACTCTCACTATCAAATAAACAAATATTTGCATCACAACTACGTGCCAATACACACATAATTTTCGCAACGAAGCGAGTGTCCGTCTGACATCATAAAATGCCTTACAAGATAACTATGGAAACCAGTGCACACGACCCATCCCTCCCCTCTTATCGTCTACAAATACTCAACATAACAAGATATTACTTGTAACAACATAGCTCTATGCTACTGGTTGTGTTCTCTACCAACAAACTAAACGAATGCGGTTTAGGGTGCAATAAGTAAAGAGTCATAAAGTTGTATTTGTCTAGTTCATGTATAAACAGTGCTGTCCAGATCATTTCGAAACTACCTCGCTCCGGTGGGTTGTCCTAAATACCACAGTCCAAAGATTAGCAGAAAACCCTGTGCACTCTAACTCTTCACCAGATTTTTTTGCTATTAAATGAAATGCATCTTCCTCACAAAATAATGAAGTTTATATCGTAATGTTCGCGAAGGATCACAAAAAAACATTACCAAAAGATAACTGATATAGATCGACGATGTTACTAGATACTCTACCAGATAGTTTCGAGAGAGAGAGAAAGTAGAATGAATGATAGAATGAAAAATATAGTAAGGTTCGTTCCGAGTAAATCTAATAAAATCATGGCCTAAATAGTGTCTTAGATTAAAGCAAAAACGGAAATTTGGCAACTCTCTGACACTGATTAAACGAAAACTAGGCTTGGTGGACTACATACATGTATGACCACATGCATACAGACTCACATAGCTGAAGTCAAAGTCGCGTTCGTACAGTTACCGATAGAGAGATAACGTGAGGCGCTGGAACAGTTGTGAGAGTGAGACAGCGGCAGCGCTATTGTTTCGTCGCTCATAATATGTTATAGCGATGAACAAATATTTTATGAATTTTCGATAATTTAAAACTTTTTGATGTTTTTACGACTGAATAGTATTAATTTAATGTGTTGCAATTTAAACGGAGATTAAGTACACAAGATGTCATATTGATACGTTTTTTCCACTAAAACGAATAATGCGTGAATGTCAGTGCATGCTACCAAACCCTCGTCACTCCGTGCTGGACTCAGCAAAACCAAGTACCATGGACTTGGTTTAGTAGGACCATGTTTAATGAGTAGTCCTCAATTATCCCCTGGAGTCTTTGACCTAAATGCAAAATCATTAGGTCCTAGCCCTAGATAAATATATTCCATGCCTGAATAACGATGGCTGAGCTTGGAAGATGATCAGTTTGAAGAGATAGAAATATTGCTAGAAATGGTATAACAAAAACTAACATACCATCACTACGAGGGGATTTTTTACTGCATCCGAATTCAAATTTAGTCAAGACACTTATAATGAACTTGACAGTAATTACACAGCACAGAGGTTTTCAAACTATAAAACGTGTACTGCGGTTGCATGCAACGCAAGAAGACACGTCAATCATCATTAAAAAAATAAGTTTCCTTATAAATTATTATGTTGACCCTTCGCGCTTAAATCTATGCAAACTAAGTACGGTTAAAGTCGACCTTTTCTCGATTTCACACTAACCAAATGTTACAGAAAGAGTAGGTACAATTACATTCTAAAGTTCTTCGGTCTAATCACTATTAAGTTTATTTTTTATTAATTATTCTGAAGTTAAGTATTCTGAAGTTATGGAACCCTATCCAGCTGCTGAATTCCAGCCTCCCTATCCTGATGATTTATTTCAGGTTAGGTCAGGGTTAGTAGCACGCAACAGATACTTCAAATATATAAGTGTGAAAGTGACAACAAGTTTGAGAGCCGCTGTTTTCTTGGAGAATAACCGGAAGGCCACGTTAGTCCATTGACCGAGTATGAACTAAATATTTATAATGAAAACTAGTTATGTTGAGTATTTAGTATAGAATCAATCGTGTTACTTTACAATACACTTTATTGCACAAACAAATAAAACTACAAGTTTCAAAAGTTACAAATAGTACAATTTAGATGGTCTTATTGCTTTAAGCGATTTCTTCCAGACGACTTTTGGGTATAAATATTCAAAAAGTTGCCTTTTTAATCCAAAAAAACACTATCTACCCACAATTGCAAAAGTTAACGACTCTACAAAGATGCCCGTTCTCTATAATATACTTCATAGAATGTCGTATTATAATGTCATTTAGGCTTTATTTTACTTCCTCTCCACTTATGAGTGAGGACAGGGTTATTCATATTATTCAGGAAATCAGGAAGTTTTATCTATTATGCTTAAATATAATAACTTATATAAAGAGTTGAAGTGTGTGGGATTGCTAGAGGTAACTCAGAAAATAAACAACCGATTTAATTATTTTTTATGACTATTATATACTTATTTGTATAAATAGTGGGTATCAATATAAAATAATATAAATAAATAAAATAAAATTCATTTAATTCTGACACAAAGTCCATATCCTGTTGTTTCAAATATCGATCTTCATACAAAATATAATGGTAATATACATTTTATTACTAACCAAAACAAATTAAATGAAATAATAATAATTTTTTTATTTGTAGTTTATAATAGTTAGGATTTGTTTTATATTTTTATGTATTTATAGTAATGTTAAGTTTATATTATGTTGTTTCACAAGTAATAATTAAATGTTTTGGTACTTGTAATAAAAAATAATAATAATAAATAGATATTTTTTAGTTCAACTTCGTCTATAAAAGAATTTAAATTATTCCTAAATTTATTACACTAGGTAATATTTAATTTATTCTCCGTTCGTGAGAATCACGTCATAACATAACCCAATCACTTTCATCTTGCCTACTACGTACGATTTGAACTTTTAAAAGTTTATGTAATCAAAAATTCCTCATATGGTACCATTCTCATATGGATCACGGAAGTAAAATAAATAACAATCCTTTATTTTTGGTTGTAGCAAATAATTCACGGTGAATGACGTGTTATTAACATATTTTTCTACGTAACAGACAGAAAATGTTATGTGATCAACCTGATCGTTAACCATTTATGAACGTCAATTTTGCACCTCATGTCACAATAAACTAGTTAGATGTCGGTTCACTTTAATTTTGAGGAAGGTTTAGCTAGGTTTGAGGAAACCGAGATCTGAAGTGGAAACCACGGATCGGCACGCGCAGGGTTACCGGAGAAGGTGGCCGGAAGCGGCTGGATGCGGAGAGCGAAGGACTTCGTGTGACGCGTTCATTGAAGAAGGCATATGTCCAGCAATTGACGTCTAAGGGCTGATATGATGATAATGAGCTAGGGAGCCGAGCAGGAACTATTTATAGAAAAAGTTGGATACATAAACTCGAATAGGTTCGAATCCCTCTAGGGGAAAATGTTCGTATGATGAATATGAATGTTTGTACCCAAGTATTGGATGTTTATATGTTTATTTAAGTATGTCTATCCGTTATCTAGTAACCATACCACAGGCTCTGCCTAGTTTGAGACTGGATAATTGGTGTGAATGTCTGAGATATTTATATTTATTTATTTTTATAAACTTGTCTAATCCAAAACTATCATTTTCTCCTGTGCTATGGCAATTAAACAAGGATAGGGCAATTCTCTAATATAACATCCAGACTTGTACGAAGCTGTCTGTAGACAGTGGGAATCGAATCCACGACTACTGGTGCTCTAGTCCAATGAACAATCCACTAGGCCAACGAGCGCGGATCAATAATTACAGATTACCAACAGTCATCACATAACACTAATCAGAGAACCTGTTTCGTGAGAAACTAATTTATCTGAAATACCGTCAGAAATTAATCAATGTTGTCTTCGAAATATATCTACATAATTATTAGTGTTTTAACGCCTATTAAAATGACTAAGTGTCAGATTTATTGTATGTACTGATAGTAAAGTACACAGATTAATTTGGAGGTGTCTGAGAGAAACCTGATAAGTCCATTATGGCGATTTTTCAGTACAAATTGTTTTAAGTTGTAAATTCTTTTTCAAATTAGATGGAACATAGAGAAAAATACAATTAGATAAAAAGTTACTTATTTTATATCACAATTAATAATTAAGTATTTGTAACATATCAGAAAAAATATCAAGCTGAAGTGGCAGTGGGACGTCCCGGGTGGATGGACCACTTGAAGAAGGTAGCCGGAAGTGACTGGAGAGCAGAGGACCCGTGTGATGGTAGTCATTGGGAAAGGCCTATGTCCAGCAGTGGCCGTCTAAGGGCTGTGATGGTGACTAACTTATATTGGATCTGTTGAATAAGGGAACGACAGCAACAAATTATATTTTCATTAAGTAATCCATCGCTTTGCCTTAGCCAGTCTTAAAAGTTCAATAAGACAAGATCTTGAATATCTAATACCACAGCATACATACTAAAACCATAAGAATACTTTATGATAGTCAAATACTTTAAAGTATTTATCTCAGAACAGTGTTTTATTTTAGGGGAAAAACTGTTATACACATGTGTGTTATAAACAAAAAAATTACAATAATGGGCTTATCAGGTTTCTTCCAGACACCACAGTTTTTTTAGTTTCACGATTTACATTGACATTAGCTGCTAGTCAGTATTTAAGAAAATCTTAACTATTTATACATCTGCACGAAAACCACGTATTGGCATTTACCTCATCCACACAGTAAATACTATTTTTACCTTCGTGTACCGATTACTACCTGTGGTTAGTTTCCCTGCAACTTATTCTAAGTTACTTCGAATTGTGGTTTACTGTGTGGCTTAAAACGTCTAAGGTCTTCACGTTTAGTAGTTTAAACAACTAGTAATACTCGTTCCACTTGCAGTGGTATTGACCTGGAAAGTATGCTGCATGTGGATACACCAAACTTATGTAACTATATGTTTTTTAAGAACAAATACACAGTATTTTAGAAATAGATTTTCCTTATCAACCCTTTTATTAATCGTTGATATAACGGCTTGGTCATTCTCCTGTTTATGTTTAAATCTTTAGTAGAGGAGAAAATATTTGATTATTATTTATTAGTTACTATTATTGGGGCATAAAAAGGGGACCGGGTGTGGTGGCGTGCATTGGGGAAGACCTATGTCCAGCAGTGGACGTCTAAGAACTGACTTGATGAAGTTACTAGCATTTGTCCCTTAAGTACTTAAGTAGATATTTCACTTTACGTCACACATTCTCATGCAAAATTTGGTTACAAAACTAATCAGTTGAATTATACCTAAACGTCTACTTATAGACAAAGGTAAAATTTGGCTGAAAATAATCAAAAATTGCACTCGTCAAAGTTTTACTCGATGAAATACTGGTTTTTACACATCATCATGCCATGTTAAAAAAATAAGTAAGCTGGTACGTAACTGATTCCATAATGGATAAGGAAAGTTCGAAATAAAATTATAATTGATTATTTTGAAAGTTACTGTTAAATTATCCACCTAACGATAAACAATTATTTAATTGCTTTACAAAACTTTCCATACACTAAGTGATGACTAATATCTCTTGGGAATGTACTTATTGATGCAATTGTTTTGATCTATATTAAATGATCCGTTCCAATCGATTAGTTATGCACGTCGTTATTTAGTTTTGTCGTCAACGCACTGTCTTAACCGGCCTCTTGGGACACTTTCAGCCAATTAATAACGACTTGAAGTGTAATGTTTTTTTTATTTTGTGACATTGTAGAAAGCTGGTCCCTGAGAAACGGGGAATCCTGGTTCAGGGACCAGAAATCACTTATATATTATGATGATGTAATTATAATAAGTCAATAAACTTTTTTCTATTTCTATTTCATAGAAATTTAATATTTTGTTATATAATATGTAATAATAATAATAAAGGTTATATACACTTTCCTCTGACATATGGGACCCTATCTGATAATATACGTCGAAATCCAACTGGTCACTCTCTAAATCTGCCGTGTGGTTTCCGGTAGAGTAGAATAGGACCACTCTAACTTATCCCGTAGATGTCATACAAGGCGACTAAGGGAATACATTATAAAACATCAATCATGCCTCCCCAACCCGTCTGGCCAGCGCGGGGAGTGTAAGCCAAATCCTCCGTCTGTCTCCGGCAGACGAGAGAGGGTGGTTGTGCTCCTGCAGTGGAGGTAAAAATAACCTGATGATGATGATGACTCTCTAACTGGCCATCTTGACATATTCTGAAAACATTTGGCGTCTAACTATTAAGTAAAATACGTAGATTGACATTGCGATTTTTGGTTTTACTTAAATATTTTTATATTTAGTTAGTGGTTGCAAATGAAGATTTTTTTTCTCCCATCGCAACTATGTAAGTTTTAGAAGTTCTTATTCCTTAACCGCAACCAAGTTGCGATTAAGGAAAAGTTCTCTTGATTTGCAACTGGTTGCGAACAAAGAATAAAAATTCTTGATTCGCAACTGGTTGCGAATCTCAGTTACGAAAACGGCCGGAGCGTACGATAATAATTAGATCCCAAACGCATATCATTATAATATTTCACATGAGTCGTCAGAGGATATATAATGACTTTGTAGTTCGACAAATATTCCAAAGTAGGCCCCCAGGACATCAAAATCACATTGACCACTTTGAGTATTGGTTCGTGAGATAAATATTTCAAATGCTTGTTGGAAAGAACGAACGGAATTTGTACTTGTACAAATTACTACATCTCATCTAATTTATAGGTTATATTAAACTCAAACCCCGTTGAACGATTCAGAGGACATACTACAAGATTACAAGGATCGAATGCTCCTCTGAACCCTCAATGAAATTTTTTTAGCAAAAGGGTTGTATCCAGATGGATAAATTTTCCAGAATCTGTTATATCTGCCACATCAGTAAACCTGTTTAAGAACAGACTAGACAATTTCCTAAAAGAAAATAACCAAATCGAATACTTTTATGGAAGCATCAGCTATAAGCTGCCTTTGTATTTAAAATAAAATAAATAAAATTGTGCAAAGATGTCGCTTCCTTGTGAAAACTGAACACACGACATCCGATTCTGAAGTCTAACGGCTAAACTACTAGATCAATAAGGCAGTCAAAAGTATTACCCACTTTCGTAAGTGTAATGAGTGTGGTCGGTGATAAGTTCGAGTGTCCCATTGCTAGCCACTGGACGGAGGTGGTGGTGCAGTAGTTAGCACCATGCAGGCATTTATATAATTTTATTTTTTATGACACCTTTTTTCTGACATATTTTATTTTTATTGACATTATATTATTACCTATTATTTTGTCACTGGGCCCGATTCTGAAGGCACAACCTAAAAATTTAACAGCACTAAAAATGATGCTATCCCTGTCACACAGCATTATAAAGATAAAGACGAAACTAGTTTTGTCAAACTTTAACGTTGTGTTTCAGAATCGGGCCCACTGTTACCATTATTTATTTATTTTTACATGTGACGTAATTAACTTGTTATTAAATTGATTTTATTAATTACAGACACACGAGACAATTCAATCTAGTCATGGGGTGACAACTCACTTGTGGCTTTTGGGTCATCCAGAAAAACAGAAGCACTAAGGTTTAGTGCGCTAATTGAGTAAGCGTTGAAGTTGCCACGACTCCAGTTGAAATTGATGGGATATGCCGTTGTAAATCAGATAATCAGCAAGCATCAAGTTTCAAGCGAAAGCCTTGCCGTGATAGCGATATAAGTACATTTAACATGGATTTCTACTTTTGTAATCGGAAATGAGCAATGTGAAGGAAACGAAATCGTTTTTTCCGTCCGATAGAATAATTAATGTTGAAATTATACTTAAGTTACACATACTCAATACTCAATACTCATACTAATTTATTTCAACCTTTTGGGACACTGAGAACTCTATCCTAAGTCAACATTATTCTGTTTATATTTAGATTTTTTGTTTTATATTTATTTTACACAAGGCTGGCGTTAAAGCTTCTTTTGGAAATGCATGGAAAAGAGCGACCAGTTTCTACAAAAAAGTAAGCTGCGGTGAAGTTTCAGTCAAACAACACAAAGTAAAATTATAAAAAATATCAATAGTTATGCATTTGCTGCTGTAAAAAGGCATTGTTAACATATATGTATAATTAAAATACAACATAATACAATCATAACTAGTTATATGCATGCGCCCAATGCTCAGGGAAAATCCAAAAATAATAAATTGACAAATTCGTTCGTAATAGTACATACCTACTTGTCGCGATGAATCTGTTGAAATGATGATCAGGGAGCCTACTATATAAGTAAAATTTCGGATAACATAATCATGTTGAACTGAAAAGTCATTTAGGGTTTAAAAGTTATTTATATTTGAGAGTCATGCGGGGTGACTCTGATGAGGTGGATAATATTTCCCTAGCTAATCGTGGTACCACAATGTGTCTCAACACGGAGGCGGCGATGTTGTTCGCCATACATCACGCCAAATGGTATCACGGGGCGAAAAGTAGGCAAAGGAAAGTCGCTTTAAGATATTTCTCAGTATTGCACAAAGTACACATCGTCTCTGCCTACCCCTCTGGGACTAAGGCGTGAGCATTATATATGTATGTTAAATTCCAGTGTTTAAATTCTGTTTCCGAGACGCAAATATGGTTTTATTTACAACGTTATTTCATTAACAACTGACATTTAGACATTTATTTATTTAAAATATTAAAACATTACAGATTATTATTCCATTGCGTTACAATAATCTTTATGCTATAGACGAAACAGTCATTCCTCTCTCTAGCATTCCCTTACATTCCGTCATCAGCCGAATATTTGAAGGGTAGAGGGAAAAACATGTCATATCACAAATCCATAGAGTTTAAATTAAATTATCACATTAATAAATTCAATTTTGTAACTAAGCTAAATTAAACCTAGGCCTGAAATATATATATATATTATTGATGATAAGGTAGCCAGTTGGCTATTACTAAGGGGTCAAATACCGCTTCTAGTGATGGGTGTAGGTATTTCACTACGCAACCTGATGCCCCACTTAGTTCAAAGCCAGCGAGCGTGCAGTCACGTGGCGTGAGTACTACGAGTACGTACAAACCAAGTGTAACCAAACAACTACGTATTAGTTGACTAGTCATTCAGTATGCATCTAGATGTGCCCGCGGCTCCGCTCGCTTAGACTACAGAATTACGTTACTCCATATTCCTCATTACGTTACCTAACGTAACAAAGTAAACCTGGTCAGAGAACATATCTATGAATTTAAAAAACACTAACGGACAGAGAGACGTTGAATTTTATAAATGTTACTCCTTATTCCTTATCGTTACTTCTTATTTCTTATTATGTTACCTAACGTAACAATATATATTTTAAATAAAGCCTGTCAAACTTTGAATTTCAAACATATCGGATAAGTGGTTCTCGAGTTATAAATTAGATTAGATTTGATTAGATTAGATTTCTTTATTTCAGTTTACATATTAAATATACCTGTACAATATATAAAATGATTGTCACATTTCGTAAATAACTATCTGACAATAGTAATAATTGAATTAAAAGTAACACATTAAAAATATTAGCCACTAACGGATCGACTATTATTAGGAAATTGTTGATATTTTTAAACAAATATTTTAAAATTATATAATTACTCATAGTCTCATATTAAATTTTATCCTTTGAAAAGATTCAGAAATTTACAGACATTGTTAAAGTTGTCTGTCAGTGACAACCGTTCCTTTTTATATTATGAACGAACTTTTTATATTGCCGTGTGGTTTACGATAGAGTAGAACACCACTCCAACTCTTCCCGTGGATGTCGTACAAGGCGACTAAGGGATACATTATAAAACATCAATCAAGCCTCCCCAACCCGTCTGGCCAGCGCGGGGAGTGTAGGCCAAATCCTCCGTCTGTCTCCGGCAGGTGAGAGAGGGTTGTGCTCCTGCAGTGGAGACAAAAATAACCTGATGATGATGATGATGAACGGAGTAGCCAATTGTAAGTTTTCTTCATGCAAGATTTGGTGTACACTCTGCTGGTGGGAAAAATCATAGGACATACGATTTTGATACTTATAGAAATTCGCATAAATTTGACTTTCCCTACAAATCGAACCTAATCGACATTTAAAACATTTTGTGTAACAATATTTTTTCTGTTAGTCACTAATAATAGTATTTTTTAACATTTTCTGATATCGATGTTAATTTTTAAATAATTATTTTTTATAAAATTGACAAATCGCTTTGTTTCGTGTGTTATCAAATCAACATAACCACCACAACTAAAGTGCGTGGAACCACTTTCGCGTTCTAGTCAACTTTCGGTGCGGTTGCCACGCGTATAGCTAGGGTTGGCAAAACATAACGTTATTCATATTCATATTATTTATTGGTGCTAATCGTATATTGCCAAAAACATTACAATCAATGGATATACAAAACACTTAGTTAAGCTACCAACATAACAAAAAAATATAGTAATGAAAATTCATACATTCATAATCACATTTATAACATAAGTATATAAGATGGCAAAGAGCTATTGAATTTTATGTCAGTCAAATGTCATAATTTAATTTAAAACTCAGTATAATCATCATAAAGTCAAGCTAACAATTAATAATAATATGTAGTCAATATAAACTAGACAACACAAGAATGACTTAACCTAAAATTAAATTTAGGACGGTGTATAAGACATTGTTATTGGTTTAATTGTTGAAGTCTGCATTGATTATAATAATTACAATAATATAATATGAGTCATGAAAATGATTTCATTTTATTTGTAGCAACATGATTCTCATTAACATCACATACCGACATTGGGCTCGATTCTGAAGGCACAACGGTAAAATTTGACAGCACTAAAACTGTTGCTATCCTTGTCACACAGTATTATGAAGATAAAGACGAAACCAATTTTAGCGCTGTCAAATTTTAACGTTGTCCTTCAGAATCGAGCCCAATTATTTGTGTAAGATTATCCTAATGTTAGTATCCTAACTATCTAAGAGACGCTGCTTGCGATATGCAGGTTTTGTTATGATTGATTTTATTTCAATGAACTAGATCAGTCAGTAGGTTATGTATGAAACAAATGTAAAACATTTTGTGCCCTCTCGTCAGCCTTACGTAAAAGAAGAAAATACGAGAAGCTGCTTGGCTTGTAGGTTGTTACTTCGGTTAATGAATATGTTGACAATCGAATGTGATACGTGTTTCAAGTACTGCGATTACTTCGTTTCACTTTTACGATTGTAAACGAATTTACCCGACACGCCAAGTAACTTCTTCAGCACTGTACACGTCTCATTGAAATAATATGATCATAGCCTTACCCAACGGCTAAATAATGAAATGAGAGGCAACTTCTTGAGAAACAAAGCTAAAATTATTAAATTCAGCGCTCAATTCCTCAGTAGTCCTAGAATTTGATTATGTTCATTCAAACATGCCTGTACATTAGTGCCAATAAATGTACATAGACAAATCCTCTTCACTCGAATAAAAATAATTTCGTTAGTACAAATCTGGACTAACGCATGATAATATTAATTTTTTACACTTGTCTAATTCCTGTTTTCTCCTGTACTAAAGGAATCAAACAAGGATAAGACAAATTGTAGAAAAAAAATTACCAAGCCGCTAAGCCAACGAGGCGGCCGAATTGAAACTAAAATTTAAATTAAAGATACGGTTGGAACTGTTCGATCTTATGTTATGGCAACCCTACGCCCTAGCCACTATCACTATGCTTTATTATGGTTTAAAATGTTGTTACGTGCGCTGAGAAAGTGAAACTCTTAAGTGGAGTGAAATGAAGCCTCTTATTAGATGGTCATTTTAACTCAAGCTAGAGATCATGATTCAAGAACAAAGAAAATAATGAGGTTTTTACACTTGACTCTTGATTCACATAATAGGGATCGGAGTTAGGTAGTGTCTACTATAGACAAATTTAAATTCTGACTTATCCAAGTGTTTTGGCCCGTTAATGTGCTATGTGAATGTATACGTTGCATTCTATAAATTGTATGGACTATTGTCTGTTTTTTTTTATATGAAAATTGACAATGAGACATTATGACATTTGTTAATTAATTGCCTCTAATTTCTTAATTTTCCAGAAACTTAATATATTGGTAAACTAGCAAACGCCCGCGGCTTCGTCCGCGTGGAGCAAGTTTTTATTTTCCGAGGGAACCATTGTTCCAGAGGTAAACATGAGTCTATGTTCATATACATGATGTTATATGTACTATACTAAAAATTTATGGTAATTGTTTAATAGCCAAGCCGTGCAAGAAAAACACAAATATGCACACAAACACTCTTTCGGCTTAATTATATTAAAACTGTTTCCCGCGGATTCGCCTGCTTAAAAAAGTGTTTGTTCCCACTCTGAAAAAAAACCACGGTAAACCTAGCTATCCAACAACGAAAACCACATTCGAATCCATTTAGTGGTTTTGTAGAAGAAGCTGATGACGTTATCATTATCATAAATTGTTTAATCGAAGGGTTTACTTATTAAGGTTTTAATCGTTTTATAATAATATACGTACAGTTCATGATCATATTAGCCCTGCGACATCTACTGCTGGACATGGCTGGCTTTCCCCAATAAACGTCACCACATGTAAGGAACCTTGGTGCGAAATTTTAAGTTTCTGAACCATCGGATGCAGACTACTACTACCTGAGCCTACATTCTTTAAATTTAGTACAATTATGAAATGAATGAAATTTCAATCGAAAGATCATAAGCGCTACATTGATAGTTGCGTAGCACCATTGGCATACTAACAAACTGGTTTATCTATTTAAATATCAATTCATTAACATTATTATCGAGGATTAATGTGCGTGGTTACGTAAAACTCAGACATGGCGACCTGCTTACAAAATAAGACCAATGTTCAGAAAACATACGAGTGGACAGTGGCAACCTTTAGTTGCGAGTAGTCTAGATACGTTCACACAATTTCCAACACAATTTTCCAAAAATAAATGATGCTCCGAAGTGAACAGCTGTTCTTAATACGAGAAAATATAATATACTAGCTGTTGCCGGCGACTTCATCCGCGTGGACAATTTAAAATCACAAATTATTATGTTTTCCCGTAGGAATGGGATGTTTTTTCGGGATAAAAACTATCATATGTCCTATTCCAGGACTTACAATACGAGTATGTGTGTCAAGTTTCATCACGATACGTCCAGTGATTGAAGCGTGATTGTGTAACAAACATCCAAACATTCGCATTTATAAGATTAGTAGGATTACTAGGTAAAGAAACGTATTCCCCGAACAAATAGCGCTAAATGAAATAGGTAGCTTATACCAATGATAATATATTACTACGTTAGGCACACTATCAAATGGCGACTGATCACGATGTGACTAGGCGCATCATAATCTACCTGATTTTATGGAAGTAGGGTATATTTCATTCCAGATTAATAGTCCTATGAAAACCAACGCTATTTACGTCTCGGTAACATATACATGAAAGGGTCACCAGCAGCAAAAATAGGTTTGTATTACCAAGTAAACTTTGCGGTCCACTTAGGAACACCATCTATTGTGTATTTTGTTTTCGAGACGCAAATGCGTTTGTTTTCATAGGACTATTAATCTGGAATGAAATATAGGTATTTATGTGCCATTCCAATTCTCGTATGCCGTGTGGTTTCCGGTAGAGTAGAATAGGACCACTCCAACTCTTCCCGTGGATGTCGTACAAGGCGACTGAGGGAATACATTATAAAACATCAATCAGGCCTCCCCAACCCGTCTGGCCAGCGCGGGGAGTGTAGGCCAAATCCTCCGTCTGTCTCCGGCAGATGAGAGAGGGTTGTGCTCCTGCAGTGGAGACAAAAATAACCTGATGATGAATTCCAATTGTTATAGCATATAAGCTGGCTGCTACTATTACTAAGAAGAATACTGAAAATGGAGATAAGCTATAGGATGCTTACCTTCCAAAATAAGACAGAATAAAGAAAATTTACATTGAAACACCGTTATGCATTGGTGTTTCAACTTAGTGTAACTGAGTATTTAAGGAGCTAACCATAAGTTGTTATCAATGAGATGATCTGGTACGTTTTCAGCGCAAGATAATGACCCAATACATTACATAAAAGTATCTTAAGACCGTCTTTATATCACGTGACAGGTGACGTACGTACATTAACACGAAAACAACTATCATCTGACCTCTAAAACCTGTAAAACTGTCTACTATATTAGGTCAGATTTTGCCCATTTGCCAAATTGACAAATTCAAAGCCATAGTTTCAAGGCGCCTGCGCAGATAATTTAAGTTGTCTTTACTGAACTTAAAAATCGAATAATAATTTAACGGATGGTAAAGATGCCTGTCAATGGCTTGTTCGATTTCAAGTCTATTATCGGTTTAAGCTTTTGGCCTCGCTGAAGACGAAGGGCGACGAAGACTGTATAAGCAAAGAATGGATCGCTTAAGGGCTAAGGGCTCTAATTAATATTACTTTGCCTGTGTTATCAGCAGAATTAAGAAAAAATAAATGTCATATGGACCACAAAAAGCTACCTGAAAACTGAACGATAACTTTCAAAGTTATCGTTCAGTTTCCATAGACCGGGCAAACTATGTTATTTTCTTTGTCCACCTATAAAATACTAAATGTATTTACAACCAAACTTGCAATCTAGTAGTTTTATTAGAATAGATGTAATTTGACAAAAGAGGCATTCTTTCATTATATTCTTCAATTTCTTACGACCCTTTGCCATTATGGGCGTTAGTGGAAAGATCATGTCGAGAGTTCCGAGTTCTACTCCCGGTCATGCCATGCACCAATGTTTTTTTATGCATTTACTACCACTACTCTCAAACTGTGAAGCAAAACTTCGTTAGGAAACCCGCAAATCTGATGTATTCGTCAGGCTGATGTGGAGTACGTCCGTAAGATTACCCCGTCTATTAAAGATCCAGATGGTCGAAGTGTCACCGGCCTGCCTCTATAGTAAGTTACCGAGTGGAGACCGCAACTAGTGTGGGACGCCCCCTGGCTAGAGCGACGATCTGCGTAAGGTGGCTGGCAGTGACTGGATGGATGAGGTCGGGTTAGTGGCCTTGCCAGTAGTGCACTTTGGCAGGCTAATGATGATGATGATCATAGTAAGTTAAGATCTCAGGCCAATAGTTTCCTTATAGTACAACAGCTTTGACTAACTGATGTTACCCTGTCCTGAACCTTGACCGTAGCTTCTATAGCAATTTAATCGATATTTTATTATCCACCTTACTATAAACTTTAACATCACTACATTATTAAATGTTTGCAACAACATTATGTTTATATTCAAAAATACTCTTTAAATCCACAACCTTAACGTTATATTCTCTATGATCGGTTGTATTATAAGGTTTCGCATGTGAACGTGTCATTGAAAACTATACCTAACTGTTATGTCATATTAGTACTGAGTCGTAATTATAAAAGTAAGGACAGTGTGTCTTCGAAACGTGGTAGTCTTGATTTCAATGGGCAAGGTTTATTGTATTAGGGAATCATGATGCCGAAAAAGATAATTTTGAATAACTACTCGACGTTGACCGAGCTTGCGTTGTAATAATTCATACATAATAATAATAAGTATTAACTATATAGTTATATACATACATTTGTCTAATCCCAAACTAGGATTTCTCCTGTGTTACGGGAATTAAACATGGATCATAAATTTAACATCCAGGCAGAGACCAACTTTTACAAAGTTGTCTGTCCCCAGTGGGAGTCGAACCCACGGCCTTCTAGCCTTCGAGTCCAATTACCAAGCTACTAGGGTAGGTCAACGAGGCGGTATTGTCGTCATGAAATATAGCAATCATGAATTCACGCCCGATAGCTTTCGGAAAACGTCACTTATGCATAACTGAGGCGCTCAACGACAAATTCGACGATACCCTAAACATATACATACCTAATGTTCACGCCTTGATCTCAGAGGGGTAGGCAGAGATGATGTATCGCCACTTTGCGTAATCTAATGTCGCAGAGTGCTTTTCGCCCCGTGACACCCTTATCAATAAGGTCCATTTATATTTTCATGAAGTACCTACTTTCAAAGGCTGAATATAAAAAAACAATCGCAGACAGTTGTGCTTTATGTTATGAAATACTCAAACTGAAATAAAAAGTGTGTTGGCAAATTAACCCAATGTAAGATGTGGGTCACATCACATTTCCTTAATATTTTCGTATCACCAACTAGCATCTTGATGCTAAAATTGTGTTCTGAAAATTGTGCAAATTGTATTTAAGGTGTTAATTTGGGATTTTACTCGAGAGGAAAGCGATACACACCTTCTATGTCTTTATTTTGAGTTTAGGATTTCAGGGTACAATTTGCAAAGTCAAATTAGTGTGTATTTGTAATTGGTTGTACTTTGTTAAAAAATTTGAAAAGTAGATTTTTATCCAACGCTGATTTCCTACTGGACTTGTCTTATCGTTATTGTATTTTTCATAACACATATTTATATAAATTCCAAATAGCCGTAAACAATCGCAGGTCCCAACAAAAAAAATCGTTTTCCCAGATACCAACAATCTCCGTAAAAATTTATTTGTTCCTGAATTTTCCATAGTTTTCTCATGATTGTCGAAAAATTTAACACATCCATATATTTTAATTTTCAGCTCAATCGGTTATATTAAAATGTACGTATGTGGTCACTGACCCAAATATCTATACCTATACTCTGATTACAGATTATAATTAATAGCGGGGCTTAACACAGGCGTTTACGCTTAAAAAGAAGTCCCAGCCTGTTATATCTATTTTATATACTGTTAAAACAGAAATATATTTTAGATTTCTTAGAGTTTTTTTTTATAGTTTTTATTGAATACTTAGTCTCTAAACTTGACTTGGATGCAAATTACCTAGGCGTGGGTTTCCTACCGCCTTTTCCCACAAACAAATCTTCCGAAGCAGCGCTAATTTCCAGTTTCACTCAAATCTCATCGCGCTTATATCATAATCAAAGTGGTTTACTCCGGAAGTACAGGAAAATCCAACTTGCTTGCGGATATCAACGTGTTAACTACATACATTATTGTCGGTCAATGATAGATCATTTGTTCATAGTCACGGCGTGTAACTTCAGATTGTTAGATGATCAGTAGCATGTAGAATTGTAGATATAATACTTAACATTGAGATGTGATATTATGATACGTTAAATGTGAATACTGCAAAGAATGTAAGTGTAAAACTACTTAGCTATATCAATAGCATGCTATCTATAAGTGAGGTAGTTAGTGTGAGTTCTATGTTGTAAGTCTTCGTCAAAAGAGAAAAGGTTTGAACTAATAAACAAAGTCAAAGATCAGAATATCGAATTAAAAATTGCACATACACTTGGTACAGATTAGTAAGATTGTGCGAAACTAAAGCAACATTAATACCGACATCTTTGTCATTCAAATAATAGCCTATTTTATCACAGACCTTTTGGCAAAGTTATTTTTACTTAAATATTTTGTCCGTTACATTTAAGATTTCCTTTGGTAGTTTATTGTAGAACCATATACATTGCCTCGTAAATGATTTACTTACCTCACTAAGTCTTAAACTTACTCGATATTAACTATTTTACATCATACAGTCACCACAAAAATATACTTTACATACTTATCTAGTTGCTTTATCCTAGTCATAGACCAAATCATTTAGGTACTCAACAGAGTTCCCTTTGCGTGCTAGAGATATAATGAACAGCTTATACACCACTTTCCGATTTCAACGAAAACTGTTACTCGATTGTCATGTTAAGGCAACTTACAACGCCTTTATACAACTTATTGTGTAGTAAAAGCGACGGTAAATCTACGTTATATGTCAATTTCTGTATAAATATTGCAATTAACTATGGCTATATGATTAATCTTATAATGATATTACGGGAAACCTTTACATGACTTTTCCTTGCATAGTTGAATTATAATAAAGGTAATATAGATAGCTAATTTATGATAAATGGGCTGTATAATAGTTTTTCAAGCGCATGTAAATAGTTTAAACTTTATTCGACAAAACTATATTACTGAATTGCTGTACAAGCCAAAATATATTAAAAAAACGTCTTAATACAACATGTTGCACAATGACAACTGTTAACTATTTTATTCGACTATTCTATTATGTAACGTTAAGCTTATAAGACAGTTTTCTAGCAGATTCACGTGTACAAGTGCAGCAGGCTTTTTCAACATGCAATAGAACTAAAGCAATCCACTAATGTCGAAACAAACAAACAAAAAATTTAACAAAGCCATTAGAAGTGTAGAGAAATATCCATGGTCATGATTAACACACTCATGCTATTTATTCTTGTATTTTTATTGTCAAAATGTGTGTACAGTTCACATAAAAAAGTTGATAAAATAAAAAAAAGTTAAGTAGTATTTCACCAGTTTTCAAATATCATTTTAATTGCAAATAGAATTACTTTCTCAAAAACTGAAAATAATAATTAATAAAAAACAATTTAAATGTGTTTATCTATTCTAGATGTAATTGCCAGTGACGCGCGCGCTCAGGGAACTAAATGCTCTGTCTCGGGAAGGGATATATTCAACTGTTTTCTGACGGAATACTCAGGATCCACACTTCGAGTGATAAGTGCTAGGAGGTGTAGAATAAAAAGTATTTAAGTATGTTTATTATATGTAACATTAATTTGTTTAAGAGTTGTTTGCTGTGCCAAATTAATATACATGTAAAGGTACTGTAATAGTACAATAAATAAATAATAATAAAAATAAATTTATTCAAACTTAATGGCAAAAAAATTAACAGTTCATGTTAATTTATTTACGTTGAAGTAACAATAATTCTAATTTAAAATCAAATATTGAAATTCGTATTTTGAAATTTGTGTAATAAAGTTCAATCAAACCTCTACACCTACTCTCTAACATACGTATAAAGACTAAGTCAACACCTTCGCGTATTAAAATTAATGTTAGAAAATATAGCTATCAATTATGATTATTCTACTGACCGTAACGCGAGATTCTCTAGTAAGGCATTATTTTTTGGGTAATTGTCGTCTATCGCTAACCTTCGAGTGACTTTCACTTCTGGTAAAGAATAATGACATTGTAACATCAATGCATCGAGGGGCGATAATGTTTTTTTTTATTCAATGAAAATAAAATAATTGAAAAGAAACTTTTTTTTCTTTAAAGATCGATAACGTATGCCTCGAGCAAACCCGAAAAAAGGAAAAAGATGAGCAGTTGCGAAAGTTTTTACGCATTTGTAAAAATTTAACACTCAGATATACTAAATCATGTCACAGAATAATTAAAACCTGCTATAGTACAAAAGATCAATTAGGAACAAAGTTTTATAGTCACTAAGTACTTGGCTGGCTAGTTTTTATTTCCATTAAGCGAGCTAAATGTCACTACTGAATCATCCAATATTGTACTTAAATGAAAGTGATTTTAATATAAAGATGTATGAAAACATATCCTAAACATATAATTAATATTCAGTTAACATTAAAGGATAAATTTCGTTTTTATGCTTAACTAGCTGTTGCCCGCGACTTCGTCCGCGTGGATAATTTAAAATCACAAATTATTATGTTTTCCCGTAGAAATGGGATGTTTTCTCGGGTAAAAAACTATCCTATCTCCTATTCCAGGACCTATAATTTGTGTGTCAAGTTTCATCACGATCCGTCCAGTGGTTGAAGCGTGATTGAGTAACAAACATCCAAATATACAAACTTTCGCATTTATAATATTAGTAGGATTGTAAAATTGCATTGCTTTCGCATACCTATACCAGAGAATACAATATTATGCATAAAATGTTTAGCCAAACCAAATAACAATATTTTGTACAATGCGTTACCCCTGCACCATAAACCGTGGGGTTCCCGGGTTTGAAAAGGGCCACCCCCAATCTGCCCGTGAGTTTTGTCAAGGCGGCTAAGGGCTTGCGCCCCACGTGCAGGCACTTACAGGCAACTCCGCGTGCGTTTTGGGCAAAATATGCAATTCCGCAGAGCTTTAAAAGATATTTTACCTTTGACTGTTTTTGTCACTTATATTAAGATACATTAGTTTTAAGAAATTGTACGCTGATATAATTTATTTCAGTAAAACAGTTAATGTCTTGCAAATAATCCAATCAAACACGTCATTCCTGATTGAAATATTGTAATATTACAGAAAGTTTTCATGCAACAGTCGTGAACAATATCACGAAGGATATGGCAAAATATTAGGTAAACGCAACACAACGGATATGCAGTTTTTCACGCGTCTTTTGCAACAGACCGACATATTGATTGTTTTGTTAATTGCGTGTGTTTCAGAAATTATTTGTGTTTAATTTGATCGGTCTACTGCGTAGCATGGGTTCTGTTTCGAGTTGCTGAGAATGCTGTACCTAAATAAAAATGACGTATTATTATAATATAAACTGCTCTAATTTTTTCTATTTCATAAACGTACTTAATTCTCAGTAGGTATGCATAAAAACTCACGTCTTGATAACGACTGCACGACGATCTTAAGATAAATTAAATTGCATTTTACCACGATTACATGGAATTTATCTGATATGTAAAACATCTATCAGTGATAAGATGCTGGGATTTGAAGACGAGGATTCTTAGTGATCCTCGGCAGAGAAGGCTGCTTTCAGCAACTGATTAATACATGATGATGGTGGGGTATGATCAAATATTTTTATAAATATTTAATGCAAAAGACTATAAACATATCTTGAAGGTAACACCGCCTAGATGTACTATTTAAGCTACTAATGATTAAATTTGTGTATTCGTTATTATGCAATAAAGAGTGAATAAAATGAATTGAAAGGTATTTCAAAAAATCAGTATTTCAGATATTGAAACTTAGTCTGAGGATGAAGACAAACACATTGACGTTGGGTTGTTTAAATGTGAAGATTACGTCTTCACGCTTTAATTGAGGAAGTATGTCCATAAAGCAAGACCTTGTCTAAACTAGGTATAATGTATTTATTACGCAATAAACCTACACCTTACATTTGTTTTTAATGTAAAATGCGAGAAATAAGCTGCTCACCATTATAAGTAATATTCATCCATGACAAAAACATGATTAGAATACCACCACTCCTGAAGAGAAAATTACTTTTGTTACCACTGCCACAGCACTACCAATCATAGTCAAGTATCCTCTTACCGAAAAACTCATCTAATATATGGTCAAAATCAAGCTAGTTTCCAGGAAAACCTAGGGTCATATAATTGGTAGGTACACCGGGACTTAAACAATATTTAATAGCAGAATAAATTTCAAAAGCTTTGAAATATACAAATAATATCCAAGGTAGAAAGAAATGACGTTAACTGTAGGTCTAGTACTCAGGTCTTTATACATCAAAACGATAATACAAAATCATTAACTGTCAAACAGGTAAGAAAAAATCAAGGATGAAATTCACAGAATTTTGGTAGTATTATTAAGTACTAATGATAAAGGTCGACGACCAAATTATTAAAATTGTAACCGTAACTGAATAAAAAACTGTGCCAATGACTTACTTCCAGAAAAAAAGTCTACAAATGCGGCGAAGATCAAGATCATATCAATTTTATTGTAGAATTTGCTAATTTAGAAAACAGTAACTTTCTCTTTCGAAAATGGCATGCAAGCACATTATGTAGGTGGAAGATATAAATCTTTTTGTTCTTTAAACTTTTTAGTGCAAGGTATAAGTGTTTTTAAATCTACAACTGAGAACAGTTTGACAACAAGAATATTTAGCACCAATGAGGTTATAATTGCTTGATAAGTAGTAACAATAATTAAGAAACTTTTATTTATAAATTCATTTACTTTATTTGTGTTATTTGTATTGAGAATGTATTCATTAATCCACTATTACATTTTGTATGGAAAGTAGAAAATTTATTTAGTTGATTTTAAAAACATCACAGTATTAGGTATCCTTAAAGTCATATTCCCCCTTATCATCTTATCTTGGTTTGCATTATTCTGTTAAACAATACCTAATATTGACTAAATAGTATACCTACCTATACTTTAATCCAGTTCATAAAATGCCATAAATAATCACAACGCACTACCTATAACCATGATAATTATAAGTAACATCACTAGAAACCAAAGCCATTTCATCGGACACTGACTTTGCCTTTCCATGCACGATGAAAGTAGATTCTTATAATAATTTGCCTCTATTACGTTGCCTATAAGCTTTATGGAATATGGTTGTGGCACAGATTGCGGTGTTGTGATGATCTTATACAACATTCAAACGTAAGGGAAAATATGTCTGCGCATTCGTTTCATGATTATCGACAACAGTTCCACAATTCTGTATAAAAAAATGAATAGGATGATTCAGAACAACATAAAGTCTATCTAGTGCCTGACAAATCATTTGAGCAACAGTTATGCTTGATTCGAGAGGAATCTGTTTTCCATAGCATAATAATGCTTGAGGATAAACACAAGACAAGAAGATGATGTGTGTGCTGAGTAATCTCAGTAACACATGTAAACTATTAGGGGAAGGAAAATGAAATAAACGATATCGTACTACCTGTTGTGGTATTAGGAAAGTGACGAGAAAACGAGCAGTTTAGTCAGAAGATGACATTCATTACTTAAAAACATATTAAATAAACGGGAATAGCCGGCGTCGAAGAGCTGTTTCGTTTATGACTGGAAACTAAAAAATATAGTGAAGAGCGTAAGAAGAAAATAAATGATTTGTATATAACACCACATTGAGGTACTCTTAGTTCGAAGACAATATAGGTCACTCATAATGAAATAAACACTATTGCATTTGCATAAATGTATTAGACCCGGAACTCTATACCTACGATTTATATAATTTGTTTGTACTTCAATCGAAACAAATAAACTACCAACCACTTTATATTAATTATATGCATAGTATAGAAATTTAACGGAAACAAACAGCAATTAGACGCTATCTGCAATTTGCGATATCTGCAAAAGATCTGTTTGTATTACGTTTGTCGTTGACATGTTCTATAAAATATTTCTTGTCTCTCGAAAACATATTTTTAATCTCTCAATAATCCAGATTTTTCCCGAAAGATATAATTAATTATTATAATTTTGGAAGCATTTTTCATACGGATAGTTGTAATTAATTACATTACCTAGTTTTTTAGTTACGCTATCTGCAATTTGCGATATC
The DNA here is from genome assembly GCA_947086405.1 of Esperia sulphurella. Classification (NCBI taxonomy): domain Eukaryota; kingdom Metazoa; phylum Arthropoda; class Insecta; order Lepidoptera; family Oecophoridae; genus Esperia; species Esperia sulphurella. The sequence goes on from OX352264.1 coordinate 13,653,597, forward strand.
TGCAAAAGATCTGTTTGTATTACGTTTGTCGTTGACATGTTCTATAAAATATTTCTTGTCTCTCGAAAACATATTTTTAATCTCTCAATAATCCAGATTTTTCCCGAAAGATATAATTAATTATTATAATTTTGGAAGCATTTTTCATACGGATAGTTGTAATTAATTACATTACCTAGTTTTTTAGTTACATAAACTACAACTTGACAGTATTGTAAGCTTTCTTTAAAGACTGGTTTGATTGTCTTTACATATAAATTTTAAATACGATTAGCAAAAGGTCAATAAATCTATAATCTTTAAAAACTTTCCTTTCTACATAAGTCACTTTATTTTAAACTATACTTATGTTACGAGTACATGCAACGTTGTGATAAATTAAATAGCAACTTATCAAAAATTAAGATCGCATATATTGATCGATTGCATGCATAACTTAAAGACGTGATATAATCCATCACTTTGTCTGTGACATTTGTATTCGGAATGATATAAATGTTCTTGATATTTTGCGCATTCAGACCTAGAATTTCACCACAGTCATTAACATTTTGATCAAGAAAGTTTTTGGTACACACATATCGCACAAAATGTGTTGTCATAAATCTACATTAAACTGTTTTTATATTTATTGATTTAATTTTCCAGGATTAAAATAACAATTTGTGAAGTGATTTTTTTAAACCTTCTGTCATTCTGCGAAAGATTTCGCAAATGCGAAGATGTCAATTTTCGAGATAAAAAAATCTCTTGGTTGTACTTAAAAAATTGTACACTGTACACATATTCTCTTCACATTTCAAAGTATTTAATGGAAGTTATGTAGTAGGATTAAGACGGAACCATAACATTACGAAGATTGACAAGGCACGATTAAGCGAAAGTGAATGGTTGATTTTGACAGAAAGTTTGAAGATTGATTGGTTGAACCATTCTTCAACTGGTATAATGAGAGACGGACAACCAAGTCACAGGGAAATGACTCAGTGGAATGAAAAATTTGAAGAATCTCCTGTGATAATCCAAAATTAATTAATTCAGATGGCAAGTTGCTAAGTATAGATAAACTATTTTCCTTTTTATTTTGCAACATCTGAGAAATCACCGATTCCGTCATTACCCTGCGGCATGTCTCTATTCCAAGCAACTAACGGATAGAAATCTATTAATTGGCTACCCACACAAAACTTTTTGAATACTAAACCGGATAAATAATTGCATGGGACTACAAATTCAAGAATAAGTTATTGAATATTTCACGAATTTCTTTTTATTAAACATTTTCGGTTCAAAATATTCCTTTGATACTTTGTAAACGAAATGAATATACTATACATATATACATTATGTTCTCGCGTTGGTCCTAGAGGGGTAGGCAGAGACGATGTATCGCCACTTTGCGCGATCCTGACACACCTCACTAGCATCACTCACATTCATCAACCATTTCACGCAACTCCTTGTATTCTTCTCACTGCGGACCCTGGCCTTTTTGAGGACGTTACTAATTTGATCCTTGAACGTACCTCTAGCTGTAGTTCCTTCCACATTCGCATTGTAATTTATATTTTGTCACTCCTCTTTCACTCATACGCTCTATCCAAACCAACGCAAGATACCTTTCTGTACAAAATGAATCATATTTTACGAAAAACGCAAAATATTCTCAATAATACAAAAGTAAAGTAAAAGAATTATTTTGACAGTTCGTGATAATAAAGTCGGTGCTATACTGAAACCTGATGAAAGTGATAGTGATTGACAATTATCCTAACTACTCTCTTGACGACCATGCTGAGCTTACTGTTAAAGTTTTATAAAGAAGCTAAGACATGGAACTTCTTCTAGTTTTGTCAAAACTTACATTCATACATTCTTAGATTACCGTCTAGCGAAGCTTTTTGTCCGTCCGTCTGTCTGTCCATCTGTTAATCTTTCATTCTATTCACGGTAACTCGAAAACTACTAAAGATTATGCTGAAGTTGCTGATTGTAGAATTGCCTGTAATGAGGGGTAAATTATGGACGATGTCAAGCGTGATGACTATGGAAAATCCACCAATGGACAGCCCCACCAAAAGTGGTATTCTATTTGGGAGGCTTATGTTCAGTAGTGGACGTTTCGGTGATGATTGTGGGTAAATAAAAAACTACAGAAGGATTATTATTTGCTGTATTAAGTAAAATGGTTTTTAACCCGGTCATAAACTGTAGAATAGGTAACAAAACATTGTTAAGAAAATATATCACTGTCTGATTTAAATAATTAACCTTATTGCATTACGGTGTCATAAACACGAAGGATTATTATGCAAACTTACAAAAAAATATTATACATATAGCATTAAGTATTGCAAAACTAGGTTGTCGGTGTCACAAATAGCTCTACTTTCTAATAAAATATTAAAACTAAAAATAAACATACAAAATAAAACAATATCTAATTCAACTGACCTTGCTTTTTCGTTTTGATGAATTAAAAATATATTTAAATAATGAAAATCACACGCGATTGCAAATTTGAAAAGTGAAAGGTATACGGCCTGTTGACGCCACGAACGGAAGGTAACTGATGTTTTCTTCAGTGAAGCTTGCGCCGGCGCAGGCAATAGCGCGAAAACCTCCGCATGAATGGCTTCACGTCCAGAATGTGGCAGTGTGAGACTGCTTTCGTTATCGCTTCGACTGGCAAAGCGAACATTTTATGCAATTATAAGGCAATTCAACATAAAAAGGTAAACATTATTTAACATAGGGTTGTGCTATTATTTCCTTGGTGATATTCTTTGTCGTAATTAAATTAATTAAACTTGATAACGTCGACAATACTGTTGATCCTCCTCTCTTCTACTTGCTGTGCCCAAATGGGTCCATGAGAACTCTGTCTTTTTATTATCTGTTAACACCATGGAATGCAATAAAGTTTACTGATTACTGATTACTAAATCATTCTTTTTTTTATATATCAAAATATTTGGGGAATAAAATATAACACATAAATGTAGTCCTTGTTATAATTTAATGTAAGCAAATTATGTAGAAAGTTTCAGGTAAATATTTAAAACAAAACATTGGTGCTATTTTCTGTTATAATATGTAAGTAGTTGAAATCTATACCTCCAAGGTCCACTACGATAATAAAAATGTTGGTCAAATTAGTTTTTATCAAAATCGTGTCATTAAATCTCAAAACATTTCAAAATATATTTCAGCTTCTATTTAAGATACTGCAGTATTCAAGAAAACGAAGCGAACATTTGCACACAGTACAACGACAACTAAACTTTTAGTGTCAATTAACTTGGAGGTGTAAGTAATTACATCACGCTTTAAGTTCCATACAAGCGCGATGATATTTATATTTTAGAAGCTTGTGATCAACAATACGATGAGCAGATTGATGTTTTGATTATATTAAGATAATAAATTACTACTTAATTAAATTCATAAGTTTTTGCCACAGTACCAACTACTTTATTCTTTTTGGGGATAGCTACCTATTACAGTCCACGCCTGTAATAATCAAAAGAATTACTTATTCTTACAATACATTTTAACTTAGATTTATTGTTCAAATTATTTAAACAACTAAGGTACTAGGTATGTTTTTACTTTAGCATACATTTAGGTTTTTATCTAAAATGCATTTTTTGACTGCTCTCAAACGGTGAATGCAAACATTGTGAGGAAATCCGCACATTTAGTCTGTAATCTAGTAGTTACAGCTACAGGAGCTGACACAAAAGATTTTATAGTGTTCAATCGAAGAATTCGCTGGTATACCTGGTCTCCTATAATATAAGATAGGTTAAATAACGAATTCATCGATTTCGGTTACAAAGTTAATCACTATAAAGACATCTAAAGACTTCAATTTACAATATAGCAACGGATTATTTCGAACCTCAACGTGCCTTCATCTCTTTAACATATTCCATACTCAAATATTCCTTCCCATTAACTTCTAGAGTCTTCTTACTCTTTCGCGCTCTATAGCTCCTAATGTAGAAGTTCAAAAAGAGGGCGAAGAATGATCCGATGCTGATCATACAGAAGTAGAGGAAGAACGAAGGTATGGGACATGGAGTCAACTTCTGTTGGTAGTAGAGATGTAATATCACTAGAATGAACTGTACCTGAAAGAAGAAGGATTAGTTAGCAAAACAAACGTTCAAACTGTTATGTAGAAACAGGTAAAAAATAACTAGTAGTTAGGCAGTACACCACATCGTTTCCATTGCACACAAAGGTCGTAAGATGATTTTCTTTTGATAGATTTCAAGATTTTTCTGACGTTCATTTTACACTCCTGTCATACGAGTACCTACCCAGCATTTTACTTTTTAAACTTATCCTGAGGGTGTTGCTACCTAAGACCCTAAGAAGACTTCTATGGTATTCTTCTTCGTCTATTTTCTGATAAATCTCAAAATAAAAGCTTCTGTACATTAAAAATATTTGTTAAAATAAATTGGGGGATGAAGCACAAGTAATAGAATACGTTAAGATAATTTTTGGAAGTTTTGTCTGTTTGTCTGAGATTCTGTTTCTTTGTGCACGCATCACATAAAAAATACTGACCCAATTCTGACGGAGTTTTCAGAAAAAAATAATATTTAATTTTGAGTATCATTTAGTTTTTATTTCATCGCAATCGGCCCACTCAATCAGAATTAATGCGAATTTAAAGTGTTCAAAACTACATACATTGTATTAGTATACAATAAAAATTATGGTGCTCGGTGGGCACTGGAAGTGAGAGAAATAAGAAAGGTGTAAATGGAGGGGGTTTTCAAGGGCGTAACGAGCCAGGGAGGGAGCGAGTGAATACCTCCATTCCTGCCCGGATAGGAGCTATTCACTTATATATCTGCATGAAAAAAAAAATTAGTCTGAAATCAGATATCTTTTTTTTTAAATCTTCCTGTGTGTGTCGTTAAGGCGACTAGGGATTGCATAAGAGATGGGCATCAGCATTCTCCTGTGTACTCCTCCTACAAATCTCGCAATGGACAGCCCACTAAAAGGCATTTATTGAGGAGGCTTATATACGTAGTGGACGTATTTCGGCTGATGAATCTAGTTTTTTTATTGCTGATGGGTTTGCGCTAGACCTCAATCTCACCTGAAGATAAGGCCTAAACGATGATGCCTAAGGTAATGCAATATACACATAGGGCTTTATCTACATATTTTATGACTTGACATAGCCGCCTATGAAAATTAAATCTATATTTTACATCAGTGCAACTCACCAGCTGAATTTTAGTCAAATGCTTCTTCCACCAAACAAACTTGGCATACTCCGGTCCCATAGACGAAATCCCATAGTACGCATACATCAATATGTGGACAAAACTGTTCATCAGACCTTCCGGCGCAAAAAAGTCTGTCGGGTGGTACATCAGGAACAGCCACGCCCAGGACACCATGACAGTGTGGTGATAGACGTGCAAGAAGGTGGCCTGGTTGTCTTTCTTGCGAAGGACGAAGAAAACCGAATCTAAGAGATCGATGTGTTTTGCGATAAAGTAGGGGTAGATTTCGTTTATCACCTGAAAAAATAAATATCGTTTACAATAAATTTGAACTTGATTCCTTAAGTTACATATACTTGGAAATATACTGGGGAATATATAAAAAGGAAAATAACATGAACACGCTGAAATTAAAAATGGAGTGAAAAGGAAAGAGTGCGAAAATTTTAAAGAGAATGATGGAACATTATAATAAAAGTAAAATGTAAGAAAAGTAAAATGATATATATACAGGGTGGAAATTACAAATGGGATCTGAAGGGAAAGTATCTTGAATATTAAGGATATTTTTTTATCAAAAGTCGATTGCCTCAGCCGCGAGTCAAACCGACACAAATGCGAAAAAATTACAACTTGTACTTTTATGGTACCAATCGATAGATTTAATCATAAGGATCTCTAATTAACATTGTATCTTAAATCTGAACATCAGATATCGGAATTCTCCATTTTCGAAATTTCGTTATTGGCGACGAATTGGTAATTTTATTCCCATTTTGTAACCGATTACAAAATGGGAATTGCGTCGTCCCAGTCGGCAAAGAAATAGGAAATTTATTCCCATTCTGAAACCGGATTATGGAATGGGAATCGCGTAGTTCTATTTGTTAACCAAATTTCGTAACTGGCTACGAATTAGGAAATTTATTTCTATTCCGTAACCGATTACTGAATGGGAATTGAGTTAGCGCATTTAGGGCACGAATGAACGTCACATAGGGATTAAATGATATAATTTATCGACTTTTGAAAGTATCGACGCTACCTACCTACATAATTTTCAACTATATGCATGATTTGCATTAATCAATAATCAAATGGTCTAAATTAATTGTTAAGTTCAAAAATATTGAATTCAGCGGCTATAGTGTACATTTTAGCCACTTCGGGATTCGTGTCTCTGTCAGCTGATCTATCTGTAAAAACGCCCTTTATGAAAAGAAGCCAATCTAGGTACCGACAGCCTCGTTGACCCTAGTTGCTTGGTCATTGCACTCCAGCACTGAGTTTGATTCCTACTGAGGACAGACCACTTTTGTACAAGTTGGTACCGGCCTGGATGTTACCTGTGTTAACCTGTCTTGTTTAATTCCTACAGCACAGGAGAAAATCCAAGTTTGGGATTAGAGAAGTGTAAGTACATATATGTATGTATGTAATATTTATTTATTTATGTTTCATTTAGTTAACTAGAAAAGCTGTTTTAAGGTATCATCGATACTTTCAAAAGTCGATAAATTGTGTTATCATTCAATCCCTATGTAACGTTTACGAGTGCCCCTACAATTCCAACGTCTACTAATGATTACTCTCTCGATTGGTGCTATTAAAGTACAGAAAGTTATATTTTCACATTTGAGTCGGTTCGATTCCCGGCAGAGGCAAGCGGCTGTTTAATTTATTTGAATGCAGTTTTACTTAATTTTAGAAATAATGGAATGTTTCCTTTGAGTAAAATTTGCTATCTTTAATATTTTAGGTACTTTCCCTCACTTTCATCCCATTTCGTAACCAAATTTCGTAACTGGCTACAAAACGGTAAATAAAATCTAGGGCCCGATCGCGTTTTTCAGACTAAATATCTAATATGTTACTCAGTAGTTTCCAAGTTATTAGAGAGATAGGACGCTAAGGGCACCATTCTAAAGGAATCTGAAAATGGATTCTTATTAATTCTTACGAAAGGAAATATGTTTGTAGAGTAAGTAGTAGTTTTTACGAATGCTTACCTTTTGTAAATCTTCTCCTTTAGGACATCTAGTAATAATTATTCCATATTTAAAGATGTATCTTAAGTACTGTAAAATAAAGATCACTTTAATCCGATAGTCCTTTATAATACAATTTGCGTACTAGGTATCTTGTTAGGGTGCCCAGAAGACCTGGCGATACTTCGAACGTTAAGATTTTTGTGACCCCTGTCTACTACTGCCTCTAACAGCGCAATCCAATGTGGTTGACTTCACATACTTACGTCTTTGAATTTCTTCTTTGACATACGCAGGTTTCCTTACGATATTTTCCTTCACCGAAAAGCATGTGGGTATTTAAAATAAACCGTACTTAAGTTTTGGAAAACTAGTTTTTTACGGGAAGAGTTTAACCCCACGACCTTATGAACATGAGGCGAGTGCAAAACCAACTTGGCTTCCACGGCTCTTAACTTGCCAACTTAAATTTAACTCGTTTCGAACTTTGCGTTTATAACGCCTGAACAAATAATCATACTGATTCGGCATACTTACAAGAAACACCAAATAACTAGAGAAGGCGACTTGAAAGACGTTGTATACTGACAAAACTTTGTTAATCTTGAATGGTGGTCTATCTTTCATGTATTCTGGTAATATCTTCAACATTAAGACAAGGTATATTGCCAGAACAACGGATAAGCCTGTTAGTGTTTTCGATAATGACCATGGTTCAATAGAATCTGAAATAACAAAGGAATTTGTTTACGACATAAAAATTATCTTTTTCTAACAATATGGCAACTAGATTGTGAGAAAACTCAGTAACTCAGAGATTGATATGATCAACAACGAGGAGGTCGGACGAGGAACTAAGGCCTCTAACCTAACCAGCAGGATTAGCAAGCGGGAGTGGAATTGCAGAACTGACAGGAACAGACAGTTATGGAGTTGAGACAGAGGACCGGCGCGTCCAAATGAAGCGATCACCTGAATGTAGTGGCTGAAAGCGACTAGATGCGTAGGCCATGCGTGGTGGCAGGAAAATACCTACGTATAGAATCTAGCAGTGGAACTAGATAGGATGATCTGATTAACAGAAATTCGAGTCTCTCCTCACAAACCACTATTCATTGACAGTACGTCAATAGACGTTTTACCAGTACATCTATGGACGTCGCATTACGTGTTGATATTCCTCCCGACATGTGAACTGTGTCCACGATAGGGTCAAAAAATTTAAATAAAAAAACATAATTCCCTTAACTTATCGAGAGTATGTATCAGTCTGTATTGGCTAAACCCTACATTTTGTAAAGAAAATTAAAACATTCTTTCACTCACATATTTCCTTGCTGTCATAGAATTCTTCTACAATGGGTTCGTACGCTGCATGCATTTTTCAACACTAAATACTGCATGCAATTATCTAGTAATTAGTGATTAAATAAATAACTTTTTAATACTAGTTATATTTACAATTAAAAACGAATTTTTTTAACAATTACGTAACTATAAACTAACTTTATATTATAAAAGCGTGAGATCGCAACCAAATAAAATTGAAAGTGTTTGAAATAGGGTAAAAAACACCTTATAAAAACTGTTTTTCACCTAATACTCGCATTGCCTAAGTAACTTGCATTGTATTCAAATACTGCACCAGTTTCTCAATGTGGTGACAATTAACTAGAAGAAAGAAGGATGCATATACATATTTATACTTCAATCCAGTAGTTTGATTCACTTTAAAAAAAAAACTAAGCGAGAACAATAACAATTAGATTAGAATATTTATATTCTTCTACTAAATAGCTGTGTGCATAATGTATGCATGCTGTTTATGCGGTTCTTGGGGTGTTCATGTGTACACGCTTTTTTGATGTGTAACTACTTATTATACTTATATTAGTAAATGTCACATGACCCGTTAGCGTGTACAACGTAGTTCAACTGATATTATCCGAGTTTATTTTATTTATTTTTATTTTATTTATTAGCTATAAAAACAGATTACAGTCATAATAAGTAATATACATAAATTAACAACGTTTTGATTGTGGATGGTGACCCAAACTATGTATACACAGCATGATCAGTATTGCAGACTGTTGTTACAAATATCTTAAGTCTATAAACCGTGTGGGATCCGGTAGAGTAGAATAGGACCACTCCAGCTCTTCCCGTAGACGTACAAGGCGACTGAGGGAATACATTATAAAACGTCAATCAGGCCTCCCCAACACGTCTGGCCAGCGCGGGGAGTGTAGGCCAAATCCTCTGTCTGTCTCCGGCAGATGAGAGAGGGTTGTGCTCCTGCAGTGGAGACAAAAATAAACTGATGATGATGATGAAGTCTATAAAATATAAATGAGGATAAAAATCGAAGATATGGTTTTGATAAAATAATAACGGAAAAAGCAAACAAACACATAACAGCCAACAACATTTAAAAACTATTTATTTGTGGGTTCCAGTAGAATTGAGGACTTCCGTAACACAATGGGATCTACTCCGTAAGTATCTCGGATCAAACCATAAAAACGTATAAACGTTAATATTATACATTTTTAATAAATTTATACAGTAAAATCTATGTTGCATTTTACAAGTCATTACAGTTGCAGATTCTAGGTAAAAGTTAAAATGTCGAATGCCTATACTAAAAACTTATGGTTTGAACTTAATACGGCCCCGTAGCCTAGTCGGTAGTACAACTGCCTGCGAAGCTCGGTGTCGCGGGTTCGAATCCCGCCCAGGGCAAACATTCGTGTGATGAGCACTTGTGCTTACCTTGTGACTGGATGTTATTTATATATTATTATATTCATATTACAGGCTCTGCCTAATTTGGGATCAAATATCCCCACAATATTTATTTATTTATTTATTAATGCGAACTAAGCAGTCTGAGATGCTTTTCTTTGAAAATTAAACATTTTATTTGCTTTACGTTTGAGACAGGTACAAAAAACTTACCTACTTAAATATAGTCTTACTCCGAATGACTTTCATCATCATTATCATCCCTTATGATCCCTTAGACGTCCACTGCTGGCTATAGGCCTTCTCCAATGACCACCACCACACCCGGTCCTCCGCATCCAGCCACTTCCGGCCACCTTCTTCAAGTCATCAGTCCACCTGGCGGCCGGGGCGTCCCACCTTGTGCGTTCTACTACATCGGATTTCTACTTCAGAACTCGTCTGCGACAACGGCCGTCAGTTCTATGAAAGATGTGACCCGTCCGCTAATCCGTTCGGCAATATTGGTTACCTTCGTTCTTCGTCGGATCATTATTCATCGTCATTACGAATCATATCCTTAAAAAAAACCGAGCATAACCCTCTCCATAACTCACTGAGCTGCTTTAAACTCGTAAATCAGGCCCGACGTAGTGTCCACGTTTCCGCGCCGTAGGTCATGACAGGCTGGACGAACTGCTTAATGACTTTTCTACCACACTTTCCGTATTACGTCAACTAAACCCAAACAAAGCTAAGTTCGAGTCACGCACCTAGGGTTTCGTACCTTAAAATTATACGTATAAAAAGTTATCTATGTATATATTTGTAGGTATTATTAGCACGCAATTAAGTTCATGTTTAGGACCACACAAATAAATCCTATTGTAAAGGATTTTTGATGATTTCTAAAAACTATGCTAGTTAGAGACATCGTCTTACTTTTCTTGTAATATTTACTTAAACCTCTATCAGCTCTAATTATTTCAGATTTTTCTCTGTGCACACTTCAGGGTTTTCGACGATATCCCACTTGACCCGGTAACCAATTCCCTATCCCACCTTTATACCCCTTTTGCAATGAAAATAAATTAACAATTATTTCATTTGCAATAAAGTTAGGCAAGCATTAAATTTTAAGTCGACAGCGTTGGTATGAGTAGTTGCTGAAGTAAGCAGCTGTGAAGGACGGTATATCTTGATGTTTATCTTTTTATTTTTTATCTTGCAATAAAGAGTTATTTATCATAAGTCGAAATACTACCACTGCTGAACATAGGTTTCCCCAACAGAATGCCACTTTTGGTAAGCTGTCCGTTGGAGGATTTGCATAATCACCGCGCTTAGCAGGCGGATATTAAACAGGCACACCAAACGATACAGGAATTAAGAAAGGACCATAAGGAAACCGACCGAGAAGAAGATAAAAGTAACAAACACAGGAATCCAAAATCAAAAACCAATAAAAACGGAAATCTTCTGAAGAAATCAAGAAATCAAAACAAGAAGATAAAAGCCCTTCAAAGAGGATGCTCAAAGCTGAAAAAGCGAAACAAAAGACTTTGTCATAACATCGAGCAGATTAAAAGGAAACAAACAATTGCAGTAGACAAACAAATTAACCTATCAAAGAAAGACAACAATAAGAGACCTATGACAACTAGCGAAGACCACAAAAGAAAGAAAACTGTTATTTTTTCAGACGAAATAGGAAGAGGGCTTGTAACACAGTTAATGAATAAAACTAAACAAAAAGACGAAATAATAATAAATTACTGCAAGCCGGGAGCTAGTAGTGACATAATACTAGAAAATTTTAATACTAACACAAACCAATTGGAAAAAGAAGATACAGTGATTGTACTGATAAGTAAATACCACAACACTATGTCCAAAAATGAATCCTACACCAAATTATTAGAGAAAATTACGTCTAACAATCTAAGAAAGTACAATATTATTATAACTGGCTTAATTTACAATGGACATGAAGATAATCACATTTATGCAATTAATGAGAGGATTGCTGACATGGCTCGTAAGTGCCACGACACAAGATTCTTAGATTTAAATATAACGAATACACAAAATTATAGCAAAATAAAAGAGATCAAGGAATACGTTATATGGTCTCTATGCAATATGTCACGAAATTTTCAGGGCTCCTCTTCCCTGAGATTTATTAACTGCGAGAACGCTGATACAAATTTTCACCAGGGGCCGAAACGGAAGACAACAGGTTAACAATACTCCATTCCAACGTGAGAAGCATTAACAACAAATATCTAGATATAGAAATTTTGACAGGCAATTCAAACTGTGATGTATTGTGCCTAACCGAAACATGGGCGAAAGATACACAAGTTAGTTCAATGACCATTGAGAATTACGTCTTAGCAAGTTATTATAACAGGAAAATGTTTGAACACGGTGGCTCAGCAATATTTATAAAAAAGGAACTACAGTATAAGGAACGAAAAGACTTAAATAGTTTAACTTTTGAAATGAACTGTGAACTATGTGCAATAGAATTGAAATCGCTTAAGTTAATTATTGTCTCATTGTATAGGCCAGATTATGACTTTGATATATTTATTGACATCTTGACTAAAATATTGCATAAAACCTGTCGTGAAGGCAAAATGTTAATAGTTGCTGGTGACTTTAACTTAAACATACTAAAAAAGGACACCAAGGTTAAAAAATTCTGCACTATATTAAATAACTTCAATTGTAAACTTATTATAAACGAGCCAACTAGAGTTGAAGGATCAAGTGCTACATGCATAGATAATTTTATTGTTAACTTCGATCGCGGCTATGAAGGAAAGGTTCTAGATTGTAAACTATCTGATCATAATGTTATATCCTTGAACTACAATTCGAAATTCCATAAAAAACTTACTAGCACTACTGATCTTCCTATGTTCGATCGAATTTTATCTAAGAGTAACTACAATTATTTCCATTTCTTACTAAATAGAGATTATAATAATCTGAGGCAACAGCTTGACGATACCGGAGATGTAAATCAGAAGATGAATATTCTATTGGAGGCTTTAAAATATTATTACAATATAGCTTTTCCGTTACGAAGAATTTATAAACGCAATAACACACAAAAATGGTACACCAAAGGAATATTAGTTTCAAAAGAAAATCTTAATAAACTAGAGATTTTACAAGGTCATCAACCATGTGAAAATAGAAAAATAAGAATAAAAAAATATAAGAAAATCTTGCGAAAAGTATTAGCGGTGGCAAAGAAAATGAAATATGCACATAGAATTCAAAAGTCAAATAATAAAATTAAAGAGACATGGAAAATAGTGAACGAGCAAATAAATGAGAAACGGAGTTTAAAAAGGGGTATCGAAGCTATAAAGAAACACAATGTGTTGATAAATGATCCCAAAGACATTGCGGAGACGTTTAATACTTTTTTTAGGAATATAGCCCGTACATTGACACAAAATTTGACAGTTGAAATAAACAAATGTAACAGTTACTTAGAAAATATAGACAGACCAAAATCAAATATAATTTTCTCCCCTGTAGGTATAAAGGAACTAAGAACAGTTATTACAGAATTGAAAGCTAAAAAGTCGCAAGATGTATATGAAATGAACAGTAAAACTATTAGAGAGCTAATATTAAAAAGTGATCAATTGATGGAACTCTTTCATAACCTAATAAATTACATAATACAGAAGGGTATATTTCCCGATGCGCTTAAAATCGGCAGAGTTGTGCCCATCTTTAAAAAGGGTGCGAGTTGCGAATTAAGCAACTATAGACCGGTTTGTATGTTACCTATCATTTCAAAAATCATAGAATCTATAATAAAAAGGAAAATAGTTGAATACTTTGAAGATAATAATCTGTTTACACCTAAGCAATTTGGATTCCGTGCGGGCAAATCAACGGAAATGGCTATTCGGAGGGTCATTTATTTCATCCTTGAGGCTTTGGATGGATCACAGAAATGCACTAGTATTTACTGTGATTTATCTAAGGCCTTTGATTGCTTAAGGCATGATGTATTAGTCCACAAACTTAAATATTACGGCTTTAATGGTGTTGAACTTAACCTTCTACGTAGCTACTTACATAATAGATCCCAGGTTGTGACTGTAAATGGTAAAACTTCATCTGAAGGAATTGTAGATATAGGCGTGCCACAGGGGTCTATCTTGGGGCCTGTCCTTTTTTTAATATATATCAACGACTTGGCTAGCTGTCTACCAAATTGGGCATTTCCTAGTCTATTTGCAGATGACACGCACGTAGGAATTAAGGATAAGAGTTTAATACGCCTTAAAGAAAAAACAGAGGAGGTAATTTGTATTTTAAGGGATTGGTTCGAAGCAAATGGGATAATTTTGAATGCTGATAAAACCGTTACATTAAATTATCAATCTAGGAAAGGTCTAAAAAGAATTGACGAAGGGAAAACTGAAACAACTTTTTTGGGTTACATTATAGATTATACAATTAGTCATTCAATGCACATAGACAAGGTATGCAAGAAAGTATCAAGTGCTAATTTCGCTCTCTTAAAACTAAAACCTCTGGTAGATAAGAAAACTCTCTTAGCTGTGTACTATGCATATGTGCAGTCAATTTTAAGTTACGCCATTACTGTTTGGGGAAATGCATCCGATATAAAGAAAGTTCTTAAGTGTCAAAAAAGATCTCTCAGAATTATAAATGGAGTTCCTAAGCGCCAATCGGCACAACGGCTTTTTACAAAAAATAGGATAATGACTGTGATATCACTCTATATATATAATAGTTTGTTAGAAATTCACACTGATCAAGAAAATGGAAATTTAAATAAGAGAATGAACGGGCACAACTACAACATAAGAAACAAAGAAAAGTTAGTGCATCCAAAAACAAGGCTACAGAAAGTGATGAAACAAGGAATTTACACGAAAATAATAATGTACAATAAGTTGCCACTATATATCACCAAATTACCGATGCTAGAGTTCAAGCGGAAGCTTAAATTGTTTTTTGAAGGCCATGCATTCTATTCACTAAATGATTTCATGGAAATATCATTAGATGAATATTCATTTTCTGATAGCTGAGCTTAAATTGTAATTAAAATTAATTAAATTATTATGTAACTAAAATTGACATAAAAATAACATTGTACTGTGACCTGCCCAATGCAACGTGCTCAGTTGCAAGGGTGAATAAATTGATTTGATTTGATTTGATTTGATTGGTGATCGCAGTAATGATCTTAATATACACAGGAGAACGCTGCTGCCCGTCCCTGATGCAATCCCTTAGTAACCTTGAGGCGAATCAAATTGAATTGAATCAACGAGACAACTTACATTTTTTAATTTTGATGCATACTTTTCTCGTATTATACACAGGAAAGTTTGTAGAGTTTCCATCTTTGATAGAAGTGAAACATGAACGAGTGGTAATGTGGAAAGTATTACTATACTTTTCGCAACATCTCCCTTACTAGAGTACTAGTAAGGGAAACAACACCATCGTCATGAGTCTGAAAGAGCCCACTGTTGGACATATGCCACTTCCAAGATGCCCCACTAAACCCAATCCTCGGTTCTTCTCTTCCAGTCACTGCCAGCGGCCTTATGCAGATCGTCGCTCCATCTAACTAGGCGGCGTCCCACACTACGCTTGCCCAGTCACGGTCTCCACTTCTAAACTCGTTTACTCCAACGGTAATCGGTTCTCCGACAGATATGACCACCTCTTATTATTAGAACAGTAACAGACTTTTCTAATAAACCACTTCAGCCCTATTACTATCATATTATTCTAATTCCATTGACTGCAAACCTCCACAAAATTTATAAATAACTTTATACTCATGAAGTAAATAGTGTATAATATATATTCTAAATCAAATGGCATATGGAAACTATAATATAAATATTATATATAAATATTTGCGTCTGTTAACTAAGCAGACCTGTCTCACTTCGCACTTTTGGTATGAAAATATACCTACGAGGCGCTGCCCCGATTGCTGGGGCACCTAGGCGAAGCACGTACAACTTAACATTGACTTAGTACTTGTACTAACACTTATTCTATGACTATTAAATAACTTAACTAAAATAAACTTCCACCTACTGCTCGAAGTTTATTATACACTGTTTCATGGCGATGTGTTTGCTCTTGATTAAATCTAGGCGTTTATTGCGTTTGCGAACATTAAACAACATTTACAATTATAAGTTGCTATTATAAACTGATTCATATTGAGCTTAACACTTTTGGCAACTTTCTGAATACTAAAAGTTGCACTCTGAAAGTTGGTGAACCTAAATTCATTAACTAAACGTTAAATCTTTTCGCAATTGAATAAATAAATAGTCTAATATCTAAAAGGCACGCGAAATTGATATTTATCGAAAGGTGTGGCCAAAAAAAATCTGTTTTTTTTTACAAAAAAGTCCATCGAATGTAACCAAACCCGTCAGCGACCAAGGTTTAACATCTCCGCAATATCTTTACACGTCCTATAGAAGTCTAGACTTTGTTACTCGGTAAGTAAGTATATATTTGCCCTTTTAATGTGATTTATCGGCTATTAAGGTTGCGGTTGTTCGCAACACATCACGCCAAGGGGTATCATGGAGCGGAAAGCGAGAGAAGGAAAGTAGCTTTGCGACATTGGATTGCGCAAAGTGGCGATACATCGTCTCTGCCTACCCCTCTGGGACCAAGGCATGAGCGTTATGTATGTATGTCGACTACGACTTATGATATGACGGCAGGGTAAACGAAACTTCGAATTTTAAGACAAATATATAATAAATTATTAAATACTGATATTCATCAGATCGTACTGCTTTTCCGGATACATGTATATAATTTGAAGGGAGAGGTAATAGGTAAAATAATTACTAAGCGCGTTAAAAAAAATTATCGGGTTGTATGGGAGACCTATTTCCTAATGTTTCCGTCATTGAATCTGCTGACCCCAATACATATTTTTTTAAACAAGAGATTTTGAAAGCTATCGAAATAGGCATAATATGCAAATAGTAATGGCACAATTAGATTTACTTTTGCATGACATTTCAAGGTTAGGAAGAAGGTGTGTCGTTGATGTATAGAAAGGTTTAGTTAGAAAAATCAGCAGGTGATTGGTAACTATATGAAATTTCTAAAGATCAAACAAATTCGGAGTCCTTGGTAGAGCCTTTACTAAGTCACCGCTATATCAAGATTTTGACGTGAAACGTAACTTTGGAACAATATACCTATAAATAGCATGTCGAGAAAGTGGGAGAATAAGAAGAAAAGAGAGAAGAAGGGAGGGACTAATGGATGCAGGGAAGGAGGAAGCGGAGGGGGAAAGAAAAGCACCAACAAAGTCGTTGGACTTAAAACGCTGTACAAAATTAAAACATTAGATCATATTTCATATTATCGAATGTAGGCTACTTCTTCTTCTTCTTCTCTGTCGTTCCCTCACTGCTGAGGATCGCGACCGTATAAAATGCGTATGCGACCTCCACGCATAGCGGTCATTGGCCAGCCGCACTGCTTCATATAAGGACCCGCCAGCCACCCTCCTCACCGGGTCTGACCACCCACCCGGCTACAGAACTTATATAATTAAATTGATTCATAAAACTTTACCGTTTAAATGTTAACCATGGGATTCACACTACTTATTTTCGGTATGTACATATAATATAACTTAAATAAAATATCATTCTTGTCTGCCATATACATCCGTCGATATTTAAAGAAAGGTAAGAAAAAAGCACAGGCATGCAGGACTGTGTTCAAATTATCACTAAGCATATGATGACGCTCAAACAATGATTTTAAATGTGCAAAAAAGAACTGAATCTCAATTAATTTTATCTTGTTAAGCATGGGACCAAGATTTGCAGATTTATTGGATAAGTTGTAGATATAAGATTTTGAAAATTCAACAGTAAGTAAACATGAAAATAATTTGGAAATATACCTAGTTGTGCCTATAAAAGACGTATTGATGATTATTAAAAACCTTTAATTGATATAACTATCAATCACTGGACCAAAGAGGCTTGCTTAAAATGATTGTAATTCTTAACTAACATTACCTTGACCTACCGATTGCGTATTGTCGTGTCATTATCACTGAGGCAACGTTTCCTACACATCGCGACACAATTTATTGCAATTCCCTTCACAATTTGCCACCAGCGAACCTGTAAAGTTTGGGATACAAGAAGATTCTGAAATTCACAGTTTTTCTTCTACATATTTTGAACTTAAAAGAAGACAATGTTATTTTTAAACAATAGCGAGATACGATAATTTTGGACATGAAAACTAATAAAGCATTAGGTAATGGCATCTTTCAGAATTTTTTTGAAAAATTATTACCTCAAGCTCGTGCACTGAGCACTGAAAATAATTGTGGTCAACCTAAGTACCATTTTGTCTTGATTGCTGTATATATGTTGACTAAAGTAAGCATTATCAAGATCAAGTGCAAGGGACTTCAAGGGAGCAAGATTTGGCTATGCACGGCTAACAATATCTTGTTCAAATCAACAGTTGTTTTGTTTTAGTACGTAATTGCATTCATGCAACCTACAAACAGTCCCTTATAATTATTTTAATCAGGAACACAAAAAACCTGCTGAGGCAAATATTGCACCACCGGATGTCCTTCACAATTATGCAAAAGGTAACTTTGGTATATTGCAGGATCAATGTAATGATTTACTTACAGCATAAGACGTGTAAGAAAACTTATTAAGCCATAATTTTTGGAAACATAGTTTTTTGCGTAAAGATAAATTCCCTATAAACTTTTACGACCACTGATATAAATTGCGTCGTTCAGATGATCATTTATTTTGTAACGGAAATTCAAAATTTGCTTTACGTTGTAAGTTTTCTAAAAAGTTTTGTTGTTATATAATAAAAATTCCGTAACAATCAAAAATTTCAATTTCATGGACATGATTTTTTATGTGAATGTGATACGTTGGAATCTAAAAATTTTAATTACCACGATTGAATGAGCGAGGTGTGGCATGCAAGATCGTATTAAAACAGCGTTGTATGAACTTTTCAAGAACTTAAACAGTCTCATTATGGCCCAGACCTAGTCTTTTTGTCTCCTGATTGAGTTCAGTCCAAGCATCGACAGGCCATTACGTAATAGAGGCAGTATGTTCACACTTTGAACAAAAGGTAACTTCATGAATGTATGTCGTTGTGATAGACTGTAATGATCTCGAGAGCCTTTCATATGTATGTGCATATGTAAATATAATATCTCTAAGTACCTATTAGTCATTATACTAAGATCTAGCAGTTTCGGTAACATGTGTTATATTTCGGTCAATATTAGCAAGTAGGGTACCTATATAGATATTCGGAATCTCTATAATAAATTCCTGTAAATTAAATAAAATAAAAGATTTAGATGCATCTTCCCAGAAATTATACGAGTTTGCAATAATCGAAAAACTAACAATATCGAAAAGTCGTGTCGTTCAATTAAGGTATATTATTTATATTTAATGTTTTTAAAAGAACTCAGTGCGTGTGTTTGGAACCTTCTAATGCTAGCACCGATGATGAAGTAAAAATGACGGATGGGACGCAAATGTGTGAACAGATCGCGGCCAGTTAGAAAACAGACGATATTAAAAAAACTGTAGGACCTGACGAAAGACAGCATAGATAGGGTAAATCTAGGAGTATATGAATATAAGTAGATGAAGAAGAAGAATGGTAAAATAAACCTAATTATAATCAATGTAGAGACTGCATTTCCAGTAGTTTTTATACCGTTCAGGCCGAGTGGCACTCAATCGAGTGACATCTATAATTTAGCAACGACCATGCAGATAAGTCGAGTTGCATTGCACCGGACAATTGCATCACATATGACATGCAATATTGAGTCTATGTGCAAGCACATGTTACAAAAGACTCCCTTTACAGTATATATGACATATTGTAGGTGTATCCGACTGCTATATGACTAAAATATGATATAGGATCGGCATAGCAGCCCTGAATACTTATTTATATACAATTTAACGTTCGTTTTAACAATTTAACCAAAAATTTCCAGAACTATAATGTTTTTATTGAGTTATATTTCCAAAAGTTGAAGTCGTTAGTCTTAGTTAACCGATAATTAAATAGGCAGTTCATCCAACCGGTAACAGTTAACTTGTAGGTTAGTACCTCTCATTTTTTCTGAATTAATCAAGGTTACTGAACTTTGCTTTTAATACTCTCCTTCGTTTTTAAATCGATGAAATAAATCTCTAAATTACGGGTCAATGATCTGGCTGTCGTTAGGGAACTGAGTAACAAAAAAACACAAGGAGAAACATGTTTAAATTATATCACAGTACGCAGTTTGTTGCACTCCACTAAAAGGACATTGCAATGAAAATGTTAGTAATACTGTTCGTGTAAGACTAGAAAAAGAATATATAGATAGATAGGTAAATTACGAAGTACCAAAATATAAATACTAGAGAATAAAAGTACTAGAGAATAATTGTTTTTGAAGGATTTGGTTACCGAAAGATTCTCATAAAGAAAACAGGTAAATTAGGCGACAATAAATATGAATTAATTTGATTTGAAAATTATGGAAAATGTACTTAACGAGGTTTGAAAAAAGATATTGACGAAATTCCCTCAAAGATTTTTTGAGCAACAGGGTTGTATCCAGATGTAACAAATTGCCAGAATCTGTTGTAACTGCTACGTCAATAAACATGTTTAAGAACAGACTAGACAATTTCTTAAAAGAAAATAATCAAGTCGACTAATGATATGGGAGACATGAAATCCGCCAGAGAACTAAAGTTTTCGGCATAGCTCAAAAAGTTAGTACGTTGAAGTGGCAGTGAGCTGGTCACATCTGTCGGAGAACCGATAACCGTTGGGGTAAACGAGTTCTCGAGTGGAGACCGCGACTCGGCAAACGTAGTGTGGGACGCCCCCTGGCTAGATGGAACGACGATCTGCGTAGGGCGGCTGGCAGAGACTGGATGAGAAGAACCGAGGACCGGGTTCAGAGGCGCGCCTTGGGAGAGGCCTATGTCCAGCAGTGGGCTCTTACAGGCTGATAATGATGATGAATGATATAGGAGCACCAGCTATAAGCTACCTTTCCATTTAAAATAAAATAAATCCGCACATACGCTTTGATTGTCTTCTGTGCTGATAATGAATTTTTATTGTTACCCGTCTTGTACAATAAAGAAACAAGTCTTTACGTCAAATGAACACTGCAATGACTTGGGTTTCACATTATTTTTTATAAAATACACGTTACAGCTTGGTAACCGTACGTCCTTCTTCTTATTTTAATAAGCTGCATAGAGGTTTCTCTCATATCCTTATTAAGTACGACAAAATATACATTTAATTTTTTTTATGATTGTACATATCCGATTTGCATTCACCGGAAAATATGGGTGCCCTGCGTGAAGGTGAGGTTGTCATTTGATACAATTAATGCCAATTTCTGCCCTTGGTAAATGTAAAGGTTGGTTAATTTGAAGTAGGTATCCCTTATACACATTCGGTTACTCTAAGGCTGACTGGAAGAGAGTCCTAAGTGGGATAAGTCCGCCTTTGTACACAGTTTAATTCCTATTTTATTATTGTTGTTGTTATTTTTGGTACAACAAAGCGTTTACATACATACATTACATACATACACATAAATTCCAAAAGCAAAAGGAAATAGACCTTCTAAATACAAATCCGTCGTTTAAAAAATTCGCCCATTGCTGATTTGCAGTCACCGCGAAATATTAAGACACCACTACACAGGGTTGTGAAATCGCCTCGCTGCGCCCGCGCTGGTTAGCTCTCAGTAGTGAACGAGCTACGGAGTACATTGTGCCACTACTGCCACTCCGCCACTCCCGCGCAAGCGACCTTCAGCCGGCCTTGGGGTGAGTTGCATCACCTCAACTTGACCTTGACTAAGTGTTGCAAGCTTACACTAAGTTGTTTAAGCATAGCAGGTGTTAACTGGTTTCGGCGATAGCGAAGCAAATCGTCGAATGTTACGTACCTTCGTGTCTGAAACTCACTATGCATAAAACGTTTCTATCGTCCCCCATAAAGTAGTAACTGAGTTTCCGTTCGTTTTTGACGGAAGCATGAAAATGGCTTATTATGGCGATTAAGTATTCGATTCCTTTGTAACTAAGTCCAATGCTTATTAATTAATTACTCTACACAATAATCTCCCTTTAACAAAAAAAGTCAAATCCTAATTCTCACAAAATAAATAACTCAAGTTCTGTGGAAAACCAAAGTTTTGCCAATTAAATATTAAATATTTATAAATATATATTACCTATATGATTATTTATATCCATCATTAGTTCCTGTCCTTAAAATAATTTATTATAAAAGCGTGAGGTGGGGAGGCGCTTAAGAGATGTTGGGTCCGAGTCGTACCTGGTTCAAAGGTTATCCCTGGCCATTCAACGTGGCAACGCTGCCAGCGTCATGGGCACCTTTGAGCCAGGTACGATTCACGGGGGCATCTTCGATTAGTTAAGTTTTGAGATATATACATTTCTATATTATTTTAACAAATTTATTATTGTGCATTAAATTGGAATTAATATGAAAAATTTAAATTAAATTTAACTTTTAATGTAAATCCTTTATTAATGTAATATCTAAACGAAGATTTATTATAATAATGAAAAGAATCGTTTTTAGCTATAAGACCATATATATAAGATTTAATACAAAAAACAATCGGGGGTGAATTATATAATAAATTAAACCAATTTTATTACACAATAAACAGTAAGTGAATTGAAATGGTAGTTGCACTTAAAATACTTGCAACAGCATGGATGCACAATGAAACGCAGAGTGGAATAACACATAGATCTTTGTGCTATTGCACTTTGCGTTTTATTTGTGCCTTATTAGAGTGCTCCTTAATTTTTCGTTCTATTGGCATCAATGTTAAAGTAACTAAGTTCGTTGACCCCTTTCTTATTTGGATTTAAACGGTTGCTAAATCTGTAACCGGTGCTTAACAAATACACCTATTTCTATGTTTATAAATATTTTAGCCGGTAGTATTAACGACCTTACGTGCGTTGAAAACGAAAATTGCGTGCGTGTTTAAGGACATTGTTGTAACAACACTGCTTATGATTGTTATTGTGAGTACCTACAACGTAATTGGGCGGCCTCACTAGCTGTATTAAAAAAGTCAATGAGAAACCATAGGTAATAAGGTGATTGTAACATTACTAAACTACTGCAGGGTCAAGGTATGTTAGACGCCTTGGCATGGGTCGTAATAAAGTTGTATATGACCCATTGATTAAGGTGGTCACTCCAAGCAGAGAATACTAAATATTACTGTGAAGAAGCCACAGTCACCTCCCACCGCTAGGACAGTCCCTCCACCTCCCATGGTCTTTCGATATCAAGGTCATATAGGCCGAATCACGGGGGAGGTGCCCGGTACTTGCTCAGGTGCTCTTTGTTGGAGCACCCTGCTTGATCCCCCTACGAATAAAAAATGTTCTGTCCGTCCTCCCACTGCCAGTGACAGTACGTAATACACAGGGCCAGTACAAAGTTATGCCAGCAGTATTGACCGGCGCCGGCGTCGAGAGATCGACGCTATAAGTTAGAAAGAAAAGCACTTAAATTGTTAAAGTATAAAGTTGTCCTCTTTCGATCGACTATATTCGTGGGCTTGGTGCAGTAACCCTATAATAATTTACGCACACACAAACGTGTACGGGCAGACGTGCTCTTGTAGTAAGTAGCTGTTCGCTTCTATGGAGTACCTCCATATTTTCCTGAATTTCTATCTAAATTCGGCGTCTTTCTAGACTACACAAAAAGTATCCAATCATTTTTGACTATATTCAACGTTTAGTTAATGAATTTATGTGCAGAATCATTTACAACGTATTAAAAATAAACTCAAACTCCACATGTCTAGTGACATGTCCCTATTGTCCACTACTACATATACCTACCCACCGATAATGCATTGGTATTGATGTAAAGATAAGTATGTATAAATTATCTCATATTAAGTGAAATGTAAAACTCTTTGACCACAAATGTGCACCAACTTTCTTGATACTAAAAATTGCACTCTAAAAGTTTGTGAACATAAATTCATCAATTAAATGTCAATTTTTGACATAAATAATGGACTACAGGTACAGAATAACAAGTATGCTACAGCCTCCATTTAGTGTAGGTAACCCGTGAGCGACCATCTTAAAGGTTCATAAAATTAAATATAACTCCTTGTGTTTAAAACATTAGCAGTAGCTTATAATAAAAACTCTACACAATTTTTTTTGCTTGGAGTATAAAATACCTATATAGATATCTATGTTGTGATGAATGTTAGGTATGTCTTTAAAATCAGCATGACATGATGTTTGCAGAAAACGTGCCCAAAATATATCTGGAACCAGAAGGAAGCTTTTCGTTTCACATTTTGAATACGATTGACATAACGTACAAAATAATATCCGTCAACGGTTGTTCAGGTTAGTAGGCAGTGCTTTTAGACGCCAAGGACAAACCTTTGTGTTTCCGTTTAAAAGATTATTTCGTGTTCAAACATGGCTCTGCTTGCCTTAACAGCACTTTCAACAATAAATTCATTTTTTTCATCGACGATGCTATTTACTAGTTCATATTGATCATTCGTTGCTTCACCCGGTTTCTGTTAAACTAATTCTAAAGAATTCTATGCTTTGCTATTACTATTATTATAGTGGGAAGTAGTAAACGAAAGTCAAATATAGGATTGCTATCTTTACGCTATGTATCTCTCGCTAGTATCAATATATTTTCATCAGTTTCTCGGCGACTAGGTACGCTGTTGAATGTTATACCTTCTCTAACGTATGCTACTGGCCAGTCTCGATAATAGCAGATAAATGTGGGCTGATATTCGTCCAATCCGGTATTCCTTGACCATGTATTCGTGGTCATTTTCATCTTCAACATGGTTTTTATTACTTACTTGTTTACTTTTAGGTCATCGTCACTCACCATTCCTCTGCAAATCATTGTTTCTTCTTGTCCTTGCGTTCCAATTTTGGTTCTTAAATTGGTTGAAATTATTTGGTTGAATCACAGTTTATGTGGGCTATAGTGTGTGTGGTGTTTTATTTTAAGTTTTGATACACTCCCATTATACAGGTCATATCTCTCTTGATTCTCGTGGTTAGATCATGAAGAACAAATTAAGTTCATCTGTGTTATAATAACTTTCAGCTAGCATCTGTATTTTCTTTCAACTTTTGTGCTTTAAAAGGAAAATACCGATAATATTTATATGTAATTTCAATTACTAATTCTAAACCAAGATCTCATTCATCACCGGCATTATACTAATTAATTACTAATTATCTACTAAGCTTGTACTTTAGAAATCTTCTCGTACTAATATGTTTTATGTAGGCTGTAAATTTTATGGTCTCATTTACACCAGTCTGGTGATTTCGTCATATTAAATGAGTCAAGCGTATATTTCGTGATCGACTGACATTGAACCTCCAGTGACTTTGCGGCTGAATTGTATGAATTCCGAGATATTTTAAAAACATATTCTGAGGACTGTTAATAATTTATCATTACAACTATTACCACAAAGGCCAATATAAATGGCTTTTTTTTATTTTACATTTCCTTATTGATATTTGTATTAAAAATTACATACCTACATAAAAAAGACACAGTCACGGTATACAAGAACTTAAGTTAAAATGTTTATGAGGCTATCTTTCATATAAAAACTTATACAATACTATACACCAAATGTAGTGTTGATAAAGTTATTATTATTAGTATGAACATTTCAGTTAAATGGTCATAGGTAAAACATGTAGTTCAAAAATTTTAAGGGGAAAGTAGTTTATCAGCAGTCTTTTAGTGCAGGCCAAAATCAAAAGACATTTGAAAAGTAAAAGGTTACAATTATAATTTAAAAAGAGGACAAATAAGGTATTGTTAAAAAAATTAGCAATTACCAGTCTGTAATGTTCCAAAGTAACCAACAGAAAAACTAGGTACATTAGTACTTTCTATGTATGGTAAAATAGTGAACGGCTGTGAAGTTAACATATTGCTCTAGAGGTCGTTGAAGCTTTTTAATGGAAATACACTTCCACCCTTGTAGAAATATGAATAAAGCATATAATCCCACCTAAAAATAATGAAGAGGATAGGATTCAGTTGGAATATTTGTACGTTTGTTGTTTAAGTTTGATGTTGTTACTCGTAACAGTTCCATCAGGTAAGATTGAGGTCAAACGTGAGCCCATCTAATATTAGTTTGAAACAAAATTATGCTCAGCCTGACTAACTGCAAAATTATGATTGAGTAACCAACATTCGAACATCCAGAGGATCTTTTTTATTACCTTTGTATTAGTTAGAAGGAAAAATTGTTGATCTCATTATTACTTCAAACGTGCAACTTTATCATTCGCATTCATCGATGTAGTCGCCTAACATTCTGCACCTAAGATCTAATTAAGCTGCTGCAATTAGGTTATTTTACAAACACCTGTGAATCAACAATTCTTGGACACCGTTACAAAACTCCACTGAATATTACGTCCTAGTTTAGGCTACACACTGTAACATTTTGTTAACACTTACTTGTGGATCTGTGGCTTAACCTCAAGTGATAATTAAGGGTTGCTACAGTATTTTCATAGGTAGTACTTCTGCTTTCTGTATATTATATATATGTTAGAATTAAATTATTGCACTCATTACTTAATATGAGTTGTATAAGGTAAGTATAAGTTGGGATGAAATTAAGTGTCGTCCTGGCTTTGCCCCTTTGGAAGGGGGAGGGGATCTTCTTAAGTTACCATACCTCCTGGGGATTATGTGAGATTATTACACACTAAAACCCCCAAGATTGGCCACCTACAGTGCATAGGTAGACCCAGGAACTCTCCTACGGAACTCACACCGAAGCATCCCTAGCAACCACGTCGCACCGTGTCTTCCCCAAGGTCGCTTTGATAAGGACGGTTGGACACTTTTTGTCGCCTCCCCTAGCTTTGCCCCTAATTTGACTTGACGTCTTCTCGCAGGCGAAGAGCAGATCTAATATATATTATGTTTGTTGTGCTAAAGGGAAGCCGGAAGGTAGATTGGAATGATCCGAATGCTATTAAATTAGAGCCTCTGTTAAATTTTACTACCCGTTTGGTTTCACCCGTAGTTGAAGAGCCAAAACCAACAATGTATTATCACCCGAGCGCCCACAAACAACTGAATGAGAAACCCAAACTCTCAAACCAAACATTATCACCAACAATTACAAAATACACGTAAATATTGTCCATATAACCTTCGATATAGCTAAGTGGGAGACAAATGTCTAAGATTCTTGCAACACGACCGTTGGTGTTGCAACTGAGTATATTTAGCCGATTGGAAGCCGACCAGCCGAGATCTGTCCAATAAAACGATGAAATAAATAACCACAAGGTCAGTCGGAAATGTTGAGCACATCTTTGGTAGGCTTGGAATTCTTAACTGCGCCTTAGCAGAAACAATAACAAAGATATTGTGGTCGTCGACCACACTAATTATAAATTATACATACTGAGCAATACTATGTGTGAAAAAAATGCACAAACAAACATATTATACTGACTCATGAGAAATGTCTAACTGTCCCGGGTTTGCCAAAACAAATAAAATGTATTTTATTCCTGATGGGTTGCTTGACCTTAGTCTCACCTGATGCTAAGTGACGTTGAGATCTAAGGTGGAGCACGCTTTCCCAGAAAATGCCTATTCACTCTTCCTTTAAAAATATCCAAGTTGTACTTGTCCGTTGTACTTGTCCGGAAATATCGAATCTGGCAGGGAGTTCCATTCGGCTTGAATCTTTTTAAGAGTTTGAACTTTTTTCAGTAAACCCGAGTGAGTTCAGACATTTGAAGGAAGAAAGAAAGGCAGACACTAGTGTGTGTGTGTGAAACATAGCTCACATTTTACACCAGAATGATGTACTGAAAATATAATTTTGATATAAATCTTTTGATTTGATGTTACAAATCTTTAAATATTTATTTGTCAAGGATTTACCTTATCCAACACAAATAACTGGCTACACATATTTTAATGGTGTGATCATTACTTGTAATCTCGAGTAAATAACTTATAAAAACAGATCTAAGAGTGTTAAATATGATATTTTTAAGATCGTACAAAAACTTGTTTTATTTTTTAAACAGATTCAACTGCTGTGTGAATCATCTGTACGGGAAGTAGAGTATTTAAATGCTTATATTGTTGTTGTTGTTTAATATATAGTTAAGTCACTCAATAACTTTTATGGACGACAATATCAACCACAACGAAAATTATTTGTTCACCAATTTATAGATTATTTATTTCATTATTTATTTACAGAACATAAACCTTATTGGTTCTTTTAAAACTGAAACGAATACTAGCTTGAACGTTTAAACTTTACTAGACTAGTCTATAGTCATCATCATCAGCCTGAAAGAGTCTGCTGGATATAGGTCTCTCCCAAGGTGCGCCACTGAAACCGATTCTTGAGTAGCTGCCTTACGCAGATCGTCGCTCCATCTAGCCAGGAGGCTAGATGGAGCGTAGTGTGGGAACACTACGCTTGCCCAGTCACGGTCTCCACTCGAGAAGTCGTTTATCCCAACGGTAATCTATAGTAAAAATTAATATAAAATGGTAAAGAAATTTAAAAAGAAACTTAAAAGTTAAAGTAAACACAGATACTATTATATTTCAATTGTTTCTCCTTTTAATAATAATCTTAAAATATATGAAAATATTTCAATAAAAATAGTCAGCAAAGAAGACAGGAGAAACCGAGACATAAGTAGGTATAAACGGCGAGTACGTCACATAGATTCGATTCGCAGACGACATCACGGTGAGCTCAATGCTGCAGGATCTTGAGGAAATGTTGAACAGCAACATTTCTCAACGATTCTAGTAGACGAGTAGGTATCTAGATATATGATGACGCTGTTAATGATTTCTAATTATTATTATTATTATTCGAGTTGGGGCTATTTCAAGATCTCAGTTTAGACCTTGTATCACTGCGACCATTTCTGGTCTATTGTGATCGCCACCATACTATAGTTCCGTGTTAAGCCTTGCAGCAGTTAGAAACTGCACTATGCTTTTAGCACTGAGTTGTTTTACTTCGTCAGGGTGAAGCAAGTAGTTACCTAGGTATGTATTTCTTTTACGCATCAGTGGTCCACACTCGCACAGGAGGTGCATGGGGGTTTCCTCTGCTTCCTCACAGAGCCTGCACTCTCCTGTGGTTCGGAGCTTGAGGTTGAACATGTGTTTGTTCAGGCCACAATGTCCTGTGAGAGCTCTCACTACTATGCGTAAGTTGTTCCTGCTAAGCGCTAGCGCTTCTTGAGCAGACTTACGATTGTAAGCCTTTATTAGTGCTTTGGAGTGGTTCAACCCTGGCGTGCAATTCCAGTGATTGATGGATTGCTCTAGGCAAAGGTTTCTGAGCGTTAGGCGTGCCAGGCTTGTTGGAACGCCACAACATGGTTCTGGACCGCATAGCGTTCCTCTGGCTCCCGCCTTTGCAAGTTCGTCGGCATTTTCATTGCCCTCGATTCCTGCGTGCCCCGGAACCCAGCGCAGAATCACCCTGTTCTTTTCGCCCAGGGAATTCAATACTGTCACGCAGTTCTGCACCAACTTAGAGTTTATTGTCTCCGAAGCTAGTGCCATGAGAGCTGCTTGACTATCCGAATGGATATATATGTGATGGTTGACGTAGTTCTTACGGAGGTTTATATCCGCACATTCAATAATGGCGTATACCTCCGCTTGGAAAATGGAGGCGTGTTGCCCCAAAGTTACACTTCTTCCGAAGTTTGGGCGCTCTCCGTAGACTCCACATCCTACGTCATGGCCTGACTTGGACCCATCGGTAAACCATTTCAGGCTACCGGCCTCCCAGTGAATTTGGCTGTTCAACCATTCATCTCTGGACGGCAGTTCCACTCTAAAAAGTTTTTCAAACTTGAACAGTGGAAGCATGGTATCCGATACCATGTTTAGGATTGGAATTTCTAATACCGAGTCTAGGACAGAACTCAGCGTCTTAGAAATCCAGTTTGCCTTCTCTAGGGCAGATAGTCTGTACATGCTGGATCTCGCGACCTGTTCAACCTGCAGATGAAGAGGCGGTATATTCAGCAGTGCATTTAGAGCTGCTCCAGGTGAGGAGGACATTGCCCCAGTGGTAATGAGGCAGGCAGTCCTTTGTAGGCTGCTTAGTTTGTTGATTACAGTTATCTGGTTGGCTTTGTTACTCCAGACCACAGAGGCGTATGTAATTATCGGCCTCACAATGGCTGTGTAGAGCCAGTGGGATATCTTGGGGTTAAGACCCCACTGTTTCCCTGCCAGTCTGTAGCTTATACCTAAGGCAATGATCACCAGGTCATCTGCGTAGCCTTGGGTGTCTATCCTTGTTTCTGCCATCTTATGCAGGAGTTGATCTACAGCAAGAGTCCATAGTAGGGGCGAAAGAACGCCTCCCTGTGGACAGCCTCTTGTTGTATTGACTTCAAGGTTCGTCCCATGGAGCGATACCTTGGCAGTACGGTTTGAGAGCATCGCTTTTACCCATCTAGTTGTGGTAGAGTCAACTTTTTTCGCCTCTAATCCCTTAACTAGCGTTTCAGTTGGGGTGTTGTCGAAAGCGCCCTCAATGTCTAGAAATGCGCATAGTGCAATTTGTTTGTCTTCCAATGCCTTTTCTACTCTGTCTACTAAGTAGAGCAGAGCAGTTTCTGTAGATTTTCCTCTACGGTAGGCATGTTGGTTACAACTGATAGGGTTGTCGGTTAAGACCTCTTCCCTTATGTACCTATCCAGTACCTTCTCCAGTGCTTTGAGCATAAAGGATGTGAGGCTGATTGGTCTGAAGGACTTTGGCAAAGCGTAATCCTTTCGTCCAGCCTTAGGTATGAATAGTACTTTGACCTTGGTCCACTCTTCTGGAATATGTCCCCAGGCATAACTTGCCCTGAAGATTTTTACCAGATATGGGGTTAGAATGTCTATGCCGTTTTGCAACAGCACAGGCAGGATTCCGTCGTCCCCACAAGATTTGTAAGGTTTGAAGGATCTTACTGCCCATCTTACTTGGTTGGGCTTTATGATTCTAGCAGCCCTGCTCCAGTCCTCATTTCGAGGTCTGTGCGGAGAGGTATCTGATTTCCTAGAATTCACAGCGCCTGGGAAGTGGGTAGTTATTAGAAGCTCCAAAGTTTCCTTTTCATTGGTTGTGAAGGAACCGTTCGGTGTTTTCATAAGACCGATTTGGTTAGGTTTGTCTTTTGCGAGCAGTTTGTGTACTCTGGCTCCTTGAGGCGTTTTCACAATTTCCTCGCAGAACTTTTTCCACGATGCTCTCTTGGCTCTCCTAATCTCTTTGTTATATTCAGTTAAGGCTTTTTTATAGGCCTCCCAATTGAGAGTCTGTTTAGCCTTGTTGAATAGTTTCCGGGTTTCTTGTCTGAGCTTATTTAGCTTCGAGTTCCACCACGGAACTTTTCTTTTGGAGGTCTT
Organism: Esperia sulphurella; assembly: GCA_947086405.1. Taxonomy (NCBI): domain Eukaryota; kingdom Metazoa; phylum Arthropoda; class Insecta; order Lepidoptera; family Oecophoridae; genus Esperia; species Esperia sulphurella. The sequence goes on from OX352264.1 coordinate 13,685,215, forward strand.
TGTCATGAGTGGGCAACTTTCCTCGTAGGCTTTTATGATGCCTTCCTTGGTAATTGCCACAGCAAATTCTAGACTCTCGCACGTTTTAATACTTTTAGGAAAGATTTCAAGGTTCCGCCTTAGTTTGTCACGGTATACATCCCAGGCGGTGGCCTTCGGATTCCTATATGTAATGGGATGACAAGCTATGGAAGCTATGATTTCAAAAGAAATATGTCTGTGGTCAGACATTGAGGTGTCATCCCTAACATGCCAGTTGTTAATGTGCCTGGCTAGATTTTTAGTAGCAAAGGATATGTCTAAAACTTCTTGTCTAGCACATGTTACAAAGGTCGGTACACATCCTTTATTTAGTAAATGAAGACAGTTGGTCAGAAGGAAATCATTAAGTAACTCACCCCTGTTGTTGATGTTTGAGCTCCCCCACGCTATGTGGTGAGCATTAGCATCACAGCCTACCAGAAGCTCTGCGTTGTGGGTTTGAGCGTACTTCACCACGCTCGCCAGTTCTTCTGTAGGGTCTTTTCTCTCTCCGGATAGATAGGCCGAGCATATAATTACTCTTGACCCTCTCCATCCTTTGAGATTTATGTAGGCTGCAACCAGGTCGTCGGTGCATAACTCTGGAACAGGCAGAAAGTTAATAGTCTTATTAAAGACAATACATGCTCTAGGGTTTTTGCCACCAGAGTACGATAGAATCTTACCCGCAGCGCTAAGTCCCCGAATGGTTGAGCGATTTACCCAGGGTTCCTGAATAAGGGCGAGGTCTGCTTCTCCTTTAAGTAAGCAACGCTCCGCCACTGCACTGGCAGCAATGGCGTGATGGAGGTTGATTTGGAGAACCCTCGCCGAATCCCCTGGGGTCGCCATTAGTGGTCTTTAGGGGCGGCGGGGCCAGGCATAGGCTTTCCCTTCCCCAAGGGTGGACGAGGTCGTCCACGTTCGGATTGGGGTGTGCCTTGTGCCTTGCCACGTTTCTTCCCTCTACCTCTACCTCTGGGTGCACCTCTGCTATTCCCGCCAGATGTTGTAGGAAGAGGCCGATTTGTCGGTCCTCTTTCCTGCTGGGTGTGTGCAGGTGTTTGCTCCCCTTGGGTAGAGGTGGACGGAGTTGCTTGAGGCACTGACAGCTCTGCTGGCCCACCCCTGATCTTGAAAGTAATTTTTCCAAAACCAAGGGCGGCCCTGCAGTCGGCTCGCCGAAGCGTCTCAACAGAGGGCTCATCGATTGAGAAGGTCACAATGCGACCATTCTTTTCGTCCCTGCTGTGTAGAACCCTCCAGTGTTCCGGGTACAGGCCTTCGTTCTGATTCGTCAGCAGACTTATGGCGACCTCTATACTAGTCGCCTCGCTGCTGGGAATGAACGTAGTACAAACCCATGGCTTAGGTAGTTCACTTTCAGTCATGACTGAAAGCTTCGCCTCGGGCCACGGTTTGAGGTTTGGGGTCTCTCGCACAAGCCATTCCCGGCTCATCTGATTTTCACACGTAATCAGTACCCAGCCTGGCTTGTGCGAGAAACCCAAGAATTTAGGACCGGTCCCTCTGTCAGCGATTTTGGTAATCGCTGTCAGCAGTGAGCGGCGCACTAACTGCATCTGGTCCTCTCCCATCGGGCTTTCATTTCGAATACCCACACGAGAGGAACCAGCCACCTCGCTGAAGTTTGGCTTGATGCCTCCTTCAGGGTGGACTTTTGGAGCCTTTTTAGTATGCTCCTTAGGTGACTCCTCCTCTGACCGATTGCGTTTGATCGCCCTCTGGTCAGCAGGTTTAGGCAGGCACGGCGGGAGCAGACTCCTGATTTCGCTCCAAGGCTTTTGGCATGCCTCGAAGGCCTTTTCGGCACTTACGTTCGCAGCCCTAAGCTTCTTGAAGCGTTTGCGAGCAGCACCAGACAATCTTGCATTGTGCTTCTCCTTGCTCTTCTCGTTGTCGTGGTCCGTCACCATGGGCGTATTAGAGTCGTTTTCGTCTCTATTCGCACCTAGGCTCGTCCCTGCAACAGCCGAGATATGTTCAGGCAAAGGGTGGACCTGAGGCCCACTCCTTGGCTCTGAAATGTTTCCTTCTAGGACGTTGTCGTCCTGGTCGGAGTTTAAAAGAAATTCTTCAATTGTATTTTGGTCATCCATATTGGTCCCACGAGTAACACAGGAAAGGGTCGTCAAAAACCGACAGAGCCCGGTGTCGGCCAAAGGGCACTGAATACTAACTGATTGCCCAGGTGTCAGAAAGCCACCGTTCAAGACTGAACTCCCAACAGTCATGCAGCCATCGGCACGGTTTGGATTACACCTTGGCTTGGGGATGGTCTCTTCGCCTTCGACTAGTAAGATCCAGGATTTCTCCCAGAAGTTGCTAGTCGAAGCCCAGGATGCACCGGCACATAACCTTTCGTTCCACCGGAATATGGTTATTCCATCTGGATCAAAAGATCATTATGCACACGAGGAGGTGGACCATCAGCGCTCCCATGATTTCTAATACTGACCCTCTTGATCGGCTATGCTCGCACTCTCTCTGCTGACAACTCTACAATAATTTACGCTCACACACAAACGTGTACAGACAAACTGGTGCAGCTCCTGTAGTAGTAGTAGTAGTAGTAATCCTATCCTACTAATATTATAAATGTGAAAGTTTGGATATTTTGATGTTTTTTACTCAATCACGCTTCAACCACTGGACGGATCGTGATGAAATTTGGCACATATGTAGGTAAGATCCTGGAATAGGACATAGGATAGTTGTTATCCCTAAAAAACATCGCATTCCTACGGGAAATACATAATAATTAGTGATGTTAAGATGTCCACGCGAACGAAGTCTCGGGTAACAGCTAGTAGGTAATAAAACCTGTTCGCTTGTATTGAGTGCAATGGATTATTTAAAATCTGCAATGTTAATTTTATTTTAATAAGTAAATGTTAAATGTCTACACGGAATAAAAAGATTTCTTACACCAATGCAAATTGAGCTTATTCAAGAGAATATTGTCTTCCATATAAGGGACAGGATATTCTCGTAAATGTAGAATACAATATTTTTAAGATGATTGCATTCCGCTGAAACAATATTATGTAGATTGGGGGAATGAAAAGAAGTACACTAATTTTCTTTCTGTAATAATAAAGTTTACTGTTATTTGGAGCCCATTTTAAATTACAATTTTTGTTATTTATAATACTATATTCTAAAATTAACAATATCTCATTGTTGTTAGAACGATGTATTGTTTTAATTAGATAACAAGCGACATTTGAACTGATACTAACTGATTCAGCTGAAAAATCTATATTCTTAATTCAGCAATTTCGTTCATTGTATAGATAATTGCGTATTCTAAAATGAACAATTCGGTATTTTCAAATTAATAATTCGGTTGTGTTATATTGATAATTGTGTATTCTTCGTTCAAAGCAATATTCTTTTGTGTTTAAAATATAATATTCTTAACTTAGGTGAAGTTATTTATCTTGGGCTGAGGTTACACTGAAATCGGAGGGAGATGTGCCGTGTTTGTTTAATTTAATACATAGATTTTTTTTTATAATTAGAATTACATAATACATAGAAAAAATGGACTTAATATGATTCCCGTCATACAAGTTAGATTAGTTCTAAGGCCACAATGTAACCCCGCGTGCTTTTCAATTGTACCTAGGTACTGTCTACTCTAAATTTCGCCTCGAATTGCTACAATGGGTACTTTTGAACACATTTTCTTAGTGTTTGTGTCTCGGCTGCACAAGTGCATAGATGAGTTGACTGATGCCTCAAGACGACCTAATAATATTGTAACATGAAAATTTACAGGGTTGGTCAAATGTCGCCATTTTGTTTTCAGAACAAACCTGTATAGACAAATAGAAAAGGTTTGAATACTAACGTTAAATGTTTCAATGACATCGAAGGGAATAGGTACTCCAACGCACGAATTTCATTAGTAACGCCATCGACATCTTCGGCACCACTCATTGTCACCAGTTTTTTCTACCTAATCAGTAAAATAAAAATAAAATACTTATTAACTACTCATTACTAAATATGTATAAGTAAGAGCAATCACTTACACTTAAAGACGCTCGTTCATTGTAATAAAAATCCAGATCCAACACAGAAAACAGATACTAAATAATGGTAAACGTGGAGAATGAAGGCGCGACGTTGTGAACATCAAACCATTATACCAAAAATATAAATTTTGATCAAACAATATCAATGGTACAACCAAGAAAATTCATTGTTAAATGAAGTAACTAAAAACTTCATCTGATAGTGATAATGTTACAGCATAATCCAACAATATTTATTCTTAGAACAAGCAATTCAAAAATATATATTGTTAGATGGATACACTGAAAGTCTTTCTTAAAAATAAACTTTCTCAGCTAAATGTATTGAGAAAATTTCAGTTGATAATTCGAAATACTTAAACCAATAATATGTATTATCCATCCAAAGCTTCCATTGTTTTGTCATTAGTTCAAGTATAAATATTGTTTAATCAACAATACCGCTTCATTAAGTCGACGACATTAAGATTCTTTCAATAACCTTTTTCTTATAGTTACTACAAATATAACTGTTTTAATCTAAGATAATTTACTTCAATTCAAGAAAACAGCTTGACAATTTGTATTTTTGTATTAAATAAAGCTGAAATTGTTAAGTGAACTATTATATTCTCTATCTAAGCATGTTTTTACTTGGGATGCCTAACAATATTCGTAATTTTGGTTTTGAGAAATGTTTTTTTTCTGTGTAGCAGTAGACGGCGATAGAATGATGATTTGATATATATATGGCGAGTGTAAGCTAAAAATTAATTAAATATCAGTAGGCATACTAAATTGCCTACAATTGAATTGAAAGAAAAAATCAAAGCTTTTAACTGTAGACCTTGCCTTCGAAAGGTGAATGGCTTTTATACTACGATGGTTTACAACCATGATAATATATTGAACGTAAATACCATTTTGCAACGGTTATAACCACGTTACATGTAATAGATCTGTTTGTGTGGTAATAGTTAAACATCGAAATTATTTATCATAGATTTTTTTTAAATTAACAACAAAAAAGTTTGGTAGTACCCCTTTGGTAATAAACTAATAACCCTTCTCCTTATATATCTATTTGAAGAATAGTTCCTTCTATAATCTCATAACCCGCATATGTCTTGAATATAAGTGTTGATAACAATCAACTTGATGTATTTAACCCTAAAATAACAACTTTCAAAATATCCGTTCTGGCAATCCCACATTATTTAATTAATAGATAGAATACTTTCAGTTTATCTTCTTCTTTTTATATTTATTCTGTTAGTAAGTACTATATCTGAAATTGTATAAAGTTTTTCAAAATTTAAGTTTGCATATATGTTCAAATTATCTATTTAATGTGTTTCTTGTTATGTGTTTTACTTAGTTGTGTACTCATTTAATTGAGTCACAATATATCTCAAATCCTTTAACTTAATGTATCTATTTTGTAATGATTGTGACTTGTTTGAGTACCTAATAAATAAAATAAAAATAAAATAAAAGGTACAGTACCATTCATTCTACTCAGATCCTCAAATTAAACGAATAAATTAAGTGAAGCCTCACTCAACTTTGTAAGTAATATTAATTTTGGTTGTACCTACTCGTATTGCACATTAAACTTGATCGTAATGCAGATATAACTGATTGGAATCACACGTCCTTGCGCATGCTTTTTGGTTCATTTTTAATGACCACGTGTTTGATGGTATTTGGTAATGAATGACTAATGATTTTATGAGCTTGTCAAATATTTGAAGACTGTATTTGGTTATTTTGTACAGTCTGGGGTGCTAATTGGCTTATTCGTTTTTTTATTATTTTACGGCCTGAAGCGACAAACGGCGTTCAATGATATTTTTTGATGAGCATGGGATCATCAGGGTTTAGTGAATTACTGATAATTTATTGTTCTTTAATCTAACATTTTATTATTTCTAGGTTCAATTTAGAATGGCTAATTCTCGATTAAACCTTTTCGTCAACTAAACACTGAATATTTCAAAATGATCATCGAAAGCATGAATATTTGTAACAAGGCTTGTAGATCACACTGAAGATTGAATGTTCTATGTAATGTCCACATATTACTCTAATTAATTTATCCTTAACTTTGGTTCCAACCTTATGGCTTCAATGCAATACAGCACGTGTTTTGGTCTGACTGTGTGAACGTCGGTAAATTTTCAAGGGCAATGTACAACAAACCACTTACTATCAACTAGGCCTGTTACTTTTGTCGCCTTTCTCCAAAAAATCTCCTCTATAACCAGTATCTGCGAATAACCACAGTCTCTCAAGGTCTCCCTAACTGGTTCAGGTTTTTGGTTCAGGGTATAAAATGTAGAATGTCTTTTTCGGACTTAAACACGTTTAAGTTGGAGGGGGTATTAGGGAAGGGACAAGTTTCCATGAATGGCAACCGAAAAATAATTAAGAAGTTGATGGGTACAATCGACCAATTTAATATCTGACCCATTAAATCATGCTATCCTTATTTCATAGTCACACAACTAACAATCTTTTAGTTGTTATCTGGAATATAAACTAATTTACAAACTAATCAAGTAATAAAAAAACATTTGTTATTCTAGTTTTAGTTTTTATTATAATTAATTGTATATAGCTTTGCTTTTAACAGATGTAACAGAATAAATAAATACTGTAATAAATTAACAAACTCCACAATCTTTAACACTGATAATTTTCAGAAGAAAAAAACAGACAAGATGCCATAAAAAATTAGAATACAACGCTTCGTGCATTAATGTCGTGCAAAAACGACACAAAACACTTGCATGGGTCAGAAAAGGAATTTGTCGACCGAAAATATATTACACCCGTACCCTTAATTTGATCTCTTATATAAGTATAAAATAATTCTTCTTTTAAATAAAACGGTCTGCACGAGTCATGTTATGTTACCGTCGCATTCTCATATCTGAAATAACTACTTTACAGGAGATGATAAGACCGTTTTATAAAATACGTGGGATATCTTAAATCTTATCATCTCAGGGGGCCAGGCCAGGAAGACCTGGCGACACCCTGACCCTTCAGGATCTTTTGTGCCAAACCCCTGTCCACCGACGGTGCCCCAAGCCGATTTCGTGGACTTCACATACGCCTTAAAATTTCTCTTTGACAAATGCAGTTTTCCTTACGATGTTTTCCTTCACCGAAAAGCCTATATGATTATAAATACACCGCACTTAAGTTTGTGAAATACTCATTAGTACAGGCGGGGTTTGAACCCACGACCTATGTACGTGAGGCGAGTGCACAACCAACCAGGCTACCAACCTACAGTCTGATACCAATCTGATAGGGAAGGCTAAAAGGTTTTTTTTATCAATAAAGTATAATATGACTTCTCGTAATATCTGGCGTTGTTAGGATATAGCGTAACAATTATGAAAAAAAATCAAAACTTTCAAGATACGAAGGTAACAATGACGATTATACTTGAGTACCTATGTATATATATTACGTGCTATCATGGGAAAAAAAGCAAGCGAATGAAAGTCTCTTTGCGACATTTGTCAGGCGATGCATCGTCTCTACCTACCCCTCTGGAATCAAAGCGTGAACATTATGTATGATTATATTAATTTATTTGACTTTTATGCCTTAAAAAATAAATGTTTCTTGTCATTCTAATATGATACAATAATTACAATGTCTACATTAAAATAATGTCACAGTATGTAATGTCAGTATATAATATTAAAATGTGTAGGTATGCGTCTACGAATGCGTCTACGAATTAATTATCTTTCACCTGGAATGCAATCTTACTCGTATTTAGATTTTTCAAATCTTCTTTCGTCCTCTTTGCACATCTATTTCATCAAACTTACATTACTCATTATTGCTATGCACCTGAACCAATTGAAATCAGTAGTCTTTTTTTTATCTCTTCATACTTTGTAAGACAAGTCTTTTGATAGATACGATTGCAGCGAAACTAGATTCCAATTTTTCGCAATGTATTTCCTGACGGCCGTGTTTGATAATTTCGCTTTTGAACCACCTTAAACATATTGCATTATATTTGGACATGGACCTTAATCGTCATACATATTAATTATTTTGTGGGTGTGTCAGAAGATACATATTTTTTTTATTTTCCAGTATTCTATCTTCATAAATGATTTTTTTAAATTTTTTGCTAATTATTCGTCTTATTCAGTGATTTGTTGGAATACAAATAAACATATTGTTTAATTTTAAAACCATAATAGATTTATCTACTCGTATGTCTTTCTTTTTCCTTTTTTACTTTAAAATTTTGTTTTTAACAAGCGGTCCATCTATGAGCATTTTAACAAGATTTTTAATTAAAGAAACATCTTTACTAAGTCTTACTAATCCTTAGTTATTTCACTTTTTGGTTCATAAAGTCAACATTTGCATTTCAAAAACAAAACGAGTGATCAATGCGCACGCACGTTTGTGTTGTAACTTTGTCAACGGAACGGCAGCCATCGACATGTGAGCGAAAATTATGTGCGTGTGTGTAGCCTTGACCTACTGGCGATGAGCAGCGGATGGGTCTTCAAAGAATGCGACGGGGCCAATACATTGTGTGTTTGATCTTGTTATCTGTCGCCAGTAATCGGGATTAGATAGTATAATTTATGTACTAGATATTCCTTTTTGAAGTTTTAATCTACTCCTATAATAAAACTGTAACTGGTCTATGTCTGTATATTAGAGATATTGTAGAAAAATATGAATGAGGGGTCTTTATAGGGCCAATAGAAGCCAAAATAACTGTTTTTAGAATTTTTGTCTGTCTGTCTGTCTGTATGTATGTTTATTACCTGATCACGCAAAAACTACTTAATGAAATTTGATACAGTTTTCACATTTGTCTTTCTAGAGTCTAACTTAGAACCTGGTGCATGTTTCATCTTGATACGCGACTTAGAACCTGAGATATTAACCTGGGAGCGGGAGTAGAAACGGGAACAGATTCTGTTGTCTACGCGAGCGGAGCCGCGAGCACAGCTAGTTGTTGTAATAAAAATCCCGGTGCACTTAAATCGATAGTAATACTTCTAATAAATAAAAAACGTTAACTCGTTGTGTTCGAAAAATTGGGGGTCTAAGGATAAGTAATAGAGATTTTTTTTTGGAATTTTGTTCTATTTGTCTGTTAGTTTATGCACTGGACCAATCGGATGGAGTTTTATGAAAAAATATAGGGGTTAATTCGGAGTAATATTTAGTTTGTATTTCAGCGCAAATACAAACGATATGTAACGATATATGATAAAAGTTATCATATATCGTTACAGATATCTTATAAAATGAACTATGGAAAGTATGATGTGCTGACTTTTAGGGAGTCGAACCTAGTCACCAATACAATACTAGTCACCAATACATGTATATAGACTTATTGATTATACCATAAGGTCTTATTGTTATTAGGTCGACAAGAACCTAAAGGCCGGGGAATTCATATACCTAAACTTGGTTACTATAGAAGACTTGTATTTTTCATAATAGTTAATACTGTTAGTAACTAGACTTTTATGATGTGTACATTATAAATGTTGTCAAAGTTTGTGCTCATATTTAGAAACAAACGGATCCTCAATCGCAAAAAGAATTTACATGCCTGAAACTGGTGAATTAGCGAAAATGACGGATAAGGAAACTGTCGAATAAGGCGAATTAGCGAAATTGACGATATGCGAAAATGACGATTCAGGAAATTGACCAAGAGATACACTAATTCAATATTACAAGTCAATTTTGAATCACTAAGTATATTACGTCAAATTGATTTAAAATTTTGCATACTCGAGTAGCTCTGATGAAAATATAATATCATGGTACCATAATAATTAATCTCGAGGGCCTGAAGTAGAGTAGGAAAATTATAACTAGATCTTAAGAATGGATCTTACCTAGGAGCTACGAATTGCACTTTAACGTTATGCAATAGAAAACAAACCAGAAGCAAAGAATGATAAATATTACTACGTAAATAAGCGAAATAGAGCACTACTGGCACATAAGATAGAAAGAGAAGCACTTTCGTTTTGACGTATAACGTTGTTCCTCTCTAGATCGACTATGTTCGTGTGCTGGTGCAGTAGCCCTGCCATAATAATCGCACACACACAAATGTTTCCGGCTAAGCTGATGCGCCTTTAGTAGTAGGTAGTTAAATCCACGGGTTCTGTCTTTTCAACCAGTACACACGTAGTTACCCATAATCATTCTTTATTATCATCAGCCGAAATACGTCCACCGCTGTCATTTTTTGTGGGCTGTCTATTTGTGCGATTTTCCATAATCACCAAGCTTGGCATGAGGAGTAGTGATCACCGTAATAATCTTAATGTACACAGGAGATCGCTGCTGCCTGTCTCTGGTGCAATCCCTTAGTCGCCTGTACTGTCGCCCCTGCCCCTATTCTAAACCGAGAATCACAAGGCACTTTTATCATTTATGTTTAATATCGTACAAGTGATGGGTATCTATCTTACCTCACTTGCATAAATAGCATGAGGTTACGAGACGTCTGTTATATTTCACCCTTTAACATTTGATCTTTATCGCGTACATTGCTAATTTACTGTACGTGTTCCATAATTTAAAACCTTGGACTTATCTTTGTATGTGGTTTCATTACTTAAATTAAAACATTGCAAAGGAATTTGCTATTAATAGTTACGATCACTATGGTTTGTATTAACTTGTTTCGAAGGTCACAGACGTGATGACACTACCTCTATCAAATCGAACTTGTAAAATGGGAAGTCCCGTGGAAAATATATAAACATAAAAATATATACAATATATTTGTGTATAAATAAACACATTATAAGAATAATAGCTAGTTTAGGACTCAATTGCGTTGTCTTTAATGACTGTTGTTTATTAACAAAAGAATAATTATACAAATAAAAGTTACAGTGGAATAACGAAGTAAGTACTAAAACAGTAAGGTCCATATTAAAATAACGGAGACTCGCTGAGTGTATTTCATCATCATCAGCCGATATAGGTCCACTGCGGAACATAAACCTCCCCAATAGAATGCCACTTTTAGTGGCCTGTCTATTGTGGGATTTGCCTTAATCACCACGCTTGGCAGGCGGATTCCTGAAGGCAGTAATGATATTCGTCATCAAGTTATTTTTGTCTCCACTGCAGGAGCACAACCCTCTCTCATCTGCCATCTGACGGAGGATTTGGCCTACACTCCCCGCGCTGGCCAGACGGATTGGGGAGGCCTGATTGATGTTATATAATGTATTCCCTTAGTCGCCTTGTAAGACATCCACGGGAAGAGTTGGAGTGGTTATATTCTACTCTAGCGAAAATCACACGGCAAGTACTGATCTTAATACACAGGAATACGCTGATGCCCGTACCTGCTGCAATCCCTTAGTAGCCTTGACGACGTCCATGGAAAGATTGGGGGTGGCTCTGTTCTAAGCCGTGAACCACACAGCACAGTGTATTTAAACTCCATTAATTTTGAATTTTGTAACCATATAAATATAATAATAATAAAATAAAATTTATTTCACAATTTCATTTTACATTATGCAGATTAATAATATTATTTTTAAAACATTTCTTCATTCCCTTGTTATTGTAATAATTATTCTAAATAAATATATCTTGTAGTTTGCGATTCCTAGATATGAACTACTCTCAGGTGAAGGCCGCCTCAAAATCTCTTTTAGTTAATTACCTATATCATGCTATGTATCTCTCAAGGCATCCAATAGTTCTGGATTCTCGCTGTTCTGAAAGAGTTCTGACATTTTAGACGCAGCTTAGAGATTATGTGACCATATACATATTTATAAATTAAACACAATGGATTTGTCACATCCATCGTTAATCCTCTGTACCCTTCAAATGTTATAATAACTTTCGGTAGACGGTAATGAAGCTATTTCAAAAAGTTAAAAAATTACGACTGTGTCTATCTGTCAGTTCGTCAATCATGTAAGACTGAACGAATGTTGATGGTGATTTTACTGAACGATACGATACGATTCTACGCTACTATATTAAAACTAAAATCGTAAACAAATTATATGCAAATTGTAGGTACCATATAATGAAGAGATTACCAAAACGAATTTCATCTAGCAGAATAAATGAGTTGACAGCAAGCTACAGTAACTTTAAGTTGAGTTATTAACGACTTTATAGCGAACGACTTAAGGTATGAATGTGGGTTTAGTTGAATTACCTCAAATCATTAGTTCTCTGACGTTTGAATAAATAACAATTTAGTCAGTTCATTGCCCAAAGTAAACTTTAATTCTTGAGAGAAAAAAAAGTCAACAGTGTGTATAATGTATGGGTTCCGTCGACAGCTTTTATCTAAAGTTGAATTCAGATTGTAAATTGTTATTTGACCCTTTATGCATGCATAACGGTACATTCAGTACCTTATACTGAAGAAAATTTCGGAAAATATATATTTTTAATTGTTCCACACTTCTTTATCATCTAACATATGGGACAGATACATTTATCATGCGGTGTTTGTTATTTAAATTTGAATCCACAAGCTCGTATAGCATAGTAATTTAGGACTATAGAGGAAAGGGTTCTTATTGTTGTTATTATTATTAATTTTTTTCTCTTCCTTTTATTGTCCTTTTCTCCTTTTTTTGTTTTCTTATTTTATTGTGCCATTAAATGTATTTTTTCCTTAGTATATTCCATTCAACAATCTTTTTTTTACGAGCAAACAAGCATTAGAATAATTATACTTTAATAATTTACTCAATATACTCGCAGAAAATGAGTTACTTCCTATATGAGTATGAAAAGTAAAAAAAATGCTTTATAAGATAATTGTACAATCAAACGAGCTCAACTGTAAGTGAAGTTCGAATGAAATTATAGTCTTGCTGCCTCTCCGAACATGATGCATTATAAGTATTACTATTTGTTATGCCGTCCCTAGGTCGTGGAAGTGAGTACGACCTAGCGACGGGATAACGAATAGTAAACTTATAATATTCATCAAGGAGGCTCGCATCAAGATATAATAATAGGTAGATAATTTGAATTTTTTTTTACAAACTAGCTGTGCCCGCGGCTCCGCTCGCGTGGACTAGAGAATCCGCAACCCTTCTCATTTACGCTCCCGTCCCCACTCCCACTCCCACCCCACACACACTCCCACTTCCACTCCCACGGCCACTCCCAGTATTCAAATGTAGTCCAAACTCATCGCAATCTGAATAGTACGGAACATTAAAATTATACTTCTTTGTTATATTGCATACTAACCTAATGTATTTGACAACTTAAAATGTCCATAACTTTTTATTGAGTAAACCGATTGCGATAAAATAAAGACTTGTTACTCCGAGTCAAGCCCTATGTTTCTCTAAAAAGTCCATCAAAATCGGTTGAGTAGTTTTTAAGTGACGCGTGCACAAACTAACAGACAAAAATTTCAAAAATGACTGAAATACTTATCCTTAGACCCCCCATTTTCTTTGCAAATATCTTCAATATACAGATACGCGATGTTTACGTTTTTATTTATTAGACTTCTGACTATTAAATTTTCTCTCGACACTCGTATTTATTTCGTATCATTTTATTAAATAAAATAGGTATTTATTTATTTTAAGAAAACTTACAGCTATTATAATTAAGTACATTACATATATACATTACATTATTTATAAAAAACGATCACAAGAGATGCAAAGTCTTTGAACTAATTTCCATTTGTATTATTAGACGAAACCCAAAAAAATACAAATGACAAAAAAATCAATCAAGTATTTAAAAAAGAAAACATTTCATTGCCTAAAAGGTGTTCTAAAATGAAGAAAAAAAACTGTTCCTTCGGTCCTTAACATGTTCGGGGAAAAAACGTATCAAATTTAGTAGCAACACAGTAAAAAATATATTGATACCTAATACGCAAAAATGATAAAGAAGAACATTTTTATGAGCCATCAATATCTGTCATTATTATAATACGTTTGAATAGTGATTATTATTGACTCTAATAATAATAAGGATAAAGTATTATCGTCTATTGCTTGAATATGATATTGGTGTTCTCAGGTTTCCGTTAAAATGGATAGGGACCCTTGTAGCGATGCTTATTGAAATCTGTCCGCTTATCTGTCTGTACGCCCGATGGCAAAAATTTAAACCTACTGTATCGATTGAGCTGAAAGGATGGTGAACGTTTTTGTATGGAACCTGAATCCCTTCTGAATCCATACTAATAGCAACCAATAACAACGAGTGGTATGTCAATGAAAATATCTTATTATATAGAACAATAGTTACTATGGTGACCAGGGTTGGCATGTTTTAAACAAAGTGTTTTAAACATGTTTTTTTATTGTTTAAAACATGGTTTAAAATATGTTTTATATAAAAAAAACTGTTTTTTATCCAACCCTGATGGTGACTAACTCAGTTAGCTGTATTTTATGTGTTATGGGCCTTTTAGTACCCACTCGCTAATAGCAACCACGTCGGTTACTACGTCGCTATTGTTGAGTCGTCTTTAATCGAATTTTGTATAATGATCGTAAGGCAAGGTTTGAGAATAATGAGACTTGTCGTTAGAATATACTCTTATGTCAAGAATGTATTACTAAGAGTATTCAATTCTGCCACCAAAACTATGGTATTCTACTAAAGGAACTAAATTCTTGGACTTTAACATTATTATTTTTTAATTCCTCAGAACAATATATTTTCTTGGATTAAGAATTCAATTTTATCTGTGTAAAGATAAATTCATGTATGTCCGTCGAGGTATTTCTACAGAGCGGTCCACAACCTGAATACTTTGAATGTCATTGTAGGTACGGCAGGTGTCGATCGTTTCCGAACACGGGTGCTCTACACCCGATCTGGTTGCCTTAAATTATGTGTATTTCTAGAAAGGCAACCGGCAGGTTGCGCCACAACCGGACAGTGGTTGCACCACCTACCACATTCTCGATTCCGATGTGACACACCGTTTAGAACGAGCTTTGAAGGCTCGCTTCGAGCCGTTCGCTACTTTAGGCAGCTATCTATATAATTGACTAGCTTCTCGCCCCTAGTGTTGCTTATAGTTAATCGCTTTTCCCGCGTGTGAACTACATTACTGAGACGTATCGAAGATTTCGATGATACCAAAATCAGTTTTTTTTAATAATTATTTTATATAGTTACATACAAATATGTAAGTGAATGTAACAAAAAAGCTTAACAGCATAAACACATCGTCCAGCTTACCTATGTACGGCGTGATTCCCAGTACACTTGCGACGTTATCTTGCTGAATCGCTAGGCTAAGCCTTTGTGCGAAAGTACCTGTCAGCGCTGAAGCCGAGGATACTATTACTACGTAAAGAAGCGACACTCCCCCCACAGAAAGAGAAGCACTTTTGTGTTGACGTATAACGTTGTCCCTCTCTGGATAGTTTACGCGAACACAAACATTTAGCTGTAACAGTAGTTGGTGATTAAATCTGTTCGCTTGTACGGAGTGTCGGAAGTGTGTCTGAGGTCTCCGGAAGCAAGAAACAGCTTAGAAATATCCCTTATATTTTTTTGTGTCAGCTGACCATGGACCTGTTGTCTCCACACTGCGGCAAACCTATAAAAAAAACCTAAATATATAAATCTTTCTGTATGTCAAACTGTGTTGTATATGTGTGCCAAATAAATGTTTTTCTAGTCTATTCTATTCTATACATACGAGTAAACTTGTGTAATATAAACTAGGAATTTCTCCTGTACTATGTTAATTAAACAAGGACAGGATAATTTACAAATATACATCCAGACCAAACTTATACAATTTATACCAAGTTTTCTGTCTCCAGTGGGTTTCTGGAGAATGGAACCTGGCAGGTCCTCAAGTCTAACGACTGTAATAATAATGTAGTAATATTAGTGTCGTGTAGACTGGTAGATGATTACATTATAAAACATTAATCAGGGCTCCCCAACCCGTCTGGCCAGCGCGGGGAGTGTAGGCCAAATCCTCCGTCTGTCTCCGGCAGATGAGAGAGGGTTGTGCTCCTGCAGTGGAGACAAAAACAACCTGATGATGATGAGACTGGTAGGTGATACCTACTGAGGACTTTTAATTCGTAGATGAATAGGTGCCATACTGCCTCAAAAGACCTGCCCTTTAACAACTCGTTACAATCTTACTCATACACACATCTCAGATCTCTCACTCATTCCCTCCGTTAGGCACATTATCCGTTTGACGTAAGCAACCGTCACCGTATTTCCAGTGGTCGCTTGACGCTTGACAAAAAACAAGAATTACTGTAAGA
Source organism: Esperia sulphurella (assembly GCA_947086405.1). NCBI lineage: Eukaryota > Metazoa > Arthropoda > Insecta > Lepidoptera > Oecophoridae > Esperia > Esperia sulphurella. The sequence continues at coordinate 13,701,587 of OX352264.1, forward strand.
GCTTAGACTAGAACTCAAAACAAAATTATGTAGCCGATGAGACATTCAGTATCACACATATGTAAATTCTAGATTCAAATCAGACAAGCAAGTATTTTACATAAGACAAGTTTGAAATGACTTCCAAAACTACAACAAACCTGTAGTTTTGTTTGTGTAAATAAAATTATGTTAATTTACTAATAATAATAATAAAACACTCGACGCAGCTTCTCAATCTGGTCTTTTTTAGTTTTATTATACATTTTTAAATATCGGATTTTTCCATAATATTTACGCGCAATAATACACCGCAATCAAGAGCAATCGCGCAAAATCATGTGTTGCCCGGCTTAGAATGGGACCGCTTCCATTTTTCCCGTGGCTGCAGTCAAGGCGACTAAGGGATTGCACCATTAATTATCCTGCGTAGGTAATCAATCCGCCTGCCAAGCGTGGTGATTATGGTAAATCGCTCAATGGACAGCCCACTAAAAGTTTCATTCTATTGGGGAGGCTTATGTTCAGCAGTGGACGTATTTCGGCTGATGAAAAAATAATTACTAATGGAAAACAATCCTCCATCGAAGCCAGTTACGACACTCGGGTTTTGTAGACGGCCGAAGGGGCATGGACCCAGAGAATAGGCAGGACGACAAGTAAGAATTTACATTATCAACACTGATTGAATTCTGGACTTCATCATCAGCAGCAGAAAGAGATTTCTGCCAGAGCTGAGTGTTCTTCACCATAATGATCAGCCGAAATACGTGAACTGCTGAATATAAGGCCTTCTCAGTAGAATGAAACTTTTAGTGAGCTTTCCATTGGGGAATTTGCCATAATCACCACGCTTGGCAGGCGGATTGGTGATCGCAGTATTGATCTTAATATACACAAGAGAATACTGCTGGACGTCCCTGGTGCAATCCCTTAGTCGCCTTGACGACACCCACGGCAAAAATGGGAACCACACGATTAACTTAAATTTTATAATTAATAGTTTAAAAATTCATCATCAAGGGTATAATCATTATCACATCAGTATTGTCATGTCAGTCCGAAATGGCACATACATTCTGTTTAATCTGTACCCTTGATATCTTGACGTTATCGTGAACTCTGATGGATGGCATTTATATATCCACCGATTATCCATTCATCGAAGAAGAAATTAATTTAACCTATACTGGTTAAGTTAATATAATGGTAATAACTACCTAAGGTAATAAATTAATTAACTGAAACTCAACAGAGCTTTATGATCGATAATTAAATGCTGCAACGGAGTCAATAATTAATAATACAAAAAACGCATGTTTTGGTTTATTACATATTTTCTGTATTTTATAATTATTAAAAATTTCATTTTATTTGCCTTGGGTTTATATTAAACGAGAGGTCAACAGACTGCTTTATTTCTCATTGTATACAGGGTAACAGAAATATTTTAAACCCAGTATTTCTGAGAATTTTTCGGCTACTCCTAGTCAAGGTAATAGAAATATTAAAAAAATCATTTATTAAATTTACAACCTTCCGTTAGTTACAATGAAAGAAATAATAATCAACATAATTTAAAAAAATCCAGTGCTTAACAGCTTATATTTTACACAAACCAACATAAATAAACTACTTTTATTTGGTTCCTTAATTGAATTTGTTTTTGAAAACAACAGTTGGCTTACAACGTTCGATACCAAAATATAAAATAAGCCTCCTCGTATAAAATTTTCGTAAACTTAAACTTTTACGTCACCAGGTAATAAACATCAACATCAGCCTAAATACGTCCACTGCTGGATATAGGCCTCCCCAATAGAATACCACTTTTGGTAAGTTGTCCATTGGGGGATTTGCCATAATCACCACGCTTGACAGGCGGATTGGTGATCGCAGTAATGATCTTAACATACACACACAGGAGAACGCTGCTGCCCATCCCTGGTGCAATAATGTAATAATAAACAACTATAGTCGTATTCGAAACGACTTTAATTTCATTTTCTTCTTTTATTTAAGTTGTCTTTTTGTTTTCTACAGATGCCACCCTGTATTGTTAAAAGTTACCACGAAATGAACAATCTCACGTGCAAATCTCTGCGTGGTTTATTTATCTATATCTAACCATCTTTTTGTAATTTTTCCAAGGTCTATAAACACCTCACATTATCTAGATACTTCACTGTGAGTTCCTTATATCTTAAAAACATTGTTTCAACTTTTGTGTACGGGCGGGCGAAGGAAAGTCGCTTTGCGACGTTTGTCAGGATTGTGCAGTGATGATACATCGTATCTGCCTGGATGTGTGTATATATGTATGTAACAACATTAGTACCAGGCATCTTGGTCTACACAATGTCTTCAATCAGTCTTTTTTATCTTTATTATTTTATATCTATATCTATATTTATCTTTATTTTCAAATAATATTTGTGACAATCACTTATATTTGGTCAAAAAGTAATAAAACTTAACAAGACAAGTTTAAACTTAAAAATCTGCCTAAGATTTTCTACCGCTGCTGGGTTATCGATGAGCATATTTCGAAAGGACGACAAATAGGAACTCTAACCCTCTAACTAAAGGATCTCGCAGAGCCAAGTTGAGCAATAGGCCATGCACTCGGTTGGCCTTTCAAGAGCTTAGCTCAACAAGTTAACCAAGACGTTAGGATCTACCATAGAGAAAAGTTAGGAAATGTTATACTCGTTGATTGTCGGCTTGAAAACATTCATCCGTCGAAACCAGTTACGAAACTCCGATTTCGTAGACGCCCGAAGTGACAGGAACACAAAGAATAGGCGGGACGAAGAGTAAGAATTTACAGTATCAACACTGGATTGAATTGTGGACTTCTTTCATCAGAAAGAGTTACCTGGGAGAGCTGAGTGTTTTTCAACATCATCATCAGCCGACATACGTCAACTGCTGAAGCATTAGGCCTTCTCAATGGAATGCCACTTTTATTAGGCTGTCCATTGGGGAATTTCCCATAATCACCACGCTTGGCAGGCGGATTGATGATCACAGTAATGAACTTAACATACAGAGGAGAATACTGATGGCCTTCCCTGGTGCAATCCCTTAGTCGCCTTGACGATACCCACGGGCAGATTATAGTTGGCCCTATTCTAAGCCGGGAACCACACAGCTACTTCTGGACTTCGTATGATTATTAATCTTGATCTTATCTGTCTTTTATGGATTCAGATTTGTCAGCCATGAGCGCCTTATGTAAATTCTTACTTATTTATTTCCTGCCTATACTGTAAGTAAATAATGATTCATTATACCAGCTGCAGAAACAGATAAATATGTCATTGTCATTTAGTTATACCCTTTATTAATTAGGCATTCAGAAAGCCTTGATAAGTCAGTTACTTTCTTAACGTAACCTCTATTTAACTGGCTGTATTATACAACATTAAAATGAAAACAAAAACAAACTCTTTTGTTTACTCTTTAAATGGTTTTTGTTTAAAGTGTAAGCTACACTCTCGGATACAAAGGTTATTATGATGCAGGTTACTAGGTATTAGTATTTAAATGACTATTTCTAACCCTTGGTGGAAGACAAATGTATCTTTCATACTAAATATATGTAAAATACGATTACATTGTACCTATAGCATGATTTCTATCCTATTCCTATAGTTGTACCTATAAATAAACCGTCAATGAAGTAAGAAACAAACAGGCTTAAACTACATTAACAGACCTGCATAGAAAACATAAGTTCGAGCAATGTACTTTTTTTACTGACCTTAGTATTATATGGTACTAGGTACTCCAGAGAACACAACTGTTTAGGTATTATTTCATTTCATAGTCCAAAACAACAGAATTAGAATCAATTGATTGCATCTCAGTTAAAAACTCAAAGAAGAAGTTGTTTTTCTCAAAATGATAAATGAGCACTTTTTCTTTAAACAGAAAATAGTTTAAAGAAGGTTCATTAATTAGAAAAAGTGTAGTTTATGGGCACAAAAACTAAGGAAGTATTTTTCTTTTTCTTACAACAAAATTCTAATTCAAACATTCTTTATTGGGCACCAACTCATATAAAATTTGATATCCTACTAATATTGTAAATGCCAAAGTTTGGATATTTGGATGTTTGGATATTTGGATGTTTCGATGTTTGTTACTCAATCACGCTTCAGCCACTGAACGGATCATGATGACACTTGGCACACATCCTATAATTCCTGGAATAGGACATAGGTTAGTTTTATCCCGAAAAACATCCCATTTCTACGGGAAATATATAATAATTTGTGATGTTAAGTTGTCCACGCGGACGAAGTCGCGGGCAACAGCTAGTATAGAATACATAGAAGAATGAATCTAGTGTACAATGGCAGCTTTATCCCTTTCAGCGATTTCTTCCACACCAGATTTGGCTTAAAATATGTGGCCAATAGTAGTTTTAAAATAGCCATAATTTTTTTTTATATAAATTTGTCTAAATACTTTACCAATCGCCGATAATAATACTCCGATAAATTATAAAGAAAAATATTTTAATACAAATAATCGAATAAGATAATTATTCGAATTAGCATCAGCCATCAATTGCGTAGGTTGTTATTTTTACGCTTAGAGTTAGAAAAATACCATTAATCTAAAAAATACCGCGTCTGCAAACTGGTTTAGAGTAATGAAGTAATTAATCTGTACGATAACTATATCTTTGTCGTGACGTGACGAACACAATAGGAATTCCCGTAAAACGGAAGTACATACGTAGTATATTCTAGTAATTTAGTATGTAATTTTATGTGTAGTGTAGTATTATCGGTGTATTTATATATATATGTATTTGGATTTTTAACTGTGAAAAATCGACTTCGAACGCGTGGACAACTTAACATTACAAATTATTAAATATTTCCCTTAGGAATCAGATGTTTTTTCGAAATAAAAACTATCCTATATCCTATTCCAGGACTTAACATATATGTGTGTCAAGTTTCACCCGATCCGTCCAGTGGTTGAAGCGTGATTGAGTAACAAACATCCAAATATCCAAACTTTCGCATTTATAATATTAAGTAGGATTATATGTAGTTAACTACACTTTTATATTTTACCATCACTCGCTCTGCTTTTATATGTGTCTACTATACATTATGCTACGAAATGCATGACACACAGACCTCTAAAATATAGACGTTGTTTTGACGTGTAAAAGGTATCTAACGATTTACATTTCTACATCTAACGAAATAAGGTTGAATGATCACCAGTTAGGTAACCCAATGAACAAGTAAGCGGAAGCAATAGTAGGCAGGCAGGTCACATACGTCATAGAACAGGTAACCGCTGGAAGCAGACGAGTTCTGGAATGCCTCGTCGAGTCTGAAAGAACGAAATGGGACTGTTAGATTGATGAGAAAATATTAATGGCTGTCTAGATTATAGACAAAGAACCATGCTAAGGTGGCGCGCATTATTCTCAATAGTGAGCTTACCGAATCGAAAAATATCGGTAAATAAACATAAACTATATATATACTATATATAGCCGCGGCCCCCAGTTCCCGGCAGCCCTACTATTCCTGGCTACGGTAAGGTAGCCGGAATCGGCTGGATACGGAGGGCGGAGGACCGAGTGTCGTGGCGTTCATTGGGGAAGGCCTATGTACAGCAATGGACGTCTAAAGGCTGACATGACATAACATGACCTATATTATATTACGTTAATACCCTTTTAGACAATTACTTCCCCAGCTAATAGTAGTACCTCAACATGGCGGCGATGTTGTTCGCAACACATCACGTCAAGGGGTATCACGGGGCGAATAGCCGAACATTAGATTCAAAGTGGCGATACATCATGTCTGCCTACCCTTCTGGGATCAAGGCGTGAGCATTATGTATGTATGTTAATACCTTTATAAACCTAAATACCGGTATTTGCCTAGGATCAGTATTTTGGCCTCAAATAACAGTTCCCATTAGCGTTTACTGTGCGCGACATTGCAACGTGGTGCAACCGGCCACGCGCCACTCGTTCGCTACGCTATGGCTTCGTCAGTACCCCGAGCGGAAGGCGAATGTCCGCCCTCCAGTGCTCGCGGACTTGCCTCTCGCTCTCAATTATAAAGCCTGTTACCTGATACCGGTATAAGTACCGGTATTACAAAATACCGGTTAAACAGTGTCAAGGTACGAGTGACAAGGTCAGTGGTACCGTTTACTGAAAATACTGGTGTTTTAAGCCCAGACCCGGTGAGGAGGGTGGCTGGCGGATCCTTTTAAGAAGCAGTGCGGCTGGCCAATGACCGCTATGCGTGGAGGCGCATTTTATACGGTCGTTCCTTCACTCTCCAGTGAGGAGCCGACAAAGAAGAGAAGATCGACATAATAGGCAATAAAATAAATTGACAATTTTTTTTTTAGGGAAAATCTTAAACTTTAGTAAAACAATACAATACTAAAGCGATTTAAAATCATACGTCGTAGGAAAATGAAGGCACCCACAATTCATGTTCCATAAACAATTACATTATGTCTATATTTTTAGAATCATCATCAGCCGAAATATGTCCACGGCAGAACATAAGCCTCACCAACAGAATGCCACTTTTGGTGTCCTGTCCATCGGGAGATTTGTTATTATCACCACGCTTGGCAGGCGGATCGGTCATAGCAGAAGAATGCTGCTCACCTTCCCTAGTGCAATCCTTTGGTCGCCTTGACGACACCCACGAGAACATTGGGAGTGGCAATGGAATAGTCTAAACCGGGAACCATACGACATTTTTAGAGTACAATATTTATTTATGCTGCATATACCTATGCAGAAACAATCTTAAACAACTCAAAGTCTGGGGCATAGATAGGTGTTTTTATAATAATACATTAATTCACTGCACGTAAAAAGTACTTCTTATAGGATTCTACAGACGTCATTCATATTAATTATTAAAGATTTTAAAAACATCAAAGTAGATGGATTTTTATCTTTAATTTAATAAAACGAGAATTAAGTATAGACAAAATATGTGTTGACAAAATAAGCTACAAGTTAACCTGCCAACAAAATTTTGGCTGTTATGCAATTATAATTATAGGAATTTATTAATTAAATAGAAACTTAAACTTCGCGTGTCTGTACATTGGATATACTTATTTTAAAAAATTAGGGGTCTTATAAGCAATAGTTTGAAAATGTCTATTTGTCTGTTAGTTTGTGCATTCATCACGTAATAACTACTGAACCAATTCTAATACAGTTTTCAGAAAATTAAGTATTATACTAAAAATGATTAATTTGATTTAGAAATTGAGTAGGTTTCTATAATTTTGTATAAGTATAAATACAATTAATTTAATTTTTAAACGAAACATAATAAAATGCCAGCAAGTTTTTCTGGAATATTTCGATTTTTTTTAAGGACTTTCCATTCCATATTTCAGCTAAACTGGAGTTTTGAGTTATCCGCCAGACCTACAGATAAACCAACAATAAAGGATAATATAAAAGTATATTTTTTAACGGATACCTAAAAAGAGTATTAGAATGCGGGAAAGGTTGGAATGTAGGTTGTGTTTGCAAACAGCACAAACATTATACACAATAGATATTAACAATAAAAAAATATTTCATATAACAAAAAAAATGCACAGAATCAAGGAAATAATATTTTTTTTGTTCACCATGAAACGATACAAAATAATTTCAGAAAAATACATTATAATTTTTTTCCATATCTTCCTTAGTGCCACTATAAAATAAAAGGAAAAATAAAAAGAGTTTCTTTTTAAATGTTACTAATATGCGCTTTAAAAAGTCCAAAGAGACTAATATAAGGAAAGTGTAAGGGATAATGCTTGACCAAGAGTTTCCAATTCTCACTGAAGATCAACCACATAAAAAGATTTTTAATAAGTATGGCGTATGTGCTAAACATTGCAAAGGATTTTATTTTTTTAATTATTAAGATCCATCAAGAAATGAGGAAGTTATTAAAGTTTATTTAACATAACTTTTCAAAACGCGCGCTCTTTTTATGTCGACGTCTCTTGTTACAATATTCTTGCCCTCTCGCTCGGATTTCATTCTCCGCTCTATAATCCCCGTGTTTTGTTTACGGCAGACTGCGCTAGTGTGCTGCGCACACTTCTTCCCGCGACGCGACGGATGACGTCACTTCTGTTTTTGGGACTATTGCACTGAAACTGCTGTATCTTCGTCATTTTTGATCCGATTTAAAAAAAAAATTCATAGTATTCATTAGCATTTATAGCGCTAATAATCTGCATACTTAACAAAAAAATATGACTGATCCTCATTATATTTAAACAAAACTTTCTTTCAGACTGCGGTTCTACTGGAAAGAACGCGCGATGTGGTTCAGCATCCTGGCCTACTTGGTCTACTACACAATCTATACCATCCTGCTGGCAATCGCAGGCCTCTGGTGTTTCGAGGACTGCGCCCTCACTGAGGAAGAGGAGTACCAGTTCTATAACGAGCATCGGGCTTTACCATATTCATCATTGTAAGTTTTGTTTGTTTACTTTGTGCAAGAATTAATTTTTCTTCATATCTGTTCCAAAAAGCTTAATTGGTTTTTGAATAAGTGCGAGTAAAGTAAGTATTTTCTCCAAATAATAATAGGCATATGCTGAGTCATTTGCCCTTTTGTTGCCACGGCACACGCATACTATTTTAACTATGTTAAAAAAAATTAAATTGTTTTCTCTAGTTCTTATAAGTTTTATTTAAATTTTTTTTCCTTTTTCTTGCTTTGCTGGTTTTTTCTTTGTGTGTGCCAATTGTGGTAGTGAATAAATGTTTTTCTTTCTTTCTTTTTTCTTTTAAATAAATTTCATAGAACTCAATACTGCCCGTATTTAGTTTTGAATTAGGAACATGATAATTGTCCGCGGCCAAATGTTCGAATGAAAATATGGTATGACTAAGACACTGGCCAGTTAGTCAATAGCCGTCTAGCGCATGGCAGCTGTTTTTTGAAATAAAAACAAACAAATGAAAAACACGCAAATTACGTCCTCGTCGTTCTCTTCACAGATTATTCACAGTGCATTTTAAATTCCAAATAATTTTAAAAAATTTGTTCATAAAGTAGCAAAAGTATTAGAACAGACACAACAAATGTGATACAAAATCTGTTATCCACTAAATCCTGGCAAAATATAGGTAGATTCTTATAGAAGGAGATAAGAACTAGAGTGTGCCAGTAAATTGTTTTTACCACATGGGACGTAGATATACCAAATCACTTGCTTCGCTCAGGATTCTACTTTAAAATCCTCTGGATTTAAAATAGCGCCTTCGCCATAAAAATCTATTTCCCTCCCTTGTAATACAATTTTACAGTTCATATTGATTTGTTTATGAAAAGCATTTAATGCTCGACTTCCAAAATGAAGCAATAGTAGTGGTAGATATTAAAGATTGTTATTGAGTTATTTGAGAACTACATTTAATAACCAATACCATATAGTAAATTCTAGTTCCAAGACATTTTGTATAAATATAAATATTTCTTATATGCATACACTTGTCAAACCCCAAACTCGGACATCATCTGTACTATGGTAATTAAGCAAGGACAACAACTCACAAACATAGCATCCAGACCGGGACCAACTTGTACAAAGTTGTCTGTCCCCAGTAGGAATCGAATTCACGAACCCTGACGCTCGAGTTCAACTGGGAAGATTTCTGCTGTACCACAATTGCTGTCATATGCTGTCAGTCACCAGTCATTGGTATCTAGCCTAGCTTATTTAAATGGTACATAATACTAATAAAATTAGATTTCCAGGGTTGATTTAGATCGAAATGAAAAAAACAGGTTTATTAGTTGTATATAACTGTTCATCGTAAAATGGAGAGTGTATAAGATAAATACAAACATGGAGACCACCCGTTAACGGAGTAAGGCTGTGGCTTTTGCCCTAGAGCACCGAAGGGGTGTCACTCAGATCGAATGATAGACAAATAATAATAATAAATAAATATCTCAAACATTCACACCAATTATCCAGTCCCAAACTAGACAGAGCCTGAGCTATAGTTACTAGATAACGGATAGACATACGTAAATAAATATATAAACATCCAAGAATGGGTACAAACATTCATATTCATCATTTGCCCCTAGCGCGATTCGAACCCGCAACCTCCGTCATGGCAGTCCGATAGCTACCCCGTTCCGCCACGGAGGTCGTCAAATCTCTCGGTCGGTCGGATATCACCTAACCTTTTATTTCCGTAGCCCTACAGCTGCAGAAATGCAGAGGACATTGCAATTGCACGAAGTTATTTGAATTATCGATAAATTCGTTCTATTTAAATAGGCACTGACTGGATTGGAACAGCCGAAGATCGGGTTCAGTGGCTTACCTTGGGAGATGCATATGTCCAGCAGTGGACTATTTCAGGGTGATGATAATGATGATACTTCTTATTACGAACATTAGTGAGTACTGTGGTGATAATTACACACTAAATATCGTCAAATGAATAATCCCTAAAGACAAATAACCTAGACATAGACATAGACATACTTTATTGATAACTTCCGTTACAGGTCAAATAAAAATTATAAACAAGTTAAATGAAATCACAATTAAATATAAAAACATAACATAAATATAAAAATGTCAAATAAAATTCTTAAAACTATCTATCTCTGCTTCGTAATGGCTACCACCACGGGAACCTATAAAAGTCTAAGTTTATTTTAAAACTGGCAGCTGTTTAGTTATTCTGTCAGTTTTCAGAAATCAATTTATTAAACAGGCTGTTTGAGCGGGCTGTTGTGAATTTCGTCATACCATATAACTACTTATTTATTTATGAATGGTGTTACACCACAGATGTTCAAACCACTAAAATGAGGCGTAGTAGAGTTCAATTGTTGTGTAATAAAATTGTTGTTTAGTAGTTTGAGAGAAAAAATAAGATCATGCTTCTTACTTACGTATTTCCGTACTTACGTCAATTTCAATATTCAAAAATTATTTTTGGCCGGAGATTTTTTGTCACTAAATATTAAAATGTTATCTTACCTACAATACAGTGACAAGAATTTTGAACCATTCTCGAAATATCTGACAGTGTGATCAACTGTCTTGTGTTTTATGACGTAAGTCGATCGAGATACCTACATATTTGTTTTGTATAATATGTATTTAAATATGTGGGCGTGGTGTTCAAAAGTCGTAGCCCTCCGCATTATTGGTAGTTTATTTTTTATATTATTTCGTAGTCTCATTTTTGTTATTTCCACTTCAATCCAATATAAAATTGTTTCATTTTTCATTTTCCGGGTATTATTTCCATCATGACAATAGATGAAGGGTACGGGGAAAAAGCATGTCAAGTCACAAATCCATAGTTTATTTTTTATTTATATTATAATAATAATTTTACGTATGTATTTTTTCCTAAGCTATAACTGTTTGTAGGATAGTTGGTCGCTACTTGTACAAAACTTATTCTGTTGCTAAAATAGGTACTTGAATTGAGACTATCTAGGTCTCATTGCTGCTAGCCAGCTAGTACCCCTTCATAGCAACTTTTAATTTTCGCGCATTGCCCCTCAACAAGTCGTCCATCAAACTTTTTGGTAATTCGTTTAGAATTAGCGGGAAGATGCTTTCATTTTTTCGGCTTCCGTACACATTATTGTATCCCGGTTGTACATATCGGGGACGGTATGATATGTCTCTTAGGTGGCTAGGCCGTTTTTAAAATTCTATTTTAGATATAAGGTTATATTGGCGTTCCTTTTTTATCAGCCTGGAGATTCAAAGGGTAAACGCAGCGAGTATCCTCAGCACCATTAAAAACTCTGCAGAGGAGGAGGTATTTTATCTGTAGGGCCCTTCCTATCCACTTTTGTAATTAATATATAGCTAATAGGGTATATTCTTCACACACAATTGACATTTTAACTTTGTTGATTACATTATCACAAAACACAAAACAAAAAGATGTCTACTTGACTAAAGTATTATTCTGTATAAATTTTGTAAATTGATTTCGGTTAAGTTTCACGTGTCCTTACGTCGTATGCGCAATTCATTGAAGCGTGGCATTGTGTAATACACACGGACGGACAATTGTTTCCTGTCCATATTACGGAGTACAAGTACAAACATAATAGGTACGCGTATCCGTTCAAAACTAGGACTTAACGCTAAAGGTTAATTAATTAGTAATCAGCTGATTCAAGAAAAGACTACATGATATTTTAAATAGGAAAATGTGTGTCTGTTATTTTTAAATTTTTATCCTAATGAAGTATTTACTAAGGTACATGTTCATTCACAGTCTAATAATGCTCTCTGTTAGAATGCTTACAAAGACATAAAAATAAAGTATTATAAGTATATTATGTATTATCTATAGACCTATATTTATATTTATCATCATTATCATCATATTAGCCCTTAGACGTCCACTGCTGGACATAGGCTTTGAACTAATGAACGCCACCACACTCGGTCCTCTCTGCCCTCCGCTTCCAGCCACCTTCTTCTCAGGTCGTTGGTCCTTTGAAGGATATGATTTATATTTATTTTTAACTCAAATGTAAGTCATAGTCATAGACAAGTTTTATTTACATATACATCGCTCGATGAGACTACTAAATAATGTTACTCCTTATTAGGTATATTATCTGACGTAACAACATGTATTCTCGTACTAAAACCTGGCCAAAGAACGTATCTATGAATTTAAAGATAAAACACGTAATCGGATTAGAGGTTCTCGAGTAATAATCACACACATCAACGGACAAACAGATAGAGAGACATAGTCTTTTATAATATGTAGGAAAGAGATAGCGATTGGAATATTATAATTTTGCTGTCATTAAAGAGAATACCTAATACAAAAGGAATGTTTATTTCCCTGTATTACTAAATAAATCAAATATTAAAGTTCAACCTCATACTTTTTGTACCAACTTGAAATCCAATTACATATTTACGTAGAAGAACATAAAACAATTTATTATAACATATTACATACATATATCATTGAACGAACTGCGTGCTTAGCGCAATCACTGTGGGCTACTCATAAACAATTAACTTCAGTAAGTAACAACCCGAGCAGCAAGATGCACAATTTCACATAAATCCTTTGTAATGAAAATCATTTCATGTTGAGTTAATTTTAGTAGTTAGTAGTTTAATCTACAACTACAAATTCATAGCCTTCGATTTTACTACATGATCTACTAAGGCCATGATAACGACCCATGCAATATCTATGAATGTAGAAATCATTTGTACGTCTGTTTATTATTATCTCATAAGGTTGTATACAAATAGAATTAACAGAACTACACGTAATTTTGTTTATTATAATTCGTCACCTTAGAAGCCTATATTTAAGTACTAGCTGTTGCCCGCGACTTCGTCCGCGTGGACAACTTAACATCACAAATTATTATGTATTTCCCTGAGCAATTGGATATTTTTTCGGGATAGAAACTACCCTATGTCCTATTCCAGGACCTAACCTATATGTGTGCCAAGTTTCATCCCGATCCGTACAGTGATTAAAGCTTGATTGAGTATCAAACATCCAAACATCTAAATATCCAAACATCTGAACTTTCACATTTATAATATTAGTAGGAGTAGGATAGGAATGATTCCTATTTACTGTAAGAAAAAATATAAATTGCCTATTATCGGCTGGTGATGATGAAATTAACATTATTGTACGTACGAAAAGATTCAGACTGAGACTGTGTAAAGAAATGAACTAGTTTGGAATCCTTGCATTAAAGGCCATTTTTAATTATCTATTTTACATTAAATTAGGACTTTAAAGTTGTTACTATAGTAGACTGTAGTATGTCTATGCAGACTTATAAATTAATTAACAAATGACTTACCGGTTCCAGTGGATAGATTTCCAGGTCATCCTCATTGAGTAATAACTGCATACATCGCTGCAGCATTTGAACTTGGTTTGTAGCCTTGGAAAGTTGAAGTATTTTTAGACGAGTTATTGCGTGATATTTTTAAATTGTTCTGTCACTTTTAGCTAGAAATTCTGAATGATATGAAACCCGTCGTTACCACTGGCTATAATATGAAGGGATCGGAATAAGGTAGTGTCATATAAGTACTTGAGACGAAAATATGTCACGAAAGATTGATATGGACATTCCTTTTCACGGGATTTTATTATCTGTTTTATTGAAAATCCAGGAAATAGTCCTCTTAGTAATACTAATTAAAAAGTTTATAATATCGAATTAAGAAAAGATAATTTCATATTATTCGTATTAGTGTAGTCATATATTAATAGATTAATCAAGTAGGTATCTATTAAAATTATTTTTGCTTTGGCTGGCACCGACTCCAAAAATGACTTATTATGAATTTTAAATAGGTATATAAGTATCAATAATTTCGTTTATTGTCCTTTAATGCTCTTTGCTTTGAAGTAATTCAAATATTATTTTCTTCTTTTTAGTTTAAGGTCTTAAAAATATTTTATTTTTATTTTTTAAGTGGGAAGGAAGTGTATTTTGTCTATATATGTATTATTCCTGATGGTATTACGCTTGACCTTGAGTTTATACATAAATTAATGACAAATAAATGGTGTATGCATGTGTGTAAACGCTTTATTGTACCCAAATTAACTACAAAAAAAACAAATTTGTGTACAAAGGCGTAAGTAGTGAACAATTTTTGTTTTTTAATAAATCTCGCAAAAAAATCCCAGTATACCCATATTAATACAAACATTTCGTCGCAAGTGTAATAACTCTACCTAAGTCCAATTCCTGCTTACAGGACAAATTTAAAAAAAATTACACAAAAAGGCATAAATGACAAAAAAAATTTACAAAGGTGGACTTAACCAAATCACCTTGAAAAGAACCGGTCAGGGACGTGCTAATAGCAGAATATCAGGTTCCGGCTCTTTCCTGATGAGATCGGCCAAGAACCTGACGACGAGGATGTAACTAATTACTGTTACAACTAACAACTCGGCTTATTAGAGGCAAAGAATATTAACTACGTAAAGAAGTGACACGTATCTCCCCTCGCCAGTTTATCGTCGCCCGCAATACGGAGCACGTCTGGCAGTACGCACTACTGGCCGAGCGATCGACGGTTTCAGTTAGATTGAGAAGTACTTATGTTGTTGACGTACGTTGTCTCTCTCTCGATTGCGCCAGGTGTAGCAAGTACTATTATTTACGCGGACACAAACGTGTATGAACAGGCTGGTGCGCCTGTAATCATCATCATCATCATCATCAGGTTATTTTTGTCTCCACTGCAGGAGCACAACCCTCTCTCATCTGCCGGAGACAGACGGAGGATTTGGCCTACACTCCCCACGCTGGCCAGGCGGGTTGGGGAGGCCTGATTGATGTTTTATAATGTATTCCCTTAGTCGCCTTGTACGACATCCACGGGAAGAGTTGGAGTGGTCCTATTCTACTCTACCGGAAACCACACGGCGCCTGTAATACTAGTAGGTAATTAAATCTGTTCACATTTGGAGGGTAGGGGGTGTAGTGTGGGTTTCTAGTTAAAAAGTAATCCCCATACAAGGTTCATAATCATAATAAATTTCATTGGTAATTATTAATTACATTGTTCATGCCGTGTGGTTTCCGGTAGAGTAGAATAGGACCACTCCAACTCTTCCCGTGGATGTCGTACAAGGCGACTAAGGGAATACATTATAAAATATCAGTCAGGCCTCCCCAACCCGTCTGGCCAGCGCGGGGAGTGTAGGCCAAATCCTCCATCTGTCTCCGGCAGATGAGAGAGGGTTGTGATCCTGCAGTGGAGACAAAAATTACCTGATGATGATGATGATGATGATGAATTACATCGTTCATTGCGTATAACAACAAGTAAATACAATAAAACAGACAATTGGAAGTTTTTTTTTATTTATTTAAGATTTGTCGATAGCCGTGTGGTTCCCGGCTTAGAATGGCCACCCCTATCTTTCCCGTGAGTGTCGTTAAGGCGACTAAGGAATTGCACCAGAGACGGGCAGCAGCGTTCTCCTATGTGTGTATGTTAAGATCATTAACTGCGATCACCAATCCGCCTGCCAAGCGTGGTGATTATGGCAAATCCCCCAATTGACCAATTACTAAAAGTGGTATTCTATTAGAGAGGCCTATGTCCAGCAGTGGACGTATTCAGGCTGTTCATGAAGATTTGCTTTTTATCTTATCTAAATGTTATCATAACTGTATTTTAATTTAACATTTATTTTTAATCAGTTTTCTGTAAGTAGAAAGAGTTATGGTTATTTTGGGATATCGTTTCTTTTCTTATTTTTTTTTACTGTTTATTGCCAAAGAAACCTAGTAAACATTTAAAATAGCTTTAAAAAAATCTTCGCAAGATAATCTGTATTGACGATCAACCTTTTTACAATAGTCTTGTGATTGGTAAAATCAATTAAGTCTGAAAACATAAAGTGCGTAAGATGAAAAAATTATAAGCGTTTTGATTAATATACAAAAAGACGTCAAATGGCAAAAAGCACATAGAGACGTCAAAATAAAAAAAAAACTACTGAAATGTTCATACGTCTGAACTAACTGATGCTAGAATAATGTAAGAAACAGATGCTATATTGGTGCTGACTTTGAAGCACACATTTATAACTTGACTTAACTAAAATTAATACAATACAATACACTTTATTGCACAAACAAATACAGTTACACGTTACAGAAGTTACAAATAGTACAATTTAGTTATTTTTTCTTTATCTTCTTACTTCCATTTGACAAAGATAAAAAATAAAATGTGTTATAAAAAATTTAAGTAAGTTTTAACAGCAATGAGCTAAAAATATTTGAAATTAAATTTTATACAGTTTACACATAATAATATGATATTACTGTTTATGAACTAAAGAGAAAAAACACGTAGACAAAGGCAGGGCATTAATATTGCTTTAAGTGTTTTCTGTCAATCCAATGAACATAATAAAATAATACAAACGTATATGAGTAATAATATAACAAAATATAGTATCAATCTTAAAGGTACTAAATTAATCATCGCATGATTGAAGCGAACATACTCGCACATAATTATTACATATTCCTTGCCCAACCGTTAAGATATGCGCACGAAATACGATTTTCGTGCGAAGGAATTGATATTCGACCGGGAGGAGACAAGGTCGCAATCAGCATACCGACCGACCGCCCCTCTAATTTTACCTTAAGACCACTTTGTGCAGGCTCTGATTCAGTAGACTAGTCTATACCGATACGTACGTTACTGTCAAAGGTAAACAAGCTGTGAATTTGTATATATGAAAATTACTTCTCTCTTCGCACTTCAGTCGGTAGTGGGCTTTTCGCAAGAAAGCCTTTAGACCACAAATATTTCAAATGACAAGTTATCTCTTCAAGTTTTGCCAAAAGTTTCCTTTACTTGTGTACTTAAAGTGATAGAAATGTAAAATACATCTCAGCTAGTTTGTGATAAATAAATTAGTATGAGTAAAGTGATTTAGGATTGATTGGTGACAACTAAAAAGGTACGTAGTTCATTTCTGGACTTTTATTAGTTAAATTATTGGTGACAAATGAAGTGACAATGCATAAATAGTCATACCGAAAGTTCTACGGCGTAGACTCTGCCTACGCCTTTCTCTACGAATCCCTCGTATTTTGATAATACATTAAAACTTACTTTTATTGAGCCATATCTAGATTTATTTATTATTAGCTTATATTATGTTAATATATATTAATTGGCATTTCACGTTTGCACAATATTTCACGATGTTATTCTAAATTATACCAGTCAAGTTAATATTTCAAAATATATATTTTGTGATGATTTCAAGCACGTAACATATTCAAATTTACTTTTATTATTGGTATATTTCTTTATAGTATTTGTTTAGTTTTTTTTTTTATATATTAAGGGTTAAAGGGCATTTTTTATTAAGACTTCCTTGTATCAAATTTCCTTGTTTACACGCATTGCTTCCTCGTTTCCCAGTGTGTCCTTTATAATGTTTTCGATTTGCATTTGTATAATAAAACAGGTTTACAAACGATAAATACCATCGACCTCGTCTAATTTATATCGAACTTACGTTTTGTTTTGATGTATCGCTTTTGGGCTAATTATTTTCTTAAAACTAACGTTAGCAGTGATGTTAACATTAGTTCTAGATAGCTCACCTCCGATCTTCCTGTAGGTATCGTCAAAACAACTAAGGGATTGCACTAGGATCATTACCAATCCGCCTGCTAAGCGTGGTGATTATGGCAAATCCCCCAATGGACCGCCCAATAAAAGTGGCATTCTATTGGGGAGGCTTATGATCAGCTCTGGACGTATTTCAGCTGATGATGAATGCTGATCTAGTAGCGTTGTGTTAAATATGTTTTCTTAGTTAAATTTTAAGATATTTCAGTATTTTTTACAGCCCTCTTAATAAGGGTGTACATAGTAGGTATTTTACTACAGAAGTAAAATGTAATATAAATACTAATCTGAATTATCAAAAATTTGCAAAAATCATCTAGTGAAACTGCAAATTGTAAGCTGTAATTACAGAATTACGTCATTTGCTGGAAAATTGGTTTACTTAAATTACACACTGTACTGAAGCATTTAAAATTTACGCTACAAAGACGTCACAAAATAATGACAGCAATTGTAATGAAATGAATTAACGATAGCAATTGCAATGACTGTACTAGTCAGTGTAATGAATGACGTAATGAAAAATGTTATTTATTATTATCTCTTTTTTTTATTAAGAAATCAACTTTTGACTCATATCCTACTATGCAATATTTTCATATCATTTTACTTAAGATTTGATCATTCCATCGAATGGAGTCCATAGAATGAGAGCCCACCATTTATTATTATTCTCAAACGCAACCTCAGAGTCCTACATCTTTTTTACTCAAAGTATATATTACTTTTTGACGTTATAAAATACTTTAATTTTTAAAAAATAGGTATTATTTTTACTCAAATTTTATTGCACAAATCAGTACAAAAGGCGAACATAATGTCAATATGTCATTTTCTAGCAGTTGAACTCTTTGGATATTCTAATAATGAGTGATGCGCAAAACATATTTAAAAAATTTCGATATATTATAGTAAATAATACTTTATTAATTATTACACGCTGATAAATATACACACTGCATATTATATATAACTAAAAATTATACATATACGTGTAAATACATAAATAATATATATTACATGAATATTTTTTCAACTACGTCATTTCGCGTAACCAAAATGTGTCAGTAAATACGCACGAATGAGCCGGTAGACTACCACCGCTACAGAAGATCGAGATACTATTATTTAGTAAAAAAAAATGATGTACCTATAGACCACATAGCACGGATGGAAGCTGGTTGGCCACGCAGCCACGTGGCCTATTATTTTTTTCCTAAACTGCTTAAGTAATTTATTCAAACCACATGGTTGCCATGATATAATCCTTCAAATCTTTTTTTCATTGTTTAAAGTAGCTGACCAGAGAAGTACCGTATTTGGATTTTACGTGGGAGCTTTGGTTTTTGACATTGATCTTAAATTTTAACCGGATATGTTCCGTTTTGGAATTCCCTAGTGCGTCAAAAATTAGTTGCGACCGAAATATTTGTCTGATTTCATAGCAAAATCAACAGAAAAATCTTTTTATTTATCTAACACTTTATTGCACAAAAATTAAAAAGGTGAGCATATTGACAATGGTATTACCAGTTGACCTTTTAATTATACATAATATAATAAGTAGAAGGCGCAGTTGCAAAAACTGAAAGATAATGAAATCGCAGTCTTTATTGCTCTTATTCGTTGTGTTCCGGTTTTAGGGGTAAGTAAGCCAGTGTAATCCAGTCACAGATATACGGGGCATTCGAAACTAATTCTCGGGGAAGTAACAAACTGATGGTCTTTACAGTCGCCATTTACCTTCAGGTGGGCGGTCTGTCTGATAGCCACTTCATTCCTTAAAAAAATCGGTCTCAAGGAAATAGCTTTGCAAACTTTATTTTTATATTTGTTGCTGTGCAATAAAGAGCGTGAGTAATAGTATTTTCTGTTTAACTTTTTTACCTTTGGGTGACCATTTTAATGAAGATTTTGATTTGAAGTATTTATGGAATTCCATGAAGTTATAAATATATGTTACAATCTATGAACTAGTACTACATGCAACCCATTTGGCAATTATAAAATTAAATGAAGTCTTACTAGATTAGAATTACAGTACAATATTTAATAATATAATATTTGCAGTGATTGTTCCCCATAATTCAATTTTATAGTTGTTAAAAAAAAGTTGTAAAAAAGTTTATAAAAATAATGTATGGAGTTATAAGATACAGTATAGTGCTTTTAAACTATTGAGTTTGTAAAAGAGAGATGAAGTGGGCGAATCATATTATTTTAATTGCCATATGAACCATACCAAATTCTATACGAAATAACCAATAAATAACACTAATAAAACAGGTTACGTTACAAAAAATACAGCTGTGTATATGAATAATCAATAGGGTTATATGTATAAGAAATTTTTAACCTTGTTCAAGATTTATTATTGGAAAATATTGCGTGTGTATTAAGTAATAACTTTACGGTTCCTTGCTGGTTTCATTTCCTTTTATTTCATATTTATATTACTTATTCACGTTGCCACCTTTTTAAATTTCTCGTTACATCTTATTTAAAATTAAACCCAATTACTCTTTATTGCCCTATAAAAAATACACCGATACAATAATAAAGTGCTTAAATATGTACATCAAAGCGGTCCTGTCGCTAAAAGCGATTTCTTCCATACAATCTTTCCGAGAGGCATTTACTAAACGCATTTATTGCAAAGTATGCAACATATGCAAAGCTTTACGTACATCGGTTTAGTTATATGCATGGAAGGTGAAGAATATAAAATAAACATACCTAGATATTATATTTAAGATACGTATTTCCTTTGATAGCTAAATAATACCTACTAATAACTTTTTTGTGTTAAAATAAATAATTACACCTTGGTCTTGACACTGCCTCCGTCAGACAACAAAAATAACATGTCAGGCACCTAATGAATAATAAAATAGAATGCAAAAAATATAATGTACATTATGAGGAAATATTGAATAATTTGCAAAAAGAGGTAATGATCTTTTTAAATATCCTGTTTATTTTTTTTAAAGCAATTTTAAGTTGATAACATATCAAGTTCAGGAATTGTAATCATATTTCAATCACCGTTTTCATTCACTAAAACAGCTGGTGTTAACTGATTTTTTTAATGAACTACCATTATTATTTCCCCGATAGCTTGCTTCCTAATCGATTAGTTATTTAATAAATTATGGCGGAAAACCAAATCATCATAAGGGACCAATTAGCTTTCATTCACTGAATGGGCTGATTTTCGCTTGCCTTGGAGTCGAGCGGTGAGTGCAATATCCCGCCATTCGCGTGCATTTAACGAGCAATGACCATGTTGCAAGACTGCACCGGTGCAGTGTGGGTTAGCCTTAGCACATTCATGTACTATTTTATCCCATGTGATGTTTAGATGATAATCTATTTAATAAAAATGATCCATTCTGATTTATAGAATCATGGCTCTTAAAAGTTATAATGCAAGATTTTGTAACTTACTTATAGTCCCCATTCCTCATTATTATCGACAATAGACCGAAAGACGAATATACTATTACACTATTTGATATATTCGCCCTTTTGTCAAAAGACTAATGATATGCCGACCAAAAGACACTGAACATCATCATCATATACATCCACTGCTGGACATATACTTCCCAATGAATGCCACTACAGCAGTAGTGTTATTCTCTAAATTATAAACTCACGTGTGAGTCTCACTCAAGTGACTTCACTCACTTCAAAACCTAATCCATTGGCATTCTGTAAACATTCCAGAGCACTATCGACGTGAATTGAGTTCTTTGTTCACTTGACTTCGATAGTGCTCTGGAATGTTAATAGAATTACCAATGGATTAGGTTTCGAAGCGAGTGAAGTCACTTAAGTGAGACTCACACGTGAGTTTGTATTTTAGAGAATAGCACTACTGCGAATGCGCTCTCTGCAACTAGTTGGCTTTCAGAAATCTTCTTCAGGGCCCACTTCTAATACATACTTATGTAACTTACTGCCTAGGACTGACCAACATCAGATTCAACAACTTTTTGACCCAAAAGACTCTAGTACAAGTACATATGACGCAGTGAGAGCAAAAATGGACTTACGCACAAATTTTCCATATGACTTTATAGAGTGATGATAAAACAGTATATATATCTAAGACTGAACAGACATACTTACTGATAAAACTTACGTCGAATAGATAGACAGACTGACGCGTGTTTTTTTTTTGCAAATTCGCGGTCTATGACGTTTTCATTTAGTAATATGCATACGTAAGACGTCAAATATTATAATAACCAATATACCTATACTTTTTCTGAAATCGGAACGAGCATCTGTTAAAATATGAATTATTAGACCTAACTGTCGGTATAATTAATAGATTTTAAAATGCGGTTTCGTTTTTTCAATGTTCTGACAGGTCGAGTCGATGTACTGGCAAAAATGTTGATGAAAACCATAACTTGATAATCTATTACAGGTCACTTTGCTATATGTGAAAGAAAATTTGAATATTGATATGTCATTTTGGATTTATTAAAATAACTGGATTGATATTATATTATCACTTATGAGGGAAAACGAGTAACTACTTAAGAAACTATCTTAACACTATATTACTTCTTTTAACTTTCTTGTCAGTATGTCCCACCTTGTTGGCTTCGTCGATTTTAACCAAGAGGTGTTGAGTTTGACATCCACTGTGACAGACAACTTTGTTTGTCGTACTTGTTAATTGGCCTTTGTTTTCATAGTATAGGAGAAAATCCAACTTTGAGATTGGATAAGTGTATGTATATTTATTTATTTAAATCTGCTCTAAAAATACTAGGATATGATGGACTGCATCATCATCATCATGTCAGTTCCTAGAAGTCCACTGCTGGACATAGGCCTTCTCTAATAAACGCCACCATACCCGGACCCCGCCCTCCGCATCCAGCTGCTTCAGGTCGTCGGTTCGCCCTGGCGGCGGGGCATCCCCACGGTCTCCTCTCCAGAACTTGTCTGCCCCAACGGCCTTGGGTTCTTGATTGACTACGTTTTTAGTTAATTATTCTAAGATACATCTATCAAACTATGACGATAACGAAAATGCAAAGAAAAGACATCAACGCGCGTACTTTTTTTTTAAATTATTTTATCATTATTTTATTTCACAATCCGTTTAGTTCGGTTAGTATAAAATATATTATCTAGTCTGCCTGTTGTGCTATAACCAGATATTCTATGTTGTTTAGGAAGCATCAATGTACGATAACACCATTATGTTAATTATATTACTTATTAACCATACGGGACATGCAGGGACAAAACCGTACAACTATACTTTATCAAGTATTTAGAAATAATTTTTATTCAAATTTATTCGATCAAGCCACTAGACCAACGAGGCGGTCATTGCTTCATAAACTAACAACGTGCCTCAAATTACCACACCCGGTCCTCCGCCCTCTGCATACAGCCAGTTTTGCAGATTACCTCGAGTAAAATTATACTCGTAGTTTTGATCAAAATGGATACTTTTATTGCAAAGTCCGTTTGTCTGTCTGGCGAATAACTCGGATACTAATACTGGACCGATTGAAATTTGGAAGTTACTCGCATATGTAAAACTGGCCAGTAATGATGGGAAAATTATGATAATCCCAAGAAAAAAATCCTTGGTTGAAGTATTTCAGGAACGCGCATTATGTGTAACGTATACTCTTTGACTTTTCCTGTAAATTAATTATATAATTAGTATGCATTTTCTGATTATCCATAGAGCATTAGAGGTGTATATTTTCTTCCGATCCAAGTTAACAATGAAACGAAAAGGTGTATAACTACAAAATAGCCAGTTAACAAAGCGAAGGCGGTAACTGCGACGATTAGGTGATTAGGGTCTGGGCTTGGTCACATCTTGCGAGACTGCCCAGTGCTAGGAAGGTCGACTTGCGAAAGAACTTTTGAAATTCATTCTTTATATATTTTTTTAATGTCCGGCGTGACGAAGCGGAGGATGGTACCGCTTAATCTAATATTTATTTATGACTCCATTACTTTTGTGTGCTAGTGCTTTTTTTTCGTTTTAAATATGATTACCTTGAGACTTACTTACCCTTACACAAATCTTGGCTCCGTAACAACATAAGGTGTTTTAAATACCAAACTTTGCACGCGGTATACGTCTAGTTTGTTTATATACAAACGATGACGGTCTAACTATTTTATTTAAACTTGCTGTCTGTTACGGGTTTAGCCCGGTCTAAACCTGTAACAGACAACAGCGCCACCAGTGTCAGGTTTAATACTGTATATCGTTGTGTGAAAGACAAAATTGATGAAGTGCCTAAATATTATTTTACAGTACATAGGCATTTAAAAAAACACAATGAAAATCATATATTTTTATCCAAATATCCTATTTTGGCGATATTTGTTAATTGACATGATTCCTTTTTTTTCTAATTTTACAATGAGTTATATTTTTTTACACCTTTGAATACATACATATTTACATGACTTTTGCAATTTTGCCTTTCTAGCAACGATATAAAATTCCCGTTATGTAAAGTCCAATAGTAGATGTTATAGGCTGGTAACGGATTTTCGGGCTGGAGTATCATATTTTTTAACTTAGCAATTGAATCTTTGTCCAATAATAATAAAAACAATACATTTTACTTTACAACTACCTATAAAGACTAAATTAACAATTCACTCTTTGTTAGGCAATATTACCTTGCATACTATATCTTCATATCTAATTAAGCATTAAAATTCCGCTCATAGGCTTATACTACAAAGCATATAAATCATGACAAGATAACATACTTTATATGCAAAACTATTGCAAAAGAAGCTGTATAAGATGCAAGAACGACGAACATTATAAAAAATTGTTAAAGAAATCTATAAAGGAAGTCCAACTGGCCATATTGTTTATTGTTTACATATTTTTGGATGACAATTTGTACACTGTCTTATCTCTAACAGAGCACATACGAGTATATGGAGCCAGAATGCGTTATAGAAAGACAAACATTGTATGTCCAGAGAAAGCCCAATAGGCCATACAGCTGTCGCTAGTGTGGCTTATTTTGTATGGTTATTTGTCAATAATTAATTATTACCCAAGGCCGCTGCTGTTATTATGCAAACTGCATTTAACTCGTAGGGTGGAACGCCCCGTCGCCAGGTGGACCGACGACCTGAAGAAGGTAGCCGGTAGCGGCTGGATGCGGAGGGCGGAGGACCAGATAGGGTGGCGTTCATTGGGGAAGGCCTATGTCCAGCAGTGGACGTCTAGGGGTTGACATGATGATGAACCAATGCCGTTACTAGGGAATTAACAAATGATTTAATAATAATACATAGTACTCATTTGTAACAGTTTATCACACTTCCGGTTCCTAGCAACGTTCAAGAAATTTCCATTGGAATGCGCAATATTGTTTCTACTTTTATGAGTATCTCAGCCAAATGCAGCCACAGGTACGTGTGGCATCTCGCTCTATCTTTCAATATCCTTCGCAAAGATTTATCTGACGTAGGTACAAATAAAAATATAGTTGTGGAAAGTTACTGTGTGTTTTCTTTGAAATAAACATTATTCTTATAATTCCATGCGGTCATTTACGATACTCTATTTTTATGATAAAGAACCAGTTTTGTTTTCATGGATATTCGTCTGTTAATATAAAATAACTAATCGAGAGAAGGACAAAGTTGTAACATCAACAACATAAGTCAACTATTTCTGAGTGAAACCGTTAGCCAGTATTGCGTACTGCCAGGCATGCTCTATTTTGCGGGCGACAATAAACTGCCGGGGGTAAGTGAGTGTCGCTTCTTAACGTAAAAATGTAGTATTATCTACCGAAGCGCCCGCCGGCGATAGATCTCTGCTCTTCGTTTTGCTTTCATCAAGTGAATATTGAGTTATCAAAATGAGCTCAAACGCTTAGGACTTTAGTATATACACAAATATTATACACAGGCGTAGCATATCATTACCCCCGCCCCATTTAGTTCACCATTGTTAGTTAAACTACTTAACACATTATAAATAGAAATTCACATCCACATCATTTGCGCAAAAACAATATTTTTTTTATTCAGAGCTAAAATTACCTTAATCATGGCCTTACATATGTCAGGTTTATGTTTTTTCTCTCCTGCTGAGTGCATTAGTCTATAATTGTCGACGTGTTGTAATGTAAAAATAATGTTATTATGTTGATTGACCAGAATACTATAGAAAATGTTTTAACAGGGTTCCTAGTTTAGAAATAGACGTCTATTAGGAATAGACGGTTTTTATTATTAAACATATTTCCTAGATACACAATATCATTCACTTGTTCTCTACTAATTGTTACATTTGTGGAACGGGGGATGGCTTAATTATTCTATTACATCTCTTAAAATCAAAGTTATAAACAATTAATTCCTATAAAAACTAAAATTATTAACTAAAAAAATTTGGTACAAAATAATCACTATAATAGATGTAATAACTACTTAAGTCCTTCATATCAAAACACTCGACTGTCCTATTTAGTCTTTAGTATATAATTATTGTTAATACGAACTTGAGGCATGTAAAAAATATAGAATGGAAGTAGTATATACCGTACATACTCGTAATATCGTAATTTAAATAAAAGTTTCCTGTATAGTCGGGAGTTCAATGATCGATTGAAAACTAAGGACGTTTTTGAAGGTTTCGACTTTTTTAGTAATTAAGCAATGTATACAGATAGATGGCTTGGCACATAATATGACTGTTAAATGTTAGTTTGTAAGTCGTCGCGGTGCACAGACAAACTAAGTCTGGTTTTTGTTGCACTGGAAATATGTAAATTCTGTTTTAATGGTTAATACATAAAAAAAAAGATACGGTTTAATTGACGCAAGGAAAGGTGAAGAATAACTTTTAAGGCCGATTATTTGTCACATTCACGTCTACAGACAGTATTTTTGAGCTAGTAAGTTAACGTTGAAGTTGCAGTGGGCTGGATACAACTATCGAAGAACTGACAACCGTGGGGTAGACAACTTTTCAACGATTGGTTAGGCGTAATTAGGCGACCCCTAGTGACGATCTGTATAAGTCAGCATATAGTAACGCAATGCAGCGAATCGAATATCATGTTTCGTGGGACGTCTTTATATCTAGGAGACCTGTGCAGTGGACTATAGTAAAGTTTCAATCAGCTCCTGATATTTATCGTCAGGTTAAACAGCAGAGTAGCCTAGCCACTTTCTGATGCACGCAACCACGATTTCTTCTGACTATCAACGTTCCGTTGTGACTTTGCTCATGAATAAAAGTACCACGTTTTACTGTAGCGCATGTTTGCCGAGGCGCTTGTGAATGGATTTCACGCCATCCTGCGCAATAAAGTTACCTCCCTGATGCGTCGCGTGTGGGGCTAAAAGCTCCCAGATCACTATACGGAAGAAGGTGGATATTCCAATACTAAGGAACTATGAGAATATCCACCTTCAGAAGCAAAACATTCATAATTAATTGTTTGTTTAATAATATAGTCTGTTGACACACTAACTGTCCATACCATTCGTTCATGAAACGTTAGACGACGAGTTGGTAACTAATCTAATCAGTATTTGGATTTTAGGTATAATATTGGTTTAAAGAGTGATACGAGTAAGTTCATCAAAACATTCACGCACAAAATAATGGCTATGAATCCACGATTTGCCGAAATATACAAGGCCGACTTTCCTAACGCGTTGTGAAATGCCATGTCAATATCATACAGGCGCTGACTATTCCAATGTTAATATGACTATTAAATTCCATCTGGGTTAAGGTTGTATATTTCGGATATGCTCACTACGCCTTTTTACATAAGAGAGCGTTCGTAGCGTAACGTAACCCAAAAATGAGTTTGTAAACTTGACACAGACTCAACACAAAACGAATGGTACAAGAATAGTAATTATAGACCAATTTTTATTTTTATTTTTAGCATATCTACTTGTATTTCAACCGAATTCCCAAAAGCTGGCAAAATAATTCACAGCGCTGGGTAGTAATTCACAGATGTGTAGACGTGAAACGAATTCAAATGTCTGGTTAAAAATAAGTTATCCGTGATATAATGTTAATATAAACGCTCATATAAATATTTATAGAAACCTATATAATTTATTATATTCTTATATATTACCTACAGAATAAACGATGTAAGAATTCAATATAATTATTTTATATTTGTGTATCCGGCATTTCTTAAATACCTTTGCCGCTGGTTTGAGCCATTCGCTGTCTGTATGTCGTGGGTTGGTATTATCTAGAAGTTCTACAAGTGTATCTTCAAGACCGGTCAGTATGGGGATCTCAGAAACTATAAGAGATAGAGTAATTTGTTTGAAAGTACCATGACGTCAATATCAGAAAGAAAAAACAAAAACATTATTGCCGATTTATTTGAAACTGTAGAGACACAAGGTTCCACGGCAATATTAATTCCTTAAAACCTACACTGTAAATTTTCGTAGTAAAGTAACTTCCTTTTTTTTAAATGATAAAATTCAATTCCCGAGCCCCGTTGAGTTATTCGGAAAATATATGAACACAGTTTTTCTTATGCTTAAAATCGACGTCATGGTTCCTTAGCACAAATTATGTACTCTATCTGTCATAGTTTTTGACTTCCCCATACTGACCGGTCTTGATGATAAACTTATATTTTTAGGACAGAATCTTTAGCAAGATTTTTTTTTTCTCGTCTGTCTGGGATATATATCTTAAAGACATTTAGGTTAGGCGAATTGACAAATCTACCCAAAGTTGTAACATTTCGTTTCTCAGGATCCTCAACTTTACATTTAGAATGTAACGTCTAATTTTGTAGTTCTATTTTTATTTAATTCTGGCTGTGGTTGAGCAACTTTCAAAGTGGATTGCTATATGGCTTCTATTTAGTTTTGCCAAGTAACTGTACAGGGCAAGCGATGAAGTAAATTTAATTACAAAAATCTCAAGGTGCGTGACGGTTGTTCTCATGCAAAGGTTGGTTTCGTTTACACTGCTTCAGATTATAACTTGAATTTTGAATATATCTTTACAAATACATATTATAGACAATTTTAAGATGTATCGAACGTGGTTTTCATAGAAATATATTGTTTGAAGTTTTAGTTCTGTTTCGTAAAATTTCACTGAGGATTTTTTCTAGTTTATTAGTTTCATTACAATTTAAAAAGGTACATAATTATGCACAATTTCTGATGGAAACTGTTTTCTTGATATTTTACTATAAAGCAACTAACTCTTATATTTACTTGAAAGTAATATTTGAATTGCAGCCTTAGGTCAAAATATAACAACAACACAATAACCCTGTCCACTAACTATAACAGACAAGGTCATCCCAATTCACAAATTTACCGCCCAGAAACTTGATTTTTTTACAAAATAGTTTTCCCTGTAAAAAAAAGGCGTATTTTCAAGCCAAATGTCTCAAATGCAACGAAAACAAGTCGGATATTTATTAATATATTTATGGTTTTTTATATATTTATTTAGGAGTAGTTTTAGGCAGAATTTGACGTCAAAAAGAGAATAATGTATTCCAATTTTGAAAATAAATATTTTGATTTTGATGGTTTTTTACTGAAATATACATCAAAATATTTTTTGTAAAACTCAAAGTAAACGGTCGAAACAACACTCTTTCGTTCATTTATTGGAGCATTAAGAGATATAAACTAACCTTGTAATGAGAATGCTTTACCAAATATTTACGTTGCAAAATATTTGCTTCGCTTACAACTCGTATCTGACACTAAAACATTTATTAATTAAAATAAGTTATTTATGGTATTAAAAAATTATATTGCACTTTTGATACGCCTTTAATTATTAGATTACAAAATAAAATACGTATGTATGTATGTAAACCCTTTATTGTACCAAAAATCACAACAACAACAATAATAAAATAGGAATTAAACTGTGTACAAAGGCGGACTTATCCCACTTAGGGATCTCTTCCAGTCAACCTTCTCCCTAAGTGATGACTGAAAAAGCCCGAAATATTGTTACTAATCTGACGTTTTTAGCCGATATGAAGCCACTAATAGAATTTATAACATTGTTCAAAAACACACACGAAAAATATTATAATTCACAAATAACTTTTTTGGATTAAATAGGCATATCGGAAAACCGGACCCCATCACTAGACACGATTAAATAACTGCTCCCATTTTTTAAACCAGTATCGGAAATATATCATTCCATAAATCTGCGTACAACGCAACCAATAAGTTACATTTTCTGACATTGACCTAGCTCGTAATGTGTACAAGTTCATACAAATGGCGACGGTGAAAGCATTTTGTGGCGCCCTCTGCACAGCTCTTTGCTGTACTGCAGAAAGTTTCCAAGTACATACGTGAACAACGTACGAAAGATAGATCTAAAAATTCAGTGATGTATTTTTTTACACTCTTGCGATACTAAACATAAGTTTTATATTGCATGTGATAATGTAAAACTTAAAATCGCAGGTGGATAATACACAGCGGCACAGTATATGTATAGCGACCAGATACAGAGACCCTCGGTGGCAGATACTGAACAACTACTTGTCAGGCGATTTTTGAAATTACTTGCCATATAAAATATTAATTGTGCCGAAAGCGATTCAATTTGTGTGAAAAATCAACTTATTTTTTGGGAACCGAAATCTGTAACTAGTCACTACGGGTATTTTGTTGTGTGTATATTGCCTATTTCATTAAAAGTCTAAGCCATTATAATATATGCTTATGCACACATTAAAATAAGTCGTCGTTGAACGTCGTCAAACCCCTAATATACTAACCTAACATCAAACTAATATGAAAATGACGAAAACTTGTTTTTTCTCCAATTGTTATTTCAATAAGGATATAACAGAAACATGGATTTTCCTATTTAACTTGGTTCAGAAAACCGCCAGATAAAACCAGCAGATTCCAATACGACATCTTTATGACCAATAAACCACCAAAGCAGCCAAGATCGACTCATCTCAATAAATAAAATTAAAGGAACACGTTTTGGTAACTTTAATGTTTGATATTTCAATGCAAATTAGTTTCTTGCCGTATCTGGCATCTGTCAGGGGCACGGTCGTTTAGTAAAACTACGCTTTTGTCTTGTGAACTTTGTATTATCCGCATTTTAATATGCCACTAGAACGAGAAACACTGTCTGGGGAATATGGTTGATATAACAGAAAATTTAAGCAAAGCTTACGTCATATACTTACTTGTTACGGGTTTCTTTAAGTAATGGTATAGCAACTTATAAATATAATACAGAAAACAGTAAATTGTTATTGAGCGTAGTTTTTGAGTCTGAAAGTAAAAAAAAATTCCACCGGAAGAAATTTCGGGAGAAGCTTTCATGTTATTACCATTTCCGATTGTATCTCATCACAACTCCTCTGTACATTTTACTTCCAAAAATCAAGCATTCTTACTTAATACTAAATTAAATCCCCAAATCCTTAAAACCTAAAATACTGTATGATAAAATTACAGTAGATCTTATAGAACCTTTTGTAAAAGTTACGTTGTAGTATCACAAGCAAACATTACACATATAGCTTAACTATCCGAAGGTCCAAAGACGCGTTGCCACATCACTATCTCTTGTGTATCACGCATTAACCACGCAGGAACGAGTAGTCTGTGTAAGAAACACTGTGTTTTTACAGACTTATAGTTTTGTGTTTTCCAAGTCTTTTTACGTATTCATTGTAGAAATATTATCTAAAAGACATTAATTATCTGAATAGAAGCATAATAAATTCTAGAATGGTAATGGATTCCGTGAATTTATCACGCAAAACATAAGCTGTCAAATTAGTCACAGTACTATTAGGTATTCTTTGTAATTTGAAAAACTATATTTTGTAACGTAATTAATTATTTCAAAACATAAAATAAATTCCAGATTTAATTAATTATTTTGGTTTACAACAAAATCTACAATATGCTTGGAATAGTATAAAATCCCCAATAACAAAATTATTTTACCTCGACAGTGTCCAGTCTGTAGCTGGAAAATAAGTCGGACTTTGAACTGGTCAAGCAATGTTTGTAATCATTGCAAAATCAACTTTTTGCGTCGAGAACTAAAGCGTAATTTCATTTGACGCAACGTAAGTTACGTTCTTACGGAAGTGGGGATTAAGGTCGCTTGTGATTGGTCGAGTTTGCGCGGGCTATTCAATTGTATTTCGAACATCGGCGCGCGCGCACTTTCGCGTAAGCTCACGGTCAGGTTTTCGCTTTCGTTCGTAGAAATGAGATGTGCACGGGATCTTATTTAGTGGCATTTTTTAAAGAAAAGATGTCGTCTCGTCCCTTTAAATACAACCGGTACGATTCTAGTTTTTAGTTTGTATTAAAAATTATCTATGTTAAAAAAATTTAATTTTTAAATGCTGTATAATTTTAACAAAATATATTTACCAAACTTTTTTTTTACCAAATGACTCTCTTCTACGTAAACATTTATTTAAATTGTTCTAAAATTTAAGATTAAATAAAATTAATCAATATATTTATCTGTCCGAGTATTTTATCCAGCCACACCCTCTCTCCAACAGTTTAATGAAGTTTCAAATTGTTAACTTTTTTTCTTTATTTTTTTTTCAGGTGACAGCTTGCTACAAGCAAATTGTTGCCAGCGTGCTGCGTAGTGGCTATAGCTACTAACTTTAGTAGTGTGAAGTGACAGTGTAGTGTGAACTACTAGATTTTAAGTGCTAAGTTGACTAAAGACTATCAAAATGTCTGGTTTCGTAAAAATAGCGATCGACGATTACTACTCGGACAGCAACTGGACGACCATTATTAACAAATATTGGTTGATGGCCGAGAAAGTGTCAGGTATGTGATATTTTATTATATTTTACGTATAAACAATATAACTTCATGACCGATTCATTGGATTGATTGTTGGATTTGAGATTCCACTGGTGACAAACAAAAGTGTACAGTTTGCACAAGTCCTGGTCTGGATGTTATATTGGTGAATTATCCTATCCCATCTATGTCCTATCCTGTTTACTAAGCTTTTGCGACATTAGATTGCGCAAAGTGGCGATACGTCATCTCTGCCTACCCCTCTGGTACCAAGGCGTGAGCATTATGTATGTATGTATTACAGCGAAAATCCTAGTTTAAAATCATACGAGTACAAGTGTATGTGTAAATATATTACAAAAAAAAACTGAATTTGTATTTTTCCCAATGTTAGAAGTACGGTGTGTATTAAATTAGAGTATTAGTGTACCGATCATATTAAAATTTAGCCGTTATGGCATTACTGATCAAATGATGTTAACACGTATGACAATAGGTCAGCAAAATATACATCGTGCATAATATGCGTGTTCCGTCAATCAAATATATATTTTTTGTTTCCTAAAATATAATTTTAATTTATTTAAATCAGTCCTTGGAAAATTTAGCATAAATTGCACAGAAGATGAACTTGCTTATTCCTTCAATATAACCATTACTTGTGTTTTTTTCTGAATGTTGCTTAGAAGTTTTAACAAAATGACTTTAGACGAATAATAATCATAAATATAAAAAATAATGACGAAGCTGTCAAATTTTTCCCTATAACTATAATAACGCTACCAATTCACACTGTGTGCAAATGATTAAATATGAACGGACACTTCTTTGTGTGAATAGGTCTGTCCCCTAAAGGACATATGTAATCATCCAAAAGCTCTACTTCACGCAAAAAAAGCCAGCAGCGTCGTACGCCGAAACATCATGCGAGTTTATCCATCTATATCTCGGAAAATATATATATTTTTAATTTTCCATAATATTACTGCTATTGTCAAGTAATTTTTCAGATATGTTGCAAATGTCAGCTCAATATGTCTAGTAGTTTTGAATTTATCCAGCTGCCAAAGAGATAACTCACTCTAGATCATTTTGTATGGGAATTTCCAAAATACAATACCTGATACTGAACGACCTTATAATATATTATGTTCATAGCACACTGTAAATAAGTGATTTATAGTTATTAGACACCAATAAGTATCAACACTTTTCCTGTAACAATAACGACATTTAACTTCTAGACGCGTAACAAATATTTAATATTTGCAAAAATCAATCAATCAGTTGAGTCAATACATCGTAGATTCTTTATTGACTAAAAAATACAAAAACCCTCCAATTACGTAAACCTGGCGAGATAAAATACAGTTAACCAAATCCTGGGACGACTCTATCTAGATACTAGTATCAGCTGGGTGCTCTGGCTGGATCTGGTTGAGCGTCGGCTTTGGGCTCTAGTAAATAGCAAGATACGAAGTCTTAAACCCGAATAGGAAGGAATAAAAAATAATCAAACAGCCGCTTAACGTCCACTATAGGATATACACATCGTATCCGGATAAATATTACTATTTTCATACATTCAGATGCTAATACAGCCGCGGGCAATATTACACCAATATACGTACATATATTAAAGACAGATAGTAGAAAGCCTCTATAACAAAGAGCTTTTATGGTATCAGCACTAAACAATGTATATACTTTCACATTCAGTTTTCACATTGTAACTTGTAGTGACCAAGAATACATATCTAAGATTATGATTCACGACTATCTGCAACTCTAGTCCGCAGTATAAAAGTAGTCATAAGAAACATAATAGGTTTTAAAAATAAAACACCACATTTATGCAAGACAGTACGGTGGACATGTGAATCCTAGTGATTAAATACTAAACAAAATTGAAGCGCTCGCGTTGATGTCTTTTCTATGGCGATTTGATTATTGTCGCTGAAATGCCAATATAAAGTGACCAAGGACGTAACAGTTATAGCAAACAAAAAAAACTGTCAACCAATGGATTTGTATTAATTTATGCTAAAAATAATGTCTAGGTAGTTCATTCAGCTAATTAAAATAAATGCTAAAATAAATAAATATGACATTTTTATATTTATCAAAACTAAACATAAAATCTATTGTAACCTCTCATATAGAAAAAGCTTCTTAAATAATATATTTTTAGAAGATTAAATGTTTGAAGAATTAAAGCAGTCTATTTCACATAGTAATAAAGACCTGACTTTAAAAAGTAGTTAGTCATCCAAAAAAAATCGATGGTCAAACTGTCAATAAATGATAATAAAATAAATGTGTTTAAAGTCCGCGCATATTTCACGAATATAATTATGTCGGTAACGTTTTTTTTTGTTAATAGGCATCTAACAGGCATATAACTTATGAAGTATTAATTTAAATTCGCATAAGTTATAGTCGTATGACCGTATGAGTCATAAATATAGGTGCCAAATGATAAATGAACAAGTTCCTTCTAATTTTGGCTTTATCTTCTTATTATTAGGTGCCCGGACTACTCACTTAATTTTAAATATATGTATAGTAAAAGTGCCGACAGTAACTGAAAATTCAAGCAGTATGATTTAAGCTTTATAAAATACTAGCCGTTTCCCGGGACTTCGTCCACGTGGACAACTTAACATCACAAATTATTATGTATTTCCCGTGGAAATTGTGTTATATCTAATAGAAGCGTAGAATGCGAGGTACAGAATTTCAAACAGACTTTTTAAAAAGGACTAATGTTAGACTGCATTATAACTAAGTTGTCATCATCACTGTTTTTATATGAATAAGGAAGTTTATTTGATTACTCATCGACGTAGGAGGCAAATTATAAATTCACGTGTTATATTGTTATTTTAGTTACATAATATACTTTGATGGCTAGACTACACTTGCCTACTTCGAACCATGGTGTCTAAAAAAATACTAAATTGCAGACTAGACCTTGTAGTGCCACTGTCATAATGATGCTTACAATACTTTTTACTTAACTCTACGCAATTAGCAAATAAGTTAGCGTCGTCTGAGTAAATAATTACTTTGTCATTTATTCAAAATGTTTTAATGTTAAATCGACAAAGTTATTTTTTATGAATAAATATTTCATTATATACACATACTTATCTAATTCCAAACTAGGACTTTCTCCTGTGCTATGGTATTAAACAAAGACTGGACAAATCACAAATAAGACATCTAAACCGGGATCAACTTGTACAAAGTTATCTGTCCCCAGTGGGAATCGAACCCACTACCTCTGGCGCTCGAGTCCAATGACCAAGTCTCTAGGCCAACAAGGCGGTCATTTAAAGTTATATAATCTATATATACGGCATACAGTAGGCATGTTTTCAAAAAATTATGTTCCGGTTTTTTAATATAAAACCCAGTGATATTATGTGATCCTGTTTAAGAAAACATAAAACTTTAACTAAAAATAAAATGGAATTGCCACATTAATTACAAATACAACATTCATTCAGATAAGTCTACTGGTTTAGAGCTAGACTCGGTGACGATCACACAAAAACACACAAAAAATGCACTATAAGTCCTCTAAGTAAGTAAATAAGTGTAACTAAAAATTCATTTTTCAACAACAACAAAAAATCGAATCCGAATTTTCGCACGGATACAATATTTCCTTAACTCATATTATCGTTCAAAAGTAAAAAGTATATTATTATTATTTAATATTAAAACTATATTAATATTATTTTTTGAAATATTTGTCGTAATTAATTTCACTTCAGTAATGTTCTAAGTACAAGATGTCTGTTTTAAACAAAAAATACTCGGTTGGGAATCAAACCTAGGCTCACCAAGCAGTCGTTTTCACATCTAAATCATCTAAGTACCATATTCT
The DNA here is from genome assembly GCA_947086405.1 of Esperia sulphurella. NCBI lineage: Eukaryota > Metazoa > Arthropoda > Insecta > Lepidoptera > Oecophoridae > Esperia > Esperia sulphurella. The sequence goes on from OX352264.1 coordinate 13,738,542, forward strand.
CATCGTTTTTATTCTGATTTGGATACTCACAAAACTAAAACCCAATCACAATAAAAATCGACCTTTAGTCAACATTTTCAATTATTATTTTTAGAGGATAGTTCTTGATCAATTTCTGTGTAAATGGCAACCTACAATAGGCCACACGTAACTTGAACTCTGATTAGTATGAGCGCCAGTACCAATTTTATCACTGCTTTTTTAAAACACATAATGTGTATGAAATGAAACGACAAAAAAACCAATTAAAGAGGCTCAGATTCTCAAGTTGCGAATATTATAAATATCAAATTCAATTTAACGTATTAGATCATAATAACTATCTGAAAGTTGATTTCGTAAGTCACAGCTTTGTACTTTTTAATGGTCATTCAAAAAAAACTTTCATTTTCTTTACTTACTTTTTGAAGCACGGCGATCGACTCGCTTGAGCAATTTTGACATAAATGTAAGTTTACTTTTCACTGTGTTACTCATCAAGTAATTATTTGTAGTAAGTTTAACACGGAACTTTTAAACGATTTTACAAGGAACAAATGGTGCCTGCGTTTCGCCTTTACATATTTGTCAAAGTGCACGTATATTTGTTCCGTGATAAGAAGCCTTTGCCGGTTCTTACCCCACAGAATATATCTTGTCCATATCGGTGGTCGTTTTATTACTGACTCACTCACAGGCTGATCAAGTATTGTCCTAATTTAAATATAAATTAGAAAAATCTTTACTAAAAAGGTTTTTGAATGAAAATGTTTAGATTCTGATACTATAGAATCGTACATCTTGGGCAAGTTTTTTTTACAAAAATTACTAAAGAAGATTTAAACGACGAAAATAAAGGTCTAATTTCTACAAAAAATACATTTTGATGGCAGATAGTTGTGTTCGAACCCTATATTGCGTCTTTAGAAAGTCTACCCTCTAATAGAGCAGAGTCTACTTGATAATAAAGTAAAAATAAATCTCAACAAATTATTTATGAATATTGATTTAATCACTTTATAGTATGTACTTACATGAATCATTGCTGTCACTTTCTGTTCACTTTTCCAAAGGGTTTGATCAATTTGTTTCTCTTCAAAAAGCCCCCAAATGCTCAAAGACAGACTGCACTGCTACAATAAAAATAAGGGTGCTGTCATCTGCACTGCAGCAAAATTGCAGTTTCGATGCGGTCTTTGTGCAGTTAGCAGTTTACTTGCAGTCGGTGTGCAGTTCTAACATCTGGCGCTGACTGTAATGCCAAATGCAATCTGTGTACATACATATACCCTATTCCCCAACCCTAAATTCGCTCTTAGGTTCGGGACAAAAAATATGTACATTTATACTATTTTTCTTTAATTTCAGATCCACGAGTACAAGGATGGTTCCTGTTCGACACCCCCCTCCCCACCCTTGCGATGGTAGTCGTTTACATCGCATTCGTCATGGTCATAGGCCCCCTATGGATGGCCAATAGAAAACCGTTACAGATTAAAAATACACTAGTGGGATATAACGCGTTTCAAGTGTTACTATCTTCATATATGTTTTATGAGGTGAGTTTTTTTTTATTACTTCACTCGCGTGGTCTCCTTATTCCGAACCATCCGCGATAAATCCAATTTTCCATATTTCATAATAAAAACCAGTACCCTGGCATTTACTACCCTTGAGCCATTTGGTTCCCGGCATAGAATAAGGTCACCCTCAATCTTCCCGTGGGTGTCGTTAAGGTTTGCACCAGGGACAGGCAGCAGCGTTCTCCTGTGTATATTAAGATCATTTACGATCACCAATCCGCCTGCCAAGTGTGGTGATTATGGCAAATCCCCCAATGAAAAGTCCACCTAAAGTGGCATTCTATTGGAGAAACTTAGCAGTGGACGTATTTCGGCTATAGATGAGGCATTTAGTACCGATTATCTAAGAACTTCTATTTAATCACTTTTAAAAATTCACAAAAATCTAATTGTCGTGAAATTACTTACATGAGATAAATTAGAAAACTCATTAAAATAAAGAAAATAATTTATCGAATTAAATGTATAAAATCGATAAACATATTATTTAATTTGTATAATTTACGGAAACGACGAACTAAGTAGGTACAATTGATTAAAATTTTATTTGAAAACAACCATCATTTCCTAATTCACAAAAATTATAATAAATTAATTATAATATTTTTTACTGTACCGACCAAGATATATAAAAGCTATTTCGTAAAGCTAATTTGCTTTTTTGTTGAATCTTTTTCACGTGACTTCTAAAAAAATCATAATCAATTTCGTATAGAACTCCACTTGCTATAACTCCAGATGTTACCCTTCAAACAAGCAATAAAAGCATGAAAGTAGTACATAATTATTCTAACCGCAGAACCAGTACATTTCGTAATAAAACAAGCTGAGATCTATGATGTCAAGGTTACCCATTATGAACAATTTTCTTAGTTACAACCCGTAACAACGCATAAAAACTAACGTGCTACTGGTTAAGCAGCTTATCACACGACAGGTTTAAAGAAAAACAATGAATTGTACCTATTATTATGTTATCAGTAAAATGTAAACAATTTATGACAATTTTAAAATCATTATCACTATCACTTTGTCGTATCTAGTGGTCTGTTATAATTTTAAAAAGGGGCTTTGTTACATTCCTGTGTTAATCGTAGGATTACAATACAAATAACTTTATTGGTTCAAGAACATTAGGGTCCTTATACTAGATATTATTATTACAATCAGTAGCCTGGCTCCCAAACTAGGATTCCCTGTTCTATGAATAGTCAGTCTTTCATTGAAAAATTAAACATGTGTTTCAATCAATTTCAGTTTAAGTCTGTAGTAGTACAAAAACAACAAAATACAACACAACACAAGCAGGTAAATTGGTTCATATCCTAATACATACCAGCAGTAGGTATTATCCAAAATTATGTAGTCCAACACGACTACTATTATTTTACTATTATTCATTAAATAGAGACTTGATTTATATAATTTTAATATATTATACATTTTAGTAAAAAGGCTAATTAATAATTGTCATAAATTTAATAATACAATTAAATGTAATTGTCTGGGTAAATATATATCCCCAAATAGATGAATCTTGAGCCCTCATCGGGCAGTTTTGACCTATGTGATGTCTAATGTCATCGACCTAATTAATTGGCGTTTAGGTGGTCCGCAGTTTACAAATTTTAAACCATGCCAAAAATAAATTCGCAAATCTGCACTTTGAGTTGTGGCTAATACTTAATTGGTTAATCATTTATGATCGAACGGAAACACCATCCTTTCAACAGATTGAATAGCGTGTAGATTTTAGCAATCTTTATCAAAAAGCAAACCCTCTCTATTTGTCCATACTAAAAAAATTCTAATATAAAATTTGTATTTAGTAGTTTTTACGAAAAATTAAGTTTTAATTGTAACTTTTTTGTGTTATTACTTTAAATATTAACCTAGGTAAGATTACCTGTAACAGTAAAAAGTAATTAATTTGTTACAATTGGAGTTAAGAAGATAACGTAGGATATGGCAGCTATATCTTTGTAATTAGTACCTTTTCCTTGACCTTGACCTTGACTAGAGTTTATAAACATTTAACTATTGATTAATAGTGATCACTATTTCAGTAGTTTTCAGACTAAAACAAAAATCTTAAATCCCCTACTCGATTGTCGTTGATCAACGTAGAGGAACCCGCGGCACGTACATTCGGTCACGCTTCTCTGCTTACTACTGGTTGTCGCAATTTGTGACGTATAACCATTAAAATAACGTTAATTTTACGGGAATACGGTCAAGGTCATAATTGGCATTACTTAAGGTATACGAGTAACAGTTAACGACTATGTGAATAATAGTTTGTATTATTTTTAGTTATCGCGGTATCGTATACACACAATACGACGTAGGTTACCGAAGTTTAATTAAAAATAAAATTACCAAAAATAATAAACGATTTGGTTGATATTTATTTACTAAAAGTAACAACCAAAATATTATTTTTATACTTTAACAAAAATAAATATTTTATAGCTTTTTTCTTCCGGTGACATACTTCACATATCCAATAGTTTTTCCACCAACTGCTTTCTAATCAATCTCATAATTTTATAGAACAGAAGCGAAGAAGTAGACAGCATTAGTTGTGCCTACTTGTCATTATCACATTCATTAGCCATAAAAAATTATCTATCAAGAACTAGTTGCCATATGTTGACACTTTAGCAATAATAAAAGTAAGTCATACAAACAAATACAATTAACTAATTCTCACGTCTCACACTAAAAAAACAATTGTTGATTGTAATCAACAATAGAATTATGGCTGTTTACGGTTAACATGATCTTGTTATGAACAACCATATTAACTCCATACGAGCGCACCGAGATATTGTTCCCTTGAACTAACTCTTGTCTTCTTGCACTAACTCAGCTTGTTCACTTGATCACGATCTTGTTTCAAAAGATCATAAAAATGATTACTTTACTTACACAGCAACCACGACAAAATGCTATCTTTTTTATTTCATCATCAGCCGAAATACGTCCACTACTGAACATACGCCTCGCCAATAGAATGCCACTTTTGGTTTTGCCAATTTGACCGGCGGATTGGTGATCGCAGTAATGAACTTAACACACACAGGAGAATGCTGCTGCCCGTCCCTAGTGCAATTCTTAAGTCGTCGAAGAACCCGCTATTCTATTCTAAGCCAGTAACCACGTGATTGCACTTAGTTGATCTTTTTTTTTTCAGTGTAAGTACATGACTAATTTTTTTTTCAGCATCTAATGTCGGGGTGGTGGGCGGACTACAGCCTCACGTGTCAACCTGTAGACTACAGTGACAGCGAAAAAGCTAGACGAGTGAGTAGAGTTTATTTATTTTCTCAAATGTGTTTGCGTTACTTTCAAAAGAATAACACGGTAACAGCATCTCTTGCCGACCTAAGCCAGCAATGTTAGTAGGTATAACAATCCATTATTGTCCATTGCGCAAAACTTTAAAATTTGTGACTAGATTTGTGTAAAGATACAAACGTAATACAAAAGGGCATAATTTAAAAAAATGTTTTGGGCTAAAACACTTACGAATAGAAATTGCAGACAGACAAATCCTTAGATTCTTTCAATTAAGAAGCCTTTATTAGACACATATTGTTATGTAAAACCCTTTATTATATTAATTAACATTTAATAAAATCACGTTTCAAAAATAAAATGTCTAATATTAACAAATAAATTAAAACTGTATGACTATTTGCCACGAAAATTAAAATTAATAATGTGGAAAATGTCAGGAATATAAACACAATTGCCTTGAACACTAGCATAAACGTTGACTTGACTGTGACTTCCTGCTGGCGTGTTAATTTATTAACCATCCACTGGACCGTGCTGTAATTTTAAGCCATATTGTTGGATCAAACGATTAACTACAGTCTATTTTATCAACAGCGCACTACTAGAGAATACTTAAATATTACATATACGTATTAAGAAAAATAGGACATTCTCATTGGTCAATTGATGCTCGTACAAATGTGTTATATGTTAAATGAAATAAATGTCAAAAGATTGTTACAAATAGGCATGCTCATGATAAATAAAATTAATTTTTTTATATTACTTACTAAAATTATATATTTTTGAAACTATACAATACAGTATAAACAAACCTTTATGATGATTCCTATAGTGCACGATTAAAAATAAATTAAATAAATAAATATATAGGTCAGATATTCACACCAATTATTATCCAGTCCCAAACTAGGTAGAGCCTGTGCTATGGTTTCTAGATAACGGATACACATACTTAAATAAATATATAAACATCCAAGACTTGGATACAAACATTCATATTCATCATACGAACATTTGCCCCTAGCGGGATTCTAGCCCACAACCTCCAGCGTGGCAGTACGAGAGCTACCCCTTTCCACCACGGAGGTCGTCAAATTAACTATAGAGTTATACTCACCTCGTTTAATAGCAGAATAGAGCTGAGCTGCCGCCGGTTAGAATGAGAGGCGATTATGTTGTTGACGTACAACTTTTGTCCCTCTCTCGATCGATTATGCTCACGAGCTCGGCACTACAATAGTTTACGCGAACACAAAAGTGTACGGACAGGCTGGTGCTTAGTAGTCGAAGGTAATTAAATTAGTTCGCTTGTATGAAGTGTTGGGGGTGCTATAGGTTTAAACTTTACTAAATCGTTTTCTTCTCTAAATAGCACTCATAAAAGTTCATTGTCATGTTATGTAATAAGTGCATAAGCTCATTTTAATAAATTTTTATGGAGTGACCATGGTATAATTATATAAACACACAATTTGCATTGCTTAGATGGTTATATTAACATATATTTAAGAAATCCTTCAACTTGTTAGCACTTGGCATTCACATTAGAGGTGAAATAAAAGCTATAAATAACAAAGTAGTCAATTATTGTTATGTACTGAGGCGATAGAAAGTGAAGAGATCGACGTGACGTCGCTGTCGCAAGATAAATGCCTTAGACATAGACTAACTGCAAATCAGACGTGACACTACGCTATTGCAAGTCATTGTTCGTCGTAGTTTATGAGGCTGACAGTCCAACGACAACAAATGACAATGAATTTAAAATGAAGTCTGTTAATGAGAAATAGCAGCGATAAATTTTAATATTATATCGCATGTGTTTGACTCAATCCCATGCATTGCTTTATGTAGAAACTAATCAGAGTAACTATTATAATAATAATTCATTTATTTCAGTTTTTGTTATGTCGACCAAAATTGACTACAAGCAATTTCCTGTATTTTATCGCTATTGACAATAACGGAGACTTACAAAAGTCATCTAGATATGGAGCTAACAATGTTTTGCTCTGAGGTCTATAATCTTTTTTGAGAGACATTTTTCTTTCTGAAATCGTCTCCATAGGACCATGTCAATTACTAGTAATTGTCAAACCGGCGCATACCATCCTTACACATGTCATGTCATGACAAACAATGTAAGCTATACTATATGTCGCGTCTCTAAAACTCTTACTCTTTGGATGTACGGTCAAGTTCACTCAATGGCACCGGCTATACGCGGCACACTTTACCGACTTTCGAACATTTTGTTTGGATACCGACGACGGCTCAAAGGTGAAATGACATGTACGTTATTGTTGCTAAAGCCTTAAGCTAATACGGAAGAGGTGTGGCTAGACAGATTTATTAGGAATTTGGAAATGGTATTGAGCATGTAGTTTGAGGACTGTTAATATAAGCACTACTCTTGAAGTGAATCGTTGTTGAACTTTAGGGCTGTGTAAAAATTTGATTTTATTTTATTTCTCACAAATTTATTTTTGTTTGTTTATAAGAGTGGTAGTTTTCAATACAAGTAGGTTTTATTAGAGCGATATTAAAATTTCATGTACCCTAATCTTTCGAACCTTCACGTGAGGGTGCAAATTGATTTTTTACAAACAACACAATTTTACTTCTTAGCAACTTCATACAACACAGGTTTTGGATATCTTAAATAAATCTTTGTGCAACTTATGCTAAGTCTGTCTGCAGCTTATAGAGCATTATAATCCTTATAATTAAGTTTTATTTAAAAATTTATAGACCCTATTTGTCCGATTCTAAAGGCACACATTTAAAATTTTACACTATTTGACAGCACAAAAATGACTTCTATCTTTATCTTCATAGTACTGTGTCATAGGGATAGAAACAATTTTAGTGTTATCAAATTTAACTTTGTGCCTTCTGAATCGGGCCTTATATTATAATACATTATTTTAACCTAAACTTAATAACTATGAAAATAAAAGTGAACCACAACAACAAATAATTGTTTACTAGAAGTGGCTGGAACATTGGTATAATTTTTGGCGTACATAACGATTTCTCGTAAATTTTAGCTAATAAGGACATATATGAAAAACTAGTGCTTGCTACATATAAGTTCGAATTAAATCTTGCGAAATTTTGGTATATGCCATTTTGGTATGTGGAATGCTTACACTATTAATTAAAATTAAAATATACGTACTAAAAGTGTAGTGTTAAAAATAAACAAAAGAAACAAGAACTAGGACCATAACAAAAAAATTACGGTGCGATTTTTTTTCTCCATAAAATTGAGTTTCACACACATACGAGATTGTCACTCGTCAGCAACGATATATTATATTATATTTACAGAGTTATATGTGACGATTCGCAACGGGAAGGGTGGATATATTTCTTAAGAAGATACTACATATATACCCTTGCCGTCTAGCCAACCTAGACCTTAAAACCCTGTATATATAATTACATATCATGATAGTTATTTATTGCATGTGTTACGCACAAAGCATATCATTAAGTAACAAAAATATTTATATTTATTTAGTTAAAAATAACATTGGGAACACTACGTTATACATATATCATTAATAATGATTCGTTCTATTTTTATATTCGTCGAAGTATCTGCTTAATATACATAGTATTATTTTTTAACATAGTGTTTGGCTTCTTAATAAGGACTGTATTTATTTTTAGATTTAAATGAATTTAAACGTTAAGCTTGACATTATAGACGTTATAATATATGTATCAAATCTTCCGATATTCGGTCGTTGAATCATGTCCATCAGACTGATTTAATAGATTCCGGCAAAAAATCCTAAAGCCTCTAAACTTGACTCTCCGAGATACATTCTTCATAATAATAATCGTTAACATTTTAGATAAGTATGTATACATGTTTGAAATTAATAATTGAAAGAAAAAAAACCTCTTTTCTGTCGGTTATAGGGTTTATAGATAGATTTCATAGCTATGATACATACATACGTGAGAAACAAAGACTGGACAGACTAATAAACTACATTTTAAAAATAATTTAGGTACCAACGTACCTAACTACAGAATTTATAAGTATCTATGACTGGATAGAGAAAATCGTTGTGTACCTTACTATTTATTATAAAATCTAATAATATTATGAAGTAGTATGAAGTAATCATTATCCAGAATTATCTACATTGAGAATCATCTCTATCCAGTGGTAGATGTAGACTGGCCCAAAGTACCTTATGTGTCGCAGCAATAAAATGCAGTACGCTCCGCAGTATGAAATTTGATAGAAATTTTAAATCTCCTATAAAGAAGTATCACTAATTTTGACAGTTTATTTTAATGTTTCTAAATGCATGTGGTATAGTGTTGAAATAAACACAAATTAGAGAAATCATTTTAACATCTTGATAGCTTTTATTATTATTTTTTGTAACGCAGTATAAAACATCACAGAAAAAAATATATCCCAAAAACCATTCGACCTAGTATGAACAGATATCCAACCAACCTTCACTTTGGCCAACCATCTACCTAACACTGTATGTATCTCGAAGTAATAAAACATATTGTTGATTAGGGATATGTCATAAATTATATAATACACTACAGGGAAAAAACATATATTAGTATCATTTTTTATACGTTCATTGAACCCGTAAGAAAACGGTTAGTAACATAATTGGGAAGATTCAGAGAGCCAGATATGTATAACCTAATATGATGATGATGGTCGTACGTAGGTAACATTTATAAACAGAGGTTACATTATAAAAAAATACTTGTCTTAATATTTTCCATATTTCTACCTACAGTAATACCTCGTATACATTTCTCTTAGTGAATAATATTTGGACTGCTTATTTCGGTTAATGATAATTCGAAGACTTACGTGTGAAATGATATTAAAATAACGACTTATACAAAAAGGTGACCACAATGTGACCCTTTCCGTGTGATCTTTGGAATTTTCAAAGTTAAAATGAACAATGACAGATCCTGCTAAATACGTTATTTCCTTTTTTTTATTCAATCGTTGTCATCATCATTGAGTGTGGCTAATTTGAACATTTCTTTTTTTGTCGCTATATAACCGGACCTGCTAATTAATTTGTCAAAATTAAACGCTAATTGACAAACCGCCGAATTTAAACACATAACATTAATTCGCCGACATTAATACGTAATTAAAAGGGAATAACCGTGTTTGTGACAAAACAGTAACAACTTTGAGGTAGTTTTAACCATAATATCGGTAACTATGACATCGTATAAATGTAGAAAATGTAGACATTTAAATTTAAAAATGTAATGCAGTTGTCATATTTTAACCTGCAAGTCTGTCCCTGCATAGTAGTAGGTAGTTAATACCTTTGCTTACAACCTACCAGGAAGCTGGGAAGTGCGCAAAAAAAGAATAAAAGTACTGTTTCTATCAAAAATGACGAAATCGAAAATCCCCGAAAACTTGTCCTGCAACTCTACCCATGAATAAACATTCCGTTGTCACAATAATATCGAAACTTGTTTTATGGGTCCTCTCAAAACGGATACCCTTATGGCAAAATAGTTTTTCCGTTTATCTGTCCTGTCGATAACTCGATTACCACTGGACCAATTACCTACCTTATCTATTAAAACTGATAACAATGTATAAGTTTTAATATGTAAGTTAGCCCCATAAACATTTTAGCTTATGTTCTTGTATACCGTGACTGTGTATTTTATTTACAAGTATGTATCTTTTTACAATTATCAATAAAGAAATTTTAAAACCAGTCACTGGACCGAAAGTGCTGAAATATTGAACATACATATAAAAGTGCCCGGCAATGAAGGGAAAATTATAGACATTTCAATAAAGAGTTTCTCTTCTGAGATATATCAGGAAAACTAAAAATATTAATTACGGAACCCGCTAATTGAGTATGACGTACAATTTAGTGATTTTTTACAATAATTAGCCATTTAAATTCTCTTACGACACCAGTGTCATCGTCTCCTAATCGCTGGGAAACACATAATTACGGAACTTAGTAAAACCAGAATTATAGAAAAAATATATAAGGTTTATGGGAAAATTTATTCTGAAAGCCACCTGCGATTTTTTATAGGGCCTTTTAAGGTCAATGGTCTCTTAATAGTTGCCAATTTAACCATTTTGTTTTTTTTGGTACAAATATAGAATATTACGTCAGCTGATAGAGCATTTAAAGCAATAAAATACCATAGCTAACTAATATATAAATACTTCGTCTGTTGCTTTCATCATCATCATCATCAGCCTGAAAGAGTCCACTATTGAACATAGGCTTGGTGCTTTGTTTAGACTAACAAAAAATAAATATTAATACTCTGTACTTTTTTTTATTTGTAATAAATTGAAAAAAATTGTTCTCGAGTGAAATTTAATTAAACTTTATTTAAACTATCAATTTAATTACTCTTTATTGCACGATAAAAATATATAATTATAATAATAAAGTAACTTAATAGGAATTACAAAAAAATTACAACTTAACTTACTAATATGTTAATACATAAGGTTTTTATACAGCAACAACTAAAACGAAACTTGTCATATCCTCATAGGTGTTAATTTAAAAAATTGTCGCACCCAAAATGCTTTTCATATCCTAATGCGCTTATCTAAACACAGTAATATCGCCTGAAGCAAAGAAATCGTCTTCAAAGCATGTGCTAAGCTGTTAGGTAAACATTCACATTGAACTATCCGCACTTGACCGATTTTTTGCGACTCCATTGAACTTGCAACGCACATCAAGTTCGCGTAATAGTGAAAGCGTAAGGTAACTCGAGGGGCTATACTCTAACCGATCGAATAATAGCGCACACGTCGTAACTTTCACGTAACTGAATTTCTACAGCTACGATGTTGCCATAAGATCCTATTCAGATCCAATTTTAATATACTATTGATTAGGTATTTTAAGTAATCAACTACGTACGTACTACTTTGAAATATAAAATGAATGGTGAATTTTCTGGCCACGATACTATTCAAAAATATGACATTTTGTTACATTAAAATGGAAATAACAATAAATTCAATGTTTATAATTATCAATTATCGTGTTAAATGACATACAATAAATAAAAAAGCTGCCCCTTGATTACTAAAACCACTTTATTATTTAAATTTTGGCAATGTCAATAAATTTCAGAATCTTTTTAAATAATCAAATTAAACATGAGACTATAAGGAATTATATATGGTTACTTCATCACTACTGCTGGTCACAGACCTTCCCCAATTTAATACAACTTAGTTTTTAACAACATCCCTTCCCTAATAATATTCTGTCTGTTAATGTGCTTATAACCTGAGAACCACTTACCCAATTTACGTTTTTTTTTTATTAAACATAATGAAGAAAGGAGTTATGGAACAAGGAGTAACATAATTCTGCAATCCACACGAGAGGAGCCACGGGTACACCTAGTTCTTTATGAAGATAGTTTCTCTTTAAGAAAAAGAATCTGACTGCAAAACATACGCTCTTTAAAAAAAATAGACCCCCAGAATCGTTGTCAGTGGAACAGGCTTTTATTTACGTCACACAACTTGCTGTAGGCACTCGAAAGTGAAATTAAACGCTTGTAATTTTGTCTTTATTGGATATTACAGAAGATTTTTATACGAAACAAGTTTTATCCTCTTCAAGGAAATTGTTTCAACATACAGAGAAGAGATAAGAAACTTGTAGAAACAAAGTTCTACGTACTCGTATTTTGCATTTCCTGCGGCCTTCGAGGCTTTAAAGGCAATCGGAAATGACACAATGCTATATTTTTCTTAGTAGGTACGGCTCCTCATCACGATATCATGTTAAAATTTAGGTATTTTATACATTAGGAAAGACATAAATAAAAATAGTTGTTTGTGTTAAATGCTGGTTTTTGGATCTTAATTTAAATCGATCTTTTGTGACTTACTGACTACAGTCCTGGTAATTTTAATATCACCGATTTTTTCTCCACAGATGCTACACTTATGCTGGGTGTACTACTTTTCGAAATTATCCGAGTTTGCCGACACAGTATTCTTCGTGCTTCGGAAGAAGAAGAGCCAGATCTCATGGCTACATCTCTACCACCACTCGCTGACGCCGTTCGAAGCGTGGGTTCTCGTCAAGTTCATTGCTGGTGAGTTTTAAGATGCCTTTAATCTACAATCTACTGACCTCTCCCAAAATAATGTATTTCGTAATTATAAGAGTTTTCGTTATCCGTTATTTTAAAAGAAGAACTAAGTACATACCTATATCTACTCGTATTTGTATCAACATTCGCTAATACAGTTCGAAGCATTGGGGCCTTCGTAAAGTATTACTGTTTTGTCAGAAATTAATCTTTTCTGGTCTTCTACTCATATTACTTGTCTTTGATTATTAGAAGATCGAGTATTCTTAAATCAGTGTCAGTTAACGTTTTATTGTTTGTTATTTTAATTAAAAAAAAATAGAGCGACAGGATGCAGAAGGTGGAGGACCGGGAGTGGTGTCGTCCTTGTGGAAGGTCTATTTCCAGCAGTACCCGTCGATGAGCTGAAATGATGACGATGATCTAGAATCACGATATTTTCTCATTGTTGCTCTGATAGGCTTTATTTAAATAGTGATAAAGTTTGGAAACATATTCGAAACACATGAAAAATGTTATTGTGGCTTAAGTTCAAAGAGCGCTATTGTATATCCGGTCGAAGGATCATATACCTTATAATTGACTGACCTTGTAAGACTCATAATATGCATTTGAGTTAGAAGTTCAAAAGTTACCCATAATTATACAGCCATAATTAATTATTGTTTCATTGTTGGTAATACTTTACTTCGTAATTACCTATCTTAATTATTTATCTTGTTGCCCGATTGAGCAAACTAAGTAATATACTAATTGATTACTAGTTGACGAGTGTATATTGTTTCAGTAGGTAACTTCGCTTTTGAATTTTTCTCACAAATCCGATTAGTACTGAAAAGTTTCGATTTTCGAATACTAGGGACCATAGTGACTTACTTGCTTCGCCAATGCAACATATATAAATTTCACTAGATCCATCATGATTTACTCAAAATGATGGAAAATAATTTTGAAAAGCATTAAAAGTTCACACTTTTTTCTACGGAATACTGTGTAATACACTAGTTGTGCTGACTTTTAGTTATTGTTATCAATAACTCATTAATTATTTTTACAGGTGGCCACGGAACATTCTCAAACATCGTGAATAACCTCGTGCACGTTATTATGTACGGATACTACATGATGGCGGCCATGGGGCCCCAGTACCAGAAGTACTTATGGTGGAAGAAGCATCTTACCACTCTACAACTAGTAAGTTTAACTTTCACTCCTCTTTTCCTGTGTCAAAAAACTCTTGCATATTCTTTACAAACTAACTTGATAAATTAGGCACCTTGAATCTTGAAAAACATCAAAGGTGAATAGATGAGTGTATAAAAGCTAAAAATATCATTCATAATTATACGAAACCACAAATATAAAGTCTAAACATCTTTGGTTTCGCACCTAGAGCTTAAAATTCGAAAGTAATGACACACATCTATCCAAAAAATCAATGCCAATTACTGAATCACACGAATAAATCATTTTACTAATTAAACTAAAAGTTTTTCAGTTGTAAATGTCTTTTAATTCTCGAGCTAAAAAGTTGTCAATCACAGGCTAATCAACCAAAAAATGAAAAGCAGGTATTAAATTGTTACTGGTTTCAGTGTTATATTGACAAAGAATCCAATAAAAGACAGTCTTAATATGTGATTCACCTACACTACATTTTTTGGATTTTTTCTTTGCTGCTATACACAAATAAATGTATAATCTCCGTTCCCTATTGCAATTGCGAATCTATTTGCAACATTATAGAAAAGGAACAAAGTTGGCAACAAAATTAACAGTGTGCGAATGCTCTAAGAGCCTTGCACGGTCTACTTATTTATTACTTAAACAATTACAAACAGCAACAATACTTTTCTTAGCTATTGCTTAATTGTGATTACAGTGATAGATGTTTCATTAGTATAGTATGTAACATTTATTGTTGTATGTTTGTAATTTATATTTTAATTTACATATACGTATTTTTTGGTAACTTGGTTTTAAATGCATGCTTCACTGCGACACAATTTTGTGTGTCCATGTGGCGGGACATAGCTGAGCTCTAACTATGACATGTAATCCTTTCTATAAATATGATCTTTTACTTATAATAAAACTGTAACTGGTCTATATCTGTACATAGAAGATAATGTAGAAAAATGTGTATGAGGAGTCTTTATAGGGCCAATAGAAGCCAAAATAATTGTTTTTAGAATTTTTGTCTGTCTGTCCTTCCGTCTGTCTGTCTGTATGTATGTTTGTTACCTCATCACGCAAAAACTACTGAATGAAATTTGATGCAGTTTTCGCATCGCTCGAGGTTTAAATTAAAACCAGGTGCATATTTCATCTTGATACGCCACTTAGAACATGAGATATTAATACAATATTTTTTCTTTATGTTCGGTACAATTCATATTGCGATTGGTTTGTACTACAGTTGGAGCGGGAGCGGGGAGTGGGATCGGGATTGGGACTGAGAGTCTGAGTGGGAGTGGGATAGGGAGCATTCTATAGTCCACGCGAGCGGAACCGCGGCTAGTCTACTATAAAGATATTTGTATTCCTATCATTTCTTTAACAACAACTGAAGAAAATGTTGATATTTATTTACTTCTTTAAAATTATGTTATATTAAGTGGATCTTACTTAGTAATAGAAGACTTAAATAATGTATATATCTCATAGTTATACTAAATGTAACCATGAACTGATGTTTTATAATAGGAGTCTGTCTATGAATTTCGTTGGATAGTTAATATTTGCAACAAAACATCAGTGTAGAATCAATATTGAGAAACTCGTTCATTACATTTAAAAATATCGATCAACACTTCCTACTCTTCAAGTTGCTCCAAGTTTATCCTAAATGCTTACTACTTATTTTAAGCTACGATACATTTTACAAACAAAAAAATAAGGTGTTGTAACACAAAAATGTAAGTACTTGGTCGTGTTTTCGAACAAAAATACAACCTGCACCAATAAGGATATTACGCACCGCGCCTCGAATTCCGCGCGACGGAATCTGCACTTGCGCAAAGTTAGGATACACGACGCACGGTTGAGTAATACCGCCGCGGAGTGGAAACTTAGATCTAATAAATAACAAAGGTGAAGGTGCTTATCAATAAACGATGTATTTTTAACTTTCAACCTTTTACAACGGTACACAAACATCACCAGCCTGATTACAGAATGTTGCTGTATTAGGTAATATTATAATATTGATTAAAACAAGTTAAGAGCTGTAAAATTTTAATGTCACGCAAAATCTTAAAAGAAAATAAATTAGTAAAGTTATCCTTGCTAATTATTTAAATTGTTTCTAAACAAAAAACAATTTACTTCTTGAAGTGCTAATGCTCGATTTCGCCTTACAAAAAATCACTTAAACAGTTGTACAAGAAACAAAAAATATTTTTACCTCGACTCAGGCCCGTTTGTATCAAACTTAAAACGAGATTTCTTAAGCGATTCTATCTTTATGGTTTTACAGGTTTTTTTCGTCCTTCCTAAGTGCCTTAAAATGCAGAGATGTATATATAATTTACTCCACTGTGGCTCAATGACCTGTTGGTTTTGGCTTCTTATTGAACCAAAAAATGATACTAGCTGTCAGTTTTTAAAGTACAATACAATACAATACACTTTATTGCACAAACAAATACAGTTACACGTAATAAAAGTTACAAATAGTACAATTTAGGCTGTCTTATCGCTTTAAGCGATTTCTTCCAGACAACCTTTATGTACTATAATGCTATGACTTCGAACTAAGTTATTCCAGTCTGCATCTGGATGGTTACCTGTCCGCCTATTAAATAAATGCAGGACAAATTTGGATCCAGATTTCACATACATTGAGCTCTCATGAGGAATGTTTATATGTCTGAATCATCATGTTATGGTATTATGGAACCGATTGATAAGATTTTAGTAAAACAGTGGAATAAACAACGGACGTCCAGGGCGGAGCTGTGAGCAAAAGTCAGTATAATTTAAATGGGTTTACTTTAGTAGTAACCTACTGTTAGTGGAAACGGACATTAGCGTTAAGTCACCATTTTCCTACAATCGCAGTATGCCGACCGTGCAGGGCAACATTTAGACTTGACGATTTCAACACTGCGCCGACGGAACGCAGTATCCTTTCTCTGTAATGCAATCACATGTCCTATTAACATTCTAGAATAACTAAATATACATAATTATATCCTCTGTTAACCTTCTGAGGAATCTGCGTACTCATCAAGTCAATCACCCTGAACAAAGTCTGATCTGTCACTTACAAATTGTATTTATCGACATTCACATCTTGTATTTTTTATCCTGAAAGAAAATTTACATTAATATTCATTCTCATTTATTTTGAACCTTTTGGGACTTTGAAAACTCTAGGCTAAGCGACATTTTTTGTTTACTTTTTTTTTTTACACACTGAAAATAACATGACAAAGATCGACCAGTTTCTATATTATAAAACTAAGCTGCGTAAAGTGGCATTGTCACACAATACAAAATAATTGTAACTATAGCAAATAGCAATAAACATTTCCAGATATTGTAAAATGGCAAGTTTAACCATTAAAATTATCAACCCTTAGCTATTTAGAATTGTACCCTAGATTTAATGCGGTTAGGCTTCTGTTTCTTATGTCTAAAATTTTAGCTTTCTTGATAATCAACTCAACTGCTATTTGGCCCTCTAACACGAGGCAGGTTTATCCAGTTCAGTCGATGTCGCAATTCATTGCTTGCAATTACCCACAGTAAATTAAGTTCTGCACGCGCAAACGAAAGCAGTAATGTACATAAACGATCGAAGGCCGGCAGGATGGTGAACTGATTTTTCAAGTCTTTTGTCCACTAATTAGGGTATGAGACTTGTGCGTAAAGGTTCGGTATCATTTAGTTTTTTATATATATAATTAAGGGTTTAATATAAGACTGGGTAATAAAATTAAAGTGCGTAAAGGTTCAGTATAATTTAGATTTCGTTATATATAATTAAGAGTTTAAAATAAGTCCGGGTAAGAAATCAAAAAATCTTAGTAAGTGTATGCAGAAAGCTGATTTGAGATCTTAAATATTGCTTAGAATTGTTTAAATTATATTCCTTAAATGTTTGTCTAATGTTGTTTCTTAAAAAAAATACAAACCATTTTAATTATCAACACGTTGAAGGGCAGTCACTCGGGCCCCAATGCTAGCGGAACGTGTTAACGTAGATTACTCACGTGAATTGTTTTAGTCGGATATGTCCAACATGTTCAACACCATCAGGGGCCTTTAAAACCAACGACGTTGCCGACGTAAATGTGTTACAATCCACGAAAATTTCATTAATAAGCATTTTTATACTCCGTTTAAATCAAATCAACAGTTTATTTACATGTCTCCACAACAAAAGTTAATATCTGTATCCTACATGAAATAAATAAATTTCATGTTTCTAGGCTACACATACAGACTAAAGCAAAGCCTTGAAAAACAATTTTATATGAATAATTCACGTACTCACGCCCTTATTATATTATTAGCATACTATGCTTTCTATGACATTTTACATTCTTAAACACTCTCAATTCACAAACTGATTCGATTAGACCATATCGCTATGACTACTAGTAAACCAGAGTTGGGCAAAATGTAATTCAATTACAACAAGTAATTAATGTTTTACAAAAAATAATTAATGAATTACAAAAGTAATTCTTTATGCCCAACTCGGCCAGTAACCGTGAAACTAGACAAAGGGTTTTCATGCCGCGAATCATGCTGTTTGAAAAAGCCTAGGTATAATATCATCTTTGCAGTGTTTGTTCTCCAGCTGTACGATGTCAGAGGTTAGATGATATCCGACGTACTTAGTTAGACCTGTTTTGCAGGTTCCTTCGTAAAGATTTTATCGCAATAACAACTAGTGTGGGTAGAGTCAAAGTCGAGACAGGTTAAATTACACTTGTTAAATACATTGTGTAACAAAATATATGTTTGAAATCAAGAAAAAAGGACTACCCTTTATCTTGTAGATTTACTAGTGTATCAGAAATTGAACATACAAGTAAGTGTAGGATTGTATACATTTAAATAATTAGGTTCTGTATTAAATATATATAAATAATATTCTTGAGTAATAGTAGATAATGTGTATAATGCACTATATAAGTATTTAAAATAATGTAGAATATCAAAAGTATAATATAAAATAAACACATTTTCAAATTATTACTACATTAAATAATTAATTACAATTGTAATTGGTAACATTCCCAGTATTTCGGGCATTCAAAATTCACACTTTATGCACCCAAAAACAGTTTAGTTTCAGGTCTTGAAGAGATGACCGCGTTAAGGGCGCCGCTACTAAATATATCGTGAAGTCAGACAATAAATATTAATATTATTTTGTGTAAAATATATGATACTTCTTCTAATAACAATTTCATCGCTCTAATCATTTTGAGAAAATCGCGTTGTTACCTTTGTAGGATTAAGATCATTTATTCTCATAAAAATTATAATTCACTTATTTTACCAATAGTCAAACAAATTAATTAAACAAATATATACATATCATGTAGTAAAGACATTTAAAAGTTAGAAAACATAATGGAAAATGTAGGATTGCATGGTTTACCAATTTTTTCCGGACCAGTTCGTATTACTGTATTATAGGACGGCATGAATCTTTACCACATGCAAAGTTCAAAGCCAATCGTAGGGTCAGTTTGTAAGAAAATCAAGATAAATTAAAAAAAGGAAAAAACGAGACATTTAATAAATAATTACAAACACAAAATTTCATCCAAAACTTTGCTGATTTAGGCGCTAATACATATACTCGGCTACTGTCACTTTTTATAATCCAAAACATATTTTCTATAAGTGTAATACAATAGTTTTTCCTCAAAAACACAAACTCGAATTTTCGCACGATTACAACACTTTCTTCACTCCTATTATTTTTCGAAAATTAAAACCTTCACGTTTAGCTGTATAATTTCATTAGCTATACCGATATCTTTATTAGATTGAGACAGTCAAATACAAGATACTTATTAATTACATCATCAGCCTAAATACCTACGTCCACTGTTGAACATAAGCCTCCCCAATAAAATGCCACTTTTCGTGGGCTGGTCATTGTGTGATTTACCATAATTACCAAGCTTGGCAGGCGGATTGGTTATCGCAGTAATGATCTTACTATACACAGGTAAACCCTTAGTGGTGCAAACCCTTTGTAGCCTTAAATACACCCATGGGAAGACAGGGTGAACACCACACTGCTTATTTATTAGTAAGAGGCATAATGTCATAGTTATAATTATATATCATCCTGTGATATGCATAGCATTGCGAAAAAACAAGTCTTGTTGTCAGCCAGTAGGACAACTTATTTTATATCTAATTCATCATGTTATTTATCAACTTAAATTCTACGTAGGAAGGAACAAGACAACTCTAATTATGAAGTCTAATAATAGCATACGCTTATTTTGTTGTAACACTTAATTAAATATAATTAGGTCTTTCAAAATTGTGTAAACATATTTCGAGGCATGTGCATACGGGTTGTAACTATTACGTTATACAGAAAAAAAAAACAATTTACACACAAATAGTATTTTGGATAGTAAAATTTCTAAAGTTTGCAGTATTGCATAATGCTTTTCAATTCTTACAATATTTATCCTCATTTTATTCATACTTAGTGATTACCTTGTCTCCTTAATTGGGTTTATTACTATCATCTACCTTAGATCGAGAATACCGCCAACTGACAACAGTGTAAAAACTTAACAATTGACAGCTGATTTTATTATCTTAATTTATTTGAACTCTCAACTTACCATAACACTATTCAGACAGTGATCTTAGAAATTAGCATAAACTAGATACCTAAATCATACCACATCCTAAAATTTTAAAGCACGGCGTATTGTGCACTCGCACTAAAATCACTATCAAAGCGTAATTGCAATACGACGCCGTAACTCCTGCCCGTCTGAGGCAATGTGGTCGTTATTCCCATACACAAGGTCCTTACGACCTAATAAATATAAAATAATGTATTATACATAATATGATAAATGTTTTAAACAGTAAAAGATAAAAAATAATAATTGTCAAAAAATTTCGTCCTTATTTATCCCCTATTTGGAATCCCCTAACTAATTTGCCGACATCTCGGAGCTGGGCGAACTCCGGGCACTATTAGCCTTACCGAATCACGTGGAGGTCTGATGAGGTGGATAATTATTTCCCTAGCTAATCGTGGTACCACAATGAGTCTCAACGCTGAGGTGTGAGATGTTTGTTGTTTGCCACACATCACGCCAAGTCGTATCACGGGGCGAAAAGTGGACGAAGGAAAGTCGCTTTGCGACGTTGAATCGCACAAAATGGCGATGCATCGTCTCTGCCTACCCTTCTGGGACCAAGGCGTGAGCATTATGTTTGTATGTATTTATTTTGACGTCATAAGTACAAGCTGGCGGTACATAGTATTATTAAGTATTCTATGCTAGCGGTATCTAGTTATGCTATTAGAAACTTATTAATTTTTTTTTTTACTTCCAGATGCAATTCTTCATGGTACTCTTCCATTCAATAAGCGCGCTGGTCTACGATTGCGGGTATCCAAAGTAAGTTCTAGTTTTTCTGTACGAAATAATAAGAAAGGAGGTTGTTGTGGTTATTCTTGGACGACTGATCACCACATGGTGCATGGCCACAGTCATTTGTTTTCAACACGTCCAGAACTACTGGTTTTCTTTCTTTGCAAAAACCACAACCACACCACAATAGTCTTTGATACGTTGTAGAGTCACGTCATGATAATCTGGGACCCATTCCCTTGCAAAGTTCTTAGAACATTCATTTGCAGTTAGGTCGTAATTTTCAATCGTGTTGCAGATATAATTCTATGGTAAAATGTTCCAATTTCGTTAAATCGGGAAAAATCGTTTATACACGTAATATAAAAAGAGAAAACTATTATTTCTATCATTAAAAACAGTCAAGTCATTTTAGTCAGATTAGCCTGTGTGACACCCACGATTAAGATTTTTTATCTTTGCAAATAGATGATGAAGGATACGTCATATCCGGTGTAAGAGAGAAGGAAATTCAAACTACAAAAATAAAGATTGTGCATCTCATAGACAACTCTTAATGTCATCTTAGGTGTTCGCTCTTATAAGTATAAGCTTGCTAAAGAATATTAAACCTTAAATGGGTTCCAAATCAGAGTCCGTGACAGTACCACCAAGCAATGCAAATAAAAAATGTATTCTTCAATTTATTTCATGTCGATAGATAGACAGAAATATATTTATTATTACTGAAACAACGTCAACAAAAAACAATTACGAAAGGGAAAACTGCGTAGGCGTTTCAAAATTCTAAACAATAGTATTGCTCTGAAAAAGTGAGTTCGCTGCTGAGAAATAGGACTAGGTAGGTAACTTACTGAGTATGCAACATCGAGGAGCAATCATGACGTTCAGTGAAGCCATACTCGTTTCAACAAGCCTCTCTTGCTTAAGCATAGGTTTTCAACTTATGACCTATTTGCTAAATCTCTATGAATATCCTTTAAGTGGTTCTGTTCTTTTTACAAGCTTTTATTTAACTTGATCTATTAGTCTTTCGTCGCCTTGTATAACATTCACAAGTAGACTTGGAGCGATTCCATCATACGGGGATGAGTATCATTAGAAATATCTGGAAGTACAACCTTAGTAACTCGACATAAGTAAAACTATTATTCTGTGTGTAGTGGAAATCTTTCCTCGATCTATAGTCGAGGCAATTGATCTCGAGTAAAATCTTTCAGATCTTTTCTCTGTCATATTATGGGACGGACAAAGTACAGTTTGTATAACTTAGTATTTGTTATACATACTTATTGTTTGGGTGAAATCTTACAACTAAACTTTAAACTAGTTTTCTGCAACCAATTGAACTATAATTTTCCACACACCATTGATTCTGCTATTACATACTAACTAAAAAGAACAAAATGTAATTATATTAAATAAAAAACCTTTTTAAAGACAAGCTTTATTTAAGCCTTGTTCTAAAACGCAAAAGTTGTGAATATAGCTTGTTTTTAAAAATGATTTTTATTGATTATTTTCGTTGAGGATATTATCATATGTTCATATGTTTGCGGTTCACCACAAAATGGAGAGTAAAATGTAATCAGTTAGTTTCAAACATTTGTAATTGTGTCATAATTATCTAGCTACAGAATGATGTTATTGATTAATAGGCGATAATCTTTGGAAACGGTTAATGGCTACCTGCCATTATTATTAAATCTACCTAAAAATCAGTTTTCAGGTAGATCTGTTCAGAAAAGGGAAACAAAGAAACGTAGCAACGACAGTTATAATAAGATCTCCTAAATTGTACTATTTTAACACCTAAAAACTTTAACTGTATCTATTTGCTATTTGTGCGATAAAGTGTATTGTATGTATCCATATCCGATCGATGCCTTAATCATTTCCCACACTTGCGTTAGTGATTAATAATCACATAGTACTAGACATGATACAGGCTGCATAATAGCATTTTACATCATTAAGTACAGTTTCTATCTGCCTGCCTTACGTGCCTTTACTGTACATGTGTAGCAGTAGAAACTTAAATAAAATTGTCTGGCTAGTTTCCCCTCGTAATGACAAACCACAAACGATCGTTTTATAGCCTAAACGGAATGATGCTTCTGTTTCGTATAAATTGAGTCTGCTTTAATATATTATGAAAGTTAACTATCACAGATTTATCACTAAAAATAAAAATTTAATAACCTGCATGTACTTAATTAATAACATGTTAGACAAGGCAGTAAAAGCGTAAGAGGCAAAATAAGTACATTATATTTATTGTATAACCAAAACTACCTACTCATATACAAAATAAATTTAATTAATAATAAAATAACTATAATAAACATACATAAATATACGAGTTAAACAGATTTTATGAAATAAGCTAATGTCAAAAGGTTGTCACTGACTGGCATGCTCATAATAAAATACTTACTTTTCAAAAAGATTCCCGTTGTGCACGGTTTACAAAAATAGACACATAGAGTGATGATCTGCATAAGAAGACTAGCGTTGACGTCTTTATGTTACTTTTCTAAGATTTGTACTTGTTTTTGTCTACATGTAATTTGTTTTTCTTTTCAGGATCATTGCTTCAGGCCTCATCCTCCACTCGACGATCTTCATAGCCCTTTTCATGAACTTCTATTTGCAAGCCTACAAGCCCAAACCCAAAGCTCAAATTTCCCACAACGATGGAAACAACAACGGCCAAGTGCCAAACGGCCACGCCAAGACCAACGGGCACCTAACCAACGGTAACGTTAAGGCTAATGGGGACGTTAAGGCCAATGGGGACGTTAAGGCCAATGGGGACGTTAAGGCCAATGGGGACGTTAAGGCCAATGGTGACTTTAAGGCCAATGGTGAAACGAATGGTCATCTTAAAAACGGTTACACGAACGGCCATGCAAACAGCATAAAAGAAAAAGCGCAGTAGCGTTCGGTTTACCGTCAGTTTGACAAGTTATTAAGGTATGTGCTACAGAGAGTTGAATTTCTAGAGATATTTTTTGTAAACTCTTTCTGAGAGATGGCTTTGGCCGTTTTAGGATTGTGTAAATAAAG
This sequence comes from Esperia sulphurella, assembly GCA_947086405.1. NCBI lineage: Eukaryota > Metazoa > Arthropoda > Insecta > Lepidoptera > Oecophoridae > Esperia > Esperia sulphurella. The sequence goes on from OX352264.1 coordinate 13,763,224, forward strand.
TTAAAAGAAAAAGTTAAGGGTTGATCGATGACATGACGACTTCAGTGACGAGGACGTCACATGCAAAGACTACGTAGTGCGACGAAGGACATTTTAAGCAATGTCTTTATTTACATTATTGGAAATAAGTCAAAATGATGTGATCGAAAAAATAAGTCTAGATTGGTTCAAAAAATCTCTCTCTATTAATCGCACAAATGGAATCCCAGTGTGCATGCTTTAAACCAACATTCCACTGCGAGCTATGCACAACTATATTTTAATGTAACGTAACAATAATGTAAAGTACCTGGGTATGTGAAGTTACTTAACTTAGATATTCTTTTGAGTATTATTACTATTCCTTATGACTATATCTAATTTTATATTTAGGGTTTTGGCTTCCAAATCTTTCTTTTCCTCATAATTGTTCATCAGTGGTTAATAGATAATCAAAAAGTACTTTAAACGTTTTAAAATATTCTTCACGAAAATACTATTTTATTTTTTAATAAACTACCTCAATACTTCACCTACTCTTTACCGATGTATTAAAATAATCCGTCCATCTGAAGCTTTATTTAGTCATACAGAATAGACTTAAAGATGTAAATAACAATTTAAATTAATTTTGTATATTTATGGTTTAAATGTTAAATACAAATTGAATACATAGTAATTTATAAAACTAAAATGATTATAAAAATTGTATCATGAAAAGGTGCGTTATACGCCACACAAAAACTATATTAAAATACTGTACAATTAGGGGAACAAGATTTGGAATGTTTGCAATTTTTAGTATAATAAAAATTAAGGTTAAAATAAATTTTACGCTCTTTATTCCTTATTAATTTGTTTCATATGAACAATTTTTTTTATAAAATTTAAAAATGAAAGCTTTTTGGGCGAAAAACAAAGTGGTGTCTAAAATAAGGGCTGTCGAAGAAGACGGTGCGCTGGTCAAAGTTTACATACATTCAAAAACGCGGTGACGCTTCTTAGCTTTTCAATTACAGAAAATTCAACATGAGTTTTTTAAAAGCCACCAACGTAATATAGGGCAGTTAGAGCAATCTAGTGTTGTTGTTAGTAAAAGTTAGTATTGATTTCGTTAGATTATCACTATGCTAAATCTGACTGGAAACCAAGTTTCGTTTTGTATTTCGTCCAAACCAATTTAAAAATATATGATTTTTTATGAATGTTCACATTTAACTTATTAATAAGGAATAAGTAACTGACTGTGATGACTAATACATTAAAAAATATAAACATTCGAAACCTTGTTCCTCTTAATTGGTTTTGAGCAGTGTATAACGGCGTACCAGATTATAGTTTAAAAGGTTTGTAGATACAATCACACAAGGTACTTTATGTTCAAAAGAAAATCCTGTATTTGTAACAAAATATAATAGAACCGTACTTTTGTATTCCACAACATTTTAATCCTAAGTGTACGGTATAATTATTTCAATGTGTCTTCCTTACAAATACTAAGCATATTTTAAAGTATCAGCATGCACTAAATAGTTGTTAATTTTAATCAATTAAGTGAATATGTCATTACTTCACCATAGGGCGTTATCTTTAGCTCACGAATGAAAATGAATTGGAATGCTGAAATTATCGATATTATTTCGCTGTTATAATTTGTCTCTCCTAATTTTTAATGTTTGCTATTTTATTTATTGGTAAATGACCCCAGACTTAAATACACTTATAATTTTGTTTAACAGTTTTGCAGTCAGTATTATCCTAACATAAGAAAATGTCATAGATATTCTGATGTGATTGATTTAAGCTGATGGAGACGTGCCTGTTTGAAAATGAAGCTTTATTGATTTAAATAAATAACATGATAGTGCAATACTGCCTTATAAGAGCTAAGAGGTCGTAAGGGCTATTTATTTTCGGTATTTAATTGGGAATCGAATTTTCTATCCACGAGTAGCATAGCTTTCTTTAGCTTAGCATACTGTTTGCTGTGATGGTTCGGTCGGTTACGGCTTTTTAATCATTATCTTTTTTATATAAGCATACTTTCTTGACACAACATGTCACTTCCTGTGATGTTTAAATGTATCGAGATAGACTTTAAATTTTATGCTATATAGAAAAAGTCTAATGGGGTGTGTTTCTGTATATCGTACCTATCTTATAGCTCTCGGTGGAAGACAACGCCAATGTTTTTTTAAACATACCAGTCAATTTTAGCAAAATTTTGTTTAATTGTATAAATAGGTTTTGTATACAGTGTTAAATAGACTGTAAGTAATTATAAGGATACCCTAATTTTAGAATTGTATATCTATTACCTTTTTATACATATTTTTGAAAATAAAATATTTTTATGAACCAATAAGAGGGACATATGAAGTCTTATTTATTGTTATAATTTCATCTTGAGCCGAAATACGTCCACGTGCTGAACGTAGCCTCCCCAATAGAATGTCACTTTTCGTGGGCTGGTCATTGAGGAATTTGACATAATCATCACATTTGGCAGGTGGATTGGTGATCGCAGTAATGATCTTAATGTACACACGAGTCCCTGGTACAATTCCTTAGTCGCCTTGGCGGTGGCCAAAATTGGAGGTGGTCCTATATTCTAAGCCGGGAACCACATGGCATCATTTTAATAGGTGCAGGTTATATATTACGACTACTTAATTATTTTGTCCAACTTATGTCTACTAAGTATGAAAAATATTGGACGTCGGCGTGACTGATAATGATGAACCTTCTGGACCAAATATTCTTATTGAAATAATCTTCAAATTCTTGATTCTTACCTACTTAAACATTGGATTTTGAAAAAGTAAACCACAGACGAAACATACAAAAATACACATAAACATACAATATAATATAATTGAGAGCCTGGGGTTTATTTAAATTCGCTAAATTTTTGCTGGCACATGCAATGCCATCTCATGGACACTACATGAACTAATGTAGCTCAGCTGATTCGAATGTTCTAGTTGTGCTGGCTTGCACAACATTGTGAACTGACCCTGTAGATGGCGTTATGAGGATTTCTGTGAATCAAAAAGCTCTTCAAAATATTAGATTGTTTTGCGTTATTATTAAAAACTTTGTGGTGACTTTTCTGACTAATGATAACTACCAGGTTAGTAGACGAAACGAAATTGATTATTATTATTATTGTTCATGGTATAATCTTAATTAGATTTATTTTGTCCGAGGTAGGAGTTTTCCTACTTTATTATTATTATAATAATATATTTGTAATTTCTGTATTTAAGTTTTACGTCAATATTGTAAAGATATACGTACAAATTACCACTTTTAAAATTACTATTAGTTCAGTATTATGAGTTCAGACTAAAACCTATCGATCGAACACAACGCCTTACGAAATTCAAGCAGCTGTTAAACAACGAAATCCCATAAAATATACTGCTCTATTAATACCTCATTAGAGTAGCCAATCGTAACGAACTAATTGAAATGAAACTCCAGGCTTAAAATTTAACGGTGTGCCGATAACTTGCGACCCTTCTAAGCCTTAATTATCGCCCTGAGAATGTCAATAAACCTGACGTTCGAACGTTTTTTCCCCCTTTCTTTTTCTGTTAGCCCTAAAATCATGCTACATGACAAACCAGTTCGGAAAGGTCCCCTCGGTTAGGTTCGCTGAATTAAAACACGTAGTGCAGCAAACCCACGCAGGGATCGAATTATAATGGCTGTTTCAACCCTGCATTGCAATGTGAAGGGTAGGTCCGGGGTTGGACAAGCACCACCTTGTAATCTGAGAGAGATGGCGCTAGTTCTGTTGAGTTTTACGATGACATTCCTTTTTGCGCAGACATCATTTATAACATGGAAAATCGGAATTAAATGTGTCTGAGGTACACAATGTATAGTGGTCAATAAGTTTAAATGTTATTTGTATTATCGGTATTGTATTATTTATAAGACGAAAAGTAAATTCAATTGTGCAAAATAATCTACTAAACACTAGACTTATTTCATTTTAAATTAAATATGTAGCCTTACAAAACTGTAACAACTTTATTGCATTGAAAAATAAAATTCAAATGTTTCATGATTTCCTGGGTGTGTTTACAATCGATAGCATGACAGTGGAACGGAACGCAAAGTAGTCAAAACTCAACACCGGCCGGGCCGAAAAAAAGCCCTCGCCCGCCCGGGGTACTTTAGTTTAGTCGAGTGCGCGTTCTGAACGCGCCACAACGCGACTCGCTCCCTCGATCCATGTCTCTCAAAATACAACAAAATTACTCACAAAACCTTATCGATATCAAGTCAAATGTGAATTGGACTAGTGATTTGGTGTCCTACAGTGTTATCTGTTACAACATTGTGAATGAACCATGTAACTCAGTGGTAATGACGACGGAGCTTTGCAACCAGCGTCCTAGTATCGTGAATAATGATATGAAACAACATTTTGTACGCCGATAAATCGGCTGTAACAGTGTGCTTTAATCGGTAATGTGTTGTCGACATTAGGGTTGAGATAGTGTAATGGATTTTTGTGTAAATAATCGGCCGTTTTACCGCAAAGGGGGTGGGAAACCTATGGAATATGCTAATCAGCAGGTTTCTTTTAGCCCGCACACAAAAAGCTCTGCACTAGACACTGCAGTGCGATTTGTGTTGCAAATTTTTCAGTTTATTATCTATTCCAATACTGCAACTATCTAGATCTTTGTTCTATTTGAGGAACACTAAACTATATGCTAGCTCAGCTCAGTTGATGAACATAGATTCATGTTTACTAAAGTGCATTTTAGCTGTGAACTCTGTTAAATTTGTTTCTCATTACTTTTTAATTAAATCTTCTTGTACTTTTTAAATAAATTGTAAATCGTGAGGGTGATTGCTCCTGTTTGAAATGGCAGTATCTCCAAACAGAATGTTTCCATCGATCTTTAAGACAAATTTGATTTTGAAACCAAAACAAATGTGCTCAACTGAATTGCCAACAATGGCATAGCATACTGATACAATCATTATTCAACGTTAACATAAATATAGCTGCCTTCATTATGAAGATTCATGAAAGTCAAAATGCTATTTCCTTTGTGCAGATGAGTTTGCACTAATTTCCTGCTCTATTCCAGATAAACCAGTCTGGCTTCGGTCTGGATTTAGATCTCTCTAACTTACCGCACATCATTGTGTGGAATAATTTATTAGCTCACCTGCCCTGGTACCAACAATTCACGATAATGTAGATTACTTCCTTCAAAGTTATTTATAATTATGGGTGTGCTTTCGTTTTAATTGTTCATTTATATTTCAAACAATGGCTGTAACTAAAAACATGTCCATTGTAGACACTGATGTTAAATTCGATGAAACAATGTTTACGAAATACCCAATTAGTAATAAGTTATTACAACAGAAAGAAAGAATACAGAGAAACAAATATAAATATATACTTAATTACATTAATTACTATACCTGGCAAAATAACAAACTATAATTTCTACGAATTTAAATAGCTAGCGTAGCAGCTTCAATCTCTACTCAAGAACCTAATAAACAATTTACCAAAAAACATGATTAAACATCGCTCAACAAGAATACATTCAGAATAAAAACCAATACGCCAGCAGAAGCTGAGCCAAAAAGAATAAAGCAGCATGTGAACCAAACAAAAATAAATAACAAAAAAAACTATCCCGTCTACGACTTATTTCTTGTGCTCCGGAAGTTATCAACAATTCAACCGGTTTTGTACAGCTATGTATAGTACAAGTGCTCTTATAAAAGAATCCGGTTCTTTTCCACTTGTTCATTTGAATCTTGTGAAATGCAGATTATCTGAATCTAAGACGCGATGCGATGGACTTTTATGATGCCTCTTGACATGACAGCTCAACAGAGGAAGTGAAAACTTCTTTTTAAGAAAGCTTTTAATATGAGATAAAAAAGGAGATTAGATCTCGAAAGCCCAAATCAAATGTAAGCAAAGAATTAACAAATATAAATATAATTGACAATGTAAATCATTTAGGGTACCGAAAAAAACATCAGTTTATCTTAAATATGCATATATGTACTCTCAAACTACTTTAGCTGCTTAAACATCCGCCTGGAATTCAATTCCCCAAAATTCAATCAATTTATTTCTATTATCTACCAACCCTCCAGAATACCCTAAACAGGTGTGCGATCATGCGAAAAAGTAGGCCCACGGCTGGTTGACACTTCACTCGTGACTGACAGTGACAACTGACATCCTATAGTTTGACAATTTGTAAATATTCCGAAGGATTATCGAAAAATACTCTATTACTATTATATTAAGGAATAGAAGACAAGAAGAAATAAGTTGGTAAGGCAAAAAGGCCGCACGTGGCAAACCCTAAACAAAGATTCAAAAACTATAGGTGACACCGAGTAAGTCAGGCGTGTAACTTTCACACATAGGGTCAGAGTCATTTGGATAAAAGAAGGCATTTTTAGACATTCTGGGTGTCACAAAAGAAGCGTATAAACAGTAGATCAATCTATAATGTTTGCAAGCATATTTGCTACGTTCTTTGATCTTCTAACTCTTGATGATTTTTGATGGATGAAAGTTTAACCTAAATAATAGAGAATAATTTCTACAATGTATAATCTAATTATAAATCACTAATAGAATTGTAGATAATTATAATATCATTTCACTGGTCATAACTATTATTCCTATGAATCATGACCATATCAAATAAAATTAGTATGTGGAGAGTAAAGAAGAAATAAATCTTAACCTCTATAAATAACAACAAATTACCTATGTCACAAACTTTCGTAGATGATAATCATATAGATTCAACTATCCCACAATAAATTAACAAGATAATATCTTTATCGCCAGAACATCACGAGGAAACATAAAGCGATAGTGTAATAAATATACTAGCTAGTTACAAACAGTAGATAATAAAAACGGATCTAACTGTGTCCATTTAGTTAGAGACAGTCCCCAACAGACAAATAAGTAAATACAAACAAACTAAACTATCCTAATATATTGCGGTTGTAGATACAATGGATACGTGTAACAAAAGGAGAGTAATACGGAGGATCGTTAGCAAGGGACTCGAATGGATAAGTGTTTTAGATATTGATTTAGTAAGTAAATGTTGGAGTAGAACGATATACGAAAAACAAATATAAAATTTTGATACTTGCGTAATAAAAGTTGTGTCAAATTATGAAAATGAACTGCAGATCAGCACATAAATGTTTTATCTCTTAAACTAAATACTATGTGAAAACGGAGTAGGTAATTGAAAACTTAGTAAAGTATAGGTATTTTAAGCAATATACTAATCTATAAAACTTCTATTTAATTACATGGCTTTCGAAAAACAAATTAATGCCTTGCTGTTATTACAACTAAGTTTGAAATTACATAATATATTTACATTAATTCTGATGCACTTACAATACTTCAAATTGAATTTTAACCATCGCATCATGCAACGATTGAAAACGATTGTCTCTGATTTTTTTATGTTTAGATTTGTGTGCGTGAAAGGAGATAGAACAGACATCGCAATATTTTAAAAAATACACGCATTATGGATGATACGTCAACTGAAAATTTCCGTGGTATCATACCGTGGTATCGTACCTACTTACAAAAAATAAATTGCAAGGTCCATTGAACAATGAACAAATTCAAAGCAGCACCTGTACATGTCACTGTAAATATATTTGCTATTAAACCATTTTCGATACATTTTCCTTCTTCCTTCGTTTCAAATATCATATTCTGCGAATCTCCCTGCTCAAGTGACAGCTGATTGACGTGGCAAGTTAGCAATGGCAATGTTTGCAAATTCACACACAGGCGAAAGATTAGTTATCTCTTCCAGGGGGCTGACTACGCTAGAAACAAATAAGCTCCATGCGGTAAATATTTGATCACTAACCACCGAATAGAGCTTCTGAAATGAAGAGGAAGGACGCAAAAAGTTTTGTAAAGTTGTATGCTTAGAGTAAAGTTGAATTCATAATTAGCTCTTCAAAAGAATACCGGGCTATTTGTAGGGAGAAGCTTTCTTACAATTAGCCATAGACGAGCCTTTCAATTAAAGCATTATTTTCCCATATGCCATTTGCGAGTCACAGTTAGTTTTGTATGTAAAAATAATTAACTTACAATATTTTCAATTATTATACGCGTAAAGGGGGTAGAATGCGGTGTAAGAGAGTTTCGTTAAATAAAATAACTGCCTATATTATGGTGATTTACACTAAGTAACGACAACGGCAACATCTGCTATATTTAGCTCGGAAATAGGATGTTACTCCGCTGTTGTAAAAGGAATTTCATTTTCCTTCAATTCCTTTAATTCTCGTCCCTTTCCAATGAGCAGCTGATTGACGTCTGGGTCGGTCCCAGTTGCGACTGAAAGCCGTCGGCTGTCACTGTCACATGACCCCCGCACCCCTGTACGCTCCCGCAATTGAAAACAAATGCTCAGTCTTCTTTGACTATATTTGTTCGTTCCACTTCCAGTCTAATATTTAGATATCTTTTTCTGTCACCTGTATCACAAATATTGTTTAATCTCTAAAGTTTTGTCTAGACGTTTTGATGAAATGGTACAACCTCTATCTACCCAAATTCGAAGACCTTCTTAAAATATGATATTTAGGCATTACAATAGCCATTTTAAAATCTTCTTAACTTTCAATGAACATTATTACATACGAAATATCGAATTATCGAATGATTATCCAAGTAAACTTTAACGACCAATAAGTTCCATAGTTTCGTCTGATTTGGAAAACCATACGTCAGTTTCTATTTCCCACACCTATGCAAGCTATGAATTCGAGCATCTCTTTACATTTCCTGCCTGTGCCTCTATCAGCCACAACTCGGTCATGTGTTTGACCGAGTTATTTCCAGTTGGATAGAGACCACCCTTACTAGAGTTACATAGTTGTTTTAGTGAGAACTTAATGATAGTTCTAAACAAACTTTTGACGACCTCACCCTTCCAACTTTTGTATGATAGTACAAAACAGTTACGAGAGAAAACACGCATTTAGAATATAATGGATGATACAACAATATCGTAAAAAATTACAATTTTCCAGCTAAAGCAAGAAATAGAATACTAATGTACTCGTATACCAGAGTTAAATGAATCCAAATGGAAAGTCATACCCCATACCATACACGGCCTGTCTTTCAATTTGGACTTAGTGCTAACTGACTACGGAATGAAAGACTCCAAAAAACTGATAGAATACATAATGGACTTGGTTAGTCGTATCTAAATGGTTGGAATCCAATACCATATGAGGCCTGACTTCCTGTTCGAACTTAAATTAGTGCAGACGGAATAAAAGACTCCAAAAAATGGATAGAATGCCAGAACTTAGTGCTGACATATTGGAATGCATACCTTAAATATAAAAGTTAAAATCAATACAGACAGTAAGTAACACCTGCTGCTTAGAAATGCCAGATATGAATAAAATACCTGAAAAGCAAAGGAGTAGTCACGTGACTAAAAACCTTTCATCTAACGTTAAAAACGAGAGCATTAGAATCGAAATAATGTCCACTCTCGGAGTTGCGTTTTGACAAGACTTGAATAGGGATGGGAAGGCATGAAGAGGCATGAAATGCGCCCACGTCCTTTTGTGTGGGACCTCGACTCGACCCGAATGCTTACCTGGCTATTTGAGTCTCTCAATGGAGTTTTTTTTCCTCGGATTGTACCCTTTATTGAGAAGGTTGTGATTTAAAAACCAATCAAGTTGTAAAGGTGTTTAGTGCAGCACCTGGAGAGGTTTGTGAGAAATTATGTCATTCATTGTATGTCAAAATAATTTTGTAATTTGTTCATTAAAAACATTAGTACTTAGTTCTGCATATATTATGACAGCTTTATCTTAATTAAATATACTTCCCTAGTTCTAAGTTGAAACACACTTACTATTTGCATGTTTTAGCTTGACATGCAGGATTGTAGATCATTAGGGAGTACTGTAAATAATTTCAAACATTACCTACCATAACCATAGTTACTTAGACACCATAGTTGGTCATAGGTATGCTTATACTCGTAGATGTTTTTAGATTTCACTTTATATAACAAGGGAAATACAGTTCTATTTAATATCCCATAAAGGCTATATGGACGTTACGATGGAATTGTCCCCTTTGTCACGCGATCAGAGGTTATTGGAGAACAAAAATAACGTTATTAGCTGCGGAACCACCGAAGAAATTACTATCTCGCCGCGTTCAATCATATTACTAAGTATTATGGTAATAAATTTCGCAGAGTAGTGAGAGTTACTATTATAGGTAGTCTCACTCTATTTAGGATCTTCATTTATAAAAGTTTGAGTTGTCTTTTGTTTCTTTAAGTTTGGAACCTTAATTGTTTTAATAACTCGAAAATGACAGTTCTGTTCTAAACTAGACTCACATCAGATTTGTCATTTTCTGCTAATATATTATATGATTAATGATCCAAGCTATCATAACTTCCATTCTGATTCCAACATTCTTATGACATTCGTCTTCATATGCAATTATCAAATTTCTCAGGTCTTAGACTTTAGACAAACGTTATTAGAATTTTATCGATTCCAAACCGAGGGCTATCAGTTGAGGTTCATTTTATCTAAATTTTGATCTGAGTAGTTAATGACTATTTTCAAAAATCATCAAGACTACAAAGTTATGGGGTTATGAGAGCCTTTTGCATTTCTGGAACAATCAATACCAATGTATATCAGCGACAAAGTAGACTTGTTCAAATATCGTTTGTAACACAAGCACGTATTATAAATAGAAAAATTATAGGCTATTTCCATGACGACTAAAAGCTGCCTTATCGTGCGATCTGTTTCAGAGTTTTGATTTATTAGGGTCACCTCAGCACACGCCGATAGGGCAGGCGCGGGGCTACCTTCGATTATTTCAACTTAAACCTCATTTAGAGGGTCCTTTAACAATACGATTTCGAAGGGTAGTGCTTAATCTATCATCAGGTGTTTGGTCAATTTTACTTCTATTGCTTTTCATTCGGATTTCACCTATTTCTTCTCAATTGTCTATGAAAGTAATGACTTTTAATGCGCATATGATGAAATGTTCACATCTGGTAGCCAAGATAGATTTACAATTCTGTGCCTCCAATGAAAAAGTATCTAACTTAAAAAATGATATATTTCAGGAGACCAAATAAATGATTTTTAAAAAAGTTCTTTTTTTAATTATTTTTTTTTGAGATTTTGATAATTATAAATTAGCATAGCTTTTGATTGACTAGGCCGATTGCAATGAAATAAAGCCTATATGTTACACCGAATTAATCACTATATTTCTGTGAAAAGTCCATCGAAATCGGTTCAGTAGTTCTTAAGTGATGCGCGCACAAACAAACAGATAAATAGACAAAAATTCCAAAAATGGTCGAAATGTGTTCTATTACTTATCCTTAGACCCGCAATTTTTTTTTGCAAATATCTTCAATGTACAGACACGCGAAGTTTACGATTTTTTTTTGTTAGAAGATATCTATACAAATATTTGTTCATTTCCAAACTAGCTGTTTCTCCCATACGATAGGAATAAGACAAGAATAAGGATGTACATTTCACAAATATAATATCCAGAATGGGACTGTACAATTCTACAAACTTGGATGTCCCTGTTGGGAATCAAACCCACGACTTCTGGTGCTCGAGTCTAACGATCACGTTTCGAGACGTTTAATAATAACCCTCGATCAAGAATATTTGCTGTTAATAATGTTAGTTAACTAGTCTTATGTCAATAAAAGGGCCTTCCATTAACCATGACACCTAGCTGCTTAAAAGGCTCGCAGGGCTATGTGAGGGACGGAGGATACTAAGCTACGTCGTTTTATTATTTGAGTCTTAACAATTAGCACTTAAGTTTCAACAATTATTATTAACTTCTGGATATGTATACTCATGAACGTGCCTTTGGAAACAAAATAATAAAGCAAAGTGTCTACTCTTCCTGGGGAGGGGGGTTCGAACCAAAAGCCACAATAGGGTACATGGATATAGGTAGGGGCCAAAAGCGCCAAAAATTGGTATACGTAGTTTATAAAGCTCCCATTGAGGCATAATTTTCTCTAATAATCCTGTAACTACAGTTTACCAATTCCTAGAAACGTTTCAAATTATAGCATTGATGGCATTTTCCGCTGATATAGCACGTAGAATTATTCCGGAAAGTTATTTTATGGTTACCAAATGGGAGTTTAATAACCATCATATAATGACTGGTTGATGTCCTTTTACTACATAAAGCTTATTCGAAATATCTAGAGTAATTACTACTACGTAAAGAGCTTTTAATACTGGGTTTCAGTCTGTTTTCCTATAATTTGCAGAATTTCATTTGATAGAAAGTGTCGGTGCCAGAATTCAATTCAATTCAATTACACTTTATTGCACATAAAAATAAAAAATAAAGATACAATAATAAAGTAACATATGTACATCTAGGCGGTCTTATCGCTAAAAGCGATTTCTTCCAGACAACCTTTGGTTAGAGGATAAGAATAACGGAAAAAGGTAGGTTGTGCAGTTAAATAAAGCAAGGAGTATAGTTTATACCAGTAAGGGCATACCCATAGAAATATACATACATACTAAAATCTATACACAGAATTGTTATTTATACCGCCGAGCCAATGATGTTCTATAAGTAACTAGATTTCTAATCTACACTGTAAAACGGCAACGCAAATGAGCTCGCAATAACAGAGGTGAGCTCATTTTCGATCCATCGGTAAAGCTCTACCGGGCGTGTGACTCCTTTAAAATGCCAAAGTATTCTCCCATATGACCTTACAGGTCTTACCAGGAAGCAAAATAATTTTTCGTACCTCATAAGTGACACTAATTGGTTATTAAATTAGCCAACAGATCTAATTTAATAACCAATTAGTGTCAATTATGAAGGTAAATTAGACCTGTAAGAAACTACAAATTAAATAGACAAAGACATTATCATGTGTGTGATTATGATTACTTTTGTATTTACACGTACAGAACTTTGGACATTTTCTGAAAAAGATTTTCTTCAGAAGTCATTGTAGGACAAATACTAGGGCAAAGCGCTGAACCGTATTTTTTTTACCTGATTTTTTTTTTATTTCATTATAGTTGAAACCAAATGAAATATTACGAATCAATTAGTAAACACTTTAGCCTAAAATGTCTTTCAATTCAAGTTAACTAAACAATTATCTGAATAATAATTATTTTATAGCATCACAACTAATGTATCGTCATCACATATACCTTTAATGATTTACCCAAATTATTTAACTAGGTACCATGAAGCCAAAAATCAATAAATGACAATCCTGATTCAGAATCTAAATAGTGATCAATGTAACCTGATACCCGATTGTGAACAAACCAATGATAGTGAAGTGCCTAGTGGAGGAACTATGCCTCATCCACGCTGCGTACGGTGCCGCCCTACGGTCAGGCATTTCCACAACCAGCCGGAATTACAGAGGGGGGGCTTTGGCCTTATGCTGAGGTGGATCCTGTTCGTCTGGCTGGCCAGCTGTGGACCTCTCGGGAACACTGTGAAGCAAGATGGTGAGTACATTTGTATTTCAGTTGAATATATGTAATTCAACGTTCATAGTAATTTTTCAGATTTGATCTGTCCTGGCGACCTATATTTCCAGGTTACCTTTGTATTAGATCAGGCACTAGACTTCACAAAATGAGTATTCAGTCAATTTTATGGAGTAAATATATAATTTGTGAATTGATGCTTAAAGTACATAGCGGATTTAGTAATAGGTAAATGCTGTTTTGTTGGTTAAATATAAAGATAGTTGAGAATTTAGCAACACTTTTAATTGAGATGAACTTTTACACGTAGAAATATTCATCGACAAAAATGGAAGAGCTCAGTGGCTAAAATGACGATGTTGCTAGACATGTATGTTAATGTTGTTGTATCTATATTCCGACTGTTAATAGCAATGGTGTCATGATCGTCACTATACGCTAAACAAAAAAAATTATCCAACTCCAGAATTGCAAACAAAGATACTTGATTAATTGGTGTAGTTCTAAATTTTAGCAACAGTGAATGTAAAGTTACAATCGATTAAAAATTCTGAAATATGGTTAAATAAGTCGATATTTACGCTAAGCCTCCAACATGTTCTGCTATTTCTGCTTTTTGATTCGCATATTATAAGACTGTTTAATTCTCGCTCTTCTTTCTCTACAACTAAAGACGTATCTTCCTATAATGGTGTCATTTTACCTGCTTACTCTAGCTCCGCATACTGAACAAAGATTGTCTACAGAAATAAATGTTGAATATGATAAGAATACGATTCACTTTTAACATCTCGTAATTCACTTTTCTCACGTCACTCGAAGTGTGTACCATACAAACAAACTACCTATCTCCTTTTCCATCAAACTAAAATAGATTCCGGTCTCGTTGCCACCCACTCAGTTTTAAAAACCCCCAACCGAATTAGTTTCCCTTCACTCTTCATATTTCAACAACGGCAAAAGCTCTTAACTGTAAAACCAAATTCAAACCGAACGCTACAAACGCTCCAATAACTGTCTGACAATTAAACGACATGGAAACTCAATTCGTTGAACGCCGTCCGTATATAAATAAAGTCTGTTTGTCTTAGCTTATGTCTCACGAATGGGAAGAAGGTCTGCAATGCGTCACTGTTCTTGAATTGTGGAATAAATATAAAGTGAATTAATAATGGATGGTCAAATGTGACCACCCCATTGGCCTGGTAGCTTGGTCGTTGGACTCGAGCGCCAGAGGTCGTGGGTTTGATTCCCACCAGGGACAGACAGATTAGTACAAATTCTCATAGTCCTGGAGAAAATCCTAATTTGAGATTACACAAGCGTATGTATGTATGAAATATTTATTAAACACAACATTTTTAAAAAGGAATTTACGGTTGTCTCTATTAAAATATCTGATACCGATTTACCAAACCCTATTTGAAATGTAATTGATGGAGTTCTTCGACCTTTATTAACGAATCAACATCATAAGCAGTTAAACCATAGCATAGTAAACATACCATTGGTTGTGTAATGTCATAGCTGTATATTAAGGTCGTGTATTCTCCATATATCAGTATAATGGAAGCTTATTTATTCTAACAAGTTGGATGCCTTTTAACTTTATAATGTGATCTCGTATTTTTTAAGATAATGTTAATAAAAGCTTGCGTACAGATTTTTTATATTATCGTTACATATTCCAACTTGCAGGGACCGAAAGACCGAAATAAAATTAAAAGACCGAAAGACCGAATTAAAAGACCGAAATAATGTTAGTGTACCGCCGGTAAAAAAAAAATTCCCCTTGGTACTACTGGATCGCTTGGTAGTTCCACGGGTTGTTTTTTTACCCGTGGTACTACTGGTAGTAATACTGGTAGTACCACCGGCAACAAACGCTTAATTTTGAGAGATTTTCGATTTCCTAACTAAACATAGATAATAGATGAATAATTTCCGTTTAAAATTGAAGAAATGTTTACAAAAGCAACATAATTCATACCATCATCACGAAGTCGGTAAAAATGTGAGTTATTTTATTTTTATAAACATCGCTTCAATTGTTTTCAATTCACAATCGTGAACCATAATACATATTTCAACAAAGTCTCGTAGTTATATTCTCATTCTTTAGTGTCGGAAGAATGCATTTACCTTGAATATCTGACATTTAAAGGGTAGGTACGACGAATACTTAACGACGAAGGTATGTTTGGTGATAGAAACTCAGAAGGACCTCGCACAGAAACCTACCACGAAGTAGATTTAAAAATGTTAAAAATTATGTTATCAAGGATGATGAGCGGTACTCTCCCACCAATTTCGCTTACTTACCGCATAAGTAAGGCGGTGTAACTAGTGCGGATAATCTCAGTTAGCTGTATTTTCGGCGTTATGAGCCATTTAGTACCCACGCACTAATAGCAAACAATTACAATTAGTAATACTTGACGTATTACTAATTATAATTCAATTCAATTATTTTATTGCACGTAAAAAAATAGCGGTCTTATCGCTAAAAGCGATTTCTTCCCGACAACCTTTGGATAGAGGACAAGAAGAACAGAAAAAGATACGTTGTGCAGTTAAATAAAGGAAGTAGTATAATTTATACCAGTAAGGACATACCTCTACAAATATATATACATACTCAGATATATATATATATATATATATATATATATATATATATATATATATATATATATATAGATATATATATCTGAGTATGTATTTATTTATGTTGATATATACATACAAAGATATATACATACAATACCATATTACACAATGTGGAATTGATTACGTCAATGAATAGGTCTTATTAAGTAGAATACCATAACAAAATACTGAACGCCATAACGCCGAAAATTCACCTAACTGAGATTAGCCGCCATATTAGTAACTCATAGTAACTAAGACATTTTATTGGCGTATCCCTTGTGATTGGTTGCTATTAGTGGGTGGTACCAGGTTCCATACAAAAACGCCCACCATCCTTTCGGGGAAAAATATAAAATAAAGCTATGTTTCTGCTAAATAATTTAATCTATTCCGTGCTGCGGCGGCTACCGGCTAGTCAGTTTATTACGCAACTTCACGGAGCCTTAAACCAAAATTAATGTCGAAATTTTTTGTCAAAATCGTGTAACACGAAACTCTCCCTATTTCGTAAACAGTATAATCGTGTCATAAAAAACCGTTTAGCTTTGCAACGGTCGCGGCTATAAAAATGTTAAGAGCGCCTGACATTTATTTGACAGCCCCATTGAAGCTGTACATAGTGTCTTGTCAAAAGAGGTTCTGTGTTCAATCCAGGAAACAGTTATTTTTCGTAGTGTTGATCTAGGTTTATTAGACAAGTGGTCCGATCCGACTTCCCTCGGGTACGATTAATGTAGGATTCTCAATGCACACATTTAAAATTAGACTGCAGTAAAATTAGTTGTCGCTATCAATGAATATTAGGAAGATAAAGACAGACAGCTTATTGCTTTAAATTTTTTAAGTAAGGATTTAAACCTTAGTGGAGTAGGGATCAACTAATAGTGAAAATACGATTAAATTCCATAGTTTGCAAGATTATGCCGAACACAATGACAGAAGCAACCTGGAACTTTGTTTTTTTACTATGTATTGCAGTCAGAAAGAATTGAGTAGAAAAAATTACTTAACTAGAATCCTTGGGAAATTCTCTAATTTCCCCAAAGCGTAAACTTAACCCAGAACACGACGTTATCAATTACTACTACAACAGTTGTGTAGCTAGAAGTTGTTTTTAGGTGACACCACTAGAGTTATATTCTTAGGGGACTATTTATTGATCTTCTTATTGATAATCTGGTTAAATATCATATCAATGATTGTTAGTTTAGTTAGTCATTCCGTCAAATTACTCTATAAATTTGCGCATCACTCATTTTTTAAATTTAAGCATTGATTTGACAACCAATCAATCTCTTTAAACGAGTCACTGGTCAGTTTGGTGACTGGTCAGTTTATATCTAGAAAATGTCACGTGACTAACACCAGATTTCTCTTTTACAAAAACTACCCGCTTCTAAATCGGACAGTCACAAACGGTTGTAAATTCCGGCAGTGGTCGTAAACATGTCATCGGCCAGCACCGGCGACCATCAAATTCAGAACAGCTGTATGAGTTTAGAAATACACCGGTTATAGTACTATAAGTTGGTGCTTTTGCGACTAGATAGACACAATTGACATTCTGGATCGTCACCGTATGCAGACGCGGCGGCTGTACTGCAGAATAGGTACCGCAGCCACGCTTTCTAAAGGAACTACTGAGAACAAACGCACTTTCTTACTAATATTAATCTTTGAACGACCCGTCTCCTAAGTTTTAATAATTCACGCTAATAAATGCATTGTTTTTGAATGATTATGGTTCGTAAGCTATAATTATAATAAAAACTATTTTCCAATGTATCTTTTTAGAACCGCACACGATTTGAATTAATTTGTAACGAATACTTCCTATGCCGACCATACTACCTTCATTTTTAGAACCGTCACGTGAACGGAGGGAAGGAAAACCCGTGAAGCCTTTTAAATTTAATTAAGAATTTTTTTCATCACGTGTTTTAAACGTAGGTCTTTAAGGAAATCGTCTACCAACAACAAAATTATTTTTCTTGTTAGCTTCGTAGGTAGTACTTATAATCTCTTAACATTATTTTTTAAATTAAATTGTACTACGAATGTTATTTATTAAGGCAATAAATTTTCATGCTATTCTTTTCGGTGACGGAAAACATTCTGTACGAAATATTCTAATGTATATTGTGATGTGCTTTGATCGGAATTAGGTACTGTAATTTTTTTTTACTTTTTTTCTTGTGACTAAATTATGGCACGGTCTATTCGTTTTCACGTGATATTATTGACTGTTGTAATTAAAATTCCGGGACTTTTAAATCAGTTTTAATACATAATTAATATATCTCTAGCATTTTTTATGTGTAGATTGTTGAAACATTTTAAAGTCCCTCATTAGTCCCACTGTTGGACAAAATCTTATCAGTAATAAATCCATTTAATAAATTTAAGCCGTTGGTTTTTAAGTAACGTTATCCGAATTTGAATAAAAATGTTTTATTTTTATATTGTAGACGTAAGGGTTGCCCCGGCAAACAGGAAAAAGAAACACAAAAAACACGAGTACCCACATCATCAATATAATTTTACATCTTTTTCCGACCGGACATTTGAAACAGGGACCGCTGCCGGACCATGACCGAGGGTCCCGTACAATAGTTCCGAAAAAACCCGCCTTTTGTTTCTCCCCTCAACGCTCTGACAGCAAATAATGTTGTATTGTATCTATATACGTAGTTTTAATAGAGTTGTAACGAATTACGGTTCGATCCGTGGACAGGTGTGATCTTTAAATACGAAATGTGTTTTCGTTCTAAGTTTTTGTTTATATGAATGATTAATATTCAAAGTTATATCAGATGGAGACAGCATTAACATATGTTATAGGAGTGTGGTAAAAAAGCTTTAATATTTCTTTCAATGAACACTCTTTTATCACCATCATCATCAGCCTGAAAGAGTCCACTGCTGAACATAGGCCTCTCCGAAGGTGCCTCTCCCTGAACCCGATCCTCTGTTCTTCTCATACAGTCACTGCCAGCAGCCTTACGCAGATCGTCGCTCCATCTAGTCATGCAGGAGGCGTCCCACACTACACTTGCCCAGTCGCGGTCTCCACTCGAGAACTCGACTTAGCAGCAGTAATCGGTTCTCCAACAGATGTGACCAACCCACTGCCAGTTCAACGTGCTAACTTTTTAAACTATGTCCGGATCACCGCATTCTGGATCCTGTCCCTTAGAGAAACTCCGAGCATAGCTCTTTCTTTAGCCCGCTGAGTTATGGAAATCTTTATACTTTATCTTTTCTTTATCCTTTTTTTTAAGTTCATAGTCAATATGCAACTAAACAAAGGAGTTCTACTAGGAAGCCATTGGAAAGTCTTTTTTATCGAGAACTTTGAGAATAAACTCAGCACTTCAACTTTACAGACGTCTAGGATTTTACTTAGCTCTTGAATAGTTTATGTGAATGTAGGTGGGTGGGTACTTACACTTCTGTTGTTCTTTATTAAAGTTTACTTTGTGCTGAAACACAGACCAGTTTATAGTTATAGGTTTCAGAGTATATATACATCATGCTTTTAGTGAAACACTTTAGATATTTCAGTAGGTGCCTAGAATAGTTCACATGCGATAGACTTAAACCTTAAGACAACCTAACTTTGCATTCCACTACTTAATCATATGAGCTATCGCGTCAACCATCGCTCTAAGTGCATCTCTCAGTGAAATATGTAACGTATCTAGCGCCATCTTTCGCGTTTCATGTGTAACTGAAATAGTGTGTTTAATAATTTATTTATACTCTGATTGTTACTTCATAATTGAAAACTGAAATCGTCGTCGCACCAAACGTGGTACCGTCCTTGCAGCATCGACCAACCTAAAGCCTCCAACGTCTATGACCCATCCCGTCTGGATGCGGCAACAACAATAGACGATGTGATGTTCCGACCATCATGGTCGGAATGGGGAAAAAAATCACCGTCAAATCCTGAAGTCTACTAGCTCTAATAATAATAACTTAAGGGCATTTCGACGCTATAGGGAGGCAAAAATGTGAAAATCCCTAAAGCAGTAAATATTAATAGAAAGTTCAGTTTATTACTTATTATATTAATGTATGTATTTATAGATTTTGGGAAATTTTGGAAAAACATTTTATTATACGATCTGGAGTGGATCTCGATAGACATACCGCCCTAAATGTTTACTATCGCCCATTAGCCTGCGAAATTTTGACAGCAGTCGAAATGCCATAAGCACATTGCTATCCTAAGGACTATGTTAGAATGCCTCGCATGTCTCTAATTAAACTGTCTCTCCTACATTTGAAACCTCTTAAATCCTTTAAAAACCGCATCCAATACTAAAGTGAACGCTCATCTCAACTTCCCCGGTGCACTATAGAAACACTTTATAGTTAAAGCTCTATCAAAGTCTCAATATCGGCTCCAGTTACACAATTCCGGTCAGCGCCGTCTCTATTTACTAAAGATCCACAAAGGCGTGCGGTACACCGGTATTTTGCGCCGGATACCGGTACCAATATCGTTACCGAAATAACATCCTTAATGCTGCCAGATATTCGGAATATTCAAGGATTTGTATTAATCAATAGGGTTGGGTAAGAGTTCATTTTGGGTATATCTGTCTTAGCTGTCCATAGAATTTAGCTATATAAAGTAACAAATTGGTCGCAATTTTTTTTACCTGCAAACGTAACTCTCCAAAGACTGGGGCGACTAACATATGAAGAGTAGTAGTAGAGCTTAGTTTACTTAGATAATACCTAGCGTCAAGAATAGCACTGAGAAGCAGGAGTCAGTCCCGTCCCAGGGGAGCCATTCATTGATATTAACCGTCGAAACTCGCAACCCGCCATATCGCTCAAATTATAACGTTGGGATTTGTGTGTAGCAACCTATAGATATACTGGACGCTGAGATCCTACTGTATGAACTGGTAACAAATATGTACCACTGCCTAGGATCGACGTAAATGGGAAACCTGTGCTCAAGGATAATAAGAGCAAAGTCAATAGATCATATAGATACATATTTGAAAAATTGAAAAACAAAAACCGATTGATTGTGCAATTGTCTAAGAAGAGAACAAGCTTTAGTCTCAATCTCAAACCCTGCATAAACCATGTGACTATGTATATTAGAATTACAAACATTACTGTTGTACACCATTGAGAGATATAAAAACAAGACCCATATACTGAAAGAAGACAAATCAAAGTATTGTTTGTGCCCGCCTGAAGACAGGCATACGAACTTTTGAAACCTATTACCTACCACTCTTTGCTTAATCAGTTCGGATAAAAAGATACATAGAAGATAGATGACAATATAGAATATTCCGCAATTGACTTAAGTCATTATTATTTTGCAATGCTTATTCCCTTACCGGTAGTTCTGGGCACAAACTAAGGAGCTTTGTATTTAGATTTCTATGCTGCAACAAATTAAAACGATGCAGTGCAGTTCTCCTGACAATTATGACATTATCAAAACAAACTTATGAACTACCATGATAATTAGTGTTATCTTTAAACGACTTTCAGAAAAGGAAATAACAAATCATAAAACAACATCGGTTAAACAATATAAAATTTGCTACATCATGAACCTCGTATAGCGTTATTTCAATTTAACGAAAAAATTCGCATTACCACCTGTGGAAAACTAATATTATACATACATACATAATACTCACGCCTTGGACCCAGAGGAGTAGGCAGAGACGATGGATCGCCACTTTGTGCGAGATACACCTCACTAGCCTCACTCACCTTTTCATGCACCTCCTTTTATTCTTCTCACTGCGGACCCCAGCCCATTTGAGGACGTTACTATATTATTATACCGACGCGAAAACAATATCACCGCTGATGCAGACTCTGTACCACCATTTCCCTCCACACACTGTCTCAAGTACACCATTAAGTCCCCTCTGAAAACTTCGGCCCGGCAAAAACCAAGTTGCACCTGACATCAGTAATTGATATACAACGCCATTAATCAATGTATTTTGCCGGCTAACTTGATGTATTTTGTATAGAGAATGGAGGGTTTTTCCTGCAAATTAGGGACAAATTTAAGTAGCGATACTAATATGGAGTGTCTAACAAGATAAAAAACTTTATCTTATTTTACATAATAAACAAGTTTACGTGTACAAGTCTAGCCTAGACAATGTTTAATAAAAGGAAATTTCCACAATGGCGTCATCATCAAAAACACGACAACCTTAATTGAAATTTCATACAATGACTTGGTAAAGGCCTTTTAAAAACAAGAGTCACGGTTTAGCTTTTACAGATTAAGTACTCTATACAACTCGTTAACACCGACTTCAGGTTAGTTTACAGCCTAAGGTAAACAGATTCGGTAAAGTGTAAAACCGCTTATAGAGCCAACCCACCACCAGCGGGCGGCGGCGCGGCGGCTGGTTGCGTAAATTAAGTTAGCACTCGTTGTAAACGCTTCAGTTCTGTTGCCGTGAACGGTTTAAAAATACGAGCTATTTTAAGTTTTCAACACGTATTTGTTAGATGTTTGTACTAAACGATAACGAAGGAAAAATATACATACAAATAGTAGGAAATTTGGTGTGCATAGAATCATAAACGCACAAAAAAGCTGCAACGTCGCTAGTTTCTTCATCAATGATACCTAATAGATGATAATTTAACAAACTGTAATTTTTGTTGTTGAATAATAATAAAAGAAAGGATAACAACACACAGAAAAACATAAACAAACATAGTAGGAAAAAATCAGCTCAGGAGTAGAAACATTTTTGCAAACAGTTGTTGAAATGGTAGAGATAAATTTCAAATTAGACGAGAAATGATGTCTTTGTATATTATGCAAATACGTCTAAATTAAACTAAGGCATCCAACTAAACGCCCTCTAAGAACAATAATAGACCTATTTACCGCAAAGTGCTTTGCTGTGTCACAATTCATCATCCATCCAACAACTACATTAATAATAAGACGGATCGCTTTGTTCTCTCTTTACCTTGTAGTTCTGTCTCTTTCTAGTGCGTTTGCGTTATCAGTTTGACAGGTTTCCAGGGGTGAGATATCGCTGGTTTTTTGTTAGAAACATACATTTGTTTTGTTTTACTCGATCCACGTAACATAAACTTTAACTAACTTTTAATCTTAATGCATTTGCAATTTTATCTTCTTGTACCCTCTTTGAAATTACAATAAGATAACTACAATGCACACAATAAGATAACGAACCATGAAACTCAGGGCAAGAAGACAACTGTAAAATGTTAGTAAGTACTTAGAAACTGAGTAAAATACTCAAACCTAAGAAACAGTTACTTGTTTATTCAAGAGTAAGAAGTATCTTTCAATATTGTCACAGAACTCGACCTGCCTATCTATTCAGAATTAATACCCGGGGTTAAGAGATAAAACGGGAACTTGACCTTCTTGAATACTGATTTTAATAAACAAAATGAATCTTGCGAGATAATGGACAAACAAGCTAAAAGAGTGACGTTTGTGTAAAATCCAGGGGTTGTTATAGACACATAGAGTGAACCTTGACAAAGACATATTCATCATTAGATATCGTTATACGGTGGCTTAAATCGGTAGTATCTGGATAATCATATTATTAAGCATATTAGGTTTTAAATTTTTTTTTTATTTCATTAAAGTTAAAGTTTTATGGTGAAACTATTTATTTAGTTAAAATACTAAAAGTTTTTCTATTACTGATCTCGTCATCAATTAGTTCAACCATAGCTAATACCATTTTGAAGTAGGATTTCATAAATTAAGGCCTCATCTCTTGGATAAAGTGACTAATTCTCATGTCGACTTAACACTGTTGGACATAGGCCTTCCCCAATGAACGCCACCACATCCAGTCCTGCGCCGTCCGCATCCAACCGCTTCCGGCCACCTTCTTCTGGTCGTCGGTCCACCTGGCGGCGGGGCGACCCACCCTGCGCGTGCCGATCCGCGGTCTCCACTCCAGAGCTCGTCTGTCCCAACGGCTGTCGGTTCTGCAACAGATGTGGCCCGCCCACTGCCACTTCAGCTTGCTAATCTTTTCGGCTATGTCAGTTACGTCCTTCATCGGATCTCTTCATTACGAATCATATTCTTCAAAGAAACTCCGAGCATAGCCCTCTCCATAGCTCTCTGAGCGACCTGGAACTTGTGGATCAGGCCCACCGTCAGTGTCCACTAATATAGCTTTAGTTACTAATATAACTTTATTATTGAATCTGTCTATTTTTATTGAGCAATATACATTAATTGGACTGAATTGACAAATCTGGTATTTATGATTTATGAGTTTATGACACAGCATCATATTTTACTGCATGAATTTCTGTTAACTGTATCATCATCGTCAGGTTAATTTTGTCTCCACTGTAGGAGCACAACCCTCTCTCATCTGCCGGAAACAGACGGAGGATTTGGCCTACACTGCCTGCGCTGGCCAGACGGGTTGGGGAGGCCTGATTAATGTTTTATAATGTATTCACTTAGTAGCCTTGTACGACATCGACATTAACTGTACAATGCTAACAAAACAAGCGAAAGATAACCATATCTATTTATAATGATAATTGAGTGTTGATGATAGAAACTTAAATAGGTTTAATAATGGATAGGAAAACTAGTCTGGATACAGCGGCTGTCGATTCACTGACTCAACAATTGGAAAACCCGATATAAATGTTATCAATGATATAACAGATACCTACGAAACTGTTGAATTTGTATACTGAATACGTGAAGACTGGAAGTGAAAAATTTGGCTCGATTAGATCACATAGAATCACAGAAGAATATCAAAACATCGAGCAAATGAACTTACCGACCACCCTGAAGAAACTACCTTGACTTGTGGTCAGGGTTGCCATTTATTTAACTGGTAATGGTAAATTACCGATGACCTGAAAAAAGTAGCTGTATGGGAAAAGCAAAGAACCAAGTGTGGTGACGCGCATCATGGAAAGCCCAACGTCGACAGGCTGTTAATGTAAATATTAGTAGCTAAGAAGACGAAGAGAAAATCAGAGTCTCGTAAAATCTCGAATATAACGAGTTGGCGCGCTGTATCGAGTGTTCACATTAGTATTCGCTCACGGCTCGAATGTGACCCGAGATTGTTATCGGCTCGTTTCGTTCTACTTGGGAACTTTGAATTGCCTCTCTGGGTGTTAAAAAGTATGAATGCGTTTAACAAAGAAAATAAAATCTTTAATAGTGAGTTTTTACTCCTATAAGAGTGGAGTCCTAAGAGTGGAATTATGAAACTTTAGTAAAGGAAAATTTCATTAAAAAACAATTAAAAAGAATATCTACAGCACAGGTAACCGCAGAGATCTATAGAAATGTCCCTAATTCTCACCCACAACTGTCATTTCAATGTCAAATGACTTCGTCATAATTGTGGTTGGTAGAAGGGGCGCTATAAAAATAATCTCATTGGTAGAAATGCTATAAACTGCCAAAAGAATTAATCAAGATATTCATATATTGTCTTTATGTCTTCGTTGCCAAAGCTGTAATATGAAACCAAGATGTAATCACAAGAATAATTGAAACGCTGCTCCAGCAAGTTGACTTGGACGATCAATATTGATTACGAGCAAAGAGGGAGCATTCATATGTTGTAAGCGGAACGCACATTGTCTCCCCTCCCTCGTTAGCAAACTCCACGGCACTTTTTTGACGTCTGCTCTAGGGGTCTCTAGCGATTCGAGTGCCCTCGCACAAACAAATTTGCGACTCCAAAACATAACACTTCTTTTTTATCGTAAAGAGAATAAGACCTAAAATAGAATAGAAAGTTTATTTGAAAACTTCGCATTCTGTTTTACGTAAATATAAAAATTTGTTTGCGGATTGATAGCGCTGTGTTTGCGTTTAACATCAAGGTGTTAAGGTTTAAGGTCGGATGAATTTTTGTTTTGGAAATGTTCGGCTTTGGTTTGTTGGAATATTTTTCTGCGTGCAATTCTGTCTTGCTTAACTCTTCAGATGAGTATCTGGGACTCGGTATTTGGGGCAAAGTTTCATTTTTATTGCAAATAAGATATATTTTTTATTGTCATTGGATAAGTAACAAAGGATAATTGAAAAAAAAGAAATTCGTTGCTCGCTTTTTACCTAGATTAACCATAACATTTCTGGAAGATTTTAAGTTATGTACGTATTTTGTTCAGGATCCATTACTGCTACTAGTTTAAAGCTTTTCCGTGAAAAGGGGTTAACATGCGAATTTCTGATACAATTATTAGCATCGAGCGTTTTTTATATTTTTTTATTAATGAAATTGAAATTCGTTTCAGTGAATATATTTCTAGGGGTTAATCAAAAACTCATATACACTTAGTTTTTTGTGCCTATGCATCCAAAGCTTGAAGCCTATTTAATCTTGATGGAATTAAATTGTCTCTCCATATGACGAGCCATGTGACCCTTTTCGCATATCTAAAAATACCAAAATGGCATGTGTATTGATTATATTTCTGAGAACCATACAATGAGCCCCCGGGGGCTCCGAAGTGGGGGCCAGCGTAACACCTGCTTATACCCGATCCCATAGCCCTCAGGGCGGGCCCTTATTTTCGTAATAAATTACAAGCTACGGACCAAGCTCTCCCTGCGCACTACCTTTCTGTCTTTTCTTTTCCAATTATTTGTGGTTTGTATTATGATTTCTTTGTTATATTGTTATATCTAATATTTGTATATCTTCAGTATATATAAAACCTTCATATAAGACGGAGCTAGCGTACTTGTCAATGCTGATATCATTTGGAGGTAGTTTTCGTAAGTTTCTGCTGTTGAATTTTGCTACATTTTAATTGTTGTATTTTTTTATTTATTTACATAATACTTAATAGCACAAAATACTTAGATAGAAAACAAACATCGCAATATAATAAGGCCAATAACAAATTAAATAAAACAGATCACAAGATAGAAGAAATGAAAGAGAGGAAAACGAATAAACTAAGAAATACTTGCAGTAAGTATATTATAATATGATGTATATTATACTTGAGATAATTTAAAAAATAATTCATGTTGTGTATATCCAAACATTTTAATGAATAAAATACAGTAATTATAAGAAAAACAGTTATTTACAATAGGTGTACGCCGTCCAACCCCTCGTGGTGCGGCAAAGTCCCTAGGACGCTGGCGCTATTACTTCGCTGGATTGCCAGGCTCACACGTTGTGCGAGGTAGGCGCCAGCCCTGAGGTCTCCGGAGGCGTGGACCGCCCTTCCGTCCTTCGTGTCGGCGACCACGGGCCCAGGGTATCTACAGCAAGCTCCGCGAACTCGGCGAACGCGAAAAATAATTAGTATAATTAAATAATAATTTGCGCAAATAAAGTGTGTATGGGGACTGGTGAGAGAGGATTAGCGATTGTGTGTATGTAGGTAGGGGGTATATGTATGTGGGGGTGTAATGCGTCTTAAGCTTCTTCAAAAAAGTTCTACATGGCCGTTACATCAATTTCGCCATTCAGTTCCATTTCAACGCAACATTCAATATTCTCCTTTTCACGGGTAACGACGCGGCCGGGTCGTGTCGGATCCCGTAAAGCTGGTCTGTCAGCCGAAAGTCCGTGACAAATTGATTGGGTTAATCGGGCTCAGTGACTAACGGACAGACAGACCGAGTGATAATTAAACCAAACCGTATTGGATGCATCCGATTAATAGGTGCGCTGTAACTGCCTTCATGTCAGTCAAATAGTGTACGCTGTGTACTTTGAATTTGTCGTGTCTACGAGTGTTTTTAACTAGCGCGAACATCGCGACTTCATTAGAGTTGAAAGTTGATTATCCTGTTTCATTGTTTATTTGTATGTCTTTATTTAAGTATGACATTCAAATTTATGTTTTATAAATACTACATTAACTCTGGGCGCTGAAGACACAACATTAAAGTTGGACAACACTACATTTGTTGCTGTTCCTGTCACACATTATAGAAAGATAAAGACGAAACTAATTTTAGTGCTGTCAAATTTTAAATGTGTGCCTTCAGAATCGGGCCTACTGTATATTTTACTTTTGTGAACAATGTTAATACATTTATTTTTGTTCATTATTCATAGTTAAACTGTTATCTTATCACATCACAAATGTAAGTAGTTTGTGTACTATTTATTATTATCTAGACCAAATCTTTTTCACAAATGTTTGCACCCATCACTCCTCGAATTTCCCCTTCACAAAAAGGTTACCTGGAAGAAATGGCTGAAAGAGATAAGGCCTCCATTCTACGCTAGTTTTATCCTTATATGTACATAATTTTTAATATAATTTTATGCACAGTAAAGAATATGTATTTGATTAGATTTTTTTATAATCATCATACCCACATCACATGAGGAACCTTTATTCAAATTCCAAGTACCTATCCTTTTATATATAGACTTAAATGTACTTTATTTCATCATCAGCATTACCATCGGTTATTTTTCAGATCGTCGACATACCCGGTAGAGACTCAATATTATTGCAAACGAAATCAAGTCGATATTAGTCGACAAATTAGTGTAACTTGATTTTATTTAAAGTGTTACCTCTTGTTATATCTTTGAAGAAGCCTAGAAAAACTCAAACCATCCGCCAACAAAAAAGCATCAAACTACACAATATCCCATTATTTCATTACCTACTAAACCCCGTTTACCGTACCGCGCCCCGCCCCCACCCCCTTTGGGCCAGGACACCCGTTGGTAAGATAAAAAGACCGGGATTAAGTTATCGGATGCGTCCAGTCCCGGCCCGAGCGTGTTCTCAATACTGTTTGACGACGGCCCATGAGGCCACTTAAGCACAGATTTTGTTCATTTTGAATTCTGTTCAAAATGTTTTACTTATAGTTATATTTCTATATTATAAGCAACTGTCTCAGACGAATATAGTTATTGTGTAATTAGTAATACTCAATACAATTTAGTCATTCACGTGAGCCGTTCCCATGACGCCTTTTCAGCACAGATTCCGTTAATTTTGAATTTATCCAAAATCTTTTTGCTTATTTTATTAGTTCTGTAACTTTATGCATCGTCTCTGCCTAACCCTCTTGGGACCACTGCGTGAGCATAATGTATGCATGTAACTTTATCTGACATAAACTGATTGCCATTCGTATAATTGGTTATTCTATCTATGTCAATAGGTTTGATCGGCAGAGGTGTTATCATAATAATAAAACTGTTTTTCGACGGGATGATTTTCAATAACTGCTCTCAAACAGTAAAGAAAAAGAATAGGAGATAACCTGCATGACTGAGATAATCATAATGTGTAAAATCACGGGACATATGGTAGAGTCGCCTCCTGATACTGCCAAAGTTGCAACAAATATAGCAGTCGCAATTTTAATTTCAATCTCGTAACTAGGATATATACACTATACAGAAAACAAGTGAACACCGTACAAAAAGAAAATGCTACTACTTTACTACTACTTTTTGTAACTGAACCCGGAGGAACATCTTTCCATGAAACTAACGTACGAGACAAAAGAAGTTTAATTGCAATAAAATCTGGGATGAAATGAAATGAGACTATCAAAGAAAATGCTATCATAGTCCACCCTACAATTTACACAGTTGTACGATTGAAATCATGCCATAAGTTTTTTCAATCATTAAATTCATTTCGAAGACCGCATAGATTTAATTTCCGCTGAGCACACATAAATTTTCATATTAAACACTTCATAATACGTTAGAATAACAATATCAATCTAACTAAACCAACCGCAAGCGTAGGAAAATATTTGAGCAGAGCAATAGTTAAAGTTCGTTTTCATTATCTCTCTCCGACAGAAACGATATTCTGTCTTCATAGGTCATTGCTTCGTTTTTAAAGTCAGTCTCCTTATATAATTCTGCATTGATCGCATCTGATGATACCATGACATTAGTCATAGCTCAGGTAGTTATAAGTCTATGAGTCATAGACAGCGATGAAGAAAAGTTGTATAAATTTCTTCTGGACCCTTGTCATTGTGCTAAGTTCGATGCGTTTTGATAGCCTCTTCCTACGATGAAGTTCCAATAAAGTATTCTTACAAAATATTAAGCGGCAATATCGTATCGTGACGTCTTATGCGAATGTGCAACAGCATTCGGGAGCGTAGGTGTCTGTGTGTTGGGTCTAGGATCGATTCCCAACCGGTTCGCTATCGCCCATCTCATCGAAGGAGCGGGATTAGATGAGTTTGTACGACAAATCATTGTGTTAACTTTTTAAGAGTTACGCCCTTAGAATGTAGTCAAATACTACGAGTATTTGACTACATTCTAAGGGCGTAACTCACTTACACTAAAAAGTGTAAAGACTGTCCTAAGAGGATAATAGCTAAACAAAAACACGAAAATAAGCTTTCATTAAAATGACAAACAAAATGTCATTTTAAAGTACAAACTAATTTCTTGTTCTAAGATTTGTTTTTATATGAACTTATCAATTTACTGTATTAATCACTTTTACTTGAATATCTTTATCGATGTCTTTTCTATTTTAACCAGTTTCCATCTTATTAAAACCGTGTACCAACTTTAACACAGTCTGAATAATTTCTCTAATTGGTGTCAATTTAGCTCTAGCTCTAGCATCTGTGACATCATCTTCAGTCAGCACTTTATTTCCAGCTTGAGTCCTCAACTAATAGGGAGGGAGCACTATATGTCTAGATCCTTTAGATAATAGGGATCATCTCTTACATTGTGTTCGCCATTGTATGTGTTTCCAAGTTTAAAACAATGTAAATTGCATGTGTAAGTAAAGTCTTTATGAGTTACAGCTTATACTTTAAGTGCTGTGTCAACTTTACATTGTAATGAATGTCTCTGAGAATCAGAAGCACAACAATAGTTGAGATTATTTTCGATACGCGGTTGCTCTTATGATTTTACCAACTTTTTTTTCAGTTTGTTAATTTCATGTTTCTGAGTTTATTTAAAACATTGATCATCTGTTCATCGCATATAATGCGCCCTTTATACAATACTGACCTAATCATAAATCAAGAAACTTTTGGTAATACATGTAAATATACCCGGTCATTTAAAAATAACTTTATTTCATTATGAAAACTGAAAGGGTAGTTAAGAATTTATATAAATTTAATTTCTCTCCTTTTTTGATTTTTTTTTCTTATCTCTAAATCGGACATCATGGTTTCTTACAACAAATAGTTATAGATACTTACAGTTTCTGACTTCCCCATAATAACCGGTCTTATGTCGTCAGATTCGTGGTTTATATTTTTCCTCATGACTGGTGAAAACTAAAATGACGTGGGAAAAGAAGGCTTAAAACGAGTCAAGCTATCGAGCTACGATATAAGGCAATCACGTAGACGTTATAGATAACGTCATGAGAAAAAATAAAAGCCACGAATCTGACGCGAAGAACGCTTCTCCCAGGAATGACCCATGTATGATACACCTTACGGATATTGTATATTATTTTCAGAGGAGTAGTTGTATCAACAATGTCAGTACTATCAAAATGCTCAGATCGACGGAGCTATTCAACATTTCAGTAGCCTTCCAGAGGCTGTAATCCCTTTGACAGCCGATGTCACGTCGTAACGCAGAGCTGCCTCTTTGCATTCATAGCTCGTTGAATGCATATCGAAACATTCTGAGCTATTGTATATTGTAGCGGAATCTGAAGTTATTAAAAATGTGTTTTAAAAATATATATTTTTTCACAATTACAAAAGTGGCCTCATGCAACGAAAGTTATAAAAGAAAGAAGGAAAGAAAAAATATTCATTCGCTTACACAACAATTATACCTTACATGCATTACGTTTACATTCATAAATTATTTAATCAACTAAGGGGTGGACGATGATCTGCAAGTGAAAGGTCCCAAATCAGCAAAGTACTGCACCCGGTGCAGTGCTGGTTTTCTGTTAAGACCTCAGCTAGGGTTTTATGTGGGGGTGTGCGGGGTGTGGGGGTTTGCGGGGTGTGGGGGTGTGCGGGGTGTGTGTGTGTATATATGAGAGAGAAATAATGTACGTAACGTAATGTTTTTAATGAAAGAAGATAACATGACGTTAATTCAAAAATAAGCTCTTGCAATCTTAGGATCATTTAAAATTGCGTATAAAAAAAACAGTATGCGAATTTAGATAACTGGGATGTGGTAAAGTTGAAATGTGTAAATAATAATATATTTTAATAATATTTTTTATGGAAGAGGTGCATGATAAATACATTGACAAATCAATATAAATACATTTGGAGTGTTGTTATGATAATATGATTAAGATAATAATTTTAATTATTTATAACAGGGTTAATTATTCCACTTGGACACGGATATAAGTCATTACTCCAAATAGGACGTTTTATATAAAATAACGTAGGACAATGAAATAAAAGCATTTTAGATAAAATCTAGATAAGCTCAAACTCGATCTCTTGCAAATAAAATATCTTCAATGCGATACCATTTATCATAAATGTCACGTACTGTGTTATTGTTGTGTGCATGCCCGGGTGGGATTGGCGTCGTCCGGCGATCGGTGTCGATAACAGCGGGGATTCTGATCTGCATAGCGAAATCTGCATCCTCCCACAACTACTCTACTACGACTGGATACAATGGGAAACATACAATGACTTCTTAGGGAGCTTCTATAAACCACGTGTGTTGATAAAAAGCTACTCCGTGCATTTGTTTTGTTTGTCAAAGTTACATTGCACCACAGAAATCTTATCAATAGAACGGATATAGCCATTCGTTTACTCGGTAGATTTTCGGACACTGCGCGTGTTGGCGCCTCCTTGCTGGAGTGCTTTTTATTTATTTTTTATTTTTCAAGATTCGAATGCGGTGACAATTGACATTATAATTTTCTCAAAATCAATGTATTAGCCGATCCAAAAGTAAACGGAATTATTTTCAATTCAAGTTTTATTATTGAATAATCTACATTAATTGTTGGTCCAGCGACCGGATAATGAACTAGTCATCAAAATTATTCAAGAGAAAACTACGAGGACGAGACATCTTCGACCGGGTGTGCAATATAATATTGGCATCGTCAACGGCGGTCGGGGATTAAAGCCAACCTTCAGCGTAACAGCGAGGTCTACAGGCTCTACAGCGTCTACAAAGGTCCAAGTCAATGTAAAGCTCCGTACCTACTAGCGTAAACCACGGTACCAGAGCACTCATCTTACACCGACCCTTGCCGAACTCATCAAGCGCTGGCTGAACAAGGAAGCTTTGCGCGGTGTGGTTAGTGGACGGCCAATAGAAGGTGAGGTCATTCCATTTCATTTCATTCCTAAAGTGTCGATTCGTATGTTCGTACCTATTTTTTCAAAATTCAAAAACTCTGGAAGTTATTTATTCGTACCCCTTTCGTAAATAAAGCGTCAATATCATAAATAGGTACTGTGATTCATTTCTTTACTATACGAACATCTATACGATTCCTTTTCAAAATTCAAAAATCTGGAAGTTATTCGTTCGGAATTATTTCGTAAATATAGCGTCAAACACATCGATTGAATAATTTAAATTCAATTTAATTTAATTCATTTTACGTTAAATTTGGTTTGAATTCTCTTTCGATTTCTACGAAATTTGAACTTGGTTTCATTTGTTTTTTGTTTCTACGAAAATGCCTGACACAAAAGAAACAATGTCAGATTCTGTCGATTCATTGCCAATTTTAATTCGTAAACGTGGTTCCGTAAAAATGCGTTTAACCAACTTTGACAAATACGTATTCAATTATCCTGCCGACATTAAGCTGCCGGACGAGGAACGGGATGCGTTAGAGTTACGTTTAACAAAAATGGAAACATTGTTACTAGAGTATAATGATCTTCAGTTACAGATTGAATGTTTGTGTGAGGATCCTGACGAGCAATATATCGAACGCGAATTATTTGAAACCAAGTATTACAACGCAATTGTACGAGCGAGGGCTCTAGTGGCTCAGTCTAAGCCGGTGCGGTCAAGCTGCAATGGTAGTCAGTTCCAGCCTGAGGTAGAGTGCGATCAGAAAACCAATGACAAATGTTCTGACACTCATCACAGTGGATGTTCTAAGAGTAGACCGTATCAAATTAAGATGCCACCAATATCTCTTCCTAAGTTCGACGGCAACTTTCAAAACTGGCTCGAATTTCGAGATACGTTTCTTTCTTTGGTGCATAACAATGATTCATTGGATACTATAAATAAGTTACATTATTTACGATCCAGTTTAGAAGGTAGAGCGTCGAGCGTGTTAAGTTCTCTTGAGTTTACATCAAAAAATTACTCAATTGCATGGGATATGGTAGTTGAACGCTTTGACAACAATAAATTACTTGTCAACAATTATATTAAGGCGCTGTTTGATGCAAAGCAACCGCGCGAGACTTCAAAAGATTTACGGGATTTGGTGGATGTTTTCAATAAAAATCTCCGTTCACTCGAGGCGTTAGGTGAAGTGATTTCCGGATGGGATACGCTTCTGGTCTACATACTGACCACTAAACTAGATTCCTGTACCTTTAAGGAGTGGGAGACTCATCGAATCTCTCTTGAGGAAGTGAAATACGCTTCTCTCAACTCCTTTTTAAAGAAACGAGCAGATCTTCTAGAGAGTTTAGAGGGTCACAACAAAGCAAAGACATTGACGCCACCAAAGCCTATCGCTAATCGAGGTCTATTAACTGTCAACAACAATAGCTCTCAGTCTCCATGGAAGTGTGTAGTCTGCAAGGGTGACCACACAATTTATCATTGCGTCGATTTCCTCAAGGAGCCAATCACAAAGCGGATGGAAGTAGCGAACAAGTTAAAGCTTTGTCAGAATTGTCTCCGACTTGGACATACAGTCAACAACTGCAGACATTCAAACTGTCGAGTTTGCAACAAGAGACATAACTCGCTGTTACATGTCAAAGACGAAGAGGCTTCTAACAAAGAAAAGGCAGAAACCTCCAAGATAGTAACTACAACGGCAAGAACGTCTCAACAAGTATTACTATCGACGGCGTGCGTGAAGTTATTTGACAATGAGGGAAACGCGCACTCAGTTCGTGCTTTACTAGATTGTGGAAGCACATCATGTTTCATCACCGAAAAGCTCGCGAAGGTACTGCAGCCGAACATGATTCCCGTAAATACAACGGTTACAGGATTAAACAATCGTCCGTCATCGATCTGCAACAAGTGTGTTCTACGATTACAATCTGTTCATGACAAGTTTGAAGCAGCAATTGATTGTTATGTTATCCCACATATAACAGAGCCGTTGCCTGCTTATAAAATGAACATTGATGGCCTGCAGCTTCCCTCCGACATAGACTTAGCTGATCCAGAGTTTGCTACGCCCGGTGACATTGATCTTCTCTTAGGAGCTGATATTTTCTGGAATCTCATCAAAACAAGAAGAGTTAAGTTAGGCAAGGATCAACCAACTCTGCAAGATACTAAGTTGGGTTGGGTTGTATCTGGAAGCGTTCCTACATCTCCAAAGATAAGGTGTCATTTTGCTTCTACTGTTGATGTTCATGAGCAGCTAACGAAGTTCTGGGAGCTCGAGGAAGTGTCCATGGTCAAGCCTTGGTCTGAAGACGAACACATTTGTGAGAAAATGTTTAAGGAATCCACCGAGCGGCTTTCAGATGGAAGGTTTCTTGTCCAAGTGCCACTGAAACAAGAGGCAAGCGCACTTGGAGATTCGTTCTCAATGGCTGAAAGAAGATTCCTATCGTTAGAAAGAAAATTAGTTACTAATCCAAAGCTGCTTAGTTCTTACAAAGAGTTTTTGGATGAATATGAAACTATGGGTCATATGTCAAAGGTGACTGGTAAAGATAAGGTTGAGATAGCATACTACTTGCCTCATCATGCTGTTATCAGGGAAGACAGCTTAACAACGAAACTACGAGTAGTTTTCGACGCATCGATGAAGACGTCCAATGGTGTATCATTCAATGATATTCAGCTTGTCGGGCCTGTGGTGCAAGACGACATTTTAGCGATACTACTAAGATTCAGACAGCATGCAATAGTTATTTCTGCTGATATAGCTAAAATGTACCGACAGGTTCTAGTGCGTTCTGAACAACGACCATTACAACGGATCTTATGGCGTGACAACAGAAATGAGCCGTACACAATTTTCCAGCTCAATACCGTCACGTATGGAACTGCATCAGCACCCTACTTGGCAATCAGATGTTTGAAGCAACTAGCTGATGATTGCGAAGATAGATCAATTGGCACAGTTATAGAGCATGATTTCTACGTCGATGACCTGCTTTCAGGAGCAGATTCTGTAGAAGAAGCCACGAGGATATGTCAACAGGTCAATAATCAGCTGTTGACTGGATGTTTTGAACTCAGAAAGTGGAGATCAAACAACGAAACCGTTCTCAAAAATCTGTCCGATGTAGCTGCAGATTGCGAATACACATTCAATGAATCTCCTGTGTCAAAAACACTGGGTTTGCTATGGAACAGCCAAATGGACACCCTGGGTTACAAGATAACAGTTTCAACGTCTGATGATAAACCTGTCACAAAAGGATCAATTTTGGCTACGATTTCTCAAATGTTTGATCCTTTGGGATTAGTATCGCCAACTGTTATACAAACAAAGGTACTACTTCAACAGCTATGGCTCCAGAAGTTGAATTGGGATGACCCAGTTCCAGTAGACACTTCAAGTCGTTGGATGGAAATTGTAAAAACTTTGAGCCACCTCAATACCGTGTCCATTCCAAGACATATATCGCAAAGTACTCAACGTTTGTTTGAAGTCCATATATTTAGTGATGCTTCTGAAGTAGCCTATGGTGCATGCGCATATGTTAGATCAATTAATAACAATGATACAGTCCACATTAGCTTGCTATGTGCCAAAGCCAAGGTCTCACCATTAAAATCAACGACTTTGCCGAGACTCGAACTTTGCGGTGCTCTCGTAGCTTCTCGATTATGCGAAAAGATAAAGAAATCGCTGAGAGTCAGCATAGACAAATTCGTTTTCTGGTGTGACTCATCTATTGTTCTTGGGTGGCTAGGAACCCAACCGAACAATCTGAAGACGTTCGTACGCAATCAAGTATCGAAGATACAAGAGGCTACTGCTCCCCATACTTGGAGATAT
Organism: Esperia sulphurella; assembly: GCA_947086405.1. Lineage (NCBI taxonomy): Eukaryota > Metazoa > Arthropoda > Insecta > Lepidoptera > Oecophoridae > Esperia > Esperia sulphurella. Next base: position 13,800,595 of record OX352264.1, read on the forward strand.
GTTGCTAGTGAAGCAAACCCGGCCGATGTCCTCTCTCGAGGTATTAAGGCTGATGTTATTGAAAAACATGAACTATGGTGGCAGGGGCCACCATTCCTAAGATTAGACGAAAAACAATGGCCTACGCATGAATACATTAATGCTGTTGAATTACCTGAACAACGTATAGTCTCAAATGTCGTGAATGAACCACAAAGTTTAGTCGAAAGAATTCTTACACGTTGTTCAACCTTAATAAAGGCGAAGCGAGTCATGGCATACGTTTTACGATTCATCAGCAAAGCAAGAAAAGTTCAAACACCACATCATCGTAGTGAGTCGCTATCGTGTGATGAACTAGACGAAGCACTTACTGTTTTAATCAAGGATGTCCAAGCAAGACATTTCTCAAAGGAGATTGATATATTAAGTTCAAAGAACAAAAAGCTTCCACCTAAAAGTTCGATCATCAAGTTACATGCGTTCATCTGTCCTAAAGGTCTTTTACGTATACAAGGTAGGCTGTCACAATCGAAAGCAAGTTATGATGTAAAGCATCCTATCATTTTACCAAAGCGTGATTCTTTAACAACAAAGGTCTTTGAAGACCAGCACCGCCGCTTAATGCATGCGGGACCTCAGTTACTGTTAGCAGAAGTACGACAACGATACTGGCCTATCGGTGGCAGAAATTTAGCGAGATCAATAGTTCATAAGTGTGTTGCATGTATCAAGCTAGCCGCTCGAGTCAATTATCCTGTTATGGGTGACTTGCCATCTGCTAGGGTCGAAGCTGTAGCTCCGTTTGATGTGACTGGAATTGACTACGCGGGTCCTATCATGATAAGCAGCAAAAAGGGACGAGGTGCTAAATATGTCAAGGCGTACATTTGCGTTTTTGTTTGTTTTGCAACAAAGGCAATTCATTTAGAACTAGCTACGGACTTGACTAGTGTCACATTTATTTTGGCACTCAAACGATTTATTGCTCGTCGAGGAAAGCCATCTCATATCCATTGTGACAATGGATCCAATTTTGTAGGCGGTTGGAATGAAATTAAACCAAAATTGAGTGACGATTTCGCAAATGAAGGTATACAGTTTCATTTCATTCCACCCCACGCTCCCCACTTTGGTGGTTTATGGGAAGCTGGCGTTAAATCGACAAAACATCATCTTAAACGAAGTTTAGGCTTAGCTCATCTCACTTATGAGGAGCTGACAACTACGCTGTCTCAAATTGAAGCCATTTTAAATTCACGTCCGCTTACACCATTATCATCATCGCCTAATGATTTAGTCCCATTAACACCTGGTCACTTTCTCATTGGTCGTCCGCTCACTGCATTGCCGGAGCCAACTTGTACAACCAGCAACGCAAGACAGAGGCATGAAAGGGTCGAAGAATTGCGACAAAGATTTTGGTGTAGATGGAGAAAAGAATACCTATCGCAATTACAAGAGCGCACAAAATGGAATAACAAAGTTCCATCCATCAATATTGGCGACTTGGTAGTCGTAAAGGAAGATTTTGCTGCGCCTCTTAAGTGGCATATGGGTAGAGTGGTGGCGACGCACCCAGGGCACGATGGCGTCGTCCGTGTCGTCGAGGTTTTCACCGGCTCGGGCACTTGTCGTCGTCCAGTCACGAAGATCGTCCCGCTGACCTCAAGCGTCTGATTGAAGTCAAGACCTTCAAGGGGGCCGGCATGTTGGCGCCTCCTTGCTGGAGTGCTTTTTATTTATTTTTTATTTTTCAAGATTCGAATGCGGTGACAATTGACATTATAATTTTCTCAAAATCAATGTATTAGCCGATCCAAAAGTAAACGGAATTATTTTCAATTCAAGTTTTATTATTGAATAATCTACAGCGCGCCCCTTGCGCCCAATTAATGCCTCGTAGTCACATTTCTAGTGAGGAGATACAGTTAGAAATCGCGCAATATGGCTTGTTTTTGTCGATGTTCACCCGACTCGGCGCGAAATTTTATATGCAATCTTGATTGGATTTGCACAGGATTCACAACAAAATATGGATCAAAAGCAAGTCACTCAAAAGCCTACGGTAGGCTACGTGTTTTGGGGATCAGGAAATCAACATAGGAAGTACGTGGTTTATGAAAGCACCATTATAGAGGCTTATTTATTTCTCGACTTATCTTGACAGGGTTATTTAGCTTTATACATTGACTGTTCCACTATTACGTGACGACTACTTTACTGATGACATCTAAAGAAGGATAGCCTGACTGATTCTTTGATGCCTGGTGACGCCCTGGTCAAAATCGTTGGGTCTAGAAAATACTTAAAATTTTGCGTAAAAAAAAATCTACCCCTAAAACGGTCGGTGCAATACCTAGTGATATAAATTAGGATTAAAATAGTCAAATTATATAAAAATATTACAATAAGAACCTAGACTATTAAGTAACCATAAATTTATAGCCAGAATTCTAGTCAACGAGTCTGCTAGAAAGTCACGTAAAGTCTCCAAACATAAATAAAGTATAAACTTAAAAGTGTGTAAACAAAGAAAACTAATAAGAAAAAGAACTCACAGTGAACGTTGGACCACGAAGTTGGTTAATCCTCGCGAGATGAAAAAGTACAAAGGATCCGAATAAAAGCTGGCCGGATGGAATCGATCCCTGGATAGAGTTCGAATGCCACACTGTGACATGCTTGTAGCAAGTCATAAGCGACTGAAATTTTAAAATCGTGTTAATTGTTTTACGTGCATAAATGTATATAAAATATAATTAATTATATTCAGGTAGATATGGCGATACAAAGAGATACTGATACAATATACTGGCATCAGTCTCTCTTTGTATCGCCAGGCATCTGCCTGAATATAAGTAAATATATTTTATTTACATTTATGCACGTAAAAAAATTAACACGATTTTAAAATTTATACTAATATATTTTATTACGCCTTATTGTTAGTTTTATTATAGATTTTAACACATTCGTGGACATATTTCACGTGACGTGAGTTCATAATGCGGCAACTGACGACGAATCAATACGATACACGACGTCCATAGACGTACTCTCGCGGTAGGATTCACCGGTATGACATCTATTGTAATAGCGTTAACAAACGCATTAAAAACATTTCTTTCAAACATTTATCCATATAAATGTCTTTCAACAAATTAACTATTTTATATAGACTATAAATAGTATAACAATTTCTCGCTGGCTCCTGTCACAAATAAACAAATAAATAAACAAATAAACAAATGAATTCTTATGAAACATCGGCTTGACTTAGAAGTCAGAAGTTAGTTCGTTGAATGCTCGGGGGCTTTAGTAACAGATGTATTGAGCAAATGATAGAATTAATATGTTCATTTATTAATTATGTTCGCAGGTCCTCGGATTTCGTATTGTATAAAGCGTATATAAGGATTTCGACTTTAACGGTTCTAAGTTCTGTTTGACTTACATTGCGTGCTTTACTTGTAAGGATAAATAATGAAAGTTAATATTAACGGTAATACAGCTCAAAATAAGGAAAATATACTAAGCTTACTTCCCTTACTGGTGGAAGAATACGCGTAATTCTTACTTTAGGAATAAGATTTACTGGCAATCGTGAATACTTAATTCGTTTGTTTTGTATAGTACTTATTTCCGTTTGTTGCTGATTTTATAGTCTTAATGTATTTTGTTATGTCTGAGGAAAGTCTATAGGGCACTATTTTTCATACCATTATCAGCTAGTCTGAGTTTCATTTAATTTAAAGGTTTAATAGTTTTCAGTAAAATTAAGTTTAATAAGTTTTTTACCAATCCTATATTAATTATGTTCAAATTGTCAGTAATCGCACTATACTGACGTCATTATCACCCTCGGTCCACAATTTCCAGGTCATTTTCATATTGTCATCTGTCAAACTGTACAGCGCAGCGCTTGCTTCACTTGGGTCTGCAGGGTCGGTAAAATGCCGCTAGTATTTATGTAAGAAGCGCTTTTACAAAGCTCACTTTTTACTTTTTTTGTCTTTTACTTTTATAAGAAGTACCTATATTTTTCTTCGTTGTTGCGTAATACAGACAAGCAAATTAATTAAATTAATTTTTAATCACACTATGATGATCAAAAATAATAAATATTATCAAGAGGAACGAGCAAAGTGGTCTATCTACCATCCCACTAATATTATAAATGCGAAAGTTTGATTTTTGTTACTCAATCACGCTTCAACCACTGGACGGATCGAGATGAAACTTGGCACACGTATAGATTAGGTTCTGGAATAGGACATAGAATAGTTTTTATCCCGAAAAAACATCTCATTCCTACGGGAAACCAAATTAATCGTTAAAAGTAGTGAATTTGTTCACAACTTGGCGCCATCGCCATTTGGTTCCTATTTTATTATTATTGTTGTTGTGATTTTTGGTACAATCAAGTGTTTACATACATACATACTTTGTATGGAGATATATCTATCGAGAAATATTAGGGACTTTGATTACGAAAATGATATATGTTTTGAAATTCAAGATGTGTAAATATATATCGAAACCTACGCGGACGTCGCAGGCAACAGCTAGTAATATAATACAAGTATCGATAGATTTTATACTTCAGGTAGGTACTTTAATGTATTCTGAGACTCTTTTTTCGGAAAACTGTGTGAACAAAGTTACAAGCGGTTGACATAGTTATTACGATAGCTTTTACAGTACTTGGAAATAAATAGAAAACAAATGTTACAAAACGACTTTACGTTGCATATGAAACTATATGTAAATGGGTATTTCACTTCACAATTAAATACAGTTATATCTGTTATGGGACTAGGTAGTCAAACAAAACAAAACAAACAAGACGCACTTATTTATAAGTAACATAATATATTCTTGTGATCTGGACTACGTTATACGTTCATATATTTTTGCACGTTGTCGTTTAAGACTCTCTCTTCTATAGATAACACATTTTAGCGCTCCCCGAGCAACTTCGCAACTCATTTTAATTGCTCAAAGACCCCGCTGTTAATTGATAGATGTGCTCGCTACTTAAATTATCGAGCTAACTTAACAACTCCCTTACCTTGGCTGTGGTGTCATTAGGGATAATAGTTTACGATGTTGGTGGCAACGCAACTACTTGTGGTGAGGCGACTCGACAAGATACTGGCATCATATACAACAATACACTATTGACTTAAATCAACAGTTATTTATCCACGGCAGTATAGGTCGTAAGTGTGTTGTGCCGGAGCTGGGTGATCTCCGGGCACTATTAGCCTTACCGAATCATGAGGTATACAATTATTTCCCTAGCTAATCGTGGTATAACAAGGCGGCGATGTTGTTCGCAACACATCACGTCAAGGGGTATCACGGGGCGAAAGCGGGTGAAGAAAAGCCGCTTTGCGACATTAGTTTGCGCAAAGTGGCGATACATCATCTCTGCCTACCCCTCTGGGACCAAGGCGTAAGCATTATGTGTGTACCGTGAAACATGCCAACTTTGCCCACGTTTTTCGAATAATTACAATTGTAATAAGTTTTTTCTATGGGGACGTAAGCATTTTCTTTCATCAGCTACAAGTGTAAGATCATGTGCATGTGTTAGTGTAGCTAAATGTATTATTATTCAACATTTAATTCAATAGTTGATTGATTTTGTTGGCGGGCTAAGTTATCTGGACTTTTAGCCAACATTGCCCACGTTGATTTTTGACGAAAATATGGCCTTTATACAGATGATATAAAATCCAGTACAAGAATTTTGGTAAATATGGCCTTTACTTTAGAAATGTAAGCGATACCATGAAAAGTTTCCTATTAATATGACTGGGCAATGTTACCCTGACATTTTTTTCTCTTTTTCATTCAATCCGCATTTCGCCTGTTGAAAGTGCTAGGGTTGGCACGTGGTAAAATGGTATTGATTTTTTTTACATTCTACAAAGAATATGTGTTTAGGTAAATAAAAAGAAAACTGAAGTAAAATGTTTCACGTTTATTATAATTATATAAAGGGCATCATTCACGTTTCATACATTTTTGGACCAAAAACTGAAAGTACCGGCCAGAAAAAAAAAGTGTAATATTCGGATAAAACACACAATTCGTATATTTTTTTACTACGACACCAAACTTGTGCGCCCCATAGTTACGTTGTTACATGCTATTAAAATACACTAAAATGTTATTACGGTGATGTTATTTCAAGACATTTGATCATGTATATTGCATTATTTTGTACTAAGAAAGAATTGTCATTGCTTATTTACTACGCGCCGCATAGACAAAGCGTTACAAATCAGAAGGCCAAAACTGTTTTTACCCCACTACCGGAGGAGGGTAATGTTTTTCGAGCGTATGTATGTTTGTATGTCATTGTGCCGGTCTGTAGTCTAAACGGGATAGCGGATTTTAACATTTGAGGTGCACAAATAATGCAAAACATTGTTCAAAAAGAAAATGATCATGGCGAAGGATTATTTCAATGGTTTTACCGAAATGGGGACATACTCGTATTTATATTGGACCGTGGGTTTAGAGATGTAGTTTCTACCCTTCAAGAATATGGGTACACCGCAAAGATACCGGAGACTAAGCTCCCTGAGGAAACGCAACTCACAACAGAACAAGCTAATAAGTCGCGGCTTGTTACTATTTTCCGATGGGTCGTGGAAATAGTAAATGGCCGATTCAAGAGAGATTTCCGCTTACTGAGACACGTCAACATCAATATAACACTGCACTACATAATGGAGTATTTTAGAATCGCTGCCGCATTAATAAATGCCTATCACGTTTTGATAGTGGATAACGTTCATGCTACTGATTTCTTTCAAATATTACGTGAAAGAATAAACATACCTATTACACTGGGAGATCTTGTTAACAGACACAATTTAAACAGACGACGATTACGGTTTCAGCCCATGGCGGCGGATATGGCTGATTTTAATGAATTCCCAACCATAACTGAAGAAGATTTAATATTGTTCAGCCTTGGAGTATATCCGCTCAAACAAGCAAAAAGCTATTACGGAGAGCACCTTCAATCCGATGGAGCTTTTATCATTGAGCTCGATGGTGGGATTCCTCTGATAATAGTCAGGGAACTTGAAGGGGAAAACTTGTGGATTATAAAAGGACGACTACAATCCCGACATATCCAAGCCAAAAAATACTATGTGTATATTGCACTAGATCGGACAGCAAATGGTCGTCGAGCATTAGCTCATTATTATTGTACATGCAATATTGGCAAGACTTCGTCCGCGTGGACAACTTAACATCTATAATTATTATGCATTTCCCGTAGGAATGGGATGTTTTTTCGGGATAAAAACTATCCTATGTTCTATTCCAGGACGTAACCTATATGTGTGCCAAGTTTCATCATGATCCATCCAGTTGTTGAAGCGTGATTGAGTAACAAACAACATCCAAACATTCAAATTTCCAAACTTTCACATTCATAATATTAATAGGATATGATATATTACACACATTTTTCTCTTTTACGTTTTTTATCTTATCTGGCTAGTACCTAAGTAATGCTGCCCTGCTAGGTATCTAAAAAGGCCGCTAAGTGATTTGGCAACCTTTTGGAGATATTGAAAAAGGAATCAAATTGCTTATCTAGAATTCTATGATTGATGAATTTTATTTTTTTAATCGGCGAAGAAACTCTAGCCGTGGAATGACTGGCAGAGTCCGACCTCAATAAGTAATATAACATTATATGTTTTTATAACATGATATGTGCCTATTTTCCGGAGCTTGGTTGTCTGGTACCCTTAAAACCTAGCAAGTAAGCACTGATGTCTCCCACAAATATCGTGTGGTCTTAAATCCCGCGGAATTTACGTTAAATCGATTTAAAAAAGTTAACGTACGAGGGCCCGCCATCTGTGGATCCGAAGTTATTTAATAAAAATATATTTCCCGCGACGATCCTCGGGATTTCTGTTCATTCCCGGGAAAGTAGGGATTTGAGAATACGCCTCTTAAGGCGACTGTACGTACCAATTTCACAGCTCTTGATTTTGTTTTAATATTTTCATTATATTTTCGCCTCAATTCCCTCGACCCTAGAGCCGAGCGGTATGTTCAGAGACGATGGTAAGAGACCCGATGGAGCCACCCTGGTGCCCTGGTGTGGGACGCCACAGGTGTGGTTACTTTGGCCCCATCTCATGTTCAGGGAACTGTCACAGTTGCCAGTGCAGCAGCGGCCAAGGTACAGAGTCTTAAGCGCCGCAAATACTCTAACCTGACGGCTGACTACGAGTTTGCGGTGCTCGCTGTAGAGACCCTAGGCCCGTGGTCGGCCGACAAGAAGGCGTTCGTGAAGGCTCTGTCGATCAGGCTGGTCCACGCCTCCGGAGACACAGGGCTGGCGCCTACCTCGCACAACGTGTGAGCCTGGCAATCCAGCGAGGTAATAGCGCCAGTGTCTTGGAGACTATGCCTCACCACGAGGGGTTGGACGGCGTACACCTGTTGTAAATAATGTTTTTTTCTTATCATTACTGTTTTTTTAAGTCTTATAAGTATTTCTATTAATTTTTAACCAACTTCTTGTACCAAGAATATTTGGATTTAAATCCTAGTAGATTTATATTTAATTAAATATTTCGCTCTATAATAGCAGAAAATCTATACATATAATAAAAGAGTAGAAAAAACAAAAGAAAAGCGAATCTGTACATTGAAGTTAAAAAAAAAATTTCACTGCCCGGACGTTACTGAAGACCAGTAGAGTCCAAAAATATAATTAAAATTTTTCTTATCTGTCTGTATGTATGTATGTATGTACGGGCTAATCTTGGAAACTGCTGAACAGAATTTGACGGCGTTTTCACTGTTTAATAGCTTTGAGTTCGGGCCTCATACTGGTATAAGTCATATCTCAATAAAATGTCAGGATGCTGATATACAAGTTGACCTCTCATTTCATATCATTTGTATGAAAGTGTGTTCAACATTACTGGTCGATGCAAGAACTTGACAGAAAATGACAGAGATGTTTTAAAGCTCATTTATAGATTTATTTTAGCTGATGTATTTCAGGTATTTCCACAAGTCTCGATACAAAAAGTTCGCTATTCAATAATTAGTGGCCCTGTATTAGACCGGTGATCGTCGACAATGTCAATATCAAAGCTGTTCAGGAGTACGTCTGCCTAGGACAGACAATATAGTTGGGTAGGATCAATTTCAGAAGCTGACAGAAGAATCCAGATAGGGTGGGCAGTATTCGGAAAACTGCGTCAAGTCTTTACGTCACCTATTCCACAATGTTTAAAGACAAAAATCTTTAATCAGTGCGTCCTGCCTGTTATGATTACAGCGCGGAGACGTGGACACTGATGGTGGGCCTGATCCACAAGATTCAAGTGGCTTTGCGAGCCATAGAGAGGGCAATGCTCGGGGTCTCTATGAGGGATATGATTCGTAATGAGGAGATCATATGAATAACGAAGTTGACCGACATAGCCGAAAGAATTAGTAAGCTGAAATGGCAGTGGGTGGGTCACATCTGTCGTAGTAGCGAACGGCCGTTGGGGCAGACGGGTTCTAGAGTGGGACGCGACGTCCCACGCGCAGGGTGGGACGCCCTGCCGCCAGGTGTATGGACGACCTGAAGATGGTGGCCAGAAGCGGCTGGATCTGTAGGGCGTTGTGGCATTCATTGTATTTATTGTATTTATTTATTCTATAACAATTTCTTGTGTACGAATATAACTTATTCTAACTTATTCTAACAATTCTATAAACCTATTGGGGAAGGCATGTCCAGCAGTTTGACAGGCATTTTGTTGTACAGTTAATTGGATATGCAACATAGGAAGGGAATAGGAGGGGAAGGAAGTCGAATGGAAATCAATAGAGGGATTAGGGTAAGAGAGGAAAGATGAGGGGGCAGTGGTAAATAAAGGGTGTAGGAAGGGGTGGGTCAAGGGAAGGGGGAGAGGTAGGAGTAGGGAGAGGGAAGGGGTGGGGGAAAGGGTTTTCAACGTTGTGGGAAGGGGATGGAGAAGGAAAGAAAGAAAGGGTATGGAAAGGACAAATTGGAGGGGGGGGGGGGAAGGAAATATCACCAAATTTGCACAATATAAAATGTAAATGTCAACTTTATTTTAAAAAAGTGGCCAAGTGCGAGTCGGACTCGCCCATGAAGGGTTCCGTAGCAGCAAGTAACATAATATAAAAGTTATTGTAGTTCGTTGTAACTTTGATCGATGTTTTAATAATAGTATTGTGGTTGACGATTTATGACGTATTAAAAAAACTACTTACTAGATCTCTTTCAAACCAATTTTCGGTGGAAGTTTGCATGGCAATGTACATTATATATATTTTTTAGTTTTATCATTCTCTTACAGGGGGGGGGGACACACATTTTACCTCTTTGGAAGTGTCTCTCGCGCAAACTATTCAGTTTAGAAAAAAATGATATTAGAAACCTCAATATCATTTTTGAAGACCTTACCCACACGTATGGGTTTGATGAAAAAAAAATTTGAGTTTCAGTTCTAAGTATGGAGAACCCCCAAAATGTAATGTTATTTTTTTTTTCTATTTTTGTGTGAAAATCTTATGCGGTTCACAGAATACATCCACTTACGGAATAAAGTGGCTGTGACATACGGGCGGACAGACAGACAGACATGACGAATCCATAAGGGTTCCGTTTTTTGCCATTTGGCTACGGAAACCTAAAAAACTGTGGTCCAACGGGCGAAACCGCCGCCGTAACGCTAATTTTTACCCGACTTCAAAAAAGGAGGTTCTCAATTGGATAGTATGTTTTTTTATGTATATTAATATTTTTAATGCATAACCAGATTAATAGATTTCTTTTAGGATTTAGTAACACGTAATACATAAGAATGTGTAATGTTAAGTTGTCCACGCGGACGAAGTCGCGGGCAACAGCTAGTACTAAATATTACTACTCACGGAAACGACACTCACCTCCCTGCCAGTTTAACGTTCGCCCGAGTTAATACTTACCTATAACTAATTATGTTTTTCTATTAATATTATAATTTTACTTACTGTACTGTACGTATTCATAGATAAGCTGGCAGACGACCAGTGTAGATAATCATATCCTTTCCCTGTCACAACTAACGGTTAGCACTATCACCAAATATTAACATTCTCCGGAACTTTCCATCCGCCCTTCCAGAGTCCCATAACGCCGATACGCCCCCAAAAATTGATATAAATACGCTAGTTTAAGTTAGTCATACAACTTTTTGCCCATTGTGAACACACATGCTCTAATTAAATAGTTTTTAATTTGAAAGTGAGTTTATAATTTCTTTTACCTCCAACTCAAAGACTGTAACTGGCGCCCAACGTGGGGCCTCTTCAAGTGCGTCTCATAAAAAGCGTCGAAATCACCTGTGCATATTCGTTCCGGCGGCAGCGGCTGATCACCGATCCCGACGACACGTGTACCTGAGTGACATCGACTGCAACCGAGTCGCCGCGTCTTTCAAGACAAAAAGAGGCCGTACCCATACAAATTCGTTGCTGTTGCTGAGTCATGAGGCAGATAACGCCGATCTTGCTGATAATCTGGTAAGTGACGTAAACCTTTCGTTTCCTAGTTCTCTAGTTAAACGACTTATCCATTCCTATCCAGGGAATTAGATTGACAAATTCAAATATTGAACATTTAATTGAATCTTTTTGTGTAATTTAAATATTGAAGATACTAGTATAGAAATGGCAAACGCACCTGCCGCACCCGTACAGGTGCTCATGTACAACTCACAGAATCCGGATGCCATCCCCCAGTATGATGGGAATCCAAACGAGTTATATATTTTTATAAAAGCATGCGATCTTTATATTACTAGTCGTGATAGGAGCCCCCAGACGGTGTCCCAAATATTAGCGAGGCTAAAGGGCAACGCGGCTCTAATAGTTCATTCACATACGCATAACAACAATTGGGACGTTATAAGGCAACTCCTAGAAGAAGAATGTGGTGACGGTCGCACCACTTCAATCATACTCAACGAGATTATTCATTATCAAAAAGGAAATAAAAGTTTTAGCGATATGATCTTTAATCTGAAACAGCTGATTAATTCGGCAAGAATCAAAATTGAACAAAGTTATGGTGTTGCGTCCGTCGACCCTATGATTAAAATCTACGAAGAAAATGTCAAAACAGTGATCATCAATCATCTTCCGTTTTATTTACGTAATCTATATTACGATAAAACCTTACAACAGCTCTATAACGAAATTAAAATGCTAGAAGCGAGGGGCGAATTAAATGCCAAAACGTCTAAACACAACAATGCCGCTCCTTCTACACATAGGGCTTATCCACAGCCACATACACATAATAGACCACATTATACAGGTACAGGTAACACACCTCACTACACGTACCCACAGCAACAACATGGTAGGCAAGAGCATAAGTATCCGCCCACGCCGCGTTCTCTTATGCAGCGGCAGTGGCAGAATAATACTGCTCACCAACCAAGACATTTTTATCCTAACTCACCGCAAGTGAATCAGAACAGGAACTTTAACCCTTCACCTAACGTAGGTGGGTGGAATCAGGATGTGACTATGCGCACAGCGACTGGCAGAAAGCCACCTCAACCACAACACCCAAACCGTGGCCCAGCTGTCAATCTTGGTCGAGGAATGATAGCGGAAGAATTATTCAATCAAGATGTTGAGGAACAATGTGAAAATTTTCAGGAAACCTTCGAGGAAAACGAGGAGACGTAATAGAATTGAATACTAATAATGTTAACGGCCTGCCATACATAACAGAGCCGAAGTTAGGTCTGAAAATCTTAATTGATACAGGTAGTAGTAAGTCTTTTATGACGAACGACACCTTCAATAGATTTTTCAGGGACTGTAAGGTAATTAAAGAACCTTTCACAGTGAAAACTGCACATCATACGACCTCCCATATAGGTAGCGTCGAGACCCCCTTTTGGAAGAGTTTATTTGGGAACAAAGATGACCCAATGAGATTTCATATTTTCGATTTCTCAGATAACTATAACGTTTTGATAGGTATAGATATGCTAAAGGTAATAGAAGCTAACATAATGACAGCTTCAAACAAAATATTCACACCCACAAAAGAAATCGAATTAAACTATCTCGACATAAATAATTTTTTCAATGAAGATAAAAATTTAAAAAAGATTTTAGATAATTACGAAAATTTATTTTCCGAGAAGTTACATGCGAGTCACACCTCAAAGGTAAAACACGTCATTAATTTAGTTAATGATGAACCGATCTACCAACGTTCGTACCGCGTACCACAGGTGCAACGGGAGGAAATACGCCGTCAAGTCAATCAATTGCTTGAAGAGGGCATTATACGACCTTCTGACTCACCATGGAGTAGTCCAGTACATGTCGTGCCTAAAAAGATGGACAAAACAGGTGTTCCAAAGTATCGAATGGTAGTCGACTATAGAAAGCTGAATGAACGTACGAAAAGCGATAAATACCCGCTACCCAATATTGAGGACATATTTTCCCAGTTAAATGGTAATAAGTATTTCTCAACCCTTGACCTTACAAGTGGTTATCACCAAGTAATGATGAGCCCCTGTAGCATTGAGCGTACCGCATTTTCCACACCTGACGGACACTTCGAATTTCTAAGAATGCCGTTCGGTCTAAAAAACGCTCCAAGCACCTTTCAGCGGCTTATGAATAATACGCTCAACAATCTAATAGGAAACAGCTGCCTAATTTACCTGGATGACGTAATTGTTTTCGGCAAGACAAAGGAAGAACACAATAGAAACTTAGAAGCCGCTCTCAATGCGTTAAAGGAAGCCAATTTAAAAATCAATTTAGCAAAATGCGAATTTTTGAAAAGTGAACTTGAATTTTTGGGCCATATACTAAGTCCGGAAGGCCTTAAGCCCAACCCAAAAAAGGTAGAAGCTATTCAACGTTACCCCATTCCCAAGACCCTTAAAGAGATTAGGACCTTCTTAGGAATGGTTGGCTATTATAGGAAGTTTATCCCGGACCTAAGCCAAATAACAAAACCATTAACGAGTTGTACAAAGAAAGGGTCCCTTATCAACTTAACACCAGAATTTTTGAACGCAGTAGATAAATGTAAACAATCGCTGATAAACGCTCCTATTTTAAAATACCCCGATTTTGATAAGCCTTTCACAGTTACTACGGACGCGTCTGATAAGGCCCTGGGAGCCGTCCTTTCGCAAGATGGCCACCCGATTTCCTATATTTCTCGTACACTGTCAAATACAGAATGTAACTATAATACAACAGAAAAGGAATTGCTCGGTGTGATATGGGCATTACAGCAATTTCGACCTTATATATATGGAAGACATTTTACCATAGAAACCGATCATCAACCCTTGACTTGGTTATGTAAGCTAAAGGAGCCGAATGCCAAACTAACCAGATGGAGGTTAAGACTACAGGAGTATGACTATGAAATTAAACATAGAAAGGGCAAGACAAACTACGTAGCCGATGCGCTATCTAGAATAGAATTAAATAACAATGAAATTAGCGATACGATGTCAATCGACTCAATCGATGTCGAAGTCGGAACGACCAGAAACTCACCAGAACCTCAGAACGATCCAATGGAGAACGAAACTGTCCACAGTAACAACGATGACGATGACACAGGTATTCTCATAAGAGAAGAACATCCGCATCCACGTATGAATCGAATATTCGTTTACACTACCTTGAAAGGACCTACTCGTTATGAACTTAAACAAAACAAGGATCACCACATTTGGATCCCTAAAGAGGAAATTGAAACAGAATTTTTCAAATTCGCTAAGGAAAAGCTTGATAAAAAGAAGTATGCCATAATCATTGATAAGGACGAGACTTATCGCAAAATTAGCGAGACCTATCGCAAAAACTTTAACAAGAATTCTTTGCAGTTAATTCGCTACACGAAATATCTTTCAGAAATCACAAAACGCGAAGATCAAATTGATTTAATCACCAGAGTTCACCTAGACCAAAATAGACACCGGGGAGTAGATTCAATGTTGGCGGAATTGAAACGTAGTTACCATTGGTCGAACATGAAAAATATGATAAAGCAATACGCAGATAACTGTGATGTTTGTAAAAGAGCAAAGTACAATCGCCACCCATACGAGGCACCATTAGAACGAACGGAAACGCCTAGTGAGCCCATGGAAACATGGCATATCGATATATTTCACATAAAAAGCCGTCGTTATCTTACTGTAATAGATAAATTCTCGAAATGGACACACTGTACCGAGTTACCAGCTAATACTTCACTGGAAATAAGTAATCAGCTTATAAAACTATTCAGTATTGTAGGAGCACCTAAGAGGATGATCGTTGATAACGAATCAACACTTACCTCAGCGCTTCTCAAGGAACTTTTAGCGTTGTACAAAATTAACCTACACGTCACCACACCTGGCCACTCTCAATCAAATTCAGATATTGAACGATTCCATTCTACGTTGTTAGAACTTATTCGAATATTTAAAATTAGTTACCCAGAAGAGGATATTACAAAGTTAACACAGTTAGCTACGATAGCCTATAACAATAGTATTCACAGTACCACAGAACATACTCCCAACGAAATACACTACGGGAAACATTTAAGTACGATAATGCCAAATAGTGACTCACTAATCACTTCAATTTACCTACAACAACACCGCGAACAGATGAATAGTTTACATGAGACGATAAAGAACAAGATGGACGAAGTTAAGGAGAGAGTTAGAGAACGTGTAAACAGAGATAGGAAAGTCCCACCTAGTGTAGAAGTAGGTCATAAGATATACATTAAACAGCACGATAGAACTAAGGATAAAGATAGGTTTATAGGACCCTATGAAGTAACAGCCGTGTTACCTCATGGTATATTAGAGTATAAGAAGGGAAGGCGTATAAATAAAATACATATAAACGACACACGTCTTTCAGGTGGTCAACAACTGTCTGGAAGTCAGGAGCAACCCAATACACAGTCAACATACAACACTTAACCAACAACCAACACTTCATCTTGACTAACAAAGAAAATGCAAGACTAGTCGATGGTCATTGGCATGTGATACACACCGTCAATACGGATGGATTGAAGGAACAAAATGATATGACCAAGAGGAACTTCCAAAAGTTCTTAAAAATATTTTACCTCAATTACACTATAGACTCACATGGATACGGAGGTAGGTTAGATAACCTAACTTCAGGTGTAGATAAAATAACATTCTTGATTAACCAAAATCAACAAAGCATTAACAATATCGTAGTCGGTAGATACAAGAGAGGTCTTATAAATGGACTAGGTAGTATTATAAAGGCAATAACCGGAAATGCAGATAACGATGATATAATTAAAATGGAAAGGGAAATAACTCAGAACAGACACCTTTTGAAACAAAAGATTTCCTTAACAGCTGATATACTAGATGATTTCAAACATAAATTAACGAATTTAAGTAAAAACCAAGAAGTAGTATGGTCACAATTGAATTCAACTTGGTTTCTAAGTAGAGAGACTTATTTTCTTACAGTTATGTTACATGATGCTCAGATTTTGAATGAACTACTAGAACGTTTAGCCACAGCTTTGACTTTCGCTAATCATAATATGTTTCATTATTCAATTATTAAACCCCAGTTATTAAAGGATATTTTAATAAAGCTCCCTCAAAGTCAACTTATTACTAAAGATCCTATGCAATTAGAAAAATATATAAAAGTTCAAACTTTTCATGAACCCAATAATATCAGATTTCTCTTAAAGATACCTTTAGTAGAGCCTATTACGTACGAATTTGTCAAACTAGTACCTGTCTTATTAGAATCCCAAGGTACCTGTACATACCCTTTATCCCAACCCCGAAAGGTATTACGTTCACAAAACCAGGCGATAGAGGTCGACTCATGCACCGATGACAACATATGTACAAGAAGCTCCAGGCTTCTGAGTCAATGCGAGGAAGAAATCATAATACATGCCAACGGAGGACACTGCAATCTTACGCAAGTCTTATGTCCCAAGGATTATATCTACGAAGTCAACGACGCAGTACACCTTGTTTATACTAAAGAAACAACCGAGATTACTTCAAACTGCAACGGTCTAACTAGAACATCAAATATACAAGGAAGCGTCTTGATCATAAATAACAGATGTCTTGTAAGAATGAATGGACGAGTCATCATCGCACACATGGAGACCAGCGAAGATATCCAGACCCCAAATATAAAGGATATCCCTATTGTCGACACGAGACTACCTCTGCTCTTCGATGATAACGAAAAGGATCTCGAGAAACAAATTCATCACCTGAAACGTTTCGACGAAATACCAGTGTATAACAGTGCTCTCAGTGTCAGTGTTTGGACAGTAATGATGATAGCACTTATCGTTTTAGTTATAGTATACTTATGGACACATAATCTGTTATGTTTTAAGAAAAGTAATGATAACAATGTGAATGTTAGATCGCCGGACATTCCACTTCGAACACTCCCTTCAGGATTGTTCTCCGTTCCGGTGGGGGAGAGTTAATACTTACCTATAACTAATTATGTTTTTCTATTAATATTATAATTTTACTTACTGTACTGTACGTATTCATAGATAAGCTGGCAGACGACCAGTGTAGATAATCATATCCTTTCCCTGTCACAACTAACGGTTAGCACTATCACCAAATATTAACATTCTCCGGAACTTTCCATCCGCCCTTCCAGAGTCCCATAACGCCGATACGCCCCCAAAAATTGATATAAATACGCTAGTTTAAGTTAGTCATACAACTTTTTGCCCATTGTGAACACACATGCTCTAATTAAATAGTTTTTAATTTGAAAGTGAGTTTATAATTTCTTTTACCTCCAACTCAAAGACTGTAACTCCCGCAAAATAAATCAGGGCGTGTAGTACGAAAGAGAAGCGCTTATGTGTTGACGTATAACGTTGTCCCTCTCTCGATAGTTTACGCGAACACACAAACGTGTATGGTTAGGTTAGTGCGCCTGTAATAGTTTTAAGTGATTAAATGTGTTCGCTTGTATGGAGACACGGGGATGTGATAATAGACTCTAGGATGTCAGGATTAAAGTGAGACGTTACAATAATTCGTTTATTTATAGTTTTCGGATTCCATCATCATCCAGTAATAGGTATAAATAAATAAGTCAAAATTATGGTAAAAACTACATATTTTCAACCCGATGTAACGTCATCCATCACATAATGTACAAAGGCAAAAGGTTTGCTTATGAACAAAGGCTAAATCATCAGAAGTCAAAAGAAAAATGTCCGATCCCCAATTAAATTCTTAGTGTACATTTTGAAATATACATTAATTTTCAAACACTCATTAAATTTACCTTCTAAATGTTTGATAAATGAGCAAACAGTAGCAACATTTCAAATTCCACAATTTAAACAAGGGATTCAAAACGACATAAATTATAAACCCATGACAAAAAAAAGGTTCATGACCTCTTAATTCAACTGGTTCACCGTTCCCCTGCAATTAGGTTCAGAATTACATTGGCTCCGTTTAAAAGATAGAAAAAGATACTGCATATTTTTAAAAGAGGAAGTAAAATTGACAGACTATTAAATTGAGTTTTAAAACTTGTATAAATTCTACTCGTTTAATTAATTAGGAAAGCTTTTACATTTTGAACTCTATGACATGTAATGAAGGCTAGAATAAATACTTGTGTGTTTGTGTTTGATGAATGTGTAGCCCATATAACTGCCACCGGCTAATTAGTTAACAACATTCTTTCGTTCGATTAAAAAGTGAGATATAGACCACCACGAGTAGGGCCGTTTAATAGCATACGATATTGTCTACAATATTGTGTGTGTGTGTGTGAGAGAGAGAGAGAGAGAGAGAGATAGCCTACGATGTTTCCTACGATATTGAGAGAAAGAGAGAGAAAAAGAGATGCGCATTAGCTTAGTGAGCAGAACTGCCTCAAGTTCCATAAGTGTTTGTGGTCGTTTATTTTTAATTTACTCGCTTACATTTTCAACAAATAATTATACTGTTTTTATTATAAGTCAACGTCCAATTTCTTTATCTATTTGGGATCATAACACTGAGACGTAAAGTTTTGAGTAGAGCCAAGCAACTACACGTTTTCTTTCGTATATATTTCAGTCATGACGTCAGTTTTCCTAATATACTTTAACTAGGTAAGTACGGGGTAAAACAGGTCTATCACTACAAATATTACTTATATCCGTGGAAAATGTGTGCTTTTTTCAATTGGACATATACCTATTATGACTGAAATATCTCGCTGTGTCGTAGTCGTGTCGTCGTCGTTGAAATTGTGGAAAGCTCACGCTTTTTCAAATCGTGTCGTCTTCTGTAAGGACCCTCAACGACAAGACACTTTTTATACTAAAACCAGCATCAAAATGATCGTTATCAATTTGTTAAATGAGTGTTATAAATTATTTTGACACACGTTTATTTTCTAATGAAGTTAAATAGAGACGGGACATATT
This sequence comes from Esperia sulphurella, assembly GCA_947086405.1. Lineage (NCBI taxonomy): Eukaryota > Metazoa > Arthropoda > Insecta > Lepidoptera > Oecophoridae > Esperia > Esperia sulphurella. The sequence continues at coordinate 13,820,129 of OX352264.1, forward strand.
TTATTACCCAATTAGTTTACCAAAAAATGAAACGTACTCGGGGTACTTTTTTTTTTAATTTCAGCTTTGCTTCTTTGCTTTGTTTACATAGTTTCCACACACGTACGTCCTAGTTTATACTATTTATCAAGGCATTTGTGTGTAAGTGAAAAAAGAAAACACTAATCTTAGGGAGGGTTCGATTGTTCTTTGAGGCTCTTTATTTTTAGAATTCCATCAAAATGGATAGAAATGCCGATATCCGAAGCTTTTATATCCATCTGTCTGTCTATCCCCCCTCATCATAACTCAAAAACGGACTAAAAACTACTACCTGTTCATTTTCTCTTAGTTGCTAACAAAAAACAAACTACACTGAATCTAAGAACATAATTACTTATATGACGCAGGTTTACACTTAGCTGACTTTTATTTCTTGACCGGGCTAAATAGTCCTTAATAAGAACCCTCTACCCCTGATGAAACACAAAGAAACCAGAACAAGTCAGGCCTAGAAAGATTTACATAAAAAAGTTAATGTCAGATTTCAGACAAAGAAATTTTAACATTGATATGTGCCTGTAAAAAGTTTCCTTTTAAAAACTTTTGAATAATTAATCCATTAACTTTGACTTTACGTGACGTTAACTTTTTTGAGAAGTTGTAAAGTATCTTTCGAGTTGAGTGGAGGTTCCTTTAACTTGCGGAAAAGAAACTGTATTCGGTGGCCTTAAGCAACACTGGAGCAGTCGCAATAAAAATTGAAGTGTATAATGTACCAAGTGTACTCATGTGCAATAAATGATTTTGGCTCTGGCTCTGGCTCTGGCCATGAGTGGCCATACATAAATTCTTTCCCCTCTGCCAAGACCACCGGCCTAGAGTCATATTGAAGTCTATCGTAAACACTCGAGTTACGACTGTGTTCTTCAATTTATTACGTGTGTGTTTCGTAGAGACAGCGCACAAGTGTGCATGTGTGCCCTTTGAAAAATAACAGCATTTTTCGCATAGGATGGGACGCTAAGCGTTTTCCCTCCTGTTCATGCCTGTGGCCCCGTGTTGCTCTAAAGACCACCGCCTTTACTAACAAAATATTAACGGGATTATAGAAGCTGTGTGGTTGCCGGCTTAGACTATTCTACCCCCAATCTTCCCATGGGTGTCGTCAAGGCGACTGAGGGTTTGCACCAGGGACAGGCAGAAGCGTTCTCCATAAGATCATTACTGTGATCATCAAGCCTTCCAAGCGTGGTGAATATGGCAAATCCTCCAATGGACAGCCCCCCTAAAGGGGAATTCTATTGGGGAGCCCTATGTTCAAAAGTGGACGTATTTCGGCTAATGATTATGACTGAAACTTATTAGCTGAGGTCTCTCCGAGATATTTTCAAGGGTCGAGGCGTGTAATAATCAGACTGGCTTTACTTTGCCCAAAACGGACTTGATCATTCTTGGGCACGCGCCCAGCTGTGGAGATGAATTTATTTCCTCACATAAAATTAATTAACTAAATCATGTTACATGTCAATAATAATTAAAATAAAATAACTATATTAGGTGCTAGCGTGGTTCTAGCCCACCAACACTGCCGTAAGACACTAGCAATGGAACACTCAAACTTACCACGACCACCCTCAATAAATTAGTTATTGATATGAGCTGAGTTCAACATTAAAACCAACACAAATGGTACAATTTCCCCAATCTCTCTACCATACCAATTAAACCCTGTGGCTCGTATAAACCCCTAGAAAAGACTAACAAAATGAAAATCTGCTTATCCGTGTTAGTTTAGGATGTTGAATCTCCAAAGCTTCGATAGCAACTCGTTATTAGTTAAAAATACTTATTTTCAGTTAAGCATACAAGTTTTAATTACAGTATCTACTGTTGTAATACATAAGTATAGCTAAATCGCTTTGTCTTGCGTTTGCATGGATTTGTAGTAAGCATGTACAAATCGATGGAGAACAACTCGTAAACACCGAGACAATTGACTTTTAAGTTTTTGACTCCCATATAGATGAGTGGAGTAGTTTTCTTATGGTTTTAGTACAGGCTTTTCGTAAAGGAAAACATCGTAAGGAAACCTGCATATGCCGAAGAAGAAATTCTGAGGCGTATGTGAAGTCCACCAAATCGGCTTGGGGCACCGTTGGTGGTCAGGGGTTTGGCACAAAAGATCCTGAAGGGTCGAAGTGTCGCCAGGTCTTCCTGGCCCCCTAAGAAGATAAGATGGTATGGTAACAGATATTTAAGATTGTCCTACTGAACTGGTAAAGGCCGGCTAAGGGCGATCCGATGGCATTACTTAATACATCATTTTATGGAGTTTTTTCTCTATTACACTCACCCATCGTAATAGATGACGACTGCAGTTGATCTGCATAAACATAATAAAATAATCAATTTGAGACGTGTTGACATGACTTTAGTAAATATATTTGCCTGTACTGGGGCCGCAGTGAGCAGAATAAAAAGAACTGTATGAAAAGCTAGACGAACCTGAGTGAGACTAGTGAGGTGTGTCAGGATCGCGCAAAGTGGCGATACATCGTCTCTACCTACCCCTCTGGGAGCAAGGCGTGAGCATTTTATATAGGTACATTTTGGTGACTTTACACTACTACACCCAAAAACCGCAACCCTCAAACGATTTACCTATTAGCATGTTCTTAATCAATGGGGTCTAATTATTTGTCTCTATTTCGTCGTCGATGGGTTTATAAATGCTACATTTTTTAGTTCGTCGGTGCTTTTGAAAGTGGTCATATGGCCAGCGTGTCAATTAAGCATTACTGCCGTATGTTGATCTGAGGACGTTTGCTCGCTCATGCAAAAATAACCATATTCTTCAAAACTCAAGTCGTGTGGTTTGTAGCATAGAATAGGGCATCCCCAATATCCCGTGGGTGTTGTCAAGGCGACCAAGGGATTGCACCAGGGACAGGCAGCAGCTTCTCCCTGTGTATATTAAGATCATTACTACGATCACCTATATGCAAGCCAATTGTGGTGATTATGGCAAATCCCCCAATGGACAGCCCACCAAGAGTGGCATTCTATTGGGGAGGCTTATGTTCAGCAGTGGACGTATTTCGGCTGATGATAATGAAGTCAGAATATGAGCTTTTTTAAGTGCCGTATTAATGTATTTACTAAGTTTTCTCCCCCAGTAATGTACCAAAGGGCCATTCTATCACGCTTCGCCCATTAGGGGCTGCTCACTGACAATAATAGTGTTCAAATTGCACCCACAAATTTATTATTATTACCCACCTAAATACGCCTTTTGCGTGTCTCTCGCTACGAGCTGTCTATTTTTGACAAGTTAAAAGTTTATTTAGCTTAGTCTTTAATTATTTTGGGCTACGTTTATGTTTACCGTTTGTTTGTATTTATTTAGTAAATAATCTGTTTGGAAGATGTGGTTCTAGTACATTTAAAAAAAACGCACTATTTTGTAAGTAAATACTGCAATAAACAAATAAAAATATGGTATTTATTTATTTTTATATTTTACCTACACTGGTATATCGTACTGTGGCTCAATGTTCTATGATTAGACGACAAAGTTCGTTATAATTTTAACTTTACCATCATTGGATAAGGTGCTTGGACTTGTCATTTAAATTGGAATGTTCCTAACAAGGCTATTTTATTAAAGACAAATTACATACTACACAATCCTAAACATACCATGAAGCAAAATAATTTATCGTAGCTCATAGTTTCACCTCAAAGTTTTTCCTTCATGATTGACACTAATTGGTTATTAAATTAGATAACAGATGATTTTAATGTGCATCTGTTATCTAATTTAATAACCAATTAGTGTCAATCATGAAGGTAATAACTTTGAGCTACGAAAAATTATTTTACTTCATGGTATGAGATATAATTAATGACGAATTTATAACCTCGACCTATAAAGTATAAGTAGAAAAAAACAGATTTGACTTGAAAAAAAATCATATTCTTAAGTGTTATTATAATGTATAAGGACACTATATAATTTTAATTTTCCTCTGAGCAAAAAATAAAGCCAAAAAGCTGAGTACCAGCCAAGCGGGCCCCTGCCACTCGAGAGCACTCGTTTGTATAGAGAGTAAAGATTTAGCATTAATTAGTCTCAGCTCGTTAACGGAGTAAAGTTCGTGTTTATTACGACTCGAGGATGCGGGCCGACCAACAGAAGTAGTTTTTTTTAAATACTTTACTTGAACTTAGTGCCGTGTGGTTCCCGACTTAGAATAAGGCCACCCCCAATCTTCCCGTGGGTGTCGTCAAGGCGACTAAGGGATTGCACCAGGGGCGGACGGCAGCGTTCTTCTATGTATATAAAGATCGTTACTACGATCACCAATATGCAAGCCAATTGTGGTGATTATGGCAAATCCCCCAATGGACAGCCCACCAAGAGTGGCATTCTATTGGGGAGGCTTATGTTCAGCAGTGGACGTTTTCGGCTGATGATTATGACTGAAACTTATTAGCTGAGGTCTCTCCGAGATATTTTCAAGGGTCGAGGCGTGTAATAATCAGACTGGCTTTACTTTGCCCAAAACGGACTTGAACATTCTTGGGCACGCGCCCAGCTGTGGAGATTCTTAGGCAGGTTTTTACAATTAATTGGATAGAATTTCCAGTTCTTGAATTTGAAGCCCAGGAATTATTGTGTTTTTTGATTATTTTTTTTCATTTTGATTTTGATGTTTGTTTATTGTCCTAGTGTAATGCAGCAGTGAGGTGTGATTAAATAAATAAATGAATAGAAAATAATTTTGCGTCAGATTCAACAAAGATAACGCAATGTTATGACGTGAAGAACACTTTATATTTATACCAATTCTTTTAATATTTTTAAGGCTGAAACTTAAAATAGCGGACTGGTAAGCGATATAACAAATTCAAAATTGGTTATTTACCTTCTTATTATACTCTAATAACTTTAGGGTCTGCAGACTCTGGATTCCCACGAAGACCCAGGGTATATTCCTCAGTCGTGTAAGATAGGGAGGCAAAAACTTTAAAATCCCTAAAATAGTGTGATGAACGTTGTTCGCTAACGTTAATAAGATCCGATTATCATGAAATATATACAATTTGCCAGTACCTACCAAAATTAGTTTCGTCTTTATCTTCATTATACTGTTTGACCGGGATAGCGAAAATTTTAGCTTTCATCATCAGGTTATTTTTGTCGCCACTGTAGGAGCATAACCCTCTCTCATCTGCCGGAGACAGACGGAGGATTTGGCCTACACTCCCCGCGCTGGCCAGACGGGTTGGCTTTGTGTTCAATGGTCTTCATTTAAGATTTAATAATGATCAAATGATCTCTTTGCAAAAGAAAAAGGCACCTTCTTTTTCTGACCGGACTCACTCGTTCCTCCAATACCTTATCCGCTGACGCTAACACCTTACAGCGACTCTGTAATCATACCTTTAGTCGTAAAAGCCAAACAATACCTGATAAAAGCCGTCATATCAACGTGAGACGTTTTGTGGGTTGGTACAAGTACACTTACGTGGTATAAGATGCTTCCAGATGGTACGAAATGTCGTGAAAATTAGTCGGTGTTTTGCGGTATAGTTGTATTTTTAATTAAATAAATTTATGCTTATAAGAGCACAGTGGGCTCGATTCAAAAGGCACAACGTTAAAATTTGACAGCACTAAAACTGTTGCTATCCATGTCAGACAGTATTATGAAGATAAAGACGAAACCAATTTTAGCGCTGTCAAATTTTAAATGTGTGCCTTCAGAATCGGGCCCATTGTTGCTGTATTTTAGCAAGTTTATCTTCTTAGAAGCCAAATCTCATCATGTATCATTCCTCTATAGTCAGTTACATGACGAATTATTCCCTGAACTTGCTTACGTAAGAAGATCCCACTTCAGAATGGACCTATATTCATAAGTGGGATATAAAATATAAATCCGATGACTGTGAGCGGTTTTGTAACCCGATATCCTAGATGCTGACCAATGCGTAGTCAATAGATTCAGTTAACCGATCTGTCCTCGCCTCTGACAAGTGACCCAAATAAATATGTATGATATAGGTAATAGAATAATAATATGTAAATGGATTGTGGAAATGGCGACTCAACGCAGAATGTTTCGCTCAAACGTTTCTCGAACAAATATGATAACTTATATTAACTGTTCAATTTTCTTGTAACTTTTGCAACCTTGATAAATTTCTTGATAGCTGCTCCCAATCGTACATTGTCTCGCTGGTTGTATTACCTTAGCGTACTTACATAGACAATGCCGATTTTTAGCACTAATTACCAGTACTAGAAACCGAACGGGTCTATGCAGATGCATAATTGGGTACTTACTACACATTACAACATTAAAACTACTATGAAAATATTATTCCAGCTAGAAAAAGGACTATGTCTGCATCAGATGCTGAGTTATTCTTCCTTGAAAGTTAACGAGTGCTGTTGATAAAGCCATTAACATAGTGTGGTGTCGTTTATTGGGTTAGGCCAATGATAATATATACTAGAAGGTTAGGCCTATGTCTAACATTGGATGGAGTGAATAGGCATCTTCTGGGTAAGCGCGCTCCAACTTAGGCCTCATCGTCAGTTACCATCAGGTGTGATTGAGGTCAAGCGTAAACCCATCAGGAATAAAAAAATGGGCTGATCTGATGGTTCATAAAAATACTCGCAGTATAATGTTCCGTATCAAAATATCGATAATTATATATTCATTATTTGCAAACTCCTTACAATGGCAAGCTGTAAGGGCAAGAAAGACACCGTGCAGGTTTTCGGTACCAACCTACTTCTTTATATCTGATTACATACAAAGTAATATTATTAAGTATTCTATGCTAAATGTACGGGATCTTAATCAGTACGGCTACCCGTACCGACTGCCTGTACTGGCAATGTAAGTCTCTATGTAAGCAAAGCACGCTTCATCATGTTTTTACTGTGACGGCACTCTTCTCATCTCACTTAAATCAGACTAGAGATCGGAGGTACGGCGATTTTCTGTATTGTACTTTTTTGACCAGTTGTGCTTTCCTATTCGTCACTTCCTAAATGATAAAAACTATGTATCTCTCGTGACTTGCACCAAAACATTACTTTGCAAAGTAAAATTCGATTGACACGCCGCCGAGCCGCTTTCGGATGTCATTTTGAATATTTGCGAGTGTCATCGTTATAGGATACAAAACGAATGAAGGGGTGTTTTGAGGTAAGAGTGCGTACTTATGTAAATACATGCATAATGTTGAATTTGATGAATTTAAATGGTGTTTTGTTTTGACGCATCAACATCAAAGACAAGAATAGGGATTATTATTTATTACTGTCCAAACCAAGCTGTCACTTCGACCCGTTTAGTGACCGAACTTGCATTTCAAATGATTGAAACTGTCGTTTTTTCTTTGCACTTTACTCATTCTATGCAAAATTGACGACCTCCGTGGCGAAACGGGTAGCTCTCGGACTGCCACGCCGGAGGTTGAGGGTACGAATCCCGCTAGGGGCAAATGTTCGTATCATGAATATGAATGTTTGTACCCAAGTCTTGGATGTTTATATATTTATTTAAGTATGTCTATCTGTTATCTAGTAACCATACCACAGGCTCTGCCTAGTTTGGGACTGGATAATTGGTGTGAATGTCTGAAATATTTATTTATTTATTATTTATAATAACATGCTATCAATTAGGTATATTTGGCATTAGCTGCCAATATATACACTGACAAATGAGTTCATATGACTCACAGCTTTCAGGATTTAGCAAATGAATCATGATGAATACGTTATTTGCTATTTGGTAATTTCTCTCTTTGTTGATTTCTTGCACAATCATCTCTCGATTTAGATACTTATTAAATGACACGAGTTGATGTTGTAACGTTTAAGGGTAGTAAATGTTTATAAATTGATTATTTTTATTATTTTCGTGTATTTCTTGGATTTTCTTGATATTTTACTAACTGGACAAAGAAAATCAAAACTTTGTTTTTGACATCAGAGGCTTCCATGTTTGTGGTGTTATTTTCTTCACGTACCTAATGTATGTATATAGTATATGTTTATTTTCATAAAGAAGATATCTGTGATATAAAAAGAGCTGTAACAAATCTGAAGATATGAAAGTAAACCTAGCTGAAAATAAAACTTTGATTGAACCGAATGTTACTACAGTTACCAGTAGGGTTCCTCGTATCTTTTCATCTTGCAGAGCTATTTCAACCCCACATTCCATCTGAGTATCGCTCCACATTCTTGGTTTCACTTCAAAGGTTGTCGTTTGTAATAATGGTGAACTAATAACTGTCTTTTTATCAACATACTAGCTTTTATCGCAGGACGGCCTACGTATGTGCGTGTGTAGCGAGCGAATTTTTTTTTTCGAAAGTACACATATTTTTCAGACATGTTTCATTAACATCGAAATTGCTCCATTTCCTTTTGTCGTCGCTAGATGTCTCTTTTTATTAATACATACATATATAATGCTCACGCCTTGGTCCCAGAGGGGTAGGCAGAGACGATGTATCGCCACTTTGCGCAATCTAATTTCGCAAAGTGGCTTTCCATCGCCCGCTTTTCGCCCCGTGATACCAATTGACGTGATGTGTTGCGTACAACATCGCCGCCTTGTTGAGATACCACTATTAAGATATGTAAACTTGAAGTAACTTTAAAACTTGCGTTTTATAGCGCAACGATAAGGCTGTCATACCGTTGTATTATAAACGCAGCACACAGATATACAGACACTGTGTTTTAGCATTATGCTGAGTCACCGCCATTTTGTTGCTGCGACACATACCTAGCTTATTTTTAAATTGTAGTTTGTAAACCTCTTTTCCATACCTCTAATGAACACTACACCAAGCAAAATTTAGGTCAATCTTGTTTTCATCATATAAGTATTAACTATTATGCTCCCTGAAATTTAAGAAAAAAAAAAGTTTTTTATTTTAGAGTTTATGGTGATTCTGATAAAAACAAAATTGACCAAAATTTTAGTTGGAGTAGTATACTTTGGTTGGATATATCGTTTTGTATATATGTTTCTCGTACATGTCGTAGCTATGAATAAAGACCTATTCTATTCTGCACTGATACATCAAAAATACCAGTACTAAGTCTGATCGAAAACCCTTTGACTTGCTTAGTATCCTGAGCTCAATGAAACCATACATCGTTGCAATAGCTGATAAACTATCGTAAAAAGATGAATGTGTAAGTTAAAAGGCCTTCACCCATTGAGACATTAAGTAACCACTCGAAGAAAGGAAAGAGAATCAACGTAAAGGTGGCTGGTCATCAAGTAAATCGCCCACTTAGCCCCAACTCGGCTCGCTTATAATGAAAACTGCCGCCCATTTAGGATATTACTAGGGAAACGGTTGAGGCGGTTGAAAACCTTACGCCTTTGAAGGTTTGGCTGTTGATTTTATCTTGGTCGGGGTAAGAAAAGCCTTAAGAGGCGAAGGAGCATCAAAGTAAAAGAATCATACATAACTCTAATAAACAAACATCAAGGATAATGGGCCCGATTCTGAAGATAAAAACTTTAATTTCACAGCGCTAATCTTAGCGACAGCTATAAAAACAATATTGTTTCTATTCTTGTCAAACAGTATAAGGACGAAACTAATTTTAGTGTTGTCAAATTTTAAATGTGTCCCTATTTATTTTAAATCGATACATTATAACATTTAATTTTAATTGTATTAATTATTTTCTCTAACTTTTGTACATTTAAGATCGATTTAGGTAGGTGATCATGAATACTGGAATCCTTGCTTCACATGTACAGATCTTGCAATATAAGACAGATTTTATCGCTCTATATTACACCTACACAAATTATAGCTAATTTAATGTGTCAAATTAAAGCGCCAATAAGTTCAATTGTATTTATTGGTCCGAGAACACCGCGAAGAGCATTTGACGTTTTTCTTGGACTTTTACATTCTCGATTGACAATGTCAGCTGACATCAAAACAACGCCATCTACTGCCATACATTAGCAACTATTTAGTACAGACTGAAAAATAGCTAATTACTATGAATTGTTCCAACATAACATCAAATAGCAGAGAGATCCTTCAAGAAGGACTACGACTAGTTTTTTTTTATTGTTGATGGGTTTGCCCTTGACCTCAGTCTCAACTGATGGTAAGTGATGATGAGGCCTAAGCGCGCTTACCCAGAAAATGCCTATTCACTCTTCCTTTAAAAATATCCAACTTGTATTTGTAACTTACTAGTGAATTTAAATAGATTACAAACTAATAAATAATCCGGCTAGGACAACCGAAGTCTCCTCCAACATCCTTCATGCATAAGGCTTTAAATTATTTACGGCCATTCGCACCGCACCGTCGTCGTGGGCTCAGAATATGCCTATCTAGATTCCAGTCTTAATTGACATAGCTATGGGTTTGATCTACAGACTGTAGTGTCTGTGCTGATGTAGCTAGGCTCTAGCTTTAGGACCAGTACTGGTACATTTTCTTATCGATACATGGGGGTGGGGAGAGAAATGGGCTTAGGGGACTCTGGTGCACATTTCCTCCTAAAAATAAATACTGAATCCGCAGCTGAATACTATTTAAGTATACTTATACTTATAGAATTTTTAATGCCTACCCGTTGCTCCCGTTTCCACTTCCGCTCCTGTCGCCACTTCCGCTCCCGTCCCCACTTCCACTTCTTATCCCACTTCCATTCCCAGTCCGAATACCACGCCCACACCCAGGAACGCGCACGCGCACTACAGCTCCAAATGTAGTCCTAACTCATCACAATCTGAATTGCACCGAACATTAATTATACTTCTTTGTTATAATGCATACCTACTAATATACTCGGATGTCCGCTCGCGTGGACTACTCACTCTCGGTCCGACTTCGACTGCGACTCAAACACCGACCCCGATCCCGACCCCCAGGCCCACTCCCACTCCAGCTCCAAATGTAGTCCAATCGCAATCTGAATTATACCGAACATAATCATTTTACTTCTTTGTTACATTGCATATACTCGTACCTACAAAGTAATGTACTAGAAAACTAAAAATTCCCATAACTTTTGATTGAGTTAGACGATTGCGATGAAATAAAGACTAATGTTAAGTTAAATCCCATGTTTCTGTGGAAAGTCCATCAAAATCCGTTCAGTAGTTTTTAAGTGATGCGTGCACAAACTCACAGACAGACAAAAATTCCAAAAATGATTGAAATGTGTTCTATTACTTATCCTTAAACCCCCCAAATTGCACATATCTTCAATGTACAGACACGCGATGTTTACCTACGATTTTATTGATTAGATTTATTAATGGATATTATAACAATATTATCTTCGATAATACGTATATGTTAGAAACTAAAACTAATAAATTTATATACTAAAAATGAATTCCTATTAAATTAGTTTAATTCATATATTATTATTGTTGTTGTTGTTGTTATTTTTGGTACAATAAAGCGTTTACATACATACATACATACATACATACATACATACATACATACATACATACATACATACATACATACATACATACATACATACATACATACATACATACATACATACATACATACATACATACATACATACATACATACATACATACATACATACATACATACATACATACATACATACATACTTAATGTTTACTGATTTTGTTTCAGGTACGTAATGGACATCAATGACTGTCAACCATGTCTACTTTCCAAAAGCAAGTATGTACTCATAAACAATTAATGCTAATTTACTAACAACTAATTCTACTTTCCAAGAGCAAGTATACCTCGAATGATCCGCGACTCTACAGCTAATAGAAAACACCGCCTAGTTAGTCCATTCGACGTAGATTTTGTTCTGATTCAGAATTTGCATTACCAATAAATTACATCGGTATGGGTTACAGCGTTTTTGCTTTATGCGTCGATATATTGACGACCTCCGTGGCGGAACGGGTAGCTCTCGGACTGCCACGCCGGAGGTTGCGGGTTCGAATCCCGCTAGGGGCAATTGTTCGTATGATGGATATGAATGTTTGTACCCAAGTCTGGGATGTTTATATATTTATTTAAGTATGTGTATCCGTTATCTAGTAACCATAGCACAGGCTCTGCCTAGTTTGGGACTGGATAAGTGGTGATAATGTCAGAAATATTTATTATTATTATTATACTCATAGACAATCAATGTTAACTTAGAAGCAACTTAGTTTACTTTCTAAAAGCAAGTATTTATACTCGTAGACAGTTATTGCAAATTTACGCAAAAACACCCACTTTTACACTTAACTACAGGTCATACCATTAAGCAAAATAATTTCTCGCACCTCATAAGTCACCTCAAAGTTTTTACTTCATGATTGATTGCCGTGTGGTTTCCGGTAGAGTAGAATAGGACCACTCCAACTCTACCCGTGGATGTCGTACAAGGCGACTAAGGGAATACACTATAAAACATCAATCAGGCCTCCCCAACCCGTCTGGCCAGCGCGGGGAGTGTAGGCCAAATCCTCCGTCTGTCTCCGGCAGATGAAAGAGGGTTGTGCTCTTGCAGTGGAGACAAAAACAACCTGATGATGATGATGGCCCGTATGTAACAAAAACTCTTGTAACGTGAAATTAAAGGCTGCGTAAAGCCGTACACTATACGTACATTTGGCTTCGATCAATTATTTTAGTTTCGGTTTTCTGAAATAATATCTCGGAAAATAAAAAAATCTGAAATACTTTCTAATCATTGCCAGGAAATTGTGTATGTATCTTCCAAGTTTCAGCTCAATCCGTCCAGTAATTTACGAGATATCAACTATACTTTAAACTCTAAAGTATAAACTACTAGCTGTTGCCCACGACTTCGTCCGCGTGGACAACTTAACGTCACAAATTATTATTCCCATTTCCCGTAGGAGTGGGATATTTTTTCTGGATAAAACTATCCTATGTCCTATTCCAGGACCTAATCTAATATATATGCCAAGTTACATCACATCCGTTCAGTGGTTTAAGCGTGATTGAGTAACAAACATCCAAATATCTAAACTTTCACATTTATAATATTAGTAGGATACTCCTACCTTTATTTACTATTTCTGCTATTCTTATCCTAAGACCGCCTAGATGTACATATGTAAGTTACTTTGTAATTGTATCTTTGTATTACTGACGTGCAATAAAGAGTAATTGAATTGAATTGATATCTGCTTACTGAAAAAGTTTTGCTATAAGAGTAATAATTAAAAAACTCTTAAACAAAATTAAGCACCAGATTTAACATTTAATATAATAAGATACAATATGAATCTTGTTATACAAATTTCGACCACAATTAATAGATATGAAGTTGATGGAAATATGTATATAAATGTAAATTAGTGTTGTGTTATAATTATAAACGGTATAAACGGGCTGAGTGAAATCAACGTGAGTAGGGCTGTCGTTAAGGAGAATCTGTTTTCAAATTAAAATTAAAACCGCCCGCATTAAGGCCCGGCAAATCGTTAGTCTTAATTTGAGTTGCCCGATGAACTAGGCTCGTGGTATAACAGTAGCGATAAATCGCTGCGATACTAGCAAGAAGCTGTATATGCCTATCCCAAGGCGAGATTTAGAAACTGAACAGCAGTTGGCATAAAACCAAATCTAGAGCAAACAAAGTTGGTACGGGCGCCATTTATTACAATGTATTTGCCATATTAGTAATTAGGTATATTATGTAAATTATTCCAGTCTTTCATTTAACAGATAACAAGGGTAAAGTAGACAAGGAAAGTGACAGACGTATTTAAAATGTACGAAGACCTATTTCTTTGCGTTAGACACCGTTTTACCATTCACTAATGGCACCATAAGATTATTTCATAGGTTTTTTTTCTATTTATGTCTATCACAAATACACACAGAAAGCAATATATATAAAACGAAATAACCTCAGTAAAACAGAATGGAAATTAGATGAGGAATCAAGTTCCAAACTGTTGCGAGTCAAGCAAGATGATAGCAAATCATAGACAATCATGAAGGTGATGTAAAAATAGCTCGAACCTATCTTTGTAATTTATTGCACTCCGTATGTTAGATAGTAACACAAACACAGTTCGTCATGGACATGGCACAGCAAGTAGGATGGAGAGCAGATGAAGAACGAGGGTGACCGACATAGCCGAAAGAATTAGTAAGCTGAAGCGGCAGTGGGCGTGTCACATCTGTCGCAGAACCAACGGACGTTGTGACAGACGAGTTCTGGAGTGGAGACAGCGGATCGGCACGCGCAGGGTGCGACGTCCCGCCGCCAGATGAACCGACGACCTGAAGAAGGTGGGTGGAAGCGGGCTGGATGAGGAGGGCGGAGGACCGGGTGTGCAGGCGTTCATTGGTAAGGGCCTATGTCTAGCAGTAGACGGCTAAGTGCTGGTATAATGAAGTAGGAAAAAGGAGGACCAACTATATTGTCGACGTTATCAAGTTGTTTATTATTATATCTTTGATGGTAGAACGAGCTTTAAATTGAAATGCACAGTCAGCTTTCGGAGCGTGATTGACGAGCGGCCGCGGTAAGCAAATACGATGCCAAAATACATACGTTTACAATGTACGATACGACTCTTTGGGTACTTCAGAATTGGCTAAATTTTACTACAAAATTTACCATTATTCCAAAAAATATCATAATATTTTTTTAACGTGATGTTGGGATCATAAAACACACTATTACTTGCTATTCATGTAATTTCCCCCTGTCAAGTATGACAACAGTATATTGTACATTTTGACACTCGTCCTATCTGATATATAAATAATGATGACATGTTGTCAGTTTGTAAGTAGCCGCCGTGTGCCAAAGTATCACTAGATGATAATGATATAATTAATGGCTTCGACAATGTGAATCTCTCACGAGAGTTGAAAATCTGCAATAGTAATAGTATTTTATTTATTACTTACGTATTTTCTATTATTTATTTATAACTCTTATATCACCACTTACTTCATTATTTCATTGAGATGTAATTGGTTAACAATCAAATTCGAGTAGTTGCAGTGCAGTGCTCCGTGAATCTTCTCGACGTCTTCATCGACGCAGCTACCACCTTCTCCGTCGTTGCTGCGTGTCGTGTCGTCACCACATCGTCACATGTAAATTCTAAGCCCACACGAGAGTTATTAATTTGCACACGCGTTACTAATTATCGGGCGGACTCAGACGCGCCGTTTCGGCATCTATTTATCAGGCAACGGATGCGTATTGTACCGAACAATGCGTGGTGTGGCTCAGTTTTGCTCGCGGTAAATCATTTTCAGTAATAAAAGGTCGACGATGACTCGTGTATCGGCTGCTTTATTGTTTTTCGTGTAATTAGTTACTATGGTATTGTTTTGCTCTGTTTTGTTGTCAGTATTTAGGGTATTGTCTAAGTACTAATTGAGCATCAACTTAGAGCGTTCGTTATTTTCGTTAACTGCTTAGGACATCATAACTAGGCTGGCACAGACTGCGGACTATATGGCCGAGTATGGTATCTATTTATTTACTTTGAGGAAGACTTACAGACAAATTACAAACTAAATATATTTATATACCTATATACTTAATTAAATATTAAGAAATATAGAAACCAAAAGAGAAAAAAAACAATATGCTACTTTAACAAACATAAATAAGATTACATAGGAATAGAATAATATAGGTAGATAGGTTTTATGCAAAGGATATGACAACAACTGACAATAACGAATTTTGTCTAATATGTATTAATAGTTTCAAAAGCTTACTATTGCATTTGATCTACTATTATAGTAAAAATTACTGTTCTTTTTATTAACACAACTCGGTAATTTAACTACGAACATGCGACCACCCTCAACACACGATTGCAATAGAAACATTTTTTTAAACATGTATTATAATATTAGGACGATTGGTGATATTTTCGCTTGGCACGATTCACTTCTCATACGTAACGAAATAAAACTACAACAAAACTAGGTATTTATTCTATGACCTAAGCCTAACTCCCAATTTCCATATGCATGACTGGCTGACGAACCTCCATCCTGCATGCTACATGTCTTGTAAATTGACACATTGCTCCCTATGCCTGTGGAATAGGGTCCGTTATTCAATGAGTGGATCCTCAAGAGTCCATTTGACTAGCACACATTAGTAAAAGTTCCCGAGCACCCATTGTGGTGTGACCATGAGTGCTGATTTAAACAAAATTGTTTTGAAAATTAGTTTTTATTTTGATGTAAATAAATAGGAAATCAGAGGTAGGTACCGTGCCTTTCGTAAATTATTTAATCCATAAACGATAATTTTTATTAGCTTATCCAAACAAAACAACAAAAAACTTACTCCTCTGGTGACGCAATCCAAAGTAGATTTTAGCCTAAGTATAATATATATCGTGTGATAAATTTATTCTAATTCTTCTCCACCTGAATAGAACATATAGTTAACTCCTCTAGGTTTGATCGCCCTTCGACTTTTACAGTTTAAAATTCACTATGTGTTAGTCATTCGTTTTGCAAGTCTCGGATTATCGTTACCCACGATTTTTGCGTGCGAGAGGACACCGTAAGTCCCGAAACCTCTCTGAATAATACAAAGTGTGGTCACCCTTCCTCTCACTATCCGAAATAAAATATTTATAGAACGGAGAGCACTTTTTCTCTTTGATTCAGTGGTTTTATTGGCCGGGCTGTTTCGCGGTAATAAATGTTCTAGGGGTGGCTGGCTATAAATAAAATTAGTCGCGATGGATGATTCTTTTTAGTTGATTCTCCCGTCATAACGCTCGTGTAATGCTTTACGGTGGTGTGAGAATTTGGTTTATTATGCCACTTGCAGAGATAGATAAGATTTTTTTGGAACCGGATACCCTTAAACTTTTTGTATATCTGTTTGTTTGGCAGATAACTCGAAAACTATTGGCTCGGTTAAATTGAAACTTGGAACATAATAAGCGAAATTTGCCCCAAAATGATGGGAATCCTTCCTACTAATATTATAAATGTGAAAGTTTGGATGTTTGTTACTTAATCACGCTTCAACCACTTAACGGATATTGGCACATATATAAGTTAGATCCTGGAATAGGACATGAGATAGTTTTTATCCCGAAAAACATCCCATTCCTACGGCAAACACAAAATAGTTTGTGATGTTAAGTTGTCCACGCGGCCGAAGTCGCGGGCAACAGCTAGTATTATATAAATTTCATTTATAAATTCTTGTACGACTTCATCATCATCATCAAGGGCTGATACCCTTAGACGTCCACTACTGGACATAGGCCTTCCCCAATGAACCACCACAACCGGTCCACTCATTACGTCTCTCTGTACGACTTCATCCAAAACTTATTGCTTGTGGTGTAACTTAAAATTTACTAAATCGATTGAGCTAAAATTTTGAACATACGGGTATAATTGCTAAAAATTCATATGGAAAAATTATGATTTGTAATAATAGTTTTATATTTATAAATATTACTATTTGTTCAATTCCTTAGAATAACATCGTCTAACTTTGTATATAAACCTATGAAACATGCCCGTCTCCATAAAACAATACAATAACTTTAATACTCCAATTTTATTATCTTTTTTTACGCTCCGAATAGTTTATTTAAAACCATTTACACCGCTAACTAACGAAAGGAAGGAAAGGGCAATAGAATGCAAAGAAAAGAGAAAAAGGAAAGTCTTAAAATTAAATTGTCTGTGCCTTGTCTGATTGGAGTCTGGTGAGACAAAGTAAAACGATAATAAAAACCAGAAATTAAACTTCGGAACGAACTTTAAACGGTTTCTTTGAAGGTTTAACACTATTACAGGGATACTGCAGGTTAAATTGTCAGTAAAAGAAAATTAGCTTTCAGTGACAATTTAACCTCCTGTATAGATTCAACCATGCTAATCTAATAAATAAAAACGTAACTTCGCGTGTCTGTACATTGAAAATAACAGCAAAAAAATGGGTCTAAGGATAAGTAATAGAACACATGTCGATAATTTTTTGGAATTATTGTCTGCTTGTCTGGTGGTTTGTGCACGCATCATGTAAAAACTACTGAACCGATGTTGATTAACTTTTCACAGAAACATAGGGCTCAACTCGGAGTAACTTTTAGTCTTTATTTCATCGCAATCGGCTTACTCAATCATAAGTTATGGGGACTTTTAGTTTTCAAATACATTTGTAGGTATGTAATATAACAAAGAAGTAGAATTATAAAATGTTCGGTGTAATTTAGATTGCGATGAGTTAGGACTACATTTAGAGCTGTAGTGGGCATGGGCGTGGGGTAGGAGTCGTAGTCGGACTGAGAGTGAGTAGGTAGTCCACGCGAGCGAAGCCGCGGGCACAGCTAGTAGGTATAATAAAGAGATAAAAATTCATCAGCTATAAAAAAATTACTATATTTTCGAAATAGATCAGGATAAAATCAGGGTTGATGAATTTATTAATTTGAAATTTAATTATTTTTGTTATTAGCCTTTAATTTCGTTTAATTTATTTTGTATTTTATGATTATTTATTTAACTTTCTGTGTTGACCTACTTATTATTGTACGAGTAATTTCTAATTATTATTATTATATATATATATATATTAAAATTTAATACATTTGTACCAAGTTTCATCAAAGTCGGTGAAGTTGCCTTGAATGTAATTGTTTTTTTTTTTTTATATTTCCCTGTTGGATTACCGAGTAGTTATAAATGGACTAATTTATATACCACGGTAAAGTAATGGATTTCTACGAGAAAGTCATCAACATATCAAGCCATACCTATGTCATAGCAGGCCTAAGTCTATACTTTCAAAGTACATGTCCACCTGTTACAACCTCAACTTAACTAACAGTTGTCTATGGTTAACTCCTTAGAATAACGCCTGTGTTAGTTGTAGTGTAATGTAAATGGAAAATCACTTGTAATTCTCATGTAAGTAAGATCACTTTAATTAATAGAACAAAACGACTAGGCACGGCCATGATGATACCATAGATAAAAGTTTCAGTTTTTACATAGATTATAAACTAACATATGAACGTAACAGCTTGGAAACTTAATTCATGAGCTGACTAATCCGGATTTTAGGAACTAATTACAGAACGTTCACGCGACACGTCAGAAATGTCGTTCGTGCGCGCGACACGACAACACGCGACAGAGTTCAGCAGCTTGGAAATACGAATGCAGTATTTTTTCATCCCATGATGCGGTAAAAGTGTTAATACGCAGTACACTTGTTTTGTCCTTTTGAGTAATAAAAAAAATTGTAATCGTTCTAGGAAAAGGTGAAAGATATTGTTGATGTTGATTTATTTACTGATTTACAATCTACCTAAGTACAATACATGCTTGATAGTTTGCTTTGATGTTGTACTTATTTACATCTGGTCCAAAATTAAACTTGAGTAAATATCAGCCCTTAGAAGTCCACTGCTAGACATAGGCCTTCCCCAATGAACGCACACCCGGTCATTCATTCTTCGCATCCAGCCGCTTCCGGCCACCTTCTCCAGGTCGACGGTCCCGGCGGGGTGTCCCACCCTGCGCGTTCCGATCCGCGGTCTCCAATCGAGAACTCGTCTGCTCCAACGGCCGTCGTTCTGCGTCAGATGCGGCCTGATATGTGGCCTCTCAGTTTCCTTCGTTCTTCGTCGAATCTCCTCATAAGGAATCACATCCTCCAAATAAAAATAAAAGTATAAATACAATATCGATAGTGCAAAGGTAAAACTACTGTATATATACATAGTTTCAATAATAAATTCATTTCTATCACAAAACTAAATCTCCATTAAAAATATTTGCTATTTCTTAGAACACCACCTATCTGAATCCAACCATGCCGGTACAAATCGGTCCGAAACCAGACATAATATTTTATAGCCGAACATTTGTCTATTCGTCTCGAACTGTAGTTAATCTGTGGCCAGACTTAGTTTGAGTGCAATTTCACACAGTAAATTAATCCTTTGGCTTTTGTTTTATAGCCCCAATTCATTGTAAAGGAGCTTACATACTTGACATTTTAATCGAAGGTTAATTGAAGAGGTACCTAATACCTATAAATGTTTATTAATCTTGACTAACAACCACCTTTACTTTATCGTCTCTGGTCTCGAAAATTTCTGAAGCGTCAAAATACGATTTTAATACATATATACGAGTATATGTTCTTTATTGCACATTTTGACTAGACTGTAAAACAGATAGATATACGAGTACATACTGTAAATTCATTATTGGCAGTAAGAACTATACATTTGATTATATTTTTTTTAAAAGCTGTGGATTTTATGAAAATGAAATAAAATTTTGAACTACAGTTTTACGGTAGAAAATAATAAAATCAATTTTAATAATAGAACAATTTGTTTTATGAAAAGCGTATGTTAAGATAAAAACATAATTTTTGGTATAAAAAATATATTAAACTCTACCGTACAATTCTATTATCTGCTGCAGCAATTTTGACGCGACGATATAACTGATAGCTTTTAATGTTTTCTTATAATTTCATAAATATTTTTATGACATAGAAATCGAATAAAATGATTTTAAACATACCCAATTTGTTATAATTTATTTGAAACATGGTTACACAATTTCTAACATTAGGTACTATATTTATCTCCAACAATATGTTGTGGCAGGTCCTTAACACTTCTTATAACACATTTAGTTCCTTTGCGCAAGGATTATGACTTGATTGATAACGTTTTTAATGCTGTGCAGTGGCAAACCCTACCCTGAAATCTTTATAAACGACACCACATTTTAAAAACGCTCTCGACAATTCTTTTAGCTTTACGCAAAATCCAACTCTCCTACATCAGCCATTTGGGTCATTTTGTCCCAACCGACAACATTCCACGAAGTTTCTAAAGGATTATTGTTAATGGGCATGACGCTGAAATAGCATTTGAATTCGTTTATACATCTGTTTATGGTTGTTACGATTTACGGAAGTCTATTTTGGGTTGTAAAAAAAGATGAAAAGCAATACACTTAAGCCGTGTCTGTGGTTATTTGGAGGTCGACGGTCGATTTGTACAGGGATTTGGAGAACATTCTTTTCTGTCAAATTGTGTGTGTTAGGGCATTTTAGTGATTTTTAAACAAACCAGTTTCAACTAAATGTCATAACATTTCATGGTTTAGCTAAAAGATCTTTTCGGATTATTTATTGAAGAGGTTCACTTCCAAATAAACCAGTCAAAAACAGAAAATATTTTTTTGGAAATTCTAAAATTTTAAATGTATTCTATTGTATATTTACTAAGATAAACAGAGATTATAGAAATATTATACATTTTTTTATATATATTAGTTACGAAACAATGGGATGAGAGGGCCGCCCCAGTGAACTCCTCCAGCTCAGCAGTTTTGATGGTATTACCTACAGAGGATGCTTTCTGTGTTACCCCTTTGTATCTCTAGGATGATGCGACTGATATAAAAAGGATTTCATTGTATTAGTTACAAGAAATTAAACGGTTTGCTTCCGGTTGGGTACATATTTTAATACCTCTTTAAAATTAAACAGCTTCAAATAGTTTTCGCGAATCAAAAAAGAAGAAAAGTTTAGAGGAAAAAGACGAAAATAAGATATACTCGTAAATATAGACAATTAACTGTACATTTAACCCCTGAATTTAATTAAATAAAAATAAAATGTAGTTAACATTCCATCTCAGTGTTTTTTTTCTTCCAACATATTGGAAACCCTTAAACCGTTACATTATTCAAAGTGAAAATTTAACGGGCACCGTGAACAACCGTTCCCAAACATTTCTCTACAGCGTATTGCAATTTATAGTGGCGATCGGCCGAAAGCCGCAGCGACCGCACGGCCACGTTGAGGGTTAAAATGCTTTCCGTGTTGACCCATCGCGGGTGTCACCTGGCGCTCGCAGGGTTGACGTGTGCTCTATAGGCAGGGCTGCCCAACTTTGCGGAAATTAAACTTCGCGCTTATTTTTTTATCAGCAATCAGTTCCATGGGGTTCCATCAAAACGGAAACTTTTGATATTTCTCGAAAAAAATCTTAGGTTTGAATTGTGAAATGATTTTAATGTCAACCGATCCACATTCCTTTTGAATCTTCTTGGACTCTTTTGCCGGCAACCAAAGTGTCATGTTCGTTTTTTAAATTTAATTTCCTAAAAAAATTGTGTTGCTGGTTTAAGTGCATATTAATATTATTTTATTACAATAACAGTAAGTGCCACATGTTTATTGTGCGTCAACCCTACATTGAATCGTGTAAATACTCTTTCAGTTTATTGAAAAAAATCTGTTTTAATTCTTTATTAAAGCTCCTATCCTTTATTGACGACCTTCGTGGCTGAACGGGTAGGTCTCGAACTGCCACGCCGATTGCGAGTTCGAATCCCGCTAGGGGCAAATGTTCGTATGATGAATATGAATGTTTTTACCCATGTCTTGGATGTTTATATATTTATTTAAGTATGCCTATCCGTTATCTAGTAATTTGGGACTGGATAACTGGTGTGAATGTCTGAGATATTTATATTTATTTATTTATCACTTTAATTAGAATGTGAACCCTATTTTTGTAACTGCCTGTTTATTGAATAATAAGAAATATAACTATCTATTCTAAATAAGATATGGCTAGAAGACGCGAAATATCAATTTAATATTGTTCTGTAGAAAACATTAGCGGAAAGGCAATGTTTAGCAGTTTGAAGCTTTTTTTCCGAATAATGAAATCATGAAACTTCAATTATCGTGTGCTATTCGTATTCGCTTCCTCGTGATTTTATCATCTTCATCCGAATTACGTCCACTGCTGAACATAAGTCTCCCCCATAGAATGACATTTTTGGTGGCCTGTCCATTGGGGGATTTGCTATAATCACCACGCTTGGCAGGAGGATTGGTGATCGCTGTAATGGTCTTAACATACACAGGAGTATGCTTCTGCCCGTCACTGGTGCAATCCCTTAGTCGCCTTGATGACACCCCCGGGAAGATGGGGGAGGGGGGGTGGCATATACATACACGGCAATTGATTGTATAATACGGTCAAGTTAAAGTTACGGTCTAGCTGTGAAACATTCATCTTCCGCGAGTGTACGTACATCAAAATATCTTGAATACTAAGTATACCCAAGTTCAAAGGCTTTTGATAAAGCAACTAACCTGAATTAAGGCAGATTAATACATTCATTATCTAGGATGCGAGCGAGCTGAGCGGGGTGGATTGTTCGCAGAACCGTGTTAGGAAATAACCTACTTTGTACAAGCTTGGGACATTATACTGGCTTTATGGGAAGCTAGTAACGGGTCGTCTGAACCTGTCACAATGCTGCAAGAAAAACCTATTGTTCAGCTTTTGTGAGTTGTGACAAGCTGAAATACAATGTTATTAAGGAAATTATATAAAACTAAACTTCGAATTTAGGCTATTTTCGCTCTTATGATATGACACTTAAGTTAAGAATACATTAAGGGAATAATTTAATACTGGAAAAAAGCAGTTGTTGATTTGAACAAGATCTGATCGTGAACAGTCATCTTGACTCCATACGAGCGCACCAGATCTTGTTCCCTTAAACTAAGTATTGTCCCCTTGCACTAACTCAACTTGTCAACTAGATTACTATGTTGTTACAAACGATCATAAAAATGATTACTTGATGAAATGTGTTTTGTTGCAGCCAATAAATGAATATTCTATTCTATTCTATTCTATTCTATTCTATTCTATTCTATTCTATTCTATTCTATTCTATTCTATTCTATTCTATTCTATTCTATTCTATTCTATTCTATTCTATTCTATTCTATTCTATTCTATTCTATTCTATTCTACTTTAGCTAACATACAGCAACCAAGACAAATGACACTTAGTGGATCTTTTTTTTTTTGTGAAACTACATAAGGCATGATATTTTGTTGAACATCTTTGTTATGACTACATGAGCTACACAGGTTGCCTTGTTTCACGTAAAGGTTGATCAACTATTTAGTTCAGGAGAAGATCCTAAGTCTGGATTGACCAAGTATATTATGCTACCTACATCCATCCACCCATCTTTGCTAGCTCGAATAGTAATACTTGATATGCTATTACTTTTTAAAACGTTCAATTAAATATCCTTTACTTACTGTATGGTTTGTTATTCCCGCAGGAACAACATTCCCATAGTAAAAAATGGCTTATCTTCATCTACATGACAAAAGCAATATGTATGCAAAATGTCATAGTAATCGGTTGAATAATCAAGCCATAAAATAAACTCACTTTCGGATTTATAATATTAGGATAATATTAATTAGGATAGGATATGAATAGGATAAGATTAGTTAGGGTTAGAATTGCTTAGATACAGAAATTAGTCAAGGCTGTTTTATCGTAAGCAGAGATTCCTTCCAGCCAACTTGAGCCACTAAAACAATCAATGTTTCACACACCACTCTGACTCCGACGTATTCGTTAGACATAAGTATTCAGCCGGTGTTCCGCAAAAAGCAGCCATCGGTCAAGCAGTTTTATATTCACACTGAGGGGCTAGACTCTGGGCTCCTGGGCGTCACGTATCGGTGCAGCCGAGCCGAAAATATTAATATTCGATGCTGGTACTAGGGTTGCCAATTCAAGTAAAGTGGTGTTTAACAGATTTCCACAAGCTTTAGGGCCGGAGTCCACCAAAGCTGAACGTAGCGCAGATGTGTATCGACCAATATGATTTCGGGTATATAAAGCTGAGCGGACTGTATCTAGGAAAATAACTAAATACTATTGGTCGATTACTCACATCTCAACTTCGCTTAGCAAGGCAATAAACGCCACAGACTAGTGACGAGCGGCAGTGAGGCATAAACTACGATGACTATCCACCTCTGTCTGGGGTGGCCATAGAGGACTTAATTCCAATTTTGGAAAGATCTATGTCCAATAGGTAAAGCTAAAGACAAATGTGATACGTCATCATCAGGTTATTTTTGTCTCCACTGCAGGAGCACAACCCTCTCTCATCTGCCGGAGACAGATTTGGCCTACACTCTACGCGATGGCCAGACAGGTTGGGGAGGCCTGATTGATGTTTTATAATGTATTCTCTTAGATTCTTAGAATGTGTTACGTATTTGAGACTTATTACAAAAAACTTTGATTCACTTATTTAATAAACTGTCTAATAGTATATTTGAAGCGTAATACATATACACAATTATTCTAGAATCTCTGCTGCAGTTATAAATCTATTATTTTCAATAACTAAAAATAAAATCAACATTAACGAGATAATATAGCGTGGTCATAATCATAACTCACAGTTGTGATAAATTAATTTTAATATATTTCACTTAGACCTTTTCATAAAGTAATATAATAAATAGCAGCCATTTTTAACCTCTACCAAATTAAATCAACTACGTCTATCTATCTTTATTATTTCCAAAAACTTTCAATCTGTGCAATGATGCGATTGATTTTAAAGAAATTTAAATACTTAATCGCCAACCCTACGTACCCGGAGACGGTATTTATTTACGCCGCTATTACACGTTTAAGTATAGGTTACGTATAATTTATACGTTTATCGTCGTTGGAGGTAAACGTAGTTTGTTTCTTTTAAAAGTTATATTATAATCTTTTTATTTATAACCGATAATAGCTGACTCTTTTACATTTTCTGATATTATGTTGTCGAATCTTTGAAATATAAGCATGGGAATCTAAAAGC
This sequence comes from Esperia sulphurella, assembly GCA_947086405.1. Taxonomy (NCBI): domain Eukaryota; kingdom Metazoa; phylum Arthropoda; class Insecta; order Lepidoptera; family Oecophoridae; genus Esperia; species Esperia sulphurella. The sequence goes on from OX352264.1 coordinate 13,845,888, forward strand.
GAAATCTCAAGCTAATATAAAAATAAAATATCGATACTTATAGAAAAAGGATAATGATAACCGATTATTAATTAAATGATTACCAATTATTGTCTGGTTGTCTCCCTGACTCTAAATCTTTCTATGAAAACTAGATGTTATTCGCAACTTGTCCATGTGGAAATTTAACCCCTATTTGTGTTTAATTTTTTAGCCAAGTATGACCTTTTAGCAAATCAAGGTATCATTTGTGCATGTACATAATAGATTTATTTTTATAGTAATTTTAATTAATAAACGTATTGTGGTTCAGTGTTCAGATAATGAGTGAAAACCACTACCTCACTCGCTGTCAATAATAGGTATATCATATATGTTATATTATATATACATATTTATTTATTTATTATTATAGGGGTAATAGGCGAGCAGCAATTTGCTGGTATGCCTATATCTGAACTGGTGTATTTAAGTCTTTGAATTGTCACTTGTAACACTGGTTTTTGAAGAACTTGTCTAGTCGGTTTTAAAATGTGTTCACTGAGGGGGCATCGATGACGTCCTGCGGTAACTTGTTCCACGTGCTCGCGACCCTGTTGTTGAGCGTGTTGTGGCCGACGAGGGTGTTAGATTGTGTTGTGAACCACTTCATGTCATTTATGTATCTGTATTTATTTGTGTGTTTATTAGAAAAAAAGAAAAACATTTATTTACTGCCATAATTGGCACATACAAAAGAAAAAACCAACAAAGCAAGAAAAAGGAAAAAAAATAATAACTACAGAATACAATTTACAAATTTTAACAAAAAAAATAGTATGCGTGTGCCTTGGCAGCAAAAAGGCAAACGACTCAGCATATGCCCAGACCAAGTAAGGTGCTAGGCGCTGATTTTCAGTCGCACCCGATGCAGACGAGTTTGTCTACGAGTGCCAAACAAAGGAGTAATAATAAGATATGTGAATATAAATTAGTTTATTGTATGTATGATTATTTATTATATGTATAGTACACGCGACTACTGCCTCTCTATAAGCATCTATCTTCACCGCAGGTTACTTTAAATAAAATAAACTTAGAAGCAACCTGTCGTATCCTTTGAGTGTTAAATAATAAATTGATAGTGGAAACTTTGGATAAATAATGCTTAAAGCTTCTTTTTGTGAAAGAAAGATATTTCATTTTGTATATTTTCATGGAACTCAAAGAAAACCCTTAAGCCATCTAATCATCTATTAAAACAAACAATCATTCAGTCCAAGTAGCGCTTTAGCAGTTATACCTTTTCACTCTCCAATAAACCAACCACACTTGATTAAAAATAGTAGGTATCCAAATCGCTTTAATGAAATTCGTTAACTAAACTTGTGTAGTAAAGTTTTAACACCTAATAGAATAGAACCTAATTTAATTTCAAATAACGACCCCCTACCTGCAGCGGCAGCGCTGAGACAGGAATCTGAAACTACTGGTCCATACATAGTAATTTGATAGACTTACTCGTAGATTGCAATTATTTAGTATTAACGGCATCTTAGTTTCCTAAACCATTTTCACTAGTATCTATCGAGGAGTTTTATATAAAGGAAAATTAAAAAACAATATGGATAGTTGTAAAAAAAATATTTTCTTACAACTATCCATGATAGTCGAGTAACTATAAATCGACTAAAATGATACTAATGTCTAGATATTTGAAAACAAAACTTGACCTTTATCAAAAGATTCCACATAAAAACACCATCATACCAACTTTTAAACATTATTAATAGCAATAAACTTTTAACAATTTCCATACAAAATTAAAATAAACCCACGCAATATTACCATACAAATAGTTGAACATAAATCGTTTTAACACTCTCGGTGTCTCTCCTTGTGAACACTGGTATAAGTATCACTTACAGTTTAATGCATACGATTTTTTATGAAGAGTAGGTGAATACATCAAGCTATCTCAGGGGAGCTAAGGAAGAGGAACTTCGGGTGACTAAAATGTTTGCGGAAGCAAAACTGTTTCTAAACTTGATTTTTATATTATAAAAAATGGTATATAAGCATAAGGTTGCCATCTCTAAAATCTGCCAACCAAACTTGAAGAGAGTGCCAAGTAGAATGACAAGAAGCATGAAAACCCCAGATTTAGGAGCTTACGACCCGGACATGTCAACAGTTTATTTTTTAAAGTTACTCAGTAAAATAAAAAAATGTTTTGATTGTAAATAAACTCCCAGAAATCAATAAACTAAATAAATTAATTATATCACTCTTAATGCACAATTAACTACAAAAATACAAAGATACAATACCAAAGTAAATTACATATGTACATCTAGGCGATCTTATCGCTAATCAACTTTTTATTAAAAACTTTAATACCTGGACTATAGTAAATGAAACCCCGCCCGGACGCTCCCCGGACGCCCCGTAAACTAGGACAAAACCGGGGAAACCCGCACGGATGGCAACCCTAATAAACAGCACATATCATGAGAATACGAAAATTATACAAATATATTAAGGTTTAAAAATTATTAATAACTAGTTTTATATCTGTCAACAAAGTTAATGTTATACTAAAAATATTAACATAAAGTAAGGTTCCTTCCTTTTGCGGTAGAGACACTTAGCGCTAGGGCTCCGGAAGACGTTTGCATCGAATATTGGCAAACTTCTGAGGGAAACGTCCGACGACCGTCGAGCCAGATCCTTTTTTATCAGCCGCAGCGAACATCTTTGGCACTATCAAAAACTCTACAGACCTGGAGGAAGTCTTCTATCTGTAGGCCAGCCCTTCCCATCCTCTTGTTTAGTACTAGTTTGTAACAATTTGTATATATTTTTTATTATCTCCTTTTGTCGTAATAAAGTGTTACTTAAATTAATAACTTTATTTCTCTCCAACATATTTTCCTTCGCGAAAAAAAAGATTTTCCATTTGCATTTTGCTTATTTAAAGTATCAGCAACAACCACTTACAACTATTTCTACCGAATGCGTAATAACAAAAACATTAGCAGCACATTTTAACGCCCCTCATAATATAATATGCTCTGCACGGGTATGTCACCGACCGAAAGTAATATTATTTAAATATTAGAGAATATATTCATGATAAAGTTTTGAGGTAGACTACTTAACTACCTACCTCAAGTTTCTATTTAAACACGCTGTGCCAGAAAGGTATATTATTTCATTTGTGTAAAACAATTTATCTATAATGGGGTACCAGTTTAGTTCAATAATTACCTAAGTTAAGGGGACGCTTTCACACAACTGACTCAAAAAATACTAGATATACCTTGAACCTTAATCTAATGAGTTTGAGAGTTTGTTTTTATAAAGGTAATTTGAATTGTATTTACGGCTTAAATAAATAAATGCTGAAAATTTCTTGAACAGATCTGACGGTAAATTTTGGTCATCATCAGGTTATTTTTGTCTCCACTGCAGGAGCACACCCCTCTCTCATCTGCCCGGAGACAGTCGGAGGATTTGGCCTACACTCCCTGCGCTGGCCAGACGGGTTGGGGAGGCCTGATTGATGTTTTATAATGTATTCCCTTAGTCACCTTGTATGACATCCACGGTAAGAGTTGGAGTGGTCCTATTCTACTCTACCGGAAACCACACGTAAATTTTTGTCAACTAAACTTAAATTAATGCCTCATTATTAAATAATACAGCATCTAATAGTTTATCCATTTTCTAATTTTAATTGATAATAATAAATGTGACTTTATCAGGGATAATAAAAAAATAAAAGAACTAAAGCGTGTTTTCATTGAAACAAAGCCTTTAAATAGGTAACCAATGTTTGAGTATGAATGTCTAAAGTTTAGTGAAAAAGAGTCCTTATTGTCGCTTGTATTGTAACAAAGAATACACAACTATGCGATACCAGACTCACAAGACATTCTTTGTCATTTACCAAAAGAGCAGATAATCTCACCTAATGTATCTTATACAATAACATAGTAATCCATAATTTATTTTTTGATATAATAAGGGATGGTTTTCTATAAGGACCAAATCGACAATAAGGTCCCTTTTACCCAGATAACGTCACAAATGCTTCCTTATTACTAAATACATACATACATAATGCTCACGCTCTGGTCCTAGAGGGGTAGACAGAGACGATTTATCGCCACTATGCGCGATCCACCGTCGCAAAGAGACTTTACTGCAACCGCTTTTCGCCACATGATACCACTTGGCGCAAATTACTAAAAAGTCCAAATTTAATCGTTCTTAACACATTTGTACTACTATCACGTCAATAGACATCATACTGATGGCTCGTACCGTGACAGTACGTCTATGGACGTCGTATTTCATATCATTTCGTCAGCTAGTGCCCATCACAAAGTCACGTCACGTTGAGCTGTGTCCACTTAATTTGTAATAATTTGTAACAAATACTGATTTGTTTTGACAAATACGATTTCATATGATCAATTGAAATTTCAAAAAAATTTTTTTTGGTGCTCTGTTGTTAATTCATCATTATCTGTCTGCCGATATCCATTGTTGTCCTTCCTAAAGGGTCAATTTGCAATGGCGCGAAAAACGGGTAGCGCGAATTCCATCTTTTTCTTTACTCCACTTCTAAGAATTTACTCTTATGCTCACATTACGTCCTCCGCTTTCCTGGACTCAGATCCTTATCAGGCCTGAAGATTTCCACTTCTGGAGAAAGGTAACGTACACTACTCAACTCCATTACACTATATAAATATTTTCTCACCACAAATATACTTAATATATATAAAAAATGAGATATGCATAAAACACATTTTACAAGTCAGACTGAACTAAGATTAACCTATATTTCAGGTTATTACTCAGCAGATGATCTAATAAATAAAATCGTAAACTTCGCGTGTCTGTACATTGAAGATATTTGCAAAAAAAAAAATCTGGGGGTCTAAGGATAAGCAACAGAACACATTTCGATCATTTTTGAAATTTTTGTCTGTTTATCTGTTTGTCGGTTTGTCTGTTTATCTGTGAGTTTGTGCACGCATCACTTAAAAACTACTGAACGGATTTTGATGGACTTTTCACAAAAACATGGGGCTTAACTTAACTTAACATTTAGTCTTTATTTCATCGCAATCGGCTAACTCAATCAAAAGTTATAGACATTTTTAGTTTTCAAATACATTAGTAGGTAAGGTTATTATGCAATATATTGCATATAGTAGTATTTCCGTACTATTCAGATTGCGATGAGTTTGGATTACATTTGGAGCTGAGAGCAGGAATTGGAGTGGGAGTGGGAGTGAGAGTAGGAATAGGAGTGGGGGTGGGAGTGGGCGTGGGCGTGGGCGTGGGGGGTGGGATTGAGAGGGGGAGCGGAAGCGGAAGCGGTAGCGGGAGCGGGAGCGGGAGCGGGAGCGGGAGCGGGAGCGGGAGCGAGAGCGAGAGCGAGAGCGAGAGCGAGAGCGAAAGCGGGAGCGGGAGCGAGAGCGGGAGCCGGACCTGGACCTGGACCAGGGCCTGGACCTGGACCTGGACCAGGGCCTGGGCCTGGGCCTGGGCCTGGACCTGGACCTGGACCTGGACCTGGACCTGGACCTGGACCTGGACCTGGACTTGGACCTGGACCTGGACCTGGACCTGGACCTGGACCTGGACCTGGACCTGGACCTGGAGCTGGACCTGGACCGGGACCGGGACCTGTACCTGGACCTGGACCTGGACCTGGACCCGGACCCGGACCCGGACCCGGACCCGGACCCGGACCCGGACCCGGACCCTGACCCGGACCCGGACCCGGACCCGGACCCGGACCCGGACCCGGACCCGGACCCGGATCCGGACCTGGACCTGGACCTGGACCTGGATTTAAAGTCTGAGTGGAAGTGGGATAGGGAGCGGAAGTGGGAGTTGGAACAGATCCTGTAGTCCACGCGAGCGGAGCCGCGGGCACAGCTAGTCTTATAATAATCTTTGAAAATAACTATACAAGTCCAGAGGCATTATAAGCTAAGCCCGTAAACCACTCGAACGCGTGGGCGTCTATGAAGAAAAAAAAGAAAAATAAATATCGGCCCACTTTCGCGAAGTCAGGTGGTCGAGACCGGGCACCATCATTAATTTCCATTCAGTGCCGAATGGCCGGGATATATCGTCTGCTCCGGGATCGAAATAAAGAATAAATAATATACCTACCTACTTCATGGCTAGAAGGCATTTTAGGGTTCCACAAAGAACAATTAACAAAGTTACATTTTGCTCGCAGAACAAAAGTTACTTGTATTTTGTGATGTTACACATTCTATAATTTCTAAAATATAAAGTATATATTTTATTTTTATAACGATTTTCTTTATATTTCTCGTTTTACAGAAAATCACTAGCCTCGCCTTCAAATCTATTACATCTACTATACCCATGTCATTATTACTGTTACTTTTTTTCGGTTCTCCTTTTTTGACGTATTATTTTACTAGAAATCGAATTTTTTAGACATACTATCAGAAATTAACGAAAATGAAAATGGAGGTGAGATACAGGAATTTCGAAATGCAAAACGTACCTTCATCTAAATTTCAAAAAAAGATACTAATAAATAACAACTTAAAGTTTCCACTTTCCAATCATAACGCCACTTCTTGAACCATAACTCATACGCCCATGAATAGATTATTAACCTTATTAGAACAACCTTTACGAGGAAGTAACAAAATGTTGCGTCTTACAAGCTTGATTTAAACAAATTAAGCCCAAGGCGGTAAATTTCGGATCATTTTACACTTACGACACGACCACGATCCTGAACTGAAGCCCAAAATGAAAAGTTACAAAGTAAACATTGTTCTTTTTAAAAAATATTAGAACATGATTTGAAACAATATTATTTTAATGTGCGGTCCAGTCATGATTAGTATTTTGTCTGTCATACATCAATTAAAGATATCCCTGATATACTCAAACATATTGCACTGTCTGCCATGAAGGATTGAACGTGGTACTAATAACAAGACTTTCTAGGATACATAATATTTTTTCCAGCCCTTCTATTCTTAGGTACAAGTATTTCGATCAATATTAGAAATTCAATTGGCTTGAATCCAGTTGGGCTGGGCAGCATTTGGAAAACTGCGTCAAGTCTTCACGTCACCTATTCCAGTGCATCCTGTCTGTCATGACCTACGGTGCAGAAACGTGGACACTGACAATGGGCCTGATCCACAGGTTCCAAGTCGCTCAACGAGCTATGGAGAGGGCTATGCTCGGGGTTTGTTTAAAGGATATGGTTCGTAACGAGGAGAACCGACGAAGAACGAAAGTCACCGACATAGCCGAAAGGAGTAGCAAGCTAAAGTGGCAGTGGGCGGGCCACATATGCCGCAGAACCGATGGCCGTTGGGGCAGACGAGTTCTGAAGTGGAGACTGCGGATCGGCACTCGCAGGATGGGCCGCCTCGCCGCCAGATGGACCGATGACCTGAAGAAGGTGGCCGGTAGCGGCTGGATGCGGAGGGCAGAGGACCGGGTGTGGTGATGTTCTTTGGGGAAGTCCTATGTCCAACAGTGGACTTCTAGGGGATGATATGGTGATGATAAATGGCTTGATACGATTACTATTTTTGATTAGTTATTTTTGGTACAATAAAGCGTTTACATACATACATACTATGGTTAATTCGTTAATGAACCAACAGTAACGCATGTTGAATAAATGTATGTAAATAAGCCAATATGATCGCAGTCGTTTCAGTTTAACAGAGAACGTTTGTGATTCACGATGTCTGCTCTACTTAGTATAGTTACTATTGTATTTACAATTATTCTCGGCACACTTGCCTTGAAACTATACCAGAAAAGCACCAATGCTGTATGTGAATCCACTAGAAGACTCGATGGAAGAACTGCTGTTGTAACCGGTGGTACTGCAGGCATGGGTTTAGAAATAGCCAGAGATTTTGCGGCGAGAGGAGCAAAGGTTATTATAGCCTGCCCATTCCAAGAAGAAGGGGTGAACGCTCAAAAAATTATCATAAAAGAGACTGGCAATGATAAAGTTATCTTCAAACTACTAGATTTAGCATCTATAATCTCTGTACGGAAATTCACAGAAGATATTTTAAAGAGCGAAGACAGACTGGATATTTTAATTAACAATGCCGGCGTTGGGACAGTAGAAAATTACATAACAACCGACAACTTAAGGTTTATAATGCAAGTCAATTATTTCGGCCACTTTCTACTGACTCTTTTACTCCTGCCACTTTTAAAGAAAACAGGGAAGTTATGGGGAACAAGCAGGATAGTGAATACATCATCAGTGGCCCACATACATGGAATATTTGGAATTGACGACTTGAATAAACATGATTGGTTGAGATTTCAAAGTTACGCTAGAAGTAAATTATGTCTTGTTCTGTTCTCTCATCAGTTGGCACGAAAAATAGAAGGGGATATTGTGGTGAATTGTGTGAATCCTGGAGCTGTTGGGACAAGAATATTTGACAGTGTGGGTTGGTTTGGGGATGTTTTGAGAATTTTATCCAATTTTTGTTTTAAGACGCCTAGGGAAGGAGCCCAGACTGCTCTTCACGTGGCTTTGGACACAAAGGCAGGTGAAGTAAGTGGAAAAATGTTTCAGAATTGTAAACTGGGTTGGGCTGTCCCGTGGGCTTACAGTGACAAAATAGCGCAGAAACTGTGGGACGACTCAGTCAGACTTGTAAAATTAAGTGATGAAGAACTTAGAAAATGTTTTGATTGTATTTAAGTCAAATGCATCGTTTATTTAATTAGGGTTAATGAATAAATAAGACACAATTTATTTACCAACTCTTGCTTTTATCAAAATTTGGCGTTATACGAGACGTTTCAGTTACTCTTAGATTGACTGGAAGAGACTACTTAGTGGGATAACTCTGCCTTTGTACACAATTTATTCCTATTTGTTATTGTTGTTGTTGTTAATTTTGGTACTATAAAGCGTTTACATCATACATATATTTTTTTTATAAAGTATTCATTTTTTTATTTATAAAATACTAAACATTTATGTTAATCATAGTGTTGAATTTAATACCTATCGTATTAAAATCATCTTATAAATATTTGTAACAAGTTACCTACACAATCCAATGTTCGAATGTTGTCGTGTGTAAAAGGTTCTAAGAGAAATTAGCCAAGTTTGCCGGTGTCGGAGCAATTTTGTCGGCAGGCACAGTGGCTTGTTGCGTGTATCGACTTCGGCTTATTATGTTCTACCCTATGTTATGTATGACATTGTAATATCATATAATTATTTATGTGGGGTGAAATGTGAAAATAATAACTGTTGTTTTGTTATTGGACATGACAACTATCGTACAGTAATTTCTATGAGTCACTTGTTTATGTAAAAGCTTTTACGCGATCTTAAAGATTAAATAAAAAAACTAAGAATGACATTTGCGTTTTTTTTTGTTTGTCGTTATTTTTTTCCGTATTGTTTCATTCATATTGCTAGTCGATTACTGTTATTAAAAATACTTGTGTTATTTATTTGATGTGGACAGCAACAATTAAATAAATAATTTTGTTGCGTCTTGATGAATAAATTCTCTTTATTAAAAAAAATTCTTTTCTCTAGCTTGATTATTCTGCATCTAAATTATTCTAATTAATCATAAACAAAAAAATGGTTTCTTCTATAAAAAAAGGAATAAACAAAATATTATCAAGAAGAACAAACTGTCCGTTTTCAATCAGCTGACGATTTTTTATAAAGGTTTTACGGCCTCGGGAACGGGCCCTTTGTGTGACTGCCCTTTCTGTGACTTCCACTATTCACTATTCTTAGCTGACGATATGTGCGTCAGTGTTGCCATCTGTGAGTTTAAAAAGCGCTAAACGCTGCGCGCCATATTTGAATATAGGTCGAAAAAGCGCGAGATTTTCCTAGAGGATATTGACGTGACGAATACCTAATTTTTTCTGACGTCCCGGTATTTTGAAGAACCGCTCCCCCCCCCCCCCCCCCCCTTGAAAACGTTACGTAGTAATGGTACGTTCTCTTAGGTATGTCGGTGTGTATTTAACTGCTTCTAGACCATACCAATTACGTGGGATATCTCAAGCGTTTGTGTCGCGTTTGCTCAGGACCTTCTGTCCTCTCTTTATTTTGCGGCAAGAACATCAATTGTCGGGTGCACCGACTCCGGCCCATTGTATTGTAATTGACGGATTATTGCTTTCATTATTGTTGATAATATCACAATGGACCACTTAACAAGTCGCTTGTTTATTGTACGAGATCTGCTGGTATGTTAAACCTATTGTAAGATTCAACGATAGTTTTCTTCATAGATTGTGATAAGTAGAATAAATTGGTCGTCGAGTGGTACAGAATACAAATTCCATCAAGGTTTTTTCACTGGTTGGAAAAGTATTTATTGCATATGTGCCTACATTTTGTAACAATTGCAAATATATTACTATCAAAACTTTTTGTGCTACGACTTCTGCAAATTAGAAAAAAAAACTTGAATTTTGCGTTCCTCGAGCTCGAAGTTCATACATTAAAAAAAAACTTTGTAGAAATGCATGCTTGAACTTTAACTACGAGTGTAGTTTCTAACGCTTTTACTAAAATAAATATAAATCACAGAACAGGGATGGAGCCAGTACACAGGAGCGTAGGAGGTTCGCAATCAAAATTAGAGTAAAAATTATAAAAAAAAAACTTGACTCCTTAGCACCTCAGAGCAGAGCAGTAGGTACGAGGCTACTGGTTCGACCCGGAGAAGAGATGCTAGCGTTTTCGTACGATGCAAAACATCCTAACCTGCGGATCCTGCACGCACACATGCTCACTTTTACGCTGTCGCTATGAAATACTTACTTCATCAATCGAACGACACATTCATAGCCTCTCATACATATCGACATATATCGATACACCGCGCCGCATGACTGGTGATCTTGTACCTTTGGTAGATGGGAACGCCTTAGTGTGGCAACAGAGCCAAGTGGTGTTTTATGCTTAGCATGAATAAACAGAAGATTTATCAAACATCATTTGAAATAGATGATACCTGCGTATCCATATCAATAATAAATCAATGCTTCATTTTGGTTTTATCTAAGAATAACGTTAAACCTTTTCTCTGCATAATTTATCATTATCAGCCTGTTAAAGTCCAATGCTGGACATATGCCTTAGCCAATAAGAGACCACGATACCACGTACTCCGTCCTCTCTATCTAGCAATAAAAAATTCAAAACTCTGAAATGACTATTCTTTTTCTTACTAGCAATTGTCTAACAGCGTAGTAATAAATTAAATGTTAAAACTCTTAATTTTTAATATGCCCGCAGTATTTTACTTATGTTTATGTGTAACATGACCCCCGTAACGATTCTTGGTTACGCCCCTGTTATCTACATCTTTAAAAGGCAATGTCACACGGTCATAATTACCGAATTATGTTAATAAATCAGCGGCCGAATGCCTCTTAACCGAAATTAAGTAATTAACTTTACCCGGCGAAATATAATATGCTCCCCGTTGTATGCTTTAACATATTGGCTTGTGTCGTTTTGCATCGGCCATGGTCATTATGTATTGCATTTTCTAATAAATAAAACGTAAACATTGTATCTGTAAATATTTTGGTTGAAAACATATCAAAATAATAATAATGAGGAAATTAAAGATATTAGTAGAATGCAGTAAGATCATTTTTATCTTTAAAAACTATTGACACAAGTTTTCAGAAAAACAACTCTATCGAGTTTGGTGTCAGGGCTTCGCGTTTTTAAACACCATTAAATACATACATACATACATACATACAAACATACATATATACATACAAACATACATACATACATACATACATACATACATACATACATACATACATACATACATACATACATACATACATACATACATACATACATACATACATACATACATACATACATACATACATACATACATACATACATACATACATACATACATACATACATACATACATACATACATACATACATACATACATACATACGTACATACATACATACATACATACATAATGCTCACGCCTTGGTCCCAGAGGGGTAGGCAGAGACAATGGATCGCCACTTTACGCGATCCTGACACGCCTCACTCACATTCGTCACCTTTTCATGCACCTCCTTTTATTCTTCTCACTGCGGACCCCAGCCTTTTTGAGGACGTTACTAATTTTATCCTTGAATGTGTGGCAGTACTCTCCTATCCTGTGCAATGATCTTATTCCAGGGATTCCCAAACTATTTGGTGCAAGATACCCCTGTTCCAAAATGAACTGATACCTCAGACCCCCATAGCAAAATTACTTTAAAATCATATCTCTAGTATTTTTTTGAGTTTTTTAAAAGTACAACTAAAGTACTACATACTTAAATATTAGTCACTCTTATAACAAGTTGGTACACGTAACACAACTTATATGGTATCTTGAAAGTTTCAAATAAGAACTTGTGTTAATTAATAGGGGTGGATTTTTAGACCTCGTCGACCGCAAAATCAGTTTTCAGTTTGGGAATCCCTGACTATACGATCTTGCTGCAGCTGATATCGTTTTGTGTACCCTAGTTTTGATAATCAGATAACTGCATGTAACATACACTAATCGAAAGATGTTTTTAAAAATACTTAGAACACTTGTAAGCACTCATTATCTGCATGACCCAAAAATCCACTGGAATAGAATGCCATATTGGCATTATGTTCGCCTTTTGTACAATCTGTGCAATAGAGTTTTTAAATAAATAAATAGACATGGTTCTTTTGCCCTCTTTTGAATACATTGTCATTGTTGATTTCAGACATTTTTTCAAAAAAGTCTTTTTGAGATTTAGTTGTTCCGTGAATAGGGTATTTCGAGACTAAGTCCTAACAACTAGCGTATAATACTAACTACGCTTTTTTGAGGTGACATCGACAACACCGAAGTAACAATTATGTTAATTTAATAAATTTTATGCGTCGGACAGAGACATAAAAATGTTAATTTATACTGTGTCATCGAAAGAAAACAATGCAAAGTCGAATAAATTTGACCTTTGAGTTTCGTTATAAAATTAAATTACTCGTTTGCTACATCTATATATAGGAGTAGCATAATAATAACATCCTGTAGGTACAGAATGATGCTAATACTGATTCTAACAAAATTGCAGGCATTTTTTTGTACAATAGTTGTCCGCTCTATGTAAAATTTCCTCTGAAAGTGGTAATTACAGTACAGTCATTAAAATCTGCCTTTTTAGGGTTCCTTAAAAACGGATACGCTAATAGCGAAACCTTTTCGTCCGTCTGTTTTTGTTTCCGTCGAATAACTCGAAAACTACTTGACCAATTGAGTATATAATGGGCCCGATTCTGAAACCACACATTTAAAAATTGATAGTGCTAAAATTGGTTTCGTCTTTATCTTCATAATACTGTGGGACAAGGATAGCAACAGTTTTAGTGCTGTAAAATTTTAACATTGTGCCTTCAGAATCGAGCCCAATAAATATGTATAATTGATGCAGTGATGTCAAAATTATAGAAAAGACCAGTTTTTTCAAATGGTAGATCTTACAGAAAAACGTTATTTTTTCGGTAATAGTAGAACAAATTGTATATTTTCTACAATCTGTTTCTCTTACAATTTTATTTATTTTTACTTTAGCCGTTTTAAAATAGAGGGGTAAACTATCAAACAATTCCCAAGTACCTTTTCCTTATCAATATCACAACTAATGGATTGCTGACTAGACTAGCTAGACTAGAGTTTACGCTCTAGCTCTAGCCATGAGAAGAATTTTTAAAAAATCCGTTATCTGACATACGGATTTTTCAGATCATGAAAGCAACAGACAAGCTATGCAATTAACAATGTAGCTTACATATAAACAAGTAAGCCAATTATACAGGCTTTCACATATAAAAAAATATTAGATACTCATATAGGTAGTTTCATAACTATCTCAGTGAAGGCTGAGGCATACGCTACTAAACAACAAAGGGAAAACAGGAAAATAAGTTCCGACGGGAAACTTTCGCATCGGAAAAGCTAGTGGTGTATAAGTAGCTACTTAGATAAGTATTCGTACACACTTATAGATACCTATACCAACCACTAAAGCTTTCACCTTTAAGTGGTATTTTCAATGTAATGAAAAAAATGAAATATTCATTGTCACACGATGTAAAAGCTTTCCATACGATTAATGACTGCTAATGATCAACGAATAATGAGCTGGTGTGTTTATAGGGGACGATACTGTCATTAATAATATGACAAATGGCAGTAAGATAGAGAGTTTCCATACTGTTGAAGTGATAATATATTTTTTTACGATTAATGATACTCGGATTTTATGTACAGAGGTCCTAGTTGCTACAAGTCACCGGCACACAAATATATTTAATGTATAAATACTTACCTATATATATAATATCTCGAACTATTTTAGTTTGCAGTAGATTCTAAACATATAAGTAATTTTAACTTTTTTATGTGAAGGTTTAACTTTTTTATGTTTTATTCGAGCTAATCCTGGGAACTTCTGGACAGAATATGACGGTTTTTTTACTGTTAAATAGCTTAGGATTTAGGACACAGTCTAGTATAGGCTTTATCATAAGACGATATCAGGGGGCTTGCAAAGAAGAACTTTCATTTCCTAACATGTTAGGTAGTAAACTGAAATTGAAAATGCTCCAGATCAAAATGGGCAATTTAGCCATAGGTATCTTAATATAAAATGAAACCCTAACAGACTAACATACAGACTGCACAAAAATACAAAGTATACAATAGTAAGTATATAATAGTAAGTATACAATGTACAACTTTATTGCACAAACAAATACAGTTACGAGGTTTAAAGTAAAAAATATTACAATTTAGGTCTTATCATGATTTCTTCCTGACAACCTTTGTATATATAAAGAAAATAAAAAGTAATATTCGAAAGAGCTGCTTATCCGATCTTCATGAAATGTTGTAGACATAGATATTATGAACATAAACAATAAAAAATTTAAACTGTTCCAGGAAGTTATACCACTAGCAAATAAAATAATAAATTTGAGAACTACAATCGCTTTTGAAGATACATTCCTTGTCTCGATAGCAATAAATATCAAAATAAAAGCAGATGACACTGATGGGTTTGATCGTAACAAAGTCAATCATAATAAATATAATTCGCTTTGAATCGACTTTTGGTTTTGATCTCGTTATATGGCGCAGTGTAACATTGTATCAAATGACTATAAATGAAATTGAAACTTAACTACTTAAACTCTAAATTATAAATCTAATGTTACTAGTTGAACTGTCCTTTTACGATACCTACAATTACATGTTATAGAAATATTTGAGACTATTATTATGATGTGATATTTTATATATTTTTTCGTTTACCGCAGGTTGCGCGTTCCCATCCCGCTGGCATGGACGCTGGTTCCAATCGGGCGTGATCCAGCCGATCCTCATAGAAGGCGAAAGGCTGTCCAATAAGGGCAAATGCCTCTCATCAGAGGGCGACAAGTTTCTCATTGTTGATGAGTAAGTATTAATAGTTTTTTTTTTAATTCTTGATGGGTTTTCGCATGATCTCAATCTCACCTGATAGTAAGTGACGTGGAGCGTGGTAACCAAGAACATGCCTATTCACTCTTCCTTTAAAAAATCCAAAATTTGCTTATCCGGAAACACCCAATCTAGCAGGGAGTTCCATTCTTAGTAGTTCTCATTATGAAAGAGGAAGCAAAACGCTTCATGCGAGAGCGTGGTATGTCTACTACATGAAGATAAAGTTAGTATCAGATCTTAAGTTAATGCCCTCAATCCAGCAGACGTGATTCCAGGAAGACAAAGGTGCTATGGCCCGAACACCAGAAGGATGGCATGAAAAGCAAAGGACAATAGATTTAACCTGCAGTTTAACTTAACGGGAATTAGGAGAGGCATACATATTCCCAATCGAATGTATGGAAGAAAGGTGGTGACTGACGAAAACGATGAAGCTCTAATATAACAATGACATACATTTATAACATTGACTTATGTGTTATTGTTTCAGAAAAGGGTGTTACCGTTGTGTTGTTATGCATGAAAAGCATAAAAATGTTCTTCAATATAAAGAAAGTGAGTTTTATTCTTCTCAGTGTTTATAATTAATTAGTAATTATAATTATTGATAATTAGTAAATATCCCACAACGTTCAACATATCAACTTGTATTTCTCGTCAGAGTTATGTGGAGTCATGGTATGTGAAGTTTGGATCTAAGTAGTATATTGTAATGAAAAGTAGTATATTATTGAAGAAATACACGGCTTACAACTTCTTGTAACCTTTACCTTTACCTTACAGGTAGCTGGAAGAGATCTCTATTAGAGATAACTTCGCCTTTGTGCACAAAAAGTCATAATATTTTTTTTTTACAAAATATTAAGCAATTCAACTTAGAAATCTTGCATAACCAAGCTATACAATTACTGAACTCCCTGTCGTAGTTTACTCGCTAACAAACCGTAGTTTAACTCCTTGCCTTAACATAACAATACAGAGTATGCCTGTCTATTTCCAGCATTCTGCCACCGTCGAGATGCGCTGCCACACCTGTGCTCCCTAATCACGGGTGACGCCCTCCTCTACTCCATGTTCAGGGAAAACGCGGATCCAGTCGACTGTCCGCTGAAGGGACCATTCTCATTCACTTACAACAGGTATGGAATGATATAATTTATAATAGATCCACTATTAAAAGTGATTTGAATCCCAAGTGTATATATTTATTTAGGTACCTGGATCTTACATAAGATCTCATGAATATGTGACTGCGAGGAGAACAAATGAGTCAAGATGAGAAAATTCAAGGCTCTTCACTGGACATATTTTATTATACTGTTTTTGACATATGAAGTGATCTCCACTCCACACAAAAGTCATTCTTACTCCATTGTGATGGTACGACTAGATTAGAAGGCAATTGGAAAAGGGTTTCTAAAGCGATACATTTAACGTTAGATACGACCAGTCGAAACCAGATCAACTGTCGTAATTTTCGTCAGTACCTACTTACGGAAACGACAAAGAAATAATATGAGCATACAAATCATAAAAGATATATTATTTAAATAAGGTCTACGAACCCTTTCTTCTTCTTCTCTGTCGTTCCCTCACTGCTGAGGATCGCGACCGTATAAAATGCGCCTCCACGCATAGCGGTCATTGGCCAGCCGCACTGCTTCATATAAGGATCCGCCAGCCACCCTCCTCACCGGGTTAGGCGCCATATAACGAGATCAAAACCAAAAGTCGAACCCTTTACCAGCTGCGAAGTCATTCATGCACGAAAAACATCTGCCGTTAATTTTACGTTTATTAAAAACAAACTTGGTGAAAGTTTGTCGGAAGTACCTGTAATTTGTCAGTCTTGTTATTTTTAACTTTCGCAGTCAAACTCTTGTATATATATTTTTTATTTTACTTGCTTGGGGGTTGATTGGAAATTCTGTGTGAAGCAGACGACGGAGAACGACTGACGGTTTCAATACGTTTAATATGGA
This sequence comes from Esperia sulphurella, assembly GCA_947086405.1. Taxonomy (NCBI): domain Eukaryota; kingdom Metazoa; phylum Arthropoda; class Insecta; order Lepidoptera; family Oecophoridae; genus Esperia; species Esperia sulphurella. The sequence goes on from OX352264.1 coordinate 13,863,449, forward strand.
ATTCGTTATTCTTCGTGTAATTACGAAGACATTTTAGCTTTTAAAGTTGAATGAGATACCATTTCTTACTTACTTTCCATCGAAACTCATGATGTGTTGATTGTGCAGGGAATGGATAGCATAAATTTGTTTGGAATTCGAAAAGTCCAAGAGCTATATTCGGAGAGTCTAGACTCCACCTAACTTCGAGTTGCCAGTTGTATATTACCCTCTCTTTAAATCTCTCTATCTCTGTATATCTGTTTGAATCTTTATTAAACTAAGGTATACCACATTTTCAGAGGTCACGGAGATTGCAAAATTCCCGTGTCCTCAATCGAGAGCTGCACGGAGGACTCAAGGCTACTTCTCAACTATCAGGCGTGTCCTGACGTACATGGCTCTGAGAGCACCGGTAAGTGTTATCTAATATTTATAAAAAATATATTTCATATTATTTATCTTAGGATCTTTATGCACTCCTGAAAATGGAACTAAAATAAATTATTAACCTGAGGAAATTTTTTAGCTCACAAGATATACATAATCATTTTTTCCAATATTATTTCACCGATTATTAAAGGTTCTAAGGTATATGCGGATTATTTGAAACAGATAGGCTCTATTCAGACGAGGTTGCCGTTAAAAGTATGAATTAATCCTTCTGTACAAGAGAATTACAAGGCAAAAAAAATTTAATGCCTCTGACAGGCGATTTGGTCTTGGTATTATCGTAAATCAGGCTTCATCAACAGAAATGATAGAATATATTGATACTTCTTACTGTAAGTAATGCTTATCTATCCAATTTCTATCAAATATTCAGCAAAACACTTCCTTCGGTTTTCTTATTGAAAGTCTGAAATACGAAATCATTTTTTTATCGCAGAAAAACTGATAAAAGTCTACTAGCTTGTCTTACAAAAATACACACTGAGTCAGTGTATACGTAAATCGTTTCAGAATTGCTTACAAATGAATCGGGCAATGTTCCAGCGATAGGTGTCAGCTATTGTTAAGATTTAGCAAATGCACGGTTCAAAATAACTGTGGTTAAGGAGAAGCTCACTCGTATGATTAAAATGATATCTGCTTTTCAACTTCGGCAAACCACCATCTTTGATTTATCCGATACTGAAAATCAAGACTAAATAAAGAATGAAAACTAACTTAAAGGTATAAATAACTCATCATGATACATAATATACACTTGCCTAATCCCATAGTCTAGCCAGCGCGGGGAGTGTAGGCCAAATCCTCCGTCTGTCTCCGGCAGATGAGAGAGGATTGTGCTCGTGCAGTGGAGACAAAAATAACCTGATGATGATGAATCCCATAGTCATCCTGTGCTATGGGAATAAGAACAAGGACAACAGACCAGACTGGAACATACTTGTACAAACTGCACAAAGTTGTCTGCCCCCAGTGGAAATCGAACCTACAATCTCTGGTGCATGAGTCTAATAATGAATAAAGAGTACACCAAACTTACCATCCATTGTTTATTTTTTTACGATATTCAAAATGGACAGGTAGAACATATCCTTAACGCCGTCGGGCTCTATATAGAACTTTTATTTGTGCGGTCGTCTGTCACGATTGTCTCCTGCGGCGAACGTCGCAAACTCTCGTCTATTCCTGGAGACTGATCTTACAAATTACTGTAAGACGAGGTTTGGCAGTCTGTTTGCAGGTCAAATCTAACTTGCCAAAAGTTAGGTGACCAATTAGGTGAGATCAGCCAACTTAACAACTCAAACTGGAAGTCACAGTATTACAGGTTCAGTCAGAGACAATACAGTAGGTACTAGAAGTACTCAAACAGACGCTTACATTTCGAACCAATGAGAATCTACGAGTATTTGATTTGAACCCAGACCAAACTTACTTCTACTCTGCAAATTCGTAGATACGTCGCTACTATATTTTTGGACGATGTGCTTTCCACTAGTTACGTCTTCTTTGTTTCCTCTAATTGCTCTGCGACCTGGTCTAAGCGTCCCCTGGGGCTTTCCTTTAGTTTTCTCAACTTTGCCTTTAAGTATCCCAGATTATCCATTGGAAATCTGGGATCAAAAAAATGGTCATCAATAATTAAATGACGTAGGCATTTAAAATACATTAAATGAAAAAATGCAATTTTAATTTTCAGTGGAAGAGCTGGAGTGCCTGGCGACATGGAAAGAAGGCAGCCTAAGATTCCTGGTGGGGAAGCTACACCACAACCACGCGACCAGCAACGAGGATCGCTACAGGTGTTTTGTCTACGAAAAGACAAATGGTATTGGTAAGACTAATAGTTTTTAGTTTCATAGGAGGACTTCGCTTTTTATTTGCATGACTTTTAAGAAATGTTGATATTCCTGATCATCATAATTGTTGTAGGGGATTCGGTCAGTCCTTTTTTATGTAGAGAATCCGTATTGATTAATTGATTAGTGAGCTCCATGCAACAAAACTTTTGAAGTATTTAAACCATAAAAGTTTGGGAAAGCAACTTTTACATATTTTACAAAATCACGACGTAACGGATTTCGTAGATTGCCGAAGGGCTTTCAATGACTACCCGTTACACCTATCTAACCCATTTCCAGACCACAATCTGAACTTTACACTATTAGTTTGTCCTTTCATTTCAGCATCCGGGTCAAATATGAAGGAAGGTCCGGTCTCGCCAGCCGGGGTGGAGTACAGAGTTGCTCAGTCTGGAGACGCCACTTGCAACGGCCTCTTCAGTGCCACGGAGGGCTCTAGAACAATGGCTCTAAAACGAGGTATGTTTTCGTCAATAGAGATCATTATCGCCAATAATGTCGTATTCGGCATCAACAAGAGCGTTTATTAAGTACTACATATTTCCCGCGACTTCGTTCGCGTGGACAACTTAACATTACACATTATTATTACTAAACCCTAAAAGAAATCTATTAATCTGGTTATCCATTGAAAATATTTATATACATAAAATTAGCGTGCTGGTAGCGGTTCCGCCCGTTGAACTACAGAATTCATGTTGAAAATATATCGCAGGTGATATTCCCTTTCCCCTCTCCCATTCCCTCATACCCCTACGTTCTTTCCTTCCTCATTCTCTTCCCACCACGTTGACAAGTTTTTGCTTGACCAGTAATGTTGAACACATGATATAAAATGAGTGGTCAACTTGTAGATCAGTCCTGACATTTTATTGAGATATAATTTATACCAGATTGTGCCCCGAACTCAAAGCTATTAAACAGTGAAAACGCCGTCAAATTCTGTTCAGTAGTTTCCAAGATTAGCCCGTACATACATACATACAGACTCTACTGGTCTTAAGTAATTTCCGCGAAGTTAATGTTTTTTTAACTTCAATGTACAGATTCGCTTTTGTTTTTCTACTCTTTTTTATATGTATAGATAGAGGTATAAAACCTCAAAGTAAAGAATGATAATGTGGTCAACATAATTGATAACTTTTTGATCGCAATAGCTTATAGTTTTAAATCGATGTTTCAACTATCCACATCATTTTGTAGAAAGCCAGTTAAACCCTGGACCGACACTTAAACCCTTGCAAATGTTTTATGTTATTCGGCCTACCATACCTGATTTACAGCTGAAAATTATCCTGACCTTTATTATTTAAATATCAAAAAGATGTATTTAGGTATCTGATATTTCTAAATCACAAATCAATATTTATTTAAAAACGAAATCAATAGCCCTATGTATTTTATTTTACCGATTCTTGCTAATTACAATATCTTCTTCATTCCAGTCTCAGTTCGGTTCAACTGCCAGTTTCCATCGTGGATGACGTTCTCCCACACTTGGCATACCCTGGACTTCAGCAGCAACTACACCTTCTACCAAAGGAATGCCACTCTTCGCATCACAAACCAAACCGGCGCTGATATCAAGGTGTACTGCGTTAACGTCAAAGCGAGCTCCCCTAGTGGCAACTCTGTTGCTTTGGTTGCCCATTGGCAGCATCATTGGTAAGTTCTTCTTCTGGCACTTCTCTAATTTTCAGTTTTTTCTCTAGTTAAAGTCCCTTCCACAGTCCCTTCCGTTTAAGGCTCTTTTATCAGTGTTATTGCGAAATTTCACACGAATATACAACCAGTATATTTGAAATATAGTTAAATACAGGTATTTGATGAGATTTTTTTTTTCTTTACTATGAGGATATTGGAACGTGCTTAGCAGCCACAGCACTTAGTATACAGTATTATTCTAATTTATAGTTCTTACTGCCAATAACGGATTTACAATATATTTATATTACAGTCTAGTGATTTTATGTGTGTGTGTGTGTGGGTGGGGGGGACAGGGTGTGGAGTGTGTATGGGTGTGTGTGTATTTGTAAATATATTATATGATCAGGATGTCAGTGTATTAATTATTTATTTATTGTTCTATATTAATTCTATATAATATATATATATATATATATATATATATATTAATATGTAAAAATATTAACAGATAGATACATAATAATTAATTACATAATAAATCATCGAGTTTACTATTAAGACTATTGTATTTATTGGGCAGATTTCTATGTGAAATTTAATACCAATTAATTTTTTTATTATTTTATTTCCAGCGCCTCCCGCTACGTTTGCGTGGTACTCTATCGCCGAGACACGTACATAGCGGAGCTGCAGCGAGGCTCTCCCACCTCCAGGCCTGATGACGCGTGCTCCCCTCATCATTTCAACGCTGTCACTGCGCCTTACGTTACTTTAGTTGGCAAGTCCTTTATTTTCATTTTCCTTGTTAGAACTAGATCTGTTGGAAAAAATCTAAAAGTAGTAACTTTTGAAGCAAAAACAAGTGGACGAATCAGACATAGAAATAAATTAAAAATGATACTCTTAGACTTTTACTGAACGAAATAAAACAATTGTTGATTTGTACAATATCTTGTTAATCGTAAACAACCGTCTTAAGTCAATATCTCCATACGAGCGCACCAAGACCTTGTGCCCTTGAACTAACTCTTGTCCCCTTGCACTAACGCAACTGATCTAGTTTTAAATAATCATAAAAATGATTACTTACTTTAGATACATACAACGTGACAAAATATTAAACAACGATTTAATCTAACTTTCCTTTCCAGCAAGCAATCCAGAATCGAAAGAATGTCCCTATTCTGGGAAATACACGATCCAAAGTCAACAACAAAGGAACGTTAGATCGATTCACGAGACTGAAGTGGATAGAAAACATAGAAGTAAACGAGACAAAGCAATGTTGGAACATAATCGTAGAGTTAACGGAACTAGGTTGTTCAATTTTAGCGTAAGGAATATGTCAGAAGCCCCGATGCTGAGGAGTCGGAGGCAGCTGGACGAGAATGACGTAGGTTGTGCTATCAGCAACTATAATAGACTTGAAGTCGGCTGCAATTCAGTCAAGAATATGGAGTTCTATTCCACTTGTGAGAATAAAGAGTTAGTTACCGGTAAGTAAACGTTTTCTTCTTCTTTAAAACCAGCAAAAAGCTAGGCATGTCTGTGTAAAACGCAAACTCATCAGTTCTTTGCATTAGGTTCAGATTTTCGTCTGTGAATTTACTATAGTTAAAGACACTTTGAATTATGATAACGTCCCAAGAATAACTTTCAACCAGTCATTAATATTCCTCACAAAGCTATGATTTTAAACAACCCAATACTACTTTTAGCGTACACATGCCACGGTGGTTGGTACGAGAACGGCGCATCTTTTGTGGTGACGACGCCTGTCACTCGCGACAGTACAGCGGCGCGACGCTATTGCTTCGTGTCACGCGAGTCCCGCGGCGGAACGCTGGCGATCACTCGCTCGGCGAGCAATTGCGAGCGCGCGAGCACCGAGCCTGAGCCGCTTGTGTTCGACGCCACGTCTATTGGTGAGTGTAGTGTCACTAGCAAATGGAACACTATGTGTCCCACTAGTCACGAGCAAGTGATCACTCGTCTGGTGAGAAACTTACTGCGCCGCTTGTTTCGAATTCGGTGAGTGGCATTTGCAGGAGGAACGCTATTTCGCGTCCCGCAGCTGGGCTGCTGCATGTTCTACGCCTCATCTATTGGATTTATGTATATATAGTATCACTAGTAAGAGGAACCCGTCACGGTAAGTCTCACTTGCAATAGGGACTCTATTTGACGGGAGTCCCGAGCATCGAGCCTGAGCCGCTTGTGTTCGACATCGCTTCTACCGGTGAATGTCACTTACAAATACGACAGGGACGCTACATGTCACGCACGCATTGGAATGTCAGCGATCACTCGCACCACCCGCTCATGTTCGGCCGCCACTAATCTGTGAATATCACTCTTAACAAAGAAGCTAGAGCCGGGTTGGTTGTGCACTCGCGTGAGGTAGTGGATTCAAACCCGGTACCAATGGGTTTTTCGAAACCTAGGTACCGTTTATTTATAATACCTCAGGCTTTTCGGTTAAGGAACACATCGTAAGGATACCTGCATATGCCAAAGAAGAAATTCTAAGGCGTGTGTGAAATCCACCAAATCGGCTTGGGGCACCGTCGGTGGACAGGGGTTTGGCACAAAAGATCCTGAAGGGTCGAAGTGTCGCTGGGTCGTCCTGGCCCCCTAAGAATATAAGATGATAACAAAGAAGCTTTATGTAAACTCGCTCGACGAGCAAATGTGTACGCGCGAGCTCGTCGTCTTTTCAACCAGGAATCTAAAAACATATTACTGTAATCATTACCCGAATAAAAAGAATTATATCTGTTTTCTTTTACAGGCGAATGCCAAGATGTGACCAATCACGAGCCCCTACAGAGGATACCGTCTTCTCTTATCGTTTGGCTAACAGTCACCATCATACACTACGTCATACCAAGATGATTTACAGTCCACAGCTGTACCTAATATTAAACACTTTGGACCCCTTACCTTTGTAATTATAGCATTTATAAGTGCCGTCGACAGCAAAGGAACGCTAAACACTTTGTTGTACCTACTTAATTCAAAGTGTTTAACGACTTTTGTTGCAAACCGCACTATACGCCACTTTTCTGCCTTTGCAGTAAAATGTGACAGCTTTACATCGAGACCACACCCACCTGCCAAGTCAGAAAAGGCTATAAGTTAGTTCCAATCAAATTTGACCATACTTTATTTGCGTCGTGTAAACAAAGTAAACAATAATTGTACAGCGAAGTCGACTGTAAAGTTAAGGTGGTAATCATCGTCACCATCGACGGCTCTGCCTTCGCTGATGAACGCCACTAGACCTGATCCACCACCTTCTTCATCCAGCTACTTCTTCCCTATTTATGATTGAAGTGGGCTTATCACGCTTAAATGGATACCACTCAAATCTCATCTTGCGACAGATGTAGGAACTTTTGTAGTTCGGATCATATCGTTCAAAGAATTTTCAACTTTATGTGGTTACTCAGTCGTCTTTTCATTTTCGAATGAACATTTTGTTTACAAGCTGCAAATTAAGTTTGTTGTCATGAGTAAATAAAATGTATTGTAACGAACTGTAGTAAAAGATTCTTTAGTTTATAAGTTTGTAGCTGCACTTTTCGTTATTTTTTCCTGTTTTATTTTGTAACTATGTTTTTTAAATTTAAATTGTGAATTAGTTAAACAAATATCACTTATACATAACAATAAATAGGTAACAATAGATAGTCCCAATCGCCTACACTCTTGTAAAAAGAAAATAATTAAGTAAAAATATTTATCTTCAGGCTCCTGATTTTTTTACCATTTTAAATACCTATCATAACTTTAAATAGATATTGAAATGCACATATAATATATAATAATCAGTCGGTATACTGTTTTTACCTTTCCTCACAATATGTTATGTAGAAAAATAAAATAAGGTAACAATATCCTGGGTTGTATAAATGTTCAAAATGACGGTGCATTTCGGTTTTTTATTATTTTATTCCCTTATAGTGATATCTAGATATCTAATGTCTATATAAGTACATAAATAGGTCATTCTGAGACTAGTTTCACCACGGTCTCGAAGCTTTCCCCTAACTTGTGCTAAAATTGTGTACAATACAGATTTTATGTATACATGTAAACGCCTTATTGTACCAAAATTCACAACAACAACAACACAAAGGCGGACTTATCCCACTTTGGGATCTCTTCCAGTCAACCTTAAAGTAACTGAAAGGCCAAGTATAATGCGTTTAGTACCTAATTTAAATTAATAAATTACAAATTAGTAGGTACAGTCAATCAATTTGAAATGTATGCCACCATAGAACCTTGTCACAGCTTTTACAGCAATTGCTTTCGCACAAGTTAATGATGTTAGTACATTATTAACTTCATCGTAAAGTTAAATGAACCTATAAAATAAGATTAATTTGAAGGTTTATAATTAGTTAAAGATTTATTAATATAATTTAAAGAGAGATGTTTATAATACGTCATAAAAAAGAAAATAAATGTCATTTGTCATATTAATTGACAATTTATAGATCTTTCTATGGCACCCTGACACTCAATGTAGGATTTTATTATCAATTTCAATTTTCACAATTCCACATTGGAATAAAAAACATGACACATCGTGCACGATATGACGAAGATAGAAATAACTTAAATCTTCTTCCATTAAATATAAATAGCTTTATTCAATTTAAAATTATACATTATGACTGACTGACTCGCCCTGACTCTCAAACTAAGTAAATTGTATTTCAGTGGTCAAGGTATTTATTTACAGATACCCAGTCATCGATGTTGCTGATATTGTGACAAGGTTCTAAAGTGCCTACATTTCAAATTGGTTGACTATACCTACTTCGCAGTAATGCCTATACGTGGGTCATTCCTGGGAGAAACGTTCTTCGCGTCAGATTCGTGGCTTATATTTTTCCTCATGAATGGTGAACACTAAAATGACATGGGAAAAGAAGGCTTAAAAACGAGTCAAGCTATCGATAAGGCACTCACGTAGACGTTATAGATAATGTCATGAGAAAAAATAAGAGCCACGAATCTGACGCGTAGAACGCTTCTCCCAGGAATGACCCATGTACGCCATGCTTAGCGAAATTTTAACATTATGAAACATTTTTGTCCGTTTCTCTTTTTGTCCGTCTGTCCGGCGTATAAGTAACTCCAATACTACTGGACCCGATTGAGCTGAAATTTGGAACATACATGTAGCCTGCAATACATGTGCCTGGCAATGATAGGAAAATTATGGAAATTTTAGGATTATATTAGTTTTGTTTTAGGAAAACTAAATAAAAGTATGTTATAATTTCAGCTTAATAGGTCCAGAAGTATTCAAGTTATCTGCCGGACAGACAGACATTCGGACAAAAAAGCTTTGCTATAAGGGTATCCCTTTGAATTTAATTTAAAAAATATACTTAGTATCGTGGTGAACTTGGCTCTAGCTCTCCCATACAGTATCTCGTGTAGTGGACGAAGGATAGAAGTGGGCGCGAACGGTTGTGAAGTTGTTTCTTGTTGCGACAGATAGTTGTCTACATAGTATTATAGTCTGTTTGAATTGTAAGGGATTTAACAATGTTCTGTCTTTTTTGATTATATATATATTTTTTAATTATGCACAAATCGAGATTATAAGAAAATGGCGCTACCAGCGTCACAATGTCTGCTGCTTTAATATTATTAATTAATAATTTTGAACATGATATTAAACTTACGTTACGAGGAACAAGAACCTATGAATTATCAAAACTCGTCGAAAAAGTTAGCTGGTCATTAAGAATATTTTGTAATGAACGCCTGAATTGTACCATGCACAGTGGGCCTTACAAAGCCTGAGTCTTACAAAACCATTTAAATTGCGCAAGGTGCGTGCGTATGATATTTTTTATTGATGGTACTTTCGTTCCTTTCGACATTATATGATATGATGACATAAAAAATCTAATATCTAAATGGCCTTTCGCAGTCATCAAAATAGTTTTAATTTATTATCACAGTGTTAAAAGGTATTTTAGACCTACCTACTGAACTAAAATCCAAATTTGCCTTTAAAACACTCATCAGCTTTTAAGACTGCACTCTCAAAATTCTATACATTTGTTATTAGTAATTTAGCAACTCTAACGATATCATCAATTTATCATTGTAGATAAAAAAGCAGTGTGATCACTAAACCTTTAACAAATTAAATAAAAATAATTTAATTCAAAAACGTGAGAAGCAAATGAAAAGTAGACATCTGACAAATAAATCTACTTACCTGCAATTTCAAACTCCATTATAAATAGTACACTTGTGACAGATGGTACCTACTTAACTTTAAACTTGACAGACTTGCGTGTGACCCATTGTGGACTATCTAATTCCAAATTTAGTTTCTGTGTAAAAGTACTATCAATAATAAATAATATTTACAATACCTATAAATATAATACAACAGTAACTCGAAAAATTCAAAATTTTAAGAATATAACTCAAATATCAAGCAGTAAAATATAGTGGGCCACAGCTCAAGTTATACAAAACCATTGCAATGTAGCCATTATAACCGCTGTTCAAAGCGACTGTGTTTCTAGCTAGTTGAATGGCCCACTGTACCTAGGGTTCTATAACGTTCCTAAACTGATGTATTATTTGAGATAAAATATAATTGATAGGTACTTACGTATTATATTTTACATAAGCATTCCCAGGTTTAGTGGCCACACTGTTAAGTTTTCACTCAAGAAGCTTAGAAATGTACAAAAATCTATTTTAACGTGGTTATCGCGTAGTTAGAATAATTTAGCAAATTAATTATAAGTTTATTTATATTTTCTATTTTAAAACAAACACAAACAAAAGCTCAATAGAACATTATAATATTTGTAGGAATGTAAGTATTAATTTGTAACATTACACAATTACTTATGTATATTTTGATTCTCAGATTTGAACATTTTGTAAATTTTCTTCCAAAATGGCGATAGATTGTTATTGCACCATTTGATGGTAGCTTTTACTAATAAATAACTAATAATTGTATTTGTTACAACTTTTTTCAAGGAAAACAGTGTTTTCCTTAATCAAGCAATACTAACATACTTAAGTCTAGATAAGAGTAAATTAGATAAGTGAAAAAACGAATACTCATTTTGAGACAGTGTATATGAATAGGTAAGGTTAATTTTAGATAATAAAAATCGCGACAGCAATAATATATTTGTATTTATAGCTATTGAGCGTTAAATTTTTAATAGTTAGTAGATATTTGTGAATAATGAATGCTAGCGTTGTTGTTTTGTATTGGGAGAAAGTGATTATTTCAAACAACTTCAGTCAAGCCGACATGTTGTCCGAATTCATACGTGTGGTTGTCGATAACAAACCCCAACGTGATTTGCATCTCAGAGACCACTATCTTTTGTGTATTTTGATTCCGAAAAGCAAATGCATTGGTCTTCTTAGGCCAGTTAGTTGTGTTTTAACAGATGTTTATATAAACCTTCCGGTATTATTGGAGAGAACTAGTCCAGCAGTGGACATATCACGACAGGAGCGATCTGAATCTGGAAAACCGATTAGAATACGGTACTATTGATAATGTGTTAAGGTCGTCGTCTACGGATTAGTAACACTAGATGGCGCCAGTAGTCGAATTCTTTTTTTTTTTAGTTTTTCCAAAATTTGTTCGGCCACAACTTTCGATAAATATCATTTTCGCCGGCATTCAAGACTTACTTTCAGAGTGCAATTTTTAGCTTTCACAAAAGTTTGTGAACAAAATTTCATTAGCTAAATAAACGAAATGGAATGCCTCGTATACCTGTAATTACCTACACGGGCTCTCCTACCCTCCAAAACGGAACAAAACAGACGAAAGAATTTTAAGTTCTACTAAAGCTAAAAGATTCCAAGTTTATTGTATAAAGTTTTACTTTATCCAAGTTATTAATTTTATTTATGCCACACGTATGAGTTAGTGCGTTGATAGCTCCTTAGGTATAATAATAATTTTGTCTCTGACATCAAATAGAATCCCTACAATTTGTATTCATCTGCTAAACCAAATTATCAGACATCTATGAATGGAGTTAAAACTGAAAAATTCCTTAGACCATTTTTTCAAGGGGTTTCTAAATAATCGTTATGTTTCCATTGTGTGTTAAAGATACATTTAAATTAAATCTAAGTACATAGTCGTCAGCATGGATTATTATAATAAACAGCGAAATTTATATTTTGTTTTATTTTTATACAAAGCAACTGGCTTACTTCCACCAGTTCAAAGTTCTTTATCATGTCAGGCCTTAGCTTAGCCGTCCACTGCTGGACATAGGCCTTCCCCAATGAACGCCACCATACCCGATACTCCGCCCTCCGCCAAGAAACATGAATTTAATAGGAGGCGAAAGTTCATCAAAAATGATCGCGCCTAATGCCTTTAAAACGTCATCTAGTACTGAGTAGCTATGACTTTTGTATGCCACGCCATCTAGCAGTGAATGGCTAAACTACCTTAACCATATTATTGTTTATACGTTAATAACGTAATATAACGGTTAAATATTTTTTTGTGAACGCATCCATAATAACAGTGTTGCTAATATATAAAAAAAAAACAGAAGCAGCAGTGTGACCAAGCGTTACTTCGCTGTCAGTCATGTGTAGTTGTTGTAGGTATTTGTCGCTTGCTTTTGCTTCCTTTACTTTGCTTGATAATCCGCGCGTCGTCGGTCAATTGGAATGTTTATCAGAAATGACACTTACAGTATAACATACGAATTGGAAAAATAAACTCAAGTGTTCAATACAAATAGACAAAAAACTATAACAGTGCCAATAACTACGGGGATGTGTACAAATATGTGAAAGTGACAGACGCAAAATCTACTTCGTTTTTGTGCGAGATTATAATGTTATTTCGCATAGTTTCAAGTACCGCCAGTTATTAAGTGCCGTTGACTAAAGAAATGCTAAAACTGGTGTTGCTTTTGTGTAAATTTGAAGATACATGACTAGCATTATGTTTGAGGCTGGATAAGCTTGTCATTAGCATCAACTATAATGCAAGACGAGTGTTTGCCGGACGTGGGCAAGAGTAGATTCGAGCGGCGGAGGCCTACCAAGGTATTAAAGATAGCTGAAAGCTTCACTAACTTGGATGAGACTGCTAAGGCTGGTAGGTTTGTGAGGGGTCCCCACTCGAAGGTCGGGAGGAGGTTCAGGGAGGAGAATGGCGGGAGGACTAAGCGATGTTGTGATGATGATTGTGAAAAGGAGTCGAGTGTCAGTGATGAAAAGGTTGGTGACAAGAGAGTGACAGGGTCTTCGTGCAAGGCGCTGCGGACAGCAGTCGCTGCCTTGTACCCATTTGATGACTTCATACTGGAGAAAATCGGATCAGGATTCTTCTCTGAAGTTTTCAAAGTGAGTATCATTTTTGTTGTAACTTATGTAATGAAAATAGGATTTATTTTGCATGTACCCCATGATCGGAGAAAATTGATGAATAAAATTAAAATTGAGAAACTCATATCATATGTGAGCTGGCCCTGGAAGGTCGCCATCTCAATAGTACTTGCTTCAACACTATTGTTTTATTATAAGCTAATGTGATTTGTGATTATCTTAAAATATTTTTTTTATTTCACACACTAACAGTAATACATAAAACAATATCGCTAATGCTTGTCATCTAGGTATTTTTTTCTAGGTAATGCAGATAATTAATTTGTTAAATCGATTTCCTTCTGATTTTACCTTTAGATAGCCTACCTACCTACTTTTTTATTCCTGATTTGTTGTGGTGTTATCACAAAGAGGCTAATTGTGTAAGGATAATTTGTATTTTATATTTTTTTTCTAATCCAATCAGCACATGACTAGTCAAGCTGTTTGATATTTTAATTTTTTAAGAAATGGAACTAAACTCATTCCTTTCTTGCCATATTTCTGTTGAATTTAAAATTTGATTTTCTTTCCATTTGTCAATAACAACCAACTTTTGCATTTGGCCATCAAAATCATACTGATGTTCTTTCTACCTCCATACCATTTCACTTAATATGTTGGCAATATGCCCTAATTTATTAATCATGACATTATTAGAAAGTAAATTAGTGTCAAATCAGGCAGATATTAGTTTTTTAAGTATCAGATGGATGAGTAAGTATATATATAAATAAACTTCAGACCTCTACTAAATGAGATTGTGATATATATCCACCAATCTACACTGGGCTCACATAGTCGGCTATCATCATAGCTATTGTTGTAAAGGTTTTAAGGCCTCTGTTTAACAGTGGAAAATGTATGCTGCAAGACAAAATATCTTGATTCTAGACAATTTACGGGCACAATTTTTATTCAATAAAGAATTTATTGTAACAAAAGTTTAAAAAAATTGGTGTAACAAGTTATACATATGTGTTTTGTATAAGCTTTAAAAGGGCAGATTTTGAATATTTACCCTATATTTCAAGACATTCTATCTAAAAACAGATGAGCATGAATTAGTCATACCTTATTAATAAACATAGTAAAACCACAATTGCTCAATTATACATCCTTCCATGACTAACTCTCCTATTTATATTTAGTTTTCCTGGCCGTGATATTGACCTTGCCTAATCCTGTTACCCACTTACCTTATCTGTCTAATTTGTTATTTAATTATAGATATCTGGGTTAGTGGTGCAGTACTTTAAATGAGTTCTAGTCAGAATTGATTTAAAAATATTTAAGGAACAGTTTTTAAAATTTGAATAGCTTTAAAATGTTCTCATCTCTTTCTTCCTAGCATTGTAATGTTAGGCCATTTGTAAATTTATCATCCAGAAAGTTTAACATCAAGTGAAATAAACAGTGTAGCCCTGACTTGTAAACAACAGATACAGTGTAGTGTATGTCAGGAGCCAGATTGAAAGTTAAGAAAGTCTTATTGGAATGCTTAGTATTAATTTAGCCCTGAGTGCAAGATTGCGGAATGAATTTGACACAAAATGAAGTTTCCTCAAACAGCTGTATTATGTGATCTAGCCATTTAGTAGATAAGTTTACTGTTGTTTCTTAAGATTATGTCTCTTATCTACTCTTCAATTATCAGGTTTGGTATGTATGAATAATCCATTTAACAGAATGTCGAGAATGTAATTTTGTATTTATGGAAACAGATTATAAAGTGATAATATGTCCTATATTTATAATATTGTACTTGATAAGACCTGATATAAATATTAATTTCTGCTAAATCCCTGTTACTTAATCTAATAGCTCAAAAAAACAACAGCAAATTTTTAATCACCACTCCAAATGTAGAAAAATATCAGTAACATTTTTGTCAAAATAAAATATGCCTTTATTATTTTTTCATGTACTATTAGTAGGTATACTTTTTAAATTGATCCACATTATAAAATTATTTTAATTGTATTCATTGTCTCGTTTGTATATTAGCATAATATATTTATTACGTAGACTGATATAATTATTCTCATTGGTTTTAATTTGCAGCAGTCGCCTTTTCAACCCATTGAGAGAAAGTGTCATCCCACCTTTGCCTGGAACGACCTCTCTGTCATTTGTCCATCTCTTGGGTACCATTCAATGGCTTGTTTTTACATGTATCATTTTCCTTCCAGTCTGGTGATGTGACTTTCCCAATTCCATTTTAGAGCCTCACTCTCTTTATAATCTCTTTATTATTTATTCTGATAGTCTGGTTTCTTATTCGATCTGATCTTTTAATGCTTAGCGTAATAAATTACTCCTTTCCACTCCTTTAGTCGGGCATAAGTAATTTTAGTTAGTTTGCATCAACGATCTCTATGTACTACTAGATGGAGTAGCCACAACTCTTTCACAATCACAATGAAACTTGTGCAGTTACTACTCGTAACATTTAATTATTTACTAAATATTGACATTATTTAACCGTAGCATCGATCTCTATGTACTACTAGATGGAGTAGCCACAACTCTTTCACAATCACAATGAAACTTGTGCAGTTACTACTCGTAACATTTAATTATTTACTAAATATTGACATTATTTAACCGTAGCATCAATATTTAGTAATAATTAAATGTTCTGTGTAGTAACCGCACAAGTTTCATTGTGAATGTGAAAGAGTTGTGGCTACTTGCGTGGAACAGAGCGATTGTTTGGAACGCTCCATCTAGTAGTACATAGAGATCGTTGGTTTGCATCCTGTTTTCTTAGAAAATTCGTTATAGCTGGTTTGATTTGTGTTATTATGTTTATTTCCTATCATGTAACAAACTGTCTGACTTGATACCTAAGTTTTATTTACAAAATGACGTGACTCAAAATTCTTTGTCACGGTTGTTAAGTACATTTCTGTTAGCACAAGTGACATACTCGAAAGAAAAGGCATGTTTTACCGCTGACATCACTTGGTAATTACATGTAACCATGAAAAGTAAGGAATTCTTTTATTTTATTAGGCTGTTAATAATAAATAAAATATTTTTACAATAATAATGTAGGTATGAAATGTTATACAGTGTGAGACAAACTAGATACCTGTAATGACCCGTTATAGATGTACTACATTTATTAATTCAAATTAAAAAAAATATTTCAGACATTAGTCCATATTTTTGTTAGTAGAGTCATAAAACTATGTTAGTTGATTTTAAAATGACATTAAAAATAAAGTAAAAATTAAAAAAAAGATACCCACTGAACAATGTTATATATATGGGCTTTAGGAAATAGTAAAAAAAATCCCATTGGAAATTATTGAACTGTTTCTATGGAGAGTTGACATTGTCTCCATAGCAAGTTTCCAAAAGTAGTATAAAAGTTGTTCAGTATTCGATACTGGATTCGTTGCTCAGTAATGGTTCACTACATGTGTTATTTTTTATTAATCAATAAAAACAAAAACAAAACCGGTGCAACAAAAACCAGACTTCGTTTGTCTGTGCACCGCGACGACCACAGACGACGACGTACAAACAAAATAAACAGTCCTATTTTCTAAGTTATCTAGGTACTCGTAGCGTATGGCATAATTAGTAAGAACGATTAACGGACAGGTCGCAATATTCACAAATAGAGGGTACATTATAAAAAAATACACGTCCGCTGCTTGTGTATGTGTGTGTCTGTCAGACAGGTGTGCATGAGATATTTTATTACACCCTATCTAATATATTTACTGACCCAGACAAGATATATGCATAGTATAATAATATGGCGTTTTAACATTTCACAGTCTGATTCAACTTTATTTAGATATCTTTATTACATACTTGTTTACAATCTTTTTTTTTGCGAATTAAACTGTTACCTTGCCAGACTAGTATTTCTTTAAATAGACGTATTTTTGCCTCGGCCTTGTCCACGCCTGCGCTAAATTGGATCAATTAAAATAAACTTCTAAATTAGTGGGTTTATGGTCCAACTCTTGTCGTTGCATATCTCTAGGAATGAAACTAACAATACGATAATCGTAAACTGCAGCTTATCGTTATTTTTTACTATCGCGATCGCGAAAAGTATTACAATTCATTACGTACGATACTAAACACCAAATAATTTGCTAATTTCCAATTTTTAATTTTGATGGAAACTAGCGATTTACATAAAATATGACCAATTTACATAAAATGAAAGAAATAGGCGTTTTAGGGGTAGGGCCGTATTATGGCCTGAAATTCGACCCGAGCCGAATTTACACAAGGCGAATAATAATTATAACCTTTTTTGTACATGTTTGTTTTCTTTTTATGTTTGTTATATGTTTTATAAGTGCAATAAAATTTTTGAAAATAAAAAACATTTTTAGTGACGGCCCGATTTATAAATTTTTCTGTTATGATTATGTTATTACGTCGATCATCATATCAACCGTTTTAATGTATTATATGCAGAATCAACTATAAAACATGGAGAACTTTGATATACTACCATGTTTCTAGAGGTCGCAGGAGTAAAAGATGCTTCATATGTATAATTTGAATAAAGAATAAATTCTTTATCGTGATACGCATACGATGCATTCATCGTTCCTATCGGTATGGTAATAGCCGTGTCATTTCAGCCCTAGATTCGAGTGTATTATTTCAGATTCTATTTTGAAGCTAGCTATTTCTCCCGACTTCCTTGTACACAGAAATAAAATGTTAATTCATCAAGTAACCGAAGAAGCAGTTTTGGTTTGGAGTACTTTGTGAATTGGTGGGACAAACCGGAGATTATGTCTAAACATAATCTCGACATTAACCCTAGAAAAATGTGTCATCCGTAACTCTTGTGATTTGCTAATTTTCACAAACGCTATTTTGATACTGTACTAACCATGCTAATAGTTTTGCTGATTCCGTATTGCATAATATTTTGACCGCCACGATTTCAACAAAATTTTAGTACTTTAACTTTTATGCAGTTTCTACTCGGAGTTAGTATCAGGTTACTGTTTAAATGCATGGAACCATCAATCTACGACACACAGGAACTGAGCAGCAGCGTTTTTAGTCAAGCAAATCGATGAGACATATCAATACTTTCACCCAAGGAGACGTTACGGGCAAAAACTAGTTATAGTAGGATGTTAAGGTTAAAAGTCACATTTCCTCTATATGATGAGATGACACTGTCGTATGTGAAAGGAACAGGAAATAGGCTATAACTTTGTAAGGCATTTCTTTTATAAGCTGAAGTTAGATTGATGGTTGATTTTGTTGGTGTATTGAGCTACTTCAATCATATACTTTATGGTAGGTATTTGCTTGAATGTAAGGTAGAAGCATTTACATTGTGCTTTAATTGACTGTGCCTAGCCTATCATCCCATAATGTGTCATCATCTGACCGACTGTCGGCATTGTAGTCAGTGTCGTCATACCATACAATAAGATGTTATTTTTACTAGTCAACTCGCATC
The DNA here is from genome assembly GCA_947086405.1 of Esperia sulphurella. Classification (NCBI taxonomy): domain Eukaryota; kingdom Metazoa; phylum Arthropoda; class Insecta; order Lepidoptera; family Oecophoridae; genus Esperia; species Esperia sulphurella. Next base: position 13,882,277 of record OX352264.1, read on the forward strand.
AGTTTTAAAGACTTCGTCGTGTAATGTTTTTCAGAGCTAAATGGTTTATACGCTTAACTTTCCTCAGAGAAACTTTGAAGTATAATTGAAAACTGCACCCAAACCTGCACTTCTCGAATTATAGACGAAGAAACAGGCAGACGTATGTTATATGTTACTTATGCTATTTCTGATTAGTAGGTAGTTGAGTCGGACTATTTAACTTGTGAATATTTAACAAACTTTTTGCGGGAAGTTCCAGGATCATCCATCATTGCCAGCGGCTGTAGTTAGGGCTAAAAAAGAACTCTGCAAATTAGTAAGATCACCCCAAAGTAAAAAAACTTTTAAGAAACAATAACTCAGTATAAAACTAGCACGATACAAATAAATGCCTCAATAATCAATCTTTGTTGGCTTGGTTTCACCCAGGGGTCATGCATGACCCTCCCTCACGCCCTAAAACTCGTAAGCTTACTTAGACATGTGAGAAATGTCGGGCCTAATGTCATTTGCAAAGGCGTTTATAATAAAAACGAAATGTTCTGCCCGTTGAATATAATAAGAGCCAGAAATAAAAGAAAGAATAAAATATTGATAATAATACTAGCAGCCTACATTTTGCAGTTAGTTTTTCTTTTCATATTCATCGAAGAATCAAGCAAACAGGCAGATTGCAGGATAAAACTAGAGCTAAATTCAAGCGAGCGAGACGTAGAAATGTGTTGTGACGAGATGATATGTTTGTCGTAGAATTACTTATCTCTTGTAAACAACTTAAAATACTGGACCAGGCCTCTCGCTGAACATGGGTACTGACTGATCGCAGTAAGTACTTGAAGTTTTGTTGTTTGTGAATTGTGTTATCTTTATTTTCGATTGCAGAGAGGCCTAGTTGGAAATTATGGCAGCATGGAGTTCATATTTTACTATACAGTCGGCAGCTTCCCACAAATAATTGTACAGGTACAATGAATTGTACTATTATGAACCCTGTTTAAAAGTACAGTCCTTACTGTACTTATTCTAAGTACAAGGAAGTTTATGATTCATACAACAGAGGCAGGATGTAACCTTCTAATATTACCGCGCAAGGTTCGCGACTCCGCGAACAATTTATAAATCGCATAATTATAGCTAGACCACGTGTGGTAACTTGACTTTACGGCCGGTGATGTGCGTCAACTAACGTGCCAGACCGGGAGCTGATCACATTTTAATTGACACTTGTTTCTAAGTAAACGCTCAAAACATAATAAATTTTAGAACCTGTATTTTTAAACTGATAATTGGTAACTGTAGTTAAAAAATAACTGACATATTCCTAACACAATAGTTCCAACCAATTAATTAATTTGCAAAAAAACATTTGTAATATCCACACGCAAAACTACAATTTATTTTCGATTGTGAAATTGATAATGTTAAATTCGGTATTGATTTTATCGTTGTTATTTGTTCCTTTCTTTGAAAATGGCTATAATATAAGTTGCGTATATAATATTTCATAATTTTGAGAATTAGTAATTGGTACTTCTAAATATTAAAATTCTAAATCTTAAGAACAATTAACGAACACATTGGCACTGCTAGCGTCACATCCAGACACAGACAAATATGTAAACAAACCCACAGATATTAATTACATCTAGCCATAACAACTTTACTCTTCTTGCGATGTTTAAAATGAGATCATGACCATTTGTTAACCTACTGGCTCCTGGTTACAGAGTTTGCATGGTGGGTTCAATTCCTGCTGCGGACAAACAATATTGTACAATTTATTAATGTTGATTCTATTCGAATATTACATTTCTGTATTGTGATATCAACAGAACATAGAATTATACTTAGAATTAAACTCGCACACCTACAATTTTACAAACTGACCGAGGAAAGCGACCTAGAGCATCTGATACAGGGCAACCTAGTTTAGGCTCCAGTACCAAATATTTACGTTGTTAACCATTCCTTATTTGATTTAAATTACTGTCATAAACTCATGTAAATTTTGTCTTATGTGAACTACTACTTAAAGTTTTTATTATTATACTGAGTGTGGCTTATGACAAGTGTAATGTTGTTGTTGCGTTAGTTACTATTTATTATTACCGGTTCAACTCCCAGCCTACACATGGAAGCTCATAAATGAAATACCGCCCAGGAGATCACCTTCACCAAGGCCGGTAAACAGGTTCTAAATGAAACATAAGCAATCGTAACCGTTATGTCGCAGTACTTAAATTAATTACAAGTGACATTTCACCATATACCTACCCACATCACCCTTTTTGAAATGTTTTATGCGTGCTTTTGGGTTAATAGTGTAGCAGTGCGACCTTGTGCTGAAGGTTGTACCTTATCGTTTGTTTTGATGACTAACCCACATGTCTATTTGTGATACTACTTTGTGTAATAGTCGATGTCGGTAATATGTTTATGCTGGGTAGTCGTGACTCGTGACTCAAGGGACAATAATATGACATCAACATAAATAAAAGATTTCGGAGCATCCAAACGTCCATTTCGCTATGTCCACTGCTAATTTAAGGAGTTAAGGACATCTTTAGGTAATCTACAGTAATAGCGACGGATCCCACGAAATCAGTGGTAGTCTCAATAGTGAGAATTGGTTTTTATCACTGAAATATTGCTCAGATGACTAGATATGCTCAGATAGCTAGATGTTACGGATATCGACGATACGGACCTTTCAAATCAAATGATTCGATTAAGTATTAGAGATAGTGCATGCTGCGGTTACTTACGCCCATTCTTAAATCTTAATTCGTTCTTATTTATGCATTCTTATTTCACCATCGTTCCTTCTTATTTCACAATCTTTGGCGATATTTTCCACCACACTAATAAATAAACAAGCTTGCATTAGCCCATTACATGCAAATTTATAGCGAATACAGAGACGTTAAATTTATTTAGTTGAAATCAGTCTCATCCGATTTTAAAAACTTTAGTGTGGCGTGAAATTATCTCTCTATGTTCTCAATTAGTCCGAGTCGTATGATATCTTTCCCTAATCTCAATTCTCGGCGTATTTTCTCTCATTTCAACATTTAATAGACTGACTCATTCAGCTATAATCCTGAGAAATGTCAGACACCCATCTGTAGTTACCTGGGTATTCAGGTAACATAATTCCATATTTAAAACGTTCACCGTTTGGCGTTGTTCCATTTGGCATAACTGATAGGTACCTATATACATCATAGCATGTAGGTAATTTTCTTGTTTATCATGTAACAAACATAACTGAGTGCATTCCATTGGCACCTGTTTTAAATTATTCGCTTCAATGAATTATTCGTTACTTTCCCTTTAATTTATTAATCAATCACTTTTCAAAAGCATGGCATTATCCAAAACATTACACCTATATTAACCCAGATACTCCTACGGGGCGTTTTATAACGACCACTAAAAATACTCACAATTTAAAACTATCAGACATGATTTGTCACAGCTATTTCTCATCTCATGTCATTTAGCACTTATCCAGATTTGATTGCATGCGGAAGTCGTGACAATATTTTTCGAAAATTTATTTTTTTACACATCTGAAAGTTACAGTGTTATTATCCCAAAATGCCATCGAAAAGGTATGTTTTTTATTATAATATTATCTAAAAATAAAAAGTTTTCGACATACATTTACAAGTTATAATTGTTAAGTGCAATGTTTTTTTATTAGATTATACAATTACTGCCTTCTTTTTACGTAAAATTATAGCAGGCGTTATAACGCCCGGTAGGAGAATTAACGTCTATCGTACTTTACTTCAACATTTCAGATTGCAACGAGGAAAACTTTAAAAACTGAACGAAATAATAGAGGAATTGGAGAAGGCTAATAAAGACGACATACCTCTTCCCAATACTATCTCAATTTTACCACCAGAAAACGCAAACGCAGACGTGACTGATGAGCATTCGGGTGAAGAATATTTTGTAAACTTACATAATCTCCCGGGTAATTGAACTTATATAATAGGAAATTCGCACAAGCACAATTTATAGAACTAGTACTTGTGCGAATGTCCTATTTTAATTACTAACAGTCAAGTTATTCATACAGTAAAGAGTAAACTTTGCTGTTTTGGGTTCCCAACTAAAAGTGGAAGCTGAAATTGCCTACAATGAGTCGTCGTCTGATGACGAAGATTATGATATTTTTTCTCATCTCGTCTAACTAAAAGAAGTCGTACTGGTGAATCTAATTCTCCAAACCTCAGCCACAATGATTCTCCAAGACTCTGTCGTTCTTCTCCTGTAGCCAGTGCATTGGCAGATGTTAGTGTAGCTGTAGTTGTACTGTGTCAAAAAACCAAACTTATAAATGGCGAAATCGTCATAACCCTAATAGTTATCCAGAATAGAAAAACAATCAGGCCCCCAACAATAAGCAGTCGCCGATATATTATTTTGAATATTTGACTTATCATACAAATTAGCTGAATACTAACTTTTTATTTGAAGCCATACTACGTGGTAACAATATATGTACTATGTAATAAAGATATAAAAATAAACATAAATATTTAAATCTAGCTTTTCATTCATTCTTCAGTTTAATAGGTACCTCTTCGCATACTAACTAGCCTAGTAGTATTGGTAGGCCGTTATCCTACCGGGCGTTATGACGCCCACCATTTTCCAGCTTTTCGAGAAAGTCGGGATTTTTTTCAGCAATTTTCCTGAGAGGTTGGTGACTAACTTACCAACATATAAAATAATCATAATGATCTGAGATGAAAAATAGTTTCAGGAGTATCTGGGTTAAGATTAGTGCAGATCTGATCGGTTCAACTAGTCTCTGATCTTCTACTGAAGAGAACTTATGAACGTCTTGTTATAGGTACCCTGTATTCTCAATAAGTGTCTCCATCATATTAAAAATAGCTTCTAATTGTCCTCTTATGCAATGTCCGAATCGTAACTTCATTTGTCCTTGACCAAAGTCGCTGAAAAATGCTAAATTTGAATTCGCTCGAAAAGTTCATCAACATGTTGTTGAATAGAGTTGCCAACATTGAAAGATACCTATGGAAATTTTTGCTTGTCAACTATATTATTATTTAAAATTGTCTGTCATACAGGTTCTTCATTCTGCATAATTTCAAAGAGTTATATAAAGTATACTCTTGTCTTTGTCTTCCGAGAACGGCAGTTGTCAATTTTAATTGCCTGTAAGATTTACACTACCTACAGGTATTGTTAGGTTAAAAAAGTTGTCGTATATTTGTTTAAATTTTCACGTTTCGAGACTTACCAGATTTTTATCTTTTGCTTCATCCATTATAGTGTGTGTTACCTTTCAAATTTTGCCGGTTCTTTATGGTAATTAATGCCCAAATCATTTGAAACTTGCGCTTTTGTCCACGGTACAGCGATTTCGAAATTCGGTAAGTAATTAATATACATTTTTGATAATTCTGTACGCATTTGCCCACGGTACAGCGATTTCGAAATTCGGTTAGTAATTAATATACATTTTTGATAATTCTGTACGTGACTAGCTAATTAGTGCGTGACCGGCGTAATAGTAAAGATTGTTCCATTCGAGTACAGTGTTTGTTATTATTCCAGATGCATATATATAAGTACTAGGTTTACTATGCGTAAGCGTGTCTTTGGAATGCTTATATAAATAAGTCTATTATGAATTGTTTCATTACGTACTAATTTTCTCACAATTGCTTTCTCCAAAGTTGATTCTGTCTGCTTTATCTGTCTTCTTTCAATCAAATTATTATCACCTCATGTTGTATAATAGAATACTTTTATTTATTAAGTCATACTACATTGCCTTACTTGTCTAATCTCCAGTGCATCCTATCCTTCTCATCGTGTTTCGTTGTTTCTACCTCATTCTTGATACAGTTTTTCTCGGAATTTTGTAGAATACATTTGTCTCCTCGTAATAAAACGTTACTATTTTATCTTGGTTTTGCCTATCATGCTCATAAGAGTACTCTATAATTTTCCTATTATACAACTGTGTTAAATTTTAAAACTTGTGCTTAAACTTTCCCGCTTAAAAACATGATTGCGCATGACATCGCATATTCAGCGCATCTGCTAAAGAATGGTCGTATTACGCTTTTGCACATCTGTATTGGAAAGTTAAGTTGTCAGTGCAATGATGGAAATCTCTGTATCGAGTGAAAGTAACTGTTCTTGCATTAACAAGCAGTACTTAAAACTATTTTTTCCTCATTTCCCTCAAGACGCGGAAACTATAAACAATGAATAGCAAATGTATCTACATGATTTCTTATCTGGTACCAATTTGTATTCCGGTAGTACAGTGGAATTGTTCAACTTACGCAGTTGTTACATATTGTTACGATGTTTGCGTTATCTTTCTGTTGTGTGGTCTCTTGCAATATTGAACGGTTGGTTTGGCGAAAAACTGACGAAACGCCACCGTTTTAAGCAAGTTAGCCATCTGAGTATTTTCAGCCTTCCATAGTTGGAAATAAAATTGCTCAAAGCTGTTAAGAATGTATTATCTGATTAACTATATAATCTCATTGCATCGGTGCAGTGCCTTCAGAACTTATAGCCAAGCTGATAAAACATTTAAAATTCTAATAAATCAAAATCAGATAGGTTATCATCAGTGCCATCAGTAAACTCTATTGCCAATAACAGCGATGGGACAGCGAATGATAATACGCAGTGCCAGTCCCAATATCTTCATTAAAATATTAATAAACAAAGTACTAAAAATCTTTAAACAAGACTCTTGTCGATACGCAATAATGTGTTCCTCGTCCAGTATCGTCAACTATAGCTGGTATAGAGTCAATTACCTAAATTGATGTGTGCGCTGCACATAGATCCTGTCGAACCAACTCGAGGGGCCCGTTCCCGCTTTAATTTAATCAATTCCTCGTACAGCTCTCCCTGTCTGTACGTCTCCATGTTTTGATTTCATGTGCTTCATTACGTCAGAATATCTTGGCGTTTTGGTTATGTAAGGCCAAAATTTTACGTAGTAAAATTATTATTTTTAATAATTTATGGATCTCGATCTTCGACGGTAATAAAATATGATTGCGTAACTTTTACGTTTTTGATCGACTTTATATTGGGTTTTTCGCTATGATTTTACATGTGTAGGATCTATACGATTATTGAATTGGTTATTAACTTTAACGTCAGTCCCATTGTTTCTCATGTTATTGGCGTGCCTGAGGTAGCTTAACTACATTAGTAACTAGTGTCTCTATTTTCCTAAAGATTCCTCTAACATTTCAAGTTCACTTTCGCTCTCTACTACTTCACCTAGTCTATTTGTTAAAAGATATTTTTCTGCATCATCTGTTTCTCATGCCAATCTTTACTAAAGACATTGGATTAATTGCGATAGATTATAATTTGTTTATAAGTTGATTTTCCTCGAAGTTGTTAAAAAAACTTGTTTAATGTAGTGTGAGAAATTTTAACAATAGCTCATCATTAGTCTCGTTATCAATTAAACCGCTTCTACAATTGTGAATGGCATCGAAATTAGTTCTTTTTGCGGGATTTATTCAGTGAAACTATGGCGACTTGATCTTAATCTCTAGCGCTTTACTAATTACGTTTTTCTGAAGATATTCTTGTCATTTTTTGCACACTTTTGTAATTTTTATCAATCATGGAACAATTTATTTTGGCTCTATTACCATGACGCCTTCATGTGGGATTTCTGCAATATAATAATAATAACATACATTAACATACACCTAATCCCACACTAGGATATTCTCCTGTGCTATTGGAATTAAATAAGCTTTTTGACCATTCACAAATGTAACATCCAGACTGGAACCAACTTGTACAAAGTTGTCTGTCCTGGTGGGAATCGAACCCACGACCTCTGGCGCTCTAATCTAATGACCAATCCACTATGCCAACGAGGCGGTCAATACGTTTATAATTTACAAATAAGGTTTGTAATTTCATCAAACATTGTTAAATTATATAACCTGTAACAAAATTATCCAATAGTCTATTCATTACGTCAGATAAAATAATATCTTTCAAGAGAAGTTGTTATTATGATTACAGTAACACCATTATCAAGAGACAGACCACAATAAAGCCACACAGTTCTTAGGTTTCAAGTCTTTCATTTCTAGATTTTTATTAACTTACAAATGCAACTTATTGTTGTGGTTGGTTTCGATTACTGAATTGTTGTTGGAACTCCAATTAATACCCCGAATTAAGTTCAAAACGTAGTTTATATTCTTAAATATTGTTACGGGCCCATATTCTTAGATGTTCTGAATAGTTACTCTATTCAAAATTCTTGAAACATCAGCGGAAAAACTCTTTATCAAAACATATCTTTGGCGGCGGCATTCATGTATACATCAAATAGTAAATTTACCTAATAAATGATGTTTATATCATGAGCTTCCATACTAATTGTAATACATGAAACAACAAATAGCAAGTGCGTATACACTTAGGACCCGTAACTTGTATACGAAACTTTCACGGCACACTCTCGTTAGACTTTCGCCACTAATTAAAGCTGGCGGTAGAACAATAGCAAAGAAGCAAGAAGCAGATCTCGAACGAACACCCAATGCTGTCATTAATTGCCGATCGGATCGCCCACGCTTTCTATGTGCCACTATGGTAACTCATCCGATATTCACCGTTGGATTTGAATCCTCAGACTCGACATGCGTATTGTTATGATAACGTAACGTAGCCTTTGCTAAAGATGGTGATGAACTGATCACTTACAATAAAGTGGGTCATCTACATTTTTATTGTCTATTGGCCTTTGACTCTATAACATTTTTTACCTGGCTTGAGCCTTTATTTCGTAATTGAGAATTCACTTTAACTTAACTTTTGGATCGAATTATTCAAATCGAACTATCGAGAGTCATGAATATCTTATTGATATCAACAACATTAGTCAGACATATGAACATAACAAGGCCTTACAAGGAGAACAGGTATGTTCAGTATGAATATTCTTCCTTGAAGTGTTTTATCATTATCACATAAATAACCTAGATCAGATATAACGATTATATCAAACAATTGATATGACGTCTGTTCAAATTAATGTCTCGAAAAATTATCTAGATTGACTGTCGCATCAGACAAATTAAACATATTGAAGCTAAATTGCGATAGATGACAGTTGATGACTGTGACTTTGAAGCCTGTAGTAGCGCCACAGGTGTAATGCTTAAGCAAGTGGAGAACCAGTGACGATGGCGACAATGCGTATATATCAACAATGGAAGGCAAACTTTTTTGCTTAAGGTTAGTAGAAAGTGATTGAACTGTTATCGCGCTGCGAAGTGACACAATAGGTTTTTTTTTACTAGAGAATAGAAACCATTTTCAATAAACATAACATGTCGCAACGCCAATAAAAGTTGGTTTATAATTTATGACTTACCTAATAAATCTATAATTTTAATGTTATCGTACGCCGATATCAATAAAAATGAATTAATCTACATTGTATGATTTCAGTGACGTTAATGTACGATAAATTTACAATTGTTAATGGTTCATTTATACACTAAGAAATGCAAACTTGTAAAGTAAACAAACTAGTATAGATGATTCTTTCTACATTCAAGCGCATAAACGCTCAATAATAATATGCTCTTTAGAAATGGATCCGCTGCTATTATAATTATTATGTATGTTTTTAAATTCAAACTGTCTAGTTTTATTGCTAACATATCAATTGACAATCAGTAATTTATTTAAAAATATACGGAATTTTTTATTGTTTGATGAATCGAAACCGATTTTCATAATTCGTCATTTTAGAGGATCTCCCTTATAATTTTTGAAATATATAACACGTATAAACAAAACGACGACGGTAAGCTTGACTTGCGTTATACTTACCTCCAGTTTAATTAACTTAAGGAGCTAATTCTTTTAACTCTCCGGTTTTATGATGAAACAACTCTTGTCTTAAAACTCATTTGTCTAACTACAAATAAACTTTTCTACTTCACAATAACAATTTCCATAAATCAATCGACGAATTTCTTAATACGCGCGGAATTTCCAAAACTTTCTCACACGTCCAATGGAATAAAGTCAGCTTTCTTTCATTTCGCCTGTCGAAAGTCGTTTTTCTAACTCACCATAGCACCCAATCCATTTTCTTTCGCTCCAATCACATAAACTGGTACTGACAGAAATACCATTAAAAGTAAATTGGTTATGTTTGACTACTTAAAATGATTAGAATCAATAGATCATAGGAAATTATCTTACAACGACTCCGATTAAAAAACAGTAATGAAAGTTTTTAAATGAAAATTTTGTTCTTTTCTTCATAGAAACATCAACTATTTTAAATGTAAAATGCTAATTAAATCAACCATCTTTGCCAAAATCTAGGTGCTAATGAATAACACGTGTTTAAAATATTATATCGATTATATAAATATTATAATAAGTTTCGTAACACGATTTTCGCCAATAAAATATTTTACACTTTGAGACCTATTACCCCAGAATTTGTTTGTTGACGTGGAAGTGGCTATTTACGTCTTCCTAATTGCTTGCATGAATAGTTATCTATCGGATATTAGATTGATGTATGCGTTTGAGTCTATGTGACCGAATAAACGCACAACATATATGTAAACAAATTATATGAAAGTTATTTTTGATACCACCCACTAATAAACCGTGGAGGTTTATGGAGTAGGGACTTGCTGTACTTTTAGATACTTTAACTTTATTGATCATTTTAGTAAAAAAAAAAAAATATGTAACATGTACTTACACGAAAGTTTCTTAGAATATTCATTTATTGGCTTCACATTTTTTTAATTAGTCTTTATTTGTTCAAGAGGTGTGTCATCTTTATCGATAAAGCATAGCATTATATCTATATATAAACTTACCTAAGCCTCTTTTGAAACTACAGTTCCTAATCTGGTTCTATTTCGTAATAACTTTTTAATCCGACCTTGAAACACAACGTCAACTCTAGTATAACGAGTCTAAACTATTCTATAGACAACAATAAGGCCTGCGCCCGCGCTGGCGATGGCGGCGGCGCTTAGCCTGCGCAGAGGTCGTTGACCCCAACCACGGGTTAAGGCACGAGATTTCTTAAACCGATCCGCTTATTAGGTATTCTATATCGTGCACGGACTTGTGTGGTGTGGTAATGGTGAGCGTGTTTGGTAAGCCGAGTCTATTTTTGGAATCGAAAACGTAAAATTTTTAAAAATTGGAATTGAAACGCTCGTGCTTCTAAAAATTGATTGACGTTAGATTCGAGTGATGGATTGGTGAAGTACTGTTATCTTTGATCAATGTAAAAATCTTATGCTTTGAATTCATCAAATGCAAATGAAGAAATTACTACGTATAGAGTTTCAATGTTAAGGTTAACCAATGTTGCAGCAAATATTTTTTTATCCACAATTTTTAAGTTCAAATACCTACCTAACCGACAAATCTGACAAGCGACAACGTTAAACCACAGGTTAAATCGAATGTCACGCTCTTTCTCTACGCTTCTTAACTCGTCAAATAGGCTCCCCTCCCCATTGTCCCTCAAATCCAGATGGTGGGGTTCATTGACCCCCGGACAAAGCCGTGCCTCGGTCGAAGATTCCTAACACCTTGTTGTTGATAATTTATTGCTCGACTGTGTAAAGCATAGTTAGCACATAGGTATTACAACCGTGCCTGAATGTTTATTGGCGAGATCGTCTCAACTGATCTCCTTAATGGATGTCCAGGTGATTAATCTAAAGATCAAACAATATTTACAGCATTCTATTTATTACTGTGATTACTGAGTGTCGCAACGTCCTAGACTCTTAAGAATTCTGTGCAGGTTAGACATACACGAGTGCCTATATATTTTGAAACACAGCACAGCCTAAACGCATAATGAAATCAATCATTCATTTGCATAAATTGTGTAGGTAACCTAAAGTTAAATGACTCTTAGAAATAATGCAATCACATCGTGTAACTAATTAGTTCATGTTCAGTTGAAATATACAAATTTAATCATTTGGCTGTCACAAAGAAAGATAAGTAGTTTTTATGATAATGTAATTATAACCGCAGTTTTTTTTTCTTTTAAATTCGTGTGTTAGTACCCGTAATAAAAAAAAAAGTTATAAAATTACGCATTGTAATCACGTCAATTTTATTTCTAGTTCGATACAAGGTTGACTCATTATGGGTCCCGTGCAATTTTGAAATCGGTACAAGAAAAAAGAGGTTTAATTAATAAATTCTCAAGTCTTAAAACAATCCATAGTGTCTGATGCTGGATTTTTTAAATCGTACCCTATAAATCTTACATTGCCATTAGCAATACTAAGATTAAGTAGATACAGTTTTTTTCTTGTACTGTAAATCAAAATATCATCTACATAAATAAAAGCTTCATCAATTAACTCCAACAATCAGCAATTGAAAAACAAACATAAATTGAATCTAAATCACAGCCAAACTCCCAAACTATATTTCCCATCTCGTTTTAACATTTGCATCAAAATGATACCAATGATTCAATTTATGTTCTTGCTCGACCAGAAGCTGCGCGAGCGCATAAGTGATGCCGACGTCTTGCCACTTGCATCGGATGTAACACTCGTAACACTTAGACTGTAAGTTGTAACACACAGGTTGACTTGGCGGGCGACATTCCGCCCGGGCGACGAAAGCGAGAGTCGACCTGCGTATGCGCAATAACGAGATGTGGGATTGCCGGAATGGGTGAATTCGATGACTGATTTTAAAATGTTATACGTTACCAGTCCTCAACTATTCTTTACCGAGCATATCTAGCCGTATCTACATGTGGGCTATTTGACCAGGTCCGGTATCATAAACTGAATGCGTGGTTTGACCTAACATCATGGTTGGTTACCTGTTTACATGATGACTTGATGAGTCACGCATGACATCTGACATCTGCTGCGTAATAGTCATATTAGTACCCCCTTTGAAACAATGATGTTTAATTTTATAATATTACTCATGAAAGAGATTATGGACAGTATTGCCTTTGAAACGTTATTGGGCTGTATGCCCAAGTTCAAAGAACTCCCGTGAATTTGGTTAGTTTTGCAACTGATACTTATTCTATTGATGCAAAAACTTTGGCAGCTGTACAGAAACTTTGCGTGTGTTTGCTTACGTAATTATACTTGATCGAATTTTAAGATATCTACTTAATTGTAAGGAAACCAGAACACTTCAGTTCAAATATTTTGTCCTCCTTTTACATCGCTTTGGTCGAGCCGGTCAAGTGATATGAATTCATCATGCTCTATTGTCTTGTCTTTATCGTCTGATAGTGATTGATAGATGGATATATTCAAGGGATTAGTCATTTGTTTTGTTCTCGTGTATATCATCATTTGCTACTTGCTGTATCCATACAGTTTCCTTTTCACGAAGTGTATCGCTATTTCTATTTTTAGTTTTTCTTATTACATTGACTTGTATTATCATAGTGACTAACAGAGGGCTGAATTGAAGCCTTTTTAGTATCGTTTTAATCACATGTAACTAATTTTAGCAACAGTTTTTTTTTATTATTAAATGTTGTTAATTTTTATTTTATCATAACCAGTCGCTTTCTAGTTAATGCAAATCACGAAAGGATATTTTAAGCACTGAACAAAATCTGAACTGGAACCTGAACCTGCGCCTGCACAGCCAAACCAGGCCATTGATGTAATAAGAGTTGCGTCGATTATTTTCAAAAATGTAGGGCTTGTGAACAAGTCCTGCTTTGTTAATAAACGGTATATATTTTGATTGTATAATTAAAACAAGAACAATAAAACTTTCAACATGCTTGAGTTATTCAATTACACAATGGATCATAATTTGAATGTGACTTACGTAAAAGTTTACAACAATCGGTGTTTGAATGAAGTGTTTAATTTTTGTAACCCCAACATTACCTCCGAATTGAGGTTTAACTTTTCACACGTGACTCGCGCAACGATAGTGGATATTGTTTCTGTATCACGCACGACAAATGATACGAAAATGTTCTCGCCAAGCGTATCATGTAACATGGGTAATGAATGGACCCATCCTTAAATTCTCAGTGTCGAAATTCGTGTGGAGTACCAGTGTAAGCATATAGCGGAATGCACAGCGCTAACATTCAATGACGAAACCAATTGCCGCATTTTGTGGCATTGTTTGTGGCATTTTATAATAGGTGCGAGATGAAATAGTTTACATAATAGAATTCCTAGAGCTCGCGTAATCATTATGAAGTCAACATTAGAGGCAAATAAGTAAGGATGACAATAGAGCTAATAGATCAAAGATAAACTAATTTTAAAAGCAATGTACATTTTATAACAAAATCAAAGCTTTATAAAGCTCTAAATGTCACATCTACATTCAATTCAATTCAAATATTCTTTATTATGCACCAAAACATATACATTGTGTTGTTTGCAAATAGGGTTTACAGACGGTTATAGTTTACGGTTTAAGGCATCACTGCCCTGAGGGGCATTATGATTTATGATGTTGCAGCCCTATGTATTATTTTCAGTGATGAAAAATGTACCATGATGTCTCGTCTTTTTGCTTTACTGTTGCACTCGCTATTACTAGGGACCCATCTCGACTCTTAAAGTACAGTATTCGGTAATGAGAACAATTGTCTAACTTTCGTTGTTTCGCCGCCAAGCGAACAAGTTCCGGCTAGTCACGTATGCCGATGTTATAATTCCGTGATAAAATCTCCACCAAATGGGCTACCATTGCAATTATATTCTTCGTGTTTTAAATTTTATGGGTGTTACTCGTGTGAGTGTAACGTTTTATGTAATTTGTGTGGGAAATTTAAAAAATCGTTTTCAAAAGCAGAAAGATGGGTGTTGCGTCGATATTTAAACTATATTCGTTACATATGTTGATATATATACAATCATCGTCAGTCTATCGCTGTCCAGTGTTGGACACAGACATTCCCCAAAGCGCGGCACCACTTTCGTTCCTCCACACTTCCCATCCACTCATGCGATTCAGGCATATTAAGGTCATCGGTTAGTTCATCTGTTGGGGGCAGAACTTGTCTGCCCCAACAACAGCCATTGGCTCTGCTACAGCACTTGCCTATGTCGGTGACCTAAGAGAGGTGACCTAAGAGATAATAACACAATACGGTATAAAAAGTATTTAAAATCTTCATACACAAGCCTTTTTTGAGAATCAAATCGAGTAGATACGCTAGCTTCATCCTTCTACGTAACATTATTATAATTTTTTGTATGTTTTGGTGTCCAATAAAGAATATTTGATTTGATACCTAGTATACTTAAGAATTACCACAACAATAATTAAAAATTTCCTCCATATCATTATCCTCGTATAACTCAATGAGGTATTAGATATTGTATACAGAATCACGACATCTTATGTTGGGTTGGATTTTTGCATATCCAACCCCTAACAGACCTGTAACCGACGATTGGACTTTCCTCATTAAATAGACTTTCTCATACATTCAAGCCCATCATAAATTACTTTCTATTAGTGTATGTATTTCAAATTAAATGCCATAAATAATATACTGTACAAAATCAAGTTATACAATCCCAAAGATTTATAATGATGAAAGGTTTTTCTGAAATGACCGTAGAGAATGACGGTAACTATAATGATCAGTGAATATGAGCAACCTTCATTATTGCATGAACTGCTCTTACAAGATACTGTTGTATAATAAAAACAACGCAACAGTAACAATTTCTACAACGATACAATCTGTTTACACTCGATACGGCTGCTAAGCAAAAATTTACATATCTGCAACACATTAGTTCTGAAAGTACACCATTAGTTCTTTTTAATTTATGATTATGGCATTTTTGAAAGAGGTTCACGAAACGTTTGACTCTAGGTTTGTTGAATGTGACCATCAAGATATGTTGAGTTTCTCAAATATTGTTGTGCCCATGGGCAGTGTGTTGAGTACTTGCTGTTTTATTGTCTTTTTAAGAATGACTAGCTGCAGATTTGTTGATATCTTTCAGTTTCAGGACGTTAGTTTAAAATAGGTCATGAAGTTTAAATCAGTCAAAGTACGATTAAGGACTCTTATGTTTTAGATGAGTACCTATACGTACCTATCAGTTTAGGCAAAGGAACAGTAACAAAATTATACCCTTCATGTGTTTTCGTATCTTTCCGGTTAAGCCTCCGACGCCGGTCTGTCGCTAAATACAGCTATAGCGACTTTCATTCAATTACTAGTATTTTAATAACGTTGTAATCTCATCCTTTGGTATACTGCAATCTTCTTACGTACACGTGGTATACTTACACGTGAGGAATGTCCAAATCAAATATAGCATTATTTACTGCATACGATATGAAAGATAAGCGTGACTACAAACAATGTATACTTAACAATTTTATGTAAGTTTTGTTGCGTAAAGTTTCAAAGATTTATAAATGTAGTCGATAACATATAAAACGTACTAACTATTACTAGGAGGCCTTAGCCTGAAAGAGTCTACTGCTGGACACTATGTCCAGCAGTAGACTCTTTCAGGCTAATGATGACGATGATAATTACTAGGAAAACCTTTACACTAACAATTCAATTAATATATTTAAGGACACAGTATTAATACTATTCTATTTACTTAATTGTTAAAATTAAATTTAATCTTTATCATTTCTGGCTATTTTTGTTTGATTTTCTGCTTGTGTCATTTTGTAACTAATGCATTGTGAATAAAAGATAACATTATTTATTGAAATAGTTTCTAAAATTTAGAGAGTTGTATGACAGCTGACGAAGAAGGATAAGGTCGTGAATCTTTATATCGAAAAAACCGCGCCCTTAATAATGAGTCACAGTCGAGTCGATTGATACAAACGCTAACCACTACTCCCATGAATGAATCACACGATCACCATTCTAGCCACGCAAAAAAGACTACAATGTCAACATCTAACCAAATATATGGTACATGTCTGATAATTTTTTACGTTCCATGTATATTAATAGTCCAGCGGCCGACGCCGATATTTTTATAATAAAACGTTTTTGAACTTTAAATAGATTAATAATTTGAAGTAATACTTATAGATTATTTGTAATGTAGAAATATTACGGATCTAATATTAATGCAACGTTTTGACAATGTCATTCAACAAAATAAATAAACATTAGTGAAATGTATTATTTATTTATGTCAACTTTATTGCACAATAGGCGATCTTAATGCCGAAGGCTTTCTCTGCCAGTCAACCTTTGGGAGAAATGAAAGCTTTTAAGCAACACAATAATTTCTTGCTGATCTACATGCCTTCTACATGCGCAGTTAAGATTAGACGCATATATATTGGTGTTTCTTTAGCAAATTCAGATACCTCTAGAAGTATCGTTGAACGAAATTCTCGTGAGATATAGCCATCGACCAATAATCCCAATAGACTAATACCTAATCTACAAACAAAAAAATCTGGTTAATGGCTGAGGTGTGCGGGCGGCGGGAACTGCACGCTGATTGGCCCGGTCAGTGTCGCACCATTCTTCATTGGCCCGTATTTCCATGTCGTTGTGCGCGGGGTCTCGTAGAAAACCATGTCTGATATGTTACCAGAAAGTATTCGCCTTGTATGAGGTGTCTATCGGCTTTATGGTCGATGGGTTAAAATATAGGCCTCGTCCGCAGGTCTACAACAAGGTCGTTCTTAAACCTCATGAATTTTAAAACGAAGGAAAGCGCCTCGCTTGGAAGTGGCGTGTCCGAAAACGTAGAAAGTGCAAGTTTGAAATTACCACCCGTGCCATAACAGTACGTATGTTAATTGAAATCACCAATTACATTGCTTTCTACCGGTTTGAGAATAGTCACCATAAAGTCTTACAACGTGGGGACACGCCAAGCAATTGTTTTGATGTTTGTTACGAGAGTTCTAGTATACTCGATTAGCGTAGCGAATGCGACGCCAATAGAAATGGGCTTGGGTGTGTTATGTAGGTATGTATTAGTTTTCTAATCTCCACTACGGACATTCTTCGCTGTAATAATCATTTGGTATCTAAATGCATTGCGTAGGATGTGCTCTAATGATTCTGCAGATATTTCCTATGTTTTATTATGTGTTAAAAGTGAAAAGATTTGCATAGCGCAAATAACATAGGTTAGTTGTGTTAATCACAATCAATGTCCGCTTTGTATAATATTCTATCAACACCTGTTTATAGATGGGACGATAAAGAAACATTATCAGTTAGCGATATTGCGGTATTTCCGGACTTTTTCTGCTTTCAACACTTCGATAGAATCGTTATCTTTGGAGATGGGAGAAATATGATTATGAAGGGCAAAGTTGGTAGACGTTAAATTGTTGAACACTGGTATGAAACAGTTTCCGCTCGTGGATCCAGCTGTAAAAACGGAATTCTTTGTTGTGCTCCGATGAGCAAACTGCAAGGAACTATAATGTTAGGCGTATATCAAAGTGTAAATAAATTACTAACGCTATGTTACAATTATGTATAATTTCCTGAAGGCCAGAGGCATATAATTTATACTTCACCAGTCACTGCCCGCGTCTCTAAACTTTTACTTAGAAAAACCTAATCGATATCAGGTTCCATGAACGAGTTGAAATCGATAACAGCGTCTACGAAAGATCTGTCGTTCAGAAATACGCATTCTTTGCACGAAAGCATATACGCAAAAATAATAAAGTAAAGTTTGTCAAAAAGAACGACAGTCAAAATCGTTGCAGGTGCTCTAAATGAATAGAAATAAGAATAGATTACACTATATCAGGTGTCGTAAGAGTAGTGTATAGTATAACTGGGCTGTACTGCAAGTGTAAAAACGTAACGTGTTCCACTCGGCTGCGTCAAACGTCCCACTTTTGTCGTGAAATACTAGCAAAGGACTATAGATAAGAGAAATGGGGAAATATTTTTTATGTAATCTGAAATACCACCTACTTTGTAACAGTTATCTACCGCAGTGATTTCATTCACGACTAGACGAAAACCTTTGTGTGTTAAAAAGATTTAGTGGGTCTGCTGCATGAAACTTTACCAGCCTAGCTAGCATAGTACCCGACAGGGTCTTAATCTAATTTTAGACAAAGACCTTGAGACCGAAAGGTCTCTACAAAAACTAAATTAAATACACATCAACGAATCAATTACAATATTGTTTTGTAAAAATGTATTAGATTTTTTTCCTGGTTACGTTAGGTAAGCGACTAAAGACAAAAAAATTCGTCGCAGACTTATTTATATCAACAAAAGACCCTTAAAAAAATCTCGAGTCACGACTGTGAGATACGGTCCGAGACTCGCAGAGTGAGTAAGTATATAAAAAATCGTTTCCGGTACATCTCTTAATAGAGTCGCGTGCGGATGAGTCGTGCAGCGTGCGTTGGCGCAGTCATTATAGCAACAACACAGTTATATCATTTGACGAAAATGAACACGTTAACTGTTACGAGTAAAGATCAAGACAAGATTCTGGATAGGAGTGGAAGGTGTTAATAGCATGCAGCTATAACATATATACTATAAAAACTTCTGGACTACCTTGCCTAGCTGTTGCCGGCTGTTATCCTTGACAATGGTAACCCTTTGTGAAAGAACGACCTACGGAATGTTATCAAACCAATAATATTTGAAGTACGTAGTTAACAAAACTCGACATTTCTTAGAAAATATCAAATATCGAATCTAATGGTAGCTTTTATTTTATTATCTTATTGGATACTTGAGACGTGAAGTATGAATACAGTTTCAGATAGCGTGTTCACATTCGGATATTCGAGACAGGAACTGGATGTAGTGCAACGTTCTGTTTTATCATTCAATAAATTGCAAAACAATTGTCAAATCGGCGATGTTGCTATATTTGTCGCAATCTGTGTAACACATGCAAGCTTTCCGGCCATTATTGTTTTTGACCTTTGTTTCTTGTGAAAGGTTCCTTTACCTGCCGTCTTCGTAATATAATAACTTACTGGCTACTGTCATGAAGGTAAAGCAGCAGTATGCATAATTGACGTGAAATTGTAAAGATCCTGGTACTCTAGTAGATCTATAGTGGTCATGATCAAACTCTAATAGTTAATTATAAATTCTACTGTAAGCAGATCAATCTAATTTAAACAAGATCTGTTGTCTATACAACTTCAATCAAACCTTTGAAAGCTTAACTAAATAAGATGTTTATCGTATTTCTTCAAATCAGCTCTACATCAAACGTGAAATTTACATTTGGTTATCCCACTACAACTTAATTATCGTATTGTAATACGACTGAAAACGTTACTTTCACTTTCAAATAACATTATTATGAATTTTAAAAATTATGATTTACAAAACGATGTAATTAACTGGTGATTTGTTTTATTTTTATACATTTTACGTAATGTTGTCAGGGAGCTGAAAAGACTGAGTTTTTATACTATTACGAGTATATTAACCGATTAGATTACTATCACAATTCTTTTACATGCTCAACCTTTTGGCACTTTCAGTATGATTGCTTACTTCTGATAATCGATATATTTTCATGCAATATTTCTGTACCTGAGAACACCGTACAGATTTTACGATTCTCAAACATCCTTCGAAAACATTTTAGAAAAGTTTTCAGTTTCCTGTACGTTCAAAATAATACCTAGTACAAAAATTAGTACAATATTAAGCACTATTCTGACACATTTGGCTTGTGCTTAAGCAAACAAATGACATGGCAAGGAATTTGGCAAAAAACGTTTTGGCAGAAAAATTCTTCGGTAATTTTCATTAATGTCAATGGAGTTCAACGAATAGTATCTTTGTAATAACCTTTGTTTTACAATTAAGAGTGGTTTTAACGGGGTCAGAAACACGATATGTCTCTTTAATAGTTTCAACGAACTTTAAACAATTCGCAAACAGCATAATTTTGTCAAGTAATTTTGGCTTGGTGCCTCCGGTGAGTTTTTTAAAATTTTGAACAACTAATCAGCGTTGGGGTAAAGTTAGCTAATTTGTAGTTACTGGGTGTGTAAATGTAGGTTAACATCCGACTAAAATAGATCGTCGCCGGTCGTCCGGCGATGTCTTTCAGTTTGGAAGTTATGTGGATGCGGCTGTTGCCAAGTACATATTTCAAGAAATTCGCTGAAACGCACCCGCTGCTTCAATTATATTTATTAAAACAGGTAATTAACTAGCACCACATCAAAATTAAGTCAATACAACACTATATCATCAAAGATAATGTCATCGGGATCTAGAAATGATTTCAATTTATCTACCGGAAATTTGAGTCGTCTCGTCGTCACTTATTTCTCATCTGTCTCTAAATTGGTCAGTTAAGAACCGCCATTAAATTGTTACAGCACCCTCATTAAACTTTAGCAGCATTGTCAACTCAATTTTATAGCTTCGCGACATAACGTCCGCAGTATGATGAACTCGCTTCCGCCACTTGGCAGTATACTGGATATAAAATGTATGCGATATCTCGTATTATGTCATCCGATACGGTTACTAGTTGCTAGTAGTAATAGTAATACTATGCGTCCCACTTATCAGTGATGCAATTTATTTGAATATTTTGTTACACAGAATTGCATTAGTCACATTCCATTAATGGATGACACTTGTTAAAATAAAAGTTGGTTAACTTCCATACTTAACGGTCATTCCATTACGTATGGGAAATAATTACGGAAATATGATAATTACCAAGTCCTTTTTGGTTTTTTAATTCGAAGTGAAATGACAACGTTCACGCAATTGTGACATCATCTACATTGTTTATAATTAAACAAATATTTAGTTTGTTACTCTCTTATGGTTTCCTTTATGATGTTCTTCAAACATCGAAACTGTCGTGTCGAATCGTTACTTTTTTATGTTAATATTATCTGGCTCTTCAAGATTACACATTTCTACTGCTGATTTATTTCGAACCTTTAAAATCGAATGTCTAGTTTTTTCTTTGAAACTGCCTGATTTTTAAATTCCATTTTTAAATCCTCTGAATTTGTTATTGTATTCTACTTTTCTAAGTAAAACGAATTTAAATCATAAACACAAAAAGGTCTTAAACATTTTGTGAAATTCTGTTGGTCGTTCAGTCCCGAATAAAGCAATATGTTTGAGTTTTTAAATTCCTCGCGTCCCCACGTACATTGGAGCGTGTATTAACACCGTATGTTAGAGCAGGTGGCCCTCTAAAAAGAGGGAGACGGATGCCTCCCATCGCGTGCGGATCACACGTTACATGCTCGTTAAAGTCAGTAGGTGTACTATAAGTTAACTGACTGTTTGTCATAAGCAAATTAACCTGATTAATGCAAAAGAGTAAATTAAAAAGCACCAGGGATATGATTAAAAACTGTGAGATAGTGATTTGTTGCTATTTTTAACATCCACTCGCATCAGCCTTGAACTCAAAATGACCTCGTTTGCCAAGATGACGACGCAACAGATATATTCGCATCATATTTACGTCCTGTGACACTGATAAACATTCTTATTATAGCCATAATGCAAAACAGCTATTGTAGAGTTGACAACAATAGTCTAGTTAAACCTAAACCCAACAACCCAGCGCATTATTTAAAAAAAATTGAGGAACCATTAAAGTACATTTCCATTTTCTCTGAATCGAGGTTGTGACTGCGATTCCTGAAAATTGTGCCCCTCCTGTACTAACTAATACCCTGTTAGTAGAAGCCTTTCCAAGTTTACTTAATTCGACATGTCACGATTCCTTAATGACCAGAGTTATGAGGATCGTTTAGTTAAGGGTGTGGAAGCACCATAGTATCCATTACACGTTAAATATAGGCGTATTTTAAAATGTTCTGTGTGACCGCGTTTGCTCAATGTCACATCTGTTTGGTTGGTTGCCCTTCGAGAAGTCGGGCGTGCAAGATACGTGGTGATGACAATACAATGGTGACCTTGGCCCTAAGCCTTTAACAATGGCTTGAAGGGATTTCTTCAATTTCCAACCAGTACTGCTTTTAAATGTTCACGAATATTTGCTTTCTAATATTTAGACGAAAGTATATCACAGTGAAAAACTCACTGTCGATTGAAAAATTGAAGACTTTTTACATCAAATTGAATTAGTTAAATCTAACATCAGTAATGCACATTCCGTTTTAAATTTCATCAAATTCTACGTATTTCTTTATGTAGGCGTAGCACCATAAAAATAGTGCTCACTAATTAGTCGTTCCAGTACCTTCTAGATCTTAAACTTGCACATCTTTGTACCTAGTTTAAACAAGTAACTAACCAGTGGTTTCTCAACGGTGTCACGACAGATGGTACGGTCGCCCACACGGCGCCATGCGTGTATATCGTAGCATAAGCTTGGGGTGACAGTGTCAGCGATGAACCAGAAATTAGCTTTTGGTGTACATGCCTTTGAAAAATCTTGGCGTACTTATGTATTAAATGATACGATACTCCTTAGTGTTTTATGTTTCTTTATTATTTAATTATGTGACACAAGTTACAGTAGTAAGTAGTTACACACTACACTTTATCGACAAGCATAATCTCCGCTAAAATAGATGTTCGCAGTCGATTCCAAGACTGTCTGTTTGTTGGTTGATGCAGCCACGTTCTAGCCGCCGCTTGTACGAATCGGTAGGAAAGTGGCGGGGCTACATCAGCCAATCACAAAACAGTTGGTGGCAACCAATCACCGATTGACTACAAAATCATAATATTCTTTAATAAAAGTTAAATCACGTAATACTTATAATGAAATATACACTTACCAATTTATTAATTATTGAATATTTATTAGGAGGTTACTTAATTATTTAACATATGCTAGAACTTTATATTTGTATAAAATATTTCATCCGTGGGTGTCGTCAAGGCGACTAAGGGATTGCACCAGGGACGGGCAGCAGCGTTCTCCTGTGTGTGTATGTTAAGATCATTACTGCGATCACCAATCCTCCTGCCAAGCGTGGTGATTATGGCAAATCCCCCAATGGATAACTTACTGCCACATATTTACCTACAACTTGAATTACTTAATGAATGAGTAGCTACCCTCCATCTTCGTCTACGATGGCATTTTATTAGTTGATATTCAGGTCAGGCATAAAAAATGACATTTTACAAGGTAATAAATGTAAATTAAAAATTTCCGCTTCTAAGCAGGTATGCCTTAAAAGTAGTCTAATACATTGTAAGCCTGATCTTATTTCATTGTAGGCAAGTTTCAAATCAAATTAATACTTATCACTGACGTTTCTGAGCCAATTTTATTGCGATCCGTCGAGGAGGTAAAAACTTTTCAATTAAGTTTGTTTTATATTCAGCGAAATAAAAGTTTGCTTTGTGCTCAATTAACGACCGGTTGTTACGTAACTAAGGATTGGTTCAATAAAAAGAATTGTGTTTACTTTGCGAGCATTGTCGCCGGTAAATTTTGTTTTATTGTATCATTCCTCCATTAATTTCATTTCGAAACGAAACATTCTCCGATTTTAATTAGTATGTCGTATTTTGATTATCCAACAAGATTTTGAAATCCTATCAAGTTTTAAGTTTCAAAATTATCTACATGGCATGTTCAGGATAGTTGGGAATTTAGGTCATACGCAATGTCTTTCTTAACCACTCCATCATAATCTGCTCTTTATCTTTCTCCCGTTTCACGCGACTATTTTAAAACCGCTCGCATTCGCTCCTCGGTCAAACATCGAGGTCGTCTTTTTACCAACGGAGTATGTTACATGAGCGTAGGTCGTTTTACGCTTATTCTTATATGACAGATGTTGGGTCGAAATTTGTTGTAAATTATTTATGTTGATCTGTGAGAGCGATCACTCTAATCGGATAACAGTCAAAATAAGATAAGGGTACCCGATTTGTGAATCAATTAATAGATTTGCATTAGTTGGTTCTATCGCTACACTACCTCACTTCTCTTATATCTCGCCATCTTTATGGAAGTCAAAATTGTTTCCTGTGTCTTGAGATTATCTTAAATGCGTCGAATTTATTATTTTATTCAAATTAAAATTGTTTATTTTTGTGGTGTACTAATCCTGATTAACAAATTATTCATATGACATCTATATGCCAGATGATGCGAAATATCTTTATTAAGTAACGGGAAATTAACGCAGAACTATTACAATCATTGCACTCGTATTTATAACTGACTGACATTATTGATGATAAGAATGATATCACCTCTCAGTACGCTTCAAGGAGAGGCTTTCGCAATACATACTATGAATGGAAACAAAGTGCTATATCAATGTCAGATAACCACATTAAAGTCATATGCAGTCCACAAACGTGCTCATGAGGAAATTCAAATTCACTTTGTCTTCCTATATTTTCCTTTTCGTATGCTTCCTTGTGTAGCAGACGTCAGTTCTCATCGCCGGATCGTCATCATCCTTTGTATTTACAAATCGGTATCAGAAAATGTCTACTGAATCTGATAGTTCTCTTATCACGACCTCCATCTTTCGCGTTATTTCTCCTAACAACTTGGTCACTAGTGTCGGAATGTTGCTTATAGACTTAATATGTCTTTATCTTCTTCATATGAGGTTTCCGTTTTATTATTTTCTTTCGCAATATAACTGAGTCATGTTGCTTTCAACACCAATGAAACATGCGCCATCAATTGTCAATTTAAACTCCAGACACACATGCTTTGTATTTAAGAGTTATGCGTTCAAAATCCGTAAAGAAGAATTTGTTGATTAACATTATAATCATCTTTTGAGGCACTGTAGCTATAAATAATGCAGCTGTATAAAAGCTTCATCGAATATTAGTAGGTACGGTGCTAGCTGTACCCAATTTTACTTGCTTATTTTTGATCACAATGCTGACATTGAAGATTACCGACTTTTGCTTACTACCGGAACATAAAACCAATTTCTTGTTACCATTTGCCAGCAGAATTTTACCAAAAGCTTTCAACCAATATGTCATTAAGTTCATATTATTTTAACTAACAGTCCATTAATTCCGAAAAACGTCACGCGCCGTTGATTTTATGACTGGTATCATCAAAATCGAATACTGTAACGTATTTTGTTTTGTAAGATTGATCGTTTCTGTAATGGGGAGTGTTCGGAAGTCATCTACCTCTCAACAGTTCGGGTCTCCTGGACCGCTCCCCAAAATTAATTGACTTTGACGATTCTAAGTTTAATGTTCAGTTTTTAAATCAATTTCATTTGCTAAGAATCTTTATGTATTTTGTAGCTGAAAAGAGAACTGCGTCTGTAAATGAGATTTTTTTTACTGGAATCACTGATCAACTATTTAACGCTATTTTTAGATTTATTGTCATGACCATTTGATAATATTTGTGATTAATTAAATTTCCTTGTCATTTCAAGACAGTTTGGGTACTGTTAGTAAGTAGTTTTATTGTTTAATGTATGTATGTCGTTGATATGAATTGATAACATTATTTTTTTGACTATGATAACTTTTCATAAACAATCAAGTTGGCCATATACTTTAACTCCTCGTTATTATGTTATGTATGACTTATGAATGACACAAACCCATAAAGCAGTTGAACTAAGATGCCGCTTAATATGTCGCCTACAAGACTTGACATGATATGAATGATGAACAAAAAGTTTACGATAGTCATTCATTACGAACAGTATAATTAACGAATCGATGTACCCGACGTTACATAAAGACGTTACGGATGCGTCAATGAATAATAATAAAAAATATGGTTTGTCCTAATGAGAAAATCTCGACGCGGATTTGAGTTACCCAGTAAATAACCCCAAATAGTTTACGTAGTACATAAGTATAAGCATCAAATAAACGTGCGCGTTTGACCTTCAACAAGACAATTGTAAGGCATCTCTATATTGACGACTTCGTAATCCGATTAGAAGAGTTTAGTATTGTCTTCCAGTCACAAACCTAGTCTTATAGCTTGTACAAATATACAGACCAGATGGTAAAAGGGGTTATTTTATATCGTAAACACAACAAAATCTGGATATAATTTAAACGACATTTAAGAAAAAATATAACATACAAATTTTACCACATTTAAAAACTGACACATTATTAGGTGGTTTTATAGAAACTAATGTTTCGTAAATGTTTAAACAGCTATTATTCAAAAAGCTAACGGGAGTTTACACAATAATATTTTATAACATACTTAGTTTAGACCTGGTGAAGACCAGGACCTGGCGGATCCTGATCCTGAGTGGTGCGGCTGGCCAATGACCGCTATACGTATTTTATGGATTATCGATCCCCAGCAGTGAGGGAACGACAGAAAAGAAGAAGAATACTTAGTTCTCTCTGTCATGTAAACTACATGTATTCACTGGTACGAAAGATTTAGGTTTGGTTTACGAGAAATGAATTATACGTGTAATTGGTGCTCAGCGATCGATTGACACTATGATCCGATTGCTGGGCCTCTTCTTCATTAAGATTCTAAACGGTACTGTGCCTTTCTTGTTCCGCCTTTTTATTATGGCATCCAATCCTTGAGTGCTAATTTACCTGTCTGTTGATCACATGGGTACCTTAACATTTTCAAGGTACAATCTGCATGTCCTTAACTGGATGATAAGGTCGGACAATAGTTTGATCCAAAAATTGTCATGGCCATGGTCAACCCATCACACTTCCTCGAATTTTAGTCACGCCTGTATTGTACCGCATTACAGGCCAATCGGATCATGATGTGTATCAGCAACGACCATATCCGAGGCCCCTTTGCGGACATTCTCGTTCATGGTCGACATTTGTATGCAAATTCGCAAGCTTTTAAATTGAGGAAGGCAATAATTTTAGTTTTATAACCCGCGTTACTTTTAAATTTGCTTGTTTTTCATCCTACCACGCATCTTTGACTTTTAAATGAGTCTCCTGATAATAGCTGATGCCGTTCCTCAAGTATTTGTATTTTCAAGTTTGTAATATTCAGTTGAAAACATCATAAAGCATTCGAGAACATTATTACAGCTACACGAAGAAATCCTACCGTAAACCATGGCCAAATTAAAAAAATCATGTTTTGAAAGAAAATATGACGCTTATATTTGTGGAAAGACGCTAGTACTTCTTTACGATGGAACGTAAATGCCCTTATCGCCCCTATTTCTATCTACTGTACAAAGAGCAAATATTTGTACTTTCTTAGTTAACATCAAGATAAAGAGCAAAGCGGTATGACGGATGGGTGAGCCAAGAAGCGCGTGATTACATAAAACGTGAAAGTATTATGTCGACCAATTGGAGAGATTATGCCCCGGACGCGAACAGCATTGCCTTAGCGGCAGTTTTAATCTAGCAAAGTTGCAGAGATAGTCCACGATAAAGAAAATGTATGGCAAGGTGCACGCATGATATTGCAGAATGTTTTGTTCGTTTGCAGTGATGGCACTTTTAAATAGTGTTTTGTTTTTATTGTAAATTATGTGGAACTTCCTAAATTGGAGCACTCATTAATTGTCCCTTGTATATTACAAGCAAACAAAGTAACATGTTTACATTATTATCTATTTAAGTGACATTGTTTCTCTGCAAATTTCAAGCAATTTGTGATGTTTTATTTCAGACAAATACGTGCTACTCGTATTGTCTTATGTTACATTGTAAGATAAATGATTTTATCAGTTATTATTATTGCTTTGAACATTACTTTGTGTTACGTTTGAGTCTTAGATCATCCCATTATTTTATTGAATTTATTATTTCAGTATATCGTAATAATAGATCATTGAATCAAAACTGTAGATCGTTTAGGTTGAACATTTAGAATTTGTTTCCAAACTCGCTAAGTCTTCAGAACAGATGGTTATAATTAGCAAAATTTAATAAATGACCATGAATTATTTAAAGAGCGTCGTATTCCGTCGTTTGCTTATAAGCACTATAACTTTTTCGTAGTTATAATATATATAATTTTATATAAAAAACAGCCTACTTTCACAACCTTATGCGAACTTTAATTCATATTTGTTAAGCAGTTTATTACGCGTGATTGAACAACAAACAAACATACTTTCGTATTTATATCAGAGGATTAGTATAGTAGGAATGGAATGCTGGCTTTCATATTGGGTGAACTTTTCTTTGAATCTGAGAGACGTCAGGGAACTTCCACTATGCTGTATTACTGTTTCGAATTAAATTACAAAGGTTTCAATTCAACATGCCGAAATAATTCCAGTACAAGAAATAATGACGCCGCTGCTTATTATAAAGTGTAACGTCGTCGCGTTCTGTTAATACAAATTTCATATAATACATGAGAATCTCTGAACTATTCAACTTTTTTTTGTCTATGTTCTTTATGAAGTTAAATTCTACTTTTACGATGAAAAAATTTTCTCGCAGAAAAGTAAAATAATCGCAGCAGCGTATACGATTACATTCCAAAATCGAGCGATACGACCTGCAATGCCTAGTTTTACATAGTATTGAAATCATATGTCGCTATGACGCGCGACCTCGAGCCTACAGTCTGTAACTAATCGCTAACTCACTGGAATCTATAACGATTACTTATGGCCTGGTTTATTTGTATCGCCTTTAAATAGCTTCACATTAATAATAACCCCCAATTGGCACAGACAGTCGTTGTTCAGGTTGTCGTTAAAATTATTTAGAAATACTTCTGCGCATTTCTTGATGTCAGTCTATAAGACAGAATCTACGACCGCCTTGGAAGAATCATCATCTATCAGTAAAAGAAGCGGCAAGAAATATACGTAGCTTACTTTACTAGGTCTTAGGTTCTATAAACTTTAGGTGTATGTACAGAGCCCCCAACAAACACATTTAGAGCTTGTTTGACCGATATGAAAAATACAGAAGAGCGCAGCATCATCACTGTAATCAATAGAAATGATCTTTATAAAGAAGTGAAACTTACAATATAACTCGATGAGGTGTTAGAAAGGAGTGCGAACACTGAGCTGAAACCAAAGGAGAGAAATGTTAAAAAGAATACAAAATGTTTAAAGAAAATAAATGACTGCACGGTTTCAATCAACCTTATTGTTACATTTAATAGCAACTATTAGCAACGCAGGAATTGTAGAAAAAAACATGACGGAAAAAACATGAAGCAATAATCCGGTTAATTTTTGTCGATGGATTGAAATAAAATTACACTAGTCGATTGTAACCGGGAGATTTTTTTTAAGTGAATTAAATTAAATGAAAGTTATACACATCGATAAATTATAGTTATGTTGAACACAAATCGTTATCAACGATATAATTGTATTACAAAGTTAAAAAATAAAACTAAGTAAATTCATTGAATGTTAATAACGATGCATAATTTGAGATTCCAAAACGGTACCCGCAATTTCAGTGAAGCAAGTAGTAGACCAGTTTACAAAAAACATAAACAAACAATCTATTACTTCATAATGGTTTTATGCCTATTATCAAACAGCCAATGACCTTGCCACGATTTTGGCCCAGCACCAAGTGCCGATGACTTCTCTGGCACTTTCTATTAGTTTTTATCACCACTAATAATAAAATCGACGATGCAACTATCTACTACGTGCAGTTTACATCGATGACTTTCTTCATTTCGTCTTCCTGTCCATTTATTTGGAACAAGCATTGTATTACACTTTATGGAAGTTACTGTGAGTCATTTTAGTTCACAGATTCTATTAGAACTTAATCTTATGCCATCCAAGTTTTTACGTTGTTTTCATAATTTTGTGACATTATTGCCGTTTCCTGGGGATGTTGGCCATTTATTATTTCTGAGCATATTTATTTTTCTTTCTTTTATATTTGGAAGTGTTTTGTATCGACATATATAGTGGGGTTTTCTCTTATAATAATCGTTGTTTTTCTCTTCTAAATGAATTTCGGTGGCTTTCATTACTCACTCGTCACTATATGTATAAAATGCGCCTGTCTGTCTGTTCGCTCTCAAGAATAGCTATATGGTGATGCAGTTTTATTTTACGAATTATTAAGCTACGCTCATATAACTGAAGTTTTAATACATCAAGTCTAAGGAACAACAAATGTCCGTTCATTGGTTGTGCGGGTTGAATCCCCGGTAAAAGGCAGTTAACAAAAAACAGCCTCAGGATACATTGTAAGTGTTAGACAGCACACTCAGTCTAATGCCAGGTGTTACTAACGAAAATAAATGCGCCAGCGCACCTGCTAATGCTCGTTTGGGAGTGTTAGCTCGGAATGTAATACGGACAGTCTGCAGCACAGCTAACTCCGTCAAATTTGCACTACACCGTCGACAGCGATGGCAATACTTTTACTGATGCAACTGTGTTGACAACTGTATATACATACGTCTTTGTCACATAGTGTTCTAAATATGTCGGTATTAAATATATTCGTGTCATAATTAGTCGGTGGTATTTTAGCTATGTGAAATTGTTTTCTCTTGTCACTTTTATTTATTTACTTGTGATTTGCCCCGGAGCAAAATACTTATTTTTTCGAGGTTTTCAGCCTATGTAAATCACCGGTTCATATACTGCCTGCATAAGATTCATGCGCATCCAGAGACGTTAATAAAAAACGATCATACATTGACATTTTTACATTATTAATATTAGTAATGCCAAGTTAAAATATTTTTAAATTTGTATTACGTCTAGCTAGATTAAAATTTGATGTAAAATATCTAAGACTATAAATTAGTATGGATTCTATCAGTCTACCTGCATTTTCAGACTGTGTAGGCGCCATCTACGCCTTCGTCTATCAGTTTGGTTGCGTCAGGTATTCGAAATACTAGTCAATTACGTTTGAAAACATCAGAAATACTAGTCCCTTAATTTTGTATACATCACGCG
Source organism: Esperia sulphurella (assembly GCA_947086405.1). Classification (NCBI taxonomy): domain Eukaryota; kingdom Metazoa; phylum Arthropoda; class Insecta; order Lepidoptera; family Oecophoridae; genus Esperia; species Esperia sulphurella. The sequence continues at coordinate 13,914,116 of OX352264.1, forward strand.
TAATAGATGAAGTTTCTATTTAGACTACGTTCTTCCTCATTTATTTATTAAGTAATACTTTACAGCGCATTACCTGTAACAATAAACATCACAATAGGTTAAAGCCAATAACATAATATTAAAGATGACAATGAAAAACAGCATTATTATAAATAAGTAACAAAAATCAGACATTTAGGGATTCCATACCTATATATATATATGAATCTATGTGTGTGTGCGTGTGTGATAGGGAGCGAATCTACGAGTACTTGAGGTCTAAAAATTGATTTGTTGTAATATTTTGGATATAAATACTCCTCGTCCCATGAAAAATATGTCCGCATCGCAAATTCTTATTGTGGTAGTCAACACGGCGCGCCAGATAAATCTAAGACTACCTATGGACCTAAGAGCAAAAATTTGGAATGTTTCCCGACAATTATAGGAAAACAATGGAAATTTTTGAAAAAAAAATCCTCGACATATTCACAATAGAACAAAAAAAACGAATGTTCGGGCATTGTGTGCGGCGTACACTTTGCTGACTTTCTAATATTTATTTCTATACTCAGAATATTAATCTGCCTCCCACTTACCGAAAACTTGCAACTATTCCCACCAAATCGATCGAAAAACAACCATTTTCATTCATCAATTTCTTTCGACAGTCTCGTGGGTGAAGGAAGTTGCATCAGAAGCACCACCTATAGACCCACACTCGTCCCACTTGTGTCGCTGGGCCGAGGGCCCTGATTGGCCTTTTGTTAGCGCCATGCTTGAATTGAAATAATGGTATCAAGTGTTTTATGAGCCCCTTTTGTTCACTTTTTGCGAGGATTGGGCTGGCCATTGTTCTGGTTAGTTAGATATCCGCTGTTATTATTTTCGATCGGTGTTGTGCAAAATGGGTTTGCTATTGCAATGTGCAGTGGAGCGTGCTGGTGGAGGATACTATAAACAGAAAACATATTACATTAAACATATACCTAGTAGTAAACTTCTCGATAAGCATTTATTTGCCTATTTGAGATTATTTTGAAAAGCACTAAACAATTTTTGCCGCTATTTTTATCATAGGGTCAGGACTCAGGAAAATCCTTTAAGAAGACTAACAATTCAGATGTTAATAAGTGGACTGCTTCTGTACTGAATTTTTAAAATGCTCTAGAATGTATTATACGAGTATACAAAACGATAATGGAACATATTCATATGTAGGTCAATTGGCAATTTTCTATTCATAATGTGAAATCGTACACGTTTATGTGTAATAATAATAATTCTGATATTGTTTTCTGACATGTGTTAAACATACCTACCGACTTAATAAATATAAGCCATATATTTAATGTTTTTTTTTTCTTTTTCAGGTAAGTTTCGGACTGTTACATCAAGAAATCTCTACGAGGCTGTGAGTTTTAACTAAGAAATTAATTGAACATGTTGCGATAAACCTTCACCTAAAATCTGTACTGAAATACTCTAAGCTCTGGCTTCATCTAGGACGCTAGACACATTACTCCCTCAAAACATAGCAACTATTAGTCTCATTTTTAAAGTAAAAATCGAGCATGAAATTAAAACATAATCTTATTATAAACGCTCATTTATAAGTGACGAAGGGCAAAGAGGAAATGCAGGATGCGCCTGCGCTGACGCACGAAGATTCGTTCCACTTCACGCGCCTGGAAGGAATCTACTAAAGATTATGTACAATCTTATTTATAGCTTTAATCCCTTTGGAATCTCAAATATTTGTATAGGTCTGTGTGCTCATGTAACGTATTATAAGTACCACATGTTGTAACATGTTTTAAAAAGAAATGTTACAGTACACTTACCTAAATACTGATCGTGTAATATAATTACCATCTATTTAAAAAATATTAGGATACCACGTATTTTCAGTCAACCCTTTACCATGGTGCCTATTAATCTCCAGATTACTAACAAATTCATCAAAATGTTGAGTAAAAACATTTAGAGTGACCTAAATACAATATGTGAAATTAAATTTATTTTGACAAGATGATTTTACAATGTGTCTAAATTTACGCTGTTCGTGACAAAAGTTGGCTATCCCAGCAAATTTGATTAAGCCCTTGCATCACTGACACAAACAAAATCCTATGTTGAGACGTTGTTCATTATTATCGTCGAATGTAAAAGTCATCGGACAAAATGTTAGTAGGTGCAAAAAGTCGGAGAATAATTTCTATTCCACCCGCATTTTGACAACCTGTTACTCGTGCTCTCGGCGCGTCATCGTCGCCCCACCGTCGACACAACTCGCTAGAACTGTTGATGTGCGCACGCGACATATTTCGATCTTCTTCATTTTCTTCATATTTTTAATTTCGAGTGATATTCCTACTGTGTCAAAGTGAAACGGGTACCCGTGTCGTCAGCTGCTACTCTGGAGCTCCAGGTTACGGATTCAGTACGAGAACGGGATCAAAGGTTGGTGGCATTTATTTTATTCTTCGATACACGTACCGAAAAGCATTTTGTCCGACTAGGTACGCCAAAACATACAGTCCACTATTTTATATTAAAAAATCCAGTCCCTATAGGTATTCCCATTCTGAACGATTTCGCGTTCATTTTGGTCCATCTCGCCCGATACATCGTATTCGTTTTCTAATTCCCATTATAAAGTAAATAGCCATTTCTTCCACCACTCAATTACCATTAATTTTTCGTTCAAACCATTTCAAATTGACAATTCTTTATTCGTAGGTAGGTTCCTAATTCGTTCGTTTCGTTCATAACATTATTTTCTGCTGCGTACATTGCATAATATTAACTAATTTGCAACATTCGTATTCGTAATATTAATATCAGTGAATAACTTCAAATTCGTGGAGGGATTCTATTCGTACTCATACCTAAAATAATTGAAAATTGTTCAAAACTAGTGTCAATATTCGGTTGATTACTGTTGTGACTATTTCATTTTAATTTGTACACATATATTCGTTCGTTTAATATAATTTGATTACTCGTTTTTGTTATTTCGGATAGATACCGTGCGTTCTATTGTTCATCGAAATATCCTTTTTACACCTCACGACTACGATCCGACTACGATTTATTTTATTATTTCAAATCGAAATTTCGTTTTATTTCGGGAAGTGTTAGTATAATATTTTCGTACCTGCAAGGTGCACAGTAGTGCAAAAGCAAAGTTGCTAATTTTTTTCGTTTATTTTTGATTTTACAATGACTGAATCAAATGTTGAGTTTATAGCATTAGTTCATAGAAGGAATTGCTTAGAAAGGGAGCTAGATATAATAGTTCAGCTCGGCATGGAAGCAAGTACTAACCACGATGCCTATCGTAAATTTATGGTTTCGTGCCACAGTCTAAACCGTTTAGAAGACCAATTTGAAAACGTTCAGACTGCGATTGAGAAGTTAGAACTTGAAGATAAAAAATCACAGTGTCTGGATGGGCACAGGGATATTCGATTAGCATGGGGTGATTTAATTCGCGAGATATTATCGATTAAATTTGAATTAGATGAGCATTCGAAATCGCTACAACTTCAGAATCAAACCGTTGAATCAAAATCGGAAGGTGTTGCAGTTCAGCTTCCACGCCTTGCTGTACCTACATTTTCTGGTGACTACAAACAATGGAATTCATTTAGTGATTTGTTTTTGTCCCTTATAGATAAAAACAAAGGTCTCTCAGATGTAGCGAAATATCAGTATTTAATTTCGTACGTTCGTGGCGATGCCAGTAAATTGTTAAAAGGACTGCCTATAACAGGTAGTAATTACAAGAAGGCATGGAATATTTTAGAATACAATTATAAAAATGATCGTCTGATAGCCATGCAACATATGGATTCGTTATACAGGTTACCCAATCTCACTGTTCCGTCGGCGTCTGGGCTTCGAACAATTCTTACAGGATTTTTAGAAAATATAGGCGCGTTAGAAGCCATGGGATTTCCTATTGATAAATGGGATTTTTTACTGTATTACATGCTATACAGAAAAATTGATTCGGATACTCGTCGTGATTTCGATAAATCAATTTCTACCAATCACATCCCTAAATTTCATGAACTACGAGAATTTTTAAATCGAGAAATGATTGCATGGGAAAACTCAAAACCAACCTCTCGTTCAAATTCAAACCATACCTATGCACCAGCGTCTCGTTCTTCATCTGCCTCGTCACTTATAGCTAGTGGCAACACTTCAGGTAACTCGATTAAGATTAGCAATTGCATATTATGCAGTCGAGGATCACATTCCTTGATATCGTGTCATTTGTTTAAAAGGAAAAAACCTTACGATCGCTTTGTTTTCGCGAAGGAAAATAAATTATGTCTTAGATGTTTAAAGCCCATGCACGATAACATAGATGCGTGTTCGAAGATTCGTTGCTCGATTTGTAGTGCTGCACATCATAATACATTGTTGCATTATGCTAGAGAGATCAAGGAGTCGGTCGAACCGAGGCAAGAGACACCTTCGGAGAAATATGATTCAGCTAATGTCGCTTCGTTGTGCTCGACGGAAGTACCTCAACAAAATAAAACCGTTTTGCTCTCAACTGCCGTAGTCATGATTCGCGACTCCCTCGGCAAATTTCATCGCGCTCGAGCCCTCGTCGATCCTGGCTCTGAAGCTTCATTTATTACTGACAGTCTTGTGTCACGTTTAGGACTGCCTCGTCAAAAGCAAGGTACTCCTATTCATGGAATTGGTGATCTCACCACTCGTTCGAAAGGCATGATTACAAGTGTTATTAAGTCACATCATGGGTCAGGGACAGAGCTCCAGTTTCGTGCCTTGGTCTTAAGCCACATCACTTCCAACAAACCGTCTCAACCTCTAAACTCGGAGTCATGGTCACATTTGAATCATATAATTCTTGCGGATCCCAATTTTAATGAGCCATCACCTGTAGAAATCCTCTTAGGAGGAGATCAATATGATGACATATTCGTTGGGGAAACTATTCGTGGACCCATTGGTACTCCCATAGCTATCTCTACTTCGCTTGGTTGGCTTCTCATTGGGAAAGTCGATCATAAATTCGTTCGTGATCGCAACAATATGCCAATTTCGTCTTTTATCGTCTCGGCTTGGGAGGAGAGTCTTGACAAATCCATTCGAAAGTTCTGGGAGATCGAATCCATTTCAGAAAAAACAGTTTTATCGGCTGACGATCAGCGGTGCGAAGAAATTTTCGTTCAAACGCACAAGAGACTGAAGTCAGGCAGATTCGTCGTTTCACTTCCATTTCGGGAAGATCAACCCTCTTTAGGAGAGTCTCGTTGTTTTGCATTGAAACGCTTGGTTTCAATGGAGCGTCGTTTTGCTCGTGACGAGCAGTTTCGTGAATTATATTTCGAATTCATGGATGATTATTTAAAATCTGGACACATGGAACTTGTATCAGGTGAAATTGAGGGCAATAATTATTTTATTCCTCATCATGGCGTGCTTCGGCCATCAAGCTCAACGACTAAGTTGAGAGTCGTCTTTGACGCGTCAGCCGTGACAACTCAAGGTGTTTCGTTGAACGATACTCAACTTATTGGACCCAAGCTACAAAAAGATGTAGGTGATTTGATTTGTAATTTTCGTCTTCACGAAGTCGCTTTTACAGCCGACATACGGCAGATGTATCGTCAAATTTTAGTATCTGACCAACATTCAAATTACCAACTGATTCTCTGGCGAACCAACCCCAATGATATGCCGCAGGTCTATCGTTTAAAAACTGTGACATATGGGTTGTCTTCATCCCCATTTCTCGCTATTCGCGTTCTCCAGCAGTTAGCTGAGTATCATCAGTCAGAGTTCCCTGAAGCTGCTGAGGTAATTCGGCGTTATACCTACATGGATGACGTCATCAGCGGGGCAAGTTCGGTAGATTCCGCTGTCGTTCTTCAAAATCAACTTTTTGATTTACTCAAAAAGGGTGGTTTCGAACTAAGGAAATGGTGTTCGAATAATCCAGAATTCCTGCAGCGTTTGCCTGATTCGGTAAAGGATATGGAATCGTCTACTGTTTCACTGGATGAAAATAATTCGGTCAAAGTCCTAGGCATGACTTGGCAGCCACTCAAAGACGTTTTTTCGTACAACGTCAAACCTCTGCACGACAAGGTAACGAAACGTGTAATTTTGTCTGAAACTGCACGCATTTTTGATCCTGTCGGTTTTTTATGTCCAGTCATCGTCGCTGCCAAGATTCTTATTCAAGAACTTTGGTTAGCTGGTGTTGACTGGGATGCGGAGGTCCCTGACAGTATTCGGCAGAAGTGGTTACGCATCGTGTCAGAATTCGCGGAACTTTCCAAAGTTCAAATACCTCGATTCATTCCAACTAAACCACATCATGTTCAACTGCATGGGTTTTCTGACAGTTCGGAAACAGCTTATTCTGCTGTTGTTTATTTGAGAATAGTTCATTCCGATCAACAGGTGAGTGTTCACATATTTACAGCAAAGTCCCGAGTTGCACCTTTAAAAAAACTTTCGGTGCCGAGGTTGGAGTTGTGTGGAGCATCTCTTCTTTCGTCATTGTTCGCATTTGTTCGTCATTCGCTTGAGTCTCAAGTGGCGATCAGCAATGAGTTCGCTTGGACGGACTCTAGTATCGTTCTATGCTGGTTACGTGCCGCTCCACACAACTGGTCGACTTATGTCGCAAACAGGGTCGTTGAGATTCAAAATATTATCTCTCCAGAGAAATGGAGACATGTTCGGTCGTCAGACAATCCAGCGGACTGTGCCTCTCGTGGCCTGTCACCTTCGCAAATTGTGAGTCATAACCTCTGGTGGTCAGGTCCCTCATGGTTACTACTTCCAGAAGACAAGTGGCCGGTTTCGTCAATAGACATTGAAAATAGCAAGGTGCCTGAACGTCGCGTCCAAAAAATTACTTCTCATTCGACAGAATGTCAGGAAGAACCTGCATTCTTGAATCGATTTTCATCGTTTCACAAGTTGACAAAAGTGATGTCTTATTGTCTTCGGTTCATTCGGAACTGTCGTTCCAAAACCAGAACATTTGGTCCCTTGACAGTCTCCGAAATTCGGGATACGTCGTTACGCCTGGTAGGTGTCGTTCAAAAATTCTGGTTCGCAGCTGATGTTCAGAATTTGGAGCATAAAAAGCCCTGTTCACCTCGGCTCCAGCGCCTGAGTCCATTCCTTGATGAGCTTGGGCTCATCAGGGTGGGCGGGCGGTTAGTGAACTCGGATGCTGATTTTCGAAAAAAACATCCGTTAGTTCTTCCCCCAGAAAGTGCATTTACTAGGTTGCTAATTGATTATTTTCATCAAACCAACTTGCATTCTGGTCTACAAGCTACTCTAGCGTTTATTGCTAGAAGTTACTGGATTGTTTCTGCAAGGCGAGTTGTAAAAAAACGGATATTTCTCTGCATGAAGTGCTATCGGCACCGTGCTATTCTTTTAGAGCCTAAGATGGCTGATTTACCTCAAGCTCGTGTTCAGCAAGTTAGACCTTTCGTCAAGGTAGCTGTTGATTACGCAGGACCAATCATGACTAAATCGGGAACTATTCGTAAAGCTAAAGTTGAAAAATCGTACATTTGCGTGTTCACGTGTCTCGCAACGCGTGCGTTACACGTGGAGCTCGTCTCAAACTTATCTACCGATGCATTTATGGCAGCGTTACGGCGTTTTATTAGTCGTCGAGGCATATGTTCTGACATTTTTAGCGACAACGGTAAAAATTTTGTCGGTGCTAATTCTGAATTGAAAGCGTTGTACAAGTTTATAGATGCTCAAACTACTTCTATTACTCATTCGTTACTTAAATTCAAAATCACTTGGCATTTTAATCCGCCTGCTGCGCCTCACTTCACGGGTATTGCAGAGGCGGCAGTAAAATCGATAAAGTCGCATCTTGTTCGAATTGTCGGTAGTACTATCCTCACATTCGAGGAAATGTCAACTGTATTGACACAGATCGAATGCACGCTGAATTCGCGGCCTCTGTGTCCGTTGAGCTCGGACCCGAACGATCTAGATGCGTTAACTCCGGCACATTTTCTTATAGGTGAACCGCTTAATGCCTTTTCGGAGCGTGATTTCACTGATATTAATATAAATCGTTTATCGCGATGGCAATTACTTCAACGCTTTATTCAAACTTTTTGGAAACGCTGGCACAGCGAATATTTGCATACACTGCAGCAGAGAAGTAAATGGACAAAGTCGATAGAGAACATTCGCATCGATACATTGGTGCTCATTAACGATCCCAACTTGCCCCCACTTCAGTGGAAGTTAGGTCGCGTTTCAGAAGTTCACCCGTCCAAAGATGGCGTCATCCGTTCTGTCACTCTGAAAACGCAATACGGGCATTTAAAGAGACCTGTTCACAGGCTATCCCCTTTACCATGTGTGGAATAACATAAAAAAAATTATATTAATTTAACAATTTATTCATTAAGTTCATTTTACTTTTTCATTTAATTTACTCTTTTTGTATTTATTGATTCTGCTTAAAATTACATTTTAACGGTGGGCGGTGTTCATTATTATCGTCGAATGTAAAAGTCATCGGACAAAATGTTAGTAGGTGCAAAAAGTCGGAGAATAATTTCTATTCCACCCGCATTTTGACAACCTGTTACTCGTGCTCTCGGCGCGTCATCGTCGCCCCACCGTCGACACAACTCGCTAGAACTGTTGATGTGCGCACGCGACATATTTCGATCTTCTTCATTTTCTTCATATTTTTAATTTCGAGTGATATTCCTACTGTGTCAAAGTGAAACGGGTACCCGTGTCGTCAGCTGCTACTCTGGAGCTCCAGGTTACGGATTCAGTACGAGAACGGGATCAAAGGTTGGTGGCATTTATTTTATTCTTCGATACACGTACCGAAAAGCATTTTGTCCGACTAGGTACGCCAAAACATACAGTCCACTATTTTATATTAAAAAATCCAGTCCCTATAGGTATTCCCATTCTGAACGATTTCGCGTTCAGACGTAATCCAATTACTCCTCTGAAATTCATTTCGGTTCACTCCTAATTTGTAAGTGAATTACCTAAAACCTTTCGTTGAACCCATTCAGTGTCTTTCCAGACAAAAATAGTATAACCTGAAATCACAATAAATGGTGCAAATGATAACCGAAAGTCATTGATAACTAGAACTGAAGAACATTCTTTAATCAATGCTGATATTGTTTGCCTTGATTGTTTAAAATATAACCAACGTCTCAATAAACAAGAAGTAGGATATTTACAATAGGCAGGAATCTCGTCGTTTGAAACAACTGATGCTTTGTTCGACAGCACAGCGATGGACTGGCGTCACCAGATTAATAATATCACTTATTCTATCGCAAATCAAGTCTTCTCGAGATGAATGAAGAACGTGAAAGTTCCTTAAACAACGAGGTATTGTCTTGCTAGACTATTATTTTCAATTGTCATGCAGAGAAAAGTTGAGTGAATCCGCATTTTGAACAAAAGTTGCTCTGAAAGTTAGCGGATGAAGTCGAGTTTACTGAATAATGAATTGCTATTTTAGTTTAGTTGTTCAAATGTTTTATTAAATTCATTGTGATATTATATAATTTTAGAAGTGAGATAACTTGAAGATAAACGAGTCAAAAGGTTTACCAATGACAGACCACAATTTGTTTCTCGTTAATAGTTAAAGATTACAAATAATAAATCATTTTTATATTGAAAACGATGTATTTTCAAACCCTACGAATATCTCCTGTCATATATTAATCATTGTTAACCCACTTTAAAAAAACTTTCGGCCCAATATGCTAAATGATTTGAAATTTTTGGCATGACACTTTTCGTGACTTTATTGTTTGCCAGAAACGTTGTTTTGATCATTATGAGATAAACATTCACTTTCTATTTGAAGGCACAACTCTCACGGTGAACAACAATTAAATTACATTTATTTATCATTGGATCTGTTTAAACTTCATTATCATTTCCTGTTCATTATTTATAATATGTGTATCTTCTACAACAAAACTATTTTAAATATTCATCATGGCTTCTTGCAGATTGTTTTCTTACATACTCGTATCTTTTAAATATTATAGTTTTTGTAAATCTTACGCCACTGAGGTGTCATTGTTTTTATACAAACTTTCGTTCTTTTTTATATTACATGTTGTGCTTCGGTTAGCAACAAAATGTGTTGTTCCAGTCTTTCTAATCTTTCTTCGCTCATTATCCTACTTCAGCGCTACTTTTAACATCCGCCAACGTAATTTCAGCATCTGGTTCATTTAACTGCACATAACTATAGTTTTACAAATCGGTATCGATCTCTAAACGGTCGGCCTTGGTACGAATTCCGGGACAGTTAGTGGAGTACCGCTCGGTCTGTATTAACTTGTCGCTTTATACCGTTCAGCTGAAATTAGCCCCCGCGGATATGTCGTGCTATGCGGTTAACGGAACGCGTTTGTGGTGTTTCGCGTTTTGTATGAATGTCGTTAAAGATTTTTTCGAAATACAAGAGACTGATGATCTAAATTGTTGTCTGTTCTTTTCGGCAAATGTGCAAGAAGCATTCTAAAAATACCTACTTTACTTTAGTGTTGGTTTATTATTAGTACTTTGAATATCATCATCATCCATCACTAATAGGCAACATAATATCTTTGTAATTGTATAAACCGCCTGCTAATGGTAGCTATTAGACATTATCTCTTTTAATTTAGCTTCCATACATACTTGCCTATATTTGTTTTCACATTCTTTTAGGCTCGAGCCAATCGCATTATTGGCATCAAACTTTGAATGGCCATTGCCTTTAGCGTCTTTAGGCTACTATTAGTCTTTGCAAAACTTGTTACTTAGCATGATAAACAGCGATAGCATGGTGTAAATGTTTATGTCTGCCATTCGATCAAACATATTTACGAGTAATAAGCATGATCAATTACGAAAACAAGTATATTTGCGTTACGCATATGGACGGTAAAACTTTACATCTCAAAGTCTATATACATCATGCATGGCATGACCCCAATTAATATCCATTTAAAAAATTTAAGCTCCTCTATGTGCCAAGGTGTAACAGAATCATACTGCGTCAATCAGTCACTTATTGCAAGACCGTTCTTTATTCGTTTTACTTTGTGTTCGGAGTCTTATAATGTGCGGGACCTTAGTTTTAACTTCAAATCAATTGTGTATCTCGTATTTTTCTAGGATAATGACCTATTGGCCATAGGTCTAGAATACATCAATATTCTTACGGTAAACTGTATTTAAATCAATTTGCTAGTTTCGGATAGTACTTCGACAAACCAAACTTTACCTCTTTGTTATTCAAAATCAGCATCAAAGAGATTCCATCATGGCGCTTGCCTGTGATTTCGCGGGCACAATGTTAAAATGTGCACACGCTGCAGCACTGCGCGCACATACATGAAGCAAGACGAATGCATTGCGTACGCACAGAATTCCGTGCTGACGTGGAATGCGTATCTATTGCTGCGAGGTCGCGTGTCGGAGGAATGGAGAATGAACAACGGGACCCTACTGCACATCTACTTCTATTTTAACGAGATTTTAGTAAAATTTACACTATCCTAGAAATTACATGTGGTCGGTGCATCTGAAAACTCATGTTGGCTCAGTATTTTAAAGTTTAAGAACATAAATAAGGATCAGGGTGGAAATAATGTGCTGGAGACACACTCTAGGATGGGGAAGGACACTGCCTTTAACCTCGCCGCAACCGATGAACCATAATCACACTGTTCAGTCTAACCAATGTTAGTTACTTTCCGTTTTTGACTAAAATCAGGTACCTAGTAAGTAATTAGTTTCGTACCAATGCCAAACACCAGGTCATCAACTCACAAAAACCAGTGTGACGTCCGTTAACTAAATTACAAGCAATAAAAACCGTATAGGTACTCGTATAAAATAAATATAAAAAATCAATCAAATTGTACTCAATTACAAGATAAATAAAATATGATAGTTAAATCGTCAAACTAATCAAGGCAATAATGACTAGCTTATGGCTGGCAGTAAATTTACGTTCGTAAACTATCCGATACAAATCCGTGATTTCTAGTTTACGCTGCATCGCAAATTGTTAAATACTCTTTTTCTCGGCAATACAGCATTCGTGGTATGTTAACCTAACATACCAGTTAGGTACGCCTTCCTTTATAACTTAGTTGGCCTTCAATAAACTATTTGAGATGAGATTAGACATGACTATAGAATGTATGGCTCTAATAGCCTAATATATGTTTAAGACGAATGTAAAGCACGAGGAATGTTCAAAACACGAATAGTCAATAAAAGGAGTTGCTTACCTTTTATATCAGAAGATAGTCAAAACATTTCCTATTCAAGACATTGTGTGTTGATCAAAGAAAAATTCCGAGGCGCGACAGTATTCTATTATTGAAAACATGTCAGTAAAAGAGATTGCTAAACAAATTCCTTTGACCGCCTTACATGGAAACTTCCATAAACTACGTATCCTGATTTTGGACACTTATTTACCTCGCATACCCTACCATTTAAAACGAATTTAATTATTTTTTTATACCTTTATGGATTTTACTGTTAAGGTGCAAACTGTATTGACGAATAAATAAATGTAACTTGCTTTTAACTTGAACCTCTCCCACGTAGCCCAGTGTGGCATTGTGACATACCCCTGTCTCCCTCAAACGGGCCACGTAGTTTATGGAAGGCCCACATGGACGCGTCGTAAATATGCATCATGGTGCATAAAAACTGCATCATCGGCGGCGCCATGTCGGATGTCTGTATTTTTAGTCAGACCGAAATAGCGGATCTGTGCCGTTCCCAATGCATTTTGTATCACCTTTATTTTCAAAGGGTACAAATTAGAAGAGTAGAATATAGGCGGAGATTCAGTATTAATGTTGATGATCTCGACGGGATTCTCTTTAGATACTCGTAAATGGTTCTTATATTATTTGTTTTTCGCCTTCTGTTATCTGTTTACGGGGTTTGAAGTTTAGGACAACGTGCAGATTTCACTAGTCTTCTGCTCGGCTCCGTTCTAATGTTACTTGATAGTTTAAACACCACAATCTTTTTCAAAATATCCACTAAGGAAGAGTGAACACTGCGTCAAAAGCTGCCCAGCTGTATTCGACTTATTAGGTATTTAAGGTAACAGACAGTTGTCGTCGGAGCAATTTAGATTTAGAATTCAGGGACACTTAATAGAACCAATAATAGAAGAAATGCACTCGTAAAATGTAAAACCGCAAGTAGCCCAAATACCGATCTACAATGTGGAGCACGTAAACAAGACTTTATACTCAAACCTCATACTACATGTAAATTCTCTTTTATTCACTACTTTATTGGATAGAGACCTTGAGAACATCGTTAATATTTACTTGTGACCTACTTACTAAAACTGTGGGAAATTTGAATTAATTATGAATTGTCCTTACGCTTTGCAAAGGCAATATTGATGACTTCTACAGTATACAGTATGTTTGGTTGAGGTGATTTGTAAATTACTCGTTTTAGCTGATGATAATACCTTATGTAGTGAACTTTAAAAGAAAAGTCGTGATATAGCCGAGGGTTAAATCCACACGTGTACCAATGAGTTTTCGTCAACTTAAAAGTTAAGTACGCTTTACAACAAATATTTTTTTTAGTTTCATTCTTGAACATGTAAAGAAGACATACTCATAGCAGTCCATTGTTTTCGTTTGGAGTTATCATTTTATCATTGTCCCTCTTTATAGCATTGTCTTATCGACACTTACATACGAATTGTTATCGTGTAGTCCTACTGCGTTTGTTGCTATATTTATTGTCAAGTATTTATATTTGTTTTTTATAAATCCTTGGTAAATTGTAAGTAATTATAAGACATTTAGTTTATTCGTACTTAAGTTCGGAGAAATTCATTGGTACGATCCTAGTATTTTTTACTTTGAAATTAAGTGACAATGGCAAATTTCGAGATGTTTTGGCAATGTCGATTGTCGGTCTTTATAGTCTGTCTGGATCCTACGGGTGATGGTATTTCTTAAATCTTGAGGGAAATTTACAGTTAACCAACAACTTTAGTGATTCAAGATGGCGTCTAAAATTGCAACCGTAAATCCCAGACTTGGCCGACCGTGCGAAAGGCTAAGATAGGATCTTTATTGTCCATATTTGGACAGCGCATTACTATGCCCAGGCAGAGCTTAGGGTCAAAGTGAACCCTTATAATGTAGAACGGGCTTGTACCGCTTTTGAGATAGACTCAATTATGGAAATTTTCACCGGAAACGTGCTTGCATCAAGTTCATTTTAGATACTGAAATTGTTGGGAAAGCAATTTAAAAAACTGCGTTTTCCTAACTGGGTTTTAACATTATATTTTCCTTGTCATCTGTTGGCTTATCTTCCTTTCTTCTTTCAAATATTGCGCCTGTTTTTCTTTGGTTACATTTCTCAATTTGTTAATTGCCTGGTTAATTTTTGCTCCTAGCACATTTTCTACAGACGTCACTTAGACGTCTTGATAAATATAAGCAATTGATGTTAATGTTAGGGAGTAGAGTTACTTTTCGCAATGCGTTGTTGGACTTGCAGCAAAATGCAACTAGCAATTCAGAATTTTATTGGAATCCTTCCAATCCCCGATAGCCGATAGGTAGTCACGCGATACAAACTGAAAGCTGGAAGCGTAGACAGCTTAACGAGCTTGGCATTGTTTGTTATCCGTCTCCTATGTCACTTTTAAGTTTTAACTACTTCTGCCAGGCAATTCTCACTAATGCAAAGATTTTCAAGAATTACTCGGATTTGCGTAATAATGGAAATACTGACGAAAACATCATCTTTATTCTCAATTTTATTTGAGAAAAGCTATTAAACACAAAATCGCTAGAAATTATATACCTATGTTCTTTAAAAGGTGTGTTATTTGACGCCTATGTTTGTTTGTGTATGTGTGGCACCACAAAGTCAAAGTCAAAATCATTTATTGCATATGAGTACACTTGGTACATTTATACACGTAATTTTTTTATCGACTACCGCTTCCTAGGTGTTAGCGCTGTGAAGAAAAAACGGCGCAACAAACTTTACCACATTTTTTGCATACGGCTTTTCTTGCGTATAACTTAATTGCTGCGGTTTTCTTTACTTTTTATTTTTAGTTTCATTTCCATATAATATATTATGTATAGTTCGGTTGACGTATTGCGGATTTTTATCTTATCATTCTGTATACATACTTTCTTGACTTTGATACTTAACACGATTATTATTACTTGAAGTCGCCGGTATAAACGTAGTGCTGTGTTGTTTTACAGCCTGTTTTATTGCGCATGATCGACGTCTTCTTTCTTTTTTCTGTTTTCTTCATCACATTTACCATTGCGAATGAAATTACCAAATTCGTCATAGTTCTGTATCGCTTATGGATATTATATTACGTAAATTAAAATTCGCATTATCTCATACTTACGGCAGCTTTGCGAAGATTATATATATATCTTTAGTTATTTTTAAATATTTGTAACAATCTTCTGCATTTATTGATCATGCTGTGTATACATTGTTTCCGTCCAAGATCAAAACGTTGTTGATTAATATATATTAGGACCAATCTGTTTTGTATACCTAGTAAATAAAATAAAAAATAAAATATAGTTAAAAGTATTTCTTTGTCTTGTCGTTATTGAAGTTACCCAGCACTTGAACTTTAGTTGGTGGTTTTTCACCTTTAAATTTTCAATACAGTGATTCTAGTTTGCTTTCTGTATCCCACTGGCGAATTCAAGCCTTATCACAGGTCATTTGTGGGTTAATCTTTTCTTCTTTATCTATGACCATGCCCAAAAACGCTTGACAACATTCGACACGTCTTTGCTTATCAATGGCGTCAACATTCTTGGCACCCAACACGCGCACATCTGTCATCCCTAAATGTTCATGAGTAATTTCATGAACTCTTTCCTTGCTAATGCCAACAGCCTAGCTATCTCCTACTGCTTGGTTCATCGATCTGCGAGAATCAGTTGCTTTTTTTACAAGTTTCCATTCGTGACCGCTGAAACACTCCAACTACGGGCTGCTACTGCCACTGGACTTCTAGGATCTTACGGCCATGTTAAAACTGCTTCAACTAGAACTCTCTTTGATCTGATGGGTGACGGCGTATTTTCTTCTCTAATGAAAAATTAAATGACGGAACGATGCTTAATTTTGATGATCTTGCCGCAGACATGTTGGAAACAAGAACGCGACAAAATTTAATGCACCGCAATAAACAAATTAATGCCGCTGTTTTTGAAAAAGGACTGGACAAAGAATACGTTATAGTGGGAAGTGGATTACTTAGCAACAACCCCTCGTAGCTCCCAAAATATTTTATTCAGCGCCTACTCTGCCTAGTACAAACCTTACTGGTAAAAAGTGTTAGACAAGCGTAGGAATTTAAAAGAAAGCAGGTTAAATTTCTTCAAGAGGCATAAAGCTCAATGATCATGTCATTAGCTGGGTCGTGTCAAGTGGACGTTCGATGCGATTGTACAGTCGGTTACGCTTCTTACTTCTATTTATAAATAAAGTATTTTTACAATTATATTTATCAACGTAAGCAAGGAGCTTACAAACTGTTGTTTACATACAAAACTGTGATATCATCGCTGTTATATATTTCGAGTATCTCTCGGCTATCTTTCTGTTAAGATAGTAGATCAGATTTTAAATTAGGAAAATCCAGATTATTGAGCCAGATATTATGATATCGTCGAAACTTGACCCAGAATATTTTTATGATTAATTTTTGTCATTGTTATGTATGATCCCTTACATTACCGTGAGCTGGAGGTTCCTCTGGAATTGGCCAGACTTTTGTATCTTAAATGCTTGCTCCTTAATTTGTGATTGTTAAGTGATAACTGATAATATATTTTATAACCATATCCCAAAACATTTATTTGACTGTACGTCGAAAAGCGGGGTGTGCTTGTAGGCGTCGAATACAGTTACGTGCCGCTCTGGACGCTGTCTGTTTGGTGTTGGAATTAGGCAGGTTAGAGTCCGGCCAAACTTTCGGCTTTCGGCCAATTTTGGGTATTTATAACACAAGATCAATTAAAAGCATATATATATTTACTTTCCTTTTTACATACTAGGAGATCTCAACAAACCTCTATACTTATTACAGGAGACACTTCACTTTAAGAAATCGCTTAAAGCGATAAGGCCGCCGCTTGTACATTTACTTTATATTTGTACTAGCTGTTGCCCGCGACTTCGTCCGCGTGGACAACTTAACATCACAAATAATTATGTATTTCCCGTAGGAATGGGATGTTTTTTCGGGATAAAAACTATCCTATGTCCTATTTCAGGACCTAACCTATATGTGTGTGCCAAGTTTCATCATGATCCGTCTAGTGGTTGAAGCGTGATGGAGTAACAAAAATTCAAACTTTCGCGTTTATAATATTAGTGGGATACTATGTATTCTCTATGACTTGTGTGCAATAAAGTACATATATTCATTCATTATTCATTTGTTCGTTCATTCATTGTCTTCCGTAACAAACATAAGAAAATGAATTTCATTTAAATTATCAAGCATTATTAAAACTTTATTAACCATCATAGTCAGGTAATCAAGGTATCAACTATATTCTCAATGAATGCCATACGATATAATCAAGAATCAATATTACAAAATCAAACTAATGTCGTTGCTCAATAACGACATAACGACTGAACCTATTTTGATGAAACTGATATATCAAGGATCAACACAAAGATTCATTTTATCGTATGATATCGTCTTATTCTATTGCCGTGTGGTTTCCGGTAGAGTAGAATAGGACCACTCCAACTCTTCCCGTGGATGTCGTACAAGGCGACTAAGGGAATACATTATAAAACATCAATCAGGCCTCCCCAACCCGTCTGGCCAGCGCGGGGAGTGTAGCCAAATCCTCCGTCTGTCTCCGGCAGATGAGAGAGGATTGTGCTCCTGCAGTGGAGACAAAATTAACCTGATGATGTTAATGATGATGATCCTCTTAATACATATTTCATACTTTATAATGTAGGTAATTAAAGTTCAAAATAAGACATGCTATTTATTTCGGTTTCTGCCAAAATACACTAAAACCCGAAGTTTCGTCCGAAAGATAAACACCTTTCGGTCGGACACTAAGGTAGGTTCTTTTCGTGTATTTGTCAAGTTGTGGGAGTCAAGTGCGATTGTCGAAAGCTCGTTAGCATAAAACATCGCCTGCAGTTGGTTTTATTAAGCAGATTAAATATAAAGGTTGGAATGTCTGTTATGTATTAATTTGAAACGTATCTTCATTTGCATTGTTAAATATACGTTGTATCATTAGCATAATTATGAATTCTGACGATATTACAGTTGTTTATAGAGCTCTACTATAGGATTAGAAATATGAAATGTTCTGATCAGGAGAACCCTCTGTTCCAGGCAGTTTTATTGATTGTTCTACCGGTAGAACTATTTGGAAATATGATCCAAACTGTTCTACTACTTCTATCGATAAAACTGTTTGGAAAATATACTTCCAGTCAATTCTACTGCGATGCGTAGGACTTCCTTTGTTCCAAGCAGTTCTACTTATTTGATAGAAACTACTCATAAGCCGTTCAAAAGGACTTTGCTAACATAGTTGTGTTTTTTTTAATTTTTATAATAATTAAACTATACTACTACCTAGATGCAAACCATTACCTCAGAGTTTCATATCGATATCTAAGTCCTGTTAGACAAATTAACCAGATGCCTTAATTTTTTTTTCTTGAAGCTCTAAAGTTATTTAGCTTCATTCCTTACTTCATGGCGAACAAGCGAACCGCTGCCCAAAACAGGCATCAAGGATTTGAACGCTGTATAATAACGCTACACGAAAATCCAATTAGGCCAGCAATCCCACATTCGTAGTCCAATTTAAAACCTGTAAATATTCTCATGACGTCATCATATTTGGAGACGTGGACACTGATGGTGGGCCTGATCCACAAAATGTAAGTCGCTCCGCGAGCTATGGAGAGGGCTATGCTCGGGGTTTCTTTGAAGGATATGATTCGTAATGAAGAAATCCGACGAGGAGCGAGGGTGACCGACATAGCCGAAAGAATTAGTAAACTAAAGTGGCAGTGGGCGGGTCACATATGTCGCAGAACCGACGGCCGTTGGGGCAGACGGGTTCTGGAGTGGAGACCGCGGATCGGCACGCGCAGGGTGGGACGCCCCGCCGCCACGTGGACCGACGACCTGAAGAATGTGGCCGGAAGCGACTGGACGCGGAGGGCAGAGCAAAGGGTGTGGTGGCGTTCATTGGGGAAGGCCTATGTCCAGCAGTTGACGTCTAAGGGCTGATATGATAAAATTCTCATGGCAGTTGATAATTCATGGCACATCCTCTTACTTCATTTTTCCGACTGGGTGTCAAAAATAGCTACGTTAGCACCCTGCAGTTGACACAAAGCGGAATAAACGACAATTTAATGCGTTCCCAACTTACGCTCCCCACCAATATACTTCCCCTCATGGGTACCGACCCCGGTACGTCAAACCACACTGGTGCACCGTGGAAATAGAGCTTGTGTTAGAATTAACGAGAGAGCAGGCGTGGTTGACTGTACGAAGGGGAAAAAGGAATTGATGAATAGTGCACTTAGGAAGACATAACGTTAAATGACGAAGTGGAAAAATATCTGAGAATCGCACGTCTTGTGCATAATGATCAGGCTGATTGATCTACATTAATAATAAGGAAGTGACGTTTCTTAGTTTTCTTGTGGTAATCTCCGGAACTACAAAAACAATTTTCTAAATCCTTACACATTGGAATGTTGATCTGTTCGCAAAAAAGGAGGGCTGTCAAAAGTTTGACCTATGTGCCTATGTTTGTGTGTGTGTATATGTTTGACTGTGGCTCTGTGGGGCATCAACTAGTTTAAAAATACATATTTCAGGGAAGGTTTTTAGTCACGGTTGGTCGCAATTCTCTTATTGGTTTCAAGGCTCTGCAACTATCTTCAAAAATGTTAAAGTAAATACTATAATTCTCCAGGGCGATAAAGAAGTATGAAATGAAATTACTTTGGCATTATTCCATCAAACAGTGAAAGAATTTTAAAAATCGTTTTAGAGGTTTCTGTTTCCTCAAACATACATACGCCCAAAATAAATTTACCTTTCTTTGTTAGATTAGTGATAAAGTGCAATGGTATTAAGTCTGAATATTTATCTGTAACGCTTCTACAGATCTGAATTAACGTACTTGGCTTATGAACCAGATTAGAACAAAGATTACCTATCACCATTGTAAAGTAAAACTTCCCGCGGGTAGTTTAACCGCGACTCGCGTTTAGAAACTACGATACACACTAGTGTCAAATATGTGTCCCGTATAGTGTTCACGCTTTGCGTAATTTTTTCCATATCGTGATAAACAACATTCTTGCGTCGCGAGAGTTTCGTAATAAAAGCGAAACAAAGTTATTAACTGTTAAAGTGTGGGCGTTTTACCTTTGGCCACACTTTACAGTTAATAACTTTATTTCGCTTCATAAGTAACTCCCAAATCCAATGCTAGAACTCTATAGCCTTGAAGCGAGCAGACAACTCACCTAATCGTAAGACCATCATAAAATTGGAACCACCCATCCTTGAGACACTGAACCTCTACATTACACTGAACTGGCTGTCCAATACAAGTGACAGTTATAATTTGTCGATTTGAAGCCCAGTTTCAAGGACAGGCCAAAATGGCGTGAACCATGTAGGCACATTAAGAGTGAGAGCTGCCAGTCCAGGCTAATAGAGGTCAGTGCCCCAGTGGACTCGTATCCTTACTCTCTGCCGGAGCTCAAACTCGGTCGTCCTACTGCGAATGCTCTCTTCGCTGCTCGTTCCTCTCCCATCCTCTCCAACTTCATCCAGACAGCGAAAGCTGGTGGTTTTATTTCGCCAATGACACAAGGCTCGTCTCGACCACCGTCAGTCATATTTTACACAGTCTCTTGCTTGTTCCTTCTTTTACTAGTATTAGGACTTCCCTTTCGCCACCAAGAGAATAATCTCCGAGTATATGTAAAATATAATAATATGTAAACTATGTACTTGGTCTATAGAGTATCAGCACAGAGTTGGAATAATAACTTTATTGTCATCAAGATTGATTGTGCACTTGTAGTTGACGACAGTTCGATTAATTTACATATCATTAACTTGACCAATAAAATGTTCTTATCATATCCTTGGTGATATTCTATCTCTCTGATATTGTTATAATGATATCAGAAACACATATTATTACATCCATTTCTATCTACCTGCACGTCCAATGTTTACTTAAAACCACTGCCAGTTATCTAGATTATTAGAACGAGGAAACAAGATAAGATTCCCAGAAAGTGTTAATAAGTGGTTAAATATGCTAATGAGAAAGTATCATCAACCAGTTATGTCTTCTCTTCCCTGCTGGTCAAGTGTGTAACTCATAATGATACTTTACATTTTATGTAACGAATATTTTATCGATTTGAAAGTCTAATATTGCCCCTAATTTAACACCACTGACTCTACGTTTTGACAAGCGTTAGAGCATGTTTTCGGAAGTAAATGTCATGCATTATCCTCATCAGTCTGCTAGCATCTGTAACGCATTGCGGTTTGATATAACCTTTTATTTCCGTGTATCTTTCCTTATTCTACTCTTCGTTTTACTTTTTATGCTAAATTTTGAGTTTTAAATGTGGTTCTATGGAGCTTGCATTGCTCTAGAATATTAGGCACTACTGTTGGGGCCTCTGAATAAACAACTATATTTAAAGGGTTCCTCACTGCCCTCTTCTTATTATTTGCCAGACGAACGACAGACTGCGTGTGTCCAACGATGGCATTTCGAGCACTCAGTGTTGTGCACCCCTTACACCGCAAAGGTAGATTTTATGTTAAATAATAAGGTTAGGTAAACAATGATTTTCTCCATCCAGTTATAGATATAACTCCCTAGTTGCATTTGCCCCAGTGCACCTCGCATCTCTTCAAAATCTGTTTATACTTTTCTATTTTCCCCGTTACCTTGACGCTGAAACTTTCTCAATCGCCACACCTTCCATAGATCACTCAATATTTATTTTTAGACCTGTTCGGCACGTAAATCGTCTCCTACGCAGTTTCGAAAGAGAGTATAATAAAGCAAAGTCACTTACTCGTTCGTATACACTGAACGGTTAATTCGAGCGGTAGACTAGAAATCTAGAAATCCGATCTAGTCTGGAACACGTCTCGGCCTAGATACACTTAGATCCCCCGTACATTCTCAATTGTTTACGGTTTATTTTTATCTGATAGTATGAGCAATGTACTAAATTTGGAAAAAAGGAAGTGATGAAGACGATTGCAGACACATTTGTAGAAGAGATGGAAAATTTACATATTTTATGCAGAGAGATTTAAAATGACGGATTGACTTGACTATCATCTTTAAGTGGACTTAAAAAACGTCCGAAAACCAGGAAGCAAATCAACACTCATAATGTACAAAATGTTTGTATATTTGTGTAAGTATTTTTAAAAACAGTCCTTGTAATTAAAATTACGAAATATGCTAATGCACCAATTAAGATTTTAAGTCAATGCAAAATCATTCAAAGGACTTGCTTAAAAGAGAACTCGCAGACAGATAAGAAGTGATCAAATGACTTATGCTGTGTAGGAGTATTGCTAATAATTTTCACGTTACCGTCTCCATGAGCTGTATAGAACGTGACTTTGACGTACGTAATCCAATTAGCCTAATTATAGTAATAGACTGTCAGTCTGGAGCTTCTGACGGGATTTTGGCAAATGCGATTAAAATACACGTAGGTTTATTGGTACTACGTCTACCAACTTAATTATACATGCGACGTTATGAAATAAAAAATTGACTTTTTATGATGTCTCCTAAAATACCTAACAATGACGTCTTTTAAAAGATTTAGGAAGTAATTGACTGAAATGACGTCGTGGAAAGTTTAAGACGCATTTATTTTTCTCACTTATAATGATGATTTTAGCATGAGGAACAAAAGAAGTGGATGGTTATTTGTGTTATTTATTAGCAGTCTCCCTATTAGATATTTATAAAATTTTATAAAAAGTATGTTTTAAATTGCCATATTAACTAAAAATCCTATTGCTCTTTTCGTCATATGATGGTCACATGTCATCATGAAAATACCATTAAAGGTTTCTAAGTTTTTGTTTATGTATACCTTCGAATAATAACTTACTTTATAGGGTAAGATCTATATATATCGACCAGTAATAATTTCGCTTCCAGAGCTATGACAATTAAATTTTACAGCTATTATGTTACACAAAATTAAGTAAGTAAATAAAAGTATCATTAAAAAGCTAACATTCCATTCTTGAATATTTCATTAACTCCAAATCGACTTTTAATTAAATACTAAAATAGCGGATCAAAATAAATACCATGATGTAAGTTGGTCTGTACGTATGTACGGTTTCCGTACAGGTCGCAATTCTAGGTAAATTGAATTAGTTTTGGTGTCAATCTCTTCGTACATTATTAGAATAGACGCTGTTGAAATCCAGAGTGATATATCTATTAGATAAATAGTTATAATAAGCAAGTTTAACAATATCATAGAAAATACGGCAGCCATTTTGAGCAGATATATTTCGGGACCTACCGAAACTGTAAATGTTTTCCAAATTGTTCAGTAAATATACAAGTATATATACAAATATTGAATCTAGAACATAGAGGCGCAACGTTCAGAATCAATCGTATTTTTTAATAAACAAATATGTTTTTTCGCAGAATATAATAATAAAAATAATCACCATCATACTATGACCAAGTCTTGACTATGACCAAGTCTTAAGTCATACAAAATACGAGATTTAATAAATCACTTTCCACAGTTCTGCCAGTTTCGAGCTAGGAAAAAATAACCAATGTTTAATATTTTTGCTCCAAATATTTTTTTGGAATATTATTATTTTTACCAACGATTGGTATTTACCAATGATTTTTTTGTTTTCAGGTGACCCACAAAACGTCAGGCAAAGTGATGGTTCTCAAAATGAACCAGCAGCGGGCCAACCGGCCGAACATGCTCCGTGAAGTGCAGCTCATGAACAAGCTCAAACACCCCAACATTCTTGGGTAAGTCATTAATCAACATCACCAGGCAGTCGAGATATAATACTTCCCCAATACGTGACTACACCCAGGCCTCCGTCATCCTCATATGGCTACTTTTTGTAGCATCGTCGTCGTTCAATCTAGTCTTGGGTGAGCGCGTATCTTCTTTATATCTGAATGTCGTTATATCTTCCTGGTCCTTTTAAGCTGAAGTAAAGCGATCTGGCTTACTGTCAATTGCATTAAGTTTTAGGTTTTCTTCATAATTAGCATCACCTATATATTTTAACATAATTTATTTGTTATTGTTGTTTGTTAATTTATAGTCGTGTTTTACATATTTAACACTCGGAAGATTGCTTATTATATTAGTGATTGTGGTGGATGGAGTTCAAAAGTGCACAGTCATAATTTAGGTGTCATGTGATTAGTGCTTTATTATCTACAATACATCTAAGTTTAAGTCGTCTGATATTATTTAAAAATACATTATTATTTCCATTACTTTTTTTGCCATAAATAATTTAATTAAAACAACCTTTACATCTCTGAGCTGACGTTAATGTACACAAGCAAAAAACTGAAAGATTCCGTACGATGATTCAAGACAAAGTTCAACAAAATTCTTTGACATTCAGTCATGTTGTTCAAATAATGTTTTCCTTGCCTTGCGAATATGATTGCGGTGCTTGCAAATATTTATCGAGCAAAGTCCGCTACTGGGTCAGGCAAGATGTACAAATTCGAACCCTTTGTTCTTAATGCTGTTCGTGTTGACCAAACGTCCTGAACCGGTTTCCGAAATTTTGCCCATTGTCCAGGATTGCGTCACCGCCCAAGAACTAAGAAGAAGGATGAACTGTTAAAGAGATATGTCAATAAGCTGACTCAAGTTGGATTGCACTTTATCTGGATTAATTTTTGTTTTTGTATTCGGATGCAATTTATACTCTTCTTTAGTGAAGAGTGAAGTATAGTATTTAATATCAATATTTCAGAGAACCTAATAATTAATCTATGTATAATGGTTTTTAATGGTCATAATAATCCAAAACCACCAAACTAGTGAGCTACAGTTGGGTAAATTTCGAAAATTCCTGAAGTTTTTAAAAAGATATCTGTAATCATAGTATGATAATTCCAATATGTGTAATTATTGTATTGCTCATGTAATAGCATAATTACCTTGAATTCAACTTAGACTTTCCGACAAAATGTACATTAAATGCAACATGTCATTTTGTAAAATTCTCAGGCCGGTTATGTAAACATAATACTCATGAGACTAAACAACTGCATCTTTTAAAACAAATTACTAACTGTAGTGATTACATTTTTTATTTGTTTTAGTGTTACTAAATAGTTGCTTCAGTCGCGTCTGCTTATTAATATAAAGTCAATACATCATCAATATCATCGTGGTGTTTACGTCCGTCGTTGCACATAGCCCTTTCCTGATGCACTACACCACACCTAACGATTTCTTCCTGATACGGCAGCTTTCAGTTACCCTTTTTTTAGTTCTGTAACTTGTCTGCTTCAACATCTATCGGTTCTGCGACAGATTTGTTACGCCCACTGACCAATTATTTAGATGAAATTGAAGGTATTTGTCCAATCTGATTCGCAGATGCGCGTTATATTAGTTACGAAACACGAACGAAGACCCGAACAATGGGTCCTACTGTCCCGCATTTTGGTACATTTCCTGTTTGCTTATCATCGGAAATAAAAACAATGGCGCCTCTGTAGCGATTGTTACTCATCACTTCCCACGCAACTAGGACGACTGCACGACTTGTTTTATTTTGCATTGTCATTTTTATTCTAACAAAAGTTTTTTCTCATCCTGGTGATTGTCGTGAAACAGCAGAACAGAACACGTAACATGTCTGTAGACAATTTTTGCTAAATGTAACAAGCAACAAAGCTGTTCGAAAAATAAAGTTTTTTCTTCCAATGTGGTGTGGCTAGTGTGAAAATAAGCGTTCCCTAATGTATTTTGTTCCAGTTCAGTTTAAAGCTAGCCAGGGTATTATTTCAACAAGAACCTCAACACAGTAATATGGATATTACCTACTGTACACAACGTTTTCTTTACACGAGGCTAGAAAACCATCTGTTATTTTAATTTCACTTACATAATAGTTAATTTTAAAGCCCGTCATCTCCATAACAGTGACAAATTAACCTCTGCACTGTGATCTACGTTAACTGCCGTTTCATGGCATATCCGGACGACACTTCCTAGGAAGGAATCCCTATACTTTCACTGACATCTTCGCGTGCAAATCTGAGCATTTATTGTGTACAGAGCCGGAACCAGGGCGGTATAAACGTTACCGAATAGAGTGCTAATTTCAGGGGTGCGAATTAGCTGTCTGTGGGTATACGTAAAAGTATACAATCAAAAGTTTTAGGTTAGGATTAGTCAATAACACTACTTGTCGTCGTAGATTAATCATTTCTATATTGCTGTTTCAATGAAACCCACCAGTGATAAATAATCATCAAACAAACAACATGTCTATTACGAACATAGAACATAACTGCTAGATAATTTCTTTGCACGTCGCTGGCCTAGCGGCGGAGTGACACTTAACGCTATTATAAGAGGCGCAAGACATACACCTGGCGCATCAGATCCTAATTACGGCACTGATGATAATCAATGGTACTTGCGTTATAATTAAACCCTCTCCGTGCGCCTGCACGCGAAGTTTTTATGTTTTAATTAGCGATTTGCATTGAACGCGCAGTTGACGGGGCCTTGACATCGCTCTCGTTGCGTGATGTCTTCTATAATAGATTCGTCACACTGAGTGTTGGTTTTTGTACAAGCAGTTACTTTAAATAGGTAATTATTCAATCTTAGAAAACTGTAAAACCCTTGTATACCGTAGATTTATCCAGATTTACCTTCCAATTAACGCATAAGGTTAAGTGCACTATCCGTTTTTTTTAATAATTGATACTGAACTCCGTCTGTCTCCGGCAGATGAAAGAGGGTTGTGCTCCTGCATTGGAGACAAAATATACCTGATAATGATGGTACTGTTTAAAGATTCAAGTTTAAGTAACACTAAATAAAACCACCTGTGTCAAATGTTTTATATGTAGTCAAATTTTTGTTAATAATTTTCTCTTCAAATTATATCCAAATGTTGTTCCCCTTACCTTAATCCTAGTATATTTAAATTTTAAACAATATGTACAAACTTAATTTTATAATGAAACTTATTCGTGCGAAATTCTTTGGTATAATCATGAAGTCGTATGAAAGCATTGCAGTAGAAAATGTTATTGAATGAACGTTTGATTAATTGAAGAAATACTCTACCGACAGGAGGCGTGTTTTTGCATATTCATCAGCCAACAATATTAATGGCCTTGAAGGGGGCACTTGTCATATTGTTTTTTTTATTACGTTTTAAGGAAACTAAGGTTTGTATACTTTATCGACATTTCAGGGTTCTGCGCCTCTGAAAATCTTACACCGTAAAGGCACTCGACAAAGTACTAACGACCCTGTTAATCTAATTGTTGAGGCTCATACCGGCAGGCGCAGCGTATAGGACAGCGTAAAAGTATATGTTTAGTTAATTTATTTATAATATTTACCTTTTTTTTTGCAATCCCACTATTCTGGGATTATGTTAAATAAATTTAATGGTATATCCAGGTTCTGAAAAATTGAAACAGTAGATATAAACTTACGGATTTCGGATCACTGATAATGATGAACCCATCGATTAATTAATTAGTTGCCTAACAAGAAAGAAACGTCAAGTCCGGCTGCATTTGGATACTCCCAGTGTACAATTGGCGCATGCTCGTTAACGTTTGTCAAACTGCTGTCAGCGACGCATGCGATTTGGCAGCTTGGCTGTTTCCTCCTGACAAGTGTCCATTCGATCGCAATTTATTGAAATTATTGACTGATTACTTGTGAAGAAGATTTTAGAATTGTGATTCTCAACGTCGTTTAAGTCCACGTTCTAAAACCTTCATAATATAAATGCCCCTGAAACAAATACCGAATTCTTCAACTTGCCTTATTATGTCATTAAAATGTCATATCATCACCAGGTTATTTTTGTCTCCACTGCAGGAGCACAACCCTCTCTAATCTGCCGGAGACAGACGGAGGATTTGGCCTACACTTCCCGCGCTAGCCAGACGGGTTGGGGAGGCCTGATTGATGTTTTATAATGTATTCCCTTAGTCGCCTTGTACGACATCCACGGGAAGAGTTGGAGTGGTCCTATTCTACTCTACCGGAAACCACACGGCAAAATGTCATATACCTTATAATTATAATGAATACTAATTAATGTTTTAAATGTGAAATGCAGCTTACTTGAATAGCTACAGACATACTGTAGTACCAGAGGAACTATCAGGAACAAAATGTCAGTGTTTTTTTAGACTTTTTCCAAAACTGTACAAGTGAGCCTTGCGGAAGTTGTACTCTTGCATTCGTAACAACCGCTTGGTCCAATTCCTGTGCTAAAAAATCTGAGCATCCATTTTGATGGCAATTTTTTTTTCTTTGCATTGGCACCTCATTTTACGGAGTATTTAGCTGGTAGGTAATATAATACAAACATACGGCATCTCTCAAATCTTATAAATAAAATCGTAAACTTCGCGTGTCTGTACATTGAAGATATTTGCAAAAAAAAAATTGGGGGGTCTAAGGATAAGCAACAGAACACATTTCGATCATTTTTGAAATTTTTGTCTGTTTGTCTGTTTATCTGTTTGTCTGTTTGTCTGTGAGTTTGTGCACGCATCACTTAAAAACTACTGAACGGATTTTGATGGACTTTTCACAAAAATATGGTGCTTAACTTAACTTAACATTTAGTCTTTATTTCATCGCAATCGGCTAAGTCAATCAAAAGTTATAGACATTTTTAGTTTTCAAATACATTAGTTAAGGTTATTATGCAATATATTGCTTAAAATAGTATTTCCGTACCTACTATTCAGATTGCGATGAGTTTGGATTACATTTGGAGCTGTGAGTAGGAATTGGAGTGGGAGTGGGCGTGGGCGTGGGCATGGACATGGGCGTGGGCGTGGGGGTGGAATGGGAAGCGGGAGGGGAGCGGGAGCGGAACCGGAGCTGGACCGGAGCGGGAGCGGGTATGGTACCAGTGTAATTTGAGCGTTTGAAAATTCGCATAACTTTTGACTGAGTTACCCGATTACGATGAATTTGTGGTATACGTATGCAACAAAGTAATGTTTTTCGGAATTTGGACTGCGATGGATTAGTTACGAGGACTACATTTGGAGAGACGAGGGAAAGAGGTTTGAGGGGAGGGTTGAGGGGAGAGCTGAGGAGAGGGTTGAGAGGAGGGTTGAGGGGAGTGTTGAGGGAAGAGTTGAGAGGAGGGTTGAGAGGAGAGTTGGGGATCTGGATCTGGAACTGGAACTAGGCCTGGGCCTGGGCCTGGCCTGGACCTGACCTGTACCAGACCTGGACCTGGACCTGGATCTGGACCTGGACGTGAACCTGGACCTGCACCAGGACCTGGACCTGGACCTGGATTTGAAGTCTAAGTGGAAGTGGGATAGGGAGCGGAAGTGGGAATGGACGCGGATCCTGTAGTCCACGCGAGCGGCGCCGCGGGCACAGCTAGTATGTTAATAAGAAAAATCATATCTCGAGCGAATCGCGAATGGGGTAACCGAATAGGAATTCTTTTCAATATTCGAATCGGTGGCGATTTCAATCTTTTTCCAATCGTGTTCGCACTAGCGCTCGCGTTTAGCATTCACTGCTGTTTGCTACTATGGATGGATTTCATACATCCTAATGGCCCGTTTACATTCGCGCGAGTGCTGAGTCGAGTCGCCTGTGTAATCGGTGCGCTTGCCTTGTGATTTGATCCGCTCCCATCTCTTGTGGTTTTTTGATACTAACATACATGTACGTATAACATACACTTGTCGTGTGATTCCCGGCTTAGAATAGGGCTACCAGGGATGGGCAGTAGCGTTCTCCTGAGTATATTAAGATCAAAATCAAAATCAAAATCAAAATATTTATTTTCAAAATTGGAACACATAATTCTCTTTTTGACGTCAAATTCTGCCTAAATCTACTCATTACTGCGATCACCAATCCATCTGCCCAGCGTGGTGATAAGCAAATCCCCCAATGGAAAGACCACCAAAAAAGGCATTCTATTGGAGAAGCTTATGTTCAGCAGTGGACGTATACAGGCTGATGATGATAATACACTTGTATAATCCCATATTAGATTTTCTCTAGCAGAGGCAAGGCAATACAGAACAATTCGCAAATATAACATCCAGACCGGGATCAAATTGTACAGTTGTCAATTCCCAGTGGGCATCGAATCCATGACCTCTGGCGCTGAGTCCAATGACTGTTTACGAGGCGGTCAAAAGAGTCGAAAGAAACGAGTGGGAAGACGATGAACACAAATTGATGTGTTATTTGTATGTAGATGGTGGACCAACGACCTGTAGTGCTATTCTATAAAATACAAACTCACGTGCGAGTCTCACTCAAGTCACTCACTTTCTAACCTAATCCATTGGTAATTCTGTAACGATTCCCAGAGCACTATCGAACTGAAGTGAACAAAGAACTCAGTTCACGTCGCCTGTGCTCTAGAATGTTTATAGAATGCCAATGGATTAGGTTTCGAAGTGAGTAAAGTCACTTGAGTGAAATTCGCACGTGAGTTTATATTTTAGAGAATAACACTACTGAATTGAGTGTCTAAAAGCGGCTGGATGAGGGAAGGAGACCGGATTTGGTAGAATATTGATAAAGGCCTATGTATAGCAGAGGACGTCAGCAGACTCTGATGATGATGATTTGGAGATTGAGGATGATTAGTCTTGCCTCTCGCCTCGCGCGACGGCTCTGAGAAATAGCTGTTATGTGTGCAGCCTTGTCATTTTAAAAGAATTCCCGCGATCATTAGCAAATGCATCAAATTGAATAGACGCGCTTGTATCACTGATTTTTTAGGGTTCCGTCAAACGTATACCCTTTTTGACCCGTGTGGTGGCGTTCATTTGGGAAGGCCTATGTCCTGCAGTGAACGTCTAGGGGCTATATGATGATGATGGATACCCTTATAACGAAACCTACTCGTATTTGTCCGTCTACTCAGTAGTAGACCAATTGAGCGAAAAATTGGAACTTAATTGTAAAATTGCCCGGCAATGATGAGATTATTATGGAAATTACAACAAGAAATTCTCCTAAATATTGCAGGAAGCTAAAAATATATTGACGGACCCGCACATTATGTACGATGTACGCTTTGCTCTTTTATATCAAGGCTGTTTAGATGGGTGGCACAACGGTCGTTAAAATGCCAATTTATGGACTGCTAGAGACCACACGTGGTGTCGCTTGCGTTAGTCGGTGAAGTTTTTAGATACGAGTAAATGTTCTCTTCAGAGCTGGTTGATAGAACTTCGAACACAGCAGTCCGAACTTTAGGTATACAAATATATCTACGCGACGCGGCCCCGATTGCCGGGGCACCTAGGTGAATCGCGTACGCCTGTCAATGTTGCGTCATTTAGCGGTTCAAGCCAAATTGAAACTTGTAGGATTCAATTTGGCTTGCATTTGAATTTTGTAGGTACGTTTATGAGAAATTAAACAAGGTTTAAGAAAGCTTGTTAAAGTACAGAAAAGGCTCTGTACTTGTACCTTTACTATTACTGCTACTATATTACTGCATATGAATTTCTCAACTTCATCTGTTTCTTATATTTGTTTATTAGTTACCCTTTCAGTACCTAAAGCTGAAAATCATAGATACTTAATTTTTGGGGAGATATATGATTTTGAACTCTTTTTTTATATCAAGTTAGTTTTAGAAAAAAATGCGTTAACTTTGCATGCATTAAATTGTTCTTTTAGATATTTATTAACCGTTTAAGCATTAGTTAATTTTTACCACGGGAAAGTTTGCACAGGAAACTGGATTAACCGCAAGTAGCGCCGCAGATAGAAAATAAAGTTACATTTCATACTAGCAACACAGATTAGATATTAGCAACAACATGCTTCTGCAAATAGAAGCAGTCGCGACGCTTTCCATGATTTTTCTTCCACCTCGATCTATCTTCGTTCAGTTATTACACTTTCTCTCTCATGGGTGAGAACACTGTCGACTGTTACACATGTGTGTGATGTTATTGATTTCACACAGTAACAACAATATGTAGAAGAAATCCACTGTTGTTTTCATTATTCTCTCAAGCTCTTGTTTATCTGCATTGTAGAAATAGGGTTGCTAGTCGTACGTATTTGGCCGGATCCTCTCTCGAGATATATGGGCGGAAGTGTTGGTTGTAGAAAGAAGCCTTCGAGGTTGTATTGATTGTTATAATATATTTTTTGTTATCCTCACTTTTCAAATATCTACTAAAGTTATAAAGAAAAAAATGCAGATAGTATATGTCTACGAGTCAGACACGCCGCAATAATTGGCAGGATTTGGATGTAAGCTGGTATGCAGATTAATTTACATAAGAGAATGACATCGCATGGAAATTTTTTTTCTACAAGAAAACCTACTACTTACTGTCTATGCAAAAATTATTTGGCAATTTTTTTATAAATTTTAATTTTAGTTTATAATAATTGTTGTATATAATAATTGTTCTTATTTTGCTGTTAATAATTCATATTAAGCTAGAAACTAAATGTAAAAAGTAATTCATTATTAATATCATATCGTAAACACAACAAAATCTAAGTTTTTTTTATTACACTTTTTACTGTACTGTATAATTAACTCTAAAATATAAATAAAAATTAAATATTTGTCTACATTTAAAACTGTTGACACTGCACATTTTCTGTGGTTTAATATTAGTGTTAGTTTACGTAAATCTTTAAACAATTATTAATCGAAAACAGATAGGAATTTTTACCCAAACCTTTTGCAATCTAATATACTTAGTTCTTTCTATCGTTCAAGCAGCTCGTCCACTTTATTGCACAAGCTGCATTTTATTTTATTTATTTCATCATTAGCCGAAATACGTCCGATGCTGAACATAAGCCTCCCCAATAGAATGCCACTTTCTGCCCTGTCCAGTGAGGGATTTGCCATGATCACCACGCTTGACCGGCGGAAGGGTGATCGCAGTAATCAGAAGAACGCTGCTGTCCGTCCCTAATGCAATCCCTTACTTGCCTTGACATCGACGGAAAGATGTGGCCCTATTCTAAGCCGGGAACCACACGTTTATTTATTTATTAATTTTGTGTTTTCTCTCTCTGTAATGTGTCATAACTTGCATTTTGCAAAGTATTTTATATTTCTACTTATACTTCAGTATGCGAAAGTTGTGTCTTGTCACGCGCATCACACATCACGATCACGAGTTACGAGTTAAAAACAAGTGTCAGTTGTATTTTTAGATCGTACCTGCCCCCAGTAGATATTATAGTAGTCACTACCATGTTTCTAAGAAGCTAGGTGATATTTAAGAATCCTAGTTTAGATTTAGACATAAGGATGAGGATTAATACGATTAATACAATGCCTAGTGTAGAATTAGACATAAGAATGATGATAATACAATGATGAAGTTGTATTACTCATGTCAAAGGATAAAGTTTTTTAAACATACCGAATACCATCTATCGAAATAGATAAGTGAAAACTGAGTTTGGGAAACTAAAAACCGATTTTGCATTTGGCCCTTACGCCAATTTAAATTTCCGTCGACGATCGGTGTTTTAGCTTCCCAAACTCAGTTTTCCACTTATCTATGGAAAGGTATATTTGAAAAACTTTGAAATTCAATGACTGTCCTTTGACATGACTAATATAGGCGCACAAACAAAATAGTTTAGACACTAAAAAAAACAAGGTGTCTTTGCGTCTCCTGAAAAGCAGTAGTCTTAAACACCAATTTAATTTTCCGTCGACGATATTGTATATATTTGTTCTTAAATAGTGGCAACCCTATACACAACCATGCTCAGTATCTCAAGGTTCGCTATTCTTATATTTTAATTACCTTTGTAGTCGAGATAATGCAAATTATATTGACGGCTTCTTCTGCCTTCCTGCCAAATAAATTTTCCTGGATTTAGACCGAACCGAGACAAAAAAGTCAATTGAATTCTTGTTTGAATATTTTGCCTACGAGTTAGCGGTGGTTGATATTTTAATTTGAAAAATGTTGAGTGGCAAGTAGAAATAAAGAAATTAGTCTTATTGTTCTCTAAATACACACCAAATTACAATGATGGTGGGCCTGATCATAAAGTTTATAGTTGCTCTGCAAGTTATGGAGAGGATGATGCTCGGAGTTCCTTTGAAGGATAAGATTCGCAATGAGGAGATCCGACAAAGAACTTATGTCACCGACGTTGCCGAAAGGATGGTCTAGAAACCATTTGTCTAAGTCTCATTTTGTCGAAATATCATTTCCCCCATCATCCGTCCCATTTTGTCCAGGATCTAACACACCGACCGACCGCCTAGTTTTTTAACTATTGGACATACAGGGGATTAGAAGCGATTTCAGGTGATTAAAATTAGATTTGGGACCCCCACCTCCATATGGACCTACAACCTAAAAAAGTGCCCAGAGACGATTGCCATGCGGAAGGCCGGGTGATGTGGCACGCCTTGAGGAAGGCCTACGTCTAACTGCGAACATCGACAGGCTGTTATTATGATATTGAGTTAACCTATCGATTCATAATCTAAAGAAACATTATAAATCTTTCAATCACACCATTAGTTTACTGTTATTCGCAATCGTAATAATAAGGGATGATTGTACAGAAAAAAGTTGCAAAAATCTGTTAGATGCATAGAGCACACTAGTACTATTAAAGTCCTCGACCGAAATTGCTAATCCAGTTATCATTAACTATAATTACCAAGCTTAGATTCAAGTCAGCACAAGGTTACCTTTTACCTATTAGTTACAGACGAATAAACCCTTTTGTACTCGCAGAGAGAAGGTTAATTTACGTATTGATGAATAGCTAATAAACCCGAACTACTTTAGCAAATTACTTCGCTTTAACATTGTGGTTTGAAGAGACATTCATTGCTTGGCTATATTACCAATTTGACTTGTTGGGTTCTCAGTAAAAAAACAATGTACTGCAATAAATCGTTTGGACATTTAACATGGGGTATAAGATTCATCGTCAGCCGGTATCCGGTATTGGATCTTATGTTTTCTCTAAATCTCGTCGACGATCGTCTCCTTGTTTACTCCTGTTTTTGAGCTCATATCATTTTTCGTCCAAACTGTCTGAGATTATATTTTGTCTAAAATATGTGACATATAGGAATAGTTTTTTTTCGGCGGGTAGGCGTAAAAATGTAAACACGCAAATTTACTTGCTCTGCTATATTTGTTTTAAAAATTATTATTTTGGAATACTGTTATTTTTTTAAATTATTTTATTTCTTAGTGATAACTGCAGAACCTACCTTTCTTTGCTATTCTTATCCTCTAACCAAATATTGTCTGGAAGAAATTTTGTCCGCTTCTAGTGTGAAGACCGCCTGTATGTACCAATATAATCTACTTTATTATTGTATCTATGTATTTATTTATTGTGCAATAAAGAATAATTGAATTGAATAGAACAGAATTACATTTCATACCGTAAAGTCCGTCCAGAAAAGACGAGGACCTCTGTGCCTGGAGAAACCCAAACTCTAAACGACTATTGTTTACTGTCTCAATTCCAATGTCCTAACTCTTTATTTTCAGATTCATGGGCGTCTGCGTGCACGAAGGCCAACTGCACGCCCTAACGGAGTACATGGAGGGTGGGTCCTTGGAGCAGCTGATCCTGGGACGGCTAGAGGAGCCCCTACCGCAGCCGCTAAGGGTGTCCCTGGCGGCAGACGTCGCTGCAGGGATGAAATATCTGCACTCGCTCGGTGTCTTCCATAGGGACCTCACTGCTAAGGTACTTAGTAACCAGTAAGGTACTATTGCCGTGTGGTTTCCGGTAGAGTAGAATAGGATCACTCCAACTCTTCCCGTGGATATCGTACAAGGCGACTAAGGGAATACATTAGAAAACATTAGTCAGGCCTCCCCAACCCGTCTGGCCAGCGCGGGGAGTGTAGGCCAAATCCTCCGTCTGTCTCCGGCAGATGAGAGAGGGTTGTGCTCCTGCAGTGGAGACAAAAATAACCTGATGATGAAGGTACTATAGGACCATTACTGACGTAAGGAATGTAGGATATTTTCAATGGCATAAAAGAGTCTTGATTTAATTCCTCGTAAGCATACTGGGTCGCTCACCTTTTAAGCCGAAACAGGTATTTGCACTTCATCATCATCAGCCGAAATACGTCCACTGCTCGACATAAGCCTCCCCAATAGAATAGCTTTTGGCAAGCTGTCCATTAGGGGATTCGTCATAATCACCACACTTGGCAGGCGAATTGGTGATCGCAGTAATGATTTTAATATAGATAGGAGAACGCTGCTGCCCGTCCCTGGTGCAATCCTTTAGTAAGCACATGACAGTGGCCAAAATTCAGACAAGTGTCTTCATTACAGTCAATAAATAATCATACTCGATTTCTCCTTGTTTCCAGAACGTATTATTAAGAAAGCTTGAAGATGGAGACTACACTGCAATCGTGGCGGATTTCGGGTTGGCCTCTAAAATACCTCAACCTGTGTAAGTATCCCTACATACCTTTGCGATAAAAAGAGTTGATTTATTAGTAAGGAGGAACTGCGACTCCTAAGAAGATCTTCGAAATCTGATAGGTTTGGAATTAGCACCCATTAAAATGTTACAGCTGTAAAACTACTGTGGGGACATCTCACACACGGTCATCTGATCCCAAACTAGGCAGAGCCTGTACTATGGGTTTGGACAGCTGATATACTCGTATATACATACGTAGATACTTTACATTCAGACACAAGACAAATTTTTGCCCTGGGCGGGATTAGAATCCGCGACCCTGAGCTTCACAAGTAGATGCACTACCAACTATTCTGCGGGACGTCTTCCTAATATTGCATTTAAAGGATGAGAGGTAATTTTAGATTTTTGTAAGTAGATTCTTATAAATTATGTGGATTCTTATAGTCTGCTTTTTACGATGTTGCGATCCGGGGGTCTATTTTTACAATGAGAACGAAGATATTCGACTGCGACACTTTTGGTTAGCTCTGCATATTATTAAAAATGTTAAAATCTCACATTTGTTTCAATAATAAAATTTTGCTAAATACTGTAAAATTAAATTTTCAAACTAATATTTTAAATGCTAATTGATTTGATGTTCGGTTGGTGGAACCAATAATTGTATTAAATATATTGTTATGTAGTGATAGGAGGGGAAGAGGGTAAACGTGGGGAGAGGCGGTGGATTACTGACGAAGGGGGAAAAGAGAGGGGCATTTAAAAGTAAGGAGTAAGAGGAAAGTGAGCGGATGGGAGGAGGAAGGTAAGGGAATGATAGAGGGAGGGGAGGTATTCACTTACACACTTGTAATTCTTAAACTACCCATTTACACGAAGCCATGTTTGTCCTTGTGTAAAACAAATGACTTAGTTGTCTAAAATATGTATATTCCATCAAAATAGTGCGTAATTGAAATCCCGCTAAGTTTAATTGTCTTACTGAGTGCAATAAAATCACAATGAACGCAAAAAATGCATACTTCATATGCAATTAAGCCAACGACGTGCTATCTTGTCATATCGTTACTTACGCGCGAGCGAGAAAGCGAATCAGGCGATTTAGCGTACGCACCGCATACCGCGTCGGGTCATTTGTCAAGTCTGATAATTTATCATTGGGGAATTTCGCAAGAATTAAATAATAGCTTCTAAAAACTACCTTCTTTAAATTCAGACTGATGTTGATGTAGCTAGGATACTTAGTTATTTAATTGTAGAAGGGAAATATTAGATAGTATGTTTATTATAGTTATTCAGGTGTGTAGTCGATTATGTTCTTATTTTGACACCCCCCCCTCTCTCGCGATCTTACTGCCTCGCCTCACTTCCTGTAAGGTTGGCTGGAAGAGATCTATTTTAGAGATAATCTCGCCTTTGTACACAACATTTATTACTGTATTTATTTTTAAAGAAGCAATTAACTTAAATAAAATTAGACCACGTTAAGTCCATATTTGTAAATAAAGCCTACTTAAACTAAGATGGGTGTGTAACATCTAGTACTACTCATACACTTTGCGTGGGCTTTCTACTATTTACTTTGTAGGCGAAAGAAGCCTTTTAAAAGTTGCTCTCTCCTGCGGAAGTAAATCATGACCTACAACGTGGGCCATATTCGGATGGGGCCTCTTAACATGTAATCTAATGTTGTATTTGAAGCCTGGGATTCTTTGCAGTGAAAGAATATGTTTCTTTGATGAGTTTTTTTTTTTTAATAACAGTGCACTAGAAGAAAGAATCTGCGGTAGCCTTTATCAGAGTAATCAATTATCATATCAAGCCTTTATCATAATATTGTGATACAAAACACTATCGTTTGTGTATTTTAAGGGTGACGGTGTCGCGAGTATTCGCCAAAAGTACTATTAATGGATTGAGAGAATGATCCTCCCTTTGTATTGATAAGTTCGGACCCCTACAGACTTGGAAATAATATTTTTTTATTAAATGTTTATTTAATCGCACCCTTTCACTCCGCAAAAGGGGTGTTAAACCTATACGAGAATGTTACATACAAATTATTTTTTAACGAAGTAGAATTATGAAAATTTACTCCTTAAAATGTTGA
This sequence comes from Esperia sulphurella, assembly GCA_947086405.1. NCBI lineage: Eukaryota > Metazoa > Arthropoda > Insecta > Lepidoptera > Oecophoridae > Esperia > Esperia sulphurella. The sequence continues at coordinate 13,953,060 of OX352264.1, forward strand.
AATACATTTTTTTTATTGCTGATGGGTTTGCGCTTGACCTCAATCTCACTTGATGGTAAGTGATGATGCGGCCTAAGGTGGAGCGCGATTACCCAGAAGACGCCTATTCTCATATTCTATCATCATCATATCAGCCCTTGACGTCCACTGCTGGATGTAGGCCATCCCCGAACAGCTGCTCCAGCTTGCAGTCTGTTTTATACATACATACATAATGCTCACGCCCTGGTTCGAGAGGGGTAGGCAGAGACGATGCACTCACATAAGTTTAGATTTTTTTTAAACTGCCTCGTGTTTTAGCTGGTGAAAAGTTGCACCAGAAATGAGACCGGAGCGGGTGTGCAAGCCCTTGTAGACATTTGGACTGTAAATCAACTGCAAAATTGCAGTTTGGATACTGAACCTTAACTGTTTTATTATATGTATGTTTTTATTTCACATGTTTCCAGTAACGGGTACCGGCTGCCGAGCGTGGGCTCGCCGTGGTGGATGTCGCCGGAGTGCCTGCGCGGGCGCTGGTACGACCACCGCTCCGACATATTCTCCTACGGGATCATACTGTGCCAACTTATCGCCAGGGTCAGTAGCTTCTCATTATCAAATCAACCGCCTGTACATACGAGTATGTACCCTCACAACGAGATCGTGAAGGACCATTGTCATCAAAAAGCCTGTAGTTGCTTCTAATTTTTTTATTGAAATGGACCCTGGTTTAAAACGTTGTCCTTCGCGAGCGAGTGAAAGGTTGTTTCTCAATCTTAATATTAAGAAAGAAAACCTTTTTTGCACATTTTAAATGTTTTATAGAAATATTGTGCAAAATGTAGGTATATATCGTTAGATCTAGACAGCCTCTATAAACAAACACTGTGAATCACCGCGCTACCACATGTTAGGATCAGCACAGAACTGGCGGGGAGCAGCGCGGTTTTAAAACATAATAACAATTATTTCAATGAATTCAGATATCGAAAATCTACACCTTCATTTATCAGTATTCACAGATATACTCGTATATAGAGTTTTAAACCCCCTAATATAATATTACTCCATATTAATATTTAATTTGAAATGGCGAATTGTGATGTAGAAATAATTGTAATGGCATTAACCACTCTGTATAATTCAATTACTATAAACACAATTACACTCCGTGAGAGTGTCTTTGTTACTGAAATAGAGTCCCAGATCTTTGTCTATTATAGTCTAGTACTCGAAAAAAAAACGATTTTACCCAACACCCGAATGACATTCTAAGAACTCACGGACTGTACGTCTCTAAGGCTAATAGTTACGGAGTTATTAATGCACCGTCGATATCTAGACCTTTATTTAGTTCTTTTTCCTAGCTAACCGCCTCGTTGGCCGAGGGGCTTGGTAATTGGCTCGAGCGACAGAGGTCGTGGGTCAGATTCCCACCGGGACAGACAATTTTGTATAAGTTGGTCCTGGATTATTATATTTGTGAATTGTCCTATCCTTGTTTCATTCCCATAGCACAGGAGAAAATCCTAGTTTGGGATTTGAATGGGTATATAGGTATGTCATATTTATTCTATTTTTATTTATTTTAATCGTGGTACCACAATGTGTCCAAGAACACGCCAAGGGGTATCACGGGGCGAAAAACTGCCGAAGGAAAGCTGCTTTGCGACGTTGAATGTGTGTGGAGGAATGGAAAGGAAGCTGTGTATGGTCGAGTGAGATGTGGATGGCAGCAGGATGGCGCAAAGTGGCAATAAATACATCGTCTCTTCCTGGACTGGAGCATTATGTACGAATATGAATGTATTTAGTTGTTGTCTAAATATAGTGTGTCGTTACTTAGGTGGACGCCGACCCGGACGTGCTGCCGCGCACGGACAACTTCGGCCTCAACTACATGGCGTTCGTGGAGCTGTGCGACGAGCACACCGTGCCCGAGCTGCTCCGGCTGGCCTTCAACTGCTGCATCGTACGTCACTTGCTGTTGCACCACTTGCACCTACTCATATTTAGTTGTCCACTGACAGTAGGATTAGACCGAAAACTCAACTTCGCTCAGCGGGCTATGAAAAGAGTTATACTCAGAGTTTCTCTAAGGGACGAGGATCCGAAATGAGTTGATTCGTCAGAGACTTAAAATCTTCGACATGGAACCGATTACCGCTGGTAGAAACGAGTTCTTGAGTGGAGACCGCGACTGGGCAAGCGTAGTGTGTGCTCCCTGGCTAGATGGAGCGACGATCTGCGGAAGGCGGCTGGCAGTAACTGGATGAGGAGAACCGATGATCGGGTTCAATGGCGCTACTTGGGAGAGGCCTATGTCCAACAGTGGACTCTTTCAGGCTGATGATGATATTTAGTTATCGATAGCACGCCACGCTACTTTTTGCGAGGGGAGAGCGCGGGACGCGGGCAGCCAATCCGAACGTTAGAATCTTAGTGTACGTACGCACACATTGATAATTAGTGCGTAACGATAGAACAAACACAGTAACAATATAACGCATACAATGTGGTTGATTCCCGAAGTCACACCTTTAAATTTATTTTATTTCTAGTTTAAAAAGGTTATTACTTCTTAAATCATTATCTGTTGACTGTGTTTCGGTACTTGTCATAAAATCGTATTTTATCGTTGATTATATTATTATCATTCATTACAGTACGAAGCAAAAGCGCGCCCGCTATTCCCCGAGATAGTGGAGAAGCTTTCCGAGGTGAAGGAGGGGCTGGATGACGCCGCGTGGGGCTGCCTCGCGCCCAACAGCTCCGCCGAGAGGTCAGTGCTGGGACTAGCCCACGTTTACTCTATGAGCTGAGTACCATAAGACCAGAGATACTGGTGCCATCTGAGGTTTTTAAACGGCTGGATGACGTCGTGTGGGGGCTTCTTCGCTCCCAGCAGCTCCGCCAAGAGGTCAACGCTGGGATTAGTCCAAGGGCACTCTATTACTGTCATTAGACCAGAGATAGTGCTACTAGTTAAAGTGTAATAGAGGCTAATAGACACCGCGTGGCCCTGCAACGCTTCTAACAGCTCTGCTAAAAGAAAGCTGGGACCAGCCGAAGTTTACACTATAAGCTGAGTATCATTAGAGCCCTGAGATAGGATAGGGGGCTGACTCGCATGAAGAAAAGAGTGGTATTAAGTTGCAGCGCTGCCGAGAGGTGCTAATCCATGTTTTCAGTATTAGCCGAGCGACACTACAAATTTCAATGGCATAAAATGGTTTAACTTGCATTTTACACGCCGTTGCTTAAGTTTTCGTGCGAGATTTTATAATAACCCGTGGTGGACCGACAACCTCAAGGATATCTGTAAGTAAGAATAACGAAGATCGGGTTTGGTGGCGCTACATTAGGGAAAGCCAACCGTCGACTAAAATAATGCTTTTTTCTATTTATCTGGAGTTGAAACAGTCCGCCATACGTTCCAGTGCCCTGCGGGGTTATAATTCATATACATGCATAAACTTGTCAAATCCCAAACATAGATTTATCCTGTACGATGGGAATTTTATAAGAATTAGACCGTTCCAAATATAACATCAAGACCGGGAACAACCTGAAAATTTTTTACAAGTCTGTCCTTAGTGGGAAATGAACCCACGACCGCTGGCGCTCGAGGCTAACGACCAAGCCACAAGGGCAACCAGGCGGTCATCTACAAGGACTAGGTTTTATATTAATACTAGCTCACAAGTTATTATGTATTTCCCGTAGGAATCAGATGTTTTTTCGGTATAAAAACTATCCTATGTCCTATTCCAGGACCCAACCTATATGTGTGCCAAGTTTCATCACGACCCGTCCAATGGTTGAAGCGTGATCGTGTAACAAACATCCAAACTTTCGCATTTATAATATTAGTGGGACTACTGGTGTTTTTTGTTTTGTTTTAAAGGATATCTAATCAAAGTGTTTACTGTGTGCAGCGAGGAGGCGGACTCGTCCGGGCCGCGCTCGTGCCCGGGGCTGTCCGCGTGGCGCCGCCCGCTGCGCTACAAGTCCGAGGGCGGCAGCCCGCGCGCGCACCCCCACCCCCACCCCCACCACCACCACCACCACGACCCACGTGAGTACACCTTTAGTATAGCTATAGTTCCGGCCGCGTAACTTGAACTCTGGCAGAAACGTAGTAGGGGTCAATTCGCGACTAAGTTACGGATAAAATTATAATTATTCAGCATTCACACGTTGCTCGAGCAACAAACTCGTGACTTTCTCATATATTTAAGGTTATCTCATATATGTGAGCATTTCAGAAAATACAATGCGCCACCCCTTTTTGGTGTTAACTTCTATTTCGTTTTCCAGGTGTATATTAAAAATAACATTAAGGTATTTTCCAAACTAACGTACAAGTTATTTCTTGCCTAAGAAATGAAAACAAGAACAATTGTATTACACGCAAGTGTACTTATGGACGAGAAACGCGGGGGTGAAGACTTCCAACGAGGGTCGACTGACGGACCAATCGAGTGACTTTCTGAAGTGCACCTCACTTAATAACCACCAGACCCAAAAATCGACTACTGCGCAAGTGACGGTCGTAGCTCTGTTACATTCCTCGAATAATTGAAGTTTCGATGATCGGTATCCGTTTTTTTACGTAATACAACTCTTGCAACCACCCTTAGTAGAATATTTAAAAAAAATGCAATAACAAATACTATTCTACTTTCCATAGTGCAACACCGACGCTCGCTCTCAGAGCTGGAATGGTGCGTCGAGAACGGCACAGAGGCTGTCGCGGCGGGCGCGGGCGAAGGGGGGGCGCGGCGCGGCGGCGAGCGCCCCCCGCCCCCGCACCGCTCCGCGTCCGCGCTGCCCGCGCCCCGCGCGCGCCCCGCCCCGCCCCGCCTCGCGCGGCTCCACCGCCTCGCACACATCATGCTGCTGCGGGACTCGCATGCCGCGCCCCACCCCGCGCGGCGCCCCCTAGACACCTTCCGCGGCGTCAAGAAGATCCTAGAAGTAGCGCACTCGCGCGCAGGCGGGTTCTCCTCCTGCGTCGAACTCCCCTCTCCTCTGGTAAAGGTCGACGCAGAGCTAGGTCTGTCGGACGACGAACCGCGGTGCGCCTCGCTGCCGTCCTCCCCGGGGCTCAGCCGTCGCGGCAGTCTCGAGAGAGTCGATCCGCCCCAACCGCCCCCTCCCAAAGTCAACCAGGAATACTCCATACAGAAGAGCAACTCCAGCATAGAGCTGAGGAGGCGAGGCTCCTGCGAAAGCGGGATATTCTCCGTCGCAAACGAGGATTTTTGCCCTCAACATCCCGGCGCGGAGTGTTTCTACGGAGCGATGTGCCCCTGCTCCCTTATGGGGTGCCACAGATGCTGGTGGTGGCAGCGAGACGCCGCGTCCGACAAGTCGGTCGACGACGAGTTCGACGAGTCGAGTCGGGACGCGGAGATCGACGACGAGTGCGCTCGACCGCGAGTCAAAATGTGCTCAGACTGTTTACTAATCTACGACAGAATTTTCAACGCTCGCTCGTACAGACAGCTACCGAGGCCGACACCGGGATCGGCGAACTCAAGTCTGTTCGTTCTTGACGATTCGGCGCTATCGACGACTACGGTAAGCTCTTTGCGGAGTCTCGACGACTTGGAGGAAACGCCGCCGAGGACCGACGAACCGAACACGGCGAGGAAATTCGAACCCGAAATAGCATCGCCGTTCCTGTGCGGGAAATTAGACGCGAATCGACCAGATTCAGACGCCTCGGAAACACCAGAGCCTACGGAGAAAGTAAAGGAGTACCACATATTGAACAGATGCTGCTGCGTCAGCAGAGCGAAGTGTTTGGGCGGGTGCGTCTCACACAAACCCTTGGACGATGACGAACTGAGCTACATGCTGCCCAAAGGCCCTTTAATCCATCATTTACTAAACTCTACCTACAAGAGAACTTCCAGCGTGTACACGGACAGTTCGGAGGACGTAGCATCTCTGGCAGGGTCTGACAGCCTATACTGCGACGACAGGATACCTCGACACGTACGCTCCGCACAGATATCCAAAATCGTCGAATACTTCGAGAGGAAAGGTGCGGACTTCAAGTGCGAGCGGACATTCAAGGGGCACTCTAGGTTTAAGATGAGCAATTTTGGTGGTAAAGTGGAAATGTTGCAGTTGGGGAAGGGTGATAGGAGTGAAAAGGAGTATTTTGTGGATGTGAAGCATAGGGGTGGAGCAGGGGCAAGTAGGCTGTCGGAGTTGGTAGGGGAAGAAGGGTGCGGGAGGGCGGGCAAGTGTCTCGCGCAGCAAAGACTGATGATCTGCGAAGGCGCGGTCAAGTCCAAACTACCGCTCTTCGACAAGAAGTCATAACAATAATGTGGAACTGTCCTCATCAATGAACGCGAGGTTTCTTCCTACCTTAAGTGACATTTGAGATTTTGTTTTATTACAAACTAGCGAGACAGGAGTCGTGTGTACGTTGCAATCATTTCTCTCTTTCTTTAGTTATAGAAAAGAAAGGGAGAAAGGTGAAAAGATTTTTGTTAATTAAAATCGTGAAAGGCTTGATTTTGAAACGTATTTTTACGAAACTTCGCGTGTCATTTGATTTTGTGTGGAATTAGTTTGTGTCAAATTTACAGTGACCCTTGACTTCCATAGTGTTATAAAATAAAAGTATTTTTATTCTTAATATACAGGCGAGAGAGAGCAATATTCGTTATTCACTCTTAACTAATAATTACTAAATGATATTTGTTCGCGTTTAACAGTATTTTCAAGGCTAGTGCCAATTTCTGTCGAAAAATAAATATTGTTGTACTCTATTTTTCACAATAAATTCTATTTTGCACTAAAAATAGATAAAACTTGACTCGTTTGAAGATAAGTTGTCTTTGATATATTTGGTTCTGACAACACAAATGTAAAAATATACAATTTTGTTTGAATTATTATTTTTTGTGAAAAATAGGGTTGAATTTATTTAATATTATCGTCTATTAGTAAACCTTCAACTGATAATTCGAGTTTCTTTAACGACTGAGTAAACAATAAGCATTTTCTTTTTCGACTTAAATATAAAATTGAAATTATAAAGTATAGTTGTTAGAAAAGGTTAGAAATTAGTGTAAAATTTAAATCTGAGGGGAAATAGTCAATGTGTGGTCAAAATAGTCTTCGTTGATTAACTGGCCTACTTATAAATAAATGGCCTTTTTAGTCGATTTTAGTCTAAATATTTATGGCATTGTCAAATTATTGATTGGATTTCGGAATTTTTAGTATAAAAGGGGAGTGATTTTTTTGGAAAGGTAATTAAATATTAAAATAAAGACCATTACAAAAGGAATAATTTGTAAATAAATATTTAGGTTTATTGTGTTTCATTAATACTTATAATTTATATACAGTATTATAAATAGTACTTGCCAGTTCAGATACGATTTAAGTATGTAAATATTTTTTTTATAATTACAATAAGTTTATCACTGTCATAATAAATTTTTTTCTTAATATTCGAAAGTGGCAACAGTTTTTAAGTACTGATCTTAAAATATTTTAGGTGATAAATAATTTAGATAGATTTTCTTTTCTTAGTAATTTTAATATTAATTGAATACAAAAAATACTTTATACGTTTATTATATGGACAAAGTCATAGATTGAGTTATTTAAAACATTTTTATTTCATATTTACATAAAAATTCCATTTAAGTGTACCAGTTTTCTTATATGAGCCACCAACATTTAAACTAATGAACATATGTAAGGGCTCATTGCGTCCTAAACATATAATATATATTTTAACACGTAACTAGTCCTTTCACACGTGTTTCTATACAAGAAAAATCCGTCGTTTAATTCTTAGCGATTTTGTAATAAGATAATTAATTGAAATTACGCAATACTGGGCGATTTGATAGCTCTTAGCCGAATGTTAGTATATAAAGCCTTCGACTAGGTATTTTCTTCCCTTGTTAATAATATCGAAATGTACAAATATGTGTCAAATCAGACGGAACTTAAAAACATGTAACTTGATTATTTTCATGAGCAATTTAGAAGTTCATATTAAAAAAAGTGACAAAAAATTACTTCCGATTCGTTCGATCCTGCCCGATTCTGAAAGTACACATTTAAAATTCGACAGCACTCAAATTAGGTTCATCTTTATAATACTGTGTGACAGAGATACAATACATTTTAGTGCTATCAAAAGTGCTTTAGAATCGGACCCACTGTCTGCATACAGTTAGATAAAGAGTGAAGATACGTAAAAAATTGACTCTTAATAAACATGCTAAGATGAAGGTACGTTTTTATCGCGGCGAGTTGATTGCACTAATTTGCAGCCATCTTTGATTCTTAGATTCAACCAATCTTATATTGCGTTGCAATAGAAAGATATCTAACTGACAAATCAAAACCACTTATCGCATAAATGAAAATAACCGACAAAATTGCGAGGTTTACACCGTGATGGTGTTAAATGCTTTTTTGCCGCCAACATCACAAATTTCTTAAAGCCACTTATCTCATGAAAATAATCGACAAAATCAAACGAAATATTTACTAATAACATATTTTTGTAAATACAGTATTACAAGTGTATTTATTAGTATTCATCAAACATCAATAACTATTATGGTATTTTTATCCTTTTTATAGTCAGGGTACTCAGGTTGAGAAAAATACTTATAGCAATTAATAAAGTTATTTTAGGTGTGACTTTTAACAAAACCTAAATCGACACACATTGAGATATTTTTGAGCGAAACTAGAAGCAAAGAGTTGAATAAAAACAAATTTGGACATGTTTTCAATAAGAGCTAGATAAACCCTGCCGATCACACTCAGCTGTTGTTTGTAACACATTTCGGTTTTCAAGCCATAGGTTTTACTAATTTTGATCATACTTTATGAGAAAGGTTTCTTTTATCATAAACTCGTATGGCATTTAGACCCGCATCAGTTCATTGCATGAACTGATGCGGTCATGCCAGTCCCTTAAAAAAATATTCTATGCAAGCTTATGAGCTATGGCTTAGCGTCCACAACTTCAAAAAGTCAAATTTGTTTTTATTTATCTCACTAGCAGTGCCAAAATTTCACTTATATTTCAAACAGGCACATTATGAACTTGCTATAAGTGAATAAATAAGTGTTAAAACGTTACTTGATCCCAGTTTACTTACATAAATAGGAGCAATTTAAAGTCCGTCCAAATATAACCGGTGGATTGTTTGCTTTTTATACATATTAGCAACGATAGCAGATTCGAGACTTTGGCACCCAAGACTGAGCATAGTGGAGCAGCTTTTTACTGCAACTGTTTTGTTCTCATAACAGAATTTTTAACTGGTTGATTATGATTATTATTGTTTTTGATTGTCGCCATAACCTGTAGATAGACTACTATAAATAGCTATTTATAAAATCTATCAATTGTCACTATATGATTATAGCAACGATCAAAAGCGAGGCTACGTAATTAATAATATAGATGATTATATACGCTTAATATGCACATGTTAAAACTAACAACGTTTTGTTTATTTCAATAGGATAATGCTCCGAATAGCTTTGCTTGGTTTTCGAATTTCGACTCGTCGAATCGAAATGATTACTTGGATTATCGAAAATGAAGCGAAGGTATTGACTGCTTATTCGGTCTCTATAGTAGATATACTTGTATAGTTAGCAGCTAGAACTCATATGTTGCATGTCAAATACCAAGTAAAAGTGCAGCCTAGGCCCAGGATAACAGCTATTGTGGATCATTTTGTACTAAATCTGCTAGCCTAATTCATTTTTGTTAAATCGTGCTAGAATTAAAGCTAAAATGTTCAGTTTAGTCGTATCGCAAAGCAATATTGAATTTATTTAAAAGTTAAAAAGGGCATTATTTTGAAAATTTGACATCACTAAAATTGTCTTTATCTTCTTACTATTGTTTGACAGAGATAGAAATATGTTAGTGCCGTCAAATTTTAATTACGTGCCTCCAGAATCGGACTCACTATCGTAACAATAACTAAGAATAGTATGTAAGTGAAACTTTCGCCCTAAACGCGTTTCAAATCGAGATTCGCTGTTTTATTTATCTTTTAAAGGGGCTCGCAAGTCAGGCACAAGAAGAAGCACTAAGTTGCGGGCATAATCGTTTATATTCGTAAAACTGAAAGATAACAGAGTATTCCAGCATGTATTTAAGTTACTTGACATGTCTCTAGAAGACATGTCAAGTAACTTCTAAGCACATCATATTTATTGATAAAAAATATTTACAAGTCAAAAAGTTAATTAATTCAATTGTACGTAATTGATATATTATAAATAATGTCGTACATTTTATACACAAGACCATGTCATATTCTATCGTTCAGGAACATATTGGTTTAAGTTAATTTAATATTTAGGTTCATGGTAGTTTCACTTATATACTATTCTGATGCTACTACGTACCAACATGTCTTTAAGACTTAATTTAAAAAAAACCGAATAATAAGGGTATATTTTAAAAAAAATCAAGTCAAAACTTAAAATTTCACAGGTACAAAGTAAGCTTACTTTCTAGTGTTGTTTTACAGAGAGACGGCTAACTTAAAAGATTTTCTTTTAAAATGTTTTCGGAATCGATGCTTATGTATGCTTATTCACAGCGGCATAACGGCTAAGCGCTCACGAAAATTGTGATGACAAACAATAATTACTTATACCATCCGTAAACAGAATATGCTGTTGATCATTAATAATTAAATGACTTAGCCGACAAGATAATTATTATTATAATTATAAGATACAGACTTGAAGAAAACACATGAGTACGTTGAAGTGTGAGGTGTATCATTATCTGATTTCCCACTCAACAGGATAAAAGTATAAAGTTGAAAATGCATACGCTAGAAGGATGTTACATTTTTATCCTGTTTCGATTCACACTTATTACCTAAGTAACTTAATATATGCCGGAAGCGGCTGGATGCGGAGAACCGGGTGTGATGGCGTTCATTGGAGAAGGCCTATGTCCAACAGTGGACGTCTAAGGGCTGATACGATGATGATGATGAACTTATTATAAATATTAGGCCCGTATCTAAAGGCACACATTTAAAATTTGACAGAACTAAAAAAGTTTCGTCTTTATCTTCATAATACATTGTGACAGGGATAGCAACAAAAGTGCTGGCAAATTTTTTATGTTGTGCCTTCAGAGTTGGGCTCATTATATAACAATAATACAGTATCGGAGTTAAAAAAGGGGTTTACATACACATGAGCAAAATGTGTTTTAAAATTCCGAGTTCATCATCAGCCTAAATACGTCCACTGCTGAACATAAGCCTCCCCAATAGAATGCCGTAGGTGAGCTGTCCATTGAGGGATTTGTCATAATCACCACGTTTGGTAGGCGGTTTCCGAATTATCAGTCTATAAAGGGTACTCGTGTGTTTTTCTTAACTCTGTATTAATATGTGTAGAATTAATGATACTTATATTGTCAAAATGTACCTGTTAATTACAAACAGTTTTAAGTATATATAGATATTGTGCAATAGAAATCAGTGGAATCAACAACATGGTCCTAAAATTGTCTTCAGGCATCTGATTGTTTAAGGTGGTCGCGATCTTTCAGAGAGCATTATTTTGGAAACTGACAGCTCAGAGATTATGTCAAGTAAATTGACAAGTGTGACGTACTTGCGCTAACTTCACTTTTATATTTCACTGCTACGAACTGTCAAATTAGTACTGAAAACGTTTCGATTTTTGTCTGCTCGGAGCGCTGGATGAAACTGAGTTGCCAGTAGAATTTGCTTTTTGACTGTTACAAATATCGAATGCTGACTCTACTACCTTACAATACCGACCGCTCTGTACATATCTCAATAAAGAAAACTTAAAGCCTTGGATATGCCTGACACGCTTAACAACAGCGAGCGTCGGTCTGTTTAGGGCCTAGCAGTTAACTTTTCAGGTTATCGTTTCTTTGAATTAAATATCAAATCTTTGAATGATTCCCACTAACCACTTGAAATATACCTAGAGGTTACACCTCTAGGTATATTTCATCTTTTCTCGAAAAAGACAAAGCAAAATATGTTTCAGCACTAATAAACGAAAGTCTTGCCAGTTTTTGCAAAATAATAATTTTGTTTTTATATTTCAAGGCAAAGATGCACCGCATCAAGCATATCAGTTTCAGGATACCTAGATTATGACTAGTTACATTAATAATAACTTTAGATTTAAATATGTCGTCCACGAGTGGTATACAGAAAACAAACTTATAGATTACTTCTACGCATTCTTGTTTTTATTGCCTCATTCAGGCCATTGCCTGAACTCAGGTCATTGGGTCTTAATATTCAATAGGAAAAGAATTAATAAACATAAAATGAAATGCGTAATGAAAACCTAAATCAAATTTTCGTTTGATATGAGAAAACAGACAAAGAAATTCTCTTTAATAATTAACTTTTCATTATTTGTACCTTCCAAGTGCTTCCACTTTATTGTGAGGATTATTATCAGGTGTCCCGTCCTGACAATTGAGTCTCTAATTGTATACACATACGGATTACATTCAAACTGCAACATTGCAGTTTTAATTCAGTCGGCGTGCTACTGAACGCTAGCTGCAGTATTTAAAGTGTAAATAAAATCTAATTTTATTTAAGTCAAGAATTTAAAATAATAGTTGAAATTTGATTAGGTCTTACTTATTAATTTGCACTTTAATATTTCAGCTCCGATACTACACGCCGCTGACTTCATCCAAACTGCAATTTTTCAGCTGGTTTGCAGGCCAAATGCAATCTTTCTGTTTATACCCTTATTTAATGAAAATGGCTCCTCTTCCCCTAACAATTAGGGGGTTAATTAAATAACGATTCAGAGGCTGTAAGGTTAATTAATATAGCCTCTACTATAATACAAACATCTTGTTGCTGCTTACCATTCGTGTGCGAGAGCCTGTTATCGACATAAGTTCTTGTATATATCTCCTAACGTTCCTTTGTTTAAGGCACTAACGATTAGAACATTTTGTTGATACGGTTGTGTCTTTTGCATACCCAGACTTGTAATATTAAGTCTAGCCGACAGAGGCAGTTGAGTATAATTTGTAAAATGAAGGTGGTATTAAATATATTTTGTTTCACATCTGACTTTTTATTTTTTTTATCTGAGCTGTAATTATCGTCAATAAAACACAAAATTCTACAAGTAACACAGCAGTAAGTCGATTGTACAAAAGGGCGCATCATGTAAGATAATATTCTTGTAGGTGTATTTGGAAAGAATATAGGTAAAATTCTTGTTACCTACATGCTGTATGACTTAAAACGGTTGCTTATTCCAAAATAAATTTAAAAAATAATGAATATTTGCCATGAAAATGATGAATATATGAATTAATGGATGACTTCACATCATTTGTAGGGAAAACTAGCAACAAGAAATGCACGGGTTGGTTTTTTGTTGAAAATCACCACCAGGAGGCCGCGTGGATAGCTTTGAGTATCTCCTACGGACGTGGAGCATCATCGACTCGAGATTACTTACTATGTTAGATTTACGGGTATCCTACCCTCACAGTGCCGGTTTTATACGTCTTAAATACGGCGTATATACGCCCTTCATCATCAGCCAAAATACGTCAACTGCTGAACATAAGCCTCCCCATTGGATGTCGCTTTTGGGGTATCCATTGTGGGATTTGCTATAAACACTAAATACGCTTGACAGGCGGATTGGTGATTGCATCAATCATCTCAATATAGACAGGAAAAATCCACAAGTGACTTGCTTGAGTTGGTATACATCAAACCTTGCACGAACTTCACGGCTTATAAAGCGCAAGTTTTACTTATAAATATTCTTTACATTCCTCTGAAAGTCCTAGGTAGCCTATTGCCAAACCGAGGACTGTATTCTCACGATGTTTTCCTTAACAAAGTAAATAGTACCTAAGCAAAGAAGCGACACCTCCTCCTACAGTTTCAGCCTGCAAAATAGAGCACGGCTGGCTGTAAGCGTCACTGGTACGGCGCCGAGAGATCGACGCTTTAGTTAGAAAGAGAGGCACATATATTGTTCACGTATAACATTGTCAATCTATCGAACGTTGCAACAGCCAACCTTTTAACTATTTAAGACAGGCTGGTGCGTCTCTAGTAGAAGGTAATTAAAACTGTTCGTTTGTCGGAGGTGAAAAACTGTATGACCGGGAAATGAGAGAATCGAATAAGTAACCTCTCGACACGAAACCCTAGAACGCATCTACCCCTCTGAGCCACCGACGACGCTCTCCTAGATAGTGGTAAACTTAGAACATAACCCGTGGTAAATATGAAAACAAAAATGCTTCACACGACAATTCTATTTCTAAAAATGTTTAAAGTGGTCAAAATTATAGATCTATAAACATGATTCGTCAAGGGGTACTCGTTATTACTGGTTTCGGTGAGCCAGCTTCGAGTGGCCATTTCTGAAAAAGAAATAATAATCATGATCATCAGCCGATATACGTCCACTGCTGAACTGAATACCTCTTTTTTGGTGGGCTTTCCATTGGGGATTTTCCATAATCACCACGCTTGGCAAACGGATTGGTGACCGCAGTAATGATTTTAATATACACGGGAGAACGCTGCTGCCCATCCCTGGGCAAATCCCTTAGTCGCCTAAACGGCACCCACGGTAAGATTTGGGGTGGTCCTATTCTAAACCGGGAACCACACGGCAACATCAATTTTACAAAATTAAAACTATCCGACTGCGGTATACAGATGATCCGATTATGAACGGGTCGTCTATAAATACACAGAATGCGTATATATTTAATTCCAAATCAATGATCACGAAAACCAAAGCAATTTGCGTCCCGGTAACGTGTATACGAAAGGGTCACCAAAAGCAAAAACAGGCTTGTATTAGGTGCCATGTAAACTTTGCGGTCCGCTTCGGAACGCCATCTATTATTTATTTTGTTTTCGCGACGCAAATGCGTTTGTTTTCATATGACTATTAATTTGGAATGAAATATAGGTTAGGTCCGTTTCTAAATTAAAAAACCAATTTACCCTCTTGCTCGCATTTATCTTCAGTCCTTCGCATGGTTTTTTTCTGGGGTCATAATCTTGACACACCGAGTCTAGGACTCCGCCCCATAAGGCCCTCCACTTGGCCCGCCATTTCGTGCCGAGGTCGAAGAACCAGTAGATAAAGGATAGGAGGCCCAGGGAAAAGGCTGCACTCCCGAGGAGTTGGTTCGTAGTGAGCTCGTCTCCTTCATCACCACCAAATATAGCACCCATCAGACCCTTCAAGAAAGAAGGGACAAAGTATAGTGTTATGCGGGATTAGAAGCAGTGTGTTCGGATTGCGATGAGCGAGGCTACACAGGGAGTGAGTGAATGAGGTATAAATAGGCACTTGAATACACTTACACATCTGCGGTTCTATGTACCTATCTATTCTTTGTTTTTTTTAACTTTAATTTGAGCATATCCAAGACTATAGGGGAATCGGCATCAGTATAGTATTCCAGTGGTCTACGCGCACAGCTAGTATAAAATATTAATTTATTCATTATATCAGCCCTTAGACGTCCACTGTTGGACATAGGCCTTCCCCAATGAACGCCACCACACCCGGTCCTCCGCCCTTCACATCCAGCCGCTTCCGGCCACCTCCTTCAGGTCGTAGTACCCCAACGGAGGTCAGTTCTGCGACAGAGGTGGCCCGCCCACTGACACTTCAGCTTGCTAATTCTTTCCGCTATGTCGGCCACCTTTATTCTTTGTCTGATCTCTTCATTACGAATTTTTGATTTATTTTAATTTATTAATATTTTTAATTATTTAGTACTAGTCATTCTTGCACCGGAAGCGCTGCTGACAGTCATGTGGTCTCTGGCATTCATTAAGCTCCTGAAGTATTCGAATTAATAGAATATCAACTGTTAAACCTTGCGGGGTCTTCTCCTTCCTCCAGGTCCATCTTCATCGTTGATGCCCAAAGCCCTTCGGGCTGCGGCAGCTTCTGCGAGTTTTCTTTTTCTTTCTTGTTCTTCAGCACTGAACACAATACGTCAGAGAGGGTAGAACAGTACCTACGTATTACGTAAGGGCAAGGAAAACCTCTGACAAAACTCCAATTGTCAAACTCAACTGCACGTGGCACACACTCCTGATAAATAGACTAGGCCCTAACGACCGATAGGTAAGAAGTATAACCTATAAAGGTCTGCCACAGGCCGGTAACGAGCCGCAGCATCACTGATGCGATAGCCGACCCTCCTGCCCAGCTTTGTTCTAAGGTCATATTCCCCAGTGGACAACGCCAAATCTATCGTAACCAACGGGAGTCTTCAAGGGAAGAGTCAGAAAACATTAAATTTGACTCACTATAGAGGACCTATCGGCCAGCTCAAGGGTTAGAATTGCGCGTAGGCGACTGGCACGCGAAGCGCGGTCTACCCGACTACCCCATAACACAGTATAGTAATGAACCTAAACGAACCCCACGCACCAGCCGACTGCATGTGTCAGTGTTGCAATATGACGCCAATTGTATCATCTACTCCATCCATTTATATCCGCCATCCATCTCCTACATACGTCCTCCATACATCTCCTACATACGTCCTCCATACATCTCCTCCATCCATCTCCTACATACGTCCTCCATATATCTTCTCCATACATCTCCTCCATCCAACTACTCCATCTCAGTATATGCTGCAGAATCTGCAACGCTGGTTTTTAGTAGAGTTACCAGATCGCAGCATCAGACACCTGTAATGTTGAAGCATTCCTACCGATTTACTATTCCTTTCCATGGATACGAATATTAACCCTAGTTTGTTGCATGTCATGCGATTGATCACCCCGATAGAAGTTTCTACTTCTACTATATACAACAACAAAAACTAAAAACACTCACCAGTCACACATACCTAGATTTTAGGAAGGTGCTTATGGTAACACTTTAAGGAAGGTCTCTGTATATCTTCGTCCATAATTTGGCCATAATAGTT
Organism: Esperia sulphurella; assembly: GCA_947086405.1. Taxonomy (NCBI): domain Eukaryota; kingdom Metazoa; phylum Arthropoda; class Insecta; order Lepidoptera; family Oecophoridae; genus Esperia; species Esperia sulphurella. The sequence continues at coordinate 13,970,056 of OX352264.1, forward strand.
AAAGAAAACACGTTTTAAATAGTTTTCTTTGTTTATTTTATCATTATGAATTATTTTTATACATTCTTACATGTTTTTGACATTTTTGATGGTTACATACGTTTACGACAACCACTTGACAATTTCTACTTTTTCATTTTTCGTTATAAACTCTTACAAGCAGATTCTGGTTATTTTTGTGGAGATGCAGTTGACACTGTAAAGGAAAAAATATATTGGTACTGAATACATATACGAGTATGCGGAATAAGGTATACCTAATCTAATAAATAAAATCGTAAAATTCGCGGGTCTGTACATTGAAGATATTTACAAAAAAAAATTGGGGGTCTAAGGATAAGCAACAGAACACATTTCGATCATTTTTGAAATTTTTGTCTGTTTGTCTATTTGTCTGTCTGTTTATCTGTTTGTTTGTGCGCGCATCACTTAATAACTACTGAACCGATTTCTAAGGCCTTTTCACAGAAACAGTGCTTAATTCGGTGTAACATATAGGCTTTATTTTATTGCAATCGGTGCAGTCAATCAAAAGTTATGCGAATTTATAGTTTTCGAAAACACCCATACAACAAAGAAGTGTAGGGTGTCAATGCAAGACGGATATCGTGAGCGGTAGCGGGAGCGGGTATGGTACCAATATGTGAGTTTTTGAAAACTATAAATTCGCATAACTTTTGATTGATGGAACTGGGCCCGAAGCTGGATCTTGAGCTGAATCTAGATCTGAAGCTGGATCTGGAGCTGAACCTGGACCTGGACCTAAACCTGGACCTGGATCTGGACCGAGACCGGGAGCAGGAGCCGGAGCGGGAGTGGAAGTGGGATAGGGAGCGTAAGTGGGAAGGGGGGCGGATCCTGTAGTCCACGCGAACGGAGCCGCGGGCACAGCTAGTATATTAATAATTCTGCGCTATAATGACGGCCTATGAAAAAGCCGCGGTATTTTTGTATAAGTTGCCTTTTGGTTTTAGTGATCGGGCAAGTCTAGGTTTGCGTTATTCTTGACAAGGTATTTAGCCACAGCTAAAGAATACCTCGTAAAGCAGTTCTAGTATTAACTGAGAGGCGACGTTGAGATACACAGCGGTACTATCCGGTTCGTCCATCTATTGCTCCTGAAGTATTTTCCCCAGGAGCAATACAAAACCATGTATTTCTACTACATTATCCAAGCATATTATCTACTACATTATAAAGCTTGCTGGCGTGTACTGGTAGTAATAAATGGATATTTATTGCTATTGGGGGAAATATTTTAGGAGCAAGCAACTAACTGATAGATAGATAGATAGATTTTATAATAATAATAATTTATTTATTCTTAGACACAGCACAAATACAATGCTACAAATAGGTCACATATTGATACAGAAGTACAGCAAACAATCATAACAGAGTAACAGTAACAGTGTAGCCCGTGCTGTGCTGCGGAAAGAGCCCTGACTCAGCATAATGTCGCAGCCCAGCGGCGCGACGCTGATATTCTGCCAGGACCGTTACTTTAGAAGGTACCTGATGCGTTATGAAGGTCAAAGTACACTGTTGTTTTTACTATTACATGTGCAAACCGGTCCTATTTATGTTAAATAAATGTTAGTGTTTATATCAATAATGCATAGTAATAAATATGTTTTTGTTTTTATTTTATTTGCATACATACATAGGGGAGGTCAGCTCAAAGCGGCTATAGAAGGCAAAGCGGTTAGAGTAGATTACACGACCATTTTAAATAGTAGCGCCACCTTGCTGCGTTGGAGCCATAGCCTACCCCGCGCCCCTGTCCACGAACTCGCCCGGCAGTAGTAGTGTCGTCCCCACGTGTGCAGTGCCAAAATTACAATTTTCAACGAGTTTGTTAAAATAATGCAAGGTACGTTCATCCTGTTTTACTCAAAACTTATTATATTAGGGTCCTATGACCGTTGTTACCTTATTTTGTGTCCATATTGTAGTATTTATTTTGTATTTATGCAAGGATATGCTGAAAGTTTACAGTAAAGATTTTGATTGTAAATAAAATGGTCGCAAAAGGCAAAGCGGCTCGGGCAAAGCGGTACCTCGCCGCTTTGCTCTCGATAGCAAAATGAAGACATTGTTTAAGGGACAGTAAGTTTTTTTTGCAGATGGTGAATAACTATAGAAGAAAAACTACGCATGCGTCATGGTCTGAAGAGGCAAAGGCAAGAGCGATTCAGGAAGTGAAACAAAATTGTGCATCACTAAAATCTACTATGTAATAATTATACATTAATTAAGGTATTACGAGACTCATAATTTTGAATAAATACAAGACTGATTAAAGAATTATCTAGACTTAATGGAAATATCAGAGCAAAACAAAAAAATCTAAAGAGAAGTTTCTAGACTTAGATGTTTTATATAGATAAGTATCTGACATATTTTGGAGAGAGTTTAGTTTGTTTCTCTTCTTGAAATTATTTTGAAAACTTTGTCTTGCTTCACATATCCCCGTATAAAAAAGTATAGATGTTAATTATGTGGGTAAAATGTTGTCTATTAGTATTAGGAAAGCCAAAGTAAAAATAATTCTGTGATTGTTAACCTATAATTGTTATTATTTTTTGTTTAGTTGATTTTGTAATAAATTTGATTAATTTATTATATTTTGGCATTTCAGTCCATAACCCGTTATTGAATAGCCTTGTTTATTGTTATTTCCTTTACAAACTGAAATGATACGAGCATGACGTGTGGACAAAGACTGATTTATTTATCAACTACCCTTTACATATTATATTAGTATCTATTTATGACAGGTCGGTAGCTGCGTATATACAACATCTCCTTCCTTATATAAAACTTAAAACCTTTAATTGAACTTAAAACTTTACTACAGTGTAAACTAGTCTTAAACTAAACTTAACTTAGAATAGATAACATTTCCATTATACCCCGTAGGCAAGTATATTATTTACCTTGTATAGATCATATAAAGTATGTTCTCAATAAGTTTTCATATTATACTATATCTCACATACGATATATATTATGATATAGTAATGTATTTTTTATTTTATAACGAAATATATATTCCTGGTAAATCACATAACATAGTCACCGGGGCAAATATAATATAAAGAAAATTAAATGACATAAAGAGCGTACTACAAAGTAAATAAATTCTACTTAGTGTATGTCTAATTGTCTACAGGCAGAACAGTACTCGTTTGCTTATTGCTGGTTAACTTTCGTTTATCAGTAGAAGCACAAATTGGTTCTAGAGCACAATTTTACTATATACTTATAACTTTTCTATACTTATACTATACATTATGGAAAAGAAATTAATTAAGTGTGTATATATGTTATTTTTATTTTAATGTAAAAGAAAATCTCTTATTTATTCGTCTACCACTTCTAGTGACGTATACATTTCTATTTCCGTTTGCGGCGTCGACGCCGCCGGGGGCGCTGGCACCGCCGCCGGCGTCGCGGCCGGTACATGCTGTTTCTGTAGCTGGTGGGATGACTTGTGACGTTCGCTCCACGTTTGAAGTTTTATTGGTATTATCATATATATCATCAATTAAGCAGGATCTATCACGAACTAGATTGTTATTTACACGCAAAGTATCAGCACACGTATTTTGTTTGAGAATGTGTGCTCTGTTTCTGCGGTACGTCCCACCATTTTCAGTTTTTAACAAGTACGAGCGACCCCACACCTGACACCATGAAATGATACGAGCATGACGTGTGGACAAAGACTGATTTATTTATCAACTACCCTTTACATATTATATTAGTATCTATTTATGACAGGTCGGTAGCTGCGTATATACAACACAAACCATTAGTAACCACTTTGCCCAATATCGATAACCGCTTTAGGCAGCCTCTCGGGCAAAGCGGTTTCGAGATAGGGTTTTGAAATTTACTTAAAGTCGCGTTGGTTTATAAATTATTGTGGAATTAAATTACAGATTATGAAACTACATTAAATTCTGATTCAGTCAGTATCAAGTTCTCATCAAATATCTGTTCCCCTCATAGGTTAATTTATTGTTAAAGTTAAGGTAACCGCTTTGAGCTGACCTCCCCTATATACATACACATACATATGATAGACGTACAATATAACTGGTACTATCTCCAACACTGCTTCGTGCTAAAGAATTTTTTTCTTATCTTTTTTCTTAAAAGTAGATACCTATGTAACGTCCGCATCTTTATGCTGGGCGCATTGATCTTACCAATATACGCTACAAACTGGTAAATAAAGCAGCACAAGTTGGAATTAAGCTCAACTGATTTCATGTTACATGCCTACATACTTACGTACTATGTCCGCATTTTTATTCTTGCAGTATCACTTGCTGGGCGCGTTGTGAATTATGTAACTTGTCTGAGCAATTAAGTGCAGTCGCTGCTAAAGAATACCTTGTAAAGCAGACGAATCTACATTGCTCAAACTTGGAACTCAGCTAGGCTGAGTCCATCTTATGTTACACTATATGCCTATCCTTTCAGCTTGTCAGCCTCTTTCTTCTTGCAAAAGCACTTGCTGGGTGCGTTGATCTGAGCATTATACTTGGCTGCGGTTTTATAAGTGGTATCGCCGCTAAAGAACATCTTGTACAGTATCGCGAGTAGGCCCGCTCCAACTACCACGCCGGCCGCAATGGGTACCCAGTTGTCATCCCTATTGCTCATTGCTATGTCGTGTTATTGCTAGAAAGGGATAGCATATGGATGGAAATGGGGTTTAGAACTGGTCCTACGAAAGTCATATGCCAAATAGGTAGGTGCTAAATTGATATGCATGTAGGTAGGTATACTTATAATTTAACACAGATAAGTTGAGTTTTTCCGTGTGATTCCCGGCTTAGAATACGGCCACTCCCAATCTGCCCGTGGTTATCGTCAAAGCGACTAAGGGATTGTACCAGGGACAGGCAGCAGCGTTTTCCTGTGTATATTAAGCTCATTTTACTGCTATCACCAATCCTTATTGCTACTAGTATCCTATTCATTTAAGGACTTACGTGTACTATATTTTGTTTCCAAAACTCAAATACTTAGAATTTGTTTTTGTAGAAGAACCTGTAAAGTGTATCATATATAAGGTTAGAGAGGATCATAGAAGGTCACATGTAATTTTTTGTACGTATTTATTTTATTAATTCAGCTGTGTCTTAGCGGGACTGTGGCCGAACAATGCCATATTAACAATACACATAACATACATCAATAGTCTGCCCAGAGTGGCCATACGTAAAGAACATGTCCAGGACTGGACATTGACAAATTAATATTAGACGCCCCCTGGCTAGATGGAGCGACGTTCTGCGTAAAGCGGCTGTCATGGCAGTGACTGGATGAGAAGAACAGAGGATCAGGTTCAGAGGCGCGCCTTGGTAAAGGCCTATGTCCAACAGTAGACTCTTTCGGGATGATAATGCCGATGAAATTAATATTAAATAATGAACATAGGTACCTTCGTCGTCATAGCAGATAATATATTATAATACTATGGCAGCTGAAATTGTAGTTTTAGTTTAAATTTCAACTGTATTTATATGTATATACCATTCAGGTAGTGATTATTATACGCATAATTTTCATTTAGACAATATTGTTAATAATGCTTCATTTTATACAACAAATGACAAATCAGTGACAGAAATAGACAAGTAGAGAGTTACATACATGTTCCTTTTAGCAAGAAATTATCAAAATAAGTTTATTATAATAAGGATGACGTTCATCTACAAACCATATCCTAAAAAAGTACCTATCCCCAGCGTGGGCAGAGTAGGCAGTGTATGACGCTTTCTAAATGTAAAGCCTAAAGCTGCTGGATTGGGAAGGAATAGGATCGAGTGAGGTGATGCCCATAGGAGTGCCTAGCTGTCTAACAATTGTCGTCAATCAATCAACTCGAATTATTAGTAGATAATGGAACATTTAATGAATCATTACAGCATATTAATATCGAATTAAATTAGCACTTACTATTAGCACGTAATAAAGACAAAAATGCTATAATTCTTTACAAATGCTTTATTTTGTAAATATCAGTTAACTAGCAAGAAAGAAATTAAGTTTTACAGAGAAACAAAATCAAAATAACACTATTTACTGATTGCAATATAATACAGTTACCTGCCTACTTAATCATTATATAAAAGAATAATCAATTCCAATATAAAGTCACTATAAATACTTACATCGTTAATCGAATCTAGGTACTACTTAATAAGATAAGTGAAACTCGCCCTAGTCCTATTAAAATGTCATGTTTAAAATATTTTCCTTATATTCTGCATACTCATAAGGCGTGAGAATGTACATGGCGACCTCTCTATACCTTTCTGGCTCGTCCAATATCACCAAAAGTTTCGCCAATTTTCTCGCGTATCCCACCAATAAATCTCCTTTCACATTCTCAATTAAATTACATTTTTTATTCCAGAAATATGGAATATTTCTGGCCTGTAGGGCTAAGTACAATTTCTCCACCATCATTTTAAAGAGAGTCGCTGGGTTTTTACGCCAAAATATCCGATCATCCCGGTGCTCATAAGCCTCCCAGAAGAAAAGGGTTTTTATGTAGTAACTTGATATTTCTTTCATATTCTGTGCGTCCCGCAGTTTCTTCATCTGTAACAACATTGTGTGATTTGAAACAATCTAGGATTAGGTATAGGTATTAAAGTCTTTTGACGATGTTTTATAGTTATACTAAAGATAATATATTCAAAGATACCGATAAAATAAGACCACGGAGTTGAGTAGCAAAATCAAGGTTTGACCCAAACCTTGATACCATTCTTTGGTATAGACATCGATTCTCAAGACGTACGGTAGTGGCGTGTACACACAAATAGCAGTCGCCTAACTTTGCCAAAGACTGTAGGTAGGTATATGTATAAAGTTTCTTTGAAGCATCATAATTTCAAATAAGAACATCGGATGAAGAACTCAATCAAGTCTCCGGGCAGAGAACCCAAACAATTAGAAGTCTGTTTAATGTGGCAGTGGCCAACCACAAAATGATGCAGAACCGATATCTGTTGGACAGACCACAAGCGTAGACAAGATTTAGAATGGAGACCATTACCGCAGTTCGCGACAACTCTTTTCTGCCAGGTAAACAATCGATTTTAAGTGAATATGACTGTATACAGTATACAGGGCATATTATAACAGAACTTTATCCAATAATGAAATCCGACATACTGAAAATGGGTAGGTACTTAACAATAATAGAAATCACGTGAAACTTTTAAGAGGTGATGCTATAAGTGCCCGTATATGTAAAAATTACATGATTTCGGTTTTATATCGGGAGTTGCTGAGCTAAAGGAACGGATACAAGGTAATGGCTACTTACATATTTAATGGCCAATTTCATATTATCTGAATCAAACATAAGACCTCGCTCCTGGTCGTGCATTGCTAAACGCCATGACCTTTTCCTGTCATGCTCTGTATGAGCGTCTTTGTTCGGTTTGGGTACAACCATCCACATTTTCTGCTCAGCATTACATCTTGGTGGAATTTCTCGGTACCCACTGCATATCGGCCAACGGTCTTCTGGGAACTTCAGGGCAGGCACGAAGTCTATGTCCATTTTAAACCCCCTATTGTTTACAATGTGCAAGGTTATAGCCGGACCGCCTTTAGATGTTGTAATGATATACTTATCTCCATATACATCAAACATACCATTCTGTAGGGATTCTTTCAGTGCCCTATCAACAACACCTTCGAACCATTGAAAAAATTTGTGACAGCATATGTAATGTTTTTCATCTTTCCATTTGTAAGCTGTTTGGTTAATTTCCCATCCTTCTTTGAAAGGCATTTTCTGGAATTGGACTCCAGTTTTGAGCTGAACAAACGCCGGACCTTTTGGCTCGAAGGTGATGTCGTTAGCATTTTTATCAAATGGGTCATCCCGGATGTTGACTGGAAGTCCAATGACGATGTCCACGTCAAATTCATCAGGCTTGCCAATTTTGACCCAGTCATAGTGACTGCCAGCACACTGAACCTAATTTAAAACAAAAAAAATAGAGTATGTGACGAGAACTCTCCTTGCATTTGTAAAAGGGTCGTACTCTGTATCAATTTGAAATTTATTTCTTGTTTAAGGAAAATATGACAAAACTACATAATGATAGAGAAGAAAATCTAACAATCTGGATTATTACCGAAATCCCTATTGACTTCCCTCACTGATGGGAATTTCGGTATTTATTCCTTGTCATTCCCATTGCTCAAGGCGTGCACATCGTTTTGAATTTGGCCTATCACACTGGCCATGCGCTTATTCTGTACCACAGAGATTGTACAGTCGCGAACGTTAATTTGGGACCCATCTAATAAATAAAATCGTAAACTTCGCGTGTCTGTACATTGAAGATATTTGCAAAAAAAAAATTGGGGGGTGTAAGGATAAGCAACAGAACACATTTCGATCATTTTTGAAATTTTTGTCTGTTTGTCCGTTTATCTGTTTATCTGTTAAGCTGTTTGTCTGTTTGTCTGTTTGTCTGTTTGTCTGTTTGTCTGTTTGTCTGTTTGTCTGTTTGTCTGTTTGTCTGTTTGTCTGTTTGTCTGTTTGTCTGTTTGTCTGTTTATCTGTTTGTATGTTTGTCTGTGAGTTTGTGCACGCATCACTTAAAAACTACTGATCGGACTTTGATGGACTTTTCACAGAAACGTGGGGCTTAATTTGGTGTAACATATAGGCTTTATTTCATTGCAATCGGTGCAGTCAATCAAAAGTTATGCGAATTTATAGTTTCCGAAAACTCGCATACACTGCGAGGAGTGTAGGGTGTAAATGCTCGATTGAATTCGTGAGCGGGAGCGGGTATCGTACCAATGTAATGTAAGATTTTGAAAACTATAAATTCGCATAACTTTTGATTGAGTTAGTCGATTACGATGAAAAATCTGGAGCTGGATCTGGAGCTGGATCTGGAGCTGAATCTGGACCTGGACCTTGATCTGGATCTGGACCCTGACTCGGACCGGGACCCGGACCGGTACCCGGACCCGGACCCGGACCCGGACCCGGATCCGGACCCGGACCTGCACCTGGACCTGGACCGGAACTGGACCTGGACCTGGATCTGGATCTGGACCTTTATCTGGACCTGGACCTGGACCTGGACCTGGACCTGGACCTGGACCTGGACCTGGGCCTGGACCTGGGCCTGGGCCTGGGCCTGGGCCTGGGCCTGGGCCTGGGCCTGGGCCTGGACCTGGACCTGGACCTGGACCTGGACCTGGACCTGGACCTGGACCTGGACCTGGACCTGGACCTGGACCTGGACCTGGACCTGGACCTGGACCTGGACCTGGACCTGGACCTGGACCTGGACCTGGACCTGGACCTGGACCTGGACCTGGACCTGGACCTGGACCTGGTCCTGGACCTGGACCTGGACCTCGACCTCGACCTGGACCTGGACCTGGACCTGGACCTGGACCTGGACCTGGACCTGGACCTGGACCTGGACCTGGACCTGGACCTGGACCTCGACCTGGACCTCGACCTGGACCTCGACCTGGACCTGGACCTGGACCTGGACCTGGACCTGGACCTGGACCTGGACCTGGATTTGGACCTGGACCTGGACCTGGATTTGGACCTGGACCTGGACCTGGACCTGGACCTGGACCTGGACCTGGACCTGGATCTGGACCTGGATCTGGACCTGGACCTGGACCTGGACCTGGACCTGGACCTGGACCTGGACCTGGACCTGGACCTGGACCTGGACCTGGACCTGGACCTGGACCTGGACCTGGACCTGGACCTGGACCTGGACCTGGACCTGGACCTGGACCTGGACCTGGACCTGGACCTGGACCTGGACCTGGACCTGGACCTGGACCTGGACCTGGACCTGGACCTGGACCTGGACCTGGACCTGGACCTGGACCTGGACCTGGACCTGGACCTGGACCTGGACCTGGACCTGGACCTGGACCTGGACCTGGACCTGGACCTGGACCTGGACCTGGACCTGGAACGGGAGCGGGATTGAGGGTCTGAGTGGAAGTGGGATAGGGAGCGGAAGTGGGAATGGGAGCGGATCCTGTAGTTCACGCGAGCGGAGCCGCGGGCACAGCTAGTTTCATAATAAAGGTTCTTAAGAACACTTATTTGCAATGAGGTCGGAATTTTCAATCGAACTGCAGCTCCAGTAAAGAGATTTAATTAATACATGTAACATAATTAATATAAGTCTCTGGTAAAACTTCCAACATCCGAAAAATCGTTTATACTCGTAGGTAGTATAAACGATTAGTAGTAAGTAATAGTAAAAGATAAATCTGTATCGTCATTTAGATTAGTCTGTGTGACACAGAGACACGATTAAGATATTTGCAAATAAGTAGATTATCAAAGAGTTAACTTACCCTACTAGAATATCTCCTGTAGTATGAATCAACATTTTTCATGTTCTCGTGAATACGGTTGGATATGACGTCGAAGACTCGGTAATGGAGAGCAAACTCCTCGTCATTCAAAGCTATGTATCTTAGATATATGTCGTGCAGCAAGGAGTTGAGGTTGCTGATATGGGGATATTCTGGTATTGAACTCCTTGGTGTGCCTCTGAAAGAAATAATAGTATAAGCCGGTGCGCCGCATGTTGATAACGTGTTTCTGGTCATGGATTTAGTACGTTTTCATTTGACTCATACATGGCTCACACGCGTCGCGTGGCGTCGCGTCGCGAGGTGACAATAATATGGTCATAGTATTGAATTAAACTCCACACGTGTTGCGTGGCGTCGCGCGTGATATATGTGTGGTGTCACTGCCTTTACGCTTTAAGCCTCTGATCTCTGCTATCTGCCATCGCTGTGCCTCTGTCCGGGTTGACGGAACAACTCCTTTCCCCTCTTCAACCCCTCCCCCCCCCCCCCCCCACCATAGCGTATCTGAACGCTACTTACTTAGGAAAGTGAAGTAGGGGCGGAGCGAAAAATGTTTCAGGTAAAATTGAGTTACGGTGTACAAAAGGGGGCGACGAAAAGTGTTTTTTTTTATAGTGCCCCCTTTTGTACACTCTAACCAAAAGTAATTTACAAGTGCTGCTATTGGGTATTTTCCCCAATCGTGAAAATTTTTAACTAAATTAATTAGCCATGACGCTATCTAATTGTCCAACGCGACCCAAAAAGATGTTAGATCGCAAGCAATCAAATTTTTAGCCCCTTTTTGCTACACACCTAACGCAAACACCCCAGGATGCAAAAAAACGTAAAAAAATCCAAATTTTCACACTGACCGTCTTTGTGGTTTCACAGCTTGGCCCTGGTATGTCGGTTCTTCTGCTTCTCTTACACTTAGCCGTTCTTCCCTGCTCTCATCAGTTTCTGAATCCCGGGTAAGGAAATAGGCGAGTGTCCCCCCTATTGCCACTGCGCCCACCAATGCCGCGGCCGCCCCCGCCCTGGAAAATTCATTATTTTCTTCCCGGCTGTTCCTTCTGCTGTTATTCGCACCCATGTGGTCACCCTGTGCGAGAGAAATGAAAAAAGTTTATAACACTAGAACCTGTAGTTTTGATCCATCTTAATTTTCAATATTCACGCATCTATTGTATACAAAAAAATCGATGGTGAGTAAGTACTTAACAGCACAACACTATGCACAATACTATACTATATATTATCCTATATATTATCTTTGACAATATTAAATATGACGGTGCTGTAGGTATACAAAAATGTATATTCGGCGATTTACACGAAAGTTCACATTCTCACTAAAGTTTGGATGATAAAAATTTCAAAGGACCGTTTTGGAATAGAAGAGAGTAATAGAAGTATACCTATTTATATAACGTGTCTATTTTTACTGAAAATAACAAAATAACGCCTGCCTATATCGCTTTGCATACCTATCTTGGACCTATTAGGTCCAAGATACCTATCTATGATTAGATATTGGATTTGCAAAAATGTGCCTGAGGCCCTGAACAGAGATATTAAATATTACTACATAAAAAACCGACCTTCACCTCCCTGCTAGTTTAACGTTCGCCCGCCAAATAAAGCACGGCTGATACTCCGCATGCATTACTGCATGGGCTGCCGCCGCCGCGACGACGACGCCGCACCGTTCGTTCGGCTCGCGCCGCGCCGCCCGTCACCGGTACAAAGTTACTACGCGCGCTATCAACCGACGCCGAGGAGAGATCGACGTTGTAATAATTAGAAATACAAGTGTGGCGTTTGCTATTTGCCACAATCTGGTTTATAACTTATAACACAGGTGTATTTAGTGGTTATAAGTATTGAATAAAAGATCAGTTAAATTAGAATTGCACCCACGGCACCACCTCCCGTCTCAGGCTCTCTAGACGGAATGTCAAAGCCGGGAGAGGGCGTTCGCTCGCGCATATTTAATTATGAACTGATACAACAGTAGTATGCCACAACAAGCATTTATGTTGTTGACCTATAAGGTTCTCCCTCTCTTGCTTGACTATGTTCGGGCGCTTGGTATATTAGCCCTACAGTAATTTCCACACACACAAACGTGTACGAATCGGCTGGTGCGCCTGTAGTAGCAGTAGGTAACTAAATCTGTTCTCTTATATGGAGTGTCAGGGTGTGCCCGCATAATTAAAGGATGAAAATTAATTATTTTGTAACATTATAATTTATGTTTGTCTTGTGACTGATGATTGGCAACAATATACTCCTACCTAGTATAGCCAGTGTGCTACGATAAATAACCAAGTTCACTCTAATTTTAACTTTATCATCTTTGAATAGGGTTGTCACTTAATTCGAAATGTGCTACATATTGGTGTACAATTTATTTGACCCAGTATACTCACGTTTTCTCTGAAATGTAAAATCTTATTTCACCCACGCGACCGACGCCCACGTTTGGTCTAGCGCTGCCACTGATATGGATACTGACAAAAATATGTATAAATATACCAAATTTATTTCCTATTGGTGCGACAAACAAAGAAGGTATTAAATAACTAAGTGAACGATCCGATTCCGTCTTGAGTTCTTAAATATATGTTATCTGGTGTATTGAGATAAGCAAAGCAGTATCGATTCTAGATAATGAGCCTCACTTTTCGTCCTAGTGATCTAGTTATTAATATTTACCTAGTAAGTATTGGTGGATACGGCAGTGTCTTTGGATATCGCTCGGTTTCTTATGAATTTAATAGAATTTACTCAAAGAATATACTTTTCTGATATTATATTTTTATTTATACATACATTTATCTCTGTGTCTTTTACAAAAAGTCTTTGTATTAAATAATAAAGTACATATAACCGCGCACAACAGAAGCCTTTTGTACAGCTGAACCACTTAGAAGGTTGGTATTTTGATTGTTACCCCAAAACATCCTGTAGTATCAAAAACATGGTTGCCGAAGTTGTCATGTTTTGAAATTAGAATCATTTGTTTTGTTCGCACTGCTTACTGTTCCACTTTTATTTTTCGGGGAATCCCGTAAATCTATATCTATAAAAGAAGAAACTGACTGACTGACTGATATCAACGCACAGCCCAAACCGCTGAGTCTAGAGCATTGAAATATTGTACGACGGTTTCTTATATAGCATAGGCACTAAGGAACGGATTTTCAAAATTCATCCCCTAAGGGGGTCAAATGGGGATTCAAAGTTTGTATGGAAAACGTCTATTAGAGGTTCCTGTCAATTTGAAACTTTGTAGGAATACTTTAATACCTTAATGATTCAACAAGTGTTTTACAGTTTTTGAAAAACCATCCCCTAAGGTGCTGGAATAGAGTTCGAAAGTAGTAGTCTCCAAACCGATTGCTATAGAAACTTCAAATTTAGCACAAAGGTTCCTTATGTATCTCCGGTATGCACTATCGAAGGCTTTTTCAAAATTCGATCCCTAAGGTGTAAAAATAGGGGTTCAAAGTTTGTATGGAGAAAACTATTAGATGTTCCTATCAACTGAACTTTGTAGGAGTCATTGTAAATTTAATGATTCCACACGGGTTTTACAGTTTCATAAAACTATGACTTAAGGGAGTGAAATGAACTTCAAACGTAGTATTCTCCAAACCTATAGATACACTTAAAGTATAAAGAATTTGCAAGCTGAAGTGGCAGTGGTTGGGCCATATCACTGTCGCGCTGAGGTATACAAGATCTGGAGTGGAGACCGCGAATAGGCACGTGCTCAAGGTGGAGCGCCCCACTACTAGATGTACTGAACGCCTTGAAGAAGGCGGCCGGAAATAGCAGGTTTCGGAAGCGGTGGACTGGATGTGGTGACGTTTATTGGGGTAAGCCTATTCCAGCAGATGTCGCAGGGCCGACATGATGATGAACTATATCGTATGTATTAAACGATGAAAACATTGCAAGTAAACACGTCGATTAAATAATTTGTGCTAATTATGTCGCCAGCTTCTTCTCGAAAACCACTAAATGGATTAGAATGTGGTTTTCACTGTTGGATAGCTTGGTTTACCATGGTTTTTTTTTTCAGACTAAAAACAAACCCTTTCAGTGAAACCGCGGGCAACCGCTTTAATATATTTAAGTCTAAAGAGTGTTTGTGTGTTTATTTGTCTGCTTCTTACGCTTTCTCGGCTTGGCTATTCAACTGATCACCATAATTTTTGATTAGTACACATACCATCATGTATATGAACATAAGTTCATGTTTACCTTTGGAAAAATGGTTTCCTCGGGAAATAACAAATTGCTCCACGCGGGCGAAGCCGCGGGCGTTTGCTAGTGTTAAATACAGCACCGCATGCGCATAACACACGAGATAATACTTAATCAATCAGTCAATGTATGATAAAAACGCAGCAAACACCAAAACAAAGCACGAAGTGCTAATCAATATCAATGATAGATATAGAATATGTAGAATAAATTTTATTTCGGACATAATCCATATGTGTTAGTAACAAATTTCAATGTACTACACATTAAGTATATACATAATTAAATTTACACGATATTAAAATATGTTTTATAAAAAAAAATATGCATAAACAATATATAATAAGCAACCAAATTCAGCAAACCTGCTAACACCCTATATTTAGTTTTTTGACGCAAAGGTCTAGGGAAGAAAACACTGTCAGTTAAGTACGCCGCTTTATGTAATACCTACTAATATACTCGTATAATACAATCCCAAATTATTATTAACTATTATTTATCTTGTTTATACTTGCTTATCAGTTTCTTCCAATGATTAGGGTGATCGGTCGATCGAAGATAATCTCCCAGTTTTTAATGTTCGGGTTTTCCCCATTGTAATATTATGTATTCTGTGTATAGAATACTATCTTTTGCCAGCGACTGTATTAGGTTTCGATATTTACATATCTTAAACTTCCAAACTGATATCATTTTCGTAATCAACGTCACTAAAAACCTCAAAAATGACATTCATATCGAATAATTTGGTTTCCCGTAGGGATACTTAGATGCTTTTTCGGGATAAAAACTATCTTATATGTCCTATTCCAGGACCTATCCTATATCGTCCCTCGCATGTCTAAGTGTCGTAGCTTTAAGGAGATATTGCAGGGCAAGGCAATTTCGGTTTTACACTTCACATTGTAATGTCTTGGAAGATACGATACTTGTTCATTGTCAATAAATCCATTACAGCTACTGATATGGATACGACGGTTAGCGGAGTTTGATCACCATACACATTTAAATAGGTCCATGTTTGTAACTCATTTAGACAAAAAATTACAGTTACAACAGTTAGTCATGCGAGGGACGATATGTGTGCCAAGTTTCATTACGATCCGTCCAGTGGTTGAAGCGTGATTGAGTAACAAACATCCAAATATCGAAACTTTCGCATTTATAATATTAGTGGGATGGTGATTTGCTTCCCGCTCCCACTTTGCTTTTATCTCTCTGTCTAGCTCGATGTATCCAGCCAAAGAACATCGAACGAAGATGATTTCCCAGTTTTTAATGTCCGGGTTTTCCCCCGAAGTAATATTATCTATTCTGTATATAGAACATGTGTTTTGTTTACACACCGCCCCGCTTCGCTTTTATCTCTCCGTCTGGCTCGATCCACCCAGTCGAGGAACTCTATAAAATCACTGCGTTCTTCAGGCACCATCTAGTTGTGTTTTGACAACTATGCGTTATAGTCGTTTACAGTGTATTTAAAAAGCTTCCAATTTATTAAAGGTATGTATGTATCTATGCCGTGTGGTTTTCGGTAGAGTAGAATAGGACCACTCCAACTCTTCCCGTGGATGTCGTACAAGGCGACTAAGGGAATACATTATAAAACATCAATCAGGCCTCCCCAACCCGTCAGGCCAGCGCGGGGAGTGTAGGCCAAATCCTCCGTCTGTCTCCGGCAGATGAGAGAGGGTTGTGCTCCTGCAGTGGAGACAAAAATAACCTGATGATGATGTATGTATACTCGTAATATAAAGTCGTGGTATTTTAACTTTAGCGCAGTTGAGAGTGGACACGGCTTGCGTTCGTGCGTTCAAAGTTCGCATCTGCAACTGCACCAATGAGTACCTACAACATGGTACATAAATAAAGCCTTGAACTACAGAATCCGCTCCCATTCCCGCTCCCGCTACCGCTTCCGCTTGCACCGCCACCGCGACCGCCACCGCCACCGCCACCGCCACCGCCACCGCCACCGCCACCGCCACCGCCACCGCCACCGCCACCGCCACCGCATAGGTCCATCAAAATCCGTTCAGTACAACGTTCAGTAGTTTTTAAGTGATGCACACTCACAGACAAACAGACAAAAATTTCAAAAATGATCGAAATGTGTTCTATTACTTATCCTTAGACCCCCAATTTTTTTTGCAAATATCTTCAATGTACAGACACGCGAAGCGTACGATTTTATTTATTAGACTTTATTTTTAATTTCAGTGAACCATGGCAGTGAACCCGATACGGAGGAATTTAGATGTCTCAAATTTTATTGATATAAAACCTGATCAATACAAGAAGACTAAGGTAGTTTTCGAAGGTGTGTTCTCACAATTAAAAGTAAAAATGGAGGAAACATGCGAATATTTCAAAAGTTACTATAAAGAGGTAAGTAAAGTTGGTAACTCATTTGTTAGCAGTTTTCATAGTGTGAATTTCATGCCGTGTTGAAAGTGTATTCATACAGGTTAGTGGATACTGAAATGATAAGATTGCCAGGTATCGAAATTAAGTAGTGTGATTTATGTACTTGCAACGAAACATTTATGTTAATTAATATGGATATTCCGGGATTTATTAAAAAAAATATCTTTCATTCATTTATTTATAAACTCATCTATCTATACATTAATAAAAGAGTAGAAAAAACAAAAGAAAAGCGATCTGTACATTGAAGTTAAAAAAAAAAAAAAAAAATCCCGGAAATTACTTAAGACCAGTAGAGTCCAAAAATATAATTAAAAAATTTCGTGTCTGTCTGTATGTATGTACGGGCTAATCTTGGAAATTACTGAACAGAATTTAATGGCGTTTTCACTGTTTAATAGCTTTGGAGTTCGGGGCTCAATCTGGTATAAATTATATGTCAATAAAATCTCAGGAGCCTGATCTACAAGTTGACCTCTCATTTCACATCTTGCTTATTTTCCTTGAAAAAGGTTGCCTGGAAGAGAAGGACGCGTTTGTATACTCGTACTTTTCAAAAAATCTGTACCTATTTTTATTGTCATTGTTAATTTATGTTCAATCAAAAGTTTATCTATCTACTTAACTACTTTCTTACATAGATTTTATATGCTGGCAGTGTATCCGATAAAACCAAGATAATGAAGTTAGATGAGTTTCAAATTAATGTAGTCATACGATTGCCAGTAAACTACAGAGAAATAGAAATAGAAGACTGCGCGCCTGGCTTCGTTCGTATGAAAATTAAGGAACTGGATCATCTCAATAAGAAAAATTGGGAGGCAAGACACATAGCCACGCGCTTTTGGCTTGATGGTGAACATTACTTCTTCCAAAATAAATTCCGTCAGTGGATGCATGGCTTAGTAAGACAAGCCGCCTATGTTTTGAACAACCGTGTAATAGTCAACGACGTGACATATGCAGTAAAATACAGAGAGATCGGCCCGGATTGTATTTTAAACATACGGAATGTTGAAGGCAACGAAGAGTTCAAACTGGATGTGGACTTGGTGCCTGTAATCCGGTTTATGTATCCTCGCTGCCCACCGGGTCCATACAGGTAATTGTGTTTTATTTGTGGTTCCCGGCTTAGAATAGGGCGACCCCTATCTTTCCCGTGGGTGTCGTCAAGGCGACTAAGAGATTGCACCAGGGACGGGCAGCGGCGTTCTTCTGTGTGTGTATGTTAAGATCATTACTGTGATTATGGCAAATCCCCCAATGGAAAACTTACCAAAAGTGGTATTCTATTGGGGAGACCTATGTCCAGCAGTGGACGTAAATACGTCCTAAATAGTAGTCCTAAGTGGCCCTAAATAGGCTGATGATGATGAAGAATGGCTAACGGGCATGTGTACATGTATACAGTTTAACTGATAGAAATTATAACATTATCACAACCTACACTTATTTATAAAAGTATTTTTGTTAGCGTTAAGTAAGTACTTACAGTGGCGTAGCTACCGGAGAGCTAGACGGGGCTCCGCTCGCGTTCGCTAAAGAATTAAATAAAGTTGAAAATCCGCCACCCCTCCCACTCCCGCTCTAGTTCCAGCACCCGCTCCCGCCCTACCTTCAACTCTCCCCTCAAACCTTTTCCCTCTTACCCTCGTCGCTCCAAATGTAGTAGTCCTAACTCATCCATCGCAATCCAAATTCCACCTAGCATTACTTTGTTGCATACCAATGTATAATGTATGGACTTTGAAGACTAAAATTCGCATAACTTTTGAGTTGCGTGATGCGGTACGTAGCGCCATCTATTGGGAATTTTGGACATCAAATGCAATTTAAATATTTGAAAACTATAAAATGTACATAACTTTTGATTGTGTAAGCTGATTGCGATGAATTAAAGACCAAATGTTACTCTGACTTAAGCCCCATGTTTCTGTGAAAAGTCTATCAAAATCCGTTCAGTAACTTTTATGCGATATGAAATCACGATAAAATAATGCCTATATGTTACTCCGAATTAAGCCCTATGTTTTTCTAAAACTCAGAATTGGTTCAGTAGCTTTATGTGATGCGACACGTAGCGCCATCTATTGATAATGTTGGACATCAAACGCATTGTAAATATTTGAAAACTATAAATTACATTACTTTTTATTAAGTAAGCTGATTGCGATAAATTGAAGACTAAATGTTACTCCGAGTTGAGCCCATGTTTCTGTGAAAAGTCTATCAAAATCCGTTCAGTACTTTTTACATGATGCGTGCACAAACTAACAGACAAACAGACAAAAATGATCAAAATGTGTTATATTGCTTATCGTAAGACCCCTCCCCCCTATATATATTTATGTATTGTGTTTATGTATGTAATTATATGATATGTATGTATATAGCCCTAGCAAAGTATCTTGAAATTATATCTTTGCACCCGCATCTTAATCTTAATTTTACTATTTATCATTAGCACAAGGTTGCCTGGAAATAATCCCTAAAAGCGATAAGGCCGCCACTTGTACATTTACTGTATATTTCTCCTACATATTTTTGTAATTAATTTGTGTGCAATAAAGTATATTCATTCATTCAAGATAGATGTAGCAGCACGATAGTGGAAACGGTATAGTTATAGGTCGTACAAATCACGACGGCACGCCCCACTCCTCTAAATCGCTTACATTTCATTGCATGCGTTATATTATTACTGTGTTAGTTCTATCGTTACATTACGCAATAATCATCAATGTATACATACGTAGGTACACTAAGATACTGATGTTCGGACTCCCCGCGTCCCTTCCCCTCGCGAAAAGTACCAGGGTGTGCCTTCGTGAACTATATAATAAATATATATAAATTAATATAAATATCTCAGACATTCACACTAATTATCTAGTCCCAAACTAGGCAGAGCCTGTGAAATGATTATTAGATAACGGATATACACATCCTACTAATATTATTATAATTATATTTATAAATGCGAAAGTTTGGATATTTGGATGTTTGTTACTCCATCACGCTTCAACCACTGGACGGATCGGGATGAAACTTGGCACAAATATAGGTTAGGTCCTGGAATAGGACATAGGATAGTTTTTATCCCGAAAAAACATCCCATTCCTACGGGAAATACATAATAATTTGTGTTGGCCTACAGCTAGTACTTAATAAATATATAAACACCCAAGACTTGGAATATATACCTACTTTTAATAGATTTTCTCAAACTACCAACAAAAAGGAATAGATAGAATAAATGTGTCGAATTTAGTCTAGATTTAGTCGGTCCGCCGTTTATAAGTTATAGAGGTATGTTCGTATTAGGGTTGTTGCGAATATCAGCATCAGCATCAAGCATTCGCGGATAATCAGCATTCTTTTTAATATCAGCATCAGCAACAATCGATGCTGATTTTTAATGCTGACATTCAAGTCATAACGTGTTCGTTGAAGGCGGGACCTAGCGCAAGTTACGTGGAGTTTAAATCAATCATAGACAGTTATACAAAAAAAGCTGTCACTTGTTCCCTCATTTGGCCGATCTATAGGTAACTAATAGAACACGTTTCGATCATTTTTGGAATTTTTTACTGTTTGTCAGTTTGTCCGTTTATTTGTGCATGCATCACTTAAATACTACTGAACCGATGTTGATGGAATTTTCAGAGAAACATTGTCCTTCATTCGGTGTAAACATATAGGCTTTATTTCATTGCAATCGGTCAAGTCAATCAAAAGATATGCGAATTTATAGTTTTCGAAAACTCGTACTCGTAACACTGCATTAGTATACAACAAAGAAGTGTAGGGTGTAAATACTCGACGGAATTCGTGAGCGGAAGTGGGAGCTTTATGCTCGGTTTTATTGTATTCGTCTAACTCAATCAAAAGTAAAGCGAATTTATAGTTTTCAAAAACTCACATACATTAATTACATTGGTATACAACAAAATAATACTCGGCGGAATTTAGATTGTAGTAGGATATGTTTTATTTATGTAATTTATTAATATCAACATCAGCATCAGCATCCGCTGATATAGTAAAAAACTGCATCAGCAACAACCCTGGTTCGTATCATGCCAGACCAAGGCTTATTACGACATGGCCACCTAATACCACCAGAACCGCAGTGCATAGCGAGCTACTGGTTTAGTCGATTGGTCAGGTGAATCAGTCGAACCTAGTCGCAAATAATCAGATTCGGTCGGTCCTCCGTTTAAAAGCTCAGGGCATTGAAAGTTCCACCTAATACCACCAAAACCACAGTACACAGCGAGCTACTAACTGCCAGAATAAGGCATAACTAGAGATCTCCATGAGCGACTTGCCTGCGGATCATGCCCACCATGGTGTCCCCGTTTCTGCGTTGTATGTGCTACAGTCTAGCAGTTAGACCATATGTACTGAAATTTTGAAAATGGCAAGGACTTGGGAAATATGGAAATAGCAGTCTTTTTTATATTATTTCCCTAGATATTTCTTCAGGGAAACCGAAATAATAATTGTGATCTGTGACCGGATCGATGGCCTAGTGGCTTGGTCATCGGAGCGCTAGAAGTCGTGGATTCGATTCCCACTGGAGACTGACAACTTCGTACAATTTGTACAAGTTGGTCCCGGTCTGGATGTTATATTTGTGAATGATCCTATCCTCGTTTAATTTCCATAGCACAGGAGAAAATCCTAGTTTGTGATTAGACAATGATATGTATTATATGTAATAACAATATGTAATTTGTGGAACCCTGTGTCCCACATACGCTTTCATCATCATCATCAGACTAATACGTCCACTGCTGGACATAGGCCTCCCCAATAGAATACCACTTTTGGTAATTTGTCCATTGGGGGATTTGCCATAATCACCACGCTTGGCAGGCGGATTGGTGATCGCAGTAATGATCTTAACATAGGGGAGGTCAGCTTAAAGCGGTTACCTTAACTTTAACAATAAATCAACCTATGAAGGGAACAGATATTTGATGAGAACTTGATACTGACTGAATCAGAATTTAATGTAGTTTCATAATCTGTAATTTAATTCCACAATAATTTGTAAACTAACGCGACATTAAGTAAATTTCAAAACCCTATCTCGAAACCGCTTTGCCCGAGAGGCTGCCTAAAGCGGTTATCGGTATTGGGCAAAGTGGTTACTAATGGTTTGTAAAGGAAATAACAATAAACAAGGTTATTTAATAACGGGTTATGGACTGAAATGCCAAAATATAATAAAAGAATCTAATTTATTACAAAATCAACTAAACAAAAAATAATAACAATTATAGGTCAACAATCACAGAATTATTGTTGCTTTGGTTTTCCTAATACTAATAGATAACATTTTACCACATAATCAACATCTATACTTTTATTACGGGGATATGTGAAGCAAGACAGTCTTGTATTTATTCAAAATTATAAGTCTCGTAATACCTTAATTAATGTATAATTATTACATAGTAGATTTTTGTGATGCACAATTTTATTTCACTTCCTGAATCGCTCTTGCCATTGCCTCTTCAGACCATGACGCATGCGTAGTTTTTCTTCTATAGTTATTCACCATCTGCAAAAAAAACTTACTTAAACAATTTGTTCATTTTGCTATCGAGGGCAAAGCGGCGAGGTACCACTTTGCCCGAGCCGCTTTGCCTTTTGCGACCATTTTGTTTGTAATCAAAATCTTTACTGTAAACTTTCAGCATATACTTGCATAAATACAAAATAAGTACTACAATATAGACACAAAATAAGGTAACAACAGTCATAGGACCCAAATATAATAAGTTTTGAGTAAAACAGGATGAACGTACCTTGCATTATTTTAACAAACTCGTTGAAAATCGTAATTTTGGCACTGCACACGTGGGGACGACTCTACTACTGCCGGGCGAGTTCGTGGACAGGGGCGCGGGGTAGGCTATCGCTCCAACTCAGCAAGGTGGCGCTACTATTTAAAATGGTCGTGTAATCTACCCTAACCGCTTTGCCTCCTATAGCCGCTTTGAGCTGACCTCCCACAGGAAAATGCTGCTGCCCGTCCCTGGTGCAATCCTTAGTCGCCTTGACGACACCCACGGGAAAGATAGGGCCTATTCTAAGCCGGGAACCACACGACATACGCTTTTTGTTATTATTTAAGGGTTTTTTTTCATTCCAGGACCTTGCCCGAAAAGTTTTATTGGCTAGTAGAGCCTAAACCGAACAGTATCTTGCGTGAAGTTGAAGCGAAAAATCGCTGCTAGCGACTCTCCTTCGAAGAGTATGAAAGACACATGATGAAAACCTGCTATAACCTTAAGCCTACTATAAAACTGGTAAGTTATACATTACATTTAATTGCACAAACAAATACAGTTAGAATTTTAAAAAGAAAATTGTAACATTTACGGGGTGTTATATTGCCTTAAGCGATTTCATCCAGACAACCTTAGTTAGGGAACGTACCCACGTGGGGCGGTTTACGTGGGAGGGGGATTCCCAAATTGATTATCTCAAAATAGGGAAGTCTCATAAGAACTTTGAAATGGCTGGACACACGTTTGTACATTTGTATGCATTACAGTTTTGTTAGTCCTGTACCTATGCAATACCAAAGCTACACAACGGGATAAGCCCTTATTGTTGTTGTCAATTTTGCACACGCGCACACCCACTCAGGCTTACGCCCCCCCCCCCCCCCCCCACACACACACAGTTTTCAGTTGCTGAAAAACACGCTGACGCGAATAAAGAGTGGAATAGAAAAGTGTCAAAGATATCCGAAACATTCAAACTAACATAGTTACTAGGTGGTCTGACGGTCAAAAGTATGTAACTAAAAATAAAAAATACCCGAACAAATGAGTTTTTCCCCTCATAAGTGGTAATTTTTTAACCCCAATCGAAAGCCCTATATGTATGTCATCTACATAAAAGGTTATGTACTTCATTGTCTAAATTCCAGTAGTTAGCGAAATAAGTAGTACAGTAATAATGACGTAATGATTTCGCATTATTCTTCGCGACTAGTTTTTAGAAGATCAATTGTTTCAGGTGAAGAAACTCAGAGACTCGCTACAATTGAGAAACATTGCAAGTTACCACATAAAAACTTTGTTTTTATGGAAAATTCACGAAACGACTGACAGAGCTTTCTGGCATAGAGAGTTGGGCGTATTGTTCCGCGTTATGGTGCAAAAATTGTGTGATGCAATACAAAATAGAAATATCCCATACTTTTGGAACGAAAATTTCAATATGATCGAAAACGTGAGACCCGCCGTTCTGGACACGTATGCTTCTAGTCTGAGGAGAGTTCTTCACAGCATTGATGCTAATGACGTTGAAGAAGTCGCGTCCTATTTGCTGACTGCGTCTGAACTACAGAAATTGTATGAACAAAGAATTAACCATTGAAGGTACCGGCATTCAAGAATATAGAATCTATATAGATGAGCTTGTCATGTATAGGGAACTGCGAATGATATGCCTATATTTCATTCCAGATTAATAGTCCTATGAAAACAAACGCATTTGCGTCTCGAAAACAAAATACACAATAGATGGTGTTCCTAAGTGGACCGCAAAGTTTACTTGGTAATACAAACCTATTTTTGCTGCTGGTGACCCTTTCATGTATATGTTACCGAGACGTAAATAGCGTTGGTTTTCATAGGACTATTAATCTGGAATGAAATATACGTAGTCACATGTAATAAATTAATGAATAAACAGCATCTGAAAAAGAAACTTTTATCCATATTTAAGACTAGCTATGACCGCGTCTCCGTCTGCGTGGTTAACAGAATTATTATCTTTTTATGTTCAAATTTACTTAGTGTTAATCCCCTTCGCCGTTTCCTCCCGCTTCCGCACCCACTTCCTCTCCCTCCCCCCTCACCCCCACTCCAACTGCCACCGTAGTCCTAACTCATCGAAATCTGAATTCCGCCAATACTTTTTTTAGCGAGTTTCAAAAAACTATAAATTCACATAACTGAGGTCTGGTCCATAATTTCACATCACAGCGCAATCGAAAGAGAGACAATGTTGTACGACAACATAAGTGCTTCACTCTCTAACTGAAAGCGTTGATCGCTGTAGTGTGTACTGCCAGCTGTGCTTTGTTTTGCAGGCGAAAATAAACTGGCGGGAAGAGGCGAGTGTCGCTTCTTGACGTAGTAATAATTTAGTACTAGCTGTTGCTCGCGACTTCGCGTGGACAACTTAACATCACAAATTATTATGTATTTCCCGTAGGAATGAGATGTTTTTCGGTAATAAAAACTATCCTATGTTCTATTCCAGGACCTAATCTATATGTGTGCCAAGTTTCATCCCGATCCGCAGTGGTTGAAGCGTGATTGAGTAACAAACATCCAAATTTTCTCATTTATATTAGTGGGATTCTCTGGCGCTGTTCTACGCAGAAATCCACAGATGTAGGGAACCATGTGCTATCGATAGTGGCCGCAGGCCATCGGATGGGCTGTCCGCCCGTTTGCCGATTCATACATCAAAAAAACGGTAAGAAAAACTACATAAATACTTTATAATAGCTTTATAAAAGGGCATGATTTCTTAAATCAGACACTGATAATATAATAGTAACATACATTTCCTTTCAAACCAATAGTCATACGAAAAACCAACGCTATTTGCGTCTCGGTAACATGTAGGTACATGAAAAGGTCACCAGCAGCAAAACCAGGTTTTTATTACCATGTAAACTTTGCGGTCCACTTCAGAACATCATCTATTATTTATTTGGTTTTCGAGACGCAAATGAGTATCTTTTCATATGACTATTGATTTGGAAGAATGAAATAACCTATAATGGGGGACAGAGTTAAAGAGCTTCGAGGATAGAAGTGCGGTGAAGTGTCGCACACCACTATTAGATAAAGGTTCATTCGGACCCATCAGTGCCGCCTCAGTCCCGAGTCAGTCTTTTTTTAGTTTGGTTAAGGAATAATGTGTCATATTTCAAATGCTATCGATCCGTCACGAAATTTCACGGAACTGAACTGACACTGCACTGAAAGACCACTGACGCATAACTGTCGGAATACGGACGCATTACGGATCGATAGCCTTTACTGCATTTGAAATATGATACATTGTTCCTTAACCTACTTAGGACTGAGGCGGCATCGATAGGCCCGAATGAACTTTTCCTCCGACGGCCCTTCACTCAGTCCCTCATACACTTGTTCATTCATCAAATTTTCGTCAAAAATTAATCAAACTACCCACATACCAGTGGTACCACATACTTAATTGGAATGGTCAATCAACACATAAAACCTGACTCTTCTATAGCACCCATTATGTTAAACAATTATAATACTCGATTGCTATTACTTAACCTAATAGTAGATATTACAAATAGTTGTCAAATCACCTCAGTCTATCACCTTTTCTGTTCACATAACTGTAGAAAAATATTTTACTCATCATTTTTAAAGATTAAAACAAATGACATTACAAACTTTTACTTATACACTCTAGTATATATTATCTTTGCTTATACCTACTTTTAAAATGTTATGGAATAATCATCACATAAAATTTGACACATTGTCAAAACACTTCCGTAAAGTGTTTTGGCAACCTTTAGGAAATTGGAAACCTTTAGGTATGGCAAAAAAAAGGGGGTCAAACTGTTTTTCTAGATATCTACTACGATTGATAAATTACTAGTTTTAATACGCTAGTAATTTTAATGGAATTATAGCAAACCAGTTTGCCCCTTTTTTTGAGAATTTCCAAATGGTTGCCAAAACACTTTACGGTCTTCTTAGCTAACAGGGCAGTGTAGCATCCATATTTATTAAATTACTTGTAATACGTAATAACACGATAGATCAACTCAGATATGCAAAAATTTGGCATTATACTCCTTAAACTCTTCAGGTGTTAGTAAGTACCTGGCCACCTGTTTATACTCCGATGGCTGCTCCAATATGACCAAAAGCTTCTCCAGCTTCCCCGCGTATCCCTTTAATAAGCCTCTGTCAACACCCCCAATCAAATTATTGCTTTTATTCCAAAAGTAAGGAATGTTGCCAGTCATCAGAGCAGTGTGCAACTTCTTGACCATGATTTTGAATAGAGCAGCAGGGTTACTCTGGCTCCAGAAAGACGGATCCTTGCGTTCGAAAGCCTCCCAAAAGAACAAGGTCTTTATGTAATAACTTGCAATCTGCTTCATGCCCATTGCATCGCGTAGTTTCTTCATCTGAAATAGGATGCCATATAGTCGAAAGGATTAGCTAGCTGAAGTAGTAATGGGCAGGCCATACTCTCACATTTTTTTAAAGATATACATACATACACATACTTGTCTTATCCCAAACTACGATTTTCTCCTTTTGCTATGGGAATTAAACATGATCCACAAATTTCAATTCGCCCAGCGAGCTATGGAGAGGGCTATGCTCCGGGTTTCTTTGATTGAAGGATATAATTGGTAATAAGGAGATCTGACCAAGATCACTGACATAGCCGAAAGGGTTAGCAAGCTGAAGTGGCAGTAGGCATATGCCGCAGAACCGACGCCCGAGTTTTGGAGTGGAGACCGCGGATCGGTACGCGCAGGGTGGGACGCCCCGCCGCCAGATAGACCGACGAGGGCACGACCTGAAGAGACTGGATGTGGGGGCGGAGGACGGGTGTGGTGGCTTTCATTGAGGAAGGCCTATGTCCAGCAGTCGACGTCTAGGGGCTGATCTGAATGAAGGGTTGGTTTTCACTGCACAAACCACCCAGTGGGTGGAATGAAATGGGTGATAACTGGGTTTTGACCCGGGTTGCTGTTCACCTCTAATAAGGATTACTCAAATTTTAGTACTGCGTTGGTTTGGACATTTAGAGCGTATGAATGAAATAAGAGTGACAAAAGTAATATACAGTGCGAATGTGGAAGGAACTACAGCTAGAGGTCGTCCTAGGACATTCAAGGATCAAATTAGTAACGTCCTCAAAAAGGCTGGGCTCCGCAGTGAGATGAACAAAAGGAGGTGCATGAAAAGGTTGATGAATGTGAGTGAGGCTAGTGAGGTGTGTAAGGATCGCGCAAAGTGGCGATCCATCGTCTTTGCCTACCCCTCTGGGACCAAGGCGTGAGCATTATGTATGTATGTTTGTATGTAGTACTGTCAAATTTTAAATGTGTGCCTTCGGAATCGGGCCTTATGTCATGCATGTGCAATAAAAACTTACATATTTAATGGTCAATTTCATATTATTTGAATTATACATCAGCCCACGCTCCTGATCATGCATAGCGATGCGCCATGACCTTCTCTTGTCATACTCATTCAGCCCACTCTTGTTCGGTTTGGGTACAACCATCCACACGCCTTGCTTAGCGTTGCACCCTGGTGGAATATTCTGGTACCCACTGCATATCGGCCAACGGTCTTCAGGGAACTTCAGGGCAGGCACGAAGTCCACATCCATTTTAAACCCCCGGGATTGGTTCTCAATGTACAACGTCATTGCAGGACCGCTTTCGGATTTTTTGATCATGTATGGAACACCCTCGACATACACAAAGGGTATGCCATTCTCCAGGAATTTATTTAGTGCCTTATTCATCACACCTTTGAACCAAGCAGCGAATTTGTCATTGAGTAAGTAGTGTTTTTCATCTTTCCATTCATAAGCAGTTTTATTTATCTGCCATTCGGGCCCATCTCTCATATGGAGTCTTTGGAATTGAACTCCCATTTTGAGTTGTACAAAGCCAGGGCTTTTTGGTTCAAGGACAAAGTCACTAGCCTCAGGATTCTTAGGGTCATTTTTAATGCTGAGCGGAAGGTCAATCATAATGTCCATGTCAAATTCATCAGGTTTCTGAACACGCAGCCAGTCATAGTGGCTCCCCGCAAACTGGACCTGAAACATGTATGAAAAAACATTAAATTAAAAAAGTAAAAACCCCTCGACACTGAAACGGCTAAACCAATTTTGATAAAACATTTCTAAGAACCACTGCTAGAAAACCTTCAAATATAAAAAAACCGCAACCAAATGGGTTTACACGTTTATCACGTCCCACGTCTGCCCCCCCCCCCACCTTCAAATTGTAAACGATATATTTATTTATATTAAAAATTGTATTTTATTTCACTGGTTTATCATCATCATCATCATCTAAAAAATTTTTGGGTAATTTGAAAAGTGAAATTTCAAACTTAAAACCCTCAAAGGTGGTGTCTGGGAGAAACCTCATCAGTCCATGATGAGGTTTCTCCCAGACACCACCGATACATTAAAACTATGTACGTACCCTACTGGAATATTTTTTGTAGTAAGGATCAACTTCCTTCATCGTTTTGTGAATACTGTCAAATATGTGTTTGAAAACATTATAGTGAAGTTTGAATTCCTCGTCATTCAGTGCTATGTATCTGAGATGTATGTCAGCCAGTAGTGCGTTTAGATTTTTCAGCTTTGGATCATCCGGGATCGAGCTCTTCGGAACGCCTCTGAAAAATGGAGAAATTTTTATATCAGATATTTTAAACATACAACTTAAGGTGCAGTATAAAAATCTACGTATATTAAGTGAACTAGCTGTGCCCGCGGCTCCGCTCGCGTGGACTACAGGATCCGCTTCCATTCCCACTTCCGCTCCCTATCCCACTTCCACTCAGACTTTAAATCCAGGTCCAAGTCCAGGTCCAGTGCAGGTCCAGGTTCAGGTCCAGGTCCAGGTCCAGGTCCAGGTCCAGGTCCAGGTCCAGGTCCAGGTCCAGGTCCAGGTCCAGGTCCAGGTCCAGGTCCAGGTCCAGGTCCAGGTCCAGGTCCAGGTCCAGGTCCAGGTCCAGGTCCAGGTCCAGGTCCAGGTCCAGGTCCAGGTCCAGGTCCAGGTCCAGGTCCAGGTCCAGGTCCGGGTCCGGGTCCGGGTCCGGGTCCGGGTCCGGGTCCGGGTCCGGGTCCGGGGGTCGGGTCCGGGTCCGGGTCCGGGTCCGGGTCCGGGTCCGGGTCCGGGTCCGGGTCCGGGTCCGGGTCCGGGTCCGGGTCCGGGTCCGGGTCCGGGTCCGGGTCCAGGTCCAGGTCCAGGTCCAGGTTCAGGTTGAGGTCGAGGTCGAGGTCGAGGTCGAGGTCGAGGTCGAGGTCGAGGTCGAGGTCGAGGTCGAGGTCCAGGTCCAGTTCCAGACCTAGGCCAGGTCCAGTTCCAGACCTAGGCCAGGTCCAGATCCTCAACCCTCCCCTCAACACTCCTCTCAACCCTTCCCTCAACCCTCCCCTCAACACTCCTCTCAACCCTTCCCTCAACCCTCCCCTCAAAACCTCTTTCCCTCGTCTCTCCAAATGTAGTCCTCGTAACTAATCCATCGCAATCCAAATTCCGATCAACATTACTTTGTTGCATACGTATACCACAAATTCATCGTCATCTAGTAACTCAAACAAAAGTTATGCGAATTTTCAAACACTCGCATTACATTGGTACCATACCCGCTCCCGCTACCGCTCACGAATTCAGTCGAACATTTACACCCTACAAACTTCGCAGTGTATGCGAGTTTTCGGAAACTATTATTTCTCATAACTTTTGATTGACTGCACCGATTGCAATGAAATAAAGCCTATATGTTACACCAAATTAAGCCCCATGTTTCTGTGAAAAGTCCATTAAAATCCGATAAGTAGTTTTTAAGTGATGCGTGCACAAACTCACAGACAAACAGACAAACAGACAAACAGATAAACAGACAAACAGACAAAAATTTCAAAAATGATCGAAATGTGTTCTGTTGCTTATCCTTAGACCCCCCAAATTTTTTTTTGCAAATATCTTCAATGTACAGACACGCGAAGTTTACGATTTTATTTATAAGATGTCATAATGTCAAATCTGTCAATTTCATTTTCCTGGAATTTCTTGAAAAATATAAATTTTCCATAATATCCATATCATGCATTTTACATTTAAGATTATACATAAACATAAGTATATTTCAAATTACCATTCAGCCGGTGCAGTAGTTTGTGAGTTATCCAGGGGATAGACAACTAAGATTAACCATGTTGATGTAACTTTAAAAACTAAATAAAAATGTATCACAAACCTCTAAATTTATATGATAATTATCTTAAAATTAATTAAAAAGTATAAATAATAAAAGAATTCCATAAAAAATTGTGATGCCCATTGCCAAACATTCCTCTCAGTTGCTCAAAGGGTGACTGAAAATGATTCCGTGGGACAAATTAGCCTTTGTATACAACTTATTTTTCAAATTGTTGTTGTTATTTGGTAGTGTGTGCATATGTATTTGTATTCTTTGCATGAAAACTCAACATAAAGTTGTAACTGGATGACAAGTTACAATTTAGAAAACAATTTATTTATTTATAGTTCATATTGAACACAATCATGTTCATATTGTGGGTTCACGCCGTGTGGTTTCCGGTAGAGTAGAATAGGACCACTCCAAGTCTTCCCGTGGATGTCGTACAAGGCGACTAGGGGAATACATTATAAAACATCAATCAGGCCTCCCCAACCCTTCTGGCCAGCTCGGGGAGTGTAGGCCAAATCCTCTGTCTGTCTCCGGCAGATAAGAGAGGGTTGTGCTCCTGCAGTGGAGACAAAAATAACCTGATGATGATGATGTTCATATTGAACAAAATACTATATTATTATTAATAGAGTAGTACCAATTCAGTCTACCTGTGGATGTGGTATCCTCATATATTGATACAATACAGGGCATGGGCAACAGCACCGCCTGTGCATTAACAGTTAATGATATCACATATAACTATATTTTATTTATTTATTGAAATGATCAAAACCGTTTACAAGGTATTCAAAATTACAGTTAGTCCCTACCATATAAACCTCTTGAAGTTTTATCTGAATCCATACTTCATCTTAACTCAAATAACCAAATCCATCTGCCCAGCACAGTGATTAGGGCCAAATAACTCCCTTTATTTTATGAGAGGCCTGGTCTAGCAAAGGACTTCTTATATATTAATTGTATGGCATTTATTAGAAAAATAGCTCAAAAAAAATGTTGAAGTGACAGTGGGCTGGTCACATGTGTCGGAGAACCGATTACCATTGTATTAAATGAGTACACGAGTGGAGACCAGGCCTTGGCAAGCATAGTGTGATGCCCCCTGGCTAGATGGATCGGGTTCAGTGGGGCACCTTGGAAGAGATCTATGTCCAGCAGTGGACTCTTTCAGGCTGATGATCATGATTTATTAGGAGCCAGGACAAATACAGCTGCCTTAGCATCACCCTGGATCCACGTGTAAGGGAACTGGGGTAACTCCTATAGACATGTTGCAACCACCGGCCCTATGATAACACTGATTATATCATCCACACTATTATACTTCAACATTTGAGAGCAGTAACCTCATGATAGCCTGTTGGTAAATGGTATGAACTCGGTCCACTCAACAAGATAGGCTGCTGCATCCTAACTTATAGGCTAATCTAATCATTCAGGAGAAAAAAAATTACTTACCTTCCCCTGCCACCAGATACGCCACCACCACCTGAATTACTTGGTGTGTTCATTTTCTGAATAAGATTTGACAGATATTGCGATGTAGAGTTGTCTTGTTCAGAATTTCCTTGCTTTAAGGATCCTGGCTGGTTTAGAGGATTCTGACTCTTCTGCTGATTGTTCGTTTTCTGATTCTTCTGGGGAGTGTTCGTTGTATTAGAAGCCGTAGATGTACCCCGGGTATATAGCGCCGCCGCAAGTGCCGCTCCAACCCCCACTGCAGCAGCCGCCGTAGCCGCTTTAGTGCCCCAATTATTATTTCCATTTCCACTCATGTTTTCGGCCTAGGAAGGAAGCATTGTACATATATTTAAATAGGATACTTATTAGATAACATAATTGCTTGATAAGCTAGTAATTTATTTGATTACTTACCGGAAATATATCAAATCTGAAGTGCAGCCTAATAGGTAATGCTCTCAGGGATTATGGAGGTGTTTTATTTATACTAGAAGTTATCGCCAATACGTACCTACGCCAGTTGGTGATTAATCGTTATCGCAGCACGGCACAGTTTGAATTGAAATATTTCTAAATGAATCCTTTCTTTCAGTTATTCTTGACATCCTTGAAGCCAGTGTAGCCAGCACTAAAAATTAGTAAATTATATTGATTAGCATAAAATTACATGTCTATAACTTAGGGGTGCAAGGGAGCATACAGACATCCGGCGCTCCAAATGCCAACCTCACCTGCACGTGGTGCACCTTGCTGGTTGACCAACGAGGTTCTGGCGACCAACAATGGCGGTATAACCATGAAAACATGCACTAGGCCATAAATACCACAGACTAGTGGCGGGCAGCATCGTCAGCGGTGCGAGGTCTAGTACTGCGATGGCCAACACGTCTGCCCAGCGTGGCCATTACGGACAAACCTCCCCAATGAACAGCAAACAAAAGCCGCGGCCCCCAGTTCCCGGCAGCCCTACTATTCCTGGCTACGGTAGTGGTCTAGGTAATGGTAGGGCGGGGGGGTGCTAAGAATCCCCGGGTTACAGCAGGCTACCACAACCAACGACTATATGCGGCTACACTCAATAACCGGACTCTGAGAACAGACGAACACCTAGCCGAGCTCTAGAATAGCTCTCGAGCAGCTCAAGAACAACAAGGCGCCAGGTAACAATGGTATCATAGCAGAGCTTCATAAGGCCGGAGGGACGCCAGTCCTAACGCGACTACAGGAGCTCTTCAATACCGTCGTTCACAGCGGAACAACGCTAGAGGCATGGAATAAGAGCATAGTGGTATTATTCTTCAAGAAGGGAGATATTGCACTTCCTAAGAATTAAAGGCCGATCTCGCTCCTGAGCCATATCTACAAGCTGTTCTCGAGGGTTATTACGAACCGTCTCGCCCGAAGACTTGACGACTTTTAGCCTCCGGAACAGGCTGGGTTTCGAAAAGGCTACGGCACCGTAGACCACATCCACACATTGCGGCAGGTTATACAGAAGACCGAAGAGTACAACCAGCCCTTGTGTTTTGCATTTGTGGACTACGAGAAAGCCTTCGACTCCATCGAAACATGGGCTGTTCTGGAATCCCTACAGCGATGCCAAGACGATTGGCGATATAACGAGGTGTTGAGATGCCTGTATACAGCTGCCACAATGACCGTTCAACTCTAGAATCAGCAGACAGAGCCAATCCAGTTGCAGAGGGGGGTTAGACAGGGGGATGTTATATCCCCAAAACTGTTTACCAGCGCACTGGAGATGTCTTTAAAACACTGAATTGGAGGGAACGGGGCATAAGTATAACGGCGAACACATCTCACACCTTCGATTTGCAGACGACATAGTTGTGATTGCAGAGTCGCTGCAGGATCTCGAGGGAATGCTGACCAGCCTCAACTGCTCTTCCAGACGAGTAGGTCTTAGGATGAACGTAGACAAGACGAAAGTCATGTCCAACTCACACGTCGACCTAAGCCCGGTGATCGTCGATAATGTCAATATCGAAGTTGTTCAGGAGTACGTCTACCTAGGACAGACAAATACAGTGGGTAGAAACAATTTTGATAGGGAAGCTGACAGAAGAATCCAGTTGGGCTGGGCAGCATTTGGAAAATTGCGTCAAGTCTTCACTTCGCTGTCGAAACGTCTTTAATCAGTGCGTCCTGCCTGTCATGACCTACGGTGCAGAAACGTGGACACTGACGATGGGCCTGAGCCTGATGAGTCTCAAGTCGCTCAGCGAACTATGGAAAGGGCAATGCCCGGGTTTTTTTTGAAGGATATGATTCGTAATGAAGAGATCCGACGAAGAATGAAAGTGACCGACATAGCCGAAAGGATTAGCAAGCTGAAGTGGCAGTGGGCGGGCCGAATCTACCGCAGAACCGACGACCGTTGGGGCAGACGAGTTCTGGCGTGGAGACCACGGATTGCCACGCGCAGGGTGGGACGCCCTGCCGCCAGATGGACCGAAGACCTAAAGAAGGTGGCCGGAAGCGGCTGGATGCGGAAGGCGGAGGACCGGGTGTGGTGGCGTTTATTGGGGCAGGCCTATGTCCAGCAGTGGACGTCTAAAGGCTGACATGATAACATAATGTAATTGATAAAGAGCGTAAATTATCGTATTTTAGAAAGTTTAGCAGGGTACATTACTTCAGTAGGTAGCTTTTGTTAATTTGCTTTTTGTTTTATTAGTACCTATTTTATATCATGGCAACTCATTTTATGGGGTAATCCCACCATGAACTGAACTACCAAACACAAACTAAAACTTATTTGTTCGGATAGACGCAGGCGCAGCGCATGCATACAACCAAACCAGATTGTCGAATCGTCGGATCGAACGCATTGCTGATACCTACTTAGTAGGAATATACGACCAACGTCGTATATTCCTACTTCGATGATATCGTCCAACCTTCCAACACCAAAAGTTTGCCCGAACCTGCACGAACTCGATTGATCCCATGAACCGAGATGAACCACACATGCCAACTCCCAACCGCCATGAGCTTTGATGTCATACCCAAAGAGGATGTAAGTTTTGTCATACCATTTTATCGCCTCTGTCGCACTTAACTCTATCCAATTCGAGCCAAGTAGGAGGGTTGGAAGATCGTGCAGTGCCAGCATTACAGCATATTCCAGTTGTTCGACTTAGTAGCAGAACCGGGGCGTGACCCGGTTTGACCTCGGATCTGAACTGAATAAATGTATAAAATATAACACCAAACTGGGGAGCTTATAGACGAGGAGTACTAGGTAATATCTATTCAGTGGTAGAAGTTTGTCGTGTTTGAACGGAACACCTTTACTTCGGTTGCAATGCAACAGAACCGAGGCTGGAACCGAAGCGACCCGATTTTATATAGTTACCTAAATTTCAGCAGCTTTATCCGGCCATCGAAAAAAATATGGATAGGAAGCGTGGAATCTAAGTGCGAACGCGAAATCAAAATTATTGTTTTATGTATGGCGATATGCTACGACCGCCGCGCTGCCGCGCCGCCACATCCTGTGCCCTTTCTAAACCTAATCGAATGTATTTGCCCACCCTAAACCTTATCTTACCTACTGATAACATAGGATTCGTTGATAGAGATGGCGCGCCGCGCTGACATATCGGTCTTTTATCGTAAATTCATTACATATGGGGTTTCCCCTGAAGAAAGAAATCAACAATTTGAATGTGTTGTAAATTCAATTCAATACATTATATAAGAATATGAATACCAACCAAAATATTGTGCACCAAAAATATACCTACAAAACATTGAGAAAGGTGTTAGTGCACAATTGCAGCTTTGTCGCTTTCGGCTATTTCTTCCGAGCAACCTTTAGGTAATTGTAATTTTATTTAGGACTATAAGTCGGTTGCATCCTTCGCAATTTTTATGAAAAAGATTTCAATTACTTTATGTACCTAACTTAATAATTATTATGATATAAATTAAATTATGAAGAAGTAACTATCTTAAACATTACATTGTAAAACACGTGATATGTACATTGTAAAACACGTGTAGTTACCCTAACTGACGGTGTTTCCTGTAGGTACATTGCAAATTCTACCAATTGGTAACATTTCGAACATAAGCATACGAAAACAATTCAATTGCGAAAAAATTACAGTCTCACTAAGTCTCAATCTTAACCTACTACTCTTGAAAAGGCCATACCTACTGACATACTCCTGATACCTGACAAGAATTGATGGATGAATGTGTGTTGGCAGTGGCGTAACTAGGGCGGTGCCGGCGGTGCCAGCGGTGCCCAGGCACAGGGCGCAGACCTCGGAGGGGCGCAAAAATTGTGGTCATTTCGAAAGCGCGGTTATAGAAGCTCGCACCGGGCGCATAAAAGGCTAGCTACGGCATTGTGTGTAGGTTCCTAATCTTTGTAACTATTGAGCCCGATATTAAAAATTCTTTTACAGGCTCTTAATTAATTGAATTAATTAGTTGAAATGGGATTTATAAAGAGGGATGGGTACAAAAAGGCTGCAAATTTTAGGACTTAATTATCATGCTTCTCAAGAGACTGCGGCGGCATTGTTACTTGAAATTTGAAATAGAAAACACAAAACTAAAAATATTGTGCATTAAAATTATAGCATTTTTATTACATTCAAAATAATTAATTTATCAAAATGAGGAATCACATATTTCTTAATCTAATAAATAAAATCGTAAACATCGCGTGTCTGACTAAACATTAAAGATATGTGCAAAAAAAAAATTTAAGGGGTCTAAGGATAAGTAATAGAACACATTTCAATCATTTTTAGAATTTTTGTCTGTTTGTCTGTCTGTGAGTTTGTGCACGCATCACTTAAAAACTACTGAACGGATTTTGATGGACTTTTCACAAAAACATGGGGCTTAACTTAGCTTAACATTTAGTCTTTATTTCATCGCAATCGGCTAACTCAATCAAAAGTTATAGACATTAGTTTTCAAATACATTAGTAGGTAAGGTTAGTATGCAATATATTGCATATTAGTTTTCAAATACATTAGTAGGTAAGGTTAGTATGCAATATATTGCATATAATAATATTTCCGTACTGTTCAGTTTGCGATGAGTTTGGATTACATTTGGAGCTGCGAGTGGGAATTCAGTGGGGGTGGGAGTGGGAGTGGGAGTGGGAGTGGGAGTGGGAGTGGGAGTGGGCGTGGGTGTGGGAAAGGGGGAATGGGTGTGCGAGCGGGAGTGGGAGCGGAAAACGAAGCGGGAGCGGGAGGGGAGCGGGAGCGGAAGCGGGGGCGGAAGCGGAAGTGGGATCGGAAGCAGAAGCGGTAGTGGTAATGGGAGCGGATTCTGTAGTTTGTGCAACTTGTGTGAATTGTGCAACTTGTGCTGCCTTTTTTTAAATTGAATATTAGACGAAGAGTAGGTACTAATTTCAATTTTCATTTAAATGCGAATAACAATGCACTACACATACAAAATAGGTGTGATAGAGACTGTTTTAAGGAAATACAATTTCCTTCTCTTTTCTACGTATTCGCATTTATCAGAATAAGTATATAAATATAGTTTTCAAATGCATTTATCACGTTTTTAAAATGTACTAAAAAGTATACAATAATTTCCTTACCTCTATACAGATTTATAACCCTATACAGATTATAATCCCATACAAATTGTTCTAAAAAATAGTGATAGTGTGTTTATAATAACTGTAAAACTACTTGTAAGATCTGAAATGAAGCATGAAGGTAAAAACTTATTGATGGACGCCTCTGGTCGCGATTTTTTTCCTTCATGGGCGCAAAATGCAATCACATCTCCCTACGATCCCGTAAATTCCCGTCGAAACCGCGACTTATCTTATAAATAAAATCGTAAACTTGGCGTGTCTGTACATTGAAGATATTTGCAAAAAATAAAATTGGGGGGTCTTAGGATAAGCAACAGAACACATTTCGATCATTTTTGAAATTTTTGTCTGTTTGTCTGTTTGTCTGTTTATCTGTTTGTCTGTTTTTCTGTTTGTCTGTTTGTCTGTGAGTTTGTGCACGCATCACTTAAAAACTACTGATCGGACTTTGATGGACTTTTCACAGAAACATGGGGCTTGATTTGGTGTAACATATAGGCTTTATTTCATTGCAATCGGTGCAGTCAATCAAAAGTTATGCCAATTTATAGTTTCCGAAAACTCGCATACGCTGCAAGGAGTGTATGTAGGGTGTAAATGCTCGACTGAATTCGTGAGCGGTAGCGGGAGCGGGTATGGTACCAGTGTAATGTGAGATTTTGAAAACTATATATAACTTTTGATTGAGTTAGTCAATTACGATGAAAAATCTGGAGCTTGATCTGGAGCTGGATCTGGATCTAGATCTGGAGCTGGATCTGGAGCCGGACCTTTAGCTAGACCTGGATCTGGATCTGGAGCTGAAACTGGACCTGGACCTGGACCTGGACCTGGACCTGGACCTGGACCTGGACCTGGATCCGGATCCGGACCCGGACCCGGGACCGGGACCTGGACCTGGACCTGGACCTGGGCCTGGACCTGGACCTGGACCTGGACCTGGACCTGGACCTGGACCTGGACCTGGACCTGGACCTGGACCTGGACCTGGACCTGGACCTGGACCTGGACCTGGACCTGGACCTGGACCTGGACCTGGACCTGGACCTGGACCTGGACCTGGACCTGGACCTGGACCTGGACCTGGACCTGGACCTGGACCTGGACCTGGACCTGGACCTGGACCTGGACCTGGACCTGGACCTGGACCTGGACCTGGACCTGGACCTGGACCTGGACCTGGACCTGGACCTGGACCTGGACCTGGACCTGGAAATGGACCTGGACCTGGACCTGGAAATGGACCTGGACCTGGACCTGGACCTGGACCCGGACCCGGACCCGGACCCGGACCCGGACCCGGACCCGGACCCGGACCCGGACCCGGACCCGGACCCGGACCCGGACCTGGACCTGGACCTGGACCTGGAATGGGAGCGGGAATGGGAGCGGGATTGAGAGTGAGATTGAGAGTCTGAGTGGAAGTGGGATAGGGAGCGGATCCTGTAGTCCACGCGTGCGGAGCCGCGGGCACAGCTAGTCATTTAATAAGTTTACGGAACGTAAAGTGTGGAAATTACGTCTTGTAGGTAATCCTTTTGCAAATTATCTAAGGGAAAACACTATATTAATACCTGTAGCATTTCTAATGCATAGTTTTGTGATTAAAGTCAAACCCTCCCATTGGAAGTTTCGCAATAAGACGATGGAAACATTTACCAAGAAAACGAATAAATAAACACGTTTCTGTAATCTATAATGAAAATGAATGAACGTCCATTGAACTTCAGGCTCGGATGTCGCGTCATCGTCGGCTTGTGTTGGCGACTATAAGTATTTGTTTTTTTTTACATTTTGCATCCGGCATCAACAACCCAAGAAGCAAGTAAGAGGAACGACAAGTAAGTAGGCAAATAGGATATAAATAAGTAGGTACGTTAATTCATTTTTATTTTTTTAATATCGATCAGTTACTGACTAATAGGACAAGCATTTTTAAAAGTTTTAGAACATTATAAAGTTAGTCGAGTATACAACTTCAGTTGGTATTGTATTGAAACGTTATTGAGCTTTAGAACTAGGTCGTTACTTCTCGTAAATTCTGTTTCTAATATATGTGCCTGTATATAATAATATATAGCACGTACCTATATGCAACTTTCGTACTCGTGTCTTAAATAAGTATTGAATTTAGACTGACCAAGTCATCGCCCTAACAAAGGGCCTAAATATTTCAGTAAACAGGTACTTACAGTTGGTCACCGGTTCTTATCTTGTTTTATCTGCAATGCGTAGGTCATTTATATTTTATGATAAGCTGGTGTTTTGCTTGTTAAGCTACGTTCCTCTTTGTACGACTGATGATCCGAAATGGTTCCGAGATAACGCCATCGCTTCTTTTTAGTCGCCTGAGTTCGTTTATTTCATTTTTTATTTTATAAATTTATTTAATTTCACAGCAATTACACATTATATACAATACAAGTTATTATAAAATTCAAGATATGCCAATTACGAAATTAAAATAATTAAAATTCTGTATAATTAAAATATAAGATTTAAACAGGGAGAAAACAAACATATAAATAGACAAAATTATTAGCTCTGTTGTTTGATATTGATATATTTTGTTGATGATGGTGATGAGTGAAGTAAGTGATGTGAGTGATGTGTGTATAGTGAGAGGAGTGGTGTGAGGGTGATATGTTAGAGTATAAATTTAGTGGTTACAGGTCTATCAACACTTTCTTAATCTCCTTGATGTATTCGGTGCGTTTAAGGAAAAATATATCTGCAGTCTGGAGGTGGTGTTCCTGAAAGTCAATGCTCCTTTAAGGTCCGTCTCTACTTAGCTGCGTCCCGTCAACGATACCTGTCACGGATACCCGGATAATATGCATATAGAGCCGACAATATACGTCGCAATTTCTAGATGATGATGCCTTCCTATTTAGTCCTCAGACAAGTATGACGACCCAAAATTGGTCGGTTTCGCAAATATTCGGCAAATATTGCGATGCGATGTATTCTTTGGTGAATATTGAGCGTTTCAACCGCTGTTGTGTTCCTCACATTTATAAAAAAATATATATTTTGTTAAATATTTCACCTATACAGAATTTGTGCTAGGACCAGAAACCTTGGCCCTAGAAACTTATAAATAAAAACGTACACTTCACGTGTCTTTCTTTGAAGATATTTGCAAAAAAAGTAACAGAACACATTTCGATCATTTTTATAATTTTTGTCTATCTCTGCACGCATCACTTTTCTGAGCCGATTTTGATGGATTTTTCACAGAAACATAGTGCTTAATTCGGCGTAACATATGGCCTTTATTCATTGCCATCGGTCCAGTAGATCAAAAGTTAGATTATATAATTATAGATATACCTAAGTTCAGTAGATCAAAAGTTAGACGAATTTATAAATTTCGAAAACTCGCATACACTGCATTAGGTAGTACACAACAAAGAAGTGTATGGTGTGAATGCTCGACGGAATTCGTGAGCGGGAGAGGGAGCGGGAGCTTTAGGTTTAGGCTTTATTTCATCGCAATCTAAGCGATTGCGATGAAATAAAAAGCCTAAAAGCTCAATCAAAAGTTATGCGAATTTATAGTTTTCAAAAACTCACATAGGTACATGGTATTTACAATACATTGCATTGGTTTGCATTGCAATAAAGTAATGTTTTTCAAGCGGGCACAGCTCGTCTAATAAATAAAATCGTAAACATCGTGTGTCTGTACATTGAAGATATTTGCAAAAAAAATGGGAGGGTCTAAGGATAAATAATAGAACACATTTCAATCACTTTTGGAATTTTTGTCTGTTTGTCTTTAAGTTTGTAAAAACTACTGAACGGATTTTGATGGACTTTTCACAGAAACATGGGACTTAACTTAACATTTAGTCTTTATTTCATCGCAATCGGCTAACTCAGTCAAAAGTTATGGGAATTTTTAATTTTCTAATACATTGCTTAGTAGGTATATGCAATGTAACAAAGAAGTAAAATGATTATGTTCGGTATAATTCAGATTGCGATTGGTTTGGACTACATTTGGAGCTGGAGTGGGAATGGGCGTGGGGGTCGGGATCGGGGTTTGAGTCGTAGTCGGACCGAGCCACGTCCACGCGAGCGGACACATATTAGTAGGTACCTATGCAATATAACAAATTAGACGGCCCTCCACTTCAACTGAAAATTGCCCCTATATCTCTCATCGTCACTTAACGTCATTTGCTCTCATCGACACTGACCCTAATGAAGTCTACTCCACTCTTATGGGTCTGAAATCCGACAGTGCTCCTGGATGGGATAACGTACCTACTAGATATCTTAAGACGGCCAGCCATGTAGTTGTGCCAATAATTACCCATCTCATAAATCTATGTTTTAGCAAAGGTGTATTTCCCCCTCCGTTGAAGCAAGCTATTATCACCCCAGTGTTTAAAAATGGGAAGAGAGACATAGCCAGTAACTATAGGCCCATATCTGTCTTGACCGCAATATCTAAAATATTCGAGAAGATTATAAATAAGAGACTCTTAGGTTATTTACGACGATTCAACTTTCTTTCGGACGCGCAATTTGGTTTCAGACAAGTTATTTCCACGGAAGACGCTGTGACAGCATTAAGCTCTGTAATTACTGAACAACTTGATCGGGGTAAAAAAGTTATGGCTGTTTTTCTTGATTTACAAAAGGCTTTCGACACCGTCTCTGTCCCCATCCTTATCAATAAGCTAGAGAGAATTGGTATAAGAGGTAATGCATTGTGTCTTTTTAGTGATTATCTTACGGGACGAACGCAGAGGGTTAAGATTGGGGAGCACATGAGCACGGACGCTGAAGTCTCATTCGGGGTTCCGCAGGGAAGCGTAATGGGACCTACATTATTTCTTATCTATATCAATGAACTCTGCAATATGAGTATCAAAAATGCTAAACTATTCTGCTATGCAGATGACACTGCTATTGTCTTTAGTGGCACGTCATGGACCAACATAAGAAAAGATGCGGAACAAGGGCTAAACAGAGTTGCCTCCTGGCTGGAGAGGAATTTACTTACTCTAAATATTGCTAAAACAAATTATATTTGCTACTCTATTTATAATAGGACCCAACCAAAAGGAGATTTCAATATCAAAATGCATAAGTGTATGGATCCTGGGATAACCGACTGCCCATGCCCAAAGCTGGGTAAGGTATCCTATACAAAATATCTTGGTGTTATTATGGACTGTCACCTGTCATGGTACCAGCAAATCGAGTTTGTTCTCAACAGAATAAGAAGACTTACCTGGATTTTCAAAAACCTAAGACATATTGCCCCCAAAAATATGTTAAAATCCATTTATGTAGCTTTGGCCCAGTCTGTTGTTGTTTATTATATTCCAGTATGGGGAGGGGCTGCAAAAACTAGATTTCTTGAGGTCGAGAGAGCACAACGATCACTATTAAAAG
Source organism: Esperia sulphurella (assembly GCA_947086405.1). Classification (NCBI taxonomy): domain Eukaryota; kingdom Metazoa; phylum Arthropoda; class Insecta; order Lepidoptera; family Oecophoridae; genus Esperia; species Esperia sulphurella. The sequence goes on from OX352264.1 coordinate 14,013,680, forward strand.
TTATGTATTCCAAACCTTTTCGTTTTTCGACGGTTAAATTATACGAAGAATGTGAATTATTGACTATCAGAAAACTGTACATTCTTTCTGTTGTATTAAAAATACATAAGACTGTCATAGTGGATGAAAGTCTTTTAAGTAAAAGGCGTGTAGGAAAGGTTGCTCATTCAAACCCAGTTAAGACTACTTTTGCTAGTCGGCAGTACAAAACACAAGCTACTTATTTATATAACCTACTAAACACTAAACTAAATGTATATACATTAAAATTTTATGATTTAAAAAAGCTACTCATAAATTGGCTAAAACCGCTCGATTACAACGATACCGAAAACCTACTTAAAATTATTACTTAAATAAAATAAAATGTATAAATTATAAGGAGTTAGCAGTGGCTGTTCCTGCAGTCACTGATGCCAAGATATTAAATTAAATCGTAGGCTAACTACCATAACTATGCTTTATAAGGCTACATAATATATACACTATAAATTCTAGTTTTCATAGTACAATTTAATTTGGCAAGTTGGTATTGCACTGCTGGTATGGTTTCACCACCTTAATAAAATACACACACATTTACTCTCATACATAAACACACACACCCCACCACTCCCCCACACACACGCACCCACACGCACACACACACACACACACACACACACACACACACACACACACACACACACACACACACACACCGCACACATACACGCACACACATACTGTCCACGCGAGATTTGATTCAGTAATTTTTGTTAAATTTCTAAGTTTTCACTCCATTATAATATAATATATATAATATGTAGAAATAAGTATTACCTGTTAATATAAGAAGAAACGATGCTATATTTATATTTACAATACGAAACAATATTTGTAAAGAAGAGCGGTGCCTCCTAACACAGGCTCTGCGAGCCTAAAAGGAGACACCTGCCTCAGAATTTTTATGTAACTTTTTCTAATGAAATAAATAAATAAAAAAATAATAAAAAAAAAATGAAGTATAATTAATTAATAAGGGTTTCAGTTTCGGATTCGGGTGCGGATTCGGATTCGGATTGGGAGTCTGAGTGGGAATGGAAGTGGGATAGGGAGCGAAAGTGGGAACGGGAGAGGATTATGTAGTCCACGCGAGCGGAGCTGCGGGCACAGCTAGTTGTATAATAAAAACGATGAACTGGTGTTGTCTCTTAAATTTTTGAAGGTGCGGATAATGACGGTGGTTGAAACTCTCGAATATGAACCATCTCGCCTGGTCAGAGAATTTAAATTCGCCAATGGATGGCCATCGAATTCCACGCGCGCGCGATGTATTGGGCATTAAGTCTAATGTTTCTCGCAAAATTTAGAAGCAATGTCATAACTTTTTATTTTTTGACCGACTGAAATCATATTTTTGGGGAGTTCTTTCCTACCTACCTTACAAGACGAGCGTATTTAGTTACTCTGATTTCATATAACGGTCAAACCACAAATTTTAATTCCAGCACACCACCATGTCAGTTAAAAGGAAAAATTTGGACCTATACTTAGCGGAGGTATTCAAAAGTTTCATTGCTATAAAAGATGAAGATTACAAGAAGATACAGGAGATTTTCAAAGGTGTGTTCGATCAAATAAAAAAGAAAATGGAGGAACAGTGCAACTACTTTAAGAAATATAGTAGTCAGGTAAGTTTCCTAATAAATACATATTACATATACAGACACTTGTCTAATCCTAAACTAGGATTTCTCCTGTGCTATGGTAATTAAACAAGGATAAGACAATTCACAAATATAACATCCAGACCGGGACCAATTTGTACAAATTTACAAATTTGTCTGTCTCCAGTGGGAATCGAACCCACGACCTCTGGCACTCGAGTCCAATGACCAATCCACTAGGCCAACGAGGCTGTCAATCAATGCTAATACATTTAACATTGAAAGATGTTTTGTAAACATGTTTCTACATTTATTCAAGGATTTTTAAGACGTTATTGATCAGATTCTCCTGAAAATTGTTTGTAAAATCTATCTATACATATAATAAAATCGTAATTAAAAGCAAAAAGTCTATACATTGAATATTTTCGGAAAAACCAACCAGGGCTTAAATAAACGAAAACGTAAATTTCGCGTATCTGTACATTGAAAAAAATTTGCAAAAAAATATATTTCGGGGTCTAAAGATAAGTAACAGAACACATTAATATCATTTTTAAAGTTTTGTCTGTTTGTGCACGCATCACGTAAAAACTACTGAACGGATATTGATAGCCTTTTCACAGAAACATAGGGCTTAACCGGGAGTACAATTTAGACTTTATATCATCGCAATCGGCTTCCTCAATCGAAAGTTGTACGAATTTACACTTTACAAAAACTCACTCCAAGAAGTATAATGCTCAGCGAAATTCAGATTGCGATGAGTTAGGTGGCGGTGGCAGTGGTAGTTGGAGTGGGGGAGAGAGGGAGTCGGGGTCACGGGGACAGCTAGATCAGTTTCGGGTTGTAAAGTATCATCATAAATTAGTAGTAGAATTCGTGGTTTTATTGGTCAATACTACCTATAGAAAAAATCAGCATTGTGTACATCATACACAATGTAGGTATGGGTTCCTTTTTTCCTTCATTTTTTCTAGGTTTTATATGCTGGCAGTGTTTATGACAACATCAAAGTATCCAAGCTTGATGAATTCGATATGGACATAGTAATTCGATTACCAATAAACTACGATGAAATCGTAATCGAGGACTTCCAGCCTGGGTTCGTCAATCTAAAAGTTGAAGCCTTCGATCTTCTAGACAAGCAGCAAAATTGGGAGCAATGTCACAGAGCCACTCGCAACTGGAGAGACGGTGACAAATATTTGCTTCAAAGTAAATTCCGCCAGTGGATGCACGGCATAGTGCAAAAAGCCATGAACGATTTGAATAGCCGAGTGACTGTCAACGATGTGACTTATGTGTTGGAGTATAAAGAGTCTGGCCCGGCTTATACTTTAAACGTACGGAATGTTGAAGGCAACGAAGAGTTCAAACTGGATGTGGACTTGGTGCCTGTAATCCGGTTTATGTATCCTCGCTGGCCACCAGGTCCATACAGGTAATAATTGTGTTTTGTCTTCCTCGGTCAACTTGCCTATCAAAACTAATTCTTGATTTTAATTACCAGGCCAGTAGAAGAAAGCATTGTCAAAGACTGGTTGATAGTGCCCAAACCAAATAAATCGTTACCAGATGGTGTAGAAAAAAATCGATGCTGGCGGCTCTCATTTCAAGACTATGAACGGGACATGATGAAGGGCTGTCAACAACTGAAGCCTACCATAAGATTGGTAAGTACTTGCAGCTATGTACTGTAGAGGATTATCCGTATTTAGCCATTATTTCAAAGGAGTCGTTGAATAAATTGTATAATTTGCAAATAAAATCAAACCTTAGAAAATATTTTAAGGTAGGGTAATTTCCAAAAGACTGAAACAAATCTCGATCAGTTTCATGAGAAAAAAAATAAGTTCCAGACATTTACACCAATTCTCCAGTCCCAAACTAGGCAGAGCCTGTGCTATGGTTATTAGATAACGGATACATATACTTAAATAAATATATAAACATCCAAGACTTGGGTGCAAACATTCATATTCATCATACAAACATTTGCCCCTAGCGGGATTTGAACCCGCAACCGCATGGTAGTTCGAGATATAACCCGTTCCGCCACCGAGGTCGTTTAGTTTAATTGTCCCATTTTCTCCTTTAATAATATTATTATTGACCTTGTTGGATTTTATATCGTTTTCAGATTAAGAAGCTCAGAGACTCACTTAAAATGAAGTCAATTGCAAGTTACTACATAAAAACTTTATTTTTATGGAAAATTGTCGAAACGAAGGAGAAGAAATATTGGCAAAAAGGAATTAGCGTACTGTTCCGCACTATGGTAGAAGAGTTGTATAATGCGATACAAAATAAAAGCATTCCCTATTTTTGGAACAAGGAAAACAATTTGCTAGGGACCGTAAAACCTACCGTTCTAAATGTGTATGCCAATGATCTCAAGAAGGTTCTTGATAGTATTGATTCTGATAACATGGACAAAGTCGTGTCCTACTTGCTGACTACAAATGAACTTCAGGAGTTCAAGAATTCAGATTTTTATAATGAAAAACAACCAGCGACTCAACAGACAATCCCTTTTGGTTCAAGTGTTTCTCTGCCAAACGCTTTGGAATCGCCAACACCTTCAAATGATAAGGTGGTTGATCTTGTAGCAGCTTTGAATGATAAAATAGACGCACTGCATGAGGACATTGCAAAATTAGTGACAAGTACTTCAAAAAACAAAGACGATGTCGAAGACGATGCAATTGGAATACTCAAATCATTAAATAGCAAAATGGATACCATATATGACAAGTTGAATAGCCAGAATGAAAGATTAGAGAAGTTAGAACGTGAAATAGCAGTTCAAAAAGGCAAATCTAACGACAAAGTTGACGAATTACTTGACAAAATTGACGCACAAACTGAGAGGTTGAAGAGCTTTGAAAAGACCAAGAACTACAAAAATGATCTTTAAAATATAACGATGCCTAGAGTTTGCAAGAAGAGTTTCAGACAGAAACATGACAATTAGTATTATAATACAGTGGGGGGTATTATTAAGTATTCGATGGTGGGAGACCGAGCTAAAAACCTCTGGAAAAATGTGACAGTGTCAAAATGCACAGCATTGCAGTTTGAAAGTATGGTTTGACGCGAATAGTCTCTAGCGGTCTCCCACTGTAGGCAATTTGTATAGGCTCTTTATAAAATTCATTGGTATCTATAATAATATTCAATTAAGATAAGTATTATATTATAATTTGAACTTGTGGCCTCAGGCTTCAGGCTATTGGATGAAAGTAACCACCATTCACTGCCTACATGCATGTCGGTGTAGGTGCCCTTGGCCACTTCATTCCGTAAAAATAATTGTAAGCAATACCTAGTATATATATCTTTGGCAATACTAATGTATTATATTAATTATTATATGAAAATTTGAGAATTTTGAGTTATTTGCGTACGCCCCCTTAGGTATGAGGTGTAAGTTGTGGCTATTAAGATATAGATTTATCATGTATTTTATAAAACTTAATGTTTGTTCCATTAAAATTCTTAAACGTCCACGTCAACGTTCCATTGAAGCCCTTAAACGTCCCACTGCTGGACATACGCCTTCACCAATGAACGCCACCACACCCGGCCGGTTCTCTGCCCTCCGCGTCCAGCCGCATTCTTCAGGACGTCTGTCGGTCCACCTGGCGGCGGCGACGGGGGGCCGTTCCCCCCCTGCGCGTGCCGATCCCCGGTTCCATACCACAACTCGTGCTCCCGCTTTGGAACTTATTCTAACACCGTTAAAGACTATTATTAATTGTCAGCAAATATCCGCCGCGCTGCTCGCCGCCAGGTCTGCGCTGAATCACAGGGAAGCTGGGATTCACGGTGTTTTCCTTCGCCGTTTGAGAGCAGTGAATAAATGTACGCATAGGTTTAAAAAAAAAATTGGTATGTAGCATTAACGGGAATCGAGTTCAGTCTAACTCGATATGATAGACTGCCTCTTCCCCACTGCGTTATATAAATAAAATAAGTGACAACACTTAAGTATTACACTAATAAATTAATAGGAATTTTATTACATGCTTTCATTAATAAAGTGTTGGTTTAGTAGGTTAGTATTAATATTTTAAATTCTAATGACATTCGATAAATAACTAATACATTCCATTCCTTATAATTAATATAAATATAATACACTAGGTAAGTACTATACTTACAACTAGCCTTTGCCCGCGACTTCGTCCGCGTAGATTTCGATATTTACACATCTACACTGCTTTTAACAATTAATTTGGTGTCCCGTAGGAATGAAATGGTTTTTCAGGATAAAAACTATCCTATGTCCTATTCCAGACCTATCCTATATGTGTGCTAAGTTTCGTCCCGATCCATCCAGTGGTTGAAGCGTGATGGAGTAACAAACATCCAAACTTTTGCATTTATAATATTAGTGGGATACTGCCGTGTGTTTTGATTTGAATAATTGAACCATATTCCACTAAACCTAGCGGTTAAGTGTATAGATTTCATCAGATATCAAACACCTGTCCATGACTAGAACATTTTGTTTAGTAAGTTATTTAGCGGTTTTCTCGAAACCACACTGCACGCAGAATACTTCCATGGATTAAAAATTCCCGCCTCCATCCGCGAGTGAGTCACTCCGCGGGGTCGCTCGGCTGGGAGACAATAATTTCCGACCCGATATTTCACAGCCTGATATTGTACAGCCCAATTTTGTACGGCCTGATAATTCATGTACATTGTACATGAATTATCAGGCCGTACATTCCTGGCTGTGAATTATTGCCTGTACAAAATCGGTCCGGGGTGATAAAACACTGCCAATAATCAGAAGACAAACTTGGATTCCAATTATCAGGTTGGAAAATACTGTCTGCGCTTTATTGGCCGTGTTTTATCGGCACGGACCGTAATTGTACAGACTGTTAATGTACAGCCTGATATTTGGATGCCAATGTCAACGTCAAACTTATGCTTTGTTTACATGCAACTAGCATGCCAGTATGGCATTCTAGCGATATGTCTATGGTTTGGACTTAAATAAAGATACCTATTCACTCTTGCCGAGAGGCCCAGATTGTATTGATCGGGAAATTCAGAAGCCGGCAGAGAATTCCACTCCTTGGAGGTTGGCAGCAGAAACGAAAAAGCGAAACACTTAGTGGGCCATGGTGGGAAAGAACAATGTTCATCGGCCATACATATTTTTAGTTGAAAGCAAATCTCGGCGTCGACTAATGAAAAATATCTAATGCTATATCCTGACTCTCACGAGGGCCTCGCGAGGCGGCCTCGTGTGATGCTACCTCCTCACTCTCACGAGGGCATCGCGAAGTGGCCTCGCGTTAAGTGATACGAGGGGAGGCCGGCCGTCTTCACTCTCGCAAGGCAGTGCTTGCGAGGGCCTCGCGACGCGAGGCAAGGCAACCGACCACTCTCGCCTCACGAGAGTCAAGAGCTATGGTGAGGTGACACGAGGCGAGACGGGGTCTCTTCACTCTCGCGAGGATGGTATTTTGTATTGAACAATGCGCGCGAGAGGAGGCGGAGTAACGTATCACACTTTCGCCTCGCGAGGACTTTGAGATAGTGAACGCTTTGTGACAATTTTTATACTACCGCCTCACTCTCACGAGGGTCTCAAGAGGCGACCTCACGCGAGGTGACTCGAGGGGAGACGGACCCTCTTCACTCTCCCAAGGCAGGTGTTTTGTATGGGTCTGTGCTCGCGAGGGCTTCGCGTGAGTGAACGCTCTGTGACCTTAGCTCTTCTCTCTTGCGAGGCCCTAGGGCTTACCGTCTCTAAAATGCCAGGGCCGGTTTGAGGACCCATTTCGGGCCTGCACCGTAATCAGATAAAATGTGACTTAGATTTTAAGTTCGACCCAAGATACAAAACTGTGAAAATCACATCAAAATCCGTTCACTACTTTTAGCGTGTTAACGAACACAAACAAACAGATAAAAATTCTAAAAAATATTGTTTTGGTCATGGTTACGTCCCAGTACCCAGTATCTCGACTGTTTTTTCTGGAATATCCTCAATGGACAGACACGGCTTTTTTACATTTTTATAATAGTCAGTAGGTAGATAGGTGCCGGTAAGAATGCGCCGATACCGAAAAGGAACGAAATGTTCAGGGCTATGCATTCCCTCGGAAATGGAAAGAAAGCATTCTTGTCGTTATTTATCGGTTTAACAGTGAAGTTAAAATAAAAAAACAAGTGTGTGTCAGTTCACGCGCAATGTAGGGTTCCGTAGTCAGTACTATCAGTACTATTCAGGTTTAAAATACAAACTTATATTTGCAGTTGATATAAGTTATTTTGTATGGAGTTTCTATGAAATATTTACGTAACCAAGTACATTTTATAAGTTGCTCGACTATTACTCGTTAACTTGTAAAGCCTACTTAACTGTGATAGTTTTCCTTTTAAATTCATTATATATACTACTGCCGTGAATTTTTTCACATATCCATAAACAATCGTTTAGCTGGCAGCATTAGCACTTTAAAGCTCAATATTTCACAAAACGGAGCCTTGAATTGAAAAACGGTCTTTACACACTCGAAATATTTTTGAAAGACCTATCCAACGATACTCCATACCATAGGATAGGACAAGGAACCAAAATATCATCCCCACATTACGTGTAGGGGAGGTACCCTAAAATTTTGTTTTTCTCATTTTATTTTACCCTTTTTGTCGGCGTGATTAATATGTATACTTACTAAATAGTCTTTGAGCTAAGCCGCGGACAGACAAACAGACGGACATGGCGAAACTCTAGAGGTTTACTACGAAACCTTAAAAATACAGCCAAGCACGAGTAGTACTCGTGCCCTGCGGCTTCCGTACCAAGATGTAAGCGTAAAGTGGAATTATTACGTGACAAACTTAGTTTTGAGGTTTTTTTCATACTGATAAGTTTGTCAAGTAAAAATTCCACATATAAAGTTAGAAATTGGATTCCGCGCTACACCTCCGTTGCGAGCGGATGTGTCGAAATCGCTACCTAGTTGCTTTGCAAATAGTGAGCGCGCGATATATCGTAGGTAAAGTGCGGCTGTAAGCTATCTACCTGATACATACACAGGAATATTTTGTGAGGTGTGTTAATGTGGCGTAGCGTTAATGAGTGAGGACATAATGGAAGAGGACAATACAATACGGGAGAATGTCATTTTGGAAGGTGATGAGGAGGACATACATAGTGTAGTGTCAGTACACACAGATGAGGATCCAAACACGGAAATCGCAGACAAGACTAATAAACGCGGCCGAGAGGAGAATAATCAAGAAGAACCGTGGACATTTGTGGGCAGTTCTGCTAAGAAATCTCGGAAGAAAATGTATGCAGAAAGACTGAATAGCGAACAAATTGATATTTGTGTGTCAAATAAAGAAAAAATGCCTAAACAATTTGCTTTGGATAAATTATTTAATTCGCATAAGATTGATGGGATTCACAGAGTGAATTATGTGAATCCGTACAAAATTTTAATAACTTTTGGAAGCGAAACATGTGCTGAAAAGTTGTTATCATGTGTGGAATTGCGAGAGCTCGGTTGGCGAATTCAAAAGACATGGGAGGTCGGCGTGTCGTACGGAACGATAAGGGATGTAGATCTGGGTCTGTCGGAGGATGAGCTTATGCAGTGCATCAGAAGCGGCAATAACATACTCGTCGAATTACTGTCAGTTAAAAGATTGAACCGACGGACCTTGGATGGCGGATGGGTGGAAAGCGAGTCGGTGCGACTTGCATTTAAAGGTGGGGCAATACCAGAATATATAAATATATATAATATAAGAGTCAGAGTTGAACTGTATGTTTTCCCTGTAACGCAATGCTCGACTTGCTGGAGATTTGGTCATACTGCAAAGATATGCCCCTCAAACAAGATCATTTGTCCCAAATGTTCTAAGAATCACCCGAACTGCGAAACTACTTCGTATAAATGTGCTAATTGTGGCGGCAACCATATGGCCCTCATTAAAACTTGTCCGGTGTACAAAAAGGAAAGAAAGGTGCGAGAACTAATGGCTCAATTTAACTGCACATATAGACGAGCCCTAACAATGTATGTTGGCCCTCCACATTCTATACCCGACGAACCTAGGCACGTATATGCACCCATCATGTCGCCAATTAAACGTCCGCACAATCAACAGCCAAGTTCGTATGCAGGAGTAACAGCGAAAACTGGAAAGGCTGGCGTGAAGGCGAGTATCAAAACTAAGGATCCTATTCAGGATCAAAACAAAGGTAACCGAGGAAAGAGTAAACGTTTTGCTTCGTACCACTCGATGGGTGATTGGGATGCGTCATCGTTATCGGGCGCGAGTGCAGTCGACGAGTACGAGCGACCGAGTGAAGCGGGAGAGCCGGCCACGGGCGCGGGCGCGGGCGAAGGGACGACCGAGGCGCAAGTGTATGCAGGACCGGACGAACGCGACAGTGACACGCGGCCGGAGCGCGCGAGGGAGAAAGGTTCATTTAGGGAACTATTGGAAAAACTGAGACGTGTGGTATTTACCCAAAAAGACAGCTGGGAAGTTAAATTCAAAACCGTTGTTAAGATAATAATAGATTGGTTCGTATCCTTTGTAATGTCCAATATTTCGGATTTAACAATATTTAAAAAGTTATTTAGTATAGTTTTTGGCACCCAAAATGTATAGTACGCCCACAAGGAAAAACATTAAACTTAATATTTTACAGTGGAATGCACAAAGTTTGAGACCAAAGTTAGTAGCTTTCGAACAGCTTCTAACCCAGGAAAAAATCCATATTGCGGTAGTAAGTGAAACCTGGTTACAACCTGATAGTGGGCTTAGGATTAATGGTTACAATGTTTTTAGAGAGGACCGCGATGATAATTACGGGGGAGTTGCTATTTTTACCCATAAGTCTATTGGAACACAAATATGTCGGATTGACAACGGTAACGTAGATATACAAACTATTTCTGTGAAGGTCTTTAATTGTAAACATATTGAATACGTCGTTGCTATTTATTGCCCACAGTGGGTTCACACCAACCGTCAAGATTGGGATAGTATATTTTCCCAATTTAGTAATAAATCGTTGATCCTTGGTGATTTTAACGCTCATCATCCTAATTGGTCATATAAGACAGACCCTAGGGGTAGCCAAATATACGATTGTCTTACAGAAAGTAACATTGTTACTTTAAATGATGGAAGTCATACTCGCTTGAGGCTAGTGATGGGCGTAATCCAACGTAGTTCTCCAGATGTTTCTATGGCGACGTCGGATATTTCGCACACTTTTAACTGGCAGGTGACGAACGAATCTTTGGGGAGCGATCACCTAGTCATAAAGATTGGTTCAGCACTTGCTCGCAGTACAAAGAGTTTCAAAAAAAGAAATTTTAAATTGGCCAACTGGAGTGAATATACAAAATATTTAGAAGAGGTATTTTCTAACTCTGAGGTACCAGATGATCCGCAAATTGCATATGATCGATTTATTGAGCACATTGATAGGGCAGCTGACCAGTATATTCCAATTATCAAATTCTGCCTAGATCCAGAGAGTAGATTCACTCCCAGACATTTTTGGAATTCAATGTTATCTGAATCAGTAGCGAAACGTAGGCTAGCACTTGGTAATTTTAGAAGAAATCCGACCCCCTCAAATCTAAACATTCTTAACAAAAATATTAAAGAATCACAAAGGCTCATAAGAAAGGCTAAAAGCGAAGAGTGGCATAGGTTTTGTAATTCCATAAATGAGGTGGCATCGTGTGGGGAAATGTGGCGTAAAATGAAATGGCTAAAAGGCTACAAAGCCGCTAAAAGCCATACAGATGTAACTAAAGCAGAGATACTTTTAAATAATCTTTGCCCTGACTTCGTCTTGCCCACTAAACCTAATTTTAATTCCCGTAATCAAAAGTTGGAAACACCTATAACAATCCATGAACTGTTGGTGTGCATTAAATCCACGGATACAGCCCCGGGCTGTGATGATATTTCATTTTCAATGATCAAGTCCCTTCCTTTAAATGGGAAGCTGGCGCTTATATCGTTATATAATAGATTCTTCACCCTTGGCTTTATTCCTTGTCAGTGGCGAGATATATGTGTAGTTCCAATTCCAAAACCAGGTCGCGACCCTACTTCTGCGTCATCGCTTCGTCCCATTTCGTTGATGTCTTGCATTTGCAAAATTTTTCACGCAATCATTAATAAGAGGCTAGAATGGTTTTTTGAAAAACAGAGTATTTTCTCAGTAGAAACCGTTGGATTTCGAAAATCAAGGTCCTGCCTAGATAGTCTTACAAGGTTAGTTTCACGAATCCAATCAGGTTTCTCAAAGGATCTCTTCACTCTTGCATGTTTCATTGACATAGATAATGCATATAATAATGTAGACATAAAATCTTTACTCTTAATATTAGATAAACTCGATGTTGGCTATAAAATATGTAATTACTTGTGGGGTTTCCTTAGTTCAAGATGTCTTAAAATTAAAATAAGCGATTTATGTATTAGTCGAAATTCTGGACGAGGTTTAGCTCAAGGAGATCCTTTGTCGCCCTTATTATTTAACGTGGCAACATATCAAATATGCAAGCACGTAATAGATCTGCATATTTCACAATATGCAGATGATTTTGTACTTTATAGTTCGAGTGCTAGTATTGTGGACGTCAGTAGTAACGTACAGACAGCACTAGACACAGTAGTAAGATTATTAGAAGAACTAGGATTGACCGTTTCCCCTTCGAAGAGTAAGGTATGTTTATTTAAAAAAAGCCCTAACAGAAATCAACTTAATATATTGATTGACGACGTGCCCTTAGAGGAAGTGACTAATGTGAAATATTTAGGCTTATGGTTGGACAGATCTCTAAGATGGGGTAAACACTTAAAGGAATTGTACCAAAAAGTACAGAAATTCTTAAATATTTTTAAAGTTTTATCTGGTCCGGGATGGGGAATACATCCTAAACATTTAAGACGTTTATACATATCCTTAATTAGGAGCCGTTTAGATTATGCTAGTTTCTTGTATGATAATAGTTGTTATTCAAATCTATTCAAAGTAGTTAAACTTCAAAACCAAGCAATGCGTATCATTGGAGGTTTTATAAAGAGCACTCCTATCCATGTGATGGAGAGCGAGCTCTGTCTGCAGCCACTTCATGTCCGAAGAAAGTTCCTTGCGGGTAAGTTTTGGCTGAGATCGAAATCTATTGCAGATAACGTTACTATTCACGTTCTACATGAATTAAGTGCCGTTTCCTGTGGTAGATATTGGACACGTAAAAAAATCCCCCTTCTGGTTACGATACACGATACCTTTAAGGATATTGCGATACATTCTAGTGAACCATTAGAAATGTTTAAATTGGATTCCTGGATTAGTTCATATGATATACCTCTGGTGGTTAAACATGAAATTGATGATTTGACAGGTTCCAAACACCAATATAACACAGTAGTTCTTAGAGAAACTTGTGAACGGTTTTTAAATAATCAAAATACAAAATTCATTTATTTACTTCACAACTTTTTGTGAAGTCTGGTGCCTGAACTAGGTTACACAGTAGCCTGTAAATACAGGTCGCCAGGCTCCACCTCCGGACCGTGAAATACAATAGAAAGTAATTATTAGGTGTTTAGTGTGAGTTAGGATGTGAGTAGTGAGTGTAGGTATGTGTGTGGGTGTGGGTGTGGGAGTGTTTGTGGGGTGTTTGTGTGCATGTGTGAATGTAAGAAGGAGTGTATATACTACTAATCATTAGTTTATAAGTGTGTAATGGTAAGTAAGTACCTACATATTATGCAATGTCTGTGATACCATGCAGTTAGGATGTGAGTAGTGAGAGTAGGTATGTGTGTGGGTGTGGGTGTGGGAGTGTTTGTGGGAGTGTTTGTGTGCATGTGTGAATGTAAGAAGGAGTGTATATACTACTAATCATTAGTTTATAAGTGTGTAATGGTAAGTAAGTACCTACATATTATGCAATGTCTGTGATACCATGCATTTTTTTTTTTTTTTTTTTTTATTATTTATTTATTAGGACAGAATTTCAAGTAGAGCTTCAGTAGTTATGTAATTCATCGTCAACAGCCATGTTCTTATAATTTTAATTTTTAAATCAATATGCAACACATTATAAAATATTTACTGATGGGTCTAAAGACAATAATAAAAATCTTGGTGCAGCGTGGTGTGACCCTCAGTGTGACAATTCCATGAAATTCAAAATTAGTGACGACATTTCAATCATGTACCTGGAGCTTATAGCCATTTTAGAATCACTATCTTACATAGAATCTATAGAATTTGGAAAATTCGTTGTGCTGACGGATTCAAAAAGTTCGCTCCAACATTTGGCTCGATGCGCCTCTGGTACTAGCAGAGGTACACCGATTGCCTATGTAATTATAGATTGTATTTTCAAATTGCGGGCCAACGCAAAAGATGTAATTTTGCAGTGGATCCCATCCCACATTGGCTTACCCGGGAATGAACAAGCAGATTTGTTGGCCAAGGAGGCTTCTAGTGACGGGACCCCTTTACAAGTACTGCCTTATTACACAGATTTCATCCATATGGTTAAAGAGAACTGCTATGATATGTGGAAGGAACACTTCGACGAGAGATCTGTCGAAAAGGGAGTATGGTACCGAACCATCCAAAGCCTGCCATGGAAGACTCCTTGGTTTGATGATGCTACTTTGGGAAGATCCGAACTGGTAACTGCATTCAGACTTAGGTCCGGACACATTCCCCTGAACAAATTTGCCTTTCTAATGGGCAAAGTACCTTCACCAGACTGTTTAGAATGTGGGATAATGGAAGACGCCTACCATGTAATTATGGAATGTGTCCGGAACGAACAGGAAAGAAGGCAGTTGCTAATTTGCTCCAGCAATATTATAACCCAAGTAGGTGGATGTAACAGTGTCCTGGCCTTTCCCCTCGCCGAAACCGCTAGGATACTGTACAGGGTTGCGCAGGCGGCCATCCGCAGAAGATAAGTGTCTGTGCATGTCCGCGTGTACAACCCAAGTTAAATTAATGTGTATTAGAATATATTATTAGGCTAAGACAAATGTAAGTTGTACAATGGAGTGACATTGTCACCTTGTGACAAAACTCCTTAAATTAGATTAAAAAAAAAAAAAAAAAAAAAAGTTAGAAATTAATGATTTACGGACTTTTGCCTTTACTTGTGCTGTGAGTCTGTGAGACCTTGTTTCTTGCCAAATTTCATGATTCTAGTCTAGGTCAACGGGAAGTACCCTAAAGGTTTTGATTCCCTTGAGAGTGTCAGATTATGCGGCATATACGGTCGTATCTTTTAATTACGTTGACTTTGAAGTTTGATTTTGTCACAGCTCCAAGGGATTGCAAACCTGAGTATTTGATATTAATTTCAACTTGAAACCTCCACGCTTTCCTGAGAAAAACATCTTGACAGACAGACAAACAACAAAGTGATCCTGTATAAGGATTCTTTTTTTTTCTTTTGAGTTATGGAACCCTAAAAACCGATTGCATGTACCAGGGTTGGAAAAAAAATCACGATTTTTTAATATATCCAAAAATTCATGTATAAATCCTAAATCAGATAAATCCTAAAAAAATCATGATTTTTTTTTCGATTTTTTTATAAACTTATTAGCTTAATTGAATTTTGCATGAAACGGAACGCGCTCTCTGGCTTAAGAAAAACGGGGATTTGTCGCGGGGCTTAGGTTAATAATCTAAGTCGCGGGGTGTTTTGTGAAGGAACTTTTTTTTAATAAGTTTTACGGCCTTGGGAACGAGCCCTTCTCGCCGTAGTGTTGCGACATAGGTCATACGTGACGACGCTCTGGTAAATACCAAGTTACAGAGCCTTAAACATCGTCGCAGTGTGGCCTGTCTTTCGGTATTCTACATTTTACATTTTGGAGAGTGTGCCCAGTAATTACACGATTTGATTCCCCCATCCCCCTTCCATCAACGGACTACCAGACGTGGTGAGGGCCTTCATCCTTATGTAGTTGACATACCACGCTCTCGCACGAAGCGTTTTTCTTCCTCTTTCATGATGCGAACTGCTAAAGAATGGAACTCCCTACCAGCTTGGGTATTTCCGGATAAGTACAATGTGGATCTTTTTAAAGAAAGAGTGAATAGGCATCTTCTGGGTAAGCGCGTTCCACCTTAGGCCTCATCATCACTTACCATCAGGTGAGTTTGAGGTCAAGCGCAAACCCATTAATAATAATAAAAAAAATATATACAGATTTGTTCGTAGATAATTATGAGCAATATACAAAAATGAGCCATTTATTGTTTTTTGAGTTAAAATGAAACTGATAGCAGGCTGGGAACATATAAAAATATGCTCTGCGATGGATATACGTTTAGCCACCTTCCTTCATTAGGGAGGCATATTTTCAAATTCAATCTGAAAAACTAAAAGCTCACAACTTCCACAAATATCAATAAAATGAGACAAAGTTGACCCTTATGTCAAAGCGCAACAAATTAAATTTTTTGAAATGTTAATGTGACCTTTTTCTTACGGTATGTTTGTGCACTAATTTAACATTTCCTACTTAAATTACCCCTGACCGATTGAAATTAATTTTACTCAATAATACTTGTAATTTGGTCATTATTTTGACCACCCTCTTTGAGCAAAGTCGAGCTGCCACCAGAAATTTCCTTTGAAAATCCATTATTGCCAAGTTTTGTTTCAAAAATAGTCCGGTGGAAAGAAATTGTGCAAAGAGATTTTATTCAGAATTAGATTGTTTACGATAATTAAAAAAAGGTACAAAAAATTTACAAAAATTACTCGCATTGTTGAGTAAAGCACTATAAAGCCTTGGTTCGCAATGACTGCACTGCTGACCGCGTTGATGGCTTTTCCAGACCATCATAGCGCAGTCAACATTGCTGATGGACGAGCTAGACTAAAGGCAGAGACCGAAGGTCGAGGGCGAGTCAGACTGTGGTTGTAATGTAATGAATTTCTAGGATTCGTGATAGACCCCAACTTGCATTGGAAACTACATCTAGAATCTTTGTGTGATAAATTGAGTAGTGCAGCCTATGCGCTAAGAAAGATTCGTCCACTAGTTTCTTACAGTGTACTAAGACAGACATACTTTGCACATTTTCATTCACTTATGTCGTACGGCATTATTCTTTGGGGAAACTCTACAGAGTCGAACCGAGTTTTTATTCTTCAAAAAAGAGCACTACGTATAATGTGTGGAGTAAAGCCAAAACAAACGTGCAGGGGACTTTTCAAAAATCAACACATAATGTCTATGTACTCGTTATATTTATTCGAAGTTATAATGTATGTTAGGCGAAATATGACCAGTTTCGGTCGACGTATAGGCGGAGGGCACGAACTTCGTAACGAAGGTCGATTAAAGACAGTAACGCGGCGCACTGCACTTGCCACCAAAAACCCCCGCGTCATCGGCCCCACGTACTACGAACACCTGCCCGCAGATCTACGTAACGAGACCAATGACGAAACGTTTAGTCGACGACTGAAAAACCTTTTGTTGGAAAATGAATATTATTCCATAATGAATTTTCTAAAAAATGAAATTGGTGGGCCCTCTGACGTTTAATTTAATTTACTTTGTGATAATTTAATACAAAGTGTATTTTTTGATATTATATACTGACATAGATAGTATGTTATATACTATGACATTATTTGAATTGTTGACATTGTAATTTATACATTATTTTATTTTATGACGATCCCTTTTACCATACTAGCATGACATGTAAAATTGAATTTTTAAGATGTAAAAGTGAAATAAATAAATCTAATCTAATCTAATCTACTAATAAGAAAGAAACAGACAGAGGCTTTGCATTGTGCCATCTAAAACTGCCATGCTACATGGCAGTATAGTGTGCCTAGCACCTAAAATATTTAATAAATTGCCCAAATACATACAATCATTACAACTACCTAGCTTTAAGCAAAAATTATTTGACATTCTCGTGGACAAGTGCTATTATACCATAACAAACTTTTTAAATGATGCAAATTTAAATTGACATTTCTATATTATTTTAATAAATCGCTTTTGACATGTATATATTCCGTTATTGACATCTGTATATTGTACTTAATTATTTGCTTTAATTTTAATATGTAATGAAAAAAATGTTTAATTTGTGAAACGTTGAACACTAAATGTCATACGCCTGTGAGCAAAACATAGAGTACCTAAATGTATTCGACCAGCTTAAAACTTCCTGTGTTTACGATTAAATGATTTGAATTTGAATTTGAACTATTAAATATATCTGTGATTTAGTCAATTTGTAAATTCCCACGCTGCTAATATACTCAATGTACAAGGTGACAGTCTTGCTATTCCTTATGTGGCGGAGGCACTGACGGCTTGGTCCTTGGTGTGCCCCACCGCCAATCGGCCGGATATCCATGCTCGCAGCACCAGTGGGACGAGCAACATTGCAGGGCTGTTGCCATGGAACTGCTGGAGTCGGCAGTAGGTGTTGACATCGCTCGCCTCAGGGCGGCGTCCTGTCCGGAGTCCGGGGCCTGGCTTCATGCCCTCCCTTCGTCCCACCTGGGCACAGCTCTTGAAGACGGGTCGTTGAGGGTGGCTGTGGCTCTTCGATTAGGGTGCAGCGTCTGCGAGCCACACGGTTGCAGATGCAGCGCGCAAGCAGATGCCAAGGGTTATCACGGCTTGAGCTGTAGGATGTCAGCAGGGCGTTTCCCGCGACACCACATGCTCAACGAAGTCATCCGTCGTGCCCTGGTGTCTGCTGGCGTACCGTGCACCTTAGAGCCTCCCGGGTTGAGCCGTACGGACGGCAAGCGACCAGATGGGCTTACATTGATCCCCTGGGAGAGAGGCCGATGTTTGGTGTGGGACGCGACGTGTGTCAGTACCTTCGCGGCTTCTCACCTGACGCGCACTGTCCGGGGGGCGGGCGGCCGCGGAATGGGCTGCTGCTCAAAAGCACTACAAATACACAGTCCTTAAGGCTAGTTACCTATTTGTCCCTTTCGCGGTGGAGGTGAGCGGAGTGTGGTCCCAGGAAGCAAAGGGCTTTGTAAGAGCGCTGGGGCGGCGCTTGAGAAATAATGGTGCAGAAGCCCGCGCCGAATCACACCTGGTGCAGCGCATTGCACTGGCCATTCAGCGCGGAAATGCGGCCAGTGTAATGGGTACGTTTGCACAGGGCTTGACTCGGGGCGGGCTTCTGGACTGAGGCTTCAGCCTTAAGCGGCTTTCAGCTTGTACTTTTATTTCTAAGTTATTTATGATATGATATTTTGAAAACATCGACATTCATTTGTAAATTAACCTTAATATTGCGATCGCGGAGTTTTTTGCAGATCTTTATAAGCTCTACAATTTTTTTCATTCATGCAGCATTCGATTGAGGTCAAGCGCAAACCCATAAACAATGAAATAAAATATCTCGTACCAGCATTCGTAATAAACGCATTCGCTCGACCGTTTTTTCACCAATGTTTGGAAAAATGCTTATATATACCCATTTTGTTTGACAGCATTTACAGCTGTCAAAAACGATTTGACTAGTTTCCAACAGTGCTAAACACCTTGAAGTGATAGAAATGATGGTTCAGCCAGCCAGAAGTCTTCCAGCTGAACCATCAAGTTTTTTGACAATTAGGTACTCGTACACGTGGAACTAACAAAATTAATCACTGGCAACAATCCTGGTGTAGAATAGTGGAAGTTACAGACAGGCTACAAATGGCTCGTTCCCAAAGCCGTAAAATCTTTAATAAAAAAAACATGTCAAACACGTCAAGTCGGTACGTGTAGTGTCAATTCTTGTAAACAATTATCGTTGGCGTGTACCTAATTTCTGTTGTATTTGTTATTTGTGGTCGTGGTGATTGTGTTCAAAATGAACAAACCTCTAATTACACCTTTTATATTCTCTTTGGTGTACACACGATGTTTGACAGAACTCGAAACCGTACTATTTTTATCAATTTATAAAGATGAAAGTTATTAATATTATGCTCCTTAGCGTAGTCGGTAGAACATCTGCCTGCGAAGTTCGGGGTCGCGGGTTCGAACCCGCCCAGGGCTGACATTTGTGTGATGAGCCCTTGTGTTTGCCTTGTGTTAGCCGTACATAATATCAGTCCTACCAGATCCCGCCGACAGTGCTGCATGTTAGGGCACTGGACTTAAATTAATTTTAAAATCATAATTTAAGTTCTTGCAAATATTTATATTGTTTTATTTTCTAGGCAGCAGCTGAACAAGCGTTTCGGAAGGTAAAGTTGATGATTGGGAGAAAATCATGCCAACATGTAATGAAAATAGTAATGGAATATTACGTAACAAGATAAATCTTTGGCGACATCGTCAGAATAGTCATAAACCCTCAAAATGACAGCAGCAGTAGTGACACATCTGAAGACAGCCAGACTATTGGAGAAGGCTCGAGCCATAGACGAAGATTTTTCTGGTGTGGAATATTTAGATGAAAGCATTTTTAATGCAGAATAAATAAAATAAAAAAATTACATTTTTTATTTCCACAAACATACATTGTAGGTACTGTAACAAAAAAACGTCAAAAGTTGTAGGTACATAACTATAACATAATACCTAATATGCTCCGCAATATCTACGCCTGTCTGCGAGGCATGGGATCATGTGTTTGAATCCCGCTCAGGTAAACATGTTTTGAGTGATGAGCGATAGTGCCTTGTGTCTGGATGTTATTTATCTACATAAGTATGCATTTGTCTGATATCCATATAGTACAGGCTCTGCCTAGTTTGGGATTAGATGGCTGTGTGTGAAATGAAATATATCTCTATTGTGGATCATAGGTATAGGTATTACATGTCATAGTTAGAGCTCAGCTATGTCCCGCCACGTGGGCATACAACATTGTGTCGCAGTGAAGCATGCATTTAAAACAAAGCTACAAAATACATTTAAAAGTTAAGTAGATATATTATCTTTGGCATTACTAAACTTTGTTAAGAAATGGGTCCCTAAAACACTTTAGAGGCTGAGATCTGATGTGCTCAAAAAGTTGAAATTCTGGTAGGATGACAACTTCCACTTCCACAGCTGAAACTTTCACAGCTAGCTTGTGGCACAACAAATACTTACCAATCATACCGATTCGAACACCAGTTACCGTACGAATCTCGAGGGTAAGGCCGATTTTCGAAAGTTGTGAAGTTATTTATCCAAGAAAATTGGTATTTAGTCTTTAGGGGGTGAAATAGGGGACGAATATATTGGTACATAGATATATAAGCATATACTTCACACTCTGACAATTTCAAGTGTATGATGAATGATGATGAACAATAGAACCTGGATCTCATTAACTGTTTCAGGTAGAAAGATAGTTTAGTTTGAACTCAATTGTTTGGATTCATGGTGTAGTTTACACCAGCGTAATCTTGAGAGTCTGAGGATGACCAGATCAACAGCACCTAGATCTCAGTCACTATTTGAGATAAAAACTTCAAGTTTGTATCAAATGTTTGTTTTTCTGGTGCGGTTCACACACGCGCTATCCTGTGGCTCTGATGTTGACCAGGTCAATAGGTGAAATAGGGGACTAAAGTTTTAATTTGATTAAGTCATTATTTAAAGTAACTAAGGTAAGGTAGACTTAACCTGAAGGATGAGTACATATGGTACTTATATAAGAATATATATTATATTTATTCTTTATTGCACATCTTAAAATTAAATACAGTAAAAAGGTGAGCTTATCTCTAAAAGAGATCTCTTCCAGCCAACCCTACAGGGTGTGAGACAAGGCAGTAAGAGCGAGGGGGGCAAAATAAGTGCATAATAGACTGCATAATAACTAAATGCCTGAACTATATGACATTATTTAACCGTAGCGTTAATATTTAGTAATAATTAAATGTTCTGCATAGTAACTGCACAAGTTTCATTGTGAATATGAAAGAGTTGTGGCTACTTGCGTGGAACAGAGCGATTGTTTGGAATGCTCCATCTAGTAGTACATAGAGATCGTTGGTACTTAGATATTATTCAACTCCCTCTGTCATCAAAAATCTATATAAAATTAAGGAATCAGACAACATAATGCATGGTTAATTATTTTTATTTATAATTTGTTATACATACATATAATGTTATAAATGTATAATGTGTATGATCCTTGATCCTAAGATCAGTAGAGTAGAGTCAATAACCTTTGCCCTTGTTTTTTACTTCATCATGACTTTTTTTCACCGAAAGCCAGAGAAGATATTGCAGCACTGCATTCAATGACTGCACTGGTTTAAAATCTGTGAATTGAAAAATGACTTTAAATGTATCTTTTTTTTTTCAAATCAAACAATAAGTTATCTATTTAGGCTGACTTTTTAGTGGTTCCCAAACCGAAAACTATTAGACCACCAATCATTCATAACCACTTTTATTATGGGACCAACTCTGAAACTGCAAAATAAAAGGTAGCCAACTTAGAGTTGGACTTGCGCTTGGAGGGTTCTGAACTATGCTCTGTACTGATAATAAATTACCTACATTAACAAAATGAATTAAAATTAACAAAACTTTTACAATAGACTATTCCACTCAAATTTATTTATGTTTATGAGTAAGCAGGTTACACTGCCAGTGTTTTTAACTTGTCGAAACATACCAAGAACTTGCATTATGATTTACAATCAAAATTTGAAGTAAAATGAATGCACTAAACGGCCCGCCGCGATGACAAACAGACAATAGCCGCGTTGCACTGTGTACGACATGACATTACACAAACGGGCGCTGTGAGAAGTGCTTTTAGGGTGCTTCTGCATTACACGGAATTTTATGGTCCGTCATCTGAGTCTAATGAGAAAGAATGAGAACATCCAAATCAGAACACCCATGTAAAAGAAGGACATAGCACACCATGTAATGTTCCGTTTAAGGAATGGTCAATTTGTCTTTTTCTCCTATGTGGATTCTGTATTTTTCCTCATTATTATATTCCGACCATTCACAGCTTCTCTTCACACATGTAAAATGGCCTTTCCATTGGTGATAACTGTACATACAAACTATGGAACCCTACTCCTATATATGACATGCATAATACATAAGTGTTGTTTTTTCACTAAAAAGGCATATTTGCCCCTGGAAGTGCACAATGCCATTGATGGTAAATAGTGTCTATGTTACTTACATTATAATTTCTCGCACACAATCTAATACAGTTGTACAGGACAATGTCTCCAAAATACTCTATCTCACAGTCTCCAATACAATTAATTGTAAATTATATAGTACAGGACAATGTCTCCAAAAGAATTTGAAGTTGACATGATGGTGTTGTAGTAGGTAGCTGTATCTGCTGTAGTGCTGTCTTTCTTCTAACAATAGCGGGAGGCACGTACACACTGCACTGATGACATCGTCACTTTTACTGTGCTCAGTTCAACCGTTTAATTAAATCTTCTCAAAACTGAAAATTAAAGTAAAACAAGCATTATTATTTCATTAACATGACATAAAAAGAGTTAATATTTTATTGAGTCAATATTGAGCTCATGTACCTTTATATTTGATTAGTGCACAAGTTTTAATTATTTTTTTCCAATACTTTGCGAGGACATTTTTAAGTTGAATTTATTACAAAGTAATTTGGTAAATAGTGGTCAAGGTGTACTTTATTTAATCCAAAAAAACAAGTACCTATTTTAGGCCTGTCTACTTTTATAATTATATCCAAATTATAACCACTGAATTGAGCATTTAAACATGATAAGTATGAACTTCGATGGTAACTGCAGGCGCTGGAATCTACCAACGAAACGCGCCTTCATTACTAACTAGCGTGAAGTATCGTTGGTCCCCCACCTGGCATTGGTTGAACATTTTCGGAAATAACAATTAACTTCGGATCAAAAAGTGACAGTGACATTCGTTGACATTGACAATTGACATCAATGTGCTCTTTTTGAAACGGCGGTTTAACCGAAACCTATACCTATTCGTAATTTGTGATTTTATCTTTATTTAATATAATTTGTGATATTATAGTTTTAGTAAAACAAATTAATACAGATTTCTAAACTTATACTAAATAAACTAAAATTAATTTGTGATTGTGTCTAATTTGTAACCGAACTATTTTTTATTTTAGTTTTTGTCAGTGAAAAATTTACTTCTAAATATCATGGTTTGTACTTAAACACATGCTTCAGAAATTCTTGATAATCTGTTTGTATTTGATTAGTCTTGACTTTCTCAACCAAATAACTTTATCATGGCAAAAATTTTACGGTTAATGTTTCGCGTACGTACTTTACAGGCTATGCCCAAAATATTGAAATGCTGCATCCCAGGATGCCCATCGACATCTATTTCTACAAAGATGTTTGTTACGCCAAGGGAAAAATCCCATCTACAATTATGGAATGACGTCATTAGTGAGAAAACTTGCTATCGTCTAAAGTGTAACGAAGACCGCGAGAGATACTCCAAGCAAAGAGTCTGCAGCCTTCACTTTGAGGCTAAATATTTAAAGTTTGATGGCGGTAGGGAGTACAACTCCATCCCAACACTTTTTTCTGAAATGGAGATTCAATCCAGAACCCCTGCACAACCTATTTCAATTGGTAAGTTCTTATGATTAAAATAACTTTAATTAATAGACTACAGCGTAATATTATACTGACTGATAATTTTCATTTTAACTTTCAGACTGGGAAACTGGATCTCCCAAATTATCATATCAAATGGTCACTACTAGCACACTGAAGCGAGCTTTGTTTTCAGGTAAATTATCTATATCCAAGTATTTTATAAGTAGAACTTAAGAGTCCTCTTACCATTACCAGTATAGGAGTTTTCCTGACAGACCTCTAATTGGCACCAAGAATTCTCCTACTCTTTCACTTGTCTATCACAGAAGGAGGAGCTAGGTTGTCCTACTATTACTCTCCGATCATCATCATCACAGCCTATATACGTCCCCACTGCAGGGGCACAGGCCTACCTTCTCAACGAAGGCTATAGTCCACCACGCTGGCCCAGTGCGCATTGGTGAACTTCACACATGCGCCTTAGAATTCCTTCTTTGGCATATATGCTGGTTTCCTCACGATGTTTTCCTTCACCGTTTGAGAGCAGTTATATCAATCATCTTTAAATACCTATGTAGAATTTCTTTCTACCTAAAGTTACTACAACTACAAAATCAATTACTTTATTTCATCTTTTTTTATTCATTCACAAGGAAAACTACTACACGAAAATAACTGTTATTTATTTATACTCCGCAGGTGGTAGCGGTAGGTAGCAGATCCCGGGCCCTGTAGGCTGGGGCGACGAATACAGCTACGGTAACCCCTGCCTGTCGTACGAGCCGACTACAAGCAGCACCGGGGCCGCGGGCGGCTGAGGCGGGGGCCTCAGTCGTCCTTCCATCCATTTTGGCGACCACGGGAGGGCGGCAGCACTGGGTGGTCTGTGCTGCCGCACGCACGGCAAGGGGGGGATGGAGCCCGTCTCTTAGGCGGGCCGCATAATGCGGCGGGGCGCCGACGACGGGGGACACCGGACGTGTGAAGCCTGGAGCCTCCTCGGAGTCCCCCAGACAGCGCCGAAGATGGCCACCGCGGGGTTTTAGTCGGTGAGAGTCCGACATAACCCACTCGTCCCCCCGGGCGGGTGGGTATCCATAATGGATTTCCCCGCGTGAAAAAAAAAAAAAAAGCAGATCGCGCATCGGTCGCACGTAGCACAAACTCTGACACCCCTCCCTAGGAAAAATAAAATAAAAATACGATAATAACTGCAGACTGTTCCGTATTGTGATAAGAGCGATAAATAATTCCATTAGATATTTTCTTGAATCCCACAGTTCATTTCATTCTAGTATGTAATCTGTTTCAATATGAGTATTAGTATGTTATAAATCATACACTAATATGTCTTATAAATGTACCTGCAGTACAAGAATGCGATAAATATTATTATGATTATAACTTGCAATAATATTAGGTATATGTAGGTACTATGTACATTTATAATGGACTTAAGTAAATTCTCTATGTATGTAATTTGTCCAAATTATCTAGATAACGGTTTGTTAGAGAATCTGCCGTCGCACGCAAGCACCTCGCCACCCGCATTGGCCAAGACGAACAATTATTATTAATTAGTTTTATGTATAATTTATCTTTTGCTTTGTATAAATTAGTGATTTTTTTTTGTTATGATAATTGTATTACATATTGTATTGACATTTTAAAAGAAAATACCTGTGGGTTTTCTTGCCGTTTCTTTTTCCCGCAGATGATGACTTTGACGAAACGGCAACACCGACAGACTGACTAATCGACTAATAAAAAGGTCTCAATAAATAAATAAAGTTTACTTTGGACTTGACTTTTTAATTAACCTTGTAAAATAATTAAAATATAAAATAATATAAAACTATTAAGAACATCCCTATGTCGATATTTCAATGCCTAGTATCGATATCGACGGTCTAGTGTCGATAACTGAGGTACATGACTATCGTTGGTCCTCTTACTGTCACTGTCAAATTCACTAACTAGAGTGACGCTATTGGTCTGTTACGCATCTGTCCTTGGACATACTCTATCTAATTTGTGGGTAACTGTCCGTAACTCTATGGTAACTCTCCCAACCAGAACAATTATTTGTGTAAACAGAGCATGAAGCTGTCAGAAACTCTTCGACCAATAGGAGCAAAGTGTACATGAATGATCGGGTCGAGCATTTCTGGCTGTGCAATCCACGACCGTGCCGATAAAATCCAGCCAAAATTTCACAGCCAAAATAGTACGGCCAATAATTCATGTACATGTACATGGATTATTGGTTGAGCATTATTGGCTGTGTTTTCCAGGCCGTACAATGTTGACACGAGCTGATATTTTACAGCCAATAATGCTCAACCCGTATTGTACAACCCGATATTTTGATGCCATGTACATGAATTATTGCCTGTACATTCCTGTACATGAATGATCGGGCTGTACATTATCAGGCTGCAAATTAACCGGACCCGCTCGGCTTTATTCGTTCGTTTTTCGGCCGCCCGAAAAACACTCGCAACGATTGAGAAACGGACCAAGTATGGATGGCCATGCTTTCCGATTCAGTCTTATGAGATGTATGACCATCCAAGTTTGGTCGGTTTTACAAATGTCCGGCAAATGGAACTTTTGCACACGGAGCATTCATTAGTTCATTACGCTTACTTTTACATTCGAGCGTTTCGCTGATGAATGATTTATTGTAAAATAACTTTAGATGAGTCATGCTTATGTGACATATTCAATACATCAGAGTAACAAAAGTTTCAGAAAGTATTTTTATTTGGGATAAACTGTTATCTATAGCGGACAGGGACACGTTGCACCTTTAAGGGCTAACACCCACTGCGAATTTATTCGCCGCGATTTTTTCCGCAGAATTCTGTTGCATATGGAAGTTGTATGAAGCTGCACGCACTGGGAAAAAAATTCCGCAACCAAATCTGTGTTTTGCTGCCATTGAAATAGACCATCGAAGTAGTTCAGAGATCGTTGTTTACTGCAGATTCCATCGCGCCGCGCCGCGGATGCGGAAAAAAACGCGGCGAATAAATTCGCAGTGCGTGTTAGCCCTAAGTCCGTGCCCCGTCGTTTATTGCTCTGGGATTTCCCCTAACTATAATATTTAATTTGCTGTTTTGCCAAGCTCTACACAAACTTACTAAATAGTAGTATTAATGATACATCAACAACATTATTATCGTTATATAAATAAATAAAAAAGCAACAGGAAGCGTTCTCCTTTCCAAAGGTACAAGGCCATCAGTCATGCCCTGTATTGAAATATGTCGATGTTATCAATGAATACGAGAGGTTATGAATGTTGTTCGACCTACCTGTAACCGTGATGACAGGAACATGATGCTTCACATCGGAAGAAAACTATGGTATATCTCCACCCGGATCGAGCGGCGGCGGTCTTGTGTTACTCTAGTTATGAATAAATACTGAATTTTAATTGCCAGCTGCAATAATGGCGTTGCACCGCTGTCACTGTCACTACGGTCAACAAGAGATTATAGATGAAATTGAAACATTAATAGTCGCGAAAACGAGATGCATTTATGCTTAATTATTCTAGAGTTAGCTAGACATAGTTTCTATTATTTGTCTGACTCCACGTATACACACGTTTTTGTGCTTACGAAAGTTGCAACTTGTCTCGCTCCATGTACCTACTTATACGTTTTTGTGTATCAAACACATAGAGGTCGTTGACCAAACACAGGTATCAAGCTAAAGTTTCAACTTAGGGACACAAAAAGTACCTATAAAGTCGATCGCAGCCATAGAGGTTCGATGATCGGAGAATCGGAGAAACTTTTTTTGTGATAATATGTAGGATAGGAAAACGAAACAAAGCACTTTTTGTAACAGGCTAACTGTTACAAAAAGTGCTTTGTTTCGTTTTCCTATCCTACCTATTATCACAAAAAAAGTTTGTTAAAAGTTATGGTTTTGTTTTCATTAAAATTTATACTTTTTATTATTACTATATAAAATGTCATTGTGGTAGTTTAAGTTGTTAAAGTGACGGAAACACTGTCTGTCTGTAGAAAAAAATTTAGTTTTTAGGTTCTGGGATGTGTGTTTTACGATTTTAACATTATTTCTTATAGTTCTGTTCACCTCGATGGCCCTACAGTTTGAAGATTTGGGTAGTGATTGTTAAGAGGCTATGTTTCTGTTCATCCAGAGTTTCAGGCCAAAGTGTGCAGCCAACAACGTCACCTACACGTTCCAAGTGTGCCGTCTCCACCGTTCTAAAAATAAGATTTGATAACCGACCATTAGTCTTTAGTAATGGTTACCCACCGAATTTTAATGGAAAGAAAAACGAAACCATCACCAAGTGAAATGTGTTGGTTATGTATCTGATGTGAAGAGCTACCACCAAAGTTTAGTGCCTCCATTCTCCTGAAAATAGGTAAGAATGTACGAAAATCTTAGAAAATGTTTGTACTCTTAGCTCCTTGGCTTGTGCGATGGTCTACAGCGACCTAACAAGCTATTTGCTTCGCTCCTCACAAACTATAACTTTATTAGTCATTTTTTCTAAGTTTTTTTCATGTAGTACAGGAGAGAGGCAAGTGCAGAACAGCCTATCCCATGGCCCAGGAATAATTGCTTTCTTTAAGTAATTTTAGTTCAGTGAGAAACTGTTTCATGATGATGAGAAACTTATGATGTAGCTACATAAGTAGATTAGAAGTAAAAGTCAGCCTCTGTTACAGTGGTTTCCTAGTTTAGTATTAAGGGTCCCATTATTTTCCATTTACCTTTTTAGAGGTCCGTCAAAATAGACCCACAAAACAAAACCATTTTTGACATTATTTCTTTCTGCCTAGCGGTTTGGAACATGCATGTAAAATTGCCCTGCAAGGATGGAAATATTATGGTTTGTGGCAATACAATAAGCGAGATTGAGCTTGGTTACATGAGCAAAATATTTTTTTTTTATTGATGAAATCCACACACTATATTTGACTTTACTGATTTTTTTCTAAATAATTATATAAGTTAGTCAGATAAGTAATCATAATGTACGAGTTTTTTCTGATTTGTACTTTGACAGAATGATATGATAAACTATAATATGCTGGAATTGCTATGTAAGAGAGAACCTACACATCTGTTAGCCACTAAATAGGTATTGCATGGCATAAAAGCAGTTGCATGGCAATTGTCAATTTATTTCCCAGCTTAAAATAAGGCCACTCTTCCAGTGGGTTTCCAAGGCAACTAAAGGATTCCACCAGGGATGTGCAGCAGCGTTCTCCTGTGTATATTCAGATCATTACTGCAATCACCAATCCACCTGCAAAGTGTGGTGATTATGGTAAATCCCCCAATGGACAGCCCACCAAAAGTGACAATCTATTGGGGAGGCTTATGTTCAACAATGGATATATTTTGGCTGATGATGAAGGGCAGTTAAAACCTAACCAATCTGCTTGAAATGTTACTTTTTAAGCCTTTACTCAGTTACCAATACGATCAGCTTGTGAAATACCACCCTGCAGTATTGGTCATCTTTTGGAAATTGACAAATACTTGTAGTAGTCAAACTGGTTTTTTAGAATTCGATGAAAATACCTGGAATTGAAAAATTGCCAATTGAAGAATCAGAATTCATCGATCATAGAATTCTAGAAAACATGTTTGACCCTATTTCAACAACTTCCAAAAGGTTGCCAAAACACGGGCCTTCTTTGGTGCCAGGGCAGAATTGTCAGTAATCTTATGTCCTACATCATATGCTGCATACTCTGCACTGTGGAACGTTAGAGGTTTTGGACTGTTATAATTATGTAACAAAACATTCCTTTATGAAATAATTCACACTATCGAATGTTGTAGGGCTAAACTTCCCACCTAAATTACATATGCGACCCAATCTTACAGCTGATGCAGATTGTTTTGTCCTCAAGTACCAGAGGCACATAATAAGCTTAATAAATCTATGTATCTACATTAAATATATTTGCAGGGGCATTCACTAAAAGATGAAACTGATTTAAAAAAAAGTTAACAGTAAGGAATACCAATCATAATACCTACATTCTCCCACTAATATTTGCAAGTTTTTTTAATTAAAGAGCTGAATGAATTTAAATCTATACATTAATATCAATGAAGAGTTAATTTTAATGACATCAAGTGATTAGATAAATATGTAGAGGCCTTGTTTACTGATTGTGCGATCTAGATAATGGCAGAGTAATGAAATAAATAAAATAAGCCTTTAATGCTGAAGGAAGTAACAATATGCCTTAAATTAATTTATTTATTAACCAATAAAACAAAATTACATCTTGCCTGTGCAACAAAATCCAGATTTGGTTTGTCTGTGCACTGCAACGAACTTACAAACAATATTTAACAGTCTTATGTGCTAAGCTATCTATCTATGTGTATAAATTGCAAATTAGTGACAACGGTGGAGTCGTAATCGTCATCATTATATCAGCCCTTAGATGTCCCAGAGTCATAATACCTAGAATATTTTAATATAAATATCTATTCCTTTATTCATTTACTTACTGCCATCCGGCTTTCTTTCTTCCATTCCCTTCTCAGCTTCTTTCAGTATGCCCTTTTCATTTCTGTCTATTATATCTTCTCGTCCATAAGGGTCCTGCTGTTGTTTTAATTTTATCTTTCTATCTCTTTTTCTCTTACCAACTGCTGGGTCCGCACCATTCAGTCACCTTTTTTGTCAATTTGTCTATAGTATCTCTTATAATGTTTACCTGCCCATTTCCATTTTAACTTTTTTTCAGCTTCTGGGAACTAATTTTATTTTTAATTTGTTTTAAGTTTATTTTGTCTTTGAATTTTATTCCTGATATGCATGCTTCATGCCATTTTGACACACTTTTACTTTGTGTATTTGTTTTTCTATAAGTGACCAGGTCTGACATGCGTATGTAAGACAAGGCAAAATTTTTCTTCTCTGTGGTTCCCTCACTGTTGAGGATCGCGACTGTATAAAATGCGCCTCCACGCATAGCGGTCATTGGCCAGCCGCACCGCTTCATATAAGAATCCGCCAGCCACCCTCCTCACCGGGTCTGACCACCTCGTCCTTGTCCTCTGGCAAGGCAAAATACAAGTGTCAAATACTTTTCATTTGTATGACAATTGTGTCTTGATATTTCTTAACTTCCCGAAGTGACCAATACCATTTCCATGTATTGGATACTCTCCTTTTTCTTTTGTCATACAGTCTTTGATTGCTATGAGGTAGCCTAAATATACATACTCTTCTACATATTCTATTATATCGCAATCTACTTCTATTTTTATTGCTTCTGAGTTTTGTCATTACTTTTGTCTTTTTGGTGTACATGGAGCGGAGCTTCTCGTGTTTTTGGTCTCCATACCCACCTATACTTGCCGTGTGGTTTCCGGTAGAGTAGAATAGGACCACTCCAACTCTTCCCGTGGATATCATACAAGGCGACTAAGGAAATACATACAAAACATCAATCAGGCCTTCCCAACCTGTCTGGCCAGCATGGGGAGTGTAGGCCAAATCCTCCGTCTGTCTCTGGCAGGTGAGAGAGGGTTGTGCTCCTGCAGTGGAGACAAAAATAACCTGATGATGATGATGAAACACCTATGGCAGAGTACTTTATTTCAATTTAAAAAATTTCAGTAAACCATGGCAGTAGGCCCGAACCCGATACAGAAGAATTTAGATCAATACTTGACCGATGTCACAAATTTTATTGATATAAAACCTGATGATTACAAGAAGACCAAGGCAATTTTCGAAAGTGTGTTTAAACAAGTAAAAACAGAAATGGAGAAAAAATCTGAATACTTCAAAAGTTACAGTAAAGAGGTGAGTTTCCTCAATTATCATAATAATATCTAAAAGTCCATATAAAGTAATAATTAATGTTGTTAAATTACTCTATTTCATTCAAAATATTATTAAAACAATATTGTATTGTAGAGGTGTTGTCTAATGAAATGAATGACACAGATACAAAAGCCAAATCTTGTGTCAAGTCTTCGCTTCCTTTTGTTTTGCATACATTCAAAGTCCTCTTATGAAAATCAGACTACAATGGCTTCAAAAAAAATTGTCCCTTCCAGCACAAAGTGTGAAACTTGGCATGCATGTAGCTTTTATATTATGAGCTTCAATGTATATGTAGAGACACATTGAGAAATGATTTTTCCCCCTTCCCCCATATTTATACATACATATTGCTCACGCCTTGGTTCCAAAGGGGTAGGCAGAGACGAGGCACACTTGCGCGATACTGACAAACCCTGTTTATGGTTTTCATAATAAGCTAACATTTCTTCAATTTTTTTGGCAAAATGCATATGTTTGAGTACTCTTTATTTGTGTACAAAGGGAAGTCATTTCTCGACGTGTTTCTATTTCTACATTAAATCACATATGTAGAAGCTGTATGCATGCCAAGTTTCATACATTCTGCTGGATGGGACCATATCGCAAGTTAAAAAGCTGAACTATGTAGAAATTGAGCTCACAATATCTGGCACATGAGCTGAACGGCCAAGCCACTAAGCTAATGAGATGGTGGAACCATGGAAGTGGCCATTTTCTGTCACTAGTAGTATAATAGTAGCATTATAAAGATTTGTATAACTATTCTACTTTCTTTTCCAGGTCTTATATGCTGGCAGTGTATATGACGAACTCAAAATAACGAAGTTAGATGAGTTTGATATGGACATAGTCATACGGATGCCAATAAACTATAATGAAATAGTATTAGAAGACTACTCACCTGGCTTTGTTCGTATGAAAATTAAGGAGATGGATCATCTTGACAATCAGAAAAACTGGGAGGAACGACACAAGGTCACGCGCTTTTGGAGAGATAATGATCATTACTTTCTGCAAAATAAATTCCGGCAGTGGATACACAGTGTAGTAACCGGAGCCCTAGGTGATTTGAACAATCAAGTGACAGTTGACACCATTACATATGAAGTGGTATATAAAGAGTCTGGCCCGGCTTATACTTTAAAAATAAAGAATGTTGAAGGCAACGAAGAGTTCAAACTGGATGTGGACTTGGTGCCTGTAATCCGGTTCACTCATCCCCGCTGGCCGCCTGGTCAATACAGGTAAGTCTTATTTCTTGCAAGCAATTTCTATGCTGTCATATTGAAATGTCTTGACGAAATCCGAAAGGTAGACTTCCGACCATCGCGTCGGCCGTCACGTCTACTTTAATCGACAACTTAGAGCATCACCGGGCCGCCGCCGCCGGCTCGACCCGGAGGAAAAACGCTATTTCGTTTTCGTCCGAAGCGAAACACTCTGTCATTTTTCACTGTTGAACCACACTTCTTCTTAGCGGGCCAGGAGGACATTTCGTACCTTTGGAATCTTTTGTACCAAACCCCTATCCATCAACGGTGCCCCAAGCCGATTTTGTTGATTTCACATACGCCTTTCTTTGGCACATGCAGGTTTCCTTACGATGTTTTCCTTCACCGAAAAGCCTGTGGTATTATAAATAAACCGTACTTAAGTTTTTGAAAACTCATTGGTATGGGCGGGGTTTGAGCCCACGATCTCACGAATGTGAGGCGAGTGCACAACCAACTAGACTACTCCCCTCTAGTTTATCTTTATATTCACTGCCATTGTAATTTCATCATTACAAACATAATATATTATTTAAAAAAATCATTCTTAGGTCGGAGGTAAAAGCGAACTGGCTATTCCTGGGCTCGCAGGTGTCATCATCATCAGCGCGAATAATAAATTCCTCAATCACAACTCACCATTCATCGCTAGACTGCGTTATTTATTGGGAGCTGGAAGGATTTGAGATCAAATAATAAATATAAAACAGATGTGCATTCGAGTGTATAATTCGTACGTATTATTTGGTGTACTTATAAAATTATATATATGTGTAGTTATTATAGAGATTCTATTACCATCTGTTTTAATAATCTATTAATGTATTCGTGCCCCCAGATAACGCCGTCTATTCATCACATTTACCCCATGATGACAAGAATAAAAAAACAATATAGACCGCATCTCAACCTCATTTATCCTGCTTTCATGATCCTTCTGCCATACCCAACATTCACTACCATACGTCAGCGTAGGAACCAGAACAGCATTATGCACAGCCATCCGTGCCTTTTGAGACATGATCTGGCTGGACACAAGGCTTTTGATAGCTCCATTCAATGCATTTCCTTTCTTTACTCTCCTTTCGATATATTCTTCACACTTCCCTTCACATGTGAACAAAATCTTTCACTTGCTCAACTTTTTCACCACCAATATTCAACTCACAGGCCGTCATACTTTCACTTTCGTTCCCTTCTCAAGCGCTACACTCATAATATCCACCATCTTTTGCAACTCCCCCGCCGACGACGCAAGGATTACTTGATCATCGGCGTATACGAGACATTTGATGATGCTCTCACTCATTTTCAATCCACAGTCATTCTCTCACTTAACAACCAGTCAGGCAACTATCGATGAATAATCTTACTTATCCTTCATCATCATCATCATGTCAGCCCTTGGCCGTCCTGTTTTTTTTTTTGTAAATATTTTCAATGTACAGACACGCGAAGTTTACGTTTTTATTTATTAGACTAGCTATGCCCGCGGCTCCGCTCGCGTGGACTACAGAATCCGCTCTCGCTTCCGCTCCCGCTTTCACTCCCACTGCCACTTCCACTCCAGCTCCAAATGTAGTCCAAACTCGTCGCAATCTGAATAGACCGAACATTTAAATTATACTCCTTTGTTACATTGCATACTAACCTTACCTACTAATGTATTTGAAAACTAAAAATGTCCATAACTTTTGATTGAGTAAACCGATTGCCATGAAAGCCTATATGTTACTCCGAGTTACTATGTTTCTGTGAAAAGTCCATCAAAATCGGTACAGTAGTTTTTAAGTTATGCGTGCACAAACTTACAGACAAAAATGTCAAAACTGAAATGTGATTGAAATGTGTTCTATTACTTAACCTAATCCTTTTATGTACAGATATCCTTCAAGGTACAGACACGCGAAATTGACGTTTTTATTTATTAAATTAAGTTCAGAAAAAGTAATATAAGTTAATAAAATTAACAATTCTTTTGTTGTCTGTTGTCAGGCCTATGACGGAAAGCTTTAATTGGCTCGTAGTGCCCAAACCAAACAAGGCTTTGCATGACGGACAAGAGATGAATCGCTGCTGGCGACTCTCCTTCCAAGAGTATGAACGACACATAATGAAAGGCTGCTATCAAATGAAACCTACTCTCAGATTGGTAAGTCATCTTTGTCAGTCAACCATGTCATCATGTGAAGGGTTACCTCAAATTGACTCACGAGGTTTTCAGAGACTTGTTGTATAATTTGGCGAAGTCTCGCAAATGTTTATAAATACCAACAAGATTTGCGATACCTAATAAGCAGGGCTCGGAATTAGGTAGTATCATTTATGTACGGAGGATTAATACGGACCTTCCTTATCACGGGATATTATATGAAAATCTCGGGACTCTTAGTAGCAATAATTAAAAAGTATATGATATTCAATTTAATTCACTCCACCTTAGGTCTCATCATCACTTGCCATCAGGTGAGATTGAGGTCAAGCGCAAACCCATCAACAATAAAAAAAATTAAGAAAAGAGTATTTTATACATACATACCTACATAATGCTCACGCCTTATTCCCAAGGAGGTAGGCAGAAACAATGTATCGCCTATGTCGTATCTAATATATCTAATGTGTCGCGAAGTGATAATTTTATATTATGTGGAATACCATATTTATATTACTGTATGAGTTTATAAATTAATGAATGAAGAACACATTTAATTTAGTCCTGGAATATCTATATTAACATAAACATTTCGTCGCAATTACATATATGACACTACCTGATTTCGTACCTAATAAGGACCTAGATAGACGTGGTCGATCCAAAATGTTAAGTGATCACGGGCAGCTGTGGACTGGAGAATATGACCGCAGAGTATCCTAAAGACACAGGACATTCAAGGAGAGGAACGCTGAAGGTAATTGCAGTCAATTCGAGGTAACCTAAGATGTTAATAAATTGTTCAGTTTGATATATGTGCTATACAATTGATTTGAACTATACTATTTTAGCCGTGTGGTTTCCAGTAGAGTAGAATAGGACCACTCCAACTCTTCCCGTACAAGGCGACTAAGGGAATACATTATAAAACATCAATCACGCCTCCCCAACCCGTCTGGCCAGCGCGGGGAGTGTAGGCCAAATCCTCCGTCTGTCTCCGGCAGATGAGAGAGGGGTGTGCTCCTGCAGTGGAGATAAAAATAACCTGATGAGGATTTTTAGTTCACTAACATGTACAGTGCCGTTTTACAAATGCAAACACCTGTGAGAGGATTCTTATGCAGAATTGTCTGGTTCTAAAGAAAATTTTAAAGAAATCAACATATTATGAAGTCGGTTGAAAAGTAGCTTGACTAGCTACTTTTAATATGTTTATTTCTTTAAATTTTTCTCTTTATGACTATCTACAACGTAGATTATAGATTGTCCTATCTCTATATTTAAGTATCTCTAAAAAAATTCTCTATATTTTTGCTCCCTGACCCCTAGTAAGATACCGTATGCCACGATACTGTGGTAACTGCACAAGTTTCAAAGTTAATGTGAACGAGTTGCGGCTCCCGGGCCCGCAGTTGCGTGGAACAGAGCGATTGTCTGGAACGCTCCATCTAGTAGTACGTAGAGATCGTTGTGGTAAACATACGTTTTTGGTTTAGCTGGAAGAAATCTATTTTTCAGATAAGCACACTTGCGTATATATGCTCTTTTACTGTTTATTCTTTAAACCTTTTACCATTATATAGGTGTTCAAATGAATAGACCAGCTGGAGAAGGGATTATTATGTATCGCAAACACAACAAAATCAAGATATAATAAAAAAAAGAATAAGTAATAGTACAACTACAGAAGGCGCACTCTCAAAGAAAGCTTGTTCAGTTTCTCATAAACGTACCTATAAAATTCAATGCAAGTGAAATTGAATCCTAAGCGCATGGAATAAAGTCAATGTTACGCTGAACCGCTTACGCAGCATTGATAGTCGTACGCGAATACCCTAAGATCATGCATACTAACCATGCAATATATTGCAAATAATGGTATTTTACGTACTATTCGGATTGGGATGAGTTTGGGATTACATTTGGAGCTGCGAGTGGGAGTAGGAGTAGTTGTGGGCGTGGGAAAAGGGGAGCGGGAGTGGGAATGGGAGCGGGAGTGGGAATGGGAGCGGATTCTGTAGTTCACGCGAGCGGAGCCGCGGGCACAGCTAGTTTATAATATTAGTGGAATGGTTTCATATGGAAGTATTTCAGTATAAATAAGGTACATGCATACTTAAATTATATTATATAAATAACACAATATTCCACATTTATGTAACCTTGAGGAAGATTTTCGTCAGCCCAGTGACCTTGCTCGTATACTCGTATATGCGTTTCGAAAGTTGATGTACACAATATCAAACTGAACAATTTGTTTTATATGAATTTTTATTCAACTCAACTAATGCCATATCGGAATATGAACACAAATAAGTTAATTTACTAATAATTTGAGAACCTAAGCTGCAATTCAATACACCATAATGGCATCTGCCACGCTGAATGACGGTTTGAAGATAAAGTTGTAGTAGAATTTTTAAGTAGAATACTTCTTTGTCGGTTGGTTGTATGGGGTCCTAAAGCCACATCTACGTTGGGGAGGTGAGCGGGAAGGCTGACTAGTCTCCATTCAAATTTGTTCAGCACAGATTTTTTTTATTACTGCCATTGATGTTCTATAAACAAGGTCGGAATTTTAAATAACTAAAATAGACGTAGGCACTTTGTAGTTTATCGGCATTCAAAGTTATCAGTGTTATTGATTAGGTACCTGAAAAAAACATAACTGTCTGTTTTTTTCATAAAGAAACAAAAGAACGTAAATGACAAAGCTACGAAAAGTTAAATTGTAAATTAGTTTGTTATTTTGGTGCTGGGTTTGTGTTTTAATATAAACGTTACTGTGAAATATTTTAGTTTTGTATACTACATACTTAGTAGTGGGTAATATCGATACTTTCGAAAGTAGATAAACTACAACGTCCAATCCCTATGCATTTTACTTCGCTATGAAATTTTCGGGCTTTGATATTTAATGCTGTATACATAATATATTGCATAATTTTGTGTCTTAATTTTACTCCGGCTGACATGAAAAGTAGGACTTTTTGTTGGTTCTAAGTATGTCCATTTCGAAATCGAACTCGATCGAAAAAAGTCTAGATTCTATGAGTTAGAAGAATACTAACTTACTTGAATACTTAGGATATTTTATTTAAAAAGTCCATAACGACAAAATATACTCGTATATGGAGTTAAAAGGCCAGGTTGTATCAGCGATGCGACCACAGATTTAAAGTAGTATTCTACTTGCGGATGCGGTCGCATCCCTGATACAACCTGGCCTTTTAACTCCATATATATTTTGTCGTTATAGACTTTTTAAATAAAATATCCTAAACGTCAATATTGCAGATGAAGAAACTCAGGGATACACTTAAAATGAAGGACATCGCAAGTTATTATATAAAGACAATATTTTTATGGAAAATAGACGAGGAGAAGATAAAGACATATTGGCAGAAATCAATAAGCGTATCATTCGGCATTATGGTGCAAGAATTGTATACTGCGGTAAAACAAAGAAGGATTCCATACTTTTGGAATGAAAAATTAAATCTGATTGCAAATGTGTCACATCACATTCTCGATTCGTATGCTAATAATCTGGGGAAGGTACGAGATAGTATTGGCTGTAATAACGTGGACAAAGTGGTGTCCTATTTGCTGAATAAGAATGAACTACAGGAGTTTAAGAAATCTGTACACTTTGAGAAACAGCCACGGATGAGCGGTCAGGGGCCTACTACGTCCTTCACAGGTGCTTTTACTCCGACATTTCCCATTGGAAGTCGTCATGAACCAACCGACAATATTAATAAAATGAAATCTATGAACGATATAATCGGTACATTACATAACGTGACACCAAAGAGATCTACAAATCTAGTGAATGACAGTTCTAGCGGAGATAGAACTGGTATCATAAAGTCTTTAACAGGCAATATGGATGTGATAAATAAAAACTTAGCTGACCAAAATGAGAGAATGAAAACGTTGGAACTAGAAATGGGAATCAAAAGTCATAAATCAAACGATAATCTT
Organism: Esperia sulphurella; assembly: GCA_947086405.1. Taxonomy (NCBI): domain Eukaryota; kingdom Metazoa; phylum Arthropoda; class Insecta; order Lepidoptera; family Oecophoridae; genus Esperia; species Esperia sulphurella. The sequence goes on from OX352264.1 coordinate 14,053,192, forward strand.
GACAAAGTTATAGAGCTCGGTGAGAGGTTAAAGAATTTGGAAACAGCCATTAACTACAGGGAGAAATTCAGTGACCTCGGTAACGCTATGGGTAAAGCGTTGGAAATGGATACAAGATATTACCGTGATATAAATCTTTACGCGCAGAACATCCAGCAAGCGGAATGTTCAACTAGTCAAGTATGTGCTAAAAAGAATGGAAATGACACAGTTCTTGAAAAAATTATCGAATATAATGAAAGATTAAAAATTTTGGAGGAATCCAATAAACAGTATAAAAAAAATTCGATGAATTTGGTATTGCCATGGCTAAAGCTTTGCAAATCGATGATAATTCAACAAAAAACAAGAAGTATGATCCTGTTCTAGGCATACATTACGAGAGTAAACTTAGTTCAGCAAAAAGGGACCACAAAAATCGCACTTTACTTGGTATACTAGACGAGCATAGTTTATCTGGAATTCACTATGCTGACTCTGATGATGAGAAATTTTCTGGCATTCGCTATCCTGAGGCTGCAGCTGAAACGGAGAGAGTTCAAGAATTATGGGCGGCTGAATTGGATCAAAGAGAAAAAAAGAAAAATGCTTCTGTGCTAGGCATATATGACGGGAGTAATCATAGTTTAACAAAGAAAAACCACAAAAATCTCGAGTCGATTGATTTACAAAATGATCATTATGTATCTGGAATTCAGTATGGTGGCCATGACGACGAGGAATTCTCTTTTACCCGCTATATTGAGGCTGCAGTAGAAATGGGCAAAATTCAAAAACGGTCATCAGAGAAACTTGATGAAAGGGAAAAGAAGAAAAATAACGAGTGTAATCTCTGTGGCATTAGTAGTGCTAACAATCTCGAGAAAAAAATCGGTGGCATTAGCAATGATAACTATCGCGAGCTAAAATACGGTGGCATTAGTAGTGCTACTTATGACGACCGAAAAATGAGCGGCATTCGCAGTGCGGATGATCGCAAGCAGAAATACAGTGGCACTAATAGTGCTACTTATGACGACAGAAAAATGAGTGGCATTCGTAGTGCGGATGATCGCAAGCAGAAATACGGTGGCACTAGTAGTGCTACTTATGACGACAGAAGAATGAGTGGCATTCACAGTGCGGATGATCGCAAGCACAAATACGGTGGCCCTAGTAGTGCTACTTATGACGACAGAAAAATGAGTGGCATTCACAGTGCAGATGATCGCAAGCAGAAATACGGTGGCAGTAGCAGTGATGACAGCTTTTAATATATTATTTGCTGCAGTAGATCAACGGAATAAAGAGAAAAGGAACGAATAAAAATATTAGAAAAGTAAGAGCTGATGATTCTCCTATTTATAATTTGCTTGACTAGGTTTTGTTGGTGGCAGCGACAATGAAGTTCGTAGTTTCTTAAAGTATATCTAAGTATACAATAAAACAATAAGTTTATAGTACTCGTATATTTATATTAACATTATATAGGTATCATCTTCAGGGTGCTGTTGAGGCTCCCTCGCTACTGCAGTGCCTCCGGCATGTTTTCTGGCGCCGGGGTAGACGATGTTTTCGCGATAATACGAAAAAACTCTGCCTCCTTAATGCGTCGAAAGCAGGAGAACAATGGCATGCTATAGGTACTTGCGGAGAGGTTTGACCATGCCATACTTGGGAGGTTCATTGGGTTGCAAGCAAAAAGCGTGACTCAGTGAAACTATTATTAACTAGCTGTGCCCGCGGCTCCGCTCGCGTGGACTACAGGATCTGCTCCCATTCCCACTTCCGCTCCCTATCCCACTTCCACTCAGACTTCAAATCCAGGTCCAGGTCCAGGTCAAGGCCAGGTCCAGGTCCAGGTCCAGGTCCAGGTCCAGGTCCAGGTCCAGGTCCAGGCCCAGGTCCAGGTCCAGGCCCAGGCCCAGGCCCAGGCCCAGATCAAGATCCAGATCCAGATCCTCAACTATCCCCTCAACCCTCCTCTCAACACTCCTCTCAACCCTTCCCTCAACACTCCCCTCAACCCTCCTCTCAACCCTTCCCTCAACCCTCCACTCAAACCTCTTTCCCTCGTCTCTCCAAATGTAGTCCTCGTAACTAATCCATCGCAGTCCAAATTCCGACCAACATTACTTTGTTGCATACTCGTACCTATACCACAAATTCATCGTAATCGGGTAACTCAGTCAAAAGTTATGCGAATTTTCAAACATTACACTGGTACCATACCCGCTTCCGCTCCCGCTCCGGTCCAGCTCCGGTTCCGCTCCCGCTCCTCTCCCGCTTCCGCTACCGCTTTCGCTTCTGCTTCTGCTTCCGCTCGCAATCCCACCCCCTACGCCCACTCCCGCTCCCCACGCCCACTCCCACTCCCACTCCCACTCCCACTCCCACTCCCACTCCAATTCCTACTCGCAGCTCCAAATGTAATCCAAACTCATCGCAATCTGAATAGTAGGTACAGAAATACTACTTTAAGCAATATATTGCATAATAACCTTACCTAACTAATGTATTTGAAAACTAAAAATGTCTATAACTTTTGATTGAGTTAGCCGATTGCGATGAAATAAAGACTAAATGTTAAGTTAAGTAAAGCACCATGTTTTTGTGAAAAGTCCATCAAAATCCGTTCAGTAGTTTTTAAGTGATACGTGCACAAACTCACAGACAAACAGATAAACAGACAAACAGACAAAAATTTCAAAAATGATCGAAATGTGTTCTGTTGCTTATCCTTAGACCCCCCAATTTTTTTTTTGCAAATATCTTCAATGTACAGACACGCGAAGTTTACGATTTTATTTATTAGATGTTAATTTTTGTTTATTTACTAACTTAGAATAAAGTCATGCATGACTAACAAAATATGGATAAATGTTATCTGAAAATAATATTTTTTAATATATTTTATAATAAAATATTATGACGTAATTTCCATGGTTTATAAGCCATTTGTATACTAATATAAATAATATAAATAGGGTAATACTAATATTTGGATCAAAATGTATACTTACTCTTATTTTAAACTTTTTTTTCCTTTTTGGCTATGTGCTCGGTGGATAACTCCAAAGCCAAACTATTTTACCGATGTAGCTTAAAGGAGAATGCCCAAAAGTGGGCCTAAGATGCGTCTTTACCATTCATGTACCAAAAATATTGGTCTGAATTATGAATCCCCTCATTTTTTTTAAATCTAATGGAATAGGGAGTTTAAAAATAACATGTAATAAAAACGTTGATTGATTTCCGCCGGCCGACCGGCATCTTTTCAACTAGGTAGTGAAAGCAGAAATAAAGTCGATGTATATTTATAATCGATATTTGTCAACCATAGTTGATACTGCCTTTCAGTTACTAGCGCGATAATCCACCCATCATGTTTTTTATTTACTGACTGGAAATACGGTATTTATACTGATTTAAAGTAATACACACGTTCTTAAAAGATATTTATGAAAATATTGTTACGTAACCGAAATATCGATTATTCAATTTGTTAAATCGATTTACTAGAACTAGAACCTATTGATATGCACTAGAACCTCACTATTGATATGCACTATGGTTTCATATTGTGACGTCATATCCGATATGATGTCAACACCTGTTTTGTCTCCGTTTGTTTACATTATGTATTTGGGTGAAAAAATCTATTTTAACGAGTCTAATGTAGTGTCGAACGCAATATACCGTCGCCGACTAATAACCAAACTGTGACATCAAGATCGGGAACGGTTAATCGTGGCCATATACCTACGGTGTTGTAAGAAATGTGCGCCAACGAATATTTCATTCCAAGTAAGATTATTCAATTTTCCCACTAAATAGTTGAACGATTTTCTTTTTATAATAATCCTTAGTATTTTGCCTGTATTTTGACGACAATTTGATCCAGACGCAAGGTTCAAAGTTCAAGGGCAAACTCCCATACAATTTTGGGCATTCTCCTTTGAAACATAATTGTGGTTGCCCTGGTAGAAAATTGTTGACATTTCTTTAAAATATTTTTGAGCTATAAAAAAAATCTAACATATTTTATTAGCTGAAACATGAAGAAAATGAGAAAATTGTATTTTGTTTAATGGCTGATTGATATCTTTTAAGTCCAAATAAAACGGACACTTCTTCGTCTAATCTTAAGCTTGGATCCCGGGATCACTATCAAATAGCCAGACCGCTTCTTATTTACACAAGAATTGATTCGGTCTGTCCAGTCTAAATCTGTCTTATAATTGCATCGTGTATAACCCCGGCTTACAATACGGATATAAAATTGTACGGGTATAAATTATGAAGGCACAATAAAATATATTTTCTTTTCTTATGTAAATGTATCTTTGACACAGTTGCTCTTGTTACCTGCTGTTATATTATTTTAACACATTTGTCCATGCTCGGCTTTCTTACAGCGTTTTTTTTATTGCTGTTGCGCACACTGTCAGACTGACAAAGTTGTATCATTTTGAATGTATTGGAATAAAGTTTAAAGTAGGTACAACACTGTGTTCAGTTTGATATCATATCATGTTTGTTAACGAACCGTTATTTATGACAGTTTCATTAGAATTCTACATTATTGTTATCTTTTACTTGTAATAGAATATCCTGAATGACAATTATTATTACAGGTAAAGAAACTCAGGGATTCGCTCAAAATGAAGTACATCGCAAGTTACTACATTAAAACTTTATTTCTACGGAAAATCGACGAAACTAAGGACAAGAAATACTGGCAGAAAAGTTTAAGTTTAACGTTTCGCATTATGGTCGCTGAATTATATAATGCCGTACAAAATAAAAACATCCCCTACTTTTGGAACGAAGAATATAATTTGATTGTGAACGTGAAACAGACGGTTCTCGACTCGTATGCTGATGATCTGAAGAAGGTTATTGTTAGTATTGATAACAATGATGTGGACAGCGTCATGTCCTATTTGCTGAATAACAATGAACTTCAGGAATTTAAGAACTCGAAATTTTATGAGAGACAGCCACGGGTGAGCTGTCAAGGCTCAACTGCGTCTGTTTTAGTATGTCGGAAAGGCCGGAATGTAATTGAAAATGTGGTTTCTTTTTCGAACGCCAAGAGCAACACAATGGATGCTTTACCTATAGATAACTCAAATATATTGACGAAAGACGACGAAAAGTCTGAAGAAGGTACAGTTGTCATTCTAAAATCGTTAGATATCAAAATGGATATGATACATCAGAATTTGGAAAACCAAAACAGGAGATTGGAAAACTTAGAACTCGCAATGGGAGTTAAAAGGGATGAATCAATCAATAATCTGGGCAATGTTGAAGCGCTGTGTGAAAGATTGAAAAACTTGGAAGTAGCCATGAATCACAAGGAGAAATCCCGAGAAGTAGATAACGCTGTCATTGAAACTTTGCAGTTGAATAAAAAAAATACCGCATGGAGTGAGCATTACGGAGAATGTTCAACCAGTAAAACGACAAATAAAGATGAGAATGACACTATACTTGCCAAACTTGTCGGGTGTAATGAGAGATTGAAAAAGTTGGAAGAGTCCACCAAGAACAGCGATAATACATTTGATGAAATTGATGTTGCTATGACTGAAGTGTTACAAATAGATAACAAAACGACAAAAAACGACAATGAAAATGTTGAGCCAGTTGATCAGCAACCTCGCTATAAAATATACTTAAACTGTGACCGTCCTATTAATCATAGCTCTGGTGCATCAAATTCATTAAAATGGTTTATAGATCCGTTAAATCTTTGGCATTAGCAGTTCTTATGACTGCAAGTTAAAAAAAAATGATGTTGATAATAACTATTATGTCGGTTGCTGAAGTAGATCGGAAGAAAACAAATGGTTTCAATAAAATGAAACCACTAATAAATAAAGTCTACTTACAAAGTTACTAAGTCCACTTACAAAGTCTTCTGGTTTAACGGAATTCTATGAAACATAAGGTGATAATTATTTTCAATTTTATACGATTTGCCTATATAGAGGAGTTGGTAGCAGCTATAGTGACGTTTAGTAGCGTAACTATGTCTTTAATAGTACTTTACTAACGTTAAGCACACTTTTCGTTTGTTGTATTAAACCTATGCGCAAGATTTTGTTATCAATGTCTTTGTTCTTGAATTATTCTTGCAAACTATAAAATTTCGAAAAATGTGTACCAAGACTCTTAGTACTAAGCCGCTTAGTATAAATATACTTGCAGAACTGTATAGTTACTGTGTTTGTTATCAAATTTAAATATTCCATTTAGACAACAGTCTATAAAAATGTTAGTAACCATTAAGACTATGCTAGTAACAATTATGAATGCTTGTTTTATTTGTGAAGGTTTTATTTGTAAGGATAGTCACCCAGTGCCTGAGTATTTGACTATCCACCCTCTCCCGTATAGTGGTCAGGAAGCTGTTAGTGCTGTCCTGCGCGCGGCGCATCAGGGAGGCCATTTTGTTGCGCAGAATGGCGTGGAATTCATCCATATGCTTCTCGTCAAACATACCTGATACGCTACCGTAACATAGCTGCCCCAACAGCATCCTGAATATATTATTATGTTGAACACGACAGGTCGCTGCGTATATCTGTACACGTGTAAAAGGACTGGCAGTGCACCTTAAATAAAGTTAAATTGTTTCGTATAACGTGCAAACCTGCAATGCAGCATATTATAGTTCACCGCCAACGCCCTGTTTCCTTTTTATGTCAGAGTCCTCGTTGACGTGACGATATGTCCTAAGTATCTGAGCTGCGACACTCAAACCACTAAAGGTCGCGGAAGGAACGAAAGGACTTCTGCGTTCCGCCCCAAACCTAGGCAGTTCGTTTTTTAATATTGTAAATAAGTCCATATAACTTAGCATATGACTTACATACTCGTACGAGCTTCCTGAGCGCACTGATCGTCGGGTAGAGCAACACCATGTCATCCGCGTAGCTGATATTATTAGAGATTGTGCCGTCAATAGAGCAGCTGACCATGGTATTGCTGAGCTCGACGATCAGTTGATTTATAGAAATATTAAAAAGCATGAGTTTTAACTCCTACCCTGTACTCCAGTTTATACAGATCTGATAGTGACTAAGACCATTTAACATGTACATCTTTAGCCATAATTAGAATTTTAAGTAAGATAATCTATGGCATGACAATTATCAATATCAGCCACCGGCCGAGTAAATTAATAATAAAATGATTCCAGAAAGGCTCCGCTTAAGATTCAGTTTGTTTACTTCCAGAACTTATTAAAATCTTTGTGATGCGTGGCAAGAATATACTAAAAATATACTTAGATGCTAATTTAATTTTATCTTTGCCATATATAAATATAATAACGGACTTCAAAGTATGAAAATATAAAAGTATATCGTACTTTGAAGTCAAGTATGTAATGTTTATTACATTACCAATGAGCCCTTTACACGAAGTATTTCCATCAAAGTCACCATATTAAACATTAATGTAGTAGTAAAACAGTAGCTTGTTTTATTTATTTATATTGCCGTGTGGTTTCCGGTAGAGTAGAATACTCACCCCAACTCTTCCCGTGAATGTCGTACAAGGCGACTAAGGGAATACATTATAAAACGTCAATCAGGCCTCCCCAACCCGCCTGGCCAGCGCGGGGAGTGTAGGCCAAATCCTCCGTCTGTCTCCGGCAGATGAGAGAGGGTTGTGCTCCTGCAGTGGAGACAAAAATAACCTGATGATGAAAACAGTAGACCTTGCCTGCTTACTATTCGAAAGTTAATGTACACAATATCAAACTGAACAAATAATGCGTTTGACATATCCTACCCCATCTGAAAATAGAATCGACTTTTGTTAATTTCTTATAAGCTACAGTTATGTAATACCATTTATGTGACATGTTAAATACGCTCACCATAAAATTAACGATTTACGAGTAGGTACCTACAGAAGTTCAGGTTACACTTTTATGCGTAATTCCTTGTTTAATACGGTTCTGCCTATAATAAAATAACTCGAATGCAAATATTTCAGATGAAAAAACTCAGAGACACACTAAAAATGAAGGAGATTGCAAGTTACTATATAAAAACGATATTTTTATGGAAAATAGACAAAGAGAATGTAAAGATATATTGGCAGAAATCATTAAGCGAATCATTTCGCATTATGGTACAAGAACTGTATAATGCTACAATAAATAGGATTATTCCATATTTTTGGAACGAAGAATTAAATCTGATTGCAAATGTGAAACACACCGTTCTCGACTCGTATGCTAATGACCTCCGGAATATACTGATCAGTATTGATTGTAACAATATAGACAGAGTCATGTCATATTTGCTGAATACAGTTGAACTCCAGGAGTTTAAGAAATCTAAACATTATGAAAAACAGTCACGGTTGCGCCGTCAGAACATGGAAACAGCCATGAATAGGAAGGAATGCCTTGAAGTTAATGAAGCTGTGGTTGAACTGCAAGGAAATAAAGAAAGATACGCCGATAAAAGTCAATGCACGCAGAATGTCCAATACGCAGAATGTTCAACGAGTCAAAATAAAACTAGAAGAGATGATTATGGACCGGTGCACAAGAAACTTGTCGAGTATGATGAGAGACTGAAAAAATTGGAAGAGTCTAACAAGAACAACTATAAGGAAAAATTGGATGAATCTGGCATTTCTTCCTCTGAAGATTTACAAAAAAATAATTCGACAGAAAATGATACGTTGATAGACAAATATATAGCTAGAGAAACAAACAAGGAGCACAAAAACTTATACATTGCCTTCCGCAATGCTTTTGAGCAATCAGTGATTGAAAATAAGAAGAAAAAGAACGAAGAACGTGTTCACCACGATAACAACGAATTTGATAGTGATTCTAGTTATGAAGAAATTATCTTTAATTAAAAAACACATGCTTGTGTGTGACGTTTTCCTCCCAAAAAGTTTTATTTAGGAGCGAATAATAATGTCTTAAGTAGTCTCTGTAGCCTCAATAGACATTTATAAGCACGCCCATCAATTATTACATTTTACGAGTAATGTAATGTTTATGTAGAGGCGAAGTGTCTATAAAACCTCATTTCTACCGGTTCAACCAGTTGTTCTCATTGCATACATCCACACACGCCCCTTCATACTCTCGCACACTCAACCAGAACTGTATAATAATGGTTTTGTTGATATTTGCTCACATTGTTTCATATTTGGACTTAAGATTATTATGACTTCCGAGGGGCGAGAGCCTGGTGATCTGTAAAACAGGTACTTCAGACTCTAGTTCAGACACCAGTCTCTCACAAGGCAAATGCTGTCCTATGTTCTACTGTAAGTCTACTATAATATTAATACTGTATGTATTTACCTTGTGAGAAGAAATAAACAATGACTGACGCTAGAAACTTGCTTAAATTGTTATGGCACATAATAATAAAATAAAAACTTATGGGAAATATACTTCAGTTAAAATGCAAAGTTCTTCAGTTTTCAAATTCATTCTTTCAATGTCGCGAGACATGTTGTCTTTAAACTATGTCTCGAAACAGACTGTGGTAAATGACATAAAACTTATAGGAAATTTTTGTTTCATTGTTTTATAACAACGTTTAAATTCAGGTGTAATATTAATAGGATTGAGTCGGTAAAACAGTCAATTAAACGTAAGATTTTTTTACATATTAGCTGCAAATACTGTTTTTTGCTCAGACGTAAAAATAGGTTTTAAGATGACCTTTTATACTGCCACTGTACAAGTGATTTTTGTGAATTTACTAACACAGAATAAGTTATGCATGACTAACAAACTATGGATTACAGTTATCTGAAAATAAACAATTTTAATGTATTGCGTATGTTTGGTGATTATAACAAATCCCCCAATGGACATCTAACCAAAAGTGGTATGCTATTGGGGATGTAGTCTATTAATATCCAGCAGTGGATGTATTTAGGCTGATGATGATGAATGTATTCTTATTTATTACTAGCTGTGCCCGCGGCTCCGCTCGCGTGAACTACAGAATCCGCCCCTGTTCCCACTTCCGCTCCCGTTCTCTTCCCACTTCTACTTCTACTCCCACTCAGACTCGAGACTCTCAATATCCCAATCCCAACCCCAACCTCAATCCCATCCCTATCCCCAAAAACTAAATTTCACTCAATCCCATACGCGCCGCGCCGTTCGCCGCGTAAGAAATTACTTTATTAATATCTCAGGTTCTAAGTGGCGTATCAAGATAAAACATGCACCAGATTTTAAATTAGACCACCAGCAAGACAACTGTGAAAACTGCATCAAATTTCGTTCAGTAGTTTTTGCGTGATGCGGTAACAAACATACATACAGACAGATAGACAAAAATTCTAAAAAATATGTTTTAGCTTCTATTGGCCCTATAAAAATTTTTTTTTATATTTCTCATGTACAGACATAGAGCAGTTACAGTTTTATTATAAGTATAGATACTAGCTGTGCCCGCAGCTCCGCTCGCGTGGACTACTCACACCCACGCCTACGCCAATCCCACCCCACCCTACCCCCACTCCTACTCTCACTCCCACAGCCACTACAGCTCCAAATGTCGTCTTAACTCATTTATTAGAAAATTAAAAATTCTCATAAGTTTTGATTGAGTTGCGATTGCATTGAAATAAAGACTAAATATTACTCCGAATTAAGCTTTATGTTTCTGTGAAAAGTTATTACAATCGGTTCAGTAGTCTTTTTATAAGTTGTTATTAAGTTACACAAACTAACATACAAATAGACAATAATTTCAAAATCATCTTAATTTGTTCTATTACTTATTGATCATCCCCCAATTATTATTTTTGCAAATATTTTCAATGTACAGACTCGCAAAGTTTACGTTTTTATTATTAGACGTTTATGGCATATGTATGTGTGTATATGTATAAGGAATTAGGAGGTTCTATAATGTAATAATTGTACAATTGCAGCAGTAGTAACTTGGTGGCATTTATTTTTGGGTAAGTTTTTTTTACTTCTGGCTTTATGCCATCGTTTTTTACCATTCATCTTTTTATACTTCTTGGTTTTTCTTCCCTTAACTTCTTGGGTTTAAGCGTCTTCCACATCCTATCCATTTAACATATTGGATCAGTAATAGTAGATTAGTAGCCAAGGGCTGATGATATACATCTCGATTGTGTGTGAGGTAATTATAAAAAAATCCCAAAAACAAACAATATTTAAAATAAAAGATTTCTATTCCCGCCTTTTTTCATCTTTTTTTAAAATTATTTTTTTCAAGAACGAAATTGAGCTTCGCCGTTCGATATTTAAAATTGATGACTATTATACTCATACGAAGTCAAGGCTGAATAGCGAAACGACCTCTTTTGTTATTGGGCTGAATGCATAATGTCTATTGCCAGTATGATGGTTAGATGTACGCGAACTTTTTGAAAGAGTGAAGAGTTTTTTTTTATTACTTACCGCCCTAGGGCTTTTCTAGCTACATTATTACCCTAGAGCGCTAATTGGTCACCCATTTGGGAGTAATAAGGACCTACTTACCGAATATGAGAGATGTAAATGCTTTTTGCCGTTGTTTAATAACTAACGTCTGCCAGTCTAAGGTCTGCCGTGCTGATGGACGCGTGTTCAGGGGCTAGCCTGGTCGTAATCGTGCCGATATCCGATACAGATAATACTCCGGGCAGTATTAGCCTTAACAAGTCATGCAAGTCTGATGAGGTGGCCAATTATTTCCCTAGCTAACCGTGGTACTACAATGAGTCTCAACACGGAGGCGGCGATGTTGTTCGTAACACATCACTCCAAGTGGTATCATGGTGTGAAAAGCGGGCGAAGGAAAGTCGCTTTGCGACGTTTGTCAGGATCACGCAAAGTGGCAATACATCGTCTCTGCTTAGCCCTCTGGGACTAAGGCGTGTCATTATGTATGTATGTTAATAACTAAGTCTAGCGGACAGACCTCTTGTATTGTACTACCTGTGCCCGCGGCTCCGCTCGCGTGGACTACAGAATTAATGGTTTTTTTATTTCCCGCTCCCGCTACCTGGTTTCAAATGTAGTCCTAACTCATCGCAGTCTGAAATCTATCGAGCATTATACTTCATTGTTGTATACTAATGTAATGCATGAGAGTTTTTGAAACATTCGCATAACTTTTGAATGAGTAAGCCGATTGCTATGGAATAAAGACTAAATGTCACGGTCAATGTTTTTTCTGAAAACTATGAGAATCGGTTCAGTAGTTTTTGCGTGATACAAACTAACAGACAAAATTCCAAAAAATATCTTAATGTGTTCTATCACTTATTCTTCATTTTTTTGCAAATACAATGTACAGACGCGCAATTTACGTTTTAATCAATAGATTTTAGTCAGCTTGTCTTTTACCCAGATTATCATATCTAATATGATACCAGCTTATTAGATATGTTATTTTGATTGTAGGTAGGTACACAAACTCGAACCTTGGAACTTCGAAGGACCATTGCAACATGTTTATTTTATTGTTACTTATTGTCATTGTAATAAGGACATTTTAAATTAAGTATAAAAACGTATACAAACGCCCTTATTCCACGTAGACAACTAGTTCGAACGAAGAATATAAATTCTTGGTAGACTGGTTTCCTAATGAGACGTACTCTACAAGACAAAATACAGACAAGGACTTCCAAACACAAGGTCTTCCGTAATGCAAAGTAAGCCTCTACAGAGCCCCTACCTTGTAGCCGTAGGGCTACGCTACGAGTGACTAGGCTACTACAATAGAGTACAATTTATCTTTTGTGAGAGACTGGTGCCAAAAATAGGATGAACCTGTGAGATCAGGTCACCAGGCTCCCACCCCATGGAATTTTTGAAACGCAATGGAATAATAATCTGTAATGTTTCAACATTTTAAATAAATAAATAAATGTCTAAATGTCTTTGCGCATCACCTTGCCATACCAAGCAATTAGATTAATAATTAATTACCTAATAATTAATTACCTGATAAAAACAAAGTACTGCGCAAATTATTAATTTAGAACATAATTATTAATTTAGATGTGAGAGTATAATTTTTATAACATGCATTATGAAAAAATTATGTGTGTGATTGTGAGTGTGTGTGTGTATGTGTGTGTATGTTTGTGTATATCATGTGATATGGGTGAATGTGGAAAGAGTAATTTATATTTACCATCAATAAAGTTCCAAAAAATACATAAGTAGTTTAATAGAATATTGTGTAAAATATTTTAAGCATTGTTTAGGAAAGAGTAAAAAGTAGCTTTTCTGTTTCATTATAGATTTCTTAAAAACTGTTAGTTGGAGACATCATTTTATTTTTCCCTGTAATATTTACATAAACCTCTATCAAGTCTAATTATTTCAGATGTTTCTCTGTGCAAAAAAATATATTTTAGAATGTACTAATGGATACCCTTTCAAATGATAACACTCTTGATCTAGTAAGTCATCGTAGGGTAGTCACAGATAGTGCAGCTGCACCGCAGGCGAGTACCAGAACCAAATTGTACACAATTTTTCTAAGTATTTTCATAGTGCCTTTTATCTTACGTTACCCACTGCCGTTAACAAAAATATATATAACTTTTTTTGTGGCTAATGATAGTTTTATCTATCTCCAGGCGTTATTAAAATTGTATAATTAATAGAAGACAAATATAAACGGTACCGGTTCTTGACAGAATCTGTCTGTATGGGAAGATCTGATCTTTACATGCATACTTTACATCTGATCTACAGCATGCGATATAACTAAAGGGGTAAAAAATGAAATGTGTTCTTCTTTCTGTAATTCTTTTAAAATTCAAGCCGTTAAGACACCACCTCTGCGATCTGCGTACCGGTGCAGTACAGAATCTGTCCTGTATAGTAAGCACATCGCCTCACTTATGTCTCGCTTTGACTCCCCGCGACTTTTCTATAATTGCGTCTCTATTCGTCACATATCGCATGTTTACCGCAGATCGCAGCGGTGGTGTATTAAGAGTCTCAATGTTTTGCTGTATTTTTTTTTAAAGTTGATCATTTAGGTGCATGTTATTTTAGTTAAATGGTTGTGCATTGTAAGATAATCGATAACGTTTTCGGTGCACGTAGTTTGATGTGCAATTAACATATTTGAAGGGAAACTAAAATTAATGTGGTTAACAACTGTAATTCTTTAGAATTGCATTACGCTTTTATAATGTAAATTTAATGGACAATGCTACGTCAATCGTTTCAGGTAAAGAAACTCAGAGACACACTGAATATGAAGGAGATTGCAAGTTACTACATAAAAACTTTATTTTTATGGAAAATCCACGAAACGAAAAAGAAGACATACTGGCAACAAGGATTAAGCGTAACATTCCGCATAATGGTGAAAGAATTGTATAATGCCATACAAAACAAAAATATTCCGTACTTTTGGCACGAAGACAACAATCTGATTAAAAATGTGAAGCACACCATTCTGGACACGTATGAACAACATCTCAAGAAAGTTTTAAAAAGTATTGAACGCCATGACGTGGACAGTCTTGTGACCTATTTATTGACTACGAATGAACTTGAGGAATTCAAGCAATCTGAATACTTTGACCGGCAGCCTCGGATGACTCGTCAGACATTTGCTTTCCTCAAAAACGCCCAAGAATATCCAAATCAGTTAAACGAGATGGTTAACCTCCTGAAAGCTATGAACACTAATATTGATACATTGCGTACAGACAGCCCAAAAAAATTATCGAACAAAGACAATTCTGAAGACGGTGCGGTTGGCATCCTAAAAAAGTTAGATGACAAAATTGATTTGATGAATAAAAACCTAGTTGAGGGTTTGAAGACATTAGACCTCGCAAAAGATATCATCAAAACTAAATCAAACGATAATTCTAAGACTGAAGCGCTAGATAAAAGTGTGAATGGCTTGCAAATAGTCATGGATAACAATGATAGTGTCGTTGTCGGTACTGAGGAAGCCATTATAGCTAAAACGGTAGTAATAGATACAAGCATATGCTCGCAAAACAAACAACATGCAGAATGTTTATCTAATCGAACACCACGGAAAAAATATGAAAATGACAAAGTGATTGCCATTCTTGTCAAATATAATGAACGGCTTAAGAAGTTTGAGGAATCCCAGGATTATATGAAAATAAAATTACGCAATAAGAACAAAAATGAAGATTTGGACATTTCATTGCAAAGAGAAAATAATTCAAGAGAAAATATAAATACATTTCTAAGTACACAGAACGAGAAAAAAGATGCAATGGATAATAATAATACGAATCAGAAAGAGGACAACTCTGGTTCTCACGAGAAGAGAGAAGAGTTATTATGCTTTAGTGAATCAGATCCAAATCTGAATCTTGCCAGATCTAAGAGAATGGAAGAAGTAGACAAATTGGACACTGAATCAGAAAACAAATGCCAAGGCAAAGGGAAACCTAATGAAGTTAGCGACACTGTCGCAAAACAAGTAAATGAAAGAAGTGACGTGCAAACCGCCGATCAGAACCCCCAACACGCAGAACCCTCAGCTAGTCGTGTTGGCACAGCTAGGCCACATGCGGCGTATAATTACAATTATGTTAATGATGTTTTGACATGTCCTCAATGTGCACAACAATTCTCAACGAGAAGCGGATACGGCAGTCATATGCGAGCACACTACAGAGCAAAGCAGCAAAGACTACCTGCATAGAAATTCGTCTCGGGCGTCGTCGCTCTATGTTGTCCGACGTCAGTGGTCTTGCTATTTTACACAAACGTGAACTTTTTTTATACTGTCGATAAAGATAATGAATATCGTATAGAAACTATAAGTCCCTTTTATTAAAAAAAAAAGGGGGACTTACAGTTAAGTATATTATGTACTTATATCTTTTATATTCTCGGACCCAAAGGCCACTAGGCCGGACCTTTCTTAGGATTGCGTGGCAACACTGTAATTTAATGCATAATATTAAAATATGGAACAGAGAACATCTACCGGAAGCTGTATGTGAGCGAGTAATACACAATATATTTTATTATTTACGATCACCAATCCGACTGCCAAGCGTGGTGATTATGGCGAATCCCCCAATGGACGTCTAACCAAAAGTGGTATTCTGTTGGGGAGGCCTATGTCTAGCAGTTGAAGTATTTAGGCTGATGATAATGATGATTATTTAATATGTATAATAATTATTATAATTTCCTCTTAAAACAAAAGTCATCCAATTATCGTTTTGGACGAATTTTGATATATCTAACTACTGATTAGAATCTGACAACAGTTTTGTTAGGTGCTTGCCTACATTCTAAAATAGGAAAATAACTTTATCTAAAATCATTTTTCACATTGCCGTTTCACAGTTTTGTCTATACAGGGGGTAACATAATATCCGTAGTGACGGTAATTCAGTATTAGACACTGAACAACTTTTTTAGATACAGGCAATGAAGACTACATGCAATACACGGAATGTTCATCTAGTCAAACAAAGGGCAGAAAATAAAACTGAAACTAACACTAACAAGCTTAAACACTAATCATATACTTAGATTAATGAATGGAACAACAGGAATCGATGATTTAGACAAAATATCAGAAAATTTTACGCAAAATATCAAATATCCCACATATTATATTGTACATACAAATCTGGCAATGTCGCATGACGTCAATGTCGTATAACGTCACATGGAGTTGCAGACACATTATGTGTTTATTTTACATATGAGGATCATGCACGTTTTTATTTGTTAAGTTTTTATTTAGAGCTAAAAAGCGGATAAAAAATTACGTAGATAAAATAAATGAGTCATTTGACGGGTCACGAGGAGTGTGCCGTAAACAAAACGCGCGACATAGAGAGCGAATGAAATCAGAGCGAGTGGGCGAGAACATCGCAACAAGTGAGTTCGACATAAAAAGCGCGCGCCTTTTGAAAGGTAGCGTTAAATAAAGTTTAATAACTTCGTCATTTCTTGATGGATTTCAATAATAAAAAAAATAAAATGCTCTGCTAATTAAATTTTTTAAGTCTTATTATAAAGAAAGAAAGAATAAATAATTATTCACTAACACAACATTATGTGGTTGATCCTCATTACGAATGGTGGCTAGTGGTGGCAATGATCGTTACTTTTTTTTTATTAGTTTTTTGTTGTTGATGGGTTTGCGTTTGACCTCAATCTCACCTGATGGTAAGTGATGATGAGGCCTAAGGTGGAGCGCGCTTACCCAGAAGATGCCTATTCACTCATTTCATTTATTTAGCCATAATTTATAGGTACATACATGATATTAAAAATTCAACACGGTTCCAGTATAAATTTACCCAAGGGTGCAGCTTGCAATATTCTTTAGGTACATAATCTAATGCACTCTTCCGTTAAATAGATCCAAATTGTAATTGTACGTTACTTCCAAACGTACAACATAATAAGTGCGATTAAATGTATAAACTGAATCCAAATAGATAAGTATCATATTAGTTTACTTTTGTAACTTAATTTTAATGTCGGTGGTATTATAAAATAATGCATACTTTTTGTTAATTTATATTATTAATGATAATGACTTACATTTACTTTATATTTTGTTTAAGAGTTTTTTTTATTTGAAATGTGTGATGATGTTTTAATTATTAGGTACACAGCATGTGTATGCGTGCTTAACCCTCACTCTTAGTATAATCTTGTTTATTTTGGAAACTGCAGGTACAAATGCATACAATTTGGATAGTATTCATCATTTAGTCTGCAGCCTTTACCGCAATATAAGTGGCCACTACTATTTTGAAACGTTTATCGCGCTTGTTTGGTGTTTTCCGTGGTCAGAGCCGCGGTTAGACTAGTCTGCATTCAGTCTTTATTTCATCTCAATCGGCTCACTTAATCAGAAGTTATGCGTTTTTTTTTTCAAGAACTCAAATTTTTATTGATGTTTGTATTTTAGCCGAATCCAGTAACAAGCATCATTAACATTAAAAATGTACACTAAGATGGTGACGTTCGAATTTACCTTCCCGCGTCCAGCTCTCATTAATTTTCGGACTGGGGTAACCTTTTTTAACGCATTATTTGATTTGTTTCCATGTATGTAACTTTAAATAACATTCGACCGATGCCAACTGAATTCCGCCCAAACACGATTCTGCCAAAACCAGCATCTGCCGAACAACGCGGAACTCTTATCAGGGCCCGAAGTTTTCATCTCAAAAATTAAATGTCATCAATTTGTACTATAACATCATGTCATCATCATGTCAGCCTTTAGACGTCCACTGCTGGATATAGGCCTTCCCCAATGAACGCCACCACACCCGGTCCTCCGCCCTCCGCATCCAGCCGCTTCCGGCCACCTTCTTTAGGTCGTCGGTCCATCTGGCGGCGGGGCGTCCATTCTTAGCACCCCCCTTGTACTATATATGTAATTAATATTATGTATGTAAATAATATTAAATTACCTACTGCTTAAGGCTAAAATAATAGTAGATTTTAAATACGAAATCGACTAAGCAACAAAAAGCGTAAGAGGTTCTCGTGTACGTAGTTAACTCATAATGGTCGTCTATATTTATGCAGATGGGGACTTTTTTTAAGTTTAGGTTTCGGAATAAACACATTTGCAGTATTCACCTACGTACAACTTTTAATCTTTGACGAATTTGTTTTTAAAGAAAAGATAAAATTACGTAATAATATCAGTAACTTTGAAAAGTCGATAAATCGCGATGTGCAGTATTTGATGTTTGCCATGAAAAATCCGAGCTCTGTTAATTATTTTTTTATGTTGCCACATGTTCTATTTTTTTCTCTTAAATTTTATATAAAGGTATACACTTTATCCCAGCACCCAATTAATACGTCGTAATGTCGATTATTTCAGGTAAAGAAACTCAGAGACTTACTACAAATGAAGTGCATTGCAAGTTATTACATCAAAACACTATTTTTATGGAAAATCTACGGAATGAAAGATATGAAATACTGGCAGAGAGGATTAAGCTTAATATTCCGCGATATGGTGATAAAAATGTATGATGCTATACAAAATAGAAACATCCCATACTTTTGGAACGAAAAAAACAATCTGATTGAGAACGTTAAAGACACCGTTCTAGCCACCTATGCTATACAACTGAAGAAGGTTCTTGATAGTATTGATTGTAGAGACGTGGACAAAGTAATGTCCTATTTGTTGACTCCAAATGAACTGCAGAAATTTCAGAACTCCGAATTTTTTGAAAGACAATCAAGAATGTGCCGTCAGGGATTAGCCGAGCCCCTCATAAGCGCTTACGAAACTCCGATATTTCCTATGAGCCGTCATGGATCAATCGGTTCACTTACTAGCGATTCCGAATATCCAAAATTCCGGGATCCAATTAAAGAGATCGTGGCTCTTTTGAAAACACTCAATAATAATTTCAATGCATTACGGAATAAAGAAGGGGATTCTGAAGGCAGTATCTTAATGTCTTTAATGGAAATGATAAATCAAAATTTTAAAATTCAGAACGAGATAATGGAGAAATTAGAACTCGGAATGGGACTCAAAAGAGCTAAATCAAACGATAATCTTGACAGAGTTGATGAATTAGGTGAGAGGTTAAAGAATTTGGAAATGACCATGGATAAGGAGAGAAAGAAAGAAAAAGTCGGAAAAGCGTCGTTGGTGATAGATAAAGGCAATAAAGATAACGTGCAATACACTGAATGTTCAGCTACTCGAACTAAAAAGGCGGAAAATAAAACTGAAACGATAATTTACAAACTTAACGACTATTATAAGAGATTAATGCAATTGGAACAACAAGAAATCGATGATGTCGACTGTCCCAGTAGTCAATTTGCTATTAATGCAAATGACGAAAATGTGGAAATGGAGACGTCGAATGCAGAAAGCGATAATTTATCTAGTGCTTATTTTTCTAGAAGTACATCGGACATGAGTAACCAGCATACATTGGTAAACAAAAAACCAAATAGCACTTTGATAAAACTTGAAACTCAAGCTAGACCGAAGCGAACGGAATGGAGGAAAGGGACTGTGAAATTTGGCACAAAATCAATAAACAAAATCAATGCTGCGACACAAGAAAAAAATTACATGCAGCTGCAGAACATTGAGCAGAGCACACAATGTTGCAAAGCAAAGACAAGTACTAAAATGGCGCTTCTCCCACTTGAGGGTGGAGGTAGTATCAAAATGAATAATGAAGATTATAAGGAATCTTGGGAAGAATATGAGAGAAATAAATCGGATGCTTTTTACAACGAAGTTGCGTCGGAAGTTAATAAAATAGATAGCATGTTACTGAAACTTGCGACTGGAGACAGAGCAAAAAGAAAGAGCGGAAAGGGCGACAATTCGGGTACCAAATCGAAAAACAAATCTCGGGGAAAAGAGAAACCTCACAAAGTTAGCGACAATATTATGTCAAAACTAACAAGTCAATTTGCTCCTCCAGGAGCAAAGTCCTAAGTCCAAAGTCCTCATCGTCACTTGCCATCAGGTGAGAATAGGGTCAAGCGTAAACCCGTCAGGAATAAATAAGAACTATCAGAATGTTGAGCAGAACGCTCCAAATATATAATGTATAGTTGATCCAGCAAGCCGTCTGTGCCAAAAAGTTTATGTTGATATTTGACATACAGCAATCATAGTACATCATTAGGAAAGCCAGAAAAGCCCACCGCATCCTCCCTAGACCGATTCGGCGAAAAGGGCTACTTCCAAAACCGACCACCATCTCTGTTGTCGTCGCTGTCGCCGATATTACCCATTTTCTTTAGTGTCCTATTTATTTATAACTAGCTTTTGCCCGCGACTTCGTCCGCATATGTTTCGATATTTACACATCTTCACTGCTTTTAACGATTAGGTATTTTGGTTTCCCGTAGGAATGATATGTTTTTCGGGATAAAAACTATTCCATGTCCTATTCCAGGACCTAACCTATATATGTTGTGAGGGTTCAAGGCCCTAGTAAGGTCTTTAACCTTTCTCAATACTATTTTTTTTTTCTTAGCCAACAATATTATATGGTAGCACAGGAATATGGTAACGCGCACCGTTATTGGGTCGCTAGGTTCGTCAAGTAATAAGTTAATAATGTTCATAGGATAGTACCTGGTGAGAGCAAGTGGAAGAAAAGTTATTATATAAACTTATGTTTAAGTAGATTTATACCTATGCTCTAGTATTCGGTTTACCGACACTAATAAGTGTATCGGTAAAGGTGACGCCCCGCCCTGAAATGAAGAGAATCAAAACTCACTTCAATTCAGTTTTTCCGCGTCACCTATGATGCCCGTCCCAGACTGGTCGCATCTCTACCGAAGAGTTTACCCGCCCGCAAGGTATACTAATATGTCCGTTAAGTTTAACCAAACCAACGATGTGTTAGTTTGTGGCCAATAGGTCCGTCAAAGTCTTGGTCAGTCAAGGGAAGCAAATTAAGAGGAAAGCAACCCCAATACTAAATGTTTATGCAGCTTCACGTTAATAACTTCAGTTCACAATAGCTAGAAAATACACTTAAGGCAAGATTAGTAATTATTCTAAAACTTAGCTCCGGATTTCAGCTTTCTGCAACGTATCTCCGCTCCGGCCCTCTAGAGCTGGGACCTCTCGTTTCCCTGGCTCTCTCTGTGCGGTCACTCGCGCACAACTTTCTATTTATGATTCTACAATTGAATCTTTACACACATTCTACGCTTTGCTTAATATTTGCAACTAAATAGCAACACTCAAAATATGCACACTTTACGCTTTGCTTAATATTTACAGCCAAATTATCGACAGACAAGATCACACACAATACTCGCAAGACCAAAAGCTCGATCTGATACCGCGCGCGCCCGCTCTCTGAAATCGACTGTCTCGCATCAGGGTGGAAAATCTCCCTTCACCCCTCTGCGCCCGCGCATCGTAAGACACCACCCTTGAGATGCATAAGCCACTCCTTCAGTTCTCCCGTTGGTTGCGTCTGCGCACAAATGAACCTTTCATCCCTTAAGACATTCATAAAGCGACGCCCCCTGTTATATAATTGGCTAAAAGTAAAGTTTATGTTAAGAGAGACCAATCACATGTACTTAGTATCCTTGAACAATCAGCAGCTATTCAAATTTGATCCTAAACAAGATCTATTTAATGATTAAAATACTTGGAGGTTCAACTGAAATTCAGGAATATTTCATATAATGTTCACACATCTTATTCAATGAAATAGTTCATATTCTAATTAAATCATGCGCAATATTAATTGTATTTATAATTAGTATCTTAATCCTAGATGTGTCAAGATACAACTTATTATTGATCAGATAATAAGTTCTCTTTTGTGTATGTTATGTGTGTTGTGTGAACGAAATGTCTTAGATATTTATTTATATAAAACATCGAGGCCTCGGTTGTTACGCAATCTTATTATGTTACGCCTTATTTGCATAGTAGTATTTACAAACACACCGCTCCATACAACCCAATAACAGTAATTAGACTTTTGATTAGACCAGATCAAATTGATATAATTTACACTTGCACCACGACATAAATCATTGCATAAATCAGGCATTGGGAACGACATAAATCGGCTTGACACTATATAATTCTTATTGTCAAAAGGCCGGCTCATTCCATAAAGCAGTTTAAATAGTTGTTGTAATATTTCGTCTATTTAAACGTGCCATATGTACTTTATGTGCCATTTATACTTTTTCTTAGTGCAGAGTATTTTGTCCCGACTGCTTGCCTTTGTAAATGTATCATTGTTTAGAATTACTTCCTTTGAGTTTCGTAAAAGTTATTTGAACAATTACCCCTTTCGTACAGCTCCTTTTGTCTTAATAGGCAATATCTACATCTATTCGAATATTTTAGTTGCGTATTTTTGGTTGCATTGTGAGTTAAACCTTTTATTTTTCTATTGTCTTTAATTTATTACCACAGGATGTCCCATGGTGTCGTTTTACCAATTGAATAACTCTTAGAATTATATTTTTACAAGAAGTCGTTATTTAGGATTTCTGCGATGCGTCAAATTAGTCAAGGTTTTTTATAAATCAACTTTGAGTTAGTTGTTTTTGCACACTGTTCACATTTGTTCCACATTTGGTTCTACACTCCTTGACAAACACTTTGGGAGTAATTTATTAGGGTTCGAATCCCGGACATCTTTTAAAGATTAATGTCCACTTAAGTTCACAGAAATATTAGGTAGATGCAAGTGTTAGTTAACAAATGCGTACATTGATATTATACATATATATAGTTCTATATATGTATGTACACACATACATTACGGACTGTGTTCTATCACAATGTGCCAAGTTTCACAACGGCCCGTCCAGTGGTTGAAGAGTGATTAAGTAACAAACATCCAAACTTTCGCATTTGTAATATTACTGGTATGGGCCAATTAATATTCTACTCTAGAACATTCTTCTTATATCTTACTGTTATCTACTCGTATAATCTGTTGTTTGCTTTTTTCGGGTTTTATTTTCAGATGCGGATACAGAATTTCGTTTTGGGGTGGGCAATTTAATTAAATAAATAAAATAAAAATAAATATCTCAGACATTCACCAATTATCCAGTCTCAAACTAGGCAGAGCCTGTGTTATGGTTACTAGATAACGGATACACATACTTAAATAAATGTATAAACATCCAAAACTTGGGTACAAACATTCATATTCATCATACGAATATTTGCCCAAAGCGGGATTCGAACCCGCAACCTCCGGCGTGGCAGTCCGAGAGCTACCCCCTTGGACCTATTAACAAGGTTACCCCATTCCGCCAACATGAAAACAATTAAAACATAACCTTAGCTTACTTTTCTTTATAGACTAAGATATTTGTAAAATTTGCATTTTTATAAACAATTTTAACTTATGTACTGTGAGGTCTTCCGCACCCCACCCGCGGCTGAATCTTCCTCAGTATGGACACCAGCCCTGACGTCGGAAGCGATCCAGCCGTTAATTCCGAAATTAGGTCGCTGGTAAAATATCCGAAAATCCTTGTGTATTTGACGTCTCTTGGTTCTACTATGTAAATCCGATATATACAATAATAAACATAAATATCCTAAGCTTACCCCGTCCTGCTTAGTTTCCGAAGTCCTGGTGCACCGTTTTACACATTTAACACTTAATTACAATTAAATAGATATTTTGAACTTCCGCGGCGTCCGGCCATAGTTCTCTCCGATTTCCGACTCCTTCGTGCAGGACCGATCCCATACGAGTAAAAGAGGGAGACAAACATACATATATAAAATACCCCAATAAGTGTTGTGTTTCGCTCATGTAGTGTTATGTATCGGTTGTCTGAATTGACAACCTCTTATCAAAATCAAACATACCGCCGCCCGAGAAAGGCGAAAGCCTTTATCAACCAAAACCGAAACTCCGAAAAACCCGATGAAAACCGAAAATTAAAACCAATATTAACATAATACAAAAATAGATTCACAGTTAGTCGAGTGGAAGCCTGCATATCTTTACCACCGGCCGCAAAAGAGTGCCTGAAGAGGTTTTCAAATTAATTAAACACATAATACCATCTTTTCCAGGCAACAACTCTAAAACCCGACCCATTTTCCATTTAAATGGAGGGATTTTTTCCTCCTTAATAAACACGAGATCTCCAACTTTAGGAGGATCCGTGAGTGACCTCCATTTAAGTCCCCGCCGCCGTAACCGCGAAGAGTGTTGCTTGTTCCGATACAAGCAATCTATGTCCAAAGCAAATACGGTTGCTTGACCCACCTTAATAAGTCGTTCCGAAGCCGCTCTAAGTTCTAATACCTCCAGAACACCAACAACTTTCCAAGAAGGATTCCTAGCATTATTTATAAATCGCAAGCAACAAGTGACTACCGATTGTCGTCTTCCAAATTTGTTGAACCGATTCAACAACATGGGATCCGATTCCGTAGTACCCACATGTGGCAGACTTGCCGTTTTCCGAAGACCAGATAAGTTTTTATCCAAGTTTTTCTCAAAAATTCCGTCACGAGAAATCAAATAACTATTACCGGCTACACAGTCGTCTAATTTTCCGTCACATATTGACGCGTGCTCCAGTTCAGTACTCCCGCATAGAACTGATGAATTTTCCCGCAATATATCAATGGCAACAGGCCGCTTTTCCATGACTAGGAACCGATTCAAAGCCAATGGAACCGTTTCACCTTGATCCGTATCGTCCGCTGAATGATTTTCTTGGAAAACTTCTATTTTAGGATCTTTCAACTGAGCAGTCATAACGTTAGAAAAGAAAGTTTGCGATAAATAAGCATTATTATCCATGGGATTCGTAACAGCGTAGGTAACCGGACCTACGAGCACGTGACCGAAAACTGTAAGCATCGCTTTAGGTAAATCCTTATTTATCGTAATACTCCCGCCGAGTATGATTTCTCCTATCAGATCCGCACCGATCAGCATATCCACCTCCCGACTGAGGTAAAAATGCTCATCCGCAAGCTCTAAACCCCTATAGTAGCCCGTTAAAGTTTCAGGTAAACTAAAACTAGGTAGATTGTGTGTTATTTTGTTTAACACCGTGGCCGTAGTTACTAGCACCGGTTGATCCGCATACCGAGGCCTAATACTTACATTGACGCTACCTCCGCAGCCCGAGACTGGCATACCGCTTAATCCAGTCACCAGCATCACGTTAGATCTAAACCGTTTTAGACCTAATCGATTAGCGCAATATTCCGATATGAATGTGCTCTGACTACCACCGTCTAAGAGTGCGCGTACGTCCTGATAGTTACCGAACCTATCCATGACACGCACCATAGCTGTTGAGAGCAATACCGTCCGCTGATAAGTAGTAGGCGGAAGCACCTCATGATCCGCATGAGATGTCAACGCCGCGCCGTTAATTTCTATAACAGGGTCGTGTACCCTATGTGGGTTGCCAACAGGCGTTATTACCTTATCCGAAGGTAAGTTCATCCTACCGAAGTTGGTGTCCCTGGGCACAATTTCCCTACTGTCCAATTTCATGGCAGGTACCGGTCCCACCATTGCCGCTGTACTATCCTTGGATGTATTAGAAACCGCCCGCTGCTGCGGTAAATCAAAATGAATTAATTGGTGGTGTTTAGGTGATCCGCACCTTAAACAAGACCACGTGGAATATGGACATTCATTAATATGGTGCTTATATAAACACCGAAAACAAAGTCTATTCTCCGTTACATACTCCTTCCTGGGTTTAAGTTTCATGTTCAAAAACTTCTCACACCTTGAGAGGTGATGAAATCCCTTTTTACATAATGTACAGCCGTTCTGCACAGAGTTATTATTTTGAAAAGAGGCATGAGCCCTGATACCAGGAGAACTATTTGACCTACCCGAGTTCTGTGTGTCTGCACTAGATTCCAATATCCGAACTTCGGTTTCTAAAAACTTTATTAAATTTGCGAAGGTTGGAAACTCTTCTTCCACAAATTTCCCTTCGAACTGCTTCTTCAAGCTGCTATCCAGTTTTTGAAAATTAATATAAAAAAGTAAATAAGACCATTCCGCGACTGGAAATTTCATCTTTTCCAAAGCCTTAGTATTTTCCAAAAGGTTATTCAAAAAAGATTTCAATGAATTTAAACTTCTACTGACATGAGTTACATTTAGCAAATTCCGCATTAATCTGTCCGCTAGTAATCTTTTATTTCCGTACCGACTTTTAAGTAAATCAAGCGCAATTGAGTAGTTATCTCCCGTAATTGACAAATGTTGAATTAAAGTTTTGGGTTCCCCAGTTAATGAACCCACCAAATAGTACAGTTTTTCTGTACTTGACAGTGAAGTGTCCTGTCCTACTAGAGACTCGAATAATTCCATAAAAGAACCATAGTCCTCTAATTTACCAGAAAATGTTGGCAATTGTACCTTAGGCAAAAATACCCTACGTCCTTTGGACTCTGAAACCGCAGTATTGTAGTCAGATGACTGGCCGCTACAAGTTGGAAACATCTCCATATATTTCCGTTTGATATCATAATATTTCCGATTATATGCTTTGTATTTTTCCGTATACATATCCGAATCCGAGTCGTCCCCGTCCGTTTGGGACTGCATTTCCAAATGCATTGACATAAAATCCTGATAATTAGTTTCCAAATCCGAATACCGAACCCTGAATTCATTCTTTTCCGTTTCTGAATCAAGCTCCGTCTGGGAAAGATCGTAAATCATATCTATATTGAGCAAAGCCACCTCATATTTGACTTTGTTCAACCGTTTGGCTTGTGCTACTTTAGCCATTATAACAAAATTTAATTTCGATCAAAATAAGAAACTAAAAATAAAAACCAAATTATTTGAAAACAGCTCCTCCGCCGTTTATCAAAAGCGTAACCGAATAACGAAATCCACAATTGAAAATTATGAAATAAAAATTGTCAATTTACCCGACCTAGAATTGAACCCGTGTTCAATACAATGGTAGACCGTGCTGGTATCCGCTGAGCTATCAGTCTCCTTGTTATATGTGGTAAAATTAACAGCCACTATCCCAACAGTCGATTGTGAAACTATTTATTTGGTAACTATGGTAACCATCTGACATAAAATAACAATGTCACCCGAATCCGCAAGGTGCAAAGCAAAAATAAAAACAAATGAAAGTCAACCGATGCTTTCAAATGTATGAAAATGTATGCTTGTAATGTTTTTACAAAATATATAGAATAGGGGGAAACAAATATGTGTTCATATCAATATAAATGAGAAGTATGTACCCGTGTACCCTGTAGAATGTACTTTGTTGCCGTAAATACTTATAAACCGACAAAGTATTACAACAACAAAACCGAAAAAGTGTAGTTTGTAGTAGAACCTTGAAAACGAAAAATACACAGAAAACCGATCCGGCTCGAAGTGAACAAAAATGTGAGGTCTTCCGCACCCCACCCGCGGCTGAATCTTCCTCAGTATGGACACCAGCCCTGACGTCGGAAGCGATCCAGCCGTTAATTCCGAAATTAGGTCGCTGGTAAAATATCCGAAAATCCTTGTGTATTTGACGTCTCTTGGTTCTACTATGTAAATCCGATATATACAATAATAAACATAAATATCCTAAGCTTACCCCGTCCTGCTTAGTTTCCGAAGTCCTGGTGCACCGTTTTACACATTTAACACTTAATTACAATTAAATAGATATTTTGAACTTCCGCGGCGTCCGGCCATAGTTCTCTCCGATTTCCGACTCCTTCGTGCAGGACCGATCCCATACGAGTAAAAGAGGGAGACAAACATACATATATAAAATACCCCAATAAGTGTTGTGTTTCGCTCATGTAGTGTTATGTATCGGTTGTCTGAATTGACAACCTCTTATCAAAATCAAACATGTACTAATACGACTGTGATCGGTTTCATATAAGTAACTAGGTACCTAATAAATAAAATAAAAATATTTCTATCGTGGTGTAAGAAGGGTCCTGTAATATGAAGGAGTCAGGACCTACTATCAGATATTGAAATTATACAGGGGAACAAAAACATTATATCTAATAAATAAAACAGACCTTTTTTTATGAAAAGTCCATCAAAATCGGCTCAGTAGTTTTTACCTAATACTCGCACAAACTAACAAATAGACAAAAAATTCAAAAATGATCTAATGTGTTCTATTCTTTATCCTTAGACCCCCAAATATATATATTTTTCACTGTGGATGGGAAACAGTCCTTGCAGACTAAACACTACGGTGGGGTGGCAAGAGCAGACTATAGCCCGGGAGATGTCGTGTTGTATAAAAAATATCTTAACAAAGATAAATTTACTTGGATAAAAGGGATTATCATAAAAAAGTTGGGGAAAGTTATGTATTTACTCAAAGATTGCAAAGACCAGGAAGTTAATACGAAAAGACATATAAATCAATTAATACCCTTTATAGGGGAAAATAAGAAAGTTGAAAGAAATAATAATAAACACAGCGAAAATAGTGGTTCTATCCAGCCAAAAATGTTCTGTGTACCGGTTGTGCCGTCGGCAAAACTGTTTTTAGATGGCAACAATTTTGAGAGGGAAGAAGGTGTCCAAGTGGAAACCAGAGAAATAGAACAACCAGCCAGGACTCCAACACCTAGTGCTGGAATAGAGGAGCCAACAGACGCTATATCCGAATCATTGGGCGTGATGCCTCAGGCGGGGACCGACGCGGAGCCTGCTCACTGTCCCCAGGACGGGCCGCCCGGCCAGCCCGGCCAGTTCGGCCAGGCGCAGCCGCCAGAGCCCGAGGCACAGTCTGACGACCCACCGCCACGCCGAATGATCCTACGAGATCGTAGACCATTCGACTTTAAACGATATTTTTAGTTAAGTTTTCTATTATTGTGTATCTTCTGTAATTGAAAATTTTGGTGGAGGGATGATATATATATAAGTGGAGGGTACTTGCATGTACCTCGCGCAGTGGAGGAATAAATGACGCGTGTCAGTGCGCTACAGACTACCGGCTGTTTAACTTACTTCTCCGTGATTAATCCCAATAATCTACATACTTATCATATGTAACTTTAAATAAATAACATTCGACTGATGCCAACTGAATTCCGCCCAAACACGATTCTGCCTAAACCAGCATCTGCCGAACAACGCGGAACTCTTATCAGGGCCCGAAGTTTTCATCTCAAAAATTAAATGTCATCAATTTGTACTATACAGGGTGTAAGGGACAGCCCTCCGCAAACTGATAGGGTGCATTCAGCTCCTTATTCCGAACCATATGTCACCAGAATTTTTCTCAGGAAAATTTTCATTTTTTTTATGGATTTTTCGGTTAATATCTCTTTTATTTCAACGTAAAATTACATTCTCTAAAACAGCACTTCATTTTTTAAAATAAAACAGCTACAATCAAAAAAGCAGTAATGGATTCCTAAATCTTACAAACTTCGACTCGTGAGGAATCAGCTGTTTACTTTCTGTCGCTACAAAGTTACAAGTCACCCGGTAAGGGTAATAACCTTGAACGCGGCTAGCTCGCACTCGCTCGCTCGGCTGTTATTCGGCCGGCGCGGCGGCTTCCTTTGTAGTTTGTTCCGCTAACCCGCCGCGAGCGCATGTCGTGTCGTGTCGGCGAGCGCTCATCGCGATTGTGAAGTTACGCTACGTACGTTACGTCTTTTTTGTGTTTATTTGTGAGAAATGGCTACATTTAGTGCTCGTGAGTATGGAGAAATGATCATGTGCTACGGGGAAGACTTAGACTTGATCCGTCAAAATCCACGGCTAGGCACACGCACTGCAGCTCGATTATTGCGGCGAAATCATGGAGCCCGCATCTCACACTGGTCTGTGCACACCACTGTGTCTGTGACTCGGTGGTGGCCACTTCGAGCCGTATCTCATACGACCGGAGCGATTTTAAGGTAGGAATAACCTTAATTTTTTTTCTCTGTGGACATTGTGTTTGAATTTTTGAATTGAAAAATGGCCACGTGTTTTTGTACGTAACGTTCTTGCGATTATCTGCTCAATTGGTCGGTTATCTGCCCAATTGGTCGCTCTCGTTCGCTTCGATGTGATCACGTGACGCGAGCGCATTGACCCCGTAATGATGGCGGCCGGCCGGCCCGCAGTGGTAGCGTTACATTGCGTACGAGGTTATCAAACAAACAAGGTTTCTTGAATTTCCCTAATGTTCCTGAGAAAAATTCCGGTGACATATAATTCGGAATAAGGAGCTGAATGCACCCTATCAGTTTGCGGAGAGCTGTCCCTTACACCCGGTATATGTAATTAATATTATGTATGTAATTAATATTAAATTACCTACTGCTTAAGGCTAAAATAAAAGTAGATTTTAAATACGAAATCGACTAAGCAACAAAAAGCGTAAGAGGTTCTCGTGTACGTAGTTAACTCATAATGGTCGTCTATATTTATGCAGATGGGGGCTTTTTTAAGTTTAGGTTTCGGAATAAACAGATTTGCAGTATTCACCTACGTACAACTTTTAATCTCTGACGAATTTGTTTTTAATGAAAAGATAAAATTACGTAATAATATCAGTAACTTTGAAAAGTCGATAAATCGCGATGTGCAGAATTTAATGTTTGCCATGAAAAATCCGAGCTCTGTTAATTATTTTTTCATGTTGCCACATGTACTATTTTTTTCTCTTAAATTTTATATAAAGGTATACACTTTATCCCAGCACCCAATTAACATGTCGCAATGTCAATTATTTCAGGTAAAGAAACTCAGAGACTTACTACAAATGAAGTGCATTGCAAGTTATTACATCAAAACACTATTTTTATGGAAAATCTACGGAATGAAAGATATGAAATACTGGCAGAGAGGATTAAGCTTAATATTCCGCGATATGGTGAAAAAAATTTATGATGCTATACAAAATAGAAACATCCCATACTTTTGGAACGAAAAAAACAATCTGATTGAGAACGTTAAAGACACCGTTCTAGCCACCTATGCTATACAACTGAAGAAGGTTCTTGATAGTATTGATTGTAGAGACGTGGACAAAGTAATGTCCTATTTGTTGACTCCAAATGAACTGCAGAAATTTCAGAACTCCGAATTTTTTGAAAGACAATCAAGAATGTGCCGTCAGGGATTAGCCGAGCCCCTCATAAGCGCTTACGAAACTCCGATATTTCCTATGAGCCGTCATGGATCAATCGGTTCACTTACTAGCGATTCCGAATATCCAAAATTCCGGGATCCAATTAAAGAGATCGTGGCTCTTTTGAAAACACTCAATAATAATTTCAATGCATTACGGAATAAAGAAGGGGATTCTGAAGGCAGTATCTTAATATCTTTAATGGAAATGATAAATCAAAATTTTAAAATTCAGAACGAGATAATGGAGAAATTAGAACTCGGAATGGGACTCAAAAGAGCTAAATCAAACGATAATCTTGACAGAGTTGATGAATTAGGTGAGAGGTTAAAGAATTTGGAAATGACCATGGATAAGGAGAGAGAGAAAGAAAAAGTCGGAAAAGCGTCGTTGGTGATAGATAAAGGCAATAAAGATAACGTGCAATACACTGAATGTTCAGCTACTCGAACTAAAAAGGCGGAAAATAAAACTGAAACGGTAATTTACAAACTTAACGACTATTATAAGAGATTAATGCAATTGGAACAACAAGAAATCGATGATGTCGACTGTCCCAGTAGTCAATTTGCTATTAATGCAAATGACGAAAATGTAGAAATGGAGACGTCGAATGCAGAAAGCGATAATTTATCTAGTGCTTATTTTTCTAGTAGTACATCGGACATGAGTAACCAGCAAACATTGGTAAACAAAAACCCAAATAGCACTTTGATAAAACTTGAAACTCAAGCTAGACCGAAGCGAACGGAATGGAGGAAAGGGACTGTGAAATTTGGCACAAAATCAATAAACAAAAACAATGCTGCGACACATGAAAAAAATTACATGCAGCTGCAGAACATTGAGCAGAGCACACAATGTTGCAAAGCAAAGACAAGTACTAAAACGGCGCTTCTCCCACTTGAGGGTGGAGGTAGTATCAAAATGAATAATGAAGATTATAAGGAATCTTGGGAAGAATATGAGAGAAATGTATCGGATGCTTTGTACAACCAAGTTGCGTCGGAAATTCATAAAATAAGAAATCCATCTGATAGCGTGTTACTGAAACTTGTGACTGAAGACAGAGCAAAAAGATTCGGAAAGGGCGACAATTCGGGTACCAAATCGAAAAACAAATCTCGGGGAAAAGGGAAACCTCTCAAAGTTAGCGACAATATTATGTCAAAACAAACAAATGAAATTGATATGCAGAATCTCGAACAGCACGGCCAACACGCAGAATGTTCAACAAGTGAAATTGCTCCACTGATGCCATTTGTGCGGAAAAGTTACAATTATGATAAAGATGGTGTTTTAACATGCCCCCATTGTAACCGCAAATTCACTGCGAAAAACGGGTACAGCAATCATATACGACAGTGTCCATCTGATTTATAGCATGTTATTAAAACTTGTAACTGAAGACAGAGCAAAGGTATTCGAAGAGGCGGATAATTGGGCACTGAATCTAAAACAAAGGTCTGGGCAAAGGGAAAGAAAGCGACAGTATTATGTCAAAACCACTAAGTAAAAGAAAATACATGCAGAACACCGAGCATCATGACCAACACGCAGAATGTTCAGCTAATCAGGTTGAAGCACTAAATCGAGCGCAAATAGAAATCTAACGAAGTTAGCGACACTGTGGCAAAACAAGTAAATGAAAGAAGTGACATAGGAATGAAAGTCCCTGCCAACTTGGATATTATTAAAGGGAATAGGCATATTCTGGGTAAGCGCGCTCCTCCTTAGTCCTCATCGTCACTTGCCATCAGGTG
The DNA here is from genome assembly GCA_947086405.1 of Esperia sulphurella. Classification (NCBI taxonomy): domain Eukaryota; kingdom Metazoa; phylum Arthropoda; class Insecta; order Lepidoptera; family Oecophoridae; genus Esperia; species Esperia sulphurella. The sequence continues at coordinate 14,086,558 of OX352264.1, forward strand.
AGAATAGGGTCAAGCGTAAACCCGTCAGGAATAAATAAGAACTATCAGAATGTTGAGCAGAACGCTCCAAATATATAATGTATAGTTGATCCAGCAAGCCGTCTGTGCCAAAAAGTTTATGTTGATATTTGACATACAGCAATCATAGTACATCATAAGGAAAGCCAGAAAAGCCCACCGCATAGAAATCCACCCTAGACCGATTCGGCGAAAAGGGCTACTTCCAAAACCGACCACCATCTCTGTTGTCGTCGCTGTCGCCGATATTACCCATTTTCTTTAGTGTCCTATTTATTTATAACTAGCTTTTGCCCGCGACTTCGTCCGCGTATGTTTCGATATTTACACATCTTCACTGCTTTTATCGATTAATTTGGTTTCCCGTAGGAATGAGATGTTTTTCGGGATAAAAACAATTCGATGTCCTATTCCAGGACCTAACCTATATATGTGCCAAGTTTCACAACGGCCCGTCCAGTGGTTGAAGAGTGATTAAGTAACAAACATCCAAACTTTCGCATTTGTAATATTACTGGTATGGGCCAATTAATATTCTACTCTACAACATTCTTCTTATATCTTACTGTTATCTACTCGTGTAATCTGTTGATTGCTTTTTTCGGGTTTTATTTTCAGATGCGGATACAGAATTTCGTTTTGGGGTGGGCAATTTAATTAAATAAATAAAATAAAAATAAATATCTCAGACATTCACACCAATTATCCAGTCCCAAACTAGGCAGAGCCTGTGTTATGGTTACTAGATAACGGATACACATACTTAAATAAATGTATAAACATCCAAAACTTGGGTACAAACATTCATATTCATCATACGAATATTTGCCCCTAGCGGGATTCGAACCCGCAACCTCCGGCGTGGCAGTCCGAGAGCTACCCCCTTGGACCTATTAACAAGGTTACCCCATTCCGCCAACATGAAAACAATTAAAATATAACCTTAACTTACTTTTCTTTATAGACTAAGATATTTGTAAAATTTGCATTTTTATAAACAATTTTAACTTATGTATTAATACGACTGTGATCGGTTTCATATAAGTAACTAGGTACCTAATAAATAAAATAAAAATATTTCTATCGTGGTGTAAGAAGGGTCCTGTAATATTAAGGATTGTAATATGAAAGACCTAATATCAGATATTGAAATTATACAGGAGGAACAAAAACATTATATCTAATAAATAAAACAGACCTTTTTTTATGAAAATTCCATCAAAATCGGCTCAGTAGTTTTTACGTGATACTTGCACAAACTAACAAATAGACAAAAAATTCAAAAATGATCAAATGTGTTCTATTCCTTATCCTTAGACCCCCAAATATACATATTATTTTATATGTTTTTCATTATATTTTTTTCAAATATTTTCTTTTTCAATTATTTTTGATTTGGATTTATTAAAATTATTTATTAGTTCTAAGATAAAAATACTTCCCGTAAGTTTACGTTTTTATTTATTAAATAAGTCCGTTTTAAAAAAAAATTACTTAGATGTTAGAACTAATAATTTTAATTAAAAAAACAAAAAATTCGTATGCCTTATTCTTGCATGCACCATCACGGATTGCAAATTCTGAATAGATAAGAACAAATGTCGTCGTTAATTAGTGGAAATTAGTCTAAACTATTTAGTCGGTCCGCAGTTTAAAATGTATATGGGTTTGTTGGAGACTAAGGGTTATTACGGCATATATTTAATCATTTTAGCCCTTTTCTCATTCTGACTCCTTCATAGGCAAGTGTACAATAAATTATAAGTAAGTATTGGTATATCTACTTCCCTATTACATTCGGTTTGTAATTTATAAGTTATGTTTATAATACAAAACTAATTTTAAAGGAAAATATCTATTAATAGCTATTATATTTTTTACACAATTTAGATTAAATAATGTAAATAAAATAATATCAAATTGTGTTAAATCAGGTATTATTTTTATGAATTTTATTTTATTATTTAGACTTTATAATTCAGATTTTTGGTTTTGTGATTTTTTTGTATTTTATGTTATTATTGCCTGAAAATAAAAAAGATTATTATTATTATATTTATTAAGATAATAATAATTATAAAATATATTGTAGTACACTTTCTTTTTTTATATTTTTTATATTAAATATGAAATTTAATAATTGTAGTGGTTTTGATGTTTATTTAGCAATAAAAAAAATTGTAACCAGTGTCCTTTTTTTATATATTTCCTACTGTAATATCAAACCAGACCAGAAAATTTGCCTACGCCGCAATAAAAAGAGCAAAAGAACGATCCAATCAAATGCATAATATTTCACTTAAAGCAAATTAAGAACTGAACTTTATTTTAAAACATTTAAAGAATCCTTAGTGTAAAAGTGTGGATATCACGTTGACCATACCTACCAAGCTTCATCAAAATCAGGGCAGCCGTTAATGCCCGTAATCATGTTATAAGTATCATTGAAGGTTGTTGTCTAAACTACTATAAGTCGTTTTATTTACATCTCTTCGCGTACGAGGTAACCGGGGTAAACTATAATATTCGTGGAGGTAAGAAATTGTGACGATTCCCATAGTAAATGCAACTGATAAGACTATTTAGTAGGACTACTGGGAACGGTCCAACGATTCGCTCACATCACAGGCGTCAGTTTCCCTTTGATTATTAAATATTGCATATCGATTTGCGTTGCATTTTTTTTTGCGATTTTGAGAGCACGTATCGTGTTTTTCTGGGTCTGGGACTGTCCAGAGTCCCATCTATATTTCATTCCAGATTAATAGTCCTATGAAAACAAACGCATTTGCGTCTCGAAAACAAAATACACAATAGATGGTGTTCCTAAGTGGACCGCAAAGTTTATTGGTAATACAAACCTATTTTTGCTGCTGGTGACCCTTTCATGTATATGTTACCGAGACGTAAATAGCGTTGGTTTTCATAGGACTATTAATCTGGAATGAAATATACATGTATTGGCTTTCCGAGAACCGATAGACACAATACAAAAATGTCAAAAGAATAAAATGAATAATAATTTAAACTTTTTTAGTTTTAAAATGTAAGTATTTAGTTTTAAAATTTATGCCATAAAGAATATATATAATAAAAACAATAATACACATATGTCGCATTAAAATGCCTTGTTGTTTGCGACATTGTGAATAGAATAGGTCATTTATTAATAGCTACGACACATACCTACCTACATGAAAAATAAAAGAGGTTTACAAACTACAATTTAAAGATAATCTACAACGTTAGTCGGAAAGGGGGTATGAAGCCGAAGCAGGGTGAAAGTACCCATAATACTGAGTAATGTTTGTTCTGGAACTTTTCTCAAAGCACATCCGATTTCGAGAAAAACCTCATTGAAATTTCCAAAAAAACTATGCTGGTAGCAACCCTAGCAATTAGTTTTGTTTACATTTTGAAGTCATTCGGGTGAAAGTTCATTAACCACAGGCCTCGACTCTGATTGGCCGCTGGACTCTGATTGAATTTGCCGCCTGCGCCGCCATTAAAGAAATGATTTCCCACGTACGGTCAGACAAAAATGTACTAAGAGATTTTTTTTAATTAGAAACTTGAACTAACTACAAGATTAGATAGTTTATCGACCGAATTGGTAGAAAGGGTTAAGAATGTATTTGGGATACCTACCTAAACTTAAAAAAAAAAGGTTATTTCGTGCGGCCAACCTTGAGACTCTTGTACAACGAAAGAGGACAAAACATACTTTCTCGTGTAGAAAAATCTCTTAACCTTCTGTTCAAGCTAGATATTCGACTTTAAATTTTAAAACTTTAAATATCTTGCTTAATCAGGAGATTAGGAGATTTTTCCAAATGAGAAAGTAATTTTGTTGTTTTAGTTGAAAGTAATGTTTGTAATTATGTCGTCTTTCGATATGCAGTCTCAAGGTTAACCCACAGTACACTAAAGTTACTTTAGTGTACTGTGGTTGGCTGCACGAAATAAAAAAAGTAAAAAATCGCTACAAAGTTTTGAAAACTTTAAAGTCGAATATCTAGCTTAAACAGCAGGTTAGGAGATTTTGCGAATGAGAAAGTAGGTTTGCAATTATGTCCTCTTTCGATATCAAGGTTGGCCGCACGAAATTAAATAAAACAAATTGAAATCAGCACTTTAAAGTCTAATATCTAGCTTAAACAGCAAGCTAGGAGATTTTGCATAATGAGAAAGTATGTTTGTAATTATGTCCTCTTTCGATTTGCAAAGTTTCAAGATTGGCCGCACGAAATATTAAAAAAATATATTTTGTACCCCAGGTTTCATACAAAAATGTTCTAACCCCTTTCACGGGGAGGTGCACTGAAGCCAAGGTTGAATAATTAAACAATTTAGGTTTGTAATGTCGGCGTTGCCTAAAACCAATGCCAAAATTCGGTCAATTCAATTCATTTATTGTGGTTCGCCACCTTTATTCTTTAATTTTGTAATTTTTTATTTCTGTACACTTTTTTTGCCTACAGTACTGTTGTCCTTTAGTGGCCTATGCTTAGTCGCTTGCAATGCTTTCGCGCGTGACGTTGTTTAGCTACTAGCCATACTAGTTTCGTTCCGTTGTTTTCGTTGTTATTTGTTTGTGTTGTTATTATGTCGTCGTATAGCAACCACGAGTACTATGACATGATGTTATGTGTAGGAAAGTGTGATGGAGGTCTATCACAAGCTCGGGCACTGTACCGCCAACGGCATCCTGAGCGTCCTTTGCCGTCATGGCGCTCGTTCCAGCGAATGACTCACAGGCTCTACCATGATGGGACGGTACACCCGCCTCGTCCGCAAGGTCGACCCGTGCCCGCTGGTCGAGCACGGACAGAATTAGAAGAAGACATCTTGGAGTACTTCGCCGAAAACCCAAGACGAAGCACCACGCAGGCCGGGTTGCACTTCGGCATATCACAAAAAGCGGCATGGCACATCATTCGTCGAGACGGTCAGCACCCATACCATTTTCGGCGAACCCAGGAGCTGATTCCCGCTGATTATGGCCGAAGAGTAGAGTTTTGCCAGTGGTATTTGTCCCAAGTGAGGGCTAATCCCAATATTGCCCTAAAAATTTTGTGGTCTGATGAGGCGTCGTTCACCAAAGGTGGCATTGGGAACATACACAATGAACACTACTGGGCCCACGAGAATCCACATGTATCCCGGGAGGACAGTTTTCAGCATAGGTGGCGGATTAACGTTTGGGCAGGAATAGTGGGCACACGCTTAATAGGACCCATATTCTTGCCATCAAGACTTAATGCTGAAAACTATTATGAATTTCTTTCCAATACTTTGGAGGACATCCTCGAGGACATTCCGTTACAGGAATACTCGGGGATGGTGTTTCAGCACGACGGCGCCCCTGCTCATTTCGCTCGCCGTTGCAGCGCATATTTAGACGGCCGGTTCCCATTGTGGATAGGTCGTGGTGGTCCCATTAGCTGGCCTCCACGCTCGCCGGATTTAACCCCGCTGGATTTTTTCCTTTGGGGGCATTTGAAAAATGTCGTGTACGCTGACGAGTGCACCGTACAAGAAGAAATGCGGGAAAAAATTACAGCAGCTTTTGAGGATGTTCGACAATCGCCGCAGATGTTGCGTAACACCATTTTAAGCATGAACCGGCGTGCTACATTGTGCATCACTAGAGAAGGCCGGCATATTGAGCCTTTCTTGTAAAACCTACATACCTAATTTGTGAAACTGTTTATCATTGCTTTAACTTTTCCACTTTGTGTTATCATACCTACTAAGGATTGGATTGCAGTGTTCGTTCATTAAAGTGTATGAATTGCTAAAGTACCTACTTACCTACCTATCTAAAGATTTGTGAAATTTCGATATGTGAAATTGTGAAAGTGAACATTTATTGAAATGAAATGTACAACAGAGAAACAGGTGAGTGAGTTAATTTCACTAATTTAACCCTTATTGCCAAGCGGCGAACGTCAAACGATCGCGACAAAAGCGAGCCGCCTCGCCGGTGTTACACAAAGGACAAGGCTCCGCCCAAAAGTGGGGGAACAAGTCGCCGCCATGTTTTTGACTTTGTTAGGGTTCCCAATTTCTTTTTATTTTTATTTTTTGTATGGAACCAAATAATTACGCTTTCAGGTTTATAACACCGTTCAACACGATCGTTGTCAATGACCCTTTACATGCTACTCGGCTTCATACCCCCTTTCCGACTAACGTTGTATAGGTACGAGTATGTGTCGCAACAACAAAATGGCGCTGAAACACGCTACGCAAACTGCGGTACTGGTATTCTGTCAGCACCAAGTGATGTGACCTCACATACTATATAGTTCATAAGTTGTGCCATTGGATCTTGGAGCACTAATCCCCATTTAAATAATAAATCAATACCTTTATTTACATATAAACATACACTTGTCTAATACTAAACTAGGGTTTTCTCGTGTGCTATGGATATTAAATAAGGATAGGACAATTCACAAATATAATATCCATACTAAATTGTACAAAGTTGTGTCCCATTTGTCTGCTCCGTGTACTGACTGAAAGTCTACCACCTCATCCATCCAATTGAATGACCCAAACGTCAATTATTTCCAGGTCAAGAAGCTCCGAGACTCACTCCAGATGAAAAGCATCGCAAGTTACTACATAAAAACCTTATTTTTATGGAAAATCCACGAAACAAAATCTAAACAGTACTGGCAAAAAGGATTAAGCGTAACATTTCGTATCATGGTGCAAGATTTGTATAATGCAGTGCAGGCTAAAAGAATACCGTACTTTTGGAGCGAAGAAAACAATCTGATTGAAAATGTAAAACACTCCGTTCTGGACACGTATGCTAATAATCTTAAAAAGGTTCTCACTAGTATTGATTGTAATGACGTGGATAAAGTTATGTCTTACTTGCTAAATGCGGAGGAACTGCAGGATTTCAAGAAATCTGAATTTTATGAGAAACAGCCGCGGATGAGCCGCCGGGATTCAACCGGGTCTCTCACAAGCGCATGCGAAACTCCGACGTTTCCGATGAGCCGTCATTGCTCAACCGGTTCCCTTACAAACGCCTCAGCGCCATATACGAAACTTCAGAATCCGATGAAGGATGTGGTTGATCTCTTGAAAGTCATGAATTATAATATCGGCGCATTGCGTAAGGACAACCCTAAGAAACCAAAAGGAGAAGATCCAGAATTCGGTACAGCCGACATGCTAAAAACTTTAGATATGATTAATCGAAACTTAGAGATCCAAAACAAGAGACTGGAGACATTGGAACACGGAAAAGAGATCAAAATAAATAAAACAAGCGATAAACCTGCCCAAGTTGAAAAGCTAGGTGAGAAGATTAATAATCATAATTTTGGCGTTGAAACTGTAGACGAAAAACCGATTCGAAACCGAAACGAATTCCTAAAAAGAGGGATTCGTTCGCAAAATGTTTTAGATGCAGAATGTTCCAAAATACTAGATGAGAAATTTAAAAACTTCGCCATGATTAGCTGCAATGAGAAACTTGTTGAATTTGAAGACAACGCTGTGGCTGAACCGCAGCGACAGAATGTTGAACATGTAGAATGTTCAACTAGTCAAACAAATCGGGAAAAGATAGAATATGACACGGTATTTGATAAACTTGAAGAGTATGATAAGAGATTGATGAAGTTGGAAAACTCCAATAGTAAGAATTACAAAAAGAATTCTAATATTCGGAACTCGACCGATGCTGACACAGATAATTTAGTTCTGTGGTCTGCTGCATTAGATCACACCGACACAACCGAGCAGAGCTTTTAACAGAGCGTGGTTGATTGGATGAAAAAAATACTGAACAGTAGCACAAAAGTAACTAAAGAATTTGAAAGTAATTCTGAAAGTGATTCTGAGAGTGCTGAGAGTAAATATTTGAATCCCTTGAATTTGCCTGGCGGGCCTCCCCTCTGATAATAATAATGCTAACATGGCTCGCACGATCCATGGACAACCAGCGTCTGAAGTAACTGTTGGACCAGACAGTCGCGTTTTTGAACGTTTGAACTTTAACAGTGTGGAAACTGCTAATGCAATAAATATCTAACTTGGTGCACTGGACCCGCGTGTACATCCTCAGTGAGAGAGCAGACCTGTGCCCAGCATTGCGATGGGCTGTCGATTTGATTGTTTAAGTTCGTTGATATCTAATATATTTGTTATGGTGATTAATATATAACTATTCATTTATAAACTAAGGTGTTAGTGTCTATTGTTTTAAATAAATGAGTTTATCATAGTCATTTATTTGGCCTTTTAGGACATTTAGAACTCTAGTGTAATTGACGTTGTTGACCTATATTTTGTTTTATACATATATTTTAGATAAGATTCATTTATTTCACTTTTACATTTAAAAAAATCAATTTTACATGTCATTCTAATATGGTAAAAGGCATCGTCATAAAATAAACTAATAGTATATAACATTTATATGGCAAAGAGTAGGCAGTATAAATTAATGTGCTGTCTGCTGTCATTGTAACAAGAATAAAATCTTATTTTTAACTAGCTGTGCCCGCGGCTCCGCTCGCGTAAACTACAGAATCCGCCCCCCGTTCCCACTTCCGCTCCCGTTCTCTTCCCACTTCTACTTCCACTCCCACTCAGATTCGAGACTCTCAATATCGCAATCAAAATCAAAATATTTATTTTCAAAATTGGAATACATTATTCTCTTTTTGACGTCAAATTCTGCCTAAAACTACTCCACTTCCACCTGTATAACAGAGGGGAAGAAGTGGCAACAAACCCAACGGCACAGGGCCCTACCTTTGATTTATCTTATTCATTACAATCATTAAGTCTACCTATGCTGAGCCATCAAGCACTCCATGGACTTTTATCATTTAAGTAGTCATCTAACTTATAGTAGGCTTTCTTGCACAGATTAACTTTTATAGAAGATTAAAATTTTTGTTCAGACAAGTTAATAATTTCATTCGGAACCTTATTGTAGTAACGCACGCACAGCCCCACAAAAGAATTATTGATCTTAGACAATCTAGAATGATGTATTTGAATTTTATTATTATTTCTAAGATTTAAATTATGCCTCTCATTATTTAAGTTGAGTAAAGAAAGGTTATGTCTAACGAACATAATGTTAGCGAATATATATTGACATGGCACCGTCATTATATTTATTTCCTTAAATAATTCTCTTAGAGAATCACGACTACGAAGCCCATAAATAGATCTTATTACTCTTTTTTGTAAAATGAATATAGAATCGATATCAGCGGCACGACCCCAGAGCAAGAGGCCATAAGACATAAGACTGTGAAAGTAGCTAAAATATACAAGTCTTGCTGTAGCTATATCTGTCAACTCTCTAATCTTTTTAACGGCATGTGCTGCGGAGCTTAGCCGACCTGATAACAATTCTATATGTGGACCCCATTGCAGCTTCTTATCAAGGGTTAGCCCCAAGAAAACTGTATTATCCACAAATGCTAACTTCTCGTTATTTAATATTATGTCATTATCACATGGTATAACACCTGGAAGTGTGAATTTTATGCATTTAGTTTCTTTTTAGTTTAAAACAAGGTTGTTAGCAATAAACCATTCATGAACTTGTCGAATGGTGTCGTTCACATCGTCATAGTTTTGGGCATGTCTATTAACTTCAAAAATCAGAGAAGTATTATCTGCAAACAACACAATCTTCGACATATTCTGCACCACGTACGGAAGATCGTTTACATAAACCAAAAAAAGGAAAGGTCCTAATATTGAGCCCTGTGGGACTCCTATTTTAATAAGAGATCCCTGCGACTTTTTACCGTTTATCTAAACCTTTTGAATCCTGTTTGTTAGGTAGGAGTTCAATAAACTAAGGTTTTTATTTTTGATACCGTAATGTCCTAATTTGAAGAGCAACGTTTTATGATCTACGCAATTAAAAGCCTTAGATAAATCACAAAAAACTGAAACCAAACTGTTGGTCATGTAGAAGATTGTTACAGTTGAAATGTACAAGCATTTGACTGAGCATGACCTTTTCGAAAACCTTGCTACGTACCGGCAAGATCGAAATGGGTCTAAAGTTGCCAGGATCTCTTTTGTCTCCTGATTTGTACAATGGTATAGTTTTACTTACCTTCATTAGATCGGGAAAAGTGCCATGATCTATATAGATATTAAACGCGAAGGCAAGATATGGTGCTAAAATATCAATGATGGAATTATATACTTTAACAGACATACCCCACAGGTCTTCAGTGGTTTTTATTTTTATTTGTTTAAAGGACGTTATAATATCCTGTGAGTTCACGTGCCTAAATTCAAATTCAGTGATGCAAGAGGGAACGTTCTTTCGTAGACATTCCGCTGAAAGAGCAGCCGATGAATTTAAGTTTTCTGTGGTCTTTAGTGGTATATTAGTAAAGAAAGTTTCAAAGTCTTGAGCCACCTCGGCATTCGAGTTAACGTGCCGCGGTCAGTATTTAGGATAATGTCATTGTCGCGAGGTTTGGTTCTTCCGGATTCGCTATTAATTATTGTCCATACTACTTTCATTTTATTTTCCGCGTTTTTTATTTTGTTACTAATTAGATTAGATTTGGCAGCAATACAGACTGATTTAAAAAATTTAGAATAATTTTTTACATATTCTTTAAAGTTGTAATCTTCGGGTCTTGAAGATCTATCTGCATATAATTGAAATAGTAGGTCCCTGCTTTTCCTAATACCTATTGTTGCCCAATCACTGAATTTAAACTTAGTATTTTTTTTTATTGTAACTACTATGAAAATATTATTGTATTCAGTTTCCAATGTATCAAAAAACATTGAAAAAAAATTATTTGGATCACTGATATCATAATTAAATTGAGGCAATTTTTGAACCAACACATCAATGTATTTTTCTAGTCGACCAGCATCGGTAGACCTTTTTGTAACTGTGATGCTCTGTCCCCAGTGATCTGAGTTAAAAGATTTTATCGTTGACTTGTCATTGTATTCACAATCGCAAAAGATGTTATCTATACACGTAGTGGTCGTTGCCGTTACTCTGGTAGGCTCGAAAAACACACAATTTAGATTAAAAGATTTAAATACATTTAGAAACCTTGTACTGGTTTTATCTTTCACTAAAATGTCTATGTTGAAGTCGCCACAAACAATGATAGACTTTCCCGTTTTGGAAATTATTCTCAAGACATCTTCCAATACTAATTCTATTGTTTCAAACTTACTCCTATCAGGGCAATACGCGCATACCACAATGTAGTTGTCCAGCTCAACACAAGATAACTCAATATGGCTCTCAACCGAGAGCCCAACCACATCTTTGCGTTCCTTGCATTTGATGGTGTTCCTAATTAGTATCAAAGATCTCCAATCTCAACCCCAACCCCATCCCTATCCCCAAAAACTAAATTTCACTCAATCCCATACGCGCCGCGCCGTTCGCCGCCCCGCGGCCGTTGACCTCGCCCATATGATGAACATACTCGTACGTTCGAGAAATATTGTTTTTTTTTTATCAAAATTTTCGTAAAAGGATGTATTTTTCATGAATGATTTCTAAATGTGATACTGAGTTACTGGAAGAAATATTAACAGTCATTTTATTATCATCCGATTTATTGGATTCTAGAAAAATTTACTTTATTAATATCTCAGGTTCTAAGTGGCGTATCAAGATGAAACATGCACCAGATTTTAAGTTAGACCACCAGCAAGACAACTGTGAAAACTGCATCAAATTTCATTCAATAGTGTTTGCGTGATGCGGTAACAAACATACATACAGACAGACAGACAAAAATTCTAAAAAAAAAATGTTTTAGCTTCTATTGGCCCTATAAAGACCCCTCATACATTTTTTTTAATATCTCTCATGTACAGACATAGACCAGTTACAGTTTTATTATAAGTATAGATTTGTACGGATAGATTAGTCTAGGGACCACACATGAATCATGGTTCTATTCAACGATCTCTATGTACTTACTAGATGGAGGGAACCAAACAATCGCTCTGTCTACGCAACTGCGGCTCCGGGAGCCGCAACTCGTTCACATTCACTTTGACACTTGTGCAGTTACTACCTACGCAGAACATTTAATTATTTACTAGATATTGACGCTATTTACCCGTAGCGTAATTTTGTGTGTATCTCTACTTTGATAAGTTTATCCTAGCGCTCAGCCTAATATCCTGGACGAATTATTTCCAGGTAAAGAAACTCAGAGACTCACTCCAGATGAAAAGCATTGCAAGTTACTACATAAAAACCGTATTTTTATGGAAAATTCACGAAACAAAATCTAAGCAGTACTGGCAAAAAGGATTAAGCGTAACATTCCGTATCATGGTGCAAGATTTGTATAATGCAGTGCAAGCTAAAAGAATACCGTACTTTTGGAGCGAAGAAAACAATCTAATTGAAAATATTAAACACACTGTTCTGGACACGTATGCTAATAATCTTAAAAAGGTTCTCACTAGTATTGATTGTAATGACGTGGATAAAGTTACGTCCTACTTGCTAAATGCGGAGGAACTGCAGGATTTCAAGAAATCTGAATTTTATGAGAAACAGCCGCGGATGAGGCACCGGGATGAATCAACCGGTATCCTCCAAAATGTTCCAGGATATACGGATTTTCAAAATCCCATTAAAGATGCTGATGGCTTAAAAGTCGTGAATCGTAATATCAACGCATTAGGCAAGGACAACTCAAAGAAATCCAAAAATAAAGAGAAAGATTCTGAAGGCAGTACTCATCATGGCATCCTGACATCTTTAAATGAAAAAGTGGATATGATGGCACAAAGTTTGCAAAAACAGAACGAGAGAATAAAAACATTAGAATTCGAAGTTGATGCAAATCAAATATTTGATGTTGACGAATATGCACCAGGTGTAGAATCAAGTTCAGGAATAGCCATGCGAGTTAACAATGCACGTCATAAGGCTATGAAAGAAGCGTTTGTAGAAAAGACCAAGGCATATTTTCAACTCCCAAAATCTGCGACTGACGAGTATAATAGATTTCACCAGTGATTGAAGTTGGAAAAATTACATACAGTTTCTATTTCTAAAATCTATTTGCGATCATTTTCATGGAAGAAAACGTCGTAATGAAATCAGCTGCTGAAGCATTTCCTAAAATGATAATTATGTGAACACATATTTCATGAACACACTATAAATCACATGTTTCTTTAATAAGGTGCTCCCACACCGGTGTTCCAAACTGTTGGACACTGTTGCAAACAGTTTTGTTGTGTTGCAGAATGTTCTGTTGAGGAAATCGGACAGTTTTCAACGGTTTTGAAGGGCCCAAATTAATAATCGCGTATATCTTTTAAATTATATAAGTATTACGCGTGAATTAATTATAGTACGAATAACGCGACATCTTTTATGTTCTCATTAGTACTAAAATAGTTTGACGGACGAGAGTTCGGTACAGCGCCATCTCTTGTAACGCTGGCGGTGTGTGTACGTTTTGCTTCCTCGTTCTTAATGCTGGCTAAGGAATGGAAATCACTGCCAGCTTGGGTATTTCCGGACAAGTACAATTTGGATCTTTTTGAAGGAAGAGTGAACAGGCATCTTCTGGGAAAAAGCGCTCCACCTTAGGCCTCATCATCACTTACCATCAGGTGAGAGTGAGGTCAAGCGCAAACCCATCAATAAAAAAAACTGCCCGAAATCTGCTCATAATATTAAGTGATCAAATGTATATCTTATATAATCTTTAAAATGTAGTAACGAAGGTAGAGTCAGGTATGTTGCGTTGGTTTGGACATTTAGAGCGTATGAGTTAAAAAAGAGTGACAAAAGATTTACAGCGCGAATATGGAAGGAACTATACAGCTAGAGGTGGTCCTAGGAGAACGTTCAGATCAAATTGGTGACGTCCGAATAAAAGGAGGTGCAAGAAAATGTTGATGGATGTGAGGCTAATGAGATGGATCAGGATCGCGCAAAGTGGCGATACATCGTCTCTGCCTACCCCTCTGGGACCAGGGCGTGAGCCTTATGTATGTATGTTATATAGATATCAATTTTGTGAAATATGAATAAGTTACCAATGTAAAGTTATAGAAAATATTGAATAAGACGTGGAGTATAGTACGTTATCTAATCTAATAAATAAAATTGTAAACATCGCGTGTCTGTACATTGAAGATTTTTGCAAAAAAAAAATTGAGGGGTCTAAGGATAAGTAATAGAACCCCTGTTGCGAACTCTTTGATAGTTTATTATTTTTATAATTTTGTAAAAAGAACTTGTCAGTTAGTTGGTGTCAAATAATAAAAATCACCGTTCCTGAACCAGGACTCGTTTGGTGGTTTTCCTTTCGTCTGCTGCAGCCTCAGTCGCATCCTTCGTCATTCACATTTTGGTCCTTCTCCCTACTTTCCCAGCGTCATATTTTGTTATAACATTTGTCATTTTATTTTTCATTTTGTTAATTTTTTTTCTTCATCGTGTTTTGGATTACAGTTCTTTATTAATGTTTACCCGGAGTAAAGCCATGTCTGCTAGTTGCCAGCCGATTAGTGTCAACGAGTCGCAGCCTGGCCGCTCTGATCTGCAAGGCAGTGAGCAAACCAGCCAAGCAAGGTCAATGCGCACTTCTTCAACAGTTAAAGCGCAAAAGGCAGCGTTAGAGGCGCTTGCGTTACGCCGTCGTTTTGAGCGTGAGAAAGAACTTGCAGCCCTTCAAAGTCAGGTCGAGGAATGCGAGCTGCAAGCTGAGTTCGCCGCTATCGACGCCGATGCCGGTGACAGCCGTGCGGGGAGCCGTATGAGCCACCGGAGCTCTACCCGGGTGAGCGTAGAAAAAAGAACAAACAGGTGGGTAGAAAGTCATTGTAATGGTCTTTCGGTACCACCACCGACAGCCACACGGGCATCAACATCCCACCATCTCATCAACGTCAAGGCTACCGAGGCGGCCGGCGCCACGCCCCCGCTCGTTTCCACGGAGCTAGACAGGAACACTTTTTTACAAACTGTAGCAGACACCGCGGCAGCAGCGAAGGCTCTTGCCTCGTCTTCCAAGAAATTGGAACTATTAGGTTTTGCGGGTAGCACGTTACACTGGTTACATTTTAAACGTGTCTACGACGTTACAAAATCTATGTTTTCTCCTCTAGAGAACATAACTCGACTACAGAGCGCACTTCGCGGGCCTGCGCGTGAAGCCGTCGCGGCGCTGCTGATGTCGACGGAGGACCCGGAGGAAGTCATGCGCGCACTTGAAGACAACTTCGCGCGCCCCGAGCTCATCGTGTACCGGGAGGTTACTAGTTTAAAGAACCTTCCACGTCTAGGTAACGATCATAAAGAACTCGGAACTCTCTCCAATCGGGTACAAAACTCCATTTCCACAATTAAGTTCTTAAAACAGGTAGAGTACTTATACTCGCCCGAATTGTTTCACGCAGTGTTAGGAAAGGTAAACCCTACTATGAAGATTAGGTGGACGGATTTTGCAACACAAAATACCACAGGGCGTCCTAAGCTGGAAATATTATCTAGCTTTTTGAAGCGTGAGCTAGATCAACACATTCGTTTTGGTTTATCACCAGAGTCTAGCTCGGCTCAACAGTTGCAACACCTTTTTTCAGACAAACAATTAAGGCGTGAAAACTTAAATATAAGATCTATAGATTCTTTGTCTTTGCACCCACAAACTATTCAACGAGAAATTATTGAATCTTTTTCATATTTAGTCGATCTCGTTGACGTATTGTTGTACGAAGATGCCAACTCTACTGTACTAATTAAAGCCGAACATTGGCATTTATCTATAAACCATGAAGTTCGTGTTGGTGGAAGGAATGAACCCGTAGCCTGCTTAACAGCACTTGGATGGGCATTGTACCCCGTTGCTTCTAGCAAAACGAACTCAATGGGTTTCGTACATCACAGCCCATTAACTGCTACATCTGAGGTTGATAATTTAGAGTTCCTAATTAAAAAGAAATATAAACTCGATTCTTTAGGAATTTTAAAGACAGAAACACTACATAGTAAGGAAGATCAGCGCGCAGTCGACATTCTTGAAGCCACATCAAGGCGTTTATCTAGTGGTCGATTTGAGGTAGGCATGCCATGGCGTCACGATATACTGTTTGTTCCGGATAGCTACAGTCAGGCAAGGCAGTCACGCTTTTTAAGTCTGGAAAGACGCATGGCCAAGAATGTCGACTTCGCTAAAGCCCATGATGTCTTTATGGCTAATATGATTGCCAAAGGTTACGCTGAAGAATGCGCTTCTGAAACGTATCACGCCAGTCAAGCCATGAAAGGTTATGAAGGTTCACGTTTTTACCTTCCACATTTTGGTGTATACCACCCTCCGAAGCGCAAACTTCGCGTTGTTCATGACACCGCAGCATTGAATGAGGGAGTTAGTCTGAACTCTTTATTGCTGTCTGGTCCGGACCTGCTACAACCTTTACGGAAGGTTGTGTTTTGTTTCCGGGAGGGCCGTATTGCCAAGACAGCCGATATAAAATGTATCCGCAGGTACGAATCAGAGAGCAGGACAGACGCTCTCCGATATCTATGGAGATCTGACAAAACGTTTAAAGTCCCAAGAGGACTGGCCGTTGGAGCCAGTCAGCGTCGCACCAGTTCGCGAAGAGCTTAAGTGTCGTCCGAACGAATTGGTGCGACTTATTTTAGTTGCCTTATTATTACCTACTCCGGTTACGGCAAATTTCGCTCGCTTCATTTGCGATTATTACGTGCTACAGCCCGGGTGCATCAAGCTGTAGCAACGTTTAGTAATTTTTGGCCTTCATTCGAAATTCGAATTCAAATGGCGGATTTGTTCATTCCCGCCACCCAACAACGTCTACTACCCTAACATAATTAAGTGCCGATCATATCAAAGCCACTGAAAGGCATATTTTGCAGCAAATACAGCTGGACAGCTTCTCTGAAGAATATCACTGTATCAATAACTCAAAGCCGATCCCACATCATAGTCGACTTATTAAACTGTCGCCCATACTGGGAGAAGACAAGCTATTGCGCTTAGCTGGAAGAATCAAAGCCGTGGAGGGCATCGATCCTGACACACGTTTTCCAGTTTTGCTCGACGGTCGCCACTCAGTTGTACGTTTGTTAGTCCAGTTTCATCATCGACGGGCAGGCCACGCAAACCATGAGATGGTGATTAATGAAATACGACAGAGATTTTGGCTTTTAAGACTCCGAGATACGGTTAGAATCGTAGCAAAGTAGTGTTTGTTCTGCAGGATTCGAAAGACTTTACCAATGAATCCCGTCACAGGAGACCTCCCACGCGAACGATTGTCTCACCACTAACGACCATTTACTTACACAGGCGTTGACTACTTCGGTTCCATCACTGTAACCATTGGGCGCCGCCACGAGAAACGATATGTGGCTCTTTTCACATGCCTCACGTCAAGAGCCCTCCACCTAGAATTAGTGCACAGCCTTTCCGCTGATTCTGCAATTATGGGTCTCAGACGATTTATCGCCAGGCGGGGAAAACCTAGCACGCTTTTTTCCGACAATGGGACTGGTTTTGTTGGAGCCAACCGCAATCTGAAAGAGTTTTACGCTACCGACGTTCAAGAATTTGCGGCCAATAAAGGGATAACTTGGAGGTTCATCCCAGCAGCAGCACCGAGTTTTGGAGGGTGTTGGGAGCGCTTAGTGCGGACTGTCAAGGTGGCCTTGAAGGCAACGCTTAATGAAAGAGCTCGGAAAGAGGAAACCATTAAAACTGTGCTAGCGGAAGCTGAAGCCATAGTAAATTCACGCCCTTTGACTCACGTGTCCACGGATCCCGATGACCCAACAACATTAACCCCTTTCCATTTTCTCATCGGGTCTTCATCGAACCAAACTGTACCTGCAAGTTTAAATGACCACGACTTAGTTGGCCGCTCTGAATGGAGAAAAGCTTTGAGACTCTCGGATCATTTTTGGAACCGCTGGGTGCGCGAAGTTCTTCCAACTATGCAGCCACGTGTTCAAACCAGAGGAAATCTTGGACAGGACCTGCAGATTGGTGATGTGGTGATAATTGTCGATGAGTCTCTGCCGCGAGGTACATGGCCACGAGGTCGGATAGTCAGAAGATACCCAGGCAAAGATGGCGTAACCAGGGTAGTCGATGTTGCCACAGCAGGGGGTACGCTGCGCCGTCCCCTGAAAAAACTGGTGAAGCTCGCCACTTAAGGGCTTGCTCTTGGTCAGCTGCATCAGTTAGTGCATTGCTGCACGAGGGGGAGGATGTTGCGAACTCTTTGATAGTTTATTATTTTTATAATTTTGTAAAAAGAACTTGTCAGTTAGTTGGTGTCAAATAATAAAAATCACCGTTCCTGAACCAGGACTCGTTTGGTGGTTTTCCTTTCGTCTGCTGCAGCCTCAATCGCATCCTTCGTCATTCACAACCCCTTTTTAATCATTTTTGGAATTTTTGTCTGTTTGTCTGAGTTTGTGCACGCATCACTTAAAAACTACTGAACGGATTTTGATGGACTTTTCACAAAAACATGGGGCTTAACTTAACTTAACATTTAGTCTTTATTTCATCACAATCGGCTAACTTAATCAAAAGTTATAGACATTTTTAGTTTTCAAATACATTCGTAGGTAAGGTTAGTATGCAATATATTGCACATAGTATTTCCGTACGATTCAGATTGCGATGAGTTTGGATTGCATTTGGAGCTGCGAGTTGGAATTGGAGTGGGAGTGGGCTCGGGCGTGGGCGTGGGAAAAGGGGAGTGGGTGTGGGAGCGGGAGCGGAAGCGGGAGGGGAGCGGGGGTGAGAGCGGGAGCGGGATCGGAGCAGAACCGGGAGCGGAAGCGGGAGCGGGAGTGGGAATGGGAGCGATTCTGTAGTTCTCGCGAGCGGAGGTCACCTGGACCTGGACGATACACTGCGAAGAATGTAGGGTGTAAATGTTCGATTGAATTTGTGAGCGGTAGCGGGAGCGGGTTTGGTACCAGTGTAATTTGAGTGTTTGAAAATTCGCATAACTTTTGACTGAGTTACCTGATTACGATGAATTTGTGGTATATGTATGCAACAAAGTAATGTTTGTCGGAATTTGGATTGCGATGGATTTGTTACGCGGACTACATTTGGAGGGAAAGAGGTTTGAGGGGAGAGTTAAGGGGAGAGCTGAGGGGAAGGTTGAGGGGAGTGTAGAGGGGAGGCTTGAGGGGAGGGTTAAGAGGAGGGTTGAGGGGAGAGTTGAGGATCTGGGCCTGGGCCTGGACTGGATCTGAACCTGGACCTGGACCTGGGCCCGGACCCGGACCCGGACCTGGACCTGGACCTGTACCTGGATTTAAAGTCTAAGTGGAAATGGGATAGGGAGCGGAAGTGGAAATGGGAGCGGATCCTGTAGTCCACGCGAGCGGAGCCGCGGGCACAGCTAGTATATAATAATTATTTGTAATATAAGTGAAACTGTATTAAAATCTATGGTGAAATAAACTGAATAAGTTTTTTTTTATATAAAAATATGAGTATTGCACTTGATATATACATTTATCAAGTGCAATACTCATATTTTTATAATAAGCAGATAATTAAAATATCAATTGTATTCTTATATTTTAATAAACGTGAGTAAAAATTGTGTGTTTTAATAATAACAACGAGTGTTCAGCCCTTACAGTATTTATTTCTTTGTTAAAAACAGAGTACAAACTAGAAAGAGAATATTTTTGAAATATACAACGCCATATACATACAATTTTGATCGTATTCCCATATTTTAGTAATTATTCGGCTGACAACATATCTTAATTTAAGATTCAGATTAAATCTAAAACACTGTCACAGATTGTTCGTATTTTCTGTAAGTTACGTATCCAACTTGAATGCATAGAAGTGTTTCTATCGACGGTATAACAAATGTCTACTACTAACAAATGCTAATTGCTCACTGCTTTTAGATAAGTAACGATTGCCCAACTAGCAGCACACTGGCGAAATATACGGCCATAAGCTGTAAAATAGTTCAATAGTGTGGGTATATCGGTGTTAGTAAACCTCTAACAACCGATATACCCCCTCTATGGACCTATTGAGCTGTAAAAAGGCTGTATTATTCGCCATTGTGCTAGATGGGCGTGAACGTACAAATTTGTTCGTGGTACTACAGCCTCTAGAGGTAGTGTCCGGCTCATCGATATTGAAGTCATCATCAACATGTCAGCCTTAGACGTCCACTGCTGACCTACATGCCTTCGCCAATGAACGCCACCACACCCGGTCCTCGGCCCTCCGCATCCAGCCGCTACCGGTCACCTTCTTCATGTCATCGGTCCATCTAGCGGCGGAGTAGTATATGAAGGAGTATTTCATTGTTATTCAGTTTGTTATTCTCGTTGCTATGAAAATATTACGAAAATAAGTGGTGGCTTAAGGCTTGAATCACACTATATGGCGCCGGTAGTAGAATTTTTTCGTAACTGAGATTGGTAACCAAAAAATAAAAGTACCTACTTAAATTTCCCGTTAGGAAACAGGTTACTAATCTCAATTACGAAATGTGCCAAGTCGGTATACTTTAAGCGGTAAAAATTAAAAACTAAATGTTGACTGCGCTAGTGTTACTCAACCAGTGAGAAAACCTTAAGTCATTTCATAATGGGGATGTATCTTAGATTATGAGTGTATAGAGGAAATATCGGTGTCAGCACCAAGCAATTATTACACGGCGAACTAATTGAAGTGAATTTCATCTTCATGGTAACGATATAACGAAAATCTTAACACATTGGTGGACAAAAGCCCACGTGACGTAAGTTTGTGATGCGGTACTAGACGACGAATCAATACAAAATAAGACGTCCATAGACGTAATGACGCGGTAAGAGCGGTATACCGTCTATTGACATATTGTCCACCAACGTGTTAAGGTGGTTCCATACAGCGTATTCCACATTCATTCCCACTCTGTGAAATCACCAAAATCTCGTCAACCGAATATTACTATAGTTTCCAATACACTCGAAAACTTCAACTATTTACATACAGTTCTGTATCACAAGACATTAATTTTAACAGACTTCAAAAAAAGATAAAAATGAAACATGTATTGTGAAAACAATTTAAATTTAATTTCATGTTACGTTTCGCTTTGCTTCCAGTTCAGTTAGACAAACAAAATAGAAAAATCTCTGTTATACGATTTGCCAACTATATTTGTTTGAAGTCTGTTTATTGTAAAAAGGAAACTTGTATGGTAATTATATTTCAATACAGAAACTGGATTCATACGCCATCGTATAACTACTAGGCAATCTGCTTAATACTCTTTTCGTCAATTAATGAAACACTATTCTTTTATCGACAAGGCCTCAAAGGCCAGGCTCATAAAAATATCATCATATCAATAAACGAAACCAATGTATGGTAAATGGGCGGTCCGGTACTATAGCTAACCGTTTGCATGCTTATGTGTAAGCTTGTACAGATATAAGACGACTGCAATTGACATTTAATATACGATATGGTGCACATACACATAAAAAAATAATTAACGATCAATTTGACATGACATTAATAAACATTTGCCTGTTCTGTGTCTTTTAGTTTGACTTTACACTTCTCCAACGACACTACTACACCCAAAGACCGCAACCCTCGAGCGATTCACCTATAGTCGCTTAGTTCTCATTATTTTGTCCAGGAGTTTCTTGTTGTTGTTGTTTTGGCCTCAAAACTTATTCCTGTGTCAAAGTCCGTATTTACGGACTGATCTTGTATTATTCATGACAGAAAATAAAAATATTAAAAGAAAATAGGAGCACTTGGTGTATTAAGTACAGTGATAAACAAAATACCTGTACAATCGAACACACACTTCGTTCGTTTGAGACTTTGGAAATTCGACACTAAAACTGTTCACTGCTTAGCGAATTATCTTGTGCGAGTAAATATTTTATTGCGATATTCAACTCTTTAAACTAGTACTTTAGTATTTAATTCTGAATGCCTGTGTAACGTACCGCTACAGGTATTTTGTTCCACCTGTATTACAGTACCTAATTGTGTACCTATAAAAGTGGACAACGTAATTGAAATTTCTTCCTGTCGAAGGACCGATGAGCTTAAACAGGCCGGAAACGGCCGGATGAGGAGGGCGGAGGACCTTAGGCCGTCCACAGACTGAGAATAATTGAAATGTTGATATTTCTATGAGTCTGAACAATGTAGTACTTTTGTGAAATACAAATCCCGACAAACAGCTAATTCCAACAACGCTATACATAATTGCCACTACATACAGAGTAATTTTAACGATCGCTTTACATAAACGTGAGCAAATTATCATTGCTATACAAACGTCCAATACTGAAATGCTCACTAACTTAAGATCTATCAACTATCACTGAGATTAAGGCAGCTAAATTCAGAACTTAAATTAATGATCATTCCAGTAGAAACGAAAAGCTACAAAAATAAGACACTCTCCCTAAAGAATTGATTACTCATAGATTTGTGTCCTATATAAATATAAAAGTACCATATGTTACAGCCATGTGATTAACTCACTGTACAAAAAACATATTTAATTAAATATACATATTTCATTATTACCAGGGTGAATTCACAATTGTATTTAAAAAGAAAAGGACATCTGCAAACAAATTTGCCCAGTGTGGTGTGTTTCCCGGCTTAGAATACAGCCAATGTTCAGTCTAGCAATGAAAGCTAAGACAAGCATTATGTCTATTCAACAGCTGAAAAGCTGCTTTTACTTTTTTAGTTAAAGTTAATACAACTTCTAATCAACTTCTAATCTAGCGTGACATAAATTAATCGAAAAGTTTTGAAATCTATTAAACTTTTCAAAGTAGCTCGAATAAGCATTATAAGACTACCTACTAAGGCCACCCCCATTCTTTCCGTGGGTGTCGTCGAAGCGACTAAGGGATTGCACCAGGAACTGGCGGCGGCACAAAATTACAAACAAATTCTTTAAAAAAATCTCAATTACACTACCTAATTCAGATCCCTGATTATTAGAGACTCTACGAACAGTCAACAAAACTATTACATATATCTGCAAGTAACAGCGAATTTTGCTGCCAACTGTAACCATATAAACAACTGCCAATTGCAAATTCACTCTGATTAGACCAAACTGAGACATACACGTATTCTCATCATAATAAACTAAGACTAAATACAATTACAATCTACATCTATAATTGGAACATAATTTCTTTTTTTTAACAACTGGATGCGCATTTATCGCGGGCTTGTTAGTTTGCGATCATATAATCTGAAATTGGAATTTATCTTCGCTTCAGTGGCTCCACTATGGTATATAACCAAGGTAAGAATGTGTTTAATATTAAGGTGACGCTTTTCAAAGCATACTGTTAGTCCTTCTACACATGCAGCCTGTGTATCAACTAAACCCAGAAGGTATGCCCTGCGTGTACAACATAACAATGCGTTCAGGATGTCGAGGTTTCCACAGTTTTGCAGCGCATCTGACATGTTTCAGCGCAGTCCTTTAGTCTTTCAAGCTATAGCGAGAAACCGATGCGCCTCACTACTGGGTCGGGTTTGAAACTACGCCAACAGCATCCTGAACACAATAGCAGTAAGGTGGGGCACTGGATACACCTACACGTAGCCAGGTAGCGCCGCAAAGTCCCCACTGTCCATGCTCTTAACTGCATTTTTAGTTTTACTTTGTAATTAACATAGCATAAGTTTTACTTATAAGTTTATGGAATTACTTCCGAAATAAAGATTAAATATTCTTATTATACGTATATTAATTATATTAGAAACGTAATTTGAGAAGGGAGAACACTAACGTTAAAAGGAATATCTTTTACAATGTTTAGCAAAATCTAAATGTCCATTCTCACTACAAAAATCGCATAACCAATGTCCACTAACAAACCCTGACCAAACACATTTTATATTACAAAATGACTATATTTTAATATAAACAATGTGCAGTCAAAGCAATTTTATCAACTAAATACCTAGTGACTTTTAACTTCTATACTTTGACAAAAGTTTGCGTGAGCCTAATTTTGTTACTAGTATAATAGATAATTTGATTTAACTTACATAACCGTTACAGACCGTAAGCACATTTGTATTTTAAAGCATTAATCTAGAAGACGTGCTTTTTTTAAATCTATGCAACAAAATTAGTCCCACGTTAACATTTTTTTTATAAACTTAATTGGTTTTAGCTAACAATATGAGATAAGTATATTTATATATATTATATAACGCTAATATTATTAGAGAATCTAAATATTCTAGTAATAATACATACAACACTCTTTATACAGCCACCAATAGATAAGAAATATATAAGTTTGATCTTCGCCTACTGGAAATCAAAATAAAAATCAATTTCATTTGATATGTTTGCCAATAAATTGTATATATATATTTAAAATCTATTTACAGCTATATAAAGACCGAGTTTTTTTGAATGTGGCAATATTTTTTAAATTCAGTAATAAATATTGCTATTTGTGAGGGTAATACCAAATTAAATGATAGAATTCAATATTAGCTTGGCACCTTCTTAAAAAGAATCGTGATCTTACTCAAAATAATTAAGAAATTGTGCCGTACTACCCACTAGAAACGGTGAAAAAGTACACATATTAAATCGTCAAGGTATTTTCGTTACTGAAGTTTTAAACCTCCACACTTCCTAATACCTCAGACAGGGTCCCAATCGATTACTATACCCCATAGTACAACAGTTCCTTCCACCCAGTGAGTACATTTATATAGGGAATGAGTAACATTGCCACATTCGTTTAGAGAGTGCATTAACTCGAGCTTATTAACATTACACTAGCAAGTCATCCGTTAATACTCCATTGGCGACCAAACTAGCTAATTCATAAATGGCACCGATCGGTGACGGGCAGCTGCGCTATCCGCTCAAGGTTCAGCGTAGCCATCATGAACATTACAGGAAGGGAAAGCCCAACAGTGGACGTCGACAGACGCAGTTACAGAAGGATAGTCTCAAAAAACCTGCAATATTATATATATGCCTGTTTAAAATTTAGCTTATGTGCAAGGGCGTTTGGAATAAACTGTTCCCTCAATAGCACACATTCTTGGTCCAAAATTAGTGCAAAATATCACATATTTTAACTATTTCCTATATTACCCAAAGGGATAATGTATCTTGGTTCAAAAACTATGCAAAATTTTCCATGAATTTAAAGCCAAAATATATGGTATAGAAAAGAACTTTACTCTTGACCTCTGCAACTTCATCAGGCTAATTGGATTTTAGTTTATTTTGCACTGTGAACTCATATTTAACAAATGATTGCGCCTAGAGTGCCAAAGATGACTTGCTTAGAACTGGGGTGACACTGCATACTGATCGTCGTGCTCGCAAACACACGTGCGCGGAAATGGGAACGCTCTTAATTAACAACTAAGCTTAATTTCATAATAAAAACGCGAGCGAACTCCGAAATTTGAACCTTGTAAAGTGCGAATAGGCTCTAACACGTCCCCGTGTAAACCTCTGTGACGTAACAGTGTTTAAAAGCTCTAAAATGACAAAAACTGACATTAATACATTATCTGTGAAAAGGTTTTAATAAAATCAGGCTTTATTATCAGCGCGCGTGTGTGCATTTGCGTGAGGATCAGTATGTCAGTTGCCGTACTGTGCCCTTGCCTGCGCGTGCGCACCTAGCGCGCGCTGCCAGACTTACTGTGCGCGATGAGCCACTGTAGCGTTATATCGATGTTGTCCTTCTCCTTGCACGAGATTGAGTAACAACAGATCTCGCGGTCCTGGATGGCTGACAGGTTCCTGGAACACGATCGTCGTGGTGAATGCCATTGGATTGGACGCACATATAATTCTGTGCCTCCAGCGATAAAGGATCCAACTTAGAAAATGCAATTTTTCATGTTTTATAACGGTTCAATGGTTTTTATGACATTTGACATGAATATGAAGGAATATTGAATCGTATTTAAGAGAGAAAAAACAGAAATAAATATGTTTTTGGTCTCCTGAAAAGTTGAATTTTTTAACTTGGATCCTTTTTCACTGGAGGCACAGAATTTGACATTTAATCTTTCTATCAGGTTATAAATATTTGTATGTTCCGCAATATTTAGTTCAGGTACCATTATCTGAAGATGAAGACAATTGAGTTCGGAGGATTTTGATGCTGTTACAGCCTCATATGCCTTGTGGTTGCCGGCTTTGCCGTGTGGTTCCCGGCTTAGAATAGGGCCTCCCCTATCTTTCCCGTGGGTGTCGTCAAGGCGACTAAGGGATTGCACCAGGGACGGGCACCAGCGTTCTCCAGTGTGTGTATATTAAGATCATTACTGCAATCACCAATCCGTCTGCCAAGCGTGGTGATTATGGCAAATCCCCCAATGGACATCTAACCAAAAGTGGGATTCTATTGGGGAGGCGTATGTCCAGCAGTGGACGTATTTAGGCTGATGACGACAGCCTCATAAAAACTGTTTATTGCATATGACAATGTCCAGACCCTATGATATTTTAATTCCCATATTCCCATACTCGGTTGTTCTATGCCTAGCATATTTTCATGTTATTTAGTTACTCCCAGAATCCCCAGTTTTCTCCCATGTATCCCCAAAACCCAACCAAGGATCCCCCTTCTGGGATAATTGTGAAGGAGAATAAACGAATGGAAACTTCGCTACATGAAAAAAAACTAGTTTGGAAAATAATACACTAATAAATCATTTAACCAATTACAGGCAACGGCCACGAAAAGTTGTATATAAATAAATTAAATAAATGTTACATATTTACAAATATATACATACACTTCAAATCCCAAACTAGACTTCTCGTACGCTATGGAAATTAAACAAGGATAAGACAATTCAAAAAAATAATAACATCCAGACCGGCATCAACTTGTACAAATTGTACAAAGTTGTCTGTTGCCAGTGGGAATCGAAACCACGACCTCTGGCGCTCGAATGCAATGACTAATCCGCTAAGCCAACGAGGAGGTAGAAGTACTTACATTCTCTCAATAAGGCCGTGCTCGTCGAGCGCGTGGGGCAGGTCGCGCTTGTTGCCCAGCACGAGGACCGGGATGCCGGTCAGCTGCTGCTTCTCCAGCAGGCTGTGCAGCTCGTTCCGGGACGCCTCGATCTTGTCCGGGTCCGCTGCGTCTACCATATATCTGGAACACACATCAATATAAAGCAACTGGACAATCTTCATCATCAGTCAGAGAGTCTACTTCTGGACATGACTCCCAAGGTGCGTAACTGAACCCGATCCTCGGCTCTTCTCATCCAGTCACTGCCAGCCGCCCTACGCAGATCGTCACTCCATCTAGCCAGGGGGCGTCCTACACTATGCTTGATCAGCAGCAGTCTTCACTCGAGAACTCGTTTACCCCAACCGTAATCAGTTCTCCGACAGATGTGACCAGCCCACTATCACTTCAACTGGACAATACAATAATGCATTGCTGTGTTTCGGTTTCAAGGGTGAGAGAGCCAGTGTAAATACCAAACTAGCACACTGGCGAATTGTCATTAGTCGTGCAAATCAAATATACAACCTTCTTACAGCTTAATACCTCCATAGTGGGGGTATATCGGTGTTAGGTGCACTAACCCCCACTATATGGACGTATTTAATAGCTTATGACTGAATATTTCAACCTAATCATCAGGGTGACAACTGATGCTTCAATCCACAGGTCGTGCAGCAGAATGGGTGACAATAGCCACTCACAATCAGGCGTTTGCCCGTTTGCCACTTCATTGTGTAACAAGAACCATAATTGAAATTTTTTTTAACAAAAATTTATTTATATAGACAAATACTTAAGTGTGCTAAAAACATATAAATATTTGAAAAATTACTAAGTTTTGGATACTATATGGGTAGTATATAAGGATATGATATTGGTTTAAAGGCTGCTAGATGAACCCACGACCCGAAGGTGGCCGGAAGGAAGCAGATGGATGACGAAGGCGGAGGACAACTACAAAATCATGGTGAAATCAGTACAGATCATTAAACATATAAGAAAACCGTAGCCATTTAAAAAAATCTTTGGTTGCATTCAATAGCCTTATTCTCCTGTAGTACTAAGAAAACAGAATTACATTAGTCTTAAATTTGTAGATGTTTCATTCATAATATTGTAAGGTAGAGAAAGTGCCAATATCTCAAAAACTATGACACTTTTACTAAACTGAAATATATATATTCTGGCTAGTCATGATCTAGCCCATTAGCACCCGGATCACCGTTGGTTTATTTCTTTAAACTTTTCTCTTAATGACTCTCTCTACACCGTAGATTTCATAGTTAACAGCTCACTTTTGCAACATATAAATGGTCTCTATATCTGCTGTTGGACCCCACATTGGGATATTATATTATATATACCGTATGTCGAATTGCCAATACCACAGTTGATGAAAGTGAAACAGAATTCTCGTTCTGTATTGTATAAGCAGCATTTCGCGTATTTGGCTTCCAGCATGTTTGACATCACACCACGCGTAGTACTGTGTGCGTATGCGTAGTATGTTTACGTTAAAAATTCCTACGCGACTTTGAATATAGCTGTAAAACCAGTAAATGAAGAACAAGAAATGAATAATTGAAACGTTCAACTTACACAATTGCGTTGACGCCCCGGCAGTACCTCTCCCACATGGAGCGGAATCTGGGCTGACCACCAATGTCCCATACCTAGAATAAGAATTAGTATTAAGGTTGACTGGAAGAGATCCCTAAGTGGGATATGTCCACCTTTGTACACAGTATAATTCCTATTTTATTATTGATGTTGTTGTTATTTTTGGTACAATAAAGCGTTTACATACATAAGGTTCATTAGTCGTAACCCTGCCGCAGAACCGACGTATGTTAAAGCAGACCAGTTCTGTAGGAGACTGGACACCGCGGATAAATACGTGTAGCGTGGGACGCCCCGCCGACAGATGGACCAGGACCGGTGTGGTGACGTCAATTGGGAACTATCGGCTATAATTTTTAGGATGCTGTTGCTGTTCCAGAGCACTCTGCTCAGTAAAATTACGCAGTTTTCTTGCGCCAGACGGCGCAAGTGTGCAGCAGTGGACACCAACAGGCTAATAATGATGATGCATTTAATTATTAACATAATTATTAATTAATAGTAATGAAAGCAATTAATTACTATGTATGTATGTAAACGCTTTATTGTACCAAAAATAACAACAACAACAATAATAAAATAGAAATTAAACTGTGTACAAAGGCGGACTAATTTATTATTAATACTAATTAAAGTACTGCATAAGTAATTATTAATTTTGACATTTAATTGCAGTTCTGAGCCATCAGCATGCATCTCACGTTTAGTGAGGGCATAAACCTCCCACCTATTATTTACGGAGGGGATGATCCTTGTTTTAGGGCTTTTTCTTGAACACCAGTGATTGTGGGTTCAACTCCCACATGAGAAAGAATTTCTTTACAGATTATGTTAAGCTATTTTCTTCCAGCAGCCAGCAGGAATAGGGTTCTTTATACTGTGTTAAATTTTAAGTAAACTTACCTTAATGGTGACATTGCCTTTGGTGATTTTGCGCATGTTGAAACCAACTGTCGGTATCATGTCTTCACTAAACTGGCCAGACTAAATCAAAAACAAAGAAAAACAAGTTAAATAAGTCACAAACCTATACAGGTTAAATAAAAACCGAAGTTATCAGAGTTCATGATAGGAAAATAAATATTTAAAAGTAAAATAATAATCATTAAAGAAAGCTATTAGTTACTAATCTGTGATAGTCGTTGATCAAGTAATAAAATAGTGTGCGAAAATTACTTCAAACACGAAGTAATCTTCGTAACTACTGAACCAATTTCAATAATACATTCGATTCTGGATAGGCAGCTTTGCTTGAACATATGATATATGTTATTGAGTTTTATAAATGGGTACTTCTCCACTAATTGCAAAATCAGTGTCCCTGCAAAGTTTTAGCTAATAAATTCTAGTTTTCACCCTAAATTGAAAGGTATATTACCAAACGCAAGAGAAACATGATGTCTTGCGTATTTAGGAAACTGCTTGATCAAATTAATTGCAATTTTTTTGTTATACTCTTTAAAGTATGTTAAAAACAGTACCCTGGTATGTCCCTATTCCAAAAATCATGTTTTGAAACATCTTTTTAATAAAATGTGAATTAATAAATAATTTTAATGCGAAAGGTTTGAAAGTATATTGACTAAAGAACATCTACTGTAATGAATAGTACTTTATAATAAAATTTTAGTATTATTTCTCAATCCCTTAATATTGTCCTCAAATATTGCGGCCAGTCCCATGGCATAAATTGAAAATGGAGTCAAAACTTGTCCATGGGGTGTACCATATTTACGTCCTTCCTTGTCTAAGGCAAGTAAGTTGTGGCCTAGAATCTTGAATTTTTGCTAAGAGGGTCCTCAAATGACAAAATGACAAAGAACAGTTAGTTTAATCAAAATTCCAACCCAAAAAAAGGTCTACTGCTAAGGGAATGAATTCTAAGCGAGCAGCTACAGCTAGTTGGTATACCTGCCAAAGGGTACAAGACTACCCTGCTAATCATGGTATTGACAATGGGCACTATAGATTTTAATGTGTTTTTGATTTGTTGAGTGTTTGTTAATGTATTTAGTAGCAACTGCATAAGTAGTCCCCCCTCAGGATGAAACCTCTATGCCTACCTATATCTACCCTCCAGATTGAGCAGTGATTATGTTGCTAAAAGGTTTTAGTAATACTTGACTATGTGGAAAACAGATTGTTCAGTGGGTTTATTTTACATCATTTCAATGTTAGGTTTTGTTACTTATTATCAGTTTAAGAATGAGTATTATTGCCTTAACTTTAGGTAGGTATAAAAACATGTCGAACCCATGACCTCTGGTACTTGAGTCCAATGACCACTAGGCAGTCTAATAATAAATTTTAATATCTTCAATACATTTCAATATTATTTTTGATTATAGACAAGGATAGAATAACTATCGAGTATAGCACTCAGACAAACACCAAGTTGTTGGATTGCATGAAGATCTCTTGTGGGAATCGAACCGGTGCCAACGACTAAGTCAATGAGGCAGTCTGCTCATAATACTTATGATTATGTGACTAACAAATAGTCAACATACAATGAAGTTTCTAGCCTTACATCGTTTAGTTGAAGCTATTTGTACATTCATATTTTCAGTAAAATATTCACAAAGCACCAGTTTTCCAAATGGAATCTTATTACAGGCCCACAAAGATAACAATTACTTTGTCTCTAACCATTTACGATATGTAAAATTAATTATAACAAGTAAGGTAAGTAATTATTTTCACTTAATCTAATAAGATTTTGAAAGTTGTAGGTAAAAGTGGCGGACATTTAAAAAAAGAAAAGCTAAGTCTGAGTAAGAGTTGCATATGAGCTGTAAAACACACGAAACCCAAATAGTCTCATATTAGATTAAGAGTATTTAGTCATAAATTATTATAGCATGTGTTAAATGAATTTGAGGCAATGAAACTCTATCCTTATATCAATTCACAGCTCTGGCAAAACGCAGAAATGAAATGTACACTGCGAAGTATAAACAAGGAAGCTTATTCAACACACAAATCGTTGTTTTGTGATAACTTACAGCAATGACGTTAACAAAAGTAGTTTTCCCAGAATACTGCAATCCGACCAACGTGAGTTCCATCTCCTCCTTCCAGAACAGGCTTTTGATCCAATCAAGGATACGATTAATCAAAGCTAGCATTTTTAACAATTTTTCACGGTAATATTCAAGAAAAAACGCAAAATAAAACGCCTCTTCTGAAAATCGCTGGTTGCTGGTAGAATTTGACAGTCACCAGATGCGTTTAGTTTTAGCATAAGAAAATAGTAATGGTACATCACATGAATTTTGTTAAATTTTTATGGGGGTTTTTGAACAATTACTGTAAATTTAACAAAAACAGTTTAATTTCATTAAGTTAAACAAACTGCATTTGGTGAATCATTTATGTAATGTTGTTTGCTTTAATACGAACTAAACGCAACTATTCAAACACGTCAAAGGTAATGTTGCCATTAAATATTATCATTATCCCAATTAACAAAGGAGGATATGTCAAAATTTCCCCACCGGTCGACTACGACCAGACATGTCATTGGAAAGCTATTTTCATGACTATAATTGGGTATTTGGCCAGAGAATACTATGGCGATCAGTCTAAAATCTTTGTGAAAAATAAGTAATTATCTATTAGGTACTAAAACTAAAACTAAATCTAGGGCTAAAACAAAAACCAATGTAATTACTAGCCTCACATTTGTTTTTAAATGGAATCGTATTATAGCCCACTACTTCGTATCTGACCATACAATATGTAAAAGGAGAATGCCCAAAATTGTATGGAAATTGAGCCTTGAAGTTTGAACCTTGTGTCTGGATCAAATTATCGTTAAAATACAGGCAAAATACTAATAATTTTTATCAAAAGAAAATCGTTTACCTATTTGATAGGAAGGAAAATTGAATAATCTTCCTTGGAATAAAATCTTCGTTGGCGCACAGTTTTCACAACACTGTATGTATATGGCCACGATTAACCGTTCCAGATCTTGATGTCATGGTGTGGTTATTAGTCGACGACGGTATATTGCGTTCGACACTACATTAGGCTTGTTATAATAGATTTTTTCACCCAAATACAAAATGTAAACCAACCGAGACAAAACAGGTTTTGACATGATATCGGATATGACGTCACAGTACGAAACTTGCATATCAAAAGTGAGGTACTACTACATCGATTTAACAAATTGAATAATCGATATTTCGGTTACGTAACAATATTTTCATAAATATCTTATAAGAAGGTGTGTATCACTTTAAATCAGTATAAATAGCGCATTTCCAGTCAGTAAATGAAAAATATGATGCTTGGATTATCGCGCTAGTAACTGAAAGGCAGTATCAATTATTGTTGACAAATATCGATTATAAATATATATATCAATTTTAATTCTGCTTTCACTACTCTAGTTGAAAAGATGCCGGTCGACCGGCGGAAATCAATCAACGTTTTTATTATATGTTATTTTCAAACTACCTGTTCCATTGACTTATTTGGCCAATTCCATTCCATTGGAAAATTTGAAGGGACTCATAATGTAGACCAATATTTTTGGTACATGAATAGTGAAGATGCAGACTTTTGGGCATTCTCCTTTTAATTATTACAAGGTAAGTTAACCTAAAACCTATTATCTTCACTTAATCTAATAAGATGTTGAAAGTTGTAGGTAAAAGGTACAGACATTTAAAAAAATAAAAGCTTTATAATTGTATATATAAAAGTCGTTTATTTACAGAAAAAAGCATCGTTATTTCAAGTAAATGGATTCCGTCCCATACATTTCAGCCCACGAAAGGATGTCCTTTCGTAATTTTTTTAACATTAGCAGACTTAATTGGTGGCACAAAGAATCTTACGTGTCTTAAATCAAAACTATTTAGTATATAACAGTGCGAAGTAAAATTATTCAAAGTAAAGTTAACGCAAGAACGTCAAACTTGTCAATCTTCAAGCATCGTCTGTTAAGCAGCTATCAAACTGTACCGCTACTAGCAGTACTAGCGCTAACAATCGATATTAATTTCTGTGCATACTAATTTCCGATGTTAGGTGGACATTCATTTAATGCAATTACCCTAAATTTATGGTCATTACATTATGCTGGCAATGTTAATGCGATACCATGGAATTAGAAGTCATATATTTCTCGCGCGTTAATTTTAAATTAAGAAAAGGGTACAGTACAATGAGGGCCCCTTATGGAAAACGTACCAAAGGAAGACCCCACATGAGATGGGAAGATGACGTCACTAAGATTGCACCTATTGTAAATATTGTATTTGTGTTATGCAAGGCTTTTTATTTTATTTTATTTATTGCTTGCGCTCACGTCAAAATGATCATGCTTGCAATAATTAGAAACATTTTATCATAGATAGATAATGCAAAACTCGCTTTGGACTCTTCTTATTCTGACTTGCCCATCAACTTATTACTCTTTATTGCATATTAAAATATACAGATACAATAATAATACATCTGGGCGGAAGTCCTAAAATAATAAGAATTCAACCTAACTTTGACATTTAATTTGATCTAACGTTAGACTTATTTAATGGACCTAATGATCATTTGACCTAACAATGTTTAACCTAATTGCTTATGATATGACGAATTAGATAAGAAATTGTTGCTTATCTATAAAAGAAGTAACTGACTGACTGTCTGACATATCAACGCACAGCCCAAACCGCTGAGTTTAGACTCTAGAGGCTTGAAATTTTGCACAAACGTTCCTTATACGAGTATATCATAGGCAAGCACTAAGAAAGGATTTTCAAAATTCAATCCCCAAGGAGGTCAAATTTAAAATTATTATGGAGAACGTCTATTAGATGTTCTTATAAATTTGAAATTTTGTAGGAATACTCTAAAAACTTAATGATTTAACACGTGTTTTCAGTTTTTGAAAAATCATCCCCTAAGGTAGGTTCAAAAGTAGTAGTCTGCGTCAGAGGGTTCATAAACAAAAAGACTCGCACGAAGGTTGCGTAGCTCAGGTATTCAACTGTTGACCATATCTTTTTGATTAGGACACATATATTTCATTCCAGATTCATAGTCCTATGAAAACCAACGCTATTTACGTCTCGGTAACATATACATGAAAGGGTCACCAGCAGCAAAAACAGATTTGTATTACCATGTAAACTTTGCAGTCCACTTAGGAACACCATCTATTGTGTATTTTGTTTTCGAGACGCAAATGCGTTTGTTTTCATAGGACTATTAATCTGGAATGAAATATAATAATATCATGTATATGAACATAGGGCCATGTTTACCTTTGAAAAATGGTTCCCACGGGAAATAAAAACTTGCTCTACACGGGCGAAGCCGCGGGCGTTTGCTAGTGTAGTCATAAGCAACGATCTCTATTTATATTAGTATACTAGCTGTACCCGCGGCTCCGCTCCCGTGATTTTTCACAAATGATTGAAATGTGTTCTATTACTTACCTCTCCTTAGACCCTCCCAATTTTTGTGCAAATATCTTCAAAATCAAAACGCGCGAAGTTTACGTTTTTATTTATTAGATTTAAAATGTACCTAATTTACTCAGTATAAGTACTGAAATAACAAACAAATTATACATTTCCCAGTCAATTAAATCCAATTAAATACAAATTATTCAACTACCAATTTACACAGACGAATACAGAACTTACAATTACAAATATTTACATCAATGTAAGTATATGTTTGCAAATATAGTTACTATATATCTCAGTTTATTAACGAAAAATATTTAAAGCAACAGCTTAGTACTGCAAGTGCTAAAACTATCAAATAGTTAAATAATAACAGATCGAATGTTATACGCATTGTGGAAAAAAAGCTTATATCGCATCGCATAGAATCGAAAAATGTTATGAGCGGAGTACGACTGACAACGACGACGTCTGCCAGGACGCGTCTGCCCGTGTTCGGGTTAAAGATGGGCACTATGTAACATAGATGGTTATGAAACTACTAGCTGTGCCCGCGGCTCCGCTCGCGTGAACTACAGAATCTGCTCCCATCCGCTCCCATTATCACTCCCACTCCCGCTTCCGCTCCCGCTCTCCTCCCGCTTCCGCTTCCGCTTCCGCTCCCACACCCACTCCCCTTTTCCCACGCCTTCGCCCACTCCCACTCCCACTCCCATTCCCACTACCAGCTCCAAATGTAGTCCAAATTCATCGCAATCTGAATAGTACGGAAATACTATTATTTGCAATATATTGCATACTATTAATGTATTTGAAAACTAAAAATGTCTATAACTTTTGATTGAGTTAGCCGATTGCGATGAAATAAAGACTAAACAAATTAAATGTTAAGCTAAGTTAAGCCAATGTTTTTGTGAAAAGTTCATCAAAATCCGTTCAGTAGTTTTTAAGTGCATCACTTGTGCACAAACTCACAGACAGACAAAAATTTCAAAAATGATCGAAATGTGTTCTGTTGCTTATCCTTAGACCCCCCAATTTTTTTTAAAGTTTACGATTTTATTTATTAGATTAGTGTCAATCATGAAATTCATGAAGGAAAACACTTTGAGGTGGTCAAACTATGAGGTACGAAAAATTATTTTGCTTCATGGTATAAGATAAAGTAGCTAGGTATTCTACCTGTTTTCTACCTATTCGTATATATTATCTTTGGTTCTACCAACGAACTCTATGTATATTTCGATGGGTTCTACTTACTAACATTTTGAATGGATGGAGTCAGTATATATAAGGTTCAGCAAAGCACGTTCACGTATGCAATAATCTAATTGGAAGATCCAAAATTAAAGATCGAACTCCTTCTTTCAACTTGAAAGCTAGAATTCAGAGCTATAAACTATCAATCAATCAATGCAGATTTATCATCGATCTCTAGTAGGTACTACTAGATGGAGCGTTCCAAACAATCGCTCTGTTCCACGCAAGTAGCCACAACTCTTTCACATTCACATTGAAACTGGTGCAGTTACTACGCAGAACATTTAATTATTACTAAATATTGACGCTACGGTTAAATAATGTAAATATTTAGTAAGTAGCCACAACTCTTTCACATTCACTTTGAAACTTGTGCAGTTATTACTCAGAACATTTAATTATTACTAAATATTGACGCTACGGTTAAATAATGTAAATATTTAGTAAATAATTAAATGTTCTGAGTAATAACTGCACAAGTTTCAAAGTGAATGTGAAAGAGTTGTGGCTACTTGCGTGGAACAGAGCGATTGTTTGGAACGCTCCATCTAGTAGTACCTACCTAGAGATCGTTGAGATTTATGAATGAGTCAGTGAAACGTGCATAACAGTCGAGTATCGCACGCAGGGTGTCGTGGGGAGGGGTCCGGCGGGTGCGGGGCGGGGGCCAAGTCACGTGTAGGCGAGCGTGGATGTCGGGCTCCGGTCGCCCTGCCTGCACATTCCGATGCCCGTGCCCGCCCGTGCCATATTTTGACGTGCCGTCACATGACTCGCCGGCCGGTGGCTTTTCTCTCTTCACTCAGAACCGCCGCGAACCTCAAACGGCTACGACGTTCGCGTCATCTGTCACCATACATACGATTAAATACGTCAACAATCATAAACAATCTTGTTGTTCAATCAAAAATGGATTGCGAGGACCTCTGTGAAATTATAATAGTGTTGCAGTCGATCCGGGAAATGTGAAAAGTATTTTTGTTTCTCAATTTGTGTGTGATTGATAGTGCTGAGCTGACAGTGATTCCCTGTTTTTCTGAGACGAAGTAATAATGGAGCGTAATTATTGGGAGAAGAATGGGCATGTCAAGTATGACAAGTAAGTTAAAATATTCTCTTTAATATTTCTATAACGTTAAACAAGGTTATTCCTTGAATACCCAAAACCTGAAAGTAGTTTGGTTAGTAACTTTTATTAGGTAATCTGTGGGTTGGTCAGAATAGCCAGGACAATAATTTTTATTTGCGAATATGAGTAGGTAGACATTTTATAAGTTCTTGTACATTTTAAAGACCTTCATTCTCTGTCAGTAGATTATTTTCACTAAAAATATGGGGTTATACTTTAAATATAAGTATTATATGTGGTCTACTTAAATTGAGAAATCATTATGATTGAGTAAGACTGTCAATTTGAGATTCAGCTCTTATCGGTAGGTGAGATAGGGTGTCCAAATTTTACATAGCAAAATTGGATTCTGTTAATACCACATTTATTCACAAGAATTGCAATAGGTAGGTATATGAGTTTTATTTTTCCGTCTATTCATTGTGGGGAATCATATTAACAGATAGGGGTATATCGGCCTTTTGGTATGCAAGGAATATCTTTGTTTATATAGTGATTATAAATGTAAGGATCAATAAACCCCAGAGATTAAAGGTAATCCCGTGTTTATGTAAATATCAATTATTTTTTATTGATTTTAACTTTTTTCACGAAAACACAGCCCGCAATCCCTTTCAAGTATAATATACATACACAAGGTGCTTGCAAGATGGGTGAATTGTAGTACGCGGATAGGAAAGGAAAAGCAAAATATGTACAAAGAATGTGAGTTATATGTAACCTGGCGACAAAGTGTCAAGAATATGGTCAAAGACAATAAATTAAGCTTAAATTATTACACCATTCCACACACGGTGGAATTTTTTTTTTAAATTTCCTGAATTTATTTTAGATTCAGACAGAAAGTTTGATGCACATCAATCTTGTCACAAATTATTAAAGACTTGTGTGATACTGTGTCGAAAGCCCGAGAAATTGATTTTCATCGATAATTGTGGCTAAATAAATGTAGGTAAAAGTTAAAACTATGTTTTTTACTACTGGCGCCATCTAGCGGTTGAGTTACAACCGCAAACTTTTTCTAAGTAAAACTCCTTCATTGCACATGAGTATGAAATGGTATTGATACATTTAAACACGTTAATTTTTTAGCGCTGTGAAGAAAATGTAGCTTCAAATCACAATAGCTTATATTACGCAAATTGGTTCTAAATTATACATACTTTTTTTAGTAGTTGTCAGTTTTGCAAAAAAAAGTGCCAGGCTTCACTTGCTTCACCCGGATACCGGGACTTACACCTACATAAATTTAACCGAAGCTGGCTGTCTCTGGAAGTTTTCATTTAGATTATGAGATAGTGTTTTTTATTGTTTTCGTTGTTAACATTGCATGGCCTCGGCCTCAGTGTCATTTTTCCTAGTGTTGTTTTTTGGTATGATAGAGAGTACCATCCACAGAACACTATTATGTGTTGACTTGGTATTTAACTACCTATTTATATGTTTTGCACTTACTATTTATATTAAGTAGGTAAAGTTTAGGTAGGTCATTTTACCTCCCTAGATATATATATATTTTCGGGTTTCGTAGTTTGGTCATAGAATAATAAATAGTACTATTCGTACAGAAGTCTCGCTTCCTAATAAACAAGTGCGTGACATCAAGCGAGCGGCAACCGACCGATTGTTACCCGCCGACCGTACACGGCGATTTTTGTAAACAAAGTCCGGAGTGAGACAGGCCTGGTGTCGAGGTTTTATTACAGTCAGACTAATATTACATATGTGTATATACATGTTGCTCGTTCTTCTTGGGATTGAGATGTCAAAAACTCATGTATGTATGCGTCTTTTATGGAACCTCCGTTCCTGTATCGCACCAGCGACCAGTTCTGCTGCAAGAACCCAAAGTCTAGGCTTGAAGTTGGATGACAGGGGTAAATTAGCCTTCATGAGGCGGGGTCACATCTTTGGGTTAGCGTATTCACTCCTCCAACCCCTTGGTCAGAGTAGTATTTTACAATAAACCGATAGCATAGTTTTCGAGATCCTTACATTACACTACGCAACATCTTCAAATTATGTATGTGTGCCAGCACTTGCTTGCTATACGACTACAAGTTGCTACTGTTGCTAGTGAGAGAAGTCGGTCAAATGTGCGTACATCACCTTGTATCAATCTGGGTTTGTTGTATACTGCCACTTGCATGCGTGAGTGTGACGTCACTAAATCCGTATACATAATTATTTATAGACGCGAGTTCAATAAATGGTACCTACTAGTTTTATTCGAGAGCAGAAGACTCGGTAAAACACAATTCATTTTTCATTATGTGGATAAATTAAAATAAAAATAAATTTGCTTATTTGCATACAGAATGACAAACTCTTATCCGCAAAAGCCGACCACAACTCCCATCCTAATTCCCATCGATTAGTGAATGATACCAAATTGTATATACAAATTATATTTTATTATAGTAAGTAAATTTATATATTCACAATATATGTATATTTTCAAATTACATCAAATTAAAGGGTACTTTATTAAGAGAAACAGAGATGATAGAAAAATATACAAAATGTTATAAACTAGTACTAAAAAGGGGGATGGGAGGGACGCCTTATAGAAGATCTCCAGCTCTGCAGTTTATGATAGTGCAGAGAATGCTCGCTACGTTAGCCCTTTGAATTTCCAGACTGATCCGACGGTCGCCGGAATTTTTCTTAAGAAGTTTGTCTGAACGAATTAACTTTTTATGAAAGTTTGCCAATGTTCGATGCGAACTACTTAGCTTCCGGAGCCCAAGCGCGGAGTGTCTCTACCGCAAAAGGAAGGAACTCAAAGTGGTCACGCAGGGAGGAGAATTTTTGATTAATTAAATATTATTATTCCTTCAACTAACTTAAAATTAAGTAGTGGAGGCTGCTGTGGAAGTGAAGATATCTCCGAGTTGTCAGCACTATCACAGCATATCACAGCATAGCACAGCATAGCACAGCATATCCATAACATGCAGCGCTGTTTTTTTCTGATGGAGTTTGGACAAACTAATGTTTCACATGCCGTAGCTGAATAAGGGAAACTAGTGTGCCCTTTCGTTGATGCCCTTGAACGATTTTTTTCTACAGTTACAGTAAGCAGTGTCGAGTGTCATTTGCAGTGTTTAATTTACATATTTATCTTTTCTATAACAAACACGCCCCTAAATATAAGATCATTACAAAAATATACCGTGGTTATAGATCGTATAGTTCACGACGGCACGCCCCTCTCCTCTAAATCCCTTACATTTTATTGTATGCGTTTTATTGGTACTATTGGTTACGCACTAATCATGAATATGTGCATAAGATACTGACGTTCGGATAGGTTCGGTTACATTTTTCGGAGTGTGCCAAGGAATTGCGCTATTTGCTTCCCCCATCCTCCTTCTATCACCGGACTACCAGGCGTTGGTAGGGACTTCATCCTTATGTAGTAGACATACCACGATCTCGCACGACACTTTTTGCTTCCTCTTTCTTAAAGTAATTTTTGTGTGTGTATGATCTTTATTTTCCTTAAAATGCAATGTTTATTATAGAGATTTGATCCCTAAGATTGATTCTATCGATTGGTGCCATAATAGTACAGGTTTTTTAGCATATTTTGTTGGTTCGGTATGGTTCGATACCCAGCAGAAGCAAGCGACTTCTATTTTTTTTTTAAATAAATGAATGTTTTTTTTTTATTTTAATTTGCTGTCTTTAATATTTAAGGTTTTCCCACCAGGTCCGTCCGTTCTTTCCACATGTTTAAGTGTGATTTTCACGTCACAAAATATTAATTTGTGTAAATCCCACTCATTTGTTTACCAATAATCGCCTACGTTACGTATATTAGTTCGATACACATGTTATTCTATAGGTTCAAATAAAAATAAGA
Source organism: Esperia sulphurella (assembly GCA_947086405.1). Classification (NCBI taxonomy): domain Eukaryota; kingdom Metazoa; phylum Arthropoda; class Insecta; order Lepidoptera; family Oecophoridae; genus Esperia; species Esperia sulphurella. The sequence continues at coordinate 14,127,951 of OX352264.1, forward strand.
ATAAGGCACATACTTCTTGGAAAAACAAAAAATTCTGGCAGGCATAGCTAACCCAACTGTTACTTATATTTTTTTATAGAAGTAATTTTATTCCGGCTAAGAAATTTTAAGTTCGCGCGGTAATTATTTGTGTTTCATTTTACTACGGAACAAGTGATTCAAGACTTACGAGGGACATAAAATCGAATGTATCCTCCGACATATTCTACGGTTGCACATTGGTCTGCGAAATTTAAGCGTAAAAGAACATCCACAAAAGATGACTCGCTCGGGACGCCTTACGTCGGCAATGACGGAAGACCATTTCTTAAAGGTTTAAACAAATGTTTATCAGATCATCATGTTCGGTCTGTTTTATTGCTAAAGAAGTGAAGACGGTAGGTAGACCGCATTTAACATGATAGCTTGGGGATGAAAAAGATATCTGCACGCTAACCAACGTGCAAAAAACAATCTAGATTGAGGATTTCGTAACCCTCTTTGGACCTGAGACCACAATATCTTGGGATGGCTTCACTATTACGATTCGGAAAGAAAACAGTCCATGACCTGTAAAAGATTGTCATTTCCAACACCTAATTAAATTAAGGCGATTCGATTCGAGTCGAGGCAAAATCGTAAGTTGTTCTGTTTCACTAAGATAACGCCCCAGAGCACAAGTCCACAATTGCAATGGCTGATATTCAAGGTGCCTGAACATATTCATCAGATCTCGTCTTGATTTCTATCTATTTCTTAGATCGAAGGAATATCTTAGAGGCCACGAAAATTATGAAGCAGTAGTCACCGCGGTGCAACAATATTAAGGTGCTCAAGATAAAAAGTTTTTAGGAAGGGAATTTAACTGTATGTAACATAATCATTATCTTATCACTTATAATTGAACGCCGCAGTATGTATTTACATTATGTACATACGTATTGTAGCGAAAGTAAGTAAGCGAACCGAAAATAGCACCTCATACATACAATACATGACATGCGCAGAGTGGTCGTCTGTGGAGGAGGAAAGGGGGGAGACTGCACGGGCGATAGGCGACCTCCACACGCCGTGGAAAACGTGACCGACGCACACAGACGCGCCTCGCTGCGTAAACAAGCACACTAGCGCAACTACTCACGTTCTTATCGCCTGACGTGAGCTATACTCGAGTGTCTATGTAGTATTTTTATGAGAATACATTTAGTTACATCATTTGGGACCAATGCCTTATACAATTCTGTCATGCTAGCTAAGAAGACCGTAAAGTGTTTAGGCAACCTTTTTGAAATTGACAAAAAGGGGTCAAACTGGTTGGCTATAATTCTATGAAAATTACTAGAATTTCTTCACCAGTTACAGAATTAAAATTCATCAATCATAAAACCAGTTGACCCCTCTTTTGACAATTTTACGGTCATCTTAGAAAGCAGGGTAGAATTAGTTCTTTGGTGTTCGTCGTTTTCTGACAAAAGATAGCGCTAGTTTAGCATACAAAAAACATTATCCATGCTATGTTAAACTGTTACGATAATGAACATATATAACATTAATGTTATGTTTGTGATACTTATATGTTCAAACATTTACTTATAATATAAATCAAATCACTTCCATTTACCTACATTATTTAAAGATATATAGAGACAGTTCGCCGATTGTTTTTTTTTTTATTTTTTTTTTGAAAAGCAGGTCTGTGCTTCCACCACAATTTTGTTCAGGCTTGTTCTTCTGTGCTTAATTTATTATTTATTATTCTGTGCACATTTACCTTAGATTTTTATACCTGTAATGAAGTACCCCCTTAATGCAAGCAAGGAACCTACATTGCCTTCCAATCAGAAACCAAAGTTTATCTACATATTTCACAAACTATTCAATAGAAAATGAAAGTAGTTTTGGTTTTACCACCCTTATATTCTGCCTACCTATATTCTGCGGACAGAGACCTTTTGTAGAGAGATTTGGTAAGCAAAATTGTTTCTTGCCCGAAAAAACAGAACTTTTATCTTATCTATTTTGTATTATCAATCAACCTTTCTACCCCATCAATCATCTGTCAAACTAGCTGCCCTAATAGTGTTGTCCTGCCAACTAAGCGCTTTTTAGAATCTTTCACTTAATATCATTTTTGAACCTAGATAAGGGAAATTGAGACATAAGTAATTAAGGTTTAAAAGTGCGATAGGTTTGATTTACCAACCATCCACTTCATCTGACACCAACATAGCTGTTGTTGTAGATTATGAATTCATAACGAAGTTCTTTAATAATGAAATGGTACCTTAAAATATATTGGATTCATCGATCATGTTGTACAATTTCATGAATTTGACGCTTAATTTAGCGGTATTTTGACTAACGGGTAACAAACCCTAGCCCTAGTACTTTTTCGCTAATGAGTTCGGACTATGTCTGGATGGCCATGCTTTCCTGTTCGGTCCTAGGACAAGTTTGACCATCCAGATTTCGTAGATATGGTCAATATAAGACTGAAACTAAGGTTGTAAGCATAACCACTATGAATGAGGAAGTTTTAAAGTGACTTTATCAATACTTTGATCGATTAGGTTTATATGTATGTATGCCAGGCGGAACCCTAAAGAATCATGAATGACTTAAATTCGGCGCCTAAAACCAACTACTTACTCGCATATCGCATGGCTTCTGTTTATGTCGGAAATTTCCAACAATGTTGTTGTACAATTGTATTGTCTGATAAATGCAGGTTTGGGGACTAGGGTGTTTACACAAGAAAGATAATTATGAATGTCGGTATATAAACTGACGTATATAAACTATAATAGTAGTTTACACAAAAATATGAAACAGGTTTGTAGCCAATACGGAATTTTCGGGACGAACTTGAATATTCTTTTGCTCTTAGAAGGTTGATTTGTTCTATATCTACTTATTTAGATAAGATAGGCATATAAGCTAATTTTTTTACTATAAACATGTTAGTGGCCTATTTTAATGGTCAGTAAGTGATATGATTTAATCAAATCAATTACCAACATCATGAAATATGCTATATTTCTTTCTATAGTATATTTTGCTTTGTGTACCGCCATGATAGATAACACATAATTTTGTCTTTGACAAATGAATTTCATTGATTACTACGCCATCTAGTGAGCTATAAAACATATAAAAATCACCCTATAAAAGTCGCCCTAGAAATAACAAAACCATATCTGAATTGAATTTTATTCTGAGAAGATTTTCATATTAACTTTTCAAAAGATTTTAACTGTGCCTGCTTTTTTAAATATCTGCTTAAAAATACGCATTTAATCATGTAACATGTTCTACCAACATATTTAAAAAATATATTTTATAAGTACCTAGACATTGTTGCGTGAATTACGTATATAATAGATACAATTATCAGGGTATGTCTATGAATATGAAAGGGCCATAACAAGAAGGTCGCACGTGTTTCGTCGCGTGCAAGGAAACGTGTTTGGTTGTCGATCGTAGAGGTTATTGGTTTGCACTTGCACTCTTCATTCGTTCGTTCAAGATATAAGATGAGATTAATATATTTAAAAAGAGACTCTATTGTGTGTCGACGGAAATTTTCTGTAAGTTTAAATAAATTTTTGTTGACGTATCCATCGAAGGTACAATTTCTACTTAATTCATTTTTAACTTTTTTTTGGCCGTGGTTTTAAATGCATGCTGCGACATAATGTTGTATGCCTATGAGGCAGGATATAGATGAGCCACATGAGTAGGTATATGGTTAACCTACCCATATGGCTGAGCTCTGCCTATGTCTAGTTACTAAAGATGGGTAACCACCCAGGGGTGGGTTATTATAACCCAGTCATCACCCATTTTACTCCACGGTTTGTGCGGTTGAAAACCAATTCATTTAGTAGGATAGGAATTGGTTTTCGTCCCCACAAACTACCCAGTGGGTGGGGTGAAATGGAAGATAACTGGGTTTTATTTTAACCCACCCATGGGTTTTAACCAGGCTGGTTACCCAATCCCTTCATATCTATCCACAGTAAAGATGTATGTATTTATTTTTATTCGGTTTTAAACGTAGTCACCAACTACGTAATCTACCTACTTGGCGTTCTGGCAGCTGGGTAAAAATAACACACTTTGTACCGTAATCAGAGCCGGGCAGCAGTGCTACCGGGGCAAGGCCTAGCACTGCTCGAATGTGGGGAAACAGGTACTTACCTATTTATCCAAGATAATATTTACATAGAAATAAAATTAAATATGTTTAAGTAGCTATAGATTTATCTGAAGATCTGAGACTGAAAAATCTAGTACCTAGGTATCCGAAATCAAAAAGAACCACTTTTAGTTAATTATAAGCTGAGTGGCGTATATCTCTCGTTACTTTGAACAGAGAATACTAAAATGCCATAACGCCAGCGGTGCACTTCTTATACCGCTAGTACATTTTAGACTTTTGCGCTTTGTACATATTAGACCCAAGAACCAATTTACCATTTACGCGACATCCTATACCTGTATGTACATTAAATACTTTTTCATCTATTAGATTTTTTTAATCTAACCAAAAAAGAATTCTGTTGTCTGTGGTTCGAGCTATTTCTAAAAAGAAAAAAAAATAGTCGCTAAATGTGCACTTGAAATCAGGTTGCTCATTGACTGGCACCGATTTTTCTAGCTCAAGGCAAGCTTTCAAAACGCTCTATCGCTTGTATTTTGAGTTAGTACCACTTCACTTTCATCTTCTGGTTTATAAGCAGTTTACTCATCGTCGACGTCATATTAATAGAGGCTTGCCCTGCCGCCCGTCACTTGTACGTTATAAGGGTTTTCGTATCAAAAGGTCTAAAGGGACTCCTCATGGTGAGATTTCGGTGAGACTAGAGACGCCGTCGATAGAAAGGCTAAGTTATAAAACTTCATTATCTGCATGTAGTCCAGGTCAAGAGCACTATGAGAGCGTTTAGTCCACAAACGGCTGTTAACTTTTGACAGTGTTTCTGTCAGACAGCATTAACGTAGATTTAGACTAGCTGTGCCTCCAGCTCCGCTTGCGTGCACTACAGATTTTTAGGTGTTTACTACTAAAAGAACTAATAAAAAGCTCCCGCTCCCACCGCCACCTCTAACTCTGCCTCGCTCCAAATGTAGTCCTACCTAACTCATCGCACTCTGAATTCCGCCGAGCAATACTATATATACATACTTCTTTGTTATATGTATACTAATAAATGTAATGCGTGCCAGTTTTTGAAAACTATAAATTCGCATAACTTTTGATTGAGTAAGTAAGCTGATAGCGATGAATAAAGACTAAAGCGCTGAACTTTGCCCCAGCCCAGAATTGGTCTAGTCTTTATTACGTACACATCACGTAAGAACAAACAGACAAGAATTCAAAAAATAATCTTAATGTATTGTACTAAATACTTGTTATTGTAAATATTTTCAATGTACAGACACGCGAAGTTTACATATTTATTTATTAGAGTGCTAAATATGTATTGAGCGGGTTAAAATACCCATGCGCTACACGTGTAGAGATAAGATCGTTAATTACGCACGCGTTTGCAACATAGTATCGTTAAATTGCAGCTCACGTGTTTAAATAGGTTGTAGACTTGCGGTAAAGAGGATGACTAAGTCCATTCTATGCAGTTGCAGTGAGACTGTCGGCCACGTGAGGATCGGGGCAATCAACCAGTCCCCGAGAAGTGGGACCCTCGGTGCGCGAATCCGACTCGCTCTTGGCCCGTTTTTTTATTGCTTTTTTGACTTTTAGCCAAAGTTTTGAGATGCATTAAAATTAGTTTGTTGATTTACTTATTTTCATAATGACGCGGGTTCTGATTATAGGAGTCACAGATAAACCCTTATCATAATTAAATGAATGTGTATAGTTATTAGTTAGTATGTTATATTATTTTTGTCATTTTTGTTAGATACACAAAGTTCAATAAAAAAATATTATCGCTACCCGACTATGCGCATCTGGCAACACTGGTCGAAAGCGGCTGGCTCGGGAGGGTGTTCCCCGCGTTTTTGGAGAATAGTGTGTTGTGTATTTGATTTTCCAAAATAGTGTACCTAGGTATGCATCGGGCTTTGATGTTTAGTAGTGATAGTATATTATGCAATAAATGCCTGTGTTTGTGGACACTATGAAGGAAACTTAAATATACGTGACTAAGTTGATATTAAATCGGAGAACATCCTAACCTCAAACCTTACTAAAGCTTGCTATCAACTTTAGTGAGGGAAAAATCTTGAAAAAGGTGAAAAAACTATCTAAGACTGGCTCTAAAGAACTATGCTTCCAGAGCCGTAAAATACATTTTATTACTGCTGGCTCCATGAGGGTCAGGGGACCAAAGAGAATTTAACCAATAACTAGTAAGGTTATATCCTCTTTATAGTAAGGGAAGTACGTGGTCTACGTAGGTTTTCTCTAGAAAACTTATGATTTAGTATAAAAAAGGGACAGAAGCGTGTTTGGCCAATATTAGAAGATCGCTTCCCCTCTTTCGAAGTCACACTAATAAACTAGCCTTTCCATTTGAACAGAAATATTTTCAAAACATCTGATAGTTGATGTGGTCGTTGTGACGTGATGGTGGTCGATGTCGGCATTGATCGATTTCGTCAGCCGTCGGTCGCCGACGCGGGGCAATAAAATAAACCTATAGACTTGGTAATGAATTGGTTATCGGACTGGACGGCAGTCTTTGTTACGTGTGTCATCCTTACCCCCGGATGACGCCTCGAGCATGTGGAAACGATCTCGCGAATGAACAGATCAGAGGCGAACTTCTGGATGATTCAGGAATTTGTGAACAGATGATTGAGGATGACAAGGGCTCTATTAGTTAGCAAAAGTAATAGATACCATTAGATATACATATGAAAAGTTAAACCCATATGTTCTATATGCTTTACGCTCAGGGTAAGTTCAGGGTTCCTGATTAGGTGGTTTCTATAAAGGAGAATTATCTTTATCTTAAATTAAATACTTATTTATAATCTTATAAACTACTTACCTATACTATGTGCTAATTATTATAGTTTGTGAGACTGTCCTCCACAGTCAAACAGAGAAATCAGTTTTTTGGGGTGGAAACTGTGGGAAGGTTTTATGATTTTTATTATATTTTGTACGCCATTGGAATGCATTATAGTAGACTAGTTTTGCCCGCGACTTCGTCCCCGTAGGTTTCGATATTTACACATCTTGAATTTCAAAATAGATATCATTTACGTAGTTCCCGTAGGAATGAGATGTTTTTCGGGATAAAAACTATCCTATGTCCTATTCCAGGATCTAATCTATATGTGTGCCAAGTTTCATTCCGATTCGTCCAGTGGCTGAAGCGTGATTGAGTAACAAACATCCAAACTTTCGCATTTATAATAGTAGTGGGATATCTGCCTAGCAGTTATTCAACTCTAGTTTTGCGTAAGTACCTATAACAATATGTCACGTTTCCTTTTCTCCCTGAAAACACCTATTCAGAACCATCGATCCACATGGTACGCAACGTGAGCGAATCAAGCGAGCGGCCGTAGTCGTAGACACGTGGGCGTAGCGTGGAATATTATGGGGCGTGATCGGTTGCATAATAAAACGATGTGCTTGCTTTGTAACGACACGAGTACAACGACCGATTTTCATTCTCTGTGATTTTTTTCTTTTTACGGTCTGAACTGTATGTCTGTCGTCCATGAAGCTGCAGCCTAAGACCACAAGTAGTGTCCAACCGAAACAGGCTTTGTAGCCGAAACCGAAACTTATTTAGACAAGTGAAAATTTGTATTGTATGCTGAAATCTAGTGTATGTTTTACGTGGTATATAGTAATTCGTTTTAGTTCATAAAAAAACAACAATTAAAGTATATAAGAAAAATATGTTAATTATGTAATATTAACTTTAACATGAACAAACATAATAAAGTTAATTTAAGCGTGAAACAACATAATATAAATTTGACATTACAAATAGTAATAATATAAAACAAAACCTAACTATACACTACAAATAAAAAACTGACCCAGAGTACCCAGGAGACTGGCGGCCGGCATTGCCTCGCTGGATTGCGAGGCTTACGCGCTGGGCAAAGTAGCCGCCCGCTCTGGGGTCCCGGGTATTCTCCACCAGTCTTTCCGAGATGATAAACCTAATAATAATGATAACATAATAAACCATATGTTACTGTAGTAAGTAAACTCTACACGAACTAACGAAGCGCGACGATAAAGGAATTCTGAGTTTCGACGCGACCGAAGTTTCGGCAGATGTTTAGCTTAAATCGAAACTATGGCCATAACTAGATTTTTGGCTGAAATTGGCCGAAATCAAATCCGAAACCACAAGTTCATTTTGGTATCGACTAAGAAGGTTATTGTTAGATTAAAAGAAATATAGTTGCTTGTGGACAGCACTGTCCATGGTTTTGAAAGCATCCATAGAATGCAATTTTATTACTGTACATTTCAAGTCATAGCGTGTAGAGTTGCCGAGAAAAATTATACTGTGACATATCGTCCATACGAGTATATGTCACGGAATAATGGTTCTAACGCCAAACACCGAAGTCTCACCATTGCTTGTAAGTAATACTCCAGCCTGTACTGTAATCATTGACCGGAATGACGTAGCATACTGTGAACGGAACCTGGGACAATTTTCCTGCATCGACTGCAAGGCAGGTAATTAATTATGAATGGCTGTAACGGACGTGACGTCAATCCGCTGCGGACATGGTCACGTGACGTCAAGTCCAGAATGTCTGAAGCCACCGTTGTACGAATTCATTGTCGTGTAGAATAATAACTCGCGTATACAAAAGCAGTAGTATATTCTAAGTAAATTGCCATAATCATTACGATTACGAGTTTGCGGAGCTTGCGGTGGAGAAAATGGGTCCATGGTCGTCCGACACAAAAAAATAATTATTGATATTTCGAAGCGACTGGTCCTCGCCTCCGGAGACCCCAGGGCTGGCGCGTACCTCGCACAAAGGTTAAGCCTAGCGATCCAGCGAGGTAACGCCGCCAGTGTCCTGGGAACCATGCCGCGCACAGGCGAGCTGGACGACGTGTTCATACTGTGACGCGTTTTTATATTAGTTTATAATACTAGTTTGTAATACTGTTAGAATATAATTATCTGTATAGACTGTAAGTTTCCTGAATGACCACCTCCCCAAAATGTCAACGTATTCATAATAACTACTTCTCAAAATGTCGACTTTGTCAAAATAACTACCTATTCCCCAAATTAACTTGTTCTGGAAAGGGGATAGCGTGTGGGTAATAGAGTTGTGAATAATTAAAATATATTGTCGATCATCCATCGTTTAAATTAATTAATAAGGGGATTCTAATAAAGTGATCCTTAATATTTTCTTACACTGGCCACGTCATATACTCGCGAATATTTCAATAAAAAATTCTATCGAATGTATGTATGTGTATCGATATTTTGAGAAGTGTACATCCTGGGAAATGGTCCTTTTGGGAAGTGTAACATTCTTTAAAATGGCCATGGCGGGAGTTGACTGTGACCAGCCAGCCACTTCCGTTCCGGTCATTGGTTCCTCTGCCTAAGGCTAGTTTTGGGCGGGGGCGAGATAGACAATTTTACTCGGCGCAACATGGCTTTTAATTATATATTTTTAAACACAAGTCTTTTTATTTTAAATAGAATACGTATGGTACCTACATACATTTTTATATTGAAATTACCCTAGAATGGTCTGTAACTCGGTAGCCTGTAGGGAAAGAAGCAACAAGTCATATCAGGACAAGTCCCCGAGACGTCGAAAAGAAACCGACCTAACTAAATTTCATTCCAGAAATACGAAAACAAACACATTTGCGTCTCGAAAATCAAATAATAGATGATGTTCCCAAGTGGACGGCAAAGTTTCCTTGGTAATATAAATCTGTTTCTGCTGCTGGTGAGCCTGTCATGTACATGTTACTGAGACGTAAATAGCGTTGGTTTGCTTATGACTATGTTTTAAATTCTAAAACAAATTGAAGAACACGTTAAAATAAAAATGAAAATATTTGTAAAAATTTCCCAAAATGGTATAAATATTTTTGCCTAAACTAGGTTTCAAAATATATATTTTTATAGAAGTCTTTAACTATAAATAAACGTTACAAGTGAAAATCCAAGGAAGCCTGGAAACTCTGCTCGCACAAAATAAAAATAGAACAAAATAATGTTTTACTATAAATAAAACTCCTCGTTTAGCTATAAATAAATGTAACAAGAAAAAAATTACTGAAGCCAACTTCATCGTTTAACCAAAATAAATTATGGAAGGAAGACCCAAAATAACGTTTTGTTTTACAGTAAAAAAAAATATAAATAATTAAGTCTCTGTTTAGCTATAAATAGTAGGTAAAAATTCTCTGAAGCCAATAAAACTAGCAGGAAAAATTGAATTAGAATTCAATCTAAATAAAGCCTAAAATGTTGACGTACAATTAAAAATGGACTTTGTCGTCTTTGGTGATCTATAAATAAATGTAACAAGTCAACTACTGAAACCTGCTAACTTCGCAAGACGAAAATAAAACGAAGGAGCCATGTCATGTCAGCTCAAGAAATATATATTAATACCTTTTAATTTAACTTTTAACCTTTTAATTAAACCTACCATAGAATCCTACTTACAATAAAAGTTTGATGTTTCTTGAAGATTAAACAAAGGTTCATATCACGGTACAGTGTATAACCATAATTATAATAAATAAATAAATGAATGAATGTAATTAAAACATAATAATTTTACTTAAAAGCTGCAATAATAATATTTTCCAGATTATTCTTAAACAAATAATTTACGATTGCCTTCATTAATCATTCGTTATTTCTTTTAAATCATACTATCTATGGGCATGATTGGTTATTATCAGGATAAGCGGTGTCCGTTTCGTCATTAATTTGTATATCGAGGTTCCGTAATGAGACTAATGAGTCAAGTTTCCATAGTGGGTCCTATTAGCTATACTGTAAATTAAGGTACCTACTTATGCTGTTTATTATGCTGGTCCAGTGACATTTAAAGAGTAACGTTTTTAAACACGCGTTGGTATTTTTAAAAATAGAGTCACGAAGTGCTAAATATAAGACTGCCATTCAGACTGTTAGGTATATATTGGCGTAGTGACAGCCCGCCAATTTTTTCCGTTCCATCGACCCCTGATCAAACTTTGCTAGAAAGAACCGAGCATTATTTACTGACCGATCTAGGTACTTTTATGTAAACTTAAAGATGTAGGTACCTATAGTGTAAATTTTCATGCCTTTGCCTTTCTATTAAAAGTTTTGGTTCTACAATCACAATGTCAAGGTATGAATAATTTTTACTAGGTTCAACTTACCTGATAATTAACATACATTTTATAAATTAGCTCTCAGCCTCAATGAGAGACGTTCAAGTAGCTATCATCAAATGATGATATGAAGTATCATCAAATGTCAAAACGCAAGTATTTGCTAAAGTCCCTTGAAAGCAAGGCCATAAAGTTTATAAAAAAATGTTGTCCGTGGAGTTTTCACCTCTAAGGTTTCAATCCAATCTGGATTGACAATAACAGTTGTGATATATTGTGAGATCAACGCAACCAAACGTCATCTGTTTGCAACATTAGCAGCTGGGTGAATCGCCGGAAGTTGTTAATTTCTATGACGTACTTTTTTCAGTTTTGTATCAAGCGAAACTGAAAAAAAGTGCGCCTTGGAAATTAACACTTCACGCGATTCACTCACCTGACGAACGAAACTGAGCAAGCCGAACTAAACCGTATCGCTACAACGATTTTGCCTTCGCTGGCATTTTAAAAGCTGTTACCAAGGCCACGGAAGCATTTCAACTGCTGCATCGAAAGAAACGTAAACTCTTTTCATGACGATGACCGCTTTCCCCGCCGTCGGCCGCCGGTCACGCGACCTGCTCACCGCACGTGACTCGTGACGTTTGCATTACGTTTATTCTTTACACGAGTTTACCTACTTATCTAAGTGTGACCTAGTTAAATTTTCCTTAACAATGTAGTAGTTGTACGTCACTGAATGACTGTCGTTTACAATTGAAGACCACGCGGAAAAAGTGTTGAAGTTACTCTATTCGCATGTTGAGGTAACAGGTACGAATTTTAATATTTATTACCTCATATACACTTGCTTTGTGTTCATTTTTACAATCACTCCTTAGTAATTCTGTACTAATATTATAAAGAGGTAAAGTTTGTTTGTGAGGTTGTAGTGGGTAATCTCTGGATCTACTGAACCGATTTTGAAAATTCTTTTACCAATAGAAAGCCACGTTATTTGTGAGTGTCATATGCTATATATTAACCCGAAAATTGAAAAGCCTTTCGTGGTAGTCGGATTTGCAAAGTAAATTGGAGAAAAAACGGTCGAACGAAAATGTTTCTTACGAACGCTGCGTTAACGAAGAGAGATATATGATGGAGTTCTAGAGAAAAGTTGTAGACCTTGATGATGCCTACAAAAAAGTCTGCGACCGCATATGTCTAACTTTTATATTTAAGTCACAAAAAGTAGTTTTATTATTAAAAAAAATTTAAATTCTTATGTCATATTTATTGCCCATATTATCAACAATCATAATTTCATCACAAGTAAAAATGTTTACGGCCCAACGAAGTGGGCACGAGTCAGCTAGTAATTTATAATTTGGGCTGCTTATTTCGGCAAATGATAATTCGAAGGTACTTATGTACAATGAAATTATATTATAAATATGTTTGTCACCACTATACCCGTTTTTAGGGTTCCATCTTAAAGCGAAACTTTATGATTTGTCTTGTTTGCCGGATAATTCAAAATTAAGCACTACTAATTCCTCACCTATATTCCTTACCCCCATTTCCTATCTTTTTCGCCCCGATCCCTGTCCCGTCCGCCAATGCAAGGTCTGCCGAGCCGATGGATGCGTGTCCAGGGGCTAGCCTGGTCGTAAGCGTGCCGACATCTCGGAATTGGGCGAACTCCGGGCCTTACGAGTCATTCGGGGCTCTGAAGAGGTGGACAATTATTTCCCTATATAATCGTGGTACGCGGCGACGTTGTTCGCAACACATCACGGAGCGAAAAGCGGGCGAAGGAAAATCGCTTTGCGACATTAGATTGCGCAAAGTGGCGATAATCGTCTCTGCCTACCTCTCTGGTATCAAGGCGTAGGAATTATGTATAATGTAAGCACTATAAAGGTCATAAAAAATGACATACCCAAACGTAGAGATTTTTATATACTTACTGGTTGTACAGACTTATTACCTCAAACACGCCACAAAATATCATCATCATGTCAGCCTTTAGACGTCCACTGCTGGACATAGGCCTTCCCCAATGAACGCCACCACACCGGGTCCTCCGCCCTCCGCATCCAGCCGCTTCCGGCCACCTTCTTTAGGTCGTCGGTCCATCTGGCGGCGGGGCGTCCCACCCTGCGCGTGCCAATCCGTAATCTCCACTCAATTTTTTTTTATTTTAAATGAATAGGCAAATAAACATATAAAATATACTTAAGACTAAATATTATATGTTTTTTTTGAATAAATTTTGTAATGTCAATTATTTCGTTAATGCTGGGTTATATATAAACTAATTAAACTACGTACTCTTTCGTTTTTTTTCGTGATCGTAGTAGGTATGTAACATGACAGGTTTTTAATTTAAAGTAGGCTTTTTTATCGTTTTTCTCGAAAACTAGATGATTTAACGAACAATTTTATGTACTTAATCAATTATGATTATTTATTACTGTCTTTAGATGTAATTTCCCAAGTTTTAAAATTTACGTTAATGGAGTAATATTTAGTATTTTCTGCCAAATGGTGTGAATTTAAACATATATATTAACAAAACCCTTACTATCTTACTCATTGGTGTTTTTGCTCCTATCAATTACGCTTCATTGCACCAATTCATTTAATTATTTTTATGTCTGTTACATTGTCGCGAGTCAACGTGACATTGCATATCTTATTAACTGATTATTAGTCAAAACACGTGTAGATTAACATCACACCAAGCTATAGGTGTAGATAGCAGCTTAGGCTGTGCAACTGTCGTCATCATATGTTGTCCACTGTTGGGCACAAACATTAACTAAACAGGCACAACCTTAAAATCCGGGATGGTTTACTGTACTAGTTTTACTGTGTTAAAGGAGTGCAGTTCTGTACTGTTAGCTATTCTGTGACGATGCGTGACCTCACTCCTCACCAACACATGCATACGTCACGTGCCTCGCACACTGTCATCCATCATAATTACAATACATTGTTGGCACACGTGCTACTACGGTAGCCACACGTTTACAATTAGATAGACCTATTACGGAGTTCGTATTTTAATACCAGTACAAACGTAGTTTACACAATAATTTATAATAATAATAAAATCTTTAAGTAATATAATAATAATATAATATAATAATAATATAAGTAATCATGCGCAAAAAAGCGGCCTCCTTAATGTACCGATTGCGCGGGAGCTCTAACAGCATCCTGAAATGTATAGCCGAAAGATTTGACAGCCCCTTCACACGGCATTGGGTGGAGGTGCTTGTCAATAATAATGATGTAGTAGTGTAAGTTTTAGTTTTATTATCTTAATTGTATTGATACTAACATTTTTATTTTACTTTGTTTTATTTTTCTTATGTGCTTACTAACAATTTATGGATCATTGTTTTCCGAATTAAAAACTTTCATTTCATTCATTTCAATAGTCCTACTAATACTAAAAATTCGAAAGTTTGGATATTTGGATATCAACTTCAACCACAGGACGGATCGGGATGAAACTTGCCACACATATATGTTAGGTCCTGGAATAGGACATAGGATAGTTTTCATCCCGAAATACATCTCTTTCCTACGGGAAATATATAATAATTGGTGTTGTCCACGCGGACGAAGTCACGGGCAACATCTAGTAAGTTAATATAGGACAAAATGTACATAAGTTTATGACAGTAATTTAAATAAATAAAGGAATGGTTAACAGTGTTAATACGTGGTACTGGAGCCTAAACTATAGGTCGCCCTGTATCAGAGGTCTCTTTTCAGGTCTCTTTCCTCGGTCAGTTTGCCAATAATTATTTCGCTGTACAGTTTAGTAATTATTTGGTTGTACTACTTACACGTGACGTGTTAAATTCAGAAAAAAAAAATACATAAGAAATTATTGTGAACTACCTGGTGCCCGCGACTGCGCAGGATTAGTATTTCGAGTAGCTTATATTAGGGTTCACTATTTTGGCTATAATGGCTTACACATAAGATATATATATATATATATAAACTGTGGCGGGCTTTTTTGTAGGACTATTTAAGATAAACATTTGTAACTCTAGCAGTTTTGGCAGCGCACGCCAGAATAGCTCGCAGATGGTAGTGTTTTTCCTACTTACTTGATATTTTGGACAATTCACACAATATCTTTATAAATTGTAGCCTATGTGTTATTCTGATGTATAAGCTATATTATTTTAAAGTTTCATTAAAATCCATTCAGTAGTTTTTACGTGAAAGAGTAACAAACATCCATCCATACTTACAAACTTTCGCGTTTATAATATTAGTAGGATGCGCTTGTACAAATAACAAGAACTGCCTAGTTATAATCAAATACGCAAGAATATAAATAAGTGATACTGTGAAATGATAAATAGTTAGGCTATTCTAAGTACATTAGAATCAACCATTTGTTGCTCAATAAATCCTTTATGAGACGCATTTGATCCGAATGAAATTTTCTTTGTAACAGTTATGGAACAGACATGAGTACATAGTACTTAATAGTTGTCATCCCGAATTCAGCGACATTTTTAGGGATCCGTCGAAACAGATCCCCTTAAAGCAAAACTGCTTGCCCGGCGGATAAAATATCTGTTGGTAAAAATATTTATAAGTCAAAAGGTTGAATGAATACTATACTATATTACTCGTTAGGAATATGTGGAATAGGCCCTCGTATCCATGTCACGTAATTTCATAATTAGTCATAATGTCATAAATATTTATACAGAAAACCATGTCAAATAATATGTTTATCGTTCAGTAACTGACTAAATTTAAAACAAGCCATATCTTTAGTTTACTTTAAATACGCTTGCTGGTCGAAGCTCAACTTTTAATATATCTCAGGGCAAACGATTATAAATGGTAGATCCGATCTACCTTTGATTTGTTGTCTGTCTGGGGCAGAATAACTCTATACTGCAATCCCTTATTCCACGTAAACTACTGACTAGTCAACAACGGTTGTGAACGAATAATAAAAAAAAACAAACGTTTATAGACAGTTTGGTGCGGTAATAATGCCTGTACGTTCATAAGGTAGATGGAAACCAGGTAATCTCTGTCTGTAATCTCATCCGTCTTCTACATTTGAAGTGTCCTCGTGAGCCAGTCATGTATCTGAGTCTCAGGCGGGTACACTTGCTGAGCGTGCCCGCGGCGCGCACCAACATCGTCGCGTACGCACCGGTGACGCGCGCGCTCAGAGAACTGAATGCTCTGTCTCGGGAGGGGTTGGATATATTCAACTGTTCCCTGGCGGAATTCACAGGAGCCGCACTCCGAGCCATGGGGGCTAGGAGGTGAATAAAATTATGTTTGATTGCTTAAAGGTAAATAGTATGGTTTGCAGTGCCGAATTGGATTTACTGTTATGGTGCTGTAAGAGTATTTTAAATAAAATAAAAAAAAAAATTTATTTGGTCAAGGTGGCTTGATGCCACGACATCACCCAAGTAGCCAGAAGAAAGAGGCACCGACATTTTGTTCTTCTGCACACTAAGTTGTAAACTAATTGATTAATATGCACTGCGAGTCAAATTTTCCTTTAAATGACGTCAAACCATTGAGGAAGTCTTCATTGAATTAAACGAACTCCACCAATTATGGGGTGGAATCTAAATTAAGTGTTGGTTGGCATTTCCCGGACGTAAATGACGTCAATTCATTAAGGAAATGTTAAAATAAGAAAGTTCAGTTGAAGACGGAAAGGTCATGAAATTATTAAGCTTTCCCTCGGTCATATGCTAAGTATTTTTAAACTTTCTTAAAAGTTTAAATCTAAATTTAACATTGGAAAATGAAATTGAAATGTCAAGAAAGCTATAATAATAGATCATCATCAGCCGAAATACGTCCACTGCTGCTGAACATTAGCCTCCACATAGAATACCACTTTTGGTGGGATCCATTGGGGGATTGCCATAATCAACACCCTTGGCAAGCGGATTGGTGATCGCAGTAATGATCTTAATATACTCTTCGAACGCTGCTGCCTGTATCTGGTGCAATCCCTTACTAGCCTTAACGATACTCACGGGAAGGCAGGGGTGGTACTATTCTAAACCGGGAATCACACGGTGAAGTCGGGATCCATAATATAAACACCTTAAATTTACATATATCGGGCCGGACTAGTCTGGAGCTGTAGAATGTTTTTACGATCCGCTTGCGATATTCGTCTCGTATAAACATGGCTCACGTGTACCTATGTATTTTTATCAGCGAATGTCACACGTGACTCTGAGTTGTATAAATAGGAAAGGAAGGTAGAATGATCATGCTGGGATGGGACCCTGATGTTTTTGTCGGATCTATTCATGTTGTCTCATGGATGGCGAACACTTCTGGTACCTAACACGTCAGACTTAAATAAAAGACTGCAATAACCTAATAAGGACGTTATTATATTAAATAGTACTGGGCGCTACGAACAAAGTAAAGATGACGGCGAGAGGCTCCACGTTAATTCCTTAGTCCCGATTTCTAGTAATATGACTCTTAAGTAGGAAAGCACAGGGAATAAAAACCTAATTATTTGAATTTTGATATCCATGTTAACAAAACATTTTGTCGCTACCTAATTCCGAT
This sequence comes from Esperia sulphurella, assembly GCA_947086405.1. NCBI lineage: Eukaryota > Metazoa > Arthropoda > Insecta > Lepidoptera > Oecophoridae > Esperia > Esperia sulphurella. The sequence continues at coordinate 14,145,850 of OX352264.1, forward strand.
CCCTGTTTACAATAAATCAACGCGAATATGTGGCCTGTCGTATCTTTAAGTAATAAGTATAATAATAAATATTTCATATATACACTTGTTTATTCCCAACTGGAATTTTCCCATGTACGATGGGAATAGACAAGGATAGGACTTGTACAAGTACAAAGACGTCCCTAGTGGGAATCGAACCTACGACTCGGGTGCTCGAGTCAACTACAACAACAAGACGGTCAGTCAGTCACTGTACCATCGGCTCGCATCGTATGCTCTGTCCATAATATTTAGTATTCTCTGCTACAGGGAAAGAAATTGAGCATGTGTTAGGGCTACGAAGACCTGGCGACACTTCGACCGTTCTGTATCCTTTGTGCCAAACCCCTGACCACCAACGATGCCCCTAGCAGATTTGGTGGACTTCACATACGCCTTAGAATGTCTTCTTTGGCACAGCAGGTTTCCTCGCGATGTTTTCCTTCACCTAATACTTAGCTTGTATCCCACTAATATTATACGAGTAAATGCGAAAGTTTGGATGTTTGTTATTCAATCACGCTTCAACCACTGGATAAAACTTGGCACACATATAGGTTAGGTCCTGGAATACGACATAGGATAGTTTTTGTTTCATATCATTCCTACGGGAAACGAAAATGATATCTATTTTGAAATTTTAAGATCTGTAAATATCGAAACCTACGCGAAGTAAGTAGCAAAAGCTAGTTTTTAATAAACCGTAGTTAAGTTTTGAAAAACTCATTGGTACGAGCGGCGTTTGGACCCATGACCTCACGACTCAGTAGTTAATATAATGACTGCCTGCAGCTGCAGCGGGGTTTTCTTCTTCGTTCTGGATTCGTTATTTATAGAATCTCTATGCTTTCAAGTTTCTAGGTGTCTGAGCCGGGCGTTAAAAGATCTAGCAGGTTTTTCTAATGTAGTACGTCATGATTTGATTATACTAACTGAATGATTTTGCCAGGATTATGTACGTACGAAAACTGGAATATGAAAATAATATTTCACCCTCGCGAGGCACGGTAAATACATATTTATTGACGTTTTTATTTATTAGATGGTTGCTTGAACATTATAAAGACGAGTGCGTAGGCAAAACTACACGTGCTGTGTCCTATTTTGTCTGAACAGGAAGGTTAGGCGGTAATACGGCGCAGCGGTTAGAAGTACGGCCACCACGAAAAATGTTTCGTGAACAATATTTTTAATTACTGTGCGCTCTCTTTACAGAGAAATTAGTAACTTACTCATTAAATATTTCCTCAATTGAAAAGACATCGATTGGTGTGAAAAAAATTCTGAAAAGTTCTTCACTTGCCATTTATAAAAGTCATAATGGACTTAACATCTCCAGCATTGCATTTAGGGTTGAAACCATACCGATATGATAATCGTAAACCGTATTTTTTACTATCGTGATCGTAAAAAATACGACACAATTCCATTTCCAATTTTGATTTTGATTACAAAGTATAGAAACTAGCCTACGGCCATCTTGCGTAAAATAATAGAAACGGCATTTTGAAAGTAGGGTGGTGTTACAGCCCTAATAAAATTCGCCCAGGGGCGGTGCAAGTAGTAAGGAGCGTAGAGAGTATCTTATCTTCTCAGGGGGCCAGCAACGATCTCTATGTACTACTAGATGGAGCGTTCCAAACAATCGCTCTGTTTCACGCAAGTAGCCACAACTTTTTCACATTCACAATGAAACTTGTGCAGTTACTACGCAGAACATTTAATTATTACTATATATTGACGTTACGGTTAAATAATGTCAATATTTAGAAAATAATTAAATGTTCTGAGTAGTAACTGCACAAGTTTCAAAGTGAATGTGAAAGAGTTGTGGCTACTTGCGTGGAACAGAGCGATTGTTTGGAACGCTCCATCTAGTAGTACATAGAGATCGTTGGGGGGGCAGTAAACCTGGCGACACTTCGACCCTTCAGGATCTTTTGTGCCAAACTTGGTGGAGCTCACACACGCCTTAGAATTTCTTCTTTGGCATATGCAGGTTTCCTCACGATGTGTAGAGAGTACCTAACTGTCGTTGATATAACCTCAGACAACAATTCATATCATTTGGCGTCCAATTAAACTGTGAGTTAGGTGAACTGTTCATCATGCCGTGCAACAATTATCAATCATCTGTTTCGTGCGCCCCACATGAAAAATCAGAGTCTACTTCTTAAGCTTTTTTTGCAATTTTTTAAGCAATCTCTCTCTCTGCTCTCCGCTACATTAGGTTACATATTATATTAAGCAGGTCTATCTATATTCATACAGGTGGAAGAATTAGCGCAGACCTACCTAGGTTTGCGCTAATTCTTCCACCTGTATGTATATAGATAGACCTACCTAGGTCTGCGCTAATTCTTCCACCTGTATGTATATAGATAGACCTACCTAGGTCTGCGCTAATTCTTCCACCTGTATGTATATAGATAGACCTGCTTAATATAATATGTAACCTTGTGGGTATCAGACACGTTTAGCGGTCACATGCTGCATGTTTGTTCGGACTCGTCTGTTACCTTGAACCTAGAAATAAATAGTTTATTATGGACACGTGCTTTGGTAAACAGTAGGTATCCTATTATTTTGTAGACTGTTGTACGTTACTTATATTTTGTTTTATGAGTAATAAATAATACATTTGTACAGTTTGTGAGTTATTTACACCATAGCCCAAGTGGAACACTGGCGACATATGCATCCATAAGCTATAAATAGGTCTATAGTGGGCATATACCGGTGTTAGAGCACCAAAGAGCGCTATACCTCCACTATGGATCTATTAGGCTATAAAATAGCTGCATGTTTCGCCAGCGTGCTGCTTGGGAGGTACCTAAGAATCCATTTAGTAGTTTGCGAGATAAGCCCGGGCATACATACAGGCCGGTTAACTTTGTTTAGTACTATGCATATTGATATCTATTGATTACAACGGATTAGTCCAACTAGTCGTACTATAAGTTCTACGATCGGACATATTGGACAAAAAAACCGACTAGTTATACTGGTAGGTAATTTAAATACACCAAACGTTACTATAAATCTTCTTCTAATAAATAAAAACGTATACTTCGCGTGTCTGTACATTGAAGATATTAACAAAAAAATATTGGGGGGTAAGGATAAGTAATAGAACACATTGCATTTTTGAAAATTTTGTCTGTTTATCTGGTTGTTAGTTTGTGCACGCATCACGTATCAGCTACTAAACCAATTTTGATGGACTTTTCACAGAAACATGGGGCTTAACTCGGAGTAACATCAGACTTTCCTTTGTCCGGTTTTCGCCCCGTGATACCACTTGGCGTGATGTGTGGCGACCATCTAAAAATCTAAATCTAAGCTTAAATTACATCTTATCGACTTTTAAAATTGACAATTTATTTCTCTTTGTTCCAGTTACAACTCTAACGACGGTTTCGGCCGCGGCGGTGACCAACTGAACTTCGCAGCGGCGCCGTCCGATGACGAGGGCGAATACCCACCCGGGGGCTATCTCAAGAAGGGGAAGGTCTCGAGAGCAAGTCCCTCTGAATATGCCCGATTTGTATCTTTTAATATAGGCCGTCGTGCTAGTGACATAGAGTCGTATTTGAAACCGACCTTACGTTATACCATGAACGTTGTTTGCTTCTTGGTTGGTTATTTTTATATTGTTGAACAAAATATGTTTATTTACTTCGCATATTTTGTTTCCTTACCTGAACAAAGTTTTGACCTAAATAAATAAAAAAAATACTGGCACGACAGGACCTCTGAGCTTGAATTTTTCTAGATAGAATAGTAAAGATCAAGATAGTATAGATCTCAGAATAATAACACCTAGAATGATAGTCTCATAGACGTGATCTGTCAAATATGAGGAGGAATAAAAACAATTCGTGTAGGCGTAAGCCTATATTAAGGTGCTAGTGGATCACATTTCCCTAAATTAGGGAAATTTTATCAAAATTTTCCTTAACGATTCTTAAGTTTTTTTGGGAAAACCTTTTGCACTTAAAAAATATCATATAGATAGTGGTCGGAATAGGTAGTTCCATTTTATGTACTTGCAGCAAGATGGTCAACGTAAGCAGAATATGGATGACTTAAAGTCCAGGAAATCACGCTGTTTTCATATTCCGGGAATAATAGTAGAGTATACATTATATCCGGTGACGTTGCAACTGTCTTTTAATTTGTCTACAATGAGATTTTAAGAGAAGCCACGGAAATATAATTAAAAGTAAAGCAATGCTATTTATTTTCTTAACACTTATGGTATAAATTATTGAAGTTGCCCCTTCTAGATCCAACAGATCTTCTAATAGAAAGGATTGGGCTTTTAGTTCCGTAATCTACAATATCCTGTTCTTCTACAGCAAGACCCAATGTCTCACCGGATCATCGAGAAACGTCGCCGGGACCGCATGAACAACTGTCTGGCAGACCTGTCTCGCCTCATCCCTCCGGAGTACCTCAAGAAAGGCCGCGGTCGCGTCGAGAAGACCGAGATCATCGAGATGGCCATCAGACACCTCAAGTTCTTGCAGGAACGAGCCAACGGTTTGTACCACGGAACAAAGTGCAGACCCGACTACGGTAATAAAATTATGGGTTGCGAAAAGGTAAAAAACTCAACTGCGAATCGGCCTGCGCGCGATTCGCGTTCCAAAACATTTTGTATGCCTTGAAACAAAGTAGGTAACTAATTGGAAGGTTTTTTGCGCGCGTCCGATTTGCACTTCTGCTGTTTTTATCATTTTGTTTTTGAAATAATAAGTAAGTAGTTCGTGTAGGTTTTTTTTATTTTCTCTTTAGGACAATTTAGGATTGTCTTATTTTAACATAGAACATTTGGTTCTTTTCCCAATTTATCGTAGGCATCTGACAAACAGACTTAGTAGAAAGAAATATTCGAAGTGGTTTAGCTGATGTGATGACTGCTGGTGACATGGTTTTCTTCAGATACTTTTCAAATGTTTAAAGATTAATTACAGAAATAACTATTTGATACAGTTGATATTTGGTTACTAGGGAAAATATTTGGTTACAGTCAAAAATGTAGGGTAACTCCCCAAGTAGCACACTGGCGAAATATACAGCCCTGAGCAGTAAAATAGGTCCATAGTGAGGTTCTCTTGTTATTTTAACTCATATGAGTGCACATGGTACACGATACACATATTTTTTTTTATCGACTACTGCTTACTAGATGTTAGCGCTGTGAAGAAGAAACTGCCAACAAACTTCACGCAACACATCTTTTAAAATCAAGTTTGCATACAATTATATAAAGATTGTGCGAAGCTGAATGAACATTAGTACCAGGCATCTTTGTCATTCAAATAATCATTTATTTTATAATAGGCTTTCTCACAAAGTTGTTTTGAACTTTCTGTCTGTCATATTTAAGATTTCCTCTGGTAGTTTGTTGTAGAAGCGTATACATTGCCCCGTGAACGGGTATATAGGTGTTAGTGAACCTAGTACAGATATACCCCCACTATGGAGCTATTAACCTGTCGAATAGCTGCATAATTCGCCAATGTGCTACCTAGTTGGATCATAACTATTCACTCAGTGTTTTTGTCACGGTATAGCTAACAATAGCTACGTCCTTCGCTCATTAAAAACAAAATTCTTTTAGCTAGACAAACAAAACTAGACGGATTTATTTTTGATTTCTATCCAAAATTACTATTTATCCTGTATATTGTCGTTGACGCTCTGTACATAATCTGAGAATAGTTGAAACTGCTTTGTACGATTTTTTTGTTTTTTAAAAATCTCAGTACGACTGAAGGACATTAATGTTGTTGGGAGTCGACAGGGCAGAAGTTGCATCTTGGGGGTTCTGTTCGTAGCTGCTGAGAGGCAGGTGGGGGAGTTCCGCGCGGGCTACCAGGAGGCGGTCGCGGAGGCGGTCAGATATCTGGCGGAGGTTCACGGGTACGGCGCTGCCGACGGCCTATGCGTCCAACTGGCTGCGCATTTGCAGAGGCATTGTGATCACGTCACCCAAGGTATGTACACTTCTACATAACAGCTACTTAGTCCACTGTTGGCCGTATCTCCAAAAATAAAGACAGGAAGACCCAACGATCTCTATGTACTACTAGATGGAGCCTTCCAAACAATCGCTCTGTTCCACGCAAGTAGCCACAACTCTTTCACATTCACAATGAAACTTGTGCAGTTACTACTCAGAACATTTAATTATTTACAAAATATTGACATTATTTAACCGTAGCGTCAATATTTAGTAATAATTAAATGTTCTGCGTAGTAACTGCACAAGTTTCATTGTGAATATGAAAGAGTTGTACAGAGCGTGGAACTGCGTGACCGTGAACAGAGCGATTGTTTGGAACGCTCCATCTAGTAGTACATAGAGATCGTTGGGAAGACCATTATTAATCCCTATCGCTGTAACATCGAGAGTTCCCGACGTTTTGCTGTTGTTAGAATCATCATAAGCCTAAATACGTTCGCAGCTGAACTTTTGGTGGGCTGTCCGTTGGGGGATTTGCCATAATCGCCACGCTTGGCAGTTGGATTGGTGATTTCTGTAGTGATCTTAATAATAAGACCTTGGTTTTCGTATGACTATTGGTTTGGAATTAACTATAGATAAGCTACTCTGATACGAGAAAAGGTCGCAAGTGTAACAAGTGATTATATAGAAAATGGTAAAAAGGTATCAAACTTACTTTTCTAGAATTCTACGATTGATGAATTATAATTATTGATTTGGAGGAGAAACCTTAGTAATTTTTATACAATTATAGATAAACCAGTTCGGAATCCTTTACGTACAATTATCTTTTTTATGCTTAACAGCTTTCTCTCGTAACAGGGCAGAGAGAATTATACTAAGCGATAACACGCGATGCTAAATAATTACCTACATATATTACTTTAACACTTTATTTGCCGTGTGGTTTCCGGTAGAGTAGAATAGGACCACTCCAACTTTTCCCGTGGATGTTGTACAAGGCGACTGAGGGAATACATTATAAAACATCAACCAGGCCTCCCCAACCCTTCCGGCCAGCGCGGGGAGTGTAGGCCAAATCCTCCGTCTGTCTCCGGCAGATGAGAGAGGGTTGTGCTCCTGCAGTGGAGACAAAAATTACCTGATGATGAAATACGTTTGTTTGGATATGACTATTGATTTGAAATGAATTATGTCATAACGTCAAAAAATCGTGTGTAACTTCTATGACAAACCATCTAGTTCCTTACCCAGGTGACGGCCTGCTGCGCGAGAAGCCTCACTCCCAGGCTGGATCCTCCTCAGAGAACACCAGCTCGTCAGGAAGTTCCCACGGCTACGTCATAAAGCCAGGCGTGATCACGACCGCGCCTCCTCCAACTACAGCATACTCCTCGGAGCTGTATGAGCCAGAGCTGCCGGATGACCAGCCCTACCCTATGGAGTGTGACAGAGGTACTTATATTCTAATACATTTACATTACATACTATTTCGCCCCGTTGGCCTAGTGGCTTGGTCATTGGACTCGAACGTCAGAGGGCTTGGGTTTGATTTCCACTGTGGTCAGACAGTCATTAGTTTCGAATGAAATTAATATAGTATACCAGATTCAAAAGCTTTCCAATACATGAAACATCGTGAGGAAACTGAACCTGCGTTAGACCCCCACATACACACACTCGCTAAAGTATAGTGACCAGGGAATCTCTACCGGTTCCGAAAATACCGGTAAAAAGCTGTTAATACCGGTATTTTCATTTCGATACCGGTATTTAATGAGAACTTGTATTTGGGCCTGAAAGTACCGGTATTTTATGCGTGACTAAGCTATGGCTCTGTCCATACCCCACGCAGAGGGAGTCGCCTCTTGCTCGCATTTATAAAGTTGGTTTCTGGTAGTACCGGTATATTAGCGGTGTCGGTTAGGGAAATACCGGTTAAGCAGATACCAGGTGTAGTAGTAGAACATAATTAAAAAAGGTCATATTTTCGTGTCCATTCCAGTATCATTAACCCAGCTCCCAGTGTCTGTGGACGACGAGATATCCCCCGACGAGCCGCTGCCGCTGGACGGGCGTCGCAAGCGCGAGCCCACGCTGCGCGCGGTGCGCAAGCCTGACCACCACGAGGACTTCCTACACTCCTACAAATTCAAGAACTCCATAGAGAGGAGGTTCTCCAGATCACAGGATTCTGAGGTAACTTATACATCTTTATTCGAGTGGGTGATGTACTATAATGATAATTCGTAAGAAGAGCAATCAAAAGTAAAGCAAGACGTCACGCTTGTAACGTTTCCAAATTTTTCCGCTAGGGGCGTTACGTGTAAGCTGCATCCTCTTACTAATATAAATATGTCAGACATTCACGCCAACTATCCAGTCCCAAACTAGGCAGAGCCTTTGTCATGGCTACTAGATAACGGATACACATACCTAAATAAATATTACTCCCCCAGCCCGTTGCAGTTCCCCTCGCCGTTCATTTTCCAGCAGTGGCCTTCCCCAATGCGAGTGCAACACCCAGTCCTCAGACTCCGCCATTCGCATTCAGCCGCTTTCAGCCACCTTCTTAAGGTCCCCTTTTTTTTTGTAAACGTCGAACTCGAAAAACTAAAATCATGATGAGGAATTCCAACGTTCCGAATTGATATTCTTATTTGGCAGTATCAGTTAGTTTTTTTTAGTTCCTCTTAAACCACTGAACCGATTTGAATAAATCTTTCAGCAAGCTGCCGCGGACATGGAGGGTCTCGAGAGAAAGATGTCGTATCACAAAATTGAATACCCAGCTATAGTAAGTACCTACTAGCTGTCTACCCTATTTGTTAACCCAGGATATAAGCCACTATGCTAAAGTTTCATTCAAATCGGTTCATCAGTTATCGCGGGATCAAATATCCGAACAAACAAACATACACACTCACATATTTACCGGTTACGAGGCACTGGGTATCAGATACTGAAAAACTGTTTACGACCACCTTTTTTCCTCCCCTTCCTTGTGCACTAATTTCGCAACAACTAGCGCCACCCGCAAACTAGTGGCGCATCGTGGTTGTTTATTATAAAAGTACATGGCGGCACGTAACTTGAGCTCTGATTTGTTGGATTGGGAATGCAAGTTGAATGGCGTTAAGTAATAATTTCCATGCCGCACTAATTCATATATTTCCCCAAAAATGATATATGATTTTTAACTTATTTCATAATAAGGTAGTCAGCAGAAAAACTCGAAAATTAGGAATTAAATTTAATGTCAAGACATTAAAAGTAGGAATTAAATCCGCATGGTTAAATCTAAAAAAGTCAATTACCAATAAAGACCTGTTTAGTACATACAGTTTTTCAATTGAAAGTCCAGTGTTCAACGTCGCGTGTGTTCCCCAGGCGGCCGACATGCTGGTGCGGGCTGCGCACGCGCACGGCAAGGTGTACTCGCACAAGCGGCGGCGCGCGCAGGCCAAGCCCGCTCCTTCCACATCCACCTCCAATTCAGGATCCACCGAAGAGGCCAGGGATACCTCTCCACAGGTGAGCAAAGAATTAGTTTGATGAAAAAGAAGCCTAGTCTCTGTTAACGTATACGTCCTAAATTGATATAACACTTGTAACCTCATAACAATATATGGGCATCATGTCTATGCCTGCCCTTCCATCCTTCCTTCCCCTCCTCCCTCCCTCTCTCTCCGTAATCTCGCTCAACTTTCTCGACAGAAGTTACAGACGTTTCACGCCAAAATAATGTAATATCTGCCTGCACGTTGCTATTTTTAAGACTCAATTGCTATGGAAAGACCAAAACCGATACTAAGTAGTACGTGTTATGTATAGAATAATACGCGGCCGCCTGCTCGACCCACAGGAATGACGCCATAGTGTTTTCTTCCGCTGCGAAACATTTGTAATTTAACGCACATAAAGTGTTCAAATGCTCATTATGTCACTCGGAACTTGTACCCATAACGGTTCCGAAAATATCGGTAAATAGAGGTTAAACCGGTATTTTTATTTCAATACCTGAATACCGGACTGGCTTAAAGGGTTCGGCACCCATTTGCAGTTCCAGTATGCAACATTGCCACGTGCAACCGGTCACACGCTGCTCTTACGCTATGGCTCCCCATCAATACCACGACGTGCGGAAATGAGCGCCCCGCAGTGCTGATGAGGAGACGTCACTCTCTGGCACTTTACCAGTAAAAGTACCGGTATTACACAAGGCTGGTACAGAAAATAGCGGTATTTTTCTCGAACAGCGTCACCTGATTGGTCATATTTTCAGGACACGTCGAGCGAGTCCCCTCACCAGCACCACTACGAGAAGCCGGCGCCGCCCACGCCCACGCAGTACGTGCCCATCTTCGCACTCAACGCACTCGGTAAATAACCATTTTATAAAAAAAGAGCGTGTGAGTGAGAGAAGAGTGACAAAAGAAATTTACAGTGCGAATGTGGAGGGATCTACAGCTAGAGGTCGTCCTAGGGGGACGTTCAAGGATCAAATTAGTAACGTCCTCAAAAAGGCTGGTGCCCGCTGCGAGATGAATAATAGGAGGTGCATGAAAAGGTTGATGAATGTGAGTGAGGCTAGTGAGGTGTGTAAGGATCGCGCAAAGTGGCGATCCATCGTATCTGCCTACTCCTCTGGGACCAAGGCCAGACATATGTATGTATTATGTATAAATAAAAAAATTATTGAACCGAAACCATTATGCCTAATAAACGGACTAATTCTGATTTTTCGCGACTGCATCCGACTAATTCAGGTGGATAATCGACTACATTAGTAGCTCGCTATGTACTGTTGTTCCGGAGATACCAAGGTAGCTATGCCAGAATAATTGTATGTGAACTTTCAATGCCCTGTAACTTTTAAACGGAGGACCGACCAAATATGATTTTTGCGACTAGATTCGACTAATTCACCTGACCAATCAACTAAATCAGTAGCTCGCTTGGTTCTGGAGATATTAGGTGGCCATGTCGTAATAAGGCTTAGTCTGGGATGCCACCAACAAACCCGTATAACTTTTAAACGGCAAACCTGCTAAATCTAGTTTTTTTGCAACAAATTCGACTAATTAACGACATTCGTTTTATCCAGAATTTAAAAAATAAGGCATATCAGAAACAATACATTAAATCAAATTTAGGCCTGGCTTCCTCATCAAACACGATTCCAGTTCACATTATATTGTTTTATTGTATACCTGTTACCGTTTTTAGAAGTCTCGTTACCGCGAGCTGTCTCCTGATTTATGGCATTTCAGACCTAGCAGTTCGAATAAGTTGTTTTAAAGGTTATGTAACCTTTCTGGAATACATACTGTCGGCCATTTTGAAAAATTCTCGAAATTTCGACAGAGGAATTGAATACAAACAAAAAATGTAATATAGGTAGTCAAAATCCTAAGGTGTCGACTTCCGAGATATAACCGATTACGAATGGATTGATCATATGATGTTTTTGCCATTTATTATCTCAGAAAGTCGACTCTTTAGAATGTTGACTATATTTCATTTTTGTTTCAAGTTTGATCAGTGGCCGCAAACTTCGAGAATTTTTCAAAATGGCCAAAGATTTTAAGATTTGATCAGTGGCCGCGAACTTCGAGAATTTTTCAAAATGGCCAACAGTTAGGCATACCAGGCTCCATAGTAAAATATTACATGCCCTTTCAGGCAAGTACTACGTGCCTCTGAGCGTGGACTACACTTGCCTGGCCAAGCAGCTCGGCCCGTACGACGCGCTGGACGCCCGCACGGCGCACCTGCCCGCGCCGCTGCACCCCGTCACCATCCACGTCAACTTCCAGCCTTGCCTCAACTACCTCGTGAAGCGGGAGCCCAGCGACCGGGAGTGGCACGCGCCTTAAGCCGCTTCAAAGTACGTACTCTTTTCTTAACGAACCCCTTCTACAGAATGTATCAAGACCGGTGAGTATGGGGAAATCAGAAACTATAAGAGATAGAGTAATTTGTTCTTAGGAAATAAGACATCGATTTTAGAGATAACAATAAAAACACAGTATTTATATTTATAAGTAACTATTTATCATTTAAATTTCCAAATCAGCGCACCCTACCCTTTTCTCTGGCATGATGTTTCCTATCCAAAGATTGTCGGGAAGCAATCGCTTATCCCCTGACTGCATAGTGCCCCATATCGGATACGAACAGTTTAGGTATATAAAATCTAAAAATTATAATTTTTTTACTATTTTTATGGCTTGTCTGTGGCAAAATCTACAACATATTTTTATGCAGTAAGGGGTTAAGCGATAAGACCGCCAAAATGTTACTATTTTTAACTTTTCAAACTTGTTACTGTATTTGTTTGAGCAATAAGTGTATTGTACAATGCAGTGTGTGAGTACATGGTAGTTTAAATTATGATCGATAAGGTCAACGTCCCTTTAGAAGACGGTAGTATTTGACAAATTCGTTCGCAGCATAAAAAAAAACAATATCAAAATATTTATTTTTTCAAAATTGTAATACATTATTCTCTTTTTGACGTAAAATTCTGCCTATAGTAGAATTATAATAGAAATCCTATCAAAATAGAACGGTTATAGTCATTTGTTTACTTCGATTCCGCGCGTGCTGGATACAGCGCGCCCACGCATCCTTTGTGCCACGCGGGCGCGTTTCTAATGAGGAGATACAGTTATGCACTTAAAAACCCCCGGAATATGGCGCTTTTGCAGATTTTTTGTCCATGTTTACCCGACCTTGACTCGGCGCAAAAAGAGTAAACCTTTGATAATTTTTGCAATATATTGCAATTTGTTGGCACGCGTGTCACGCCTCCTTCACTATTCTATCTTGATAGATTTCTGTGATTCGTAGTACATGTCGCGATAGCTCGGTTCGTAAGAGTCTGCCCCGGAATCGCCAAGTCGCGGGTTCATATCCTATTCGCGAATGCTTTTTTCGTATCCTTTTTTCAATTTTATTGTTTCTTTTCAGGGAATTATCAGGGTATGCTTCTAAGAGTAATAAGTAATAGTGGAAGATGCTGCTTCATTGCTCCACAACGGATTAATTCTGAAGGAAAGTGGGAATGCTACCAAACTTGAATCTCCCAGTAACAGAAAGACCTGCAGTGATGCCAAAGACTAGGGGCTGAAACGAAGATTCTTTCAGAGTGTTAAAGGTTTTATCACAGCACTGAGAGTTTATTCAAGAAGTGTGTAAGGATTCTACAAGGCCGACAGAAACCTGGAGTTACGGTGATAATAAGATTATTGTCTGTACGTTTAAAAAGCTATGAGTTATTAAAACGTCGGATGAAACTTTGTGAAATTAACTATATTGTTCACAGTATAAATGTGGTACTGACTGGTATTATGTCTCCGTACTGTATCATTCGTTATACTGTTTTGAATTAAATAATCTATGTACGATAACGATTTTCACTAAATGATTAACAATGATCGGAGTTAGGTAGAGCGATTTCCGGTCAATGACATCTAACGTATATGTTAATATGGACATGCCTCGAATTTTAAATATCTTTTCAAGATAAAAATGGGCGCCTCCCTTCGTACACAGGTATCGGGCAGGACTTCTGTCTCTTTATAAAGTCAAGTAAGTCCGCAGAAAAATATGGTTTAGATAAAAGTTATTAACCACGATATCCTCTATCCAATGCATTTAAAAAAATGGGATGTCAAAATGGCACCCCCTTGCAGCATACTGTAAGACATTCGTTAGTCGAAACATTCATTTTTATTTTTTTGTTATTAGAATACTAGAATACCACTAACTATTATGCTTTGGAACTTCGGTTAAAACAAACACCGCAGAAATAAATTAACCTATAAAATGTCAGGCATCAAGTAAGAGTTAAGCGTTTAAAAACTTTGTTAATTTTTAAAAGATTTTATGATATAACTAGTGTTGTATTTCCAAAGTTTTACGATTTATGATTGGAACATTATTCTTAACTACGTAGCTATAGCATAGCTATGCTATACATACATATCTAAGTCATAGAATACCTCATAACTGCATACTTAACTGTTTCACTCCGCGGTTTAGGTATGAAAACGGCGGGTTCTGTACTCGAATCAGTAATGTCGCGGGCTCAATTCTCAATAACGCACTAAAAAACTTGTTAAAAACAGATTTTGATCCCATAAAAATCGCATTTTTTGTGTAATTCAGAAATAACTGTCCAATACCGCAGCAATTTATTTTTTTGCAAAATCCACAGCATATAAAAACAATTGATTGTGTGTGGCAATTGTGATTATAAACAGTAGTAAGTATCGTGTGAATGATAGACATAACATAGATACTCCACACATGCCTGCCTACTTATATATTAATAACGCCTAATTTGAAAATAGTTTTCAGACTTTTTTTATTGGATCAAAACAATAACAACACACAGCACTTACTATATCTAGTGTATTCTAACAAAACCAAAATGAGGTTTATCTGTAGAAAATGAGTTCGCAACAAATAAATTATCTAATTATTCAATTTTACATATACAATCACATAATAATTCTACCACTATCTTTTAAAAGTCATTATTCATAAAAAGATACGCAAAAATAGTAACACCTATTACTAGTAGGTACTTCGATTAAATTATATTGATTACTTACAATTACATGAAAACCCTAGCGTTACACGTGCCGCATTCCAAAGAGTAATACGATAAAAATATTCGTTGTAGGTAAGTTTTTATACCTAAACACAGTTTTACTAGGGAGTGAGGCTTCCACACGGTAGTACTTATTTCATATTCTGTGTAACATAATTCAGATGTTGAATAACATTAGATGGCGACAAAGTTTCAGAGTAAAAATTTTAGCATAAACTTTCAAAGTACATTTTTTAGCATTGAGAATGTTGCACCAACTTTCTTAATGCTAAAAATTACACTACGTAAATTAAATAACTATACCTTAAATGTCACATATTACTGGATGCTTCGAGTGGTATTTTTCTAGACTACCTACCTACATCTGCCGGAGTTTTTATTTATTGAAAATTGAAGCCAAATAAATTCAGTAAAGATAAAAACTTATTTCTTGGACTACTGGCTCCATCTACACCTCATACCATGAAGCAAAATAATTTTTCGCACCTCATAAGTCACCTCAGAGTATTTCCTTCTTGATTGACACTAATTGGTTATAAAATTAGATTACATATCTGTTAACTAATTTAATAACCAATTAGTGTAAATCATGAAGGAAAAACTTTAAGGTGAATTATGAGGTGCGAGAAATTATCTTGCTTCGTGGTATGAGGTGTAGTGTGACTCAACCCGTGAGCGACCACATTATTGTACAGAAAATTCAAGTCGTATGTGGAAATAGGTCAAAATCGAATTAGGTATAAGTATAATATGGACAGTTTCAGGGCATATTTTTTACGTTTGAATGTAAGAAGGTTCAGTCAGAGTCATAAATTTGTTACATTCGCCGACGGTTATAGATTACCCCCAGTAATCTAGATTTATTTTTGTTATTTAAATATATGATTAATTTTTTTTATTAAATCTAAAACATTCAATTGATCCGATTATATTTATTTGTTAAATCTACATTATAACAATTATAACAATTGTTATGTTTTACAGTTGCCACCGACATTTTAATAAGCAAACTATATAACCGGTTTTCTATTCTCAAATTACCTTTATATGTAAAGGTTCTTCCGCACTAGGGGCGGGTACAATTCGTATTTTATTGTTTATTGTGTGGTAAATGTAATAAATGTTCGTCACAATTAAAAAATGACCCCTAATGCGGACGAGGCTTTGATGTTACTAGATATACATATATGTGTACCTACTGCTTTTCTTTGGACCTAAAAATATATAAATGTTATTTGTAACTAGTCTAAAATTTATATATTTTTTTATATACCTTGATTCAATAAGTCAATTTTTTTTACCATATTTATAAAAGAAAACTCGCTTTTTTATAAAGACATTTCTGAAGCAAGAAAATAGTCTTAAAGTTTGTAACCATTGTTCAGTTATCTAATTAACAGTGAGGTAAGGTAAATGTTAGTCTCCTTTAACCACCAACAGACTGCAATTATAATTACTTACTTATTAATATTATAAAAAGACATTTTCTAATTAAGTATATTATAATAGACAGTGGTGTAAGATTTTATATATTTTTTTATTTAAACCGGCTGGTCCAGGTCTAGTCAAAAACCAGAATGATATTTGGTATTTTTTTCATAATCAGCAGGGTTTGTAAATTAAATTAACAGTAGGTAAGTAATTAATACATAATACAACTTTGAGTTAATTCAAAAACTTTCTGGTTTATTAAATTATATTTTATCGTATCTGTCCATTTGTTATTTGTTAAAAATCGTGTCTAATTTGTAACACTGAATTTTCTGTAACAAAATACTGGAAGTGAGTACTACCTATACAGAGATATTTGTTTTTAAATGCAAAATAAAACTTTTGTTACGTAAAAAAATCCTCTCTCCATACTAAACGATCTGTGAAGGGTTCCGATTTTATGGGAAGTTTTTTTACGATTTTTCAAGTCTTACAACAAAAACTGTTGAGTATTGAATAATAATTGCCTCTGTAACTGTCCTCTACAAATATGTCGTTACAAACTACTACACCTACTGCATTATATCAATACATCAGGTTTTTTTAAGCTACTTATGACCCACAATTGTATAACAAAGCTAACTTAATGCCGAAGGCATTCTCTCTACCAGTCTCTAGTTATTTTTAATTATTCTATAGTTGAAGTCTAATTAAAACTTGGTAGTGATTTATTGACGTTTCTTTCATTCAGCAAAGACTGCAACTTATATGGCGATGCTTGAGAATTTGCGACATATACCAAAACCACGTGCCGATATCGTCCCTCGCATGACTAACTGTCGTAACTGTAATTTTTGTCTAAATGAGTTACAAACATGGACCTATTTAAATGTGTATGGTGATCAAACTCCGCTAACCGTCGTATCCATATCAGTTGCTGTAATGGATTTATTGACAATGAACAAGTATCGTATTTTCTAAGACAATTTAATGTGAAGTGTAAAACCGAAAATGCCTTGCCCTGCATGCAACATTTGCTTGAAGTTACTTACGACACTTAGTCATGCGAGGGACGATATTTGTACCGTAAAATTATCCCGGTACGGTACTATCCCTAGTATGGACGAAGCTTTACTTTCACCAAGGATATTTTCCGACCTACCTATCCAAAAAATTGTGTTTGCAGCGTCTGGTGGGTTGGTGGACTATGTTTACATATAGATGGAAAAGGAAGAGACTGTGTGGATAATATATGTACATTTCATTCAATACCAATACTCATACGAAAACCAACGCTATTTGCGTCTCGGTAACGTGTACATGAAAGGGTGGCCAGCATAAAAATGAAGTTTGTATTACCATGTAAACTTTGCATCCACTTCGGAACACCATCTATTATTTATTTTGTTTTCGAGACGCAAATGCGTTTGTTTATGACTATGGATTTTGAATGAAATGTTGTTCAGTGTTCTTAGTTACGGCTGTGATAGTATTCGTCATATATGTTGGGCTTATTGATTTACTGTATTTAGGTTGTTGCGAAGTGGCTCATGCATGACTTGTGAGATGGATGACATGTTTTGGTACAGTAACTTTATGTTACATTAAAATCTATATTCGATACAATTGATTAGGTACTTCAGTAAACTTGATGTGTATTTTTATTAAGATGTTAGAGAGTCGTTTTGCGAGGGGTACGCAGAGACGATGTATCGCCATTTTGTGCGATCCTGTCAAACATGCGCGATACATCGCCTCTGCCTACCCCTCTGGGACCAAGGCGTGAGTATTAAGTATGTATGTTAGAAAGAAAGAAGAGAACAGTCGGAAAAGCCTGCTTTTTAATTTTGAGTGATCTATGCCTTGGTGAACCACTTTACAAAAACCTTAGTATATAAACCGATCTTTTATTTTAAAAAAAAAGAGAAAGGAATGATTAAGTTCAAAACTAGATTTTACACTTTTTGTTAAATAGAATACCGTTAAGTAGATTGAAAGTATTGTTACCTCCATTGCGCTGATTTTTAGAATTTGGAGTTATGACGAAGTATTTTTTTTAATCTACTTTATGGTTATTGATTGCTCAACCACAGATTAGATAATAGTTATGGTCAACGTAAAACAAAACTAAATATGGAAATACGCTGAGTCAGTTTAAACAATATTATGTACGACTATGAACAATACTTTTTTATTATTATTATTATTCCGTATCGTTCCTGCAATTGTGATGCACTTATTACATTTATACTATTACTATTTATACTTATGTACTATTTTTATAACTTTTGTCTAACAAAATTACTTATCAGCCATCTCGTATGCAATGAAAAATACTGGATCATCATAACTTGATTTGGATGTCATTAATAACGTATTCGAAAGGTCAATGTCCCACGAACGTTTGTTCGAAGGGACGATACTTCGAACAACTTACTCGAATGATTGTTTCGATGTAACCTTCCTGTTTAGGTTAAAAGTGTTTTTTATTAGATTTAATTAACCTAACTTGTCAATTCGAGCGACAGTTGTTCGAAGTATCGCTCTGTGGAACAAATGTGCGTCGCATCGACCGTCTAATCGTCGAAGGGTGTTTACAAATATTTTGTGGATCCGCAGTGCGTGCCATAACGTTACGTTACGCATCCCATGATATTCGGCCCCACATTTATAGTGTTAGGTATAGTGGTGCAGGTTGAATAGATGTGAAGCCTTCGCTGTTGATGTGTCTACAAAACGTAGATTGATAAAGACTGAGGTTTTATTTACGTAATACCCTTTTTGGTTAAACAGCTTGGCAAGAGAGCAGAGAGTGTTATGACGTCATAGTAGTGCTGTCAGTGACGTATATCAGTGGGGTGACAGCTTTTCAAAAGGCTAGTTTTCGACGAAGGACTGGTTATTAATTAAAATGTATTAAAACCCAACACTATTATACGTTTTGATATTATAATGGGCTCGATTCTGAAGGCACAATGTTAAAATTTGACAGAACTAAAACTGTTGCTATCCTTGTCACACAGTATTATAAGGATTAAGACGAAACCAATTTTAGCGCTGTCAAATTTTAAATGTGTGCCTTCAGAATCGGGCCCATTGTTTTGGTAAACAGTGTGACATTTTCTACAGAACATATCGAAAATTACTTTTGTATCACCATAGACGCCACTTAACATTCTCTGCTAAGTTGTCAAGTTACCTATAGCACTAGGGTGTACATTTTTAAATTAACGAACGTAGTTAAGATCGATGTTAAAGTTAAATGTATATTTTGTAAATACAAATGTTTAAGAAATAAATATTATGATTTATATACTTTAGGAATATGTTTTCTTTTACATAAAATACACATGTCTATAATACTTTTCTAGTTTCTTTGTATCCTCCTTCACTTCCTCCTGCTCCTTAATCTTCAAAAAACTTGTGTGACTGAAGTCGTCTCATCGAGCCGTGGTACCCGGTTTGGTTTTGCACTCGCCTCACGTTCTTGGGGGCGTGGGTTCAAACCCGCCCGTACCAGTGAGTTTTTCAAAGTACGGTTTATTTATAATACCAGAGGTTTTTCGGTGAAGGAAAACATCGCGATTAACCTGCATATGCCAAAGAAGAAATTCTAAGGCGTGTGTGAAGTCCACTAAATCGGCTTGGGGCACCGTCGGTGGACAGGGGTTTGACACAAAAGATCCTGAAGGGTCGAAGTGTCGCCAGGCCTTCCTGGCCCCCTGAGAAGATAGGCCGTCTCATCGAACTCATTAGTATTCTGGAACGTGGTTTAATCTACAGGAAATATATTTATATACGAAAACAAACCCGTCTGGCCAGCGCGGGGAGTGTAGGCCAAATCCTCCGTCTGTCTCCGGCAGATGAGAGAGGGTTGTGCTCCTGCAGTGGAGACAAAAATAACCTGATGATGATGATGACGAAAACATTTTCTGAGGCAGTTCAAAAATGATTTCAGAAAAGTATATGGGATCTGGCATGTCCTAATGCGAACAAACCTGTAAAGGAAAATGTGTTAAATCCAAACAAAGATTTTATGTAATTAATTATCATAACATCTTTTAATCTATATTATTATTTTAAATTTTACATGCTTAGTTAAAACATTAAGAAAGAAATAATAATATTTAACATCTGGATAATATACAGCTCTATTTTAGATCACTTAGCGATAAAATATTAATATTGCAAAATATTCCATCGTTACATTACATCGAGTACCTTACAAACCACGTGACGAGACAGACCGAACAGAGGTGGGGCGAAATCACAAGATGAAAGTATCGAAACTAGGATCATATGGCAAACGGGAGCGTCCGCATTTTGTTCACCATAACAAAATATAGCTTTCACTTATTCCATAATATTATTATTATCATTAAAATATATACATAGTTTCTCTACTGAATGATATTATAGAAGAATTTTATCACAAAGATTTCTCTAATATATACTACAGAAACATGTAAAGTCAAAGGGCATTATGCTGTGACCAACTATAAAGCGGAGACAAGATCCAAGTGCATGGAATAAATTGACAATTCCGCCAAAGACACGTTCACCGAAACAGAGTGAAAAGAAATTCAATCTACCCTCTTGGTGCAGGTCTTCACGTCTCTTCGCTGCTCGTCTCTTCGCTGCTCCCTCTTTAGTGACACCTACGGACGTTTATGTATAGTTTTTATTTTAGGGTTCCAACGAGTCATGTCAGTACATACTCGAATTTGTCAATTACATTAGTGACAAGGTACGTAAATATACACATTTTTATAAGGACCGCATTAGTATTTACGCAGAGCGAGTGTCGTCTCAACGAGCGATTTCAGGGAAAGACCAGACCAGAATCGAGGAAGGTTTTATGAAGTCGATCGCCAATCAGACTGCCAGATGACAGGTAGCGGTAGCGGTCCTTTAGCTAGGATAGGCTGATTGTGGTGTTCATCAGATGCAAGATATCCTTAGGTGTTCGCTCACCGCTCAGTAGCACTATATGGTGCCAGTAGACGAAAAAATTGTCTTTAATTTTTCTTGATTTTCTTTTTGATAAAAATTAATTTTGAGGGCATTCTCGACTACCACACAAATGAAATGATGTGCAACAACTTTCTGAAAGCTAAAAACTGCACTCCGGTACCTGGATACCTAATTGAATAATTTGAGTGGTAGTCTACAAGACACGCGAAATTGCTTTATATCAGAAATGGAGGCTAAATTATTAACTATTCCTCGACTACTGGTTCCTATATCTAGTGTTACTCAGTGAGACTACCTTGATTTATCAATCAGGGCGAACCTTACGCGAGCGCCTCCAGCCTACAAATTTTGATCTATTTTGTATTATATACATATTAAATTAACTATTAAATAGGCGGTTTGAGATCCAAACTTAGTGTTTCAGATTTTAGCTCCATAACTGGATAAGATTGTTATCATATATTAAAAAATAAATACTATCTTAAATATTTGTTTACAGTGAACTGGTTTGGTCATAGCAAAATACACTTTAACAACCGGACAATAAGCAATTACTTTAAAATTCTATTAAACAACCAGATCAAAATATTTACATGCCCATTCCATCTGAAGACAAATGACATTATCACTCAAGACTGGCTGCGTACAGATTTCATATCACTAATCTAAACATTGATTCAATTGAAAGAATAAAAAAAAAACACTTTATACAATACAAATATATTATAAAAAAAATCATGAAATTAAATAAAAATCCGTTAAAATCAATTTGCGTGTAAATCTTCTATTTACTAAATTCTTTGCCTTTAGACAAATTATTGCAACGCGTTGACTACAACCTAAGTATGTAAAATGATTATGCATTTTCGAATCGCAATTAAGTAGGTAAGAGTTCTTTACCTAGCAACTAGGAATAAATGGCTGAATATTCGAGCGTTTTAACAACCGTTCGTATCCTCGCCCCTAAAAGTTGATGAAAAAGAATATATTTAATAAACATTTCACCTGTGCAGAATTTGTGTTAGGACCATTTAATAAATAAAAACGTAAACTTCGCGTGTCTGTATATTGAAGATATTTGCAAAGTAAATTGGGAGTCTAAGGATAAGAACACATTTCAATCATTTTTGAAATTTATGCCTGTTAGTTTGTGCACGCATCACTTAAAAACGACTGACCCGATTTTGATAGACTTTTCACAGAAACAAAGGGAGTTCGGAGTAACATATAGGCTTTATTTCATCGCAATCGGTTTACTCAATCAGAATTTATGGTCATTTTTAGTTTTTAAATATTTTAGTAGGTAAGGTTAGTATACAATTGGATTGGGGTTGGGTGTGAGTGTGGGATTGGGAGTCAGAGTGGAAATGGGGGCAGAAGTGGGAAGGAGAGCGGATTCTGTAGTCCACGCGAGCGGAGCCGCGGGCACAGCTAGTTGTATAATAAAAACGAAGAACTGGTGTTGTCTCTTCAACTTTTGAAGGTGAGGATAATGACGGCGGTCGGCACGCTCGAATATTCACCCAAATTAGAAACGTGCCATAATGACGAGATTATATCATATATCTGAAACTCTGGTAAGGTCAACTTAATAAATAGCTACTATAGTCTGCAATACGTTATAAATCACCATAATCAACTATATTTGAGTGACGGTACATTATGAAGCTGATTGAATAACTTTAGGGAATTTACAGAAAAATTACTTCTGATAAAAGTATAAAATTAATTTTATAAGAGTTTCCAAATGTTTTACCAAGTGGTACCGTACATACCCACAAATAGTGTCACCACCTCTTTTAATTATGCAATATAGTTCCAGCCGATATTACTTATGGGTTATAAAACTATAAACAGTAATTTCATTTTATGTTATGTTAATGGTCTATTTAATTTGGATTTTTGACTGTCATAGGTTTATTTGTCATCTTTCGATTTTTATAAACAATCAAACATGCCCAAACTGACAATGAGGAAGATGAGTGTAAATATTTTATGTTCTAGAAAAATAAAACGTAAAATCAGAAAAATATTGGTGAAAGAATTTTCGCGATATCTTAAGCGATATGACGTCACATCGCCCATTGGCTCTTACCGAACAGGCGTACCTAAGTAGTTTTCGCAAGTGGCCAAATTGATTGATTAAAAAAAACAGTTTTCAAGATATCGTCATGATTTTTTCGCAGTTGTTATTATAATTACTTATTAAGATTTTTTTGAGATTAAGAAATCGCGATTATTTTTCATTTACATCTTCCACATTGTAAAGAACAAATAGTTTAAAAAGACAATATATTGAGACGGCACAGCCGTAATCACAAAAAAATATATTTCGAAGAAATGCTGAAAGATGTCGCAAATGCCGAATATCAAAGCCAAAACAAATCATAAAAAGAAAATGTATGAAAAAAGAAACGAACTCACCGAGTAGCAAGATCAAGTCTATGTAACATGGTTTACTAATTGACACTGAAATCCCTCGGTAACTAATCAATGAAGGTATTTTGTAACACCTCCTACAGAAACACCTAAGCTGAATCTTATTCGTCAGTGAATTGTATTAAACATTCTTTCCATTCTTTAATTTTTAATTAGAGCACAATCTTTTAAAATATATATTTCGCCGGTCTTCTATATTACCACTAAAAGTATTCTATCATTTGCGACATTTGTTTAGTTAATAAATTTATTGTGCATCAACTAAGAAGCTAAAAATTGCACTCTGTTCCACGTAAATTCATTAAATGAACGTTACATTTCGTCACAAATATTTTGAAACTTTAAAAGGTAGTCTAGAAGGCTGGCAAAATCGATTTTATCGAAAATTGTGATCGTATAAAATCAGAAAAAATTAAAACTACTTTACCGACTTCTAGCGCAATCTAGTGTCACTCAACCCGTGAGCCACAACCTTAACTGCGATTCTCTGTGTAGCAATAATTAACATTCCACCGATTTTGAGCAAATACACGGATGGAGCAGACACTGGGCTTTTAAACACTATCCGTAGTTTTACTACCGAGAATTATACTATAAATTGCAATATATTTTCAGATAATATACATAAGTGCTGGCAATACCTATTATTACAGGGGCATTCTGTACCTAACACTAAATTGTTCTACAAATTTTGTACCCAAAAACTTTTTTGACCTCTCACTTAAGGAGAAATTGCCGCTCAACGGTCGTTTTTACTATAAGAGGCAAAAAAAAGAAACACAAAGCAAATTTCCGTATTATCATACACATATCTCGTTAGATTAAAGCCTGTATAAGGTTTTTGCTCGAGGGTTGTGTAACATTTGATTGCGCCAGGAGTCTAAAAGATAGTTTTTAATTTTCCGGGAAATATTTGACCACAATTTTCAACAACAAAAAAAAAAAAAAACCGTCGAATTGAGAACCTCCTCCTTGTTTGAAGTCGGTTGAAAAAGGTGAAATTTTTAGCATTCAGAAAGTTGGTACACATAAATTCATTAACTAAAGATTTAAAAATCTTCTCATAAATGATTGGATACTGTAAGTGGTAATCTAGAGGGGCGGCGAATTTTTAAATAAACTATTTTTTTTAATTACTTATTTTTGGACTACTAGCGCCATCTACTGTTACTCTACCCGCGAGCGACCGACCACCTTAAACGAGAGAACATTACCTTTCATAAACTAATCCTATAACAGAACAGAATATTTTGCAAGAAGGTATCTTACTTTATCTCTAATCACTGGGTTTATGGGATACTATGTACACACGGCTATGCGAACTCCGAGGATAAACAAGACATCGATTCGTTGTCAGCGTAGAAATATAATGTGAAGTAAGGGCAGACGATGGCAGTATAAAAAAAACTATAATATTTTGTGATCGGTCAGTGGTTGCCATGCTCACCGCCAAAATGAAAGGCAAGGCATTTATTTTAGCAGATGGTAATTCATCGAATACAATTAAAAGGTATGTTTACAAAAACAACTCCACTGTATTATCGTTGCAACATCTATTGCATCATCAGACTCGGTAACATCCGAAATGTTTACAGAGTAGCCCTTTCGAAGACGAACACCATGATACCATCATCATAAAGTTATGTTGTTTTTGTAAACATCCCTTCAATTGTTAAGGCATCTGTCAAAACGGACAGTGATCCTTTGTTTTCTTGTCTTTTAATGAATGGAAAATTTAATATTTCAGTTTTTTTATGCAAACAACTTTGACGTCGCTGAAATGTTTTCTCAATAAATAACTTACAATGGTTTTACGGTTATATTTATTGCCGTTCCGTAGCAACTGGTTTTAAAGACACCCTATCTGTTGTAGTGGGGCATTAGCTGCATACCCAGTTTATCTATAGATGTCAGAAATTATATTACAGGAGAGAATATTCTGGGTGAAAATTATTCTATAAAAGCATTAGCACTAAACGGGTTTGTAAGTAGCTACAATGTACCCACCATTAAAGCAAACTTTTAATTGCGGCTCGTGAACAGAATATTCAATAGAAACGCAAGTGATACTATCCGCCACAAATTATATTACCACTTTGCAGTCTTCGACGTCAACTGCTGGACATAGGCTTTCCCCAATGAAACTACAATTTTGCAGTATTGTTGAATATGACAGTATCTAAACCGCATTAACATTATCAATAATATGAGTCGATAAAATATTATTGATAGGTAGCATCTACTGTTTACTATGTTAACAAGACGCAAAAAAGGTTTGTTTTCTGGCCCAATTTGCAACACGATCACACAAGCCACTCTGAACTATTATTCACTCGCAAACAACTATACGGGGTGTAACAAAAAAGTGTCTTTTTAGGTGTAACTTTACGTAACAACTTTTAGAAACTCATGTTTTGTATCTTATTCGAAGCTTATTTATAATTTTATATAAGGTATATTATATTGCTTTAGTACATAATGCTTTAATTCCAAGTAGCTATTTCCAATAGACTTTACTCATTTTTCTAGGTATTTTGCAATAATTTGCTCTCGAATGCCTTTAGACATTCTATACTGATCAATACAATGTTGAAGTACTACACTAATCTTGTTACATCTGTATATCGAGCTATTTGAATCGATGCCAAGTCGGCCGGCCATTGTTTGCAAATATGCAACGTCTAATAATAGACGTAAAAGTAAAAGTACGTACTCTGAATCATTTGCTAGCGTAAAGTACGACATTAAAATACTGTTTAAGTACTGAAGGCATGACTAACAGCTTGAACAGTCGATGGAGTTCAAATATATACTCAATTATTTAATAGCAAACGATTAAATATTATTTCAATCATAGCTATTACGTAGCTACATCACCAAATCGTCAATTGATGATGCAAATTTAAGTATTAATTCAAGTTTCTTTTGTTGTCTTATATTTTTGTTGTCTTCAAAGGTTTCTAGACTACAACGTTCAATCATTAGGTATTTTACTTTTAGCTATAAAAAATTCTGAGTCTATCCTTCACAGACATACTGACATGGAAGGACAAAAAGTTTTGACAGTTCTATGGAAATATGGAAGCTACGGTACATATTCGGGTCATTTTGAAACTAGGTCTGAGTTGGCTACTTCATTATGTTATTTGTGTATTTTTATCGTGAAATAGAGAGTAATTGAATTGATTCCCCTGGCGCATGTTTTAATAGATTTATTTGTCGTAACTTATAAGTTACTATGTTTAACTAATCTTTTATAAAATGGGCAAGGGGAACAAACTTAGGCTCTTAAGGCTCTATATGCGAGCAAATTAAGAGTGTTGTAAGAGTAAGAGTCTTGTGTAATCGCGCTGCGAGTTAAGGCCATTCAATAACCCAGCTGCCAAGTATGATCTTGTGATGGTGGATCAAACATGCGCACACTTAACTCATAACACAGATTTAACCTCTAAAAATGGCTAATGTGAATCCGCATCGATAACTCGACACATCTCTAAATTCTTATATTTCAAACGACTAACTCTAACAAGACCTAACACCTAGGACGAGCCCTAGAGCCCCCTAAATACGCTAGAAAATGTAAAACAAATAATAAAAACAACTATAATTTACTTAAAAATTATGCGTTAAAAAACCTAGCCATCGTCCCCTAGACGCAACTATGCATAGAACAATAATAAATAAAGACCACATATCAATACGATACATATACATCGTACATATATAAAAACCTCTTCTATACCAGTATACATACACCTTACATTAAAACTCTCCTATATACATTATGTACAAAGGGAAATAAAACAATTTGTACTTGCAGAAAAACCGTGAGAAATAAAACGTAGAAGATGAAAAGAAATATACAAATACGTGCGCGGGCGCACTCTTAACACGAGTTCATACAAAAGTTACATTAATTATTATAGTACAAGCGACGACGGGCCGGCGTCTGTGTGAGATTTACAAAAATATGTCTTATTTATATGTCCTTAGATGCGACGTCGGCGGCTCTACTCTACCTGTCGCACCGCGTCGCAGCGGCCGTGCCGTCTGTGGGACAAGAGAAAACAATGATTAAACAACAGGTTATTATCACATTATTTATTATAATACACTCATATATACCACTCAGTATCGTTTATTTGTTAGTTTTACTAGTTGGTCAGTTTCGCTTACTCCTCAGTTTGGTCAGTTTTGTTTATTCGTCAGTTTCGTTCATCCGTCAGTTAAATATTACCTTAAACGTCATTTTCCTTATTCGTCAGTGTCATTTAATCGTCAGTTTTATTTATTTGCCAGTTTCGTTATTTAATGGTGTAGCCCAGAGTAGCTTTTCATCGAATCCCCCCTCCCTCCCTTCCTTTTACCAAATATATCTAGTCTAAGGAGGCAATGTTTTTGAACCAATAATGTTATTTGTATTTGTGAAGTGCACTCTTCTCGCGTTCTTGAGGTCGTGGGTTCAAACCCCGCCCGTACCAATGGGTTTTTCGAAACTTAAGTACGGTTTATAATACCACAGGCTTTTCGGTGATGGAAAACATTGTGAAACCTGCATATGCCAAAGAAGAAATTCTAAGGCGTGTGTGAAGGCACCGTTGGTGGACAGTGGATTGGCACAAAAGATCCTGAAGGGTTGAAGTGTCGCCAGGTCTTCCTGGCCCCCTAAGAAGACAAGTGCGTACCTGCGGCGGGGGCGGGGGCGGGGTCTGTGGGCGGGCGCGCCTCCTCGTCGTCCGGCAGCGCCAGCCCGAACTCCCGGCGCAGGCGCGAGCTCAGGTTCTCGCGCTGGCGCTCCGACGCCGTCGGCTGCGCGTCGAACATACCTGCGCAAACAAACGTTGGCCTCTAGCGTCCACACGGATAACATCTTACCTAGCACTACTAAACTAGTCCCGACTTCTGACCCGAGGGACGTAGTGTTTCGACGCTATAGGGAGGGCACTCTTAAGTCCCTAATATAGAATGATGAACATTGTTGATTAAGGTTATATAATGTACTAGCTATTGCCCGCGACTTCGTCCGCGTAGACAACTTAACATCACGAATTATCATGTATTTCCCGTAGGAATGAGATGTTTTTTTGGGATAAAAACTATCCTATATCCTATAACGTGTGCCAAGTTTCATCCCGATCCGTCCAGTGGTTGAAGCGTGATTGAGTAACAAACATCCAAACATCTAAACTTTCGCATTTATAATATTAGTGGGATTTCTAGGCTCAGGTATTCATCTATGGGCTAAGTTACCTGACAATAAATGATTTTATTACAATCAGCCCCAGTTATGCAAACATTATAGCACACTTAAGTCATTTTATGAGATATCTATCAAGTATTGGTGTATACCTGGTATCTTCAAAAGAATGCTCAATTTAAGTATTATTATAAAAAGAATATATAAAAGTTTGATTGATGAGTATTGGGATTAAAACAATGTTCTGACCTAAGAAATTAGAAATTAACCAACCATTATTCTTATGTTCTTAGGGGGCCAGGAAGAGCTGGCGACACTTCGACCCTTCAGGATCTTTTGTGCCAAACCCCTGTCCACTAACGGTGCCCCAAGCCGATTTGGTGGATTTCACATTCTATCTTCACGGCCACCGCTGAGCTGGGGCCCTACTCCTAAGCATTTCGGCTTATATCCGTCGAATTACAAAGCCATTTTACACACCTTAGGAAGTCATATCATATATTCTGATAAGCGTTTGACGTTCAACTACGATAACTAGACCAGTTAGAGAAAACAGAGAGCAGTGGGCTCTCCGCCAGGTCTGTGCTGACCATAGCGACTTCAGGGGTTCCACGCACACATGCAAACTGTCTTTACGAAACACATGTAACAAACGACAACACATACAAAACCTCTCGTACACATCGACACATTTCGATATGGCGCTAGGGTAGGTCCTATTGATTAGGATAACTGTTCAGTTATTTAGTAACATTTATAATTTACAATTCGGCAACTAATCGTTTATATTCCATCAGTTTATTTTTAGGTCTTGAGAAAAAGTTAGAAGTTAAATATATCCCTAGACATTGCTGATATATGTATAATATTTATTGTATGTACGCGTAAGTACGGCCGCACAAAAACCAGTATGAATAATTTTATATTGTTATTGCCGCTTGGTATTTTCAAGGTTATTCGAAATGTTATTGCGCAGTTATTCTATATCGGTGCGAGAGACGTTCCGCTCATATACCACGGACGGATTACTTCCGTCTCTTTTAATCTAGCCAGTAAACGACAGAGACAAAACACTGCTTAATAGCGTGTAAGTGGATAAATAAACATAAAGTGCTTTAAATGCTAATCTCACGGGCACGCGGTTTCTCCCTGCTAGACAGCTAACAGGCGAACAGTGGTGGATTATGACGACCTAAGCATCTTAACCGTGGTCTCCTCGTGATTGCCAAGTAAATAGTCTATTTATTTGATTCATCATCGTCAGCCAGTCCACTGCTGAACATAGGCCTCACCAATAGAATACCTCTTTTGGTGGGCTTTCCATTGGAGGATTTGCCATAACCACCACGCTTGGCAGACGTATTGGTGATCGCAGTAATGATCTTAATATACACAGGAGAACGCTGCTGCCCTGGTGCAATCCCTTAGTCGCCTTGACGACACCCATGGGAAGACTTGGGGTGGCCCTATTCTAAGCCGGGAACCACACGGCATCTTTGATTAACAACTTTAAGTAGGTATATCGCCAGCTAAACATATAAACCTGCAAACTCCATTTTGGCTTAACCTACCTCAGATACCTAAGTTTTAAATAACATGAAAAAACATCACTTTGTTGTTACTGATATCATTTTACACGATAGGTAGGTAACGTGGTTTCTTTGTCACTTTCAGTTTCTAAATAAATATCAATAAGGAAATGAAAGTATTTCTTTGATGGTCATACTTAGTAAATGTATGGGAGCCACTTAACCGTATCTTAATTGTATAATGTAGAAACTGGTCGCTATTTCCAAAAGAAGCTTTAACGCCAGCCATGTGTAAAATAAATACAAAACAAAAAAAAGTTTAAACAGAATAATGTCGACTTAGCCTAGAGTTCTCAATTTCCCAAAATATTGAAATAAATGAGAAAATTTTGCTATATGGCAGTTTTTTAAAAAGTTATTGATATTTTACTCAGTTTCGTTCGATGTTCAAAGTTATTTGATATATATTATATTTAGGGAATAATGGCCTGCCGACAACGATTACACCCTGTATATTTATTTATGTCAAATAACTTTTTTGTTTTTGATGCTACTTAAATAACAGTCAGATCAAAGTTTCTTAGATTTTCGAGATCTTTAACGATTATAAACTCAAATATGAGATAATTCTGAATTTAACAATATATGTAACTTAATTTTATGTTTTGTCCTTTACATTAACTGCTATTTCCGGTGTCGATATGATTCTGATTACACAACATATTTTGATAAGGTTGGTTTCAAAAATGTATATATATACTTTATGCAACTCGTCCGCGTTCCTCAAAGTAGATTCTTTGGACTTTTCACAGAATGAGCCCCTTTTTTAATTTTATCAATGTAGGTAGGTATTAATTTATACTTGTATAAAATGCCTTCAATGAAATAGGTACATAAAATAAAAAATATATTACTTTTATCGATATGGTAAACAATGCTATAAAAATATTTGATAACCTATAAGTCAAATAATGTATATTTGTATATTACATAACGATTGTTAATATTGTTTACTTCACATATATAATGTGGTAATTTGGAGTATGCTTATAATGTATTATAAATATATTATGTTATGATTTTATATTTCTGACAGGAATTCCGACTCATTTATTTCATTTGCACCAAAAACATTTTAAGAAAAATACTGAAACTAATAGTGTTTGACAATAGTTATTATTGATTGTCGAAATACTGATAAAAATATAGTTTTTTTATATGACAAAGTAACAACATACATTCATTTCTCTATATAGTTCTTGAAAATTTATCAAATCTGTGATAGTGATACATATAAAATTTTCTTTCTCTGCAATACATGTTTGTTAACTATTATTGATCTGTTTTATTAGGCTGGCATTGACTTCCTTAAGTCACAAGACAAAAACAAAAAGGTTTAATAAAACAGTTTGTCTTTTGAATATAGAAAAAGTAACTTGTTCAGTAAAAAAAGTTATTTTCTGATATCAATCACAGCTAAAAGAATATATTCGGAGACTATGAATGGACACGGATGCGAGGTTTTTGACATATTCCCGTCAAAAAGACCAATAATCATTAATTTACGTGCAAGCACTAACAGACAGATAAATATTGCATATTATGTATAATGTTAAACGACCAAATATTCCTACACATACCAACTGTTGTTTGCTACAATATGCTCACTTTCAAAACATTCGCAGAGGAAGTATTAAATACAACACATCGATGCTAATCGGCTGTGACAACAAACGCGCTGCGAGTTAATCGTACGTATTTATATTCCCAGAGTCGTATCTAGGGCAGTGCCAGGGTACCAAAGGTGCCAATAAATAATTAAAATCTGTTGGTTTCCTGTCCCTTCTCTAAAAGTGATTGTAGTTTAAATACGCAGACTGAATAAGGATTGTTCCAAAGTAATACCAATAGAGTGGTTCTCGAGTTATAAGCACACTGACCAATTTTCTCGTCAATCATCACAGAACAAATCGTAGTAACTGCTATGCAATTTTGCCAAAGTTTTAATTCAGGGCGCAAAATTCTGATATGAAATGGGGCGCTAATAAACCTAGCAACGACAGTCGGTACGATTGAATGGACCGTGTCACGTGGCCCTTTGAGCAGTAATTAGTCACAATTGCTTTGCTGCATTTTAATTATACTTAACCACTTTGTAATGAAACAGTCGTAAATGTGTTTTATTTCCCATGTAACACGGCGAAGTACAAATTATTTTGTTTATTTATCAGTACATGATTTATGAGATATATCTTGATTGGATGCGAGCATGAGAGGTTGTGGGTTCGTTTAGGACTTGAGAAAGGGAACTTTGTACAATTCGCACGAGTTGGTCCCTTCTCATATGTTCTTATCAATTCCCATATTTGAATTTATTTTCTTGTACACCAATAACATAATATTCAGTAAATGTAAAAATGACGGTCTTATCGTTTTTAGCGATTTCTTTCAGGCAACCTTATTGCTATCGTGGGTATGTTTGGACGGGAGAGGGTACGAGGGGCACTGTTTTGACTAATAACATAGCTTGTTCGTGGACGGCATAGGACGGCTGATGACTGAATGCAAGGGAATGCTAAAGACAGGAATGCCTGTTTCGTCTATAGATCAAAAAGTGATTGTTCCGCAATGGATTGTTTAAACTCTGTAATGTTGCAATTTTTTTTAATGTTTAAATATCTAATATCGATTTGCAATTTATCTAATTTTATTTATTTTCAATTATGTTGGACTTTATCCATCTCCATACTTATTATAAAACGTAACGATTCTTTGTATGTACGTTAGTGTGCAAATAATTCGCGAAAAACTTATCCGATTTACGTGTATTACTCTGGGCAGGTTTTAGTATTATTTTGTTACGTTAGGTAATATAAGGAGTAACGATAAGCGTTTTTTTAAAAGGATTACTTAGGATACCATACGAAATCGCGAGCACAGCCCTTACACACCTTTGTATCTGTTCTTTTTAACCCTAAGTATACTGTCCTGATGTGAGTGAGGTTAGTAAGGTGCGTCAGATAGCGCAAACTGGCGATACATCGTCTCTACCTACCCCTGTGGGACCAAGATTATGTATATATACTGACCTTTAGGCAAATGGGTGGCAGTGAGTTCCCTATGCAGCCGCTGCTCCAGGTCATCGACCGCCGCCGCCTCGGCCGCCTCCAGCCGCCTGGGGGACAACGACCCGGCGCCAGAAGACTCGCTGGACCACTCAGGCCCCATCTCCGCACCATCGCCGGCATTCTGCGACGTGTCATCCGATGCCGCGCCTTTGTGCCGCTTGCGGTACTCCGTTATAGAGAGCTGTTCGGAATTATAGAAAACATAAGAAAATTTATAAGATGCAATTTTAATGAGGAGATGAATAGACATACTAAACGTAAAAGCCGACGTGGGTACCAAAGTTTGTAGGTTGAAGTGGTTACCGCAAAATGGTCAACGGAATCGCGGACGACGAAGTCAAAGGTAGAAGAACGAACTGGATGGCTTCCTACAACGTGACATTCTGATAACGGGTCACGTGATATATTCTGATAAGCGTTTGTCAGAATATGTCACATAGACCGATAGAAAGTACAAAATTGGTTTTTAGTCTGACGGATATTATCCGAAATACATATAGAGTAGACCCCCGAGATACGTGGAATAGGCGAGGAAAAGTCTTTAAGACTATTGAAAAAAATATAGGAAGCAAAACATCAATTATTGTTCAGTTATTACAGAGGAAGTAATTCTTAGTAGCTAACAAGAAATTGGCAGTAACAATCGATAGTTACATTCATCAATTTGGTCGGCGTTTACTATTATCGGACATAGGCTTTAAAGCGAGCCACCCTGAACACACACCTGGTCCTCCATCTCCTCATCCAGCAGCTTTGTATTTCTGAAGTCGTATGGAGGTCTCGTTATACTGCTGAAGGTAAAGTTATATCGATTTGTATTATATGAGACGATAGGGCAAGTTTTGAAGGTAGGAGCAGAGATCTTAAGATTCTTATTACAGTACTTGTAACAGCAGAAGTGTAAAATGAGATGTTGCTTATATATTTGTCCAGAAAATGAGTTACTTGATGTTTAGTTAAAACCAGTAATATGACAGTATAAGAATCTGACCTAGATACATATTTAACTTATCTAAAACCCCGATTTGGTTGCTGTGAAAAATATATATCAATAGCATAAAATATAAAACTGTTCAATGTCCTAACGCTAACGCCTCTAGTACACTGCGACCCTCAGGAAACATACAGTCCGATAGAAGAATAGAGACGTAATGATAGAAGCCAGAGCTAGATAGGCAATGTGTTTTCCATACAAACGGATACAAGAACCGGTACCGTAGATCACAGCGGCGGATGTACTTAATGCGTAAAAGCTATAATTTCGTGAAGAATTGACTTACCTTCCTTCTGATTGGTTTAGGTTTTTCGACAGGCGGAGGGTTCAGTCTAGGATCGTTGCTGCGGGCGCAGTAGGGTTTGCTCGCGGGCTTCGGAGACGGCGTCGCGAGCAGACTTGTATTATTCGAACTGTTCAGAACTCCCGATAGCAACACACTGTTATTAGAGTCCATATTATTCACTCGAGTTAGTATCTCCTGGACACTTTTCAGCTCGTCCACTGGTGTAATACTGTCCTTATCAAATAAACTACTCTCTAAACTTGTAGTCCTATCTATTGCACTCTTTATTATTGACATGTTGGGGACGTTTTCATTTATCGAGCTCTCGAAGTTTTGGGTCATGTTGCTGAAGATACCAGAAAACAGCCCTGTTGAGTTGAAGCGTGATGAGAAAGGGAGGGTGGTTGGAGTATCTAAGATGGATGGCCTGTCTAACGTATAGGATTTTTCTTCAACTGGCTCAGGTGAAACAGGTCTCATCTGGATTGGTGGCGAAACCGATCTAATCAGGGTTGGAGGCGAAACTGATCTGATTACAGTTGAAGGTGAAACAGATCTGATCAGAGCTGGAGGCGAAACAGACCTGATCAGAATTGGAGGCGAAACAGGTCTGATCAGGCTTTTGACAGGTTTCATAGGCTCCTTGGGTAAGGGTATAGTTTCTGGAGGCGGTATTACTGGCATTGGACTTGGTTCTTCAGGTAAAGGTATATTCTCCGGCGGAATCAATTCCACAGGAGGCAGCGGGATATTTTCGGGCGCAACGAGCAGCTTCGCGTCATCGTGAATCGAGTTGCTCACATCGTCATGGATATCCCCGTTGATTTCTGGCGATTTGGAACTATTCGTGTCATTCTCTGTCCGCAATTGAATACTGATTTGGTCATCTACCATGTTGAGATCGAAGTTCAAGTTGACTTTCTTCCGTTTTTCTTTGGGTGGCTTTTTATTTCTGCTTTTAAGTATAAGTATATTTTCTGTGTGGAAGGAGTGTATCTTTTTCTGTATGTCATCCATTTCGTCGCGTTGTGGGGAGGAGTTGCCGCTCGTGTCTGCCGATTGTGAGCTGTTAACTTTCTCATTTGGACTGTCGATACCTTTGATATCACTGTTACTGTTCTCGTTGGATTCTATTTTCGGTTGAGGCATCGTTGTATCTATTTCCATAGGCACAACTTTGCTGTAACTATCTTCATTATTATTATTAGTTTTCATGTCTTCTGGCTTTGGTAACTCAGGCGGCAACTCTTCCTCTGGGGTGGGTATTCCGATTATTCTTCTGATGTTCTCACTGTCATGAGGACCTCTTAAGTTCACGTTTAGCAAGTCATTGTCGATGTTGCACTGGTCATGGTCATCGGAGCCCTGCCCGCTGTCCGACCGCGTCCTGTCTCTGCCGTAGATGCTCTCCATAATATTCCGCACTTTGTACTGCCGGAGACTTGATTGATTGTCATCTTTGACTGGGGAATCCTCGGATGTCAGGATAGGTGACGTTTCGTCGTGACACTGTACAAATTAAGTTAACATTTTATATCAGTACTAAGGGTTTTAACTCCAATGACGTCTAAATTTACTTATTATTCCTTTAGGGAATTTCTAGAAAACAAAAATGTATGTGTATCGTATTTTTTTAAAATATATAATTTAATAGTTGTTTAATGCCATTTTTATTGTTACTATTTTTTTTAAAACAATCTTAATTTTGTATATGCATTCTTATTAATATTTTTGTAACATTTCATAATAACAATTTTTTTTAATATTAGGTATCTAACTTTGCACGCCAGTACTATTAATTCGTCACATCTATGGCAAAGTTGCGAATGTCTCGTAATTTCATTTCGAATTTGCAAAGTCAGAACTGTTTTTAATTTTATAGATACCTAACAGCAAACCATAGAAATCCTGTCAAGATAGAATGGTGCAGTAAGCGCGACACGCTTGCCAACCATTTGCAATATATTGCATAAACTATCAAACGCTTACTCATTTCGCGCAGAGTCAAAGTCAGGTAAACCTCGACAAAAAATCTGAATATTGCGCATTTTCCAACTGCACAACTCTATCTCATCACTAGAAACATGTCCAAAAGGCATAATAGGCGCGCGGGAGGGGCGCGCTGTGTCCGAAAATCGGCACGCGGGAGACGGAAGTAAACAAATGGCTATAACAGTTCTATCTTGATAGGATTTCTGTACTACAAACCTACCAAAACTTTTAAAAATACTAAGTTACTAGACTCCCATTTCAAAAAAAGAAAAACACTCGTGTAAAGTTCATTACTTTTTACTACTTACTTTACTACTTCGCTACTTTACCATGGGTCTGATGAATATATCATAAGATTATTGACACTATAATTTTTATTTACCAATAAAGATATGAATAAAACTGTCGATAAATTGTATGTAGTCAACCCTGTCTAAGAATAACAACGAGCTATGAAAATAGTGTTATTTATATTGTTCAATGTATTTTTTTTAATTCTATTTTATATTAAATAATATACTTACAGGCACAATAGTATTCTGTTCATATGACAAAGATTCCCTTGCCAATCGTCTTTTCTTCAATGGCGTCACCATTTCGTTGGGTGGAGATTCTGAAACAAACACATCTACAATTTAACTTAGTATACCATTTGTATAAGCATATACAACTAAAATACAAAGGGTTATTCAAAGTATAGATGGAATTAACAAAATATACACAAACAGTTAGAATGAAACGAAAGAAATAACAAAAAATCTTTTTCAAGTACCAAGGCAATAAGATCAAGTCAAGATTTAAAACTGTTCGAATTTTTTTATCAATAAAGTCAGTTCTATCAAATATAATATTATGAAAAAAGAGTAAGATATATTTTATGTCACCATCATCATTAGCTGAAATACGTCCACTGATGAACATAAGCCTCCCCAATAGAATCCCACTTTTAGTGGGCGGTCCATTTGCCATAATCACCACGCTTGGCAGGCGGATTGGTGATCACAGTAATAATATTAATATACACAAGTGAACGCTGGTGCCGGTCTCTAGTGCAATCCCTTAGTCGCCTTGACATCCACGGGAAGTTTTATGTATTTTTGTTGAAATTGAATCACAAAATATACTATGAATAACCCCTGTTATATTGTTTTGAAACAAACCTGCCGTGGGGGAATCACTTTCTTCACTTATGGCCTGTCTCAGCCACCGCTTCTTCGCGCTGTGTTGCGGAATAACATGTGGCACCACTTCCACCACTTCAGCTGGCGGTGTACTTCTGGTCACCCTTTTAGATTTCTTTGGAGGTCTATTTCTATCCCTCCCCGGAGTCCTAGGAGGAGACAGTTGGGCGTTATCCTCCTCTTGATCCATATCCTGGCCGCTCAAATCCCCAATCATGGTCGAGGCGACCCTCACTAGGCTTTCTAAAGATGGTGCGTTTACTAGAGCAGGTCTGTAAGGGGAACGGTAGGGGGAAGGGGTCCGCTCAGGGGAGCGTCCGATCCATTCCGTGGCAATTGTTTTCTTGGTCTTGGGGAGTTTGAAGGCAGATTCTACTGAGCCTACGGCGGCCTCTACCAGTAGGCATGCGGAGCTTAGGCCCAGGTCCTGGAAATAGAGTCAATTTTGTAATAAATAGATTAGGACTCAGGGCCGGTAGTACTGACAGTACACAAATACACTTTGTATTTCAATTCTTTCATTAGTTTTATTGAATTAGTACAATATTTCATGGTATTATCGTTCAAATTATAATACTAAGATTTGAAATCGTCTACAATCAAAGTTCCATTAAAACTTTATGAGTTACTTAACTATTATTTTACTAATTCAATATGTATGAGAACAAACCTCATTAACCCGGTCGTGGGGTCTCTCTTCAGGCGCTGGGTGGATGGTGCTGTTTCGGCGGGGCGGGAGAGGGGCGCGGGGCGGAGTGCGCGGTGGGGGCGCCTCGTCGCCTGACGTTACCATGTCGCTGTCAGCAGAGTTGAGTCGGCGACGGTTGGATTGGGAGGTGGTTCGCGCGCGGCCCTTGCGCCTGGTACAAGTAAATTG
Source organism: Esperia sulphurella (assembly GCA_947086405.1). Taxonomy (NCBI): domain Eukaryota; kingdom Metazoa; phylum Arthropoda; class Insecta; order Lepidoptera; family Oecophoridae; genus Esperia; species Esperia sulphurella. Next base: position 14,184,499 of record OX352264.1, read on the forward strand.
GTTGAAAATCTTATATTCCCGTGGTAAAAAGTATCCTACCCATATGTTTCAATGCTATCACCGTAGAAATAAAACTTTCAACAAAATCGGTAATGAATAACGATCATTATTACACTTTCGCATTTGAAGTATTATTAAGATCAAATACTTTATTGTCAAAACTATTAATTGCGATTCCGAGAATACTTATTTATTATAAACTAGCTGTTGCCCGCGACTTCGTCCGCGTGGACAACTTAACATTGCACATTCTTATGTATTACGTGTTACTAAATCCTAAAAGAAATCTATTAATCTGGTTATGCATTAAAAATATTAATATACATAAAAAACATACTATCCAATTGAGAACTTCCTTTTTTGAAGTAGGGTAAAAATTAGCGTTCCGGCGGCGGTTTCGCCCGTTGGACCAAAGTTTTTTAGGTTTCCGTAGCCAAATGGTAAAAATGGAACCCTTATGGATTCGTCATGTCTGTCTGTCTGTCCGTCCGTATGTCACAGCCACTTTATTCCGAAACTATAAGAACTTACTATTGAAACTTGGTAAGTGGATGTATTCTGTGAACCGCATTAAGATTTTCACACAAAAATAGAAAAAAAAAAACATTAAATTTTGGGGGTCCCCATACTTAGAACTGAAACTCAAAAAAAATTTTTTCCTACCTCTCCCCCTTCCCTTAACCCACCCCTTCCTACACCCTTTATTTACCACTGCCCCCTCATCTTTCCTCTCTTACCCTAATCCCTCTATTCTTTTCCATCCGACTTCCTTCGCCTCCTATTCCCTTCCTATGTTGCATATCCAATTAACTGTACAACAAAATGTCTGTTAAACTGCTGGACATGCCTTCCCCAATGAATGCCACAACGCCCTACAGATCCAGCCGCTTCCGGCCACCATCTTCAGGTCGTCCATACACCTGGCGGCAGGGCGTTCCACCCTGCGCGTGGAACGTCGCGTCCCACTCTAGAACCCGTCTGCCCCAACGGCCGTTCGGTACTACGACAGATGTGACCTGCCATTTCAGCTTACTAATTCTTTCGGCTATGTCGGTCACCTTCGTTATTCATAGGATCTCCTCATTACGAATAATATCCCTCATAGAGACCCCGAGCATTGCCCTCTCTATAGCTCGCAGAACCACTTGAATCTTGTGGATCAGGCCCACCATCAGTGTCCATGTCTCCGCGCTGTAATCATGACAGGCAGGACGCACTGATTAAAGATTTTTGTCTTTAAACATTGTGGAATAGGTGACGTAAAGACTTGACTCCGTTTTCCGAATACTGCCCACCCTAACTGGATTCTTCTGTCAGCTTTTGAAATTGATCCTACCCAACTATATTGTCTGTCCTAGGCAGACGTACTCCTGAACAGCTTCGATATTGACATTGTCGACGATCACCGGTATAATACAGGGCCACTAATTATCGAATAGCGAACTTTTTGTATCGAGACTTGTGGAAATACCTGAAATACATCAGCTAAAATAAATCTATAAATGAGCTTTAAACATCTCTGTCACTTTCTGTCAAGTTCTTGCATGGACCAGTAATGTTGAACTACACTTTCATACAAATGATATGAAATGAGAGGTCAACTTGTATATCAGCATCCTGACATTGAGATACGAGTGAAAACAGTGAAAACGCCGTCAAATTCTATTCAGCAGTTTCCAAGATTAGCCCGTACATACATACATACAGACAGATAAGAAATTTTTTAATTATATTTTTGGACTCTACTGGTCTTCAGTAACGTCCGGGCAGTGAAATTTTTTTTTAACTTTAATGTACAGATTCGCTTTTCTTTTGTTTTTTCTACTCTTTTATTATATGTATAGATGGAAAGGCAGCTGGTGCTTCCACTAGTCGACTTGGTTATTTTATTAAAAAAATCTAGTTTGTTCGTAAACATGTCTGCTGATGTATGTACTTGCAATAGAAATTCGTGTAAGATTTTATTTATATCAATTTCAACTTGGAATAAGACCATTTCTAATTTATGTACTCTATGTAATATATACACTTGTCAAATAAAACTAGATTTTTCTCCTGTACTACAGAAATCACGACAATTCACGAAGACAACATCCAGACCCGGACCAAATTATACAAGTTGTATGTCCCCAATGGTAATCGAATCCAAACCTCTGGCGCTCGAGCAACAAGGCGACAATAGTACTTAACACATGACTATCAATGTACTCACTTCCTACGCTTCTTGGTGCTGCAATGGTCGTCATCGTCGTCCTTTTCTGTCGCGTTGGGATGCGGGTCGGATTCGCGTCTCTTCTGTCTCTCTTTCACCTCCTGTTTCCTCTGTTCCGCCTTCTCCATTCGCTCGAACGCCTTCATTATCGCTTCCATCTTACGCTCCTCGCGAGTCTGTAAAATTCGAGACTATTTAAGTTAAGTTCAAATGTGCAAATCTTCAAAACAAATTGTATGGTTTTCCTACTTAATGCATTGATGTTTAGAACTTACCATTTTCTTTTTATCCTTGTCCTTTTTGACAGTCTGTATTTTGTCTTGCGAGTCATCAGTTTTGTCATCCAAAGAATCTTGGTTGACACAAGTTGTCCTACTTGATCTTGATGATCTGTCATGGCAAGCATTTTTCGCATTCGCAGTAACTTCTCTTGTCACTGGCCTCTCATCTTCAATTTTTATTTCTTCTTTTGGTTTTATATCTTCAATTACTTCTTCTTTTTCTTCATCGGAAAATGTTTCTTCTTTCTCCACAGCTTTTATTTCCATTTTCTCTTCAACTTTCTCTTTTATCTCCTCGATTTCCATAGCTGGTTCTTCTTTCGTGATATCAGGTTTGACTTCTACTTTCTCTTCCATTACAGCGGGAGCCGTAGGCTCATACTCTTCTTTCACGTAATCTGGCTCATCAATATCAGGTTTCATTTCCTCTTTAGAGAGCAAATCTATTTCAGATTTTATTTCTGATATTTCAGCTTTGATTGGTTGGTCAAAATTCAGAGCTACAACCGCGGCATTCTTGACTGGTGAAATAGGCGGGTATTCATGCTTTATTGGAGATTTCTTCTCCGATTTTATTGGGAAAACTGGTGCTATTTGCTCTTTTATAGGAGTCACTGGGGCAGGAGGCGGGGAAACGGGAGACGAGGAGCTTGAACATCGATTCCTACTTCTTTTCTCTCTTGGAGGATAGTCCACGCTTTTACGTGTGACCATAGTATTAAGACCATTGACTTTACAATGTTTGGGATTGCCGCAAGCGCAGGGTTGCTTAGCGCCATTGCTATCATGCCCAACTGTAATCTCTGTATTCGACTGGATAATCCCAATAGTGACCAAATAGACATGCAAAACGCCTTTTACAATACAATGCTGAAGTTCAGCATTGGGTTTACATGATCTCCTAACAAATCTAGCTTCATTCCCATATGTTCTTGTGTCAATACATATTTGCGTATTATCCTTCGGAAGTCTGTAGAAAAACACGAACGGACCAGGTTTTTGGCTTCCAGCCCTTGCTGAGTTCTGCAATTGGGGTCTGTGTTGATTCGAAAGCATATATTTCCCTCTTAGTTCAATTACAGGGGTATTTTCCTTCAAATCTTTCGTTGCTATAAGGATCTTCCCACCAGCATGAGGAACTGTTGTACACAAATGCGCGGTGATAGCAGACGCCATGTTAGGAGTATTCCCTAACTTACTGCTGTACTTCATTATCTTAGCTCTTAATTCTGGACTGTAATGGTTGGTCATTGCGAGCTCATACGACTCTTGCCAGTGAGATTGATTTGAGAGACTTGAGTTGTATTTACTTCTGTTCATCATCATTTCCTTCTTCCGTTTAACTCTCTTCTCTGCGAGCTTCCGCTTTGTTCCCTTTCGGACGACTTCTGCTTTCTTTGACCGCTTGGGGCCTCGCTTGGGTAAGGCCAGAGTTGGTTGGGGTGCAGGAGGCAGCACTGGAACAGTTGAATTGTAAGTAGTAACGCAAGAACCACTAGTATCTGTGTAAGTAGTGACGGTAAGCAACCGTTTCCTTCTTTGTCCGGGAAGCCGGCCATGTTCCGAAGAATCCGAATCAGACGCCCCAAGAGCATTCAGCTCCTCCCTTTTGCGTAGTTGGATGGCGCGAGCGTGGCGACGATCTACAGCCCTGGGCATGCACATTTCGCACATATACGAGTCAGGTATGTTTTGTCTATCAATACCCATACAATCTACATGCTGCCATTCTCCACAACGGTCGCAGCATATCATATAGCCGTCGTCATGAGTGAATTCGCAGATGCATCTAGTTTTCCCTTCCTCCTCTCCTTCGGGCGCTGTCTCTGTATCACTGCCGCCTCTAGGAGCTTGTCTCCTGTCACCATCCACGGAAGAAATCACCGAAGCTGCGTCATCTTCTTGAACAGGTGGTGGCTGGGGTTTGTAAGTTAAAGCTGCCATCTGAATCGAAGTCACAGGGATCGGCGCTCCGATAACGCTACTGGTCGGTACTGTTACAGGCAGCTCATATGAAGCTGTAGACATTATAACGGGGGAGCTTCTAATGGGGCTCATAGGAGATGTGATTGGCGTGGGCGACATTATGGCTGGTGGTCCAACAACAGGTGCTGTTATAGTTGGTGGGGTGGGCGATGGCTGTTTCTGTGCTGGTAGAGAGTAGGTGTGATCCAGCATTACGAATGCGAAAGCTTGGAACGAATACCGCCGAAACTCCTCAGTAAGATTAGGTCTTTCTTCCATGCCTATTATATCATCTGCCGTGAGCAGTGTAGTTTTATCACCACTGGAAAACAAAAACAACAGTTAGTATCGGAATAAGGAACAATTTTCCTTAGCAAATAACAATATAAATAGCTATATACTTACAAAACAATCCTCTTCTCTTCTCTCTTTTGATTCATAGGTTTAACTTCTAACTCCTCGATGATTGTCGGCGGAGGTGGTGCTAAAGCCAAGCTATGGTTGATGGTATTTGGCCCTGGCTGGAACATCAGCTTCGGCTGTGATAAGGACTGCAGTATTTGTGCAGTTAGCTGCTGATTGGCGGAAACCTGCGAGACTGACGTTAGCTGATCCGTTCCATACGTTTGTACGTAGCGCAAGTTAGGAGTTGATCCTGATTGTACATAGTGAGGACCTTTTGGTAAGCTTGTACTTATTATCGGCGTGGTAGAGATGAGTACAGGACCGCAAGGCGATTGAAGTACTAAACGTTCTCCTTTCGAGGGGAATTTAGTAAGTGGCATTGGCGCCTGATTCTTGTGTGGAGGACTACCAACTTTCTGAATAACTTTCGAATTGTTGGTGTCCACAACACCGTAAACCGACTGCTGGGTTTTGTATGTGGCGACGCTGGCGACAGGCCAAGACTTCGCCTCGGATTTGTGAACTGACCCAGTTTGCTGTATTATTTTAATTGATCTCGACTGATTTTTCTGGCCGCCTGAAGTTTGGCTCGAGTTTTTCGATCCTTTAAATGTACTGACGGATTTTCTTCCTGAATGTACAGACATCTTGTTCGGTCCGGACACGACGCGTGACAAGATATGGCACTGCGTGTTACCGGAGGACGCGGCGACCATAGCGTTCAGATTAGCACCATTGTTGACTTTATTCAGTGTCTTATTTAAGTTTGTGCTTTTTGTAAATGTGTGGCCATAGGACACATTCTTTATCGTACTATTATTATTCACTACAGATGGCGAAAGGTTGGAGCAGCTAATCAATGACTGACTCTTTGGTGGCTTAGTGCATAATACGGAGTTGCCAAGATGTTTGTGTGATACAACATTAGTACTCAATTTGTACACATGGTTCTGGCTGTAGACTGGAGAAGGCAGTTCTTTAGCATGCGTCATGAATGGTTGGGAATAGTTAGAATTCTTAGGTATAGGTATGTTGCTCAAAATCTGTACTTTTGATGGCTTCACTCTGCTGATATAACTTGTTTCTGTGACAATATTTGCTTTCCTGCCAATCTGACTTGCATCACTAACATAGCTCTCACTAGTGATTATAAATTGTGATACACCAGCCTGCTGTCGGTCATCTTCATTTTTGCTGTCTGTGGGAGTGGCACTGGTTGCTAGGATTGTCGGCAGCCACAATGTTTGGTTGCCCGACACATCTTGGGATAAGTTCTGTATAGTAGTTATGTTGCCAACAGCCGCATCAACATTTATTGTGAAGTTCTGTGGCAACTTAGTGACATTCTGTACTATTGCAGTGTTCAATGGGGTTTGAATGAGATTTGTAGAGTTCTCTACATAGTTGCAATCACTTGAATCATTTTCTTCTTGTATGATAGGGTACGACATACGCCCTACATTCTCTATGGTAGCCTCCTCAATCCTCACGATCCCAGAAAGGGAGTCCATAGACATATCTGTATCACATCTTTTCTCATTAATGTGATACTCAACTTCTTTATCTGCCTTATTGTGCAGAGATTGAATAATGCTCTCAGGGTGGGTGGAGTCAGGTTCTGGATCACCTTCGGAAGGTAAAACGGGAACAGCCCGCAGAACAGGAGTTCTCACACTAGGTAAGCTCATGTCATTCGTTAATTTGTTTTCCAATACATGTTCATAGACGTTTTCACTGGAGGTGGTCGGCCCGTAATCCTGCAACAAGTACATGACGTTTTTCATAGTGTGTCATAACTTTCAATACATTTACATTGTTTTGATATATTGAGTAAACTTCTATAAAAAGTTGCTCCTAAATGGAATCTACATTTTTATGGAAAAATACCTCATTCATCTGTGGAACAGATTCCAGATAATTCCAAAAATTATAACTTTATACTACAACCTTACAGCAGACATTGTCCCCATCCAATGAATTTATTATCATACAATCAACATACATTGCACCAAGAGTACGAACCAACTGACAATCATATCAAATGCCCTCATTCAACTCAAAGTCATGATAAAATTGTAAATTATAGTACAGTCAAATATGTTACATAAAAAACACAGCCTCTACTCACCAGCTTAGCTGTAAAAAATTAAATATGTGTAGATAAAAAGGTTTTCAATAAATACACTTTGGTTTTCAAATATTTATTTATTACATGCACAGAAAGTTTCAAACGGACCAATACTTTTATTAATATGAGCTTTATAGTAGTATAAAAACAAAATTTCGCTTATTTAAAAGTAAAATCAAAACATTCTGATCAATTGGAATAGAATAAGAATCTTCTAGGACTGACTTCAGAAAAGGGGTTTTGGAATTGTGTATTTCAGTAATGTAGTTGGGAGTGTAATTAAGAAGGTAATACAATATGGCAAACAGCCCTGGATACAGAAATATAATTGTGGTAGGTTACAGGGTGGCATGAGAGGTTAGGAATTTTACTTTTAATAAAATATAGATGGTACTTACTTGCCGGGCCGCAGGTTCATATTCTGATGTAGCTGACATGCTGTAAATATTATCATCTTGGGTCAAACCCGAGATGACGCCTTGGAGTCCCCGCTGGTACTCCAAATTTATTTCATGTGACTGCAATCGAAAATTGACTTTTTACCCATAATATATCTTCGAAATCCTCACAAACACGCACCACGAACATCATAGTACTCTTGGAAAATAATTTTAGTCCATAAATAGGATATGACAGCGGAGGTCATTGTTCCAGAAAATAGTCGAAAGTCACTTTATTTGATTCCTACGGGAAAATATAAACAATTAGAACAAAATATCCATTATAAACGCTAGAGCAATCGAGTAAATGGGAAAAATAAGTGGATAGGTTAATCTACTGCCGCCATTATTGTGGCACGGAAACTGAAATGTCTCTCGAATAAACATCAAAAAAGTAAACACTAACCTAAAATAAGTAATGAAACCGAAATAAACGACGAAAACAGTGAATTATCACTAAATACGGCATGAAATAACGTACCAGAACCCGCATAGTAACAAAGGAATGGGAATTGTAAGTACATGCGAAAACGGGGTTTGAATATTTATAACACCTCAATACAATAATAATGACTTAACTAGTTGATATTTCACGAATAATTGAAGTTTTTACGAGAAAACACACTAAATAAATAACGAAAATGACAACATCACAAAAGTTACGAACTACGAAATCCAGATGTAAACACTTTTTCAAAAAATAGTAAAGGAAATTTGTACTGACCTGTACGCAAACGAATTAATAACACCTACGATATAGCGAAACTAATTCCAACAAATAATTGCATAGCACATGAGAAATAGGCCTCAAAGTCCGAAACTACGACCAAAACATTCACAAGAGTCGAAGATGGCGGCCATTGCATTTTCTATACAAAACAACAGGGTCTCACGAAACATGTCCGAAGTACTTACATTTCCGGTCAAATAGACTTTAAATATGACTTTTAAAAGAAGTTAGTTCATAACTAAGTAAATGTGTGGGTAAAATAATATATTAATTAATGCTATTTTTTTCTAGAGACAGAAAAAGAAATACTTGTACTTTAAAATACTAGAGAATCGTAATTGACTTTTAATAATATATGAATAATATCTATGGTTGGAATGGCTAGTATTTTTTTATAACCATAAACAAATTAGTATTCGTTTTGATGCGTTCATGAAAAATAAAAATGTGTTTATGGCGGAATAATGTTACTTTTAATAAATGGGTTATACGGCTTTAGAAACAAAGTCTTATTGAGCACGTCTTAATTCTTCATATTCATGCTGGCAATTTACAATACACCAACATTTACGAAACCTTCCAAATCTGGATGGTCATACTTCTTTTAGAACTAAATAGTGCAATCCCCTCCTACCCTCCTCTGCCAGCCGCATCTGCTGCCGCCGGGGATTCGTGCGGAGGCCCATTCACGGTCCATTCTCTTTGTACGTTAGTGTAACCACATCCTCTTTGAGTGTAACATCCTAGGATCTCGGGATGTATGAGTATGTATACGAACATAACTCAATCAAAAGTTATATTCTGGTTATATTGTTATGATATGACTCATAAGGTATGTTATGACTTATTATATCATCTTTATGAGATATCAATACGTTTGTAAGTCAAACATTTTGCAATGAAACATTGAAATAAAAAGACACAATAACATTAGCCCGCCATTGGTGACATATATGTCTGAGAGACCGAGTGATTCGAAAGATTCGAATAACTTTTTCGCCCGCCGTCGTCGATTCGGGTTGCGATTTCGAGTAGCTGCTTCATTTTACGTCCCAGACCGTTAGTACTGCTTGCGACTTCACCACGTACTCACGGTTCCGAGTTTTTGCGGGAACCCGGTCCATGAGACCGGCGTCACCAAACATGTAAGTAAAATATTTACAATTAATGTAGCACAGAATTTTAAAAATTTTAGAATAACATCAAAAGTTAGTACTACAGTTGCTGTTATCTTTATTTATGTTATTGTATTGTATTTGATTAGTGTGATTTTTGTATAATTTTATGGATATTTTTTAAAAACATTCACAGATTGATTATCAAATTTGAAAGCCTCGTTTCAGAATGTCTTACAAAAAAGGAACGGCCTCGTCTTAAGGCTCTTTTACAAGAGGTTTTAAGATCTGATGAGGAAAGCCCAACGTAGTGTGGTACGCCCCCTGGCTAGATGGAGCGACGATCTGCGTAATGCGGCAGAGACTGGATGAGAAAAACCGAAAATCGGGTACAGTGGCGCGCCTTGGAGAGGCCTATGTCCAGCAGTGGACTCTTACAGGCTGATAATTATGATGATGATGAGGAAAGCCCACAGGAATCATCGGATAGCGAAACTGAAAGCGACGTTGAAACAGAAAGTCTAAATCAGATCGAAATGCGGACAGCGAAGAGGATTTGAGTGACCGAGAATCTTTAGAGATTTTGAAGATAGACCTGGTCCTGCTGGTCCTTTACGTACATGTCGGTGCCATGAGTGTGAGTGGCGGAAAAACAGAAAATCTATTTTGTTTTTGCCAAAAATGCGAGAAATATTTGTGCCTTGAGCATGTAATGCCCTTTTGTAAAAGCTGTTTGGCCTCTCAAGAAAGTGATTTTTGAAGAGGTTTATTTATTTTTTTGGTTAGAAGGATATGTATTTATGTTTATTTTCTAAGAGTTTGCAAGGTCCTAAGATTGACAAAGGCTGATTTTAGTGTAAAAAGTTAAACATTGTTACTAATTTCAAAAAATTATAAACATATGGGTAAAACATAGTATTTTTAATAAGTATAATAAACAACTTGTGATGGACTGAATTTTTGTGTTTAATTGACAAAAATATGTTTATAATTAAACCTAAACTAACTAAAAGTAGGATTACTAGTTAATGGTTGGCCAAATCTTAGGTTGAAAACCCTGGTCTGTGAGACCGGCGTCACCAATGTTGTATGTGATGTGAAATTGACGTCACCAATAGCGGGTTAGTAAAACTGTGGATACATCAAATTATATGACTCATTGAACAGTAATATACCTAATCACATCAGTTATTCAGTTACAAGGTAAATCCGATCACTATCGATAGATTTCGTAAATCAGTTAAAATGTCAATGGTTGTTTCAATAGTATCGACACGTATCAATTAAATCAGTACCTATAGTATCGATCGTGAGCACAGTACTATTGTTAACAGTAATACTATCAGATAGCATAGATTCTATGCTATCGGTTGTATTATGTGTAATAGTGTCGATACTATCGGTAGTATTGTTTAATACTATGGATGTTATAGATACTGCCGACACTATTCATACTGTCGATACCGTCGATGCCATTGAAACTATCATTAGTATTATGTGTGATACTATAGATACTGTAGATATTATGGATACTGTAGATACTAATAGATACCATAGATTGTCGATACTGTCCAAGTATGTTTTGCTCTGATATAAGTCTTGCGGCCAAACTAAAGTTGGACAATTAATTCGATGCAGTGATTTGACGTTGACATCTGTCAAAGTTCTATATTTGACACTTATAATGTTACCAGCTAAAATAGTGATGTAACATTTTACTATGGAGCCTGGCAGCCATTTTGAAAAATTCTTGAAATCGCGGGTTCTGATCAGTTTTTAAAATATCGACAGAGGACTTCAATACAACCAAAAAATTTGATCTAGTTAAAGTCCTAAAGTGTCCACTTTCGGAGATATTAAATCTCAAAGACATCATATTATGACAAACCCCCTAAACTAGGAAAATTAAGATACACAGTCAATTATGTACGAGTAACTCAAGTAGGAGTAATCACTTTGTTTTTATTTCTTTTACCTTTGTAATTATTATTGTACAATTCATCATTAACTTCATTTTCTATATCTATTCTATCATTTCTATAGCTATTTCCACGGTTGTTTTTGTCAGTTGAGACTTAACATAATGCATTGTGGTATTATGGTAATGTGGTCCGTACCTATATTTAATATGATAGTTAACTAAAAATATGTGTCAAGTAGGTACAAGGACTAACTTAACACGGATGGATTAGATAGTCATGTGATATCTTTGACATTTAATATCTCGGAAAGTCGACACTTTAGGATTTTGACTGTTTTACATTTTTTGTTTGTATTGAAGTCTTCTGTCGATATTTCAAGGTTTGATCAGTGGCCGCGATTTCGATAACTTTTCAAAATGGCCGACAGTAGGTATGCCAGAAAGTTTAGATGGCCTTTATAAATTTATAGAAGTTGAAGCTCTTTTTGAGCAGGATACATAATATATGACGCGTGATAGTAGATTTCTGAGGTACATTATTATTTAAAAGTCTGCAAAAACTGATAGCAGTTGAAACCTCAAATCGCTGCACATCATATCCTCGTTGACTGCATCCTGGTTAGCGATTGCAATCCGGCCTCATTTTCAATCCGGCCGGATCCGGCCGGATTGATCTAACCAGGATAACTTAACTTTCCTTTTTCGTTCTAGCATGGACCGTTAACGAAGTGTAAAAAAAACCGATACGTATACGAAATCAACTTTATTACGGCTAATTTTAAAAAGCGAAAACAATTAAATTCTCCGTTTAAAAACAATTAAAGTCATAAATTAAAATCTAAAAAAAGCAGTGTCTTTATCGTTAACGTGACTGGTGGTTCAGTATGGTTCAGTCTTCTTAACTAGATTCTAAAGAGAGATCAATATTAGTAATTAAACATTACATAATAATTAGCCTTAACTGAGATCTCAATAATGTCAATAATTAGCTATTTGAAAATGCTATTCAGTTTTATTCTCATATATGACCGACTAACGAATGTATCTAATGAATAGCACAGCACAACATAACAGTCACACTAACTATTCTTTATAATATTTTAACTCTTTAGTTTTTAAACAAATAATCCATTTTTATTTATTTATTTATATTATTTAACAATTTATTGCACACACAAAATAAAGAACATACAAAACAATAAAGGTAAGGAAAAAAAACAACATGTATAAATGGTAATGCTTATCTCTTTAAGAGATGTCTGCCAGCCTACCAGCGACAGAGAAAGCTTCGTGAAATTTTTGGTTTGAAAAAGGAAACAGATTGTGTTGATTGTATCATCTTCCAATCGACTTAGAATAAAGCTACAAATGTAGCCTGCGACCGAGAAGGCTCTCTCAGCTTCTACACTTGTCGGCTTAATTGTCAGCAAATAATCATGAATAGCAGACAAATATTCTCCTCGAACTCCTTCACTTGCTAATGCAGTCATTTCCTTTTTTATTTTTAGTCTTTATGGTAAAACCACTTCTTGCTGGATTTTTGTAATTCTTCCTTCCTTCTGCACAAGCACCACGCGTTTAAAGTACCTCCTCATGCAACAGCGTGGTTATTTTGCCAAAATATGTAATCACCGGATCCGGTATATTAGCATAGAATACCTAATAATACTACGTATAGAATGGACACTCCCTTCCCCCCGCCAATCACAGCTTCCTCACCCCGCGCCGCAGTTTTGGGTAGCGTTTAGGGCACTAGCCGTCAGGGCTGTATGTATTGCTTGAAAGATAATTAAAAGAATAATTGTGAAGTATTGTGCTGTAGGTGGTTGTTTGATTAACAGTAATGACAAAAAGAGACGATTTCATTCTTTTCCTCCAGAAGAATCGAGGTAAGTAACACATTTTGCCTATTTATTCAAACAATTTGTAGGATTGAATTTTGGTATTATAAGTAATACAAATATAATTTTATACGTTTTGGTTTATTTTATTCTGTTTGATAATGTAAATAAAATGTTATTTGGGATAGACATTGATACAATTTTAATCAATTGTATATTTATTTGTTTGTTGTACGACATTTACACATTTGCGTTAAGTCGCGAGACGCTCGCATCGATGTGGGTCTTTTTGAATTAGGTAACTTGCCACGCGAAATTAAATATGTTTTGTGACAAAACATATTAAATCTTAAAGAATTTAAGTAGTATTAGTCACGCCTTCAATTAAACCCCACGTTGATCATATCCATGAATTATTCAGGAACCTGCAGATCATCAGGAACTTATTACATTCTAGCGCCCAACGTGGGGTTTAATTGTAGCGTGTAAGAAGATACCTGAATTCTAAAAATTTGTAGGTAAAGTTGGAAAAACACCTAGTTGCAAATTTTATATTTTGTACACTTTAGACTTTAGCGTGTGGTCCACCGTATATACATTCGCATAATTGCCAAGTGTTCATGCTAGTAAAAAATTCGGTTATGTAAGTTTTAATTTATGGCAGTCATGCATACAAAAATAAATGTTTGGACTCCCTCTGTTGAAGATATCATGATTATTGACCACGTGGTTGGCTTAGTGGCTTGCTTATTGGATTCAAGTACCAGAATACGTGAGTTCGATTCCTTTTATGTATAGACATCTTTAGAGTTCGTCTTAGTCTGGGTACTATATTAGTGAATTGGTCCTTATCTAATTTCAATGGTACAGGAGAATGAGACGTTCTGATCTGAAGTAAATAAAATCAAGTTTGGGTTTAGACAAATGTAATGTATTATAATACATAAAATATATATTTAATTAAATTAAAATAACGGAACCGACGTCACGTTTGAATTTTCACCTTTTTGATGTAATCGAAATTCAATGAGTGATTGTCTACCGACTTGCGCGAATGTGTAATTGCAGCATAATAAAAAGAAAAAAATGACATGTGTCATACAGTGGCGTGTGACGTGAGCTTACAACGTAACATTGTAGGAACGTTTCCGCAGTTCCTTTTGTTTGAATATAAAATCTTTTTTGTTTTTCAGATGTATATACTAAAAAAAATGTTTCTCAGATGTATATACTGGATTCAAGTGATTGGACTTAAACAATAAAAGTTTAAAGAATTACCGCTTTTGCGATCTTCATTTCTGTGCTTCGGATCGTCTTGCAAAGAATTAAAAAGAAACGCAGTACCAACTTTGATGTTGCTACAGTCAGAAAACTCCTGTGATAATACAAAATTTACCCAAACAAATGTGGAAATTTCGAAAATATCCTTTGTTAAGTATACCCCTTCTCTCCAGTTCCCAAACTACAAGCTATGCAGTTCCCGAACTATATGCAGTTTCCAAGATTAGCCCGTACAGACATACATACATAGACACGATTTTTTTATCATATTTTTGGACTCCACTGGTCTTAAGGTCTGAATTTTTTTTACTTTAAAGTACAGAAACGCCTTTTTACTGTTTTAATATATGTATAGATTAAAAAAAATTATAATGTGCACAATGATGAGTGTCGTATTTTTTCCCTGTATGTCGAAAAATATTTTATTTTAGCACATGCACCATGTTTAGTTATATATTTAAACCATAATGAATGAAAGAAAAAATACACGCGAGTAGGAATTATTCCATAACAATAGTCCACGACGCTGGCCCAATGCGGGTTTGTGGACTTCACATACGCCTTAGAATTATTACTTCTTTGGCTGGTTTCTTAAGGTCTTCTTCACTAAAAACGTTCTTAGTTCGTTCTTTGGCCTGTGCCCGGATTCGAACCCTCGACCTCATAAACGTGAGTACCAACTAGTCTATCACGAAATCGTACAGTTTTGTATGGTTGCATAGAGATTTTGCACGTAAACATCGAAAGTTGGAAAAAAGATTGTATACCTATGACTTAAATCTCAACCACCTATATAAACTATTTTTATTTTTATGCACACTTTACGCCGCCATCACAACGTTACTGGTGCCCGCGGCCGGTCCGCGCGGTCTGACACCCCTAACGATTGCCTTAGGCATGTGTGCGTGCGCTGCCGTGTGCGGACACGATTATTGTATTTGTGTAAGAATAGGTAGTCGATTTCCCGCCATCTCATACATTTTGGCACAAGTGTCCGCCCTGTGATATTAGTACCGGATCGGGTAAGTTTATATTAATGCGGATCCGCCGGATTACCGGATCCGGTTTTCCGGATTGCAATCCCTAATCCTGATATTGTGATCCTATCTGTGCACTGCATCGTCGAATTAATTGTCGGACTTTACGTAAATTTCAGTTTTATTTAAAAAACATTGTGTAGTCCACGCGAGTTTTAATTACATATTATTATTATTTTATATTATCTTAAGATAATACAAGACTTCGCCAGAGCTGCACTTTTGTATATTGGAAAAATTCCGATTTTTTTTTCTTTTCTTTTCCGTCCGACATTCTTCTATTACCCATCAATACATAAATGTGAACTTTGATGCTACTAAAAATTGACACTCAATTTATAATTCCAATATAAGGAATCAGAATAGGCTGCTTAAGTTTTTCACGTTTGCCTTTTTCTGCAAGTGAATATTTGAAAATATTTATGTGTTGCTGTCAAATGCACGTTTCTGGTTTAAGGTTATATTTTTCGGAATCATTTCAGTTTATGTACAATAACTACCAGAATGGGCGATTTCGTTTTGAATGATAGCGACACAGAAGTGGATTCAGACGAGGAGGTAACTGAATACTTTATTTACTTATTTACCTATTGTTTATTGACGTCTTGTCGTCGTCCTTTACACCCGTGTTAAACTATCAGTTATTCTGTTACTTCATTTCTACAGTTACAAGAAGCATTTGCTAAAGGTCTATTAAAGCCTGGACTCAACGAGGAAATAGAGAAAGTTGAAAAGAAATACGTAAATAACGTTGCTGAATTGAGAACAAAGCTCAAGGAATTCAAGTTGAAATTGCCATGGCTGGAAACGTTAGACTTAGTGACTACAGTAGCGCCAATGGCGCCGGATGTAGCTTTACAGATCGAAGAGACTGCTCAGAGGAGAAAGTAAGTGTTCACATAAATTCAGTCTATATTTCTATATCAGTCTAAAAGGATATCCTGGCCTGCAATTTATTTATTTCCTTGTAGCTTGGTCATTGGACTCGATCGCCAGAGATCGTGGGTTCGATTCCCACAAGGCACACAGACAACTGAGCAATTTATACAAGTTGGTCCTGTCTGGATGTTATATTTGTGAATTGTCCAATCCTTTAGCACAAGAGAAAATTCTTGTTTGGGAGTAGATAAGTGTATGTACTTACATATGTAATGTAATTTAAACTAGACAATGAATTCTGAACAAATCTTCCCTAAGGTTTCTACATGTTCTACATGTCTATATAAAAGAAATCCTAGGCTTGGTCTTTTTAATTTCTTATCTAATTTGGAAGAATACTTTGGCCTTTTGAAGGTTTTGTACACTGGCAATGGTCTCTAAACTGAGCTCAGTTCTTTTGTGTTTCTTTTTTTTACTGCAGGTTAGAAATCTAGTTACTTAACCTGTCAACCATCCCACTGATGTGATGGTAGATGTCAAAATGACAAATCGTCGAACTGTTATTTATTATATATTATTTTAAACAAATTAAGTATTGAAATTTTGACTGAATTTTGAATGACTGATATATAAACTTCAGCTTAATTGGCCTAGTACTTTTCAAGTTATCTGGCAGACAAACAAAAAGCTTGCAATAAAGGTTACCCTTTTTGAGGTAAACCTAAAAACTGCTGGGCCTAGAAACTTGTCATTTTGCTTAGTTTCTTTAATAACATAGGCAACCACTTGATATTCCAGTGTTATTAATTTCACAGAAACATAAAAGAGAATAACAGTAGGGGTAAGCAGATGTACGATGCGGCACAGGACCCAATCCTGAATGAGTTCAAACGGGAAAACCTAATCCATCGACAGGCACAAGCATCTGTTGTTGAAGGCATCAAGATGCTGAAGGAACATGGTATTCCTACAAAAAGGTAGTTCTCATTTGTCACATTGATTTAGATAGATGCGAAATTCTTTTATTTTCTTTTCTCCTGTCTGCACCCCAATTGCACTTTGCTACAGCAGTTGCGATATTTTCTTATATTAAAATTGCAAATTAGTTAAATAAAAGTATGTTTTATACTAGTGATGAAATTATATGTGATGCCAAACATCCGTAGCTTCATTCATACAAAGCATATTTTACTCCTAAGACCTCTTAAGAAATACACTGGTGAAAATTCATATTTTATTCATCTAAATTATAGTAGTACTTGATATAATAGTAATATAGTAATATAATACGATAAGGCGGAATTGATGACTACACGAATTATATTACTGTTTATTCGTAATAAACAATAAGTTATTGCATACATATATGAAACATGCAATAAAAAATTACAATCATGATTATTGCCAATAAAAAGCATAATCTGCAATTTACGATTAGCATATTGTTTCATACTTATTTTATAAATGTATAAAATAAGGATGAAACAATATGCTAATCATAAACTGCAGATTATGCTTTTTATTGGTTAATAATCATGATCGTAATTATTTATTGTAAGTTTCATATATGTATGCAACATACAATATGTACATATGGGTACAAAACAGGTATAAAAATCTTGCCAAAAGGCACCCATATGATATCATCTTAATTAAGGGTGTCAATATGTTTGCTATTTATTGTAAAAATGTGTAATTTTCTGGACCTCTTTAAAATAAATAGTACCTGGATAGATGACACTCTCATTACATAAAAGCCCATGAAACAAGGTCTTAAAATTGTTTAAAAAATCTAGTAATGCTCCTCTTCTTGGGGTTTTCAGAGCTATAGACAATAATAGTTGAGATCAATGCAACACCATCTTATTCTAATAAAATAAGTACAATTGGAAAAAACACTCACTGTATTGTAATTTTTAATAACTACTAGAAGTGCATAGAAATGTTTTATTCCAAAAATTTTAAGGCCTGATGATTATTTCGCGGAGATGGCAAAAACTGATGAACACATGCAGAAGGTTCGCAAGAATCTGCTGACAA
Source organism: Esperia sulphurella (assembly GCA_947086405.1). Lineage (NCBI taxonomy): Eukaryota > Metazoa > Arthropoda > Insecta > Lepidoptera > Oecophoridae > Esperia > Esperia sulphurella. The sequence goes on from OX352264.1 coordinate 14,202,774, forward strand.
AACAGGCGGCGCAGGCTCGCACCGAGAAAGTTCGCCAGCTCAGAGATCAGAAGAAGATTGCCAAGAGAGTACAGGTAAACAATTTACATCTGAAATAAATTTTATTCAAATTACAGTGGATACAACATGAATGAATCAGTGATACATTTGTCTAAATCCCAAACTAGAAACTATGGTATAAAGGACCATAGGAATTATTCCCTAGTGTAACTCACACAAGTTTCAAGTAGCTCAGTGAGCTATGGAGAGGGCTATGCTCGGGGTTTCTTTGAAGGATATGATTCGTAATGAAGAGATCAGACGAGGAACAAAGGTGACCGACATAATCTAAAGGATTAACAAGCTGAAGTGGCAGTGGGCCGGCCACAGCTGTAGCAGTACCGATGGCTGTTGGGGCAGACGAGGTAGCGAGGAGTAGCGAGGGCCGATCGCCACGCGCAGGGTGGGACGCCCTGCAGCCAGATGCAGCGACGATCTGAAGAGGGTGGTCGGAAGCTGCTGGATCCGGGGGACCGGGTGTGGTGGAAAGCCTATATCCAGCAGTGGATGTTTAAGAGTTGACATGGTGATGATGATGATGATAACTCACACATAAGGCCCTAGTGGCAATTTTCCAGAAGTGGATGACGAGCTAGAGATCGAGATCCGATTAAGGTCATCAACATAGCTAAAAGTGGCAGGTCGGGCCTCATCTGTCGCCGAACTGACAGTCGTTCTGGAATGGAGACCGCGGACTGCTACGCTCAGCGTTGGATGCACCGCTATCAAATGGACCGTCAACCTAAAGATGGCCAGTAGTGGCTGGATGTGGCGTGGAGTGCGGAGGACCGGGTATTTGGGGAAGACCTATGTCTAGCAGTAAACGTCGATAGGCTGATATGATGATGGATGGCTTTTGATTGAGCCCACAATCTCTGGGTTTGAGTCAACAATCACAAAGCTAACGAGGCAATATAGTATGTAGTTATTACATACATACATAATGCTCACGCCTTGGTCCCAGAGGGATAGGCAGAGGCGATGTATCGCAAAGCTGCTTTCCTTCGCCTGCTTTTCGCTCCGTGATACCCCTTGACGTGATGTGTTGCGAACAATATCGCCGTAGTTTACTTATTGCACTAAAATTATTTTCAGGTCGACACAAAACTGAAACAAGCAGCCGACAAAAAACAAATGTTAGAACAATTAAAAAGAGTCAGAAAGGGCAAGTCAACTGACCTCGACTTCTTAGAAGACAATAAAGGGCAGAAGAACAAAGGAAAACCGCCACAGAATAAAGTGACGAAAAGGCGAGCTATGAAGGATCAGAAATTTGGATTTGGAGGCAAAAAGAAAGGCTCAAAACTTAATACGAGGGACTCTTCTAACCAAATGGATGGATTCAACAGTTCTGCAAAGAAGAAACCTTTTAATTTCAAGAGTAAATCCTTTACGCCTAATATTAAAAAGAAGAATCAAAGACCTGGCAAATCTAAGAGGAAGAATGCTAAAAGATAGGTTTGTTAGGTTTATTTGTAATTAATTAATAATAAATGCTGTCCTTTAACTGTTATTACATTATTTCTAGTATAAATGACGATATGGAAACGGTGATTTTATTTTATACTAGCTGTGCCCGCGGCTCCGCTCGCTTGAACTACAGAATCCGCTCCCATTCCCACTCCCGCTACCGTTTCCGCTCCCGCTTCCACTTCCGCTACCTCTTCCGCTCCCGCTCCCGCACCCGCTCCACTCCCGCTTCCGCTACCGCTCCGCTCTCGCTCCCACACCCACTCCCATTCCCACTACCAGCTCCAAATGTAATTCAAACTCATCGCAATCTGAATAGTACGGAAATACTATTATCTGCAATATATTGCATACTAACCTTACCTACTAATGTATTTGAAAACTACAAATGTCTATAACTTTTGATTGAGTTAGCCGATTGCGATGAAATAAAGACTAAATGTTAAGTTAAGCCCCATGTTTTTGTGAAAAGTCCATCAAAATCCGTTCAGTAGTTTTTAAGTGATGCGTGCACAAACTCACAGACAGACATAAATTCCAAAAATGATTGAAATGTGTTCTATTACTTATCCTTAGACCCCTCAATTTTTTTTTTGCAAATATCTTCAATGTATAGACACGCGGTGTTTACGATTTTATTTATTAGATATGCTGGGATTATGATATTTTAATAATAAGATTACTATGCTCGATGTGGGCTTTCCCCAAATAAAGGCAGGTTTCTAAATATACTACGCTGTGCGGGTGAGTTGATCGAAAAATAATAATAAATATATATTTTACTTGCCAATGCCTAACTAGGATTTAGTCCTGTATGACGAGAAATAGCCAAGGATAAAACAATTCACAAATATAACAGCCAGATCGGGTGCTGGTACAATCGTAAATTTTCTGTCCCTAGTGGCAATCGAACCCACGACCTTCTGACGCTCGGGTTTAATGACGAAATCACTAGGCCAAGGAGGCGGGCAACGAAAAAGTTTACCGTGGGAAAATTAATATTCCGTATAGCTTAGCTTCGTAATAGCTTCCCCAATAGAATGCCACTTTTGGCGGGCTGTCTGCTGGGGATTTGCCATAATCATCGCGCTTGGCAGGCGAATTGGTGATCGCATTAATGATCTTAATATACACAGGAGAACGCTGCTGCAATTAGTAGCCTTGACACTTACGGGAAGACGGGGTGACAGTATTCTAAGCGAGGAACCATGGCTAGCTTTTAATATTAATTTTTCATTAAAACACCAGAATATACATAAAAAAAGTTTACTTCGTTATTTCCGCACACAATGCTGTTTGTTCTACCATTTGCGACCTTTGCCCTTTTTCTTCTGCTGCTGTCTGCGCTGCCACGCGCTCTCCCCAGCTTTGGGCTCCACATGTGGGCTCTTGGTGGAGCCCGCGGACCCAGCGCTGGGTTGCTGTTTACTCATGTCACTGAAAACAAGTCCAAAGTCAATATGTTGTACTGCATACAGGGAAGGCCTATTTAAAGGTCTGGGTACATCAATCGGAAAATCCGCGGTAGCGGGAACGTATGCAGTAGGACGACCGGTGAAGAAAAAACTTCTAACGTTTCAACCACAAACGAACGAAGGTCGCAGTGATGTGGGGTGTAGGTAGACACATATCGAATATTTTTACCTATTAATAATTTATTAAACTTTACACCAATGGTTTAACTACATGGACGGCATTCATTAAATGATTCTAATTTAATATGTCATACTGAGCAGTAGAACGAATGAGGAAATCGAATAGGTTTTTAATTAGTACGGTGTATGCGCTATAAATTTCTGAGGAAATGATTTTTTAAACGACTAAAATTCATTAAGAAATGACGAAGTTATTAGGTTTTTTAACGGATAATTCGAAACGCGCGCTCTCGCTTGGCTTCTTACGGTGATGTCATTCTTTGCAACTCGTGCGATCCCAATTCTCGCACTATGGCAGCTGGATCTGGAGCGGGAGGGGGAATGGGCGACGGAAGGGAATTAACACTTAATAATTTTCAACTTTATTTAATTCTGTAGTCCACGCGAGCAGAGCCGCGGGTACAGCTAGTTTAGTAATATGAATGGAGTACTCACTACTGGTCCGTAGCATTCGTAGACATGCCCTGGCTTCCCTTGATGACGTCACGCCGCACCCCGCGCCGTTTCCGATACGCCGTACGCTCGTACTTCGGCAACCATCTACAAAAATGGACAAATCCGTTACCTACACATATTGATTGCGCTCAATTACATACATAATTCTCACGCCGTGGTCCCAGAGGGGTAGGCAGACGATGTATCGCCACTTTGCGCAATCTAATGTCGCAAAGTGGCTTTCCTTCGCCCGCTTTTCGCTCCGTGATACCCCTTGACGTGATGTGTTGCGAACAACATCGCCGTTGCGTGTACAAAAGGCGAATGAACGAATAACTCACCTTTCTGGATCCGGGGGTTTGGAGGTGTCAGCGTTGGGCGGCAGTTTGGTCTTGCGCTTTCTATTTGACTTCTTCTTCTGCAACTCCGAACCGGGCGTCCTGTCAGATGCAAATATTGAAAAGATAATTTTTTTATTACATTGGATGTATATATTTTTTATTACTGATGGGTTTGCGCTTGACCTCAATCTCACCTGATGGTAAGTTACGATGAGGCCTAAGGTGGAGCGCGCTTACCCAGAAGATGTCTATTCACTCTTCCTTTATGTACTTGTCCTGGAATACCGGATAGAGGCTTCGACTCAGTGCATGGGAGGATGCACCGAGGGGGTTTTAGTGGGTAAAATTCCCACTCAACCCCCCCCCCCCCCTCCCAAGGGTAGCTGCCACGAATAAAAACAGCAATACATGCATTGGTGTATTCTGGTTTTAAAACTACTTTGTTTGAGACAGTGTAATAATCACACGAGGCAGCAATAAGCATATTTATGTTTAGAATGGCAACGCACATGTTGCATATTTAGCAAGGCCCGTTCTAAAGCTTCCATATTTTGTAGGCTTACCCAGGCGATTGTTCCTGCTTGCTTTGGACGGTTTTCTTCACCACCTTCGCACCCATCATCCATTTGGAAGACTCAAGGGCTTCTATATCGATTTTGCCCTGTGAAATTACAAGACATGCTTTACGCAGGTTATATCTGGCGACATTTCGAGCCTATGGGATCTTTTGTGTCAGCCCGTGTAGGGTAGTTGGGGTAACTCTAACATCAACCACGTTACATCCACTTATGATCTCAGATGTGGTTTCCTTCATTGAGAATAGTAATATTGGTACATGGCATACTTAAGTACTTATATCTCTCCATATAACCATCTCCCCCTCATATAACCCCCTCCTCACAAATAACGTCTCCTTTCCTCTCTAATTATCCTAAACCTAACTATATAAATCCGAAGAGTTTGTACGTTTGTTACGCTTTCACAGCTCAACTATTCAACTTAAATATTCAACCGATCTCCATGAAATAATGTAATTATGCCAGTGTTACAGAAATGAACATAAGACAGTGAACATTATTACATTTATATACTAGCTGTGCCCGCGGCTCCGCTCGCGTGAACTATAGAATCCGCCCCCGTTCCCACTTCCGCTCCAGTTCTCTTCCCACTTCTACTTCCACTCCCACTCAGACTCGAGACTCAATATCCCAATCCCAACTCCAACCTCAACCCCATCCCTATCCCCTAAAACTAAATTCACTCAATCCAATACGCGGAGCGGCGAACGGCGAGGCCGTTGACCTCGCCCATATGATGAACATACTCGTATGTTCGAGAAATTATTGCATCTTTTTTTATCAAAATTTTCGTAAAAATCATATGTTTTTTTCATGAATGATTTCATCATCAGGTTATTTATGTCTCCACTGCAGGAGCACAACCCTCTCTCGTCTGCCGGAGACAGACGGAGGATTTGGCCTACACTCCCCGCGCTGGCCAGACGGGTTGGGGAGGCCTGACTGATGTTTTATAATGTATTCCCTTAGTCGCCTTGTACGACATCCACGGGAAGAGTTGGAGTGCTCCTATTCTACTCTACCGGAAACCACACGGCAGAATGATTTATAAATGTGATACTGAGTTACTGGAAGAAATATTAACAGTCGTTTTATTATCATCCGATAAAATGGCTTAGGCTTACAACAACAGGATAGACTATTGTCTAAATACTTCTAAATGTTTATCATAAGTATCATCGCACGTAATAGCTACTATCCGTAGTTCGACCGTGTTTGCAACTGCTTTATCGAGTCCCCCACACGAAATTATAAGGCACTAACTGTGCCCGCGGCTCCGCTCGCGTGGACTACAGAATCCGCTCCCGTTCCCACTCTCGCTGCCTATCCCACTTCCACCCAGACTCCCAACCCCAACCCCACTCCCGCTCCAAATGCAGTACAAACCAATCGCAATATGAATTGTATCAAACATAATAATATGTACTTCTTTGTTGTAATGGCTTCTAGAAAAATTTACTTTATTAATATTTCAGGTTCTAAGTGGCGTATCAAGATGAAACATGCACCAGATTTTAAGTTAGACCACTAGCAAGACAACTGTGATACACATTTACCCCACGCGAATTGACGCGACGCCACACAACGCGTGGGGAGTAAAATCCCAACCTATGAAATCCTATGGCTAGAAACACATTTACCCCACGCGACGTAACGTAGTGGGATAAATGTGCCGGTGCCTTCACCCCATACATCTCTCACCTCCAACTGATCGATGGGCGGTAGATTCTTGGCGAGCTGCTTAGCGCGCGCTGGGTCGGTGGCCGCTAGAGCCTTCACGAGCCGCGCCAGGCTGCGCTTGTCCTCCGGCGCGGCCTTCGCGAGGGCCTCGTGCGCCGCGGCGGCCGCGCCGGCGTCGCCGGCCCGCTGGTGAGCCTCGGCAGCCGCGCGCCATACAGCGCGGAGGGAAGAGAAACGCTGTGGAATTAAACTTTTTGAATTTTTCGATTTTATTGCCGTTTGGTCTCCGGCTTAGAATAGGGCCACCCCTATCTTACCCGTGGGTGTCGTCAAGGCGACTAAGGGATTGCACCAGGGACGGGCAGCAGCGTTCTCCTGTGTGTGTATGTTAAGATCATTACTGCGATCAGCAATCCGCCTGCCAAGCGTGGTGATTATGGCAAATGCCCCATTGGACAACTTACCAAAAGTGGTATTCTATTGGGGAGGCCTATGTCCAGCAGTGGTAGTATTTAGGTTGATGATGGTGATGATGATGAATTTTTCGAGCAAATTATGGAAGGGGTATAACTTGGATCACGGGTTAACCGCGTGGAGGGTAGACAAACTCGCAGTTTGTAAGGTGAAAGGCTTTTTTTATTATTACATAATTCGACAAAGCAAAGCTTTTAGGCCAGACCTCCTAGGATTTTCTCCTGTATTATGGGAATTAAATAAGGATTAGACAATTCACAAATATAACATCTAGACCGAGTCCAAATTGTATAAAGTTGTCTGTCCTCAGTGGGAATCGAACCCACGACCACTGGCCCTCGAGTCCAATGACCAAGTCACTAGCTGGACAACGAGGCGGTCGTCATACAACACGAAAAGTCTTCATTTGTGGAACATAATCATAAGTAACTGTCTTCTGCACTTTCTACTTCCACTAGTTTCTGCGTACTATTTTCTACTTCCGTACATTCTCCACTTCACTTCTAAGTTCCGCACTGCTGCAAGCTACACTTTCCATTCCAAGACCTGACTACTAACCCTAGCTTGTAGGAGCTACATACCCGTCGGAACCTGGACCTTACTTTACCTGACTCTTCCTCTTCAAATCATCAAAATACTGATGGAAGAGAAAACTGATCGCTTTAAGCGATAAAGGCCGCCTTTGAACACTTTCCAAAAATCTGTACCTATTTTATTGTTATCCTTAATTTGTGTGCAATAAAGAGTTTATCTATCTATCTGATCGAAGAGTGGGATTTGCAGCATGAAAAGTAGCCCCAGGATTTCTTAGAAAGGCCATAAGATAATAATAACCTGGTCGTTCTTGTAATGCTGGTACACATCTGTGAATAGTCTAGACGCTCTCTCGTACTCATTGTCGGCGCACATTAGTGTACAAAGCACGCCGACGACTCCCGGCCTATATTTATACTCGCTCTCCTCCAGCAGCTTGACAGCCGCTTTTCGATCACCCTGGAACAGACAATAATTATTTATTATAAGTATCCTTTCGGTTACTCCAAGGTAGACTGGAAGAAATACCTAAGTGGTATAAGTCCGCCTTTGTACACAGTTTAATTCCTATTTATTATTGTTGTGGTGATTTTTGGTACAATAAAGCGTTTACGTACATACATACATAATATACGGTGTTCAAATAGGTCAGCTGAAATATGGGGTAGTTGTATATCTTAACAAAAATAGTACATAGTTTAAAAGAAAATTAGTTTATATATTTAATTTTTAGAAAAAAATAAAAATCGCCTACATTTAAAACCTTTGACACTACATCGTCGACGAAAATTTAAATTGGCGTAAGGGGCAAAATGCCAAAATTGATTTTTAGCTTCCCAAACTCAGTTTTCAATTATTATTTATCTAAAAGTAAATAAAAAAAAAGTTAATTCAGACTATTCATAATATTAGACGTCCACTGCTGGACATAGGCCTTCTCCAATGAACGCTATCACACCCGGTCCTCCGCCCTCCGCATCCAGGCGTTTCCGGCCACCACGGCGCTTCAGGTCGTCGGTCGACCTGGCGGCGGGGCATCCCACCCTGCGCGTGCCAATCCGCGGTCTGCACTCCAGAACTCGTCTGCCCCAACAGTCGTCGGTACTTCGACAGATGTGGCCCGCCCACTGCCACTTCAGCTAAATTAATTTTTAATACTAATGCCTGGAGTCTTTTTGCCGTCCTTGGAGAATCCTGCTGAATCCAATCTTAAGACTCAATCTTAGCGATATAGGTATAAACTGATGACTACTTTCTAGGCAGACTCTACATACCTGAGCGAGCAACACCTGCGTTGCTGCAAGCGCCAGTGTACCTCCAAACTTGAGCAACAGCGCCACTGCCTGGGCCTTCTTGCCGTCCTTGGCTAGCGAAGAGGCTTCCACTAAGGCTGCGCGCTGCTCCTGGTTGAACTCCCGGACTAGCTTCACGCAGCATTGCTTGCAGAAGTCCGGCTGGAAAGGAAAAATGTGTTTTATATCCATTACAGGAGACACTATTTTTTCATACACTTGTCTAATCCTATACGATTTTCTCCTGTGCCATGGGAATAGGACAAATAGAACATCCTGACCGGGACCAAATTGTACAAAGTTCTCTGTCACCAGTGAGAATCGACCACAATGACCAACTCGACTCCAATGATGACCAAGGCATTATGCCAAGGAGGCGGATATGATATGGTAGTGGTAGGTAGGTGGAGGCAGTGCCGTAACTAGGGCGATGTCAGCGGTGCCCAGGCACAGGGCGCAGACATTAGAGAGGCGCAAAAATGATCTGGGTGGTCATTTTTCAAGGACGCAGTTATAGAAGATCGCACAGGGCGCATAAAAGGCTAGTTATGGCATTTGGTGGAGGTAAGGAGGTGTAAGGGAGCGCAAAGACATCTGGTGCCCCAAATGCCAACCCCATCATCACGCGGTGCACCTTGCTGATTGACCAACGAAGTCCTAGCGACCGGAAATGGTGGTATAACCAGTGACGGCCAGCACGTCTGCCCAGCGTGGCTATTACGGGAATAACTCCACCATGAGCAGTAACCAAAATGGTAGCGTTCATTGGGTAATGTATGTATAACAGATAGCACTTTTAAGGCGTACACCGTACTTTAAACGTACGTAACACATATATTCAGCACGTATATTCTAATCTCCTTAGAGGACCACGAAAGCCTGGCGACACTTCGACCCTTCAGGATTTTTTGTGCCAAACCCCAATCCAGGGCCGGATTATCCATTAGTCAGTGTAGGCAACTGCCTAGGGGCCCCACATCTCGAGTCTTTTTTGTTGAAAATGTTTCTTAGAATGAAAAGAGGAGTAGGCGTTGATGTGGGCTTTGAGGTCGGAATCGTAGTCGGATTGAGAGTGAGTAGTCCACGCGTGCGGAGCATTGCATTAAATTGCGGTAGAAAAACTATATTTCAGGCAGTTAGAACACGGTAAAGGGGCGGCCCCCCGTGCACGCCTAGGCAATGCACGTATACGTGCATTGCCTAGTACCCCGACATGGTTAATCCGGCTCTGCCCCTGTCTATCAACGGACCCCAAGCCGATTTGGAGGACTTCACATACGTCCTAGAATGTATTCTTTGGCATATGCAGGTTTCCGTGCGATGTTTTATTTCACCGGATCGCCTGTGGTGTAAATAAACAGTATTAATTTTCGAACAACAAAAAAAATTACCTGGTTGGAGTATATGGCGAGTATAGCCTGGTTATATGTAATGGCGGCGCGCTGACGAGAATTCAGTTTGTGCTCCAGCCCGTCTGCCGATGCAGCCTTCATGCGCTTGCGCGAATCGAACACGTTAGTATCTCTGAGAAAAAATTACACACGATTTAGTTTGTTTGATTAAGGCGAACCTTGTGTACTAAGAGTATACTATCGATATAGAAATTTCCCAAAGAATTCGAAGTTGGTACGATCGTTAGTGTGGAGGCTTGATAGCCGCCTCATTTTGTACATAGTGTTATCAAGCTAGACTCGGTGTTGACCACTTACTTATAATTGTTCCTATTCCATATGCTACTCTAATTTGACGACCTCCGTAGCGGAACGGGTAGCTCTCAGACTGCCACGCCGGAGGTTGCGGGTTCGAATCCCGCTAGAGGCAAATGTTCGTATTATGAATATAAATGTTTGTACCTAAGTCTTGGATGTTTATATGTTTATTTAAGTATGTGTATCCGTTATCTAGTAACCATACCACAGGCTCTGCCTAGTTTGGGACTGGATAATTGGTGTGAATGTTTGAAAAAAAAGAAAAAAAAAAGAAATTAATACTAAAACTAGCTCTTAGGATTACGAGAATGTTACTAATAATATTGAGGATAAAATGATAAGTCTGAAATAAAGGATTTATATTTTTTAATACAAGAACGAAGGTCATCGACATAGCCACATATATCGCAGAGCCGACAGCCGTTGGGGACCGGAGAGCGCGGATCGGCACGCGCAGGGTGGGACGCCCCGCCGACAGGTGGACCGATAAGCTGACGAAGGTGGCCGGAAGCGATGTGGAGCACGGAAGACCGTGTGTGGTGGCGTTCATTGGGGAAAGCCTGTCTAGCAGTGCATGTCTCAGGGCTGATATAAATGAATACTAGAAACCCGGCTCGACCCAGAGAGGAGACGCTATGGAAATTTCATCCTATGCAAATATTGCCACATTTCGCGGGGGATTTCCGCACACTAGTACGCTGTCGCTACGAAACACACACGTAACTAATCAAACACATCATCATATCAGCCCTTAGATGTGCACTGCTGGACATATGCCTTCCCCAATGAACGCCACCACACCCGGTGCTCTGTCCTCCGCATCCATCTGCTTCCGGCCACCTTCCCCAGGTCGTACCTGGACTACTACCGTAGCCAGGAATAGTAGGGCTGCCGGGAACAGGGGGCTGTGGTATTTGTTTGCTACTCATAGGGCAGTTTTAACTATAATGACCACGCTGGGCAGACGTGTTGGCCATAGCAGTACTAGGCTTCGCACCGGTGAGGCATCAAACACATTCACAACCTATTGATACCGTGCATGATCAGGGATGACACATTTTGGTAAGTGTTTGACGTCTAACTAGGATAATTAGACGCCAAACGCTTATAAGTCATGTGAGATATACATGACTCGTTAAAGTGTACAAAAATGATATTATTGGAAATGCTTGCGGTACTCACCTCGGCACAAGGAAATGCCTAAGTAGTTGCGAGATAGAGGAAATGTACATTCAATGCAATTCACTTACTCTTTATTGCACGTAAAAAATAAAACATACAATAATAAAGTAACTTACATATTATTTCATCCAGACAACCTTTGGGTAGAGGATAAGAATAACAGAAAAAGGTAGGTTGTGCACTTAAATAAAGGAAGGAGTATAGTTTATACCAGTAAGGGCATACCCACACAAATATATATATATTCATACATACATAGATATATTCATACATTTAAACATAGGCTACATTTTGTCCAGCTTTATCAAAATGAGTGGCTGCAAAAGTGGGCGAACTGAAGAAAGCCCAAGAAGAAAGCGTGATTCGGTATGACAATACAAACCTGTTAATGACCACAAGGTTATTGCTAGCGATAGCAACAAGCGCTTGGTCGCTAGGCTTGTCTTTCAGGACGTTCTGGTAGATCGATGCCGCCTCCTTCTCTTTGCCCATCTGCTGGAGGCAGTATGCCTGCTGTACCCTGAAATATAAGCAGCGTAATTAATATCTAGTTAGCCATTCTAGGAATTAATAGAAAATGAAATGGCCTACAAAGATTCTCCATTTTTATGAACCTGTTTACAGCAATTGCTATATTGCTTAATGCGTTGACGTAATCGTTCAGAGATAAAATATAGATCCTACTTAATGGCGCAGGAATGGAAATCTGACCCAGCAGTATATTAGTATATGGGCAATTCGACTCTGATTTTTATAATAACATTCTAACAATTTCAAACAAAGACCAATACCAATAAACTGGAGGAAGTCGTCGGCAACAGCTAGTTTATAATAATTAGTTGTCAGTGTCCTATGATAAACGGCCAAGTTTATTCTAATTTTAACTTGATCACTCATGAATAAGGTACTAGTACTGGTCACTTTATTCAGAAAGAAGTGCAGTATTCCGGAACTTCATTCTACAGGCTTTTCGGTGAAGGAAAACAATATGGGGAAACCTGCATATTAAAGGAGGAGTTTTAAGATACATGGGAATACCAGCAACTATGCTAATGTGGTAGATAGACTATAGGTGACTCCCCGCGAGTGTAGGTCAGTGCCCTAATAGCGGGGATCAATTTGATTAGTTAGATCAGTGTTCTTATAGTTCTCCGAACCTGATAATAGCAGCCTCTTCCTTAGCTTCCTCCTCAGTGCCACCGTCGTCGATCACGCTCTCGGAGCACGCCTGCTCTGCTCTCTTCAGCACAGGCAATGCTTCACTGTACTTGCTGCGCATAGCTAATGTACTGCCAGAGTTGTAAGTAAGCTCATAAGTGTTCTCGTCGAACTGGGGTAGGTCTGCGGACTAAAAAAAGGTTGAAAGTCAACACAAATGTGCTATGGAATCAAAATTAAATTTCTTTTATTTAAAAGACTTAATGTAAATAAAAATTACTTGTTTCTAATTATTGATAAAAAAATTGATAAGAACCCTTCTTGGTTTACCTGGAAGAAATGAGTACGGATATCTTTAAAAGATGTGTTGCATGAAGTTTGTTGGGCCGTTTTTTCTTCACAGCGCTAACACCTAGGAAGCGGTAGTCGATAAAAAAATGACGTGTATAAATGTACCAAGTGTACTCATATGCAATAAATGATTTTGACTTAGACTTTAAATTTAAACAAGAAACACACAGTAGAATAAACTGATGAGATTTTTTTACTTTGTTGTTTCCAGTTGTAAAGCCTTAACATAACATTCGAGATTTTCACCCTCACAGGGAAGTTTATTGTCGGTCTGTGTGCCCACCTGATAATATTAAAATAACTAAGCTGAATTATATGTTAAAATAATTAAAATTGCCTAGCGATTACAAGAAAATTAAAAACAAATTTAATTGATGAAATTCATACACTTTTTTATTTTGAGGAGATACTTACAGGGTTGAGCGCACCAAGATTGGCGACCACAGCAGCCATATTTGCCTTCCTCTCATCCTCATACTCATCTGTGGTGTTTTTCACTAAGTCCCTGTACAGGTTGTAGCAGTCCTGGTACTGTTCTAGACGGTAAAGTATTTGAGCCCTGCGAAAAAATATTGTCATACTTAGTTCATTAACTAGTCACATAAAAATATCCTGTCATGACCTAAAATACATATTCAACTTCAGCACCATCCACAGAGAAAGGCACAAAAATGACATATAGTTGTTGACAACTCAATGTCAATCATAACCCCTTGTCTACCATAACACGCTCAACAACAGGGTTATGAGTCCCAAGTTACCACAGAATGTTAATGTTGTCCCTTCAGTGATCACTTTTAAAAACAGACTAATACAGACAGACAATTTCTTCAAAAGTCAGTGTTAAAAGTGACAATTTAAAGACTAAATACACCAGTTAAGATATAGGCATACTAGTAATTATACAGTATCAAGAAATTTAATTTTTTCCAAATGGTGGCTATTCTTGTAAGAATTCTCTAGTAATTCACAGGTTTGTTAGTGCCAATAAAATCACATAATAATAATATAAATATTCTCTTCAGTTTACCTCAACTCTTTCAAAGCAGGTGTCAACTCCGGAGCATTATCAACTGTCTGCAACGCATCCTTAGGGCTGTTGAGTCGGTACTGAGCATAAGCTTTCTCGAAGTGCAGATCAGCAGCCAACGCAGCATTCTTGGAGTTGCTGAGCACTGCTAGAGCCTCCTTGAAGTTGTGCAGCTGAATGAAGCAGACCACTTTACAGTGGAAGGCCTTTTGCTCATTCGGAGCTAGTTGTAATACTGAAAGTCAGAATGCGAGAAATAAAACTAGAATAAGCATTTAAAACATATCTAGATTTAAAAATTGCTGAAATTGTTCTTTACCAGTACTATCTACAAAAAAAAGTTGCTATCATATCTACAGTACGTATAAGTGTAGCCCTATTATACAGTTAGTGACAAGGTGTCATACATGTACATTTTGTCACTCTTATATTTTAACATTCGTCTATTACAATAATACATTTTCTCATTTGTAATTTTTAACATTATACCTATACGTCCTACCCCCTAACGTGGAGTCAAAATTAATGGAAGAAAATGGGGTGAAAGTCAGCGCTTTTCCGGATCGATTTTTCAGAAAACGTATAAGAAAGTGAGTAAGAAAAATATTGGTATAAGTTTTACTTACTTTTCCCCGTGGCTTTTAGCGCTCTATCATAGTCTGAGCTTTGGCAAAATTTATTTAATTCAACATAAGCCTGAACAAGATTATTTTCCTTATTGGCTGACATTTTTTTGACAACTCACAAGTTGGCTAACGTCACAAATCTTGTGCAGACAGACGTCAAGTGCTTTTAGATGCGTTTAGTTTTGCATCGAACTGAATTCAGTTCCGTAATAATTTGGTTTTGTGTACAATCCAAAAAAATATAAAGAGTTAATGTTAAATGATGTTTTAATCACCTTTCCTGTCAAAAAAAAGATGTTAATAAATATATATTTCATACATTAGGCACGTAGAAAAAATTCTACGCGAGATTAATTTGATTGACCCAATTTGATTAATTTAGTTCAGAGAGCGGGCCCCAGATGCCAAGATCGCAGGTTCCAAATGTATTCCCACCCATTATTAATTTTTCGTTTTCATTGTGTTCTGTATGGGATGATACATATCTAATAAATAAAAACGTAAACTTCGAATGTCTGTACATTGAAAATAATTGCGAAATTAAAAATTTGGGGTCTAAGTTATCCTTAGACCCCCAATTGTCTTATACAATAATAGAACACATATCTATCATTTTTAAAATTTTGGTCTGTTTGTCTGTTAGTTTGTGCACGCATCATGTAAAAACTACTGAACCGATTTTGATGTACTTTTCACAGAAACATAGGGCTTAACTCTGAGTAACATTTAGTCATTATTTCATGGCAATCGGCTAACTTGATTGATCAAGTTATGGGATTAATTAGTATTAATAGGTATGCAGTACGTGTATAACAAAGAAGTGTAATAATCATACTTCTTTGTTATTTAATGTTCGATGCATGTGTGCAATGTAATTGGTTTTGGGAACGGGAGCGGGAGCGGATTCTGTAGTACATGCGAGCGGAGCCGCGGGCACAGCTAGTACTATAATCATCATCATCATCATATCAGCCCCTAGAAGTCCACTGCTGGACATAGGCCTTCCCCAATGAACGCCACCACACCCGGTCCTCTGCCCTCCGCATCCAGCCGCTACCGGCCACCTTCTTCAGGTCGTCGGTCCACCTGGCGGCGGGGCGTCCCACCCTGCGAGTGCCGATCCGCGGTCTCCACTCCAGAACTCGTCTGCCCCAACGGCCGTCGGTTCTGCGGCATATGTGGCCCGCCCACTGCCACTTCAGCTTGCTAATCATTTCGGCTATGTCGGTGACTTTCGTTCTTCGTCGGATCTCCTCGTTACGAATCATATCCTTCAAAGAAACCCCGAGCATAGCCCTCTCCATAGCTCGCTGAGCGACTTGGAACCTGTGGATCAGGCCCACTGTCAGTGTCCACGTTTCTGCACCGTAGGTCATGACAGGCAGGACGCACTGATTAGTCGTTTGTTATGGTAGCCTGCCGTAACCCGGGGATTCTTAGCACCCCCCGTCCTACCGTTACCTAGGCCGCTACCGTAGCCAGGAATAGTAGAGCTGCCGGGAACTGGGGGCCGTGGCTTCTGTTGTCTGTTCATGGGGGAGTTTTGCCCATAATGGCCACGCTGGGCAGACGGGTTGGCCATCGCAGTACTAGGCATCGCAGTACTATAATAATGATGCTATATTAATACCTATTAATAGTATGGTAATATACCCAATAAACTTAAGTTAATTATGTAGTTAGATAGGCCAAAAAAGCTTAAAGATTTTTTTAACGGTTCGTCCAGAAGGTACTTAATTTTAGTTGTTAATGTTGTAAGTTGGCAATAGATGGCGTTGTATTATAGTCGTTCGAGGTATTATTTAGAGAGTATAGATTTCATGTTAGCAAATCTCATCTGCATATTACGTTCACAAATTTTGCCGTTTGGGGTAATCTTTGCATTACTAATACAATAAAACAATATAGAGTTATATTATAACAGCTAGCTTAGCTTAACTGCTGAACCCTAAACAAAATGCAAACCGAGCAGACTATACGGTTACCGAAAACAAAGGCAATAAATTCACATCGGCATGACACCCGACACCGACGCCTGAATAACTATCAATTCGTTATCCTATAAATCTACGTTCATGTTTCTTTTCCGCCTCAGTTCGTTTGGGTGTTGGCGGCATTGTTCCGCTTCGGACATGCCAACATGACGACATATCCGGCGGAAGTGGAGGAGTTTCCACCATCGCTCCCCTTTCGAAGCACAAAGTTTGCTTTAGTCTTCCTCATTCAGATCAAAAATGCAAGCGTGAATGTTTATTTTATATAAGTACATAAGATAGGCGCATGCTTGACTAAAATGTTACCTGATGGTGTACATTTGGCTTCTTTTCTCTTGTATTTGATTCTCCAAAAATATATATAGGTACTTATTGTAGCTTTTGGATGTAAGTAGGTATATCTGCGATAGTATTTTATGCAACAAGTGCCTACGAAAGTATATCATAAACTTAAATAAAATCCTGTAACGACTGGTCCAGTTCGTTCCAAATTCAAATTACAAAGTACTTGACCCACAAAGGTACGGTGAGTCACACGCTAAAATTGACTTTGCCTTGTTTAATTAAAATTATTTTTTATTGTGCAAAGGCAGATTGTATAAACTTACACGGGACAGACTGTACAATAACTTAAACTCCCTCCTTTTTACAAACCACCTAATATTGCAAATGCAAGAGAGTTTTGCCAAATAAACTCATCACAGAATAACCATCAGTGCAAATGCTACAACTTACAAAGTAAATTCGCGTAAACTTCGCCGAAAGAAGAAAGAAAGTATTGTGCAATTCGACAGCGCTTTGCCGCCGTGTGTCGAACTCATCAAACTTTGGCGGTTGGGAGCGGAGTTCCGTGGACGTCGAGAAATCTTTAAAATTTGTTGCGGGAACGTGTATGTGGACAACAAAATAGATTCTATTTTTAACTAGCTTTTCTTCGCTATGTAGTGGTGTTTTGTTGCCTATGTTTGATGATGACACATGGACATAATATGTATGCTAGATTTGATGGATATCGATTTTTATTTTTTTATTAGTATTCTTTTTTCTGTACCTATCTACTATTTATTTAGTACCATACCTATAACTTTTCAGTTTATAACTTAGAAGTGTGTTAGTGGTATTGGTATTAACAACCTTTGCCGTGTGGTTTCCGGTAGAGTAGAATAGGACCACTCCAACTCTTCCCGTGGATGTCGTACAAGGCGACTGAGGGAATACATTATAAAACACCAGTCAGGCCTCCCCAACCCGTCTAGCCAGCGCGGGGAGTGTAGGTCAAATCCTCGGTCTGTTTCCGGCATATGAGGAGGGTTGTGCTCCTGCAGTGGAGACAAAAATAACCTGATGATGATGATGAATGATGATGGTATTAACAATTATTATAAACTATATAAATAGATGTTGCTGTTTTAAGAAAGTTTCAAGCGGTCCAATTGAATTACACAGATTTAGTTGGTACTTATAGTAAGCCCAAGTCCTTTTTGTCGAGGGGAAATGCCTACTGCATGCCTACTCGCCTCGGGGGCACGAGTAGGTTATGTCGGGCTTGCATAGACTAAAACCCTGCGGTGGCCATCCCCGACGCACAGAAGGAAGAGGGAGACCCTGTAGATTGTCCTGGGTATGCTCCGGTGTCCCTCCTCCCGTGCGCCTCCCGGTACTTGCAGCAGCAACGAGGTCACCCTGTTGCTGCCGCCCTCCCCGGGGACGCATAGGATGCAATGCGTCCACAGAGCCCCCGCTCCGTGCACCCGCGTCACCGATGGCGCCTTTTAGTCGGCTTGCATGACAGGCAGGGGATACCGTGGCTACATTCCTCGCCGCAGCCACAGACCCGTAATAAGTTCATGCCTGCCTATACCAAGACTTTAGCGGGATCCTGTAGATGAATTTCTTCTCATTGAATGTGAATTTTGATGTTTATTATGTTTAAAGCATTGTAGACTTAAATAAAAGCCTGTAACTTACATACAAGGTTATCTTTGTTTATTTAAATATAAATTACAAGTAATTGATTTATTAAATATTAACTTAATGAAAATTTATACAACTATATACAGTATTAAAAACTAATATATAAAACGCGTTACAGTAAGAACACGTCGTCCAGCTATACATACAAGTATATATATAAAAACATAGTCTGGATTTATTCGTATGTATTGTCGCCTCATATGGTGTTCACTGTGTCTGAGTGGGATCATCTGCTCAGGATGCCACATGGACATATCTAGTACTATACCTCCTAAAGTACATAATCACATCACGAGAATATTCCGACTTACGTCAGGAGGCAAACAACGGCAAAGTAACAGCTATTGTCGGCCACTGTCCCCAAGTCGACTTTAATCGCATTACGTAAGTCTTGTGGACTTGGTGCGAACTTCTGGAGAACTTTGCCTAACGTCGAGCTAAAGAATGTGGTGACGGAATAGGTATTTACCTCAAGTTTTCTTTTCCTTTTTCAAAATGATTAAGAAAAATGAAAATGCAACGATCTCTATGTACTACTAGATGGAGCGTTCCAAACAATCGCTCTGTTTCACGCAAGTAGCCAAAGCTCTTACACATTCACTTTGAAACTTGAGCAGTTACTACGTAGAACATTTAAAAAAATATTACTAAATATTGACGCTACGGTTAAATAATGTCAATGTTTAGTAAATAATTAAATGTTCTGAGTAGTGCACCGTGGAACAGAGCGATTGTTTGGAACGCTCGCGCGTGCCGATTTTCGAACACAGCGCGTCTATACTGCGCACAAAGTTGCAGCACCCATGATGCTTTGAGCGGTGCTTGAGAATACTGTGTAATAAGTTCTTATTTGCCGCGTGGTTTCTGGTAGAGTAGAATAGGACCACTCCAACTCTTCCCGTGGATGTCGTACAACGCGACTAAGGAATACATTATAAAACATCAATCAGGCCTCCCCAACCCGTCTGGCCAGCGCGGGGAGTGTAGGCCAAATCCTCCGTCTGTCTCCGGCAGATGAGAGAGGGTTGTGCTCTTGCAGTGGAGACAAATATAACCTGATGATGATGATGAAGTTCTTATTTCCAAGTCGCTCAGCGAGCTATGGAGAGGGCTATGCTCGGGGGTTCTTTAAGAAGAGATATGATTCGTAATGAAGAGATCCGACAACGAACGAAGTTTACCGACATAGCCGAAAAGATTAGCAAACTGATTTTGCAGTGGGCGGGCCACATCTGTCGCAGAACCGACAGGGGCAGACGAGTTCTGGGGTGGAGACCGCGGATCGGCATACGCAGGGTGGGACGCCCCGCCGTAGGTGGACCGACGACCTGAAGAAGGGGCCGGAAGCGGCTGGATGCGGAAGGCGGAGGACCGGGTGTGGTGGCGTTTATTATGGAAGGCCATTGTCCAGCAGTGGACATCTCAGGGCTGATGTGAAATTTATTGGTTTTAAGGATTTTAGCAGTTAATTGTTACATATCTATAAATACAGCAACTGGAAGTCTTTAGCTTGTTGTAGGGATGTATAATTTGACATTGTGAGCCGTCTTCCTCTCCCCCACCAGACTGAGAATTTATTGTTGTTAGAAACAGGGATCGGAACTGGGTAGTCATTAGAACGAAAATATGGCACGGAAGGTTAATATAGACTTTACTTTTCACTGGATTTTATTAATTTTTTTTAACAAAAATCCCGGGACTCTTAGTAGTAATAATTAAAAAGTGTATACATAATATCCTATTAGGAAGAGATAATTATATTATTTCTATTATATTTAATATCCACAGTTTCATTCCTATTTTGTAATTGTTTTTATTGTTAATTTTGGTACAATAAAGCGTTTACATACATACATATACATACATACATACATACTTACAGACATACATACATATTTAATATCCATATGTATGTTACTGTATAAGTTTATACATAAATAAATGAAAATGAAAACCAAATGATGCACATCCCACTACTATTATAAATGCGAAAGTTTGCATGTTTGTTACTCAATCACGCAACAACCACTAGACGGATCGAGATGAAACTTGGCGCACATATAGATTAGGCCCTGGCATAGGACATAGGATAGTTTTTATCCCGAAAAAACATCTCATTCTCACGGGAAACCAAATTAATCGTTAAAAGGACTGAAGATGTGTAAATTTCGAAACCTACGCGGATGAAGTCGCGGGCAAAAGCTAGTTTTTAAATAAATTTCAGGAAAAAATACCGGAATATCTATATTAAAATATCCGTTTGTCGCAAGTTCATAAATGACATTAGATTCCGATCCCTGGTTACAAATGTCAATAAGGACGGTTTTCCAACAGCAAGTAATTTTTTTATATCCCTCTAATAAATACCTCATTTTAATCACTCTGTAATATTAAGAAACATGATAACAGTAAAATATCAGTGTCTCCTTTTAAACCATGCTATTCGCTATCCAAACACTATAGCTTACACAATTTATTCCTAAAAATTAAGATTGCGAATTCCTCGCCTCTCTAATCCATCATTCCCACGTCGAGTTCCCGATTCCATTCTGGAAAGAACGTCATTTAATAAATAACAGTATACCACCCTGCGGATTAAATGTTCGAAGGGGGTCCCGTGGCCCCGTATTTTATCAGGGCCCTGCCTGATAAATTGCGCGAAATTCAATTTAAAAGGGTAATGTTTGTGTCCCTATTACGACGTCACTCGACGCCCGTCTATAAACCCTGTCGGTCCACTGAACAATTGAAATATCGAACCTTCACATACCTTTTGCGCCATAAAAATATTGGCTTTCTCTTTTACTACGTGTTCTCGAAAATGTTTAGATGTTTTTGTTTTTTAAGTATTTTTTGTGTAGGTAAATCAGTCGTTATTATACAGTGCATGAAGACAAACGTCATCAACCAGTGCGTCCTACTGTAAAGACCTACGGCGCCGAAACGTGGACACTAACATTGGGACTTCTGAAAACTCAGTCACTCAGCGGAAATGGAAAGAGCTATGGAAAGAGCTATGCTCGCTGTTTCTCTAAGGGACATGATCCGAAATGAGGTAATCCGCCAGAGAACTAAATTCTTCGATATAGGTCAAAGAGTACGTTGAAGTGGCAGTATCTGTTGGAGAACCGATTACCGTTGGGGTAAACGAGTTGGCAAGCGTAGAGTGGAACGCCCCCTGGCTAGATGGAGCGACGATCTGCGTAAGGCGGCTGTCATGGCAGTGGCTGGATGAGAAGAACCGAGGATCGGGTTCAGAGGCGCGCCTTGGTAGAGGCCTATATTTACAGCAGTGGACATTTGCAGTCTGATGATGATGATTGTGGTTATGATTTAAAATAATAATGTTAATTACAAATGTGGACCTCCTCCTCACCGCACCTCATTCCCCGATGCCCTTTAACTCGGTCCTCCACTGCAGGCCCCTTCCGTTTTACCTGCGACCTGTAATTTTTTTGCATCAAGCAAGGATTTTGCCTAATCACCATTTCGATTAAGTTTTTAACAAATTATCACCTTCAGTTTCCTTTTGAATTTTACACATTTGATTACAGCTTGTGGTTCTTGTTACCTTCCCCTGAGTCTTCCACTGCTACATGGCTAAAGCACAGAATTGACAAGCGTAAAGATTGAATCATCTAGGTACTTCTATTACAGGCGCACTCGCCTGAAAGTACGTGTTTGTGTGTGTGCGTAAATTGTCGAGAGAGGGACAATGTTATACCACAGGGCGGACACTTGTGCCAAAATGTATGAGATGGCGGGAAATCGACTACCTATTCTTACACAAATACAGTAATCGTGTCCGCACAAGGCAGCGCACGCACACATGCCTAAGGCAATCGTTAGGGGTGTCAGACCGCGCGGACCGGCCGTGGGCACCAGTAACGTTGTGATGGCGGCGTAAAGTGTGCATAAAAATAAAAATAGTTTATATAGGTGGTTGAGATTTAAGTCGTAGGTATACAATCTTTTTTCCAACTTTCGATGTTTACGTGCAAAATCTCTATGCAACCATACAAAACTGTACGAATTCGTGATAGACTAGTTGGTACTCACGTTTATGAGGTCGAGGGTTCGAATCCGGGCACAGGCCAAAGAACGAACTAAGAACGTTTTTAGTGAAGAAGACCTTAAGAAACCAGCCAAAGAAGTAATAATTCTAAGGCGTATGTGAAGTCCACAAACCCGCATTGGGCCAGCGTCGTGGATTATTGTTATGGAATAATTCCTACTCGCGTGTATTTTTTCTTTCATTCATTATGGTTTAAATATATCACTAAACATGGCGCATGTGCTAAAATAAAATATTTTTCGACATACAGGGAAAAAATACGACACTCATCATTGTGCACATTATAATTTTTTTTAATCTATACATATATTAAAACGGTAAAAAGGCGTTTCTGTACATTAAAGTAAAAAAAATTCAGACCTTAAGACCAGTGGAGTCCAAAAATATGATAAAAAAAATCGTGTCTATGTATGTATGTCTGTACGGGCTAATCTTGGAAACTGCTGAACAGAATTTGACGGCGTTTTCACTATTTAATAGCTAAGGATAACAAAGGATATTTTCGAAATTTCCACATTTGTTTGGGTAAACAGTCACAGGAGTTTTCTGACTGTGGCAACATCAAAGTTGGTACTGCGTTTCTTTTTAATTCTTTGCAAGACGATCCGAAGCACAGAAATGAAGATCGCAAAAGCGGTGATTTTTTAAACTTTTATTGTTTGGTCGCCCAATCACTTGAATCCAGTATCTGAAAAACATTTTTTTTTAGTATATACATCTGAAAAACAAAAAAAGATTTTATACCCAAACAAAAGGAACTGCGGAAACGTTCCTACAATGTTACGTTGTAAGCTCACGTCACACGCCACTGTATGACACATGTCATTTTTTTCTTTTTATTATGCTGCAATTACACATCCGCGCAAGTCGGTAGACAATCGCTCATTGAATTTCGATTACATCAAAAAGGTGAAAATTCAAACGTAACATCGGTTCCGTTATTTTTAATTTAATTAAATATATATTTTATGTATTATACATTACATTTGTCTAATCCCAAACTTGATTTTATTCACTTCAGATCAGAACGTCTCATTCTCCTGTACCATTGAAATTAGATAAGGACCAATTCACTAATATAGTACCCAGACTAAGACGAACTCTAAACATGTCTATACATAAAAGGAATCGAACTCACGACTTCTGGTACTTGAATCCAATAAGCAAGTCAATAATCATGATATCTTCAACAGAGGGAGTCCAAACATTTATTTTTATCTTCGTGTATGCATGATTGCCATAAATTAAAACTTACATAACCGAATTTTTTACTAGCATGAACACTTGGCAATTATGCGAATGTATGTACGGTGGACCACACGCTAAGTCTAAAGTGTACAAAATATAAAATTTGCAGAGTATAAAAATTACCTTGATACATTAAGTCACACGAAACTAAGTGCTTT
Source organism: Esperia sulphurella (assembly GCA_947086405.1). Taxonomy (NCBI): domain Eukaryota; kingdom Metazoa; phylum Arthropoda; class Insecta; order Lepidoptera; family Oecophoridae; genus Esperia; species Esperia sulphurella. Next base: position 14,226,777 of record OX352264.1, read on the forward strand.
TCCAACTTTACCTACAATTTTTTAGAATTCAGGTATCTTCTTACACGCTACAATTAAATCTGATGATCTGCAGGTTCCTGAATAATTCATGGTTATGATGAACGTGGGGTTTAATTGAAGGCGTGACTAATACTACTTAAATTCTTTAAGATTTAATATGTTTTGTCACAAAACATATCTAATTTCGCGTGACAAGTTACCTAATTCAAAAAGACCCACATCGATGCGAGTATCTTGCGGCTTAACGCAAATGTGTAAATGTCGTACAACAAACAAATAGATATACAATTGATTAAAATTGTATCAATGTCTATCTCAAATAACATTTTATTTACATTATCAAACAGAATAAAATAAACCAAAACGTATAAAATTATATTTGAATTACTTATAATACCAAAATTCAATCCTACAAATTGTTTGAATAAATAGGCAAAATATGTTACTTACCTCGATTCTTCTGGAGGAAAAGAATGAAATCGTCTCTTTTTGTCATTACTGTTAATCAAACAACCACCTACATCACAATACTTCACCATTATTCTTTTAATTATCTTTCAAGCAATACATACAGCCCTGACGGCTAGTGCCCTAAACGCTACCCAAATCTGCGGCGCGGGGTGAGGAAGCTGTGATTGGCGGGGGGAAGGGAGTGTCCATTCTATACGTAGTATTATTAAGTATTCTATGGTTATACGTCAACACATAAGCGCTTCTCTTTTTAAAGTTCGTGCGTTGTGCTTTATTTTGCGGGCGACGTAAAACTGGCGGGGGTGGTCAGTGTCGCTTCTTTACGTAGTAATATTAGTACTAGCTGTTGCCTGCGACTTCGTCCGCGTGGACAACTTAACATCACGTCTTTCCCGTAGCAATGGGATGTTTTTTCGGGATAAAAATTATCCTATGTCCTATTCCAGAACCTAACCTGTATGTGTGCTAAGTTTCATCCAACGATCTCTATGTACTACTAGATGGAGCGTTCCAAACAATCGCTTTGTTCCACGCAAGTAGCCACAACTCTTTCACATTCACAATGAAACTTGTGCAGTTACTACGCAGAACATTTAATTATTTCTAAATATTGACGCTACGGTTAAATAATGTTAATTTTTTAGTAAATAATTAAATGTTCCGAGCCGTATCTGCACAAGTTTCAAAGTGAATGTGAAAGAGTTGTGGCTACTTGCGTGGAACAGAGCGATTGTTTGGAACGCTCCATCTAGTAGGACATAGAGATCCTTGGTTTCATCATGATCCGTTCAGTGGTTGTAGCGTGATTGAGTAACAAATATCCAAACATCCAAATAGCCAAATTTTCGCAAAATTAGTAGGAAGTAGGATAGTAAGATTCTCTGCTCAAAGTAACTATTGATCGGTTTTGCACCACAGATTTCTCAAATAAAGCCATAACGGCTTCTTAAACCAATGGTAGAGTTCCAATACTACCCATCCACTAGGAGGAAGTGGTTTCTTATAAAATCGTAAAGTATTCGATTAGCGATAACACATCGGCGATACGTTTATGGGGAAGTTTATATGGGCAGGGAAGTGATCTTCGCGGCGTCATTTTGGGTTTATGAAATATGGGTTTGACAGTTTTAACACCATGTGGACGTTATACGAGGGTTATGGGAGTGCTTTATAGGCCATGTTGATTGTTGGTTGTTAGTAATGAAACTGTTTTAGAATATTTCTAATTTACCGCCTGTACTGCTGAAATAAGCAACGACTAGAGACGTGGTTTAGGATCTTTCAAAATTAAATTTTATTCCTAGTAATACTTTTTTTTCATTTCATATCTTAGAGAATATGATTCTAAATAACATTACAAAATAACCATAAAATGATGTAATTTTATTTAAATTAGGTACGATAATGTAATGTGACAATGTTTTGCAATGACTTGAAAAAAAATATGACTTTTTTTTATTTTACGTAATTACAACATTTCTCTTTCGTTTCGTTATCAATTCCTCAACGTTTTTGTGGTACATTTTGTTTTTGTTGCAGTAATATTTTATAAGTTGCCTGTTCCGTATGAGCAACGAATATAGGTATTATGTCCTTACCCTTGAGCGCACAATATTACAGGTTTGTAACTACGGTAAATAAAACATTGCACCCGTCTTCTGTTAAAATCTTTTAAAACAAAATTCGATATAATTCCGTTGCAAAAATTCATATAAACTTTTTATATATTTTGTGATATGTTGAATAACAATAGTTTTTAAATGAAGCTTCAGTCTAAAGGATTGGTTGGAAGGAGCGTCCTTTATATGGCCGGGTATGCTGTTGTAGACGGCCGGGTCCATGGCATGTATCAACCTCGACGACTTCACCAAACAGTGTGAGACAGGCGCTAGCTTTCTTGCGTTTCGCAAGTTGTAGTTATGCCCGTCTCCCCTCCTGTCGAAGGCGTCGACATTCTCCCCTACATACATGGCAGTCTGCAGGATAACTATTGATGGCAACGTGAGTATCCGCTGTGATCGGAAGTAGGGTCTAGCCGACGTGTCCCGAGGTAAGCGCACTATCGCTCGGACGGCTCTTTTTTGCATCCTGAAGGCACGCAACCAGTCGGCAGCGATCAACGAGTATTATTGTTTTGAATGTAGTATTGTAGTACGAGTACATGAAAAATCATAAACATTGGTGTAGTTATTTTGGTCATACGACCAAAAATTAGCTCACTGCAATCAAATGAATGCAATAATCTTTAATACTTAATACCTTTTTAACAAGTGGTCAGATTTAAATAATTTATAAAGATGAATAATTAGTCGGTCATAATAAAAGCGTACATAACAGATTTAATGAATATTCTGTAGCTTGCAACTAGGGGGCAAACGCAACTACCGAGTTTATATCTATGATTGAATGGTGAACATTTTGTGCATCTCACATTATTTATTACAAAATCTACCTAATATTATATTACGTTTAGCCATTTCGTAAGTCATCTGCAAGGAAAGAAGTGACAAGAAACGTATTTGTTTATTTGTTAAACCCACTCCACAATGTTATACTCACTTGTAATTTGAGTAAAGTACGAATTTAAGATAATAGATTAGGTATTTCCGTTACTATAAAAAAGGTGGACCCATTTGTTTTCCCGGGGACACTTTTTCCCTGACAAATTGCCTGAAAGTAATTTTAAGCCCAAGACCGGTTATTTATGTGTATTACTTTAGCTTTATGTTCCAGCAGCTTTGTGTATTTATATTTATCTGTGTAATAAAGTGTTTTTTCTTGTCGGATCAAGTTTGAATGGACTCCGCGGTATTAGTGGGTAATCTGGGGATAAAATTGCACAATACTTTCAGATAAAACACAGTATAAATAGACATGAATCGGATTAAAGTTATTACGTTATAACACATTGTAGGGCGTACAATAGACTGTCATTACGTACTATAATACGAATCATGCCTATATTTACTGTAGTACCAGGGTTCTGCCTACTGAAATCATATCAAGATAGAACGGTAATAGGCATTTGTTTATTTCAGTTCCGCACGTGCCGATTTTCACACAGAGCGCGTCCATCTCGCGCACCCTTTATGCCTCGCGTTCACGTTTCTAGTGAGGAGATCCAGTTATTATGTGGTTAGAAACCGCGCAATGTGGCACTTTTGTAGATTGTTGTCGATGTTTACCCGATCTTGACTAGGCGCGTTTGATAGTTTTTGCAACATATTGCAAATTGTTGGCAAACGCCTACTTCACCATTCTATCTTGATAGGATTGCTTTGACTCTGCCTGGCTGGAGCTAGGCCTCTACTAAATTATTGTCATCATCACTAGGGCGGGTGGGTTTGTCAACTCAGTCATTGAAGTGTAAATTGCAGACTGCTCAACATCTGACAACAACAACAGAGGATGTGATGCAGCACATCCAGGCGAGTTAGAAAGAGAATGACTTACGCTGTTGATGTATAACATTGTCCTTCTCTCGATCGCGCTCGGTGCCAACCTGTGGAGCTAACCTTACAACTATTTAGGCACGACATTAGACACACGCACGTGTACGAACAGACTGGTGCGTCTGTGTAGCAGTAGTAGTGTGCATGTGTGCGTAGATCACCTGCGAAAATGACAGTATGTCTTGCGTCCAAGAATACGTTATCATGCTTTAAGATTACTGACGATTTATTAGGGCCTTGCTATACCTACTGAAAATCAGGATAGTGAAACTCCTGAATCGAAATCTCATGCACCAGGCTTTATTGGCGATAGGGAACGATAGCAGCCGACTTCACTATAGAGCTTACTGACATCCCATTTCTTATAGGGCTGTCGATAGGTCAATAAAATTTGGCAGTTATTTATGATACGTATTAAACTAACGATTTTTTGGCAATAAACCTACGGAAATATGCCATGCTTCGTATGTTTTGTTTGTTTTATATGTATGTGACATTTATGGGAATTAAAAATCTACGCCATATTGCCGCTGTCGCACTCGCACTACTGTTCCAGCTACTCTGTCTACCGGCGACTTTATATTTTAATTCAAATCAATTGTCATACGGAATCAAACGCATTTGCGTCTCGAAAACAAAATAAATAATAGATGGTGTTCCGAAGTGGACCGCGAAGTTTACATGGTAACGTACACCTGTTTTTGCTCCTGGTGTCCCTTTCATGTACATGTTACCGAGTGAGACACAAACAGCGTTGGTTTTCGTATGACAATTGATTTGAAATAAAATATAAGAATGCTACATTTCAGCTGCGTCCGTCTCTGTGCATTTAATAGTGCACCAAGCTTAAATACTGCTTTACGCAAGAGTTACCTATCTTCCGCTTTTATACCGATGCCATCAAGTGAACCTTTGCAAAGTGCCAGCCCTGTATAGCACGGGAGGCAAACTCGTTAAGTCTAGTAGCACCACTAACGACGAGACGAGTCTCAGCACCGTCTCATGTCCTATCCCGCGCAGTCTCGCGACACCTGTCCAATTTGCGTTAGATCATTCCCATGCATCGAGTTTCATTCACGTCGTCTAATTCCCAAACGGTAATGAGGTCTACTCGAGATAGGTGGAGAGTTAAGTGCTGATTTTAAATTAAGTAATTACAAATTCCTTATTGATAATTTTCATTACATTATATTTAATTTCCATTACATACTCTATTGAAAACTTACATTATATATGAGATAAGATAACCAGTAGGGTTGATGTTGCACCACATCTGCAGGAATTACCCCCAGTTTCCCTACACGTGGCCCTCGAGTGGCCTACGATATTTATTTATTTACTCGAATTCTGCACGTAGATACCTACATATTGTTCTATGCAAAATGCAGGTATTTCGATCTTAGGGCATAACCTACCAACACTACCGGGCCGGAGCGGGCCAGCCTCCCCCCCAAACGTAAACGTGGGGTATGTCGCTTCTTCGTCCCATATATTCATAGTACTCTTTGGTCCCATATATTCATAGTACCTTTGCCTTAAATTCTCAAGTTTCCAAAATTTTCCGCTAGGGGAGCGCGTAATCTTTGCGTCGTCGCCTCGCCAAATCAGTTTTCAAGAGCCGCCTTCTTTGCTGATTGAATCGGTGAAATTCCCATTGGATCTGAGCCCACCAGCCAAAAGTTCAATTATAGGAGCCGGTTGAAGCCGGCTGCAGCTAGATTTGTCCGGATCGCCTAAATCTAGATTTGATTCGTTCTAACTAGACATCACGATCCGTTTACCGTTCGCGTCGCGACTATTGAAAACTTCTCTACAGTGGTTGTGAACTAAAAACAACTTTACGTCAGTTCTTTTACTTCACACTTTTTTTTATTTAAAAAAGTGGGAAGTAAATATTACCAACTATTCAGGTTTGACCCCCAAAAACTATGTGAAACAATAATTAAGTTGAATAAAAAAATTAAACTTAAATTAATATCGTTTTGCCATGTGGTTCCCAGCTTAGGAAAGACCTACCCCCAATCTTGCAGTGGGTATCGTCAAATCTACTAAGGGATTGCACCAGGGACGGAGAGCAGTGTTCTCCTGTGTATATTAAGATAATTAACTACGATCACCAATCCGCCTGCCAAGAGTGGTGATTATGGCAAATCCCCCATTGAACAGCCCACCAAAAGTGGCATTCTATTGGGGAGGCTTAGTTCAGCAATGGACTTATTTAAGCTGATGATGATTGTCGAAAAGCGAATTCAATCAAGTCCAAGCATCGTCATACGGGAAAAATGGAAAGTCCCCTGTATAATTGAGGTACCTATAGGATTCCATTGTTATAACTACCTGGATAGTCATGATGGAATCATAGGTACCTTTTGCAAATATCATCATCAGCCTAAATACGTCCACTGCTGGACATAGGCCTCTCCAATAGAATACCACTTTTGATAAGTTGTCCATTGGGGGATTTGCCATAATCACCACGCTTGGCAGGCGGATTGGTGATCGCAGTAATGATCTTAACATACACACACAGGAGATCGCTGCTGCCCGTCCCTGGTGCAATCCCTTAGTCGCCTTGACGACACCCACGGGAAAGATAGGAGTGGAGATATTCTAAGCCGGGAACCACACGGCAAATCTTTTTAAATATGGCGATGTGTATTCCAACATTTGATTTTAAAAGATGTGTTGCTGGACGTTTGTTGCGCCGCCGCCGCCCAGGAAGTGATAGTTGGTAAAAATTTACATCAACAAGACGACTAAGGGATTGCTCTAGGGACGGGCAGCAGCGTTCGCCTGTGTATATTAAGATGATTACTGCAATCACGAATCTGCCTGCCAAGCGTGGTGATTATGGCAATGTACCAGTACTAACTATACTCGTGTGCAAAAAATTATTTTGAATTTGACAGTAATATTAAAATTATACCATCCTCAGCAGCCTGTCAGACGTCCACTGTTGGACATAGGCCTTCCTCAATGCACGTCACCTTTACCTGCGATGATTTTTTTATTGTTGATAGGCTTGCGCTTGACCTTAATCTCACCTGATGGTAAGTGCGGAGGAAGACTAAGGTGGAGCGCTCTTACTCAGAAGATGCCTATTCACTCTTCCCTTAAAAAGATCCAAATTGTACTTGTCCGGAAATACCCAAGCTGGTAAGGAGTTCCATTCCTTTGCAGTTCGCATTATGAACGAGGAAGCAAAACGTTTCGTGCGAAAGCGTGATATGTCTACTACATAAAGATGAAGTCCCTCACCACGGCTGGTCCGGTGATGGAAGGGGGTTTAAAATTTAATGTTACCAAATTCTTACGTCCATGTGGAAAGCCCAGCGTGGGTTAATTTGGCCGATATCGCAGCGGCGGTGTTCCCCGCGCGGTGGGCGCTCGCACGGAAAATTGGCCTTCTTCACTACTCGATTACGAGCCAAGATCCCCTGTGAGTATGCCGAATGAAAACGAGTTGCCTGAATTTGACAAAGCAACGAATTTAATCGTTTTTCATATTGTATTGGTGTCATACATTAATAAATAATAATTAATAAATATGTCAGACATTCACACCAATTATCCAGTCCCAAACTAGGCACAGCCTGTGCTATGCTTACTAGATAACGGATACACGTACTTAAATAAATATATAAACATTCAAGACTTGGGTACAAACATTCATATTCATCATACATTACATAAGTCTTGAATTTTATTTAGCACCAATATTATAAATGCGAAAGTTTGGATGTTTGTTACTCACTCACGCTTCAACCACTGGACGGCTCGGAATGAAACTTAGCACACATATAGGTTAGGTCCTGGAATAGGACATATGATAGTTTTTATGCCGAAATAATATCTCATTCCTACGGAAAACCAAATTAATCGTTCACAGCAGTGAAGATGTGTAAATATCGAAACCTACGCAGACGTAGTCGAAGTTTGTTGTTTGTTTGTTAGTGTGTTGTTCTTTGTATATTTGTGTGTACAATAAACTATCAAATAAATAAATAAATAAGTTTCTAATACAAAATTCAGTACAAGCAAAATTCAATCCTACGTGCATGGTACAAAGTCAATGTTACGCTGAACCGCTAAATGACATTGCCAGTCTTACGCGATTCGTCTAGGTACCCCGGGGCCACGCGGGCCTCGTAGTTAGGTATATTGAAAGTGCGGAGTAAGACCGGTCTATTTTTGTTGCGACCTTAATATTAATTAGAAGACGACACAATAAGGTGGGCCAAGCACCTTATATTAATAATATCATTTCTAAAGGAAATCTCCCAACTTCTCCCATCTAATGTACTGCTAGGAATGTCCAGTTTTATTTAGGGCAGGTGTACCCATGTAAGGGCTGTCGGGAGCGGGTGCTCCCACAATCAGGAGGACAGAAGGTATTCCTGGAACGCTTTTTAAAATATACGTAGGCTAAGACGTGTCAACAAACTGAATATGCAAGGGTTCTGTATTAATTCTTCTTTAAAGCACAAGTTACAGTCTGATTTTTATTAGAATTACGGGATTTGAAAATCTGCAAATAAAATGGTGAGAAGACTTGACACAAGACTTATCTCTCATTATGCAAGACCGCTATATTAAAAGTCTTCTTATAAAAATCTGTCTGTAGCTTGTGGGGGGATTAAGTTTAACAGCTTCGGGGTCTGATAGGGTGAGGTAAGATTTGAACGTCAAACTTGGAAGTTTGACGTTCAGTCACATGACACAGATGAGGATCAGTCACATTTTTGTATGCAGATTTTTAGCGTAAAAACCCAATAAATATTATGAAAATAATATTTAAGTCAGATCGAAAATGACGAAGATACAGAAATTTCAGTGCAATAGTTCCAAAGCCGGAAGTGACCGAAGGTGACGTCATTCGTCGCGTCGCGAGAAGAAGTACACAGAGCACACTAGCGCAGTCTGCTGTAAACAAAACACGCGCGACACAGAGCGGTGAATGAAATCCGAGAGAGAGGGCGAGAACATTGTAACAAGTGACGTAGACATAAAAAGTTGCGTTAAATAAACTTTCTTCGTAATTTTTGACAATGTGGGTAATCCTCATTACAGTGCTGTGCAACAGTATTTTGACAACGATCACTTCCTTCGACTACGCTACTGATTTAAAGGAAATCGGTCCTCCACTGTACATTTCTTTTCATTCGGGTAACATTTTCATTACACGTTTATATGCATAACTATAAGCGGAAGCTGCGTATATGAATATCTATTTCTCACAGCAATCAGACCATAAATATAGAATAGATACCTACAACCACAACGTCTACAACGTTTATATGCGTGTAATGAAAATGTTAACCGAATGAAAAGAAATGACAGAAAAAACGAAGTGCACGAATACATACAATAATTTAAAAAATCTAACAAATGTATTTATTTTAATGTTAAATAGAAATGCAGTATATTGCACTTTCATATAAGTGTATTCGTCGTTTATTTTCTTTACACTCCTTCAACTCCTGGTACGAAGTTTTATACCACTCTACTCTTTCAGCTTGACTATGGCATTTTATGTGTCGGTGTCTCTGCCTTTGTCCTTCTACCTCAAGGATCAAGCATTATTCTACCTTACCTTCCAAAACTCAGATCAATTTGTATTTCTAAATGTATGTTTCAAACTCAAAATAAGTAGTTATAAAGAGACCGTTGTGTCTCCTTGAATGACCGAATTAGTTCGCCTTTTCGTTATGTTCGTGGGTGACAGTACAGTGCCTACGCCACTTCAATTTTATTATACTAAATACAACAAATAGGACAAGATTTTTACGACTATCAGCTTGACCCGTGTAAAGCCGCAATAGATAGGATAAATATAACTACGGACCCCAAATAAAGAATCCAGATCGGACCTTCGTCAGCCGTCACCGGTCCCCTGAACAAGCGTTCGAAATTTAATTTGCCGCCGTGTAACTTTACGGCTAACACGTAATTTAATAACTTGTGTTTTATTTCTATATATTTAATACTTGTCATATAAGCAGTATTATTACTACTAATAATGTTTTACGTATTATTCTACGAATGTAAAGTAACGAACGAATGTATAGATATATATTGTTATAAATGCTTCATGTATGTGAAAATGCTGGAGTGTGTAATGGCCAGCCAAGTATTTGCGTGTGCTTAATATCCAGCCATACAATATCCAGCCCGTGATGGATCCTGGTGTCGTGGCGCCAACTACTGGTTCGGTATTTACATCTTGGATATTTACTGGCGCTATTATCAATTCAAGCCTTGAAATTAAGTTACGGACTTAGCATTAAGCCCTACGGCCTTTGGTCCAGGGACTTCTGCAAGCATTCTCGCATACTCTCCAGTCTAGGCACTGTTTTTAGGTCTTCGGTCTTCGTGGGCGTCACACGAATCGAGAATTTAAAATATTAATAATATGCGTCTCGCGTTACTTACCTATATTTCCGCGGGCCCTTACAAACACATCTAGCTAATCTGACTACCAGATCCTGTTCTTAACTCGTTAATCCCACTCAGTTTTGTGTAACCTCACAATCACGGATCCGACAACAAATCTTGAGTTTCGGCAATTACCATGTAAATTTGCGAAGTTCGCGAAATAATTTAACGGGGTGTATTCTGGATTCAAAACAATTTATATGTTAATTCCGTAGGTATGGACTCCGGCGCTGAGAATTAGTCTTGCAGCGGCCTCCTGTAATGACTATATGTTGTCATCCGACGACGTCTTGCTTCCCGTTTAATGAATGAACAATTTCCTTATGTACTTACTTAATATTAGTTCCTAATGTTGGCAACAGATGGCGTTGAAATGATTTCAACTGCTAATTGTCAATCGAGACCAAGAAGTTTAGATACTTCTTGATCGAGACTCAAAGGCAGGTTTTTTTAAAACAAAATATTTCCTTGACTCTCGGGCTTTTGTGGATATCTTATACTTATCATAAAATCAAAACAGACACATAACTTATGTGACGATCAAACTATTTATACAAGTTTTTTTAATGTTGAATTTACAATAGATACTTTTGAACAAGTAAATACGCTACGCGATTTAGTTCCAATAACGTCAATACTAAGCTATTTACATTGTCCTTTAGTAAAGTAATCGACGAAAATTGTTGCTTTCTATATAACTTGTGGTCATATTGCTAGAATGGGACCAATTTTTTAATCCCACGTTCGGCCGTTCTCTTTTCTCACTACACACAGTTCATTTGGGCAGTAAGTTCATGGTCTGAACTTGGTTTGAACGTGGTCTGAACACTTAGGACCAGTATCAAATTTGATATTTGGTCTAAGTCTGAATATAATGTTCTCCGGGCTCAGGGTTTCTTTGAAGGATATGATTCGTAATCAGGAGATCTGACGAATAACGAAGGTAACCGAAAACCAGAACCGAACTGTCGCAGAACCGATAGCTATTAGGACAGATGAGTTCTGGAGTGGAGACCGTTAATTGGCACGCGCAGGGTGGGGCGCCCCGCCGCCAGGTGGAACGACGACCTGAAGAAGGTGGCCGGAAGCGGCTGGATCATTTGAGCATTTGGGAAACTGTGAACAAATATGTGTAATAATTAGAAATGGCTTTTGTAATAATAATATAAATAAAGTATTATATGGGATGGTGTTGTGGGGAAGGCCTATGTCCAGCTGTAGACGTCTAAAGGCTAACATGATGAATGTATGAAGTATCGGGGGTGTGATATTAGTATCAATTTATTGATTAGGTAGCATTTGTAATTACTTCTCAAGCAAACTCAAAACTTTTCCTCCCTAATGTATTAAAAGTGTAGATGAAGCCAGATCCAGCTCACATGTGGTTGACTTCTCAAACGTTCAATCTACCCTTCGTTCGATAGAATTTAATAGAATTTGTAACTGCTAGTGCATTACAATCAAGAACTAGGTCCGAGTTAGAATCGATAAACGAGAATTTCTGAGAGTCTTGGGAGCGGATTTCAAACTTTGACGGAGATAACTACCTAAATAGTGCCTTGATTGTATCGTATTGAATATTAGATGTATATTGGTTCTGAAACTTTGTAGACCAACGGGAGTGATCGTTTACACGAGATTTTCGATGCATAAAGTGATGCTTAATATCCGATCCGTTCATAGTAATGGTGTCGGTGGAATCTAACTTGATTTCTGGTTTATGTAATAAGTATGAGCGCCGGGTATTAATCAGAGCTCATGTTATGTACCCCAATGCACATTACAAATAATTTTTCAGTAGCTTTGTCGCATATTCGTGACTATCTTCTAGCTTTATGTGTTAGGTACCTACTCGCAAAGATTTTCCAAATACAGTACTCTAAAACATACCGACACAGATATTATTGAAAATTGGCTTTGTGATCAATAATATTCATTTAATAGAAATAGCAAGTCAGTATTTGAGCTGCATAAAATGATTGTTTATGAAACTTAAGGAATGTCGAAGATTGAAGATTTTTCTTTTTAAAGCACTCTGTATACATTACCTACATTGTTTTAGAAAGCTTTCTAGCTCAGAACGTAGATTAAATTTTAGTCCACATGTTTCTGTCTTTTTTTAGCGTTTCAAAATCCTTTCAGAGGAATTTCCCAGCGGACCTTCGTAACGTAATTGGATAAATATTTTCGGATTTAAAAAGCTGAAGACCTTTTTGGGTTAAGTAATTCTATTATTCTTCCATTATCAAGTTTACCGTTACCGTTACGTCCTATGAGGATTCAGTCATTTGAGTTAATTAGAAATTGAAAACAAAAGAAGCTTAGGTAATTAGGAAGGCACTGAAAACACGAGCCATTTACAACTTAATTGAATTTTTTAATGTGCAATTAAGCAGACTGTACCTACTTGATAAAAAGTTGGTTATTCAAAGAACTTAGTTGCCTCGTTATAAAGGCGTTCACGGTTATTTGTTAATAACCGACCCTGAGTCGTTATGCATGTCTCCGTTATTTTGTCAGAGGTAGATACATGTTGTGAGCCTGCACGCTTTTGGTGCTATAATACTGGTCAGCTCAGTGGCGGATTTACACACCGCCAGTAGGCTATTCAAATTTTGCCGCCTCTACCGACCTCTATGATTCGATACCCGAGTTCACAATCATATTAATTAAATTTTTTTGTCTATGAAATTGTAACTTCATAATTTGTGCAATATCGTCCTTATTACACCACCTTTTCCGTAATTAGTATGATTGTGAAGGAGGGGATTGATGTGTCAGTTTCTTTCTAAAGTTTATGAATAATTTACTGAACCTAATTTAAACATTGGGCTCGATTCTGAAGCACAATGTTAAAATTTGACAGCACTAAAACTGTTGCTATCCTAGTCACACAGTATTATGAAGATAAAGATGAAACCAATTTTAGCGCTGTCAAATTTTAAATGTGTGCTTCAGAATCGGGCCAAATATTTATATATATGTATAAAATGTATAGGTATGCTAATTATTATTTTTTCTTTGCAAAAAAAATTGCCCCAAAATTTTCCACCCCTAAAATCTGCCGCCCTAAACTCCAGCCTACTCAGCCTGCTGGTAAATCCGCCACTGGGTCAGCTATTTTCTGTGCGGATTGTACAGTGCACAGTCAATGAAATTCCGGCTGTCCCAAAGTTTTAGTGGCGCTCCTAGAATGCTAAGCCTCTCGTTATGTCCAGATAAGATCGCTCCGGAAATTAAGAGGAAATTGTATTTGTTTCTTATACAGCGACGTCGTCATAATAAAGACGTCCTATAAGCTCAACTTTGCCGGCGAGTATCTAGTTAAAGTACCTAACTTTCGTTTGGATTAGTAAGATTTTTCGGTAATAAATGGGTGATTTTAGTTTGTATAGATGTGTGAAAGCTGCTAATTTGTCTGATCCATGTCATTCTGTCGGAGGATCGGGTGTGATGGCGTTCATTGGGGAAGGCCTATGTCCAGCAGCGAACGTCTAAAGGCTGATATGATGATGATGTCATTCCATCAGTCGGAATCATAGTCAAATCTTTATCAAAAACTTAGAGATAAAAGGGAACTTTGCCTGATTTCGAATTTTATTACATTCTGACCATTTTTTCTGTTCCGGTGGCAATTAATAGAATTAATTTATTTCTATGAAAATGATACTTTGTATGACAGTTTTGTTTAGCAGTGGCGTCACCATTATCCTCAGACAACAAAATTAATGCCATTATCGGAACCAATGACCTTCTATACCAACATATAAAATTATCAGACCTCTCAATTATGGACGTATCCTCATTTTTTGTCTTACTTATCCGGAGGAATTAGAACATATTTATTAAATAATCCAAAAAATAATTTCAGAATTTTTTTAAATAAGTTCATATTTTTGTAAAACGAGTAGGCTCGCGAATTATTTCTGTTCGCACATTATTATCAATGGAAAGAAACAACAATATTAGCAGATGGTATAGCGTTGTTGCATTCGCTCTGAGCATTTGTTACTTAAATTGTACCATTTAAACGCGCTCAACGCGCGTCGACTCCCGTTAGCGTCTGTCACTTTAAAATTTGACGGTTATGAATACAATTCAAACTTTGTGCGAATGTTTAACAAGTAAAAGTGTTAAAATTGGGCTATATTAATTAAAATAACACGCTCTGTGATCACATTGTGACGAAGCGAAACCGTTATCGTGCAATTGGAAGCCGTTTAGTGCAGCAGTCAAAGACTGGTGTGATTTTTACATTCGATGATAGAAATTTCAAGTTGCAGCGGAGAAAATGGTTAGAGTGGAGAAAGGGCCTGGCTCGTCAGGTGATGTAGTGCCTGCCAGATGTGGTTCTACGCAAAATATGGCTTCCAATGTAAAAGTTGTTGTCAGAGTGCGACCGTTGAACGATAGGGAGTTGGATCAAAACAACCGAATAATTATCGATGTTGTGGACGATACAATGCTGGTTTTCGATCCCAAGGAGGAGATCCGGCCCTTCTACTACCATGGCGTGCAACAGCCGAGTAAGAACTACTTGAAAAGAGCTAATAAAGAGTTGAAATTTGTGTTTGATCAAGTTTGCGGACAGGAAGCGAAAAATAAGGATGTTTTTGAGACTGCTACTAAAGACATGCTCTCTTCTCTTATGGAGGGCTACAATTGCTCGGTCTTTGTGTATGGAGCGACTGGTGCAGGGAAGACATTTACTATGATTGGGAATAAGGAGCATCCCGGAATAACCTACCTGACTATGGAGCATCTATTCTATACAATAAACTCTTTTGAAAAGGACAGAGAGTTTGACATTGGTGTTTCTTATATTGAAGTAAGTTTAATTTTATAACTTCTAATAACCATAATATCGGCATGCACTGGCAATCTCAATAGTGTTGCATTTTTCTGTGGGTGGCTGTGGACTGGTGGCAGATGCCCTTTTGCCTCCTAGTTCTCTTTTATAGGGGGCCAGGTGTACCCGGCGACACGTCGACCCTGTGGGATCTTTTGTGTCAGCACCTTTGTCTATGCTGTACTTCCGTCCCCCACAGTTCGCTGCATAAAATCTATTATGCTGAATTACTTTATGCTGAAAATGAACATGAAAAAATTCAAAGCTTCTATTGCTGTTCTCTCTACTTCGACTACTGACCATTTCTCCATCTTACTTGTTATATCTAAAATTAAAAAGCGCTCACAGATATTAAATAAAACTAAAACCACTACTGATTTTGAATCCGCATTAAAACAGCTACAGGAACAAAATTTACCGGAATTACTTTACTGTGATGACCCCAATGTGGTAACCAATAAGTTAATTAAAAAAATAACTGACTCCATTAGCGAAAATACTACTATAACCTCAATACCCAATAGTAAAATCATTTTAAAACCCTGGATAACGGATGGTATACTACGCTGTATCAAAAATCGAAATAAATTACAAATAAAATATAAAAAAGATCCATATAACGAAATTAACAAATTAACTTACAAAAGATATAGGAACTACTGCAACAACTTGATTAAGAAAATTAAAAGGAAATATGATAGGGAATTGCTTGCCAAATCAGTTAACAATAACAAAATATTATGGAAAAATATAAAAAATATTACTTACACGAATAAAACACATAACTTAAGTACAGAACTTCTTAATACTAAAACAAACTCTATGGACTCTGTAAATTTTGTAAATGGATATTTTGCCGAAATTGGTAAAGATCTTGCAGCGACCATAGTGGGTTCTGAGGCTACACCGGCACTGGATACACTCTTAGGAAATATGCCTCAACAACTTAACTCATTTGTCTTGCTTTCCACTGACCCAGGGGAGGTAAATAGTGTGTTGATGGGATTAAAAAGTGATAGTGCCCCGGGGTGGGATAATATCAGCACACGTTTCCTCAAACTAGCCAAAGATCATCTTGTCCCCATTATTACTCACCTCACCAACCTGTGTTTTGAAAAAGGCGTTTTTCCTACCGCGTTCAAGCAATCGATCATAACACCAGTCTACAAGAGTGGGGATAGAGGCGACGTAAACAATTATAGACCTATATCAGTTCTCCCAGCTATTTCTAAAATCTTAGAAAAATTACTTAACTCAAGACTGCTAAATTATTTAAACACATATAATATACTGTCTACCTCGCAATTTGGCTTCAGGCAAGGTAAATCTACAGAGGATGCGCTATATGCCCTGAGCTCGTTGGTCATAGAACATCTGGATAAGAGCAAAAAGTGTCTAGGAGTCTTCCTTGACCTCAAAAAAGCGTTCGACACCGTCTCTGTCCCTATTCTTGTAGACAAATTAAATAGGATTGGAATCAGAGGAACTTGTCTTGCCTTATTCCAGAGTTACTTGACTGATAGGAAGCAAAGAGTAAAAATAGGAGAGTGTATCAGCGAAGAGGCTGATGTATCATATGGTGTACCGCAAGGCAGTGTCTTAGGGCCTACACTTTTTCTCGTCTACATTAACGATTTATGCAATATCAAGATACCAAATGCTCAAGTCTTCTCTTATGCAGATGATACTGCAATAATATTTTCGGGTAATTCATGGGATGAGGTCAGGATACGCACTGAACAGGGTTTGTGTAAAATTGCTGAGTGGCTAAAAAATACTCTTCTATCGCTAAACATATCCAAAACAAATTTTATTTGCTTTAGTATTTATAATATTACTCAACCAAATGACAATTTTAAAATAAAAATACATGACTGTGGCAACTCGAATTTTTTTGGTACTAATGATTGTAACTGCCGCGCTATTGAGAAAGTTAAGCAGACAAAGTATTTAGGTGTTGTGCTAGACAATAGGCTCTCGTGGTATCCTCACCTTGACTATGTCAGTAGTCGAATTAGAAAACTTAGCTGGATTTTTAAGACCCTGCGACATGTAGTGCCTAGAGATATTGAAATGAGAGATGAAGACAGCAAGTCATGTAACAGTTTGTTAAACACCATATATATGTCTCTGGTACAGTCAGTCATAATATATTGCATTTCTGTATGGGGTGGTGCAGCGAAAACAAAATTTTTGGAACTTGAGCGTGCTCAAAGAGGTCTTATTAAGGTGATGTATTTTAAGAAATTAAGATTTCCCACTGAAAGTCTGTACAAAATAAGTAACCTTCTCTCTGTAAGGAAACTGTATATTTTACATAGTGTCTTAAAACTACATAAAATGCTCCCACTTGATCAGAGCATTCTGGAAAAAAGAAATAGACATGCAGTAGCTCACGTTCCTAGAGTCAGAACAAAATTTGCTAGTATTCAATGTGGTACTCAATCAGCCCACCTTTACAATAAAATAAACAAGGAATTAAAGATTTATGAAATACCTTTGCTTGAATGTAAAAGACTTATAACTAATGGTCTAAAAACTAAAACATGGGAAGAAACTGAATCACTTCTACTATATATTACATAATAATTAGTATTCTAAAGATATCTCACATACACACACACACATTCACACACACGCACACACACACACGCACACACACAAACACACACACACACACAACATGTATTTTGGCGGATTCACATTAATTAATCTTAGTTATCGTTTAAATTATTTTTATATTTTTGTATCTTTAGGAGTCTTTACTATGTATGTAATAATTAGGAAGAGCGGGGCTTCTTAACACAGGCTTTTACGCTTAAAAAGAAGTCCCGGCCCCGTTATAACTATTGTAAAATACTGTTAAGGCAATAAATATATTTTGATTTTTTTTTTTTTTTTTTTTTTTTTTATTATGCAACTAAGGAACAGAAGCCTGTAGTCCTTAGGTTCTGGATAAGCCACACCCAGGACATTCATTCTCCTTGCAGCTAGTGCATTGCATTCACTCAGCAGGTGCTTAACCATTTGGCTGTCCTCTCCACAGGCTCTAAAATTTACAGTCTCTGACAGTCCCATCTTATGCATGAAGTGCCTTACATCGAGATAGCTGGCAAAAACTCCTACGATAAGACGGACTGCTGTATTCCCATACTTTAGGATTTTGTTAGTAAAACCTGTGTCTGTATTGCCGATAAACTCCTTAGTGTGTTTCAGCTCCCGAAGTGCTCTTCACTCCGCCTGGTGTTGTTCCTAGGCATGTGCTTTTAGAGCAGTTTTTAAGGTACTCGTCAAGAGTCCCACAGATGGCTCTGGCCCTGTCAGAGTTTGCTCTGACCCTTTTCTAGCCAGTGCATCAGCATTCTCATTACCCTGTATGCCTTCATGTCCCGGGACCCAGACCAGTTGCACTCTGTTGTTTTGTCTGAGTGCATTTAGTACTTGTATACAGTTCAAGACTATCTGGAGTCCATGCGACATGACTGCAGAGCTTTGAGCGCTCCTGGCTATCTTTGAGTATATAGATGGATTTATCTTTCATTTTCGGTTTTAGCATTCCCTCATTCAGAAATAATGCCCTTAATGGTTTTGCTTGGTAGATATGTTGGCCATAGCAATACTAGGCTTCACTATCATCTTTCAATATAAGATGCAATGTTTACTAGAGAATATCCTTATGATTGACTCTGTCCAATCAAAGTGTAGGTGGTTATTTTATCGCATATGTGTGGGTTAGGTACCAGGCTTTCCCTCCTTTCGTGATCAAGAGGTTGGCTAGCGTGCAAACGACAATTTTGCAGCCTACACCCTCAGCATGTTTCATCTCATAAAGTACTTTTCCACTCTGCTATATGTTTGTGAACATTATTGTATGTATTAAGGGCCTTGTTGTAGCTCTTAATTTGTAAAGTATTGTACATCTAATAACTAAGACTTCTATTTAACAGGTTTACAACGAAAATGTCTTTGACCTAATTAAACCATCCAAAACCCCATTGCAATTACGTGAAGACAACAAGTATGGGGTGATGGTGGCCGGCCTCACAATCAATAACATCAAGACGGCAAGGGAGCTGCTCAACATGCTCGAGAACGGCAATAAGAACAGGACACAACACCCAACTGATGCTAATGCTGAAAGCTCTAGGAGTCATGCTGTTTTTCAGGTTTAATTTCTGAAGTTTATTTATTGTGTTTTAATTTTAAGGGGTGTATCAAAACAGATAGGTACACTTTGTTTAAGTGATTCTATTTATTGTGATGAAGGTTTTGTATGTGCAACAGTTATATAAATAATTGGTAGTTGTTGAATCAGCCCGAATTATTTTTTTTACTGATGCTTTATCATACCAAACATACCTACTATTGTATTAAATTTGTACAATTTGAATGTTCTATATGCTGGAAAATATGGTATGTATAAATTCGAAAGAAGCCTCAAGGACAGTAGGAGTCGTAATGCATTCTGATGCATACATTATGATACAAATAAGAACATGTTTCAGCTGGAATTGTTTCATTACTGTTATTGGTCAGTTTGAACAAAAGGGGGCTTAGAAAATTATAACTTTTTGTCATGAAAATAAATTTGTCCAAAGAGTGTACACCCCAACCCTGTTATTTATTTAAGTACTGGTCCTCAACCATCATCATCATCAGCCTGAAAGAGTCCACTGCTGGACATAGGCCTCTCCCAAGGTGCGCCACTGATCCCGACCTTCGGTTATTCTCATCCAGTCACATTATCCATCAGATAGGGTATATCTATTATTACTTTGTCCACCAGGTATACATAAAAATGAGCTACAAAACCAGTAGCCAGGTCCGCATAGTGAAGCTCTCTATGATCGATCTGGCGGGCAGCGAGCGGGCCTCCGCCACTGGCTGTGTCGGCATGCGGTTCAAAGAGGGCGCCAACATTAACAGGAGCCTGCTGTCACTTGCCAACTGTATTAACAAACTGGCTGACGGGAGCAGCTATATTCCTTACAGGTACTATTAGATTATTAACTCGATATATTCGTTACTAATCTGACCCATAATATATAGGAGAATGGAAATCCTGCCTTAGGGATCATACTTTTGGCAACTTTTGACCTGTAGCATATCTCAAGACCCCTCTCCCTCATCATATCTTAAATGTCAAGTCCAGTCTTCATCTATTTTTACATGTTTACACACCGAAGTGATTTAGCTATAGTTTATACATATTAGTGTATAGTACACCTGGGGGTCTTATCGCTATTCTACCAGACAACCTTTTGGTAAAGGATAAGAATAGTAGATTATGCAGTTAAATAAAAGTAGGAAACTATGTAATATTTTAAACATGTCTTACATACATTAAGAGCACACATATACATATAATATACTGGGATATTTATTTCGTATATTAAATATTATGTGTATTTTATTTCAAAGCTAAACATTCATTTATCTATGCATCTGTCTACACATTGATGATATGCCCCGAGTATAGAGTCCGTTGCTTTAGGCATTCAAATACTAAAACGTCATTCAATATTTTAATGAGGGTATTTACATTGTTTACATATAACAAACAAGTCTAATTTATTATAGGTATCCCACCAAAAATCCCTTAAAAACAAGCATTAACTTTTGACAGGGACTCGAAACTCACGCGCCTGCTCAAAGACAGCCTCGGCGGGAACTGCAAAACTGTGATGATAGCAAACGTATCTCCATCGGCTAACAGCTATGAAGACACGTACAACACCCTCAAATACGCGGCGAGAGCGAACAAGATCCAGCTGAGTATAAAGAAGAACATAGTCGACGGTGATATGAGGCTGTCGAAACTGGTGAAGATCAATGAAGAACTGAAGAAGAAGTTGAAAGAAATGGAGGCGAAGTTGTCTCTGTCGGGCGTGCAGAGGAATGATAAAGGTGTGTGGTAAAAAAAGAAGAAGAAGAAGTTTATTTTGGGTTTCTTTAAGATGAGCCGAAAGCGAAGGGCTTCTAATCGGCACTGAAAATCTTTTATCTGTTTTGTCTCATGAGTCATCCATGACACTCGATTTGATACATTACCACGCGCACATGCCTGCACCCATACACTACACACATACACTCACACACATGCACATTTACACACCCACACGAACACACAATCACATCCACATTCACAGAACAAAGCGGTCTTATAAATTGTGATGATGAATGGTGGCGACTTCCCTAGTGTTTATGGGAGGCGGTGACCATTTACCATCAGATGAACCGTCTGTCCGTTTTAAGTTTGATGTCCTGTGTAAGTTTGACGTCTATGTCTGTGGCTCCGTATCTCACCGATAAGTGAATTTGATGCAGTTTCTTAATGTATTTCAGAGAGGTTTTTATTGCTCGCCTCGTTGTTTGATAGAGCGATAGAGGTCTTGGTTTCGATTTTCTCAGGAGATAGGCAACTTTGTACATGTTGATGCGGTTAAGTGAGAATGATTATATACCTATTAATCTGTTCATTTTTTACTTAGCCTAATAGCTGTTTGTTGACCAAAAGATTAATACATGTTTGTTTATTTCAAAGGAGTGGACACAAAACAGGCGCGAATTAATGAATTGGAGAAGAAAGTGAAGGAGCTCGAGGCCAAACTTACGCTCTCGAGTATGCGGACTGTTGCGAAGGATGACTCAGCTAAGGAGAAAGGTATGTCTTTAAAAAACTCAATATTTCTGAATATGTGTAGAATATATCAGCCTTTCGACTTCCACCGCTGGACATAGGCCTTCGCCAACGAATGCCTTTACACGGGTCTCTCCGTTCTCCCCTTCGAGCGACTGGTCGTCCACTTCAGGTATTTGGTTCAGAAATTATCAACAATTATCAAAAAAGGTGTTTGATTCAATCGATGTTATCTACTTAGGTAGAAAGTTAAGTTATTAATGGTTCTTGTAAACATTGATATCCTTACGACGATTTCAAAAATTTTAAATTGGGCAGAATAAAGTTTGTATTGGTCAGAATATGTTTAAACATATTCTTAAGAACAGACTTAAAAAAAATAACCAAGTCCATCACTGATTTTGAAGCACCAGCAATAAGTTTCGTTTAATTTAAAAAAAACTGTAATTTCCTAATATAAAATAACTTTTAATCATAGTCAAACAAGAATGGCGTCAGCGGATCCTGGAAGAGGAGGAGGTTCACAGCGCCTTGGAGAGCGAGCTGCTCGCACTGATGTCGCGGCAGCGAGTGCTCGCGCTGCGACACCAGCTGCGCACGCGCGCCTTTAGCCACGTGGCCGAACTGGCGCACAGGTCCTCCACCGAGGCCATGGATCTGGTGAGTTTTTTAAGGTAGTAGTCGCTGAGGTTGATTAACACTAGATGGCGTTCTTCTCCATCGTTCCCTCACTGCTGAGGATCGCGACCGTATAAAATACACGTAATATGTATTTTCAAACTAATTAAAGTACATTTCTTTATCAAATTTGTTACTAAACGCATTATACTTGTCCTTTCGGTTATTCTAAGGTTGACTCGAAGAGATCCCTAAGTGGGATAAGTCCGCCTTTGTACACAGTTTAATTCCTATTTTATTATTGTTGTTGTTGTTATTTGTTTACAATAAAGCGTTTACATACATACATAATACACCTTCACGCACAGCGGTCATTGGCCAGCCGCACAGCTTCATACAGAGATTCGCCAGCTACCCGTATATGGCGTTTATAGAATTTAATTTTTCCTGCATTTAATTAATTGGCAACACAATACTTGTGACGAGTGAGTTTATTTACTTGCCATCATTCTGCGGATATGGTGCACAGAGACATTCTGTAAATATGGTGTTGATAATTTGTAATTAATAATTTATAATATCAAGTGTTAAACTAAATCTACTGTTACGTGTACAGTACATTAATGATTGGCTTAAAAGATACTACTTTCAATTTGATTCTATTCATCCCTCAACTTTAGTTAGTAATTTAAGTAATCATTTTGTTTTAGACGTGCACTGAAGAGATACCGCGTCAAGAGAGAGCCGCTGAGCACTACGCGAAACAATCCGTCCGCTTGGACGCCAAGATAATGACCGCCTGGACCAAATGGGACGAGAGCAGAAAAAATCTACTAACCACATTCAACCAGGCCGTGTCGGCCTGCCCTGACCTGCAAGATTTCGTCAAAAATATACAAATGCAAAGCGAAATGCGACACCTCCAAGCCAGAGATGAGCTAAGACTCAAACTGCTGTGGATAGAAAACGAAGAGATCAACGCATTTACTGAGTACATGAGCGGTATGCCGATGATGCTCAAAAAGGTATATTTGACGCTAAAAGGATACGGATGGACGACGCCGGCTCTCACAGACGAATATACCGAGATAATGAAGAAAGTCAAGTCGGCAAAAGGCATCTCCTGGTCAGACAACGACTGTGTTGGTGATTCGAACACCAATTTCATCTTTAATTTAGACTTGGAGAAACCTGTGACGCCGGAATACGTACCTCTTAAAAAGGATGACGCAAATACTACAGTGGACGTAATGATAGATAGTGACGAATTGACAGATCTGGAGAATAGGGAACCTGTCAAATTATCCGCTAAAAAGCGCAGAGGGACGCCTATAAAACTGTTCAATAATGAGACTATAATTATAAATGATTCCCTAGAAAGTCTAGACAGGACGAAAACAATGAATTCAGCAAAGAAAGTGAGGAGAGAGTTTGATGCGTCGTTCGATGTTGAGAATTTTGAGAATGGGTCTATAGAGCCCAAGAATTTGAATTCAACATTTGATATGGCTGGGAAAATAGAAGAGTTGAAGAAGCAGATCAAAATGGAGCCGACGAAGCTGCCTGTAAACCAGCCACCTAAAAAAGAACTAGCGGACAGGACTAACACCATGGCTAGGAGTGTCAACTTTAATGCAGGAAGTCAAGGACGTATGTATATTTCCTATTCTTTTCTTCATATCATTATCAGCCGATATACGTCACATACCAAACACAAGCTTTCCCAATAGAATGCCACTTTTAATGGACTGTCCATTAGGGGATTTGTCATAATCACCACGCTTGGCAGGCGGATTGGTGATCTCAGTAATATACCCACGAGCACGCTGCCTCTAGTGCAATCCCTTAGTCGCCTTGATGAAACCCACGGGTAGATTAGGGGTGGCCTTATTCTTAGCCGGGAATCACATGGCGAATTTATTTTATTAATCATATTTCCCTCTAACAGCGAGGATCGTGAAACCAGTGGTGGGTAAGGCGTTACCGTTTCGCCGGCCCGCCCCAGCCCCCGCCCCCGCCCTCGCGGCGCATGCCCCGCGCGCGCCCGGGTTCGGTTCCAGCCTGTCCCGGGATGGAACTCCGCTATTAAGGAACGTACAAGGTAAATAGAAACATTAATATCTGTGGTTTTGGTTTGATCGGGTTTAACATGCGTTTGTTTGTTGGAATATTACGTATAGTACGTGCCAGCTACATCTGCTTAAAGTACTATGGGGGACAGAGTTGAAGGGCCTCGGGGAACGAGATGCGGTGAGGTAGGGAACGTCAAATCACAGAACCATATGTTCAAAATACGTCCACTGCTGAACCTCTGCTAAGCCTCTCCAATAGAATGCCACTTGTGTTGGTAAAAATTTAGATTTTTATTTAATTTATTTGATACTTTTGATGTCCACTACAGTTGAGATCAGAGGGTAGCTGTTAACGATTTCTTGGTTTGTCTTTTCTATGTAAACATTTGTGCTTTGGTGTAGTTGCGTTTCGACGTTGAATGTGTGAATGCGTTTTGGGCATCGAAAGTGTTAAACATCCCGTATTGGTTCCTCGAAGTTATGGATACCCTACCGATAAGTATTGCAAATTCGACTTCTAGCTACTGATGGGGTCAGTGTACTTTAATACAAACATAATTGGCACGTACTATAAGTATATATAATATTGACCGCTACGTTGGGCAAGTTGACTTGGTCGTTGGAGTCGATTCCAACTAGGGCAAGTTTCTGGATCAGGAGTTCAGAAGACCGGAGTTGTTAAAGTAAAATGTATTTATTCTAATAAAGCCATGAAGATTAAAATACGATCGCGGTACGACTTATTTAAAGCTTCATGAAATTGATTACTTTATGTTAATGTTTAACTAAATCTATCACTAAACAACTAACAATTCTATTCCATGTACTTGTCCTGTGACGTCATAATAACTAACTAACAGACTCAATGGGTCGAGCAAAACCTGGTGTAACTCAAAAGTCAGTTGGTTTTAAAGCGGTTCGGGCGAGGGAGCGAGTCCAAACCCACCCGTACTCCAGACCCACGGCGTTCTCGCAGAGGAAATGACGTCACGCGCTGGTAAAGAAGCATTCGTGAATACTGATTATGAAGATTGAAGTAAAATGTAAGACGGAAGTTATTTTTAGTCGTAAAACAAGTTTTATGACATTTTTCTCGTGCAGATTTTGTAGAGAAGATTCAATGTAAAGAAATGTGATGCTGCAATATGAAAAGTAGGCATTCCAAATTGTAATTACAGCATTTTTTGGTATGTTTTAGTGATTTGTAATTGTAACATAATCGGGTTTAACTATACACCTATCGTGAGCTGTTGCGGTCTCATTCAGTTTCGTAGAGCAACTTTTAAGACTTAGGAATTGTAAAAAATAACAACTATACAACTATAGATAGACATTTATTCGAGGCTACCACACAAATTCATAAATAAATATTTTATTAATACATTTCCTTAGACAAAACATATCTCTGCAAGTTGATTTCTTGAGTAATCAGGGGCCCTGCGGCCGATGTATGAAAAAACAAGATAAAATATTGAGAACTTACTAGAGTCTTAAAGCAACAGTTGGTTATGATTAGAATGTGATACTGATGAATACTCTATTGTATTTTGTTCATATATGTTTGTGTTTTCCTATAAAATTACACATCGTTTTTTTAGTTTTCTGTTACCTTAATGACTTTTACGCATTATTTTTGTTCGGGACGATGTTAGAACTTCTAATTGTTATATACTTCATATGTAAATGAGAAAACAATGTCCTATACGTAATAGTTAAGTGCGCAGATCATTTCTTGATGCTAATTAAAAACATTCTCAATTTCGGAATAGATGCGATCAGGCCTTCACCAAGCCTACGACCTACCTACCGGATAATGTGTTGATAATGAACAGTAACTTTCTGCTCTAAATCGACAACTGCTCACGTATGATCGCCTATTCGATACTTATATTTCATTCGAAATCAATGTTCATATAAAATCAAACACATTTGCGTCTCGAAAACAAAATAAATAATAGATAATGTTCCTTAGTGGATCACAAAGTTTACATGGTAATACAAACCTGGTTTTGCTGCTGGCGACCCTTTCATGTGCATATTACCGGGACAGAAATAATGTTGGTTTTCGTATGACTAATGGTTTGAAATGAAATATAGAGACTCTTAGTTTAGTATCAATGCTGTGTTAATATATTCATGAAACAAAAAAGTATCTTTTAAACTTTATTTCAGCGTTTTGCTACTAGAAATCATCGATTATCATACCAAATCCAACTAATTAGGTACTCAAAGAAGCTAGAGCCGAATAAAGACCAAAAGACAAAAATTTAGGTCGGGTACATAAATTTAACGTTAGGTTCCAAGCGGCTATCTTTATCGATATGGGGCAGTAGTTTTTCTACAATATAACTTAAAAATCTTTATTTAAATTTTTACAAAGTATGGATTTCTGAACGATAAAATGTAATGGAGAATCCACTACAGCTTTAAAAAGCCGTCATCTGCTGTAAAAAGAAGCAGCAAGCTATAATGGATCTTTCGGTATTGTTTTTTTAGTGTGACTTTAAACTTAATTGTCGAATAAATAAGATATTAAAAGCTTAGATGTGTTAATAGATTTTATAATAAATATTTTAGCAATATATTATTGATTATGTGAAGGTTTTACTTAGCTTTAATATTTTTTAATAAGAAAAAGTGTATTTATTTTGTAATGCCGCGACGGTTTTTGTGTTTATATTACAATTTGTAAGTGTTATTTTTAAGTATTTTTGTATTTTTTACTAAAATTGTTACTAATTTAGGACATATTTTGAATAATTTGTATTAGTAAGATATGTAGTAGTGTCTTCAAATTAAGGTAGTTTTCACACTTATATAGGTAATTTTTGTTTGATATTCAATTTGAAGGTTGTAGATGAAGCTATTTGCCTTTAGCGACTCATAGACATTGGTTTTTAGTTGATTTTGTATTAGTCTAATTACCTGATAACAGACACAGAAGTCCTTAATAAAACGAAAATACCCACGCTTTTAATCTAAGGCGCTCGACTTAGCGTTGTATTCTCCGTACAGTGCGCAATGTTGGGCGTAGTTTGACGTCTCGCGCAGCGCTCAAAAATATGACTAAGGCGCTCGACTTAGCGTTGTTATTACTCCGTACGGATGGAGCGAGAACCACGCAGGGGCGAGGCGAGAGTGTAGGTACTTATCACGGTAGGTTCGTTCGGAGGCCTGCTTTGGTTTACCCAGAAGATTATTCAAAAATAATTATATCAAATATAAACTGGATTCATATAGTAAACAGTTAAGTATGTTTTGCTTGCATTATTTTTTTCTGTCAAATCGTCTTTTGTTTAGTGACGCTAGAGCAGCCATTATGATTAGATTATGTGCTCAGATTATAAATAGTTCTTCCTGGAATATATTAGGTGTGTGTGAACAGGGGCAATCTGTACGGGATATAGAAACATTAAGCAGACATTTGGAAATTCCAAATTTTATTTTGACTTTATACAAACTGCAGGCTTGGACACATCTTTTCTATGGAAACTGTTATGGGAAGTCCAAATATTTTTTTTTCGAATTTCTAAGTTCTTCAGTACTTATCAATCTTAGTAATATTGTTACACACTTTATTTTCCATGTCATGTGTAGTGTTGGTTCATTGTCATCGACATCACCGGACGATACCATTGGCAAAGAATACTAAAATTACTACGTAAACCGCTGCTACCCCCGTCTGCCGGCGCCGAGAAATCTACGCTATAAGTTAGAAAGAGAAGCACTTATGTTGATGTATAATTGTCTCTCTCTCTCTTGATTGGCTATTTTACACGCACACAAACGTATACGAACAGGTTGGTGCTCCTATATATACTATAGTAGGTAATTATACCTGTTCGTTTGTGTCGAGCTGGGTACATTGGGGTGTCAAAGACGTAAATGGTGCTGCCGTTGACTATGAACCACTGTGTTGTGTAATCAAAAAATCTAGCCATTGTTGCTGATGAATGACTGATGTATTTCATAGACGATTGTAAACTAATATTGAGTGCGTGAAGGTTTAATAATAAATTATGTATGACTGTAATAATGTTTTGTTTTTATTCTTTTGAATCGAAATAGGCAATGTATTTACTCAGATAAATAATAAAAGTAAAATTAATGCGTTTGTATATATGTATGTTTTGAAAAGGTTAAAAAAGTAAAATGTATTATTATTTCATAAAAAAAGTTAGTGTAAAAATTACATACATAATGGTCACGCTTATGTAGGCAGAGACGACTCCTCCGCCCACTTTTCGTCCCGTGATACCACTTGGCGTGATGTGTGGCGAACAACATCGCCACCTCCGTGTTGAGACAGTGTAGTACCACGATTAGCTAGGGAAATAATTGTCCACCTCATCAGAGCCCCGCATGACTCAGTAAGGCTAATAGTGTCCGGAGTTCGCCCAGTTCTGGGATGTCGGCACCAGGCTAGTCCCTGGACGAGCATCCAATGGCATGGTAGACTTTGGATTGGCGGGCGAGACAGGAATTGGGGCGAAGGAGACAGGAGATTGGTGTATGGCTAAGGAGTATAGGAAGAGCCGTGGTAGCCGGGTTGTGCACTCGCCTCACGTTCATGAGGTCGTGGGTTCAAACCCCGCCCGTACCAATGAATTTTTCAAAACTAAGTACGGTTTATTTATAATTCCACCGGCTTTCGGTGAAGGAAAACATCGTAAGGAAACCTGCATATGCCAAAAATTCTGAGGCGTATATGAAGTCCATCAAATCGGCTTGGGGCACCGTCGTCGGTGGGCAGGGGTTTGGCACAAAAGATCCTAAAGGGTCGAAGTGTCGCCAGGTCTTCCTGGCCCCCTGAGAAGATAAGATAAGGAGTATAGGACATAGTCATATTTATTAATTGCATCATTTGTTACATTACATTTCACAGCGTGACCCTTGATATGGGTTCGATATGGGATACCGCTATTACGGAAGGAAAGTGGGATTCTACTCGGGAAGGCGGAACCGCATACTCGTGACTGGTCTAGATAGCACCGGACAGGCAACTACCAGAACCAAGTCCCCTGCCTTCCATGTGTAAAAATTCCTATCCATTTTTGAACAATAAATAACTAAAGATTCAAGTTTAATCAATACTAATTAAAATAAAACCACCTGATGTGTAGTGTGAAACACTCTAAATATTATATTAAATGTTTTTATTTTATTTTATCTCTTAATCCAGCTGCTATATTTGTACATCCTGTACAGGTAATGCATTTCAAAGCTTCCAATTTGTACGCTGGTAATTAGACAGCGGAAGGTTCCGCCTACGTGTCTCCGACGACTAAATTTAATTGCTGTCTCTAGGAACTACCCTGAACGACGTAATATTAATCTTATTTAGTTTTCCTGCGATATAGAGTAACGAGGCGGTCAAATAGCATGATCGAGGATTGAACTCGGAGTTCCACATGCTAGGCCGCGACCACCCCATTGTGAGTTCGTTGAGTGCAAGAGAACACCTACAGGGGTCGTCGCCATCGGAGGCATTCCTCTACATTTGACAGTTGTCAAAATCCTGCACTGCAACTAGGAATCTGACTTTCCTACCTCACTGCTGCACCGCACTCTCATTCTCTGAGGCCCTTTAACTCAGTACCTAACTATTTATTTTATTTTATTTGGAAAACCAACAGCTTACAAACATTTGCAGTATTACAATAGAGATATGGTAACATTTTAGTATAGCTAATAACAGGTTTTCACGTAAGATAATTAAATAAGAACGGATTCTATGTTTAAGAAGAAAAGAAAAAAATATATATGAAACAACAATTAAAAAAAATTAAGTGTTTGGGATGTTGTGTGTGTGCGTGTGCATGAAGTGTGGAGTTGTATTTGTGTGTGGGGGGGGGGGGGGGGGGGTGGTAGTGTGGTTAGGGGTAGTGAATGCATACGTTCTATATAGATAGGAGCGAGTGTTAAATGTGAGCATGGGTACGAGGGTTGCACGTATTTTTCTCTGTAAGACCACAAAATGCTATAAAACAAATTCGATTGATCGAATTTCATGTTCTCGTTCTAGTTTGATAATGAAAATTTTAGATCAAGTTCTAACATAGCAAATAAAGAGCCTATATAATGTTAGTGACTACCTCGTGGCCCCAGTGACTTGGTCATTGGGCTCGAGCGCCAGAGGTCGTGAGTTCGATTACCACTGGGGACAGCACTGTGTACAAGTTGGTCTCGGTCTGGATGTTATATTTGTGAATTGTCCTATCCTTGCATAATTCCCATAGCTCAGGACAAAATCCTAGTTTGGGAAGAGACAAGTGTATGTATATGTATATAATGTGTAACATTAAGTATTTATGTGCTAGAACATGGCTCATGGGATATCTAGTAAATAATACAAATTCTTTTCAAAACTACACTGAAGATACTCGCTAATTCCCCCAGAGAAAGCCCCAGGAGAGCTTTCGAGACCCTAAGGTTAATTAAAATTGACTTCAGTCCCCCGACTCGACCTTCGTAAAGGTGAAAAAATTGGGGCAAGGTGTCAACAAAAAGCTGGCCTGACCGCAAATGAATTGATTCGACGCAATCTATTTTTTTTTCTGCCTCTCCCTGAATCCCGAGCTCGTGAGTTGTGTGGTCGAATTACGTGTGTGCAGTTGCTGTTGTTATTGATTACAATAGAGTCATAGACATTTTACAGTAGAACCGATTTGTCTGCTATCTATGGAGTCATGGAAGATTTCACGAATCCGGAGATATTAATAAATTAAATGTCCATTATAAGAATTGCGATGGAGGATGAGTGATAAAATGCATTTAGATCGAGAATGATCATAGATAATATATAGTAAAAATACAGTAATTATAAGAAAATCAATTATTTACAACAGGTGTACGCCGTGTAGGCTTAGTCCCTAGGACGCTGGCGCTATTACCTCGCTGGATTGCCAGGCTTACACTTTGTGCGAAATAGGCGCCAGCCCTGAGTTCTCCTGAGGCGTGGACCAGCCTGGTCGCCAGAGCCTTCACGAACGCCTTCGTGTCGGCTGACCACGGGCCCAGGGTCTCTACAGCGAGCGCCGCGAACTCGTAGTCAGTCGTCAGGTTAGAGTATTTGCGGCGCTTAAGACTCTGACATTATAACAATATTGCGGTGAAATGAAGCCTATATGTAACTCCGAATTAAGATGTTGTCTAAAAAACTTCATCAGAACTGGTTTAGTAGTTTTTACGTGATGCGTGTACAAACAAAGAGATAAACAGACAAAAAATCAAATATTGTTCTTGACCCCCAATTTTTTGTTATTGCAAATGTCTTCAATGTGAACAGACACGCGGTAGTCTTTCACGTTTTTATGTATAAGATTCTTATCATGCCTAAATGGCTTCTAAGATTATTGTAAGTGGCCAGTGGGATCAATGGAGCATGTTCCCTTCCAATAAAGATTTAAATATGATACTTATTGCATTCTCGTTTTGTAAATTGCAGGAGTCCTGACAAAAAAACTAAAAGCCATTAAAGGGCTATGAAGTAACTGGTGACACGCATTTCAACCGCGATCCCGTTCATTCACACCCGGTTCGAGCCCGCTCTGATTAAATCGGTCAATCATTCGGTCTCACCGTTCAGTTAACTGGAAAATTGGTAATTAGATGGTTTAGGTGATAAACTGGCGAAATATTTCTTGGGCTGTTGTGTTACAGGCACGGTCTAAGAATGAAGATCAATACGTTTGGTGGAAAGATTTGAAGGATTTTAGTTGTACGGGTGTTCTAATTACTGCTCAGATTAAACCAAAAGGAGAGAGATCATTAATGTTAAATTATCTGCAGCTGGGGCAGGAGTGCAGACCGTGGATCGACGATCTGAAGATGTTCGGAAGCGGCTGGGATGCGGAGAAACTGGTGGCGTTCATTGGGAAAGGCCATGTCCAGCAGTGGGCATCTAAAGGCTGATATGATGATGAGGAATCAAATTACAGACGCATTTTAGATTATGTACAGTCGCAAGTAATGATTTCTGGACCACTAGCCAACTATCGTATAATTTAGTCGTGGTGGAAAATCGATTAATCGATTAGTCGGGGAAAATCGATTAATCTATACATATAATAAAACTGTAACTGGTCTATGTCTGTACATGGGAGATATTGTAGAAAAATGTATATGAGGGGTCTTTATAGGGCCAATAGAAGCCAAAAAAACTTTTTAGAATTTTTGTCTGTCTGTCTGTCTATCTTTCTGTCTGTCTGTCTGTATTGTATGTTTGTTGCCGCACCACTGAATGAAATTTGATCCAGTTTTCACAGTTGTCTTGCTGGAGGTCTAACTTAAAATCTGGTGCATGTTTCATCTTGATACGCCTCTAAGAACCTGAGATATTAATAAAGTAATTTTTTCTAGAAGCCATTACAACAACGAAGTACATATTATTATGTTTGATACAATTCATATTGCGATTGGTTTGTACTGCATTTGGAGCGGGAGTGGGGTTGGGGTTGGGAGTCTGGGTGGAAGTGGGATAGGCAGCGAGAGTGGGAACGGGAGCGGATTCTGTAGTCCACGCGAGCGGAGCCGCGGGCACAGTTAGTGCCTTATAATTTCGTGTGGGGGACTCGATAAAGCAGTTGCAAACACGGTCGAACTACGGATAGTAGCTATTACGTGCGATGATACTTATGATAAACATTTAGAAGTATTTAGACAATAGTCTATTCTATTGTTGTAAAAATGAGATGCATGACAATTTTAGTCAAAATTGTACAAAGATTTTGAATCAAACAGACGGCATGTCAGGATTGTTGTAAAACATTTGTATCATACATACATACATAATGCTCACGCCGCCTTGGTCCAAGGGGTAGGCAGAGACGATGTATCGCCACTTTGCGCAATCTAATGTCGCAAAGCGACTATCCTTCGCCCGGTTTTCGCTCCGTGATACCCCTTGACGTGATTGATTTGTATCAATCATATTCAAACCTCCGCATTTCTAAAATACTGTGAAGGGTTGAATGACTTAATTGAGATGTGGCACAAAATTACCATGGACCTATTAAATACGAATAGAAATTATAATTTTATTTGAAAGTATTCAGTTTTAAATTTTAATACCAGTTTCCTATGTATTACCGGCCAGATCAATGTTGTGTCCGAGAATTTAATGTCGCTGTTTATTTGCATAAAACTAATTACTTGTTGTATTGCTTGCTTACAAAGTTGAATTTGGCGTCCTATTCTTGGAACACGCGAGGAACTTTGAGTATTTAAAACGAGGGCGAACATTTACGTTATTTTTAGACGTAAAGTGAAATGAATTTTCTGTGACATTTCGATGGCCACAGACATGCCGGGGAAAGTCAGACAGATATATTTTAATTTATGAAGCACTTGCCGTCTCACTGCCGCTTGCCTTAGACCCTAGTTGTGCGAAAGTGACAGTATACGATTAATTTATACGATTAATTACCTAAAGTTTGACTTAATTTTAGGCCGCCAATTTTAATGATTTTCGAAATTTAGGACACATTCGTTTGTTGTTTTGTTTTCAATTTATTAGGGTATTTCGTCTTCTTTATAAAGGTGAAAATTCTAGACTTTGTTGTTGTAATGATTATTGTTTAGAAGTTAAGAAAAGTTGGTTGGTTTCTTTACCACACACTGTGCCAAGTCACAAATGAAAATTTTTACAATATGAAAGAAAAACGATGTTTTTTCACATTTTATAGTTTGATGGGGATGTTTAATTTAAAAAAAATTGCAGCTGCGACTAACACATTTTACCGCTGAATTCAGCTCATCGAACAGAACAAAAAAAAAACGCAAAAATATGCTTGACACAGTCTACCTCTGTGGTACAGATTTTATTGTTTACTTTGAGAATAGTGAGCCTGTTGACAGGTTCAGTAGCTAATAAAGCTGTGATTACGCGCACCAACGCCGAAAAATAATTAATAAGGGCCCAAAAGCAGAATATTCGGTTTCAAATTATGTTTTGACAGGAAAATTATACATTCGAAATTAATTTCCTTATTGACCTCTCTCTCTGTTTTATTTTACGGGAATAATTCTTTTGATGAATGAGAAAATCTTTAAAGACGCTTCTTTATTGCATTTATTTCTTTTAGTTATTATCTGTCGGTTCATCGACCAAGACTACTCCTAGGTACACGGCTCATAGTTTCAGTCAAGTCTACCGTCTAGTCGACCAACCAGTAAACCAATAAGTCGACCAACCTGTCGGCCAACCAGTCGACCAAACTGTCGACCAATCAGTCGACAAACCAGTCGGCAAATCAGTCGAACAACAAGTGGTTCAACCTGTCGACCAATCAGTCGACGAACCAGTCGACAAACCAGACTGGTAGGTCGACTGGTTTGTCGACTGATTGGCTGACTGGTTGGTAGTATAAGTTAGAAAAACAAGCACTTATATTGTTGACGTGTAATGTTGTCTCTCTCTCGCCTATACTCGCGCACTCGGCCCAACAATAATTTACGCGACACACAAACGTGTACGGATAGGCAAGTACCTATTTTATAGTACCTGTATTGTAGTAGATAATTAAATCGCTTGTATGGCACTCCACAGAGACAGAGTTTTGTAGCACCTGCCCTGATGAGACTACAACTCCGAACATTCGCGCCCTGTCCGGTGTAAGCGTGTTGCTCCCAGTGGAGTAGTTACCCCTGTTCATGGGCCACCGGTTACCCCGCGGCTGAAAGTTACCCGGCCAGCTCAACGACTTCGGTTTGTATAGTGCTCTTTTTACACTTGTTTGTTTTGTAAGTTTAACGTAAATGGATATACGGGCTTTGAGTTTGAAGTTGGAAGTTCTACTGACGGCGTGTATTGTAGCTGTGGTTGTGGGTATACGGTGTAGAAGATTTTGGGGTATTGAATTGATAAATAAACGTTTTGACCGTCTCGTTTGCCTAGTGGCTTGGTCATTGAACTCGAGCACCAGAAGTCGTGGGTTCGATTCCCAGTGGGGACAGACAACTTTGTTCAATTTATACTAGTTTGTCCCGGTCTGGATGTTATATTTGTGAATTGTCCTATCCTTGTTTAATTCTCACAGCACAGGATAAAATCCAAGTTTGGGATTAGACAAGTGTATGTAATATTTATTTATTTACGAGTATATTTGATTCCATATATTGTACATTGTACATGCCGTGTGGTTTCCGGTAGAGTAGAATAGGACCACTCCAACTCTTCCCGTGGATGTCGTACAAGGCGACTATGGGAATACATTATAAAACATCAATCAGGCCTCTCCAATCCGTCTAGCCAGCGCGGGGAGTGTAGGCCAAATCCTCCGTCTGTCTCCGGCAGATGAGAGAGGGTTGTGCTCCTGCAGTGGAGACAAAAATAACCTGATGATGATTGTACAGTACAATTATGAAATTTTGTGTACAAAGGCGGGTTTATCTCTGAAACAGTTCTCTTCCAGCCAACGTTTTAAACAGTAGTTATCGAATAATGAATGCCTCCGTACACCTCGTAGAGTAAAATTTTACACCGTTACTACTGAAGATATTTCAACATACAACCGCTAAAGAATAAGACCGAAATCAACTAAACTGCAATTCACCTAGGACTGGCGACTTAATCTAAATCATAAATCTGGGCTTCATCTCGGATTGTTATAAGCAACAAATCTATTAAGCGGAGTATAGTGTTGGAATACATAAATCAATTAACTCGAACAAGGCGGGCCGTGTTGAGGCCGGCGGCGGAGGCCCATTTCGGGGACATCTACCCTATTTTGGTGACACCACCCCAGGCGAGGGAATCGTCTCCGGTTTAATTCAAATATTACTTGTGGAATTGAAGGCTCGGTTGGGCCACGAAGTTGGCTGTGATCTAACATAAACCCAATGGCGGTTTTACACATTTTCCGCCAGTAGGCTATTCAAATTTTGCCGCCCCTACCGACCTCTACAAGACGCTACCTTAGTTCACAATCATATTAATTACAATTTTCTTTGCAAAATACGTTTGTCAGAATTTATCAATGAAATATTTGTCGAATTTGACTTCGTTCCTATCGGGTGTCCCCACATGGCTTGTATTAATTTCTGTAAGACATAAAAAAAATTGGCCCCAAATTTGCCGACCCTAAAATCTGCCGCCCTAGACTCCAGCCTACTCAGCCTGCTGGTAAATCCGCCACTGCATAAACTCTATTCCAAATCAATCTTGGAAACGTGTAGAGTCGGTAGTGAAAGTGGTTTTTCAGTTACAACAACTCCTGGTTAATGAAATTTTTCGTCCGCGAAATTACAGTCTAATATATCAATAAACCAGAACCATTGCTATGACTATAGGTAGGACTTCGCATGGCAAAAATTGTCGTTCATGTGCTCGAAGCAATTTTAATATTTCTATCAATATCGATAAATACTACATATGTATAATTTAAAATTTGCGTTGTTTCTTTCAAGAAATGCATATTTCATATGTACGACGATGATTTCAATGAGTAAATAAATAACGTAGAGAAAGAGGAGATCTAATTGAGACCTTCCAGATTTTGAACAATCACTGCAACACATCCAATATAAAGAATATGTTTAACTCAAACCAAACTAAGCTGAGCTGGGGACCCTTTTGGCGTCATACTACAACACTGTGTCATTTTTTTTGTTTTGTTTTAACGGTTATGTAATTTGTTTGCTTCTTTTTTTCATATTTATGTCGTCAATTTTAATTCCTGTGCTGTATTTGTGTTCGCCAAATAAAGTATTTCTATTCTATTCTAAACTGAGTGACTCAGATGACATAATACGAGATTACAAAGATCAAATGCTAACCTGAACCCTCAAATTTGTTTTAAGCAACAAGGTTGTATCCAGAAGGAACCAATTGCCAGAGTCTGTTGTATCTGCCACAGCAATAAACATGTTTAAGAACAGACTGGACAATTTCTTAAAAGTAAATAATCAAATCGACTACTGATATGGAACCACCAGCTATAAGCTGCCTTTCCATTTAAATAAAATAAATAAAAATAATAATTGTGCCGTGTGGTTCCCGGCTTAGAATAGGGCCACCCCAAACTTCCCGTGGGTGTCGTCAAGGCGACTAAGGGATTGCACCAGGGATGGGCAGCAGCGTTCTCCTGTGTATATTAATATCATTACTGCGATCACCAATCCGTCTGCCAAGCGTGGGGATTATGGCAAATCCCCCAATGGAAAGCCAACCAAAGGAGGCATTCTGTTGGGGAGGCTTATGTTCAGCAGTGGACGTATTTAGGCTGATGATGAAATAAAAATAAAATGACTTTATTTGTATATGACTGTGGGTGGGATGCCCCGCCGCCAGATGGACCGACGACCTGAAGAAGGTGGCCGGAAGCGGCTGGATGCGGAGGGCGGAGGACCGGGTGTGGTGGCGTTCATTAGGGAAGGCCTATGTCCAACAGTGGACGACAAAGGGTTGATATGAATGAATGACTTTATTATCAGACAACAAAGTTCATTTTGTTAATAATGCTGAATCAGCTTGTGCGTCCGCCGATCTCGTGTCGTTCGGGTGTCGCGGTTCGTTCTACATTTACATAAAACCAATTACAGCGCGGGTCACCGTCTCACGGTGTGGTGCACAGACCACCAACCACCGACCACCGACGATCATTGTAATCTACAATACACAAATACTATATTGCTGGGTGCGTGGTTAAGGGTTGAACCATACTATCGCGCACCGCATTTTGCCTACACTTACTGCTACTACAGGCGCACCAGCCTTTCTATACACGTTGGTGTGTGTAAATTATTGTAGAGCTGTTGTTCCCAGCGCGCGAATTCAGTTAATTGAAAGAGGGATAACGTTATACGTCAAGAACATAACTGCTTCTCTTTCTAACTTATAGCGTCGATCTCTCGGCGTCGTTCGATAGCGCGCTGGCGGGAGGCGCGGCAGTATACGCCACCATGCTATGGATCGGCGCGGAGAGCTATAAGTTAGAAAGAGAAGCACTTACGTTGTCTCTTGCTCGATTGACTATGTTCGTACGGTGGCTGCAGTAGCCCTACAATAATTTACGCACACACACAAACGTGACGGACAGGCTGGTGCGCTTATACTAGTACTGTGTAATTAAATCTGTCGCTTGTATAGAGTGTGGTCTTAGCTTTGACTTACCCGGGCGCCAACCATTTCCCTGTGATCTAAAAATACATGCTGTATAAACTGAGGAGAAATATCATCATCATCATCATTTTTGTCTCCACTGCAGGAGCACAACCCTCTCTCATCTGCCGGAGACAGACGGAGAATTTGGCCTACACTCCCCGCGCTGGCCAGACGGGTTGGGGAGGCCTGATTGATGTTTTATAATGTATTCCCTTAGTCGCCTTGTACAACATCCACGGGAAGAGTTGGAGTGGTCCTATTCTACTCTACCGGAAACCACACGGTAAATACAGGAGAAATATATAAACGCATATAAAATGTTTACACAGAATTAAGTGGTCCAATCAAAATTTTAACCCCACCTACACATGCTAATAATAGATTAGCGTTTGACTACACCACAATAGCCAGTATTCCCATTCAAACGAGGTAGATATATTTTTTTGAAAAAGATATCAGTTTCCAATTATTGCAAATCGATTGGCGTGCCTATCATTAATCAAAATCGTAAGGAATATGATGCCAATTAATATTATAGTTCGGGCTTCGCGTGTTATAAATAAATATTGATCGTTGATCGACAGACCGTATGTCTTATTTATTTACCTAACAGACTAATAACTAACTTAATACCCCATAGGTTTAAAGGAAGATAACAATGGAATAGAAAGTCTATTGGCATTTAAATTTACAAGTACATAACGTAAAAGTTTACAAAGTATTTAGTACAATTTACTTGGTAAAGTAAGTGGTACTAAATACTAATTTATTTAGTAACTAGCTGTGCCTGCGGCTCCGCTCACGTGGACTACAGAATCCGCACCTGTCTCACTCCGCTCCCGCTTCCGCCCCACTACCACCCCCACTCCCATGCCCACGTCCACTCACAGCTCCAAATGTAGGCTAAACTCATCGCAATCTAAATAGTACGGAACATTAATATTATACTTTGTTATATTGCATACTAACCTTACCTACTAATGTATTTAAAAATTAAAAATATCCATAACTTTTGATTGGGTAAACCGATTGCAATGAAATAAAGCCTTTATATTACTCCGAGTTAAGCCCTACGTTTCTTGAAAAGTTCATCAAAATCGGTTTAGTAGTTTTTAAACGATGCGTGCACAAACTATCAGACAAAATTTGAAAAATTATTGAAATGTGTTTTATTACTTTTTCTTAGACTTTATTATTTTATTTTTTATTTTTATTTTTTATTAGTTTTTTTTTTTTTTCCCCTTTTTTTTTTTTGGAAATATCTTCTATGTACAGACACGCGAAATTTACATTTTTTTATTTATTAGAAGTAAGCCAGGACTTGTGGTTCCTGGTTTAAAGTCAAAGTCAAAATCATTCATTGCATTAGTACACTTGGTACATTTATACACATCATTTTTTTATCGACTACCGCTTCCTAGGTGTTAGCGCTGTGAGGAAGAAACGGCACAACAAACTTCATGCAATACATCTTTTAAAAATCAAGTTTGCATACAATTAATAAAGATTGAGCGAAGCTGAATCAAAATTAGTACCAAGCATCTTTGTCATTCAAATAATCGTTTATTTTATAATAGGCTTTCTTACAAAGTTGTTTTTTAATGTGAATCTTAAACTTTCTACCCGTCATATTTAAGATTTCCTCTAGTAGTTTATTGTAGAAGTGTATACATTGCCCCGTGAACGATTTACTGACCTGACTAAGTCTTAACCCTGGTAAAACAAGTTTATTTTTATTTCTTGTATTATAACTATTGTTGTCACAGTGTCTCAAAAAGAGAGATACATTTTTTCTGACATATAAAATATTATCTAAAATGAATTGACCAGCTACTGTTCATATGCTTATTTCTTTAAACTTTTCATTTTAAAATAGGACCACCCCAAATTTTCCCGTGGGTGTCTTCGAGGCGACTACGTAATTGCTCCAGGGACGGGAAACAGCGTTCTCCTGTGTACGTGGTATGTTAAGATCATTACTTTATTAGATCTCTTTTTACTGCACAAAATTTTAAGAGGAGATGTCGACTGTCCACAACTTCTTGGCAAATTTAGAATTCGCGCTCCTGCCAGGTATCCTAGAGACCTTATCACGCCCATGGCCCCACCGGCCAGGAGGACCGTGCTCGGCGCCAGCTCGCATGAGCAAACTATATAATAAACTGATATACAGATATTTTTTCGATACACTTGTTGAATTGAGAAAGAAGATCATTGTTATGGAACATACATTTTAAAAATTAACCTATTAGCCTAAGAGTGTGATTATTGTGTTTAATTGTTGTGCATGTTAAATTCACCTGCAATTAGTTGTGCTCTAAGTTCTTAGCTTTAAGACAATAATTTTGTAGAAGTATTATTGTAACAACAAGTTATGTTGGTGAATAAATAAATAAAAAAATAAATTATTGCGATATCCAATCTGCCTGCCAAGCGTGGTGATTAATGCAAATCCCCCAATGGACAGTCCAGCAAATGTGGCATTCTATTGAGGAGGCTTATGTTCACCAGTGGATGTATTTCGGCTGATAATATAAAGCCCATATGAAAGTATTCCTTACTGCATTAATGTAGATTTGTTCATTTGAAAAGTTATAATTTTTATAAAGTATTTTGCGGCCGATCGTGTAATACTTCATCATATCAGCTCTTAGACGCCCACAATTTCACCACACTCGGTTCGCATGTAATAATTTAAAAAAGCCATTTCTAATTAATACACACTAGCTGTGCCCGCGACTTCGTCCGCGTGGACAACATAGCATCACAATTATTTTGTATTTCCCGTAGGAATATAATGCTTTTCCGTGATAAAAACTATCCTATGTCCTATTCCAGGACCTAACCTATATGTGTGCCAAGTTTCATCACGATCCGTCCAGTGGTTGAAGCGTGATTGAGTAACATCCAAATATCCAAACTTTCACATTTATAATTTTAGTAGGAAGTAGGATTTCCCGTAGGAATGGGATTTTTTTCGAGATATAAACTACCCCGTGCCCTATTCCAGGACCTAACCTATATGTGTGCCAAGTTTCATCACGATCCGTCCAGTGGTTGAAGCGTGATTGAGTAACAAACATCCAAAAATTCAAATATCCAAACTTTCGCATTTATAATATTAGTAGGATTTCACCGTCCAGCTCACTGTTTCCCAAATGATCAAAGGGTGTGATAGCAAAAAGCTAGGACTCGCGTAATGAATCAGTCAACCAGGTTCCTTTGTTAGGGCGCTCGAAGTCTATTTACTTTTGGAATTGCCGTCTATGAAGTCCCCATTCTCTGCAGTAGTGTCCGACCGATAGGATTTGCAGCCGAAACCGATAATTATTTAGACTTACTAGATTTTAGTATCCAATAGAAAAACCTGCATGTTAAAATTTCTATTGTATACTAAAATCTAATGTACCTTTACATGTTATGTAGTTAATTCGTGTTAAACGACATAAAGTAGGTATGTAAGATAAAACAGTTATTTATTTATGTAATATTAACTTTAACATGAAACATAATAAACAATATATTAGGCTCGATTCTGAAGGCACAATGTTAAAATTTGACAGCACTAAAACTGTTGCTATCCTTGTCACACAGTATTATGAAGATAAAGACGAAACCAAGTTTAGCGCTGTCAAATTTCAAATGTGTGCTTCAGAATCGCACCCATTACTCTTGTAAGTAAACTATACGATCTCACACGAACGAAGAGCGATAATTCACGAACGTGAGTGGGCAGGAGTGGGTGCGTGAGTCTGAGTAGGGGTCGGGGTCCGAGTCGTAGTTGGATTGAGACTGAGTAGACCACGCGAGCGGAGCCGCGGGCACAGCTAGTTTAAGGAATATAAGTTTTGTTGTTATTTACAGAAGCCTTAATAGCTTACAGCCCACGTGACGTGGATTCGTGATGCGGCAGTAGGCGACGAAAGAATACGAAATACGAAGTCTATAGACGTACTGTAATTATAAGAGCCGGTATGACGTCTATTGACGTATTTTCAACGAACGTTTTAATATATCTTACGTCTTTAAAGTATTAGAATATTTTCTTTTCTTATACCTATTTATTTCTTTTCAAATTACAGTTAAACTTAATTTCGATAGGTGAATATTTGACAACATTAGTGGCATAAAAAAATCTAGGTCTGATTATTAGTATAGAATAGATAGAAGATTTTTTGTGGACCCATAGTGATACTGTGGTAGCGCCCCAGATTACGTCACTGACAAGGAAGGTTCATTGGGACTAATTCTATGGATCTGTTGATCGCCGCCTCCCTTTGATCACAGCAAAAAGACGCCGCCTAATGAATTGGGGATAAAAGTTGAGTGATCAGGTCGACAGGGAGTTTTTGTGTGGTCTTATTCGATGGACTGAATGTACCGGGAAATTCTGTTATAATTACACTCTGGCCATCAATGGAATTGACTTGTTTCTATCAAAAACTATACGAAAATAATATACGAGTAGAAACAATCT
Organism: Esperia sulphurella; assembly: GCA_947086405.1. Classification (NCBI taxonomy): domain Eukaryota; kingdom Metazoa; phylum Arthropoda; class Insecta; order Lepidoptera; family Oecophoridae; genus Esperia; species Esperia sulphurella. The sequence continues at coordinate 14,269,895 of OX352264.1, forward strand.
AATCTATATGTAATAGTAATTTATTTCTCACCAACAGTAATATATAGGGATAGACAGTATTATATATATAAGTTCATTTATATAATCGCTGAACTACGAACTAGGATTCCCTGCATGACACTGAAGGAATCTGATCTGAAGATCAGCTTCCTTAGTCATGATTCATTATAGGGTAAAAATAATGAAGAAGTTAAATTACATAGCCAAAAACCGTAGAATCTTTTTAGGGGACTGGGAAGACCTGGAGATACTTCGTCCCTTCAGGATCTTTTGTGCCAAATCCCTGTTCCACTACAGTGCCCCAAGCCGATTTAGTGGACTGCACATACACCTTAGAATTTCTTCTTTGGCATATGCAGGTTTCCTTACGATGTTTTCCTTCACCGAAAAGCTTGTGTTAGCACCTCTGCCTATACGGTTATAACATTACGGATATAATCCTCTCAGCCAAGGCAGGGGCAGTAAATGATACGACAAACACACATTTAAGTTCACATCTATATTTAAACTCCAAATATATATTTTCACAACAACACCACCTCGAATCATTCTCTCCAATCCCATAATGACGTTTATCCTTTTCGCGCCTCTCTCGTGTCGTTTTCTTTGTAAGTTATGCGCGCCAATAGACCGTTTTTCTAGAAACTATACAATTACATTATGGTATTGTACATTAAACATAAAAGTGACAACTATAGTTTGGATACATGCTAACACTTGTGGTATTATAAATAAACTGTACTTAAGGTTCGAAAATCTCATTGGTATAGGCGGGGTTTAAAACTAACGATATCATAAATGTGAGGCGAGTGTTAACGGCACTTGTTATGTACTTCACACACATTATATCAATTACTTTCAAATTTTACTATATTATTGGTGTGTATCTATTTATCTAATTCCAACATATCCTAAGAAAACATAACACGCGATCGCGACCGCTGTGAAGTATCTGCTACGCTTTTTAAACCAATTAAAACACTTGCAAATTGTTTTCACTTTGTAAGTCTTGTTTTTTTCCCTATTTTCAATTTTAATTCTCTTATTTACGCAACAGCGAGTACACAACCAATTAGACTATTACGGCTTGTACATAGTATGTACTTCATTTAAATTAAGATAGACTGAGTTATATATGTAGCTGTTTAGGAAAAGTGCAAAGGAAATATTTTACGATCGAGAACTTTTAAAACATAGGTTTTAAATTTTCTTCGGTGAAATCCTATTTCGGCGCTTCAGCACCTTTTCCTAAACAATGACGATACATACATTAAATAATAAATATCTCAGACATTCACACCAATTATCCAGTCCCAAACTAGGCAGAGCCTGTGGTATGGTTTCTAGATAACGAATACACATACTTCAATAAATATATAAACATCCAAGACTTGGGTACAAACATTCATATTCATCATACGAACATTTGCCCCTAGCGGGATTCGAACCCGCGACCTCCGGCGTGGCAGTCCGAGAGCTACCCGTTCCGCCACGGAGGTCGTCATTTACCATCACATACCGATTTACACCGAGATACATATGTATCGGCTAACTGAGGACATTTATTTGGTTTAAACAAGATTACTCTAAGTCGAAGGATAATGAAGAAGAAGTGCCTCATTTATATCGTGTTTGTGCTATGTAAAGTAACCAAACATTTAAATAAAATCTAATTTATCTGCTTTTAGTGCTTAACACACAATCCTCTATACACACTCTATCGCACTTTTATGTTATGCCTTTTTTTTTGTAAAATTTATCTGCAATAAAGAATATATATAGATACTATTGTTTCTATAAATATACTATCTACGTCTACTAGATAGTATGAAGTATTTAAGTACTGGAACACAAGGAGGTCCAACTGAGTGTCATTAGAACAGAAATGGGAGTGTTTCAATTACCCGAGTGCGATGGGCGACTCGATTTATTGCGGCTGGCAACAAGTTGCCGGAAATGCGATCAAATTACTTTATGTTTCCTGTTTGTCTATATTTTATTTTTGCGGTGTAGCACTTTTCGCTATTTCTCGAGTGCTACGCCGTAGCGGTCGTATGGAAATAAAGCTTTTTCGTAATAAAAAATGTGTGGGCCTGCATCAATGTGTGTTAGATATGCGAAGTTTTATGCATATCTATGGAACTGTTTATCAGTGATTGAGTAACACGCATTTTCCTGACGTACACAATTTAACATTTATAATTGTGTTTAATCGTATGTTTTAATAATGATATATTCATCATCATCAGGTTATTTTTGTCTCCACTGCAGGAGCACAACCTTCTCTCATCTGCCAGAGACAGACGGAGCATTTGGCCTACACTCCCCGCGCTGGCCAGACGGGTTGGGGAGGCAAGGATATATTGCAAGGCTTTAAAAGTGTTAATTTATTTTATTAAAAGAAAAAAAACACATGAATAAATGGTTAAACTCAGTTCGAGCAGATCAGGCCACGATCTCTATGTACTTACTAGATGGAGCGAACGCTCTGTTCCACGCAACTGCGTCTCGGAGCCGTAACTCATTGACTTTGACACGTGCAGTTACTAAGCAGAACATTTAATTCTTTACTAAATATGGACGCTGTTTACCCGTTACGTCAATATTAAGTAAAAATTAAATGTTCTGCGTTTATGTTATTAAATGTTCCGGAGCCGCAGTTACGTAGAACAGAGCGGTTGTTTGGAACGCTCCATCTAGTAGTACATGGAGATCGTTGATTTTAAAACAGTTGTAATAACAATAACCTTTGGGATTGCGAGTTCATTTGCGTTCCTTTTTTCTCACTTCAGATTAAGAATCTAGTTATTTATATAACTCGTTGATGTCAACGCGTACTCAATCGATAGCGAACATGTCAATAACGACATATTTAGTTCGTTAAACACATAACGTAACCGATTTCACGAGACATTAGCCGATAGTTGGCTGCCAAACAAAATTAGAGCTTTGTCAACGCTCCGCGACACGTAGGGCAAATCAAACAAATGCTACGGGCGCTGGCTGTCCCAAGTTAAGAGCGACTAGAAATGGTTTCCTACTACTCTGAACTTAACATTACAAACAATACAATACATTTTATCGCACAAACAAATACAGTTAGGAAGTTTTAGAAATGAAAATAGTACAATTTAGGCGGTCTTATCGCTTTAAGGGATTGCTTCCAGACAAATTTTGGGTAGTAGAATTAATGCCAGAGAAAAAGGTAGGTTGTGCGTTTAAGGAAACTTAAATGATAAATCTTTACTTATATGTATACTCGTATAGCAAATTAGTAATGAATATTAAGTTTTATGGTTACACACTTATACTATACCCCAAATACATGCATACACATTCAACACATACATACATTTGGGAACACAAATAAATAAGAATATACAAAATTTTGCATGTTTACTATATTAATTGTTTAATATTGTTAAAAAGAATATAAAACATAAAGTTAGGAGGGGTCCCCAGGTGAGCGGTTCCGATTTGATTCGTTTGATGTTGCAAAGCATTAAAAATTAACCGTCAAGTATAGTCATTAATAAATAATAATACATACATACAAAATGCTCACACCTTGGTCCCTCTGGGTCATCGGGTAGGCAGAGACGATGTATTATTATTATTGGTGGATTTGCCATAATCACCACGCTTGGCAGGCGGATTGGTGATCGCAGTAATTATCTTAATATACACAGGAGAACGCTGCTGTCCGTCCTTAGTGCAAACACTTAGTCGCTACCCACAGTAAGATTGGGGGACCCGGTAACCACACGGATCGATACTCGTTCGTCGCTTGTGAATTGTGTACGGACATAACTTTTCCTCCGTAGATGTGCCTTCGCGCATCAATGGGCGTAAGTCAAGCGAGTTGACTTATTGACGATACGTGTTGACTCTCCTCTCATTTATACGTTTTGTGTGGAGTTCTGAATTATCTTTTGGCAAATTTCGGATGTTTTCGTGGGTATTTAAAGCGTAGGGAGGCAAAGATAAGCATATACTCTGCACAGACAAAGGGTTGAATACCTATTTATACGCGAAATCGTAGCTATAGAATAGAATAGAAAAAATATTTATTAAAGCAACCAGGGCTCAGTTTGTTAGTACGACTTAATACTATGTTGGTAAAAATATAATAACATTTAGATAAATTTATTTTTGTTCGGTACCGAATCACTTCCGCGCCAACCCATTCGATATGGCACAGCAATGATTCGGATGCTATTGGTGCCCCCTCCCCCCCCCCCCCCCCGCACCCCCCCGCACCCCGCACCGGCGCAACCAGGGAAGCTCACCTCTTGCGCATGGTTGCGTAGAAGTCAACTCGCTGCAAAAGCGAGGCAACCCCAAAAGCACCCTGAATGCATTATTATATTGTATACGGAGGCTATGTAGAGGCTGTCGTAGAGTTTGGTGTTGCAAATATATTATTGTGTACCCATGTAGGTGAGTACATATGAGTATGTTTACATTTGTAGCTGTTCGGCTCCCTGCTGGCCGAGGCACTACACTGTGACCTGTTCGTGGACAGCATAGGACAGCCGACGAAATGCTAGAGAGAGGAATGCCGGTTTCGTCTATAGCTTTAAAGGTGATTGTAACGCAATGGATTATTTAAAATCTGTAATGTTGCAATTTTTTTATTCAACAATATCAAGCAAAAATTAAGACAAATTGTATTACTTATTACTAGAATAAATGTCTGTTAAAAATATGATTAAAAAAAACGGCACTCTTTAAACTTTTTTCTTGTTTACAGCTTATTTTGTATGTAGCATAAAAATAATAATTTTACATTTAGAACTAGTCGAAAGTGGAAGTTAAATAAAACACAAAATTGTAAACCCAGTCACACACCAGATAGACTTATCGCAACTTCAACAAAGGAAACAAAAGCTCCAAGCTTTACTTAAAAAAACACCTTTTCTAACGAAGATTTAGTTTAATTGCATTTGTAAATTAAGTGATGAAAGAGCAAAGGCGACGTGACGGGATTGTTAACTTTCTTGTAATGTAAGTAGACTACTTTAACAGGATTTCTTAAGGCTTTTACTCACTAGATATTAACACGTTGAAAGAAAATCACTGGGGCCCGTACTGCTTCAAAAAATAGAGTGAAATGAGATATTTTTTAAAAGCTGACAGATACCGTACATCATCATCAGGTTATTTTTGTCTCCACTGCAGGAGCACAACCCTCTCTCATTTGCCAGAGACAGACGGAGGTATATATCACCTTAATATTAGTACAAATTTCGCGTCAGAAGTGGTTTAGTTAATAGCAGGACGCCGATCGGCGTTGTATTGAAATTGACAATTTCTATAGCACGTCGAACCACAGAATACTTAATAGTTACTGCGTAACAGATACTTTGCTCCCTGGTAAAACGAAATACCCACGTTTTTAATCATCTGCTCCTTCCTACTGTCAGACTTCTGCTAATTCCCACTTCAAACTTACCGTTATTATTACTCCGTACGGGCGGTGTGACAACCAGGCCGAGGCGGCGATCTCCTCGCTGTTATGCCCTCCTGGTACCGACAGTGAAACCAACACGACATGAGTTTCATCCACAAAACGAGAAATCTTTGAATAGTGCCAACAGAAAATAATGAGCGAAAGTGTATGTACGTATGGCGGTACGACGGAGGCCTGGCCATACGCCATTAACCGTCCTTCAACTCGTTAAAGTATAAAAAAACTTGTTGACACAAAATTATATTGGATAACCGATTTCGATATAATTAACGTTTTTAAGTAATGAATTATCGGAGAAATTAGAATGCCAGACTGGGACATAATAGACTTTTCTATTAAACTAAATTTTATTGTTTTAATTCGTCCTTACACAGTCATTCAGTCTGATTTATAACTTAATATTTAGGTCCTCTCTTTATTTTAGAAAGACGCAGATTAAGATGTATTTAGGTATATTATGAAAATATGGCCCGCCCACTGTCATTACAGTTTGCTAATCCTTTATTAGTAGGCTTTATTGTACTAATATTAACAACAAGAAACCTATAAAAATTTTAAAGATGATATCAGAAATATCATGCTTTTGGAAATCCCGGTATTCGGGGATTCATGTTGAATAAAAATCGTACTTATATCCATGTTATAAAAAAATATTAAAACTCCCCAATTTCCGACATTGCGATACTCAGTTTCGTCATCTAAGCAGTAGATAGCTAACATCAGTTACCATTTGTAGACGTTACTTACAGAACCGACGGCTGTTGGGCAGATGAATTCTGGAGTGGAGATCGGCACGCGCAGGGTGGGACGCCCCGCCGCCAGGTGGATCGACTACCTAAGAAGGTGGCCGGGTGTGGTGGCGTTTATTAGGGAAGGCCATTGTCCAGCAGTGTTCGTCTAAGAGCTGATATGAAGTAGAAAAAAATATGAACAGGTAGATAAATTATGATATAATAATATCATCACGTCTGTACGCAACCTTATATACTTTATTTTAATGTAAGTAGCTCCTAACTGGATTACTTGGAATTTAGTTTTAAGAGTATCATTAGAAGAAGGCTTAGTAATTGGATTTTTCTTAAGTACGTTTAGCACCTCTACCAAGGTGTTACCTTTACCAAGATATTTTTTAAGCTAATAATTTCTTTACTAATAAAATAAACCTTAAAGCAGAGGGAAAATACAGTTAAATTTTATAGCTAGAATAACAATTTGTATGTGAGACTAGCAATTTTCACGATATACGAATCCTACATAACATTATCAAAGCAACATAATTATTGAGCAGCGACGGTTGTTGGGGCAGACGAGTTCTGGAGTGGAGACCACGGATTGGCACGCGCAGGGTGGGACGCCCCGCCGCCAGATGGACCGACGACCTAAAGAAGGTGGCCGGAAGCGGCTGGATGCGGAGGGCGGAGGACCGGGTGTGGTGGCGTTCATTGGGGAAGGCCTATGTCCAGCAGTGGACGTCTAAAGGCTGACATGATGATGATGATATGATAAACTGTTCACCTAGGTATTAGACTCAACTCACACTGGCTTCGACTCAGCGCCGCCAATTATATTATGTAGGTATGTATGTAAAATGAGGGTGACAAGTTCTAAGTAGGATGAACCCTCAACAAATAATAAATTATTTATTTGACATTCCATGTTCTAAAAATAACATATATATAAAAAGAAACAATTTTGGATCCAAGTAGTTGGCAACAATAATTAGTGAGTTGTTAAAAATAAATGTCGAGAGCGAACTTTCTTTCATTCTTTCGTTAGGGCTGTCTCTTTGAGCCAGAAGTTCCGTGAGTCCATGACAAGTTCACAGCTGATTAGCCGAGTCATTAGGCGCGATACGTGTCATTAATTATTTCTTACAGGACTGGGGAGGAAAAGAGGAAGTTATATCTACTGATTGTAACTTTTAGGTTTGGGGGAATGAATACTTTGAAAGAATAAAGCTAAAAATACATTACATGTCTTAAAAATATTAACGCCAAAATTAAACGTAAAATAAGAATAGCAAGCTAGAATCGGAGATTCTTTCAAGACATGATTTGTAATTAGGAGATTTGACGAGGAACTGATGAAGTCAATGGCATGCATGTGAGGAAGGACTAATGAAAATAAAAAGCGAAGTGAAACTGAACAAACCACACCTGTCGCAAGATGGCCGTTGGAGTAGACGAGTTCTGAGATGGATACGAAGTCTGGTTGGTGCAGCATGGGGATGTATTCTCGACCCCTTTACAGATGTTGTTGTAGTTGTATAATAAAGGCAGACATATGACAGAATAGACATCATCATCATCATCATCAGCCTGTAAGAGTCCACTGCTGGACATAGGCCTCTTCCAAGGCGCACGGACATGACATGATGCACTGCAATAGTGCTTAATTTGATTTATGAAGTATTTTAACTGAATAATTTTTTTATGTGGCAGTAAAGAGAAGGGAGGGGAAGGGTGTCAGAAGGGAAAGAAGAGGGGTAAGGAGAGGGGTAAGGAGAGGGGTAAGGAGAGGGAGAAGAGGGTGAGGATAGGCAGGTTTGAAGGATGGAAGTGGATGGGAGATGGGAGGGATAGGGGAGGGAGTAGGATGGTAGTAGGGTTTCACAACGTGGTGGGAAGGGTTGGGGTATGGGGTTGGGAAAATGTGGGGGAATGGGAGAGGAAGGGATGGAAGAAGGGGAGGGGGAGAATTGGGAGAAGGGAATGAGGGGGAGAGGAGGGGGCTTAATAAAGGATCTTTTTGAAAATTGCTATTATAGAAAAAAGCGGTTTCTTTACGAAAATACAAACTTATTTTATTTAGAAACTAAATGATACCAACCTAATATAAACCTAAGCCCAACGATTTCGATGTGATATGCGTAGTTTCAGTATGACTACGAAAAAGGTTTATAACACAACCGCATTGTTAATATTACGGCGCGGACAAAGTCGCAGGCAACAGCTAGTTATAAATAAATGATTCATCAGGTGCTTTTATTTAAATTAGTGTTACTTAATTTGGATTTTTGAATAGTTATTTAAAAAAAAACTGATGGGACAAAACACAAATTTTTTATTTTAACTACAAATATTTCATTTATTCTATCATTTAAGCAGCTGTTTCATTGTACAGCCTCTACAAGAAAGTGGCGGAGGTTAACTTGTGGACGTGTTGCAAAAGCAAAAATAACATTTAATATCGTCTCGTAATAACGTTATACGAGACGGGTAAGTTCACATAAAAAGGGCGCATATTTTATTGATACAGTTTCAATATCTGCATAGCTTTGGTCCAATATTAACATAGTTGTGGGCAATATAGGCTATGCGTTTCAAAGCTATCTTGTGGCAAAAATGCCACATAATAAACAATTCTTTTCGTTCACTTAATTTAAAAAGGGCACATATGTATCACTATCACTATATCTGGGTAAATATTTATGGGTCATTACCGTCACCACAGAAATCCTATCAAGATAGAACGGTTATAGCCATTTGTTTACTTTAATTCCGCGCGTGCCAATTTTCGGATACAGCGCGCCCCTCCCGCGCACGTAAGGTTTAGTTTAGTGAGCGACATTTAAAAGTAAATAGCGGTGTGCCATTTTGTAATAAGTGATTTCAATTTATTTAGTTATTTTAACCGAGGTTCTCTTGTGAGTTATTTTTACATGTGCTAGCTACATGTTGAAGGAATGAATTTGAAAACTGAAGTACCTTTTAATTCTGCCACTGTATCTACATTTCACATCTTTTGTAGCACCACAGGTCATACCATGAAGCAAAATAACTTTTCGCACCTCATAAACCACCTCAAAGTGTTTACCTTCATGGTTGACACTAATTAGTTATTAAATTAGATAACGGATGTCATTTGTTATCTAATTTAATAACCAATTAGTGTCAATCATGAAAGTAAAAACTTTGAGGCGACTTATGAGGTGCGAAAAATTATTTTGCTTCATGGTATGACTTGTATGTTGCCATGGTTTATCATCTAACGTTATTGGACGAGGTCTCACCTGCTGCAGTGTTTTCATTGATGTATTATAGAAATTTGTCATGTTGAAAGTTCCTCTCCCTCTGTCATTTTGCGTAAAGCAATTCGACTATATTTAAAGAACTGACTTTATCTTTTACGGTCTGAAGCGGCACACCGACACAACCTGACCTGGTAACTGTAGCTTGCTGCATCACCATCAGCCGAAATACGTCCACTGCTGAGATAAGCCTCCCCAATGACACTTTTCGTGGACAGTCCATTGGAGGATTGGCCATAACCACCACACTTGGCAGGTGGTTTGGTGATATCAGTAATGATCTGAATATAAACAGGAGACATCTACAACTGCTCCCGCTTCGGCTTCCGGGGTTTACAACCGGCACGATCGGCACAATGTGTCTTCTCTTTAAAATAAGTAGAATAAATAAAAAAGCGGCCAGGTGCGAGTCGGACTCGCCCATGAAGGGTTCCGTAGCAGCAAGTAACATAATATAAAAGTTATTGTAGTTCGTTGTAACTTTGATCGATGTTTTAATAATAGTATTGTGGTTTACGATTTATGACGTATTAAAAAAAATTACTTACTAGATCTCGTTCAAACCAATTTTCGGTGGAAGTGTGCATGGCGATGTACATCATATATATTTTTTTAGTTTTATCATTCTCTTATTTTAGAAGTTACAGGGACAGGACACACATTTTACCACTTTGGAAGTGTCTCTTTCGCAAAGTATTCAGTTTAGAAAAAAATGATATTAGAAACCACAATATCATTTTTGAAGACCTATCCATACACAACCCCACACATATGGGTTTGATGAAAAAATTTTTTTTGAGTTTCAGTTCTAAGTATGGGGAACTCCCAAAATTTATTGTTTTTTTTTTCTATTTTGTGTGATAGACAGACAGACAGACATGACGAATCCATAAGGGTTCCGTTTTTGCCATTAGGCTACGGAACCCTAAAAAGAAATCACTGAACTAGTTATTAACACATTCGTGGAAACAGCCCACGTGACGTGGTTCGTGATACGACGAAGCAAAGCAATACGAAACAAAACGTTCATAGACGGCAGGAGCCACCCATAGAAAATAATTTTCTGTGTTCTGTGGAGCCACCGGTATTGCGTCTATTGACGTACTGTCCACGAACGTGTTCAATTATAGTTTCTTCATCTGAATCACAATATTAACATCATTAACTAAATGATATTGAGACTCAATGATTTCAATCCAGACATTAGCATCAGTAAGTTCGTTCAAGCATCCTAATGTCCCCGTTAATGGTTCAAGTTCTAACTTAAACGCTTGCTTAATTAACTCTCTAACTTATAGGTTCTCGGTCCATTGTTGCTGCGATTTGGGGTCGCATTTCAATTAATTTGAAACTGCATTAATCGGTAAACAAAATAATCTTCAGTTCATCCGTTTTGACTCCCTCAGCTGGGGTATACCGAAAACTAGACCTGTAAGCAGAATTTATAAAATGTATCTGTGAGGTCACTTGACCTGGTGCTGACAAAAATATCAGCATGATGCTGAGTCAGCGCCGTTTTGTTGCTTAGATTAAATTTAAATTGTATTTTGTAAACCTGTTCTATATATTTCTTATGTATGTGTGTGTCGTAGCTAGAAATAAATAACCTCTTCTATTCTGTGCTGTTCTGTTCCGTTTTCTCCTCTCCTCTCCTCTCCTCTCCTCTCCTCTCCTCTCCTCTCCTCTCCTCTCCTCTCCTCTCCTCTCCTCTCCTCTCCTCTCCTCTCCTCTCCTCTCCTCTCCTCTCCTCTCCTCTCCTCTCCTCTCCTCTCCTCTCCTCTCCTCTCCTCTCCTCTCCTCTCCTCTCCTCTCCTCTCCTCTCCTCTCCTCTCCTCTCCTCTCCTCTCCTCTCCTCTCCTCTCCTCTCCTCTCCTCTCCTCTCCTCTCCTCTCCTCTCCTCTCCTCTCCTCTCCTCTCCTCTCCTCTCCTCTCCTCTCCTCTCCTCTCCTCTCCTCTCCTCTCCTCTCCTCTCCTCTCCTCTCCTCTCCTCTCCTCTCCTCTCCTCTCCTCTCCTCTCCTCTCCTCTCCTCTCCTCTCCTCTCCTCTCCTCTCCTCTCTCTCTCTCCTCTCCTCTCCTCTCCTCTCCTCTCCTCTCCTCTCCTCTCCTCTCCTCTCCTCTCCTCTCCTCTCCTCTCCTCTCCTCTCCTCTCCTCTCCTCTCCTCTCCTCTCCTCTCCTCTCCTCTCCTCTCCTCTCCTCTCCTCTCCTCTCCTCTCCTCTCCTCTCCTCTCCTCTCCTCTCCTCTCCTCTCCTCTCCTCTCCTCTCCTCTCCTCTCCTCTCCTCTCCTCTCCTCTCCTCTCCTCTCCTCTCCTCTCCTCTCCTCTCCTCTCCTCTCCTCTCCTCTCCTCTCCTCTCCTCTCCTCTCCTCTCCTCTCCTCTCCTCTCCTCTCCTCTCCTCTCCTCTCCTCTCCTCTCCTCTCCTCTCCTCTCCTCTCCTCTCCTCTCCTCTCCTCTCCTCTCCTCTCCTCTCCTCTCCTCTCCTCTCCTCTCCTCTCCTCTCCTCTCCTCTCCTCTCCTCTCCTCTCCTCTCCTCTCCTCTCCTCTCCTCTCCTCTCCTCTCCTCTCCTCTCCTCTCCTCTCCTCTCCTCTCCTCTCCTCTCCTCTCCTCTCCTCTCCTCTCCTCTCCTCTCCTCTCCTCTCCTCTCCTCTCCTCTCCTCTCCTCTCCTCTCCTCTCCTCTCCTCTCCTCTCCTCTCCTCTCCTCTCCTCTCCTCTCCTCTCCTCTCCTCTCCTCTCCTCTCCTCTCCTCTCCTCTCCTATCCTATCCTATCCTATCCTATCCTATTCTATTCTATTCTATTCTATTCTCTATTCTTAGACCAGATCTTACTCGAAGTCCGCCATCGCCTATGTATGAGGCCTTTTTATGCAGCAAGCTTTGCAGCATAGCTGTATAGTTCCTGGCTTAGAATAGGGCCACCCCCATTATTCCCGTGGGTGTCGTCATGCGACTAAGGGATAGCACCAGGGACGGGCAGCAGCGTTCTCCTGTGTATATTAATATTATTACTGAGATCATCAATCCGCCTGCTAAGCGTATGACAAATCCCCCAGTAGCCCAAGTCCAGTAATAGACTTAATATATTTTGTTTGCAACTTTTAGACAAGTTTATATTTAAGATCTTTATCGAATTACTGTTTAAAATTAGTTTTGAGATGCTGAGTACGTTAGGAATGGAGCGCCTAATATAAGTAGGTACCTATACATATTTAATGAGCTTTTCAAAACTTCAAATACAAATATTTAAGCATAAATATTTGTCTTATTATTTAAGTAATTTGTGTAGTCTGTGAAGAAAATATTGTATTGGATAATTTATTTTTATGTAATATTTATAAAGGTTTGAATACGAGTGTAAGTGTATTTCGACGCATAAAAGAGAAAAAGAAATACTGTAACCAATATTGGTTTAACATTTTTGTTATTCTGAAACATATCTGTTCGTTTTACGTCTTATGTGGAAACCTGTTAATAGATGTTATAATGAACTTTGTACTTACTCAACACTGTTACGCTTTTGGTTTGCCTTAATTAAGTCAGAAAATAAATTGCAAATTGAATAGTCTAGATCCCGTGTCTCCATGGCTAATAGGAAAGTCACTGGCCCAAATTGAATATTTTTGTATTTTGGTAAAAATAAAACCTCCAGTACACTGGTGCCTACAAATCTGTGCTTGCTGTAAAAAAAAATACTTAGAAAATGCAACTTTTCAGGGAACCAATTAAATTATTTTTAATAACGTTCTGAACCATTTTCTTTAAAAAGGTTTAATGTTCCTTCATGTGAAAATCCATAAAACTATCGAACAGTTTTGAAGAAAAATAATGCAGTACATTTTCTATGCTTGCCTGGTACCTGACAACACCATTGTGCGACTACCTACATTATACGCACTATCTACAACCGCGCTGATCTCCTGCGGCTCTTGTTTGCCTAGTACCTTGCAACCTTCTTATGTGACTATCAACGACCCCACTTTTTTTTTCACTGCAAAGAACACCTTCAGAATATTATGCTGCCTTGCTTCTAAGGTGTATCTACATATTACATCAAACGGTCCAAATCAAGATCTAAAAAGAGTTGGAGCATAGACAGACGGAACGAGATAAGAATATTAAAAGCAACACACAAACTTTATCTACTATTGATCACACCGCAACAAACAAATTTAAGAGGTAAACTTATAACCTATAATTGACAGATAGCGGAAACTGATTCTCCTTTTCGATTACTTTTTACTTTCATAGACCCACAAATCTGAATTTTTTGTATCTGGGATATATTATCTACAGGGTCTAGGACTGCCTACGTTACTATCGTCTTGGAACTTATTTTGTAATACGTAATAAAACATCACGATGAATGTCATCTCAAATGCATCACCTGATCCAACTAACAGGAACGACGATGGAAAAAATACCGCCAAACTCTCTTCATGCCTGACAGACAAAAAGACAAAAATTCCAAAAATGATTGAAATGTGTTCTATTACTTATCCTTCCACCCCTACATTTTTTTTTCTATATCTTCAATGTACAGACACGTGATGTTTACGATTTTATTATTAGACTAGCTGTGCCCGCGGCTCCGCTCGCGTGGACTACAGGATCCGCTCCCATTCCCACTTCCGCTGCCATTCCCACTTCCGCTCCCTATCCCACTTCCACTCAGACTTTAAATCCAGGTCCAAGTCCAGGTCCAGTGCAGGTCCAGTGCAGGTCCAGTGCAGGTCCAGTGCAGGTCCAGGTCCAGGTCCAGGTCCAGGTCCAGGTCCAGGTCCAGGTCCAGGTCCAGGTCCAGGTCCAGGTCCAGGTCCAGGTCCAGGTCCAGGTCCAGGTCCAGGTCCAGGTCCAGGTCCAGGTCCAGGTCCAGGTCCAGGTCCAGGTCCAGGTCCAGGTCCAGGTCCAGGTCCAGGTCCAGGTCCAGGTCCAGGTCCAGGTCCAGGTCCAGGTCCAGGTCCAGGTCCAGGTCCAGGTCCAGGTCCAGGTCCAGGTCCAGGTCCAGGTCCAGGTCCAGGTCCAGGTCCAGGTCCAGGTCCAGGTCCAGGTCCAGGTCCAGGTCCAGGTCCAGGTCCAGGTCCAGGTCCAGGTCCAGGTCCAGGTCCAGGTCCAGGTCCAGGTCCAGGTCCAGGTCCAGGTCCAGGTCCAGGTCCAGGTCCAGGTCCAGGTCCAGGTCCAGGTCCAGGTCCAGGTCCAGTTCCAGGTCCAGGTCCAGGTCCAGGTCCAGGTCCAGGTCCAGGTCCAGGTCCAGGTCCAGGTCCAGGTCCAGGTCCAGGTCCAGGTCCAGGTCCAGGCCCAGGCCCAGGCCCAGGCCCAGGTCCAGGTCCAGGTCCAGGTCCACGCCAGATTCAGGTCTAGGTCCAGGTCCAGGTCCAGGTCCAGGTCCAGGTCCAGGTCCAGGTCCAGGTCCAGGTCCAGGTTGTTGCATACGTATACCACAAATTCATCGTCATCTAGTAACTCAAACAAAAGTTATGCGAATTTTCAAACACTCACATTACATTGGTACCATACCCGCTCCCGCTACCGCTCACGAATTCAGTCGAACATTTACACCCTACAAACTTCGCAGTGTATGCGAGTTTTCGGAAACTATAAATTCTCATAACTTTTGATTGACTGCACCGATTGCAATGAAATAAAGCCTATATGTTAAACCATATTAAGCCCCATGTTTCTGTGAAAAGTTCATTAAAATCCGATCAGTAGTTTTTAAGTGATGCGTGCACAAACTCACAGACAAACAGATAAACAGACAAACAGACAAACAGATAAACAGACAAACAGACAAAAATTTCAAAAATGATCGTAATGTGTTCTGTTGCTTATCCTTAGACCCCCCAATTTTTTTTTTGCAAATATCTTCAATGTACAGACACGCGAAGTTTACGATTTTATTTATAAGATAGGTTAAACGGAACTACGCCAATCTATTCACTTGATTTAAAAAAATGTAAGAAGCAAATAAATAGTTATGTACTTTCCCTATCGTATGACGAAACAGAGGATTTACTGACAGTATGATCTTAATATATTCAATACAATCTACTTATATGTTCGATATTTAAATGTATAATAAAACAAGTACCTATGTTTATTTTTTACTACTAACTAACCTCATTACGTTCACTGCAACACACAGACCCAATTGTACCCATACATACACCTCATTATGTTCTCATGACGTACAGACACACACACACACACGCAAATATACTCCACACAAACATACACGCACAGTATTATAAACTAACTTGATCCAATGTAATAATTAGGCCAGCTTAACAATAATTCAAGCTCCTAGATTTTGATTTTTAAAAGATGTGTTGCGTGAAGTTTGTTGCGCAGTTTCTTCTTCACAGCGCTAACACCTAGGAAGCGGAAGTCAATAAAAAAAATGACGTGTATAAATGTACCAAGTGTACTCATATGCAATAAATGATTTTGACTTCGACTTTGTATTTGACTAGTGGAGGAGCCCTGTCGCTGAAATACAGGCTTATACGCCTAGCTCAGCAACAGAAAACCGAAGAACATACATAGCCTAAAATAAGAGACTAGTGTAAACAAATATTTTAAAATTTTGATAATAAAAATTTATTTAAATTTAATTTATTTATTTTAAAAAATAATGATAACCTGAAAAGTAGCATCGTCTAAGTTAGAGCCTTTTTCACTGGAGGTACAGAATTAGTCGCTTCATATATTTTTAAGAAAATTTGGCACAGATCAAAAAAGGTTATAAAACAAGGGGCACTTCAACAGTATGTACAAACTAAAACCAAGATACGAACAAAAGTTAGGACAAATTTTCAGTATCATGAATGCATAAGTTACACATTTTATCACCCAAGCTGCCCGTGAAATTGCTGAAGTACCTACATGGAAACTGGAAAGTCCATATTCATAAATATTTTATACGGAGATCTGCAAGATGTGGTGGATTTGCGCTGGAGTCGGATTGGAATTATCTTAGTTTTGAAGTTTGTTCGCCTCCAACTTGCTAGCGCGTTTCCCTTATTTGTTTTAATATCTAGGTTACAGGGACGGATCCAGTACTCTTTGGACTCAGTTTCTCAAGCTGTTCTTCTTTGTTGTACTGTAGGCATTATTAGCCATTCGGAGATAACATGTCTATCTCCTATAAAACACACCTCTTTACCACACCCCCGGCGTTCCATACAAGCAAATAGATTTAAATACCTGTTACTACTACTACATGTGCATTGCTTATGTGTGTGTACGTATATTGTTGTAGGGCTATTGTACACAGTGCGCGAACATAGTCGATCTAGAGAGGGACTACGTTATACGTAAACAATATAAGCACTTCTTTTTCTATTCATAGCGTCGATCTCTCGGCGCCGGTCGATAGCGCGCCAGCGTAGTAACATTGTACCGGCGGGCGGCGCGGCGGCTGCCCAGTAGTGCGTACTGCCAGCCGTGCTTTATTTTGCGGGCGACGTTAAACTAACAGGCAGGTGAGTGTCGCTTCTTTGCGTAGTAATATTTATTATTCTCTGCCTAGACACTTGTTGTTATACATCTTTATGATTGCAAATTCTGTTGGCCGTTTAGGCCCAGTGGCCCAATCCTTTTAAACCTTACTCCACTCTCTATCGATCGAAAGTTCATTCTATTTGTTTTAAAATTATCTTATGTGCTCGCAAGTGTTTGTTTTGAATGCTAACTTATATTATGAAGTTCATTTCAAGTGAGAATAAAGCTCATGTTTTATAATTTCTTTTATTCAGTTATTATTTTGTAACTTTGGAATGAGAGGTAGGAAATATCCACTGCTGAAAATAAGTCTCCTCAACAGAATGCCACTTTTGGTGAGCTGTTCATTGGGGGATTTGCCATAATCACCACGCTTGGCAGGCGGATTGGTGATCGCAGTAATGAGCTGCCCGTCTGTGGTGAAATTCCTAAGTTGACTTGACGACACCCATGGGAAAATTGGGGGTGGCCCTATTCTAAGCCGGGAACTATACAACATTGCTCTTTAAATATATGTCGGCCCCGTAGCCTAGTTGGTAGTACACCTGCCTGTGAAGCTCGGGGTCGCGGGTTCGGATCCCGCTCAGGGCAAACATTCGTGTGATGAACTTGTGTTTATTCCCGCCCCCACACCCCCGGCGTCGCACAATTATTTCCTTAGGTAATCGTGGTAACTCAACACGGAGGCGGCGATGTTGTTCGCAACACATCACGTCAAGGGGTATCACGGAGCGAAAAGCGGGTGAAGGAAAGTCTACTTGCGACGTTTGACAGGATTGCGCAAAGTGCCTATACAACGTCTCTGCATACCCCTCTGGGACCAGAGCGTGAGCATTATGCAAACATGAATAACCAGACCGCAACCGAATGCCAGAACTAGTGTTTTCCTAATGTTTTATCTTTCCTGTGGGATCCTTCGTGTCAGCCCCTTTGTCTATACTATGCTTCCTTCCCAACAGTTCGCTGCATAAAATCTATTATGCAGCTAAGGGGCAGAAGGAGTCCTTGTGTTCAGGGTAGGCCACACCCAGTACATTCATTCGTCTTGCAGCCAGTGCATTGCATTCACACAGCAGGTTTCCATAATATAGCCGGCACCATCAACCATGATTTCCGCGGCAATATTACCTTAGAGATATTCGTACACAGAAAAACTTAGTGGAAAATCTTCGTGGAACTCCAGGTATGTCAGCGAAGAAACTAACTAAAGAATCCGGCAAGTTTCCGGGAGCTAATCGAACGGATTCCGGAGGCGTCCGGTAATCCGGCTGTTAGGGTCGGAATGCCGATATCCGCGTAATTAAAGCTGCCACGTCTTTTCACTGATACCCGCCACCTGCCTTTGTAGACCAGGAGCTGCGGCGAATTGTGACATAGATTTACTTTTAAAAGTAGGTATAATAAAGAGAAGGTGAAGTACACAGATTTTACCTACTTGGAATTAATCAGAGTACAAATCATTTATTACACACGTTTTTTTTGCGATTAATCTTCCCGTGGGCGTAAACAAGGCTGCTAAGGGATTGCACCAGGGACAGGCAGCAGCGCTCTCTCTATCTCTCTCTCTCTCTTCAGCATATATTAAGATCATTACTGCGATCATCAATCCGCCTGCCAAGCGTGATGATTATGGCAAATAGACAGCCTTATGTTCAGCAGTGGACGTATTTCGGTTGATGATGAAGTACTCCAAATGTCAACCTCAGTATGTAATAAGGATACTTTAAAATTTTTGTCTGTTTGTTTGTGCACGCATCACTTAAAAACTATTGAACCGATTTTTTATGAACTTTTCAGAGAAACATAGTGCTTAATTCGATGTAACAGATATGATTTATTTCATTGCAATCGGCCCAGTCAATCAAAAGTTATATATATTTATAGATTTCGGAAACTCGCACATCCAACTAAAACATTCGTATCCAACAAAGCAGTGTAGGGTGTAAATGCTCGACGGATTCCGTATTGCATTGAGTGAGAGAGTGGGAAAGAGACCGGGAGCGGGAGTGGTAAAGAGACGGGAGCGGGAGTGGGAAAGAGACCGGGAGCGGGAGTGGGAAAGAGACGGGAGAGGAATGGGAAAGAGACGGGAGCGGGAGTGGGAAGGAGACCGGGAGCGGGAGTGGGAGCGGGAGTGGGACAGAGACCGGGAGCGGAAGTGGCAAGGGGAGCGGATTCTTTAGTCAATGCGAGCGGAGCCGCGGGCACAGCTAGTATATAATAAAATTAAACATTTGAAATAATACACAGAGACTGGGTATGCAATGTGCTTACAGCAAGTTTACCGCAGATCGAAACAGCCTATGCGCTATGATCAATGATCAATTTCTTTCTAATGTGAACTTTATCATCTTTAGATAAGGTGCTAGGTCTGGTCACTTAAGTCGGGTTAGTACAGGTTTATTCGAAGCCATCCGTGCAGTCACAGTATCGGATTCGTTGTATTTTAAATGTTCCAAAGGAAAATATGAAAAATGGATACATGCTAATTTAGTTGCTGATGCAATATCATAAGGTATATTTTAAGAAACCGCCCCCTCTAGCCCCATGTCTAGATGGAGCGACGATCTGCGTAAGGCGGCTGGCAGTGACTGGATGAGAAGAACCGAGGATCGGGTTCAGTGGCGCACCTTGGGAGAGGCCTATGTCCAACAGTGGACTTTTCGGGCTGATGATGATGATGATATTTTAAGAAGTGTTATGAAACTGCACTGACACTACACTGAAGGACCACTGACGCATAACTGTCGAAATACGGCCGTATGACGGATCGATAGCCTTCACTGCATTTGAAATATGACATGATATTCAAATTCAAATTTCAAATTCAAATATTCTTTATTGTGCACCAATACATATCACCATCAGGTTATTTTTGTCTCCACTGCAGGAGCACAACCCTCTCTCATCTGCCGGAGACAGACGGAGGATTTGGCCTACACTCCCCGCGCTGGCCAGACGGGTAAATATACAATTTTATAAAAAAAAAGGTACATAGAAGGATGAATTTAGTGTACAACGGCGGCCTTATCGCTTTCAGCGATTTCTTCCAGGCAACCTATTATTCCTTATTAACCTAACTTAAAAAGTCTGACTCAGGACTGAAGCGGCACTGTTAGGTCCGAATCAACCTTTAATGTTATTTTCTTTTGAATATTATTTTTAGCGAAACGTAGACGAAAATTGTGTAACTTGACAAAAGATTTGAACAAACTAGCTTTACAATGAACTGAGCGTTGTTGCTTGAAGATACAAAGAATTGTATGTTACATAGTTTTATAAATTCTTAGGAACCATTCTAAACTTGAAAATTAGTTTTAGAACACCGCAGATAGATCGGTAACAGTTTAATCAAGTTGCGCTCAACATCTAGCCAAACAGCGCTCGGACTCCTGATCTAATCTCACGTGCTTAGGGTTGCTAGAACAGACACATGAATACCAGGTAATTTAAACCTTAAGCAATATAACCTTAATATACATGCGATCAGGACTTGAAGCACGCAAACATATTAGCAACTAGCTGTGCCACTGCTCCCGCTCCTGCTCCCGCTCCCGCTCCCGCTTCCGCTCCCGCTCTCACTCTTGCTTCCACCCCCCACTTCCGCTGCTCCCGCTCACGTCCCCACCCCAACCCCACTACTTAGACACTTATTCCCCTTGCCCCAGCTATGCACGTCCTGATTCACGGAGTGGTACAAATATGGTCGAAGTGGTGTGACTGCGTCATTCTAAGGCACTTTGACATACTGTCAGACAATAGACTCAAAAATAGGGCGTTCGAATTACCATTGTTATTACTCCGTAGTCAGCACGATTTCCGGGCGGCGGGCGGCGAATGATATGCCGCGCAGCGCGCTATAATGTATCTAAGCAGTTCGACTTAGCGTTGTTATTACTCCGTAGGTACGGGTCAGAACGACGCCGGGGCGGTCCGGTCCAGAAGGGTAGGTAGGTTATCTACTTCATCATCAAGTTATTTTTGTCTCCACTGCAGGAGGCACAACCCTCTCTCATCTGCCGGAGACAGACGGAGGATTTGGCCTACACTCCCCGCGCTGGCCAGACGGGTTGGGGAGGCCTGATTGATGTTTTATAATGTACCAGGACAGGACAGTGGTCCTGGTACATTATAAAACGGTAAGAGTTGGAGTGCCAACTCTTCCCGTGGATGTCGTACAAGGCGACTAAGGGAATACATTATCTACGCGGTATAGTAGTCATAGTCTGCTATGGCTATTAGGTCTATTAGTTAATTATGAGATGCTTATACACTTGCTCTTTGATTACCTACGTTGCATAGCTCTTGACGACGATAGCCGACGAAACGTGATCGAAGCGTAGAGCAAATGAGCTCTCATGTAACTCCTAATTATCTTCGGTTTTCCTGTTTTTCTCAAACCATTTTGTTTGTGACTTTCATGGGCTTTTTTGACAGCGATTGATACGAGTCGGCCCCGTAGCCTAGTCGGTAGTACACCTACGCTTGCGAAGCTCGGGGTCGCGGGTTCTAATCCCGCCCAGGGAAAACATTCGTGTGATGAGCACTTGTGTTTGCCTTGTGACTGGATGTTATTTATATATTATATTATGTATGTATGTATATCAGCTGTCTGATACCCATATTTACAGGCTCTACCTAGTTTGGAATCAGGTGGCCGTGTGTGAAATGTCCCCATATATTTATTTATTTATTATTTATTTAATTATCAACTTCAGAAGACTTAAGCCACGGATCACCGTGGTTGCAGCCATTATGGAAGCAGTGATAGGTTCTTTGTATTTTGGGTTTATTCAGCTTTAGTGATAAATTGTGTGTAACAAATTCAAATCGTCATCATCATCATGTCAGCCTTTAGACGCCCTATGCTGGACATAGGCCTTCCCCAATGAACGCCACCACACCTGGTTCTCCACCCTCCGCATCCAGCCGCTTCCGGCCACCTTCTTTAGGTCATCGGTCCATCTGATAATTCAGATAACTTCTTGCAATTGCAAATGTCCTTTACACTTCGTTGTACTACGGGAGTCCACGTGGGCAGATTAAAGGTAATGGTGAAGTCCTTTGATCTGAGCGACACTCTCGAGGCTCTTGTGGTACAATCCACAAACGTGGTCTCCATACATATTTGTATTCGACCTAAACATTCGACAGTGGCAAATTCCTAAGGAAGGTCATTTTAGGAACTAAATTATCCTAAACAACGTTGATAGGAAAAAAATATGAATTTTCTGTTTTTACCGAATAGCTGGTTATTATCGAACAGATAATAATAATAATAATATGTCAGACATTCACACCAATTATCCAGTCCCAAATTAGGCGGAGCCTGTGTTATGGTTACTAGATAACGGATAAACATACTTAAATAAATATATAAACATCCAAGACTTGGGTACAAACATTCATATTCATCATACGAACATTTGCCCCGGGATTCGAACCCGCAACCTCTATATATATAGATTATATGGCTAATTCTCATCGCCACGATTCTCATCGTCACCTTCGTGGTAAATTCTATTTTTTTGCTTATATAAACTATTGTTATCAAAATCTAATAGCGCTTGATAATACGAGTAAATTTATAAGTAAATTAATCAAATCGTGAGTCTCGGTTGGAAGTAATAATGTTTTGAAGTTCTAGATGCCACGAAAGTGACGCGATGATCCACGAAAGTGACTCAGTAACTTTACAGCCATTATTTTCTCAGAATTGACTACTGGTTATGAGACTAAATGTTCATGAAATAACAACTTAATCTTATTTTCATAATTAAACAAGCAAATACATGATATTCAATCAAGCGCAGAGAGAGTTACCAGTTCGGTCATCCTACGAAATAGGTTCCTATTATAACTGATATGCTATGTCAATTAAAACTACGTAATTTTAGTGAAAAGTTCTTATTATATAACATTATTAACGTAGGAAATAAATAGAAACTTTACTGTGGTTTTATTAATCAGGTACTTATATTTCGGAGGATAGTTTTACTCTAAAATACCCTCTTTATACATGTGATAACATAATAACATACTTAATGTATCTAAACTTATAACAATTGTGCATAATTTGAGTATACTTTAATTGTAATATCACTGGTAATTTGTGACATTCACAAATAATCAGTCTCCGGTGATAAAAAATAATCAAAAACTTAACCTAATTGGTTGTAATGTAAACTATTTCCTAATGATGAATCAAATAAGTCTTTAGAACTTAGATACTACTTTTAGTCTGAACTTTAGAAAGGCTAAATCTCTCAAAAAATAAAAACGAAACGTTACACGTTGTTAGGCAGCACTTTTCCTTTTCAAAAACAAAAACGTTATTCTATAAAAAAATCTCATTACAAGAAGACGGTAACATCTTCGAACAATAAAAGAAAATATCAGAACGTTACGTTTGCGTAAATCAAATATATTGTAACTCGAATCTGGATCATCATCAGACCAGAAGCTACGTTGGTGTTGAGGGTTCATTTTTACCATCTTGGTTCGAAACCCTAAAAACAACGTTAATATACTTACTTACTTTAATTAGTACCTACCCATACTTCATGTTTAATTAGTTATCTATTAATAGTGTAGTTGTTAATTTATCATGTAAATATACTTACTTATGTATTCAAAATACATCAAACTAGTTGATTTTGTAAATACGTATACACCAGTCGCTATATTTCGAAATAAAACAATGCAAAAAATCACTTTCGTGGCAAAAAATCACCTTCGTGGGTAAAACGCCACGAAGGTGATGCCACAAAGGTGACGAAAATGTCCCTTTTTTAAAAATTCCTGCGAAGTTTAGGTGTATTGTTTTAAATCAAATACTACATAAATATCTCGAACATTTTGGAGTTTCGATGAGCTAACTTTAATTTCCATTACCAAAATACAATGCACAAATATGTTGTCCACGCAAGTGGTCGGTTTTACTGCAACGGGAAGTGTGACACGATGAGAATACGAAAAATGGCCCCGTTTTTGATCGTTCGTGTTAATTATTTATATTATTTTTGCTTCAATTACGGCAAGTTTTATTTATTTTGTGACCAAATAGATGTTTTATCCACCAATCCACAAGTTATGTTTTTAACTTATACTGTTTAGGAAATATAACTGTGTGACCATAAAAATTTAGTGTCAATGAGAAGTACCCATATATAGATTAGTCCCAGCAAGTAATCGTACTTTTGCATGAAGTATTTTTCGGTTAACACGTTCACTGCGGCACTGATTAAGTTATACTTTCCATTACTGCGGTACGGGGCGTGTTGAACCTTGCCCTAAACCAGACATTGTGGCGGCACAAGGTTTATTAAACCCCACCTTTTTGTTAAAATTTTATTTATTCAGTGCGGCACAGGGTTTTAGAAACCCGGTATTAAGGTAGGTACACCACAGAACTCGGGATCAATAGTACATTTCCGATATATATTTATCTCTTTCATACACTGAAACAAATAGAAGTTACACTCTCCGCACGACAAGAAGTTTATGTTTTTCCTTGCCGCACCACAGGCGAGACACGTACAAGATGTTTCAGGCCCTGTTTCGCACTCAACGTGTTAAGGTCTTACATCCAGCATTTATTTATCTAGTTCCTCGCAGGTGCCAACCCTATCTTTGTCGGAGTTTCTCGCGTCGGAATTTGGCTCTATCTCACTACTGAATAGTTCCCCCAACTTTATTTGGATTAAGAACAGATTAAACTACTTACTTATTATAAAAATGCTGTAATAAATAAGGTAATATCTCCATGAAGAATTACACTGCTGCCTTGTTACTCTTAGTTAACATACATACTACTGTGCTCCTTTTTTATATGTATTCATCTATTAGTGGAACTCTAGGTCTTTATGTTGTATCTTTTTTCCCGTTTTAATAATTGTTTGTGACTGTATGTTTCCCTAATAAAATAAAATAAAATAAAATAAAAATAAATAAATACATAATACTCACGCCTTGGTGCCAGAGAGGTAGCCAGAGACGATATATCGCCACTTAGCGCGTTCCTGACAAACGTAGCAAACCGACTTTCTTTCGTCCGCTTTTCGCCCCGTGATACCACTTTTAGTTTAGCTGAATAGATGGAACTTTTATTATTATAACATACTAGCTGTTGCCCGCGACTTAGTCCGCGTGTACAACTTAACATCACATATTTATATGCTATGTCAAAAATATATATATAGGACATAGCATAGTTTTTATATAGTATATAAAAACTATGCTATGTCCTATTCTAGGACCTAACCTATATGTGTGTTAAGTTTCATCCCGATACATCTAGTGGTTGAAGCGTGATTGAGTAACAAACATCCAAACTTTCTCATTTATGTTATTAGTAGGATTAGTCGTATAGTGGGATGACCAATTTGTACCTATTCTTAGCAAATAAAAAAATTGTTTATATTTATAAGACGTGAATAAATGAATATGAATATTTCGACAGTGATATTTTATTATTTAACTCCCTTTTCTTATCGATTCTAAACCATAATATTAGCAGCAGAAGCGAAATTCGGGTTCACAAACAAACAGGTAGTCCACCAATATTCAACCTGTAATCTAAAATCCTAAGTGCTTTTAGACTGCAAAGCCTACAACGTGCCTATAAAATGGAATAGGTATAAGGTGTGTTTTCCAATTTAATATAAGGGGTGGTTCCAAAACTTTATCTACACTCAAACCTGTGACGAGCCATCTGTGCTCATCGTAAACCCCGTATTCACTGACCGACATTTTGGTAGAGATTTATATGAAACTTTTTTGCAATGCGTATAAAATCGTGAGGTTTTATGTTATTTGACATTTGACATTTATTTATTTATTTAAAATATTGAAATATTACAGATTATTATTCCAGGTAGATATAGATTAGTCCCAGCAAGTAATCGTACTTTTAAATGAAGTATTTTTCGGTTAACACGTTCACTGCGCACTGATTAAGTTATACTTTCCATTACTGCGGTACGGGGCGTTTCGAACCTTGCCCTAAACCACACATTGTGGCTGCAGTTATGACATTATGTATATTATTGCAACTTTATTGTCACTTTAACTCAACTTTAGTTTCAAGTTTTTTGTCCAAGTTATAGGTACAGAGTATACTTACCTATATATCTATATTGAACTGTACTGTCCCGAAGGTGCAAGGGAAACATCAGTTAGGATCGAATTTCTCGACTTATTCCACTGGGAGTGTTTTCGTGAACATCAATCTAATCTTTCTGTACTTTATTTGTCAGTTCTTGTATCATATTTCCTTTGAGCAACGAGATACTAACGTTTGGATGCTGTGAGTGTCATGGTGTTTATGACAAGAGGTAGAGGGGTGGTGTTACCATGTGTAAGTATATTGTAACATTTTTTTAAAGGACATGAAAAAAATTACAGCAGGAGATAATTTTTTTTTAGTTTTACCACATTTATTTGTATATGTATGTATGTATGTATGTATGTATGTATGTATGTATGTATGTATGTATGTATGTATGTATGTATGTATGTATGTATGTATGTATGTATGTATGTATGTATGTATGTATGTATGTATGTATGTATGTATGTATGTATGTAATCGCTTTATTGTACCAAAAATAACAACAAGAACAATAATAAAATAGGAATTTGGATGGATAATTAAAAAAGTATAACAGCGACAACTTAACACATTTGCCACTGAATTCTGCTCATTGAATAGAACAACACAATCACCAAATAAGTAAAATACGCAATAAATAAATTTAATATTGTCTACCTAATTTATTACCTAGATTTAAGAAATATGCAGGCTGTAATCGTCAATTGTCGCAAAGTAATTATTCCATAAATATAAGAGATATACAAAATCCTTTGAACTGTAATCGAAACTATGTTGCCTAATGAGTAAAATAACATTAATAACTTTTTAAAAAACATACGCAATATATTCAAAATTTTGACTAGGTATCTTATATTTACGGAATAACCACATGGCGATATTTAACAACTACACATGTATGTATATTAAAATAAATTAAAAATTACATAATATACAAATATAATTTAAGTTATATTTGTTCTAGATTAGATATTACTGTTTTATTCTTAGTTATACCTATAGCTGTATCGGGTATAGGACAGATCGAGAGTTTTGATAATTAAATAAAAAAGAAGTCTTTGCGTAGAGCTTATTTAATAATACACAAAACGTGATGACGTCATCAATAAACGTTATTAAATTTAAACGATACTGAGGCATTTCCGACCCAAAGGGAAATAAAAGAAGATTCGCACGAAAAATGTCTGACGTATAGAGTATGAACAGTTTGTTTACTAGATGAGACAGTCTTAATTATAAAAGCGGGTCTTTTAGTTTCCAACTTTCCACTGATTTAAGCGCCGATTTATGTCGCCGCTGCAACTGCCATCTAATAGGTTTTTCTGCTGGGTCTTAGTGTCTCAGTCCGGATACATTCCGTTAACACATGATATATGTTCTCTACTGTATATGTACACCACATTCTTGACATTGTTCTATCCTGATCCTGAATCAATCATAGGAGAAAATCCTAGTTTAGGAATAGACAACTGTTTGTGTGCTTGTCTAGTATGTACATGAAAAAAGATTTATACGATGCAGTTGGATTAAGGCACTTTCTTCATGATGAAGACAAACTTGATTGATGGAATATGTCCAGAACTCATCGCTGTGACCGTCACACCTAAGCGATGTAATCAACAAAAACACTTTCAGAATTAAATAAAAGAAATATCTAGTAAACTCATTAACGTAACTGACGTAATCTTTTTGTGCTAATATCAAAATTAAAAACTTTGTAACTTTGCTTTGCTATTCACCATTGCGTAGTGATATTTAGTATTCTCCGCCATAGATGTGTATAAAGTAAAAGAGCTATTTCTGCCAACAAACTGTATTATACAGTTTGGCGGAGTTATTGTATGTACCTATATTTTTTAAGAGATGAATAAATGATTTTATTATTATTATTATCCAAATGATGGCTGTACCATTGCCAGATAATATTGAGTAATAAACGAGTAAAAGGAGGACTAGGACGAATAAATCGGGACTTGGAAAATAATCATAACTCTGTATTCTGTTCAGACGTTCTCTTGACGAAGGCTCTGTTCCAAATATTTGGAAATCAGCCTTTATTACCCCTATCCATAAAAATGGTAAGAAGAGTGATATTAAAAACTATAGACCGATTTCGAAATTGTGCCTTTTTGCTAAACTTTTCGAGAAGATAGTATATCGTCAAGTTTATCATACACTTTCTCCATGGTTCTCAGCTGAATAACACGGATTTGTAAAGCAGCGCTCAACGGTCTCAAACTTGTTACTCTCAAACAATTATACAACATCATGTATGGATTCGGATGCTCAGGTTGACGCAATATTTACTGACTTCAGCAAAGCGTTTGACCGAATTGATCATTTAATATTGTTACAGAAGTTATATTTCGCTGGCATTCATGGTAACTTATATAGATGGTTTACATCATATATAAATAACCGTTCCCAGGCTGTTGTAGTGAATGGTTTGAGGTCTTCCTGGATGCCAACACCATCAGGTGTGCCCCAGGGTTCTTTGTTAGGACCTCTTTTATTCATCATCTTCGTTAATGACATAGGCTCATGTTTTCTTCATTCACAATTTTTATTATATGCCGACGATACCAAAATTTTAAGAAAAGTTAATAATATTAATGATTGCTTACTCTTACAAGAAGATTTGAATAGATTTGAACATTATTGTCTTGAAAATAAACTAGATATGAATGTAGCTAAATGCTACTCGTTAGTTTTTACTCGTAAGAAGAACATAATTAACTTTAATTATACACTATTAAACCAACACCTGAAACAGGTAGACTGCATAAGGGACCTTGGAGTTACTCTCGATTCCAAACTATTGTTCGACGAACATATTGAATATATGATCAAAAAGGCTTATAAAGCTCTAGGTTTTGTTATTAGATCTTGTGCGAAGTTTACCAACCTGAAAACCACAAAGATCTTATACTGCTATTTTGTGCGTAGTACCCTCGAATACGCTTCTCAGGTGTGGAATCCATGTTATCAAGTGTACGTGTCACGAATAGAATCTATTCAAAAACGGTTCATGCGATATCTCCAGTTCAAATGCAAACGACGTGATTCTGACTATGAGTCCAGATGTAAAAAATACCATTTTCTTCCATTAGAATCGCGAAGAAACATAGCTGATATTGTATATTTAAATAAAATATTGTGCGGAAAAGTTGACTGTTCTGAGTTGCTATGTGAGTTGAATTTATGTGCGCCAGCTAGGCAATTAAGGAATTTTAATCCCTTACATGTCCCCGCTGCCAGCACCAACTACCGTCGTAACTCATTTATTTACCGAGCCAGCTCGCTACTCAATGACTTAGTGTCTGAGCACCCAGCTATTGATATACACAACACTAGCTCCGTAACTATCAAGCGCCTAGCTGTTGGTAGCTATTTCGGGCCCCCAGCACCCTAGCACCATGGAAAGGTTTCTTATTGTTAATTATTTCATGTATTTGTTGTTGTTCTCTGATGTGATTGGATTTGTTTTCTGTTTTTAATGTTAAGTAAATATGTGTTGTTTTAATATGTGAAAACCAGTTAATGGCTATTAGCTTTATATATTTGTAATATTATCTTTGTACTATAGCTGTAAGTTTTCCGAATAAAATAAAAAAAATAAAAAAATAATAATAATGGTTACAATCTTTTAATTACAAAATCACAGACTTTAATGAGAACAGCCAATGCGCTTCTTCCTTCGCTGACCGATTCTTTTTAAAGTACCTACCGCGCCAATTAGCTACTTAGACATCAGGCAACATAATACTTATTCATTTATTCATCAGACCAGATCCGATTGAATCGTGGTTTAATCATCGTCATCACGTCAGCCCTTAAAAGTCCACTGCTGGACATAGGCCTTGCCCAATGAACGCCACCACACCCGGTCCTCCGTCCTCCCAATCCAGTCGCTACTGGTCATCTTCTTCAGGTCGTCGGTCCACCTGGAGGCGGGGCGTCCCACCCTGCGAGTGCCGATCTGCGGTCTCCACTCCAGAACTCGTCTGCCCCAGCGTGGTTTAATAATAATGGTATATTCAGTAAGGTTCGATATCTACGGCAGACGAGGGTAATTGTTTAAAATTCCCGACCGCCTGCCAGATGTCGCCTCTCTCTTCGCAAAAATATACAATAAGAACCGCCAAAATATGCTATGACCTTACATTCGCTCTTTCATATATTATAGCCCAATGTACATATAGATGTATGTGTATGTTTCTGCTTCTCGTCTCTGGGTAATAAAGAAATGTAATATTATGTTAAATGTAATAAAAAATCTCAACGTAGCAAAACAAAGTAAACATGTAACATCTGAAACAGTTATCAAAATGATTTGAGATCCTCTTCGTGTACGATAAATGGATAAAATTAGAACATGGTTATCAAATTAAAGGTACAGGTAAAGAATATTAAAAATGGTATAGAGTAACAATGATAAAAGTCCTAAAACTGAAGTGGAGACCGTGTAGAGTGGGACGCCCCGCTGCCAGATGGACCGATAACCTGAAGAAGGTGGCTGGAAGCGGCTGGATGCAGAGGGCGGTGGTCCTGGTGTGATGGCGTTTATTGAGGAAGGCCTATGTCCAGCAGTGGCCGTTTAAAGGCTTATATGTATGGTTATGATGGTGATAGATTATATGCTCTAAATAAAACGTAACGTGTAGGCTCCACCCGCTTGCACTTTAATATTTATTTAAATCTAATACACCGTAGTCTAACATTTGGGTCCGATTCTGAAGGCACACATTTAAAATTTGACAGCGCTAAAATTGGTTTCGTCTTTATCTTTATAATACTGTGTGACAAGGATAGCAACAGTTTTAGTGCTGTCAAATTTTAACTTTGTGCCTTCAGAATCGAGCCCATTATATATGTATGTATATTCATAATTATTTACGTTGCTAATTTTTTTATTTTATTTCACATGTTTCCGAGATACAAAAAGCATTGGTTTGCGGATGACAAATGATTTAAAATTGAATATATTTAATTATGTGACATCTATCCCTCGTATAAATTATATAAAGTTGCCTGTTCCCGCAGTAAAAATGGAACCCACGACTTCCGACTCACGAGACAAAACTAACTAAAACTTTTTAATTATACGGTATATTCTTTTCAGGCAGAAAAAGGAGAGATTTTACGATTAAACAATGCAACTTTTCCAGTAAACAATGTTTCCTTAACGTGCAAAATAACGAAGTTTAAATAGTCATGAATCTTTAATGGGACGTCGAAGCAAATTAGTATTTATTTGTTTTTTGGCACATAAAAATCCGGACCCGGCTATTTTGGGGGCTAGCAGCGCTGTGGAAAATTAAATTATTTATGTTCATTGCCCTAAAGGCTGCCGTTTAGCGAGTAACATCCCTTTTGGCCATATTTTACCGCTTCAAAGGCCCGTTTTGCTTTGCCGCCCCGTCTCTATTGAAATGATAATCTAGTTTATTAGAGGCTTAAATTAGTTTCGCTTTTGTTATTCACAAATTTATTTTAGAGAGTATTTTGAAATTGTGTTATTTTGGTGTTAAATATTTGAGTAATACAATTTCTGGGTCTTTTTTTCTAGAATTTGGAAATCTAATTAACATAAACCGGATTTATGATTGTATTTTATGTAGTGTATGTATATTTTGACTTGTAGTTACTAAGTATTGTATGCATATACATATGTATGTACATAATGCTCACGCCGTGGTCCCAGAGGGGTAGGCAGAGACGATATCACCACTTCGTGCGATCCATCGTCGCATTGTCTACTTTTCGCCCCGTGATACCGTAATACTTAGCGTGATGTATGAATATAACTAATTTTTATATGTATTTTCCACCTACTATTCGTTATCTGCATGACTCAAATATCAACTGGTAGAGTATTAAGTTCGTGTTTTGAATTTGTTCAAAGAGGCATGCATATTTTTTTATATTTCATTTGATTTGTATTGTCTATTTCTACTTAAGAGAAGGTCGGCTGGAAGAGATCTCTTGTAGAAATAAGCCCACATGTGTACACTTTTTTTAATGTATGTGTAATTTTTTGATGTGCAATAAATAATAAGATTTTAAATAGATAAAATATTATAAAAAATTTAATTCGTGGTATTTTTTTTTATTAAATACACAAACAGAATACAATTATTGACTACAAAAACACATTTCAATTATAACTTAAGATACTAAATTATACCCCAATTATATGTGTATACAAATTTCAAAGCTTTCAGTTACATTATCGAGGCTATACATACATATATAAATTACTTTACAATAATAAAAATTATAATGACAAAATAGGACGTACGAAATAGTATCTAAATTACATCTTACGAGTTAGACTTTAAACTTATTGATGTTTATTGTATGCATATACATATGTATGTACATAATGCTCACGCCGTGGTCCCAGAGGGGTAGGCAGAGACGATATCACCACTTCGTGCGATCCATCGTCGCATTGTCTACTTTTCGCCCCGTGATACCGTAATACTTAGCGTGATGTATGAATATAACTAATTTTTATATGTATTTTCCACCTACTATTCGTTATCTGCATGACTCAAATATCAACTGGTAGAGTATTAAGTTCGTGTTTTGAATTTGTTCAAAGAGGCATGCATATTTTTTTATATTTCATTTGATTTGTATTGTCTATTTCTACTTAAGAGAAGGTCGGCTGGAAGAGATCTCTTGTAGAAATAAGCCCACATGTGTACACTTTTTTTAATGTATGTGTAATTTTTTGATGTGCAATAAATAATAAGATTTTAAATAGATAAAATATTATAAAAAATTTAATTCGTGGTATTTTTTTTTATTAAATACACAAACAGAATACAATTATTGACTACAAAAACACATTTCAATTATAACTTAAGATACTAAATTATACCCCAATTATATGTGTATACAAATTTCAAAGCTTTCAGTTACATTATAGAGGCTATACATACATATATAAATTACTTTACAATAATAAAAATTATAATGACAAAATAGGACGTACGAAATAGTATCTAAATTACATCTTACGAGTTAGACTTTAAACTTATTGATGTTAAAAATAAATAGGTATATGCTGTTATTTACCATTGTCAGTTCGTTGTATTGTCTACACATTCTAATAATGGGATTGTAGTAGGATGTATACTTGGAGAGAAAATGTTTTAGGCACACGCGTTCGGAAGAAAGTACTGAAATTCAAGAGTGACAACAATGTAGGCGAATCGATCTGTGAATGGATTATTTATGTAAAACTGTAATGTCGTAACGTTTACGTTGAGTATCAAGGCGGAGAACTTTAAAAGCCTATGGTTGTAGTGGGTGAGTTTTCTGCCCATTCTACTGCGGTATGCAACAAACTTCAGGCAATTATTTTGTACTCTTTCAATTTTATCAATATCGACACAATAGAAAGCCGAGCAAATTGGGCATGCTTATACGAGTATTGTGCGTACTAAGCTTATAGTACAGATAAGGAATGCTTCTAGAATTTTTAAAGCTTTTTGTACAGATCTACCAAAAACATTAAAAATTCTAGAAGCATTGGTAGAGATCGTTTACGTAAACGTAAACCAATGAATAACAATAGACGATTTCTTCTACTAACAATGTGTTCATAATAAGTATTGCCAGTAACACAGAGATAGTTAATATTAGAGCTTACAAATGTTTAATATAGTATGTTGCATAAAATAATCTAATAGGTTCGTTTAAAATCCCATCACAAACTCGCCCACACCTATAACACCCAACTCCGAACAACAGTGTGACTTCGACCGTGCAGCGGGGAAAGTTTCACGCGTTTTAAATTAAATTATTTATGTCCCTCCCCTCGCGCCCCACGAATAAAATATTTTTTTTTGTCTCTGGAATTTAATATTTTTCATTACGGCGTGTTTTATGAGTCGCTTTTATTGAATTTTGCCGCTGCGTTATTTTTGATTAAGCGTCCTGTATTTTGGTTGAAATTTTTAAAATTTCGCGCCGACGTTTTCGCAGGAATTTCTGCTTTTGTTACTCCTTACATGTGGTTGTGAGGATTTGGATTCATGTGAAGATATTTGCATTCTTTATGGAATTGCGCCTACAGACGATTGGCTTTTTTATGGTTCATCACCAAATTCATTTATTTACTTCACAACTTTTTGTGAAGTCGGGTGCCTGAACTAGGTTACACAGTAGCCTGTAAATACAGGTCGCCAGGCTCCACCTTCAGACCGTGAAATACAATAGTAAGTAAATATTAAGTGTTTAGTATGAGTTAGGATGTGAGTAGTGAGTGTAGGTATGTGTGTGGGTACCCGCCGTAATACGTCCACTGCTGAACATAAGCCTATCCAATAGAATGCTACTTTTGGTAGGCGGTCCATTGGGGGATTTGCTATAATCACCAAGTTTGGCAGGCGGAATGGTGATCGCAATAATGATCTTAATATACACAGGAGACCGCTGATGCCTGTCCTGAGAGAATTCCTTAGTCGCCTTGTCGATACCCACATAAAGGTTAGTGTTGGCCAACGATCTCTATGTACTACTAGATGGAGCGTTCCAAGCAATCGCTCTGTTCCACGCAAGTAGCCACAACTCTTTCACAATCACAATGAAACTTGTGCAGTTACTACGCAGAACATTTAATTATTACTAAATATTGACGCTACGGTTAAATAATGTCAATATTGAGTCAAAATTAAATGTTCTGAGTAGTAACTGCATAAGTTTCATTGTGAATGTGAAAGAGTTGTGGCTATTTGCTTGGAACAGAGCGATTGTTTGCAACGCTCCATCTAGTAGTACATAGAGATCGTTGGTGTTGGCCCTCTTCTAACCCGGGAACTACATGGATAAATTGAACTATTTTAATGGACTGAATTGCCGTGTGGTTTCCGGTAGAGTAGAATAGGACCACTCCAACTCTTTCCGTGGATGTCGTACAAGGCGACTAAGGGAATAACACTATAAAACATCAGTCAGGCCTCCCCAATCCGTCTGGCCAGCGCGGGGAGTGTAGGCCAAATCCTCCGTCTGTCTCCGGCTGATGAGAGAGGGTTGTGCTCCTACAGTGGAGACCAAAATAACCTGATGATGAATGGACTGAAGCAGAAAACGTGCAGACACTGATAGCCTGATGCCTGATGATTACCTGATAGCAATTTTTTTTATTACTAGTTGTGCCCTAAAATACGTACTGATGCCGTTTCTCCTAGCTACAAGCTCGAAACAAAGTGAAAAAACCAAGGCGATAAAAATAAAACTGTACAAGTAGCTGGATACTGGCCAGAAAAGTTAGATGGACCGACGACCTGAAGAAGGTGGCCGGAAGCAGCTGGATTCGGAGGGCGGAGGAACGAGTGTGGTGGCGTTTGGCACTTTTAATGACACAATTCGGCATCTTTACAGCATTGCGATCAAAACACGACTAAGAAAAAGTGTGCTTATATCTCCATTAAGCACACTTGCCGTCCCATTAAACGCGCGCGATGCTATGTCCTTGGTATGAAATGTCAGTGAAATTAATCAATCGATTTTTTTAATTGTAATCACGAACTGAAAGCAAATCTCTTAAGAGACTGAGCACAAATCTTTCCGTATTTACAACTCCGATGTCGAAGTTCATGCTACTAATCCATCAATCAAGGGAAAACCATCAATTATTGCCACTCCAAAATCGCATAGAAACAACGAACTATACATAAAGTAATAGAAGATAAGATATATTATTCAAGTGCCCAGTAATAATATAAAAGTTTGAAGGCACACGTTTACTTTGTGAACTGGTACACTGAATTGGTTCAACTTTTTGGTAATTAGTAAACCCTACGGCAAAGAATACTACTACTAGGATGTACAGGGAGTACGCACTTCAAGGCTGTGTGGCAGTTAAATATAAAAAAACAATTTTTATATTAAAAAAAACTGTATATTATTATAATTGTTCAGTTCAATTTAATAAAAATACGGACAAGTGTGGCTCTCGATCATCGGCTACGCTCGCAAGCTCGCTGTTGACAGCCCTACAATAATTTAAATACACAAACATATACGGACAGGTTGGTGCTTCTTTAGTAGTGGTAGGTGATTGAATAAAACAAAATAAAATAATAAAAATAAAATCAAAATAAAAAATAGAATTTGTTCACTTGTATGGCGTGCCGGGGGTGCTCTTATGGTGCTACAAGCGAGTGCTACGCCGTAGCACGTTCGGCCAGAGTTACGGTTATACACATATAAACCAATAAAACATATCTTTAAACTTAGTAAGCCTAAGCTATTTAATATACCTACTTGTATGTAATTTTTTTATTATTGGTCTGTCAATAATAATAATAATAACCAAATCATTTATTCATCTCTCAAAAAATATACATAAAATAACTCCGCCAAACTGTATGATACAGTTTGTTGGCAGAAATTGCTCTCTTACTTTATACACATCTATAGTAGAGAATACTAAATATCACTACGCAATGGTGAATAGCAAGCAAATTACAAAGTTTTTAATTTTGATATTAGCACAAAAAGATTGAGTTGACACTAATGAGTCCACTAGATATTTCTTATATTTAATTCTGAAAGTGTTTTTGTTAATTAAATTGTTTCTCATGCCTAGTGGGATAGTGTTTAGAATTTTGGGTATCAAATATTGCCTTGTTCTTTCACCATAGTAGTTGCAGGCTCTAGGCACACAAAATAGATGTTGGTCAACACTGATAGTGAAGCGCGAGTGGTTAATTGGTGTCAAATATTGACTGCACTTAAATTTTTTTACTGACAAGAGGAGTATATATAGAGTTATCTTAAGATCTACAATAACGAAGCAAGATTCAGCAAGGAATTTGACTTTTATTGTTCAGTCAAGGGAAAAGCCTGTATACACACAGCTATTACAAATGTACTATAATACTCTTTGCCAGCTTTTTTAATGTGTACACAGTTAAGCACTTTGTCACATTGACTTATAAATAGTACAAATTAATGCATACCACATACTTATCCACACTGATTTTTTTGTTGTTGATTTGAACAAGATCTTATTAGTAGATGAGATTAATTTATTTAAGAAAAACTCCACGATCTGTTAATAGAAAAATGTTATTATAGTTTGGAAGAATTTCTTGGTGACGGTTCAATTTAAGGTTTCTTTGTATCTAATTAACTCTTAAATATTTTTTTTAACCTTGTTTTTAAATGCATGCTTTACTGCGACACAATGTTGTATGCCCACGTGGCGGGACATAGCTGATCTCTAACTAAGACATATAATCCTTTATATACCTATGATCCACAATAAAGATATTTCATTTCATTTCATTTCAACTGTTAATAGTTCTCCTCCTCGTTCTTAACTCTATACAGCCGCATTAACTCAACTCGTTAACTTGATCATGGTTTGGTTTTAAATAACCACAAAAATGATTACCTTAGCTATCATCATGAAGGTAAAAACTTTTTGGTGGGCGCCTCCTTATGGGGGCGCGAATCTTTTTTCATTCAAGACTAACATCCAGCAAACAAGTTAAAATACCATTTAGTTGATCAGCATTGTTTTCAGTGCACATGACTGTTCAAATGCATGTTATTTCAAGTAGAAAATCATAGTTTAATCGAACTCATAGAAATATATTCTCTACACTATATTTCACAAGGTACATATTTTTCAATAGCTACTAATTCAACGTCCTCAGAAGTGACGTCTCTTAATACTTTAGTGTATTAGGTGCTCTGTGTACCGAATCCGGCTGATTGATGGATCGACCCCCCTTCATCACCCCTCTGCCGCGCCGATCCCAAGAAATAATCCCGCGCCTTCGCCGAGAATTTGTCACATGCAACGACACCTCAGGGAGGAAACTGTAGGTAATATCTGGTGACGTTTTCCAAACTTTTCCTTTTCTGGACAGAGGAAAAAATAAAATTTTGCAGGAAATGTTTTCTTGACTAATGCGAGGAGTTAAACCTATGGGGTGTTATTTCATTAAATTAATGCAATTTCTTCTTAAGTGCCGAGCATTTGTAGACATAATTTCTTTTATTGTCTCTCAAAGTCGAATGAATTTCCTTTAGGGTGTTAAAGGTGTCACTGGTTTAACAGTAGCTGTTTTCCCGTGACTCCGTCCGATTGAAAATGCAATTATTGACCACTGATAATAAAAGAAAAAAATATCATAAGAAAATCGGTTCTTTCCGAAATACGGAGTATTGCTGTTGTTTCAGCTTAAAACAATCTTTTTAGTATTATGTAGGAACTTGATTTTTAAAGTCTTTTACTTGGTTCTGCAAGTTTGTTCCGTTTCCTGTTTTTAGCGCTAACACGGAGGAAGCTGTAGTTGATAACAAAATTACGTGTAAATCTACCAAGTGTGCAATAAAGAATGTTAGATTAGATTAGATTTATTTATTTCACTTTTACATCTTAAAAATTCAATTTTACATGTCATTCTAGTATGGTAAAAGGGATCATCATAAAATAAAATAATGTATAAATTACAACGTCAACAATTCAAATAATGTCATAGTATATAACATACTATCTATGTCAGTATATAAAATTAAAATAAAATTTTTAAAATACACTTGGTATTAAATTATCATCACAAATTAAATTAAACACTAACAAGCGTTGATTTTGACTTTGGACACAAGTGCGGTGCCATATGTGAGGCCTTGGTCGAATGCCTTAGTGCCTGTCCAGCCTCTCCTACCCTCAAACCAGAATACAGATAGTTTGGTGGCAGAAATAGGTTAGAGTGTGACCCTACATATGGACCCTGCACTAGTGCAATCACTGCGCTGTGATAAATGACCAAGTTAATTTTAATTTGAACTTTATTATCACTGGATAAGGTGCTAGGGCTGGTCACTTAATTCTGTAACCTACCACCAGTCCTTTTTACACAGTTGAGTTTTCCTACACTGTACGTTCCATAATGTAATGTTAGTGAGCCCATTCCAACATAGTTGCCCATTATAAAAGTGGCTATCGTAATAATGAACTGCAGAAGCAATGAAATGCCAAATATTTGTTGTACACTTGAGAGCACATTGAATCGACACTTCTCTTTATTTAAAAATCTAATTTAAGAAGTTATTTGTCCGAAAACGGAATCCAAAAAGGAATGTTTTTATTTTAGTCACATGTTACATTAATTTAAGTTTCTTGCAGATAAATTCTTTAGGAAATATGAGATACAATACTAAACAAATAAATACTAAATAGTCCGCTTTTGTACACAACTTTATTCCTTTGTTTGTTTGTGTTGTTGTTAATTTTGGTACAAAAAAGTGTTTACATACATTATCATCATCATCATGTCAGCCTTTAGACGTCCACTGCTGGACATAGGCCTTGCCCAATGAACGCCACCACACCCGGTCCTCCGCCATTCGGTCATTTATTTCTATGTATGTATGTTTACTGTAATGATTTTCACTATTAAAAACAACTTTGTTATCTGGCTTGGTATAGTTGGTCAAATTCGAAGTGATTTTCAAATGCGTGTTTAAAAAGAAGGTATTTTGCGAGATGTCACTTGCCGATTTTAATGATGCTTCCAGATATGGGTTTGGTAAATTGATTAATTTCGGAATTTAAACTTTTGGCGGAATCGGGCATATGTCACAAAAATTAATTTACCAGAGCATAATCTGTACTGACTTTCATTAAAGTCGGTGAGGGATGCTATAACTTCAAAGACAATCGATTGAAAGGCGCTGCACGCTTGGTGGACTATGCCAAGATTAATATGGAGATGTATTCTGCTCAATAGTGCGACCTAAGTATATTTCATTTCAAACCAATAGTCATACGAGTACAAGCGGTTTTTGCGGCTCCGTAACAATGTACATGTTCTGCTGCTGGTAAGGCTCACCAGCAGCAAAAACAGGTTTTATATTACCATGTAAACTTTGCGGTCTACTTAGGAACACTATCTATTATTTATTTAGTTTTTGAGACGCAAATGCGTTTGTTTTCATATGACTATTGATTTGCAATGTAATATAGGTAAGTTCATTATCAGCCGAAATGAGTCAACTGTTGAACCTAAATCTCTCTAATAGAATGCAACTTTTGATGAGCTGTCCATATGCGGATTTGCATAATCACCACGCTTGGCAGGCGGATTGGTGATCGCAGTAATGATCTTAATACACAGGAGTACGCCGCTGCTCGTCCCTGGTACAATCCCTTAGTGGCCTTGACGACACCCACGCGAAGCTAGGGTGTGGCTCTATTCTAAGCCGGGAACTACACGGTAATTTGTTGAATATGTATGTGTATATGTGTGTGACGTACTTGCATGTCTTTGAATATGCTTTTTCCATTTGTGATCTTTTGTACTATCAATTTGAGATGTTAATTTAACTTTTAACTTGAAATTTAAGTAAATGTACAATTTTAATGCTCGCCAGTGTAGTTAAAATACTTGAGTCAATAAATTAAAGAGCGAGCAGCGTTCGTTCGCTAAGACATTTTAAGTGCACTTTGAATGCATGCAAATCGACTGAGCGCGGATATTCTTTGCGCATCGACGGCTGCATTATAATATTAGGCATTCCTACAATGAACGGAATATTAAAATGAATCACATTGTAGAGGCAAACGTAACAAGAAAATTACATTAAGATATGAGTTTCCGGACCTCACTCAGGAATCTGTTAGCCGTGTCAATCCCAGCTTAGAAAGAGCTACCCCCAATATTATCATGGATATCGTCAAGGCGATAAAGGGATTGCATCAGGGACGGACAGCAGCGTTATCCTGTGTATATTAAGACCAATCCACCTGCCAAGCGTGGTGATTATGGTAAATCCCCCAATGGACAGCCTACCAAAAGTGGCATTCTATTAGAGAGACTTAGGTTCAACAGTTGATGATTTCGGCTGATGATGATAAACTAAAAAACTTGGAATAGTCCATATTAATGTACTCGGATCAGCCATACATATATAATCGTCCACCCCGAGACGTAAAAATGCAGCTTCCCCCAGCGTCTTTAAGTTTAAACTAAAGAATTTGTTACTTTTTAATCTTATTACTCAGTCGGCGAGTTGCTGAACGATAAAGACTTGGTTTTCTATGTACATTTTATAAAAGTACGTGCTATGCGTAATTTAATTGATTAATATTTACTAGCTGTTGCCCGCGACTTCGTCCTCGTGTACAACTTAATATCACAAATTATTAAGTATTTCCCGTAGGAATGAGAAATTTATTCTTTGTCCTATTACAGGACCTAATCTATACGTGTGCCAAGTTTCATCACGATCCGTCCAGTGGTTGAAGCGTGACTGAGTAACAAACATCCAAATATGCAAAATTTCACATTTATAATATTAGTATATTTCATTCCAGATTAATAGTCCTATGAAAACAAACGCATTTGCGTCTCGAAAACAAAATACACAATAGATGGTGTTCCTAAGTGGACCGCAAAGTTTACTTGGTAATACAAACCTATTTTTGCTGCTGGTGACCCTTTCATGTATATGTTACCGAGACGTAAATAGCGTTGGTTTTCATAGGACTATTAATCTGGAATGAAATATAGGATTAAACCTTTAGACTTGTAATATGTATTTAGAAATTCAATCCTTGTCTTAGGAACACAAGCCAACCTTTCTAACTGAGCCGTCACATACCAAAATAATCAAATAAACAATCAATACGTCTACCCTGATCAAATTCCCATTCACATTACAACGTAGGTATATTCAAAAGCAAATCCGTGATAATCTTACCTTAATGCTTCAAAACCGATCCCCGGACGAATTTCCATACGGACCCAGTAGAGTTTTTCGGCCAAAATATAAGTT
Source organism: Esperia sulphurella (assembly GCA_947086405.1). NCBI lineage: Eukaryota > Metazoa > Arthropoda > Insecta > Lepidoptera > Oecophoridae > Esperia > Esperia sulphurella. The sequence goes on from OX352264.1 coordinate 14,311,820, forward strand.
ACCCAATTTGTTATGTTGAGGCTTAGGAGCCCTCCGTCAGGATAAGGGTACCCTTGTCCGACGAACAGATTGAGCCTACGGGAGATGCGATGGATCAAACTAAAACATACAATCTTGAGATGTTGAGATGCGAATAAGATTATGGATTAGAGTAAGCGAAAACATTTCTGCCATGGCCAAAAAGGAGTCAAGTTGGTGTTCTAGAATTCTATGGTTCATCGTCATCATGTCAGATGTCCACCTAGCACCTTACTTGGTCTAGGCATATGCTGAGTCGTTTGCCCTTTTGCTGCTACGGCACACGCATACTATTTTAACTATGTTACAAAAATTTAATTGTTTTCTCTAGTTCTTATAATTTTTATTTTTTTCCTTTTTCTTGCTTTGTTGGTTTTTTCTTTGTGTGTGCCAGTTATGGTAGTAAATTAATGTTTTTTTCTTTTTCTTTTCTTTCCACTGCATAGACCTACCCCAAATGAACGTCACCATAGTCGATGTCCCGCGCCCTCGCATTCAGCCGCCACTTTCGGCCAATTTCTTCAGATTGTCGGTCCATCTGGCAGCAGGGCGTCTCACCCGAATTCTATGGTTATTGAGCTAGGATATAAACAGCAATATTCGAAGAATCTAGAAAAATAACGTGCGACTTGTTCTGTTGATTTTTCAAAAATTTTACACTTGGCGAACTTCTCTCGTATCAGATATTATTTGCGTTGGTAGCCTAGAATTGAAAAGTTTTCATCTTTGTCATCATCGTCTGTTATGTTGTTTCTAACCAGTAGGTATGCAATAATGATATCAGTAAATTGTCCGACAATATTCTGTTTTTTTTTTAAACTTTATTTTGCGAGTTTTTTTTTATCAAGAAAATGTCACCTCAAAGTATTTGCAACTGATACCAATTGTAACTTACAATATTTGTTTGTTTGTTTATATTGTTTACATGTCATTACGACAATTTACATACTGTAAATACATACATACATAATGCTCACGCCTTGGTCCCAGAGGGGTAGGCAGAGAGGTAGGTAGACTGTAAATAAAATTACATATAAGCCTTTTACCTTTCTGTAACAATTTATATAACGACCTAAAAATCTGCGAGGTGGGAAGCCAAGATACTATTGAAAATACCCACTTTAAATATTCTCTTGTAGATATCTCGAAACCTAGGATGATTTCATGCAACGTAGGTAGGTATCGTAATTATTTTATTCTTAAGAAAATATTTAATTTTGCCAGCAAAATTGAAAGGAATATAGTATATGATGATATAAATCATTATAATGGGTATAGGTACACCATTTGCATTGCATTTATTTCAAACCTATTAAAATATTTTAAGGGCAATCGACAATACATACTCAGAACCAGCAAAAATAGGTAATTTAAGCCTTCGTGTGGTAAACATCCGTTAATTTACACAGCTTTCAAACCTGTCATGTAAACTAAACAAATTACCCCGACTTAGTAGCTTGCGGGCAAACCTTCGTATCGGCTGACGGAATCCGCCTGACCTATCCCTCATATGCAGGACTAGGCCTGAGACGGCCTGGGGGAATACTTGTTTTGCTTACCACGTTACCTCAGCTTTCATCGATCCTATCCATTTACCTTATGGTCGGTTTGATTATTGTGTTCGTATACTTATACCCGGAGAGTATCAATTTGTAAATGAGATATCGTATATTCTTCTTCTTGTTTGATTTATTCTGTATACAAAAATGTATATTACAGAAACTTAGGGGGTTACAGAGGATAGTTGGGGCCCTCTTTTAGACATAAAAATGTCTGTGCCAGAGGGCCTCGCTCTTCCATACTTATATCTTATATATATATATTTAAACAATGTGTGTGAGTGGTGTGTGTGCGTGTGTATGATATATATGTATGTATGTATGTATGTATATATATAGGAATTGTGTATGATAGTTCGTTATTAATTTTAATAGGTACATCAATATATATAAATGTATGATACGATATGTAAGACAGATGTAGTAAGAGTAAATATGTACTTATATTATACTTAAATATTATAATCATTTACATAACATACTCACTCACTCAAGATTCACTTTTCTTTACCCCTTCCATTCCATCCTTTCATTTCACTCACTCCCGCTCCCGCCAAAAACCACAGCCCACAGCATACGTACACGCTCTTCAAAAATTCATCTAATAATTAAAAACTACGTTCGTCGCGAGTGAAAGTGCATTAAACATTTTAAACTAAATCAACAGTATAAATAACAATAATAGTAAACTGATTTTTGGGGATTTGGAGACAAGTGACTAGCATATATCTATCTGCAGCTATCAAAGAACTTCCAGATATTTATCCTATTTCATCCTAAATTTCTCACAGTTTAGGATCTGTATGTTCTCGTTCCACGTTCTCTTTCAATCTCGTCAGTATACATCGGCCCCGTATCCTAGTCGGTAGTACACCTGCCTGCGACGATCGGGGTCGCGGGTTCGAATCCCGCCCAAGGCAAACATTCTTGTTATGAGCACTTGTGTTTGCCTTGTGACTGGATGTTATTTATATATTATATTATGTATTTATGTATGTACATCAGCTGTCTGATACCCATATAACAGGCTCTGCCTAGTTTGGGATCAAGGTGGCCGTGTGTAAATTGTCCCCACACATTTATTTATTATACTTTTCATTTGATGATTTGTCTGTTAAAGATATTTTAACCATGAGTCAATACCAACACTTTCAAAATTCAATTCATTTCATGATTGTTATCAAGTGGTCAACTTTGACCTTAGAATTTTTAAAAAATACATTGCCACTCATATTTTTCGCTGTTACTACAAATCATCTATAGAAGTTATTAAAATACATATCAAATAAGTATCCATTATTGAGTTTGGTCATAATAAAGAGTATTAGAACAACATTGTACTTACTGCCTTTGTCTGAGGATAATATAATTTGTCTTCTTGGATCGGATCAGAGGCTGCGACAAACATAGAGTCAGAAATTAGGTTTGTATCGAACGCTCGTGATCTCGGCCAATGTTTGACAAGTTATGTTATGAAACTAGGGTTGTCTAAAAGTCAACAAGAAATTCACAGATGGACTAGGCCTCCTCCAAAATGTTGAAAGGTTTATACCCTCGGCACGATGACAGGCGGCTTTGATAATGCAGTACATCCTCACTTGCAGCTTACGTCAAGTGTTGCTGTGTTTCGACTATCTTTTGAGGTCTGAAGTGGCAAACGGAAAGACGGTAAGATGGTAAGCAATCTCTGTCGTCCATAAACCTACAGCATAAAAGCCACGAGTGTGTTGCCACCCTGAGGACAAATATTATAATGCCTGTATGACAGTAATTGTACTCTCCTACCCTTCAAACAGAAACACAACAATTGCTCTTCGGCTGCGGTATGGGTAAGACGACCATTCAGACAGATCCTGCACCTGAATCCTTCCACTTGGCACAGGTGTCTAGAGTGTCAGGACTTCTTCATGGTTGCCCATGAAGGAATCTTACCTGATTCTCTACAGAAATGCCCATTAAGTAGTCTTACTTCACTCTCTGTAAAAAACATTCAAGTCAAGTCATGTCAAAGTTCTTATATAATTTAAGAAGCTGAAGCAGTAATAACGTGGAATTGGTATCAGAAGTCAGAGTATTTTTATTACCTCCTTTGATTAGATAGTCTTTGAGGTGGCTTTCAAATTGGAGTTGTTGGAAATATCAATTGGTAGACGCCAACAGTCGTTTACTGAGAAGATAATATATATTTTTATAAGTAAGTACTTAGTTATGAATGGCTGGGATAGTTAAGTCTTAAAATACTAACATTCTTCGACTAAACCTCGGGTATTCAGAAGGTCTATTTTAAGATCCTTACGAAATTAATTAGTATCTGTCAGCCTGTCCCTTTGCATGGGGCAAGGGTGGTCCCGAATGGGGCTGAGTATTACGGGGACAGATGTGGGGCCAAATTAATCAAGGTCGGGGTCGGAACATTAGCGTAGTTCGAATGGGTCGGAGTGACATGTTTGGAGCCAGTAAAAACGGCAGCGCGGTAGCGGTTAAGAAATATAAAATATTTGGATGAATATGCGTTTACTTCTATTTATTTTTGCTTTATGTATTTAGTTAAATGGTATTTAGTTTAGGGCAGGCGTGGTGTAACATCAGCCCCTTAATTTCACTAACTGATTATCAGAGACATGTTGGGATTCCTTAGTTCGTCGATTTCCTGGGTTTCCTTAGCATATTATTAACGACTTTCTTGAATCCTAACACTAATTATATTGTGTTAAATTCATGAACACATAAACATTCTGAGGAATATCGTTACATTGCTTATAGTATGAAGTACGAACTTTGCAACGGGGTGAACAGGAAAACGCTCATCTGCAGTTTAAACGATTTTTCGCTCTTTTCACGGCCTCATGTCTCAGGGATGTCTTACAAGAGTTGATGTGACTGGGCCCATCCTTAACAAGAGTTGAACATTGTTGAGCGCTCCTAACATGTTATACTTACTTACAACTACATGTTACTGAGATGTAAGTAGATGATAGCGCGTTCAAAGTATAATTCACATAGTTTTCTAAGCCCCACATTATTGTTTAGAGTGCATATATAAGAAACTATCACCGCCATGGAATTTATTCATGGAATTTACGGTTGAAATCAGAACATCTAGAAACCGATTTTTTAGTTACGCCTTTTGGTGAATTGGCTGATGAAATGTCAGACATATTATATACAGATATCGATAATTGATTGGCATAACAGTTGTCGATTCGAAAAAATATTACATGTAGGTACAGTTGAGTAGAAATACAATCCATATCTTTAACCCTTTGCTCCCGCTCCCACCCATCCCCATCCACTCCCATCTCCAAATGTAGTCCAAACTCATCGCAATCTGAATTTTACGGAAATACCATTATTTGCAATATATTGCATACTAACTTACTAATGTATTTGAAAATAAAAATGGCCATAACTTTTGATTGAGTAAACCGATTGCGATGAAATAAAGACTAAATGTTAAGTTAAGCCCCATGTTTCTGTGAAACGTCCATCATTCTAAAAATAATTGAAATGTGTTCTATTACTTATCCTTAGACCTCCCAATTTGTTTTTTGCAAATATCTTCAATGTACAGACAGGCGATGTTTACGATTTTATTTATTAGAAGATTTGCATAGCTCTAATCTTAGGTCTATTATAAACAAGATATCTGATTATAAAAAAGAACATCCGTTAGACTATCTAATTCTGATACAGTATCCTGATGTTAATGGGTGTTTTATATTTAGTTTTATATTTTATGGAATCCTTTTACCATACTTCTCCCAGAGGCTTTGGACTAAACTTAAAACAGGCTGATTTTAAAAACATTTTTAATGTTTTGGAAATTTGTAATATTTTTATCATTAAAAAAGTTTGCCACATCACGGCCATATTGGTAGACAGCTCGATCGTTCCAAAGATTAATCGTTTGAATCGTTCTCCATTGTGTCTGTTGTTGTCGACCAGTTTTTGGTTCGGTCGGGCCCTTTTATGAATTTCGTTATCCATTGTTTTGGGGCAGATTCAAAAAAGTTTAAAAAAGTTCTTATAAAAGGCTGAAACCACTTGTCGCTCTTCACAAGTCTGCAAGTTGAATTTTGCGCTTTATTCTCGAGTGCTACCATCACTGGCTTAGAGATATTATGTGTTCTGACTGCAGCAATTAAGTTTGTGCTCTAAATAACGAGGTCACGAGATTTTTTTGTTTTTGTCGGTCATTTAAAACTTTCATTAGTGAATTCGTGCGCGTTAAAATTTTTGCACTTTATTTTTCTTAGAGTTGTTTAATTAAATCGCTCTTGTGTCGTCGACTGCTACACGGGAGGTCAGGAATGTTTGTGAGTTTGCCTCCGTGTTTATTAGAGTGTGAATTTTTTGTTGAAATTCCCGTCATTTTTTACCTCTGTTGTAAAGAAGAGTTTCCTTATAGAATCAAGTACGCAGCAGGTATGTTTATAATAATTTCAAAAATCGAGTTTATATGTAGGAGCCACTTATGAAGAGAAGAGAGATCTTTATTAACGAAACCTTCGGTTTCTTTTCCCTTTCGATGATGTGTTTCCGAAGCGGTGGTAGATTATCACATACAAAGGTCAAGGCACTTTCGTAAATTACTTCCAATATAACATTAGCGTTTAAAGTATCACACTATGATTTAAAAAAAAAAACAGTTTGAGCTTTAGAGTTTAACAACTTCATCATCAGGTTATTTTTGTCTCCACTGCAGGAGCACAACCCTCTCTCATCTGCCGGAGACAGACGGAGGATTTGGCCTACACTCCCCGTGCTGTCCACACGGGTTGGGGAGGCCTGATTGACGTTTTATAATGTATTCCCTTAGTCGCCTTGTACGACATCCACGGGAAGAGTTGGAGTGGTCCTGTTCTACTCTATCGGAAACCACACGGCCGTTTAACAACTTATATACATAGTTTTATTTCTAAATCTTGAAAAATGAATGAAAATAATAAAAACCGGGCTATGTTTATAATTATGTAAATTCCATAACCGCACAGGTTATGGGCCCAGCTGCGTTTCGGCGCCATTTAAGAATAAAGTCCGGTTTAGGCAAACACAGATTAAACATTCCTCGCTGTAGACCCGTCCGCTCCTGTCCTGTCCCGTGTCCACTGCCTTCCAATTACCATCCTCCTGTATTCCACCCCTATGTTTCCGTGAGAAATCTTTGCAGGAAAATAAACGTTGAAACTGGACGTAACGTTCGCATTCTCGAGTTTCGACAGGGGATCGGAGAAAGCAACGAGATACTTCTAGATCTGATAGATTTTTAATTATGGTACTCTAGTAGGGAAAGTTCTCGGTTTAAACCCGGGTCGGAATAAATAAGTTTCTCGGAATTTAATTACGGAATATTATCATGCCTATTCCTGTCACCAAACAGCTAATATATGAATTGCTGTTTTGCGGTTTATTTGGAAGGTAAAGTATCCCATCTCATCCCATTATCCCACTAATATTATAAATGCGAAAGTTTGGATGTTTGTTGCTCAATCACGCTTAACCACTTGATGGATCGGGATGAAACTTGGCACTGTTGTATTTTAGGTCCTGGAATAATAGGATAGTTTTTATCACGAAAAAACATCTCATTCCTACGGGAAACCAAATTAATCGTTAAAAGCAGTGAAGATGTGTAAATATCGAAATCTACGCGGACGAAGTTGCGGGCAAAAGCTAGTAATTAATAAATTACAGGCACACGAGGCCTTCCTAGCTAATACTGATAGTAGAAACACACTGTGGGCTTAAGACTTCATAAAAATGTCTGCAGGAACAATGTCCATTGACAGTGATTATTTATAATCATGGTGGGCCAGTCCGCCAGTTTGCCGCTTCTGACAGTAAAAACTGACGACGTTCCAGTTCGGACTTCAATACACCCTTGCATCTCTTGATCTCATCATCAGGTTATTGTTGTCTCCACTTCAGGAGCACAAACCTCTCTCATCTGGCGGAGACAGACGGAGGATTTGCCCTACACTCCCCGCGCTGGCCAGACGGGTTGGGGAGGCCTGATTGATGTTTTATAATGTATTCCCTTAGTCGCCTTGTACGACATCCACGGGAAGAGTTGGAGTGGTCCTATTCTACTCTACCGGAAACCACACGGCGTCTCTTGATCTATTTAAGTACAAAGTCTGAAATTTGATTACAGATTAGTACTAATAAGACCAAGAGATCTATATCTTGCCTCTCATCAAAAAGAAGATTAAGATATGTATCTGCACCAGTTGAATATGTTGAGCCATTGGATCAGGAAAGAGCGGGATACTTTTAAGGATAACACCCCTATCATTTCGTTCAAGCGAAAACATTTAACTACCTACTACTACGGTGCACCAGCCTGTCCGTGCGTGTGTGCGTAAATTATTGAAGGGCTGCTGCACCAAGCGCACGAACATAGTCGATCGAGATAGTGATAATGTTTTATATAAGTCAACTATATCAGTACTTCTCTTTCTAACTTATAGCGTTCATCTCGCAGCGCCAATCAATAGCATTCTGGTGTAGTATACTTTTGCGGGTGACGTTAAACCGACTGACTCTGCAAAGTAAAGAAGATAGTGTTTATTCCATCCAAAATAATTTCATATTGAGGTCTTTGCCATTACTAGGAATCGAAACCAGGACCCTTTGCACAGTAGACATATAGCTCTATACTTCATAGCTCATAGCTCTTTTATGTAAAAATAAACTGTATCGTTAAGTTTATAAGTTGTAGTTTCATTATTTTTACTTAGCATAAAATAATAAGGTTGAAGTTCTAGAAAATGAGTTCTAGAAAGTGCTTGATCCTAATTCCAGGAACATTTCATCTAATTTACAAAATTTGATTGATATTACAAGGTAGGCGCGTAAATACTTGAAATATTGTTACTTAGGAGGTTTAAATCAAAAAGCTACCCCACCTTTGTGACGAAGGAGAGACAAAGGGTACCTTATCACGGAGTTAATACATTTTAATTAAGCTTTGGGGTACGTCATCCCGCATTGTTGGGATCCCAAATCGTACAAAGGATAGTTCGTTAATTAATAAAATCTGATTTTAGGTAAATCAATACCTTGCTTAATGGCAGTGCCGTAACAAGTTACGCGCTCGGTGCGACCTATAATAACTGCGCCCTTGAAAATGGCCATCAGGAACGTTTTTTGCGCCCCTCCAAGGACTGCGCCCTGTGTCTGGGCACCGCTGTCTCCGCCCTAGTTAGTGGTGCCTTGGTAATCCCTTACAACGGTCGGAATCTATAAGCAGAGAATACCGAATACTATGTAGAGAAGAGACATTCACCTCCCCCCAATTTATAGTTGCCGGCAAAACAGAACTAGGCTTTCAGTACGTTCAATATAATAATGCGTTCCTGGTTCTGATGGGGCTGCCACGCTTCTGTAGCGCATCAAGAATGTTCGCAGAAGCGATTTAATAAATAACACGCGGATCAACTGTTTCTACGCGACTCAGTGTACTGCAACTGATGGCGAGCAGGCTTGAGCTCGAGTCCGTACATCCGGAGGTGTTGCGACTTGCACGTACGCTCACCTACATAGCTATATGTGTATTAAAGTTTCATCATCATCATCATTTTTGTCTCCACTGCAGGAGCACAACCTTCTCTCATCTGCCGGAGACAGACGGAGGATTTGGCCTACACTCCCCGCGCTGGCCAGACGGGTTGGGGAGGCCTGATTGATGTTTTATAATGTATTCCCTTAGTCGCCTTGTACGACATCCACGGGAAGAGTTGGAGTGGTCCTATTCTACTCTACCGGAAACCACACGGCCACGGTATTAAAGTTACTATTTGTATTATTAACACCTAATTGAGGCATACTATAACACAATATGAGTTTGGTACTTGATTAAAGAAATTAAATTATTATTATTATAGAGCGCGGGCTGCCGCCGCCCGCCAGCGCCGAGCGATCGACGTTCTCAATCAGAGAGGGAAGCACTTATGTTGTTAACATATAATGTTGTCCCTCTCTCAATAGCGATGGGTGCAGTATTTACGCGATACACAAACGTGTACGGACAGGCTGGTTATGATTATGGCTGGAATTGTAGTAGGTAAAACAAAAAAAATAAAAAAAATCTCCGACGAATTGAGAACCTCCTCCTTTTTTTGAAGTCGGTTAAAAATCTGTTTGGGTATTTTGAGTGTCGAGGATGTGGTAATGTATTCCAACTTGTATTCCTTGGCCAAACTTTACTCGAAACGTTGTCATTTATCATGTCTGCATCAGGTAGCTGAGTTTAATTAATTTTACCATGACTTTGTATAGGTACCTAGTTTCTGTATAACGCTCCGTGACGGGTGTTGTACGTACATATGATAAATTCAGCAATAAGTACAAAGATGTACCCAAAAGCCAGGGCAGTATCTACGTCTAAGTAAGTCCTCAGGATTGATTACACTATGTTAAACATAAACATCTACATAACTTTGTATAATTTAAATAGACAGTGGGCTCGATTCTGAAGACACAACGTTAAAATTTGACAGCACTAAAGCTGTTGCTATCCTTGTTACACAGTATTATGAAGATAAAGACGAAACCAATTTTAGCGCTGTCAAATTTTAAATATGTATGTTCCTTCAGAATCGGGCCCAGTATTTTTGCACTACTACAGTCACATTAGTCTGTTCGTACGTTTGTGTGTGTGCGAGAATTATTGTAGGGAGGGTCACCGTTATACGTCAACAAGTTATAGTGGACGTCACTTCAAATTTCAGATTTTGTACTTAAGCAGATCAAAAGTTACAAGGGCGTATTGATGCACGAGCTGGAACAACGTCATTAGAGCTCGGACTTCAATACCCCCTTGTATCTCGCGATCTGTTTAATTTAATTTAATTTATTCATTCTAAAGATAACATAGATCCATTCGTGTTAGTAAAGACTTAAACTACGTTAGTATTTAATAACTAAAAGTGATTTAGTCCTCTGGGTGAGTATGCTGTTGTTGCTCCCGCGCACTCTGCTTAATAATGACGCAGTTTTCTTGCGCCAGATGGCGTGGAAGCCGTCTGTGTTTAAGTATAAAATCTGATTTTTGGGTACAAAGTAGTACAAATTCCAAGGTTAAGTCTGGTGCGATCAGAATTTTAATACGTGCCTTAGTTTAAAATGTCCGAGCAGGGGTGACGTCATTCCAGCTCAGACTTCAATACCTCCTTGTATCTCGCGATCTGCTTAAGTATAAAATCAGATTTTTGGGTACAAAGTAGTACAAATTCCAAGGTCAAGTCTGGTGCGATCAGAATTTAAATACGTGCCTTAGTTCAAAATGTCCGAGCAGGAGAAACGTCATTCCAGCTCGGACTTCAATACCCCCTCGTAACTTGTGATCTGTTTAAGTACTAAATCTAAAATTTGAGTAGTTCTAAATCCTGCCAGGATCATATTAGTGAAATTCGACTTTGCTGGAGTGACGTACACCAAGTCATAGCGTCGATCTCTCGGCGCCGGCGGGCTCCGGCTGCCCAGTATTGCGTACTGCCAGCCGTGCGGTTTTGCTGGTGACGTTAAACTGACGGGGGAGGTGAGGGTCGCTTCTCACGTAGTAATATTTAATATTTTCTGCCCAAAGACTGCCTGATCTACATCATTGACATCGCATTTTAAATCACAAACCAAATTCCTAGTAAGTACCTAACACATTGAAATAATTGAACAACACAAGTTTGCATTAAATTAATACAAAATATTATCAATAGGAAATGAACGGTTATTCGCGGCGCTCGGGTCCCAAATAAACATTAAAACGCAACATTTGGCCTTAACGTACAGGATCCGTAGCTAATCTGTGGTCCAAGTCACGGCCGTTGTTACTTTAAGAGAGGTGACTTGGAATCTGTCGGTGATGATGGAGTAACTCGGAATGTCATTACATATTAACAGTATATATTATCTTTGATATTAATAACAAAGTGTCGTATTGCCATATTGCCGTGTGGTTACCGGCTTAGAATAGGGCCACCCCTATCTTTCCCGTGGGTGTCGTCAAGGCGACTAAGGGATTGTACCAGGGTCGGGCAGCAGCGTTCTCCTGTCTATGTTAAGATCATTACTGCGATCACCAATCCGCATGCCAAGCGTGGTGATTATGGCAAATCCTCCAATGGACAACTTACCAAAAGTGGTATTCTATTGGGGAGGCCTATGTCCAGCAGTGGTCGTATTTAGGCTGATGACGATGATGATGAACAAAGTGAATGCTACAGTATTGCCGACACAGCAGAGGATCATCCGAAGGCACGTGAGATATAATCGACTCTTAAATCATTGACATCGTCTGATAATGAGCGGATCGCTTGCCAAATAATACAATAACACAAACCCTGATTATAGATTTACTCACAGACTAAGTTTCCTGTTTTGAGTAAATAATATTATAATTATATTTATATAAAATAAGATACTTAATTAAAAAGAATAATAATTATTTTTATTAAACATATAACAATCTGTATAAAGTTAAAATAATACATAATAATACGTTTGGGTGGGAATCGGTACTCTTTGACTAATATTGTAAAAAAATATTATTTTTTGTTAACGTTTTCTTTTTAAATTTATTTTAACTTTGTTATTGTAATATTGTATTGTATGTATGTATTTTATTTTATTGTATTTATATCAATGCAAGTTAAAGTACCCACTCAGTTTCCGTGACCTATTTGATTTTTGCGATATGAAGACAGACTTATCTCTTCAAAATAATACGTAAAATTAAATTTAAATAAAATGCGTACCGCAAGGGCTAGCTGGTCAATTATCAGACAACCCCAGCAGCCTAGAAGGAAGCAATGCGTAAATATGCAGGCAGATATTCTTTCGAATGAACTATTTATGCTCAAAATACTGCTGCAAACGACTTCTTTGACCTGGATTAGATTTATATATTTCACCTTTGTTAACGGGATCGTCATATCATAACATTAATAATATACAATATAAAAATGTAATTAAATACATTGTCAAAAATGGAAATGTCCACAAAGTATAATCAAATAAATAAAAACGCAAAATTCGCGTGTACATTGAAAATATTTGCGAAAATATATGTCGGCGAAATGATAAAAGAGGAGCTGATTTGAAGGCACAGTGTGCGTTCGGCGCGCCGTTGGGCTATCGTCGCGAGCACGCGCTGACGGGTATAACTGGCGCAGGCGCAGAACCGAGACAGTCTTCGATGGAATGGCGTGCGGTGCGCAGGCGTTACGCTGACGGATCGTCTGCCTTCTAAATCGTTACTTGATGATGTAGTGTAGTTTTATGTAGTGTCACTGAAGTCAGTAAACGTGTTAACTTTGTAACGGCGTTAAACTCAATTTGGGAGCCCACAGAGAGGCGGAACCAGAAACCTACGACATATATATTTATTTAAAAACTTTATTGCACAGAAAGTACAAATGGCGAACATAATTACAAAATGCGAACATAATACCAATAAGGCATTCTCTTCCAGTTGACCTTTAGGTCATGCAGATAATGTTATATTTGGGGGATGAAGGATAAGTAATAGAACACATCAATCAAATGTTATGGGTAATTTAATGTTTAAATACGTAGACGTATGCGATATAACAAAGAAGTATAATTATAATGTTCGGTGCAATTCAGATTGCGATGAGTTAGGACTACATTTGGGCTTAGGAGTGGGCGGAGTCGGAGTGCGAGCGAGAGTAAAAATAATTATGTAGCTAATATTGACTTAATGATGAAACTCGTTTCTACATACATACATAATGCTCACGCCTTGGTCCCAGAGGGGTAGGCAGAGGCGATGTATCGTCACTTTGCGCGTTTCAATGTCGCAAAGCGACTTTTCTTGGCCTGCTTTTGGCTCCGTGATAAACTCGTACTCGTAGTCGTGATAAACGGTAGAAACTCGTTTCTACTTCTCTTATATGCCTTGCACCACTCTACAACAGCCGTGGCCTAGTTGTGAACTAACTATTATGGGTTGCCAGCTGCATTCGCGTCAATATATTCGGATTTGCTTTCAAACCCCAAATAATTAACGAGTATAACTTTGAACTCCTGTAATAGCAGACAAAAAGGAAATGGTTCGATTTGAAGCAGTTTCAACATTAAGATATTTGTGTAGTAAATGTAGTTTCCTTTACTTCATTACCACACGGTTCCCGGCTTAGAAAGGCGCCACCCCCAATCTCCCCGTGCTTGTCATCATTGCACCTGGGCCGGGCAGCAGTGTTCTCCTGTCTATATTAGAATCATTACTGCGATCACCGATCCACCGGCCAAGCGTGGTGATTCTGGCAAATCCCCCAATGGACAGACTACCAAAAGTGGCATTCCATAGGGGAGGCTTGTATTAATTTAGTTCTAGTACGTAATACCAAGTATTACTTCTAAATAGGTACTTTGTAATATTCATGGTTAAATATTTTTATTAATAACCAACGATCTCTATGTACTACTAGATGGAGCGTTCCAAACAATCGCTCTGTTCCACGCAAGTAGCCACAACTCTTTCACATTCACAATGAAACTTGTGCAGTTACTACGCAGAACATTTAATTATTACTAAATATTGACGCTACGGTTAAATAATGTCAATATTTAGTAAATAATTAAATGTCCTGAGTAGTAACTGCACAAGTTTCTAAGTGAATGTGAAAGAGTTGTGGTTACTTGCGTGGAACAGCGAGCGATTGTTTGGAACGCTCCATCTGGTAGTACATAGAGATCGTTGTTAATAACACATGCCGTGTGGTTTCCGGTAGAGTATAGGACCACTCCAACTCTTCCCGTGGATGTCGTACAAGGCGACTGAGGGAATACATTATAAAACGTCAATCAGGCCTCCCCAACCCGTCTGGCCAGCGCGGGGAGTGTAGGCCAAATCCTCCGTCTGTCTCCGGCAGATGAGAGAGGGTTGTGCTCCTGCAGTGGAGACAAAAATAACCTGATGATGATGAATAACACATACGTGTGGCATATTTTTGTATTTCTTTATGTGTAGATACATTTAATTGACTGGTTTTTGATGTGACCAGCCCTAGCACTTTACCCAACGATGATAAGGTTAAAATTAGAATGAACTTTGTAATTTATCATAGCGCACTGAATATACCTACAGGCTACCATATGAGACAACTTTGTTAAAGAGTTTATTCTATTTTCTCAAATTATCAAGGAAAAACACAATGTACTAAACGCATTATACCAGTCCTTTCAGTTAATCTTAGGTTGACTGGAAGAGATCCCTAAGTGGGACAGTTCCGCCTTTGTACACAACTTTTTTCTTTTGTTTGTTTTTGTTGTTGGGTACAATAAAGCGTTTACATACATACATATGTATTTATTTTATCATCATCATCATGTCAGCCTTTAGACGTCTACTGCTGGACATAGGCCTTCCCCAATGAACGCCACCACACCCGGTACTTTGTCCTCCGCATCCAGCCACTTCCGGCCACCTTCTTTAGGTTGTCGGTCCATCTGGCGGCGGGGCGTCCCACCCTGCGCGTGCCATACCTAAAAGCTGCATACATTTTATTACCACTGAATCGGTGGCAAATCGATTATATACTATAACATAACGAATGTCGCGAAACTTTATCTAAAACGTGTGGCTAGGAAACAGGAAAGGTTTATTTTTAAACGCCAATGCGTACCACGGACAAAGTTGGCTTGTTGTTGGTTTTAGTTAGTTTTTATTTTTTTCGCTCGCTAGTAATCCTCACGTGGTTTTGTGCACGTCTGTGACGCCAGGTTTTCTGCGGTTTATTATCCTTATACGAAATAATGAGAATGCAGTTTCTGCGTTGCCATGCAGAGATTATGAGGTATAATGTCACCCACCTAACTTAATGTGTACATACGTACATAATGCTCACGCCTTGGTCCCAGAGGGGTAGGCAGAGACGATGGATTGCCACTAAGCGCGATCCTGACACACCTCACTAGCCTCACTCACATTCATCAACCTTTTCATGCATCTCCTTTTCTTCTTCTCACTGCGGAGCCCAGCCTTTTTGAAGACTTTACTAATTTGATCCTTGAATGTCCTCCTAGGACGACCTCTAGCTGTAGTTCCTTCCACATTCGCACTGTATATTACTTTTGTCACTCTTCTTTCACTCATACGCTCTAAATGTCCAAAACAACGCAACATACCCTTATTGTGTAAAGAAAAAATAATAAAATAAATAAATACTTCATATACATACATTTGTTTAGTTCCATACTAGGATTTCACCTGTAATAACGAATGAGAATTCGCTGAGGCTTCGACAATTTCATCTCATCATTGTATACCGTAATGTTTATTGTATTATAAAATATGTGCGTGTTGAAGAATAAATTCTCTTTGATTTTTTTATTTTATTAGAAAAGGACAGTGTAATTCACAAATATTCCTCTGCGTGACGTAATATCTGTCTGGAATTTTAAAAAACAATATCAATCTTACCTTTTGGATTTACAGAAAGGTCGCTGAAAAATAAAGTCGAACAACAATAATAGGTACTTTACTTCTTATTGACACCTAGTTTATAATTATGTTTGAGTGATATGTCTTCAGACTGTCTCCCATCAATTTTATTTAGTTAAGCAACCATTCGTGATGTATCGAGAGATTAGTTTGTAATGAAAGTTGATATTCATATTGTACGTGTATCATATGTATGTGTATGTATGCCAATAAATTAAAAAAATATCTCAGATATTCACACCAATTATCCAGTCCCAAACTAGAAATAGCCTGTGGTATGGTTACTAGATAATGGAACGACATATGTAAATAAATATATAAACATCCAAGACTTGGGTACAAACACTCATATTCATCATACGAACATTTGCCCCTAGCGGGATTCGAACCTGCAACCTCCGGCGTGGCAGTCTGAGATATACCCGTTCCGCCACGGAGGTCGTCAGAAAAAAGTCATATAAAACAATAACATATTAATTACTATGCATTATTTATTAATATAAAAACTAACCTTTATTTAACAACATAAATTGGACTTGTTTGCACATGTAATAAGAAAAAAACAGTGTACTGTGACCTTCATAATGCATCACGTACCTTCTGATGTAACGGTCCTGGCAGAATATCAGCGTCGCGCCGCTGGGCTGCGACATTATGCTGAGTCAGGGCCCTTTCTGCAGCACAGCACGGGCTACACTGTTACTGTTTCATTGTTATGTCTACTTGCTGTACTTCTGTATCAATATGTTTATATTATTATTGATGGGTTTGCGCTTGACCCCAATCTCACCTGATGGTAAGTAATGATGAGGCCTAAGGTGGAGCGCGCTTACCCAGAAGATGCCTATTCACTCTTCATTTAAAAAGATCCAGATTATACTTGTCCGGAATTACCCAAGCTGGCAGGGAATTCCATTCCTTAGCAGTTCGCATTATGAACGAGGAAGCAAAACGCTTCGTGCGAAAGCGTGGTATGTCTACTACATAAGGATGAAGTCCCTCACCACACCTGGTAGTCCGGTGATGGAAGGGGGATGGGGTAATCAAATCGTGTAATTCCTGGGCACACTTCCCAAAACCAATTTGTAACATTATATTTGGCTGTGAGTGAATAAATGATTTATTTATCTATCTAATCTAACATCCAGATCAGCACCAACTTGTTCAACTAGAGCGCCAGAGGTCGTGGGTTCGATTCCCATCGGGGACAGACAACTATGTACAACTTCGTCACGGTCTGGATGTTATATTTGTAATTTGTCTTATCTTGATTAATTTCCATAGCACAGGAGAAAATCCTAGTTTGGGATTAGATAAAGAATGAAAGAAAGATTATTTATTTGCTTCTAAATAGTGTAAAAAACAAGGTGTAAAACATAAAACTAGTTCTCCTGCTCAGCCATTTCAAACGACATGCAAATATTATTAATATTAAATTCTATAAAATTGCAATAATATGATTCTACATATAAAATTGCGATAAGTGTATGTATATGTACGTGTATATGTAAGATTTAACTTGATTCATACAAGAGTAAGCATCAGGTACAAATGGCCATAAATAAATAGATTACAACAGTAACATGTTGGCAATACGGGGATATTACGCAGCGTCGTTACTGGGCCTCGTCCCAGGATTAACTTCATTAGGCCGCGCTCGCCGCTGTTCTAATTCAATACACAAATTCAATAAGAAGCGTCTCGACTTGATGCTTGCTCGGATATACAGCTTCAGCAGTGAACGAGCAAAAAACCAGGATAATAAAAATAAAAGCAAACAAAAGGATGAAGAATTACTGACTCAGGACGACGTTGTCATTAGTGAACCTCGTCGCAGGATTGTTTCATTTCTAATTCAAAGGATTATAAGGAATTTGCTTATTTGACACACACGGTTGTAGCGATAGACGAGCGAAAGTGGCAAATACGACAGAAGGAATAAGAAGATGCGATAACTCGGACTGACTGTTTATTTATAAACTACATTCGTCTAATCATGAAGAAACAATATATTTGATTAAGTCAGTGAGAAAGAGATAAAAAGGAAATGAATGGATGAATTAAATGAATAAGCGATTTCAACTGTACAGAATTTTAGCTGTGCTGTAGTGATTTTATCTAAGCTATACGAGTAGGTTTACTGATATTTAAACCAGGACAACAAAACTTACTTTTGTTCGTACCTCTGACTACAAATACATTTTCAACGATTAAATATCTTTTAAGAAACTTCAGGAATATATTTATAAATATCGATATACACTACTTATTCGAATTTATTATACTCGAGTAAGTCGAGTATTTAGATTGTTCGTCATTCTTCCCGATACTGTGTTCTTGGTGTCTTACTATGTCTATTCTAATAGAACATTTATTTCTTGGGATCTCGGCCGAACAAATTAGGGTTTTGTTTGTTTATCACCCAAATGTGGGCTTAATAAGACATTAAGTAAATTGTGGGTGTTTTTGAGTAATTTTGAGATTACAGTTTACGATGAGACGGTAAAAGAAGGTATTAGTTACTGGTTTGATTATGAGCTTCCAGACTTGAGTTCTTGTTATTTGTGAATATTAGGTATATTGGCTGGTTTTTGGGTGTATATTGAAGTTTATTGGTCACTTCTGTTCCCATACATACAGTCAATTTTTTATTGGTCACTTCTGCATAATACAGTCAATTTATGTATGTCATCTGACGTAAAATTTCATCTGCATCACTTTTATCACTTTGTAATCAATATTACAGTAAATTATTAATGAATTCAATCGCGTAATGGCGGCAAATCGGCAAAGAGCAGGAAATGGTTAACAGGATAACGAATGACTGTCGCCAACCAATGAAATTAATTTTAATACCTAAACCTGCGTCTTATTTATGATCCGTTATGCAACACCTTGGTGCAAAGTTTGCTATTAATAATAGCTCACTTTGCACCAGGGTGTACTAGACATCGTTACCTACGTTTGATTTGGTAGCAGTGTACAGTTAGCAGATAATCATGCTGCTGTGACATAAATAAATATATAAAATAAATTACCCAAGAGATGAGACGTAGAAGTACAATTCAAATCAGCTGTGTATTAATTGTGGTTGAACTAATTAATGACGATAACCAGTAAAATAATACTTAAAATTTGTTAAATAAAGAGCGTGTTACCATAAGCTTCTATACTTTTATTAAAAAACTAGCTGTGCACGCGGCTCCGCTCCCGTGGACTACAGAATCCGCTCCTCTTCTCACTTTCGATCCTGCTCCCACTCCACGCTCACGCCTACTACCACTCCCACTACAGCTCCAAATGTAGTCCAAACTCATCGCAGTCTGATTAGTACCGAACATTAAAATTATACTTCCTTGATATATTGCATACTAACCTTACCTACTAATGTATTTGAAAACTAAAAATGTCCATAATTTTTGATTAAGTAAACTGATTGCAATGAAATAAAGCCTATATGTTACTCCAAGTTAAGCCCTATGTTTCTGTGAAAAGCCATCAAAATCGGTTCCGTAGTTTTTAAGTGATGCGTGCACAAACTAATAGACAAACAGACAAAATTTTCAAAAATTATTGTAATGTGTTCCATTACTTATCCTTAGACCACCCAAATTTTTTGTAAATATTTTCAATGTACAGACACGCGAAGTTTACGTTTTTATATATAAGTATGTTAACCCTACACATGCTACCGATTTGGTCCGTGAGCCGATTTCTCTCCGGTATATTAAACCTCTCAGTATGTTATAATTAAACACTGGTTTGGGTTTTGTAATAAGGAAATTGCATTCAATGCAAATCAATTACTCTTTATTGGATTAATAACAAAGTATACAGATACAATAATAAAGCAGAAGTTGTAGGAAAAAAAACTTAAACTATTACATCAAAAAAAAGTATTATAGCTAAATCTATAAAGTGAACATTTCAATTGTGCGAAATAAACAGTCTAGTACAGTTTATATTCTACAACAATTACTTATTTTATTTTATCTGTATATTCTAGGTCCTAAAGCCCGATCACTTAACCTGCAGACGGACCTTTGCAACGTGGTCAGGTATGGGCCATAATTGAGGTATCAGGTGAGCCTGATTCACTTTTAATTGTTCAAGCTGTCTAGTTGCACTTTACTTTTTGTTGGTACATGATCTGTGTCATCATAAATATTACGAGTATGAACAGCTCGTTGTGTACAATGGCTGGGCAAATATCTTCTCACACTACCTTATTTATAGGTAAGTATCTAAAACTATTGCTTTTTAAATGGTGATACGAAAACTGTGCGAGAAAATAGTGCTTTGATGCTACCATCCGCACAATTCATCTTTGCATTCTAGGTCCCAAAGCCCTATCGACGAACCTGCAAACTGCCCTGTGCATCTCACACCTTGCTTTATACACTTTTATGTTATTTTATAATAATTACTTAATTTATAATGCTTTATAGATGGAAAAATCCAAACTGCGAGTGAAATCGATAGTGTTGATGCTATCTGCACAATTTATCTTTGCATTCTAGCTGCAAAGGCCTATTGACGAACCTGAATAGGGCCTACCTACTACCAACATCTCCCTGGTGACCTACAGAACGAAACGAATGATGAAACGTTTAGTCGCCGACTGAAAAACCTTTTATTGGATAAAGAATTATACTCTGTCGAAGAATTTATGGACATACAATTTTGTATTTAAATTGCGACATAGTTTATGAAAATTGATTTTTTTTTATTTTTATATACATTGTTATTATTATGTACATTAAGTTATGACATTGTTATAAATCTCATACACGAGTTGTGTAGAATTGACATTTTGTATACTATTTTTTATTATTTTTTGACGATCACATTAACTCTGACCTTTTACGTAAGTTAATCTATGTATTAAAAATTGTAATGTGAAATAAAGAAATCTAATCTAATCTAACTTGCAGACTGCCCTGTGCAACTCTAACACCTCGCTTTATACCCTTCTATGTTATTTTATCATGACTAAATGCTATTTATAGATCGATAAATCCAAACTCTGCAAGAAATCATTATTGTCGATGGTATCTGCACTATTTATCTCTGCATTCCGGGCCCTAGAGCCCTATCGACGAACCTGCAGACTGCCCTGTGCAATCTTCTTATAACTCGCCTGATGTACTTCTGTGTTTTAACTGCGAATTTTAGACTTTGTGATCTCTTACTGCCAGTCCGTTCCACGTTGACAACTTTGCGCTTCTTGCGACGATGCATTTGGACCTCAACAACGAGTGAGAAGGCTGCAAAAGATGGGACTATGATTTACGCCATTTTGTTTAATATACTTAATCCTACTTCCTACTAATACTAAAGTTTGGATATTTGTATGTTTGTTACTCAATCACGGTTCAACCACTGGACGGATCGTGATGAAACTTGGCACACATAGATGTTCTGGAATAGGACATAGGATAGTTTTTATCACGAATAAACATCCGATTCCTACGGGAAAACATAATAATTTGTGATGTATAGTCGTCCACGCGGACGAAGTCGCGGGCAACAGCTAGTATAATATATTTATTTAAAATTTTGAAAAATACCCCAAATTTT
Organism: Esperia sulphurella; assembly: GCA_947086405.1. Taxonomy (NCBI): domain Eukaryota; kingdom Metazoa; phylum Arthropoda; class Insecta; order Lepidoptera; family Oecophoridae; genus Esperia; species Esperia sulphurella. The sequence continues at coordinate 14,333,441 of OX352264.1, forward strand.
TTTTAAAGACGACATTATACAAGCATTTAAAATAAATCTTCGGTTTATACCTGCTAATAGATGCCCAATGCCGAGTAGGCAGAATGCTCCCCGTAACATTCTCAAGGAAACTGGTTGTAGACCTTTTGTAGTTTCTGGTTTCTGTTCCTGTGAATTATCAGGGTGAGACAGAATATATTTATTACACACATTTATTACATTTAAGCATCAAAATGTATACAATTCCAAACCCCGGATTCTGAATAGGCGCTGGTGTGAACAGCTTGCCTGATCAAACGATACCTCGTATTTGGTGCTGGACGTACTTATCCATATTATGGAAAGCCAGCATCAGATCTGACCCAAATCGATCCTACCCGAAATGTATGAAGAAAACAACATGTTAGGGCTGCTCCTGAGTATGCATACTCAGAACCCGCCCTAGCATGTTAGCGAGATCTCTTTGTGACGCTCTAATTTTACTCAGCAGGAATCTTACCTGATTGGAAGCAACGATGGAGTCGAAGAAAACGAGTGAAATTAGAGCTCTTTACCTGGGAAGCAGTTGCGGAATCTCCTGTTACGTCACTACTTTCTCGATCGCTCTCAGTAACTGGCTCCGACCTTCTAGATTGTTCTGGCAGGTTTCGGTACTCGTCTGTCGTCATCTTGGCCATTATACCCGCTTCGAAAAGAGTCATTACCCTTTAAGGAGAATTGTACTTTGTATATAACGTACACATTGTTGACTTTTAGAAGAAATTTTTTTTGCTAGATTTAGTATTCCATATTTCTTCAAAGTCATACATATATATATATTAACACTTGTACTTACACGTCATTAAAAGTCTCTAGAAATGGGCAACCTATTTGCAGAGCAATGGCTGAATACCTGGTGTACAGTTTTTCGCTCAAGTGAAAGTTGTGTGATCCTGAAATACCAACAAATATATAAAATGTAGCAAATATCTATCTACCTATGACTAATTTGAATTTTATCGTCATTAGATAAGGTGCTACGTGTCTGTACCAGCGATGTATCTATAGCAAATATATCTGGCACATATGTTTATAACGTTTACGGATTTGGTGTACAAATTGCTACGTCACCTAAAAATAAGTACAAACAGTTACCAAAGCGTTCGGTGTCGTAGTAAAGCGTCTCTCTTCCCCCAAGTATAGCAACGTGTCTACGAGACAAGACCAGCCTCACGCCGACCTCAACGCTGCGCACGCGCTGCACCCTCTGCCTTCGCATCAGGCGAGCGAGACGACCGTATACTCCTGTTCCGTTCTACAACGAAGAAATGTGCATTTGCATATAAACGTATGGTGTCATGAATCATCACACCATACGTTTTTGATGATATTAGGACTCATTTCGATGTATGACGATGATCATCAATATTCATCATCATGTCAGCCCCTAGAAGTCCACTGCTGGATATAGGCCTTCCCCAATGAACGCCACCACACCCTCCGCATCCAGCCGCTACCGGCCACCCTCTTTAGGTCGTCGGTCCACCTGGCGGCGGGGCGTCCTACCCTGCGAGTGCCGATCCGCGGTCTCCACTCCAGAACTCGTCTGCCCCAACGGCCGTCGGTTCTGCGGCATATGTGGCCCGCCCACTGCCACTTCAGCTTACTAATCCTTTCAGCTATGTCGGTGAGTTTCGTTCTTCGTCGGATCTCCTCATTACGAATCATATCTTTCAAAGAAACCCCGAGCATAGCCCTCTCCATAGCTCGCTGAGCGACTTGGAACAATATTGGTTCAGTAGTTTAAAAGGTTAGACAAAATACTTGTAAGTAGGTTTAAAGAAGATAAGTAAATAAACATTATCTGGTTTTGCAGAATACGAATTACTCGTACGAACATTACCTGTAAAATAGCTAATGAAGAACTATGCCTTTCGACGACCAGCTCATATCCATTGTCTCTCATGGCCTCCTCTAGAGCCTGCAGGGTTCCAATCGGCCGTTCTCTAGCAGGCCTGGCAAGGAGACTGGTCAGGTTTGCGGAGTACATGTCTCCGATGACGTAGGTAGCTCCAAGTGATATCAGAATCGAGACCAAGCGAGCCTTGTGGGTGTTTGAAGGTTCTTTGCTAGAAGCTGAAAACATAATTTAGAAATAAACTCTTGGTGACCAAACCACATTTTTAAGTGTTAGTAATTGGACTGTATTGTTTGAGTTGGATTGTAGTTTCTCTCTGCGGTCGATCCTTATATTTGAAGATTATGAATGCTGGACGCCAAGACATGAATCATGATATCTTAGATCTGCTCTGCCTTCCTGGATAGAAATCGGTCACGCACCCCTTTACCCAGCCATACGATTCCCAAAAGATTATTATCAGTATTTGTAAAGAAAATCTCACATTGTCTCAAGAATAGTGTTGTAGTGAACCAACAGCAGTTGTTGAAGAGTCCGAGCTGGTCGCGGCGACGTCGTTGCCATAGCGACGGGGCTGCGATAACCGCCCATAAGGCTGGACCTGTTATCAGCAGCGTGGCACAGACCAGTGGCCAGACCTGGTGATGGGAAATAGAACTCGATAAATCTGCGGCAAGATGAGTATGAAATCTATACTTGAAATAAAATATGCGTTACTTTTACGCAGTGCTGTTTAAATTGTCAGTAACTAACGCAGGTCAGTTAACAAGCGAGCAGCAGTTGAGGATGACCTTCCTTATATATTTTTTTTGAAAATTACAGGACACAATTTACCATCAAGACATTATCTGACATCACATCTAACAGAAAAGAACATGGATTGTCAGCCTAGGTTCGTACCAGGATCACCAGAGTTGTCTAATTACAGATTAATTCGAACTCAACATGAAGTATTCTCCTGAGAGTTCGTGCACGTATGCTGTCATCATAATAAACTATTAGTAAAGATTACTAAGAGGAACGTACCTCCCATCGAAATGGTCTGATGATGGCAAGAGTCTCACTCAGCTTGGCTGGAGCATGTGTGAGGAATGCACCAGAGTCAGCCAAGGTTAGGAATGAGAAATCCACCGCTTGGAGACGCTCCCACGTCATCGTTACGTCACCGAGGAAGAAATCTGCTTTCTAAATATATTAGAATACAAAAGACGGGTTGAAAAGGTAATTTGGTGACAGGAAATGAGAAAATTTATAAAGATTGTTTCTGGAACGATGAAATAACGTTTCACGTTTTGTTAAAAAAGTTTTGTAATAAGTATTATGTCAATGTTTTTACTTTGGAGTTCTGAAGAAGCTGAGTCATTAATCATATGAAAATATTACTGAAAGTAATCGTAAGGTTTATTTAGAACTGTTTAAGTTTATTTTATTATCATGTAAGATGGAACAGTTTTTAGATCAAGCTAAAGCTAAGTTATACATAAAATATTTTTATATTAATTAACTGAAAACCTGATGCAAAACTAACAGATTTCGTGTTTGAAACCCTTGTACCTCGTTTTTTAAAATGTTTGTAAATTCTAAAATATAACAAAAGTGTTCGATTAACAGAAACAGAATAAATCTAATTGTCGAGTATAAATCGTAAAATTATTACTTACCCGTTATTAATTCTGTGGAATATTCGCTATCCTTAAATTTTCTCTTTAAATTCGCTATTGATTTATTTTATTTTCTATCGCTTTGCACTAGAGCAATTTTTTACAACCTTTCTTTTAAAACCTACTAATATTATATATGCGAAAGTTTGGATATTTGGATGTTTGTTACTTAATCACGATTTAACCACTGGTCGGATCTGGATGAAACTTAACACACAACCTAGGAAATAGGACATAGGATAGTTTTTATCCCGAAAAAACATCCCATTCCTACGAGAAATACATAATAATTTGTGATGATAAGTAGTCCACGCGGACGAAGTCAACAGATAAAAAGAAAAAATAAAGAGCTAAATACGTCATAAAATCATAAAAACCTTTGTGAGAGACTTGTGTCTGTACTAAGTAGAAAGAAACCTCTGTGATGAATAACCATTTACAGTTGTAAAAAACTAGATCTCGTTCGTGTTTCGGCAGACAAATTGTTTGCTCTGTACGTCGATAGTAAGCCGTGATAAACCAAGTCTTATTATCACAATAATATATTATTGCGAAGACATTCCAGTCCGATATACTCGTAAGATATTCTATTGAAATTGTTGATACGGCATAAAACTTACCGAATCGAATATTAAGGACGAGTGATTTCTAATAGAAAGTTGGAATGTAATATTAAGCAATATTAATATTTCTTCAATGATGTATTTGAGTTTGACCTAGCTAAGGACGAGCCGTGGGTTTGATTTTCCCACAAAGGACATATCAAGAAGATATAGGCATATATATAAAATATAAAACACAATCAAATTAAACAAAAATAAATTTCATTTAAAAATGTCAAATAGAACTCGTAAAATGAAATATAATTATTAGTCGTAAATTTCTGTCTAAACTCCTCATTACTATAAAATGACTACTTGACTAACCAGGTGCACAGCCTCTTTTTAAAACTTAGGTAGGCTCTGAGAACTGATGACCTCAGTGGGAAGCCGGTTGTACACGGTGGGACCCCACTTACCAGGGTTGGTAAAGTTAATGATACGTAATACCCCACTTTACCAGGGTGTGGGTAATTGGTAAAGTTTGTGATACGTAATATTTCGGTCCTATTTTGAACCTGTACTGGTCCACTGTTAGTCAGACACCCTTACAATACAATACACTTTATTGCACATACCTTTCCTAATACACGCTATTTGACCCAGTACATTTGTAACTTACTCGCTTCCAAATTAAGCCCAGAGTGCCTTTGAAAGTTCCGTTACCGGAAATGCTTGAGCCTTGACTTCTATCTGGTGGATCGTAGTATCTGTATCTGTAAAAAAAATGTATCTAATGCTAAAATTACAGAAGTAACATTAAAACTTATTACAATTTTCCTAACGAAGTATATTTACAAAATCAACGGCCTAGTAATAATTATGTTAGATAAGGTCTTGTAATTACGAGGCTGACATGGTCAGCATTTTGTACCAAACCCTCAATAAATAAATATAGATTAAAAAAATATATTATGTTCTCACTGTTGAGATACTAATTTTTTTTTCTGACAAAGATAATCAATATTTCGTTTGTCATACTTATTCAAAGGCTTACAGGCTATAGCGCAGTGAGGGTTGGTGGACTTCAAATGCAAAATAGAATGTCTTCCTTGGCGTATGCATTTCCTCACATATTTTCCTTTCACCGAAACGCCTACGGTTTGATAATAACCCGTAGTTAAGTACAGATATACTGATTGGAAGGGCCTCTAGTTTGACCCTCTCATCTAGGTTACCACGACTTATAGGTAAAGAAACATCATTATCTGCATATCAGCCCTTAGATCCACTGCTGGACATTGACCTTCCCCAATGAACGCCACCATACCCGGTCTTCCGCCCTCACGCCCGTGTGGCGTGTGATGTGGCCCGCCACTTCAGCTTGCGAATTATTTCGGCTATGTAAATAGTTCCATATAATAAAAAGGAGAGCCCGCACTCCTCTGACTTCATAGCACCCGAAGCAAGTGCACGCACACCTAGGCCATCGAGTTTACCACGAATATTGCAACTGGTTTCAAAAGAGTACTTACCTGAAGTTCAATTTGTTTGCAATCAAAGCAAGTAGCTTGTCGTCTCGCCCACCTGTCACGTTCACAGTTGAATCGTTGTTGTACTTTACGAAGTGCCATGGTGGTGCCTGTTGAAATACAAGTTCAATATGATTGTAGTTACAAACTGACATAGTTATGATTATTTTATGTTGTATTTTAATAATATGTTGACAATGGGCTCGATTCTAAAGGCACACAATTAAAATTTGACAGCACTAAAATTAGTTTCGTCTTTATCTTCATAATACCATGTGACAGAGATAGCAACAATTTTAGTGCTGTCTAATTTTAATATTGTACCTTCAGAATCAGGCCCAATGCCACTTTACAGCAGCTTAATTTTATAATGTAGAAACAGTAGTGCTATTCTCTAAAATACAAACTCACGTGCGAGTCTCATTCAAGTAACTTCACTCACTTCGAAACCTAATCCATTGGCATTCTGTAAACATTCCAGAGTATTGTCGAAGTGAAGTGAGTTCTTTGTTAATTTCACGTCGTTAGTGATATGAAATATTTAGAAATATTTACAGAATTACCAATTGATTAGGTTTCAAATAGAGCGAAGGCACTTGAGTGAGACTCGCATGTGAGTTTGTATTTTAGAGAATAACACTACTGGTCGCTCTTTGCCATGTGGGTATTTCTAAAAGACATTTTAACGCCAGCCATGTATAAAATAAATATAAAAAAACAAAAAGTAACCAAAACAATGTCGACTTACCCTAGAGTTCTCAACGTCCCAAAAGGTTGAAATAAATGTATGTATGAGTATGAGTATGCAGAAGAATAAATATAGATTCAGAAGACCTTTCAGGAGCTAGAATTATTTCATCATCACCATAGGGCGTTATCTTGGCTTACGAATAAAAATGTTGAAGAGACGGAATGCCAATATTATTTGCTTCAGAGATGTTGATATATTTTTTTAATTTTCTTATAATTATATAATAATAATTGGTGGTACTTATGGATACACAACCTCTTAATTCAGCTGCTCTAGTTATTTATCTTACACCCGGTATTAACACCCATACCAAAGCTCTGTATTTATTCTAATAATCAGGGATTGGCGTTAGGTAATGTCAGGAACTTGCGATGAAAATTTACAGATAACCGGGAACCGGATGAAGAATAATAGATTATTAAATGAGAAATTTTGCCGTGTGGTTTCCGGTAGAGTAGAATAGGACCACTCCAACTCTTCCCGTGGATGTCGTACAAGGCGATTAAGGGAACACATTATAAAACATCAATCAGGCCTCCCCAACCCATCTGGCGCTGCGGAGAGTGTAGGCCAAATCCTCCGTCTGTCTCCTGCAGATGAGAGAGGGTTGTGCTCCTGCAGTGGAGACCAAAATAACCTGACGATGATGATAATGAAATGAGAGATGTCGAATGTCCATGTTAATATTACTGTATGTGTGAATATCCATATTAATATTAACATTTCTTCGCAAGTAAATCAGTTACACTACCTAATTCCGACCCCGGCTAATAATTAGGTTTGTTCTCACATGTAACACGGGCACATCAAAGATGCGACCTTTCAAGTCATTGTACACCTTGTCGGTAGGTGGCAGCACCGGAGACTTGTACAGGCGCCCTGACCACCAGTTTACTAGACTCAAGTGGTGCAGTCTGTTCGGTGTTGCCTGGTTATAGTATACGCGGAATCTAGGAAAGACAAAGACAAATTATTCATCATCATCATCAGCCTGAAAGAGTCCACTGTTGGACATAAGCTGTGCCACTGAACCCGATCTTCGGTTCTTCTCATCCAGTCACTGCCAGCCGCCTTACGCAGATCGTCTCTCCATCTAGACAGGGGGCGCCCATACTGCGCTTGCCTCGTCGCGTAAATTATTATCAGGTATCATAAACATCGAGGTTTCTTTGAGGGTTAGTGGGGAGATCACCGACATAGCGGAAAGAATTATCAAGCTAAAGAGCGGGTCACATCTATCGCAGAACTAATAACCATTGAGGCAGACGAGTTGTGGAATGGAGCATAAGCAGAATAAAATAAATAAATAAATAATTTATTCATCTCTCCACAAAAAATACATACAATAACTCCGCCAAATTGTATAATACAGTTTGTTGGCAGGAATTGCTCTCTTACTTTATACACATCTATGGCAAATAAACATCTATGGTGATAAGCAAAGACGCCTAGTGGACGCCCCGCCGCCAAGTGGACCGACGACCTGAAGAAGGTGGCTGGAAGCAGCTGGATATGGAGGGCGGAGGGCCGGGTGTGGTGGCGGTCATTAGGGAAGGCTTATGTTCAGCAGTGGCGTCTAAGAGCTTATATGATGATGATAAAAAAAAATTCAAAATTATTGGATTTATTGATGCTCTATGGTTTAATAATGGGTCATTAAAACCCGTTAAGTTTTGTTGTACTTAGCTACACATTTTCCGCCAATATTATTTTTTAGATTTTTGTAAAGCACTCTCACATTTACTAAATTAAGCTTCGAGGTATATTACGCATACCTATATATACGCATATTTGTCAGTATCGTACGCGATTTACGCACCGTACGCATTTCTTCAGGATTTCATACAAAAAATTTAAAATGCGACGCGTACGGTGCGTGCGTAGCGTATGGCGCTGACAAATATGCGTTAAGCTTAAGTCACTATCATGATCAGCCTGCAAGAGACCACTTCTGGACATAGGCCTCTTCCCAGCCATGGCCAGCCGGACCTATGCCAATCTTATAGCAGCCTTCCAGTAGATCCTCTTAAAATAGGTACTGACTGACATACGCCGGGTATGTGCTGTTTGATATCGTGACATGAACTTTATTTAAACTATTGAAAAAAAAAAGACAATGGAACTAAAGTTCGCGAAGCTAAATCGTCGAGATAAAAATTATTCCAGTAAAGGTCAACAAAATAAAAGATTTATCAGAAGAAGAAAGAACATAAATTGTATATTTTCCTTGGCACTCTTTAAATATGTTTCGAGCCAATAGCGAATCGGCGTCCGAACCAATCGAATTACAAACCTACGTGATTGCAAGAGCTTTGTATTCTGGGGAGAGCCTTATCAGGCCCGGAGATAGTAAAGGGGATGCAGTAAAAAATAAAAAAACTTGTTTTGTTGAGACCAGTCCATTTCCATGGATCAATTCAATATGGAATATTTATATAGGATTATAATAAGATCATCGTCAAAGACTAGTTTATATTTTGGTCGTGTGATGGACCCCTATTAAGAAAATAGAGAAATTGTGTAAACTACTGTATAATTTATAACTGTAGTTTTAAAATGTGCAATAAATAATATAAAACGTAATCGCTATATTGTACCAAAATTAATAATAACAAATACGACTAAAATTAATCACTGAAAAACTGGTATTTATTAGTTTTGTATAAAATTTTGATGAAAATAGTAGAAATGTACTATAAACTTACGCTCAACCTTACAACAGCTAAATCTTATAAATAATACCGTAAATTTCGCGTGTCTATACACTGAATATATTTTTTGTAAAAATAAAATTGGGAGGGTCCAAAAGCTATTACTCAAATAAAATCACTAAAAAAATATTATAAATATACAGTAATTATAAGAAAATCAATTATTTACAACATAAGTAATACAACACATTAAGATCATTTCTGAATTTTTTGTCTGTTTATCTGTTTCTTTGAGCATGCAACTTACCACAAACACTTAAACTACTGAACCAATTCTGATGGAGTTTTCAGAAAAAAAACAGTGCTTAATCGGTGTAACATATAAGCTTTATTCCATCGCAATCGGTTAACTTGGAGGAAAGGGAATTAACACTAAGTAATTTTCAACTTTATTTAATTTTGCATTCCACACGAGCAGAGGCGCGGGCACAGCTAGTATCTAATAAATAATATAACTACAATGTGCATAAATATATTATTAATTATAAACATAAATGATACAATACGATACGACATTAATCATACACTTATTACTCATGTATTAAATAGTAAGTATTTTTAGTTACGGACCTGACTGTGTCTTACTGAACTACTGTGTACACTATACAGACAGGCGGAGCGAATTTTTAGAAATGCCCCTAGGCGTACGTACCGAGCAATCAGCCGCTTGCTCGGACGCCAGGGGAAAAACGAGAAAATTAACCTTTCGTTTGAAAATTACAAACTGTATGCCTTTAGATGTCAATTTGTCAACGGTTTGATTCGTTAATAAATTCAATATAAAAATTATAAATTGAAGAAGCATGACGATCGTCTGATGGTTAAGAGCAACACAGATCAAGATGGAATGGTTATAGGCATTTGTTTACTTCAATTTCACGCGTGTCGATTTTCGTACACAGCGCGCCTCCCTTCGCACCCTTTATGCCTCGCGGTCACGTTCCTAATGAAAATATACAGTTATGCAGTTAGAAATCGCGCAATATGGTATTTATGCAGACTTCTCGAAGTTTACCCGACCTTGACTCGGCGCGAAACGAGTGAGCATTTGATTGTTTATGCAATATATTCCAGATTGTTGGTACGCATGTCGCGCCTACTTCAGAATTCTATCTTCATATGATTTCTGTGGAAAGCAATGACTGTCACGCATAAACCTGTAGTATTTGGAGTAGAGTTCAAAGCCTACGAGTGCGTTCAGACCCTAAGGACTGTGTTAGGGTGCCACATGTGCTGTAACTCGAGGATCTGTCATCCGAGGTTAAATCCTGACATTTAATTTAAATTTAAATTAATTACTAAAAAAATATTTATATACATACACACTTATCTATATCAAAACTAGGATTTTCTCCTATATGGTGGGATTTAGACAAGGACAAATTCACAAATATAACATCCAAACCGGGACCAGCTTGTACAAGTGCTCTGCCCCTGATGGGAATCGAACCCACGACCTCTTACGCTTGAGTCTAACGAACAAGCCAGTAGGCCACCGAGGCGGTCCAAACAAATATTCTTAACATTGTAAATATTTTCTGCAATTAATCTCTCTTTTGTATAATTAAATTTTATTTGTATTACTTTAAATTGTATATTGTTAATATCAGTGCCTATTTATGTATTATATGTAACAGCTTATTAACTACATGAAACGATAAATATGATATGATTATGATTATGATAGTGGGGATTTTTTTATGGAAATGGAACTGGCGTAAGAAAACCTGAATACTTACACGCTGGGCCTCGGATTGATGATGACGGCGACCCTCATGGCTTCCCTGATGGTGGTAAGGAACCTCTCGCTCACAGCTCCGTAAGGCCAGTAGAAAATGTACAGTATCATACGGTGGATTAGGTTGCTTTCTGTTAGCTGTAAGAAATAATATGGAATATTCTCAATATAATTTCTCATCTTAAGGGCATAGGAAATATGAAATATCTTTATTGTGGATTACATGTCATAGTTAGAGCTCAGCTATGTCCCGCCACATGGGCATACAACATTGTGTCGCAGTAAAGCATACATTTAAAAACAAAGTTACAAAAAAAAATAAGAGAGAGAAAAAAAAAAAAAGTAATTAGATACAAATTGAAACCTTAAATTGGAACCGTCACTAAGAAATTCTTCGAAACTATAATAAAAAAATTCTGTCAACAGATCGTGGTGTTTTTTTTTTAATAAATTAGATTAATTTATCTACATCTCGTATCGTTTTAGGGATTTTATTATATTATTACGCATGGGGTTAGAATGAGAATACACCGGAAAATTAAGCAAACGGTTTGTTGTTTATGGTTCGCACGTGGGTTAGTTTTTTTCAAATTCCTTCAAAACCTTCCTCGGGAAACGACCAAACTAATAGTGAAAATTTTATCGATATCCAATAATTTTAGCCAGAATATACAGACAGACTGTCAGTTGTATACTATAATAATTGATTGACGTTTAGGAAGGTAGTAAACGGTAATTAGAGTAGGTTGATTTATTTTTAGTACTTGGTACCTGTGTAGGAAGAGGACCTCATTTTTGAGGTTATTGGATGCAGGGCATTATTATGGCCAACAACTTGTACCTAAATATTATTTTTTTTCTACTTGACCTTCTAAAGTGACTTATAACTGCCCGGTACCTAAGTATATAGTAAGATGGGTGTTGCCTTATAACCCAATTTTTGATGGCATTTGATAGAAAGCATAATGGCGATAATTTTAAAATACCTAGTTCTCGGAGGAATGTTCATATAGTCGAAAGAAATTTAATTTGGTGTAAGGGATAAAATGCCAAAATCGGATTTTAACTTTCCAAACTCAGTTTTCATTTCTCTATCAAACTTATGACTGTATATTTTAGAACCTTAGAAATTCAATGACTCCATACTTTGACATGATTCATATAGATGCACAAGCAAAATAGTTGCAGTCACAAAGAAAAAAAAACAATTTCTTCGCGTCTTCTGAAAAGTAGTGGTTTGCCCCTTACGTCAATTTGTCAATTTACATTTTGCTCGACGATATTTACATGTATTTTTGAGGTCATTACCCGGAATTAGATTACTGGTAGTAACTTTACAATATTAAATAGGTTTCCTGTAAATTGTAAAAGTTTTAATTAAATTGATAAATAAATAAATATGTATTACCTCTAATAAAACATTTTCACATTCGTATGGTTCACATAGTATAAGGCTTGTCCTTTCTTCAGATATGTCCAAAGCTTTTTTCAAAAAGTCGAAATACTGAAACAAAATTGTTGTGACATTTCACAAAGGATCAGGGTCAGATCCAGTATTTCATGTTGAGGGAAAATTAAAGATTTCAGAAAGAGCTTTTTACATAATTAAGTGGCAAATGCGCCGAAAGATCAAATAAGATCAAATATTAGTAAGTAGCTACGGTCAACACAACAACAATATTCCAAAGGCGATATTCGGGGGATGAAGCATAAGTATATAATAGAATACATTTTTGGAATTTTTTTCTGCTTGTTCACGCATCACAATACATTCTGATGTAGCTTTCATATAATAAAAGGCTTAATTTGATATAAAGTTCTGTTTTTATTTAATCGTAAACGACTTACTCAATCAAAAGTTAAGGAATTTTTAGTCTCCTGAAACTGATATACATCACGATAGTATAACAACAAAGTAAGTAGTGTAATGTTCGGTGGAATTTATTACGATGGGTGAGTTAGGATTTGGAGTGACGCGGGTAAGACAAAAAATGTATAGATGAGGGTTGAGGGGAAGTAGAGGTGAGTGTTGAGGGCAGGGTTGAGTTCAGGGTTGAGCGCAGGGTTGAGGGGAGGGTTGAGGTTTTTAAAACTGAAGTGAGGCACGGAAACAGCTAGTTTTTAATAATAACAACGATATGTGAAAATATAACAAGCATATGCGAAAGAGACTGGATGAGAAGAACCGAGGATCGGGTTCAGTGGCGCGCCTTGGGAGAGGCCTATGTGCAGCAGTGGGCTCTTCAGGCTGATGATGATGATAAGTTTATATTTTTGACAAAAAGGCAATGGACGTAATTTGTTTAGCTCACCTTTTCTTTGTTTTCCTTCGTCCTTATGTCTAAATTGATAACAGGAACACTGTGTTTACTTAACAGGCATAGCAGCTGGTATATGTCCGCTGATCTAAAAAAATATATAATTCTTTAGGGTTGCGCCTTTCTAAAATCCTTTAGGTAAAGGTCTTTTGTCCGTTAATTCAGGGGTCTACAAAACTACATACGGAATGTAGGCACGTAGCTAGAATTGGTTTTAGAAGGGGTTTTTAAAAACTTTGTAGTAAGTATAATAAAAGTTAGGAAAGTAAACGTCGTACACAACGTATGGGTTCCGTTTATTATTATTATCATTAAATTTTCTTTAATAATTTTGGAAAATATATTGTTCCATCTAAATATCTGCTAAATCAGTCCAGTAGTTTTCCAGTTATCAGTTGGATAGACAGATATATAGACAGATGGGTAAAAAGCTTCCCTATAAAGGTATTTGTTTTGAAAGAACTCTAACAATGTACTTAGAAGTATTCACCAGATTTGAACACAAGATAATAAATATAACATCCTGTTTTGTTGGTGTGTTACTAATACCCTAACTAAACTATAGGCTAGGTCCGAAATAAAGTTTGATTTAATTTAAAAACAGAAATGGCATACGATAATAAGTGCATTTGCGTCTCGGAAATAAAATAAACAATAGAAGGCGTTCCGAAGTGACATGCTAAGTTAACGTGGTAATCAAACTAGCAACTGTTGCTTCCATACTTTTGTTTTCCTTTTTTTTCCAAAATGCAAAATAGCTTTTTCGTATGTCATTTTAATGGAATGTACATAATATCTACAAGACAAATTAGAAAGAACCTCAATATAGAAGTCGGTTAAAACCATTCAACACTGAACTCAAAGAAAATTGCCACAGCCCTTCGCAAATTCCATTTCTTGGATAATGAAAAAGAAATACCTGATATTAGTGGAGTTTCCTCTAACAACAATCATGGTTTTTGCCGGCAACCCCTCGGCTATATCCTTAATGGCCAACGAGAAGTCTCTGGGGAGTCGCGACATCGTCATACTTTCAGATATTACGTTTTGTATGTCGAAAAAACTATGCGCCGAACTTACGAGGACGAAAAGAGGCAATATATGTTTCATTTTCATTGAGTTAAGTTATTAGCTGGATCACTTTTATTGCGTCTTGGGTATTAGTTTTACAAGTTCGTTGGATTCATCTATACATTTGTATATCAACGTATTTGAGTATTATTGGAACCACGCGCAGAATGCTCTATATGCAATATGTTTAAAACGCCATTTTTTTATTTCTGAAACTGTAAATGTAACCAATCCGCCTGGCAAGCCTGGTAATTATAGCAAATCTCCCAATGAGCATTCTATTAAACGTGGCGTTCAATTGGGGAGGCTCATGTTCAGGAGTGGACCTATTTCAGCTTATGATGAAATGTAACTGAAACTGCAATTTAAGTAAAATCGAAACTGTAACTGCTGTTTAAAATGTTTGGATTATTCCCTTGTGCTTGTTCTTCTCTAGTAACATTCTGCGTAATTAATTTTCTACGTATTGATGATAATATTTAATTTAATGGCTGTAAAATTTATTTTGCAAACTATCAAAAATATTTATTAAAAACAGAGTCGCAAACAATTAGTTTATTAAGTTTTGGATTAACTTTGTGAGAGTTTATTCAGCGCCACCGTTAAAATGATTATTTTAGGAATGAGATTATTTCATTTATCAAATTACTTAATATTTAACTTTATGATACCGCCTTTATAATAATTTTCGTTAATAATTTTTATGAAGCACTTTAATTAAACGTTCTGCAACTATGAATGTGTATTACAATAGAGCAAATGAAGTTGAAAACTGGAAGGTTCGTTCACTATCGAATAATTCTGGCTAATATTTCAGTTAATGATGAATATAAGTTTGCAGACGAGACAGTCCTATGTTTGTCTACTTTGTCACTTCGTTTGTAAGGTGTTGTAAAAAGCGCATAAAACGAACATGTTGCTCTTTTTGACGTCTTACTTTTAGCTTTTTAGTTTAGCCCCTGTTCTGGCTTGATTTTTATACAACGGATATGATTTATGCATGTTGTATTGTAATATTATTAAAGGTCTCCAGGCAAACAGTGCTTTGCTTGGAGAGATAGAAACTGTTTAAAACCTTATTGTTACCTGCTTTTAAAAAAGTAAGGTGGATGATCTAGCACTTGTACATAATGTATATAATGTGGGGAGCGATCGAACAAATGTGTCTTTGTCAAGTCATCTTGCAGTTTATTTCTGTATGGAGACCGAACAAAAACCGGAGCCGAACCTGGTTAGTCCGGGAGAGAAGAAAAACGTATTAAACTCCATATTAGTTTTTCTGCAAATTCACTTATTGATTGCTTTTTATCGTAGCTTAAAAGTATATACTTTCTTTTTGTTCACACATTATTTGAGTAAACAAGAAGTTTATGCCTACATTCAAATTTGTTCGTGAGTTCTAGAGTTATTAAAAGTCATCATCAATCACATAGCAACATAGAAAAACGTCACATTTTATAAATCGGCATAGTTTTAAAATTGTTACTTCGAGTTAACCTGAAACTCTAAATAAATAAGTTATAATTGATTTAAAGAAGTATTTATTTTGTTGTAGTTAATTGCAAATTTTATGAGGGTGACATTTTCTAGATAGAAAAAAAACATCTAATTTGTTTTTATTAAAAAAAATTTATATCTCATCAAAACTTTATCTCATCTATTCAACATTACATAATCTTTGGTCATGTGCAGTGGACTATATCACCCCTTCCCCTGCACCCCCGCCCCGGGACGAAGTGGATTGGCATTTGACGAGGTAAGTGGCTACTTTTCATCGGAAAGGCCTACATGACCGATGGTTTAAAAGCTTTGCCGTGTTGCCTTCTCGGTGAAACACCTTGGGTGACTTATGGACGGTGGCATGTACGATAGAGGCAGGAACTAATATGTCATGAAATGTTATTATGTAATTCAGTTCAATAATACAATGATTATAAAGTAACTAAATTTTTTATTCTTATCTGTAGTGAATAAACAGCAACGCAAATGAGCTCGCATACTAGAGGTGAGATCATATGCGAGCTCATTTACAAGCTGTCAGAAGACCATGTCCGGGCGTACGTCAACTTTAAAATGCTAAAATATTCTTCCAAATGACGTTTAAATAGTAGGTCAATAATTGTATCCGTGATGTTTTGGTTTTTAGACATTGTTTGAAGTTTTGACAATATTTTAAGACATTTTAAAGTTTGTCCCAAACCTGTTTAATCGTTTTGATTAACTTTGTTATTAAATCACTAGTTAAAGAGCATTACCTCACTCTCTGTCACGAATATATCGTATATTTTTATTATAATCATTGTGTGTACAATAAATAAAGTTTACAGGAAGGTTTAGTTAGTTGCTAGAACATATGAATTTAAGTTAATTATGCTAATCTTATCCTACAATTTTAGTGCAACCAAGTTATATATCCACCTACTTGTAATATTTAACTCGTAAATCATCAATGGGCTCGATTCTGAAGGCACAATGTTAAAATTTGACAGCACTAAAACTGTTGCTATCCTTGTCACACAGTATTACGAAGAAAAGACGAAACAAATTTTAGCGCTGTCAAATTTTAAATGTGTGCCTTCAGAATCGGGCCCAATATTTTGCCAAAAATATCTAATTTCATGAATTGGTAAATTCGCCCATTATACAAAAGACCTAATAACGAAAATACTGTAACACCATTTCGGTTATTCGCCCTTTTGTCAAAAGACCAAGATACTTTTTACTTATGGATTAATATCACTTTCCCATCCCAGGCTTTTAAGGGTGGGGTAAGCCAATAATGGGACTATGGGAAGTTTAGAGTCATAAATTAATGACCATAAAACTGTTTTATAATTTAAAAGAAAATGTCTAATTGGTCCATAGTTAACTATTGCATAACACCAGCCGTGTATTACGTATCACTCTTCATGTCGCCGACTTGAGAGCTGTCGACGGACGTCGGATAGCCTCAATTATTCAGTGCACGAAATTCCTTCATCATTTGTATGTAACGCGTAAATAAGTAAAATAAGTGTGCCTGGGATACAGACAGGGACGATGTCAGGAAGGTACATATTGTAATTAGCAGCGTTTAGAAAAGTCAACATCGTGTGCGTTTTAAAATGCGAGTATATACATACATACATAATGCTCATGCTTGGTCCCAGAGGGGTAGGCAGAGACGATGTATAGCCACTTTATATTCTCTACTAGCTGTTGCCCGCGACTTCGTCCGCGTGGACAACTTAATATCTCAAATTATTATGTATTTCCCGTAGGAATGGGATGTTTTTTCGGGATAAAAACTATCCTATGTCCTATTCCAGGACCTAATCTATGCAAGTGCCAAGTTTCATTACGTTCCGTCCAGTAGTTGAAGCGTGATTGAGTAACAAACATCCAAACATCCAAATATCCAATCTATCGCATTTATAATATTAATAGGATAGGATTGCACATAAATTTTACAAATAAAAGGCATAACATAAAAGTGTACAAATGTGGACTTACCTCTATAAGAGATCTCTTTCAGCCAACCCCCACTGTGGGAAATGCTGAAACCAGCAGTAGATAAAAAAATGTCCATGGATTTAGTAAGCTATTTTCCTACGCTCTAGCTTTCCTAATGCGAGTACCTACATCTTAAAATGTTTTATATAAGTTATTATTCCTGGAATATTTGCTATTTACGAGTATGTATCTTACTGAATATTCCATATTTTCACATCGTCGCCAAGCCATTTTACATACATATAATATGATTCGAATTTCATCTGAATCAGAATATTATTAACGTATTAGATATTACACTTGTATTTATTGCTGTATGTATGTAGAATTTAATACTTGTATACATGTATTTGTGCCGTGTGGTTCTCGGCTTAGAATAGGGCCACCCCTATCTTTTCCGTGGGTGTCGTCAAGGCGACTAAGCGATTGCACCAGGGACCGGCAGCAGCGTTTTCCTGTGTATGTTAAGATCATTACTGCGATCACCAACCCGCCTGCCATGCTTGGTAATTATGGCAAATCCCCCAATGGACAACTTACCAAGAGTGGTATTTTATTGGGGAGGTCTATGTCCAGCAGTGGACGTATGTAGGCTGATGATGAATACATGTATTTTATCTATGTAAAATCGGTTTCTATCTTATGCATATCATATCATATGTTATTTGTACATGCTTACTTACACACACATATGCAAATGCAAGACAGAAGCGTTTTAATTATACCACTCTACACTTACCTGATTACGTATCTGGCTCAAGCCTTTGCTCGTCATACGACAGGGCCGTTCCAAAATATCGTACATAATGCTCGAGTAAATCGACTGCCTGTCAACGAACGTGGTCCACTGAATTAGTTAGAAGCTGTGGTCCCATAATGTTTTAAGGATCCACTGTTACCTTTTCTTAAGAGTAACATA
Organism: Esperia sulphurella; assembly: GCA_947086405.1. Classification (NCBI taxonomy): domain Eukaryota; kingdom Metazoa; phylum Arthropoda; class Insecta; order Lepidoptera; family Oecophoridae; genus Esperia; species Esperia sulphurella. The sequence continues at coordinate 14,352,049 of OX352264.1, forward strand.
TCAGAAGCCCCTTTTAGTTAAATATTGAGTTCGGTACCGATTTGGCAGGTTTAAAAGGGTAATGGGCCCGATTCTGAAGGCTAACATTTAAAATTTGACAGCGCTAAAATTAGTTTCGTCTTTATCTTCATAATATTGTGTGACAAGGATAGCAACAGTTTTAGTGCTGTCAAATTTTAACATTGTGCCTTCAGAATCGAGCCCAATATTATTAATAATGATGATGGTCGATAACCCCCGCCACCAAAACCAGGTCATCATCATCACCATCAGCTTAAATGCCACTGCTGGACATAGGCCTCCCCAATAGAATACCACTTTGGTTAGATTTGGTCTATTGGGAGATTTGCTATAATCAACACGCTTAGCAGGCGAATTGGTGATCGGAGTAATGATCTTAACAGACACACACAGGAGAACGCGCTGCTCGTCCCTAGTGCAATCCCTTATTCGCCTTGACGAAAATCAGGTAATCACTTTCAATTATCCGTAAAACATATTACTCGATATGGCGCAGCAATAATTCACGTACGAGCAGTCCAGCATGTTAGCGATCATATTCAGCATGCTATTGGTGCCCCCCGGCACTCTACGCACCAGGGACGCGTACCTCTTGCGCATTGTTGTGTAGAAACAGTCTACTCGCGTCACAATAAACTTCACTGTAGCGCTGCAGAAGCAAGGCAACCCCGACAGCACCCTGAATGCATTATTATATTGTACCCGGAGGTCGTTATAGGATTTTTGAATATAGCTAGCCCACAAGTTGCACGTGTAAAAAGATCTACATCCTTATCAGCCCAAACACGTCTACTGCTGAACATAGCCTCCCCAATAGAATGCCACTTTGGTGGGCTGTCTATTGGGGGATTTGCAATATTCACCACGCTTGGCAGGCGGACAGTATAACGATGTAATGACCACACAGCTAATGATGTACCTATAAAAAGCTCTAATGAAGGATCATCAAAGGGTCTTCAGTTTTCAATACTACAGTTTACAAAAGAAACTTGAGATCCGAGAAATTGTATGATACGGATCCGGAAATTCTCGCGTTTGCAAGACCAATTTAACTTTAATCTGTACCAAGACCCATATTCTATGCGAGACTCATATTCTAGTAAAATTACTTAAGAGACAGAGAATGGGTCGGGGATTACCGACATCCTCGAAATGGAGGAAGCTGTTGCCGTTCTCAGCTTGCAATATTGATTAGATTTTGTCACTGGAGATTAAATGGAGCACCTGTTAGTTTATAGCTGACATTGTGTAGGACAAGGATTGTATATGTCGTAGGTTCCTGGTTCCTCCGAACATGTGGGCTCCCAAATTGAGTATAACACCGTTTCAAAGTAACACGTTTACTGGCTTCGATAACACCACATGAAATTACACTACATCATCAAGAATGATTTTAAAAGGCAGACAATTCGTCAGCGTAACGCCTGCGCACCGCACGCCTTTCCATCGGAGACTGTCTCGGTTATGCGCCTGCGCCAGTTATACCCGAAGTTCCGTCAACGCGTGTTCCCGATGATAGCCGAACCAAGCGCGACGAACACGCACTGTGCCTCCAAATCAGCTCATTTTTTATCATTTCGCCGACATATCTTTTTTCGTTTTTGGTGTTCCTAACAATTCCGAAGTAATTTTAAACATTTGGAACTAAAATAATCCATAATATAAAAAACCCACTATTTGTATGTCTATGATATATTTTAATTCAAGTCAATCACCATTTCAGCCCGCTGAGTATCATAAGACATAACATAGATCGAATAAAAATATTGTTCCTGATTGTTTTTCTGTAATAACATTCCGTCCTGATAGATTTTCTGGTTATAAATAAGGTAGATATTTGCATATAAGAGTATAAAATGGAAAACTATTCCGACAAGGGACATTAAGGTAGTTAATATTATTGATTTTTAATTTTGTTCACAATAACCGGATGTTGTGTATTACGAATGGTCTTTGTCCCACAGGCTCGTGAGGTTGGAAGAATATTTTAGTACTAGCAAACGCCCGTGGCTTCGCCCGCGTGGACCAAGTTTTTATATCCCGAGGGAACCATTTTTCCAGAGGTAAATATGAGCATATATTCATATACATGATTTTATGTGTACTAATCAAAAATGTATGGTGAACAGATCAGAAAGAAACAGACAAATACTTAAACACAAACTTTCGACTTAATTATATTAAAGCTGTTGCCCGCGTCTTCGCCTGCTTAAAAAAAGGGTTGATTTCAAATCTGAAAAACCCACGGTAAACCAAGCTATCCAACAAAACGTTGGTGGTGTTGGAGAAGAAGCTGATGACGATATCATTGTCATAAATTATTTAATCGACGTATTTACTTAGTAATGTTTCATCGTTTTATACATATAATATACTTCGACATCATTATATCAGCCCTGCGATATCCACTACTGGACATAGGCCTTCCCCAATAAACGTCACCACATCCGGTCACCGCCTCCGAATCCTACTGTTTCCGGGCGCCTTTCTCAGGGCGTCGGTGCATCTGGTGGCGGGGCGTGTGCCTATCCGCAGTCTCCACTCTAGAACGCATCTACCTCAGAGGCCGTCGGTTATGCGGTAGATGTGGCCCGCCCACTGCCACTTCAGCTTGCTAATCCTTTATACTTTAAAGGTATCTATAGGTTTGGAGAATACTATTTTTGAACTCACTTTCACCCCTTTAGGGTATGGTTTTCTGAAATAGTAAACCCCGTGCATTAAATTTACAATTACTCCTACAAAGTTCAGTTAATAGGAACATTTAATAGTTATACTCCATACAAAGTTTGAACACCCATTTTACCCCCTTAAGGGATGAATTTAGAAAAACCTTTCATTAATAGGTACCTGAACTATGTAAGGAACCTTGGTGCAAAATTTTAAGTTTTTGTATCATCGAATGCAGACTATAACTTTTGAACTTACCTTAGGGGATGGTTTTTCAAAAAACAGTAAAACACGTGTTGAATAACTAAGTTTTTAGAGTACTTCTACAAAGGTTCAAATTGACAGAAACATCTAATAATTTTGTTAGGGGTTGAATTTAAAAAAAAACCTTCGTTAGTAGATTTATAAACTACATAAATAACCATTGTACTAAATTTTAAGTTTCTAGAGCTATAGGTTTGGAAACTACTACTTTTGAACTTCATTCACCGCCTTAGGGGATGGTTTTACAAAAACTGTAGAACACATATTAAATCATTCAGTATTTAGAGTACTCATACAAAGTATCGAATTGATAAGAACATCTGATAGTTTTTCTCCATACAAACTTTGAACCCCTGTTCACCACCACCTTAGGGATTGAATTTTGAAAAAGCCTTCAATAATAAATACCGGAGATACATGAGGAACCTTTGTGCTACATTTCAAGTTTCTAGAGCAATCGGTTTGGAGACTACTACTTTCCAACTCGATTTCAGCCCCTTAGGGGATGGTTTTTCACAATCTGTAAAATACATGTTGAATCATTAAGATTTTAGAGCATTCCTACAAAGTTTCAAATTGATAGGAATAGATAATAGACGTTCTCCATATAAACTTTTAACCCCCATTTGACCCCCTTAGGGGATGAATTTTGAAAAACCCTTTTTAGTGTTTACCTATGCTGTATAAGGAACCTTTGTGCAAAATTTCAAGCCTCTAGACTCAGAGGTTTGGGCTGTGCGTTGATATGTCAGTCAGTCAGTCAGTTTCTTCTTTTATAGATATAGATTGTTTCCGTGGCCGCAAAATAAGACCACGCTTTTCATAAGACTGGCAAAAACAAAACATTATAAACAAGATAAAAAAAGGGTTTGAGTGATTTAAGAAAACTTGGGGACTCAACCGCGGTCCGAAACAATAGTTGTTGTAATAACCGAGCAGTGTTCGCGTTACGATAAAATTCTTTTCCATTCTGTTGTGACACGGTTCACAACGCGGCGATGCCTTCCTGATGATCAAAAACGCTGTGAGATTTTTTTTACTCTATCCACCAAAGCTTCGCAAAACAACACTAGCTTTACGTTAAATTCATCATCAGTCATGTTGACTTCCAATGCTGAACGTGCCTTACACAGATGACTTTAAAATGTGCGTGTGTTATCTAATTGTATAACCAATTAGTGTAAATCATGAAGGTAAACACTTTGAGGTGACTTATGAGGTGCGAAAAATTATTTTGCTTCGTGGTATGGTCTGTAACAACAGCTAAGTCGTTATTAAAATTAAATACATCGTTTTATGTGCCGTGCTATACAACACTCACAGAGCTGCGGCGGGCCCGCGGGCGATCGCTCCAGATTCCTCGGACCGCTTGATTTCAAGTTTCTTTTTCAATATCTCCGCTGTTTATTGTAAAAAAAGTTATTTTGGACATGAAAGAATAAAACAGTTTTTTTCTATTATCAACCTTAATAAACGTTTAATTAACAAAACGTTTACAGTGTTTTCTCGCCAATTTGCGAGATAATTATAAAGTTTGTAATTTTTTATGTGCCATTTATTTTAATTACGTATTTAAGCCATTATTAGTCTTCAAATATTTAACAACAATGTTTTAGCCGTTTGAACACGTTTGCATTTGTAAATTTCTACTGTCTTGCTTCTCGCAGCACAAATCTGAAATTAGAATGAATTTTGAAAAATCCTTCGGTTGTGCATACCGGAGATATATGAGGAAGCTTTGTACTAAATTTCAAGTTTCTAAAGCAATTGGTTTGGAGACTACTACTTTCGAACTCCATTTCAGCCCCTTAGGGGATGGTTTTTCAAAATTGGTGTGTATGAGAGAGAAAGAATGTGGAGATATTTGTATATAAGTATAACATAACAGACATATACGTTAGACTATTATCAGCTCCACCTTAGGCTTCATCATCACTTACCATCAGGTGAGATTGATGTCAAGCGCAAACCCATCAAAAATAAAAGTAAAACTTTTGAACATATTGACAGTTCGACAATTATACATTTGTACATTGTGGCACTTTGGTGTTTTGACAATAATACATTTTGACATTTGAACATTTTGACTATTGTAAGTTCCACCCCCTAAATGGTTAAGATGACTGTTCACGGTTAATAAGATACAATTGTTTTTTTTTTTCAGTGTCGCCTTTGACGTATGCGAGTTTCCTCATGACCGTTTCAACCCGACTCACAGCACATTAAATCTTGGTGATTATTCAATTCTCTCTACTACCTAAGATTTTCGACGATAATTTCTGCAGGAATTTTCTTTTTTTTTATAACAAAAAAGGCTAGCGGTATTGTGGTTTGTTTCACCAAGCGTGGCAATAACAGAATTCCGCGTACCGCAGGGCATTTGGCGAAATTCCGCCCACCGCCGTGCCGCCGTACCGGATGTTGTGATTATTTGTAACAATTTTATACCTTTTCCGTTAAAAGCAATTGAAATTTAGGCTGTTCACGTGAGGTGAACCGTTGCCTTTTTGTTAAAATATATTTTAAATTATACCTATTGTGATTCTACACAACTATTTTTCTTCTAAAGCGGGGTCTTTTAAAAATTTTGAGGTACGGAAATCTTAACTTTAAAATATAAAATACTAGTTGTTGCCCGCTACTACGTCCGCGTGGACCACTTAACATCACAAATTATTATGTATTTCCCGTATTAATTAGGTGATTTTTCGAGATAAAAACTATCATATGTCCTATTCCAGGACCTAACCTATATGTGTGGCAAGTTTCATCCCGATCCGTCCAGTGGTTGAAGCGTGATTGAGTAACAAACATCCAAACTTTTGCATTTATAATATTAGTAGGATTAATGTCAATCAGTAACAGTCAGTAACAGTCAATCCAAAAAAAATACTTCAGTTGATTAGTGCATTAAAAAATCCAGGTGGAAAGGGGTTTGACATTTGACAACCACTTCTGGGTTTGACCATTTTTTGATATGTCCATTGTCTGTACAGTACTTAGTTCATTCAATTGCCGTGTGTTAGTCTCGCAGAAACTCTAAAATGGCTCGACTGATTTGAATAATTTTGTTTGTCAATGGTTTAGAAAAGGAAGAACCCAAAGGAACAGTTGAAAAATCGGAAAAATCTGATTTTAATGACTGAAAACAATTCCGTGACGTTCCACTTAATACTACACTTCTTTGTTGTATACTGTACCTATACAAGAGATAAGCTTGCCATTGTACACAAAAATGTTAACTGTATTTATTTTTAAAATCTGTGCAATAAAGAATATATACTAACGTAATGTGAGTTTTTGAAAACTATAAATTCGCATAACTTTTGATTGAGTAAGCTGATTGCGATGAGTTAGGTCTACGTTTAGAGCGAGTGTAAGAGGTGGCAATGGCAGTTGGAGCGGAAGCGGCGAATAATTTTGTAGTCCACGCGAGCGGAACCATGGGCACTTCTAGTGCCCAAATAAATCTACGAAAAGTAACCTTAAGTCATCACAATATGGTTTATCATGTAGGTAAACACATTAAACTTTATAAACCTTAATAATTATACTAAAATCCTCACTCAATTGTCGATGTAAATCTCCATTTCCGCAGCTAATTAAAACAAATCCTTGTTTAAGTGGGACATCAACAGTATTCAACGACAATCGGGCGGGTAATGCCCGGGTGATTACCGGGATAATGAACGCAATAATTGTCCGGGGAACGGGAAACGACTAATTTAATATCAGGGTTGTTTTCGGATGATTGACAACAAGGTCTAATGAAGTGGTTGTTGAAGTAGATATTAATAGTCGGATCTTAGATATTAATTTATTATTTCACTTATGACACTGAAGTTTGGTACGCTGAGTGGTGAGATGCCAAAGCTAATAGAAAGGTATTGTCGGGAAAATTCGAGCGTTTCAACTACCTTTAAAAGTTGCTCTCCAACTTTAAAGGCTTTTAGAGAATAACACCAGTAGTATTATTCTCTAAAATACAAACTCAAGTGACTTCACTCACTTCGAAAGCTAATCCATTGGTAATTCTGTAAACATTCCATATGAAGTGAACAATAAACTCACTTCACGTCGACAGTGCTCTGGAATATTTACAGAATGCCAATGGATTATCTTTCGAAGTGAGTGAAGTCATTTGAGTGAGACTCGCACGTGAGTTTGTATTTTAGAGAATATCACTGCAGTTCATCTGTTTTTATTGTCCAATAAGTTTCTGGTTCTAGCGCGGATTCTGCTTTGGTGAAACATTTAATTAATTACATTCTTTTTCATCAACTTTTTTATGGGGTTACGATAATGATGGCGGTTTAACGCTCAAAAATTCACTAGCTGTGCCCGCGGCTCCGCTCGCGTGGACTACAGATTTATTCCCCACTCCGCTCCCGCACTCACCCTCCACTCCAACTGCCACTGCGTCGCCACTGTAGGCCTAACTTATCGCAATCTGAATCCTGCCGAGCACTATACGTTTTTAGTGAGTTTTGCAAAACTAAAAATTCTAACTTTTGATTGAGTAAGCCAATTGCGATGAAATACAGGACTAAATGTTACTCCGAGTTAATCCCTATGTTTTTATGAAAAGTTCATCAAAATCAGATCAGTAGTTTTTACGTGATACGTGTACAAACTAACACACAACATACAAAAATTCCAAATATGATCGAAATGTGTTCTATTACATATCCTTAAACCCCCAATTTTATTTAGCAAAAGAGAATGCCCAAAACTGTATGGGAGTTTGCCTTTGTACTTTGAACCTTGCGTCTGGATCAAATTGTCGTCAAAATACTAAGGATTATTATAAAAAGAAAATCGTTTAACTATTTAGTGCGAAAATTTAATAATCTTACTTTGAATTAAATCTTCGTTGGCGCACAGTTTTCCCAACACCGTGAGTTTATGGCCACGATTAACCGTTCCCGTTTGATTGTGCGCGTCAACTATCGAGAGAGGGATAACGTCATACGTCAACACATAGGTGGTTCTCTTTCGTACTACGCACCGTGCTTTATTTTGGCGTTAATAGCGGAGGGAGGTTTGTGTCGCTTCTTTATGTTGTAATATTAAACAATATTTTCTGCTCTAACGTTCTCTGATAGTCCCATCTTGTGCAGTATGCCGTGTGGTTTCCGGTAGAGTAGAATAGGACTACTCCATCTCTTCCCGTGGATGTCGTACAAGGCGACTAAGGGAATACATTATAAAACATCAATCAGGCCTCCCCAACCCGTCTGGCCATCGCGGGGAGTGTAGGCCAAATCCTCCCGTTTGTCTCCGGCAGATGAGAGAGGGTTGTGCTCCTACAGTGGAGACAAAAATAACCTGATGATGAATGCAGTAGGAGTACGGGTAAAACATTATTGCCACCCAATGTTAATTATGTTTTTCGCCTTTAGAAGCTCTCGAGCATTAGTATGCTCTCATATCTAGCTCTTTAGTGGCTAAAACTCACAACCGACAAATACCAAGCATGTGATATTACTAATAGCTTCGTATATTACATCATAGTTTGAAAATCTTCCAGCTGGGAGAATTTAATATGAAACTTGTTGGAGCATGGAGTTGTAACCCACAACTGTTAGAAATCAGGGTTAGAAGTTATGGTAAATATTCTCTGGTAATATTATAACGATAAAATTGTAGTATATTGGATGTGAGGTCGGAGTTTCCAATCCAAGCCACGAGTTTGATTAGAACTGTACGACAGACTTTTAGGTAAAGGAAAACAAAAAACTAGACATATGAGCTCTGTCAGCAGGTTGGGTACCGTTGGGTTTTCGTATGAATTTTGGTTTGGTATGATATTATAGGTCTGCTAATTATCAAATTGAGAAACGAACGAACAATATAAAAGGTTATCTCCACATACCCAAGGATCTATAATATACTAGCTGTTGACCGCGACTTCGTCCGCGTGGACCACTTAATATTATAGATAGATAGATAAACTCTTTATTGCACACAAATTAAGGATAACAATAAAATAGGTACAGATTTTTGGAAAGTGTACAAAGGCGGCCTTATCGCTTAAAGCGATCTCTTCCAGGCAACCTTTCAGAAGGAAAATAAAAAGACATAGCGACAGAGTATTGCAGGTGAAAGAAGAGAAACTTATAATTTTAGAACATGGTAAATACTTAGTGAAAATATTACACAATTAAATTTACATACAAATATACTTAAATACATACCTATGCATACATATATAGTTTATAATACAATATATATAACGTACGTAATATACTATAATAAATTATATTATTATTATACATTATTATGTATTTCCCCTAGAAATGGGATGTTTTTTGGGATAAAGACTATTTATGTCCTATTCCAGTACCTAACTTATATGTGTGCCAAGTTTTATCACGATCCAGTGGTTGAAGCGTGATTGAGTAACGAACATCCAAACATTCAAATATCCAAACTTTCACATTTATAATATTAAGTAGGGTTAACGCCCAGCTCAAAAAAAAGTTATTTAACATATTCATTGAATGTGTGGTAGGTGCTCCCATATTCAAACGATTTTCCTCTAACGAAGTTAAATGCATCGAAGCGCGGTGGAGAAATTGAATTCTCTCTAACCGCTGAAAAACTGTGCCGTGACCAGCCGGCCGGCACTGATCCGGATTTGAAAAGTTCAACTCCACATGCAGTTGCTACTCTCCAACTTTTGAATCATTTTAGGCAACTTTTTAATAATTTTATGCTCGGAGTTTCTCTAAGAGACAGGATCCGAAATGAGGTGATCCACCAGAGAACTAAAGTCTTCGACATAGCTCAAAAAGTTAGTACGCTGACGTGGCAGTGGGCTGGTCATATCTGTCGGAGAACCGATTACCGCTGGGGTAAACGAGTTCTCGAGTGGAGACCGCGACTGGGCAAGCTTAGTGTGGGACGCCCCCTGGCTAGATGGACGATCTGCGTAAGGCGGCCGGCAGTAACTGGATGAGAAGAACCGAGGATTGGGTTCAGTGGCGCATCTTGGGAGAGACCTTGTCCAACAGTGAACTCTATCAGGCTGATGATGATGATGATGATGCAACTTTTAAAATGTTGTATATACGGCTTAATTTATGACGAACCGTATTTTATAAACAGGCAGCGGAATCGACTTTTAATGCAAAAATAATTCAATTATCGACTGCACATTGTATTTTGAGCCGTTTAAATAGGGCCGCCCTAAATCTTCCCATGGGTATCACCAAGGCGACTAACCTACCTACATATTGCAATGCCTAGAGAGGTATCATGTTCCAGGCTCACCTAAAATGGACCAACATGAAAGCAATAAATCATTTCATTTAATTCCTATGTTCAGCAGTGGACGTATTTAGACTGATGATTGTATTTTATCCAATTTTCAAGCTAAAATTATATTATAATCCAAAAATTATTGTAAAGTATTATTTTTGTATTTAACGTAATAAGATCTTTCCCATCTTGTATATCTCTTGAAGGTTGTGTATTTAGTTTTTTAATGACATTATATTGGTGAACTGTCCCATCACACAGTATGTTTTTGCCCTAAAAATTGACATGCCCTTTTTATTGCATAGTCGGACAAAGCTTTTAATTATAAATGTACTAGTAAAACTCCCGCGCGTCTATTCCAAGTCGTGTTTGAAGAATTTTTTTTCTATATGACCCCCCGATCGTAAAACGCAATAAAAAAATTTTTATTCTGGAAATCTATTCGCGACAATATTTTCCTATTAACGTTATTTGGTTGGGTTATATTGACTACACATATTTATGTTATCAACTTCGCAAAAAAGTCAGTAGGAGCGAAGTTAACTTCATTTTATTAGAATTTTGGTTTTTATTTTATTATATTTTTTTTAAGGCCGAGATCGAAACTCTGTCCTAAACAGATACATTGCACTATATGTCAGCAATAAGCTACCAAAGCAGTATTTTCTTACTCGGCCTAACTTTTGAATAAATCGCATTTCAAATTATATCGTCAGGGTTGTCACATAGGGAGGTCACCCAAGAAAAAAATAGTTCCGATCGCTCTCAAAACTTGTATACTTGGTTATGAGGGGCTTTTGATAACGAATTTTAGGGTAATTAAAAAAAAAACGCATTTTTCAACTAAATAATATTTGAGACTACGGTTGAGTTAGCCATCTTACATCAGTGAAACCTCTTCCATACATCTGAGAAATGATTCATCAACATCGTCTTCATCAGCTGAAATACGTTCACTGCTGAACATAAGCCTTCCCAGTAGAATGCCACTTTTGGTGGGCTGTCCATTGGGGGATTTGCCATAATCATTGCTGATCGCAGTAACGATCTTAATATACACATGAGAACGTCACTGCCTGTCCCTGGTGCTGGTGCAATACCTTAGACGCCTTTACGATACCCATGGAAAGATTGGGGGTGGCCATGAGCCATCTGAGCCGGGAGCCACACGGCTAAAGATAATGAGTGACGAAAGATTTATCTATTGAAAAAATTCTTATCACCGGTAAAGTTATTGCTTGTTCGTTATAAAGTTAGTATTAGATTGTTTACACACAAACTAACACCAGAATCGCGTCGATTTAATGAGCTGTTTGCACGCTGAAGTGGTTCGAAGCGTTCTGAACTACATCGTACCTAATAGTTTCTCCAGATACTTGATGACGCCAGCGCGTTATAATTATGTTTGAGGTAGGAACTCTCAAAGAACCGGGCTATCAAATGGTATAATTACATTTAACATATCGTCGGTTACACGTGTAAACCTGAAAACTCAATTTTGGCTGCAATTATGCAACGAACGCTATTTTGTATACGTTAGGGTATATAATGGCATACCAGATAAAATGGTAGGTTAACACGTTTACCCGACGATATTGACGTATTGAGGCCCGAGAGCTAATTTTCGTGACGCTCACTTTCTGAATATGACGTTTCTGAGTTGTAAAAAAATTAAAAACTAGTCTAAAACCGTGCCACTATTTACTTGAAAATTTGCATGTAGCAACGACTTGTCTCTTACAAAACGAACATTTGTATGCGTTCACTTAGAAATGGGTAAAGTGATTTTATTATTTTCATAGAAGTTTTGTCTTTTTTGCATATTAATTACATGGTTAAAATGACGTTCGTCCAATCCCTCTTTTATCATGTCTTCGTTTCGTTGTGCCACTAATTTATGTTAAAATATGAGAAATTATTAGATAAAAAGTTATGTAACGTTAAGTTGGAAGACGTTATACCGATGTCTTCAAGCATGCCGTATGTACCTATACATATTTAGCAGCTACAATATATATGTCTTTGTAACATTTCTAGACTTAAATCTATCTTAGTTGGAAATTTCAAAATTCCCTTCCATTTCGAAGTAATTATTTACTTACCCTTGTTCCTCGTTGCTACGCTTATTAATTAAATTCGTTATTTGGTTACTAATAAAGTACAAATTACTATACTACAACACTTTTTTATTAATACGACAATTTAATGGCTTAATTTTCAATCTAACCCAAAAAAATCAAGCGTACCACCTACACCGGGAGGTTGCGCCCCGAATATACGCTAGGACCCCACCGAGGGCGCGATGACAGAAATATCGCCCTCCTGCGAAGTAACGGCCCGAGATCGACGAAACCTTTTAAGAGATGAGATCAAGCTGCCGTTATAGACCGGGCGGCGATCGTAGGTAATCTACTTACAATATTGTTTTTGAGAGATTCTAACGTTTGTAAGGTCGATCACATGTTATAAAGGTGTTGATTTAAAACCTATGATCACTTGGAAACGCAGAAATAGGGTGCGAGGCGCGAAGTGGTCGACGAAGCACTAAAACCTTGTTTTATTTATTTTTGTTGTTGTTAATTTTGGTACAATAAAGCGTTTACATACATATATACCGGATTTGGGTTCTAAAAGCCTAACCATACCTACCGATTGGATTTTGGCCCTTTAAAAACTGTAGTTTGGGCTTTGATTATACCATCATGTTGAATTATAATGGTTACGTATGACCTGTCTCGTCTGTCATGTCAGCGAACGAATAATAATTACTTTTAAAAGTATTAACCGTAATGGACTGAATCCTTGACTCTACCGTACGCAAAGCCAGTTACATAATTTTAAAAACAGGCATGTTAAGTATTCAGCCCAGGTGATGTTGTGGGGTTGAATAGAAATACTAAGCATAATGACTTCATATTCATATACATTTATTGTCTCATGTGGTTATTATGATGTTATATAACAATCCAAATGCCCTAATATGAAACCTGTAAGGGCACTACAATATATGTATCATTTAAACTAGTTTAAAAACGTTAAATTAAATTATAAAGTAGAAATTTACAGAAAATATTTACAATGTCAATCTAGGTACTCGATAAAATAGTGTTACTGGCGGTCGGCTCCCGGTCTATCGGATCAGCCGGTTGTGCTCCACTGGGCGAAGGCATCAACCATTGTGTGTTAATATATTTTCAGTGAGAGTTATGGGAGGTAACGTTACATAACTCCAGTTGGTACTGTAATGTTTTTGGGTAAATCTGCCATGAGTGATTTCTCTTCGTTCTTATGAGTAGATATCGGGTTCAAATTTCAAACGTAGAGTCCTTGGAGCAATAGGACTACCAAAAATAACAAGTTTTATCCAATTATATTTGAAGGGTAGAGTTGGCGTTTATGGTACTTCATGAACCCTAATCAAGTCAAGTAGCCTGAATGCCAACCTTATATCTGCAAGCGTTACGTTCTGCTTGCTAACAGGCAAGGCTATACACTGATGTGGGTTATAGCGTTTATGCTTTTCTGCGTCGATATATAACCATTTTAGACTATATTTAATAGGTATGTAGTGTCAATATTTTAGCTTGTAGTTATTATGTACAAGCTTTTGCCAGCGACTTCGTCTGCGTGGATTTCGATATTTACATATCTTCACTGCTTTTAACGATTAATTTGGTTTTCCTTAGAAATGTGATGTTTTTTGGGATAAAAACTATCATATGTCCTATTCCAGGACCTAACCTATATGTGTCCCGAGTTTCATTTCGATCCGTCCAGTGGTTGAAACGTGATTGAGTAAGAAATATCCAAACATCCAAACTTTCGCTTTTATAATATTAGTGGGACGGGCTAGTATAAGCAAAGATAATATATACTAAAAAAATGTTTTTTATATATATTAGGAGTAGGAGTTTAGTCATTTCTGACTATGTCACCCCTGTAGGAAAATTACATTTGATTTTTCTTACAACTAACTTATATAAAAATTATAAACTTTGCACAGCATTGCGCCCTCCATAGAAAAGGGTGGGCCAGGATGCTGGTGCAAACCTCAATATTATAATTAGGCAAAGGCAGCATAATAATTCTTAGGCCTCGCTTTGGACACATTCGATCAATACATGCTGTACATCTTATAAGCATCACATTCAGGACAATTTCGTGATTCAGATTTCCTTATAAGAAAAGCAAACTTTTTGGATGGAATTTGTCCGGAGCAAAGTTTTAAAGTAGGAACTATTTCCATCTATTTAGGTCACTGTTAGCGACGCGCTCAATATATAAATGTTAATTGTGACAAACCTACCTAATTTTATTATTGTATAATTTTGTTAGTAGTAAGAGGGTGGTTAATAATTTATATTTAGGTTTGTCACAATTAACATTTATATATTGAGCGCGTCGCTAAGAGTCACTTTTAATCTGCATAACCCAAAGAATAAATGACAGAGAATGCTGTATTAACACTATGTTCGCCATTAGTTGTGTTAGTGGTAACTATCAACTGGCAACTGAACTGCCCACAGAGAGCCGAAGTTTCCTCTGTACGCCAATAAAGCAGTGGTTAGTGTACCAAATCCTATCCGGGTATTGCGAGCCAGGTGGTAAGGCACTGAGATAAACCGACCGGCCTCTCATTGGTCGTAACTATTCACTGAAGCGTAGGCGGTGGGAGAGAGCGAGGCACTTTCTGATGAAACAAAATATAACTTTGACATCAAGTGATAAACAGGGATCGGAATTAGGTAATGTAATTTAAGTACTTGAGACGAAATGTTTTTGTTAATATGGAATGTTTATTCCGGGTTTTCTTTCGAGTTTTGTTAAAACATTTTGTTCGTCATTTATGTATAAATTCATATAGTATATAAATATGGACATTCCACATCGCTCATTTAGTAATCTATATATTTTTTTATAAATAAATAAATATTACATAATATATACATACACTATACACTTGTATAATCCTAAACAGGTTTTCTACTGTGCTATGGGAATTAAACAAGGATATGACAATTCACAAATATAATATCCACACCGGGACTAACTTGCATAAATTTTATAAAGTTGTTTGTAGGAATCGAACCCATTGACCTCTTGCGCTCGATTTTAACGACCAAGTCACTAGGCCAACGACGCGGCCAAACGGTGCGTATTTATTTTTTCATCTCTAAAATCGTCGCCGTGGTTCCTTATAACAAATTACTCTATCTCTTATAGTTTCTGACTTCCCCATACTGACTGGTCTTGATGATTCAGCCTTTATATGAGACTAGCTGTTGCCCGCGACTTCGTCCGCGTGGACAACTTAACATCACAAATTATTATGTATTTCCCGTAGGAATGAGACGTTTTTCAGAATAAAAACTGTCATATGTCCTATTCCAGAACTTAACCTATATGTGTGCTAAGTTTCATCCCGATCCGTCCAGTGGTTAAAGCATGATTGAGTTACAAACATCCAAATATCCAAACTTTCGCATTTATAATGTTAGTAGGAAGTAGGATAGGATAGGATATTTAATAAAAATTACCAAAGTGTCTTATAAGGCTATTGATACTTATATTATTTGCATATAAGTAAAAATAAACTTTTCTTTCACAAATAAATGTCATCCAAACACAAAGCTAGCCGTGTCGGTTCCGACAAATTTTTCTCTCGAAACAATACAAATAGTATTTTGCAAGTACGCAACCGGAAGTGACGACAGGAGACCGCCGCCGCGGCGCTCACCTCACTTCCGGCACGGCTCAAGGAAGCCGAGTAGATCTACATTTGTATCTGAAATGTATATTCGGGTATTTGGGTCAGCTTTCGAATGTGTTCGGGATATTTACTATTTGTAATGCTGTATTTCAGATTTTATATAGCCTTAACCGGGACTTCGTTCGATATAGAAACGCGATAGACTCGCGATACAACTGGGTACTATGTAATAAAATTGAGCCGCATGCCTACTAAAAGTCCAATTATTCTAACTGGCAATAAAGTACTGTAATCATCTGTAATACTCGATGTAGAGATAGTTTGTAAAACATCATCATCATCATCAGCCTAAATACTTCCACTGCTGGACATAGACCTCCCCAATAGAATACCATTTTTGGTAAGTTGTCCATTGGGGGATTTGCCATAATCACCAAGCTTGGCAGGCGGATTGGTGATCGCAGTAATGATTTTAACATACACACACATTAGAACGCTGCTGCCCATCCCTGGTGCAATCCTTTAGTCGCCTTGACGACACCCACGGGAAAGATAGGGGTGGCTCTATTCTAAGTCGGGAACCACGCAGCAATTTGTAAAACACTTTGTTTTAATTAGATATATTTGTACACCGCTCAGGAAAGATGATAACGACTAAGTTCTAAAATAAAGGTTATAAGTGAATGAGATGATCGATCAGAAAGTAAATGTTAGTTGACAGTTATAACTTATAACAAAGCAGAGTAAATAAAAGTAATTTTTAGAAAAAAAACAAGACTATACAAACAAACTACATGTACAAACTCAAACTAAAAAGTAGAAAATAATATTTTAAAAAACAGTTGTTTTGACTTCTATTGGCCCTATGAAGACCCCTCATACACATTTTTCTACAATATCTACTATGTACAGACATAGACCAGTTACATTTTATTATAGATACTTCAAAAATAACTGATTAAAATTTGTTAATAGGTTCAGAGATGGTCCCATATCAATTAAGATAAAATTTATATGGGACCACCTCTGAAGTATGACCTACTAATAAATAAAAGAATTTTTCAAAATCAATTCACAATTGGTAGAGTAATCGCGTAACAAAAAAAAAAAACTGTTGACCGTTAATAAGTGTACTCTATGCAAAAATTTTACTTTGACATGACCACAGTATAGTAATAAGTACAGTATGACTGCCCCTTCCTCAGCACATAAGTCACGCATTAGTTATCGTACCGTGAGAGAAGTATCATCGTTATTGCTGAACTATCCAACTTATATTATAATCAGGCATTCGTCACTCGATCGAACCTACCGTGATAAGTTTCTATACTTTCGGGCAGCCCCGTTGTGGTTCTCGCTCCGCCCGTACGGAGTAATAACAACACCAACGCTAAGTCGAGTGGCTTAGACATATTTTTGCGTGTACTGTCTGACAATAATTGATTAAAGCGTAATTATTTTAATTATCTTTTAATTTAATTGCCGTGTGGTTTCCGGTAGAGTAGAATAGGACCACTCCAACTCTTCCCGTGGATGTCGTACAAGGCGACTAAGGGAATACAATATAAAACATCAATCAGGCCTCCCCAACCCGTCTGGCCAGCGCGGGGAGTGTAGGCCAAATCCTCCGTCTGTCTCCGGCAGATGAAAGGGTTGTGCTCCTGCAGTGGAGACAAAAATAACCTGATGATGATGATGATGTAATTCTTTACGTTTTACTAGGAAATGATGTATCTGTCACGTAGTAATTATTAAGTAATCAGTGTTATTACTGAGTAAGTATGGATGTTTGCCGTTCAATAACGACGTAACGGCTAAAACGTTGATGGAGCCTGGTACAGACACTCTCCGGACACTTAGGCTTAGCACAGAGTCGTGGTAGCCTAGTTGGTTGAGCACTCGCCTCACGTTCATGAGGTAAATATCCTGAGCATGTATATGAATGAAAATCGGTATGTGTATATCATCATCAGCCTACATACCTCAACTGCTTAATACAAGCCTCCCCAATAGAATGCTACTTTATTATCATTTAAATTTCCTAATCAGCGCATCCTACAATTTCTCTGGCATAATATTTTCTACCCAAAGTTTGTCTGGAAGAAATCGCTTAAAGCGATAAGACCGCCTAATTTGTACTATTTGTAACTTTTATAACGTGTAACTGTATTTGTTTGTGCAATAAAGTGTATTGTATTGTATTGTACTTTTGGTGGGCTGTCCATTGGGATGGCCATAATTACCTCCCATCGCAGTAACGATTTTAATATACACAGGAGATAGAGTACGGCTGGCAGTACGCACTATTGGGGCTTCCGCCGCCCGCCGGCGCTGAGAAATCGACGTTAGAAGTCAGAAAGAGAAGCACTTGTGTTGTTGACGTATAACATTATCCCTTTCTCGATCGATTATACAGCCTTACAATATATTAGGCATACACACACAGACGTGTATGTAATCTGTACGCTTGTATTGTGAGTACTGGGAGTAAGCTGCTGGTAACCATGGGTTAGTTCAAAAGCAATGGCACTTGGTTTGTCGCCAGAGCCTGTCTGTTACATATATATATATATATATATATATATATATATATTGTTGGACATTTTTAAGTGTAAAATAGTGGGTAGGCGACACAGGCTATACAGGATGTTACTTTGCATTCTTGCCATATTTACAGAGGTAACTATATTACTGATACTGAACACAAATCAATAAAAAAAATCATGACGTAATTATTTTTTTTTGGTTTGGATTATTTTATTTTATCGACAATCTGTTAAGCACACCACTAATTATCGTAATGCATGCACATCACTTTTATCATTCGTAAGATCACGACATCACATAGACTCTTTATGCTAATCTTGTCTCTTTATTCAATGATATTATTTGATTGTCAACTGCTGTCATTATTCTCAAAAATATTGTTGTAAAAATGACTGAAGCGTATTCAAATATTTAATTAGTAGAAATGGTGCGCTTGGACGCAATAAGTGGTAACAGTTTGCGACAAGCCGTAGAAATGTTTGTGGAAATGTTTCCCAACCAACCGAGGCCGACCCGTCAGGTGATGCTTGCAGAGACTTAGAGAGCATGCCACGCAGAGACTTAGAGACCATCGCCGGTTCCACGCTCAAGCTCGAGGCAGCGTAGGACTCTCAGTCGAATTGCAAGAGTCAATTCTCGAGTACTTTGAAAGAGAGCCTCGTGCCAGTACCCGGGAAGCAGGCCGTTACTTCGGTGTGAGCCACAAGACAGTGTGGAAACTTTTGAAAAGTGAAAAACAACGTCCGTTTCACTTTCGGAAAGTCCAAGATCTGCTCCCTCAAGATAACGCCTCACGGAGTACATTTTGTCGCTGGCTACTGGACAACCGACATGTCAACATCTTGTGGACTGACGAAAGCCGGTTTACGAAAGTTGGAATTTTTAATATCCATAATGAGCACTGGTGGACTCATCGTGATCACAATCCTCGCAAAATTAAGCGAGACTCGTTTCAACACCGCTTTAGTCTCAATCGACGGGAATTTACTGGGCTCTTATTTCATCCACCACGGTTTCCGGACTATTCCTCCGATGGACTATTATTTTTGGAGTGACGTGAAACGCTTGGTATACTCAGAGTAGATAGACAGTGTAAATGTGTTACGCGAAAGGATTGTTTCAGCGTTCGAAACAGTGAAACAAAACGTTTATGTGTTGCGAAAACTAAAGCGAAATTCGCTTCGCCGTGCTAGACTGTGCCTTCATTAAAACGGAGGACATTTTGAACAATTGCTTCGCAGCACGTAAATTTTGTAAGTAGAAACTTGTAAATAACCAATTAATTGTACATTTACAAATTATAAATTTTAAATCTTATTAGATGATTTTAGCTTTTTAACTAGGTACGCCAAAAATACCTAATTTATTACTTTGCAAAGAAATGGACAACAATGTAATGATATTAAATTAGGCATTGTTGGCGGTAAAGTAGGAAGGAAAATCTGAAATCAATTCATTTACACGCCAGGCCTGGCCACGCCCACATGGTTTATTCCTATTGCGCCTGTGGAACGTGCGAGAAAAAATTGGTTTATTCCTATGTGTACTGCAAAACAAAGTTTACTAAAAACTTAGGATGCTCTATTTATGAGAGTCTCTAGTTTATCTAAAATAATAGGTAATGTTCTCTACTATTAGCTCTGTGAATATGGCAAGAATGCAAAGTAGCACCGTGTATAAGCGAGAACCAAAGTAGGCTCGCCCCTATTCTGCTGTTAGTCGTTGCGCGATGTGTACGTTAGTTTGTGTGCGACATTGTTTCTATTCGTATTGATCTATTACTTGAAAGTACCTTTTTCCTAGTTTTGTTTAAATTCAGTGTTAGGTAAATTAAATCCTTTTTAAAAAACTGCATCCGCTTCTGATTCCTAAAAATATATATATGTTACGTGTATTATCATTAAATATCTATTTGATATGTTTGTCATCAATATATTTCAGTTTATCTATATATACATATGTAGTTTATGTGTACACGTATGTATGTCTACTACTATTATTAACTTATCTGTTTCTAGACAAGGTTTGGCTGGAAGATATCTCTTTTTAGAGATCAGCATACCTGTATATACGGCCTCTCTTTCTGTGTATTTATTTTTATATTTTATTTATTTATTTAACAGTTTATTGTACACACAAATATACAAAGAACAACACAAAGAAAAGAAAATTATCCAAAAGATAAGCTTATTTAAAAAAAAATTCTTTCAGATAACCTATGTATACAAGTTATAATCTTTGATGTTCTTTTGCCTCTTATATACCCCCTGCGAAAGTAGATATGTATTGCGTATTTAATAACAAACCGAGACATTAACAAAGTTAAAGTTCTAAAATGATTTATACAGCCAAGAATTATTGAATTAAATTACTGAAAAGGAAATTATGGTGTGTATTTCTGTCAAACCGGAAGCCGCCGGAAACCGGAAGTGCGCTCGCTTCACACTCGGATTTAGATACAGTTTTTACACACAACAATCTTCGGAAACAAGTATTTTTGAGGAAAATGACGCGTTTACGCATGACTTAGTTTTCCACGTCGGTGGCTTTTTAAAATGGAAACGCGGAAAATTCCAAAGTGGGTTTTACATTACCTTTGGAAATATGTTTACTGAAACAGCGCCAGGGGACGCCGAGTGGCTTTATTATGGAGCTTTTAGAATTTTAGACGATGAAGAAGGTAACTAAGCGACACATCAAGGAAAAATGAGAGACCATTAGTATTGAAATTAATACTTCTTGAGTGTTAGAAAATCTACTAAGTTAAGTGCCTTGTTCTGTAATGATTTCGGGATGTAAATTAAAGTAAAAGTAAAAAGACAATGCACACAGGACGCCAAACAGTGGACACGTTGAATTTTCAAGTGTTGCATCTCCGGAAAGCTACTGCCTGTCTTTCCAGCAAATACTTTCATTTCCCTCTCTGTGATTCTTTCCTTATTTCCGGATCAGCTCCTAGACGGAAAGCTGCGGCCAGGTTCTCCCGGCCTCCCCAGGATGTCTTTCCGGAAAGCCCCCTGCTACGCCGCCTGTGGGTACGAGGCCCTGCAGGCTTTCTGCATCAAGGAAACCCCTCTCTCCCAATTCTTCGAGCGGAAAACCTCGCAAAGGTGCCAGAGCCCCACACGCTGGAAAGCAACCACATTCGGGCGCGCCTACCCTCCACAGCCCAGATTCGCTACCAGGCACCAGGACACCTGCATCTCCGCGCCCCCACTTGGCTCTCCATGCCGAAAAGCCTCGAAAAGCTGTCCGATTTTCACAAGCTCGACCCAACAGCTTCGCTGGGCGTCGACTGGCGCACACGGACTGAACAAACCCGGCAACAGGACACCTGCGTCTCCAGCCCCTATCTGGCTCTCCGTACGCGCCCCTCTTCGTGCTCTCCACGCTGGAAATCCCCGGAAAGCCTCCCCGGAAAGCTGCCCGATTTCCACAAGCCCGAACCAACAGAACACTGCCAGGACAGTGAGGACACCAGCCTTTCCTAACTCTCTGGGAAATCCCCGATCACTCCGTGCGGCCTCTCTCCGTGCTCTCCGGTGCAAAGAAAGGCCTTCTACAAAACGCGCCGGATAAGCTGCGACCAGGCACTCTGGAAAGCCTAGCTTCACGCCAGACGTCGACCCGTAGGCAGGCCCGTACGGACGGCAGAAACTCTGCACGGGGTGTCAGCTATATAGCACGACATTTTTTACAGTTTTTTTAACAAATTTCTTTTTTAGATCTCCTATTAGTCTGGCAGTAGGATGCCAACAGGGGGACCAGCTCGGGCCATCAATATTTAGTCTCGCCATACTTTCCATAATATCTTCATTGGCCTCAAAATTTTACATTTGGTATCTGGACGACTAGTCGTAGTAGGTGGGATATCTGACGCAGAACAGTAGTGATATTCTCTAAAATACAAACTTACGTGCGAGTCTCACTCAAGTTACTTCACTCACTTCGAAACCTAATTCATTGGATTTCTGTAAACATTCCAGAGCACTATCGAAGTGAAGTGAGTTCTTTGTTCACTTCAAGTAGATAGTGCTCTGGAATGTTTTTAGAATTACCAATGGATTAGTTTTCGAAGTGAGTAAAGTCACTTGAGTGAGACTCGCAAGTGAGTTGGTATTTTAGAGAATTACACTACTGACGGCCGTTGTGGCAGACGATTTCTGCAGTGGAGACGGCACGCACAAGGTGGGACTTCCCGCCGCCATGCGAAGCGCGGAGGACTGGGTGTGGGGCTGTTCATGGGAGAGGCCTATATTCAGCAGTAGACCTCTAAGGACTGATATGTGATGATGATATTCAAAACATTAAACCTATATTTAATTTGTCAATGTAATCTTATGTGACAACGAAAACTAAGTTGAGCTAAGTTGCAGAACGGAAACGATTATAAGTGTGTGTATGATTCAAATTTGATTTTGTCATTTTGAACAACTCAATCTAGTCGTCTAATATAACTTTAGTGATTTTCATCACATTCCATAGTAACGTGTGCAATTTTGTTAAATATTTCATCACAGGTTATTGTTGTCTTCACTGCAGGAGCACAACCCTCTCTCATCTGCCGGAGACAGACGGAGGATTTGGCCTACACTCCCCGCGTTGGCCAGACGGGTTGGGGAGGCCTGATTGATGTTTTATAATGTATTCCCTTAGTCGCCTTGTACGACATCCACGGGAAGAGTTGGAGTGCTCCTATTCTACTCTACCGGAAACCACACGGCAACGGTTAAATATTTGGTACCTAGTAATCTGAGTCATCATGTTATGTAGCAAGTGGAAGAGGATACCCTATTGGCGTCATGTTCGCATTTTGTTCTAAAGTGTGCAATAAAGTTTTTAAATAATAATAAAAAAGTTATAAAAGACAGGTCACTTTAATTTATTCCCATAAAGCACCGCAATATGGAATCACAGAGCCTTGTAAACCTTACCGCAATTAAAACTGTCGCTCTTTGATCCCAGCCTAATTAGAAACGTGTCGCCAAATCCGACGTTGTGTTCAGCTTGATGGTAAGTACGGGTGCTTAAATAGTACAATTAATGGGCTCTTGTCCTGTCTGATACGTGACATGTTGAGACAAGGTCTTTATTGGGCATTAGAGGTTAGTTTCCAAACTTTCCACGCGTTTTATAAAGAAAATCTGACGTGTGTTTAGTTTAATGGTAAGTAAGGGTGCTTTAATAGTACAATTAATGGGCTATTGTCCAATCTGATACGTGGCATGTTGAGACAAGATCAACGTTTTTTTTTTCAGAAAGTCTATGATGTTACGTTTAGTTTGATTGTAAGTAAGGGTGCTTAAATAGTACAATTATGAGGCTCTTGTACTATCTCATAGGTAACATGTTGAGACAAGGTCTTAATTGGGCATTCGAGGTTAGTTTCCAAATTGTACAAGGGTTTTTTCAGAAATGCTGTGACTTTGTGTTCAGTTTATGGTAAGTGCGGGTGCTTTAATAGTACAATTAATGGGCTCTTGTCTAATACGTGACATGTAGAGGTTAATTTTCAAGTTTATGAGTGGCCTCGTAGGTATATTTATGTATGTATTTGTATGTATCTAAACGCTTTATTGTACCAAAATTAACAAAATAAAAATAAAATTAATAGATTTTTTTATAATTGCTTTATATAAGCAATATAGGTATATATTGCTTTATTGCTTTATATAGGTATATAAAACTCCTCGTTGGTCCAGTGGCTTGGTCGTTAGACTCGAGCGCCAAAACCTCTCTGTACAATTTGTACAAGTTGGTTTAGGTCTGTATGTTATAGATTTATGAATTGTCCTTATCTAATTCTCGTAGTAGAGGAGAAAATTTTAATTTAGGATTAGACAAGTGTATACATGAAATATTTATAATAATTAAAAAGAAGAAATAAGCATGCGATATGCTATACAGTGCAGCGTGGTCGAACAATATTGCGTCCGAGCTATTAGAGGCGTGGGTTTAAGTCTAAATTGAATAAACCGCCGCCGGCCGCCGCCGCTCGCTATAAATTACCGAGTTACCAAACAGCCGCGAATTCGAATCAACTCAAAACTAATTTATTAACACCCAAGACGTTATTATCAATGCCATCGCCTCGACAAACAGTTTCTGGAGAACAGTGGCTCCGTAACATCATTATTTAGTCCAATTTGCAGAATTAGCTTGATAAATGTGTTAAATTACCGTTTCGGTGCGATTGCGCGCGCCGTGGCCGCGTAGAGCGGCGATGCTACGAGCTCAGTCTACGCGCGCCTCTCGTAGCCGGTGCTACGAACGTCGCGGCCCGTGATATCGCGTGGTTACGAACACGATTTTTGTGACAGTTTTTTAGTGATACCGTTTTGTGATAGTGTTGTGTTCTGTGACAGTGACTTTTGTTTGAGGTAAGATTGTGTCGTTATATTTGTTGTAAATTGATATTGTAACAGGCTGTTATGAAAGGGAAATTGAATTTACATTTTATTTCCTTTGACAGTTTATTTTGACGAGGGATTTCGGCGCCGATAAGTGTTATTGTGGTATATTTCATTTGTAATGCCGTCATTTATAATATTATTTTAATAATAGGCATTTTCAGGGAGTACACACTTATGCAATAAGGAATTTGTATGTTCGCTCGAGATTTTCTAAGGAACTAACTGATTTTAAAAATGCTTTCGCCATTGAAATACTGATCCGGGCAAATACTAAGTTCCCACGGGAAAGTAGACTAATCATGAGACGAAAAGACTATAAGATATAGACTAAATAGATAATAGGAGATAAGTTTGCTAAACCAGTAATTCATCCTAAAAAAATTATGAACAAGATATATACATTTTAAATATATATTTTATACATACACTTGTTTGTCCTTAGTGAGAATCGAACCAAAGACCTCTGGCACTCTAGTCTAATTATCAAGCCAATAGGCTGACTAGGTTTTCGATGGTGTAATTATTGGGAGCTTAAATGTTTTTGATCATAGATTAATATTAAAATTTGTCATCTGAACACCACGTGATCAGGTCGTATATATTGTTGACAGTAAGTAATTTGTTTAATGTGAAGTAGGCTGTTTGTAGCTGAGGATGTTACTATCTTAAATGATAAATTAAAAAGTACTTCACATTTGGAATGAAGTCAAGTCAATTAATTTCATTTCATTGTCAGTATTCCACTGAAAAATGAATATCTTATTTAAGTCTAAACCTCTTAGGTCTTATTGATAGGGAAACATTTAATCCAGACAATTTAGTCTATGTTAGAAACAGTTAATATTCATATAATTTATTTTCATAGGAATTATACCTATTCTTGCTAACCAAATTAAAGACTTGGCGGTTCTCGACATAGGAGAAGCCAGAAAGCTATTAAATATACACATTTGGCAACACAAATTTAAATAATAAAAGCAAATTGAAACATCCTTTCTGAGATATTCCTTAAAATCTGTTTATTATACATTCTTATTAAACACGTAAGGTGGGACGCCCCGCCGCCAGATGAACCGACCACCTGAAGAAGGTGGCTGGATGCGGAAAGCGGAGGATCGGGTGTGGTGGCGTTCATTGGGGAAGGCCTATGCCCAACAGTGGACGTCTAAAGGTTGATATGATGATGATTAAACAGACTAGAAATAAGTTATATTAAGGATCGTAATGGAATCGTCACTACGTCTGTACATTGAAAATATTTGCAAAATTTGCAAATTTTGTGGTTACCGGCTTAGAAGAGAGCCACCCCCTATCTTCTCGCACGCGTAGTCAAGCCGACTAATTGATTGCTCCAGGGACGAGCAGCGTTATCCTGGGTGTGTTAAGATCAATACTGCGATCCCCCTGTCAAGCGTGGTGATTATGGCAAATTCATCAATGGACAGCCCACCAAAAGTGGCACTCTAGTAGCTTATGTTCAGCAGTAGAAGTATTTCGGCTAATGATGATGTACATTACTAGTAAAACCGTAATTAGTAAATCGTTCTTTATATTAATTAGTACGGACTGAACCCTCAACCAGAATACATTATAAAACGTCAATCAGCCCTCCCCAACCCGTCTGGCCAGCGCAGGGAGTGTAGGCCAAATCCTCCGTCTGTCTCCGGCTGTAACCCTCAACCACATGAACGTGAGAACGCGTACTACGAACTGGACTACCACGACTTAAATCCACATTGCTTAAATTCAATTAGAAATATTAACTTTGTCGTTCGAAACTTAATTCATCATTTATCATTATTTTAAGAGCATTCTTCTCACAGCGTTATTTATTAGCATGGCAATTTTAATTCAAATCTCTTGATCGCTGACACTTGAGTCTTCAATATTTAAAAGGAGCCCACAGCTGGACATAGGCCTTCCCCAATGAACGTCACCACATCAGGTCCCCCGCTCGCCGCATCCAGTTGCTGGACTTACCTCAACCTATAAATACTTAGAAGTTTAGTCGGCTTGACTATACGCGTACGGGAAGATAGGGGTGGCTCTCTTCTAAGCCGGGTAACCACAAAATTATTGGCAAATATTTTCAATGTTCATGATCCTTAACATAACTTATTTCTAGTCTGTTTAATCATCATCATATCAGCCTTTAGACGTCCACTGTTGGGCATAGGCCTTCCCCAATGAACGTCACCACATCAGGTCCGCCGCTCTCCGCATCCAGCCGCTGGACTTACCTCAACCTATAAATACTTAGAAGTTTATGCCTTCGTCACTAAGCTGGACAATAGTACATTGGTTATGACGGTACACATTTTACTTTTCAACAAATTTACTGAAGGTATGGATGATACTGGTGATACTGTTGATCATAAGGTATGGATAATGATCGGATTATGTAGTGTCATTTATGTACTTGCGACGAAATTATGGCAGGAAAGGTTAATATGGACATTTATTTTCAAGGGATTTGATTAATTGTTTTAATGAAAATCACAGGACTCTTAGTAGTAAAATTTAAAGAGTATTAATTTCTAATTAAGTAAAGATAATTTTATATTATTTGTATTTTATTTTACTTGTAAGTGGAAGGCGAGAGAAGAATTATAGATTATTAAATGAGAGATGTGGAATGTCTACGACTATATTACTGTATGTGTTTATATACCGATAAATGAACGACAAACAAATGATGAACAAATTTTTTATAATTCTCTGGTAAAACTCGGAATTTACATGAATATTTTATCGCAAGTACATATCTAATCCGATCCGTGCTTATAATTTAACTAAATTTAATTTTAAATTTAAGAGCCGTGGTAGCAGGTTGGTTGTGCACTCGCCTCACTTTCATGAGGTCTTGGATTCAAACCCCGCCCGTACCAATGAGTTTTACGAAACTTAAGTACGGTTTATTTATAATACCACAGTCTTTTCGGTGAAGGAAAACATCGTAAGGAAACCTGCATATGCCGAAGAAGAAATTCTGAGGCGTATGTGAAGTCCACCATATCGGTGTGGGGCACCGTTGGTGGACAGGACTTCCTGGCCCCTAAGAAGATAAGATATGATAACTTTAATTCTAATAAACTTAGTGTTCAGGACCTAGAATACTTAGGTATAAGACAAATAGGTATGTGACGTATGACTGAATTGTCAATCTAATGTACTAAAACGCTAGTTTAAACTCTGTTTGCATATAGCATAGGTTTTGTGTTTGCTTAGGATCAGATGACAACCGGATGATTAATTATCCCCCTCCTCGCCTCCCTCCGCCGAATGTTTACCGACACTTGGTACCTGGGGATCGGGGATAAACCATCAATCTTATACCGGAGGTATTTTGAACCGTCTCTGTAGGTGCAAAGTTCAAAAACTTTCTCAGGTTTGATTTATAACTGTCATCATCAATGACGTTTTAATTTATAAATAGACTTGCTTATTTGAAAAGTTGAGGCCCGATTTCGGCGATTAAAATTCGTTAAAATAAGTAAACGTTGAAAATATTTGAATGCTACTTGGTTCGCGTGGACAACTTGTCGCGTGGACAACATCACAAATTATTATGTAATTCCCGTAGAATTGAGATGTTTTTCGGGATAAAAACTATCCTATGTTCTATTCCAGGACCTAACCTATATGTGTGCCAAGTTTCATTCCGATCCGTTATGTGGTTTGTCCCTGCCATGTGTAATATAAATATAAAACAAAATATCGAAATAGCCTGGTGTAAACAGTGCCCGAAAATGCAGAATAAATAAGTACCCACGATATACATGAAACTATATTAATCGGGCTACGAGCTCCAGAACTATAAGACTCCCCAATACCAGTACACGTGTACACCCGATAATATTCGTCGAGAGTAGCAGTAACAACGCTTGTGATTGGTGGAAATGTCCTGATATTGTACATTATTGTATTATTTTTGGTGTCGCGTACCGTTATATTGCGCTGTTGTTTTTGCTGAGACAGAAATAATGAAAGTTTATAGACTGTGTATTTGGTTAGGAAAGCGAAATATGATTCACTTTCTTGTATATATTGTTTTTAACGCGCATATTTTTTGTAATTTTATTAAATAAAACATTTTAAAAATAATACTTTGTTCAAGTTAGAAAATAGGAGAGAATCCTACTAATATTATAAATGTGAAAGTTTGGATATTTGGATGTTTGTTACTCAATCACACTTCAACAACTAGACGGATCGTAATGAAACTTGGCACACATATGGGTTAGGTCCTGGAATAGGACATAGGATAGTTTTTATTCCGAAATAACATACCATTCCTTCGGGAAATACATAATAATTGGTGATGTTAAGTTGTCTACGCGGACGAAGTCGCGGGCACAGCTAGTATAAAATAAGATATTTTATCTTATGTGTTTAAAGTGAATAAACGCTCAAATATTAATATTATTCATTTACCTACAACAATGTCTCAGAATAATCCAAAGGTGGACTAGTAGAGAATATCTTCGGCATTAAGTTCGCCTGTTATGCAACTGTGTACATAAATGTACTATTAGTGCATTTAATTCGTCCAGGTGTACCAGGACTACCGTACCGTTTTTTTATATATATGTATTAATATTTAATTTGATTAATTTTTTTTTATTACTAATGGGTTTGCGCTTGATCTCAATCTCACCTGATCGTAAGTGATGATGAGGCCTAAGGTGGAACGCGCTTACCCAGAAGATGCCTATTCACTCTTCTTTTAAAAAGATCCAAATTGTACTAGTACGGAAATACCCAATCTGGTAGGGAGTTCCATTGCTTAGCAGTTCGCATCATGAAAGAGGAAGCAAAACGCTTCGTGCGAGAGCGTGGTATGTCTACTACATAAGGATGAAGGCCCTCACCACGTATATCATAAGTGTGATATTTAATTTAATCAATATTATATTATAGTATTAATATTAATTGGAAAAATAAAAAAAAATCGGATCGGTTGATCTAATTAATTCAACTTCGTAGAATTAATTCGCCTTGTCAGGTAAATTAGAATTAATATGATTTCCGAGTAAAAAAATAACCGCATCATCTTCACTTTACACGTTGATAAATTTTAATTTCTGCTGACTTTTATGAAAGTTATACATTTCCGAACTCATGGGCGTTCGCGGTAAATCTCTCTTTAATTTCTCCCTAACTTGTTCCTCGCGGTTATGGTAAAAGTTTAAAAGTTTCCACGAAATGTCACTCACGTCTTACTTAAACAGGAAGGATGTCGTGCATTTAATAACGTGGAAATGTTTCCCTTATTTTTCTTGAATATCACAATATCAATATCGTCGAGGGTAATTTAAATTGGCGTGAGGGACAAGATGCCAAAACACAGGTTTTTTAGCTTCTCAACACTCAGTTTTCAATTGTCTATCGAATGATGTATTTAAAATATTTGAAATTTAATGACTGTATCCTTTGATAAATATAGTAGAATAATATACACCATTAATAACAAACAAAATAGTTACGTTACCGTGTGGCTTCCGGTAGAGTAGAATAGGACCACTCCAACTCTCCCCGTGGATGTCGTACAAGGCGACTAAGGGAATACATTATAAAACATCAATCAGGCCTCCTCAACCCGTTTGGCCAGCGCGGGGAGTGTAGGCCAAATTCTCCGTCTGTCTCCGGCAGATGAGAGAGGGTTGTGCTCCTGCAGTGGAGACATAAATAACCTGATGATGAAAATAGTTACGGACACCAAAGAAAAAACAAGGTTCTTTTATGTCTCCTGAAAAGTAGTGGTTTGTCCCTTACGTCAATTTCAATTCCCGTCGACGATATACAAACAAAAAAAATTCAAGGTATTTATTTGCATTCTATGAAGTAATAAAAATATGTAATACTATCCTACTAATATTATAAATGTGAAAGTTTGGATATTTGGTTGTTTGGATGTTAGTTACTCAATCACGCTACAACCACTGGACGGATCGTGATTAAACTTGGCACACATATAGGTTAGGTCCTGGAATAGGACATAGGAAAGTTTTTATCCCGAAGAAACATCCCATTCCTACGGGAAATACATAATAATTTGTGATGTTAAGTTGTCCACGCGGACGAAGTCGCGGTCAACAGCTTTAGTAATTTATAAACCAGTAACTACATGTAACACATTTGACTCCACAAAATCTCCGATCCTTATTGGTTCCCAGCACAATAATTAACCCTTTTGTTTAATCATTGTCAATACATTAGTTTTTATATCTATGTTATCATCATCATCATCAGCCTATATAAGTCCACTGCTGAACATAAGCCTCCCCAATAGAATGCCTCTTTTCATTGGGGGATTTGCCATAATCACTACGCTTGGCAGACGGTGTAATGATATACACAGGAGAACGCTGCTGTCCATGGGAAGATTGGAGGTAGCGCTATTCTGAGCCGGGAACTACACGACTAACTTTATTCCTACAGTATTCCTGATCTGAGCCATAAGGCCCGCGCCTGGCACAATTCTTCCCCTCGACTGTCGGCTGAAACCTTCCTCCTCGGTTCATTATATCCAATCCACCCCACTACCCTCTACTTCTGATTGACTGTCCATCGATTACTATTGTTCTGCCATCGTAACTGTTATCGGGCGGGCTCAGTCTCCCCTACTATTGTGAACCCCCCATTGTTTAGAAGTTGGGAGATAGTAACAGGGCTGACTTGTATTTGACACAACACAACTTTGCTTACTATTTGATATATTTGTGAGTTCGGTAAATACGAGTGCAGATAAGAGGTAATAAACAGATAATATTCCTATTGGGAATAATCTATATTTGTTCAGCGAGTATAGGAACTTGACTGAGAAAACGTAGTTTCTTTAGTTAAAGAAATATTATAACTCTAGGAATCATATGAAACAATGTACAGGTAAAAAGTAAATTATTGGAAGATAATAATAAACAAAATGGTTGGATGTTTTTATATATTTGTTTATACAAAAATATTTATTTACAAAAATCTGAGTGAGGTTACAAGAAGATTATTGGGAGCTTCTTTTAGATATATTTTTCTTGTGCTAGAGGATCTCTCTCTTCCATACTAAAAGTTACATAGATCATATACATATATAAAAATGAAAAGGGTACGGTCTTATTAAAAGTAAAGAAAAACTTACATAAAACTATCATGTAAGCTTGAGTGTTTGGGGGAGGGGGGAGGGGGGGGGGGACTGGGGGCGGGAGGGGGAAGGGGTATGTATATAAGATATAGATAAGTTTTAATACAAATAATATACATAAATGCGTAATGTTTAATATGATTACTTTACTATGATTACTTACCTTTTTATCAAATTGATAACTAATAAGTTATCAATTAGGTAAGATATGTTGCTTGTACCTACCGATTCTTCTTACAGAGATAACATTACTCGAAGTAGTAGACACGGTAAGTTAAAAATATAACCGTCTAGAAGTAAAAAAGTAGAATCATAAGCAGAAAGATAAAAGAGAAGATTGAGGTTAACCATTGTACTTTGAGATAATTACATTCCATTTTAATATGATATTTACTATGGTCTTTAGTCTAAAGCAGAAATTCAATTTTATTACTAATTTAAATGTAAGAAAGAATTTAATTAAATCTCCGTCTTCCGGTCATAAAAACCTCATTTAGTACCTTTAAAATTAGATAGGAAATGTAGATATCACATTTTAAGTAGATTAGTTCAAGGCAAACATGACTTTTATAGACCAAACGACTAATTAAGTGTCGGGCGTGATTTACTCCTACTAATATTATAAATGCAAAAGTTTGAATATTTGGATGTTTAGATGTTTGTTACTCAATAACGCTTCAATGACTGGACGGATCGTGATGAAACTTGGCACACATATGGGTTAGGTCCTGGAATAGGACATAGGATAGTTTTTATCCCGAAAAATTATCCCATTCCTATGGGAAAACATAATAATTTGTAATTTTAAGTTGTACACGCGGACGAAGTCGCGGGCAGCAGCTAGTAAGTTCATAAATGTATCACGTGTTCACAAATAAAATACACGTACATACGAAACATCTCTCATTTTCCGTTTCATTCGATATTATTTCAAAACAATAATGACTGGACTTGTTAAATTCTTCCTGTGTACTGACGGCACATATTTTATTTTATTTGATTTTATTTTTTATTTATTTTCACAAAATCCACAGCACTTAATAAACAGTATTATTATAATTTGTAGTTCTTACTGCCAATAACGGAATTATAATATATATAATACATCTATCTATTTTACGGTCTAGTGACAATTCAAGTAAATGCCTATTTTAGCAACCGAATAAGATTTGTTTGTAAAAGCTTACGTAATATAATATAATTTAAATTAAAAAAAAAACAGTAGACAATCACTTGTTTATTAAGTGCTGTGGATTTTGCCGTCGGTTCATAGTGTTTTGTGTGTGTGTTTGGAGGTGTCTGTGGGGTGTGTGTGTGTGTGTGTATTTGTACACATATTATATAATTGGATGTGATTAGATTATATACATTACTGTTATCAATAGTATACATATTAGTACCTCATAGTTTCTAGGAACAATTTTAACTTATTCCCTCACTCTGCTTGCGCTTATTCTAAGTTCCTATTTGGAAAAACCTATGTATGTTTTAAATTTATTTTAATTTTTGTATACTAACAATTGGTAAGAATAATTATTTTTAAGTTTAATGACATGCAATGTATATTACCAATAAATTATGTCTATGTCTAAAAGCAACCACATTAAGGATTTATAATCAAACATTTAGATGATAAGTATATTTTCAAGTGCTAAATTGTCTAAGGTAAGAAATATCCCTTACACTAGAGCTTCCTTGTTCCGCAACCTTCCTTTGTACCTGAGCTCCATTGTGTACTCGAGATAACCGTATTGGAGCGAACCAAATAAATTACTTGACTCCGATACTACTGTCTCACAGAGAACCAAATCAGGGCCGGACTCACCGTGGGCATAAAAGTGGCGAACTTACATTAATAGGAATGACTTTTTTAGTGAAGCAAAACTATAGATTTTAGAAAATTTAGTTAGCATATTATTTTATATCAGTTTCCTGTTAATATTTAGTTTGGACGGCTATAAGGGTCGTTGCTTAACAGGTATACCTGATAAATTATTTAGAATTCCTATGAAATCGAGGGGTACATTTCTCTCAGTGTAGGCAAAATAGATAAGGGAAGAATTCATAATTCTTCTTCTCAGTCAACTCTTGATAGAGTGAGATAGATAAATTCTTCATTATACATAGATTAAGTCAGGTACAGATTTATGTAAAGTATACAAAGGCGGCTATATCACTTAAAGCGATCTCTTTCAGGCAACCCCTCCTAAGAAAAATATAGCGACAGAGTATTGTAGGTAAAATAAAATAAAATCATAATTTAAAATCATACTGAAGATACTCCTTAAGTTTACAAAATAAATATTATATAAATATTTAAATATGCTTGCGTATGTTTATAACTATATTAATATAACATACAAATACAATACATATACCATACGTGATTTAAAAAAATATTATGTTAAATTGTTGTTAATAATATAAAGTTATATAATATCATTAAATTGCTTTCTTGTAGTGACAAGAAAGCAATTTAATGATATTATATAAAACGATAAGTGTATCGTCGTACCTTTTCAGTGAATTTATAACATTTCATACGCAATCTCTTCAGTCACTTTGCGCCCTCCCTCAGATAAATTTTGGGTCGCAAATGAGGCCTAGTTGGTTGTGCAGTCGCCTCATTTTCGTGAGGTCGTGGGTTCAAACCCTTTCGAAACCGAAGTACAGTTTATTTATAATACCACAAACTTTTCTGTGAAGAAAAACATCGTAAGGAAATCAACATATGTCAAATAAGAAATTTTAAGGCGTATGTGAAGTACACAAAATCGGCTTGAGGCACCGTTGGTGAACAGGGGTCACAAAAGATCCCGACAGGTCGAGGTTTCGGCAGGTCTTCCTGGCCCCCTAAGAAGATAAGATAGGGTCGCAAATAGGCCTCATTCCACTCTGACATCACTCTGGGTTCGCCTCCCAAAACCCTTAAAGTCAAGCTGATAACTTGCACCCAATAACTAATATTGCAGATATTTGATAACTGATAAACCGAACCGTGTGCTCTATCAGCCATCTCGGCTCTATTGTTTCCGCAGACATCTCACTCAAAGGACAGAGCTACACGCAAAGCGATACAATACAATGCAATAGAATATTCTTTATTTATTAGGGAACGTACCCACACCGTTTAGGGGGGGTTGGGGGGCACGTGAAAAAGGTCTTCAAAATACCACGCTTGGTCACAGGGACGGGGACGGGGGGTAGGTTTTCGTCACGTAGTCAATATTCTCTAGGGAAATCAAAATAAAGACAAATATGAAAACTTTCTGTTTGCAAAAATTGGTTTAAAACCATATTTATGCATTATTACGTGAAAACTAGAACGGGAGGGGGGGGGGGGGGTGGTCTTAGCATATACTGCGGTTAGTCACCATGAGGGGAGGGGGTAAAAAATTTAAAAAAAAGGTCACGTAGTCTGGGTACGTTCCCTTAGCGTCGGGTTCTCGACTTGGAATAGGGCCAATCGTCAAGGCGACGAAGGGATGGCACCAGGGCGGGCAGCAGCGTTACTGAGATAAGTCGTCTATAGATTGAATGATAGTTAAAACTTCAGTATGTCTTCACTATCGCTATAGCTTTAAGTGGACGGCACACTCTACGTTAAGCGAAACACTTGAGGAAGCGTATCATTGTGTTTGTTATACCTATTGCTGTTAAGGTGAAATGACTGTAGTTCATAGGATATAGCTACTGTGAAAACAAATATATACCTAATAATTTCTCCCTGTAGGCATAAGATTGCGCGTATTGTAGTTTAGTACGTGTACACGACTGGCAGTACGCATTACTGAGCTTCTGGCCGCCGAGCGATCGACGTTTTCAGCTAGAAAGAGAAGCATTTATGTTGTTGACGTGTATTAATAATAAATAATAATAATATGTCAGACATTCACACCACGTTTCACGTTGTAACTCTCTCAATCGCGCTGGGTGCCGCAGCCAACTTTAATTTTTTTTACTTGTTCGTACACAAACGAGTACGGACAAGCTGGTGCGTCTGTAATAGTGCAAATTCAAATATTCTTTATTGTGCACCAATACATATAACATTTTATAAAAAAAAATTACATAGAAGGATGAATTTAGTGTACAAGGGCGGCAATGTCATGTCAGTCTTTAGACGTCCACTGCTGGACTTGGCCTTCCCCAATGAACGCCACCACACCCGGTCCTCCGCCCTCCGCATCCAGCCGCTTCCGGCCACCCTCTTTAGGTCGTCGGTCCATCTGGTGGCGGGGCGTCCCACCCTGCGCGTGCCAATCCGTGGTCTCCACTCCAGAACTCGTCTCGTCGAACGGCGGCAATAGTTGTAGGTAATTAAATCTGTCCGTTTGTATAAAGAGTCAGGATAGTCTAATGGACTGCCCGACTATAGCAAAGAATACTAACTATTAACGTAAAGAAGTACATGCGAAGGAAAAGTACGGCTGGGAGTAAGCAAAGCAGGGCGCCGGCGACCGAACGGCGTGCTAATTGAATATGAAGAAGCAAATTTTTATTAAACTCTATTAGGTAATTAATATATAACAATTATTGTTCTGTTTTGGTAGTAATACAGAATAGTATTTTTTTAAAAACGTATACCTATATTTTTATATGTAAATTTTTTAAAGAATCCTTACCAGTATGCTGTGCTATTGACGCTATAAGCTGAAACGATTAAGTTGGAGGAATTTGTCGGGCGAACGAGTCGATCGGCAAAAATCTAACATGTCTAGATAGACGTTTCTTCTGCTAGACATTGTGGTTCAACAAATTATGACGAGTCGAACTTATCGGTTCGTAAACCATGCTCATGGGCGTAACCACAAATTCATTTATTTTTTTATTTCATTAAACATCCTATCAAGATAGAACGGTTAAGATTTGTTTACTTCAGTTCCGCGCGTGCCGATTTTCGGACACAGCGCGCCCCTCCCGCGCACTCTTTATGCGTCGCCGTCACGTTTCTAGTGAGGAGATACAATTATGCAGTTAGAAACCGCCCAATATGGAATTTCTGCAGATGTTTACCCGACCTTTACTCAGTGCGAAACGAGTACCCAAACCTTTGATAGTTTGTTTGTACAATATATTGCACATCAATGGCACGCGTGTCGCGTCTACTTCACCATTCTATCTTGATAGCGTTTCTGTGGGCGTAACCATATTCTCACATAATTATCACTCAGGTCTCCCAGGCCCAGTGGTGCATGAAACGTCTTCCTCACAATTTCGTCACACACTCCTCATCCGCGTCACCAGTTACCTGCGCGACAGCACTTGACTCGGTTCAGTAACGAGTCTCCCTGCGCCCGAGTGCCACTCCAGTTAAAAATGCATGCAAACGACTCAAACTTTACGAGCACCTCGCTAAGTGATAAACAGGTTATTTCACGGTAGAACGTGAGGGAAATTTCAAGCTAATAGGCGTTTGCAATTGGAAAACCTTGAAGCACTTTAAATACTTAATTACCATATTGACTTGGCTTAGGTTTAACCAAAATAAGTAAGAGAGATAGAAGTTAATAACAGTGGTTGACATGTACACATAAAATACACTAAAATATACTTATTCTGTCTGTAAACTCAATTACCTATTTCCAGACAAGCACAATTAGTATCTTTTTAAAAGAAGAGAAAATAATCATCTTCTGGGTAAGCGCGCTGACCTTAGGCCCAAACGTAATTGATCATCAGGTGACTTTGAGATCAAGCGTACCTAAACCCATCATCATCAACCTGAACGAGTCCACTGTTGGACATAGGCCTCTTCCAGGCTCTTGTCAACCAGTCACTGCCAGCTGCGTTACGCAGAACGTCGCTCCATCTAGCCAGGGGGTATCCCACACTACGCTTACTCAGTCGCGATCTCCACTCGAAAACGCGTTAGTTGGTTAAACCCATAAGGAATGCAAAAAAAGAGATGACCTTTGGAATTTGAATCGTCTCCACCTAAGGATTAGCGACCTTTTAGAATACTCGGTGACGTTACCTCCAGAGTCTAGTTCTCAAAGAGAGTTCTTTATCAACTGCTGCAAGAATGCGACAGTCAAAAGTGCGCGACAAAGCGATGCCGCTACAAAGAGTAACAGACGCTCTTTGTGTTGGGAATGCTTTCGATACTGTCGACAAATGGCTGAGTTTGGAGCTATGTATTGTGTTTCTAAAGATTAGGGTCAAAAGTCAAAATCCTTTATTGCACATGAGTACACTTGTTACATTTTATGCACGTCAATTTATTATTGATTCGAGCACCATTTTGTTGTTGTCACAAATAACTAGAATATCTTGAAATTGTAGTCTGTAAACC
The DNA here is from genome assembly GCA_947086405.1 of Esperia sulphurella. Lineage (NCBI taxonomy): Eukaryota > Metazoa > Arthropoda > Insecta > Lepidoptera > Oecophoridae > Esperia > Esperia sulphurella. The sequence continues at coordinate 14,390,370 of OX352264.1, forward strand.
TGTTATGTATATTCTCATGTACTCTGAGAAAAAAATAAGTAGCCCTCCTACTTACATAAGGATAAAAATATACCACTATTACGTAAGTAGCCGCCCCCATTATAATTGGTGTCGCCTACAACTGATTCAGTAGCCGGCCACATTACTAAGTAACCACACTACGTAATAATGTGGCCGGCTACTGAATAAAAAAAATTCTCAGTGTATGTGTGTCGTCGCTATGAATAAATAACTTATTCTATTTATTCATCACTACCTAAGTGTTGGCGCTGTAAAGAAAAAACGGCACAATAAACACCGAGCAATATACATACGTACATAATGTTCACGCCTTGGTCCTAGAGGGGTAGGCAGAGAGGATGTATCGCCATATTGCACGATCCTGACAAACGTTGCAAAGCGACGTTCCTTCGGCCACTTTTCGCCCCGTGATACCACATGGCGTGATGTGTGGCGAACAACATCGCCGCCTCCGTGTTGAGACCCATTGTGGTACCACGATTAGCTAGGGAAATAATTGTCCAATTGTGATGTATAAAAAAGTTGTACAAGTCTGTACTGAAAGTGACTTGAAAAGGACCATCTTGTACTAATTGCACAATACCTACGAATTAGGTACTTTTCAAAATAACTTGGCTAACGAAATATTATGTTAATATTAACCTGGACAGCCATGCACCATAATTAGTAATTTCGGAGGACATAACATCAAATTTAAGGATGTTTTGCTGTTGAATTTCCGCGTTAATTATGTTCTCATATTTCACAATTTCCCGAGAAAATTGCTTTCCTTAATCTCCCTCACGTTGTTTGAATTACGTTAATATTAGAACTTTTAAGAAAATTACATAGTTGACATAAAATATGCTGTCGTTCGAAAACCCATAAAACAATTTTCAACCATTTTGTTGGACTAGTATTCAGGCAGTTGGCAAGACTAATTCCTCATTCATACCATATGGATCGTATGTTCGATTCCTGTATTTTCTTGTCTACTTCAGGTATTTATTTTGAAATTAGACATGTGTATTTATTTGTCGTGGCTTTAATCCTACTAATATTATAGATGCGAAAGTTTGGATACTTGGATGTTTGTTACTCAATAACGCTTCAACCACTGGATGGATCGTAATGAAACTTGGCACACATATAGTTTAGATCCGGGAATAGGATATAGGATAATTTTTATCCCGAAAAATCATCCAATTCCTACGAGAAAACATAATAGTTTGTGATGTTAAGTTGTCCACGCGGACGAAGTCGCGGGCAACAGCTAGTAAAATAATAAAATGTGTAAAGTATTTGAAAATTATATTTAGGAAAATATTCTAATTAATTCGCCTATCTTCCAGACGGTGTCGTTAAGGCGAATAAGGAATTGCACCAGGGACAGGCAGCAGCGTTCTCCTGTGTAAATTAATATCATTACTGCGTTCACCAATCCGCGTGCCAAGCGTGGTGATTATGAAAAATCCTCCAATGGACAGCGTGTGGAATGAAAGGAAGAAAGTGGAATTCTATTGGGGAGGCTTATGTTCAGCAGTGGACGAATTTCCGCTGATATTGCAATAAAAGTCTATGTATCAATAAATTAAGAATTACTATTTGAAATAAATAATTATTTATCTCTATAATATAAAGTCTTTGACTGGCCTTTCCAGCCGGACCGGCTGAAAGGGGAATGGCACGGTCACGTGAACGTGCGAGACTGTCCTGTCCTTCGTTACGTCTGTTTCCGGCTGTTGTCATCGCTCGGCATTGTCTGTCGGTCGATTTCGCGGTCCAACGGATTTATCGGTGCAAACGTCGTTCGTTACTCAAAATGAACTCATCTTTCCTTCTTTTCACTCCCAACTACTGTTGATAGTGCAACTTTAGCGCATTCATTCGTACCGTTCTGTGTACGTTCATTTGTTGAATCCAACTAGTGTTCGAATCACACGGTTGTTTGGCTTTTCAGTAAATTGCAGTGAAAATATAAGTGAATTTTTCCTCCTTTAAAGTACACCTAGATCTGCAAGCTCCTAGGGTAGGAGCCCTTTCGCTGAAAAACAGAAAAACGAAGAAAAGTCATACATAGCCTAAAATAGGAGACTTAATGTAAAATTCTGTTTAAATAAATGTAAATACTGTTTCCTTACTTTATTTGTTTTTTTTTTTCCTTTTTTGTGTGCAATAAATTGTTAAATAAATAAAAAATAAAAAGAATAATTTCAAAGATTTTTTTAAACACCATTCGATAGACAATTAAAAACTGAGTTTCTGAGTTTGGGAAGCTAAACCCGATTTTTGCATTTTGTCACTTAAATGGTAAATTTCTGTCGACGATATATTAATTATATAAATATATCACCTCGCACTACTACAGTATAACAAAATAACAACTTACAAGGACAAGAAAGTGGTTGCAATTTAACCCAGAACTTGTGTTAAATTCATAACTTGATATAAGATTTTTTTAATTAAGAATAAATAGGGCGAATAATCAACAACAGTTACGCGAAACAAAGCACTCAGTCGAGAAGAAACAATATTAAAATCAAAAGCAAACTGGAGAATTCTCTAAAGAGCCTCCGTTGCATAGAACTCATTCATCTCATTGCTGGAAGTGCCTTTTTCTTAAATAAAACGTGTCAACAGGTTGTTGGATCGATATGTATTTAAGTGCCTTAAGTGACGGATATAAGAAACATATCCATAGATAAGTATTATCATAGCACAGCATCTTACTTATGTAGAAAGATTATATCTTGATACAACGTGTACCTGCTTGGTATAAAAAGTCCTATCAGATACGACTGTCCTCTACCAAGTTTACGAATTTTTAAGGCTGTACAGCAAGATCTCTTTTCTTACATTAAAATTATTCTATACTGGCTGTGCCCGCAGCTCCGCGGGCTCCGCTTTTTAATCTCATTCTCATTCCAACTCTGATTTGACTACGACTCCGACCCAGTATGCACGACATTCCCACGCTCATGTCCACGTGCATGCCCACGCCCACGACCACTACGGCTCCAATGAAGTTCTAACTCATCGTAATCTGAATTGCATCGAACATTATAATTATACTCCTTTGTTATATTGCATATCTACCTATTAATGTATTTGATAACTAAAAAACTCCCATAACTTTTGATTGAATAAGCCGATTGCGATGAAGTAAAGACTAAATGTTACTCCTAGTTAAGCCCTATGTTTCTGAGATAAAAATCGGTTCAGTAGTTTTTACGTGAAACGTGCATAAACTAACAGACGAACAGACAAAATTTCAAAAAATATCGATATATCGAATGTGTTCTATTACTTATCCTTACACCACACAATTGTTTTTTTTTGCAAATATTTTCAATGTACAGATAGGGATATTTACGTTTTTATATATTAGATTTCGAGTTTCAGTAACTCTTCATTGGCTGTTTTATCTACAATAGATAAATCAGGTTTTGTATTCATCATCATCAGCCTATATACGTCCACTGCTGAACATAATGATTTTAATATACTCAGGAGAACGCTGCTGCCCATACCTGGTGCAAACCCTTAGTCGCCTTGATCGACACCCACGGGGAGATTTGGGGTGGCCCTACTAAAAAAATTTCGTATTATCGTGTAATATTTTTAAATCTGACAAAGCCATGAAAAAGCTGTTTTGTGCTATTTTTAATCGTGTGACATATCCATAAAGTATAACAAGGTCTTTATTATCTGTGGTCCACAAAGCTTTCGCTTTCTTTATTTTTCTTTTTTCCACAGTAGAATGGTATTCAAGAGTTCGCATTAGCTCGGCGGGCCTTTTTATAACAATAAAATTAATGCCGTAACCTCTAGGGCACTAATTAGCTGCCACTATTTCTACATTAACGTCCCTTTGTGTGCAGTTCCTTCTATTTAAGGCTGTGTTTGCATTGCCCATAAAGAAGAGAGTAATGTAGTAATTTGATATTATGTTTTTGTACTTTGGCTTTTGTAAGGGAGTTGGTAGCTAAGCTGTTTTTCATGTTTAGCTCACTTCGTTTCGATTGGTATCGAAGTGTCAAAAGTGGCAACAGGTGGGCAGTATAAAGTATATTTTTCTAGTTTATTTAATCTAGGTAATCAGGTCATCAATCTAGCTAACTAAAATTTCAATACTAAAATGTAGTAACAAAGCTAAATTTTTTTATTTATGAAAATCTCACAGCACGTAATTTCTAACTTTAAAAGTTGATCTAAATTCTGCAGGCTAAAAAACTCTGTTCAAATTTTATGGCATAAATTTAATTAGAAACAACTACTAATAAATTATTAAGTTTAAATTAAAACAAATCCTAGTAGTGGGATAATGGATGACACAATACTAACTATACAAATATACTAAATCAAAGAATATAAAATTACATGTCCATCAGGATGTATATGTCTATGAGCGTGAATGGGGATGAGTGGGTGTACACTGAGAAAAAAATAAGAAGCCCTGCTTCTTACATAAGGATAAAAATATACCACTATTACGTAAGTAGCCGCTCCCATTACTAAGTAACCACGCTACTTAATAATGTGGCCGGTTACTGAATCAGTAGTAGGCGACACCATTTATAATGGGGGCGGCTACTTATGTAATAGTGGTATATTTTTATCCTTATGTAAGTAGGAGGGCTACTTATTTTTTTCTCAGAGTGTGAGTGCGTCTCTCTCTGTGCTTGTGTTTGCTTAATAAGATCCTACTGCACTATCTATTGTTGGGCTGAAATACGTCCACTGTTGAGCACAAGCTTCCCCAATAGAATGCCACTTTTGGTGGATGTCTATTAAGGGGATTTGCATTGACGACCCACAATTGTTAAGAGCATATAAACTTAGGCTTGGCGCTCCTCGAACCTCCAGAGATCGTAAGTTCGATTTCCATTGAAGAACACCTACCAGTGAAGGTAGGGCACTGAATATACGCTACCTTGCGCCCCACGTAATTAAATTATGAAGTAAAGAGTCGAAGTAGGAAATGATGGCTCACTTCCACTGGAGATACTGAATTTTTAACAATTTTAACTTGGTCCTAATTTTGATGCTTAATAGGCCCGATTCTGAAGGCACATAATAAAAAATTGAAGACACTAAAATTGTTTCTCTCACCGTCATCATCATCATCATCATCAGGTTATTTTTGTCTCCACTGCAGGAGCACAACCCTCTCGCATCTGCCGGAGACAGACCGAGGATTTGGCCTACACTCCCCGCGCTGGTCAGACGGATTGGGGAGGCATGTTTTTATAAAACATCAATCAATCTTTATATCACCGTCACACAGTATTATAAAGATAAAGACGAGACTAATTTTAGGGCTGTCAAATTTTAAATGTGTGCATTTACAATCGGATCAAACATAAATATATTTTTAAGGCAGTAAGTTTCACTTATTCTAATTCACTTGTTCTGTTAAACACACCCTCATAGAAAGCACGATCGAAATCAGCGCACAATAATCCGCGCACAAATACGCTACACAAATCTCCCGGAGCCGTCTGGCTGTCCCAACAGATGGAAAGCTTAAACCGTGCTTAGGTTCCGACTGCTTAGAAATTGAATTAAGCTATCCTGGCACCAACTTGGTTTGGTAATCTTCAACTTAACTAAGTTGTGTTGAATACTTGAACGCTTGTGTTGTGGGTGCTATAAATTTGCTGTTGGACTTCTAGAATGTAGATACTCGTACCTACTATAGTAGTTGATAGATAAATAAATATCTCAGATATTCACACCAATTATCCAGTCCCAAACTAGGCAGAACCTGTGTTATGGTTACCAGATAACGGATAGACATACTTAGATAAATATATAAACATCCAAGACTTGGGTACAAACATTCATATTCATCATACGAACATTTGCCCCTAGCGGGATTCGAACCCGCAACCTCCGGCAGTCCGAGAGCTACCCGTTCCGCCACGGAGGTCGTGATACATTGTAGAGCGTGGTAGCCTAGTTGTTGTGCACTCGCCTCACTATCATGAAGTCGTGGGTTCACACCCCGCCCGTACCAATGATTTTTTTGAAACTCAAGTACTGTTTATTTATAATACCACAGGCTTTTCGCTAAAGAAAAACGTCAATACCTGCATATGCCAATGAAAATTCTTAGGCGTATGAGAAGCTCAAAATTAGCTTGGTAGAAAGCTCTCAAAGGCTCGAATTGTTGTCACCAGGTCATCCCGGCCCTCTAGAAGACACCTTTTTAAGTAATTTTGTAGGATTACTGATTTTTAATGTGTAAAGATGTAGGACCGTTCAGATCTTTAGGAATATTTTCAAAAATGGCGCGCATTAGAACGGTATAGTTGGTACAATTCACGATGCACGGGCGGCTACTTTTAATGAGGGGTAAGCGGGGGACGCGGGGAGTTAATCCGAACCTATTCGAACGTCAGTATCTTAGTGTACTCGTACGTATGCACACATTGATGATTAGCGCGTAACGATAGAACAAACACAGTAACAATATAACGCATATGAAATGTAAGTGATTTTGATGAGTGAGGAGTTCCGTTGTAGACTGTACGGTCTATAAAACTAAATCGCTTTTGTCTTGCGTTGGCATGCGTGTTTAACATATGATATGATTTGCATAAACATTAAAAAATAATTAATGGTCAATTTGATAATGTACTGTGGCTTTTTGTCGACTTTCATCATCAGGTTATTTTTGTCCCCACTGCAGGAGCACAACCCTCTCTGATCTGCCGGAGACTTATAAATTTACGTAGTAGTGAGAATGTTAAGGGTGCTGACTTTAATCTATTGTATATGTTAATTGTTTAATGTAATTGTGGTCTGTATCTGTTGTTTCTACAATAGATAATAATAAATAATAGACAGACGAAGGATTTGGCCTACACTCCCCGGCTTGCCAGACGGGTTGGGGAGGCCTGATTGATGTTTTATAATGTATTCCCTTAGTCGCCTTGTACGACATCCACGGGAAGAGTTGGAATGGTCCTATTCTACTCTACCGGAAACCACACGGCAGCTTTGTTGACTTTATCACACGCAAATACCGCAGCTCTCAACTGATTTACCTATATCCTTGTCCAGCAGTGGTATTAACGACCAAATTTATACCAAAACTCAAGCAAATAAAGCTCGTTTTGTTATTATATTATCAAGCGGCTGAACGGACTTCTGCAGGAATAGAAGGAATAGAAGGATTCGGATTGTTAAAGTATATGTTCATGAGTTTACTCAAGCGGCTAAGCGAAAACAACAAAGATTGGCCTGAATTTTGCCTTGTTTATACAAACCTTTCCATCTGCAGAAAAGTCTAGGAGGCTTTGAGGGATTTGTGTTGCTTGAGTTGGATTATTGTACGCCGTATTCGATGAGGCCTTGCGTCGTACTTTGTTGATACATATACAGGAAAATGTATAAATAAATGCAGCATTCAAACAACTTTACATCAGTATAATACCTTCTGATATTTAGATATAACTAGCTGTTGCCCGCGACTTCGTCCCTGTGGACAACTTAACATCACAAATTATTATATATTATCCTGTAAGAATGAGATATTTTTTCGGGATAAAAACTATCCTATGCAGGACATAGGATTGTTCTAATTTATATGTGTGCCAAGTTTCATCCCGATCCGTCCAGTGGTTAAAGCGTGATTGAGTAACAAAAATTAAAATATCCAAACATTCAAACTTTCTTAATATTAATGGGATTCTTTAAACAGTATTTTGGTCAGAAGGCTATGTCTGTCCTTCAAGCATTAGTAGGAGACTATTATTTAGTATTCTCTGCTATTACTTGGCGAAGAAGGGACACTCCCCTCCCCCACCAGTGTCACGTCGCACGCAAAATAGAAGTACGCCTGGGAGTACGCTGCACTACCGGGCTGTCGCTGTTCGCTGCGTCAAAGCATGTTAATTTGTATTTTTGTTGGATTTGACGATCTACTGATGATTTAATTTAAGAAATTATCATCATGGGGATAATAGGCGAGCAGCAATTTGCTGGTTTTCTATATCTGAAGTGTATTTAAGTTATTCAATTGTGACTTGTTACACTGGTTTTTGAAGAAATTGCTATAGTCTATCTGCTATAGTCTGTTTTCAATGTGTTCATTGATGAGACATCGATAAGGTCCTGCGGTAACTTGTTTTTTTTATTTTTATTGTTGATGGGTTTGCGCTTGACCTTAATCTCACCTGATAGTAAGTGATGACGAGGCCTAAGGTGGAGCGCGCTTACCCAGAAGATGCCTATTCACTCTTCCTTTAAAAAGATCCAATTGTGTTTAGTTTCGTTACGAAGCCCCGTATTGGCTTGCAAACTGACATTGTTGCAAAACCGGTTTTTGTTTTCGCTCGGGCGCATGCTACATGAGAACGCCGCGCGCGGTCACTCGGCGAGTCGCAGGAGCAGTGCCATCGGGACCGCACGCCCTTTTGATAACTCGTTCCCGCTCGCGCGCCGGAAAAGATCGCGGAGAAAAATCGTACCCGAAATTGTGTTGTTGCCAATTAGGAGTTGTGTACGAGTCGCGGAGTGTGGTTGTGAACCTGGGAGGTTTGAATCCCCTAAGTGTTGAGTTCCTTGTGAGTTGGCAGACGAGATAAGTAGATAGTTGTCCCGGATTCCTACCGGTGAAGGAGTAGGCGCGGCGCATCCCGTGTCGTGGGGATCGCGATAGTACGCGGATTGTATTGACGCGTGTATACGTGAGTTTTGGTCACCTATTAGTATTGTTTAGCCCGTGAGTGTGGCTCAGGTGCCAATTTAGTGTTGTGGGTTATTATGACGGCCGGATTGAATGCCATATTGCGTGCTGTATGGTTTGTTCGATTATCTGTCCGCGGGTAAGCTCGACGTGATCGCCAAGGCCCAGCTGCTGGGCCCCGCCGGTCTTCGCGCCCGCTCGGACTGTTTAACGGAATACGGCAAACGGCAAGGTCAGTCAGTAATATTTAAGCGCTGTGTAACGCAGACTGGCTCGCTAGCCGACGACCCCCGACTAATACGCTTCCACTGTTTACCATCTTCGGGGCCCGCGACCCTTCCGGTCGCGGCGTATCGTACGGCCGGTTAGTGAACCGAACATTGTGGTAGCAGAGCGTGGTTCATGAACCGCTCTTGCACACTGCGTTCCGCAGACGCTGGTACATATTGTTAGCAGTGACAAATTTGGTGGCGATCTTCGATTATTTGGTGGACCGGTTGTTTCACATTCAGGGTCAGAGCCCCTCCGTAATTGTTTGCTCGAATATCGCCCTGCTAACAATTCTGTAGGTCGGTATAGGTAGGTAGGTTTGTGCTCTTCCAATTTAGTCGTGAGAGAATTCGTATGTTAAGAGCTACCTGTTGTACACTTTTGGTTGTATCGAGCTAGTTATAAGTACAACTTAGACCAGACATCACTGTGTATAGACTTGTGCCTATGGTCGGTTCCCTGTAGGAGGTCTTACCTAAGATCCAGGGCACCGGGAATTGTTTGTTTAGGCTCCTAGACCTGTGAGATGGCGGCTGCTGCCCGCGCCGGCATCCGGACGGTGCTGCGGTGGATGACGTCGGCGGCGGCTCTGGTCGATCGATCAGACCGCGAGGAAGCGCTACTCCAGCGCTATGAAAAGCTCGAAAATTATATGTCCACGCTCCACAATTATTCCACCACATTTGGCCAACTCGCGGCAAGCTTATCGCTTGAACTTATGAGCGACGAGTATAGAGTGGAGGTGGACCGAGATATTGTTCAGGCTTACGAGTGCGCAGACACAATAGCACAGAGGGCTCGGGAAATTTTGGATCGGAGGAATGGGGAATCCATAGTGAGCATGGCGGCGAAGTCCACGCCTCCGGCGTTATTAGGAAGACTTCCCACTTTGGATATCCCCACCTTCGACGGGTCTCTCGACCAGTGGTTGGCATTTATCAATTTGTTTGATAGCCTGGTCGATGCCAGGAAGGACCTCGCTCCCGCTCAAAAACTGGCTTATTTGCGGTCCTCACTGAGAGGAGAAGCTAGCATGTTAATCCAGCATTTATCAGTTACGGACGATAGCTATGTGACGGCGCGAGAATTGTTGTCCGGTCGGTATCAGAACATACGGCGGTTGGCGGACACCCACGTTGCGATAATTTTGGGCTTGCCTAGGGTCTCTCGGGTTTCTTCCTTACGGAGCGAGTTCGTAAACCCGCTGTTGGGAGCGGTCAACACTTTGAGCAGGTTGGAGCTACCAGTGCAACAATGGTCATTCATTCTGCTGCACATCGTATTGTCCAAGTTGCCTAATGAGATTAAGGCTCGATTTGAGCAAAGGTATGGGGGCACTGGTGCCACGCATCTGCCAATTTTTACGGACCTACTTACATTCTTGGAGGACGAGTGCCGCATGTACGACAACTCAGAGTTAGGGTCTCCTCTAGGACCTCGATCGGCGCGCACTGACTCAGCGCGTGTAGATACTCGTGGACCCTCTGGGGCGCGTCGCGCGCCTAAACATTATGGCACGGCCAGCGACGAGGTTCGCTGCGGGTACTGTCGCGGTATGGGACACCCAGTACCCAGGTGCCGGGACTTTCAAGCCCTGAGAGTACAAGGACGCCGGGCCGTGGCGAACCAGCGAAAGTGGTGCTATTTCTGCCTGGGTGGTCATCTCCAGAAAGAGTGCCCACGGCCCCGGCCATGTGGATATTGCAGTGGTAGGCACCACGATATTTTGTGCGCTAATCAGAGTGGTGCCGATCGATCCGACGGCCAGACGGCTCCACGCACGGGCGGGGGCCCTGGCCGAGGCCAGCCGCGATTTGACTCCACGAGATCGGAGAGGGTAAACTCCCCCCCTACGGGCGGGGGTCGCAGGAGTCCCCCCTCGAATGACGGAGCACGGCAGACCAGTTATGCGACTGTTACAGGACGACAGCCTCACGGGATGCGTCGGCTTTCCCCACCGTTGGCTGAATACCCTCAACTGTGGCAAAGAACTTCACCTTTTAGACGCCACCGAGGTAATCAGGCTGCCCAGCGGGGAACGGGCCGCGGGGAGTTTGGACAGTGGGACCCGCTGGAGCGGCATCGAAGTCCCCCTGCACCCGACCATGAGCATCGCGAATATGCGCAGGTTCGATGGGGTGATGCACCCTCTCGAGACCGCCGCTAGGATACTGAGCCCCGACCGCCCACCGCAACCACCCAGCCAGAGACCGTTCTATTGCCGACGGCCTCTGTGAAAGTCTGGGGCCCGACGGGTACTTTTGAAGTGGTTCGTAGCCTATTGAATTCGGGCGCTCAAGGTTGCGTTGCTTCGACATGGTTGGTCGGTCGATTGGGCCTAGTGGTAGAACCACATCCCAGTTGTATACGGGGCGTAGGAGAGGTGACAGTGTTAAACGTCGTTGGTCAGGTTACGCTCACCTTCTCACCCGGGACCGCCTCCAACCCGAGACTGACAGTCTCGGCGGTTGTTTTGGAATCGGTCATCGGCAGGCACCCATCGGTGAAGTTGTCTCCTGCCGTGATAAACTTGACGTCGGGTTTAGACCTGGCAGACCCTTACTTCCACCGGCCAGGACCGGTTGATCTTCTGCTTGGAGCAGACGTCCTGGGTCGCTTGTTGTGTGGAAATAAGAAGGTTTTACAGTCCGGCGGCATCGTAGCCGTACCGACGTCACTAGGATTTTGCATTTTTGGACCAGTTTTGAACGTTCCCTCCCCACCTGTGGAAGAGAGCGCCATTGCTATGGGTTCAGCTCTCTCTGACGCCGTTCAGAGGTTTTGGGAGGTGGAGGAACCCCCTCCAGCTAAGCGAGTGGACCCGGAGCACGAGGAGTGCGAGTTGTTCTATCAGCACAACACCGGCCGTCTCCGCTCGGGTCGATTCATCACTCGCCTGCCCTTCCTCGCCGTCCGGCCCCCTCTGGGCAGCTCTCGTTTGCTAGCAGAAAGGAGGTTAGCATCAATGGAGCGCCGCATGGGAAAGGACGCGGTCCTCCGCCAGAAGTACATAGACTTCATGCGGGAGTACGAGGATCTGGGGCACATGTCGGTTTCAAACGTAAATTGGCGCTCGGAGGAACACTACTTCCTCCCACATCATGCTGTCCTGAAGACGCCTAGCGGGAAGATTCGTGTGGTATTTGATGGTTCTGTACCCACATCATCGGGCGTTGCGTTAAACCAATGTCTGCATGCCGGGCCCAAGTTGCACCAACACGTGACAGACATCTTAACCAACTTCCGTAGGCATGCGATCGTCTTTGTGGCTGACATCCGGATGATGTTTCGGCAGACGATTATTCACCCCGAGGACAGGCAATTCCAGTTAATTTTGTGGCGGGAGCATCCCGGAGACCCCATGGTGGTCTTTGAGCTCAACACTAACACGTACGGGCTGAGGTCTAGCCCGTTTGTTGCGATTCGTTCGTTGTTGGAGCTAGCAGAGCGAGAGCGTTTGCAATTCCCTCGCGCTTCCGCCCTCTTGAAGGAGGATTTATATGTTGATGACATTTGTACGGGAGCCCCCGGTGAAGAGGAGGCCCTGATCCTGCGAGATGAGTTGATTGGTATTCTGAAGACCGGGGGCTATGAATTGAGAAAATGGATTTCAAATTCTCCCCGGGTACTGGCTGACTTACCTGATGATCACCAGCAGGATCCTCATCTCTTTGAGAATGCGGACAACCCAGATATGTTGTCCATCCTTGGTGTACAGTACAGGCCCGTCCAGGATGTGTTTACCTATCGGGTAGAGCTAGACTCCCCGAAGGTCTGGACTAAGCGCCTTGTCTTGTCTACTGTAGCCAGGACGTTTGATCCCAATGGTTGGATCAGCCCTGTCCTATTCTGGGCTAAATGCTTCTTGCAGAAGCTATGGATAGCGAAGGTATCGTGGGATGAACCCCTCTCTGGCGATCTGTATAATGAATGGGAGTCGTTTGTTTCGTCCCTTCCGGAGGTCAACCGAATTGAGATGCCCCGGGCGTTCTTCCCAGAAGGAAGGTTCAAGGCGAGTCTGCATGGGTTTTGTGACGCTTCGGAGCGCGGTTACGCCGCGGTAGTCTTCTTGCGTACCGTTGACTCGACCGGAGTAGTGGCGTTGCATTTGGTCACCGCCAAGAGCAAGGTTGCCCCCCTTCGGACTAGGTTGACTATTCCAAAGTTGGAATTGTGTGGTGCTGCTCTTCTCACACGGTTGTTGAACCACATTGTCGGAACCTTAGGTCGCAGCATTGATTTTGAAGCAGTTTATGCCTGGACGGACAGTCAAGTGGTTCTCTGTTGGTTGAGAACTTCCGTCCACGTTTTGGAGGTCTTTGTGGCCAACCGTGTCTCCCAGATCCAGAATTAGGATGCTGAATTAGTGTGGAGACACGTACCAGGGGAGCTTAATCCCGCAGACTGCGCGTCTCGCGGCTGCGAGGCCCCTGAGCTGGTAGAACATCCCCTGTGGTGGGGTCCGGATTGGTTGACTCGACAGGAGTCCTACTGGCCTCTGGCTCCTCGACAATTGACGGAGCCTATGCCAGGTTTGTGTGCCCACGCACTCGAGACGGAACGTGCTTCAGAACCAGGTTTTCTGTTAAGTAAGTACAGCTCCCTCGATAAATTGCTTGGAGTGACTGCCTGGATAAAACGTTTTATCCACAATTGTAGGCACCCTCAGGAGAAGAAGACTTCTTCTCTCCTCACTCCGCAAGAGCGTGAGGAAGCGCTGTTGCATTTTGTTCGGACCGTGCAATCCGAAGAGTTTGAGGCGGAGACGCGTACTCTTCGCACTGGCCGCAACAAGTTGAAGGGAGCCGTAGCACGATTAAACCCCTTTTTGGACAACTCAGGCCTGCTACGCGTCGGGGGACGACTCAAGAATGCAAATGTACCCTATGGGGCTCGTCACCCCCTGTTGCTACCCAAGGACGGAATCTTGGTGCGTTTGATAGTTTCCGATCGCCATATTAAAAGCTGTCACGCGGGCTGTAATGCTGTGCTAGCCCTTTTGCAGCGTGAATTTTGGATTTTGTCTGCTAGACGCACCATACGTAGCGTTATTTTTCGTTGCCTCCCCTGTTATAGGCTGAAGGCCGCTACGATGCAGCCCCAGATGGGAGATTTGCCTGCTGATCGTGTGACGGAGGCTAGGCCCTTTGCTGGTGTTGGCACTGATTTTGCTGGCCCCTTCTTCGTCAAGACGTCTCGCCTTCGAAATGCGAAGTCCTTCAAGGCCTATCTGTGTGTCTTTGTCTGTCTGTCGACAAAAGCTGTCCATCTCGAAGTGGTAAGTGACCTTAGTACGGAGGCCTTCGTGGCTGCCCTTGGCAGATTTGTTTCCCGCCGTGGACTGCCCTCGTTGATAAGGTCTGATTGTGGGACCAACTATAAGGGCACCGACCATTATTTGACTGACGTATATAATTTTTTGTGTGAAAACCAGGTAGCCATTGGAACAGCACTCTCCCGACGTGGGATAACCTGGCAGTTTAGTCCGCCAGCTTGTCCGCACTGGGGAGGTATCTTTGAAGCAGTTGTAAAGGTCGCCAAAACTCACCTTCGTCGCGTTATTGGGGAAGCTATATTGACGTTCGAAGAGCTCGCGACCGTTTTTTGTAAGGTTGAGGCCGTCCTCAACTCGCGGCCTTTGTGCCCTCTGTCGTCCGATCCAAATGATTTGGAAGCCCTCACGCCGGGCCATTTTCTGATCGGACAGCCTCTTGCTGCCCTGCCCGAATACCCCTTCAGGGATGTTAATAGCAATAGGCTATCGCGTTTTGAATTGCTGCAGCAGCTCACGCAGAGCTTTTGGAATCGTTGGCATTTAGAGTATTTGCACATATTGCAGCAACGCTTGAAATGGACGGACAAGACGAACCCACCGAGAGTTGGAGACCTCGTTTTGATTAAAGATGCAAACTTGCCACCCTTGAATTGGCGCCGGGGCCGCATAGTTAAACTTTTCCCCGGCTCGGACGGCGTACCACGGTTTGCCGAGGTACTGGTGGGAGATTCGGTTTTGAAGCGAGCGGTCGCTTCTCTCTCTCGTCTTCCGATAGATTAAGGGTAGCGGACAGTTCGTGACTGTCCGGGGCAGGGGGATGTTTAGTTTCGTTACGAAGCCCCGTATTGGCTTGCAAACTGACATTGTTGCAAAACCGGTTTTTGTTTTCGCTCGGGCGCATGCTACATGAGAACGCCGCGCGCGGTCACTCGGCGAGTCGCAGGAGCAGTGCCATCGGGACCGCACGCCCTTTTGATAACTCGTTCCCGCTCGCGCGCCGGAAAAGATCGCGGAGAAAAATCGTACCCGAAATTGTGTTGTTGCCAATTAGGAGTTGTGTACGAGTCGCGGAGTGTGGTTGTGAACCTGGGAGGTTTGAATCCCCTAAGTGTTGAGTTCCTTGTGAGTTGGCAGACGAGATAAGTAGATAGTTGTCCCGGATTCCTACCGGTGAAGGAGTAGGCGCGGCGCATCCCGTGTCGTGGGGATCGCGATAGTACGCGGATTGTATTGACGCGTGTATACGTGAGTTTTGGTCACCTATTAGTATTGTTTAGCCCGTGAGTGTGGCTCAGGTGCCAATTTAGTGTTGTGGGTTATTATGACGGCCGGATTGAATGCCATATTGCGTGCTGTATGGTTTGTTCGATTATCTGTCCGCGGGTAAGCTCGACGTGATCGCCAAGGCCCAGCTGCTGGGCCCCGCCGGTCTTCGCGCCCGCTCGGACTGTTTAACGGAATACGGCAAACGGCAAGGTCAGTCAGTAATATTTAAGCGCTGTGTAACGCAGACTGGCTCGCTAGCCGACGACCCCCGACTAATACGCTTCCACTGTTTACCATCTTCGGGGCCCGCGACCCTTCCGGTCGCGGCGTATCGTACGGCCGGTTAGTGAACCGAACAAATTGTACTTATCCGGAAATACCCAAGCTCGTAGAGAGTTCCATTTCTTAGCAGTTCGCATCATGAAAGAGGAAGCAAAACTCTTTCCATTGCTTGACGCACCACCTCGGTAACGGCATTGTTCCATGTGCTTGCATTATATAGATATAGATGCACTGTATGAAGATTGTTAACGATAATACAATATGGTTCGTTATTCTGCTGTGTACTGATGCTTAGATAGCAATAAAATCAATAAAAATCAGTGTTTATTACGTTTCCAGTACCGGAGCCGAGCGATAGACGGTATCGTTACAAATATAAGTTAAACTGCTTAAATTGTTCACGTTGTCCCTCTCGATCGGCTATGCTCGTACGCTCGCTGCTGACAGCCCTACAACAATTTACATATACACACAATTGTAGTAGTAGATAATTAATCAGTTCGTTTAATTTACATTACAACTAACCAAATTAACACAGGTGCATCCAAAGAGTTTGTGACAAATTTTGAACAGAATCCGCTGTAGTTTATTTATAATTCAATTCAGTTTCCTGAAATAATTGCGTCCGCAGTCTCGCCTTAGTTACTCTTTCTCCTGAAACAAGACAGAAGTTCAAAGTACGTTTAAAATGTCATTTCTATGAAATGCTTTCCACGCTGTCCTTTGTAGTACAATAGTTAGCAAAGGGCGATACAATTAAGCATAATACCTACTTTGACGTCGTTTGAACGGGGAAATTCCAGGGAATACAGGATACTGGAGAAGTTATAAACGTATAATGTGATGTAATCTGATAATACAAGTATTATACTAGAACAAATTTAGTACCTACTTTAGGAACAGAATAGAATAGAATAAAATAGAATGGAATCGAAGAGAAGAGAATAGAATAGAATAGAATAGAATAGAGTAGAATAGAGTAGAATAGAATAGAATAGAATAGAATAGAATAGAATAGAATAGAATAGAATAGAATAGAATAGAATAGAATAGAATAGAATAGAATAGAATAGAATAGAATAGAATAGAATAGAATAGAATAGAATAGAATAGAATAGAATAGAATAGAATAGAATAGAATAGAATAGAATAGAATAGAATAGAATAAAATAGAATAGAATAATCATTTATTGTCTGCAAATCAAATCAAATTTATCTTAAAATCATATGGAAGAACGTTTAAAACCTACTTAGATGAAATATACCAACTTCAGTTAAGAATATTAAAAACAATAATTCCTGTCAAAATTAAAGAAAAAATTAAAACTCAATAAGGAAGAAGTATTTAGGTTTTGCAAGGTTCTCCCGATCCAGCACAAAACTAAATACTTGCTACTTTTAGAAAATTATCATAAATACTATATCAGAAATAAAATAAATGTAACTAAAAGACAATATGGAAAGACACAATCAAATACTGGAAAGGCTTTGATCTTACTCGTAGGAAAAGTCTAATAATCATCAGCACTTAATAATCCAGGCCTACTTGGTTCAAACTCTGCCATTACCAAAGAGTTTTCCGAAACTTCATGTCAGCCCTTAGACGTCTACTGCTGGACAAAGGCCTTCCCCAATGAACGCCACCACACCCTGTCCTCCGCCCTCCGCATCCAGACTCTTCCGGCCACCTTCTTCAGGTCGTAGTTCCACCTGGCAGCGTGCCAATCTGCGGTCTCCACTCCAGAACGGCCGTCGGTTCTGCGATAGATGTACGAGGGGAGCAGGAGCGGGAGCGGGAGCGAAAGTGGGAAGGTGAGCGGATTCTGTAGTCCACGTGAGCGGAGCCGTGGGCACAGCTAGTTTACAATAAGATTTTAGAGTATTCAGTTCATTTGAAATAAGCAACCCCAAACCACACCCCCGCTCGTAGCCCGCCCACTAGCACTTTAGCTGTATTTATAATATCACGAACTTTGCGCTAAAGGAAAACATCGTAAGGAAATCGAAATATGCCAAAGAAGAAATTCTAAGGCGTATGTAAAGTCCACCAAATCGGCTTGGAGCACCGTTGGTGGACAGGGGTTTGGCACAACAGATCCTGAAGGGTCGAAGAGTCGCCAGGTCTTTCTGGTTAAGTGTATTGATAACATTTAAGTTCACCATCAAACTACAATGGAATACTTTACTATAGTATGTATGTATGTATGACTAATGTAGGTCTGTAACTAACATGAATTCCAATAACGTTGACTGCTTCGGACAAGTTTAGACCCTTCGGGCTGAACTAGTAAGCCTCGAACCACACGGAATTTGTAGCCAAGGAGTAGCGAACCGTATGCATTATATGGAGTAGGAACCATGTGGATTCACCACAGATATAGATAGGAGTAGATATGACACAAATGCGTCAAATGACGTCGCGAGAGCAATTTGGTGATGGAAAATACCCTGCACAACACACCGGGATAAATCGATCTGTAAAATTAGGCATTTTTTGTTTGTTCGATGGACGTCTAGCTACGGGAACGGTCGAGAGCGGACTGAACACAACAGTGGACGCCAAAATGGGTACGCGAAGTAGGTGCATTTGCTTATCTATATCTATCTGTGAAACTGACACATCAGCAAAACAGTTCTCCATCTCGGTGAAGTACTAAAAAAAAGACTGAGTGAAAAGTCTAACTTTTCTCGTCAACGGCATTTTTAGATTCGTGTTTTTATACATAATTGTGTGTATGCACTTAATAATGTTAATAACTTAAAAAGAAAATTGTAAATAAGAACAGTTTTCTACATACATTCGACTCCGAGTATTTTTTTATCTGTTCACAATCATATCCATATTGAAGATTGAAACACAAAATATATTATTAGTGCTAGCTATGTGCCATAATGCATTTTAGGTGTTGGTTGGTATCCATATAGTACGTCACACGTGCCATGGTATTAAAGTGAATGCACTTTCCATTGTGTTTCCTAACTCTTTGTTGCTGAGAATCTACGTAACTATTTCAAAAGTTACTGCTCAAAACCGAGCCTGCCGCGCTAGCACGTTGGCACAGATTAGGGTCTTTCTATAAACTACATGGCCCTAGGCGGAGGAGGGGGCTATGGTAGCCCACTATATGGGGCATCCGAGTTTTGGGCTATGTAGAAAGAACAAACTAAACACTACGTTTATATAAAGTAATTTTTCTATGAAAAATCCCTTTTTGAAACTATAGGAAAATAACGCCCCCTTTCTTGTGGCGAGTAAATGCCACGATGATAAATAAACACTTTTCTAATATCATCATCATCATCACCATGTCAGACCTTAGACGTCCACTGCTGAACATAAGCCTCCCCAATAGAATGCCACTTTTAATGGACTTTTAATTGGAGGATTTGCCATAATCACCACGCTAATGATTTTAATATACTCAGGAGAACGTTGCTGCCCATACCTGGTGCAAACCCTTAGTCGCCTTGACGATACCCACGGCAAGATTTGGGGTGGCCCTATTCAAATTTTTTCGTATTATCGTGTAATATTTTTAAATCTGACAAAGCCATGAAATAGCTGTTTTGTGCTATTTTTAATCGTGTGACATATCCATAAAGTATAAACAAAGTAATTTATTATTTGTGGGCCACAAAGCTTTTGCCTTCCCCAATGAACGCCACCACACCCGGTCCTCCGCCCTCTGCATCCAGCCGCTTCCGGTCACCTTCTTTAGGTCGTCCGTCCATCTGGCGGCGGGGCGTCCCACCCTGCGCGTGCCAATCCGTGCTCTCCACTCCAGAACTCGTCTGCCCCAACGGCCTAATATATTTCTAATACTATGTCTTAGACATATGGCCATGGCATAAAGTGGCCAATGTCATTCCACGATATTTATTGAAGCTCCCTTAACACCTAAGATATCATTATGTACAATCAGTATGTTAATTACAACCTTAATATCTAAAATAAAAATCAACTTCTACTAATATTATAAATGCGAAAGTTTGTATATTCGGATGTCTGGATGTTTGTTACTCAATCACGATTCAACCACTGGACGGATCGTGATGAAACTTGGCACACATATAGGTCCTGGAATAGGACATAGGATAGTTTTTATCCCGAAAAAACATCCCATTCCTCCGGGAACTACATAATAATTTGTGATTAAGTCAAGATTAAGATGCATGTTAAGTCCAAGCGGACGAAGTCGCGAGCAACAGCTAGTAATACATAAAATAAAAAGATTTTTATTCAATAATAAAATCGATACATTAGTTTTTACTAGATATGTGACCTCTATTAGGTAAGTGTGTCAGAGGGCCAAGCTCTTCCATAACATACATATTAAAGTGTACCAGAATAATGTAACAGATTCTTCTCAAAAACAGCATCATACTTAACATCTACATCTTTATCATCATCTACCTACATCTTTATAATATATCTGAACTTGCGTTGATAAACTTCTTTTTATCACAATTCCCTCAACTGTATGGTAATAATTACAACATCATCATCATCTCATGTCAGCCTTTAGACGTCCACTGCTGGACATAGGACTTCCCCAATGAACACCACCACACCCGGTCCTCCGCCCTCCGCATCCAGCCGCTTCCGGCCACCTTCTTTAGGTCGTCGGTCCATCTGGCGGCGGGGCGTCCCACCCTGCGCGTGCCAATCCGTGGTCTCCACTCCAGAACTCAACTGCCTCAACGGCTGTCGGTTCTGCGACAGATGTGCCCACTGCCATTTCAGCCTGCTAATCCTTTCGGCTATGTCGGTCACCTTCGTTGTTCGTCGGATCTCCTCATTACGAATCATATCCTTCAAAGATACGCCGAGCATAGCCCTCTCCATAGCTCAACATTTATTAATTAATTACAACATAATTTTATAAATTTCTGCTAACCTTTGAACAAACCGAACACTTTGTTGAATGAGAAGGCTCCGGAACACCAGAGCCTCGATTCCTACTGGGGACAGACACTTTGTACATTTCTACAATTTAGAGTCAAAATACTCAACAATAAGATCGGTATCTTATTGTTGAGTATTTTGACTCTAAGTAGAGAAATTGTGCTCTTAGGGTTGTAGATCGATATCGAAACTAAATTGTTGAAAGTTTATCAAACATTTAGCGATAAATTTAAATTAACGTCAAGTTTGTAACGAATCAAAGAGCCATTATGTGTAATTTAAGTTAGTCAATATTGAAGAGGTATAAGGTATTGGTAACCTCATAGGATTCTACAGCTACAAATTATGTACACCTAGTACCTATTTGCTATACTTCTTATGATCGATACTTTTTAATGCGTAGGCCAAGTTGTATACTAATCGGTTTGAATTTGAGACTGGCATCCTGCGAAATAGAATTGTTATATTGCATACAGACGCAAAAAATCATAAACGTAAAAAAAATTGTTTATGCAAATAGGTATCAGAAAATAAATCTACGTCGAATAATCTGGGTTCAGTGTCTTTAATTAAATAAACAAATGAAAAATTTTTTTTATTCATCTCTCCTATAAAATACATAGAATAACTCCGCCGAACTGTATAATACAGTTTGTTGGCAGAAATTGCTCTCTTACGGCAGAGAATACTAAATATCACTACCCACGTATTAAAATGTCTATTAGCGGTAGAGGCAAGGGGTTCAGATCATTCGACATGATTTTGTTTTTCTGATTCCGAATTTGCAATAACAAACATGTTACATCGATGTCGGTTACAACGTTTATAATAATAATATAACTTTTATTCAGGTTACACGATCCAAATTTGTTAGTATACCACCTTATAAGTTAGTTTCTACAGTATATTTTACAAAGAACATGACCTTGCTGCATCAATGACTATGCCCATCCATCTCTTTAGAATGGGGCAGTCAAATCCAACAATAATCTTTAGAATGCCGTTGCCCCTGCCTCGCGTCCTTCGCATCAGGGATGCCACACTCTTCCGTCTGAAAGCATAGAAATCATCAGTACGCGCTTCGGCAAACATTCCCGACGCACTACAAAAGCGGGGCAAACGCAACAGAACTTATGTTATGAACTTATGAACTTAAGTATACGTTATGATTTTTTGCGTCCATAATTTTTAGGTATCATGGTTTTTTGGGTGGGGTTACTAACCCCACCCAACAGTGGTCAGGTAATTTATTAAGTCGCGAACTGACAAAATCTGCAATATTTTAGGTATCTAGATTAAACAACAATTTCTGTGTAGAAAAAATACCTACAGCGAGCATCCGAAGGAAATAGCGGAAAAGCGTCGAGTGGCTGAAAAACTTCTGACCAGATAACAAGATATAGTTAGAGGAGAAAACTTTTAACCAGGGACTCGCCAAAAATGTGAGTTCCGATGTTTCCCACTTAACGCTACAAATAATATAGAAAACAGCGAAGTTGTTTAGTAGCGATTTTGTTGATGTTTTGAGGGGATATTTTTTAGTTTTTTTTTTCTCGAAATTATCTTTTCCAAAACATCCACTCTCTAAAATTCCTACTTCAAATTCTTCGATCGCGTCAACGCATAGACGTAAATTTACAGAGTGTTTCTCTTTTTTAACATATTTTTCGATCTAACTATTGTAAATCGAAACTATGAGGTACCTATTAACCAACAATATTTACATCATCATTATCAGTCTTCATGTGTCCACTGCTGAACTGCTATTCTTATCCTCTACCCAAAGGTGGTTTGGAAGCAAATTAAAAAAAAAAAGAATTATTGCTTTTAGTGATAAGACGCCTAGATGTTTATGTGTAAGCTACTTTATTATTGTATCTTTGTATTTTTGTAGGGCAATAAAGAGTAATTGAATTGAACATAAGCCTATCCCAAAGCACCTGATTCTCGGTTCTTCTCATCCAGTCACTGCCAGCCGCCTCACGGCCTGGCCACGGACAACGCGAGCGGCGACGCGAATTGCGAGGCGGTCATTCGCCCGGCAATATACGCCCGCCGCACCGCTCATCGCGGCTGTGCGTGGCTTGCTAGATACACTCCTATACATTTGTTTTGGTCGCGCATCGCGTCGCCGATCGCATCGCGCGAAGCGAAAAATCTCCGTGGCCAGGCCGTTATGCAGATCGTCGCTCCATCTAGCCAGGGGGCGTCCCACACTATGCTTGCCCAGTCGCGGTCTACACTCGAGAACACGTTTACACCAGCGATATTCGGTTCTTCGACAGATGTGACTAGCCCGGTGCCACACCAACGTACTAAAGTCTGAGCTATGTCGAATCATCATCATGTCAGCCTTTAGACGTCCACTGCTGGACATAGGCTTTCCTCAATGAACGCCACCACACCCGGTCCTCCGCCCTCAGCATCCAGCCGCTACCGGCCACCTTCTTTATGTCGTCGGTCCATCTGGCGGCGGGGCCCCACCTAGCGCGTGCCAATCGTATATGTCGAATACTTTAGTATAATATTTAGATATAGGTACTTACGAGTACATATACTTTTTCTCTAATTTGAATAGCAATAAGTTTCCAGCGATTAAGAATGTTTTACTTTGATACAAATTTACAATTATAAATGAAGTGTTTCAATGATTAAAAATAAACTTAGGGAACATTTGTACTGAAAGACGCTACTACAGACATTTGAAAGACAACTTAACTGAAGTTGTTTCTATTCATAGACTTCTTACTTTTTAAGATGCTTTACTAAAGTTATTTGTATTTTATCGAGAAATTTCTACTACAGCATAAATTTACGTTTATTTATATATTTTAATAATACCGACCATAAGGTAACGTAATCCTACTAATATTATAAATGTAAAAGTTTAGCGATTTGCTTCACGACACGCTTCAACCATGATGAAACTTAGCACACATATAGGTTAGGTCCTGGAATAGGACATAGGATAGTTTTTATCCCGAAAAAACATCTCATTCCTATGGGAAAACATAATAATTAAAGATTTTAAGTTGTCCACGCGGAGGATGTCGGGGGCAACAACTAGTTAAATATAATTTTGTAGCAGTAAAAGTTGCAAAATTATTGTACAATTTGATTTGACCGACAATAATCACCAGCCATATCTATAGCTGTGTGGTTCCCGGCTTAGAATAGTACCACAACCCAGTCTTCCCACGGGTGTCGTCAAGGCGACTAAGGGATTGCACCATGGAAGGACAGCAGCGTTCTCCAGTGTGTTGTCCTGTGTGTGTATGTTAAGATCATTACTACTATCACCAAACCGCCTGCCAAGCGTGATGATTATGGCAAATTACCCAATGGACAGCGCACCAAAAGTATCATTAATCATTATATAAGGGAGGCTTGTTTTCAGCAGCGGACATATTTCGGCTGATAATGATCTCAAAAATGATATCATTTCATTAAAATTTTATTAGTTCTGTGGAAATATATTCCAATTAAATTTGTTTAAAGCCAAAATTCACTTCAATGTGGTACAAGACAGTATGACCTTGGATACCCTTGCCATTTGCAAAACGGAAAGTTAAAACATAGGTTAAATAAAACGAAAGCCAACAATTTTAAACTCATTCAATGCGGTCGTATATTCTACGCCTTAGTTTTCTTTGTTCCCATATTAACAATTCCGATCAGCTCTATAACCAATTCTCGCTGTGGAGTAGACAAGGGCACGCTCGCGATACGTAATATACGAAAGTCGGGAATACATAGCCCTCCTTTGACCTAAAACTCTCTATCCGAACTTATCTGAGATGTAAACGATGCAAAGGAGCCATAAGATTCCATCAATTGACACTCAGTCTTAACCTCTGTTGGGTAAAGTTGATTTTAGTGGAGCTGGCCGTGTAAATATGTAGTAAGGGTTGTCACAACTGTCTTTAATAGTAAATTAGCTTTTTGTGCACCTGAACTACCTGCTTATAAAATCTTTTAAGCTGTGAAAATGAACATATTTTCAATAGAAAATATTCATCATGGGCTTTGAAATTGATGAATGTATGAGTAAAACAATATTTTCAGTAATAATGAAAAGGGAAATAACTTTTATTTTTATGGATACATATTAAAACATTTAACATTATTTCTCAATTAGGTATGTTTATTGTTATTACTTCAATTAGGTATTTTTATTTATGTTTGCCCTTTACCGAGCAAAGGTCTACCCCAAATATATATTATCTTTGCCCAAATCTTCTTGTTAATTGTTTTTCCA
Source organism: Esperia sulphurella (assembly GCA_947086405.1). Classification (NCBI taxonomy): domain Eukaryota; kingdom Metazoa; phylum Arthropoda; class Insecta; order Lepidoptera; family Oecophoridae; genus Esperia; species Esperia sulphurella. The sequence goes on from OX352264.1 coordinate 14,415,322, forward strand.
CTCTATGTTTTCCTCATTTTATGGATTTATCTATCCTTTTTTTGGGGGCGAAGCATTTATAAATGAGGGCGCTTATTAGAGAAGGCGTATGAATAAGCGATAGGCTGATGATGTTTACCTATTTAATATTTTAAGTTTCCAAAACAGCACAACCTACTTTTTTCTCTGGCTTAATATCTTCTACCCAAAGGATTTTCTAAAGAAATTGCTAAGAAAAAAATCGATAAGACCGCCTGAATTGTACTATTGTTACTGTATTTTTGGTGCACTAAAGTGTATTGCATTGTATTGTGTCTTATTCAATTGTTATCTTTGTGGTGAAACAAAACCCTAAAAGGGCAGACGGTTAAATTGGCAGCCCTAGTAGTGAGGGACGCTAGTTTCATTCGGTGCGCTCGCTCGATACCCAGAGAGTTGCGATACGATCGGGCAAAGCAGTTTTGTTTCCTTATATCAGCCAATACCTTAGGTCCGTCGCTTCTGACGCTGTTTTTGAATTACAGTGACCTTTGAAATAGCTTTTAGATATAATATCGTTTGATACGCTTTCTTTACGCTACATGGAGATATTTCTACCAATCGTCGAGTTAATGCAATTTTGTTGTACATATAAAAAAAACTTTATAAAACTAAAACATCATCATCATCATCAGCCTATATACGTCCACTGCTGAACATAAGCCTCCCCAATAGAAGTCTTCCATGAATGGCTTTCCATTGGGGCATTTAAAAAAAAAAAATTAGTTTATTCAAAATCTAATAATAATAACATAGCTAACCGTGGTACCACAATGAGTCTCAACACGGAGGCGGCGATGTCGTTCGCCACACATCACGCCAAGTAGTATCACGGAGCGCTGGATCGCGCAAAGTGGCGATGCATCGTTTCTGCCTACCCACCGGGACCAGGGCGTGAGCATTATGTATGTAATAATAATTTGTAACGCCCGTGTTTTTTAAAAAATTAATCTGTTCATGTATTTTTCACCTCAAACCAACTTGAATAATAAAATTAACATACGATATGACTATAGCAATTACTGAATTCGAAGTGTCGTTGATATCGTAATGGCATATTGGTAATACTGCCTTTAACATTAGCTGGTGACCTGTGAGGTCTTGCTGATACCTGAATAGGACCGTTTTGATTTGAATGACAGTTTTTGACATACACCTAATTATTGCATTAAATCTGACGATATTATTATGCTCTATGGATCATAATTAACTTTAATACTTCGCCTTTCTCATCTAGGTCATACCATGAACAAAATAATTTTTTGCATCTCGCAAGTCACCTCAAAGTTTTTACGTTCATGATTGACACTAATTGGTTATTAAATTAGATAATATATGACATTTGTTATATAATTTAAAAACCAATTAGTATCAAACGTAAAGGTAAAAAAATTTGAGATGACTTAAGAGGTGTGAATAATTATTTTGCTTCTTGGTATCACCTGTAGTCGCTTTGAATTATGATTTACTTGTTCAGGTCGGGTTCTACTCCAGATCTTATCTGCCCCAACGACAACAGGCTCTGCGGCAAATGTTAGTCACTCCCAACAATGAATAACATATAAGAATAATACTATGTACAAAGGCGGACTTATATTACTTAGGGATCTCTTCCAGTCAACCTTATAGTAACTGAAAGGAACACATGTTTTGATGAAAGGAACTAACCTATACTTAAGTACTAAATAATACTATAAATTATGTTTAAAATCAAAACAATGTTGGTATATTTAAAATGTAGTAGGATCATTGCTGAACATGATTATCGTCGGTATCATCCTACCAAAATAGAATGGTTAAGTAGACGCGACACGCGTGCCAATGATGTGCAATGTATTGCAAAGACTACCAAACGCTAATTCGTTTTGCGCCGAGTCAAGGTCGGGTAAAAATCGACAAAAATCTGTAAAAGTGCCTTATTTTGCGATTTATAATTGCGTAACTGTTTTTCCTCACTAAAAACGTGACCGTGAGGCATAATGGTGCGAAGTAGAGGCGCGCTGTGTCCGAGAATCGGTACGCGCGAGACTGAAGTAAACAAGTGGCCTTAACCGCTCTATCTTAATAAGATTTCTGTGGTCGGTATATTGAAAGAATATAGCAAATCTTTGTTTTGAAATAATGCTGAATGAAATAGAAAATGAGAAAGTTTTCGTACGTTTTATTTTCAGAAACTTTGACACATTTCTCAACTTTTTTTTAATCAGGCCGTTTGATCCGTTTGGTGAAAGTAAGTTTTTTTTTGTTGTTGTAAAAAGTGGACTATTTAATTCTTTCAGTTTACCTACGATATATATCCGTTAAAGAATCCATTAAAGCGCTTTACCTTAAACCACATCTGGAACCATTTTGCATAAATTTCGGAGGCTTATAAAAATTCGAACCGTCAGGATCCTTTTCCGGATTTATTTCATGTAATGTTTCAGTCAGGTAGCTTTCCATGCATACGGTCTCCATCGCTACCTTGAGTTTAATATAAATAAATAGTTTAATAAATAAAAGAGCCGTGGTAGCCGGTTGGTTGTGTACTCGCCTCACGTTCATGAGGTCGTGGGTTCAAACCCCGCCCGTACCAATGAGTTTTACGAAACTTAAGTACGGTTTATTTATAATACCACAGGCTTTTCGGTGAAGGAAAACATCGTAAAGAAACCTGTATATGCCAAAGAAGAAATTCTGAGGCGTATGTGAAGTCCACCAAATCGGCTTGCGGCACCGTTGGTGGTCAGGGGTTTGGCACAAAAGATCCTGAAGGGTCGAAGTGTCGCCAGGTCTTCCTGGCCTCCTAATAAGATAAGATAAGATAGTTTAATAAATAAATATATAAGTACAAAATCTGAAATTCGAGTACAAACCAGTACAAAATCCAAGGTGAAGCGTGGTGTGATCAGAATTCAAGTACGTACCTTAGTTCAAAATGTCCGAGCTGGAATGATGTCATTCCAGCTCGCCCATCAATACCCCCTTGTAACTCGCGATCTGTTTAAGTACAAAATCTGATTTTTGGGTACAAAGTAGTACAAAATCGTGAAGCGTGGTGTGATCAGAATTTAAGTACGTGCCTCAGTTCAAAATGGCCGAGCTGGAGTGACGCACACCAAGTCATCGCAAAGAAGTAATAGCGTTGTATTACGGGCATATATCCCACTAATATTATAAATGCAAAAGTTTGGATGTTTGTTACTCAATCACGCTTCAACCACTAGGCGGATCGGGATGAAACTTGGCACACATATAGTTTAGGTACTGGAATAAGGACATAGAATAGTTTTAATCCCGAAAAAAACCAAATTAATCATTAAAAGCAGTGAATTTTCTCACAACGTGGCGCCACTTTGTATGGAGATGTATCTATCTAGAAATAACGGAGACGTTGATTACGAGAATAATATTTATTTTGAAATTCAATACGTGTAAATATCGAAATCTACGCTGACGAAGTCGTGGGCAAAAGCTATTAACAAACAGGAATAAAATTGGGTACAAAGGCGGACTTATCTCACTTAGGAATCTCTTATTTTATACATATTTATTGGAGAAACAACAGATATAGACCACAATTAAATTAAACAGTTAACAAATACAATAAATTAAAGTTACAGTGCAACTTGAGTCTTAAGTGTAGTGTACAAGAATGAGCTAAAATGCCGCAGTTCGTACGGACTCATAAGGTGGAGCAGTAAGCAGTCGACTAATTGTCTGCGTCGCTGACTAATTAAGAGTTATAGCCGCCGAGGAGCTAACAAACAACGCACTTCGCTGATTCATTACGACATTTAGACAATTGCCACTTAGTTATAGATTGGGGTCCAAAGTTCTGAAGTTTTGTCCCAAGGGTAGCACGTATTTATATTGGCAGTGAGTGAATTAATATTCATCGTCGGACGAAATACGTCCACTGCTGAACATAAGCCCCCCCATTAGAATGCCATTTTTGGTGGACTGTCCATTGGGGGATTTTCCGTAATCACCACGCTTGGCATGAGGATTGATGATCGCAGTAATGATCTAGGAGAATGGCTCTGCCTGCCCCTGGTGCAATCCCTCGGCTCATCATCAGGTTATTTTTGTCTCCACTGCAGGAGCACAACCCTCTCGCATCTGCCGGAGACAGACGGAGGATTTGGCCTACACCCCCCGCGCTGGAGGCCTGATTGATGGTTTATAATGTATTCCCTTAGTCGCCTTGTACGACATCCACGGGAAGAGTTGGAGTGGTCCTATTCTACTCTACCGGAAACCACAGGCCAGTCCCTTGGTTGCTTTGACGATACCCACGGAAAGATTGGTGGCCCTATTCTAAGCTATTTATTCCCTGCTCAGTCAAGCTCTGAATGCCACTTTAAACGTACAAGGTCACAGACGAAGTAAAAGTAAAAAAAAAACTTTATTCAATACAAATGGATTGCTTATATATAAATGTAATGGACCTAAAGTGAGAATGACAAACCATAGACAAGGTACCTAATGTCACACTTTTTTTAATATGTGTTACGGCTCAGGAAACCTTTTGAGCCAAATGTCAAACTTCCAATTGCAGAGTTGCTATATGTTGCTCAGACGACAATCGTCCTTTGACTCGGTCCGCCATTATACTTTGGGGCTAAGTTTGGGACAGTAATATGGTGTCAATTTACTGTTCTTAACATTGCGTTATTAAGCTGGTCTTTTCCCTTTGCCGAACTTAATTTATTTGTAGCTACATTTATAATAGCATCAATAAGCTTATTTTTATTTGTGTTTTTATTTTAGGAAAACTTACAGCTATTTATATCTAAGTACATTACATATAATAGTGAAAAGAAGCCAATTTGTTTCCACTTCTAGAGATCATTATAGAGATAAATTAATTAAATATTAACGTTCGTAATAAACTAATAGTTCAATAATATTAAAAATAATACAAGCAACAAAACCTAACTAAAAATGAGAAACAATAAACATAATATAAAAACAACAAAGGAATATTTCTTAATACTAGCTTGTACGAAAGAGTATTCTTAATTTATCTGAAATTAAGCTATATTAAGAATGCACAATTCTTATCCTTTCCTTCACTTGACGTACGCACGTTTAAAAAGGTATTATTTTTAATTTTAGATCCCTCGTTCATCCCTCACCGCCTCTCCAAGGGAAAATTAAATTAATCCATTCCAACCCTCTACTACATTACCCTTTGGGATGAGAGATTTTTCCCCTCTGATGCCAGCTACTCTCTGCATTAATATATCAAGTACAAGCGAACGGATTTAATTACCTGATACTACCACAGGCGCCCCAGCCTGTCCATACACGATTATTGTAAGGCTACTGCACGCAACGCGCAAACATAGTTGATAGAGATAGGGATAACTTTATACGTCTACAATATAAGTGCTTTTCTTTCTAACGTACAGCGTCGATCTCACTGTGCTGGCGTAGTAACTTTGTACCGGCGAGCGGCGCGGCGCGAGTCAGCCTTGCTTTAATATCCGTTTATCCATGCGGGTGACGGTGTGTGTCGCATCTTTACGTAGTAATATATAGTATGACGTCGTCAGCCTATTGACGTGCGCTGCTGGACGCAGGTATTTTATCAGAATAAAGATATGAGTTGAAACGAGACGCAAATTTTGCTCTTGCAATATTTTTATGTGGATGTGGACTGACGACCTGAAGAAGGTGGCCGGAAGCGGCTGGATGCGGAAGGCACCGGGTGTGGTGGCGTTCATTGCGGAAGGCTTATGTCCAGCAGTGGACGTCTGAGGGCTCACATGATGATGATGAATATTTTTATGAGCGTCATTGTAACTTAAATGTCTGAGGCCTTTCCAAAAATCACAGATATCCATTTTCAAGTCTGTCATACAAAAAAACAACTGAAATACCAAATTAGATCTTAAAACAACATGTTATGATATGATTTAGCTCACCAACATTTAATTAAGATAGGATGATCCTAAAAAAATAATCAGAGATAACAAAAACTAGTTTTATTTTTCGCTTACAATAACCTCCGAACAATAGTTGGGAGCACCGTCGTCGGTACAGTCGAGTCGCGGCAATAATTCAAGTCGTTCTCAACTCCTAATGCCCATTTTTCATGTTACAGCCATTTTTATCTGGGAAGTCGGTTGGCGCCGAGTTAAGTGGACTTTTGACTTCTGTCCCACGCTGTTTTAAGTGTTCCACTTCATAATGTGATATTTAGGTAACTAGTTTATTTACAAATGGTTTGTTGTGCGAGGTGCTTATTGTATACGCTTTACCGAGTGTTTGTAGTTGCAAGGAAAGGTATCGAAGTATGTATAGATAATATAATTACAATCATCATCATCGTCAGCCTGTAAGAGACCACTTCTTCTCATCCAGTCTCTACCATTGTATTGTAATTATGCACTTATAAATACAATACAAAATTTATTTATTATCTCAACACAATGATTTACATAATTATAAGTGCATAATAAAAAAAGGGTACACATTTATTTATATTTTATGAGAGACTGGTGCCTAAAAAAAGGATGAACCTGTGATATCATTCACACTGGCAAGCCCTGCTACTTTTCAGGAGGGTTAATCCGAACGTCCACTGTTGAACATAGGCCTTCCCCAAGAAACGCCACCACATCCTGTCCTCCGCCCTCCACACCCAGCCACTTTCTTAACGAAACAAATAAATCCGGATAAATCCCAAAATATTCATAATAACAAATAAATTTCTTCCTAACTCCGAATTCCGATCCCTTCTTTCAACTTTCCTGGACATAACTTTATAAACATCCGGACGTTAGTATTTTTTTGTGTGCATATGCACATACTGATGATTAGTGCGTAACGATAGAACTAATACAGTAACAGTATAACGTATACAATGACATATAAGCGATTTAGAGAATGAGTGCCGTCGTGAATTGTATGATCTATATCTGTTATACATGGGGCACACTAAAAGTTTTGCACTTCTAGCTAATCGGAACTATTTGAATTTCGAATGTTATATTTTTTAAAACGACTTGCAACCTTCTTAGTAATAAAAAAAAATTGGCGGGAAATCATTTGTCAATTGTTTTTTATCACACATCAAAGTTCTACGTACGCAACGAAAATGGAATTAAGTCGAATTTTACCAACTCCGAAGAGGCAGTGATAGCGTTCAATCAGCACGTAGAAAACATACCTTCAGATCTGTGGTCCTCCTGTTTAAAAAATGGTTCGATCGCATGAAAAAATATTTAAAATGTAAAGGAGAGTATTTTGAAAAGCAATAAACATAATATTTTGGTTATAACATGTTGTTTTTTTAAGTTACGTAAAACTTTTAGTGTGACCTACGTAGTGCATCCCACAAATATTATAATTCCGAAAGTTTGGATGATCGGGATGAAACTTGGCACACATATACGAGTATGTTAGGTCCTGGAATAGGACATAGGATAGTTTTTATCCCGAAAACCTTCTCAATACTACGGAACTAAAAATGATATCTATTTTGAAAACATGTGTAAATATCGAAACCTACGCGGACGAAGTCGCGGGCAAAAGCTAGTTGAAAATAATAGATACGTATTTTTAAAGCTGCCTAAATTCATATACGAAGTCTGCAATACTGAAAAACCTTACAAACTCATTTGTTTCGGAATATCGTATGAAGAAGGTGGCCGGAAGCGGCTGGATGCGGAGAGAGGAGGACTGGGCGAATGGCGTTCATTGGGGAAGGCCTATGTTCAACTGTAGACTTCTAAGTACTGATATGATGATGATGGGATATCGTATTGGTTATTCATTGACGCACTAAACTAATAGGTACTACTGGCACACCCTCGGCACTCCAACAAACGAACTGATTTTATCACCTTCTACTATTGGGTACATAGAGAGGGCTATGCTCGGGGTTTCATTAAACATTAATATGATTCGTAATGAAGAGATCCGACGAAGAACGAAGGTAATCGACATTGCTGAAAGGATTAGCAAGCTGAAGTGGCAGTGGGCGGGCCACATCAGAACCGACGGCCGTTGGGTCAGACGAGTTCTGGAGTGGAGACCGCGGATGGCACGCGCAGGGTGGGACTTCCCGCCGCCAGATGGACCGACGATCTGAAGAAGGTGGCCGGAAGCGGCTGGATGCGGATGGGAGGTGCATGAAAAGGTTATAGAATGTGAGTGAGGCTAGTGAGTTGTGTAAGAATTGCGCAAAGTGGCGATACATCGTCTCTGCCTACCCCTATGGGACCAAGGCGTGAGCATTATGTATGTATGTATTATTATTATCACGGATATTTACATAATCGGAGTTCTACAGTTAATGGGCTTGTATGGGGGACTATTTCCCACACGTTTTCGGTCCAAATCAGTGGGACGGTGCGTCGATTGACTTTGTTAATTGACCCCCATGTTTCAAGGGTTGTCAAACATTATCGTCAATTGCTGAAGCGAATCAGAAGCCAAATACGTCATTGTTTACGCGATAACAGATCACCTGTCGTCGTGCTCTAGATAACATCTCAAATTGCTCCAAAGATTTATAGTCCATTTGTGCGGAGTTTTGATTTGTTTCTCTGTCTTGGATCTCTGAAGGCTGCGTTCGGTGCCAAATGTTTTAATGACAAATATGAATGTATACGTACATATCGTAGTAGTTCTACACAGTTTTTTTCTATAATTTTTCGTTTCACTGACCTAATATTTAAACTAGACCATGAATTCTGAATAAAAAATATACTACTAGTAGTAATGTAGGAGTGAGTATTATTAAAAACAATTTAATAAAACATCATCATCAGGTTATTTTTTGTCTTCACTGCAGGAGCACAACCCTCTCTCATCTGCCGGAGACAGACGGAGTATTTGGCCTACACTCCCCGCGCTGGCCAGACGGGTTGGGGAGGCCTGATTGACGTTTTATAATGTATTCCCTTAGTCGCCTTGTACGACATCCACGGGGAGAGTTGGAGTGGTCCTATTCTACTCTACCGGAAACCAATGCGGCAATAAAACATGCTATCCTTATCCTCCGTGGCCGAATTGGGTACTGACTACCACGCCGGAGGTTGCGAGTTCGAATCCCGCTAAGGGCGAATGTTCGTATGATGAATATGAATGTTTGTACCCAAGTCTTGGATGTTTATATATTTATTTAAGTATGTGTATCCGTTATCTAGTAAGCATAGCCCAGGTTCTGACTAGTTTGGGACTGGATAATTGGTGTGAGATATTTATTTATTTTATTTTTATTTTACCTTTTGTAGAGAATATGCACCTACCTTTGTTCTTACTAAGCTTAAACATAACCGCACTAAAACACTAACTTTATCTACTTTTTAACTAGTCGCTCGCGCCCCCTAACCACCGGTAACTATACGGTAACCAATGTGCTCGGAGAGCAATGTGCTCGGAGAGCTTAATCGGCTGCGGAAAGCAGGGAGTGACCATTCTTTACGTATTACTAATTATTATACTGTGGCGTAGATATGTGAAGTATGTATGTCTATAATAAATGACCGATGTACGCGCAGGGTGGGACGCCCCGCTGGCAGATGCGCCGACGACCTGAAGAAGGAGGGCGAAAGACTTGATGATCAGTTATTTCATCATCATATCAGTCCTTAGATGTCCAATGCTGGACGTAGGCCTTCCCCAATTAACGCCACCACACCCGGTCCTCCGCTCCTCGAAACCAGAAATAACTTATAACAATAAAAAATATAAAAATATATGAATTTTCACAAAAGGGTAACCGTGCCACTCGTCCGCCGAACCGATACCGTCATACTTCACTTCATTCATACATAATAGGTACTTTGAAAGTAGATTTGCACAAAAGTGTCAAGTGTAATTCGTTGCAAATAAACGGTACACTCGGCGTGATAGTGTCAGTCGCAATCGCGACGCCCGGAGCGCTCGCCAGTGTACGCGAAATTACACACAATGCATGAGTTTGCACGATTGCACGAAATTTCACCAGATAGCTTTCAGGTTGTATTGTATAAAATGGGTTCCTTGCTTTTTGTAATAAAAAGTTACAAGTATCTCCGGTGAAGGGGTCTGCTTGGGTAGAAACAATCGTCTTTTGGTAGAAACAATCATATCTTTTGGTAGGAACATTCAATCTTTTGGTAAAAACCTTTCAGTAGAAACAATCACATGGTTTGGTAGGAACAATCATACCTTTTAGTAGAAACAATCAAATCTTTTGGTAGGTACAATCATACCTTTTAGTAGAAACGATCAAATCTTCTGGTAGGTACAATCATACCTATGGTAGAAACAATCATTATGTTTTTGTAGGAACAATAATCCAGGGATCTTTAGTCTGTGGTGTTGGTGGCTCGAACGACTGCGTTAATATTTTCTTCGGTCGCCAGGGCCAATTCTTAATGCAGTAACAAGCGATAAATGTGTTCCATTGATCGTTGGTGAAGTTCACAGAAGTTCTATGTGTGGAATAAATAATAATGTGTGAAATTGATTGACTTGTATCATCATCATCATCAGCGTGTAAAACCCCACTGCTGGACATAGGCCAACTGACGATCTGCGTAGGGCGGCTGGCAGAGACTAGATGAGAAGAACCGAGAATCGGGTTCAGTGGCGCGCTTTGGGAGAGGCCTATATCCTGACTTGTATCATCATCATCATCAGGTTATTTTTGTCTCCATTGCAGGAGCACAACCCTCTCTCATCTGCCGGAGACAGACGGAGGATTTGGCCTACACTCCCCGCGCTGGCCAGACGGGTTGACTTGTATGACATGTCTTAAATTCAATTATACTCAATTTCTATTTAAAAGTCATATTTATATACATACATATTTTTATGTACGATTTCATTATCCTGTTTAATTAAATGTGAAGACATGTGTAATAATGAAATCAATCTTAGGTACCTTTTCGTGCATAGAGTATATCCTCCACATTACTGTTTTATTGGATAGATTTAGATTAATTTACTTTACCTGACCTGATTTAATACACATACTGATCTGTCAACGCACCTCTTGCCGCTGGCTTCTGAAACTTGGTATAGACGTTTCTTAAGTGCCAACCCTAAGACTTCAACGAAGTCGCGGGCATCCGCTAGGTTTAATATATAGTGTATCGACTTTTTACGGGTTGGGAGGCATATGTCCAGCCGTGGAGCCTTTCAGGCTGATGATGATGATTATTATTATTTTAGTATTAATAAATACAAGTTATACAGATATTAAAAAAAAATATTAGCATAATAATTTTTAGGAGTAACATATATTTTAATAGTTATTAAACGAAAATTAGGCCACCAAAAAACGTTGTGTACGCCCGTACACTTCGCTGACTTTTTCTTGTAAGTGTAGCGGCAATCCATTAATATTACATAGCAGATATGGAGCAATTCAATCGATTTCTCTTTGAAATATGATGCGAATATGGAGTCACCCCCACAATTTTTATTGGACAGATTAAAAGCTTTCGAGATAGAGTCGTTGGCGAGTCGCGTAGAGAAGGATTACCTAGCTTCTTTTAAGGATTGATGACTTTTATTGTGGTGCAGATGCAGGACACTTACTTTTATAATTCAATGTTTAGATATTTACAGAAAAAAATATTATTACTTTCTTTTCGTCCTCGACGTAGATAAGAGTTTCTAAACTGCCTAATTGGCACATAATTTGTAATTTTAAGCAAAAAGCAGGTATTGTGTTTGTGCTAGTAGCTAAGTGGGAGCTTTCGAATCGGTCGTTTTGTGCATGAAAAATGGGAGCATTTTCCTAATCAGTAATCAGTAAACTTTATTGCATTCCATGGTGTTAACAGATAATAAAAAGACAGAGTTCTCACGGACCCATTTGGGCACAGCAAGTAGGAGAGAGGAATATCAACAATATTGTCGACGTTATCAAGTTGTTTAATACATTATGTATATTACATTATGTACTCGTATTATGTATTATTTGTATAAATATTCTTTTTATTTCATTTGTTACATATCCTAAGTAAGTAGAAGTATTTTGTAACTATAGAATTAATAGTTTTTGCATGAGAGCGCGAGCATTTTGCTACGAAAGTGGAAGCATATGATACGAAAGTAGGACCGCTTTGCTACGAAAGTGGAAAAATATGATACGGAAATAGGAGCCTTTTTCTACGAAAGTGAAAACTTTCGGATTGATAGTATTGTGCATGATAGCGGAAGCATTATGCTACGAAAGTAGAAGAATTTTGCTACAAAAATGGGGACATTGGGAACAATGGGGACATTTTCGAATTTCAAGTTTTGTGCATGACACATTTTGTTACGAAAGTGGGAGGTTTGTTAAGAAAGTAGTGAAATAACGTTAGTAACAGTCAAATTGAAAAACTCTTCTTTAGTTCTCCGTCTAATTTATTTATTTATTAGCGAAGTTTTTTGCCTGTCTCTCTGTTCTCCGTTTCCCGGAATCGTTGTAAAAATTCAATCAAATATTATATGTATCATATTTTCAGGAAAAATATCAATATCTGAGTTTTTCAACGGCGGTCAAAACTGTACCACAGATGGTACCATACAACTTTTTCACCCTTTTAGGATAAGATGTATGACAGTGAAGCCAGACTGAAAGGGGTTAGTCGTTATCGTCTGCACACGGCATCATTACGAGTGGACAGCACGTCTCTAGTAGCTGTCATCTGTACGCACCCTTATCAACTTTATAAGTTTAGGTTTGCACAGACCTACAATTTGCTTGCGTTGGGCAGTGTCGAAATCCCACCGTCATATTTTGTACGTGTTCCGGCTTTAAGTACTGCTTGTTAAGTGAAGATGTATCCATCGTACAGGATTTTCCATCAAAATGAATGAGTTTACGCAATACGGAGTTGAAAATTATAGTCCTGTACGTGAACCAACTAATCAACGTTCTATTAATGACAATTTCATGCAAAATGAACTCAACTACACTAGTTATTACTACAGGTCATACCACCAAGGAAAATATTTTTTTCCACCCATTAGTCATCTCAAAGTGTTGACTCAGACTGATCTGTTATCTAATTTAATAACCAATTAGTTATAAAAATTATAAATTGGTTATTAAATTAGATAACAAACTCATCTGTTACCTAATTTAATAACCAATTAATGTCAGTAATGAAGGTAAAAACTTTGAGGTGACTTATGAATCTAAGATATAATATATCAATGCGGCGATTTTGTTCGCAACACATCACGTCAAGGGGTATGACGAAGCGAAAAGCGGACGAAGGAAAGCCACTTTGCAATATGACATTGCGCAAAGTGGCGATACATCGTCTCTGCCTACCCCTCTGGGACCAAGGCGTGAGCATTATGTATGTATGAATATGAAATGAGGTGCGAAAACTATTTCCTTCATGGTATGACCTTTAGCATGCTAATAAACAGACACGTTCAGACGTGCTACAAGCATCCCTTCCATCCGCATTACAGGTAGCATGCTCAAAAATCAACCGGCTTGCGATTCAGTAGCATACTCAAAATTAGCATGCTCGTTACTAGCACGTGCTTGATGCACATGCTAGTAGGTAGCATGCTCTCATGCTACTATTGACCAGTATCTGTACATTTTAGTTTATTAGTTAATGGCACGTTGAGTTATATCATTTATATACTTAAAGGGGTCACTTATTCGGTGTGTGTGTGGTCATTAGGAGTTAGCTGTCATCCACGAAGACCCTTATCAACTTTCCTCAGACTTTTCCTATCATTATAAGTTAGCAAAGTTTATTCGTTATCTTGAACAACTCTTGTCCTTTTAAAGTATAATAAAGTCGCTAAATTATTACTTGGTTATGCGACGGTCTTGTCTAATAATGAGTCTTTGTTAATCAGTACCTAGTTCAAAAACTGTATAACTTCTGTGTGAAGACAAAATTGGGGTAGAAACGCTTTGTTTTTAAATCCCTATAGCGAAGATATTTTGTCTATCTGTCTATCCGATATGGCCTGTATAACTCGAAAACTACATAAATTGCCCGGAAAAGAATTTATAATCAGAATTTTAGTACGTAGCTTAGATCATAATGTCCGAGCTGAGGTGACGTCATTTATACTATCTATTTAGCACATCAATACCCCCTTGTATTTCTTGATCTAGGTATTTTAAGTACAAAATCTGAAATCTTAGTACAAAACAGTACATATTCCAAGGTCAAGCCTGGTGGACCGCCGTGTGGATCCCGGGCCATCCCCGATCTCAAATGGATGTTGTGAATCCAACTGAGGGATGGCACTAGGGTCGAGCAGCGGCGTTCTCCTGTGTACATTACGATAATTACTGCGATCACCAATCCGCCAAGCGTGGTGATTATGGAAAATCCTCCAATGGAAAGCCACTTTTATTACTTCCACTTATATTCTATTAGGAAGTCTTATGTTCAACAGTGGACGCATTTCGACTGATAATGAAACCTGGTGTGATCAGAATTTAAGTGTGCGCCGTATTTTATAATGTGACGTCACTCCAGTTCGACTTTAATACCCTATCTTTTGATATTTATGTATACAGTCTGAAATTTGAGTACAAAATAGTACATATTGGGTACTAATCCTGCTTGAGTCAGATTACTGAAATTCGACCTTCTTCTGTTTCTTGAAAATCGCCTAGGTAGCCGTAGAGATCCAATTTCCCATTTCGTAACCAATTATGAAAGTAAGTTACCAAATGGGACAACGCAATTCACATTTCGTAACCGGTTACAGAATGGGAAATAGTTACTAAATGGGACGAAAGGTCCATTTTCACTTCATTGGAGCAATGGAACTAAACTAGTTGGAATTTTTTTTTCAATCTCTCCGATCGTAGAACTAAAGTATAACTAGTTGGACTAACCCGTAGGGTAACACTATCAATGATGGTTTACATGGCGTTAAAAGATCAGTAATGTAAAAAACGAGAAAAAAAAAACCTCTTCGGTACAAAGGTGTGACAATCTGGTGTGACAACGAGTCAGCAGCGTAAAAAAAGACACATACCGTTTATAACTTAGGTAAATCGTTTGATTATGCATAACACACGCTTCAACGAACCTTTTTAATTAGGCGACATCAATCGGACATGCTTTCCCAGATTCATTGCCATTCAACCTTCATCAAACCTACAACCGTCTCGAATGAATTGTAAAACTGTCTCCGTTAACGGACCTATTTAATTAACTTCTGCGGGGCATTATGACCGGTTTATACCCGGTTTTATACCGGGATCGTGCATTGTGGAGACTCAATATCGGTCGGTTTATTGTCGATCGGCCGGCGACCGGATTCTTTGTCAAGTGGGCGGATTGAGCCCGCTCCATGGAACATGCAGCATTATGTCGGGTTGAATTGTTACGTACCCCAGTACTTTATAGATTGAAAAATGTTGAGAGGTTATCGCGCAAACTGTTAGTCTCTATTTATACGCTCTGTTACTTATAAATGGCTGTGATTTCTCAAAAGAAGGAATTGTTGGTGACCTACTTGAAGTAAAGTTGGGTTGTTTTCATCTTTACTTAGGTACAAGATGTTACTAGATTCATCCATCATAGGTACGAACCGCTCTAACTTATCTTTCATTTCCGTTTTTAGGGTTCCGTCAAAACGGATGCTTCTTTTCGTCTGTCTATCGGTGTAATTATGTATTATACTACTGTAAATTATGGAGCTTTTTGAAATACACTTTGTAACTAGTAACGAAAATAGTTAAGAAAGTGGACTAACAGACAACAACGGGAAAATTATGGAAACTTCAGGAAAAAAATGCCAGAGGTCGTTGGTTTGATTCCCGGGGACATTATGTACAAGTTGGTACCGGTAAATTTGTAAAATGTCATATACGTGTTTTATTCCCATAGAGCATGAGAAAATCCTAGTTTGGGATTAGAAAAGTGTATGTATATAAGGATGTAATATGTTAAAAAAATTAACCCTCAACGTGGTACACTTATTTAACAGCAAACTGGACTTCCCCTGTGGGTTTAGGACGAATACTAACTTGAATACTAACAAAAGACACACACTCACACGCACCCCCCCCACACACACACACTCACACCCACACACACGAACACGTCTTTCAATTTTAACTGGCGATATAACTTTGTCCTTTCCATGGGGTGGAGACCTGGCGTCCTGGAATACAGGGTTTCCCTAAGTCCAAGCGTCAGTCTCCATAACAATCTTCCTTGCTATTTGACGCCTAATTAAGTTAATTTAAGCCTTTAATACTTTTGTAAAGATTGCTTAGAGAAAATAAATAATAAAATAATAAACAATAATAATATATATGATATATAGAATATAAAGGACAAAAATATAGCTACAAATATGTCATCCAGACCAGACTAAATATACAAAGTAGTCTGTTACCAGTGGAAAGTGAACCCTGTAGCGTTTAAGGCAAATAAACAACTAGGCCAAAGTTTCACTGAAAATAATTAACTCTGCTTACAAAGTTCGCTACTACCTACCACTGGCCATTTTGTACAGGAAATCAAATACTTTTCCAATTTGCAAAAGTTATTTATCAAACAGGTAGGTGAGTAAAATTTTAATTTATACGCTGACTAGGGCTGTCCTAAATTAATAGTACTTGAGTAATGAGTACACTTAAAATTAGTACGTTTTTAACATGTACGCCGTAGACTTCCACTGATGAACGCCACCAGACCGATTCCTCCGCCCTCCGCATCCAGTCGCTTCCGGCCACTTTCTTCAGGTCGACCTTGGTCTCTCCTTGCGCGTGCCAATTAGCGGTCTCCACTCCAGAACTCGACTGATCAAAACTGCTTTAAAAGCAGTACGAGGGCCAACATTTGGCGGAGTGAAGAGCTCTCCGGGAGCTGAAACACGCTAAGGAGTTTATCGACAATCATGACACAGGGTTTACCAGCAAAATCCTGAAATACGGAAAGAGAGCCGTCTGTCATATCGTAGAAGTTTTACTACTCCACTTATGTAAGGCACCTCCTGCATAAGATGGAACTGTCAGAGACCGTCAATTGTTAGAGCCTGTGGAGAGGACAGTGAGACAATGAGTACTTGCTGTGTGAGCGCAGTGCACTAGCTGCAAGTGAATGCTATGGGTGTGATTTACCCTGAGCCCAAGGGGTACAGGCTCCTATCCCTTAGTTCATCATCATCATATCAGATCTTAGACGTCCACTACTGGACATAATCCTTCCCCAATGAACGCCACTACACCCGGTCCTCTGCCCTCCGCATCCAGCCACTCCAGCCCTGCGTCACTCCGCACTGTAGGCATAAAAATATACCTACGAGGCGTGGCCTCGATTACCGGGGCATATAGGCGAATCGCGTACGACTATCAATGTCGCGTAATTTAGCGATGTAGCGTAACATTGACTTTCTTACATAAGGGTAGGATTCAATTTGGCTTGCATTGTGTTTTGTATATGAAACTTGTGCAGTTACTACGCAGAACATATAATTATTACTAAATATTGACGCTATTTACCCGTAACGTCGACATAGGCCTTCCCCAATGAACGCCACTACACCCGGTTCTCTGCCCTCCGCATCCAGCCGCTTCCGGCCATCTTCAGGTCGTCGGTCCACCTGGCGGCGGGCTATCCCTTAGTTTCATAATAGCTTTTATGCAGCACACCCTGGGTGATGGAAGCAATATATAGACAGACGGGCTGATATAAAAAATCCCACAGGATCGACGTGTCAGTATATCGGGCCCAACGATCTCTATGTAGTACTGGATGGAGCGTTCCAAACAATCGCTCTGTTCCACGCAAGAAGCCACAACTCTTTTACATTCACTTTGAAACTTGTGCAGTTACTACTCAGAACATTTAATTATTTACTAAATATTGACATTATTTAACCGTAGCGTCAATATTTAGTAATAATTAAATGTTCTGAGTAGTAACTGCACAAGTTTCATTGTGAATGTGAAAGAGTTGTGGCTACTTGCGTGGAACAGAGCGATTGTTTGGAACGCTCCATCTAGTAGATCGGCACCTATTATAAGATGCTGTGTTAAAAGAACTTGACTTTGCTGGATATTTTCTAAATCAAGTCAGAACATTCTGGAGGGTAATACCCTTAAAATTCCATCTCTCTCGTATCTACGAGGCCGCGGCAAGGAAGTTTCATTTTTTATCACTTGTTCCGGGTTGGGCCCGTGTCACGGCGATCAATCATTTACGGTGTTACGCGCCTTTACATTGGTGCCGTAAATTCCGTGGAATGAGGAAAATGTAGTTTTTTTCCTTTTAGGTAATCAGATTTTAGGTTAGGGTAAAAAGCATGCAAGGAATGGAGGGGCGATGACGGGGTTTATGGGTAGAAAAGTGTGGTGTAATATAGAACATTTAGCTTCGTGTAAAAGGGTGAATTTGACCAGAAAATGCTTCCTTATCTAGAATTTCCTTAAGTAACAATGTTAGTGACATTATTTTACATGTTATCCGTGTATAAAAGATTTTTCCCATTGTAAAAATTGATCTAAGCTAGTTGTGAATTTGGAACAAACATACCTATCAGATTTTTGCATAAATGACTAGGATTTTAGATTAACCAACGACTTGAATTTTTGTCGTCGTCAATATAGTCGCCCGTAAAATAGAGCACGGCTGGCAGTACGCACTACTGGGCTGGCGCCGTCCGCCGGCACCGAGAAATCGACGCTATAAATGAGACAGATAAGCATTTATGTTGTTTGATTCTCGATTGATTATGCTAGTGCACTCGCTGCAGCAGCCAACCCTACAATAATCTACGCACACACACAAAGTGTATGGACAGGATTATGTAACCTTCATCTTGAGGGTTTGAAAATGTTGTAGGACTGTGAACTCTAATAAAATATAAATAAGGAAAATTGAAATGAAAAAACTGAAATGTGGCATTTTCAACCTGGCTACTGCTTCTAAACTACAAGTGATGTTCATGGCTCTTACAGGAAAATATCTGGGTAATTCGTTTATCTAAGAACTGAGCGTTTTTCTATTCTAAAATAATAATCTGTTTTGACATAAATATATAATATTTGCGCTGTAAGTTGTCGGGGTATAGCAGACATTTGAAGGAGAGGGTTATGCGATCACCGGCTCGGCACCGACTGATTCTACCAGTCCTAGGTACCTACCTACTACTCGCCTACCTTCAATGGTAGATGTTATGTGTTAGTATACCTCTCACCTCTCAGAGGAGTTACGGAGGGAGAACGGTGGGGAGGCGAGAATGTTGCCAAGGCACTAGGTAAACAGGTACATTTTTTTTTTCGTTTGACGCGGGGTGAAACATTTTGGCCACACCTCGATGCCCAACGACGTCGTCGATTACACACGCATTAGAAGGTCTACATTTATATCACTTAACTAAACTTGTCTTTATTTGTTTCAGGTGACAAAAGATGGAGACAAAATAATGAAGATGTTTCAAAAACCAGCCTATAAAGTCCACTTTAGTTGCTAGGATGTCTAATAATATAGTGATGTAATGCTCTCGGTGAAATATATAAATTCGCCAGTGTAATGACGACAAATAAATGGGAATAGACAAGTGATGAGAGCTAGAAACATGGGGACGGTAAAGTTTAGTGTTCCGAGAAAGGTGTTCGGATTTATCCTACTGGGCTGGATATCCGGTAAGTTTTTTTAAACAGTAATATCTGTAACTACGTTTAGTGAGTGAGAATCACAAATTGATACCTTCGACGATCTCCGTGGCGGAACAGGTAGCTCTCAGACTGTCACGCCGGAGGTTGCGGGTTCGAATCCCGCTAGGGGCAAATGTTCGTATGATTAATATGAATGTTTGTACCCAAGTCTTAGATGTTTGTATATTTATTTAAGTATGTCTATCCGTTATCTAGTAACCATACCACAGGCTCTGCCTAGTTTGGGACTGGATAATTGGTGTGAATGTCTGAGATATTTATTATTTATTATTATTATTATTTATACCGGTAGGCCTGCATTACTCCGCACTGTAGGCATAAAAATATACCTACGAGGCGTAGTCTCGATTACCGGGGCATATAGGCGAATCGCGTACGACTGTCAATGTCGCGTAATTTAGCGATGTAGCGTAACATTGACTTTCTTACATATTGGTAGGATTCAATTTGGCTTGCATTCAGTTTTGTATATGGAACTTGTGCAGTTACTACGCAGAACATATAAGTATGACTAAATATTGACGCTATTTACCCGTAGCGTCAATATTTAGTAAATAATTAAATGTTTTGCTTAGTAATTGCACAAGTTTCAAAGTGAATGTGAACGGGAGTCGGAGTTGCGTGGAACAGAACGATTGTTTGGAACGCTCCATCCAGTAGTACACAGAGATTGTTGGTGCCCGGAGTTCCCCCGGCTCCGGAATATCTACTTGTACTATTATTTATTCTTAAAGTGGCAGTAATACAGGTATTTTGTATGTACTCGAATCATGTACCGATATTTATGGAACCAATATCGGTTCTTAACACACGGTTCTTAATTACCTTCTACTAAAGGAGCTCCACCCTGTCTGCACACGTTTGTATGTACATTATTGTAGGGCTGTCAGCAGCGAGCATGCGAGTATTATCGATCGAAAGGGATTACATTATACGTCAACAAAGTGATTATCTTACTAACTTAAGGCGGCGATCCCTCGGCGCCATTGATGGAAACGGAGAAATCTCAGATCCTTATTGATTTATTGCTTTCTAAGCATCTGTATACAGCAGAATAACGAAATATATTGTTTTATCATCAATAATCTTTAATATCAATATATTTATATTAAAATATCAGTAGATCGACAAATTCAACAAAAATACAAATCACCTATAATGCATACTGCCAACCGTGCTTTATTTTGTGGGCGACGTTTAACTGGCGGGGGGAAGTGATTGTATCTTTTTTCCTTAGTAACATTTAGTATTCTCTTCTAGAACTTTCTTCGTTGATTTTTCAGTTTCCGAAGGAGAATGATTCATTACTATGTGAAATGAAAATGTATTCGTCATTTCAAATGGAAGATAAATATTTGTTTCGCTCCGTGGGCGTGGGTTAGATAAAAAAATATGTGTATAAATGTAAAAAGAAATCATCCACTTTTCCTTGAAAATCTTTAGTATTATATAGGTAAGTATATTATCTTTGGTATTATTTTCTTTTCAGAAATAAAGAGATAATATTATTTTTGGATATTTAAAGCCAGATATAGTACTATTTTTCCCTTCCCCGCCAGTTTAACGTTGGCTTGCGCAGCGCCGCCCACCACCAGTACCTACAAAGTTACTACGCCAGCATGTAATCTACCGGCACCGAGAGATCTATAAGTTAGAAAGAGAAACACTTACCTTGTTGACGTATAACGTTGTCTCTCTCTAGATCGACCATGTTGCATTATTAGCCCTACAATAATATGTACACACACACATAAGGACAGGCTGGTTCGTCTTTAGTAATCCTACTAATATTATAAATATGAAAGGTTGGATATTTGGATGTTTGTTACTCAATCACGCTTCAACCACTGGACGGATCGTGATGAAACTTGGCACACACATAGGTTAGGGCCTGGAATAGGATAAAGGATAGTTTTTATCCGGATAAAACATCCCACTCCTACGGGAAATACATAAAAAATTGTGATGTTAAGTTGTCCACGCGGACGAAGTCGCGGGCAACAGCTGGTAGGGAACAAAATCTCTTTGCTTGTATGTGGAGTGTCGAGGATAGGACTAGTCTCTTTCATAAAATATTAAAACAAAAAAAAACAAATTCTACTTCCTAGCTAGAAATTAAGACATACTTTTAATGTGTTGAATAATTATTCAACTTCCACAAAATTAATAGCATCCATTTGCTCTAGAGCTGATACCACAATTATAAATTAAGCAACAAAAATAATTTAAAAATCTTTAAACCGCTATAAATTAAGTAACTCCTTCCTTAAGCCAGGAAGTAAAGAAGTAAAAAAAAGGCTTTTAGCTGATTAACTTTTCAACGAGCACTGGAGGCACTCCAAGCGGCATAAATCATGAATAACACAATTAGAGTTAATCTTTGATTAAATACAGAGTTTAACGCTGTACCAACTTGGCCCCGAGCGGGAACTCCCGTTATTTATGGCAATCGAAGAATGGTGTTACTTTATAAATTAGGGATTAAGAAAAACAGTAATCTATTAGTGAAAAGGGGCCAATATTTTTAAAGTTAATCCACGATTAAATTAAGACGATTAGAGAAATTGCGAATCGTTTATTTATAGCATAATATTTAAAATAGGTAAATTTTTTTTTCAAAGTACACGTTTATATTTTATACGGTATCATCATCATCAGGTTATTTTTGTCTCCACTGCAGGAGCACAAGCCTCTCTCATCTGCCGGAGACAGACGGAGGATTTATACGGTATGCAATACATATAAAATCTTTCTTTATTAACAACAAAACAAATCAATCTACACAAAACATACTTATGAAAACGGATAGCCTCCCGGATGCGTCGCGTGCGGGATAGTCCCAGCAGCCTCCTTAACACCATACTGGTGCGGGCGGACTGCCCAGTTGTACGGTTCTGGAACCAGAAACATGTGGAGTCCAGAGCCACAATATTTAATGTAAAATAATAGTTTTAATGTTTTGTATGAGTCTATTTGATTTGACTTTAATATTTACTAACATTACTTTTTAATTCTGTCACTAACACAATTATGGATTAATCTGAAATAAATGATTTAATATTATTATGATTATAAATAAATTAAAAAACTGAACTAGGTAAATACCTACACTACAAATAAAAAACTTGCCCCAGTTCGTCCCCCGCTGGCAGAGTACCGGGCTGGCGGTTTTATTGGTATTACAATACCAATATAAAAAAAATACAATTATTAAAAAACATATTACAAATCTGATAACTCCAACATTATCACTCGATTTTATATAAGTTTCTTTTAGGATATTTTTTTTTCTTTAAATAATAATTATATAAAAATACATCGCTGGCCGAACACGACATCATCATCAACCGAAATACGTCCACTGTTGAACATAAGCCTCCACAATATAAAGTTACTTTTATACACAGGAGAACGCTGCTGCTGCCCTACCAGCTTCGGTATTTCCCGATAAGTACAATTTGGATATGTTTAAAGGAAGAGTGAATTGGGTAAGCGCGCTCTACCTTAGGCCTAATCGTCACTTACCATCAGGTGAGACTGAGGTCAAGCGTAAATCTATCATGAATAAAAAAAAAGTGTAATCCCTTAGTCGCCTTGACGACACCCACGGGAATCTTGGGGGTGGCTCTATTCTACGCCGGTGCCACACGGCACGGGAAAACGACATAATAATGTCAAACACGGTATAATTAGTCTTTAATTAGTGATGTGCCGTGGGAACATCCTCATTACCGTATTTTTCTGTTTGAGAATATGCTCAGTAAAATAGTATACCTGAAAATATTCACAAAATACTCGAATCTATACATATACGTATAATAAATCAGTAGAAAAACAAAAGAAAAGCGAATCTGTACATTGAAGTATAAGTAAGAAATATATTTAAAAATGTCGTATCTGTCTGTCTGTATGTATGTGTGTACGGGCTAATCTAGGAAACTACTGAACAGAATTTGACGGCGTTTTCACTGTTTAATAGCTT
Organism: Esperia sulphurella; assembly: GCA_947086405.1. Classification (NCBI taxonomy): domain Eukaryota; kingdom Metazoa; phylum Arthropoda; class Insecta; order Lepidoptera; family Oecophoridae; genus Esperia; species Esperia sulphurella. The sequence goes on from OX352264.1 coordinate 14,438,928, forward strand.
TGAGTTCGGGGCACAATCTGGTATAAATTATATCTCAATAAAATGTCAGGAGACTGATCTACAAGTTGACCTCTCATTTCATATCATTTGTTTCAACATTTCTGGTAATTGCAAAAACTTGACAAAGAGGGACAGAATCGTTTTACAGTTTTATAGCTCATTAAAGTTTTATTTTTTTTTAAATAAAAAAAATGTCTATTAGCTGTCAATTCATTACAAAATATTTTACAACCGAAACAAGACGCTGTTTTATTCTTCACATTTAGGGTATAAAAATAATATACAGTCCACACGATCCCAACAGATGGGTCTGTATAGGGCCCATAGAAACCAAAATAATTGTTTTTAGAATTCTTGACTGTTTATCTATCTGTCTGTATGTATGTTTATTACATCATCACGCAAAAACTACCGAATGAAATTTGATGCAGTTTTCACAGAAACATAGGGCTTAACTCGGAGTAACATAATTTTAGGCATAACTATAGGCAAAAATAATGGACATTTTAAGTTTTTAAATACTGTAGTAGGTAAGGTTACTATGCAATATAACAAAGAAGTATAATTATAATGTTCGGTACTATTCAGATTGCGTTGAGTTAGGACTACATTTGGAGTGTGTGCGTGGGAGTGGTAGTGGGAGTGGGGGCGGGAGCAGGGGCGGGAGTGGGTGCGGAAGTGGAAAGCGGAGCGGATTCTGTAGTCCACGCGAGCGGAACTGCGGGCAGAGGTAGTGTAGTAATATGTAGTGTTCTCTGTTACAGTATGGAATGGACACAGTAACTAAATATACCAAACAGTGACCGGCAGTATATCCCGAGCCGTCGGTACACGCTGAGATATTGCACCTGCAAAACCGTCCACACTAGCCACGTTTGTAACCGGTTAATTTACGTCCAAACTATTGTACTCGTATAATGCAGGTGTTACGAGTACGTAACTTTTTTTATGCGGATCATCATAATGGTTCATTATTTATGGTGTTATTTTAAAAAAGAATGTTTTATTTTATTTCGCAATGTTTTCGTATTTTTTTTTCTGGCCCACAGAAAAAAAATACTTCTGTGTTTCCCTCAGTATCGATGTGTATAGTACGCAGTAACTGGTTAAAAAAAATTCATGTAAATTTTGAACCTTGTTATGATTTTTTATTTTGAATAGGTACAGAATAGAATAATATAATATTATTTTCAATATTGTTCCCATTTTATTATATGTATTTACAACTCAATAATATCACATTTAGGAATAATTACTGATATTTTTTAAAGAGTTCCAAGATGTCAATATAACATTATAACAAAATTAATAATTAATTTTATTTCAAAGACAACCTCGCTTCATTAGACTTAAACTAAGTTAGTACTTAATTTCTAAAAGTCGTTAAGTCCTCTGGGTGAGTATCCATACCAGAGGACTGCACATTCTATGGGCTATAATTTTTTTTAGTTACTTATTAGTAGGTATCTGTGCTGAAATTCTCGAAGCTGTTAAACCTGAACACCTTAGTTAAGATTTTGTAACATTGTACTCAGTTTGGTAACTGAACAGGTTGGAAATTGTAATAAATTCTTTTGCGTCAAGTGTATTCACCAGATACTACTTTGAACAGCGATTTACTAGAACTTGACAGCTCGTTAACTGAAATGGGTCGGGGATCGCATGCAGTGGAAACCCTATCCGTCTGTAACTCCTCTAAATCTACATACACCTATATACATACTACAGCGGACCGACATAGTACGGAAGGACTTTGTTTTGATTCAAGAATCAATACCTACATACAAGTACTTATATGAAATACTGAGTTCACACTGTTTGCGTCATAATCTGTTTAAGCAACATGCATTAGAGGTTTTTCAAATGTCCTAGAAACTAATCTTGAATTTCAAGCCCTCACCATATCAGCCCTTAGACGTCCACTGCTGGGCATTTAAGGGCCATAGGTCTTCCCCAATGAACGCCACCACACCCGGTCCTCTCTCTTCCGCATCCAACCGCTTCCGGCCACCTTCTTCATCCGTGTGGAGATGAAATTCTCAACGAAAACGCGGGCAACAGCTGGTATAAAAAAATTAATAGACACGTTACACAATTTATACTTGTCGTCTAATTCAAAAAAAATTTTATTTTTTATTTAACATTAATAAGAAAATACATCATATGTCTTACATAACTCACACATAATAAACCTTATTGGGTTTGTCCTATGTGCGGTGAGGCCGCTCGGTCACAGCGGGCCATGCTAACGCTTGTTGATCAGATTAAATTAAATAAGATTAAATAAGATTCCGTGTTCTCGGGCCATGATAACAAGGAGAGGATTCACACATAACAACAAAAAGTAGTTTTGTATTAGCACCCTTATTTCCATTGTATTAAAATCAAGGATAAGTAAATGAACTTTTAGAAACGACTTCGATATTGGCATTCTAGATATCTATACTAAACTTAACGGCCGCTGTGGCGCCGCCGCGTCCGAATTTTTTACCTTCACAAGAAAACTAATAAAAATTTATGAACTGTACGTTTTTTAACACGGGACTGAGATATTAAGAAACGGCTCCGTTTAGACGGGGCATTCAGGGAATATTGGCAACGGCGAATAATACTAATAATGGAGGGAGTTGGGTCAAAGGGAATCATTCCGAGGCGGCAACTTTGTACGGAGGAAACTTTTCTTCAATATAACGAATTATTGGATTTGCAGACGCGGCGTAAGAATTTCTCTTCGGACATTTTGAGAATGATATCTTTTTCCGCGAAACTTTATTTGGTGATTTGCTTTCTTTTGTTTGATTACGTTAGTTTTGTTGTTGGAGCAAATAAATGAGATTAGTGCTAACGATACAGGGTAAAATAATGGACCGGGTCCTGAATTGAAATCAATTGATGTAGAATATCATAACAACTTTTATCGATCGACGAATTTAGCTACAAAAATTCCAACTTTATATCGAACATCTTTTTTGGCATAGGTATGCAGGTTTCCTGGAAATAAACCGTACTTAAGTTTCGAAAAACTCATTGGTACGGGAGAGGTTTGAGAACATGACCTCATGAACGAGAGGTGAGTGCACCAATAACTATTAGTTCAATACTATTGGATCTAAATATTATGAGCCGTGGTAGCATTTAAATCGAATAGACCTTTCAAAAGGCCATGCAACACCATATCTTAACATAATCCCTGCTACGCGCATTACATGGACACCCTGCATACCCTTTCAGCTGCCATATCTGTTACCCTGTATAGCTACTTACCTCGTAAACAGTTAAGTGATCCTTAGAAAAAAGTAGAAAGTTAGAAACATTATTTTTATTACTGAATACAGTCTCCCTTTGAGTCGCGGTTCGGGGAATAAATTTTAACTTCAAAGGCTCTTAGATAAAAGGTTACCCGATAACAGGGGTTTTGTTATGGATATGCTGTTGCGATGTTCTTTTTATCTTCTTTAAGGATATTATTGGTAACAATTCTCGGAAAAATACGTAGACATCTTTAGTGTGTAACCCTTGCCTTCTTCTTTGTATGTTATTTGAATTTTGCAACTCGAACTGTAGGCTTATATAACGAACTTAGACAACTCCGAAGAATATGAACAGAAAACGTCCCCAAGAATAAATGCAACTGTTTCATTGAACGGTAAGTAGTCGAATTATGGATGCATAGGATCGCTACAGATAATTAAAAATATAATTTTGCTGTAATAAAACAAAAAAATAAAAGGAAATAATGTCTATATAATAGGTATGTGCATATTTTAGTTTAAGTATATACTGTATATTCCCGTCTTTGTTTACAATTTATGTTCTATTTGATGTTATTTTTGGTACAATACATAACAACGTACTTAAATACATTTTTTTTTTTATAAAAATTGTCCTAAAAACGTTTGTTTCAAAGAAATTATTTTTATATTTTGCTAGTGTGACCATATACATACTTAATAATATTACGTTCTACATTAATATTATGAAATATGAACGCACATACCAGTTTTTAACATGGTCACACCCCGACACTCAATACAAGCGAACTGATTTCATTACCTACTACTACTAGAGGAGCACGTGTCTATCTGTACACGTTTGTATTGAGTACATGTTTGCGTAAACTATTGTAGAGCCGAGCGCACAAGCATAATCAATCGTGAGAGGGACAACGATATACATCAACAACATAACTGCTTCTAGTTCTAACCAAAGGGTGGCGGTAGCGCTACATACTGCCAGCCGTGCTTTATTTTGCTGGCTATGTTAAACTGGCCCACCAGTTGAGGTGAATGTCGTTTCTTTATGTCGTAATATTTAGTAGTAATGTAGTACTTAACCAAAGATTTTTTGACAGAACTCATAATTATTTTTAAAACTAATTAAATTAATTTTTTACTTCAGGAAAGTGTGTTTACATATATGCCCGCTGGACGATCGACATGTTTAGGAGAAAATCTTCATCTGATTTAGAGATAGGCACACTGTCTCACTTTTTTTTAATTGTCTCACTGATTCAGACTTAAACCTCTCAAATGTCTTTGCAATTTTTACTTTTTAATATACAATTTTTAATTCAGTAAAGTGTGTTTTAACAATAATTATGGGTTTCAGTGCTAAAATTCTAACAGAGGTATTCATAAATCGCAAAGACTCGAGAGGTTTAAGTCTGAATCGGTGAGACAGTGTGCCTGTCTCTAAATCAGATAAAGCTTTTCTCGCAAACATGTCGATCGTCCAGCGGGCATAGATGTAATAAATCTGCGGCGAATTGCTTCCGAGTCCAGTGCCGCTGAAATACTGCCAGATGGACGTACAGATCTACCTATAAATCTACGTTTATATACACTTACGAGCAAAGTTAACGGAAGGTTTTTTTATACATTTTGTGATAATTTTGAGCGCTTGGATCTTCGCCTGGGAATGATTTGGGTGATATCTAAAACTAGCTATCCGAAGTATTGACCGAGAAGGTCCAAACTGTATACCTCTTTGATCAAATGGGCAGTTAACGTAACAATTATCCATTAATTTAAAAACATTAAAAATTGCATCAAAAAAGTAGGCAAATCCAAACATCCAAGGTATTTTTGGCGCAGACCTCCTTCATCTATATTCCGAACAGTCATCACAGATAAGGAAAGTTGACAATTTGGACAAGTAGACCGATGGGGAAAGTAGACCGATCGCTCCTGAGGGATCAAATCGACTCTCAGGGCTCAAAATACCCTAAGTTTAGGAAAATAAAACCAATTCGTTAATTTTGCTCGTGAGTGTACATAGTAAAAACTAAGGATAAGGGTTATAACATCGAAATCTAAGACAACGAAATAAATTCAACGTCTGTAGCTACCTCAAATATCTGACCAATAAAATTGATCAAACAATTCATTACAATTTGTACGGGAGACATTTTGTTCGTCTAAAACATTTATTGGTTTCAGACACTGCTACGGTCATATGCAGATTTTATGTAGTATTTATGCATAACTGGATTTGTAAATCTAAGATAAACTCTATTTAACATCATAAAAGTAAGTATCTAATCCACTAGTTATAATAACTTTATTCCTAAGCATACGAGTACAACAAACATACGTCTGAAATATTTCGCTGAGTTGTCAGAACAGTTTGAACACTGTTATGATAGAACTTGAGATTAGGTGAGGATCAGTAAAGCTACAGAATATTAGTAAATCTGTACTGTACGGCGATAACTATGACTTGCTAATTATTTATCTTTTTAAATTATTTAAATCCCGACCAGTAGTTACAAAGTTATTGAGTGTTAAACATAAGCCGCTCCAGTCCCGAACGCTAGTACTACACGGATACGCGTGACGTCACGATCACCGTTCCGCTCGCTCGCCATCTCCCAACACGCACTATTTTCCATTCTATCTTTAAATTTTATTACAACGATGGTTGTTTTTTTGTAAATTCGTATTTTTTTAACTATTCTTAAAACAAATATTTATTGCATATTTTGTCCCGCTCCCATACCTCCATTCCCCGCTCATTTCCCCTCCGATACCCCACTCTTACTCGCCGCGAGCTATGCCATTATAATATCTCACTTTTTTGATAGCATTCGATAGAGGGCATCATGGCCAGCAACTTTTGTTTGATAATATTTTTTTTTTGCGCCCCCTTCTTGGCTTTCTAGATACACAGACAGAAGTCCTGCCCGGTACTTGTTTAGTACGGGGCGCGTCATTATATCACCCCATTTTTTGTTGACATTGGATATAGGGCATCATGGTCAGCTACTTTTGTCTAAACCTTTTTTTTCGTCCCGTACTTGACCTTCTGAGGCGAACCGGAAGTCCTACCTGTACAAGTACCAAAACGAATTTCATCCTGTAGCGGAAAGGGCGCAGAAGAGAAGAATTTGAATGGAACAGTTGTAGTAGTCTTGATGTCGATTAAATGTCTCTAATGTGGGGTTCTGTCGTTTTTTTAAAACTATGGAATACCATTTTTTACAGAGTCGCCAATCTTTTCGCACGTAAAAAAATTGTTATTCTGGCGTTTCGACTCCGGGACTGATGATCCGGGACTACACAATATTTATACATAATTAAATAGTCAAGTAGACACTTTTCAAAGCAAATAACAAGCATAAATAAAGTACGTCTAACGAAACTGTAAACGGTAAACTGGCGGTGCCGGACGGCGCGCGCGATCGAATCGGTAATCGTGACGTCACTGTTTCGGCGCGCGGTAGCCAGACGGTTATTGCATTCATTTGATTGCTGTAAGCTGATTTTTGGTGGTCGTATGAAAAAATAATTATACCAATGTTTAGGATATTTCATGTATACAATACTACATTCAAAACAAAAATACTCGTTTATCCTCATTGAAAGGTCAAAGGTGAGATAGGGAGGAAATAGTTTAATCTAGATGATTGTTTTAGTGTCTGGCTAGCTTTTTCGCTTTCTCACAGAGTAAAACATTTATTATGTACTTATTTATGTATGTTTTTTACTTACACATTCATTTCTGAATGTTACTCATAAGAATAGGAATGTGCAGAACCTCATGGCTAGACCCCGTTATCTTGTCGCAGTGACGTATAATACAATACAATATACTTTATTGCACAAACACAGTTACCTACAAGTTTTAAAGGTTAAAAAATAGTACATTTAGGCGGTCTTATCGCTTTAAGCGATTTCTTCCAGACAACCATTCCTGATAGTTAGGGGGCAAACTTTTCCAAAGTTTATATTTGTGCCATTTTGCCCCCTATTGTGACGTCAATGCGACGAGAAACACTGTATACTCATGACCAATAATCGGACTTCGATGGATTCTTGTTAAGCTGATGTTCTTTTGTTATTAAAAAAATATTTTTAATAATTATTTTAATTTTATTAATCATTTATTCCTGGAAAAAGAACATGGATTGTTTACATTAATCCGCCTAATTGTAATGCAGTTTTATTGGCAAAAAGTGCTCTCCAGTTTTAAGTTACGCCATTTTTATGGCTTCGATATGAAACAGAAAATGCAGTATTTTTCATCTACCGTTAATGTTTGTAATAAATATTGTTCGACTCTTTTTTTTCATCATCATCATCATCAGGTTATTTTTTGTCTCCACTGCAGGAGCACAACCCTCTCTCATCTGCCGGAGACAGACGGAGGATTTGGCCTACACTCCCCGCGCTGGCCACCGGCGCCGGCGGGTTGGGGAGGCCTGATTGATGTTTTATAATGTATTCCCTTAGTCGCCTTGTACGACATCCACGGGAAGAGTTGGAGTGGTCCTATTCTACTCGACCGGAAACCACACGGCACTCTTTTTTATTTAAGGTTATTTTACTGATATTAACATTTCTAATGTCTAGAGGTTTAGTATTCATGCAAATTCGGAATCAGGAAAAGATCTACGTCGAATAGTCTGGGTTCCGTGTATCTAATAGAAACGTTATGGGACCCAAACTATTAGAAATAGTTTGTTTTGTGATTCCGAATTTGCAATAACCAAAATTTATTATAGTTAGAGGTTACAGCGTTTCCCCTTTTTGCGTCGATATGCAGCCATTATGGTGTATTTATTGTATTTCCCATAACTTCACGTCCGAATTCGACAATAAATAAATAAATAACGAAGGACAATGAAAATGTACATAACATGGAGTCGATGTCGATAGGCCGGGAGCTGACTAAACCAGAAAATGATACATGCAAATAGCCACAGCCTGTGACCCACATAGTCGACTCCTAAGTCAAAATGGTTTATCTTAGAAAATACGTTATTGTAAAACATGAGGCACATTGTATTCAGATTTTTGGTATCAAGATTTTTGCTCCTATCATAGTACAGTAAGTAGTAATACTTCTATATATCATTTTAAAAAGCGTAGCTATTAAGATTTCTATTTAAAAAATTAAATAACAATAATATTAAACTTTATTTCAGAAAAAAAACATACATTTGTTATTAGAACTGACAGTTCGAAAATTATTGCCATACATAAATAATAAATAAACTACTTTTAATGTTTTTTTTTATTCTATACAGTTTTAATTGTATGGATTAAATAAAACTAGAATACTAATAATAAAAGGAACAGAACTTATGCTATTAATTACAAAATAAAAAACTAAAATAATGCAGAGTTTGCACCAGGATCAGTGGGGACTCGCCGACTCTACGATTTATGGCTACCTGGCGACAATTTTTAATATGATATGAGTAATCTTGTAGCTTTAGTTTTCTCAGTTGTCTTATTTTATAATTTTAATAAATGTCGGTTCTTAAGTATTTACACAAAATCGATCCACCACAGTCGTGCCATACATTTTATTACACGCACGGAGGAAATATGTACGATCCGCACAGCGGACCACCTTTATCATGCGATAAATACCTGATAAACAAGAATCGAGATTGAGGAATTCAAAACCTTAACATTCATAAATTACCCAATTAAAACATTACAATAAGTACCTAACATCTTTTAACTTCGTAAACTTACTAAAATGGATACAACTTACGTCAAATATTGAAGGCTGTCAAAAATAATTTTAAATTATAAATTATTTAACCCAGTTTTATTAATATTCTATTCATCATGTCTAAAAATTCTTAATAAATTAAAATGTTCGTATTAAGATATTCATAATCGTTTTTTCTATTTTAAATTTATTTATTACTAGCTGTTACCCGCGACTTCGTCTGCGTGGACAACTTAATGTTACAAATTATTATGTGTTTCCCGTAGGAATGGGATGTTTCTTCGAGATAAAAACTATCCTATGTCCTATTCCAGGACCTAACCTATATGTGTGCCAAGTTTCATCACGATCCGCCCAGTGGTTGAAGCGTGATTAAGTAACAAACATCCAAACATCAAAATATCCAAACTTTCGCATTTATAATATTAGTAGGATTAATAAGATAGAAATAATGTGATTCATTTACTTCATTTAATTCAATTGAGCTTCCGGAAACATACTTTTCGAAGATACAGCCTTTTGTTTAGTCACGGTAGCATAACTGCTCTGTTGCGGCTAACATAAATTACGGGGGCAATTGTTTCGTATAGCGGGTCCATTGTGTCCCCCATCGCTGGGATATAGCGGCTATTCCGTTAAAACGGCACGTGCATTACTCTTTTATACAGTAAAAAGTCAGCAAAGTGGATGTCGTTCTTGTGCGGGGTTCCGTCAATTAATATCATGTTCAGAAAGACCGAGCGTCACGGAAATTTGCTGTCGGGTCGCACTCGATAAGTCTCGAATAAATAGCAATATGGTAAATGTGATTATACTTTTTATACATAGGTACTCCTATTTTCAGCTCTGTTGATGAAGTAATTTTTGATATTGAGGAGAAGCACATGTGTGGGAGGAATACATACATACATACATAATGCTTACTGGTCCCAGAGGGTCAGGAAGAGACGATTTATGTATGTATGTATGACGCGATCCAATGCCGCAAAGCGACTTTCTTTCGCCCGCTTTTCGCTCCGTGATACCCCTTGACGTGTTGCGAACAACATCGCCGCCTCCGTGTTGAGGTACCACGATTATCTAGGGAAATAATTGTACACCAAAATACAAATAAGCTGAGAGTAATTCACTGTATCAAGTTTTATCAAGATAATGTTCAGGCGTGATAGGGCAAGACAAAATAAACAGACATGCAACTTTCTAATTAAATTATAATATTAGTTGGAACTTGGATGGAGACGTACTATCGAGACACGTATTTTTATACCCCACTACGGTAACGGTAAAGGTGGAAAAAAACCTATTATTATCCATGTTTTTTTAAATAGCCACTTCTAGCATTTTCTATAACTTTCCCTATTTGCTGGACACTTCTAAATAATCATCATCAGGTTATTTTTGTCTCCACTGCAGGAGCACAACCCTCTCTCATCTGCCGGAGATAGACGGAGGATTTGGCTTACACTCCCCGCGCTGGTCAGACGGGTTGGGGAGGCCTGATTGATGTTTTATAATGTATTCCCTTAGTCGCCTTGTACGACATCCCGGGAAGAGTTGGAGTGGTCCTATTCTACTCTACCGGAAACCACACGGCAACGGACACCACACGGCAATATTTAAGTAATATTTTCATAATATCAGCTGAATCCACTGAGTAAATTTAAATTTGTCTAGCGGACAGTTTCAATTTTCCTTTAACATTTCGGACAATAATTTTTTTGTGATATTTACATAGGAACTTATTGTTTTATCTAGTAAACACCTTTTGATTATTTCCGTAATCACAATTTTTCACAGAATCTCATTTATCAGATACTTCACAGAAGCAAATGAACGTACTCACTGCAATTTTAAAACAATATTTTCCGTCGAAGAAAATATATCAAAAAACAATTTTGCAAGAAAAATCTCTCTTCATTATATTTTCAGTGTATTTCTAAAAAAACAACAAAACACGAAGGTTCATTCCCATTCCTACCACGTATCATCATGATGCCAGTATGTAAATAGTAATTTTGTGAGCTATTTGTCAGTCCAACCCCCGTCTATATTTTGTGTCGTGCTGACTCGCGCCGTCGTCGTTGCGGACATTGTTTCCGCTTGCTACCCGAACGGGGAAGAGCGAAATTTACAGTAGGAACGACATAACAGTCACTTGTAGAAAATATGTATTTTTGTAAGACGAGTAGTTTTTTTTCTGTTGCTCTCGAAACGGGGAAAAACTAAGTTTACTCTAGAAACGACATAACAGTCACTTGTAGAAAATATGTATTTTTGTAAGACGAGTAGTTTTTTTTCTGTTGCTCTCGAAACGGGGAAAAACTAAGTTTACTCTAGAAACGACATAACAGTCACTTGTAGAAAATATGTATTTTTACAAGGCGAGTTGTCTTGTTTCCGCTTGCTACTCAAACGGGGAAGAACGAAGTATACACTAGAAACGACATAACAGTCACTTGTAGAAAATATGTATTTTTGTAAGAATAGTTTTATATGAGCAAAAACGTTGTGATTACCCAGTACGTGCGTTGGCTTCACGTTTATGAAGACGAGGGTTTATTTAAGTATGTATTTAATCATACCACAGGCATTTCGGTGAAGAAAAAATAGTTATATAGCTCAACTGAAGTCCACATACCAAGATTGCGACAGCGTGGTAAGATTATGGTGCGTACTCCTCGTTGAGAGGGTGGGATAGTGCTCAAACATTTAGGGGCATATTAACAAGTCACTCGGGCCCATATTGCCTAAAAAAATACAGTAAAATGTTTTTCGTCTTCTCTATTTTATAAGTTGATGTATAGGTATACCTTAAATACCAATATTAGTACCAATTTCGCGTTAGAAGACTTTCACTTAAAAGGAAGAAGAAGGCGTCACTGACCTTCAACATGTTAATATGCTGTTGATTGTAATAAAATCATTCTCAAATACTAAATGATCCGAAGTGCTATCCTTTTTGCTCGACACTGTCTTATGCGTAAAGGGCTAAGATAACTATGGCTATGTAATAAGAACAATAACTGTATGTTTGCCGTGTGGTTTTCGGTAGAGTAGAATAGGACCACTCCAACTCTTCTCGTGGATGTCGTACAAGGCGACTAAGGGAATACATTATAAAACATCAATCAGGCCTCCCCAACCCGTCTGGCCAGCAAGGGGAGTGTAGGCCAAATCCTCCGTCTGTCTCCGGCAGATGAGAGAGGGTTGTGCTCCTGCAGTGGAGACAAAAATAACCTGATGCTGGTGACCGCTAGTTTCTTATCTTAGGACTTAGTTGTAATAGAAGTTTCGTAAATACAACAGTTTAGCGCAGTCGCCCACTCAGTGCGCCGCATATTGTTAGGCAACATATGGAATATGTCTGCCTCAGTTGTATCCTGCAAGAGGTCTTGCACATCCAGTAATGCGCGTTTTGATCTGTCTGCTCCGTAATGTGCCTTAGTTATCTGTTGTCACTATTTCTCATCAGAAGACCATTCCAATTAGTACACACGTTAAATAGTAGGTGACTTTCGTTTTATGATCGTAGTGTTATATATATATATATATGATATGACTTTCATGTCGCTCTTTGCTCTGCTGCTTTGGGACTAGACATGTAATGGTCTGTCGTGTCTACAGTTTCGTATATTCATGGTTCCTCTCCTTCGTGCTTATTATCCTGTTGACGTGTTTTGACCAACAATATGATGTATGGGAATTACTTGCTATTGTTTGGCAACTGATTTCCATGTTTTGCTAGCCATTTCTGTAGCTTGTGCAAAAAATCCAGTTGACATTATGTAGGGAAGTATTAAACTCAGTAGGTATATTTCTACCAGTCAATATAGACTAATGTTGCGCATTTGATCATCATCACCCTATCGTCGTTCTTTGCTAGACCATTTGACATACGCAAAGTGATGATAATATATTTGGTTAGTAGTAGTCAGAGCTATATTACCGTAGGTGTATTAGCGAATTCGTCGCTCCTTCTCTCCAAATGCAGTCCTCACTCATTGCCATCCAAACTTACTCTGTCGTCGATCATCGTACATCTTTGTAGTATTAATGCAATACCTGTAAGTGAAAATTTCAATATATCCTGATTAAATAAGTCGATTGCGATAAAATAAAAACCAAATGTTAATTCAAGTTAAGCCCTATGTTCATCTGAGAACTCCATCCGAATTGTGTTAGTAGTCTATACGTGATGCATGCACAAACAAACATACAAACATAAAGAATTCCAAAAATGATTTTCATACGTTCTGTCGCTTATCTTTCATCGCCCCCAACTCACACTTCTGCAACTACTTTATTGTACCTACATTTAATATGCATAGATAGACAAAGGCTTTTTTAACCTTATGAAATTATTGGTTCCCACGAGAAAATCAACTCTAAAATATGTGGAAACACAATTACATTCACCATATCTCATATAGCTTTTACCCTTCATACCCTTCTCCTTCCTCAGGCGCAGTCTGCGCTTCTGACTTTCAACTTAAACCGAACACACAGTAGCAGCTGCTTCATATCCCGCTATTAAGGCGATAGTTTGCGAAACAATTTGCAACTGACGTTCCGATCTTAAAGTTTGCATGTAACGTCCTGAAATTACGGTTCAGGAGCGATTGGCGCGGAACTAATGCGCTTATGCCGCTGTAAAACAACTATGTAGCGCCGCAGCTTAAAAAGTTTCTTTGACATATTGTTTGTTTGACAATAAGAGTCGTCTGAAACTTTTGAGACTTTGTCACACTTCTTTGTTTGTAAATTTCATACTTAGGTAGTATTATTAAATGCTAGCTGTTGCCCGCGTCTTCGTCCGCGTGGACAGCTTAGCATCACAAACTATTATGTATTTCCCGTAGGAATGGGATGTTTTTTCGGGACTATTCTATGTCCTATTCTAGGAACTAACCTATATGTCGGCCAAATTTCATCACGATCCGTGCAGTGGTTGAAGCGTGATTGAGTAACAAACATCCAAACATCCAAATATCCAAACTTTCGCATTTATAATATTAGTAGGATTCTGTGACTTACTCGTAGGTATGCGCTTTGAGAGCGGTCTATTAGCCTTGTGGTTCCCAGCGTTCCCATGTATGTTGTCAAGGCGATTCCCGTATCAGGGCAGAATAATGTGACAATATTCACGATTTTCCTGGATTTTATACAGCACTACACCTTCGGCTAGGTTAGCAAAACCTAAAAGAAATATAAATGTATGGAAGTCCCGCAAGGCACTCTAATCCACCAATGGTAAGCATTCGATTAGCCGCATACATGCATATTTATAAAGTCCGCCCCAGCACTCTCTGTTCGCAACGTCTCAGCGGGATCCCAATATTATCACAATTTTATTCTTTTTCTCGTTCCTCGGCGTTTTAGCTAAAGCTGAGGACATATTTTCCATTCGGACAACAGATTTAGAAGAATTCAAATTGGCATCACATTATTTTACTGTTCGACTTAGTGCCCATATTTTGATTAAATTAGGGTAAGTAATCATTTTTTATACTTGTTAAGAAGAATTAAAAATATATTCAAATTAAATTTCATTGTAAATGTGACGTTGGTGGGTTGCCTACATTTCTATACAAACTTATTTTGGATATAAATTTATTATTTTACTTTTCGCCTTTCAATTAATAAATAAATTATTGATTAGTTAGTTGTGTGACTTATATTTGTGTACAATAAAGTATAAATAAATATATATCTCAGACATTCATACCAATTAGCCAGTCCCAAACTAGGCAGAACCTGTTATGGTTACTAGATAACGGGTAACACGGGTACTTAAATAAATATAAAAACATCCAAGACTTGGGTACAAACATTCATATTCATCATACGAACATTTGCCCCTAGCGGGATTCGAACCCGCAACGTCCCCAATAAATAATAACAATTAATCAATACTACATATACACATAGGTACCCTTGTCTAATCCAAAACTAGGATTTTCTTCGGTGCTTCGGAATTAACCAAACAAGCATTGGACAATTCACAAATATGTATATCGTCTAATGACAAGTGAATTAAAGATATATTCAGTTTAAACCTGTCCAAAGATTCGAGATATAAATAGAACATAATTCACCTGGGCCAAAACTTGTACTCACATTTAACTAAGCAAACAAAACAAAAAGAATTTCGACCCAGAATCCGTGTAACCTCAGAGTAATATATGAGAATAGCCCACCAGACTTATTTACTGCCACGTTTATAGGTTTATTTTTCATACTAACCGCCTCGTGAGGGCTATTCAATAATAATAAGAGCTAATTCGGGAGTAGCGAGGGTGCCGTAGAAAAATATATTTTGAATGAAAACAAGAAAAGTCATACATGTTCTTACTGAAAGCATTTTTAAGCCGATTGAAAAGCCTACTTAAACATCTTCCAACGAAGATATAAATATGCATGAATGAAGTAGGTACTTATTCTATACACAAAAAGAAATCAAATTAACAATCACGCGGGCGAACGGCAACAGCTAGTATAATATAATTTAAATTAAAAAAAATGTACCATGGTAGGTACACGGAATCCTAATAGATTAGGTATGACACCTAATCATGCTTTAACCACTGGACGGATCGAGATGAAACTTGGTACACATATAGGTTAGGTTCTGTAATAGGACAAAAGATAGTTTTTATCCTGAAAAAACATCCCATTCCTACGGGAACATAATAATTTATAATGTAAGTGGTCCACGCGGGCGAACGGCAACAGCTAGCATAATATAATTTAAATTTAAAAAAATGTACCATGGTAGGTACACGGAATCCTAATAGATTAGGTATGACACCTTCAGGTCGGCGGTCCAACCTTGCGCGAAAATCGATCGTTCACAAAAACCTACACTACCTGGTACCTATAAAGTTGTCTGTACTTAGTGGGAGTAAGAATCCTAAATGTAGCTATATCTTGTGTACAATTTGTACAAACGACTTTCATTGTTTAAATGACTATTTTAAAGCCCATTTGAGTTAGTTTGTGAAGTTTACTAATCTCAAAAGGTCTGTAACCCCCATTTCTGGTACCTAATAATGCGTACAAAACTCTAAAGTTTAACTTTACTATTTAACCCGTATCTCCTTTTGAGCTAAAGCAAAGTCCTTTCTTATCCCTTGGTAATGATCCGATGGTTAATTCCATTTAAATGTATCTTTTTACATTTAACTATATCATGATATGTTACTGTCTATAGTTTTTTTGTCTTGATAATAATTTTATTTAGTTGGTCTGTGCATGTATGTGATTCTGCATGCTTTTTATTTTACGTAAAATATTAAACTATTTAAAAATATTTATAAATAGTTATAACCTTGGGATGTGACATGAACGTTGTTTCATCGAAATCGGTTTAGTAGCAGCTGAGATATAATATAACTAATTAGATTTTTCTTTATCCAATATATTTTATTTATGTATTGTGCTATATCGTCCCACAGTGCATCTTCCTAGTATAAATACCTATTTTTTTGTCTCTCTTCATTTTCTTTTTAGTTTCTCCCAAACTGAAGTACATGTATGCGTATTTGTGTATTTTTTATGTGTAATAAAGAATAAAATACACTATCTTAGCCATAACTGGGATTCCCTTTCCACGGAGTCAATAATTTGGCAATTTTTTTTGTGCCTATGAGTTTTCATTCCCTAAATAAGTTCAGCAAAGTTGAAATATAGAGAACTTGTATAAAACTTCCCACGCGGTAATTTCCCGTTTAGCTAAAACCATTTCTTCCTTTCAGGAAGTTCTGAATTTTTTATCATCCCTCATCATTCGCGCCTCTTGTGAGTATACGTAATGTTAAAATAAACAGGGTGTGATCAAAAGTGATTCATGACCGAGAAATATTCAGTTTGAATTTTAAAATGTCAGTAAAGTTCATAGCATAATAATAAATATTACATATACATGCGCCTACTGCCTCTCTATAATCCTTTGTCTTCACCGCAGGTTAGCTGGAAGAAACTTCTTTAGAAATAAGTTCAACTTTTTGTGTAATTTTATTTTCTTTGTGTTGTTCTTTGTATATTTGTGTGTACAATAAAGTATTAAATAAATAAATACATACTTTTTTCTAATTCCAAACTAAGATTTTCTCTTGTGTTACAAGATCCATGTACAAAGTTGTCTGTCCCCAGTGGGAATCGAACCTACGACCTCTGGCGCTCGAGTCCGATGACCAAGCCACTAGGCCAACGAGGCGGGTTCTGTCAACTATATTTTAGTTTTACGGGAATATCTTGGTAACATTTTTTAGATGTAATTTCTATAGTTTTTCTTAACTACCGAACAATTTTACATATAAATTTGAACTCAATCCGACCGACGGAATATACTTCGCTCCCTTTGTATCCATTTACATTTATACCTAAAAATTGTTTGGAAAATATCATAATGTTAACATGAATAATTGTTCACTTTGTTGCTAGGTGCTAGGTAAAAATATGGAACGAACCAACTCAATACCTAACTTCATGAATGATCCTTGTGAAATTGGCGTATACATATATGTCGGCGAAATGATATAAGAGGAGCTGATTTGGAGGCACAGTGCGTGTTCGTCGCGCCGTTCAGCTTGGTTCGGCTATCATCGGGAACACGCGCTGACGGAACGTCGGGTATAACAGGCGCAGGCGCATAACCGAGACAGTCTCCGATGGAAAGGCGTGCGGTGCGCAGGCGTTACGCTGACGGATTGTTTGCCTTTTAAAATCGTTCTTGATGGTGTAGTGTAATTTCATGTGGTGTCATCGAAGTCAGTAAACGTGTTAACTTTGAAACGGTGTTAAAATCAATTTGGGAGCCCACATTTTCGGCGGAACCAGGAACCTACGACATATACAAAAAAATTAAGGTGGAACGGAATGGAATTAATTTGAAAACTGATGCTAAAAACGTTAGCGTCACTGTGGAGTACGCAATATGGTTTAAATTTATATGAACTTTTTTTCCGTCTACATTTTCATACTATCTGTTCAACAAAATATTGTGTGCATGTATAACTTAAATATGATCATTAAACTAAAATGTTCATACTAATAACTTCGTCTTGTATTGTAGTAGTACCATTATGCGTTAAATATTTAGTTTATAACAATGTATAAGTTTTAATAGGTAAGTTAGCCTCATAAACGTTGTTGTATAAGGTCTTGTATACCGTGACTGTGTCTAAGTTTTACAAGTACGTATTTTATTATCAATAAAAAAAATTGATAATCAAATTAATCAATTTGAAAATTATATAACCTTTTCATTCTGCCACTGTACACTCAACCAATTTGAAATATAGGCCATCTTAAAAACTTGTCACAATATCGGCAATATGATCGAGCACTCGTGTATCGGAGAAATACGATATAATTGATGACACTTCGCTGATTTTTAAAATTAGCAGAAAAGATTGTGAACTTGCTGAGGTAAATAATACTCTCACGCAAATTCTTAACTGGTTTAGTGTAAATAACCTTGCATTAAATACAAAGAAAACTAAATGTATTAAATTCTCTCTACCAAATGTAAGAAATGTAGAAAACAATGTGACATTAGGTAATGACACACTAGAATTTATTAAAAGTACTGTGTTCCTGGGTATAACTATAGATTCATCTTTACAATGGGGACCCCACATAACTTCATAGCTGGCAGATTAAGTTCTGCCGCCTACGCCGTAAGGAAAATAAGACAATTAACTGATGTTGCTACCGCGAGGTTAGTGTACTTTAGCTACTTCCACAGTATCATGGCATACGGTATCCTACTGTGGGGTCAAGCAGCAGATATAGAGACCATTTTTATCATGCAAAAAAGAGCAGTTAGGGCAATTTATAATCTGCGTTGTAGAGATTCATTAAGAGAAAAGTTTAAAGAAATAAGCATATTAACAGTAGCTGGTCAATTCATTTTAGATAATATTTTATATGTCAGATAAAATGTATCTCTCTTTTTGAGGCACTGTGACAATAATAGTTATAATACAAGAAATAAAAATAAACTTGTTTTACCAGGGTTCAGACTAAGTAAGGTCAGCAAATTGTTCACGGGGCAATGTATACGCTTCTACAACAAACTACCAGAGGAAATCTTAAATATGACGGACAGAAAGTTTAAGATTCACATTAAAAAACAACTTTGTAAGAAAGCCTATTATAAAATAAACGATTATTTGAATGACAAAGATGCCTGGTACTAATGTTAATCCAGCTTCGCAAAATCTGTATTAATTGTATGCAAACTTGATTTTTAAAAGATGTGTTGCGTGAAGTTTGTTGCGCCGTTTCTTCTTCACAGCGCTAACACCTAGGAAGCGGTAGTCGATAAAAAAAATGACGTGTATAAATGTACCAAGTGTACTCATATGCAATAAATGATTTTGACTTTGACTTTGACGTATAATGGAAGAGGACCTCTGTTATTTGTATCTTAGTCGTATCGTGTAAGACTTTAGTGACGTGTCAATTGTTTTATTTTGATTATGGAATTGCTAAAATTTGAATTGTTTTCAGCGTCCGGCTAATATAATAGACTGACAGTATTAGTGAAAAATGACATTTATTATCTTTTTATGGCGTAAGTGTTTATTTATGTTGTTATTAACTTCTCTCTGACGACAACTCTTTGGATTAATAAATAATTAACTGATTCTATACTCCTTGTTATTTAAAATTTTATTGTAAAAGGTTTTAAAGGTGACCTATATTTCAAATTCGCCGTGTGGTTCCCGGCTTTGAATAGGGCCACCCCCAATCTTTCAGTGGGTGTCGTCAAGGCGACTAAGGGATTGCACCAGGGACGGGCAGCAGCGTTCTTCTGTGTGTGTATGTTAAGATCATTACTGCGATCATTAATCCGCCTGCCAAGCGTGGTGATTATGGCAAATCCCCCAATGGACAACTTACCAAAAGTGGTATTCTATTGGGGAGGCCTATGTCCAGCAGTGGACGTATTTAGGCTGATGAAGATATTTCAAATTAGTTGACTGTACTTCCAGTTATCTTTCCTGCGAATGGTGCATATTATGTCACGCCCTGTATGTGGGCCGCGTTCTAAAACTCTCGCGTTACATAAAGGGTTTTCGTCCATTGATCGGTGGAGTCTAGTGATAAATCACCAGCGCATTACGCTTACACATCGAGACCGGTGACTGGCTGCTGCAAGCTACAAGCTGTAGCGGTTATAGTGGTGTCGGGGTAAAGTGATACTTACCTTACACTGCAATTGAAACTTTGACTTCCCGCTCCTTTTTCCTCGAAGCCCTTTATCTCGGTCCCCCACTTTACTTGTTAGAAGACAATATGTTATTTATTAGACCGCCTCGTTGGCTTAGTAGTTTGATCGTCATATTGAGCACTAGAGCTCTTGTGTTCATTTCCCACTAGGGACACGCGAATTGTAAAAGTCAGTCCTAGTCTGTATGTAAGCTTATGAATTATCCTATCCTTATCAAATTTCGATAGTACAGAAGGAAGTTCTAGTTTGGGATTAGACATTGTGTAAATATTATGTACACATCTTATAACAAATTTATTATATATTTATTTGAACATATATGTACATATTATATACATTATATATTGAAAATTAAACTAAACTTGTTTGTAATCTAAAATTAACTTTTTGATCCTCTTGAGTTAAAAGTATTAAAATGCGGGTGTAGTGACTGGATTAGTGCTGAATTCCGATATATTACGAAATCTCAGTTTATTAGTGGAAGCAGGAAACGTGTAGTTAAATTAGACTTTGAATTATGTTGCTTGCAAAGTTGAATTCAAAACTTTACCTTAGCTCAAAATATACGTACTTTGGTTTTAATAACACCGCTACGCATACCTTAGGGGCAGCGCGACGGATTTTTCGCTGACAATTAATAATGGATTTTAACATCGTTAGAATAAAGTTCAACATTGTATGAAGGAAACAAATGTGTGCTCGCGCTCCCGATTTTGAGCTGTATTGTTACACATTTAAATACGATTATTGTCTCTCCACCAGGTCTGCGCAGACCCTTACGCAACTGAATCACTCTCGCTACCTCTTGTGACTTAAAAACCGCATAAAGACGGGGTACTAGTATGACGTTCGATTACATCGTATTAGGAATATTAATAGAGTAGCACACCAACCTTAGGAACGTCACCATTTTATGTCTCATCGCCAACGCTCGGAAAATCGGGAGGTATTGTCAATTTTATCACTATTCCGTACAGTAGAGACTTCCTTGCTACACTTCTGTTTTAAATTATTATAAAAATCTTATTATACTTTTTGCGTTACGAATATAGCCAATGAACATAGTCTGGATTTTCTATTTTAGTAAGAGTAACCAAAAGAATAGACAATGCATGTTAATAACTCAATGTGTAGATCGCATTTAAATTATAAATGTTACGATCCATTTTCTTAAATGGTATAATTTTTTTTTTTAATGTAAAAATAAAACCGAAATTGGCACGTAGTAGTCAACAGAATTCTATTATATTTTTATGTCTCCGTAATATTTTAACTTTATTCCAAAATGTCATTCAAATTCGTCGATCTGTAGAAATGCGAGCGAACAACCAAATTTACACATAATATTATTCTCAGAAACGATTTCATATGTAAGAGGGTAACAACCCCCAACAATTCCCTTTTACATATAACACGACCCTGGTTATCGTCTAGTATCGTATTTATCGTTGTGAAGACGTAGTCTGGTTGATAAATGAGGGGGGAAATTGGTTCCGTCGCGCTATACAACTGCTTGTATTGCGTACTTGTTTACTGTAGGTGCTGGAATAGAGCTGGAAATCAGTGTTGATTGTGAAATCCTGGGATGCTGGTTTTTATTCATTTCGCAGCTTGAAAAATAAGAATGTAAGACGAGACTTGTTTACCTGATTTACATTGGGGTACGTTTCTTACTTACGTGTTTTTATGTTAACTTTTTTAGACGACCTAGGTTTAAATAAATGCGATGTACAAAGTACCTAAGCAGTTGCTTACTAGGTATGTACATTGCAAATTAGACAGCAAGTTAAACACTAATGTAAAAATATTGTTTATTTGTCATAAATAAGGTAGTTGTTCAAATAAAAATTATAAACAAAGACGTACAAATGACTTCGAATTTTGTTGTTGTTGTTGTTGAATTGAACAATAATCTCCAGAACCCGTGGACAGTAATCGTAACTCCATACGAGCGCACCAGATCTTGTTGCCCTCTGCCCCCAATTATCTGCTGCTAGGGGATTTGCAATTATCACCACGTTTGGCAGGCCGTGTGCTTTCCGGTAGAGTAGAATAGGATCACTCCAACTCTTCCCGTGGATGTCGTACAAGGCGACTGAGGGAATACATTATAAAACATCAATCAGGCCTCCCCAACCCGTCAGGCCAGCGTGGGGAGGTAGGCCAAATCCTCCGTCTGTCTCCGGCAGATGAGAGAGGGTTGTGCTCCTGCAGTGGAGACCAAAATGATGATGATGATGATGACCACGCTTGGCAGGTGGATGGGTAATCGCAGTAAAAATCTTAATATACACCCCAGAACTTTGCTGCCCGTCCCTGGTGCAATCCCTTAGTCGCCTTGACGTCACCCACGAGAAGATTGGAGGTGGCCTTATAAGCCTGGAATCACGCGGCTTGGGCCTTTGAACTAACTTGATCACGATCTTGTTTCAGACAACGATCTCTATGTACTACTAGATGGAGCGTTCCAAACAATCGCTCTGTTCCACGCAAGTAGCCACAAGTCTTTCACATTCACTTTAAAACATGTGCAGTTACTACACAAAACATTTAATTATTACTAAATATTGACGCTACGGTTAAATAATGTCAATATTTAGTAAATAATTAAATGTTCTGAGTAGTAACTGCACAAGTTTCAAAGTGAATTTGAAAGAGTTGTGGCTACTTGCGTGGAACAGAGCGATTGTTTGGAACGCTCCATCTAGTAGTGCATAGAGATCGTTGGTTTCAGACTATTATAAAAATAATAAGTTTAGCTTACATACAGCAACAAAGACAAAATAATTTTACTCAAGTAATTTTTCGCGTAATTAGAACAGTGTGCGTCACTCCATATCGATATCAGTAATCTGACCCAGGCAGGATTTAGTTCAGTGTTTCTAAGTAGAAGTCCCTGTCTAAATTAGAAGTAAAGTTTTCATAACAAGAACATGTTCAGACAGCAAGTTCAAATTTTGGAAACAACTGCCCGAATAATATTCCTTTTGTTGGTTGTACAATGAAGTACCTACATGTTAGACCGAGAGCCGGAGCTATTGTGATGGTAAACGCTATGAGATTGCTTCTGCGGACTGCCGCCTCGTGTGAGCTTTGTGAATAGATGTATTTCCGTGAGATTTGAATCAGAATTATCATACTAGCAAAACCTAGTTCAGGAATAGTCGGAGTGTGTTGCTGAAAGCAGATTTTAAGGATCTTTTTTTTAATTAATTATATGCATTGATTGTAATGTTTTTGACAATGTATGATTAGTACCAATAAATAATATGAATATGAATATGTAAATTGTCGGTAATTTCCACTTAGGCCACGTGGTCCGATAGGCTTTTCTGCTTGCGTGCAATAATGTTCATGGAAAAAAATTATTCCTAAATTTTCTTTGGATTTAATAGGAGCAGGAAGAGTAATATAATGTGATCATAAGGAATTTAGTAATCACGGATTACGAATATTACTTCCTGCTTCTACGAAATCCGATGAAAAGTCAGGAATACATTTTTCTTACATTAGGTATTGCATGTTTGAAGCATAAATAGGTCATGTTATAAAGAGTTTATTTATCTACTATAATAAATAATAAATAAATATCTCAGACATTCACACCAATTATCCAGTCCCAAACTAGTGCAGATCCTGTGCTATGGTTACTAGATAACTGATACACATACTTAAATAAATATATATACATCCAATTGGGTACAAACATTCATATTCATCATACGAACATTTGCCCCTAGCGGGATTCGAACCCGCAACCTCCCAATGTCACTGTAGGTGGTTTAGGACTTAATAAATGAGAATGAAATGCTTCTGCATATATTTAAAACTTATTTCTAGAGCACTAACATTATTTATTTCCTATTCAAACAAAAGTACCAAGATACAGACGAAACTAATCAATGCTGTCATTTGAATATGTGCTTCATGAATAGAACTAATAAATTACAAAACCAATTATCTTCATCATCATATTTATTTATTTTAGGAAAACTTACACCTATTTAAATCTAAGTAAATTACATATATAGTGCCAAAAAGCCAATTACAAGTTTCCACTTCTAGATGTAAATTAAATAACAATTAACATTCATAATAAACTAACCAAATATACTAAAAATAATACATACATACACCATACAAGCAACATAACCTAACGAAAAGCAACATTAATAAATATTATTTTTTAGAAAAAAACAAACAATATAAAATATAACACCATGAGTATTTCTTAATATACTAACTTGCACGAAAAAAATTATATATTATATATCAGCACTTAGACGTCCACTGCTGGACTTAGGCCTTCCCTAATGAACGCCACCACACCCGGTCCTCCGCCCTCCGCACCCAGCCGCTTCCGGCCACCTTCTTCAGGTCGTCCATCTGGCGGCGGGGCGTCCACCCTGCGCCAACCAATTTAATATATCAGAAAATGTAAGTTATGTAGCGCTGTCAAATTTTAACGTTGTGCCTTCAGAATCGGGCCCACTATGTATAAAATTACAGACAATATGGTGGATTCGACTCCAACAGTATTCTTCACTCTTTCCATAAACTAACCACTCTGTGAAATGGAACTTTATGGCTGTGCGAACGTGTGAATTTATCTGCAAAGAGCTATGGGTCATAAATCGTTATATTAGCAATTTACATGCAATATCGTTCCGCTCGTGTGATAAATAAGCATTATTTATCGAAATACCCGCGTTATGCCAAAACTCTAAACGTATTTTCACTACAATGCATTAACGACCAATTATGCGATTTTGTGTTTTGATTAAAAAACAACTTTGTAAGAAAGCCTATTATAAAATAAACGATTATTCGAATGACAAAGATGCCTGGTATTAATGTTGATCCAGCTTCGCAGAATCTTTATTAATTGTATGCAAACTTTATTTTTAAAATTTGTATTCCGTGAAGTTTGTTGCGCCGTTTCTTCTTCACAGCGCTATCACATAGGAAGCGGTAGTCGATAAAAATGACGTGTATTTAGGCAGACTAAAACAGTGCACGTATAAGTAATTTGCATATATATATTTTTTATAATTAAAATCTTATATTTTCACCACACTGTTGGACTGATCTTATACTCCACTACGCTGGCTCAGTACTAGATTTTGCACTAAGTATACACGCTTTCTTATTTCTTTCGTCGGCGAATGCAATTTCCTCACGATTTTTTTCTTCACTGAAATTAAGTGTATACATATTACGAAACGCAATATACTAGGTGCTAGTTCTTCTGTCAGTCTAAGGTTAACTGGAACAGGTACTTAAGTAGGATGGATAAGTCCGCCATTGTACGCTATTTTCTTCCTATGTCTTATTGGTGTACTTTTCTACTGAGTAAAGTAAAAATGGGTATGCGTTAAGGTATCGAGTATTTTATTCTCGATGCTGACAAAAAAACTAAAATATGTTTAAATGTGTCATTCGAAAAAGAGTCACGAGCTGATGAGTGAGTTAAAAGCTTTCATACTAGCTTCATATGGGGCACGATTTTTTTTATTTATTTATTTACTTTGAGGAAGACTTACACACTAACTACAAAATAATTAATACTGCAAATATAAATCAATGGTGATTACAAGTATTCTGTATTTATTTATTCTATAACAATTTCTTGTGTACGAATATCTTAACTTATTCTAACTTATTCTAACAATTCTATAAACCTACTTTAAACAATGCCCCTACTTTACTGCATGATTTTAATTATATAGAAATAATCCACAATCACATCATGTCAAGGGGTATCATGGAGCGAAAAGCGGGCGAAGGAAAGTCGCTTTGAGACATTGGATTGCGCAAAGTAGCGATACATCGTCTCTGCATACCCCTCTGGGACCAAGGCGTGATCATTATGTATGTATGTATGTATGTATGTATGTATGTATGTATGTATGTATGTATGTATGTATGTATGTATGTATGTATGTATGTATGTATGTATGTATGTATGTATGTATGTATGTATGTATGTATGTATGTATGTATGTATGTATGTATGTATGTATGTATGTATGTATATATGTGTGTGTGTATGTATGTATGTATGTATGTATGTATGTATGTATGTAATCCACAATACGTTTCAGCAGCACCCAAATGTCGTAAGTTTCTACCGAGCAGGTACAATCAAGTACATTACTTCTTTCTATTGTCCATGTACCTCATTTCGGTCTGTAAGTGTATTTCAGTCACGCGTCCGACTTCATCGTAGAAGTTATCATGGGGTAACGACTTTTGCTGAATTGCGATGAAAAGAATTTCTCGCTCGGATGAGTTTTATCTTTGTTCCTAGAAAATTATTCTTTAATTCTTTATCTGCTCTTAGAATGTGGCTTTAGATTTTTATTCTATTTTATTATGACTGGGGGACATCTTCACGAAATAGAGTATTCCATCCCTACAACGTATTCTTTCTTAGTGCTACCACAGATTACTTAATAGACAGTACGTGACAGATGCATCACGCTCTAGTAAAACGAAAATACCTACGCTTGTAACCAACAGACAAGACATACAAAAATGTGTCTAAGACGCTCGTAATAGCGTTGTTATTAGTTTGTGGCCCCTGCAGGTACTTATCGTGGTAGGTTCGATCGAGTAACGGAGGCCTGCTTCTACCAAGAAGACAGTAGCTTATCTTCTTGATAGAATGGTAGTAGTACTTCTGGGTAGAAACTACACCCTTATCTATTTCTGCAGTCAATTAGCCAACCATATTTTTCCGTCTTCCGGTCTGGTTTTTTTATATATACAATTATAAATACCAACGAGCACACTGGTGAAATGCAGCTACTTTTCAACTTAATAGGCCCATAGTGGGGGTATATTGGTGTTAGACGCACTAAACTTTGATATAATAGCTATTTTATAGCCTTTACTGAGCACTAAACATCCACACTTCATGATTTATAATTGTAGTGTGAAGAAAATTCTTAGGAAAAAACCTTTTGAACTGTATAAAGACTTTAATTACACGAAAAATTTATAGAACACTTCATTTAAAAAAGGCTACCGGTCTCACTCTGCATTTTAGGTATAAAAAATATGCCCCGATTTCGGGCCGAGTCTGTCGGGTGTCGAGAGAGCAATGTGATGTGCTTTTGAGTAAAGTCCAGCGCCACTGGCTCCACATTCAGAAAATGTAGGTACTAGCCGTTAGCGAATACTGTACGACTGTTAATGTGTGCATGATTTAGCGGTTCAGAGTAACATTGACATTCTTCTATACGCGTAGAATTCAATTTGGCTTGCATTGAATTTTGCAGGTACATTTATGAGAAGTTAAACAAGCTTTTTTTTGGGAGTGCACCTTCTGTATTATACTATTATTTATTTTTTGACGTGGTGCAGAGAGTTCTGTGCTGGAGTAATTACTTGACATGTCGGGAAAACTCGTTTATAGTCGTGAAAAATGAAACAAAGATACAGTATTTATTAAGTATATATATATATATATATATATATATATATCTCTAAAACTAAAATGTTAACTTGCACTGTAAATATTTATGGTTCTCTGTCACTAACTTTAGTGAGACTTACCTTTCTAATTAATGATCCTTGACTCAATTTCCTAGGGTAAAAACTGTTTGTGTAACCGCTTTCGAGGATTATGAAGTGCTACGGCGTAGCAGAGTGCTACGGTAAACTTTACAATGTTGTGCCGTGATTCTAATTAAATTTAATCAAAACTTAATACTTGCATACGAAACTAAATACTACGTTTTGCAACTTAAATTGTTGATTTTGAAATTGCATCTTTGTTGTTTAGTAGTAAGAATGCAATTGAAATGCAAAAACATTAGCAACTTATATCAAGTTTTTTTTCATAGTTGTGTATTAATTTAATTAAAACGTGCGGATATATTTATTTTATTAGAATTATAGATAGATATTGCCGTGTGGTTTCCGGTAGAGTAGAATAGGATCACTCCAACTCTTCTCGTGGATGTCGTACAAGGCGACTAAGGGAATACATTATAAAACATCAATCAGGCCTCCCCAACCCATCTGGTCAGCGCGGGGATTGTAGGCCAAATCCTCCGTCTGTCTCCGGCAGATGAGAGAGGGTTGTGCTCCTGCAGTGGAGACAAAAGTAACCTGATGATGATGATGATAGATAGATAGATTTTAGAATGTTCCCAAATGTATGATAAATTTGAGGGGGACACTGTACTTATTGTATACATACATATCAAATGTTCTGTACATATTTACAAACTTTGAGGTGTGTTTCCATATGTGGTAACGTTGAGGTATATATACTTTATGAGAGTCTGTGAGATTGTGGTAGGTATATATATATATTTACCCTTAACCTGTCGCCTCGGGATCTCACGGTTAGTAAATAAGTATTTATTCAACAAGTCAACTTTTTTCAAATAAGTGCAGTCAGCCTAAACAATATCTATCTCCTAAATGGGCGCGCTGTGAAGCATTTACGTAAACGACCGTTGATGTTCTCACAATCCAGATACGGTTAGATAAAGTTTTCCATATAAATTGGCCGTAGCCCCGCTTGTAAAACACGGAGCGTAAAGCGGTGATGACTCACTTGGGAAAAACCTTCGCAAACTGGACTTTTGTAAGGTCGACTCCTGACAAAGACGTTTGCGATACACAGTACGAGGTTACTGATACTCGTACTTTTTTCTCATAACATAGATACCTACATGCGATCAGGCTGTGGAATTCACTTCCTGCTGCAGCCAGTCTGTCGCAATCTTACAGAAAAAAGTAAAAGAACATGATCTTTCACTTCCTTAGTATGTATATTTCATATTGTTCCTCATATATAGATTTATATACATGTATATATATATGTATATGGTATTTATAAGGTACCTATAAGTATATATTGATACATATTTATGTATTTATTTGAGCATATGTATGTATATGTATTCTATCTAATTTTATGTATCGTAGAAGCATGTGAAGTTTATCTGTTTATTTATTATCGTTTGTTATGTATGTATACAGATATCTGCCATTTGACGAAGTTTTCTCTGTCGCTGGTAGGCTGGCAGAATTTTTTTTAAGTGATAAGCATTACCGTTTGTACCTGTAATTTTTTTGCTTAATTTTATTGTTTTGTATGTTATTTTCTTTTGTGTGTGCAATAAATTGTACAATAGATACTTACAGAAAACTTGGTTACGCCTTTCACTACTTCTTTTTCTTCCTAAAATGCCCTTCCATAGAATTTTGCCAAGTCAAGTGTATAGGACGAATACAAACATGGACGGAGTAAAGCTGTGGATTGTGCCACAAGAGTACTGAGGGAGATCAAACCATTGTCGCTCAGATCAAAGGATATCACTATAACCTTTGATTTGCCCACGTAGATTCCCGTAAAGAAGCCCTACCTATAGGCGAGGAGAGCCAGACAGGATCGGCTGCTATCTCAAAACTAAAGGGGCGATGCACTGGGCCATCACGGGCAGCGGCGCCTATAGGCAAAAGCAAGCAGGATCAGTTGGGGTATCACACCGCCCGCATCAGTGGTGCTGCGTTGGCCAGAGCTCTCATTACCCGCTGTCAGCGCACTCGACATTACCTGTACCAACATGTGGTTACGGAAGCGCACCGGATGTCCCCTGGCCAATTTCTTCTACTGCTGCTGTCGCCCTTGAACCAATGTTTAACACACAGAAAAAAAAATTATAACTATATGGGTACATTAAAGAGAAATCCAATTACAAAAAGCTTATAAAAAGCATTGCCCCTGAAATCGCGGCGGTAACGCTGTCATAGTGTTGAGTGTAAATTCAGCTGAGTATCATTTCTGTGACAGTGAAATAAAAGCAGAGTCAACAAGAACATACGTCAGGTTCAGGTTATTTTTGTCTCCACTGCAGGAGCACAACTCTCTCTCATCTCCCGGAGACAGACGGAGGATTTGGCCTACACTCCCCGCGCTGGCCAGACGGGTTGGGGAGGCCTGATTGATGTTTTATAATGTATTCCCTTAGTCGCCTTGTACGACATCCACGGGGAGAGTTGGAGTGGTCCTATTCTACTCTACCGGAAACCACACGGCATAATAAGAACATACGTCAAACCTCAAACTAATTACCGCTATGCCACACATATAAAAATAACCTTTTTTTACCAGGGTTCAGACTAAGTAAGGTCAGCAAATCGTTCTCGGGGCAATGTATATGCTTCTACAACAAACTACCAGAGGAAATCTTAAATATGACGGACAGAAAGTTTAAGATTCACATTAAAAAACAACTTTGTATGAAAGCCTATTATAAAATAAACGATTATTTGAATGACAAAGATGCCTGGTACTAATGTTAATTCAGCTTCGCAAAATCTTTATAATTGTTTGCAAACTTGATTTTTAAAAGTAGTGTTGCGTGAAGTTTGTTGCGCCGTTTCTTCTTCACAGCGCTAACAACACCTAGGAAGCGGTAGTCGATAAAAAAAATGACGTGTATAAATGTACCAAGTGTACTCATATGCAATAAATGATTTTGACTTTGACTTTGACTAACCTAATGCAGCTTATTTTCTTTTACTTATTGAAACAACGAATTATTGTCACGTGACCGTCAACTTTGTTACGGAACTCACTTCTTCTGTCCCAATGAACGTGACAAATGACCCCTGACACAATCTCTAAGCTACACCAAAACGTCCCCCGATGAATAATGAAATTTTTTTGTTATCAAAATCCGGTCCGCTGATTCTTTTACAATTTCCTCTTGAAAAAGTCACTCGAAAAGCGTAGCCTCCGTCAAAGAGTTTATTTTGGTCACGCGCGGGCCTGTTAATGAAAATAATAGGAGAAAAAGGACCGCCCCAGGAATTAGGTCGGTTGGATGTGACTCTGTACCACGGAAATTAAATTTCTTTACATGAGTGGGCGCTGTGGGTAATAAAATAGTTTGGTTAAAGCTTTTTGGTCTACGTTTGAAGTCAGACTGCGTTTTCCATTTTACTTTGTGATTTATGTTATATTGTAAAAGCGAATGTATGTGATTTCAAGCTCTGATTATGCGAAATAGGCACCTGCACAATTATTACACAGCAGAAGTTCCTGACTTCTAATAAACAAGTCTATAAACTACGCGTGTTAAAATATTTGCAAAAAAAATATTTCGGGGATTAAGAATAAGTAATAGATCATTTTTGTCTGTTTATTTGTGCACGTATAGCGTAAATACTACTATTCCAATTCAGATAGAGTTTTCAGAAAAACATAGTACTTAATTTGGAGTAACATTTAGTCTTTGTTTCATCGCAATCGGCTCACTCAATCAAAAGTTATGTGAATTTATAGTTTTCAAAAAGTTATTTAGTAAAATTCAACTTTATTTAAAAAAAAAAAACACTAATTCTGTAGTCCATGCGAGCGGAGCAGCGGGCACAGAGCTAGTCATGAATATATATCGAGACAAACAACTTTGAGCGAATTGTACAAGCTGGTCTAAGGGGCCTACTACGATAATAAGTCCCTAAAAGCTTATCGGAATTGTCACATGACTCGACAGAAAGTACAAAATGGGTTTGTAGTTCGACAGATATACGCTGAAATGCTTATGGAATAGGCCTCGATTGTAAACTAATTGTAGTGTCCAAGTCTTATAGAATTACCTTAATTTAAATTAAATAAATCTTTGGGTGGAGTACTCGTATTAGTACTTCTTAGAAGGACAGATTCTAATCTCGTTATTTTCTTATTAAGTCAGATTCAGAGCTAATATGATTTTAAACAGGTCAAGCACTTGTAAAGTCAAACTCGCAAATAACCCTGAAAATTAAAATGTATATTTAATAATTAGTATCTACGCTGGGGGACTGAGTTAAAGGACCGTCGGAGAAAGGTGACAGTTTTCTTCTATGCTATAATATTATAAAGAGGTAAACTTTTTGAGGTTGTAGGGGGTAATCTCTGGATCTATAAAGCGATTTTGAAAATTATTTTACCAATAGAAAGCGTTTGTGAGTGTCATAGGCTATCTAATTTATAAAGTTACGTGGTCCACGCGGACGAAGTCGCGGGCAAACAGCTAGTCGTTAATAAAAAGTGATGTGCATTTCGAACAACTTCCTTCAATTCTCGTGTTATTTATTTTTTGTCCGTGTTACTTCTACTAAATTATAATGAAAATGTCTCTTTGCAATTACGTCATTACTAAATGAAATTAAACCTTTCTGTGAAATATAGTAGTATGACCGATCGTGTCGAGTTCTCAAGTAGAGACCTCGAATCGGCACGTGCCTGATGGACCGACGACCTTGAAGAAGGTGGCCCGAAGCAGCTGGATGCGGAGGGCGGAGGGCCTGGTGATGTGGTGGTGTTCATTGGGGAAGTCCTATGTGCAACAGTGGACGTCTAACGGCTGATATGATGATGATGACCAACTGTCACTGTAACGATAACTAGAACTGACAATGACTAGAACTCACTATAAATTAACGAGATATCGGGCCCTGGTCCGGCCTACTGAAGACAATGCTGTATTCGGTCAGCTACCTTCCCCTGACATAATTGGTAAAAGGAAAGAGTTTATGTCAGAATTTATCCAGTAGTCATAGGAACATTAAAATGTCTTATGTTACAACTGGAACAGTTAGTAATAACATTGACAAAAAATTCCCCATGTTGCAACTGGTAACAGTAACACGGGTAACGAGGGATACGTTTTAAAAGGTGCCTTACCGCACCTCATTCCTCAAAGCCATATTGTCACATCTAGTCTTGGAGAGTGACGTAACAGCGACAAAGTGTCGGTTCCAGTATTCCAGTATAACTTTACCTCCGCGACTCACAACCGCGGCGGGGCGTGTGTCTCGCTTTGTATTCACCCACGGCGCCGGACAATAAAGGGCGGTCCCAGGGGAATGATGGCACTGTCACTAAATATGAACTCCTTTCTTGCCACATACTGAGTTTCATCGAGGACTTTTTATGAGTGGCGACAGGTTCTACTGATATTTTTTGTCACTTTCATGGCGATGATATGAAATCCAGACAGTTAACGTTGTTATTTTATTAACCACGTAACCACGAGTATCATTAATCATTGTTAAGTAAGTAAATAAATCTGCCGTGTGGTTTCCGGTAGAGTAGAATAGGACCACTCCAACTCTTCCCGTGGATGTCGTACAAGGCGACTAAGGGAATACATTATAAAACATCAATCAGGCCTCCCCAACCCGTCTGGCTAGCGCGGGGAGTGTAGGCCAAATCCTCCGTCTGTCTCCGGCAGATGAGAGAGGGTTGTGCTCCTGCAGTGGAGACAAAAATAATCTGATGATGAAATAAATTGATTGCAGGCAAATAAAATCAACGATTCACCTGGTTCTCCTGCGTGGTTCTCCGTCGTCTTCCTCAGGGTACGCTGGATGCTAAACTTTCACCAACGCTGGTTGTGGTAGTGGGTTTTTAGAACTTGGTGCACAGTATTAATTATGTTGTGGGGTTTTGTGGTTTATTAATTGTAGCTGCGCTCGGAATCGTGTCCGCCACCCGTTCGATGCACAGAGAGAGACTCACTCGCTGCCGAAATAGATGGCAGCACAGTAGAGGATGCAGTTGAAATTAGGTGGCCTTAAGCCGTACTTCCCTTTTGCAATAAAAGTTATTAGAATGGAATAAAAAGGCCTTGTACTAGCATTAAATATATACATATCACTAGATATACGGAACAATCATGATTAAGCTTTACTGGTATAATTAGATATGAGTATTGATTAGACAATTCACAAATATAACATCCAGACTGGGACCAACTTGTACAAATTGTACAAAGCTGTCTCTTCATAGTGGGAATCGAGCCCACTACCTCTGGCGCTCGAGTCCAATAAATAATCCACTAGGCCATCGAGGCAGTCAAAATATTATTTATTGTGTAAAACATAAAAAAAAGGATGAAGGTAGTGTACAAGGGCGATCTCTTTCAGCGATTTCTTCGAGGCAACCTTTGGGTGATGGAGAATTTATCGAAGAATGTAAGAGTTAAAAATATGTTTGAAACAAAGGTAGTTTTTACATATTACTCATAATTACACTAATTAACGCAGAGTGAGGATGATGTATAGATGCGGACCAGAATTAAATACCATTCTTTTATAACTGAAATCGAACCAAGTGACCAAAACAGATTACGCCATGGAAATTATACTTGCCAATTATTTATCATTTCCGTGCCCCATAAAAGACTGTCCATAAATAAATAAACAAAACAAAAATACGAATTTCTGTCCGAAATGACACACGATCTATCACAAAAGGTCGCGACCTCGGCGCCTGGAGTGGCGTAACAAACAAATGATTCTGTAGTGTCGCCACCCGGCTTCTGCGCACGGAATTCTAAAACGGAACATAAATCAAGTGTCAGTTCTATTTGTAAAATGCACTGTGGATACTGTTGACAAAATACATGACTGATATCAACAAGGTGCTGTATTTCATATTATTTCCTAATTTCTGACTATCAATGTTTTATTTTGTTTTGTGTTTAATTTTAATGTTAATTTTTTTTCTTAATTTACAGTGTATTTACTTTGACCATGTAATTTATTAACATTTTAAAATTCTTAATTTTATTTAACTTATGGGCTCGATTCTGAAGGCACAACGTTAAAATTGGACAGCACTAAAACTGTTGCTATCCTTGTCACACAGTATTATGAAGATAAAGACGAAACCAATTTTAGCGCTGTCAAATTTTAAATGTGTGCCTTCAGAATCGAGCCCTATATATAGGTAAGTATAATATTAGACTAGTATGTATAATTATAATTAACCTCACACAAACTAGGCATGCTGTTGTTGCCTATAATTGGGGTGGCATCTGGCCAATGTACAATTGTAAGATTCCCCTAAGCAACAATTGATGTACATCCTGTTGGTAACCTAATAAATAAAATAAGCTCTTCATCTAAGTTTCCGAATCATGCGGGGCTCAGACGAGGTGGACAATTATTTCCCTAGATAATCGTGGTACCTCAACATGGAGGCGGCGAAGTTTTTCGCAACACATCCCGTCAAGGGTATCACGGAGCGAAAAGCGGGTGAAGATAAGTATTAGCACATTGTATTACGCAAAGTGGCGATACATCGTCTCTGCCTACCGCTCGGGGACCTAGGCTAGCATTATGTATGTATGCATCTAATCATCATCATCATTGTCTACCTAAATACTTCCACTGCTGAACATAAGCCTCCCCAATATCATGCCACTTTTGGTGGGCTGTCCATTGGTTACACTTGGCAGGTGGATTGGTGATCACAGCAACGATCTTAATGTACACAGGAGAACGCTGCTGCCCGATCCTGGTGTAATTCCTTAGTCGCCTTGACACGGGAAGATTGAGGGTGGCCCTATTCTAAACAGTAACCACACGGCTAATAATATCTGTACTTTGAAAATATATACCTAATTTTTGCCGTGTGGTTTCCGGTAGAGTAGAATAGGAGCACTCCAACTCTTCCCGTGGAGGTCGTACAAGGCGACTGAGGGAATACATTTTAAAACATCAATCAGGCCTCCCCAACCCATCATGACTGTGTTTAGTGTTATATCAACAATAATAGAGTCTCTTCAAACTATATTTGCATCTTTTAAAATTTCAAAGTTCTTACAGTGTTTGAAAGGAACTTAATCCCCCACGTATATCTAAGTTTCAAAATGCACAGTTCGATTCCAAGTTCCCGTAAAAGGAGAATTCACACTTTACTTTCAAATGTAGTCCACACTCACCTGGAAGTTAAACATTCACAAAGCTAGATGGCTGAATTTCATTACGAGTAGTTTTATAGTTCTTTCCTCGGAGAGCACATAAGACATTCAATCCCTGTTATGAGACGTTTACGACTGAACTGAAACAGTTAAGTGAGAATGACGTTATAAATGTAGATATTGCTACTTTTATGGAAGATGGATAAATAGAGATGATAAAGATTTTAAAAAACCATAATAGAAATAATAAAAATATTGTAATATTTAAATTAAAATATATTATAATTTAATTCACTATTTATATATTTATTTTTTATATTATTTATTTGCCTAGTTTTGTACTGGATAATTGGTGTGCTGAGATATTTATTTGTTTTATTTTTTATTTATTTATGGCATGTACACACGAAAATATTATATTAATGTTGATCCAGCTTCGCAGAATCTTTATTAATTGTATGCAAACTTTATTTTTAAAATTTGTATTCCGTGAAGTTTGTTGCGCCGTTTCTTCTTCACAGCGCTATCACATAGGAAGCGGTAGTCGATAAAAATGACGTGTATTTAGGCAGACTAAAACAGTGCACGTATAAGTAATTTGCATATATATATTTTTTATAATTAAAATCTTATATTTTCACCACACTGTTGGACTGATCTTATACTCCACTACGCTGGCTCAGTACTAGATTTTGCACTAAGTATACACGCTTTCTTATTTCTTTCGTCGGCGAATGCAATTTCCTCACGATTTTTTTCTTCACTGAAATTAAGTGTATACATATTACGAAACGCAATATACTAGGTGCTAGTTCTTCTGTCAGTCTAAGGTTAACTGGAACAGGTACTTAAGTAGGATGGATAAGTCCGCCATTGTACGCTATTTTCTTCCTATGTCTTATTGGTGTACTTTTCTACTGAGTAAAGTAAAAATGGGTATGCGTTAAGGTATCGAGTATTTTATTCTCGATGCTGACAAAAAAACTAAAATATGTTTAAATGTGTCATTCGAAAAAGAGTCACGAGCTGATGAGTGAGTTAAAAGCTTTCATACTAGCTTCATATGGGGCACGATTTTTTTTATTTATTTATTTACTTTGAGGAAGACTTACACACTAACTACAAAATAATTAATACTGCAAATATAAATCAATGGTGATTACAAGTATTCTGTATTTATTTATTCTATAACAATTTCTTGTGTACGAATATCTTAACTTATTCTAACTTATTCTAACAATTCTATAAACCTACTTTAAACAATGCCCCTACTTTACTGCATGATTTTAATTATATAGAAATAATCCACAATCACATCATGTCAAGGGGTATCATGGAGCGAAAAGCGGGCGAAGGAAAGTCGCTTTGAGACATTGGATTGCGCAAAGTAGCGATACATCGTCTCTGCATACCCCTCTGGGACCAAGGCGTGATCATTATGTATGTATGTATGTATGTATGTATGTATGTATGTATGTATGTATGTATGTATGTATGTATGTATGTATGTATGTATGTATGTATGTATGTATGTATGTATGTATGTATGTATGTATGTATGTATGTATGTATGTATGTATGTATGTATGTATATATGTGTGTGTGTATGTATGTATGTATGTATGTATGTATGTATGTATGTAATCCACAATACGTTTCAGCAGCACCCAAATGTCGTAAGTTTCTACCGAGCAGGTACAATCAAGTACATTACTTCTTTCTATTGTCCATGTACCTCATTTCGGTCTGTAAGTGTATTTCAGTCACGCGTCCGACTTCATCGTAGAAGTTATCATGGGGTAACGACTTTTGCTGAATTGCGATGAAAAGAATTTCTCGCTCGGATGAGTTTTATCTTTGTTCCTAGAAAATTATTCTTTAATTCTTTATCTGCTCTTAGAATGTGGCTTTAGATTTTTATTCTATTTTATTATGACTGGGGGACATCTTCACGAAATAGAGTATTCCATCCCTACAACGTATTCTTTCTTAGTGCTACCACAGATTACTTAATAGACAGTACGTGACAGATGCATCACGCTCTAGTAAAACGAAAATACCTACGCTTGTAACCAACAGACAAGACATACAAAAATGTGTCTAAGACGCTCGTAATAGCGTTGTTATTAGTTTGTGGCCCCTGCAGGTACTTATCGTGGTAGGTTCGATCGAGTAACGGAGGCCTGCTTCTACCAAGAAGACAGTAGCTTATCTTCTTGATAGAATGGTAGTAGTACTTCTGGGTAGAAACTACACCCTTATCTATTTCTGCAGTCAATTAGCCAACCATATTTTTCCGTCTTCCGGTCTGGTTTTTTTATATATACAATTATAAATACCAACGAGCACACTGGTGAAATGCAGCTACTTTTCAACTTAATAGGCCCATAGTGGGGGTATATTGGTGTTAGACGCACTAAACTTTGATATAATAGCTATTTTATAGCCTTTACTGAGCACTAAACATCCACACTTCATGATTTATAATTGTAGTGTGAAGAAAATTCTTAGGAAAAAACCTTTTGAACTGTATAAAGACTTTAATTACACGAAAAATTTATAGAACACTTCATTTAAAAAAGGCTACCGGTCTCACTCTGCATTTTAGGTATAAAAAATATGCCCCGATTTCGGGCCGAGTCTGTCGGGTGTCGAGAGAGCAATGTGATGTGCTTTTGAGTAAAGTCCAGCGCCACTGGCTCCACATTCAGAAAATGTAGGTACTAGCCGTTAGCGAATACTGTACGACTGTTAATGTGTGCATGATTTAGCGGTTCAGAGTAACATTGACATTCTTCTATACGCGTAGAATTCAATTTGGCTTGCATTGAATTTTGCAGGTACATTTATGAGAAGTTAAACAAGCTTTTTTTTGGGAGTGCACCTTCTGTATTATACTATTATTTATTTTTTGACGTGGTGCAGAGAGTTCTGTGCTGGAGTAATTACTTGACATGTCGGGAAAACTCGTTTATAGTCGTGAAAAATGAAACAAAGATACAGTATTTATTAAGTATATATATATATATATATATATATCTCTAAAACTAAAATGTTAACTTGCACTGTAAATATTTATGGTTCTCTGTCACTAACTTTAGTGAGACTTACCTTTCTAATTAATGATCCTTGACTCAATTTCCTAGGGTAAAAACTGTTTGTGTAACCGCTTTCGAGGATTATGAAGTGCTACGGCGTAGCAGAGTGCTACGGTAAACTTTACAATGTTGTGCCGTGATTCTAATTAAATTTAATCAAAACTTAATACTTGCATACGAAACTAAATACTACGTTTTGCAACTTAAATTGTTGATTTTGAAATTGCATCTTTGTTGTTTAGTAGTAAGAATGCAATTGAAATGCAAAAACATTAGCAACTTATATCAAGTTTTTTTTCATAGTTGTGTATTAATTTAATTAAAACGTGCGGATATATTTATTTTATTAGAATTATAGATAGATATTGCCGTGTGGTTTCCGGTAGAGTAGAATAGGATCACTCCAACTCTTCTCGTGGATGTCGTACAAGGCGACTAAGGGAATACATTATAAAACATCAATCAGGCCTCCCCAACCCATCTGGTCAGCGCGGGGATTGTAGGCCAAATCCTCCGTCTGTCTCCGGCAGATGAGAGAGGGTTGTGCTCCTGCAGTGGAGACAAAAGTAACCTGATGATGATGATGATAGATAGATAGATTTTAGAATGTTCCCAAATGTATGATAAATTTGAGGGGGACACTGTACTTATTGTATACATACATATCAAATGTTCTGTACATATTTACAAACTTTGAGGTGTGTTTCCATATGTGGTAACGTTGAGGTATATATACTTTATGAGAGTCTGTGAGATTGTGGTAGGTATATATATATATTTACCCTTAACCTG
This sequence comes from Esperia sulphurella, assembly GCA_947086405.1. NCBI lineage: Eukaryota > Metazoa > Arthropoda > Insecta > Lepidoptera > Oecophoridae > Esperia > Esperia sulphurella. The sequence goes on from OX352264.1 coordinate 14,478,740, forward strand.
TCACCTCGGGATCTCACGGTTAGTAAATAAGTATTTATTCAACAAGTCAACTTTTTTCAAATAAGTGCAGTCAGCCTAAACAATATCTATCTCCTAAATGGGCGCGCTGTGAAGCATTTACGTAAACGACCGTTGATGTTCTCACAATCCAGATACGGTTAGATAAAGTTTTCCATATAAATTGGCCGTAGCCCCGCTTGTAAAACACGGAGCGTAAAGCGGTGATGACTCACTTGGGAAAAACCTTCGCAAACTGGACTTTTGTAAGGTCGACTCCTGACAAAGACGTTTGCGATACACAGTACGAGGTTACTGATACTCGTACTTTTTTCTCATAACATAGATACCTACATGCGATCAGGCTGTGGAATTCACTTCCTGCTGCAGCCAGTCTGTCGCAATCTTACAGAAAAAAGTAAAAGAACATGATCTTTCACTTCCTTAGTATGTATATTTCATATTGTTCCTCATATATAGATTTATATACATGTATATATATATGTATATGGTATTTATAAGGTACCTATAAGTATATATTGATACATATTTATGTATTTATTTGAGCATATGTATGTATATGTATTCTATCTAATTTTATGTATCGTAGAAGCATGTGAAGTTTATCTGTTTATTTATTATCGTTTGTTATGTATGTATACAGATATCTGCCATTTGACGAAGTTTTCTCTGTCGCTGGTAGGCTGGCAGAATTTTTTTTAAGTGATAAGCATTACCGTTTGTACCTGTAATTTTTTTGCTTAATTTTATTGTTTTGTATGTTATTTTCTTTTGTGTGTGCAATAAATTGTACAATAGATACTTACAGAAAACTTGGTTACGCCTTTCACTACTTCTTTTTCTTCCTAAAATGCCCTTCCATAGAATTTTGCCAAGTCAAGTGTATAGGACGAATACAAACATGGACGGAGTAAAGCTGTGGATTGTGCCACAAGAGTACTGAGGGAGATCAAACCATTGTCGCTCAGATCAAAGGATATCACTATAACCTTTGATTTGCCCACGTAGATTCCCGTAAAGAAGCCCTACCTATAGGCGAGGAGAGCCAGACAGGATCGGCTGCTATCTCAAAACTAAAGGGGCGATGCACTGGGCCATCACGGGCAGCGGCGCCTATAGGCAAAAGCAAGCAGGATCAGTTGGGGTATCACACCGCCCGCATCAGTGGTGCTGCGTTGGCCAGAGCTCTCATTACCCGCTGTCAGCGCACTCGACATTACCTGTACCAACATGTGGTTACGGAAGCGCACCGGATGTCCCCTGGCCAATTTCTTCTACTGCTGCTGTCGCCCTTGAACCAATGTTTAACACACAGAAAAAAAAATTATAACTATATGGGTACATTAAAGAGAAATCCAATTACAAAAAGCTTATAAAAAGCATTGCCCCTGAAATCGCGGCGGTAACGCTGTCATAGTGTTGAGTGTAAATTCAGCTGAGTATCATTTCTGTGACAGTGAAATAAAAGCAGAGTCAACAAGAACATACGTCAGGTTCAGGTTATTTTTGTCTCCACTGCAGGAGCACAACTCTCTCTCATCTCCCGGAGACAGACGGAGGATTTGGCCTACACTCCCCGCGCTGGCCAGACGGGTTGGGGAGGCCTGATTGATGTTTTATAATGTATTCCCTTAGTCGCCTTGTACGACATCCACGGGGAGAGTTGGAGTGGTCCTATTCTACTCTACCGGAAACCACACGGCATAATAAGAACATACGTCAAACCTCAAACTAATTACCGCTATGCCACACATATAAAAATAACCTTTTTTTACCAGGGTTCAGACTAAGTAAGGTCAGCAAATCGTTCTCGGGGCAATGTATATGCTTCTACAACAAACTACCAGAGGAAATCTTAAATATGACGGACAGAAAGTTTAAGATTCACATTAAAAAACAACTTTGTATGAAAGCCTATTATAAAATAAACGATTATTTGAATGACAAAGATGCCTGGTACTAATGTTAATTCAGCTTCGCAAAATCTTTATAATTGTTTGCAAACTTGATTTTTAAAAGTAGTGTTGCGTGAAGTTTGTTGCGCCGTTTCTTCTTCACAGCGCTAACAACACCTAGGAAGCGGTAGTCGATAAAAAAAATGACGTGTATAAATGTACCAAGTGTACTCATATGCAATAAATGATTTTGACTTTGACTTTGACTAACCTAATGCAGCTTATTTTCTTTTACTTATTGAAACAACGAATTATTGTCACGTGACCGTCAACTTTGTTACGGAACTCACTTCTTCTGTCCCAATGAACGTGACAAATGACCCCTGACACAATCTCTAAGCTACACCAAAACGTCCCCCGATGAATAATGAAATTTTTTTGTTATCAAAATCCGGTCCGCTGATTCTTTTACAATTTCCTCTTGAAAAAGTCACTCGAAAAGCGTAGCCTCCGTCAAAGAGTTTATTTTGGTCACGCGCGGGCCTGTTAATGAAAATAATAGGAGAAAAAGGACCGCCCCAGGAATTAGGTCGGTTGGATGTGACTCTGTACCACGGAAATTAAATTTCTTTACATGAGTGGGCGCTGTGGGTAATAAAATAGTTTGGTTAAAGCTTTTTGGTCTACGTTTGAAGTCAGACTGCGTTTTCCATTTTACTTTGTGATTTATGTTATATTGTAAAAGCGAATGTATGTGATTTCAAGCTCTGATTATGCGAAATAGGCACCTGCACAATTATTACACAGCAGAAGTTCCTGACTTCTAATAAACAAGTCTATAAACTACGCGTGTTAAAATATTTGCAAAAAAAATATTTCGGGGATTAAGAATAAGTAATAGATCATTTTTGTCTGTTTATTTGTGCACGTATAGCGTAAATACTACTATTCCAATTCAGATAGAGTTTTCAGAAAAACATAGTACTTAATTTGGAGTAACATTTAGTCTTTGTTTCATCGCAATCGGCTCACTCAATCAAAAGTTATGTGAATTTATAGTTTTCAAAAAGTTATTTAGTAAAATTCAACTTTATTTAAAAAAAAAAAACACTAATTCTGTAGTCCATGCGAGCGGAGCAGCGGGCACAGAGCTAGTCATGAATATATATCGAGACAAACAACTTTGAGCGAATTGTACAAGCTGGTCTAAGGGGCCTACTACGATAATAAGTCCCTAAAAGCTTATCGGAATTGTCACATGACTCGACAGAAAGTACAAAATGGGTTTGTAGTTCGACAGATATACGCTGAAATGCTTATGGAATAGGCCTCGATTGTAAACTAATTGTAGTGTCCAAGTCTTATAGAATTACCTTAATTTAAATTAAATAAATCTTTGGGTGGAGTACTCGTATTAGTACTTCTTAGAAGGACAGATTCTAATCTCGTTATTTTCTTATTAAGTCAGATTCAGAGCTAATATGATTTTAAACAGGTCAAGCACTTGTAAAGTCAAACTCGCAAATAACCCTGAAAATTAAAATGTATATTTAATAATTAGTATCTACGCTGGGGGACTGAGTTAAAGGACCGTCGGAGAAAGGTGACAGTTTTCTTCTATGCTATAATATTATAAAGAGGTAAACTTTTTGAGGTTGTAGGGGGTAATCTCTGGATCTATAAAGCGATTTTGAAAATTATTTTACCAATAGAAAGCGTTTGTGAGTGTCATAGGCTATCTAATTTATAAAGTTACGTGGTCCACGCGGACGAAGTCGCGGGCAAACAGCTAGTCGTTAATAAAAAGTGATGTGCATTTCGAACAACTTCCTTCAATTCTCGTGTTATTTATTTTTTGTCCGTGTTACTTCTACTAAATTATAATGAAAATGTCTCTTTGCAATTACGTCATTACTAAATGAAATTAAACCTTTCTGTGAAATATAGTAGTATGACCGATCGTGTCGAGTTCTCAAGTAGAGACCTCGAATCGGCACGTGCCTGATGGACCGACGACCTTGAAGAAGGTGGCCCGAAGCAGCTGGATGCGGAGGGCGGAGGGCCTGGTGATGTGGTGGTGTTCATTGGGGAAGTCCTATGTGCAACAGTGGACGTCTAACGGCTGATATGATGATGATGACCAACTGTCACTGTAACGATAACTAGAACTGACAATGACTAGAACTCACTATAAATTAACGAGATATCGGGCCCTGGTCCGGCCTACTGAAGACAATGCTGTATTCGGTCAGCTACCTTCCCCTGACATAATTGGTAAAAGGAAAGAGTTTATGTCAGAATTTATCCAGTAGTCATAGGAACATTAAAATGTCTTATGTTACAACTGGAACAGTTAGTAATAACATTGACAAAAAATTCCCCATGTTGCAACTGGTAACAGTAACACGGGTAACGAGGGATACGTTTTAAAAGGTGCCTTACCGCACCTCATTCCTCAAAGCCATATTGTCACATCTAGTCTTGGAGAGTGACGTAACAGCGACAAAGTGTCGGTTCCAGTATTCCAGTATAACTTTACCTCCGCGACTCACAACCGCGGCGGGGCGTGTGTCTCGCTTTGTATTCACCCACGGCGCCGGACAATAAAGGGCGGTCCCAGGGGAATGATGGCACTGTCACTAAATATGAACTCCTTTCTTGCCACATACTGAGTTTCATCGAGGACTTTTTATGAGTGGCGACAGGTTCTACTGATATTTTTTGTCACTTTCATGGCGATGATATGAAATCCAGACAGTTAACGTTGTTATTTTATTAACCACGTAACCACGAGTATCATTAATCATTGTTAAGTAAGTAAATAAATCTGCCGTGTGGTTTCCGGTAGAGTAGAATAGGACCACTCCAACTCTTCCCGTGGATGTCGTACAAGGCGACTAAGGGAATACATTATAAAACATCAATCAGGCCTCCCCAACCCGTCTGGCTAGCGCGGGGAGTGTAGGCCAAATCCTCCGTCTGTCTCCGGCAGATGAGAGAGGGTTGTGCTCCTGCAGTGGAGACAAAAATAATCTGATGATGAAATAAATTGATTGCAGGCAAATAAAATCAACGATTCACCTGGTTCTCCTGCGTGGTTCTCCGTCGTCTTCCTCAGGGTACGCTGGATGCTAAACTTTCACCAACGCTGGTTGTGGTAGTGGGTTTTTAGAACTTGGTGCACAGTATTAATTATGTTGTGGGGTTTTGTGGTTTATTAATTGTAGCTGCGCTCGGAATCGTGTCCGCCACCCGTTCGATGCACAGAGAGAGACTCACTCGCTGCCGAAATAGATGGCAGCACAGTAGAGGATGCAGTTGAAATTAGGTGGCCTTAAGCCGTACTTCCCTTTTGCAATAAAAGTTATTAGAATGGAATAAAAAGGCCTTGTACTAGCATTAAATATATACATATCACTAGATATACGGAACAATCATGATTAAGCTTTACTGGTATAATTAGATATGAGTATTGATTAGACAATTCACAAATATAACATCCAGACTGGGACCAACTTGTACAAATTGTACAAAGCTGTCTCTTCATAGTGGGAATCGAGCCCACTACCTCTGGCGCTCGAGTCCAATAAATAATCCACTAGGCCATCGAGGCAGTCAAAATATTATTTATTGTGTAAAACATAAAAAAAAGGATGAAGGTAGTGTACAAGGGCGATCTCTTTCAGCGATTTCTTCGAGGCAACCTTTGGGTGATGGAGAATTTATCGAAGAATGTAAGAGTTAAAAATATGTTTGAAACAAAGGTAGTTTTTACATATTACTCATAATTACACTAATTAACGCAGAGTGAGGATGATGTATAGATGCGGACCAGAATTAAATACCATTCTTTTATAACTGAAATCGAACCAAGTGACCAAAACAGATTACGCCATGGAAATTATACTTGCCAATTATTTATCATTTCCGTGCCCCATAAAAGACTGTCCATAAATAAATAAACAAAACAAAAATAGGAATTTCTGTCCGAAATGACACACAATCTATCACAAAAGCTCGCGACCTCGGCGCCTGGAGTGGCGTAACAAACAAATGATTCTGTAGTGTCGCCACCCGGCTTCTGCGCACGGAATTCTAAAACGGAACATAAATCAAGTGTCAGTTCTATTTGTAAAATGCACTGTGGATACTGTTGACAAAATACATGACTGATATCAACAAGGTGCTGTTCATATTATTTCCTAATTTCTGACTATCAATGTTTTATTTTGTTGTGTGTTTAATTTTAATGTTAATTTTTTTTCCTAATTTACAGTGTATTTACTTTGACCATGTAATTTATTAACATTTTAAAAATCTTAATTTTATTTAACTTATGGGCTCGATTTTGAAGGCACAACGTTAAAATTGGACAGCATTAAAACTGTTGCTATCCTTGTCACACAGTATTATGAAGATAAAGACGAAACCAATTTTAGCGCTGTCAAATTTTAAATGTGTGCCTTCAGAATCGAGCCCTATATATAGGTAAGTATAATATTAGACTAGTATGTATAATTATAATTAACCTAACACAAACTAGGCATGCTGTCGTTGCCTATAATTGGGGTGGCATCTGGCCAATGTACAATTGTAAGATTCCCCTAAGCAACAATTGATGTACATCCTGTTGGTAACCTAATAAATAAAATAAGCTCTTCATCTAAGTTTCCGAATCATGCGGGGCTCAGACGAGGTGGACAATTATTTCCCTAGATAGTCGTGGTACCTCAACATGGAGGCGGCGAAGTTTTTCGCAACACATCCCGTCAAGGGTATCACGGAGCGAAAAGCGGGCGAAGATAAGTATTAGCACATTGTATTACGCAAAGTGGCGATACATCGTCTCTGCCTACCGCTCTGGGACTAAGGCTAGCATTATGTATGTATGTATGCATCTAATCATCATCATTATTATCTACCGAAATACTTCCACATACACATAAGCCTCCCCAATATCATGCCACTTTTGGTGGGCTGTCCATTGGTCACGCTTCAGGTGGATTGGTGATTACAGCAACGATCTTTATATACACAGGAGAACGCTGCTGCCCGATCCTGGTGTAATTCCTTAGTCGCCTTGACACGGGAAGATTGAGGGTGGCCCTATTCTAAACAGTAACCACACGGCTAATAATATCTGTACTTTGAAAATATATACCTAATTTTTGCCGTGTGGTTTCCGGTAGAGTAGAATAGGAGCACTCCAACTCTTCCCGTGGATGTCGTACAAGGCGACTGAGGGAATACATTTTAAAACATCAATCAGGCCTCCCCAACCCATCATGACTGTGTTTAGTGTTATATCAACAATAATAGAGTCTCTTCAAACTATATTTGCATCTTTTAAAATTTCAAAGTTCTTACAGTGTTTGAAAGGAACTTAAACCCCCACGTATATCTAAGTTTCAAAATGCACAGTTCGATTCCAAGTTCCCGTAAAAGGAGAATTCACACTTTACTTTCAAATGTAGTCCACACTCACCTGGAAGTTAAACATTCACAAAGCTAGATGGCTGAATTTCATTACGAGTAGTTTTATAGTTCTTTCCTCGGAGAGCACATAAGACATTCAATCCCTGTTATGAGACGTTTACGACTGAACTGAAACAGTTAAGTGAGAATGACGTTATAAATGTAGATATTGCTACTTTTATGGAATGTGGATAAATAGAGATGATAAAGACTTTAAAAAACCATAAGAGAAAAAAATAACAATATTTTTATATTATTTATTTCACTATTTATCGCATGTACACACGAAAAATCATAACAATTGATAAAAAAAGATAAGAAAATTGGTAACTTGGTAAATGCTTATTTATTTCTAATATAATTTTACCTGCAGCATATATATAATAAATAATACATAATATAAAATATAATTACTAAGAAAGAGAGAGATAATGCTCTTTAACTCTTTTCTTGAAGATCTGAAGAATCTGCCGCGTAAGTATGCCTGCAGGAAGTGAATTTCACAACCTGACCGCATGTACCGAAAAGGAGTAGGAATAGAAGTCGGTAGAGTGAGAAGGAATTTTAATGAGGAATCTAATGTAAGGTCTGCTAAATTTGACAGCAGGACGCAGAAAACCAATTAAACTGAACCCTCTTCGATTAGATTTTACGATTTCATTTTCATTCTTACTACTGGTATAAATAGCTATGGAAAACTACTGTGAAGGGCAAACCCCGCACAAATACTTTAATGTCTCTGACCAATATTATCACAGGAAAACGTGCGGAACAATATAAAAAAGAGATAATGGAAAATCCTGGACAAATCGTTTTAAATTTCATGTTACAGGACACAAAATAGGACACTTCCGTACCGATGTTGTTTGCATAGTTGTATCTACTAGCTATTCACCGCGACTTAGTCTGCTTGGAATTAGGAACATTGATAATTCATCATCATATCTGTCCTGAGACATCCACTGCTGGACATTCGCCTTATCAATGAACGCCACCACATCTGGTCCTCCGCCCTCCGCATCCGGCCACCTTCCTCAGGTTGGCGGTGGCAGAGCGTCTCACCTTGTGCTTGCCGATCCACGGTGATCTCTAGAACTAGAACTCTTCTGCCCCAACGGCCGTCGGTTTTGAGACAGTTGTGGCCTGCCTAATGTCACTTCAGGTTGATAATCCTTTTGGCTATGTCGATAACCTTCGTTCTTCGTCGGATCTCCTCATTACGAATCATATCTTCAAAGAATTCCAAACACAGCCCTCTCCATAACTCGTTTTGAAACTTGAAACTTTTGTATCATGCCCACCGTCAGTGTCCACGTTTCTGCGCCGTAGGTTATGACAGGTAGGATGCAGATTTTGTGTTTTTATAATTGTGGAATAGGTGACGTGAAGACTTAACGCATTTTCCCAAATGCTGGCCAGCCCAACTTGATTCTTCTGAATCTCAGCTATCGATTTTTTTCTAAATTGACAATTATATAAAGAAAATGGAAAATATTAATATATATATACTTAAAGTCATTGTATTTTATTTTCCATAGAAGCTCATTGAAAATTTTAAAGTTTCTAGCGAATTTATACTGATAAAGACACCCATGGAGCAATTGCAAAGGCCTAAACAATTTCATCTTTTTGTCAAAAACTCCGACATCATTTTGAAATAAAGCATATTGGCTTTGAGTAGAACCCTGTAAACAGTAAACCCCGTTATATTGTTTGACAGTTTTCAAATTTAGCTCGTCCCGTATAAACACATAATCATATATACATATATAACATATAATCACATACATTGCACGTTAAAATCCTGCTCGCAAATAAATGTTTAAATGTATTATTGTATGTGTATGTATTTGTATTGTGTTTTTTATTATTGTATTAGTATTGTATGTATGTATTGTATATATTTGTTGTATATGTAGAACCATAAAAACTTAATATTTATAACTTTTTTGCTATTTTATTTATTATAGTCATATAAGTACCTATTTATCATTTAAATTTTCTAATCAGCGCAACCTACAATTTCTCTGGCATAACATTTTCTACCCAAAGGTTGTCTGGAAGAAATCGCTTAAGCGATAAGACCTCTTAAATTGTACTATTTGTAACTTTTATAACGTGTAACTGTATTTGTTTGTGCAATAAAGTGTATTGTATTGTTTTTCAAGTTCATCTGAAAATGATCTTAAATAACGTCCGGGTACTGTTTTTTTATTGTATATAGAATAGACTTCATTATATGATAGGTATAGATATATTTATTTACATAAATAGGCAAACTCACCCATGAGTTTATCTTTGATTCATGAAAACTTTGATAAGTTCAACTCTTAAATACACAATCAATCAGACATATATGTGGGAAAATATACGCAAAGCATTAAATACAGTACATATAACATACAAATTTACATATAAGAAGTCTCCCTAAGTTGTATAATGGGTATCAGACGAGAGCGATCCCGATCACGGCCCGGAAAGACGCTTAAACGAAACCCACACGTGAGTATGATATATATATTTAAGTTAACCGTCACATTACTTACAAAAACATACTGCAAACAACGCCGCCACTCCACAACAGACCAACATTTACATACAAAGAGTGATTTCATAAACCGCGGCGCGTTGCGCGGTGTTGTCTCACCAAACATGGCGGTGTGGGCCGCCCAGTCAGCGGAATGTGGTAGCGGTAGTGAGATGCCAGCGGAATTACTTTGAAAAGTAGAGAGTTGAGGCTTTTAGTAACGACCGCTGCGATCTGCGATAAACATGCGATATGCGAGGAGTAGAGACGCAATTGTAGGAAGTCGCGGGAAGTCAAAGCGAGCCATAAGTATACTGTACTGTACTGCACTGTGTTTCCCATACAAAACAGATTTTGTACCACACCAGTACCGCAGATCGCAGTGGTATTAGTAACGCCTTTAGTACGCTGCGACCTGTGGTAAATATGCAGGAAGCACATTACCCAAACATTAACTCCCAGCCAAATATGGAAAATTCGTGAAATATTTTGTCAAGAATGACACGAAGAGGAAGAGTTTATAAACTTGCAATTGCGGTCGAATTCCTGATGTTCCTGTAATTATATTACTGTCTCTCTCAGTCTGATAACAGTGATAACTGACACACAAAAACAATATACGTATTGCTATTTGATGATAGAAATAGACAATAACTCAGTAGTAGCAGTAGATTCCAGTATAAAACATTTATTAGAACAGCTTGCTACGAAGTTACAAGCTGCTATTAAAATCCGTGTGAACGGTAACTCTGTAGTACTGAAGCCAATCTGGCCTTAAAAATCTTCAGAGAGAAAATTGTGTAGTACAGACATAAAAAAAGATCATTGTTTGAAATATATCATGTCCTGTACTCTCTATTCTACAAGGTTTTATTTTATTTTATTTAATAGTTTATTGTACACACAAATTTACAAAGAACGACACAAAGAAAAGAAAATTATACAAAAGGATAAGCTTATTTCTAAAGAAATTTCTTCCAGCTAACCTGCGGTGAAGACAAGGGATTATGGAGAGGCAGTAGTCGCGTGTACCTACTATATATTCAATAATCATAGAACATATAATACAATACACATAAACTAATAAACTATAAATATCAATACAGATACATAAATATATATGTATATATAAATATATATTTGTATATATAATAAAAATATACCATATATTATTGACAGAGAGTAAGGTAGTGCTCTTTAACTCGTGATCTGAACAGAGAAATCGTCTGAGAGACGCGTATGGAGGGGGGCAGTGAGTTCCACAGCCTGACCGCATGAACAGTAAAAGAATAGGAGTAGAAGTCACTTTTATGAGAAGGAATTTTAAGAAGAGATCTAACGAGAGAACGACAAGGGACATCAGAGGGGCGGGTGAAAGTAAAGCGTTCCCGTAAGTAAGAGGGAGAAGTAGGGTTATTTAAAACGTTAAAAAGGAGACATAAGATGCGAGTATCCCTGCGAAGGCGAATTGGGAGCCACTTGAGCTTAGAACGAAACTGAGAGATATGGTCGTACTTACGTAGACCAAAAATAAAGCGAATACAGATGTTTTGAAGACGCTCAAGTTTGTTTAAAAGCTCCTCTGTGGCATCCAGGTAGCAAGTGTCAGCATAATCCAGAATGGGGAGAATGAGAGATTGTGCCAAAGATATTTTAGTTTCCAAGGGCAAAAAATTTTGGAGACATTTAAGTGTGTGGAAGGAGAAGTGAACCTTCCGACTTACTTCACCGACATGTACACCCCAGGAGAGATTGCAGTCTAGCATTACCCCAAGGTTCTTTGCAGTTTTAGCATAAGCAATTGGAGTTCTTTCAAAACACACCGGTGGTAAAAGCGAATAGTCCAGTAGCTTGCACATGTATCGACTGCCAATTATCAGTGTCTGGGATTTATTTGGATTCACTAATAGACCATACGACTTTGCCCAGATACTGAGTTTTACCAGGTCAGCATTCATAGCATCGATGGCACTATTAGTATCATCCACGGAAAAATGGCGATACAGCTGCAAGTCGTCCGCGTAAAGATGAAAATTGGAAGAAATTACCTTGGTGACAGAGTTGATAAATACAGAAAATAGAAGAGGAGAGAGAACGCCACCCTGAGGTACGCCAGAAGTGAGATCGCACCAATCAGAGAAGGTCTCCTCATAGCGGACACACTGCGAGCGACCCCTAAGATAAGAATTAAACCATGCGATTGCCGCAGGAGATACGTTAATGGATTGGAGGATCCCAAGGAGAAGATCAAAGTCAACAGAGTTGAAAGCACTGCTGAAATCGAGCAAGGTGAGGAGCGTGAGAGACTTATTTTCCATGGCCCAGCGAATGTCGTCAGTTACTTTCACAAGAGCAGTGACTGTGCTGTGGCCAGGACGGAAACCAGACTGTAGGGGATTCAGAAGGTTATTAGAGTTAAGGAATGCTGAGAACTGCTTATGAACAATGTGCTCAAGAACTTTGGAAAGAAAAGGTAAAATGGAAATAGGCCGAAAATGAGAAAAAGAGGTAGGATTAGGTATTTTAGGAAGGGGTATGACGTGTGCCTGTTTCCAATTGGAAGGAAAAGAACTTTCAGATAGCGAAAAATTAAGGATATGAGTAAGAATGGGTAAAAGTTCAGGTAGGACCAACGTAATCATAGGAGAGCAGAGATTGTCATTGCCTACAGCAGTAGAGGAAATGGAAAGAATGGATTTTTTAACGTCATCCTCGGCAACCGCGCTGAAATTAAACGAAGGAATTTGAGGTACTGGTAACACAGAAAGTTCAAGCAGCGTGTTAGATTTAGTGCTGTCATCCACGGTGCTAGGAGGAGAAGAAAAATGTCTATTTAAAGCACTGAAATCAACAGCGCTACTAATATTAGCAGGAGATTTACCAATACCAACAGATTTAAGAAATTTCCATACTTGAGAAGGATTACAGTTACTAAGTGAATCGTGGAAATGGCGTCTCTTTGCATCTCTACACATTCGATTGCAGCCGTTGCGTAACAGTTTAAATCGCTCAAAATTGCTGTCTGTAGGACATCGCTTAAACCTCCGACGAGCTTTATCCCTGCGTGCCATCATATCTTTAATATCTTGGGTGAGCCAGGGCGCCGGGGCGTGTCTGACTTTGATGCGTTTTAGCGGAGCATGACGATCGAATAAATTAATAATGATGGTGATGAAGTTGTTTACTTTTTCGTCAATGCTAGTGCTCTCTACTACAGGTGTCCAGTCAATGTCAGCAGCATCACTACTCAAAGACTCCAAATCAATGCTCTTGTAGCTACGAAGAAAATGATATTGCGCTCTGCGCTTAGGAGGGCGGACTTTATAAGATAAGTAGATAAAATCATGATATGAGAAACAAGAAGAGAGCTGCCCATGAGAAGATACATTGTCAGGGAGAGAAACAATCAATAGATCTAGAAGAGAAGGGGTGGTATTAGGGACGTGATGAGTAGATGCGAGAGGCAAAATATGCAAGTTAACAGAAGATAGTAGATACTGGAGTTTGCGAGTGCGGTGGTCATTCTTAATCAAACATGTGTTAAAATCGCCAAGTAACATGATGTGTTTATAAATAGGACGCAGATCGCTCAGAAGATTTTCTAAGGTATCAAAATAGTCAATACTGCGATTAGGACTATAGAATGCGGCAAGCAACAATTTCGTATGATGAAGAGTGATTTCAATAAAAAGATGTTCTGCCGATTCAGAGTACGCATTCGGAGAGGCAGAGACGACCTTGTACGGTATGTCTGCTCTTAAATATATGGCGACACCACCGCAGCCCTTTCCAGTTCGATCGTTACGTATCAGGACGAAACCTGGGAGAGAGTATTGAGTAGATGCGTGAGAAGGTTTGAGAAATGTTTCAGAGACAAGTAGAGCATCGATATGGGCACTGCTAATGGATGCCAAAAGGTCTGGGTAATGTGCATGGATACTCTGCGCGTTGATGTGAGCAATGTTCAAATTATTTGGGTATTTAGAAAAAATAGAGGAGATTTGATCATGCAGTCAGGGTAGTAGAATCATCACTGTCCGCACTAAAAAAGCTTTCAGAAGACGAAGAGCAGGAGAAGAAGCTAGAATTCAAATCATCAATATTATCCATAAATAAATAAAAAATGGATAAATAAATAAATAAGATAAATTAAATACTATAAATATAAAAAAATTCAAACTAAACAGCTAGTACTGCCAACTCAGCACTCGCCGGTGTATTGGACGAAAAATAAAGGTAACATCTAAAAATATAATAGAAATTTGCACTACAACAACAGAAATACATAACAAGACTCAATACAGTAAGTAAAATAAACAAAAAGAAATCAGTACAAAGCAAGTTACAAGAAGAATCGATTTTACCACATTAAACGCGACTCGATATTTAAGATTCATAGTACCACTGCAACTGACAGCTAAATAGCAGTACGAAACAATGGGCATAAAAAAAAGTAAAAAGTCACAATAACAAATATTTTGTATAACCTCACAAATAACTAGTAGTTGCAAAACAACAGGTAGTACAAAAAAAAAATATATATATAACGCGGCCAGTTTATGTGAACCGATTACCTAAAAGTAAACAAAACATCATTTACGGTTTCTCTTTGGGGTCTTGGGACCGGAAGGTTTTGTCGCTGCTGGGCCTTTTGGGATCACTCGCCGCGGTCTCGGATCAGCCCTGACGGCTTCATTCTCAGTGCAAGCCTCCGCAGGATACCGTTCGATGAGCGACTGAAGTTCAGCCATAGCTTCCACCTTGCGACGAGACCCGTCAGGCAAACTGATGACAATTTTGCCCTCGGATGTCCAGCAGCCCTTCATCCCAAAGTGTTTGCGTGCTTCGACGAATACCTGGTGTCTAGCCTTGGTCAAGAATTCAGAGACAGTGATACCAGATCCTTTAAGGGAAGTTTTATTATCCCAAACGAGATGGCGATGCTCCAGGTCTTTGAACCTGACGAGGACAGGTCTGGGCTTTCCCTGTGCAGATCCTAGTCGATGACACACTTGTAAGTCATCACTACTGATGTCGGTCAACTTCATTTGTTTGGATAATACATCAACGACCACCCGATGGAGCTTCTCATCCTTTGTTTCTGGAACACCATGGAGCAGCAAGACCTTTTTGCGCATAGCAGTTTCATGCCGATCTTGGCCAAGGGAAAGCAACTCGATTTGTAATTTTAATTTAGTGAGAGATTGCCACACGAACGACTTAAACATTCCGAAATCATGAGACAATGAAGAAATGTCTGAATGTGAAGTTTTACTACCTGAAGTAGCCAACTGCAGCTTTTCTTCATGTTCACGCATCTGGGATCCAAGCCGCTTCTCCAAATCCTCCAACTTGTTGATGATCATAATTTCCATGTTGTAGTTGGATCACAAAAAGTAAGTAGTGCAGAAAACTTGATAAATACAATACACGGCGAGTGCAGACGAGTTTAGGGGCTATCTAGGCCATAAATGCAGTGTTTATTCACTTAAAAAGTAATTTTTAGCAATATTAAAGCAAGAGCTCGAAAATTTGCGTGTGCACGTTACGACTACCCGCCGCCGAAAAAACAAGTAAAGTCAGCAAATCGTTCACGGGGCAATGTATACGCTTCTACAACAAACTACCAGAGGAAATCTTAAATATGACGGACAGAAAGTTTAAAATTCACTTTAAAAAACAACTTTGTAAGAAAGCCTATACAATAAACGATTATTTGAATGACAAAGATGCCTGGTACTAATGTTAATTCAGCTTCGCAAAATCTTTATTAATTGTATGCAAACTTGATTTTTAAAAGATGTGTTGCGTGAAGTTTGTTGCGCTGTTTCTTCTTCACAGCGCTAACACCTAGGAAGCGGTAGTCGATAAAAAAATGACGTGTATACCAAGTGTAGTCATATGCAAGAAATGATTTTGACGTTGACTTTGACTTTGACTTTATAAATACCCTACGCACGTCACCCGTTGTAGCCGCCAAAGACAGCGACGACGAGTTATAGTTGTCATTGTTATTTCGGAAATATTTGTAATTTCTTTGTAGTAGGTTTCGTGGCCACAAACGCAAGCGGAACGGGAATGATGTATGGCGCGGTAGTGACGATGATACGTTTGTGTTAACTGCGGCTGTATGTAGTCGTCTCGAGTTGTTTTTGTTGCTGGCTTCTCTAAAAATAGTATGTTTTTGATAACTGTATGTATCTCAGTTTAATATTCGTACAGTAAAGTTTGATTCGGTCCATTTGATGTCATCATCATCAGATTATTTTTGTCTCCACTGCAGGAGCCCAACCCTTTCTCATCTGCCGGAGAAAGACGGAAGATTTGGCCTACACTCCCCGCGCTGGCCAGACGGGTTGGGGATGCCTGATTTATGTTTTATAATGTATTCCCTTAGTCGCCTTGTACGACATCCACGGGAAGAGTTTGATGTCCTGAGTCAATATTTTTTAGTTAGGTTAAGGAATAATGTGTCATATTTCAAATGCTATCGATCCGTCATGCGTCCATATTCCGACAGCTATGCGTCAGTGGTCCTTCAGTGCAGTGTTAGTTCAGTTGCGTTAAAATTTAAGAAACATCTTAAAATACACTTTATGCATCAGGATCTAAATTAGCATGTATTCATTTTCTTTTGGCTCATCTAAAAAACACTGAGGCGGAACGAATCCGATATTGTGACTGCACTGATATCTGCGAATTAACCTTAAGGCCGAGACAATGGTAAAGGGTTGGCATTTTGACCTGGATTCGGTGAATATCTTATCAATTAAAAAGTTATCTGTGTCTTACGCTAAGGTAGGTAGGGGGGTCTTCCAAGAAAGTTGCGTTACGTAAAAGGTGTACTTTCGAGAGCTTCCTGTAACTAAAGTTTAAAATGTAATAACTGTAAGAAGTAAATATTTGATACCGCTCTACCTACCCCCGATGACGTCATAGGCCGTACGAGCAAGCTCTAAAAATCTGGTGCCCCGCGGTCACCACTTAATCTAGCATCGGAACTTCTCAACGGATTTAGAAAATTAAAAAAAAAAAAATTATATACACTTTATAACGTATTGTATACACAAAGAAACAACACAAAGAAAAGAAAAATATATAAGAAGTTGAGTTTATTTATAAAGAAATGTCTTTCAACTAACCTGCAGTGAAGATAAATGAATAAAAAGTGACAGTAGCCGCGTTTATTATATATTAAATAATCATAAATACAAATACCAATGAAGTAACTTAAATATGTACGTAAGTATGTATGTAAACGCTTTATTGTACCAAAAATCATAACAACAACAATAATAAAATAGGAATTAATCTGTATTCAAAAGCGGAATATATTTTAAATAATATAAATAAAATAAAAATAGTAAAACAATACCGACTACATAACCTGGTCTTGTAAGGGTAATTTTTTTTATAACATTACTAGTAATATACTTTGTTATGTGCAAGGGAAAAATCCCTTGTTCCACATTGCTCCCTTCCAAAATAACCTTTTTAAAAATCTGATATACGAGTGTTAACACAAATTCAGTAAAAAACAGATTCACCCGGACCCAAATCGGATTATTAATTAAGAGCCCGCTTAATTAATTTAATTGTTATACTATCACACCTCGTGAGTCCACAGATGATGTGTTAGAACAACATGAACATTTGGAGCACATTTTGAGTTAGGAAACCCGTACTTATATTTGACGGCTCATCAGGTGCGGCTGACGTGTAAATAATTTAATAAGATTAGGAACACACGGTTCAAACATATAGAGCCTTTAACCAGATAATATTACATGTTACTACGTAAAGATGCGACACCAGCTCCCCCGAAAGTTTAACGTCGCCTACAAAATAGAGTACGGCTGGCAGTATGCGGTACTGGGCTGCCGCCCGTCGATACAAAACCGGCTCGCAACTCAATAACTTTGTGTCTGAGTACCCATTCATTGATATATATATATAACACTAGCTCCGAGACTATAAATCGCCTAGCGGTTGGTAATTATTTCGAGCCCCCAGCACCTTAGCACCATGGACAAGAAAAAGAAAAAAATCATTCCTTTGTCGTTTATTATTTTATATATTGTTCTCTCTGGTTTATTTATTTAAGTAGTTTTGTTTTATTGTTTAATGTTAAGTAATTATGCGTGTTGTTAATTAATGTGTGAAAACCAGTTAATGGCTAATAGCTTTATATATTTGTAATATTACTTTTTAATTATAGCTGTAAGCTTTTCGAATAAAATAAAAATAAATAAATACTACGCCAGAGCGCTATCGAGCGGCGCCGAGAGATGGACGCTACAAGTTAGAAAGAGAAGCACTAATGTTGTTGACGTATACTGTTGTCCCTCTCTCGATCAACTAACTATGTTCATGCGCTGAGTGCAATAGCCCTACCATAATACACGCAATGATCAAGACTTGAAGAATGATCACCAAGTAACTAAGAAAACGAGATAGACTGCAAGATGCACCAGCGGATCCAGTTTTCTGCTTTGTACTTGTGCCTAAATTGAACCCGATCCTCGGTTCTTCTCACCCAGTTACTGCCAGTGCCTTACGCAGTTCGTCGCTCCACACTACGCCTGCCCTACGTCTACTCGAGAACCCTTTTACTCAAGCGGTAAATGCATTTATATACTTGTGCAATATTTCTATTATTTCACAATTACTGTCAATATAACAATGATAACTAATGATAACGATGCCCCCACAATCATGATTGTGGCATTTCGTTCAATTCAGACTCATTACGTCTCCACACACAATTAAAATTAATGAAAGGATTTGCATCAATGGAAAATAAATATAAACTAGTGCATTTGGAATACTGGAACACAATGGCTCGACGATCCACAGAGCCGTGTCAACTCAAATGAGGGTTCCTATTCGGAGCTGTTTACCTCACACACCCTTTTAGTGGGTCGCTCGTTATTTCGCGGTACATCATTGAAATATGCCGAGGGTACCAACAAAAGGGGTTGGAACTGCGGCAAATGCTATCAACATATCCCGTATCTGCAAAAAATTTGGAAGCAATCTCTTTCCGGGGTTCACAAGCAACTTTTAGTTGCGGGTTTTTTGTGGGTGCGCTGTCGGAAATTTTGTATCATTGTTTACATTCAACGTCCATTCAAGCTTATTTTTAGTTAAATTAATTTTTAATTGTAAATCCGTTAAAAAAATATCACTTACTCTACTCGTGTAAAAATTGCAATGTCCAATCCGGCGGCTCGAAGGACCATCTGAATCTCAATTTCCAATCTGCTGGGTGGTCCAAATAAAAGTGTAACAAGCTTTATAACTCACTGGTTAATTAAAACGAGATTATACCATACATACTGAATGTATTCGAATGGTACTTAGTAAAATTAAAAGTGTAAAACTGTCAGTTACCTATGTTTACGAAAATAGTAATAGTTTATCAATTAATTCTATATAAAACTAAAAGTAAAACAATTTGAATAAAAATGGAAATGAAAATAACAGAAATAACACCTGAACCGATTTAGATTTTTCATTAGGATATATTGATAGCTTTAGATCTGTCATAGAATCGATGACCGTTGGAGCTGACGAGTTCTGGAGTGGACACCGCGGATCAGCAGAACACGCAGAAACGGTCGCCTCGCCCCATCCCCCAAGTGGGTGATATGATGATAACGACCATGGTTATGAACAAAGAAAAGTTGAAGATCTGAAAAGTCTTTGTTTCTAACTCGGTTACAAACGAATACAATTATTTCCTCGATCGTAGCTAATTACAAGAAAAGAAATGTCTGCGATGAAATCATTCTAGCTTTGTAACTCGGTTTCAAAGCAAGAAATAAAATCTTCGTTTGTAGCTATATGACACTAGTCGTGACCAGCGGCATTTAAACCACACCCAGCATTCATATGTTTTGAACTTTTATTTTACATATTACAAAATCAGATTTTTGGGTGCAAAGTAGTAAACATTCCATGGTCAAGTCTGGTGTGATCGGAATTTAAGTACGTGCCTTAGTTCATAATGCTATTGACGTCATTCCAGCTCGGACATAAATCTCTCCCCCCTTGTATGTCTTTAAGATTCTTTAAGTACAAAATCAGATTTTTTCTAACAAGTGTACATATTCCAAGATCAAGCTTGGTATGATCAGAATTTAGCACAGGCTCTGCCTAGTTTGGGACTGTATAATTGGTTTGAATGTCTGAGATATTTATATTTTATAAAAGAAAAAAAAAAGAATTAAGGTACGTGCCTTAGATTAAAATGTCTTAGCTGGAGTGACGTTACTCGTAACCCTCTTGTAACTTTGATATAAGAAAAAAATCGGACTTTGGATACAAAATAGTGGATATTGGGTACTAAATCCCGCCTAAGTTAGATTACTTATTGAAATTCGTCTTTGTTGAAGCTGGAGTGAGGCACACAAAAGATTATCCATTTGATCTGTTCCTATCCAGCTTAAAGAATATGACAACACGAGGCACACATTTTCAATGCACATATATATTGAAGTTGGTACAAATCCATTGGCAATCCACCACCTAGAGAGGTTACACTACGAATTCAGAGCGAAACCCCAGGGAAACGACTCTCGAGTTTATTTATCGTTGCTTACAGTTTGAAAAATGCCGGCAATAGAACTTTGCACGAACCCTATTTCCACCTAGTAATTCTAGGAATCATTAACGACCCGCGTTCACTTAATACGGCCATTAGAGGAGAAACTAACGTTAATATCGCCCTTGACCGAAACAAAACCAATTATGTTTTCTATAAATCACTAAACGTGGTGGTCAGGCTTCGACTCGATATTGGTTTGTCTTGTGTCTGGAGATTAGGCTTTACAGATGAAGGAGGAAGGTTGCGTTTTGTTTGGTGGTTTGTTGATTTTATTTTTCTGTTACTTTTTTTTTGTCTATTCTTCTCGTATAGGTATCTAGTGCTGTTATTGATTTGTGTTCTATATGACTTCTGTTGCTTTTGTAATACTAGCTTTTACCTCTAGCGGTGTTATATGCATATCATATCTATTCCACATACATACATACATACATACATACATAATGCTCACGCCTTGGTCCCAGAGGGGTAGGCAGAGACGATGGATCGCCACTTTGCGCGATTCTGACACACCTCACTAGCCTCACTTACATTCATCAACCTTTTCATGCACCTCCTTTTATTCTTCTCACTGCGGACCCCAGCCTTTTTGAGGACGTTACTAATTTGATCCTTTAATGTCCTCCTAGGACGACCTCTAGTTGTAGTTCCTTCCACATTCGCACTGTATATTACTTTTGTCACTCTTCTTTCACTCATACGCTCTAAATGTCCAAACCAACGCAACATACCCTTCTCTACCTTCGTTACTACATCTTCTTATAAACCACACTTCTCACGTATCACTGAATTCCTCACTCTGTTACGTAACTTCACATATTTTTCTTATAGACCGCATCTCAACCGCATTTATCCTGCTTTCATGATTCTTCTGCCATACGCAACATTCACTACGATACGTCAGCGTAGGAACCAGAACAGCACTATACACAGCCATCCTTGCCCAGGCTATTCCACACGATTCAGTAAATAGAGTAAAGTCTCGTGCTAACATACCAAATTAATTACACGCGCGTTTGAGTCTAATACATGCAACAAGTTGAACATTAATTTAAAAAACGTAAATAAAAAACGTTCCTTGTGGAACAACTTTTCTACCAACCATTATCAACTAGACAATTCTATAATGAATTCTCTCTACCAATCAGAGTACCTATATTCTTTTGCGCTGGCAAGTGATCACGTAACAGCTGGAGCCTTAAAGCTGTCGCCACACTAGCACCGTGGCGGTGGTCCTAGCGGCTAGTTGCGATATATAATTTTTTTTTTTTATTTGACATAAATTGTAGGTACGTACAACATACACTGTATTGGATATTTATACTTAAAGTTACTGTACAATCTTACCCCTTTAGGAGTGTAGCATATAACAATTTTCTATCTACTTAGAAACTACATTAAAAATTGAATTAAAAATAAAATTATAAACGAGATTTTTCATATTATTTTATTTCTACTGCAAAACTCATTGAGATCATATAGCTCTGAGCTTAAGCAATAACTCTTTGATTTTTTTCAAGAACAAATTTTTTTTTAGTACACATAAATTGCACTAGAAAAGTGACTGTATGGAAGTCTCGGTAAGGCACGGCCTGTGGTACAATTTTGTATGGTACCACCAATTCAATTTCAGACCCATAAATTCATGGTACCCTATTACATTCTCACACAACCAACAATTATTTACCAATATTATTAAGATTCTGGAAAATTAGGAAAGTTAAATTTTACAATCTAATAAATAAAAACGTAAACTTCGAGTGTTTGCACATTGAAGTCATAACAATGGGGGGTTCAAAGGATAAGTAACACTTGTAGAACACATTTCGATCATATTTGGAATTTTTGTCTGTTTACCTGTTTGTTTGTGCACGCATCACGTAAAAACTATAGAACGGATTTTGATGGACTTTTCACAGAAACATAGGGCTTAACTCGGATTAACTAATCATAATTGCCATACCCAAATGGGTTTCATGTTAGTACTGGTAACATCTGTAATATCTTCATTACTTCATGGAATGCATATAAATAAATAAATACTAAATAAATAAATACTAACATTTAGTCTTTATTTCATCGGAATCTGTTTACTCAATAAAAAGTTATGGGAATATTTAGTTTTTAATACATTAGTAGGTAGGTATGTAGTAGGTAGGTATGCAGTATAACAAAGAAGTGAAATTCGTTAGCGAGGTCAACGGGCACATGAAT
Source organism: Esperia sulphurella (assembly GCA_947086405.1). Taxonomy (NCBI): domain Eukaryota; kingdom Metazoa; phylum Arthropoda; class Insecta; order Lepidoptera; family Oecophoridae; genus Esperia; species Esperia sulphurella. The sequence goes on from OX352264.1 coordinate 14,501,478, forward strand.
GAGAAAAGTCATGTGCTGGCTGTCTTCGTTGACTTTAGTAAAGCATTCGAAACTTTAAATTTTAACACATTATTTACAAAACTATCACAAAATGGTATACAGTGCCCCCTCCTAAATTGGTTTAAAATTATCACAGCAATCGATTTACAACAGTAAAAATAGCCGAAGAAAGTAGCAATATGATAAAAACCGAGGGAGGAACCGCACAAGGCTCTGTATTATCTCCAACGGAATATTTGACGTACGTGGGAGCGAGAGTGAGGTCGGAGTCGGTAAATAGTCCACGCGTAGTAGTCCAGTGTAGTCCAATGTAGTCCACGCGAGCGGAGCCGCGGGCTCAGCTAGTTTTAAATAAAATTAGGTAAAATGCAACACATACATTCACATCGTGCAAAATGGGAAAAAACACTTGGACAGGTCAGAAAGTCAGAAACCTGATGTGACGGTTCAAGGTTTTTATAAATCAACTTTGAGTTAGTTGTTTTTGCACACTGTTCACATTTGTTCCACATTTGGTTCTACACACCTTGACAAACTCTTTGGGAGTAATTTATTATGGTTCGAATCCCGGATATCTTTTAAAGATTAATGTCCACTTGAGTTCAAAGAAATATTAGGTAGATGCAAGTGTTAGTTAACTATGCGTACATTGACATTATACATATATATATGTATATATATATATTCTATATATATGTACACACATATATTACCCACTATGTTCTATCACACTACCTACTAGGCCGTGGCTTGCCTTCAGTTGCCAGCCACAGCTACCCCGCAAGGATGGGTATAGTTTTATCCCGAAAGCGGTTGAACGATGAATCCAGCGACGTAACACAATCATGCCTGCTGTCACCGCTCGACAGCCTTCAAAGGCGTCGATACAATGATGCCTAACCTAATAAATTGGAGTGCTAGAGACACACGGTTGTTGGGACTTGTTAACTTAATAATGGCAATAAACAGAAACAAAACGTTACATATTGCACTAAAACTAGTACAAAATAAAACTTTATTTAGTACAAATGTACTAATGATATATAAATTATGTAGAACTAGTACAAGCATGTAATTTAATATTTTAAAACAAGGTACTTGAATCAGTATACAACTATTAATTGTAAAAAGCATAAAATCTATCAATCATATCATATCTTAAAACGTACTACTATAATTACTACACAATATGTGTACTGTGTTTTTTAGCAAAATTGCATGAATTAAATAATTCATTGGGCTTGATTCTGAAGGCACAATGTTAAAATTTGACAGCACTAAAACTGTTGCTATCCTTGTCACACAATATTATGAAGATAAAGACGAAACCAATTTTAACGCTGTCAAATTTTAAATGTGTGCCTTCAGAATCGGGCCCATTACACTCTTAAAACATCTAAGAACATATTGACATACATTTTAATGCAAAATAACTAGGTTTACCTACCACAATGTCTTAGCTTCTCTCCGAAGGTTTACTGGTAGAGAATGCCTTCAGCATTAAGTTCGCATTTGTGCTACTGTGTGCAATATAGCTGAAATAAAGAAACTTTGACTGTAACTATCCTATCCTTTCCAATTTAAGACAAAGTCTAGTTTTAAACCAGTAAAATAAAGACAGTTTCCGAAATCTCAAGTTTGCTGACAACTTGGCAGTATCTTAGACGTAAGCAAGACTTGCCAAATGCAGTGACAGGTTAGTGAGACACAGCGCAGCTTCGTTTGGGAAATAAGCTGCCATATTGTATTTGTGATTGATTAACTTGCGTTATTTTGGCGAGTACGAGACTGTCAGAGCGACTGTCTCGTATTTAAAATCTAATTATGCAGAAAAAATTAACTTAATATGTACTATTTTGTACTCGAAAATTAGAATTTGTACTTCAGCCGTTTAAAAATTGTATGGGTCTATTTGTGGCTCTGCCAAGATGACGCCCCTACAGCAGGCATGCCATATCTCGGAAACTACAAAAGATACCAAAACTCTGTACAAATACAAAATATGTACTTGAATTTGTGCTCCACATATCTAAATTTCAGATCACATACCTTTACCGTTATCATGATATTGGGTTGTGTTTGTGGCTATGCCAAAATGACGTCAGTACAGCTGAGCCACGGATATATCTCGGTAACTACAAGTGATTGATTATAGTGACATACCAAGTGTGTGTCAAAGGTGGAAGAACGTGTGTATGCCTAAACCGAACCTACTTCTGTCTGATTGTTGGTTTACAATCAGATTGTCAGTGGACTTTGATGTCAATTGAATGGACTATATTCGACACCGCATATTGCCTTGCGTCTTTGACTAATAAACCTAAGGATGAAGGATGATATGTGTTCATTACACATATCTAATAAATAAAATCGTAAACTTCTCGTGTCTATACATTGAAGATATTTGCAAATAAGAATTTGGGGCGTCTAAGGATAAGCAACAGAACACATTTCGATAATTTTTGAAATTTTTGTCTGTTTATTCGTTTGTCTGTGAGTTTGTGCACGCATCACTTAAAAACTACTGAATGGATTTTCATGGACTTTTTACAGAAACATGGGGCTTATCTTAACATTTTAGTCTTAATTTCATCGCAATCGGTGTACTCAGTCAAAAGTTATTACAAAGATCTATTTGTTATTCCGTTTCTGTAGTTCACTTAGAATAAACGTTGAGTAATAAGACTGGATTTTGTACGGTTAAAGATTGATTTAAAATAGCGGTTTTAAAACAGTAGTAATAAATAATAATGTAGGACAATCTAATAATAAAAATATCTTTATTTCAGGCATAGAACACCCATATACATTGGACAAATACAAACAATATAACATAACACATAATAATTAAATTAAATAAAGTAACACCTAATATAAAATACACATGCAAATATTACACTTATTTTCTGTTCTGGTCCTGGTGAACCTGGTGAAGATTAGCCAGTACTTTACGATGGGACCCGGGGATCCATTGCAAACGACACCGCGAATGCCATTGCAAGAACTGCGTATTCTGTCCCAAAAGGAAGCAATACGACCTCTGACAACAGCAAAAGGAATACGGAAAAAAATGCACGCACGCTGAAAAAAATGCTGGTCAACTATCAACTAAGTAGCATTTTGTCTTCGTAGGGTGCCAGGAAGACCTAGCACCCTAAGAATATCTTTGGAATGATCTTTTGGACCTTCGGTCAAGCCGATTTGGTGGGCTTCATATACGCCTTAGAATTTCTTATTTAGAATATGCTTTAGAATATAATCCTATAGCCTATTATAAATAAACCGTAATTGATTTTCGTAAAAGTCATCGCTGCAGGCCGAGTTTGAACTCACGACCTCATGAACGTGAGGCAAGTGCACAACCAATATATAAAAATTATTATATTGTTTAGAACGTCGGTGGCCTATATCATGTATGTTAGTTAAAGTAATCCTTTGTATAATTATTTAAAAACCAAACCATGATCAAGTTAACAAGTTGAGTTAGTGCAAGAGGACAATGGTTAATTCAAAGGAAAAGATCTAAGTGCGTTCATATGTAGTTAAGTTCCAGGTTAACAAGGTCTAATGAGAATGCTGATGCACTGGCTAGAAAAGGGTCAGAGCAAACTCTGACAGGACCAGAGCCATTTGTGGGACTCTCGATGAGTACCATAAAAACCGCTCTAAAAGCACATGCCGAGGAACAACACCCGGCGGAGTGGAGAGCACTTCGGGAGCTGAAACACGACAAGGAGTTTATAGGCAACACAGATACAGGTTTTACCAACAAAATTCTAAAATACGGGAAGACAGTGGTCCGTCTTATCGCAGGAGTTTTTACCGGCCATCTCGATGTAAGACACCTCTTGCATAAAATGGGACTGGCAGAGACTGTCAATTGTAAAGCCTGTGGAGAAGACAGCGAAACGGTGAAGCACCTGTTATGTGAATGCAATGCACTAGCTGTAAGGCGAATGAATGTCCTGGGTGTGGCTTACCCAGAACCTAAGGACTACAGGCTTCTGCCCCTTAGCTGCATAATAGATTTTATGCAGCGAACTGTGGGGGACGGAAGCACAGCATAGACAAAGGGGCTGACACAAAAGATCCCACAGGGTCGACGTGTCGCCGGGTATAGCTGACCCCCTATTAAAAGATACGATAAGATAACAAGGGCTAGTTCAAATCAACAATTGTTTTTTTCAGTGTATCGTGGATACGTTTAAAATTTACTTATATTCAATTGTATTTACTGTCCAATATAACACTCTTCGTCGACGTGGAATAAAAAAGAATGCTATATTGATTTGAATCTTAAAGTGATTTTTGTTTCAATTTTTTGCCACGAGGAAGGATTCAACCGTAAGGCTATATTCGGCGAAGGTTATCGTCACTGCTGTCACTGTAACGAAAATATTAACACTATTAATATAAAAAAGTCCCCAATAAGCCTTATCGTAGGCCAGCAGCCGGTCGGCTCGAGGGTCGCCCGAATAAATATGGATTAACCAAAGAAAATATGAGCAGAACATCGTCCAAGTAAACCCTTGTTAACCCTGTTCAAATGTTACCAACGTAGTATGCAATATGGCGGAAGAAAAGAGGTTTCTTTTGTCTTTATTTCTGTAAATACTGTGTTTTGATAACCTCTCTGTTCAAAGAACTAAAAAAGGATATACGGAGTTGAGTTCAGGATGTCTCAAATCTCTTATGACATTCGCAGGAAGCCGAGGCGGTGATAATATTTATTCAAGTAAGCTGTAGCACCGTTTGGTCCCCGGCTTAGAATGGGGCCACCTCCAATCTTTTCGTGGGTGTCGTCAAGGCGACTTAAGGATTGCACCAGGGACAGGCAGCAGCGTTCTCCTGTGTATATTAAGATCGTTACTGTGATCACCAATCCGCTTGCCAATCGTAGTAATTATGGCAAATCCCCAAATGGACAGCCCACCACAAATGGTATTCTATTGGGGAGGCTTATGTTCAGCAGTTCACGTATTTCGACTGATGATGATAAGATAAGCTAGGTAGGTACTAAAATTTATGTATTCATTTTCATGTATTTCCCTATCCGACAAAATTGTTGTCACTGACATCCTGTGAGACAGCAAACAGGTCACTGAAGGTACCAGGAACTGATAAATTGCGAAGCAAAGATTTACAAAATGTAAAACCGAAGTACCGATTTGTATTTAAAAAGCGATGTTCTGTGTAGTATTTTATTTTTAAACTTTAGAATTTTAATTTCAAAATTCATTCGGATAACACATGGTAGAACCGTACTAATTAATTTTCCGGATACCGAACCGTTTTCAAGATGAAGAAATCTGCATACGCTTGAGAAGAACTTCAAAGCGCAGTGAACTACATCAAATTGCATTGAACCACGTAGAGGATTAGGTGTGATTTCTACGCCCTATTGTGAGAATTAACATTATCGATATAAATTATTTATTATTATTTATGATCCCGTATCTTACATTTACATTAGTATATGTATTTAGAAGTGTATATAAACTGAATACTGACTTGCTGCAAACACACTATCTCCTTATCTCCTTTTGCATACACACACGCACCCCCCACCACGCACACACCCTCCCACACACACTACAAACACACATGCACTCACTCCCTAGACACCCCTCCCCCCATACAGCCTCCTCATATACACAACTTCAAACTGACTTGCTGCAAACACACTATCTCCTTATCTCTCTTTTGCATACACACACGCACCCCCCACCACACACATACCCCACCACACACACACCCTCCCACACACACTACAAACACACATTCCCTCACTCCCTATACACCCCTCCCCCATACAGCCTCCTCATACACACACCCTCATATCCCCCCACACACATACACACACGAACACGGTACAAAAATACTAATCACATCACAGAACCTTTTTATTTATCTCTGAATTTGTTTTCTTACAATTTTAACTGGCGATATAACTTTGTTCTTTCCGTGGGGTGGAGCCTTGCGTCCTGGAATACAGGGTTTCCCTAAGTCCAAGTGTCAGTCTCCACGACGATCTTCCTTACTATTGACGCCTAATTAACTAATTTTAAGCCATTAATACATTTGTAAAGATTGCTTGGAGAAATAAATAAATATTATTATTATATTATATTTCGGATATGATTCGTAATGAAGAGATCCGACGAAGAACGAAGGTGACCGACATAGCCGATAGGATTAGCAAGCTGAAGTGGTAGTGGGCGGGCCACATCTGTCGCAGTACCGACGGCCGTTGGGGCAGACGAGTTCTGGAGTGGAGACCACGGATTGGCACGCGCAGGGTGGAACGCCCCGCTGCCAGGTGGACCGACGACCTAAAGAAGGTGGCCGGTAGCGGCTGGATGCGGAGGGCGGAGGATCGGGTGTGGTGGCATTCATTGGGGAAGGCCTATGTCCAGCAGTGGACGTCTAAGGGCTGACATGATGATTATATTTCCGATTTTGTACCCAGTTAAGAAATTAGTTACCTAATGGGAACACGAAAATTATATTTTCCATTTTCTAGGCAGTTGGGAAATTTAATAACCAATTGGTAGGAAAGGAAACGAACTACCACAATACGAAAGCCACGATGATATTGACTGCACGCCTAATGTAACACGTCATGCCCACTAGAGCTGCAATCTGACACTAATTAAGCTACACATGATATCAGCCTTCACAAACAATACATTCCCAGCATAATACTAGTACAGTACTACGGTGTTTAATTAAAAGTGGGAATGCGTATGTTAACTTTCATTAAACGTTACATTCACATTGTCTTTCAACAACTTTTAAATGAATGGAAAGATAAACTCTTTATTGCACACAGATTAATAGTATCAATAAAAATAGGTACAGATTTTTGGAAAGTATACAAAGGCAGTCATATCGCTTAAGCTTCCAGGAAACCTTTCAGAGGGAAATTAAGAAAGAAATATACTTGAAATACTCTTCGTCCTGAGCATCTACAAATTCCTACACGGCGGCGACTACTGCCTCGGAATCTTGGATATTCTGACCTCTCAGATATTCCTTCAATCTCGGAAGTAGATAGAAATCACTAGGGTCGGGGCCTGGTAAATATGGAGGATGTTCAACTATTTCAAAACCACGATCTTGAATGGCAGCCACTGTGTTTGGATGGTAATAGGTATTTACGAAATAAAAAATAAATGGTTATTTTTTTAAATGAAACTTAGATTATGATGAAATGAAAATCTGCCGTCATCCGTCATCTGTCCTTCAGATAATAAACAGCTACAGAATGAGCTTCGGATTCTCATACATAACCAAAAACTTATTTCGGGATGCCATAAGCTTTTATGTAATTTTTTATAGGGATATTTGTTATTATTATAGTTACGAGTATTTTTGGTAGAGGGTTCCCCACCATTCAGGGACTGGGTCCGAGTCTAAAAAAACAACTTACGTAATTAACCCTCTAAGATGAAGTGAGATGCGAATTTAGAGAAGATCTGAGGCTGACAGTAGAAATCAACAGGCAGAAGTTGACGATCAAGACTTGTCTTTGACAGTTGCGTATTATTGGTTTACTTTGCGTACAAAATGAAATAGGTAAGTTTAGTTTACTAATAAAATGTTGTGATATCCTGCTATTGTATTATCCTGGATATACTTCGTAAGAATTATTAATTGAACCAATAAAATATTTATGCTATTTTGTATTTATTGATATAATTGACAAGATGTGATTTTTTGTAGGAGTGACAGAGAACATCAATGTAGAAAAACATATTTAAAATATACTATGGATTATAAATAGCCAGTATCAATTATTCCAACATAAAATCATTTTAATGGGTCAGTTCAATAGGTTAACTCTAAAAGGGTCATTCCAGGGGAAGCGTTCATCGCGTCAGATTCGTAGCGCTTATTTTTTCTCATGACGTTATCTATAAGGGCATTTCTACGGGAAGAGTCGATTGATCAACTGGAGCGAAAAATGTACTTTTAACATCTAAATACGTACTTTAAAAAAATCACACGTATTTATAGGACTCTTGACCTGATGGAGAGCATATCTAGAAGACCATCAGATTTTATATAGCTTCAAGAAAAATTCCTAAAGTTTAAAAACGGGCAGAATTTGGCTTAAAATTGCGTGTCCGGTTTCCAGAATTGACTCGTTATCGCTTCATAACTTTAAAAGAAATAACTTGCTTATTATAATTCCAACATTCACAGAACAAGAGATAGATAATAAAACCATACAGTAATTGTGAATCCTTGGGTTTTAATAGAATAGCACATTTTAATTTTGTCCGAAGCGTGTGCCTCAATTCGGTGTAATTTAGTTTTGTTACACCTACATCACTAACTACGCGCAGTACGAACGTCACTATATTTCATTCCAGATTAATAGTCCTATGAAAACAAACGCATTTGCGTCTCGAAAACAAAATACACAATAGATGGTGTTCCTAAGTGGACTGCAAAGTTTACATGGTAATACAAACCTGTTTTTGCTGCTGGTGACCCTTTCATGTATATGTTACCGAGACGTAAATAGCGTTGGTTTTCATAGGACTATGAATCTGGAATGAAATATAGCTAGTTTCCCGCATCCAGCCGGTTGGGCCCGAGCGGCTGAGCACTGTGAATGGGTGGATTGCTGCATAAAGGAGCATTTTTCAAAGGTACGAAATTATTCGTTGCATTTGGGGTCGGGTCATTTCTCAAATCGGTGGACAACATTAATTTTGTTTATGAAGTATTTAATGAGATTTGTGATAAATTAATTGTGATAAAATATTTAAGAGATATTTGCCAGTACGTTTTGTAGAAATTCCTTTAATTTATAACATTTACAAGTTATTTGATGAAATGTGTTATTTTCTCAATTCGGTGGATCTCAATTCTCTGGAAAATGGTGCACAGAATTGAGAGAACTTACACCGAATTGAGATTTCATAATAATATTAAATGAATTCAGCTGTAAGGATTCAATGAAAATCAGTTGTATGATGTCTTATTAAGATTTCAGTTTTTTTTGGAGATCAAATGTGAGAATTACACTGGTGGTTTTATTTCAATGTTTTTTTTTCAGATGGGCTAACTAAGTAAAGCTGAAGCTTGCCGTTTATACTTATGCCCCATCCTCCAGTTCAGTGTTTTAAATACATCCTCCAGTGCGCTGGTAAACAGTTTCGGAGGTTTTCCGACCCCCCTCTGCAACTGGATTGAGATGCTGATACTGGAGTTGAACGTTCATTGTGGCAGCGTTATACAGGCGTCTCAACACCTCGATATATCGCCAATCGACTTGGCATCGCTGCAGGGATTCCAGAACAGCCCATGTTTCGATGGAGTCGAAGGCTTTCTCGCAGTTTACAATTGCAAGACACGAGGGCTGGTTATACTCTTCGGTCTTCTGTATAACCTGCCGCAATGTGTGGATGTGGTCTACGGTGCTGTAGATTGACGTATTGCCGTCTAATAGAAATATCACTCAATAGATTACGACACGGTCGCGGTTCCATGTCGTATTATCGCTTTAACCATTCGTCCAAATTACATGCAGTAAAAGGGAAAAGTCTTTTGTTTGAGACGATAAATTTACTTATTTTGATAAGAATTCATAATTGTTGATAATATGACCAAAAACATGACATAACGATTTAAATAATTTTTTTAATATAAAAATTACTTTTTGTGATTTAAATATAAAAGTTAGACATATGCTGTCGCTGACTTTTTGTAGTCATTATTAAGCTCGAGAACTTTTCTCTAGAACTCAATTACGTTTTAATTATTGTTTCTAAATTACGTTTTAATTATTTTTATTTCAGAAACATTAATATAGGCACTTAAACCTTAAATTAACCATCTGACTAATATACAATCAGTTACAGTGATCAAAAACGTTTTAGGTATTTGTAATTTTAGCCATTCATTACATTATTTCTATACTATTAGGTAACTCGTTTCTAGAATCGCTGGGCTATTTCTAAATTCGGTGATTCACTTTCTAAATTCGCTGGGCTATTTCTCAATTCGGTGCTTTCTCATTTCGGTAATTAATTTTTCTCATAAACCACTTTACAGTATCTGCTCCCATTGTCATTAATAGATTCAGGATGGAAATACTTTAATCTTTGTTATTAAACTATTCATAAAAACCCAAATAATAATTCAACCACCGAATTGAGAAAAAAAAGAACCTTCCGTAGAAATGCCCATAACGTCTACGTGAGCGCCTTGACTCGTTTTTAAGCCTTCTTTTCCCATGTAATTTTAGTTTTCACCAGTAATGAGAAAAAATAAAAGCCACGAATCAGACGCGACGACCTCTTCTCCAGGAATGACCCAAAAACAATGTTTTGAGGTAATTAACTTTTAAGTTTGTGAGTCTCATAAAATTGAGTAGTTTTCTTATGGTTTTAGTAGGTATGTATGTATTGTATAGTAATAGATATTTGAGATTGTGTCTTACTGAACTGATGAAGACCGGCTAAGTCAAATGCACTTATTTTGCCCTCTCCCCCCTCGCTTTTACTGCCTTGTTTCACACCATGTAAGATTATCTGGAAACGATCTATTTCACAAAATAATTTTTATTTGAGTTGTTCCCCTATGGAACTGACCAATAGATTTATGTTTATTAATTATCATTAATAATTATTAATTAATTAAATTTATGTTTATTAATTATAATTAATTAACATAAATCTATACCTATTCGGTACAATTTGTTCTAGGGATGTTCTATTTATGAATTGTCCTAGCCTTGTTTCATTTCCATAGGAAAGGAGAAAATTCTAATTTAGGATTAGACAATGGATGTATGTATATATGTTTATTTATTTATCCTTAGTAGGTAATCCATGATTTTATAATATATAACACGTTTCTACGGGATCCCAAGTAGGAGTTTGTTTATAAAGATTATCCGAAAGGGTATGTAGGTTACACAGTGGTTAGTTTAAGGTTTAGGGGAGGGTCGCCCCGCTCGAATGGGCCCTAAAGCCGAATATTTAAATGAAACTTTTGGGATGAGGCCAGTGGCATGTGTGAGGATGTGTATTAAGGGCAGTTGTTTTACTTACTGTGGTCTGCGGAAGGGTTTGTCTTGGTTTAAGTATCAGGCTAGACGTCAAACAGAGAGTGCATTACTAAAAAAAAGCTTTAACATTATTAGTATATTTTTTATTATATTTATTTATTTATAAGAGACAGTATTTTTAATATTAAATAATATAACATTTACCTTAAGAATTAATTACATATATAATTTTATCATCATGTTTCTGTTCAATAAATATTTATTATTTATAACATATTAAAAATAAATAATTACATGTCATGGATCTAAATATTAATTTAGTGTAACAAATAAGTTAATTATATCACATGTCATACACATATTTTTGTGTATGACATGTGATATAATTAACTAATTTAAAATGTATACAAATTTGTCAATAGTGTAAACTAATATTTATTTAGTCAATTCGTTATTATTACTTATCAACAGTGATCGGAATTAGGTAGCGTTATTTATGTACTTGCAACGAAAAGATTTAATAAAAAAATTCATCATATAACTGGATGAGAAGAACCGAGGATCGGCTTCAGTGACGCACCTTGGGAGAGGCCCATGCCCAACAGTGGACTCTTTTAGGCTGATGATAATGACGGTATGTAACGTTGCGTCTAGGACCGTTACATATTAAAAAAATCTAATACACTAATACTAACTAAAACGTCACATATTAAATATTATATATACTAACAATAACTAAAATTAACGCTACTAACCTATTTTATAACCTATTAATAATAACTACATAAACTACACTACAAAACTACTTAAATTATAAATAATAACTATACCGGAACCTTAAATTATAACTACACAATCTACTCTGCGCGAAATGGTTTCCGAACCTCCGCGTCGTGGCGCGGATCCCTACTTTGAACACTCGCGTTCTTGCTAAACAGGTAGATTGTGAACTTCGTTTGTCATACGCGCTCGCACCATCGCTAGGCACACTACAGTAATCAATAGCCGTTTAATCTACGAAAATATCTACTTGTTTCTATCATATCTATCTCTAAAGTTTTTAATAGTGCTGGATAACCCACTAGGGTGAGTTATCATAATTAATTACCACTGTAAGCTGTTTAAACCTATCATAACCTGCATTCTTTTGGTAGCTACATTTTAAATTCTAACGAACACTGGTTCTCAATGGATAGCAGCTGATCATGGTCATGTATTATTATTGACCGAAAGCCCTCGTTCCAGGTTTCCAGAACTACCTTTAAGAATACTTCAAGTCCTATCTACAAGAACTGTTTTCTATATATATCAAGGACTAATTCGATTCCCTACAAGTGGCTGCTGATTATTAAAATTGGACATACATCAAACGGACGCGTCCCGCTTCCTGATGGACTGGAGGAGAGGAGGACATTCCAAGAAATATTACCGTTGAGGCCAGTGTCATAGAATTACATCCCCTAAACTTAAAACCTAGACGAACGGAGGAAGGCAATAAATGTCTAGAACTTAACTATAACTACTTTTCTTTGGAACCCAATACCCTACCCAGGCCGGAGGGAACTAAAACCCCTACTGCCACAGGTGAAAAAGTTATAAAAAAAAATTATGATAAAAATATGTCATGAGAAAAAACCACAACAAAGCATCTATTTCGTGCACAATGTGCAGTACCCAACGATCTCTATGTACTACTAGATGGAGCGTTCCAAACAGTCGCTCTGTTCCACGCAAGTAGCCACAACTCTTTCACATTCACAATGAAACTTGTGCAGTTACTACGCAAAACATTTAATTATTAATAAATATTTACGCTACGGTTAAATAATGTCAATATTTAGTAAATAATTAAATGTTCTGAGTAGTAACTGCACAAGTTTCAAAGTGAATGTGAAAGAGTTGTGGCTACTTGCGTGGAACAGAGCGATTGGTTGGAATGCTCCATCTAGTAGTACATATAGATCGTTGGCAGTACCATATATTTTTTTAGTTTTCGTGAAATATTTCGGAAAATGAAATATACACTGCCGTAATTTTTCTATCATTTCTACGCAATTCTAAATATACTCATCATCAACCGAAATACGTTCACTGATGATCATAAACCTACCCAATAGAACGCCGCTTTTGGCGGGCAGTCCATTGGGGGATTTTCCATAATCATCTCGCTTGGCAGAACGTTGCTGCCCATCCCCGGTGTAATCCCTTAGTCGCCTTGAGGACACCCACAGGAAGATTAGGAGTAAGCCCTATTCTAAGCCGGGAACCACATGGATAGTGTATAAATAGATATGTTCAAAACGTTGATCGGTCTAGTGGTTTTCGAGTTACGTGCAGACATAAATACAAAATACTTTCGCTATAAAGGTTCGTTTCGACGGATCCCTAAAAATAAGATCACACCGTGAAATTGTTAATAAACGACCGCAAAGAAAATCTCAATCCATTCGGAATCATAAAAAAATACTGTTATAGACTATAAGTTACATATTATATGAAATACCAGCAAAGGGATTTTCCCCACTGATTCGTCCTATTGAAATCTTAATAGTTTTCCGGACTCGCTGGGCCGGGGAGTCCCGGAAACCTTTGGCCAAGCGAGGACTTATGAAATTCTTTGAGTTTTTTTCCTATTGGGCTTCCCAGAAAACCTTTATTGCCTGTGGTTATTGTTCAAATTCCTGGAGCTAAAGTGATTGGAATTATTTTGACGTGAAAGGGTCTTCTGTGTGGTTCAACCTGATATGATATATTAAAGCTACGATCGGGACCTTAAACATGTATTAATTAAAATATGTATGTTATTCAGTGTTTCTGTGAGGCTTTATTAATTTGTTTTAAAATGTGAAGAATTTTAGAACAATCAATACCTATGTTACTTCAGATATTTCTAATATATTTAGAAGCTGTCTTTTAACGTTTTGTTGCTGTATCTATTATTAAATACTATAAGATCTGTGAGATGTTTCCAAACTTGTACGTTTATTTATTAAGTTTAATAAAGTTTAATTTCGATGAACTTACTTGAGATTCTGTCATTTGAAATTCTACGATATTAAAACGTATGATAGCTACGGCGTAGCACTCGTAGCATTGAGTACCCTCAGTATACACACATGTGTACATATCGTCAGTGGAAAGGTAAAAACGCTAAAGCGACACATGGGTCGAAAATGAGTTATATATGTATACAATTTGACGGAATTTTTTACTGCGTCGATCTGTCTATGTATATGTATATGTTTAGCGTTTTTATCTAACATTTTTAATATTTTCAGGTGATTTTCACTAAAGCGACATTGGGCTCGATTCTGAAGGCACATCGTTAAAATTTGACAGCACTAAAATTGTTGCTATACTAGTTACACAGTATTATGAAGATAAAGAGCCCGGGCCCATTATCTTGTAAAATAAAAGACCTATAATAATTCTTTGTTTTACATAATTAAGCAATTATTATACAATCGTATATATTTTTTTCAAATTAGATAAAAATACTCATAGAAAACGAGATATTAATTTTTTTCCGAATAAAAAAACTTAAAACCTTTCTCCTGTAAAGATGTCAAATTGGTGATTAGCGTTTTTACCTTTCCGCTGACGATATTATAACAGTCCTTTAATCATAATTATTAAACTGTATCTATGAGGTCACTCGACCTACTTTGTGGTCATTTCGGATAATATCGGTCGAATTAAAAAGCTACTTTATACTCTCTAACGAGGCATGTGACATGTTATGATAAGAATTTGGAGTTTAACCATAGGTTTAACTACGATACTTGGAAGTCAAACGCTTATAGAATATGTCACGTTTCCCTTTAGAGAGCATACATTTGCTATTCAGTTCGACGGATATAACGACGGACAGAACACCAGTGCTGCAGTTCGCGTAGCTTGCTGCAGCATTATGCTGAGTCGGCACTATTTATTGCTGCGACACGTAACTAGATTATTAAAAGAAAAGTATGTAAAACTGTTTTGTATATTTGTTTCTCATGTCTGTTTACGTATCTTACTAATATTATAAATGCGAAAGTTTGGGTGTTTGGATATTTGTTACTCAATCACGCTTCAACCACTATACGGATCGGATGAAACTTGGCACACACATAGGTTAGGTCCTCGAATATAAATATAAAATATATAAATATCTCAGACATTCACACCAATTATCCAGTCCCAAACTAGGCAGAGCCTGTGCTATGGTTACTAGATAACGGATAGACATACTTAAATAAATACATAAACATCCAAGATTTAATAGGACATAGGATAGTTTTTATCCCGAAAAAACATCTCATTACTACAGGAAATACATAATAATTTGTGATGTTAAGTTGTCCACGCGGACGAAGTCGCAGGTAACAGCTAGTATCTAAATAAAAGCAAAAGTAATCAAGTCAAAGTGTCTAGACCAACGTGTATAATGTAATGATTAATGTATAAAAACTATTACTTGTCCCATTAAATTACTGAAGGCTGCAATAAGTCTGAAAACGTATCGAAGAGAATCCTATTTATATTTCGCAACGTAAACATTAAAACCATGACTACACTAACTTGATGATGAACTACAATACAAGTTGACCTCCCAAAGTTCATTCGAACACGAGATGTTTCAAGTTTGAATAGTTCCAGAAGCAGGAAAGGTCAGCTAGTAATGAACAATGTTTTCTCATTTTTGGAAGATATCTTACGTAAGTAACTTTAAGTAACTAAAAGTATTTTTAGTTACTATAAGTATGTAATTAAAGCCAAAAATGTAATAACAACTTAAGCACAAGCTTCATCAAGCTGTCTAGACGTATTCGCTATAAGTCTTATAGCTATTATAAGCAGCTAAGTAAACGAGTTGTTTTAATAAGTATCAGAAGTTATGTACTTGCAAATTCAACTACATATTTTATAAACGAGTTGTTTTATGCGCATCAGCATTTACGTACGCGCTGCCTCGACTTCATCCTCTGAAACGAGTTGTTTTGACGGGCATCCGATTCTAATGCTTAGCAAAATAACTCGTTTACTTAAATGCACATATGTACATACATATGTGCAGTTAAGTAAACGAGATATTTTGCTAAGCATTAGAATTTACGTACGTGCAACTCCAACGTCCTATTCCAAGTAGTTAAGTAAACAAGTTGTTATGAAAAGCTTTACACACGCTACCTCAACTACCTATTTCTAAGCTGAGTAATTATATTTTAATGACACGAGACGATCTATCATTTAATAATTCGTGCCGACCATTCCAGGAAGCTGTATGAGCGTGGTATTAGTTAAAGGTTATTTACCTAAGTACCTGTCCTCAGAGGGATTGACTTAATTAGGGGTCTTCTAAGCTGATTGTTTGTGGCCTGTCTGTACACATGGACTCCCAATGGATTCTGTAGGTACTTAGTATATTTACATTGTATAATTACGGTCTAAAAAGTGTAAAAAGTATGTCATGTATTTCATTACTAATGAAATACATACTTTTTAAATTAGAAAATACTTTTTGGAATATTTTTGAATATTTGGATGTTTGTTAATCACGCTTGAACCACTGGACGGATCGGGATGAAACTTGGCACACATATAGGTTAGATCCTGGAATAGAACATATGATAGTTTTAAATTCCAAAAAAACATCTCATTCCTACGGGAAATACATAATAATGTGTGATGTTAAGTGGTCCTCGCGGGCGAAGCTGCGAGCAACAACTAGTTTATTATAAAAATAAATAGATTTAAAACTATAAGACGCCGTACGACGTCATTGTACTCGAACGTGTTAACTTCGTTTCACTTAGGCCGCCACATCTGTAGCATTTTGGTGTACGCAAAAAGATTGCGTAACATTTGCGTCCAAACTTGCGGTCATCATACACGTCGGTATCACGCGACGGAGATACGTTACTACAAAATGCGGACCCGACCTCATTGCATATGTTTTAACTCTATTTGCTAGTTAATTTAGACAGAGAAACATTATTATTCTATTTTTACTTGTTTTCATTTGAGACTGTGACCTCAAGCTATTTTTTAGGGGATAAAGCGTTAGAAATAAACAAGTAATTTAAATAATAAAAATTTTTTTTTTTTGCTGTATGATATTTTGTCTATGGTAAGCTACATATTCGGATATTTCGACTATTCTCTTAAAATGTTGCCAAAGTACATTATGCTCCTGCGTCATGTTTTAAAGTTAATTGGCAATAAAATGCAGAAATAAATAACATTTGGATCGCAGTTATTGCGAAATTCCCGTAACAAATAAACTTAAAAGGGGAAATCGTCATGAAAACGTAATTAAAGTGGAGACATCATCTCAAGCGTTCAATATGACTACTACGAGCCTGAACGAGAATCAAGTAAGTTACTTGCATAGTGTTTTAGCTAAGAATATATATGTTATTTATTTGTTGAAAAAATGACTATAAACTTTCCCAAGATGCTTAAAAGTCACTTATATAACTTTTTATTCTTGACTGGAAAAATCGCAAAGAAAGTTACCATTATTCTTAATAGATGTACTTATATTATACAATATCATAGTAGATTAACATTTTTCATTATTTTTTATAACATAAGAGAAAGAAATAATAAATTGTATATATATATTTTTTATTGTTGGTTCTTTGCTCGGCTATTAGAAATTACTAAAATTTTGCAAAAAAAATTCTAAGTTATACCAACGATAACAATTTACTTGATAAACGGTATCATATTAATTTGCCTGTAACCTAAGATAACGTATCTATAATTAAAAGTAAAATCTAAGCGAGTTTCGTGTGACAAATAGTAGTAAGGCTGCGGAACGCCAGAAATGGTTGGTTTATTACTGGGGCGACTTGTAAATGTCGGTATGTGATGCAGAGTTTCATTATTTTCGGTTCAATTACGACCTGAGATGGCACATTAAATGTCAGCTTTAATTCTAGCAAGTCTGTGGTTTTTTTTAATAGTCATATTTTTAAATGATATACGCGTACTTAATAACGGGTTTCGTACGAGTACGATTAGAATTCTAATTTCTCACATCGCTGTTTTTCTCCGAATATTATATACAAAGGCCGTGTAGTTCCCGGTTTAGAATAGGGTCACCTCCAATCTTCCTGTAGGTGTCGTCAAGGCAACTATGGGCAGCAGCTTCTCCTGTATAATAAGATCTTAATAAGATCAATACTGCGATCACAAATTCGCCTGCCAAGCGTGGTGATTATGTCAACACCCAATGGACAGCCCACCTAAAGTAGCATTCTATTGGGGTTTATGTTCAGAAGTGGACGTAATTAGGCTGATTATGATATTACAGATGAATCCTATACTCTGAGAAACAACCTAATAAAAAGATTGGCCCCATGAAAACGCTTCCTTAGCATGTTTTTCCTTTATCGGTTTTTTCCATAGCATTTTTTTTATATTAATTTTAGTTTCACCAGGTTTCTTCAAAGTGCCCCAAAGACCAACCAAGTCTCCTTTCCCCCCAGATTCCTATCACAGACCATCCAAGAGGGAGTTTCCTTCATTGGTCCTTGGAAACTGCAAAACCTGGGACTGAGTAATATAAAAATATAGAGAAAAACCCGCGAACGAAAAAAAACACATTCGGGATAATTCCCTGCATGGAAATATCTACTGTGAGAAATCATCATCATTATGCATCGATATTGGCAGCTCTACTGTTCCTTGCTACGGTACCGACGACTTGGAAGAAGGTCGTAAGCGGCGGCTACAAAGGGAGGAGGAAATAGTGTGGTGGCGTTCATTAGGGAAAGCCTATGTCCAGTAGTGGACGTCTAATGATGCTGCCGGTAATTGGGGGCCGTTGTTTCTGTTTAATAATCATAGGAGTAATACTACCAAATCCGTGCACTGTATAATATTATTCCAAACTATTATCATTTGTTTATTTCTGAACTGGACCCCTCTACAACGGTACAGCGTACTTTCCAATTCCTTTTATTTCCCATCGCTTATAAAATTCCGCATAGTTCCTTAAAGGGAATCTCAAATATGAGGAACATTTTTCAACCCGTCGTCCTCGTCTTTTATGTAAATATTGCAATATTTAATAAGTAATATAAACTGGCGACCGATCGCGTTTGATACAAATAATATTGCGGAGACCGCAAGATATTAAGCTGTTGGGGTTGCCCGCTTAATTGAAATCTGGGAAGGCAAGTGCTGTAGATAAAACAATATCAACAATGTCGTGGAATAATCCCCTGAAGTGATTATACCAATTTTAGAGTAGTTTACTTACAAAACGTTTCACTGGGCTGAATAAATTAACTGTACAAAGTTTTGCTATTACATCTACAGGTCCGTAACAATGAGATTTTAGTAATTAATATTTTTCATATAATTAGCTAGGTAGTTACTGATAAAAACGATAAATTACAGTCTACCAAAAAATTCTGTCTACCAAAATGTATACTGGAGTTACCAAAAAAATCTGTGTATGTGCTTGTCGAACGATATATAATATAATACCTGCCTATATAAACAACGATCTCTATGTACTACTAGATGGAGCGTTCCAAACAGTCGCTCTGTTCCACGCAAGTAGCCACAACTCTTTCACATTCACAATTAAACTTGTGCCACGCAGAACATTTAATTATTACTAAATATTGACGCTACGGTTAAATAATGTATAATGTATAAATAATGTAAAAATAACCTGATGATGATGATGATGAGTGTTATATGTAACAATAATACAATAATTACGTAGATACTTACATACATTATGTTCATACTGCAAAGTGTTTTGAAGTGTTACTACAACGTACTAACAAACAAAAAACTTAAAAAAAGCTTTATTTAGGCGTATTAAAACTTATTTTATTCGTTTTGTACCGTTCATTCACATACATAATAGGTACAAAAATACCAACCGATTTATATAAATATACATACGAGAACTTTGTGGTATTATCGGTCTGTGTGGAAACGCTACGACCGCGGCGTGCATTAATTTGTGGACGTAACGGGTATTTAGCCACCTATTTTGGTGTTAAAATATTATTTTTAATTTCATCATCATCATATCATCCCCTAGAAGTCCACTGCTGGGCATAGGCCTTCAATGAACGCCACCACACCCGGTCCTCTGCCCTCCGCATCCAGCATCCACTCCTCTCCACTCCAGAACTCGTCTGCCCCAACGGCCGTCGGTTCTGCGGCATATGTGGCCCGCCCACTGCCACTTCAGCTTGCTAATCCTTTCGGCTATGTCAGTGACTTTCGTTCTTCGTCGGATCTCCTCGCTACGAATCATATCCTTCAAAGAAACCCCGAGCATTTTTAATTTAATTTCACCTTATCATCGACGCTCACGTTCATAATAGGCAAATTAATTTTTAAAATGGTTTCATATTATCAGTAAATCTATTAACAGTAATGTAAGGTTTCCACGTTTCTCTGATTGAATGAGACTGTGATTCTGTGTTGCTAATGGCAAATATTATGTGTAACTATGTGGTTAGGTGTAACGAATTCTATAGAATCAAATCAAAGCGAACCAACTCATTTACTCGATAATTGAAGGAACAGTCATTTAAAGGGAACCTCGGGAGGTGTCATTCACAGATTTTGATGAAATTAGGGACTGATTTTGCCCTGAAGAATTGATTTATTTTGACATTGTATAAACGTGCCCAGCGTGCTGAACTTGACAGTCCGCAAGTTAACATTAGTTTAACAATTTTACTAAATTATTGTCTTTCTTTAATAATAATGACATCTAAACTACACTATAAAAACTTAATTAAATTTAACTTAATTATGATTTCTTAGAAAATTGTAACAGAATCATAAAATAAGTTGTTAAATTTACAAATTAACTACCAGAACGTGAGTATTAAAAAATGCTTATACATTTAAATGGTTTCTAACTTGGTAAGGTTAAAGTTGATTAAATTCATACATTACTTGATATTATGAATAAGAGTTCATAAATAACTTAAATACTATGCATATTTGCTCATACATAGGTACCTCGATGTTGTTCCCAACACATCGCGCAAAGTGACGATGCATCGTCTCTGCCTACCCCTCTGGGACCATGTCGTGACCATTATGTATGTATGTATGTACATAGGTACCTTCATTTTTATTCATTGCACTTATACTCACACTCACACTGATAAAATACTTTTTTGTTTTCATATTTAGCCTCTTTCTTCAACTACCAACTTAATGTACTTTAACCGTTATCTATAATTGGCTGATTTAAATTCCTATTTACTATTTCCTTCATATATACTTACTTCAATTCAAGTTCATATGTCACTTACACTACATCACACACACACCTACAATTTGACATACTGTCCGAGGAAATATACCTGGAGCCTCTGATACATTTAAACTTAGTTTAGGCTCCAGTAACACATATCGAACTATTTCTGTGTGAACATTGTGAACTATTTCTAATTTAATTTAAATTACTGTCATAAGCCCATCTACATTTTTTTCTATGTGAACTTACCACTTTAATAAAGTTTCTACTATACTTATTATTATACTAATATGGTAACTATCTAGGTTGCAGCGAAAACATTCAAACCTATTCACGTAATGTGTAAATCACTCGTGGCGCGTTCAGACTGGCGTTTCCATTCTTTTTACATCTTAGTACTTTCTGATTTTGCCAAAACATTTCTTTAAGTACGAAGTTTTGGACAAATTGCGGTTCAACCGGACCCAAACGCAATAAGCGTAAGTTCGGACCAAGCGTTCCTTCGTCCATTACCGAAATAGGGCCCTCTGGCCGATCGGGGGCCAATTATGTTTTCTATAAATCTCGTTGCTCTATCCGTCGGTCCATTCGTATTGATTACGTTACCGTAACTAAGTTTGTTGTGGACGCTGTGTCTTTTACGAAATAAATTAAATTCGCATTTCGTGGTAGAAAAAAAAAACAAAAAAAAACCGGCTACCAAGGTAAATAGATGTGATTTTAACAAAGAGTTCATTATCACTAGCCTATTAAGGTCCACTATTGAACGTACGAGTAAGTGTAGAACACTGATTCTACCACACGATGTAATTGCATGTATAGGTACTATGTGAAGGCGAATTGGAGATGTGGAAGTACTGGCAATATATATGCTTCTACAACAAACTACCAGAGGAAATCTTAAATATGAAAGACAGAAAGTTTAAGAAAACAACTTTGTAAGAAAGCCTACTATAAAATAAACGATTATTTGAATGACAAAGATGCCTGGTACTAATGTTAATTCAGCTTCGCACACTCTATATATAATTGTATGCAAACTTGATTTTAAAAGATGTGTTCCGTGAAGTTTATTGCGCCGTTTCTTTTTCACAGCGCTAACACCTTGTTAGCGGTAGTCGATAAAAAATAAAGACGTGTATAAATGTACCAAGTGTACTCATACGTAATAAATGATTTTGACTTTGACTGGGTGCAAACAGTGTACATCTAGGTAATATTTATACGCCATAAATGCATTGATATACTTAAATAAATACATACCACTAACTAGTAATACAAAATACATCGTGAAGTGAATACGTATTTTATAATATTTATTTATTTTAACATTCTTTTAGTTTATTTAATTACTTTTGTGTTACTCAGTTTAAATAGAAATACATTGAAAGCTTTATTAATGTGTAGTGGATCATGACGTATACTATAAAGCGTGCAATGTACGTCGAATATATGGAAAGGACAATTATTCACGAGAGGTATTCTGTGCTCTCGCATATGACAGCAAACATCGTTCGTCGAGCACTACACCGGCACCTGCAGGACGTGTATGTAATTACGAATGAATCGGGGAAGCGTCGGTGTCCTAATTGCGTTAGGTAGCAGGCGTCGCTCGGTGTAATGTAATTGTTTGCGGTCACAGCGCTCATTACTGCCGCATTTGGTGTGCGCGCGAGTTGCAAGTGAGAGCGGAGTCATAAGCGGTAGCGGGGGAAACTGTAACGATTACAGTGTGAAAGTACTTTTCGCTCCGTGATACCACTTGGCGTAATGTGTTACGAACAACATCGCCGCCTCCATGTTGAGACACATTGTAGTACCACGGTTAGCTAGGGAAATACTTGGCCACCTCGTCAGAGCCCCGCATGACTCGGTAAGGCTAATGCTCAGAGTTCACCCAGCTCCGGGAGGTCGGCACGCTTACGACCAGGTCAGCCCCTGGTCACGCATCCATCGGCACGGCAGACCTTGGATTGGCGTACGACGGGACAGGGATCGGGGCGAAGAAGACAGTAGATGGGGGCATGGGTAAGGAGTATAAGTTAGGAATGGGATACCGCTATTACGGGAGGATAGTGGGATTATCATAGCTATAACTCGGGAAGTCGGGACCGCATGCCCGTGACTCGTCAGGATAGCAACGGACAGGTAACTACCAGAATCAAATCCCCTGATTTTAAAGAAAATAAAAGAAAGTATATACCTAAACATTTTAAATAAAATATGACATTTGATATACATAATTAGGCCCGATTCTGAATGCCATATTTAAAATTTGACTGCATTAAACTTAATTTCGTCTTTATCTTTATACTGTGTGACAGAGATAGCAACATATTTAGTGCTGTCATGTTTTAACGTTGTGTCTTCATAATTAGACCTAATATCAACACACCAAATAAATATATGTCGTTAATGCCAAAAGGAAAAACAGCACTAGCTTACTCTAGCAACTCGATTCATCGGTGTACGAGAACCTAATACCTATCCTAGTCGGGGCGGGCTACTAAAAATATGCTAAGTACATCGTTTCAAAGTTAAGACGTTTACTGGCTTAAATGACACCACAGGAAATTACACTACATAATCAAGTAACGATTTAAAAGGCAGGCGATCCGTCGGTCTAACGCCTGCGTAGTGCAGGCGTATCGAACGAAGACTGTCCCTCGACCGTGCGCTTGCTGTCCACTGCTGGACATAGGCCTCTCCCAAACCGCGCCACTGAACCCATCCTCGGTTCTTCTCATCCAGTCACTGCCAGCCGCCTTACGCAGATCGTCGCTCCATCTAGCCAGGGGGCGTCCCACACTACGATTGCCCAATCGCGGTCACTACTCGAGAACTCGTTAACCCTAGCGGTAATCGGTTCTCCGAAAGATGTGACCAGCCCACTGCCGCTTTAACGTATTAACTTTTAGAGCCATGTCTAATAAATGTTTTATGGTAAATATGTTTATTTTTTTCAGAATATCTTAGTTGAGTATTAACATATATCAGATATTACTACTACCAGCTTATCCGTACACGTTTGTGTGCGTGTGTAAATTATTGTAGTAGTACTGTTGTACCCAGGTCACGAACATAGTCGATCGAGAGAGAGAAAACGTTATAGGTCAACAACGTAAAGAACATAAGTGCTTATCTTTCTAACTTATAGCGTCGATCTCACGGCGCTGACTGATAGCGCGCTGGCGTAGTAACAGCCTAGTACTGCCAGCCATGCTTTTACGGGCGACGTTAAACTGGCGGGGAGGGGTAATGGGGGGAGGGATAATGGGGGGGGGAGGGGGCTTCTTTACATAGTAATATTTAGTATTCTCCGCCAGCGATATTCGTAGCACTCGTAGCAGTGCTACGGTAACTCTTATTTTTTTTTTGTATAAACGCTTTCGCTTTTGATAAGAGCCTCAATTTGAGGCAATATGCGTCGCTTGACTGCGGCAAGAGGAATAAGAGGAAAAATACGGCACCCAGCAAATGTTTTTGTAGGCTTCGTTGCGAAATTGATTTACTGGGCTATTTAGGTTGACATATTGGATTTGAGGGGCTTCAAGTGATGTTCACTTAAAGCTACTTTGATACTTGTGCATAACTATCTTTTAAGTTCACTTTTGTATAAATAATTCGACTATCTCTACCTTAGCTGTATCATGGGATTGAGAAGTTAGACAACATAATGTCGTAGCTGAAGTTCTAACTTTACAGAATAGCTAAAATATCTCCGTAACTGCATTTTTACCAATTATACTATATGTTTACCAAACATTTACCATTTATACTATATTTTTACCATACTCGCACTTATCAGATTTTCGGGTGCCCGTTACCACAACCTTTTTTGACGGCTGGAACCTTCCCTAATTTTTCCGTGATGCCATCAAAGCATCTAATGGATTGCGCTAGGGACAAGATGCAGCGTTCTCCTGTGTATATTAAGATCATTACTGAGAACATCAGCCTGCCAAGCGTGGTGATTATGACAAATCCCCCAATCCACCAGCAGAAAAATAGCATTATATTTAGCAGGTTTATGTTCAGAAGTGAACGTTTTTGCGCAGATGGTGATGATGTTGGTAGGTTTAATTAAGTTAGATGTGGAGGGAAAAGAAATAGTATTATATACACAAGTGGTTTTAAAACAAATACACATATACACATCAATTTTTTAAAGTGTGTGTAGTTAATGTATGTATGTATGTATGTATGTATGTATGTATGTATGTATGTATGTATGTATGTATGTATGTATGTATGTATGTATGTATGTATGTATGTATGTATGTATGTATGTATGTATGTATGTATGTATGTATGTATGTATGTATGTATGTATGTATGTATGTATGTATGTAAACGCTTTATTGTACCAAAAATAACAACAACAGTAATAAAATAGGAATTAAACTGTGTACAACGGCGGACTTATTCCACTTAGGGATCTCTTCCAGTCAACCTTAGGGTAACCGAAAGGACAAGTATAATGCGTTTAGTACAAAATTTGATAAAGAAATGTACTTTAAATAAAGTTTGAAAATACATGTTAATATTGTACAACCTTGTTTATATTTTGACAACTTTTAAGAACAGATTTTTCTTGTTACAGACACCATTGCCCTCCGGGAAGTCCAGATGATAGCACCGTCAGCTGTCAGACTCGGCGACACTGTGCTACTGGGCTGCACCTGGAAGCTGGAAGGCAATGAAACCCTGTACAGTGTCAAATGGTACCGAGGAAGGCAGGAGTTCTTCAGCTACCTGCCGAAGGAGTATCCTTTTACCAGGATCTTCGCACAGCCTGGTATTGAGGTCGATGTAAGTACATTTAATGTTCGGGTTCCGACAATTACTACTTTGAACTTTTCCTGAATTTCCATAATTATTCTATCATTACCTATGTACTTATTTATATTCAAAATTTCACGTAGTTTTGAGTTATCCGCCGGATAGACAGACAAACAGTGTTTCGCTATATTCGGATTGTACATTTGTGTCACTGAAGGCAGCAGTTACACTACTGGCTCGTTTTATTTTTAATTATATATATTTTTTTATTATTGATGGGTTTGCGCTTGACCTCAATCTCACCTGATGGTAAGTGATAGTGAGGCCTACTGGTGGAACGGTACTTATTATGTTTGATAATGGTTGGGATCTTCAATGAGGGATGTTTACTTGAAAACTCGTAAATAGAAGGGGATTTACACCTTGTTGGTAAATTATCGATTACATCTCGTACTCTTGGTAGAATACATTCCCGCCTCCTAAATATCCCTATACCAGTTTTTTTATTATTCCTGATGGTAAGTGAATATGGCGTCTGAGGTGTGGCGCGCTCACCCAGAAGATGCCTATTCACTCTTCCTTTAAAAAGATCCAAATTGTACTTGTCCGGAAACACCCAAGCTGGCAGGGAGTTCCATTCCTTAGCAGTTCGCATTATGAAAGAGGAAGCAAAACGCTTCGTGCGAGAGCGTGGTATGTCTACTACATAAGGATGAAGTCTCTCACCACGCTGGTGGTCCGGTGACGGAAGGGGGATGGGGGAATCAAATCATGTAATTCATGGACACACTTCCGAAATAACACATTATATTATATTTTGTATTTCCTTGTTAACATGGAAATGCCGTGGACTTCCAAAACGAAAAAAGTAAATTAAATGCACAAATATCAAATACAAGTGAAGAGCATTGTTTTTAAACTCTCTATACGCAGTTAGGTATTCAATTTAAATTATTAAATGTGCCATAACATTCGCCCGCATCCAGTTTTTAAACTAAAATTTCCACCTCATTTTTCTCCAAACTAAGAGGTAAAGTTTCAAGCCAACTATAAAAACTCGACTTCAACTTGGTTATTCATTAAAAATAAGCGAAGTGGATGCTCAGCGGAATAACACAATTTTGAAAAATGATTATCCCGCCCCGCATTGCATAACTTACTCGAGTTCACTCTTAAACTGTTTAAAAGTTTTGCCTGCTTTCCCAAAGTGTGTCTTCTTACTAGCGTAACTTAAAGTTATTATTTATTCTGTCTTTATTAGGTAAAAACACAGCAATCAATGAAAATCTATAGGGTAATAAAAATTTAATTTATTTTGTTCATGATTTTTTTTTATTCCCCTCTTAGAATTGGTTCTCCCTCAATATTTCCGTGGGTGTCGTCAAGGTGACTAAAGGATTGCACCAAGAATAGGCAGCAGCGTTCTCCTGTGTATATTAAGATCATTACTGCGATCACCAATCCGCCTACCAAGCGTGGTGTTTATATCAAATCGACCAATAGACAGCCCACCAAAATTGCAGGCATTCGATTGGGGAGGCTTATTTATGTTCATCGGTGGACACGTATTTGGGCTGACGATGATGGAAAAAATTTCCGTTGTAAAATGTACTTTTCCCATGGTAAAATACAGCTCGTATTCCTCTGCTTGTCTCATGAACTACGTATATACAAAGGAAACTGCCCAAAATTAGGCCTAAGATGCGTCTTCACCATTCATGTACCAAAAATACTAGAGTAGTGAAAGCAGAATTAAAATCGATATATATTTATAATCGATATTTGTCAACAATATTTGATACCGTCTTTCAGTTACTAGCGCGATAATCCACCCATCATAATTTTTATTTACTGACTGGAAATACGCTATTTATATTGATTTAAAGTGATACACACGTTCTTAAAAGATATTTATGAAAAGATTGTTACGTAACCGAAATATCGATTATTAAATTTGTTAAATCGATGTAGTAAAACCTCACTATTGATATGCTCTATAGTTTCGTACTGTGACGTCATATCCGATAACATGTCTACACCTGTTTTGACTCGGTTTGTTTATATTGTGTATTTTGGTGAACACATCTATTTTAACGAGCCTAATGTGGTGTCGAACGTAATATACCGTCGTCGACTAATAACCACACTATAGAATCAAGATCTGGAGCGGTTATAATCGTGGCCATATACCCACGGTGTTGTGAAAACTGTACGCCAACAAAGATTTCATTCCAAGTAAGATTATTCAATTTTCCCATCAAATAGTTAAACGATTTTCTTTTTATAATAATCCTTAGTACTTTGCCTGTATATTGACGACAATTTGATCCAGACGCAAGGTTAAAAGTTCAATGCCCAACTTCCATACAATTTTGGGCATTCTCCTTTGCAGATACCTTGTATTATGGAAATATTAGGTAATAAACAAGTAGATTCACAATTATTATATCCCCACATAAAAATATTCAAATTCACGTAGGTGGCCATTTCTCGACTGGATCAAGATCCGCTACATAACAATCAAACTTAAGTAATTATGACATAACTATAAGAACTGAGGGTTATCGCGGGTTCTTGAAGGCAATCGCGAGAAAAAGCGGCGAAAAAACGTAGTCTCATAAAATATTATGTGTTTGCAGAATCACCCTGATTATAGATTACTAGAGGGTTACAAAGGTAGTGAATGTAATCCATTCTTCCTGTTATGATCGTTCTGAGAAAATATTTTGTCGACTTTTCTTTTGATAGAGCTGTAGTTTCATTGTTATCTATTATTGAAAAATTATAAATTCGCAAAGTATTTTCATGTTTATCGCACGTTTATACCAAATCTCTTCGTTTATATAAAAAATCGCCCTTAAAAAAAATATTGTTGGCTCGAAAACTTGACAAAAAAGACTAACCCGTTTTAGGGGCTAATCAAGTATTACGTAAGCATTACAGGGGGCGGGGATCTTTGCTTTGCTTATTTTTGATGTCATGGGGGGTCTGGATGGTGATTACGTCAGCTGTAAGTATTTTTTTATTTTTTCGGATTTTCTACAAAATGTAGTTGATTTTGGTTGAATGACTCGAAGAAAACGATGTCAATATTCCAAAATCACACGAAAGTGAGCAGACACAAAACATTGAGCAGCAAACATCCCATGTCATCGAAGACTTAGAGCCATGGGTTCGTGTGTCATGGAGTGAGGACTGTTAATTTGAATTAATATATCAAAATGTTAAAAGAAATTTGTTTTGTTCGTTAATATATTAAGATTATAATAACTGAATACCATGTGAATAAAAATTTCTTAAATAAATATTATGTGCGTTAAAGTCCTCGATTCCAAGCCTTTTTGTAGACTTATAACTGCTTCAATAACGAAACCAGAACACATTGAAAAATGCATTACCAATGTTTACATATTCATGGTAGGGGGGTAAGAGCTTTGCTTACTTTTGCAGGGGAGAGGGAGGGGTGGGTTAATAATTGCAAAAAATCTGCTTACGTAATATTTGAACGTCCCCTTATAATATTTCAATTGTTTTGCTATGAGATTCCGCGTCCTGTTTATAAGTCATACATAGTCATAAAAGAGGTAACGAATCGTACACAATGATTTTGGAAATATTCTACGTAAGTCCTTGATGCCATAATGTTGACATTAGGGCCTCTCTAGTGGCCATTAACAAGCTAACGAGACCTTTATGGATAAAAAAAATATCTTATTGTATCGTACAGCATATTTTCCTGCCATTAAATCTGTTGATACTAAAAATATAACAATAAAAATATACATCCGTAGTTACTTATATGTTACGAGAATGTTTTTAGTGGCGATCGTAAAGCGAATCTTCCTAACAACGGTGGACAATAAAACACGAAAAGTGCGTTGACGGCCGATAAAACCGTGTTTACTGGGCGGCCATTAAACAGATCGGCCTTAGAATGGGACAGGTTTGTGATCGAGGGCAATATGGATATACAACATATACCTACCTAGTGTTTGACCGGACCGGAACCGGAGACGAACCGGGCTCGTGTATATCGTTGCGGTCTAAGCACAGATGCTCTTCCAGACCAGTAGATCTTAGAATGAACGTAGACAAAACGAAAGTCATGTCCAACTCACACGTTGACCTAAGATCAGTGATCGTGGAAAATGTCAATATCGAAGTTGTTCAGGAGTACGTCTACCTAGGACAGATAATACAGTGGGGTAGAAAAAATTTCGATAGGGAAAAAAAAAGAAGCTGACAAAAGAATCCAGTTGGGCTGGGCAGCATTTGGGAAACTGGGTCAAATCTTCACGTCGCCTATTCCACAATATTTAAAGACAAAAGTCTATAATCAGTGCGTCCTGCCTGTCATGACCTACGGTGCAGAAACGTGGATACTGACGGTGGACACAAGTTCCAAGTCGCTCAGCGAGCTCGGGGTTTCTTTGAATTATATAATTCGTAATGAGGAGATCCGACGAAGAACGAAAGTCACCGACATAGCCGAAAGGATTAGCAAGTTGCAGTGGCAGTGGGCGGGCCACATATGCCGCAGAACCGACGGTCGTTGGGGCAAACGAGTTCTGGAGTGGAGACCGCGGATCGGCACTCGCAGGGTGGGACGCCCCGCCGCCAGGTGGATCGACGACCTGAAGAAGGTAGCGGCTGGATGCGGAGAGCGGAGGACCGGATGTGGTGGCGTTCATTGGGGAAGGTCTATGTTCAGCAGTGGACTTCTAGAGGCTGACATGACTAAGCACAGATTACTTAAAAGTAAATTATTAGGTATAGGTGATTATTTAGTGTAACAGATACGTCACTCCCTAGTAAAACGAAAATACCTACGCTTTTAATTACTCCCTGTTATATAATACAGGCAAAAATGTGTCTAATTCCGTCGGCTTAGCATTGTTATTACTCCGTAGACCGCGCGCGATGTGCGGCCGATGGGTAACTCTAGATGTGCCACGCAGCACGCAATAATATTAGACTAAGGCACTCGACTTAGTGTTGTTATTAATTGCAATTACGGCATACCGACCTATTCCTCCCCATTCGGCACAGACTAGCAAAATCTGAAAAATCTACACACGTCATGGGCCTTGGGGTATACAACCGTTTACCAGACCACGTCACGAACACCGGAAGCCTAAGGGCATTTAAGATGCGGATAAAACGCTGGCTTATCGAGCACGCGTTTTACAGTTTGGACGAGTTCTACAAACTGAATAAATTCGTGTAATACGAATATATTTATTTTTAATTTTTAAGATCTATTGACTAAATATCTTAAAAATTATATTTTTGTTGTAATATTATTTTTGTTGTAATTTAATTTACGTGATGACATCTGACATATTTTAAGATTTCATTTTAAATTGAAATGTAATGAATATTATCAATAAAGTATTTATATTATTACACCGTACGGGTGAAGCGAGAACCACACCGGGGTGATCCAAAAGTGCTTCACAAAGTGGAACCACGTCGCCTAGGAATGACTTCTCCCTCGTTACTACGTAGAAATTATATTCTTACTGTCTCTGTTCCTCCCAGAAGTGGGAACTCTCTTCCTACTTTGACTCTTTACTTCTTTAATTTAATTTGTCTGGGGCCCAAGGTAGCGTAAATTCATGACCTGGGACTTGCCCTACCTTCACTGGTAGGTGTTCTTGTAGTTACCTGAGGAGTTGCGGGGGGAGAATGGTGAGGAGGCGGGAATGTCTCTGTTCCAGCTCTAACTGCGTAAATTCATCCATTCCATTCATTCTCATTCCTGATTACAAATGTTTTACGCCCTACTTTATCTTTTTAACTCGATTATGGAAACTACGTCAATAGACGTCATACACCATCTGTGGCTCCTGATGTGGCTCTACTTCTATAAAAGTCGTCTAGTATCACTAACTCAAGTCACGTGGGCTGTATCGTCAAGGCGACTAAGGGATTGCACTAGGGACGGGCAGCAGCATTCTCCTGTGTATATTAAAATCATTACTGCGATCACTAACCCGCCTGCCAAGCGTGGTGGTTATGGCAAATCCCCCAATGGACAGCCGACCAAAGTGGCATTCTATTGGAGAGGCTTATGTTCAGCAGTGGGTGTATTTCGGCTGATGATGAGACATAGGACTTGTAATTCTTAAATATGAATATGTTCGAGGCAACATTTTTGAGATCAAACTATAACTAGCCTCGAGCAAGTAGCCATTTTTCGG
Source organism: Esperia sulphurella (assembly GCA_947086405.1). Taxonomy (NCBI): domain Eukaryota; kingdom Metazoa; phylum Arthropoda; class Insecta; order Lepidoptera; family Oecophoridae; genus Esperia; species Esperia sulphurella. The sequence goes on from OX352264.1 coordinate 14,533,726, forward strand.
GTCAATGAATTTGTATTAAATTTTCGGTAACTTTCTTGGCAGTTCAGCCTTCGGTCCACAGGATGTATAAAATCTTGGAAGCTGAAAAACTTATGAGAAGAAAATTAACTGTGTAACGCGCAAACATAGTCGATCGAGAGAGGGACAACAATATAGGTGCTTCTCTTTCTAAACTATAGCGTCGATAGCGCGTTGGCGTAGAAACTTTGGCGGCGGCGCGGTCCGAGAATATTGAGTACTGCCAGCACTGCTCTAATTGGGCGACGTTAAACGATCGTATCTTCTTTACGCTCGTCTTTTGTACACTTTCCAAAAATCTGTACTTATTTTATTGTTATTCTTAATTTGTGTGCATTAAAGAGTTTATCTATATATCTATCTCGTCTCTTCTTTTCTTTATATACGTATATATATACGAGTATATGTGTAAAGTAGTTTCGGTATTTAGTCATTATGTTTATTGATTTATTTGTTTGTTTGTTTGTTTGTTTGTTTGTTTGTTTGTTTGTTGGTTTGTTTATTTATTTACTTATTTATTTATTTGTTTGTTTATTGGCGAGTGCCGGTAGAGGTTGGTGCGGTGATGTAGTCTATTATGTACCTTTGACCCCGTCGCTCTTAGTGCCTTGTCTCACACTCTGTAAGGTTATTGCACAATTTTGTAATAATTAATATATATATTATTAGAATATATGAATATATATAGAAACTAAATACAGTTACAAATTTTGTGTACAAAGGCGAGCTTATCTCTAAAAGAGATCTCTTTCAGCCAACCTAGAGCACTAGTGTACTACTAGAAATATTTAGTATTCTTTGCTATCAGTACTGTCACTCGACCTTATGGCAATGTGGTGGGTGGATATTAGTAATCATGAGAGGAAAAATATCAACGATCTCTATGTACTACTAGATGGAGCGTTCTAAACATTCTCTCCGGGAGCCGCAACTCGGTTACATTCACAATGAAACTTGCGCAGGTACTACGCAGAACATTTAATTATTACTAAATATTGACGCTAGGGACCATATTTGAATGGAACAGAGCGAATGTTTGGAACGCTCCATCTATATTGCATAGAGATCGTTGCAATATATATATTTAAAACAGCTCAGGGTTTCTACATCCTGTGTTAGAGACTTGTGATAGAGACAGCGTAGTTTCGCTAAAGGGTAATTGAATAGATAACGTTAGGTCGAATCGGGATACTTGTCGAGAGCGTAACCAAAAGGGACTATTTTGGACATGAGCCCAATATTTAGGTAGCTGATAGATCAATATGTTACCGGACATAGGGGCAGAGAATACTACATATTACTGCGTAAAGAAGCGACTGCCAGTTTAACATCGCATAACAGAGCAAGGCTGTCAGTATGCGCTACTGTAGAAGTCCAATTCCAGGTCCATCCAGGTCACCTCAACCTCCCCTCAATCAACAATACCAATGTAATGTATGTGAGTTTTTGAAAACTACAAATTCGCATAACTTTGATTGAATTAGCCGATTACGATGAAATACCCGCTCCCGCTTTCAGTCAAGTATTTACACCCTACACTTCTTTGTTGTATACGAATGCAGTGTATGCGAGTTTTCGAAAATTACCAATTCGCATAACTTTTGATTGACTGCACCGATTGCATTGAAATAAAGCCTATATGTTACATCGAATTAAACACTATGTTCTGTGAAAAGTCCATCAACATCGGTTCAGTAGTTTTAAAGTGATGCGTGCACAAACAAACAGATAAACAGACAAAAATTCCAAAAATGATCGAAATGTGTTCTATTGCTTATACTTAGACCACCCATTTTTTTATTTAATATCTTCAATGTACAGACACGCGAAGTTTACGATTTTATTTATTAGAAATATACATTATATCGAAGTGGAACTAAAGAGATAGTAAAAATTTATTATAGTCCACTGTTAGATCAGGCTTCTCTCAGATAAAGACTAATCATCACCACGCTGAGAATTCAGATTTTCGGGGCCTTTTACGACCTCCACAGGAAAACTGGGAGTACTAATTTCGGTTCCACTAACTTCCATATGAGGAAGAAATGATCCTGTGAATATATCTCTCTTCTTGTTGCACTGTGACAATAATAGTTATGAAATTATGATATAAGTTATAAAAATTAACTCGTTTTACCATGATTAAGACTTAGTAAGGTCTGTAAACCGTTCACGGGGCAATCTATATGCTTCTACAACAAACTACCAGAGAAAATCTTAAATATGATATAGAAAGTTTAAGGATCAAATTAAAAACAGCTTTGTAGAAGCCTACTATAAATTAGAAGATTATTTGAATGACAAAGATGCCTGGTATTAATGTTGCTTCAGCTTCGTGCAATCTTTTCAATTTGCTGTAGCTTTTTGCGCCGTTTCTTTTTCACAGAGCTAACACCTAGGAAGCGGTAGTGAATAAAAAATAACGTGTAGGTAATTAAATTAAAATGTTCTCTTGTATTATTAAAGGATTTCGATAATCAGCTGAAGTACGTCCTCTACTGAGCATAGGCCTCCTCAAGCCACTTTTGGTTAGCTGTCTATTGGGGCATTTTCCATAATGACCACGCTTGGCAGGCGGATGGGTGATCGCAGTAATGATCTTAATATACACAGGAGACCGCTGTGCCCGTCCCTTCGGACTTTGAGCGTGTACTGATTAAAATTATAATCATTTACCGATTCCCTAATTATATCCGTAGTAATTAAATTTAAACAGAAATAAAGTAAGTATAAATATTGATAACCCCCCGGCTATTTCAAACTTTCCATGCTCGGTTAATTTCGGCTGCGGAGGCGTCAGATAATCCTGGGGCAAGCTACCCATCCAAATATTTGTTTTGCGAAGTAGCCCTTCCCAGCCCTTTCAGTCTGCTTACCCATCACTATGCCCGAGGATTATGTACCTTTAACATAATCTATACAAATATTGTGAACTAACAGAATAAAGATGTTGAGGTGGTTAGAGTACCCAACTACGGTGGTGAGGACCGTGATTTAAACACATGTCGCTATAATGGGTTATTTCGGAAGTTACGTAATATGTACAGCGACGGAATATATAATGTACTACAGTGGCAAGACACTTCAATTTTGCCGTATTTGCAAATCAATTCACGGGTGCGTGTCGGGCGAAATCAGACAAGCCTACGACAGGCCGTCGTCGTCATAATGGATATCAGAAAGGATTATTTTGTATAAAATCTGTACAGATGGACATTTTGCCGTGTGGTTTCCGGTAGAGTAGAATAGGACCACTCCAACTCTTCCCGTGGATGTCGTACAAGGCGACTGAGGGAATACATTATAAAACATCACTCAGGCCTCCCCAACCCATCTGGCCAGCGCGGGGAGTGTAGGCCAAATCCTCCGTCTGTCTCTGGCAGATGAGAGAGGGTTCTGCTCCTGCAGTGGAGACAAAAATAACCTGATGATGAGATGGACATGTTGATACAGATACAAGAGTTCATCCATAAGATATACTAGACTCCATAGTCTTTATAGCTACTTATTTCCTATTTAAAATGTACTTTGTATAGATCACTCGGCAAAATTCAAGTGTTTAACCATTATAGACATTATTTAGTCTGCTAGTGTACATTCTTATAAATAAATATGTCAGACATTCATACCAATTATCCAGTCCCAAACTAGGCAGAGCCTGTGCTGTGGTTACTGGATAACGGATACACATACTTAAATAAAAAATAAATATATATAAACATCCAAGACTTGGGTACAAACATTCATATTCATCATACTAACATTTGCTCCTAGCGTTATTCAAACCCGATGGAAAACATTATGAGGTTTCCAGTTTTGGAAATGTTTATTTTGTCAAAAGAATAAAGCACTAATTTTCAGTCAATATATCTGAATCACAGTCAACAGAAAGCTGATTCAAAGTGTAAAGAAACGAGATCTATGTAGACGTAAGTAGAATTATTTACTTGACGGCCTTTGATATTTATAATTTAGTCATTCTAATAAGCTATCACTACGTACTTACTTTGATCACAGTCACGTGTTCCAGTTCTGAAAAAGTCCTGAAAAAGGTACCTACTACTAACGCTCCTTCTCCTACGCCTAAACGGATAACACCAATATTCCTAAACATACTTCACAAGGTTATCCCATTAAAAAGAGGCTGTTACAAGCCAACCTCTTTCGTGCCCCAACACGGGGCAAAAACCTCTTCCGTTGCCCTCAAATCGGGGGAAAATCTAATAAACAGCCTATAACGCTCAGCGCAATGAAGGTGTTAGTGTAATCGCTCCAATCCCATTCGAATCGATTTCGATTTGGAATGGGCTTCTATTATTATGGGTACTTATTATGTTTGGTAATGGTTAGGATCTTCAATGAGGGATGTTAATTTGAAAACTGGGATTTGGAAGGGGATTTACACCTTGTTGGTAAATTATCGATTACATTTCGTACTCTTGGTAGAATGCATTCCCGCCTCCTACATATCCCTATACCAGTTTTTTTATTATTCCTGATGGTAAGTGAATATGGCGCCTGAGGTGTAGCGTGCTCACCCAGAAGATGCCTATTCACTCTTCCTTTAAAAAGATCCAAATTGTACTTGTCCGGAAATACCGAAGCGGGCAGGAACAGTTCGCATTATGAAAGAGGAAGCAAGGCACTCCTCTAAACGAGGATCAACAGAGGTACACTAACACATAACGCCTACTAGTGAGTGTAGGCGAGTCCCTGGGAGTCATTCTACGCTTAGGCCCCGGGTGCATTAAAGAAGTAAAGAGTAGAAGTAGGAAAAGAGGTCCCACTTCCCCTCTAGCAAATGGGAGTGTAGCGATAAAAAGATGACCAAAGTGGTCATGCTAGGTTTGGGTTGGCGATTTGATCTGGCAATGAGAAGTCGTCTTAGTTCAACACCATGGACGTATAGCGCCTATATGACGCAATGAGCTGTTAACAGTTAGCTGTCTTGATGGTAGAAGAAAGTCGTATCTTTCTTACTAAATATATTATATTTCAAAGAAATCCTATCAAGATAGAATGGTGAAGGAGGCACGACATGCGTGTCGACGATTTGCAATATATTGCAAAAACTATCAAACGCTTACTCGTTTCGCGCCGAGTCAAGGTCGGGTAAAAAAATCTGCGAAAGTGCCATATTGCATGATTTCTAACTGCATAACTGTATCTCCTGACTAGAAACATGAGCGCGAGGCGTTAATGGTGCGCGGGGTGTCAGAAATATGGCACGCGCGGTACTAAAGTAAATAAATGACTATAACCGTTTTCTCTTGATAGGATTTCTGTCGATGAGTCAGTTCAATAGGGAAACAACTCGAAATGCACTGATCGATAATACATTTTTTAAGGTTTTGACTCATAAAAGTTAGCATAGTTTTTTATGGTTTTAGTATATGATATGGCAATAGACATTTAAGATTGTTGTTTTATTGAACTGGTAAAGGCAAAACATTTTTTTTAGTTATTTCCCTATTGAACTGACCAACGTTATGAAGAAAAAAAATATATATTTATCCATCGGGTAAAAGTAAATACTCAGGCAGACGTAGAAAGGATATTGAAAAAGATGGCACGTCAATTACGTGGCTACTTATTACATTCTTTGTATTAAATGTATGTGATCGTGATCCTCCCAAACCAATTAATGTCAACATACGATTATGGACCGTATTTCTATACCACTAAACTGGAAACAAAGCAATTGTTTTAGTAAATTAACTCGCTGATTAAATCTCCAATGTACCTTATAATAGCACTTACGAATAATTAACTGATTATTATGTAGCTGTTTGGCAACTCTGTTAATGTTAATTTTACACATGTGAGAAAGATAAACACTACGTGGATTAGAAAAATAATCTTTATTATAAAACGAATAAGGTGTAAAGGATTCCAACAACATCAAACGCTCAAAATATCAAGCTTTATGATTGCGATGCTTGCTGGATAGTACGCGGTGCATAAAATATCTTTTCAGGACCGTATTATGATAAAAAATATATTTATTTTACTTACGATACGATATTTATGTACGATACTTTATACTACGTTTAACTCAAACTATGTATACACAGCATGATCTACAAATACAAACTTGATTTTAAAAAGATGTGTTGCGTGAAGTTTGTTGCGCCGTTTCTTCTTTACAGCGCTAACACCTAGGAAGCGGCAGTCGATAAAAAAAATGACGTGTATAAATGTACCAAGTGTACTCGTATGCAATAAATGATTTTGACTTTGGAGAAGATTGATACGAATATTCTAAGTCTATATAAAGCTTAAATAAAGATAGTAATCGAATGTAACGTTGTAAGTAAAACAAGAACGGAGAAGAGGCAAGAAAAACCACGTAAGAGATTATATACGTCACGTCACGTCATCAGCCTAAATACGTCCTGACTGGAAGAGATCCCTAAGTGGGATAAGTCCGCTTTTGTATACAGTTTAATTCCTATTTTATTGTTGTTGTTGTTGTTATTTTTGGTGAAATAATGCGTTTACATACATACATACGTCCACTGCTGGACATAGGGCTCCACAATAATCACCACGCTTGGCAGGCGGATTGGTGATTGGATTGGTGCATACTATACAACATTTACCTACCATTCATTATTGATTGGCAAAGGAAATGGTCTATGTCCAGAACCCTGCTACATCAAACGGAGAAGCTAATAATAATCAGTAATAAATTATTCTGCATAATATGCTACGCCAACTAAACTCATAAGCTAACAGTCTACTGTGAAATTCACGGTAATCTCACAGAACATAATACTGAGATCCGCATTAGCCAGAGCGTTAGCGATTAGACTAATGGTAGAATTATAACGTTAATGCGGACCGATCAAACCGAATCCGACTCGGCTGTTGATGTAACCACATTAAACTGTTACGATTTCATTAGACTAATAAAGCAGATTGTCATGTTAGGGCTAACTATCCTTAGTGCAGTGGCGGATTTACATATTTTCCGCCAGTAGGCTAGTAACATTTTGCCGCCCCTACCGACCTCTACAATTCGATACCCTAGTTCACAATCATATTAATTAAAATTATTTTGTCAATGAAATTGTAACTTTATGATTTGTGCACTATCGTTCTACTTACACCACCTTTTTCGCGTAATTAGTATGAAAGTTTATGAATAATTGTAAATTGATTAAACCTAATAAGGCAATGGGCTCGATTCTGAAGGCACAATGTTAAAATTTGACAGCACTAAAACTGTTGCTATCCTTGTCACACAATATTATGAAGATAAAGACGAAACTAATTTTAGCGCTGTCGAATTTTAAATGTTAGCCTTCAGAATCGGGCCCAATATTTATATATAAAAAAATTATATGCAATTTTTTTTTTCATTGAAAAATACCTTGACCAAAATTTATAAATGAAATATTGGTCGAATAGCGTAATGGATAACTATGTAGTAATCAAAGTGCAAGTACTAAAGACCTCAGATGAACAGTATTCTATATGTTCAATGCTTGCATCGATTCGCACCAGTTTCTCGTACCTGATAGTCGGTACCTGAAACCTGCATTACAGGACATTACTACACCGGCTGTCGGCGTGCAGTTAATACTCACTCCACTCTAGCGGTAAGCTATACTGTTATAATCCAGTCGCAGTTACTAAAATAGTTATTTTAGTAAAGCAAAGGCGAGCGAAGTCGTGGGCAAAATCTAACTTATAAACCTCGTCTTTTTTAAATTGAATTTATATTGATTTTTTTTATAAATCAAATGTTTATCAAATTCAAATAAGTTAGGGTAATAATAGAATATTTACAGACAACAGATTTATATTGATTGGACATTTTTATTGGACATTTTAACTATTGAACTTTTTTATTAATAGACATTATTATCATTGGAAATTTTTTTTTTCGACATTTTTCTTTTTGTCATTTAGTCATGCAAATCTTAATACCACCCTTAGACAATAGGGATCCAAAGTGTAAACGAAAAATTTAATCTGCCACATTAAAAAATTAATCAATGATTCATACTTATTTGAAATTATGTCCAATTTTTCCGAAGATGGAATCACTTGGCGTGCATACGTCATGTGTGCGCAAGCGGCCTAACATCGGCGCGGGCCGAACGCGAAGCGCCAGAAAGAATAGAAGGCGGACATTCTACTGTAGAGTTAAGGGGCTCGTTAACATTATAATTATTTCTGTGAATTTTCAAATTGAAACATCGCAATTTGGAAAAATGTAATTTAAACATTAAATACGAGTATAAGTATGGTAAATTCTACAAATTGTTGCGATTAGAAACGAGGACAGTGTTTTCAAAGTTATTAATGGTAATCTCGGAACCTTTTGAATGTATACGAACACGGTTACCTATAGTTTACCTATAGTCTATAAATATTACACCCTATTGCACACTTAATACCAACAAATAGGACAATTAGTAGCTTATATCCTTAACATTATGGAATATTCCAAGCTTATTTAAAATAAGTCCTTGGGGCCAGACAATGCTATTCATAGTCTGTTGGAAATTACTTACCTGATCACAGGGTACATGAATGAACACAAGTTGAGCTGCATAATGTCCATTTACTCGGTCCCAGTCCCTTTACTGGTATTACAGAGGATGGGATGAAGCTATTGTGAGGACCCTAATTGGCTCGCGATGGCTCCGTACACCTGAATGGTAAGTTAAGCAAGATTTACTATGAATATGGCTTTATCAAAGGGTTTATTTAGACACGGCCCAAAGAATATAAATCTTTAGGAACGGCCAATTTGTGTTATACTTTAGGAAATCGTCCTAAATTAAACTGTTTAAACTCTACCAAAGTTAAGTGACCGTGATTTTTTTTATTGACATCTGCGATATTAGTGTTCTGATATGAATTTTCTTACATGAAAAATATTTTTATGTCATACAATGTACGTATGTGTGTTGGGGTGGGTGTGTGTGTGTGTGTGTGGGTGGGTGTGGGGATGTATGTGGGGTGGGGGTGGAAGGGGTGTATGTATATATATGTAAATGCTTAATTATACCAAAATTAACAACAAAAACAATAATAATGTTAGAGAGCTAATTTTGTAAGTGTCTAATTTGAAGTTACTCAAGAGTTAAGTTCCATTTAGCCGTGTGGTTCCCGGCTTAGGATAGGGTCACCCCCCCCCCCCCCCTCATCTTCCCATGGATGTCGTCAAGGCGACTAAAGGATTGCATCAGAAACGGGCAGCAGCGTTCTCCTGTGTATATAAAGATCATTACTGCAATCACCAATCCGCCTGCCAAGTGTGGTGATTATGGCAAATACTCCAATGGATAGCCCAGAAAGTGGCATGCTAAGGGGAGATATACATTCATCAGTGGACAGATGATGAGCAGATTTAGAACACAGTACTTAACTGATTTAGAACGTAATTATAAGTAGGTGTAATGAATATCATACCAGGCTCATCAACAAATTCTTCACACGGGGTGGAGGTACAATTGGGGTCAGAGTATATAAGAAAGTGTAAATGGATCTGTTAGCGGCTAAACCCTATTTTAGGGCAAAATAGTTTTGCCTAGGCCAAACATATATAAAACAACTTTATCATCATCAGCCCTCAGACGTCCACTTCTGGACATGGGCCTTCCCCAATGAACGCCTCTACTTTCCAGTCCTCCGCCCTCCGCATTCAACCGCTTCCGGCCACCTTATTCAGGTCGTCGGTACATATATCGTGCAGGGCGTCCAAGCCTGCAAGTGCCGAGCCGCGGTCTCCACAAAAAAAAACTTAACATCATACATTATTATATATTTCCCGTAGGAATGGGATGTTTTTTATTGATATCCTGTGTCCTATTCCAGGACCTAACCTTTATGTGTGTCATGTTTCATCCCGATCCGTCCAGTGGTTGAAGCGTGATTGAGTAACAAACATCGAAATATCCAAACATCCAAACTTTCTCATTTATAATATTAGTAGGGTAGGATTCTTCATTTCGAAATTTTGTTTTTGTGTATTTTATATTATCTGTAACCCTGACATAAAACATTATTATTTTATGGGTACTTCAGAAATATCAGGAGATTGCCACTGTTATATTTGCAATGGCTTTTAAAACTAGACCTGCTCAATTTCAAAGATTAAATATATACTCGTACCTACCTATTTTCTTCTATTTCTTTTTTATTCCTAAGCAAGTAGAAATAAACCAGTGCGATGGTACAGTAATGTAGGTGATTTGGCAAGCAACGAGACCCCATAGTGAATACGGGGCATTCAAACTATCAAGCGAGTCGTTTTCGCTCACGACTCATGACTCGTGAGATACGACTGAGAACTGTATTATAGAAACATGAGAAAATGTTTTTTTTTTTCTATTTCGCAATTGGAAAAAAATACAACATAAAATAGGACATATTAAGCCAATTATTAAGTAAGTCATTTTACATAACTAACAATATTATATTATTACTTAGGGCATCTAAGTTACTGTATCGTCTGGCCAGCAAAATTAAAATGACTAGACGGACTGCCTCCGGCTGAGGAGTCCAAGCGGCCGGAGGTTAGGGCGATACAGTGAAAGAAACCAGCGGACAATCCGGGCGGTGTTCAACAGCACCGCCTTCTGCATCACCGCCGGAAGCGAGCCCACACGGAGTTCCAACCACCTCAGGTGGTCAGCGAGGCTGGTTGGAATTAACCCTTCGCGGATAGGACTATAGAGACGATTTCGGTCGACGTCACACCCCATGTCTCGGTAATCTCGTGCGCCAGGTCTAGATACTTGGTTTTTGTTATATTATTTTACTAACCAATTGCAAAACACTATTATACGAATATGTCCCCGACCTTAGACATTTCTTAACCCTATATATAGTTTCAGTACTACATTACTGAACATTATGCAGAATATTTACAGAATCACTATGTCGCGTAATAAATTATTTCTTACAACAATCTGTATGTATGGTATTGCGGGCAACAGCTAGCAAGTAATAATGATTTGATTGGTCTCATTAATCTCTGTGATTTTAAATTAACCATAATTGTAATTTTTTTCTACGCTTCCCAGTCCTGCATTTTTTTCATTTAAGCCCCGATATACTGATCTGGTAACGCTAACCAGCACGTTACATCGTCGTTGCCGGGTAAACACATTACCTCTCTTAGTCCACCGATCTAAGCCATTATAGACATTACCCCTACATCAGGGAAGGCCTAAGCTGCTGATGAAGACGAATGTGGTTGAGTTTTATGTCTATAGTATTTTTTCTATAGAAATAAATACGTCAACACGACTTGCTCCTGTTATTTCCTAATTTCCTTGTACTCCATCTAGTCTGTAAACAGAGGGGGAGCTAACTCGATTACAGGCGTGAATATTCATGACTTCGCTGGGAATTTCCCGCAAAGAGCGGAAGGTCACTCTATCCGAAAGTAAAATCATTTCCAGCAAAGGGACAGCAAGTAGCAGGCACGTAGTCAGGTTGTGTTGGAGGGGGCTAGGCCTGCTTCTTACATACGTTTGGAAATTAACCAAATATCTTATAGATTAGATAGATCTGATGTGCGAACCTTCTTATTAGGAGACATAGTCCTTTTTACTTAGCAGCATGCAATATTATGATGTATGCAGAAGAGTTTAGTATCATTTTAGACTCTCACTCTATAAGTACCTACTCTTACACGCGAATATTTTTATTTACCTGATAGAAATGTCTTACCCGTGTATATTTGTATAATATTTGAGTATACCTTCTTTCTCGTATATCTACGTGCCTTAAAAGAGTGCCGTAGTCAGGTTTTCGGGGATTTTGTAAGACGTTTCGAAGTTGAAACTTATGTAATGGGGCAATTGGTCTACTTAATTTAAATTTTCCATAAAGAGTTCATGGACTTACATTAAATATCTACTAATTGCATTTTTATATCTAATACAGCACGCCTCTATCCCTGATTACGCCTCTGGAAGGGAGGTCCAACGAGTTTATTAGCCACGGCAAACGTTGCGGGTTTGCGGATGTTCTCATGTTACGTTCAGTAATTTGTAGTCGGATATATCCTGTTATGATAAAATAGGAAAGGATATGATAATATGTGAATTCTAATGTCAATATTTTCTTTATATAAATATTTTTAGAGACAGGATTTCGGGAAGAATGAAAGAAAGGAAGAGGGGAAGGAAGGAAAGAAGAAAGGAAGGAAGATGAGATTTAAAAATGAAATTAAAATAATTTTAACAATAGTGGTCTACAAAAGTTCTCTATAGTTAAAATAAATATATAAACTGAAGAAAATAGACTATGAGAGTACTTACTATCATTTCAAAAACAAATGCACACATGCTTTGACTAAAATTTAATCAATAATCAATAAGTTTTCTTAAAATCTAAAAGGCTCATAGCCTACAAATCATAACGTTCGGCAAATACTACAGATAAGATAATGTATCTGTATAACAAACATGAAAATCCTGAAAGTCAGAAACACTTTTATTTTATACGATAGATTTTTTATAAAGGGGTCTACAATAACAGGCTCACAAAAGAAGGCAATAAAAGGGCGTTCAACTCCGTCATTACAGATAATAATAAAGACGGGGAACATCGTGAGAAATTAAAATGAGCCGGCAACGTGGTCAATGTAAACAAGTGGGGGAAAGACGGGTGGGGTTGGGAGACTTTATTTTCCAAAGCCGGATCAATAGAGAAAAGTGGGACACAGGATATCGATGGACATTGAAATAAAATAAAAAGTATGTGCTCGGATTCTTTACTATTTGATTTAGGGAAACCAAAACTGTCTATATATTCGGCGAAAAACTCGACTAAAAAAACTTGCTCTTCGTACATAACCAAGTTACATTACTTGTAAAAAAACTTGTTTTTATTTTTTCTTCAAAAATATTATTTTCATTCGGTAATAAAACTTTGTAACGAACGCTCTTGTAAGATTCTTTTTATATTATTTATTATATAAATGTTATGTAGCTGTATACGATAAAGTTTTTCGAGGCGAAATACTAGTGTGTAGTATACTGTAGTCGCATTTAATTAGTCTTTGTTTTTATCAAAGTGATGGCGCCCCCGACACTACATACAAGTGACCAGATTTAATAACCTACACTATCATAGGCGCGCCAGCTCACGTTTGTGTGTGTGTGTACATAAATAAGTAGGGAGGCAGCTTCCCCCATCGCAATTGAGAGAGGGACAACGTTGTACATCAACACATAAGTGCTTCTCTTTCTAAAAGAAAACATTGGTCGCTGGGCGCCGCCACCCCACATTAGTTACGGGGCGGCGACGGCGGCGAGGGAGCGGGGCGTTTCATTCAATACATAGATTTATATAGAACAGGCCACGAAGACAGCGGCACGGGGAGCGGCGCGATTTGCTACAGTCAAGCGGTACTCGCGCGTATGTATAGACGTAGTGTTGTACATTTATTGTTTTTTACGAAGAAATTTGTATCAAAAAGGTGTTTTGACATTTCGTTAGCGAACAAAGTCACAAATCTCTAATAACACAACACTACTCCGCTTTTAAGACCGGGTCTTCGTTGCCGCGAGCTCCCCGCGCCGTCGCCGCCCCGTAACCCGCCGACTTCGTCTCCGTGGCCTAATGCGTACTGCCAGCCGTGCTCTATTTTGCGGGCGACGATAAACTGGCTAGTTTATAATATTCTCTGGTGTTGGTATGCCTGTATTTTAGATTTATCTTATTTTGACGATAATGAAAATCTAATTCATTCAAAATCTATTTCCATTAACTCAAACGTTAATATAATTCCGGTCTGAACAGACAGATCAATTCTACGTCCAATAAACGAGAGATTTTGAGTTTAATCCCCGACTTAAGGATCCTTAAAAGCGTGTTTTAATTACGCACGTCGCTTTGAGGAGCGTCGGAGAGCTGAAACTGGCTGAAACTTGTTTGTGGCGACTCAGGCGTTAATAAACTGCTCATTTTCTCTTGGCTTCCTAAAGAAATTTCTTTTGAATAATATTTTTTATGGGCCAACGAACACAACATTGTGTTTTTCATTTTAAGAAAGGTGATAAAGAGACCAAGGGAGAGTTTCCGACAGAGTGGCTACATCATCCAACTAGAACACTGGCGAATTATCCAGCTATAAGCTATAAATAAGCTAGATAGTGGGGTTATATTGGTGTTAGTGCACCAAAGACGGATATATCTTCACTATGGATCTACTACACTATAAAATAGCTGCATATAAAGGATTTTCTAATTTTGTTATTTTTTCTTCCTACTAATTTTATAAATGCGAAAGTTTGGGTATTTGGATGTTTTGTTACTCAATCACGCTACAACCACTGAACGGATCGTGATGAAACTTGGCACACATATAGGTTAGGTCCTGGAATAGGACATAGGATAGTTTTTGTCCCGAAAACATCCCATTCCTACGGGAAATACATAATGTTAAGTTTTCCACGCGGAGGAAGTCGCGGTCAACAGCTAGTTTGTAATAAAGGATTTTGACTTTGACGGAAGGTGCCAGCGAGATTCATCAGTGTGTTAGTTAGGGCACTTTCCATCAAAGTCAAAATCCTCTATTGCATATAATAACACTTGTTACATTTTATATAGGTAAGTTATTTTTGTCCGACTACCACTTTCTAGGTGTTAGCGCTGTGAAGAAGAAACCGTGCAACAAACTTCTGTATCTGAAAAGTTATTTTACGGACTTTTCTTTCATCCTACTCTAGTAAATATCTTCCAGTTCGTTTCAAAATTATTCGTTCGTAATCCTCATTCTCTTTAATGAGGATGCACCGAATGTGAACCGTTTAAAGGCTGAGACTCACCGGATGCGTCGCGCAATCGTGAACTTACACGTCAAGGTACACGTGAACGTTTCACTGTGTTGTAATGTATGGAACAGTATGAGACATCACACGGCAAACCCCTTGCGTGACGTGTATGAACGCGTGATGCCTGCCCTCACGCATTATAGCTCCCATGAGGCAAACAGTATACGTATGTGACAATAAATGGGAGTAGGGGTCACAAAGGACACCGGGAGTGTATGCCTTTGGTGGTCCCGGAGTCCTTCGTTCTGTGCCGAGAATGGCCAACTGCGGGGTTTTAGTCGGTATAGAGCCCGACATAATCTGCTCGTTCCCCGAGGCGAGTGGGCATGCGACGCATTTCTCCCCGTCAAAAAAAGGGGGGTGACAACGAAAATAAATGAGTATTCACAACTATTGTCGCACCTCCTTCGACGTACGGGCCCGTTATAGTCTTTTGTAAAATGATCTTAGCCAGTGACAACGGTGGCTAGAGTCAATCACTAGGTATCCATGGTTTTTAATCTCTGATGTAGTCCGTAATCGTGTCGTATTCGCTCGCTGTTCTGCGGTCACCGGAGTACGAGACAACAGGGTAGTTTGAAATTATGATGGGATCGTAGGTATCGGGTGACCACTTATTGTGACACGTGTACGTGTAAGTCTACGTGTACGCATCCGTTGTAGCTCGGCCCTAAAGCGCAGACTGTAGTATTCTAAAAACAGATATTTGACCTTTCCTTTGTGTCAACAATAAATTCTTCTGCTTCAGGTGTCAAGATCAACATCTCACCAGGTGGTGCTTCGAGAAGCGACGCGTGCGCTGGCCGGTCGCTACCGCTGTGAGGTCTCGGCGGACGCACCCTCCTTCCACACTCAAGTGCGCTCCGCTTTTATACACGTCGTGGGTGAGTACCTAGCTTTAATAATATTATTTATCAATCCTTTAAAATTCTGTTAGCATCAGGGTCAAAACCACATGTTATTTTGATGGAAAATGGCGCATAGACTTCTATACCTCCCATACAAAAAATATATTCAAAAAACAACCTCCGTTTTCCATGATACTGTGGTTTTGACTGAAGAAAAAAAGTCACTGCGTATTTACTTCCAAACACATTTTCTTAATTCAAATCGTTCCACAGCGTTTAGATGCTTAATTGTGGTGTTTCTTCTCGATTTCATCAGAAGCTGAAACTCGAATTTTCACACGATTACAATACTTCCTTCACTCCTATTTTCGTTCGAATATAAAAATATTCACCAAAAGTAATGTAATGTTCGCCGCGAAAATATTTACGCAGTACGTCATTCGACCGGCCCCTGTAGTGATGAGCCAGCGTATTGGCCGATCGATGGATCTCGCATGCAAATCGTTTCGGCTCCGCATGTAGCGAGCGGACTTCTATATTGATGACGTACTCGTTTTGCAGATTAGCCCGCTTTCGTGTTATATTCGCCTGGTACTTTTTATAAGGGGAATAAATTCGTGTAGGGCAAAATTACTTCCAACGAAATTCACTAGTATAAGCATGAAAGAAAAAAAAACGCTCTCCATATAGGCGGAAGCGGCGATAAAAAAAATTTTACCTACATTAATGCGTATAAGAGTCATCATCAGCTTCAGCAAGAGTCAACTGTTGGATATACTCCAGTCACTGCTAGCGGCCTTACGTAAATCGTCGCTTCATATAGCTAGGGGGCGTCCCACACTACGCTTGGCCAGTCGCGGTCTCCACTCGAGAACACGTTTACCCTAGCGGTAATCGGTTCTCCGACAGATATGACCGGGCTGAGAAGAACCGAGCATTGGGCTCAAAGGCGCACCTTGAGAGAGGCCTATGTCCAGCAGTGGACTCTTCATCATCATCAGGTTATTTTTGTCTTCACCACCCTCTCTCATCTGCCGGAGATAAACGGAGGATTTGGCCTACACTTCACACTTCGGGGAGGCCTGATTGATGTTTTATAATGTATTCCCTTAGCCTTGTACGACATCCACGGGAAGAGTTGGAGTAGTCCTATTCTACTCTACCGGAAACCACACGGCACGTGGACTCTTGCTCAGTGCTAACTTTTTGAGCTATGTCGTAAGGCTAGGTTTTAGTTCTCTGGCGGATCACCTCATTTCGGATTCTGTCCCTTAGAGAAAGTCCGAGCATAGCTCTTTAGTTTAAGAGTATTTAAAATTAACTTTATAAACTTATAAATGATGACTTAATAATGATGATTACTTATTAAGGCTGTAGCAATGATGTTTTATTTTAAAAAAAAATTTGAAGGAAAGAAAAACCGTGACAAGGAATATCCATAATTTTAGTTGCAAGTACATACATGGCACCTCCTTATTTATATCCCTGCTGTTATGTAACATAGTAAAAAATTTTTTTTTACTTTTTTTTAATATTTGACGGATCGATAGCCTTTACTGCATTTGAAATATGACACATTATTCTTTAACCTAACTAAAAAATACCAACTCAGGTCTAAGGCGGCACGGATATGTTCCTCGGAATGAACCTCGCAGCCTTGCTGACACCTATCCCGATTTGCTTTTTCTTTTTCTTTTTAGAATATTTAGTACATTGTATATCTTTGTTATTTCGTTTAGATAAAACGAACTGACTGATTTATACCCTTTGGTATTTCCCAATGGAGCCTTAACATTTCACGCGGAGACTACTCTTAGACCCTAGGTAAAGGGGAGGGAGTTAGTGAGCTTCAACTTGAATATAAATCGCCTTATTAAATCACTTTTCTTTACACTTTGAGTCAGTTTTCCTGTAAATGTATCTAATGTAATAAATAATTTCAGGCGAAAATTCTCCAAATTACTGCTCTATTTGTTTAATATTTATTTAACTTCATCAAAGCAAGAGGAAAAAGTTCTAAAAATAATTAATAGTTACCCACTTGTTACTTATTTGTGGGCTCCAATCTTTTTCATGGAAATGATTTATCTTGAATTATCTGTTGCCAGCGACTTTATGTAGCCAAAAAATCAGCTTCTAAACTAAGTGACTCCAGTCACAGATTACTTAATAGTTACTACGTAACAGATACCTCACTCCTTTGTAAAACGAAACTACTTACCTACGCTTTTTTTATTCAAGTACTCCTACACGCAAAAATGTGTATAAAGGTACACTTTCTGAGTGCCACGTCTAAAGCCCTACATATCACACACTGTACGGAATAAAAACAACGCTTAGACGCGCATTAAGATGTACTGTAGAGCATCGCGACCGATCGTGGCCGCCCGCGGCCGACGCGATAATAGGTACTAAACACTATGAAAATGTATGGCGCCGCTTTCGAGGCCAGCGCTCTGTCACGCGCGGCCGCGATCGGACGCGAAGCTCTACATGCGGGCGGGGCGCGATAGTGTAGGTACTTCTAACAGTAGGGACGTTCGAGTGCCGGAGACCTGATTCAGTGTGATCATCATCAGGTTATTTTTGTCTCCACTGCAGGAGCACAACCCATTCTCATCTGTCGGAAACAGACGGAGGATTTGGCCTACACTTCTCTCGCTGGCCAGACGGGTTGGGGAGGCATATTGATGTTTTATAATGTATTCCCTTAGTCGCTTTGTACGACATCCGCGGGAAGAGTTGGAGTGGTCCTATTCTACTCTACCGGAAACCACACGGCATGTCATAAATATATACAGTTGTCTAATCTCAAACTAGGATGTTCACCTGTACTATGAGGATAAATAACAAATATAACATGCGAAACAGGCTCAACTGCTCTCAGTGTGATACAATGAGATATATTTAAAGTCAAGGACAAAACAGTTTTTTATTTAGAGAAATAATAAAAATATAATAATTCACGAACAACGCATTATATAGATCGTTCAGATGGCGACGGCACGCCCCTCTCCTTCTCTGAATCGCTTACATTTTATTGATACGTTATATGGTTCTATCGTTTTGTAGTAATCATCGATGTGTGCATACGTACACCAAGATACTGACATATGAATTTGCTCACCGCGACTCGCGCTCTCTCCCGCGAAAGTAGCGGGGCGTGCCATCGTGAGTTAAACGACCTATACCAAGTACAAGTCTTAGACGTAATCAGAAACAAGATTGATTGTGTGGATCTTGTCGGAAAGGTACTTAAACTGTACCCGCGCGCGCACGGCAGCTGTTCGGCTCCCTGCTCGCCGAGTCACCACACTGTGACGTGTTCGTGGACGGCATAGGACGGCTGATGACGGAATGTAAGGGAACGCTAGAGAGAGGAATGCATGTTTCGTCTATAGCATAAAAATTATTGTAACGCAATGGAATAATAATCTGTAATGTTTCAATATTCTAAGTAAATATATAAATGTCTAAATGTATCTTATCTTGATGCGTGAAGATTTCTTCCACATACTTCCTTACATTATAAAAGTAATAATTAGTGAATTTCATTTTAGACTTCTTCACTCTATTTTAACAGTAATATCACTTGAATATTATGTTATACTCAGATGCATACAAAATAAGCTTTTATTTTCCGATAAAAGTCCCAACTCGCTCTCTCCATCGCGAAGATGTAATGAGAGGAAATTTATGTTTTCCCGTCCGAAAATTTCGGTCAGCATTTTCGTATGCGGAATTTTTTTATGGGCAAACTTATTGCGGATCGAGAATTGAAACATGCCATTCCTTTGAATATACCTAATTTAGTGGCTTTGCTGGCGGCCGGGATGTTTTTTATACGGTGGAACTTTGGGAAGTTCGTCGATAGTAATTTTATTTCACTGAATAAAAGGGTTGTAGGTAGGTATATGTTTTGGTATGGTGATTGGATGTCGAATTGTATAGCTATAAGTTTGTTTCACAAGAATTCTGTTTATAGTTAAGGAAACTTTGTTATATATATGTCGGCGAAATAATAAAAGAGGAGCTGATTTGGAGGCACAGTGTGTGCTCGGCGCGCCTTTTGGCTTGGTTCGGCGATCGTCGCGAGCACGCCCTGACGGAACGTCTGGTAGAACTGGCGCAGGCGCAGACTCGAGACAGTGTTCGCTCGATACGCGTGCCGAGCGCAGGCACTACACGGACGGATCGTCTGCCTTCTAAAATCGTTCCTTGATGATGTAGTGTCATTTAAGCCAGTAAACGTGTTAACTTTGAAATGGTGTTAAACTCAATTTGGGAGCCCACATTTACGGCGGAACCAGGAACCTACGACATCAGAAGTGGGATTCGAACCCACGCCCTCAGAAGAGGCACCTACGACATATATTTAGTTTATTTTAGTTTCGGCACTGAATAATAAAGCGACAAATTCCTTCCACCGCCATTTTAACATCACCCGCAAATCTGTGATGCCACCGTTTGTCTCGCGCCGCCGTGCCGCTCGCCAGTACAATCTTACTACTTCAGCACGCTACCGACCGGCGCCGGAAGATCGTCGCTATAAGTTAGAAAGAGAAGCAGTTATGTTGTTGATGTATAACGTTGTAGCGGCAAGCGGAATGCTGCCTAAGCGCGTTGTCCTTCAGGCGACGCGTGGCACTAGTTAGCCCCGCTAGTCGTTCCCCGTCCGCAGCTCGTGTAACCTGTGTACTGTAATTTGTGAGTTGACCACGTGTGTCAAATAAATAGTTGAACTTTAAATATCACTCTTCTTTATTTCCATACGTTCGTAGAACAAGTAACCAGTAAAGTCGAACTTAACTCTACAACGTTATACCATTTTATACCTCTCTCGGTGCAGTAGCTCTTTAAAGTTTACACACAAACGTATACGGATAGGCTGGAGTTCCTATAGTAGTAACAGGTGAGTAAATCTGTTCGCTCGAGGGCCAGGGACCTATATTATGCTGTCTTTACATGGTGGGCATGATGACGAGTATATCGTGAGAGTTACAGTGAGCTTACTCATATTGTGTATATCACTGTGCTACGAGGCAAGCTACGGTAGCGAAGAAAGCATAATGCTTCGTACGTAGTATCGTAGGAGCTGCTACGCGTGTATTGAAGCACTTAGCTACGAGGGCAGGCTACGGCAGGCCCTGCCTTGCCCGCACTTTAGGTATAATAGATCTACGCGGCGCGACCCCGATTTCGGGGCCAATCGATCGGGTGTCGCGAGGGCGATGTGACGAGTAAAGTCCCACGCCGCTTTACAATCCGTAAGCGTAGGTACCAGCCCTAGGCGAATTACGTATGACGTTAATGTGTGCGTGATTTAGTGCGCGGTTCAGAGTAATTCTGACTTTCTACCATGCGCGTAGGATTCAATTTGGCTTGCATTTAATTTTGTAGGTAAGTTTTGAGAAATTGAATGATGTTTCTTAGGGAATGTCCCTTCTATACTTGTACTATTAGTTATTTTGAGAGCATGTGCATTTAAAGACTGTACAACAGTCTAATAATTTAAAAAAAGTTGCAATATATTGTCAAAGGGCTTAGAAATCCTCAAAATGGAAATGTTAATTTTATAAAACAATTTAATTTATATTTTATTCATTGCTTTTAGTACTGTAATAAATTCCGTGGCATCTATCAGAAAACGCGTTAAAACAAAGTTAGGTATCTATTTTATTCGACATTTCCAAGTGAAACGGACACGGTATACAGTGGGCGAACCTAATAAAAGCTATTTTACTGCTTGCTTTCAGTGAATCCTGTTTCATTGGAATGGTTTTTTATATTTTTTGTGACAGGTGAAGATGGAATTATCATTAATTACTATTTGAAGAGTGCAATTTTTAGCATCAGAAAAATTGTGCATACAAATTCATTTTGCGCGTTAAATTTTGTTTTTCCAAATTCCTACGGCAAATACATAATAATTTGTGATGTTTAGTTGTCCACGCAGACGAAGTCGCGGGCAACAGCTAGTACTATACTATATGTTTTGTGAATAATAATGAATTATTATTATTAAGACAGAAATTTTCACTCCATAAAAAAGTTAGGCAGTACAATTCGGACCTGCCGCCGTCGGTGGGATTTCATTAAGCCCACCTGCGTTTTTCCACATGTTATTATTCGGCGGTTTAGGTGGTATAAGCCCCACGTAAACGGGACTACTTTCTCATAAACCGTTGGTGGGACCAAGCGGTGAAATACTGTTAGCTTAGGGTAAGGGACACACTTGAAAATATTGCTGGAGAAAGTACCCACCAACTTAGTGTATGATACAGTATAGAAATACATATAATAATGCACCTTACTTGGTCTAGGCATATGCTGAGTCGTTTGCCCTTTTGCTGCCCAACACACGCATACTATTTTAAATATGTTAAAATTTTTAAATTGTTTTCTCTAGTTCTTATAAGTTTTTTTTTCCTTTTTCTTGCTTTGTTGGTTTTTTCTTTGAGTGTGCCAAATGTGGTAGTGAATAAATGTTTTTCTTTCTTTTCTTTTTTATATATATTTGATTCAAATACAATAGTTATACAAAACCAACGCTATTTGCGTCTCTCGTGACTCTTTCGTGTACATACATCTGTCAATTTTTTCTGTCAGATGTTAAATGTGTGCCTTTAGAATCGGACCCCTTATATATTTCAATATACCGTCGCTGGACAGGCAAAATTGCTATAGCACCAAAATAGGATTTGACAGTATAGAACAATTCCCAAAGTGGTCGATACCGACCCTTGGGGTCGAAATCCGTTTCTGGGCGTCGCACGAAATCTGATTATCGTGATCGACAAGGTCTAAAAATCGACCCCTATAAATTAATACAAGTTCTTATTTGATACTTTCAAGATAGGTACTGTATAAGTTGTGTTACGTGTACCATTTGTTATAATAATGACTAATATTTTAGTAGGAAGTATCATTGTTGTACTTAAAAATTAAATTGGTAAGTATTTTGTATCAGTAGGATAATAACTAGAGACAGGATTTCTAAAGTAATTTGGCTATGGGGGTCTGAGGTATAAGTTCATTTTAGAAAAGGAGTCTCTTGTCCTAAATAGTTTGGGAATCCCTGGTATAGAATTTAAAAAGAAAAACAAAATTAACACTTTTTGTCTAAACATTCGATTTTGATAAAACATTTTTTATAAAATAGATAATTCGTTTTTGAGATTACCGTATTAAGTTATTAATAAATATTATAAAAAATAATTTAATGGTTACTTTATAAAAACTAAATGTTTAGATAAAAATGTATGTTATTTTTTTCAGAGCCAATACAAGAAAATAATTATTTTCTTATCGCAACCGTAGTGTGTAGTCCTACCCTTAGTACATAATATTTTACTAGGATATTTGGTCCGTCGTGAAGTAAAAAATTTACGAACGCCTTTTTTATACGCTGAGTTCAACTTTATGGTAGGTTGTATAGGTTATGAAAATTTAGGCGTCGTCTCTCTACTTACCGTGAAAGGAGTGTAATTTTTTTAAAATATTTCCACTGTCGTTCCATTTTAGTACCAACTTTTCTGTTTAATTTTACTTTTAAATACTAAGTTAAATAAGTTATGCCTACTAATGTTTCGATTAGAACTACAAACAGACAGTACATATTTCATGGCAATTAAAATATTTAATATCTGAACCAAATTGATGCATAAAACTTATCTAACGATCCTTAGAAAAATTACTGATACTGAAATGTTATTACACAGTTGAAAAGTATTTAGCAGACAAAATGTTAGATTTAAATTAGTTAAAAAAAACCTAAAAACCCTTTATCATAGTTTACCATACAGACAAGGCTCTATTAATTATGTTAGCTCTGAAATAAATATTGTAATACCTATTGTAACTCTTGATTGTGCAAATAAACGAATAATGTTTTATTTTATTTTATTTATTTGCATAATACTTAACAGCACAAAACACTGAGATATGAAAACAAACATCACAATATAATAAGGCCGAGTAACAAAGTAAAACAGATCACAAGATAGAAAAAATAAAAGAGAGGTAAACGAATAAACTATGAAAGTTATGATAATTCATAAATTAAAGAAAAAATAAAAATAATTAAGTATGTAAGCATAATAATTAGCGCAAATGAAATGTGTATGAGTGATTGTGTGTATGTAGGAGGTGGGGGGTATGATGCGTGTCTAAGAATTTATATCTTTATTTATATAAACTAAGTAGATACTTCGATATTTACTCAGCACTTGCACTTGTGTTGATGTTATTTATATATTATTACTAGATGTTGCCCGCAACTTCGTCCGCGTGGACAACCTAACATCACAAATTATTATGTATTTCCCGTAGGAATCGGATGTTTTTCGGGATAAAAACTATCCTATGTCCTATGTCCTATTCCAGGACCTAATCTATATGTGTGCCATGTTTCATTACGATCTGTCGAGTGGTTGAAGCGTGACTGAGTATCTTATCTTATCTTCTTAGGGGGCCAGGAAGACCTGGCGACACTTCGACCCTTCAGGATCTTTTGTGCCAAACCCCTGACCACCGACGGTGTCCCAAGCCGATTTGGTGGACTTCACAACCGCCTCAGAATTTCTTCTTCGGCATATGCAGGTTTCCTTACGATGTTTTTTCCTTCACCGAAAAACCTGTGGTATTATAAATAAACCGTACTTAAGTTTCGTAAAACTCACTGGTGCTGGCAGGGTTTGAACCCACGACCTCATGAACGTCAGGCGAGTGCATAACCAACCGGCTACCACGGCTCTATGATTGAGTAACAAACATCCAAATATCCACACTTTGGCATTTATAATATTAGTAGGATTATGTAGTTATGTATGTATATCAGCTGTCTGATACCCATGCCTAGTTTAGGAATGAGGTGGCCGTGTGTGAAATGTCCCCTCATATTTTTATTTATTCACTAGCCTGTTAATTAAGTTATAGTATCACTTATGTAACAACATACGGCGTAATCTATAAAAGTCACATGAATATACTTCTTACATTTATAGACGTAAATTTTTTAACGACTTTTTTAACTCTGTGAAGAAGAATGGACAGTGGAGGACCGAGTTAAAAGAAGAATTCGGGAGGTGCGGGGAGGTAGGAGTATATGGTAAATACGAGTATAAAGAGAATATAGTAATAAGAATGATGAGCTTAGTAAATACAATAACATGAAAATTGTTCATCGAACATGTAAAAAAAAACCAAAAGAGTAGGTGATTATTGGGCATTCTGGCTCACTTTCAATCAACCAAAATCGATTGGGCATTCTAGCTCACTTTCAAATGACGAAAACAGATTGGGCATTCTGGCTCACTTTTCACTCGCTTCACTCGTTCGCTCGCTGCGCTCGCACAGTGAGCCAGAAAGCCCAATCTGTTTTCGTCATTTGAAAGTGAGCTAGAATGCCCAATCGATTTTGATTGTTTGAAAGTGAGCTAGAATGCCCAATCGGTTTTCGCTGTTTGAAAGTGAGCCAGAATGCCCAATCGGTTTTAGACGTTTGAAAGTGAGCTAGAATGCCCAATCGGTTTTCGCTGTTTGAAAGTGAGCCAGAATGCCCAATCGGTTTCCGACGTTTGTTTGTATTAAAATAATCGCATGACTTAGAACATCTTGACAAAAGCGACTCACGTCCAATAACGATTGCAAACATCGTCGATTAAAACCTGTTGTATGTTTCGAACGGAACGCGTTTGAGTGCGCGTTGGGTTACGTACCGACGATTACCAAGCTATGTTCGCCGTCCGACGCGCGGTTGGAGTCGAGGCGCGAGTCGCCCCTGTGTAGCGCTCTGAACGCGATTATGTTTGTGTATGCGACGTATAACGAGCTAATCGAAATTAGGTTATGTAATATAAAATTAATAAAATAATAAACTCACATGTACGAGAATCTATGTTGCGTGCACTTTGTTCTGATCACACTTTACTCACATTTATATATACATTACGAAATCTGATTTAAGGCTAACAGAGAGATATTTTAGGTTTTAACATTTTTAAGCTTCCAGCACCTAGAAACATTATTCCATCATGAGACAATTACTATTTGTAGGTACCATCCTGTCACCGCTTGTTCAAGGAATTGTTCAAGCCCGATTGGTCGTGCAGTTCGTTATAAAGAATTTCCTAAACTAACAGCACCAAGAACCTTATTCCTTCACAAGACAATTATAATCAATTATCTTGTCGCCGTTTGCTCAAGGAATTGTTCAAGCCCGATTGGTCGTACCGTTAGCAAGGACTTCCTAAAGTCACAGCACCAAGAACCTCATTCCTTCACAAGACAATACATACATTTAACTATCTCATTAGCATCTGCTTAAGGAATTTGTTCCCAGCCCGTTTGGTCGTACCGTTAGCCCAAAGTTAAAGCCAAACATCTCAAGTAATTATTTTTACCTTGAACCAGCTTTCTGTATCTGAGTTACAATTTCCATAAATAACACAACAATAAACGTGGCTCCTCACCGCGTTGCAATTTACAATAATAATTACAAAATAAAAGAGTCAATGCAAACATGCTACCAATTAATTAATAAAGGGTTCTGTATATCGAAATCATTTCTCAATGTCACATTACTCGAATGTTTTATGTATTTTTACTTAGTTAGGCCCTAGACTTGATGAGTATGGCGAAAAACACATATATGGTAAAATAATTGAGTTTTGCGGACTACAATACTTTGCGCTCTATAAGCTCTCTTCTATTCATCCTGGTTGATTACATTTAATATTTCAAGTTTATTAACTAACGCGCAGGTATATCTGCATTTTATCTCTATCACATACATGTACGTAACTCCGCAAATACCAAAGAACACAAAATTTATGTCTCCGTTCAAAAGTTCATTATAAATGAACTAACATTCTTACATTGATTCATAAATGTGAAACAAAACAATGTCGACTTAGCCTAGAGTTCTCAATGTCCCAAAAGGTTGAAATAAATCAGTATGAGTATTGAAGAATTGTATAAGGGTTTTACAAATTATGTAGCGATCCCTAATACTTACATATTACGTTACGAGCATTATGTTATGTTCTTGTGTTACTTGAGTACCGAGCGCGCACAGAGCGCTTATCAAAGCAAAAGAATGTCGACGTACAGTCAAAGAAAAAACAGGAGAATACGTAATGGTATTAGTTATAATATTTCAATAGCAGGTAGGCACTATAATTTAATCGATTTTGTTTAATTGACTTTTTAAAATAGTTTCGAAAACACCCAATTCGCTGATTTATGATTTCCGGTATCATCATGATGTTTTATGTTTTTTTATTAAAGTGTTTGTTATAATACATGGTCCTAATCGCGATTATTACTAAGTATGCAATATGTTAATAAATAACTTATTCATTACAATGATTCCCACGACTGTACTTGAAATGCTGAAACTTCATTTTACATTGCGCATGGTTACGACGTATTAGAGGTATGTACACATTGATTAAATTTAGTGTGACATTAAGTTCCAACAATTTAAATATTATATAATGTTATCTAATACTCCATTTTATATTTACAAAATTTCAGTAACGCGACCAATGATAGACGTACAAAGTTTATAATGTGCAATAATGATTGTACAGAGATCAATAGAATGGGTAAGTGCTAAAAACATAATGGATAAGCACCTATAAGAATAATTTAGGTGCTTAATTACCTATAACAGTCTGTTATCTTACGATAGAATTACATATTTATAAAATAGAATCATAATTCATAATAACTTTACAAAGTTAAAGAATCTAGTTAAACTAATTGTTGTGTACCTACTTTAAGTTGAGTACTCGCCCTAACATAGCCAAGTATTAAATGACGACCGTCACCTTTTGATATTGCCGCGAATCGTAGTTCACATACACCGCAATGTGTCACTTATTTACCTATGTTCCATACACAGTTTTATGCTGATCTGATTAAAATGTCAGGGGTATTAAACAATTCACAGAACTTTCATCAAAAATTAATCAATTAAACAAGCATAAACATTTATTACATGTGTGCAGTCACGTAAAAATGTTAGTACTTTTCCTAGTAGAAGTAGCATGTTCATGTACATAAATATGTAATAAAATTACTTGCAATGATACTCAGTCAATGTTGATTTTATTACAGAAGATGTATGTATGCATATTATTGGAAGCAGATACATTTTACGTTATTAAATGTATCAGATTTTATATCAAAAACGCACCACCTAATAAGCTTATTTTATTTCTTTACCCGAAGGTTTCTCGGAAGTGATCGCATTATAGCAATAATACCGCTTCCGTTTTACTTAGACACAAATAAATGTAATTTGGTTTCTTTACCTTCCTGTGCAATAATCACTATTGCATTTTAATTGTTTGTCCGAAGGTTTTTAGTCCCTGATAATTTTATTATCATTAAAGCGCTTTGAATATTGTTCAAATTTTTTATTGTCTTTTCTGATTCGGTACGTGGTTGTCGTTAGTTCGTTTCCGCGCATCGTCAGTGTCCAGTGCCCCCGCTACCCCTCCCCGCCGTCTTCAGTTCTACCAGCGTGCGCATCTTCGTGAAAACAATAATGTTCGTAAGTTTGGATTATTATTCATTTTTAAATAAATAAAGTTTTTCAACATTATATACCTATCTAATACCTACCGAATTTCACAAATATTTTACTCATCAGTTAAGTTTTAATGATGTTTTATTCGAAATAACAGTAAGGGTTTATTTTATTTGCAGGTCTGAATCCGAGTATTACAGTAAGAGGAGCGTGGAAGAAGCCAGTAAAAGAAAATCGTGCGCGTTTGATTCGGATGACGACGGTGACGTAAGGTTAGTTGTAGTACTTACCAAATATTTTATTTTTTATTCAATCAGAGACGCTATATGTAACAAATAATGGAGTCGTCCACTTCGGTCTCGTACTTACAGTGATTGTATATTGAAATCATAATTATAAAACCTACCCTATTCATTCACTATAAAATAGTTAAGAACTTTATCCAAAATCACAGACACACGCGGAGAGAGACTTTGTTTTACGCTATTATTATTAGATTAACGTTGTATTATTATTATTATTTCAGGTCTGTGCCATCGACTGCCGCGCCCGCCAAGCCGAAGACTAAAAAGCTGAGAACGAAGCAGGTTCCATCGTCATCGGCTGTGAGCAAAAAAGGAAGCCGCGAGTGGTCCCTGCTGTCTGACGACAGTGAGGACGAAGAGGAAGCTCGGCGCGCGGCCTCCAAGCGGCCGCCGCTCACGTCTGCTCTGACGCGGCGCGTAGCCGACGGCGTGCTGCGTCGCACCGCCCTGCTGGCCGGCGACCAGTTCGTGGAGCTGAGAGTGTACGACACGCGAGACATCCTGCGCGTCGACCCGAAGGACAGGTGGGAAAAAGCTGCAATAACTCTTAAGTATCAAGTTGGTTCGGGAGCTGATGAGCTAATTTTTTTGAAGAAATTCATTAATGCGGCAAAAACTAGGTTCAAGGAAGACGGGCAGTTCTTTTCTAATAAGAAAAAATAATTTAATTTGTATATTTTTTATTAAAATAACTTTGTGGTTTTTATATTAAATATATTAAAAACTTTCAACTGCATACAATTTAATTAATTAACCTAGGTAGGTACTAATACAAACCAGAAATCGGTCACATATTTTATATTCTCTATTTCTTTTTAAATTTTCAATTACATAAACAAGTTAGGCCTTTTAGCCTCTAGACCATCGAAGTAAAGTGTTAAAATTAATGTTTTCATCCTAGAACAAAAATATCTCAACCATGGCAGGCAGAAACATTTTCTGTACTGTTTGTGATCTAACCATCAAAAGTAAAGCCTTTTCGGGTCACCTCCGAAGTCGTTTACATAAAGATAATAACTCGATCGAAATAAGTCCAAATGTTGAAAAACTTTGTTCAGCATTTAGAAACCGAATTGCTAGTTTTAGGGTACGGGAACGCGGACGGCAGTCGGGGCCGAGACGTGGGGGTAGTGAGGCGGACTGCGACAGCGATTGTGGGAGCGAGAGCGAGCGTTCGGCTGCCCCCGCGCCCGGCGAGTTCTTGAGGCGCGTGCGCCGCCCCGTGCGGCAGTTGATCGCTGCGAAGATAGCTCAGCACAATAATATAAAAGCAAACTTTGAACTTTTTGCAGAGTTCTCGCTGCCGAAAAATGATATGGTTGAAATTAAATCTTTCGCAACGGAAAATATTTGTATACATAAACATTATGAGTTTAATGATATGTTTGCGAAGGTCATTGAAATAATATCTAATAAAGTTGATGGATTTCAAGAGAGAGACAGTGGGTGGTCCTTTTTAAGGACTTTGTACCTGGAGGTAAATATTAACAAATATTCACCTCTACGAGCTTCTAGCTATATTGAGTTACCAAAATATTTAAAAATGAAGAAAGCATGCATTAACATAAAAAACAATGATAATTTTTGTTTTGTATGGTGTATAATGGCATCCCTATTCCCAGCTAAAACTAATGCGGACCGAATCAGCTCGTACCCAAACTTTGAAAAAGTACTAAATTTGAACAATATGTCGTTTCCAGTAAATTTTCAAGATATAAAAATATTTGAAAAGAATAATCGTAACATCAGCGTTAATATCTATGGTCTAAATAAAAGATTCAATATAATCGGACCATTATACAAAACTCAGATGCGGAAGAAACATCATGTCAATCTATTATTTTTGGAGAATGGCCCTCGCACACATTATTGCTTAATTAAAGACTTATCTCGATTGATAAGACCTCAATTAACGAAACATCATGGTAAAATATATTTTTGCGATGAATGTATGTTATTTTTCAACAGCGAAAACAAATTAGCCCATCACGTTTGCGGTGGTGTGGCTACTATTTTACCTGAGAAGGGTTCTTTCATACAATTTAGGAACTATGATAGGATGCAAGACATGCCTTTTGTTATTTACGCTGACTTCGAGTCTTTTCTAGAGACTTGTAAATCAGATCTTGAAACGAGTAGTTCAAGATTGACAAAAAGTTTACAAAGGCATGTGCCTGCCGCGTTTGGATATTATATTGTATGTTCGTATAATCCTTCGCTTAATAAGTTTGTGTGTTATCGTGGAAAAGATTGCGTTACAAAATTTCTTGAATATATTCAGAACGATGTCTCTAATATATTTAAAACACTTAACGATCCCGTTGCGATGAGTTTTACAGAAGAAGACTCAAAAAACTTTACAAATTCGCGAGATTGTTGCATTTGTTCAAAGTTATTGTTTGATGATAGAGTTAAAGACCACTGCCATCTCACCGGTAAATATCGCGGAGCTGCGCATTCTTACTGCAATATTCGGTTCAAATTACCGAAGTTTGTTCCGGTATTTTTTCATAATTTGTCAGGATACGACTCTCATTTATTCATATGTCAATTAGGAGAAATGCTAGGTCAGTTAAAAGTCATAGCTAAAACTAAAGAAAACTACATTTCGTTCACAAAATTTTTTCCAATCGGGAAGGATCAATACGCTGCCGTTCGCTTTGTGGACTCTTTCAAATTTCTTGGCACTAGTTTAGAAAAATTAGTAGAAAATCTGCATAAAGAAGATTTCATTCATTTATCGCGATTCTTCGTTAACCAACCCCATTTTGATTTATTAAGAAGAAAAGGTGTATATCCGTATGACTATATGAAGAACTGGGAGTCATATGACCAAGAGTGTTTACCGCAGCGAGAGGAGTTTTTTAATATTTTAACCAATCAATCAATTTCTGATACGGATTATGATCATGCACTTCAAATTTGGAGAGCATTTAATATAAAATCTTTAGGAGAGTACACAGACTTATATCTTAAATCTGACGTTATTTTGCTTGCAGATGTGTTCGAAAATTTTAGACGCACATGCAGAATTAATTATAAATTAGACCCTGCTTTCTACATAACTGCCCCAAGCTTAAGCTTTGACGCAATGTTACTTAAGACTAGAGTCCAGTTAGAACTTATCGACGATTTAGAAATTATTAGAATTATTCAAAACGGTATTCGCGGTGGGGTATGCTTGTGTTCTACTAGATACGCGGCATCAAATAATAAATATTCTCTTAACTACGATCCAAGTAAAACAGATAATTATTTAATCTATATGGACTGTAATAATCTATATGGTTACGCAATGTGTGCATATTTGCCACACTCAGATTTTAAATTACTAAATAATGTAGAAAAAACCAGTCTTAATATATGTCAAATTGCAGATGACAGTGATTATGGTTATATCTTAGAAGTTGACCTTGAATACCCCGATGAACTCCATAACTTACATAATGATCTTCCATTTTGCCCACAAAAATATATACCTCCAGGTTCTAAAACACCGAAATTGGTTCCAAATTTATTCGATAAATATCACTACGTTATACATTACGTACATTTAAAAACATGTTTAAAACATGGACTTAAATTAAAAGCAATACATCGGGTTATACAATTCCGACAAAGTCCCTTTTTAAAACAGTATATAGATTTGAACACATCATTAAGGCAAAATGCAAAATCTACATTTGAGCAAGACTTTTTTAAGTTACTGAATAACAGCATATTTGGGAAAACGTTAGAGAATTCCGAAAATAGGTTGGATGTCAAATTAGTTAATCAATGGTGTGACGAAAGAAATAAGACCAAGAAATATTACACTGCTGACCAATTAATTGCGAAACCAAATTTTCATAGCTTAACTGTATTTACTGAAAACTTTGTGGCAGTTCAGATGAAACCAGAAAAGGTAATTCTAGATAAACCTATATACATAGGATTTACTGTATTAGAATTATCCAAGAGTCATATGTACAACTTTCATTATACGGTTATGAAACCTTTTTATGGTCCAAAAATCAAACTGTGCTACATGGATACTGACAGTTATTTGTATTCAATAGAAACAGAGAATTTTTATAAAGATTTAAAGAGAAATTTTATACAATATTTCGATACAAGTAACTATCCTGAAAATAACAAGTATAAAATAAAATGTATAAATAAGAAAATACCTGGTTTGTTCAAAGACGAATTAGGAGGGCAGCATATTTTGGAATTTGTAGGACTGCGTTCTAAACTATATTGCATAAAGACAGAACAGAGAGAAATTAAAAAAGCAAAGGGAGTTAAGAAGTACGTCGCAAATGACTTACATTTTAAAGATTATAATAAAGTGTTGAAGGAAAATGAAGTAATACGTAAAAAAAACGTTCTTTTCAAGTCCCTTAAGCATCAAGTTTTTACTCAAGAAATAAATAAAATCGCTCTGTCTTCTAATGATGATAAACGTAGAATATTAGAAGATAATATTACTACATACGCTTGGGGTCACTGTTCATTCTTTTAATTGGGTGCCTCAGAAACTGTTCACTTTTTCTGATTACTCTAGTAATGGCTGAAAGTTATCTATACAACGTTATAATTTCAAAACATACATATTTACATTCAAATGGTGTTAAGATAACCACCGGTTTATGGGCTTTAGACAATTTTGCACCACAAGTTCACATAGTTTGTGAAAATAGTGATATATTTTTTACATTAGAAGAATGGGGGCATATATATGAAGAATTTGAGTTATTTGGTAAATATGTGACCAACCATGACCGCTTTTATCAACTTTTTTTATACCAGCTAATGTTTTGTGATAAACGTTGTTCTATAAATATGTTGTACCTAGTGTGTGAAGCAATTAATATTTTTGCGCATTGTATACACGTAAGATTAAGAAATTTGACTGAAAACGATTATATTGAAGCTACAATGTTTGTTAGAAATATCGATAAAATTTTAAAAAATAGATTTCTTTCATCACTAGATGATATCTTATTAGTTTTAAACTGTAACAAATGTGTTAATTCTATAATTGAACAAGAAATATCTGTTCTGGGTTGCGATTATTTCATAAGATACTTATATAAATAGGAGTATAACCTGTATTATATTAGGTTAACCAAAATGTATGAGTTACCTACTTTTTTTAAATAAATTGTATTAATTATAATTTTTGTTGTTGTTATTATTTTAAATTGCATCTTCATTGTTTATATCTTAATTATGTTTCCCTTGTTTTGAGATACCGAGATAGATACAATTACGCACTTATAGGTAGATACATTTTATTTCGGCTTCTTTCAGAGGAAGCGTTACCTACATAATTTACCTATATATTACATACAATTAATATTGTTATTTATGTAGCTGAGACTGCTGATTCAGTACATTATTTTTCAAGTTTGATCATGTCTGTTGTCTTTAGCTTTGCGCCTGCGGTGTAACTCGAGCCGCGTCGCGCACACGATGTTTTTCATACAAGACTCAACTAGAAATATTGACTATAACCATCATTCGCTACCAGTCCTTCGTCGCGTCTTCTCAATTCTCTTGCTTTTAATTAATCAATTCAAGTATCCTATTTCATATCATAATGTTACGAAATCAGCAGCTACAAAACGCTAAAACCAGTTACATCGCGGTACATGACAGAGGAATACCGAAATATGTAGTTAAAATTGAAGTGTATAGTGCAGATGAAACTGAAACTGAAATCGTTATGAGGTCACAAGCCAGGACGCAATATGTGGTATATGAAGAAGGTGATAGCGTCCTATATAAAATAAGACGAATTCTGTACCAGATAAGCGCGCAACTTGGAGAACGAGCCGAAAAGTGCAAGGTACTTATTTTTTTTGTTATTTAATAGTGTTGGTTATGGATTGATTCTATACGGTTATGGTTCTAAACTAATTTTATTCTTATTAACTTTCAGAATCCATAATGTGGAACACAATTACGAATACGACTGCTGTCAGAAGTCAAGGCTACCTAACTACCTATTTTATGTTTAAGATTGTATAGCTTAAGATTAGATATTTGAATAAAAATAACACCTACTTTGTAATCTATTTACATGTAATAATTTACTTGCTTGTTTCAATTATTTAATAAATTACTTGTTTGTACCACGTTATACTGTAAATAAATAATTAAGGGCTGAATTCTACATCTTAGACTTACTTTGACATAATAAAGAGCGTCATATCTGTCTATTTTAGATAGGTTATTAATCCTTATATCTATTTGTCAATATTTTCTTTGTATAAAATACAATGCTTAATTAAAATGGTGTCTACATAGTTTTTTTGTCGATAATAAAATAAAAGAGAAGTTATTATTATTATTTTATTTACATGTATCCAAAACACAATACAAAGCTGGCAATATACTATGAAACAATAATAATTGATAAATAATTGATCTTAGCGATTAATTAAATTAAGTACCTATATTATTTTCATAACACCACTTTTTTATGGTAATTGCGTTTTTTAATGCGCAATATTTTTTATGAGATAAACAGTTATAAGTATTATTTATACAAAATGTGTTATATAAAATTACGAAACTGGGACAACCTTTTACGCCAACATCAATAACATTACAGTCACTACATAATTCTCTCATCCATTTTACTTTTTCCTGACCCTTTACGATTATGATCTTATTTTTTAACAATGGTAAAATAATAGATCTTTTAAATTCGCGATAGTCAATAAAGCCTTCTCTCCAAAGTATACCCCTGTTTCTTTCTAGCCACACGACCTGTTTTTTCTCCTCTGTTGTTAAATACGAAAAAGCGTAAGGAGGTTTGACTAAAAAGGTCTGAGAATATTCTTTTGTCACCAGGGCTAGTTCTTTAATAATAAACACATTATTGTAATCTTTGAAACCTTGTATATCCACGAATATGAAATTGTTACTCATGATATTTTCTTTACTGTACTAGTCAATGGTTTATATTCAACAATGGACTCATTAATAATTAGACAGAAAGCGGTGGTGTTGTTCGGAATGTCTGAAACACACTCAATTTCCACTTTAACATCTATGGGTCCCCCAGGTTTAACGCTATCTACTTGTCGACTACAATCAATTAGCCACAATGGCGCTTTATTTTTAAAATTTTCAAAGTTTAATAAAGGGTCTGGTCGACGTCCGTAATACGACTGCTGAAATTTTGCGTGATGTTCGTATAATAAAGAGTAATTGTTGTTGGCAAAATCAACGTTTAGGTTTTCATACGGGAAGTAAGTTGAATTCAGAAACACTTTAACGTTACGTAAATGACAGTGGTCAAATTGAGACATATCTTTAGTTACTTGATTCTTACGATCAGTTTGTAAACCCAATATTACATATCGTGGTTTTTCCAACTGAGAAGACGTTTTAATTGACCAAGTATGCTTAGACGTCTGAGGAAGTAAAGGATACTCATATAGATCCCAGTTTCTAAACATTATAGTCAATGAACGATCTTTTTCTAAATGACGAAGTAGATTAATTCTTTCACGATCAGAAACTTTCACTTGGGGTACCCGCCAAACCAACTTAGAAATTTCAACATCATGAACATATTCATTCTCGCCTAATTTTATACAATTCAAATTAGAGTTGTTACGCAATAAAATAAGCTCATGTTTACAATTCATTATTATTTTATTAAAGTCTTCTGCAAACCCCAGAACTTTATTAAGAGGTATAGATACTGAGAAATTACCTCCGTGGTTTGTAGTACCATCAAGGTTCCAACCCCAACATTCTGAAATTTTCGATTCTGCCGCACCCATCGATAACAAACCTTTCATAGTTGTAGTAATACCAACATTTTTAATTTTATCTATTTCTATACCATTAAGTTCATAACGTATGTCTTGAAATAGAAACAATATTGGATTATTTGTGAAGTGAATTTGGTTAACTTTTGTTTTTGATTGTCGGTTGTAAACTTGCACATTTCCTTCTATGTAAATGGTACTGGCCGATGGCAATACGTACAAATCCTGTTGATTTATAGGTATTCGTATCTCATCATTATTTTTAAAACTGTTTACGTATGGTTTGTATGAATAGTACTCATAACTTTCAATTGAATTGTCATAAACTGGACCATCTGTTATATTTAGGATACTCATTTTAGCCCTATGAGTTTAAGGAAGTCCTTATTTTCTTTAGTTAACTTCTTTTTTGAATATGGTTTTTTTCTAAATTGTTTTGAAGGTGCTATTGCTTTAGGAGTACAATTCACACTGCTGCTTTTTACTACAGATGCAGAGTATTTATTATTAAAGTCAATCATTTTCTTCTTAAATGTAAATATAACTGAATTTCCTCGTTCCTTAAGTTAACTAAATTACCATTTACGTCTAATATTTTAATATTAATAGAACTTATGCTACTCTGGTTTACTGGAAAATAAATTATGTTTTTAGGTACTTCTATAATTCTATAACCAGGTGGAACATTAGGCGCGAATTCATGAATAATATGACTAGGTTTTCCGTTTACAAAAGATCCGCTAATGATGTCACATTCAACCCGGAGAACGGTTGTCGACAGAATGTTGACGGGAAAGCGAGATTCGTGTAATATATTCGCGGGAAGGGTTTCTGGTCCAAAACCTAATAATTGTCCTACGGAATCTTCTTTTTGAAAATGTATGACTTTCGAACAAAAGATAGTAGTTTTCAAAGTATTGTTATTACACCTTAATTCAAATGAACCATCCTTGATATTATCTTTTAAATAGTCTCTAATATCCTGAAGTTCGTAGGAGCCCTCTGGTATTTCTATCACCTCATTGTCACCATAGTATAGTTTATTATTTCTATCATCTACATTCGGTATAGAATTAAATGTAGAAAAATACAAAAGACCACATTCATAATCATTATCTAATTGTAAATTTGGCGAATAGTTTGTTGCTAAACTCGCCTTAGTATCCGATATAGACAGCGTGAAAGTCATTTTGGTAATGACAATAAGTACAAGAGATAAGTTCTTTTAAATGTTTATCCAAAAGTTTTTCAAATATTTTATACATAAATGTCCACAATTAACAGAATTAAAACTTTGATATATATTGTAATTGTAGTAAATATCATATTTATCCAAGTATCCGATTAACTCTAATGGCGGCTTTAAATCTCCAAAACTGTCAAAATACTCACAATAATTATTTAGTTTTACATAGGCTACCCAATGAGTACCTTCGTTTTTAGAGCTGTCTAAATTAATAACACCACATTCAATACGTTTAGGTTTTTTTGGTAACTGATTTCTCATATAAACACCTCTAAAATATGGAATACCATGTGCATGTTCTATAATATCCAAATTAGTAAGCGCGCGTCTAGGTAGCCTTTTCTTTAGTTTTTTGCCGATCGTAAAAATAAACCATTGCCTTTTTTATACGGTTTGATGTACAAACCTTTACCCAAAGCAATGGATTCCATTACTTTGTTATGGCGTTCAGATTCTTGTAAATTTTTCTGTGCTGATTTATAATCATTTACTGTCTTCGCGATACCTGCTGCTCCTCCAGCTAATGTGCCCAAAGCTGACAACCCCGCAAATATAGGAATTAGAGGCAAAATTCCTCCTGTTTTAGGAATTGGTATGACGCGCGGTAATCGAAATCCATTATTTTTAGAGAATAGCTTCTTTGCAGCCAGATAGGCAAATTTAATTGCAGACTTATTATTTTTTGGTTTGTATTTTTTCAACTGACTATATATTTTAGAGACAACCTTTTTGAAGCCTTTGATACCTGCACCTGCTTTTAGTTTTGTTTTCATTACTTTACTTACTATCCAGGAAGATAATTTTTCACCTCTTCCTGCATCTTTTGACCTAAGTCTTCGATTTGCCATGTTCAATAGTTCTAAATCTGCTTTATGGCGATCTTCTAAATTAGTATAGTTGGAATATGCTATATCGTGTTGCATACAAGCGTTATCTAATTTATTAATTCCTCTATCGTTCCGTGATAATCTTTCTCGTAGTCGTGTACCGGGACCGCAGTAATTATACCCTGGTAAATGTAACTCAAAAGGTAAATTGTTTATTACACTATTAATAAGTCCTCCTCCATGCATTACAGGTATACTAATAAAAATATAATACGTATCAACTAATTATATAGATTTATACGATGGATGTTTTGTTAATCCAACTATTTTCACTTTCATTAAGGCCCAACCATTTTACAAATAGCTTATTACCTTTCTTTTTTAAAACTTTCTCAACTAAGTAAATATCAGGGTATTTTGTTTTTTGAAGTTCCTGTTCGTAAAAAGTACCTAAAATGATCTGTTTTCGTTGATCAACAATCTCATAAGTCGGTGGATTAGTCGAATTTACTTTTGACACGATAAATATTTCTGTTGACCAATTAGGGGTATATCCTTTTTGAAAAGTTCCTTTGTATTTGCTAATTCGCACATAATCTCCAACTTTGAATTTATTCCTTTTTACTGTAATATATTTTCTTGATTCCTTTATATTATTTAATATTAAAGATTCATTGTATTGATTCACGTCTTTTGGTTTATGTTTAGTAATTCGATGTACACAATTATTGTAAGAGTCAAGTATGTTACTCAACTGTTTACCAATCCATTTATAATTGCCAATGAAACTAAAATATTTATATAACTTGTTTTTCAAAGTTCTAATCAACCTTTCAACAATTGAAGCCTTTTTAGTGGAATATGTTGAATAATGGTTTATTTTGTATAACATCGTTAAGTTTCGAAAATCCTCATTATAAAATTCTTTACCTAAATCGGTTTGTAAATTTAATGGAATACGCCCATTCTTTTCAAGTACTTTTTTAAACGTGTTTGTTATTTCAGATTTAGTTTTCGTTTTAACAGGCAGTGCCCAAGCAAATTTTGAAAAGCAATCGATTATGACTAAGATGTACTTATAACCATTGTTGTCTTTTCCATAATTCTGCATATCAATTAAATCAGCTTGCCATAAATCATCGATACCTTTTAATACTACAGGACGTCTGTTAAAATTTTTTCGTGCTGCTTTGTGAATTTCGTCTACTACTTGTTGCTTACTCATTTTTGGTGACTTTTAATTTGCTGTTGGCAATGGCTTGATCTACTTCTCCTTTCATATAAAATTTTACTCTCATGAGATTAATTATATCCGTTTTTATTTTATGTAGTTCGTCTAATACATCATGTTTTGTGTAATAGTCATTCAGCAAATTATCGACATACTGCTTATTTACAGCATCATCGGAGGCTGATGGAGCCTTAACTCCTTTTAACCTTACTAAATGTAAATCAAATTCTCCGTTTTCTGACTTTAAGAGCTTGTGTGAATCCAATGATTCCGGTAAACGCAAACGTTTATGAACGTGGTGGCCAAATTTATCTATATTCATTTCCTAGCGACTATCTCAACCAGCGGATAAATAAAGACTGTGAAAAACTTTCTAAATATCAGCATATATTTAATTAATGATATCACTTTCCCGCAACTCTTCGATAATAGATAGTATTTCATTGTCTAATCCTGTGTTTCCAGCATCTCGCGAAGCTATTAATAGTTTCAATCGATTAACTAATTCATTAGGATCATCCCAGTAAACATAATCTACATTCTGATTCAGCTTTTTTGTGAGTGGCAAACCAGATCCATGAGATATGCTTTCAGTGCTCACACAGTTTTTGGCCAACTTCATAAATAGAGGTCTAATTATTTGTGTATATTTTCGACCTTTATTACTTTTTATAGGCTTCATGGGATTATACTCACGGCGATGAGCATTTGTAGTCAATAATATAGTCTTATAATTTTGTTTATCATCTTCAGTTATTAATTCTAATTGCGGTGTTTTCTTAAACAATAATTCCATTAGCCCTGGAGTTTTTGCGAAAGTCTTACAACCAATAGAAATATTATGTTCAGTAACAAAAACACGTAACGTTCCCATCATGAGTTTTTCTCTCTCGTTTCTGACCCCAAAAGGAATGTTTTCTGAAGACATTCTTATGGGAGTAGTGTTGTCAGTCGATTTGAATGATAGACCGCTAGTATCAGGTTCCATATCACTATTGTCTTCATCTTTATCAGGTTCCAAATAGACGTAGTCGCTTTTTTCTTCATCTTCGTCATTAAAATAAACCTCGGATTTACGATTTTTCATAAAAACTGTATTGTTGAAGTCTTTACTGGATTGGTCGCTTTCGACATCATCACTAACATCGTAACTAGCCCGATGTTCCTTGCGTTTACTAAGAGGAGTGTAGCTGAGTCTTTGTTTCTTTATTTTTCTATGTGGTATTTCCATTTTTGTGTTTATAATTTGTTTCAGTGGCTCTGTTAATGGTTTAAAAACCGATTCCATTGCGAATTCGTTATTACTTTTAATGTCTCGCATCATCTTTAGTTTTCTTTTAACTGATTCAGCTGATTTTATTACTTGTTTTTTCAATGCTTGTTCATTATCCATGTTTATACCTTACCAGGCGAAGCCTTAAGTTGTAATGATGGTATAATAATAAATATAGTATTTTTAAATCATCAATGCAATTCTACAAATGTGTCAAATTTCATCCTGTAACATCCTTTACTCTTTTCACAGTCTTTGTTTATAACTAAGTAGCTATAGGGTACACTCCAAATCTTGGCACACATTTCTCGAAACGCTAACCAATTCATGTCTGTATTAACATGCTCTTCATAAACATGTCTCAAGTTCATATCGTCTTGTTTAAAAAGAATAATGAGATTAGCATTGTCCCGTATCAACTGCTTCGGGATTTTGCTATAGGTCTGGTTTAAGTAAAAACAATCTATATTCTTGTGTCTACCCATTGCAAAGTAATCTCTTATATGATTTTGGTTTTCACAAGCTACATCATCAAATATAATAATCGAATTAGAAGTTGCCTCATGAGGACTCAAAACCTCATCATTACCATGAAATTTTGTAAAAGTTACCTCTGGCACCTTTCTAAAAACTTTTTCTAAAAATACGTACTTAGGTTGAAAAAGTGTTTTAGAGTAAAGGTATACATTTCTATAATGTAGTCCATCTTTATGTAATAGTAGACCAATAATTAAATTCGTTTTACCGCAGTTGGAAGGTCCAGATATAATACAACGAATAGTATTCGGTAAAAGTTTGCCGTGACGTGAAATCTCTTTTGAATAACCCAAACAAATTTTTTCTAGTTGCAATGAATGCGGTTGTTTTACAAATTTCATTTTGTAATTAATAATAATTCAATGTTTGACATGCATGAGCCAAGGATCCCTGCAGAATGTAGACATATTTATTACATTAAGAGTTTTATACGTATCACGCTTAACCTTTTTCGTACAAAACGCTCGACGTCACCCGTTAGTCCGTTAAGCGGAGCGTATGATTCCAATCGCAATCGACGTCTTGCGATAATTTGATCTTGCGTTCTAATACAACCAACCGTCGAATGATTGGGAATTCCGGCACGCACGAAACAACGAAAACCGATTGAGCATTCTAGCTCACTTTCAAACGTCTAAAACCGATTGGGCATTCTGGCTCACTTTCAAACAGCGAAAACCGATTGGGCATTCTAGCTCACTTTCAAACAACCAAAATCGATTGGGCATTCTAGCTCACTTTAAACAGCGAAAACCGATTGGGCATTCTAGCTCACTGTGCGAGCGCAGCGAGCGAACGAGTGGAGCGAGTGAAAGTGAGCCAGAATGCCCAATAATCACCTACTCAAAAGTAAGCAGAACAAGCTGCTTTAGTTACGTGAACTGCTCACAATCGGGAAGCTTTATTTTTCAGTGCTCGAGACGCCGTTGCTGTGACGTAAGTTACAGTCATAATAATCAAATATTTTATTTAATAGTTTAAACAAATGCAACTTGACTGCTGAACATAAGCCTCCTCAATAGAATGCCACTCTTGGTGCACTGAGAAAAAAATAAGTAGCCCTCCTACTTACATAAGGATAAAAATATACCACTATTACGTAAATAGCCGCCTCCATTATAAATGGTGTCGCCTACAACTGATTCAGTAGCCGGACACATTACTAAGTAACCACACTACGTAATAATGTGACCGGCTACTGAATCAGTTGTAGGCGACACCAATTATAACGGGAGCGGCTACTTACGAAATAGTGGTATATTTTTATCCTTATGTAAGAAGGAGGGCTACTTATTTTTTTCTCAGTGTGGGTTTGGGGGGATTTGCCATAATCACCACGCTTGGTAAGCGGCTTGGGATCGCAGTATTGATCTTAATATACACAGGATAACGCTGCTGCCCGCCTCTAGTGCAACCTTTTAAACCCAAAACGCGTGGCGGAGGCGTGCGCCGGTTTTTTGTATTGTTCGATTTAGTATGATACACTTCACATAGAGCACCGCCGCGGGAAGCGGAATTTTGTATGAAGTGTACCGCTATCGCCACGCTTCCGCCACCCATTCGTTTCGGGCATTAGTCGGGTTGACGACACCTACGGGAAGATTGGGGGTGGCCCTTTCCTAACCCGGGAACCACAAGAAATTTGATGTTAACCTTACATTACTACTGTCAGCCATTTTGAAATATTCTTGAAATCGCGGCCACTGACCAAACCTTGTATTTAGGATATTTGACCACATTAAATATTTTGTTTATATTAAAGTCCTCTGTCTATATTTCAAGGTTTGATCAGTGGATGCAATTTCGATAATTTTTCAAAATGGCCGAAAGTATGTCAGGCGCCATAGTAAAATGTTACATGCCCTTTACAGAATATAGCTCAAGTCTTTACATTTGTTAAAGTATTCTTTCAATAATGTTCTAAACCTTCGGTTGCAACAGTATACATGTTCGATGTCCTCAGGCAAGGCATTTAGGATTTTTGGCAATATATATTTGCAATTTCAGTAATTTGTACCTTGTTAGTTAGGTCCGAATGAATCTTATAATACAGCGATTAATTACACTGAAACTACTAAGAATTATTAGACTTAATAATGTTGTTCGTAAAAGTGAGATTTAAGTACAAGTACAAGTTATATCTACCAGCTATAAACTTTCTTTTTCCCCGAAGGTTGAATTAAAGCCGAGTTATAGCCTATTAAATCTCTCGTTTGCTTAAAAAGCCTTTCAAGTTGCTTATTTACCTGTAAAATGAGAGATAATTTCATTTACTTAATTGCGACCGCTGCAGCTTAATGGTGATGTTAATAAGGCCGGGTTTAGATTAAAGTCTTTCAACTTCTTTTGGTAGATAAATTAGCAAATATTGTCTGTCCGTTTGCTGTCGCTCAGAGTCTATGGCATAGAATACTTAATAATACTACGTAGCTATGGTGAGGTCAATTGTAGAAAAAGCAGCTAACGGATATATGCAATGACGGCAATGCCGGGGATCCAAATGATTGCAATCCACAGATGATAAAATTATAGATAGAACAAAGTGGAGGAAACCCTGATATTGCGATTAATGATTAATTTATTATTTCTTAATTTGTTTACTACCTATACCTACAATAAAACTGTAACTGGTCTATGTCTGTACATACGAGATGAGTATTGTAGAAAAACGTGTATGAGGGGTCTTTATAGGGCCAATAGAAGCCAAAATAATTGTTTTTAGAATTTTTGTCTATCTGTCTGCTTGTCTGTATGTATTTTTGTTAC
This sequence comes from Esperia sulphurella, assembly GCA_947086405.1. Taxonomy (NCBI): domain Eukaryota; kingdom Metazoa; phylum Arthropoda; class Insecta; order Lepidoptera; family Oecophoridae; genus Esperia; species Esperia sulphurella. The sequence continues at coordinate 14,577,897 of OX352264.1, forward strand.
CTCATCATGCAAAAACTACTGATTGAAATTTGATGTAGTTTTCACAGAAACATAGGGCTTATCTCGGAGTAACATATAAGCTTTATTTCATCGCAATCGGTTCACTCAATCAAAACATCCAAATATCCAAACAACCCAACTTTCGCATTTATAATATTAGTAGGAATTAGTAGCATAGGATATGATAGGATAGTAGGATTAATAATAATAATTTAAATAATAATAGTGTAGATGTAATTTTTTTTAATTTAAATAAAACTAAATTACATTTTTTTTTATAATTTATTTATAAGTATCTACGAGTATATCAGTTGTCAGATACCCTTAGTACAGGCTCTGCCTAGTTAGGGATCAGGTGAGATGTCCTGACGATGATGTTAGTGTGTAAATTATACTTCCTCCTAAGCGAAATTCCAGTATTCCCTTACACATAAAATAGAAAAAGAGTCGATTACTTACGTCAAGGCTTCCGCCTTCTCCTGGCCGTATTTTACTTCTTTTGTCGGTTTATTTCATTCTTCCCCGACAAGCGGCCCGCTGCAATCCGATTTGTGTGCCTCGAGCCCGGATCGGACCACTACAGTGTGCAGATGTTGGAGTTTAACTATAAGTAGGTTTGGTTTACTGACCGTTTCTCTGTCGTTTCAAGAAATACCTACTTATGTATTTAAGTAAGTGGCAACGAAGATTTGAGGTGTTTTACTGATAGACGTAGACGTAGATTTTTTTCGAGAAATGCGTAAAATCAAATTTATTGTAGTTTTCTGGGACGGTCTACAAAAACTTTCGATTTAAGCAAGCGAGTACGTTTACTTAGGACAGACAATACAGTTAGGTAGAAACAATTTCGATAGGGAAGCTGACAGAAGAATCCAGTTGGGCTGGGCAGCATTTGGAAAACTGCGTCAAGTCTTCAAGTCGCCCATTCCACAATGTTTAAAGACAAAAGTCTTTAATCAGTGCATCCTGCCTGTCATGACCTACGGCGCGGAAACGTGGACACTGACGGTGAGCCTGATCCACAAATTCCAGGTCGCTCAGCGAGCTATGGAGAGGGCTATGCTCGGGGTTTCTTTGAATGATATGATTCGTAATGAAGAGATCCGACGAAGAACGAGGGTAACCGACATAGACAGCTGAAGTGGCAGTGAGCGGGCCACATTTGTCGCAGGACCGACGGCCGTTGGGGCAGACGAGTTCTGGAGTGGAGGCCGGGGATCCGCATGCGCAGGGTAGGACGCCCCGTCACCAGGTGGACCGACCACCTGAAGAATGTGGCCGGAAGCGGCTGGATGCGGAGGGCGGAGGACCGGGTGTGGTGGCGTTCATTGGGGAAGGCCTATGTCCAACAGTGAACGTCTAAGGGCTGATATGATGATTGTACTTACGAGTATAAATAAATAAATAATAATAAATATGTCAGACATTCACACCAATTATCCAGTCCCAAACTAGGCAGAGCCTGTGCTATGGTTACTAGATAACGGATAGACATACTTAAATATATATATAAACATCCATTTTTATCCAAGACCTGGGTAAAAACATTCATATTCATCATACGAACATTTGCCATTCATTCGAACATTTGGCAGTCCGAGAGCTACTCGTTCCGCCACGGAGGTCGTCAAATAAATTTATTTACTTAAATTTGAGTGATTTATCCAGAGAATACTAAATATTACCACGTAAACAAGCGGTTTCTAATCAATTCCCCCTTTACTTAGCTGCCGCCATGCGCCTCGCGCCGCGTCGCCCGCCGTTACAAAGTTACTATGTCCGGATCGCGCTATCAACCAGCACCGAAAAATCGACGCTATAAGTTAGAAAGAAAAGCACTTATGTTGTACAACGTCCGTCTCTTTATCGACTGTGTTCGCGCTCTATGTGGATTAGCCCTACAATAATTTACGTACACGCACACATGTGTACGGAGAGGCTGATGGGCATATTCTCTTGTATGTCTCGTATGTAAGTGTTGGCTTGTATGGAGTGCCACTTCAATACACAAATGAACAGTTTTCTTACATCAAAATGAAGACCTGTCTTTCATAAATATTTAATTAAAATCTGTCTCATAAATAAACATTATTCAAATTAACTCCCAAAGCGCAGGAGGGAAATTAAAAAATATTTCGACGAAGGTTCGTAAATTGGGGGCGTGGTAATCGATAAATGATTCCGTGTCAAATCAACGGCGGCCCGGGGGAGCGTTCGCATTGGCTATAGAAAATGCATGAGGCAAAAATACGAGCTCTTTATACTCCGGCGATGTGTAAAATGCCGAGATTTCGATACTGTTGTGTTAACAGGAATTTTGCTTTTAAATTTTTACACGTTTTCGAGTGCACTCGACCGTTTTGAGCATACGAATTGTTGGAAGTTGACTGCTTGACTGCATTTTGTATGCCAGAGATGTCGATCTGGAACTTTTACTTTGAAATTGTGTGTTATCGTTTCAAAGCGCACTCGATCGTTACAGGGTGTAATTCCCCTGCAATAACCGACGTAGCCGCAAAGATGCAAGAGCAAGCTGGCAGTTGACGGGCCACATTTGCCCAGAAGCCCAGCCCAGCCCAGCCGTGTGGTTTCCGGTAGAGTAGAATAGGACCACTCCAACTCGTTCCGTGGATGTTGTACAAGGCGACTAACATTATGAAACATCAATCAGGCCTCCCCAACCCGTCTAGCCAACGCGGGGAGTGTAGGCCAAATCCTCTGTCTGTCTCCGACAGATGAGAGAGGGTTATGTTCCTGCAGTGGAGACAAAAATAACCTGATGATGATGATGACGGCCGTTAGGGCAGACGAGTTCTGAGGTGGAGTGGAGTTCTGCATAGTCCGCTGAGCGATTTTTGGGGTTGAACTCCACACGCGTGCGTCAGGCCGCGCGCAATAGCTATGACCTTTCCATATGTTTGTTCGTGGCGTGCAGAGAAGTGTCAGTATATGTAACCACGATATTACGCACAGTCGTGTAGTACTGGTAGAAAGCACTGATTGAAGACTTTTGTCTCCAGGACTGCCTCGTTAGCCTAGTGGCTTGGTCATACGACTCAAGCACCATAGGTAGTGGGTTCAATTCCCACTGGGGACAGACAACATTGTACAAATTGGTCCAGATCTAATTGTTGTATTTTTGAAATGTCGTATCCTTGTTTATTTCCCATAGCCCAGAAGAAACTCCTAGTTGTTATCGTAGGATGCGCGACTTGTTAGGATTACAAGAATGTCTTCAGAGATACATTGTCTAACTTTATTATTATTACTGCAAATTATCTGTATCATCATCATCAGGTTATTTTTGTCTCCACTGCAGGAGCACAACCCTCTCTCATCTGCCGGAGACATTCCCGCCTCCTCACCAATCCCCCCCCCCCCCCCCCCGCAACTCCTCTAAGCGAGGATCAACGGAGGTAACTGCAAAGACACCTACCAGTGAAGGTAGGGCAAGTCCCAGGTCATGAATTTACGCTACCATGGGCCCCAGGCAAATCTGCCGGAGACAGACGGAGGATTTGGCCTACACTCCCCGCGCTGGCCAGACGGGTTGGGGAGGCCTGATTGATGTTTTATAATGTATTCCCTTAGTCGCCTTGTACGACATCCACGGGAAGAGTTGGAGTGGGCCTATTCTACTCTACCGGAAACCACACGGCACTTATCTGTATATCTATCTTGTAATAAAAAGGTCGGTCACCCTACTGAAATAAGTACCCTCTAAAAGTGTTTTACTAAAACTAAATTATTCTGATAAGTAAAAACATCTATTCTAATATTATAATGGATTTGAATTTCAAAACTATAAACCAATGCCAAGTAAACTTTTTTCCAATTAGTGGTTTTATTAGATCTCACTATTTTTTTTATTAGCTTTGATAGATTGATTTTGACATTCAGACCGATTCATAATTTAATTCGTTACCAGTTAATTTAGATAGCGTCTGAAAGCTAAACATAATTGAATAACTAAGGTATTGAACTGTCTGGCATATTGAAATTCAATTAATTATTTCTGATAAAATATAAGAGGTTTAAGTATAACATATAAATGGAATACTGTAATATGATTATATATTTTATTTCTTGTAATCTTTTTTACTTTTGCGTTATAATTCTCTCGTCTTCTACTATCTCGTCTTCTACAGATAAACCTCAATTTTGGTTTTGTTAGAATACTTAGAAATTTAAGATTATCTTATTGTTTTTTCTTAATAAATAAAAAAAAATCTAAAAAGAATCTCCCTACTTTCTACCTGAGTATCTTCATCATAAACGTCAAATTATCAACATTCACTGTTGGTCATAATTCATGGTGCATGCGGAAGTAATCCTCATATGGCTTAATAAAATTATATTTGTCTGCATGTTACTCTCATTTCGAAACAGCAACTTATAGTATCACTCCCAGTGTCTAAGAATAAATGAATTATCCATCTATCTATCAGTATGTTGTAGATGCTGTGTGAGGGTTGAACTACAAATTCATTCACAATATTGCGCTGGATCTTCAGAGACCGAGCGGCGCCTCCTCCACGCTACGAATGCGAAAGAGCGCGGCATACGCCTGCGATCGCGCGCGCTAGGCACGACTTGGTGCACAGTAAAATGCGGAGTGGCTCGCGATAGTAGGGTTCAACCCTGAGGTGACTAAAGGTCTACCCACATCTATCGACGCGGAATACAGCAGCAATATACTAGTGACTAAATTAAATTAATACCACCGCCGCATGTAACCAAATAGGTACTCGTACCTATTCATAACCAGCAAAATTATTCACATTAAAGCACTCAAACGTCAGTATCGGAGTCTGTAAATCCAATTGACTGGTGACCCGATTGAAATCTATTATAGATGTGAATTCAAAATGGCGACTATTCATTTGTCCCTATTCGATGTCGCTTTATATTCGGCTCGGAATCGATTCACATGATCGATTTAGTGCGTAATGAGAATTGGATTACATTACTGGATAATGCTGCGTTTGAAATTGACTATTTGATTTGACAGACTTACGAGTACGTTTAACTAAAGATAACGAACACTAGGTACTAGTGTAACCTAAGTTCAGTCCTGTGTTTTCGCAATTTGTCGCGCTATCTATGAGCTGGCTGTGTCCGTATAGTACCTATCCTAAAACAAAATAGTCTGAGGAATAGACTAAATAAATCTACAATGGGGAACCATTGCATTAACTTGTACAATGAAACGTCGGAGGAATGTGACAGTAGGTATATTATAGTGCTGTGTGATACATTGGAAATTTGACGTTCCCTCCTCACCTCATTTCTCGAAATCCTTTAAGACGTGTGCATTAGTCTCTGCGATCACAAACCCATCTTCACGTATTCATCTCGTGAATAAGACATAAAACGTCTATTATTTTGGGAGAGAACTAGAGTCCAGAAGAACACAAAAGGACTCCAATGTCGTCGCATTTGAACGGTTATTCTGGCATTGTTTACAGCTTACAGAACCTTGTCTTGAACAGTGTGCACCAGGTATTAATAGATATTGTAAGATGTAGGCTTGCATTTCGATGCCTCGACTGACAGGTGCCGATACCCACCAAATGGACATAGGCGTCCACTACTGGACCTAGGCCTTCCCTAACGAACTCAGCCACTACCGGCCACCTTCTTTAGGTCGTCAATCCACCTGTCATCGGGGCTCACACTGCGTGTACTACCTCAACAGCCGCTTACTGCCATTTCACCTCGCTCTAAGGAACGTACCCGTACTACATGACCCATTCAGAGGGGGCCTTCAAAATACCACGCTTGGTCACAGGGGGTTTAAGTTTTTGTCGCGTAGTCAATATCCGCTAGCGAAATCTTGCGATTTTTCGAGCTGTATTCAAATATGGCTATATTCAAAAAATACTTTTGTTTTTGTAAATGAAGTTCCTGTTATAATATGTTTTTACGTAAGTTTTTTCTTCTCTACAATATTTTTTTCACTGATAATTATAGGTATGCACACACTCTTGGCGTCATGTGGCAAAAGACAATTACCTATGAGCTAAATTAATTATTTTTTTAACTTTCTGTTTGCAAAAAAATATTTAAAACCGTATTTACGAATTACTATGTGAAAACTAGAGGGGGATGGGGTCTTGGCATATACTACGGGTGGTTACCGAGGGGGAGGGGCAGGGGGTAAACATTGTAAAAATGGGTCACGTAGTATGGGTACGTTTCCTTATTGAATTCTGCGTAATGAACATTCTGCATTCGCAAATTAACAGAATTTGAACTTGAGCATTTCCGTGTAGACTGCATTAATTCATGCCAGTCTATGTCACATCTCTGTGAGGATTACAGGTTGCTCATCATTGCCATCCACTGCTGGGCATAGGTTACTATACTTTTCTTTGTAAGTAACACATCAAAAACCATATTTAAAATTGTATTCTCCTCTGGTATCATTAAACCATTCTTGGTTTGTCTCATCATCCTGCTGGACTAGATATCTTTCATTGTATGCAATATTTCAGATATTACTAGCAGTGTGGTTCCCGTCTAGAGAATAGGGCCACAATAATCTTCTCGAGGGTATCATCAAGGCGAATAAGGCATTGCATCATGGACGGGCAGCAACGTTCTCCTGTGTATAGTAAGATCATTACACTAGTGTAAGAGCTCCAATATGTATTGTCCTGTTAATTTTTATGTTTTAATCGTACTCGATTGATGTAATCATATAATTTTAAGGATGACTGTAATAATCTATGTGTCTGGTAATTTATCATCATCATCATCATCAGGTTATTTTTGTCTCCACTGCAGGAGCACAACCCTCTCTCATCTGTCGGAGACAGACCGAGGATTTGGCCTACACTCCCCGCGCTGGCCAGACGGGTTGGGGAGGCCTGATTGATGTTTTATAATGTATTCCCTTAGTAGCCTTGTACGACATCCACGGGAAGAGTTGTAGTGCTCCTATTATACTCTACCGGAAACTACACGGCAAGGGGGGGGGGGGGGGGGGGGGTAATTTATAATAATAAATTATTTGAATTTGAATTATTGCGATCACCAGTCAACCTGGCAAGCGTGGTGATTATGGCAAATCCCCCAATGGACAACCCACCAAAAGAGTCATTCTATTGAGGAGGATTATGTTCAGCAGTGGACGAATTTCGGCTGATGATGATAGCAGAAAACAAAATACTGAATCTTGTGAAAGAAAGTAAACTTAACTATGTTTCTCAACCTGTTGTTGCTGTTGCTGTAAATTCATCACGTACAGCCTCCACACAGTACAATAACAAAGTGGCGCATCGACAAGTTTCTGCCAGGTGGCGCCCTAGGCGCATCCGGCGGAAGTGGCACAACCGCCCGCTTCCGACACAGGCACCTCAGGCTACTTAGACCAGCAACCGAATGGACATTTCTTGTCACATAACACTTTAAAATTTTTGATGGTTCTGGTTTAGTTCATCAGGAAGGCTCAGTATTTGGACTTTACATGCTTTGGTATTTCTTTGCTTTAGTCAGAATCAGAAATCGTTTATTGTTTTTTTCCAAATCCAATAGTTTTATATTCAGCTTACTTGCCATTTTAAATATATTTGAATTTAACGTTTGTATGGGAGACAAGCTTGTATAATAGAATATTAAAAACAAAGTATCTAAAAATAAAATTCACACAATAATAAAAAATTCCTTTTATAAATACAGATATCTACTTAATTAAGTAGCTGCATCTGAGAGGAGGAAATAAATTGCAGCCTCCTTGTTCTAGTCTTATATTCGCAATTACATTGATGTCAGTGTCGGTACAACAGAGTATGAATGTCGGAAATAGATTTTCTAAAATAATCTACAACAGATGGCGCTATTTTTTTTATTAGTATATCACAATACATATAGATGGTGCGCCGCAGTAGCAATACGAATATTCAATTCAATAATTCAGCTTATGATCTTTGATAAACTAGATTTATATTTCTACTAGCTGTGCCCGCGGCTCCGCTCGCGTGGACTACAGAATCCGCTCCAGTTCCCACGTTCTTCCAGGAGCCGTTCTTTTTCCAACTTCCACTCCAACTCCACTCAGACTCTCGCACGCGCACTACCACTTCAGGTCTAGGTCTAGGTCCAGCTCCCGCTTCAGGTCCCGCTCCCACTCCCGCATCTACCTCCCAACCCTCCCCTTAACCCTTTCCTCAAATTTCTTTCTCTCTCTAAAACTACAGGACAGATTGAGCTAAAATTTGAATCATAGTTACTTGTAAAAATTGGCAATTAAAGATGGAAAAAATCTGTTCCGAGATATTTCAGGAAAACTAAGAAAATTTGACGGAGACTGCACATTGTGTCGAAGTCCGTTTTGCTGACTTTTTAATTTATAAAAAAAAGGACATTAGCCGCCGGACTACTTCCATGTAACTACCACCTACCCCGCATTAAGTGATTATACAGTTTCTCTTTGAGAGTATTTGAAGTGTTAGTTGTAATAATAACATACGATAAAACCTCCAAGTGTTTGTTTAGGCTTTAAATTCTGTTTGTTGAACTACTTTCTTAAAGGATTGTCTTGTACTTATGTTCAGGTAATAATGTAAGATTAGATTAAATTAATTTATTTCACTTTTACGTCTGAAAATTTAAATTTTAAATGTCATTCTAATATGGTACCTAAATAATAGTTTGGTGTTACAGCTATCTATTCGTATAATACATACATACATAGTGAGCATTCACGCCTTGGTTCCAGAGGGGTAGGAAGATACGATGTATCGCTACTTTGCGCAAACTAATGTCGTAATGTGGCTTCGCCCGCTTTTCGCCCCTTATTCGTATAATAACATTTTAAAATGCATACACTTATGAATTATAAAAGGAGTCATCAGTGTTTACATTACAGAAATCCTATAAAGATAGAATGGCTAAGTAGACGCGACATGCGTGCCAACAATATGCAATATATGGCATAAACTATCAAATGCTTACTCGTTTCGCGCGGAGTCGAAGTCGGATAATCATCGACATAAAATCTGCAAAAATGTCATATTGCGTGATTTCTAATAGAATAACAGCATCTTCTCACTAGAAACGTAACCACCAGGCATGAAAGGTACGCGGGAAGGGCGCGCTTTGTCCGAAAAACGGCACGCGCGGAACTGAAGTAAAAAATTGGTAAAACCGTTCTGTCTTGATAGAGTTTCTATGATCTACATAGTTCAGTATGAGAACGCAAAGCTTTGACAGAAAAGTTTTTAATTTTACCTCGGGAAAGGTCAAGGACGAATACAAACATAGAGACGAAGTAAAGCTGTGGGTTGTGCCACTAGAGCACCGAGGGAGGGTCGCTCAGATCAAAGTATATCACCATAACCTTTGATCTACCCACGCGGCTTGGACATTGACATTGCATGAAGTTATTGGAATTGTCGATGGACAAGTTCTATTCAAAAACATTAATGAGTACTGTGATGATAATCTGATCATACACACACTTAATATCGTTAAAATGGAATAAATATAAAAGCCAAATAATCTAGCACAACTTCCGTAATGGCTGAAGTATACTAGTTTATATCCTGTAGGTACTTGTCTAATTATGTCATAATACAGGAGAAAATCCTAGTTTGGGGTTAGTTAGGCAAGTGTGTTTGTATTAGAGATGTGCCGACAAGAGTTTAAGCCGAGTGTCGATTAATCGGCCCCTGTCCGATTCGGCATCACATATTTTACGACTTATAGATATAAAGATTCGCTCTCTGCAGGCAAAGACAGAGAGTCATGGAAAGCAATGGAGGAGGCCTTCACCTAAAAAGGGGTCGATATACAAATACAGAAAAACTAACCATACGCAATAAGCAAAACTAATAATTCTAACACCATTTAGAAATGTAATTTAAGAAAAATTTAAATAAAAGGCTATTTATATTATATTATTATTGATATTTATTTTGGATTGTGACAAAGTTATTTACAAATTAATTTTAGCATTCAGAATTTGTTTTAGAATATAATGCTGTCTATGTTTAACAAAATGTTCTTTGTTAATTTTTTTTTATTGTCTATTTTTGTTCGTTGATGTTTTTAATTTATTTATTTCTTCATAATTTACAAACACAATTTGTAATTATTTATGAAAAAATAAATAAAGAACTTGAACGTCGACCTATCAGTGGATATAACGTAACTTGACAAGTCTGACTCAAAGATATTATCTATGTCATATATAGGGATGAAGGTCAAAACGGTCCAATTCACGAACATAAATTGGATCTATACATATACTGAGTGCGTAATTTTATATACTATGGAGACCAAGGTCTATTTTGCTACTCGTTATTCTGGTAGAGTAGAATAGGACCACTTCCAAATCTTCCCGTGGATATCGTGTCGTACAAGGCGACTAAGGGAATACATTATAAAACATCAATCAGGCCTCCCCGACCCGTCTGGCCAGCGCGAAGAGTGTAGGCCAAATCCTCCGTCTGTCTCCGGCAGACGAGAGAGGGTTGTGCTTCTGCAGTGGAGACAAAAATAACCTGATGATGATTCCTTATTATGTGACCTAACGTAACCAAATATAGACTTAATCCAGGTGAGAACTATGAATTTAAAAAGAAAAATAGTAATTCGTGTAAGTGGTTGGCAGTGAAGTGACTGTGAAGGTTGGCTGGAAGAGATCTCTTATAGAGTTAAGTCGACCTTTGTAAAAAAATCGTGTATTTGCTTTTTATGTATTTTTAATGTGCAATAATGAATTGTTAAGTAGTTCTCGAGTTATAAGCACACTAACTGCTGAGAATACGAAATACTTAATGAAGTGACACTCACCTCCCTTGCATAGAGCACAGCTAGTAGTACGCACTCGCGCTGCGCCGCCCGCCGTTGCAAAGTTACTATTCCAGCGCGCTACCGACCGATACAATCTTAAAGATGGCCGCTACAATTTAGAAATCGAAGCACTTATGTTGTTGACGTACAACGTTGTCCTCTCTCGACTATGTTCGCGCGCTGGATGTCGTAGCCCTACAATAATTTACGCACACACACAAACATGTACAGACACAGTGGTGCGCCTGGAGGGCATTAAATCTGTTTGTTTGTATGGAGTGCCGGGAGTATGCGGATAGACAGAGAGACGTTGCGTTTTATAATATGTAAGAAATCATCATATAGGTATCAGCCGTTAGACGTCTACTGCTGGACATAGGCCTTCCCCAATGAACGCCACCACACTCGGTCCTCCGCCCTCCGCATCTAGCCGCTTCCGGCCACCTTCTTCGTGCCATCGGTATAAAATAGGCAAGAATAGAAATCCTAAAATAGAACATGTCAAAAGTTCCTGACCCCTTTATTACTCGAAAACAGAGTGTCAATAATTTATGAACAGAAGACGGCATCGGAGGCGCGTCAGCCGTTTGCTGGTCAAGATTTAGGCCGATCTTCGACCCGGCGATGAAGCCATTATATTCAAATTACATATTCAGCCGGGTGCAAAGGCCGACGGCCAGTTACTGAGTGATTTAGATTAAGCACTTCAGTGTGATTTATGTTAATTTATTATTAACTTTGTCGCTAAATAATGTTATAAAGGGACATTAAGGGCGTTTTTGTATGAAATGTAGTTAACACACCAACTCTTAGGTATCTCATAGAAATATTGACCTTCTTATTAAACTAAACAATGAATTCTGAACAAAATCTTCCTTAGGAAATGTCAAAAGTTCTGTATGACGTTGAAATAAATATAAAAGTAATCAAATTCACTCACATTGATGGTTCACGTGATTTTTTTTAATATATATTTTTTTATTTATTTATGGAGGGCTTTATAATTACTTGGAATGAGGTTTACAAGATTCTACGTAGACTCCCAGGTCATTAAATTTTATAAATTAATGGGTTTTAGTTCCTAAACTACCTTTGTTCCAAATTCCGTCCAGACAAAGACAGTTTCAGCAACCAAACGACTCGCAAACGCAATACAAATTAAATTGGCGTCTTGGATTACCAGGGTAAATGGTCCAATTAGTGTTTTGGTGGGTCGTTGTAGCAGTTGGAGTGAAGACAAACGAGATTGCCTGCTACGGGCACCTGGCTCGCTGTTTACGGAATGGGATTCTGTGCATCGCCTTGATTGTGGGACGCTTAATTTGTGAGTGCCGCTGTGGGGGTAGCAATTGGGAAGTTTACCCTTAAATTTTGAACTGAGTGATCACGCATTTATTCCGTTTACGGTGTTTTTTAACTTCATCTTAATTTAAAAAGGTCAAAGTTTCTTATTAAATTTAAAATGGTGCCCGAGTTTTCCTGATATATGTATCTCTGTTTTCCCTGAAATTTCCTTTGTGTGCCGTGCCTTCCGTTTCAGACGACAAAAATCATTAATGTTGATTTTTTACCGATCTGTATATCCCTAAGATCACTCTCGGCAGGCGGCCGAGCAGTGGCAGCCAAATAGTGCGTACTACCAGCCGTGTTTAATTTTGCAAGGAACGTTAAACAGGTGAGTATTGCTACGTAGTAAGTAATATTTAGTATTCTTTGCCTGTGGGCTGAATTGCCCCTAAAAGCAATAAAAGGCATAGAAACGCCAGTTTCACGTTAATGATATGGGCTGTATGAACAAAATCATTGCCCTTATAACAGAGTAAAAAATGTACTCCCCACTACTACCTCTTCTGTTCCAACCGCCATCGCAACAGCTCTGCCTTTTTATTTCTTTTTCATTTTGTATTAATCTCCGCTAACATACACTCACGGTACACACAGATACTCACCCCTACAACATTACACTACATTAATTTCATTAGTGGTTTATCAAGTGCTCCACCAGATCCAGCCGGATATCGGTAAGTGCTTATTTTATTTCCTACTTTATCTTCTCTAAATTATTCTCCCGCCTAAACTGGCATAACGGCCATGGAGTGATTCCATGCCCGGCCCGTTTAAGGCACACTACAAGAATGAGAGATTTTCACCTCACAGTTTACAGTTCGTTCATTCTACGCCATCTTAGGTATTTTTAAAAACAGCCTGCAATATTTTAATTATTTATTTAATACTTTATTGTACACACAAACATACAAAGAACGATACAAAGAAAAGAAAGTTATACAAAATTTCTTGCAGATAACCTGTGGTGAAGACAAAGTATTATAGAGAGACAGTAGTCGCCTGCACCTACGTACTATATATTAAATAATCACACAACATACCCTACCATACACATAAACTAATAGCCTATATATACTAATACAGATATATAAATCTATGTGTAATCTATACCTATAATAAAACTGTAACTGGTCTATGTCTGTACTTGGGTGATATTGTAGAAAAATGTGTATGAGGGGTCTTTAAAGGGCCAATAGAAGCCAAGACAATTGTTTTTAGAATTTTTTTCTGTCTGTCCGTATGTATGTTTGTTACCTCATCACGCAAAAACTTTTGAATGAAATTTGTTCGGAACGAACTAAAGTTGAAGATTTTATAATCTGTATTGTATTTAACGATTCATTCATTCAATCCCTTTTACAACATTGTTCGTGTGGGACGCACGTCAATTATAGTTTAAATTTAAAATATACGTGAAACTGCCGAAATTTCCTTTTATTTATGTTTTATAACAACAAAATTTGATACAGTTATCACAGTTGTCTTGCTGGAGGTCTAACTTAAAACCTAGTGCATGTTTCATCTTGATACGCCACTTAGAACCTGAGATATTAATGAAGTATTTTTTTCTAGAAGCCATTATATGCAAAACAAAGAAGTATAATTATTATGTTCGGTACAATTCATATTGCGATTGGTTTGTACTACAATTGGAGCGGGACTGGGAGTGAGATAGGGAGCGAGAGTGGGAACGGGAGCGGATTCTGTAATCCACGCGAGCGGAACCGCGGGCACAGCTAGTAATACAATAGTATGTTTTTCAGAAGTATGACATAAGATGACGTCGTCTACCTCTTTGATGCTTACGTCATTTTCAAGTTTAAACAGTGTTCTTAGAGAGGGGTAAACAGGGGGTAAACGAATATGACATTATACAATTCAGCCTATTCAGAAACCATTTGCTATTCTATTCCAATAAACGCTATTCAAACACTCAACCCAAATAGTTAACGTATGACACAGCGTACAGTCAGCATTATCAATTTAATGAAACGATAATTGGAAAGCCTATTTATCGCGAAATAGTGTGGGGGAATATAAATAACTAGTTCGATAGTTTTTGCTCAAAGCAGTCGTGCAGTCAGTGCGCTAAATTAACCAAGTTAATTTTATTTTGAACTTTATCAGCATTACATAAGGTGCTAGGGCTGGTCATTTAATTCGGAATCTAGTATCGATACCATTGTGGCGGTTTCTAATTCACTCACAGGCTAAAAACATTTCTAGGTGATTAACTTTTCGTTGTTTATTTTTTAAAGACTTTCGGCTTTAAAACTGATTTACCACAATCCAATACTACCAGTGACAGTGTTATCCTCTGCAAGAAAATGTAATTTTAAAGATTAAAAATATACACAATCAATTTGATATATTAAACTCTAGTAGTTTTTAAACAATAGAACTACAATAAACGCGCGACTACTGCCTCTCCATAATCCCTTGTCTTCACCGCAGGTTAGCTGGAAGAAATTTCTTTAGAAATAAGCTTATCCTTTTGTATAATTTTCTTTTCGTTGTGTTGTTCTTTGTAAATTTGTGTGTACAATAAACTATTAAATAAAAAATAAATAAAAAAAAAAGTTATCGATAGTCTAGGATCCTTCAACACTATCCTGAAACCTTCATGTAGGCAAATATTTAACCAATTCAAACGACTAGTGTGAATAAAGGGAATATTAGCTCATTCCAACCGTTATTTCCTATTGCCATATTACCCACAATGGGGTTAAATCCGGTGAAGTATGGTTATTAAGCGTTTTATGTTTAGTATTTACAATGTTCTGGTTAATGCAAACCAAATAATGTCTTCCGAGGCATTTTAATTTTGCCGTATTTCCTATCGATTCTCAGGTTTCAGGCGAAATACATTCACTAATTTCAGAAAACTGTATCTGTACGTATATTATCCGAAATTATGGAGTAGGCTCTCAGGAGACATCTTAACGTGTGAAACACTTTATTAAGAACCAAAAAAATGTTTAAAGTATGTATAGTGGTCAGTGCTACAAGCGCAGATGTGTACGTGAATACATCTCGCCTCACTTTACATCGGTTTACCACTATATCGGTTTGCAATATCGGTCTTGCCCCTTGTCCCTCCCTCCTCCTCCTCCCCCTCCCCCTCCCCTCCCGCCTCCATCCTCCCTCCCACCCCTCCCCCTCACCTCCTCCCTCCTCCATCCTTCCCCCCTCCTCCCTCCAGTCATCTCATTTCGATCTTACACTGTTCCTAATCCCGAGCACCGTATAATTTCATCAATTACCGACTCGTCTCCGCGTTCTTCCTGCTATCGCATTTATTACTTGGTTACAAATCCTTTGTCTGCTTGATGTCAAAACCTTTCGGGGAAGTATGAAAATTATAAATAACTATGACACATTATCACCCTTTCTATTAACGCTTTAAATAACGATTTTGAAGACGTGTTTACTTGGAAATACCCTAAAAATTAACCACCTGGCATTTCCTCTGAACACCAGTAGGTACGTCACGTCCACCTTTTAAAGCCCAAGTTTATTCTAATTTTGACTTTACCATTTTAGTAAAGTTTGCTGGTGCACCTGACTCTGTAGCAATAAACAATAAAATTTCAGTTTCCTCACGATTTCACTCCGCGACTTGTACAGAGAAATTTAACTCATTTGACCGAGTTTAACCGCGTTTAGCATTCGGCGCGGGTGCGGGTGTGTTGAGCATACCGCCGGGAGTTTTATGAAAATTCTGACCGCTCTCGCTGCCGGTGACATCTTGAAGCTATTTCGGAGTGCTGACGCGCACGGGGACTGTTCGCGAGGACAGTACTAACACAAGTCATTGACAGTGCTGGCACTATTATTTCTTATTAGCTGGCGCCCGCGACTTCGTCTGCGCAGGATTAGTATTTCGAGTAGCTTATATGTATTAGCGTGGCGTAGAAAATAATTAACATTATGACATTAAAATTATAATTTTATGGCGCACGCGAGAATAGCTCGCAGATGGTAGATTTTTTCCTACTTACTTGATATTTTGGACAATTCACACAATATCTTTATAAATTGTAGCCTATGTGTTATTCTGATGTATAAGCTATATTATTGTAAAGTTTCATTAAAATCCATTCAGTAGTTTTTACGTGAAAGAGTAACAAACATCCAACCATAGTTACAACCTTTCGCGTTTATAATATTAGTAGGATAAGAAGTTTCTTGCTGATATTAGTTACCGGGGGTGGTTCAGTGCTGACATCTAAAGCCAGCAAATATGCTTCAGACTATTCTGTGTTTTAATGTTGTTTCTGGAGAGTAGTAATTAAAATGTCCACTCGAAGCCGCTAAGGTCACTTTTAAAAATCACCCGCAACTCCAGAGGTAATATGATTTAAAGTCGTGCTTCAAAAGATCACTATCTATATTCTTATTTAAACAATATGCACAACGAATGAATAATTTTACCTTGTCAAAACGAATTATTTTACGCACGTGGATGGCACTGGCACGTCACTGGCCTGAATCGCTACTGGCATTAATACTGGCTTCATTGTTATTGTTAGAGTACAAAGGGGTAATTACGCGTGGAAGATGGGCTAACGGCATTATGTAAATGCATTCTAAATTCTCGCACGAATGATCATCGGCATGACACGGGGCTGTCATTGTCCATAATATCTCGCTTTAGGAATGACCGTGCTTTTCATAAAATGATTTATTTATATTATTCATAAAATGATATCATAAAGGCCACTAAGGGAATACATTATAAAACATCAATCAGGCCTCCCCAGGCCAGCGCGGGGAGTGTAGGCCAAATCCTCCGTCTGTCTCCGGCAGATGAGAGAGGGTTGTGCTCCTGCAGTGGAGACAAAAATAAATTGATGATGATATAAGGGAGCTTCCTTTTATAAAGCAATGCAAATAATTTGAGAAAACATATTTACAAATGAAAACTACCTGTAATACAGATGACATTACAGTCAACTTATATTAAAATCAGATTCGCTTCAAGAAAGACAATAATCTCAATCAAAATATTGTGCTGTTGGAATCGGTATTCGAAGCTTACCGTATAAATTATACTTAAATCTATTATGCAGCTTAAAATTATGCAATTTATGCATTCCTGCGGCCACAAGTCAAGCGCAAAGCCAGTTACGAGTTATTAATGCGAGGCTGAACTCCATAATGGTCTAAGCTGACCACGCTTCACTAATGCGGTTAGAAATCAGCATAAAACATACACAGTAATACTAAAAGCTTTTGATAACTAAGTAGGTAGCTATAATTTGTGGTGGTGTGTATTAGAGAAGTCTAGAACAGCCATTGTGATATTATACCGCCTAGTGGTGTGGCCTAAACTAGCAATACAACAAAGAAAGATAGAGATGAGCATGCTAGGCCTAAGATTATCTAAATAGGTTAGAAATGTAAAGCCGTGTGTTTCCCGGCTTAGAATAGGGCCACCCCAAATGGTCCGATGAGTGTCGTCAAGGCGACTAAGAGATTGCACTATGGATAGGCAGCAGCATTCTCCTGTGTATATTAAGATCATTACCGCGATCATCAATCCGTCTGCCAAGCGTGGTGATTATGGCAAATCGCCTAATGGAAAGCCCACCAAAAGAGGCATTCTATTGGGGAGGCTTATGTTCAGCAGTGGTCGTATATAGGCTGATGATGATGATGAAACCACTGGATAGAAAACGAAAATATTGGATGAGTAAATAAATTAAAATGGAAATGTGCAGGTCATTTATGCAGAATGAAGAAGAATGGTTGGACAAGGAAAGTGAATAGATGGCTACTAAGAAATGGAAAACGGAATGACCGAGGAAACGATGAGATAATGTATTTAAGGAGATATGTGGATCTGAAAAAAAGGGCCAGAGACAGGAAAGAATGAAGAATGCTTGCTACACCGCAGAGACAACTTCGATAAATAAAGTTTTATTATTTATAAAAATTTAAATTTAAAAATATATTAGAATAAAGGTTTTTTAATTTATTATATTGGCTTAGTCGTTAGACTTGAGCACCAGAAGCCGTGGGCTCGGTTCCCACTAAGGACCGATTTGTACAAGTTCATTCAAGTTTAGATGATATATTCGTAAGTTGTCATATCCTTGTTACTGTAAGTCATACTTTGATGTAAACAGGTTTTCTAATTAATTTACTTTCCATGCAGTTAGTAGCCAACGACCGACAGTTCTTTTTAATATGTGTGTTTTACAATCCAGGTCAACGACTAACCCTGTCCCAGTGCATAAAAGTCAATGGCCAGGTTAACTGTCACAGTGGCTTCATGCCAGCGCAGCTGATCTTTGGAGAGTTCGACTTACCAATTGTAGAGTAGACAGCCAAGTGGAACATTGTTCAATAAGAAAATCGAGTAGCCTACTGACGTTTGTGCTGGGCATTGATTTTAATTTCGTATTGTCCAGTTGTTTCCTTTACTTTTTATAGAGGACATACTTCTTTTGTAGAGTAGACAGCCAAGTGGAACATAGTTCAATAAGAAAATCGGGAAGCCTACTGACTTTTGTACTGGGCATTGATTTTAGTTTCGTATTGTCCAGTTGTTTCCTTTACTTTTTATATAGGACATTGTGAAATACGGATTTTACCACATGATCTATTACACATAGGTATGTTATGCAGGATGGCACTATCTCCTCTCTCGACGCTCACTATCTCAGATCAGTTAGTTATGCATTATACAAACCTGTATCTTACATAAATCGTATATAATAGATGGTCTCCATTTCATATTTGAAGAACATTTAGAATAAAATTATTATAACAACTGAAATGTTTACAAATAACAACATAACTTTACTGCAGATCGTTTTGCTAGAAATAACATGATCTGATAGCCCTTTCGCAGATGAACATCATGATACTATCAGCACAAAACCGGTAAAAAAGTTTAGTTATGTTGTTTTGGTAAACAACCTTTCAATTAAATTTGAATCGTTAACGTAAAGCTCGTTAATTGATCGCGGTAATCACGTGTTACAACCAGATATAACCGGCTATTACCACCCTTGTCCGGTTAACTGTTATTGCTTCTCCAACTGTTTTATTGCACTGCCGTATTGTTTATGTTTCACCACTACCGCGAATAGGGCGATTAATGATTTTATTGAGAAAGTTTAAATGGTTTCAATTTTTTTAATCTTTTGAGTATGTTCATAAATAATTGAATGCTCTTATATAGCCAGGTGCAATTTAAGTTCATTTACTGTTCGAATTTCTCTACCTTTTTGTTTTTCTTAAATCTGTTGATAGCATTTTGCACATTTCTGCGTGTAATTAGTCTAGACAAGTCTTTATATGTTGCTGCGTTCTCCTGTGTATATTAATATCATTACTGCGATCACAAATCAGCCTGCCAAGCTTGGTGATTATGGCCTGCATAAATGGGTTATACCTTTTATAATGATGTAAGTAAATAGCTTGAATACAGTTTTCACCAACTCTGCCTTAAGGAAAAGAGATTTAAAATATTCTGTAGCAATTCAAAGACTCCACTTCGAGAATACTTGTAGTTTCTCATTACTGCATTAAACATTTAATCTTGAGTCTATTTACTTTCAAATTACAGAGAGTTCTTATTACAAAAGTTAGTAAAGCGTACATCATACTCAATGTACGGTAATGTCATATATTTTTTTTAATTTCTCAAATATTTGGGACAACAGAGTTTTCCATTGCAGACCAATTTTATATGTATGTTCCAACTTTCAGATTAATCAGTCTATTAGATTCCGAGATAGGCACCAGACAGACAGACAGACGACGCAAAAAGCTCCTTTTGACGGACCCCTAAAACAAGTCCGAAATTTAGGTTTTTCTTATTACTATTCAAGGGACGCCTCCATTTCTTCGCTACATTACACAGGCTTTATCTTTTTCGTTAAGTAAAATCCCCGAATAATGGAATACTTACGAAATTTAACATTTAAACATTTAGTTTGTATTTTTAACTAAGTGTACTTGTTAGAAGTATCCATTTAACATTCAAGAGTCTCATTTTATTTAATTAAATGCAAACTTTAACTTCTTAAAGATTTACTATTAATCTTGGTAACTGTATTTCTCTTACATCGTCAGAAGTTACAAACATTTTAATTATAATATTCTGACGTACATGTACCTCAGAAATAACGAAATAGTGACAAATGTCAGAATGTTATTGTAGGCTGTCTGCGACAAATGTGACCCGCCCACTGCCACTTCAGCTTGCTAATCTTTCGGCTATTTCGGTGACCTTCGTTCTTCGTCGGATCTCCCCGTTACTAGTCAAAGAAATCTTGAGAGGAACCAAGAGCTAATAAAAGCATAAAAGCTGTATGTCCTCGCTCTTAGTGCCTTGTCTTACACCCTGTAAGGTTGGCTGGAAGATATTAAGATAGTTGGCTACCTCATTTAGAGATAAGCTCGCCTTTGTACACAAAATTTGTACCTGTATTTGGTTTTAAAATATGCAATAAAGAATAAAAATATGCTTTTTAAGTAAGAATAACAAAGAACCCACCCACCAACTAGCTAAAACGAGTTAAAGGACCCAAAGAGGCGAGTTATGGCGTAATTTCTAACGTGCCGATGAAAAAAAGCATGTTTTTGACAACGCATATAACACCAATTTTGGTCTATGCCATCCTTACTCCCCTTTGAAAAAAACAAATTTGAAAATTGAACCCCATTCATTCCGTTAAATGTAAATGCCTCTGAAAATTGAAAACGTTTGAATGAGAACGGCGTCAATTGCACTTGATTTTTTTTTTTCAATTCTTTTGAAGGGCTCTCAATTGTCTGCGGTGGAGGTATTCTTTCGCCTGGAAACGTTACATTTAGGAGAGAAAAACAAGTCAAAACATCGTCAATGTAAACAAGAGAGGGAAATCGTTTAAGCGCTTTTCAGACCGCGTGCCATGATACACTTATTATCAAGCAAAATCCTGCAGAAACTCCGTAGATTCTACTTTATTTTGGTAAGTTTAGGATCAATTTGCAATGAACTCCCACCATTGCAAATTGACCTAAGAAATTATATTTCCTAAGGAAGATTTTGTTAAGAATTCATCACATTACATCATATCAGCCCTTAGACGTCTATTGTTGGACATAGGCCTTCCCCAATGGACGACACCAAACTCGATCCTCCGCATCCAATCGCTTACGGACACGATCTTCAGTTTGTCGGTCTACCTGGCGGCGGCGGGACATCCCAACCTACGCCTACCAATGATTAATCCGCGGTCTCCACTCCATGAATTTGTATGCCCCAAGAGCCGTGGGTTCTGCGACAGATGTGCCACTTCAGCTTTTCGGCTATGTCGGGAACCTACGTTCTTCGTCGGATCTCTTCATTACAAATGATATCCTTCAAAGAAACCCCGAGCATAACCCTCTCCATAGCTCGCTGAGAAACTTTAAACTTGTGGATCAGGCCCACCGTCAGTGTCCACATTTCCGCGCCGCAGGTCATAAACATGATGCACTGATTAAAGACTTTTGTCTTTAAACATTGTGGAATGGGCGACTTGAAAGACTTGTCACAGTTAAGAATTCATAGTCTAATTTAAATAGTAGGTCAATTCTGAACAACTATTGAATCAAACCGAGCTACATCATCAAGCCAGATAGTAGGTAGTCTGAAATGGACTTTAACGAGGAATAATATTTCACTCGAGCGATCAGAAGATACATTTAGACGTCGAAGAAGTCAGGAATAAAAGAGCGAATACTGAATTTATGAATCCAATGAAGCGTGAACGCAGTCGCGACACGACGCGGCGGCCTGGGGAGGTGCCGGCGACATGCATATTTGATTCCGTCATAAACTCAATTTACAGCTAATCTCATCTCAGATTGTCGAAGAAATAAAATTTCACACGCCGTTGGCTCACTCGTGAATGTAAATAGGGAGGGCGCAGGGGGTATGTGCCGTGACGCGTGGAAGGGGAAGGTCGGGGGCAGGGGTACTAATAAAATATACGCGGCAGCGTTCACGGCTCATTTGACAGGAGACGGCCGCGCCGGCAAGACCGGGCTTCAATTTAATATTTCACCTTTAATTCCAGGCACTAAATTAAACCCCGCCTTGGTTCGTAATCGCGAGTTCGCCGTTAAATTTTTGTCCTCCCATGATCAGTATCGCTTGGTGATCGATTTAACGGGCCTACCGGTCTCCAGTTTGGTACGGTTGTAACTTTTTAGTACTCCTTTTATTACGACAAACGATTTTAATCAAGCGAGTTTTTGTTCGAGGCGGACGCCATTAGCGCCTTGGAGTCTGAATAAAATTCGGAGTTTAGTCGTATTTGAGACTCGAGAATTTGCTTTTAACTTCGTTTGATAGGTCGCTACGGAGGCGTTTACTGACCTTTAAGTTTCGATATAAAATAAATCCTTACTCACAAACAGAATTTGCTTAAACCCCTTTGATTGGTTAACACTACTCAAGGAAGCGTTCTTCTGCATTCGATTTGGAGCAGCAAAAATTAAGTAAATTGTAGAGAGCACTCGACTTTGGCACGAGCAACTCCTTGCAAGTCGAATTTCGAGAAAATCACTCGTAAAACTCTCATTCGAGGCTAACTACCCTCAAAAGCGGTATGAGAGGAAAGTTTGGCGGGTCGCCGGCGACCAAACGACCTCAGGGTGATTCTAAACTAGCCCTCTTATTGAGAGAATAGTAAACTTATCCAGCCAAAATACATACTTTGTAAACGACTTCTTTATACTTTGTTTGTGTTCATTGTTTAAACCGCCGCGAGTGGTTCTCCGTTCTCGGAGTATAGGGCCACCCCGAATCTTCCCGTCGGTATCGTCAACTCGACTAAGATATTTCCCTAGCACGGGCAGCAATTTTCTCCTTTGTATATTAAGATCATTACTGCGATCACCAATCCGCCTGCCAAGCTAGGTAATTATGGCAAATCCCACGGATAGACCACCAAAAATGGCATTCTATTGGAGAGGCTTATGTTTAGCAGCTGCAGTGAATGTATTACTCCTGATTGTTTAAAAAAATATATAGATTTCTAATGATTAGTATACAGAGTATTTAAAACCAATACTAAAGTGGGGAACTCTAACAGCGATAAAATACTACGTGCGATTTAGTACATAGTGTGTAAGAACGAATACTGATAGCTACATTTTTATTTGCTAATGTTGACAGTAGATGGCGTTGCATTAATCTCAACTATCCATGTAAATCGATAAAAATTCAAGGACCAAGTAAGTCAATAGAATTTTTTTAAATTTTTTATGACCCTGCTTCACAGGGTTTTGCAAATAGTATCATCATATTTCACATTTGAG
This sequence comes from Esperia sulphurella, assembly GCA_947086405.1. NCBI lineage: Eukaryota > Metazoa > Arthropoda > Insecta > Lepidoptera > Oecophoridae > Esperia > Esperia sulphurella. The sequence continues at coordinate 14,601,351 of OX352264.1, forward strand.
TGACATCTATCGATGTATTTAGAAATATTAGAGAGTTAATTTATTAGAGACCTACTCGATTTAATATTAAATAGTTTGTACTTTACATACGTCAGAAGTTATACATATCGACGTTTAATTACCAAGACCTTCTTTTATATCTGGGACCAAGGCGTGAGCGTTATGTATGTTTGTATGAATGTACCTCATTTTATACTTCATCATCAGGTTATTTTTGTCTCCACTGCAGGAGCACAACCCTCTCTCATCTGCCGGAGACAGACGGAGGATTTGGCCTATACTCCCCACGCTGGCCAGGCGGGTTGGGGAGGCCTGATTGATGTTTAATAATGTATTCCCTTAGTCGCCTTGTACGACATCCGCGGGAAGTGTTGGAGTGGTCCTATTCTACTCTACCGGAAACCACATGGCACATTTTATAATTAGAGTCAGATTATCCACAGGACGAAAAATATGTCTTGTGAACGCGTGATACTTCTAAGTACCTACAATGGATATAGAAATATCAAAATCCCCTGCAGTCATGGAAATAAAATTTATGGAGAAGTTGGTAGCTCTCAATGATTTATTTTACTATAGTTCTGTAAACCTCATTGTCCGGGTTTGAACCTTCGACTACCACGACTTTGTAAAAACTATGCAGTAGCGAGTTTTACGCCTTAGCATTCTTCTCAGAAACTTGTTATTATTCTCTTAAAGTACAACTTATTCCACGAGTTCTACTATGTATGTTCTAAAAGTCCAACTTTCTATATGAAAACTCTATGCGATGTTCCGAAAAGAATTCCAGTTGGAAAGTGATTTACCAGAATTTCCAACAGTGAGCGTCTGAAATTTTGTGAAGTTTTCATTTTTAGTTTACATAGTTTCAGCGAGATTCAGGATGTTTGGGAAGGATAGTTTATGTAATCTGTGTAACAATTTGCTGAGTAACTTAAACATTGTTTATTAGCAGAGGTCGGACTCTGCCGGTCATTACAGGGCCGCATTTAAGAAGTGATCTGGGCTATTTTTTGTATATCAATGACGAAACGTTTAGTCGACGACTGAAAAACCTTTTGTTGGAAAATGAATATTATTCCACAAATGAATTTTCTAAAAAATGAAATTGGTGGGCCCTCTGACGTTTAGTTTAATTTGTGATAATTTAATACCAAGTGTATTTTTAAATTTTTATTTTAATATTATATACTGACATAGATAGTATGTTATATACTATGACATTATTTGAATTGTTGACATTGTAATTTATACATTATTTTATTTTATAACGATCCCTTTTACCATACTAGAATGACATGTAAAATTAAATTTTTCAGATGTAAAAGTGAAATAAATAAATCTAATCTAATCTAATCTATCTAAAACCTGAAAATAGTACGATCGGAATTGTATGTATGCATGTAAGCGCTTTATTGTACCAAAAATAACAATAACAACAATAATAAAATAGGAATTAAACTGTGTACAAAGGCTAATTGCTAGGAGAATCGATGACAAAAAAATATCAAGTTATATTTTTTCCTAAATTATATTTCAAACTGAGAAATCATATGCACCTACTTATGAGTGAGGCCGTCAATTTTGTATTGCTGTAAGCGGCCGGTGAAATAGGATGTCCAAATTTAACGTAGAATAATGGAATTCTAAATTTTACTACATTTGTATGTTAAGATCATTACTGCGATCACCAATCAGCCTGCCAAGCGTGGTGATTATGGCAAATCCCCCAATGGACAACTTACCAAAAGTGGTATTCTGTTGGGGAGGCCTATGTCCAGCAGTGGACGTATGTAGGCTGATGATGATGTTACACATACATTATAATTTTCTGCATTTTAGGCAAGCCCTTGCGGTTTGTTCTGGCGACAGTTAGAAAGTAAATCCTAAAAATGATTAGATAGAGGGTCCACAGAATCAACATTTGAATTGATCTCAACTATCAATGATGTGAACGATCCTGGAACGCCCGGCAGAGTCAGACCTCTGTTTATCAGTGTTGCTTACACGTGGCGCCGAAAGCTATTATTCTGGCTACACTGACTACACCATCATCGATCGAAATAGGTGAGTCTGCCTACAGCCAAATCACATTAATTTAATAAAAAAATTAAGTTTGAAATAATTAGCGGTCAACCATCCTTAAAAGAGAGATCTTGTCGCTGATTTATTTGTATACCTTTGTTAGACTACAAACTCGTCACATATTATTAAGTTTAATTAAACCTTTCTTGCACGTTTGTACAAAGATTATTATTAATGTTATTATCATAATCAGCCTTTCTACGTCCAGTTCTGGAAATAACATTCCCAATTATGCCAAAAAAAAACACCCGGTCCTCCGCTCTTCCCATGCAGCCGCTATCGGCCACCATCTTTAGGTCGTCGGTCGGTCCAACTGGCAGGGAGTCCCACGCTGCGTGAACGGTCCACGGTCTCTGATCCAAAACATTGCCATAACCGCCGTCAGTTCTGCGTATTGTCCGACCACTGCTACTTCAGCTCCCTAATCCTTTCGGTTATCTCGTTGAACTTAGTTCTTTGCCGGATCTCCTCCAAAGAAACTCCGAGCATAGCCCTCTCTCTATAGCTCGCTGAGCAAATTTAAACTTATGCATCAGGCTCACCGTCAGTTCTACGCCATAGGCAGGGCGCACTGATTAAAGACTTTGGAATAGGCGACATGAATAATTGGCGCCGTTTTCCAAAATCTCCATGTTGCCTATTTCATAGTTTGTTATTAAGTTCTAGTAAATTAACTACTATTATGAATTTTTAATAACATAAGAATAATCAGGAAAAAAATTACGCTCTCACATTTTAAGTTTAGCTATTTTTTACTACGGATTAATAACTTAAATAACCTAACTCAGCCGTCTCCAAAGGGCTAGCTTCCAGTCAGCCAACACGTTGAAAGTTGAGGTATATTAAGTAAATTAACGAACGGTGTAGACATTCAATTGAATGCCGGCATTTAATAAACTGCCTAGCCATACAATTGAGTGACTGATTTGACTATTAGGCGGAAAATAGAGTATATTTTTATCGCTATTTAAAAACCTTCTGCGAACTGTAGCCCTGGCGTACCGACACCAAAGAAAGATTTTATTTACAAGGCGTCGTCGATTCCACATGCAACTATTATAAATAATGCTAAAACTTAATTGAATAAGGGAACCCCTTAATATTATCTTATAAAATCGACGTAACTTTGCATAGTCAAATTGGTACAGTGACTAACCAGCAACATAGTAGCATTACAAAGAGACTGCATGCTGCTAGATTTACTACTGCATTTAGATACATCGCTCAAACAACAAGAGCCATCACTGGCGGAGCTCGCCGGAACTGAGGTATAAAGTCACAACTCCAAGACAATGTCACGAACCCTCTCTCGCTCTAGAATTTCACCATTTCCTTGAGGAGAAATAAACTGTTTCACTATGACTTAGTATAGAGGCATTATGTGCTTATGGACTTAAGTGCTTGGCTAGGTATGCCAACAATTTGCTTTCCACAGTAAAGTCAAAGACACGGTAGACAGTATGGACGACAAGAGGTAATTTAGTTGAAAGGTCTGCTTTCGATAACAGCGCGTCTCATAGCAATAATGTTTCAAGAGTGTAACAATGCTACCCTCTATGGGTAATAATTTTAACACCTGAGTCTTATTTTACATTAATAAGAGGTATTTATAGAATATAAGTAAAATTTTTTTGTTCAGAACCCACATCAATTACTTTTCAGTAAAGATCGAATATTATTCCATAAATGAATTTTCTAAAAAATGAAATTGGTGGGCCCTCTGACGTTTAATTTAATTTGTGATAATTTAATACCAAATGTATTTTTAAATTTTTATTTTAATATACTAATACTCTAATACTGACAAAGATAGTATGTTATATACTACGACATTATTTGAATTGTTGACATTGTAATTTATATTTTGTACATTATTTTATTTTATGACGATCCCTTTTACCATATTAGAATGACATGTAAAATTGAATTTTTAAGATGTAAAAGTGAAATAAATAAATCTAATCTAATCTATACAACGTTTTTTTTATGAAGAAGTGTGAGCCGAATGTGATAAGAAAAATACGCTACAAACAAGACCAGGGTCAAAATAACGATCAAATGTACTTTAATATGCATTTAAATGTTCTTTGACCATTACGAAGCATCGAAGACGACTTATAACATACCTGAAATCTCTTAATTTTAAAATATGTGCTGCTTGAAGTTGCGCAATTTCTTCTTCACAGCGCTAACACCTAGGAAGCTGTAGTTGCAAAAAAATTGCGTGTAGGTATAAACGAGTCTATTTATTCCGTAACCAGATAAGCCTAATTATATACGGAATTGGAAACTCAGTACAATAACAGTTCCAATAACCAACACTTCGTGACATAAGCTGGTTTAATGCTGTCAGAAGCAGTAGTGGAGGTAAATCGCCCCTGCGTTGATCTAAATTCACGTATCAAATTGACCACATAATCCCCTGGCTGAGAGCCCGAGTTACTGAGTTACTCCAAATAGGGGACATATTCTGTACATTATTGTTAGTGAGTAAACGATATAGAGACGGTTAGGAAACGATATAAGTATTTTGTGGACTAATAATGTACTAATTATTAACACATTCATCGACGATTTCAAGTCACTGGGCATTTTGTTGTACACCCTGACAGCTTTATATGTGGAGGTTTTAAGTACGTCAATAGACGCCATACCGGTCGCTCCTACCGTGATAGTACGTCTGTGGACGTCATTAAGTATTGATTCGTCGTCTAGTGCATCATGAACTCACGTCACGTCGTCGGCAGTGTCCACGATTGCGTTAAAAAAGTTGAGTAAAGTATCATTTATTATTACTTACTTTTATACTTCATACCTGTGAATTATGAGCAAAATCTTTCTTGGGTAATATCCATAGCTGTGCATTTATAAATATAAAAGTTATCATATTCACGGACATTTAGAAGAATACTTTGGCATTTGATACTCTAGTGTTGCGAGCTTATTTAGAGGGTACAGGAGAATAACGTTGAATGTCACAAATCCATTGAGTTTAATTTATATACCTAGTCACAAATCCAAAATCAATTTTATATTTCTAGTCACAAAGTCCAAAATCAATAGAGACTGGCAGGATCTCCGTTATTTGAATATGGACCTTACGGTTTTTGGACTTTCCTCGTTATTACCCTGTATATTAAATCTAGCTACTTATAGACCGTCATTGAGTTTATCCGATGCAAATACGTCACGTGACGTGTTTCTTTTATATCGCATCAAAATCGTACCTCGCAACAAGGCTGGTAAAATAGCATACTGGTTTGAAATCGCAGGTTTACCGAGCCAAATAACTGCGGCGTAGCCCGTGGACCCGGTGTCCGCAAATACCTGATGTAAATGTACGACTGGACCGAACTCTTGCACGTATTGGGTTTTCTGGACTAACCTATATTAGGCATCATTAAACGAGCAAACCTCGTAGTACAAAACAATCTATATATTATTTTAATAAATGCTGTTGACTTAAAACTAATTAAACTCAAAATTAAATTAGATATTTAAATAAAGACGGAATTACTTGCTGTTCGGTATCAATGTCTTAGCGAAAGAGTGAATGAATGAATGGGATTCTATAATTAGACGAATCTTACACAGATTATAAAATACATTAATTGGTTTATTCTGAACATATTTCAGGGAACGGGTGTTGGCATTTAACAGTTTTTAAAGTGTTTGAACATAATTTTGCGTTATATCATAGATTATTTATGCCTTAGTTAATACAGTGCGAAACACTGTATTAATTATACCTAATGGTGATGATATAATATTTTAATACATAAGCGTATAGCTTCCCTGATCCAGCGGGTGAGGGGCAGCTCCAACAGCCTCCTGCAGACTGTGGCGGCGAGGCTGGACGTGGACAGTGCTATTATGCAGCACTGGACCCGCGTCCACCTCGTCAAAGAAACCAAAATTTCATTTTTATTGTTCTAATAATAAGTTACTAACATATTTATAGGGTATCTTTGTTACTAACACTCTATGGGCAACGCCTGAAATGAATAATTTTTATTTTATTTATTTATTTATAATGTCAACCGGAACTAATTTAGGTATATCGGAAATGTGATGAACGATCAATCTAAATATCTGACCTTACTAGGCCAAACACGGAGTTGAATCTTTGAACCTAAGATCGCTTTATTTGTTTATTTATTAACCAATAAAAACAGAATTTACATATTTCCAGTGCAACAAAAACCAGACTTGGTTTGTCTGTGCACCGCGACGACTTACAAACTAACATTTAACAGTCATATTATGTGCCAAGCCATCTATCTTGAAGTTATAAAACGTGCAAATTCAATAACTACTTCCAGAATACAGCGAAATGTAAATAGATAGATAAACTCTTCATTACACACAAATTAAGAATAACAATAAAAACAGGTACAATTTGTACATTTAAATTATTCATATTCACAAACATTAGATCATTTAGAAGAATACTTTGAAATTGATTACGAAAAGAGAAGATTCTTCAACTATAGCTGCGAAGGAATACAAAGGTTTTTAAGAATAATAAAAATATCCAAATTAAAGACACGATAACGTTTAATAATATAAATAAGACCCTTACAGAACTAGGTATAGCGAGTAGAACATCAGCTGTTTTCATTGTATTACACGAACAAATTCCTCTCATAACACAAAACAAGCCAGACAGTGGAATCACAAAACGATTGCAGCACGAAATTGTCCCTTAAGGCGAGGGACGCACAATTTAACACCCTCGCATGCCCTCCGCGTACATTTCTGAGCACGATTGCCCATTACAAGGCGACGATATAAGAAATTTCAATAAAACTCGATAGAAGAGACGACGGGGGTCTAAACTTGCTGCATGCCACTGATATACGAACTGCGGATTTACTAGAATTGATACTCAGCTGAATGTTGGTCGAGGACTAGAAATATTCATGGCAGAAGTTGAAAGTAATGTGTCAAAAACAGAAATTTAAGTAACGAATATAATAAATTAATCTAAACAATGTCCAGAGATATCAAAATAAATGAAAACACAAATAAATATCATAATGATTATGATAATTACGAGAATTTTGTCAAAAATTAAGTATCGACTGTAGTTCAGAGAATAATTAATATTAGGGGTGTGTCGTCGAAATTAAAATTCTGTGATGTCAGTTATTGGTTATTATGCCGTGTGGTTCCCGGCTTAGAATAGGGTCACTCCCAATCTTCCCGTTATCATTATTGCGATCACCTATCCGCCTGCCAAGCGTGGTCTTCATCATCATCATGTCAGCCCTTAGACGTCCACTGCTGGAGATGCTGGAGATAGACCTTCCCCAATGAACGCCACCACACTCGGTCCTCCGTCCTCCGCATCCAACCGCTTCCGGCCACCTTCTTCAGGTCGTCGGTTCATCTGGCGACAGGGCGTCAAAAAGGTGATGATTATGGCAAATCCCCCAATGGACAGCCCACCAAAAGTGGCATTCTATTGGGGAGGCTTATTTCAGCAGTGGACGTAAGTACGTAAGCTGATGATGATGTCAGTTATTTAAATAAGTATGGTCGATCTATAATGTTAGATAAATATTCCCTATTAACATTTGCTATTTTTTTTTCGTGTTATTTGCCACTTTACAGCAGCTTAATTTTATAATAAAGAATATGGTCGCTCTTTATCATGTATTTTCAAAAAAACTATGTGAAACAAATTTAAAATAATAATCTAAACAAAACAATGGGCTCGATTCTTAAGACACAACGTTAAAATTTGACAACACTAAAGCTGTGGCTATCCTTGTCACACAGTATTATGAAGATAAAGACGAAACCATTTTTAGCTCTGTTAAATTTTAAATATGTGCCTTCAGAATCGAGCCCAATATCGACTTAGCCTAGAGTTCACATTGTCCCAAATTGAAATAAATGAGTTTTGTTTTTTCGAAAAGTATCTCTTCCTGTTTTGACCAAAGATCTCTGTCTCAGACCTAATCTTGCGATCATTCCACTAGCGCCTTCAACGCCCCTAACTTACTTTTTAAGGAGGGGCGCCTTAAAGTTATTGCAAATAACCGAGCAAGATATGTCCAATCAGAAGTTACTCTAGCGGAAATCTGGGAGGGGAACTCGATTTGATCATCTACATGTTATATTTTCTTCATTTAGCTTTAACTCTCATTGATGATGATGGTGAAGATTCTTAGGTAATTAAAAAGCACATGTACACATATGTCAGGTACGTATATAGACATAATACTACAGTGAATTATTTCTACCTTCAGTTCTAATTGAGGCAATTTGTACTGAAGCAGTATAAGAATGAAATTATAAAGCATTCCGAGTATTTAATTCATACAATTTTTATATTTATTTTTCAATTTCAAAACGTGTACGTGTAAACAAAGTACGTCTTTTTTACTGACTACCAACCGTTTACTAGGTGTTAGCTATGTGAAGAAAGAACGGCAGAACTTTCCAGCAACAAAGGGATATTTACTGAAGTAACTTATACCTATAGAGAAATAAAATTATCAAAACAACCGGTATCTACTGTTCTATATTTGCAATGCAACGTTGAATCCAAAATAAAAAAGCATACCAAAAGCATTGTATTTCTGAAAATAATTCAATACCTCTTGACCATAACTCACGAGAATAAAAAAGTACCAATAATAGAATGGCCAAATAATTCTTTCAAATTCGCTAACTTTCACAATATTATTTATGATAAAGTGCTTACTTCAGTTTTTCGAATTCAGAGTGAAATTTAGATAAAACAAGTTGTTTAACTTGTTTTTCTTGACACAGCAATTGCTCTCTTAAGGTGCACTTCCCATCATCGCGTCCGATCGCGGCCGCGCGCGGCCGATATCTGTTATAAGCCGCGCGCCGCTGCGATAATACTAAACTGGCTGGCCTCGGAAGCGGCGCCATACATTTTCATAATGTTTAGTATTGTCGCAGCAGGCGGGATCGGCCGCACGTGACCGACGATAGTCACCCTCAAAATAGAGCACCCAGTACGCACCCAGAGCCCTATTGACCGGCGTCGAGAGATCGACACTATAAGTTAGAAAGAGAAACACTTATGTTGTTGAAGTATAACGTTGATCGACTATGCTCGCGTACTCGGTGCAGCAGCCCTACAAGCAGCAGGGGCGTGGTTTTGTTTCAACAATTAATTTTTTTTAATCCTCAAGTATTAGTTACACGGCGCAAGACAGGGAGACGTGGCCAATTCTGGAGGAGGCTTTTACCCGAACAGGGGTTCCCTTAGCTTAATATAAAAATTATAATTAGAATTACATTATTATATACTTAATACAAGTACCTACCCACATATTCACAATGCAGGTATCATACCTAGATGATGGAAGGAACAATAAAAAGGCTTATTTTTATCATTTTATTTAAGTATTACTACAGGCTTAACCGTGGTGTGCATTCTGACTTTAAATATAGTAACATTTCGATTTTATTTCATCATCATCATATCAGCCCTTAGACGTCCACTGCTGGACATAGGCCTTCCCCAACGAACGCCACCACACCCGGTCCTCCGCCCTCCGCATCCAGCCGCTACCGGCCACCTTCTTTAGGTCGTCGGTCCACCTGGCGGCGGGGCGTCCTACCCTTCGAGTGCCGATTTTATTTGGAATTTCCAAACCCTAAAATTAACCCACAACCCTCTTCTTTTATAAAATAAACTCTTGAAAAATTATGAACAATGCCGTACTACTTCTATAAGTTCTTATTGCGTGATCCAAAATCACCACAGTAGGGGCAATGTATTCCGTTAGAAAGAGAGAGAAGTTTTGTAAAATAGAGGGGTCGCGTGCGAATAAATCATCACCATTTCGTCGTTCAGTCGCAGGTCGCGAATAAGAAATATGTTTCGTCGGATTTATTTATAGTCGGGCGATCGGCCGGCAAAATTGTGTTTTTGGATAAAAAAATTAAGTTAGTAGACGTGTCTAAGTTTTCATTGACATAGTACATATTCTATTCCAAAATCGATTAATCTTCTTCTGTTTTGCCTACACTGCCTAATGGATAATCCGGCCCTGCATACGCGATTCGCCTAGGGCTGTTACCAACGCCTTCGGATTGTCGAGCGGCACGGTACTGAAATGCGTCACATCGCTCTGGCGACCCTGATCGATTGGCCCCGAATTCTGAGCCGCGCCGCATAGGTATATTTGTATATCTAAAGAGTGGAGTGAGACAGGCCTAAGATAAATTAGAATATGGATAAAGTATACAGTATGTTTCATTCTTCTCTGTCGTTCCCTCACTGCTGAGAATCGCGACCGTATAAAATGTGCCTCCACACATAGCGGTCTTTGGCCAGCCTTGCGTGGATTTGGATCCGCCAGCCACCCCCCTCACCGGGTCTGACCACCTCGTCGGAGCTCGTCCTCTGGCACGCCTGCCCTCCACTTGTTCCAAGATCGATTAATACAGTTACACAGTATGACTAAGGAATGCTTGCACTGTTTTTACAAACCATGTATAACCCAACGATCTCTGTGTACTACTAGATGGAGCGTTCCAAAAACTCGATCTGTTCCACGCAGTGGCGGCTCCCGGGGAGCCCCAACTCGTTCTCGTTCACTTTGAAACTTGTGCAGTTACTACGCAGAACATTTAATTATTTACTTAATATTGACGCTATTTACCCGTAGCTTCAATACCCTACTTTCTACTAATAGTATAAATGAGAAAGTTTGGATATTTTGATATTTGTTACTCAATCACGCTTCAACCACTGGATGGATCGGGATGAAACTTAGCACACATCGCACGCTTAATAATAAAGTGAATTATCTCAAAAACAGAAACTTTTGGGTATTCGCTGTTAAAGTTTTGACTCGTTGCCGCGTGGCCAATATTTAAACTTTCGCGTGAGATTGGAGCCTATTTATTGGTTTGGTTAGTCTTATATTATAGTCAAATGTACAATGAATAATGTCATGTATAAGGATTGCAAAAAAAGTAACAATATATTAAAAAAATTAACGTTTTAAAAAAAACCTCTTAACTTATTTCATTTTATGATGAAAATCAATATTGATTTGAAAAAAATTCTGCGAATTAAAACCTATTAATTCAGTTATTATTAAAATAAAATAGTACCCCACTACATATTTTAGGATTTATTTCACTTTATTTTTAAAATGTATTTTATAAACCAGTTAAAGTTTTCTTAAAAACTGCTTTTTGTCACAAAAACTACAAATAATTATAAAACAAGAACTCCAAAATATTGAACTGCAGCTTAAATCTGCAATCAGTCTCAAAATTATAAATAAACAGCCATCAGAAGTGGTTTTGTAGAACCAAATTTAAATTGTAAGTTTAAAACTTTTTTTAAACTTATTGTATGCGCGTCTTGTAGTTAATTTGAATGAGTCGCCCTTTGTATCCACACTTTTATGTCATTCCAGTTAAATTTTTAATCAACTTCGTTTGTACCAAAATTAACTTTTGTGTTCCATTCTTCCTGCAATCGTTTCAAAAAAATAAAACTATCGAATAAAAATAAAATAAAAATAAATATTTCAGACATTCACACCAATTATGCAGTCCCAAACTAGGCAGAGCCTGTGGTATGGTTACTAGATAACGGATATACATACTTAAATAATATATAAATATCCAAGACTTGGGTACAAACATTCATATTCATCATACGAACATTTGCCCCTAGCGGGATTCGAACCCGCAACCTCCTCAACAACCTCGAATATTAGCTTATGTAGGTAAATTGACGGGAGGCTTACATTTCTTAGAGTTTTTAACAGGTTAAATTTTTCATCAGGGCTATTACATGCGTCCAGACTTTTTTTAAACTTTTCAATTTAACTGTAAACACTGTCTGCTTAAGTCTCCTCTAACTTTCGGAATAGAAAATTATGATCAATTGGTCCTCCGTGTTCTCACAAATTCTTTATAATTTCAACACACACCCTATTTCAATTGTTCTCGATGTTTAGCATCAGCCTTAGTCCAAAATAGCAACGTGTTGATAAGCTGCGCCATTTTTTGTATTAATCTTTATTAGTTCGGTAAAAGTCATATTGTAGCTATTGAGTTTTAATGTATAGTTAAATGCTGAAGAATTCCTCGCTCGTCGACACTGCAATACAGAATATTATAATACGTATAACAGCTATATTTTTTCTTTGTTACCATTTTTACCGTATATTTCTATCGTTTCTTTGGATTAAATTTTTGAAATAGAGTTAATAGGTATACTTTTAATGTATTGAATTAGGCTCTGGTCTGTTCTTTTTGGTTGTTGTGTTTTAGACATCCACTGCTTAGGCCTGCCTTTATAAATTCTCTTTGCACAAATCCCCTAAACGCTAAAACTGTTTAAAATATTCATCTACCATGAGTGATAATTTTTTCAGTGCATTTTTTTCTATACAGGCTTAACTCAGCGATATTACATGCTTTTTATATATACGACTGACATCGATTACGCAAACGTTTAGCTTTATTCTGTTTCCAGTTTGCAGTATCACGTGTGCGTTTGCGGCTTCTTTATTGAGTAGTACTTTGCTTGAATCGTCATAGACAGGTAAACGATCATTGGGTGCAGAACTTGACAATAAGGATTCGGACGATGATGGTATTATATAGGGTTCGCTTTTTTATTGTTGTCTTTGTGTATAATGTAGGATCATTAACGCTTAAATCTAAATCACTTTAATTGTTATAAGATGAAGGATTGGGTCAAATCGTCCCGCGTTTCATGATGCATGTAGACGGATTAGAAGTTTTGTAAAATGTGTTTAGTAAGTATGCAGGTAAGTATAATAAATGATAATAGTAAAAAGTAGTAGCGGTGCGCCAGTGTGTTTATCTCTGGGTGTATTTGTTTATGTGCATGTTATGTGTTTTGCGGTTGAGTGTGTAATGGTGACTGGTGCGCGTGTGTATTTAAAAATAACTAAATATTATGTAGCATTATTTTTATTGTAGGTATATATTCACCTTATTTAATTGACGAATATGTATTGGAAGGAAATTCTTAATAAAGCATTAGTCTCGTCTTTATGTATGTCTGTTGGATTTGTTGTATTCTATTTGGTTTCCGAACAGAATTGTGAATACAATCCAAACTCGTCATCACTAGGAGGATTTTTATTAGTTGGATTTGCAATCTTATTGGAGTCAGAGTCTGACTCTGAGGTTGAGTCACTCGACCATTAATCAATCAAAATAAGGCTGCGAAAGTATTTTTCATAGTAAAACGAAATAACTCTAATCTTAATTTTGTATTATCATGACATAATAACTATAAATAGAAATAATTTCAAATGTTTTTTTTCAATTTCATGCCCCTCTTAAAACTAAATTGAATTAAGTTTTATTTTTTCCATGAATTCGGACAAAAATTAAAACTAAACTGAAATATATCGGATTAGTTCGCTTTTTGGATTAAATTAATTTCTAAAAAGGTGAAATAATTCGAGATAACTCACTTTATGACTAAACAGAAATATAAATTCCGTACATGACATTGATAATAAACTGGTTTTTTAAGAGTTACTCCGCCGCCGGTCTAACGAAACCGTGTCCTGTTCACATCGAAGTCGGCTCATCTCTGACAGACGTCACTTTAGCATGAAACGCATGTGCGCCCGCGTTAATAATAAAGAGACGGGTGATGCGTTTACTCTGTCATTTTGCTCCGATCTGCGCGCCGATTGAACTGTATCGATTCTTGACGCTTAAATAATTAGTTTTATGATGAAAAGTCAAAATCTCAGATTTTTGAGTTATTCCAGTTTATTATTAAGCGTGCGACATATAGGTTAGGTCCTGGAATAGGACATAGGATAGTTTTTATTCCGAAAAAACATCTTATTCCTACGGGAAATACATAATAATTTGTGATGTTAAGTTGTCCACGCAGACGAAGTCGCGGGCAACAGCTAGTACATACATAATGCTCACGCCTTGATCCCAGAGGGTAGACAGAGACGATTTTATCGCCACATTTCGCAATCCTGACAACCTTCGCAAAGCGCTACCCACTCTTCGCCCCGTGATGCCACTTGGCGGGTTTTTTTTTTCTTTCAGAATTCATTACTCGTGAAAATTGAATTGACATTTTTGTAACTTGTCTAATTAATTTTTTTTTGTTTCAGGTAAGTCAACGGAAAATAAAGGTGATTGATTATATTTCTAGGATTAAAAGTTATATTGAGAGATAACCCGTTTTTTCTTTCCTTACTTTTCAAACTTTTACCGTCATATGCCTTTGTATTGTTAGTGTTATTTATATGAGTTATTTTTAGCTTGTTTTAAATTAATCAATCGATTAATCAATCACATGTTTATTTGCGGACATAGGTAAAAATATGGTGTTAAGAGAAGGTTATGTGGCAATCTATTCTCCGCCATACAGCATACAAATACATTACTTAATAAGCACATGAGCATGCGGAAATGATTCTGTAAACTACTTAGGTTAATTTTATCTTATTAGAGTGATTACTCTGTGTTCTTATTCCAAGTACTTCTATTTAATTGTTTTTTTCTTCTTCTACAATGTGACAAAATTAACGACCTCCGTGGCGGAACGGGTAGCTATCGGACTGCCACGCTGAAGGTTGCGGGTTCGAATCCCGCTAGGTGCAAATGTTCGTATGATGAATATGAATGTTTGTACCCAAGTCTTGGATGTTTATATATTTATTTAAGTATGTCTATCCGTTATCTAGTAACCAAACCACAGGCTCTGCCTAGTTTGGGACTGGATAATTGGTGTGAATGTCTGAGATATTTATTTATATTATTATTTATTAAGTTATACTCAAAACGAAATGTAAAACTCAACAAATAACTGTCAAGCTTATAACTTATTATAATTACTTACCATAACCAGTTTCAAAAAAAGCTGTGCATCTGTTTGATTCTACTCTTTCTTTTCCATTTTGTTAGTAGGCGTACCCCATCAGTTGTTTTCGCAACGGATCCCTAAAAATGTGGAATTACTATGCAAATGTCTTCAGGTTTATATCGACTGTGATGGGTTCCGTGACGGGGCGCAGTTTGCCCGGCTATTTTATTATGTCCCGCTATCGATAAGAATTGAATTCGGGAAACGGCCAAGTCACCAGCGGAAAGCGGGCATATTAACACAAATAACTATACCAATGCCATCATAAGCAAAAGAATCGCTTTCCTAGTGCTATGGATTCTTGCCAGCCCCTAAAGCCTCCTCAGCGTACTGCGCGACAGGATGGACAGTCCAATTAACAGGCGGCTTCAGTTGGCGACAGTGGCCACTTACCATCAGGTTGGCTGTCTGTACATTTGCTATTCTTCATTCCGTAAAATAAAATAAAACACTTAAAATTTTAATTCGAGTTATTTGGAATTTACGCATAGAATTCTGATTTAGATGCAGTTAGATGCAGATATATTAGGTGTTATAAAAATTATGTTTAGGATTCCTACTACTGATGATGCGGTATATTATATGTTATGTAAACGCTTTATTGTACCGAAATTAACTACAAAAATTATAACAAAATAGGAATAAAACTGGCTGCAAAGCGGACTTATCCCACTTAGGGATCTCATTCATCAATCTTAAAGTAACTGAAAGGATTAGTATAATGCGTTTAGTATCAAATTTTGTTAAATAAACGTACTACGCATGTACTTACAATAAAATTTGCATATAAATATTACATAAACGATACAATACAATACAATATAAACATAGACCATACACAAATAATAGCAATATCTATAATATGCTGTAATAAGTTACAGAGAAGTACAGTTTGTTTTCATACCACATGTTTTTATCTCAAGTAACTCTCTCTCGCTAGAAGTCGGACCATAACCTTAGTCGTGGCATGGTGTATCGAGGGTTAAATAAGGTCTTTCAATATACTTTTCTTTCTAACTCTCTAATACAGTTAGAGGATTTATTACAAGTCATCGGCTTTTACTTTTGAGTCCTGTTCTATTTTTGTTTTCTTGATGTGTAGTCATTATGTCATCTATTTCTATTCTTTCTACTGTTTTTTTTTTAAATTACGATGTAATACTTTATCAAATTATTAATTAGAATATGTAACAAATACCAATTTATTAACGTTTTCCTATTTTGCCATCCAACAAGTTTTAGGTATGTATCACTTGTTACTAAAACAAAAACTGCACAAGCATTTCTTATCGATGGGTGTAGACCAGGTATTCCTAAACTATTTTGGGCAAGAGACCCCTTTTCCAAAATCAACCTAATACCTCAGACCCCCATAGCCAAATTACTTTAAAAATCCTATCTCTAGTTTATTTTAGTTTTTTAAAAGTACAACAATGATACAAAAATTTAGCTATTAAATTAATATAAATATCAACCCTATTAATTAATGCTTTCAACACTTATCGGAATGTTTATTTACTATTTGCCTTGTTTAGATAATTAGTTTACGTAATCTATTTCCAAAAGACTTGTGTAGTAAATTTATATGTAAATCATGTTTCAATTATAACAAAACAAACCACAATATGTCTTGGAAATTAATTATTACTAAAAACTTTAACATTTCGTTTTGTCTATGATTTGACTTCTTTATAGACTTTCTTACTAACAAGCCTTGGACTTGGTCGAAGTTTGGTAAAAGTTTGAAATTGAATCGGTGTAGTTTCAATATTTTACCTCAAAACCCTGTTTCCTCAGAGTTTCTCTCTATTTAGGGTTCTTTCAGAACGGATACTCTTACTGTGAATCTTTTTTTTTACCTGTATGTCTGGCAGAACATTTGAAAACTACTTGACTGATTGAGTTGTAATTTAGAACGTTGCCTGACAATTATGAAAAAAATATTGATTTTATTTTAGCCGAAGTGCTTTGTAGTAATACTAAGTAGACAACCTTACTTACTTGTGATATAGTTGAAGTTAGAATGAAGTTGGCCTTTAATCAAATATAAGTAACTGTACGAAACTGTGTTTAGTTTTCAGGTCTGGTTGAAATAAAATTCCTGAAATGTTTTTTTCGGAAGCTCTAATTCGAATATTTATACGAAACCTTGGTAGCTAGATAGCTCATTCAGTATATCCCTCTTCAACCATTATCATCATATCAGACTTTTAATATCCACTGCTGGACATAGGCCTTCCCCAATGAACGCCACTACACCCGTCCGCCCTCCACATCCAGCCGCTTCCGGCCAACCTTCTTCCTCTTCACTAATTATCTTTATTGTATAGGAAACTCAGAAAATATTAATATTTATTATTATTGCGTCGTTGGATTTGTGGAGTTTGGTGGTTGGACTCAAACGCCAGAGTTCGTGGGTACGATTCCCACTAGGGATAGTAACTTTGTACAAGTTGAGCCTGTTTCGCATATTATATTTGTTATTTATCCTATCCTTCTTTAAATTCCCATAGTACAGGTGAACATCCTAGTTTGAGATTAGACAACTGTATGTATTTATGACATGTCGTGTGGGATCCGGTAGAGTAGAATAGGAACACTCCAACTCTTCCCGCGGATGTCGTACAAGGCGACTAAGGGAATACATTATAAAACATCAATCAGGCCTCCCCAACCCGTCTGGCCAGCGCGGGGAGTGTAGGCCAAATCCTCCGTCTGTCCCCGGCAGATGAGAGAGGGTTGTGCTCCTGCAGTGGAGACAAAAATAATCTGATGATGATGTATTTATGAAACATTGCAGCTGTTCGTCTCCCTGCTGGCCGAGACGCCGAACTGTGACATGTTCGTGGACGGCATGAGACAGCTGATTGATTACGGAATGCAAGCGAATGCTAGAGAGAGGAATGCCTGTTTCGTCAATAGCATAAAAGTTATTGTAATGCAATGAAGTACCTATCCATAATGTTGCAATATTTGAAATAAATAAATGTCTAACATAGTTTTTGCATCATTGACTGGTAGTTTTACAAATAACAAATGTGTAAAACGGCCCGGTAAAGATGCAAAATATTATAAGTATGTTTGTAAAGTAAAAATGTACAACTAACAGACATACGGACAAAAAGTTTACTATATAGATATCCATTTTCATCGAACACTAAAACAGCTAAACGTCTGTGATATAATTTACAATGAAGACATTAGATATACCCACGCACACACAATAAACGTTGGAAACTGGAAAACAAAACAAACACGGTAAATTGGCAACCTTCTGCAATATAATTGAAAATTCGACGATTTCTCAAACAAAAGGAGAAATAAAAACAATAATGAACGCTTCTTGACATTAAAGTCTTGAATAAATAAGAGGCATGTGTAAAAAAAACGAAGGATTTTACGTCACAAATACAATGTAGCGTATATTTCTTAAGGTTGATGGAGAATATAAGACTCCACACGAATATGCAAGTATTCCACTGTAATTGATTTACAAATAGTAATAAATTAGGCTGTGTTGGAAAACTGTGTCAAGTTTATTCCACAATGTTTAAATACTAAAGTTTTTAATCAGTGCGTCCTGGGGACTAATTCTACTAACGCATTTTCGCACAAAACGCAACTGAGCTGCAGCTGAAACGCAGGTTTTAACACTATTCGTACTCTGCAACGTTCGTGCTTCAGCTGCGTTTCAGCCGTAGCTACCTAACATTTAAACAAACGTCAGACGTAGATGGAACGAACCTTTCTACAGTTTGACAGTTGTCTCAGGTAAATACGAAACTCAGCTGCTGTCAAAATAGCGTCTGTTAAAAAGTTGGTAGAAAGGTACCAACAACCAAGAAGAAACACATGCGAACATTTATAATCAATAATAACAATATAACTTTTATCTTAAACGCTAACATTTACCGCCCCTTTAAGAAAACCAGTGTTGTATCTATGGGCGATTCGTACAATCGAGAATCGAGTAACGAATAGTTACAAAATACTAGGTTTCGTTCCTAACAGCTGAGTAGCGTGTGCATTCCGTTTGAGTTTCGTTTACGTTCGGTTATCGTCTGAAGTATAACAATGAGAAGAACACCAATTTGCATTTGGAACGGAGTTTGACTAAAACTTAAATGTAACTGTTTTATAAACGAACGATAAATGTTGAAAATAGTCTAAATGCCCCCCCTCCCCCTCCCCCCTGTTTTTCATAACATAAAAAATTTCACAGAAACGTAGACACTGACGGTGGGCCTGACCCACAACTTTCAAGTCACTCAGCTAGCTATGGAAAGGGCTATGCTCGGGATTTCTTTAAAGGATATAATTAGGAGAGCCGATGAATGCATGTGACAGACATAATCGAAAGGATTAGCAAGCTGAAGTGGCAGTAAATGGGCCACATCTGTCGCAGAACTGACGGCCGTCGTGGCTGACGAGTTCTGGAGTAGCGACCGCGTATCAACACACGCAGGGTTAGACGCCCCGCCGCCAGGTTGACCGACGACCTGAAGAAGGTGGCTGAAAGCGGTGGAATGCGGAGGGTGATGGATGTATTGGCGTTCATTGGGGAAGTCTATGTCCAGCAGTGTACTCGTACGTCTAAGAAAATTTGAACCCGAGATCTGTCCAGGGTCAGTAAATAGTCCACAGGGCAATGCACATGCTTTTACAACAAATTACTAGAGCAAATTTTAAATATGACGAACAGAAAGTTTAGGAACCACATTAAAGCCAGGTTTGTAAGAAACTTTATTATAAAACAGACGATTATTTCTTAATTTGAATGACAAAGAAGCCTGATATTAATGTTGCTTCAGCTTCGCACAATCTTTTTAATATTGTATGCAAACTTGATTTATAAAGATGAGTTGCGCCATTTCTTCTTCACAGCGGTAATATCTAGGAAGCGGTAGCCGATAAAAAAATAACGTGTATAAATGTACCAAGTGTACTCATGTGCATTAAAGGATTATAACTTCGATTTCATGATGTAACTGAGCTACCGTCAACAGCTACTTACCAAATACAGAACTGTTATGTACCTACCTATGTACGTAGATACTCATACTCATACTCATTTATTTCAACCTTTTGGGACATTGAGAACTCTAGGCTAAGTCGACATTGTTTTGTTTACAATTATGTATTTACATTTTGTTTCACATTTATGTATGGTATAGTATATGTATAGAACCCGTATGGTATATGTATAGAACTATACTGTGAGAATGTTATAAAATGGGGAACGTTTGTTTTAACAAATTGACAGCCATTTTTTTAAACATTACCTATATTTTTCCTATAGCTACGAGTATTGGTATTGTTTCTCAGAACTTATTTTTCCTACAATGTTTCTATGCAAATTTCACTCCAAACTAATAGTCATACGAAAACCAACGCTATTTGCGTCTCAGTACATGAAAGCCAGCCGCAAAATAGGTTTGTATTACTATGTATACTTTGCGGTCCGTTTAGGGACACCGTCTATTATTTATTTAGTTTTCGAGACGCAAATGCGTTTGTTTTCACGTGACATTTTAAATGGACGATCGGAGGAACAGCCTATTTCACAGATTGCCCGTATCGTGCACTAGGGAGCCCGTATCGTGCACTAGGCAGCCCGTATCGTGCACTAGGCAGCCCGTATCGTGCACTAGGCAGCCAGTATCGTGCACTAGAAAGCCCGTATCGTGCACTAGGGAGCCCGTATCGTGCACTAGGGAGCCCGTATCGTGCACTAGGGAGCCCGTATCGTGCACTAGGGAGCCCGTATCGTGCACTAGGGAGCCCGTCAGTGCACTAGGGAGCCCGTATCGTGCACTAGGGAGCCCGTATCGTGCACTAGGGAGCCCGTATCGTGCACTAGGGAGCCCGTATCCTGCACTAGGCAGCCCGTCAGTGCACTAGAAAGCCCGTATCGTGCACTAGGAAGCCCGTGACAGTTATCTAAGGCTGCTCCCACACCGATGTTTCAAACTGTTTTGTAACAGAATGTTGCAGAATGTTTTTGTTGAGGAATGTTGTCGGTATGTTTTCAATATTAGTTTCTATATATTTGAGAATGTATCTGAAATGTTTGCAAACGTATCGGCACGTCCCGAAAGTTACTAAATGTGCAGAAACGTTTTTCAACAACGTAGTGCTGTGCGATACGTATGTTCGACGTTGCCTCCTATTCCCTTAAGCCTTTTGACTCTGCCCCCCGCTGTACGTAGACATTTTTATCTTTACTGTTTTATTTAATGTAAAAAACCAATCTCAAACTTCAGACTTAAATGTAAACGGAGTCTATACATAAAACATTACGCGATTCAAGTGCGGGTCTCTGTCCGATGGCTAACATACCTATTTGCTTTGGCATTTCGCAGAGTTGAGAACAAACTTGTGGGGTTCGGGATACTTTTGAACTAGAAAAGGTTTGGGAGAAAGTTGAAGTTGTCATATTAATACATATGAATAGGTAAACCACTAAGCAAAGATTCACTAAGTTAAGTCCCAATACTTACTAAAATATTTGTATAGCTTATCGGGCAAACATCAAAAATATAAAATTGTGCGTAAAATTACTTGAAAAGATTTATGGTTAAATTAATTTCAATTTGATGTTGACATTTCACTGTTTTTTTTATTATTATTATTTATTTTTAATACTTATATACCTACTTACAAATGGTAAGAGTAGAATTATTTTTATGTTTAATGTCTTGTAATGAATATTATCAATAAATGATGTCTATGTCTGTGTCTATAATCTTTCGGCTACAAAGTCAAAATTATTTAGTGCACATGAGTACACTCGGTACATTTATACACGTAATTTTTTCATCGCTTCATTTTGCGGTGACTACTGCTTCCTAGGTATCAATATCAGGTACAATGTCAAACTATACAAAAATTACAATCTACATTTAATATCTAAAATACTATCACGATAACAGTTCAAACACAAAATTATAGCACAAATGCTGTACACAAATTTTACCACAATAAGCCAAAATTCAGCCAATTATCAGCCAAAATTGTTCACTGATGAACATAAGCCTAATAGAATGCAACTTTTAGTGGGCTGTCTACTGGGGGAATTGCCAAAATCACCACGTTTAGCAGGCGGATTGGTGGTGATCTTAATATACATAGGGGACGTTGCTGCTTGTCCTTAGTCGCTTTGACGATATCCATGGGAAGATCGGGTATGGCCCTAGGCATGACAAGAATAAAATAAATAAATCTTACATATACATCGTCATTTGTCGTGTGGTTTCCGGTAGAGTAGAGTAGGACCACTCCAACTCTTCCCGTGGATGTCGTACAAGGCGACTAGGGGAATACATTATAAAACATCAATCAGGTCTCCCCAACCCGTCTGGCCAGCGTGGGGAGTGTAGGCCAAATCCTTGTTCTGTCTCCGGCAGATGAGAGAGGGCTGTGCTCCTGCAGTGGAGACAAAAATAACCTGATGATGACATATACATCGTCCTTTGTCGTGTGGTTTCCGGTAGAGTAGAGTAGGACCACTCAAACTCTTCCCGTGGATGTCGTACAAGGCGACTAAGGGAATACATTATAAAACATCAATCAGGTCTCCCCAACCCGTCTGGCCAGCGTGGGGAGTGTAGGCCAAATCCTTCGTCTGTCTCCGGCAGATGAGAGAGGGTTGTGCTCCTGCAGTGGAGACAAAAATAACCTGATGATGACATATACATACATACCTTGTCTAATCCTAAACTAGGATTCTCTCATATGCTATGGGAATTAAACAAGGAATGGACAATTTACAAATAGATATAGCTTGTACAAATTGTACAAAGTTGTCTGTCCCTAGTGAGAATCGAGCCTAGAACCTCTCTGGCTCTCGAGACCAAGTCACTAGGCCAACGAGGCGGTCAATATAAGTCAAATAATAATTTTAAAATTAAAAATATAAATAATTTATAATTTATTTATATTTTTAATTGTCAATATTTTCAAAATTGTAACTCTTTGCTCTACTATAGGTTAGTATTACTTCAACTTAGTCGTTATGGGGAAGACACTGACTCCTGAAATACAGTTTACCTAGTTTGGGAGTCAGGGCTTCATAAATAATGTATCATTTTGAAATGAACAAAGTTATGTTTATGTTTTAATAATCGACTGTGTAATAAGATAATTTTAATCGGTGATAATCACGCTGTGCTTAAGTGAAATTACAAAAATAAAGTTATAATCTGCAAAGAAAAAAATATCCAACACATTATAATCGCACCGAACAAAAGTTGAGCTATAAAGAAGAGCGGCATTCCCGCGGAGAAATGCTAATAAGTGCTAAATCACTTAGTGGGAAGGCGAAAAGTTTCTAGTAATATATTCACTGAGGCGTCCCTCGGCGGAGCCGACGGATAATGGAAAAATTTCCTCCACATCAATATTCATAAGCGAACAACAATGTTCATTGGCTTTTCTGACCTTCTCACTATAATACATCAGTGCGAATTGATCTAAGTTCCGTGTATCTCTCGGCTTCCAATAGGTGGCCCCAATCTTCCCGTGGATATCGTCAAGGCGACTAAGGGATTGCATCAGGGAGCAGCGTTCTCCTGTGTATATTGATCATAACTTCGATCTCCAATTCACCTGCCAAGCATGGTGATTATGGCAAATCCCGCAATGGACAGCTCACTAAAAATAGCGTTATATTAAGGCAACGGTCTCTATGTACTACCAGATGGAGCGTTCCAAACAATCGCTCTGTTCCACGCAAGTAGCCACAACTCTTTCACATTCACAATGAAACTTGTGCAGTTACTATGCAGAACATTTAATTATTACTAAATATTAAATAATGTCAATATTTAGTAAATAATTTAATGTTCTGAGTAGTAACTGCACAAGTTTCATTGTGAATGTGAAAGAGTTGTGGCTACTTGCGTGGAACAGAGCGATTGTTTGGAACGCTCCATCTAGTAGTACATAGAGATCGTTGCATTAAGGAGACTTATGTTTAGCAGTGGATTTCGGATAATGATGATGACACGACAACGTGCCAAGCATATGTGCAAAGTCATAATCCTTTATTGCAGATGAGTACACTTGGTACATACACGTAAATTTTTATCGACTTCTGCTTCCTACACTAAAATACAATAACCACATCTGTAGGAATAAAAGGTGGTTCGGTCCTGTCAGTGCCGCCTCGGTCCTGAGTCAGTATTTTTTAGTTTGGTTAAGGAATAATGTGTTATATTTCAAATGCAGTAAAGGCTATATCGATCCGTCAATCGTCCGTATTCTGACAATTACGCAGTGGTTCTTCAGTGCAGTGTTAGTTCCGTGAATTTTAAAATACTTCTTAAAATATTCCTTATGCCATTGCATCAGGAACTAAATTAGCATGTATTCATTTTTGGACGGTCGGATCGCTTACTTATCCGTATGTTATCTGCATAAAACATATTACAGTCATAATGACGTCACCACGATGTGTTCGTGTGAAAAGTCAGAGGGCCATCAGTGTTTTTATTTGTACTCGAGGCACGACTTTATAGTCCTCCGGAATACAAAGGTTGCAACTTTTCATAGCCAGTATTATCATCACCTTACTATCGTATGTGGGCTGCGTTCCATTTCAAACTTTTCAGTGATCGTAACTTCTTTTGATCTTCATGGGCTTAATGATAATGACGTCACTTTTTTTAAATGGTGGTGTTTTTCAAGATGGCAAAATAAATAAAAATGTTCCATTTGCGTTCCAGTTCCAATCAAGGAGATTTTCAGGGCTAAAATAAAAAAAAATACGTTCATGAGCAATCAAGATTCCATTGTTCTCTATTTTATCACTTACAGCTGTCATCATCAGCCTGAAACTCCACTGTTAGAGTCTATTAGCGTCTCCCAAGGTGCGCCACTGAACCCTATCTTTGGTTCTTCTCATCCAGTCACCGCCTTACGCAGATCGTTTCTCCATATAGCCAGGAGGCGTCCCACACTACGCTTTCCCAGTCGCGGTCTTCACTCGAGATCTCGTTTACCCGAACGGTAATCGGTTCTCCGACAGACGTGACCAACCCTCTACCACTTTGACATACTTTTTGAGCTATGTTGAAGACTTTAGTTTTCTAACGGATCACCTCATTTCGGTCTGTCCCTTAGAGAAACACTTCACACAACATTCAATTGTCCTCTGCTTACCAAGCTATACTGAATATCCTATTCATCATCATCATCAGGTTATTTTTGTCTCCACTGCAGGAGCACAACCCTCTCTCATCTGCCGGAGACAGACGGAGGATTTGGCCTACACTCCCCGCGCTGGCAGGACGGGTTGGGGAGGCCTGATTGATGTTTTATAATGTATTCCCTTAGTCGCCTTGTACGACATCCACGGGAAGATTGGCGGTGGCCCTATTATGAGCCGGGAACCATACCACATTGCATTACCGGGATCAAACTCGACAATTTCACATAAACATACGTCTTCCTACAGGACTAACGACGACGCTCTCAGTCTTTCAACATCTCTCTTTCTCTCTTAAGGTAAGAGACAAATCCTCAAGGGGTTTCTAATATGAAACGTCGACTTCTTAGCTATAATTCAAAAGGTATCCACAAAGGGACACGTCAAAACGTTTAAGTCATCCCGAAGTCCTTAGCGGTAATCAAATAAAATCACTGTCCCGGATTAAGTCGACCGGATTTGCTATGGAGATGAAATTTGCTTTAGGAGACAGCTTAGAATTCATTTTGTGTAGAAATCGAATCAGGTGAATCTTTCACAGTAATGCAAATTTAATTCTTTACGTTTTAGTAATAAAATAAAAAGAAAATTATTGACTGTCTTTGTAGTTGTGCGATAATTGCTGACCTATTATAAGGGAATACATTATAAAACATCAATCAGGCCTCCCCAACCCGTCTGGCCAGCGCGGGGAGTGTAGGCCAAATCCTCCGTCTGTCTCCGGCAGATGAGAGAGGGTTGTGCTCCTGCAGTGGAGACAAAAATAACTTGATGATGATGATGATGACCTATTATCGACCACTATCGTCAGAGATTCGAAGTTTATCATAGTTTACATCTAAAGAAGACTATGTTTAGGAATGGCAATCCAGCAGCGTCATCCAGTCAGCACCGGGTGGTGGACCCAGCAGGTCGAAAAGATCCAGCTGGATTGCTGGATGAGGGATCCAGTTAATGCAATCACTAACTCTGTTATCTTCTTATTGATGCGATCTATGGCAATGTGAAGTCCTTTTAACAGTTCCCTTTAATTTCTTTCTTCAATCGTTACCACGCCACGAGCGCCGATTTAACATAATTTGTAAAAAGAGAAATTTTTCACATTCTTTTGCATGAATCTTGGAAATCTTTGAAAAGACAGTAATTCCTCACGACATCACTTTGATCGCATCCAAAATCTTTTGTGAACTTCAAGTCGTTATCTCCAATTGGATTTGTGGAATTAAGGGAGACTTTTGTTGGATCCTGTTAGCTTGATCCGTGATTAATGGGACGACTGTAGCTGTCAGTGGAGTGATAGTCCCTCGTGAATCAGGGGATACCAAAAGTTAATTTAGCTCAGATCAAAACGTTGTCTCTTGAAGCTGTATGATTGAAATTGAAAGTTTCCTCGTCCTTAAGAATTGAATCGGTTTTATGATTCTGATTTCAGAATTACGAGGTAATTCTGTTTGAAAGATGTTTGAGATGTAATGATTTAAGGCGAAGTTCCAGTACTTTGCTTTTACACGATCTGTGCTATGCTTATACGAAAGTGAGTTGACCTTTTCCGTTGACTATCTTCTTAAGGGACCGAGAAGACCTGGCGACATTTTGAACCTTGGGATTTTTTGTGCCAAACCCAGGACTTCACATGAGTACCCCTTAGAATTTCTTTTTTAATAACAAAATCATTTATTCATCTCTTAAAAAATACATACAATAACTCCGCCAAACTGTATAATACAGTTTGTTGGCAGAAATAGCTCTCTTACTTTATACACATCTATGGCAGAGAATACTAAATATCACTACGCAATGGTGAATAGCAAAGCAAAGTTACAAAGTTTTTAATTTTGATATTAGCACAAAAAGATTGAGGTTACGTTAATAAGTTTACTAGATATTTCTAATAATTAATTCTGAAAGTGTTATTGTTGATTACATTGCTTCTGATGCCTAGTGGGATAGTGTTAACAATTTTGGGTACCAAATACTGCCTTGTTCTTTCACCATAGTAGTTGCAGACTCTAGGCACACAAAACACAAAACAGTTGATGTTGATGTTTTCCTTCATCAAAAGTCTATAAACCGTACCTAAGCTTCGAAAAACGCATTTGAGTCCATGGCCCATGAACGTGAAGCGAGTGCACAATTAACTAGGCTAGGATCTTTGACAATAGAACAATATAAAACCTAAGATCACAATCTACCCTTAGATATATTTTTTTACAAATAAAGTGCAAGAGAGAAAAACAAAACGCGTCAATAACCATGGTATAGAAAGTCACGGGTAAATAAAGAACACAGAAACTACAAATGTATTATTTCTAACAAATCCCTTTGAGTATCAAACACAAAAAGATACTCAAGAACTCTTTATAATGAAACCCAATTTGGTTGGCTTACCAAAAGAGCTCTAGATTAAATCCGAAGCGAATTAGACTTTGACAAAGGTTTATTCAATAAAGTAGCTACAAAGTAAATATTACAGTATGTAGAATGTATATGTATGTACATTATGTACTTGCTGTTTTTATTTATATAGATTTAAAAATTACATATTTTTTATTTATTTTTATTTCGATTTTATTTTTATAAATGAGTACAAACTAAATATAGAATAGTCTCTAAGGTTTTCCTACAGCGAGCTGTACCTACGATAAAAGGATTATTTCAAGACGTGGGTTGACTATATTAAACAACTAGCTGTGCCCGCGGCTCCGCTCGCGTGGACTACAGGATCCGCTCTCATTCCCACTTCCGCTCCCTATCTCTCTTCCATTTCCACTCAGACTCTAAATCTCACTTTCAATCCCACACCCGCTCTCGCCAGGTCCAGGTCCAGGTCCATCCCGCATCTACCCCCCTTAACCCTGCCTTCAACTCTGCTCTCAACTCTGCTCTCAACTCTGCTCTCAACTCTGCTCTCAACCCTTTTCTCAACCCTCCCCTCAACCCTTTCCTCAACCCTCCCTCATACGTTTGCAACAAATTCATCGTAATCGGCTAACTCAAAAGTTATGCGCATTTATAGTTTTCAAAAACACATACATTACATTGGTACCATACCCGCTCCCGCTACCGCTCACGAATTCCGTCGTTGTATACGAATGAAGTTACAATGAAGTGTATGCGAGTTTTCGAAAACTATAAATTCGCATAACTTTTGATTGACTGCACCGATTGCAATGAAATAAAGTCTATATGTTACACCGAATTAAGCACTGTATTTCTATGAATCTGTTCAGTCGATTTTAAGTGATGCGCGCACAAACAAGCAGATAAATAGACAAACAGACACACAGACAAAAATTCCAAAAATTATCGATATGTGTTCTGTTGCTTATCCTCTGACCCCCAATTTTTTTTTGCAAATATCTTCAATGAACAGACACGCGAAGTTAACGATTTTATTTATTAGATAGGAAAGTAAAAATGGTCCCAAGACGGCAATCACTATCAGTTCATCTGGTGCTGCAAATGAAAATGGACGTCAATGAATACTTCTTCATCATCATTATCATCAACCAGTCCACCACTGTTGGACCTAGTCTTCGGTTTTTCGCATTCACTTACTATCATCTGCCATATGCAAATCGTCGCTCCATCTAGCCTGGTCCCACACTTGATTCGTGATCTCCATTCCAGAACTAATCTACTAACTTTTCTATAATATGAAAAAAAAAACTAACTTTTCGAGCTACGTCGAATACTTCATTTCTCTATCGAATCTTTTTATTTTGGATTCTGCCTCTTAAACTAGGAAAAGGGTGATAGCCCGATAATTTCACACGGAATCATTGCTACTTCGTCAAGTACGGGTAGCATGTGACATCTCTCAGTATCACCCATCACACCTTTCTTATGTATATCTACCACTGATTGTTACTAAATAACCTAGTCATTAAGCAGTAACTACTAACCAAAATATGGACTTTTAGTCTGAACTAAATATATTCATGCACGGTGTGGTGCCCTCGGTACGCGACGCGCGCCCGGGGCCGCCCGCGCACGCGCTGGCGAGACGAGCTCGAGGACTTCACTGGCGTCGGAGCGCTCTGGACACGGCTGACTGCTGAAAAACTTACCTGGAGGAGGCTGGGGGAGGCCTTTGCCCATAAATGGGATTATCTGTAGTGACAAAGGACTTACCTGAAAATAAAAACATTAACTTACAAATATTAAATAACGACATAAACTAAGAATGACATAAAATGAACTATAACTATGTACAGTTTTATAATAAGTGAAGTGACGAATTCTACGAATGATCTAACGACCAAGCCAGTAAAGTCCACTAGACGGTTAAATAATAACTTTCAATATCTCCAATTGCATTGTAACTTACAATTTGTAACACTACACGTACTTAACCTAATGATTAAATAAATACCAACTGAAGAACGAATCTTTTAACCCAAGAAAACCTTATGTATATTTAGGGTTATATTTTGTTTCTTTTTCCACGTTACTTACATAAATCTACTTATAAAGGTTAAAGGTTACATTTCAGTTTACGCCGGCATCTAGTTTATTTCCATAAAAGAATCCTTATTCATCCCAGTAGGGTTTAAACTGCGAAAGTTTAAAGCTGAGGTCGACTTTTGTTTCAGCTAAGATCCTTGGTGAAACATTCAGAACATCGTCATGGTTACTAGGCTTCCTGAGTGCGGTCTTAATGACCCTTTCAAGGGTTAAGACAGGGGAGGTTGAAGTCGGGCCTGCAAAACTTATGCGGTCCTGTTTCTCGATCCGGGTTTCTACGATCACGGCTACGCTGATTGCATGTAGAACGCTAAAGCTAAGTTGCAGTATGAAGAGTTAAAGGTTTCCTAATATTAATAGGAATAGTAGCGGAAGCTCGTAGTGCAATATTATTTAATAAAACCTTTAGATAAATTAAAAACTAACTTGTATTTTAAACAAATACATATCTATGTACTTCTTCTTCATCTGTTGATCGGCCGATGATTTTCAGTGTAAAGATATTAAAAATCACCCAGGCTTATTGTCTTATTTTTTTTATAGATTTTTTGATTGCCGTAATTTTCTAGATAGACTCTTCATATTAAAATGTATTTCTAAGTATGTCAAAGCGTTGCTCCTAGATGAATTTGTATAGATTGCATATTGCAACTTTAGCTTTACTTTCACCCTCCGACCCACTGTTCAAAAAGTTTGCCAGCCCCTGGTTAAAGTGTTAGAACCGCAGCAAAATCTATTATGATGGAGTAAATAGCTTTACTCCATTAGAGCGACATCGATGAATGTCCATTCCCGGCGTTGTCGATGGGGTGAGCGGCGTTGTTGTTGACGCGTCAGTCTATGCAGATGAAAATTCACTCGTGTCACTGCCGATTCTACTAGCTTAGGCTTCTGACATTACATTTATTTTGTATGGATGCATTTTTCTTTATTTGTGATGCGAATTTTAATTTTTTTTAAAGTAAAAAGCCGTTGTAGCCTAATTCGTAATGCCAAGTGCATTACGAATTAGGTTACAACGGCTCACGTTCGTATCAATGAGTTTTTAGTAGGTACGGGCTATTTATAGTACCACAGGCTGATTCGGTGAAGGAAAATATTGTGAAGAAACTTGCATACGCCAAAGAAGAAATTCGGAGGCGTATGTAAAGTCCACCAAAGCGGCTTGGGGCACCGTTGGTGGACAAGGGGTTGGCACAAAAGATCCTGAACAGTCGAAGTGTGGCCAGGATAAGAAGATAAGAAATAAAACAGTAGGTACTGAAGGTATTATAAGCGCTATGGAAATATCATGAAACCTTATGATTTTGAACACGTTCCAATATGAGAATTTATTTACATTACGACGTTCAAATTTATTTTTTCCTTCGTGTACCAGTACAGTTGTTTTATTTGATGTCTTAAACAAACTTGACGAGGGCTCAACTACAATTTATTTTTATTTTGGCAGCTGCTTGTTGTTTTTGCATAGTAGAATATTCCTAACTTAATACAGAACTGCTACGCTGCTAATTATATTACAGCAGTGATGAGTTTAAAGAGCGATCCATCTTCTATAATTAATGCTGGTTATAAATGATAATAAATGTTATTATGGACTGCCCCTCAGAATAGTCAATGGTGCACTTTAATGCGAAGCTCGGGGTAGCGGATTCGATTCCCGATCAGGGCATACATGTGTGGGATGAGCATTTTGTGTTGTCATTTACATTAACACATATTTAGTCCCGATTCTAGAGGCACACATTTTAAATTTGACAGCATAATCATAATGATATTTATTGGTAACAAAATTACAAGTCAAAAATGTTTTTAACAATTAATGTCACGTAGGTAACAGATAATAATTAATAAATAATGTTATAAATTCACAAATGTCAAGTAACATACTTTGAAGCATAAAAATAGTTTTGTTCTTAGTTTCGTAATAATGTGTGACAGGGTAACAATTTTAATGCTGCCAAATTTTAACGTTGTGGCTTCGGAATCGGGCCCACTGTTGACGTAAAAATCCAATAACATTGCATACCATGGACGGTTGTATAAACGGGCCAAAAATGGCGCATTTACTAATTTCGATATTTATTGAAAATTCAATTGCTTTACTACAGTCTTTATAGTTTTTCGCATGTTATCGTTTTTTGCGTCGTTGGGGTATTATTTTGGCATTTTTAATGACACAATGCGGCATCCTTACAGCTTTGTGATCAAAATACGACTAAGAAAAAGTGTGCTTACCTCGCCATTAAGCGCACTTTAGCCGCCTCATTAACGCGATGCGATCTCCTTGGTATGAAATGTCATTGTAAAAATCACTATGACAATTTGATTTGTGCTAGTAAAAAAACTGATTCTGGTTATTTATTACGGTTTATTCTAGTTGAAATCGAATTATAAACTTTAAAAGAACTACTAACTGAGTAACAGATCTTATTTATTTAACAAATTGCACACACAAAAGAAAAGAAAAAACAATAACATATTCAAATAGTAATGCTTATCTCTTTAAGAGATTCCTGCCAGCCTACCAGTGACAGAGAAAACTTCGTGAAATGGCAGACATGTGTGTACATGCATAACAAATAATACTTTATATATAAAATCAAATAAATACATAAATATGTAGCAACAGATACTTACTAACTTACCTTATAAATAACATAAATATATAAACCTCATACCATTTTAAAATGTGCATCTGTTATCTAATTTAATAACCAATTAGTGTCAATCATGAAGAAAAACACTTTGAGGTGAAACTATGAGGTACGAAAAATGATTTGCTTTATGGTATGAGGTGAAGGTACATATATATCTATACTTTACATAACATTGTGACCTTTAAAAATATTGAAACCGCCTAAAATCTTATTCGTTACTTCTTATTAGTTCTGTATAGCTAGCGAAATAAAATTTTATCCTAACATTCCGACTGTTTCCGACCGTGCAAAATGAAATTTAACAACGTACGTTTTATCCCCACTATCTCGTAAAACTGTGCAATGGAAGTCACGAAATTTATGTTCCAAAATTAATATTCCGCGGAGCCGTTATCTTGTTGACGGCTGCCATCAGTCAGGCCCGCTGAAATAAGACATGCCAGCTCTTGTTACGTTTACCCCAATAAAGTTATATTGCCAAGTGCAATATACAACTATTCTGTGGGCCGACGTGAATGGAAGTGGCTTATTAGAGTCCCCGCAGACTGCAAACTTTATATCGGCCGATAATTTAGTCGGATTGAGCTGCTAGTGCGCACACTGGGCCGCCAAATCGTCATAGTGTGCGCACTTGCATACATCTTTATACTGTTTAAGAGCCTGACTAAATTATCGGCCGATATAAAGTTTGCAGTCTGCGGGGACTCTTAAAGTCGTGAGCTTTAGTTTCGATCTGACACGTGACTTGCGCTTGGTCCCTTCAACGAACACGTCAATGTCAGCATTCAAAATCAGCATCGATTGTTGCTGATGCTGACGATGATGCTGATATAAAAACAATGTTGATAATCCGCGGATGCTGATGCTGATATTCGCAACAACCCTAGTTTGAACACTATCAAAAACTCGGGTAGTGGCATAGTGTTCTTTTTCGTTGGGGAATGCATATGCATACCTACATAGTTGCCTAACATGCACAATTTAAGTTTCATAGACGTGAGTGAACAGATTTAGTTTTAAAGCTTCAACTGATATTCTAAGTACAGTGAGAGACCGAGTTAAAAGGCTCCGGGAATGAAGTGTGGTAAGTTAAGGTAGGAGGGAACTTCAAACTTATAATGCGGATCGATTGATCCTTATGTGATTACGTAAAAAGATAATGGATTTTAATTAGTGTGGCGTAAGCGCTATTAATTTCTGAGGATATTATTTTTTAAATGAATAAAATAAATCAAGAAATTACGTAGTTATTAAAGTATTTTTAACGGCTAATTCGTAACGCTCGCTCTCGTCGCGTCGGCTTATTACGATGACGTCATTTGTTGCAACTCGCGCGATCCGAGTTCTCTCACTGTGGCAGATTGCGCTAGTGTGCTGCGGATTGCTCGACCCGCGATGCGTCATATGTCGTCACAACCGTTCGAACCACTGCACTAAAATCGCTGTAACTTCATTATTTTTGATCCGATTTCCATAATTTTTCATCGTATTTATTGGTATTTTATCACTTAATATCTGCATACTTAACAAATAAATGTGACTGATACTCTGTGGTACAGGATATTGACAACTGTTACATTCCTCCTCCTACGGTCCTTTTACTCAAACCCCGTAGGTACCTACCACTAAATTATTATTAATATTTTCATTATATTTTCGAACAGCATTTTAGATCAACATTTCAAAACAATGAAATAAAAACTCGGTCAAGCAATTGGTTTTGTGTGACCCGTCTAAAAAGTTAGGAACGCATTCGAAATTCAAATGTTTGAAACCGGAAAAGGAAGGGACAGATGAAGGCCTGTTGGGAATTCCTGAACGATTTCGGGTTATGTGGTGCCAAAAAATTTGGTTATCGATATTGACAGAAAAACTTTCAAATTATTTGCAAATGTCTAAATATTGGATACTTTTTACACGATGGGTTATCTTCCTAGGGGCTAAGTACATTCAAGGGATAAATATGTACACAGCACAATCTCTCAAAACATGTATACCTCTATATTACCATTTATATGAAAACACCTAAAAGTTCATAAATTTTGGAACATCAGAAAATTCTTCATTTATAGCCAATAATATTATTGACAATACACAGTTATTTCTGTATAATGCAATGACTTATTGATAATGAGTAGTAAAATCTAGCATAATGTCACAAATAGCATACAAAGCCCTCATTATCCAGCCGCTTCCGGCCACCTTCTTTCCGGTCGTCGGTCCACCTGGCAAACCCGGGGCTTCGCAAACTGCGCGTGCGGATCCGAGCTCCTTTTAAGGAATAAATATTTTGGTTACCAATAAGGTCAGTACATATCTTATCTTCTTAGGGGGCCAGGAAGACCTGGCGACACTTCGACTCTTCAGGATCTTTTGTGCCAAACCCCTGTCCACCGACGGTGCCCCAAGCCGATTTGGTGGACTTCACACACGCCTTAGAATTTATTCTTTGGCATATGCCAGGTTTCCTCACGATGTTTTCCTTCACCGAAAAGTCTGTGGCATTATAAATAAACCGTACTTAAGTTTACCGAAAGACCCATTGGTACGGGCAGGGTTTGAACCCACGACCTGAACATGAGGCGAGTGCACAACCAACCCGGATACCACGGCTGACTTTGCAGTACATAGAATCAGGAGACTGAACTATACGACCTATCAAATTGAACTAAAACTACTAGTGATTCGATGTCCAACAAACTCCATCGAACCATTCATTCGTTTTCGAGTTATACGGCGGACAGACAAAGAGCTTCGCTATAGTACTTTTAGGCGAAACCCTAAAAATCAAATCCCAATCGCTAACAAGGCCAGAAAAATATTGTTCGCGATCCTTTTGATCGCCGCGTGTATGGAAATATTTGGCTGGAATACGGAATATTTTTGTCGGCAGTTGGTGACTTTGCCATTTACGGATCGCTATCATAAATAGGTATATATACCTACTATTTGTTTTACTGTATGGTTCCCGGCTTAGCATAGGGCCACCCCTATCTTTCCCGTGGGTGTCGTCAAGGCGACTAAGGGATTGCACCAAGGATGGACAGCAGCGTTCTCCTGTGTGTGTGTATGTTAAGATCATTACTGCGATCACCAATCCGCCTGCCAAGCGTAGTGATTATGGCAAATCCCCCAGTGGACCACTTACTAAAAGTGGTATTCTATTGGGGAGGCCTATGTCCAGCTGTGGACGTATTTAGGCTGATGATGATGATGATGATTTGTTTTACTAGTCTCGTTATTCTGATGGAAAAACTATTTCCTTTTCAAAATATTTCAGGAAAACTAAAAAAAAATTTAATAGATGGAACCCTCACATTGTGTGCGATGTATACTATGCTTGAAAGAGCTTTAAGCGATAATGCCGCCTTTGTACACTTTCTATGAATTTGCACCTAACTTATTCTTAATCTGTGCGCAGTAATAGGAATTACACGATTTGATTCCCCTTCCCCCTTCCATCAACGGACTACTAGGCGTGGGGAGGGATTTCATCCTTATGTAGTAGACATACCACGCTCTCGCACGAAGCGTTTTGCTTCCTCTTTCATGATGTTAACTGCTAAGGAATGGAACTCCCTACCAGCTTGGGTATTTCCGGACAAGTGCAATTGGATCTTTTTAAAGGAAGAGTGAATAGGTATCTTCTGGGTAAGAGCGCTCCACCTTAGGCCTCATCATCACTTACCATCAGGTGAGATTGAGGTCAAGCGCAACCCATCAACAATAAAAAATAGAATTTATGTGCATACACTTTGCTGACTTTTGACCTTCGAATATTATAGATTTTTTGTAAAAAAAGATTAAATTATGTAATAAATATACTTAAATGAATTTACCTATTTTAAATTATACATCAAATCATCTTTAACTGTAGAATTTTATAAAAATATAGTTTATCAGCGGAAGTGGTGTCGGGAAATAACGGTATGGTAGCAGGAAAAATCGATATTTCAGACATATCCGGTTTATTTTTAAGGAAGATATTAATGCCAAACTATTAAGTTAATCACGCAGTTTCAATATCCATCAACAAAAAAAAATTTTGGGGCAAAAGGGGGTGGAGAACCAGCTAACCAATCCAACTGACAACCTCACCTGCACGTGATACACCCTGCTGAGGAACGGACGATGCTCTGAAGACCGACAGATGTCGGTATAACCATCTACAGCCCCCCCCCCCTCATGAATAGCGTCAACAAATATTCAAAATTCCTGACCGACGATCTGCATAGGATGACCGGCAGTGACGGGATGAGAAGAACCGGAAATCGGGTTCAGCGGCGCACCTTGGAAGAGGCCTATGTCGAGCAGTGGACTCTTTCAGGCTGATGATGATGATGAAAAATTTAAAATACACAACAAATCCACTGAGATCTCTTTCCGTGTACACTAAGAGCGTCGTCACTTTATAATGTAGGACTTAAATTTGCTAAATCATTACTTACCTAAAGCACCGTATTTGTTTTTGTGGTTAGTTATGTTTCAGGGCTTAGATATAGCCTAAGGGCCCTAGGGATGACCAAACCAAAACTACTGTCTAATCTAATGACAAGGAATTAGGGTTATTATAAATTTCCTAAATCCTAGTAACGATATCCCTAGGGTATAATATTTCACCAAACGTATCTACTGTTATTTATTTTGTTAATAGGTACAAATTAATGTAGAAATAATACAATTTAATATATATAACATACATAAAGCTTACGCCTTGGTCCCAGAGGGGTAGACAGAGACAATGTATCGCCACTTAGCGCAATGGGTATTCATCGTATGTACGTTAGGTATGTGTATGTAAATATATGTACCTAAATAGTAGGTTTATGTAACTTATATGTATCTAAACTTAATACTTTTATATTATTTTCACCTACTAACGTTATCTGCATGACCCAAAGGTCAACTGGTAGAGAATGCCTCTGGCATTAAGATCGCCTTTGTACATTTGTGTGCATAAAGAATAAATAAATAAATGTGAACAGACAAATAGATTTCTACGTGTATATAGTTCATTACCAGTAACAAGTCAATTACTTGCTACTTTGTATAAGTTTTAAGTGTAAATAACTAAATACAACACAAAGTGAATACAAATGTCTTTATCCCGAAAACAGAGTCAAAATAGGCTATTTCCACGTTGTCGTTACCTTTTCGCGGGCCTCCTTCCCGCTATTTCTCACTCGTAGCTTCACAGAAAATAGTTGGCGACACGCATTCATCATAACCCCTACCATTGTATTGTTATGGTTTTAAATATGAAGTAAACTGAAGAAAGAGAATACATCAACAAAATGCTATTTAGACATTTATTTCTTTAAAATATTGCAAAATTACAGATATATACTTCATTGCGTTACAAAAACTTTTATGCTATTGATGAAACCAGCATACCTCTCTTTAGCATTCACTTGCATTCCGTCATCAGCCGTCCACGAACAAATCTCGGAGAGCAGGGAGCCGAACAGCTGCAGTGCGCGCACTATAAAATTTGTCTTAAAAACCTAAATACCTAACCATAATAAGAATATATAAGTAACTGTATCTGTACATAATATAACCATAATCGTAAAAAAGAAAACCCTAGCCGGTGCGTCATACTGCCTTAGTCAAATAGACCGGACCGAGACGTACCCGGGTGGAATACCTTTCACGTATCACTGGATCGCCAGCGAGATGCACTCCATCATGTAAGACTCCGCAAAGTACGGACAAAAGCTCTAGCTTCATAGTATTGCTGTAAATATTTATGTCTTCTTTTCTATTAAATAAAATAAGGAATTTGGAAGTATGGTTTGTGAATCGTCGGTTTATTTTTTATTTTCATATTTTCTTTAATAACATGATAGTTTTTTTTTTAGTTTGGATAATAGAAGTTTACCATTTTACTTAGTTTTTACACCAATAATAAAAAAAGTTGTATCGAATTTCTATCTCTATGCAATCTATCTCTATATAATCTCTATTTCTATCGCCATAACTGTATTATCTACTTACTTATTATAATATCTAGAAATATACTCAAATTAATTTTTTTAATCATTATCACATCATTAATTGAAAAGTTGAATCGAGTTTCTATTCCCCCCATAAGATTATCGAGAACTAATGGTAGCAGTAACGCAACCCCGTATAGGCTCCGATGAGTTACCGCCCACTTACCGAGCGAATTCTGGAAAGAGCAAAGTTCCCTAAGTTGCTCTATGGTAATATCATGGAGATTTATAATAATTTCGCCCCCCGCGGTATGGCGGTCGGACTTTTATGGGGCCAACAATTTTGTCAGCTAATGCGTGCGGAATATGTATTTTGTTTCCGATTTTTTTTTCAATTGATTAGTAGGTTTTTTTGCTGGATGTCTTTTCACATTGTTGTTTAATAAATATTTCATATTATATTATTTATGTGACTCATTTTAAATTATTTTTATTACATATTAATAAATCGTTTATTTTAATATATACGTATATCATATTATATTCTATTATATATGTATTTATAGTATATGTGTATTGTATTATATGTTGTATGATTATTTAATATATAGTAGGTACACACGACTAAGGCCTCTCCATAATCCCTTGTCTTCACAGGTTAGCTGGAAGAATCAGGTTAGCTGAAGTAGTTTGTTGTAGAAGCGTATACATTGCCCCGTGAACGATTTGCTGACCTTACTTAGTCTTAACCCTGGTAAAACAAGTTTATTTTTATTTCTTGTATTATAACTATTGTAGTCACAGTGCCTCAAAAAAAGAGATAAATTTTTTCTGACATAAAATATTAATAATAAATAAATAAATAAATAAATAATTTATTTCGTTTTTCATAACAATTCTTACAACTCATAATACAATTAGTACATAAAGTATTTCATAAACTATCAGATACATCTAGACCTCACACTAGGCTATAAAATATTATCTAAAATGAATATATAGCTAGCTCATATTATGTTAAGATTGTTAAGCCACTACTGGCCTGGCTATCTTCGTAGGTAAAAGACTGTTGGAACTGGAGTCTCAGGAGTCGCCGATAAAGGTGAAGATAGGCGATTAAGATGAACACTGCTAGCAGGTCTTCTGTTCCAGGCTCTTAAGTAGAGATATTCTTCGAAATGTATTATTGTAATGTGTAGGCACTCTAACCCCAAAAGTGTGGGTCAATGCAAACACCAAATATGTTTACTTTATAATGGCGGATAGGGACCTCTTAGGGCGATTATTTAAATTGTCGTGTGATATTTAGGGCACAGAAAAAGAATAATCGTCGGCTCCCATCTCGCTAGACAAATCTTAAAAGGCAGGTAGGAATGACAAACCGTAGTTTTGACGGCCAGCAGTGCTTGCCGCTTCATTGAATCGATAATCGTTTACAGGAATCATCATCATCATATCAGCCCCTAGAAGTCCACTGCTGGACATAGGCCTTCCCCAATGAACGCCACCACACCCGGTCCTCTACCCTCCGCATCCAGCCGCTACCGGCCACCTTCTTCAAGTCGTCGGTTCACCTGGATCGAACAGGAATCGATTATCGATTAAAATACTTAGAATAAATTAATTAACGCAATATACTCGCACTATGGAGCAATTAACTAACTACACCAAAAAAAATTGCCTATTAAATAGCTGAGTATTTTGACAGTGTGATAGTTGGGTCCTATACAAGGACAAAACTATTATATATTTTTTATTTTTTATTTATTATAACAAATATGACATCCAGAGGAGGACCAACTTATTCAAAATTGTCTGTTGGGCGCCACAGGGGTGTAGGAGTCTAACCCACGGCTTCTGGCGCTCGACTTTAATTAAGCCACTAGGCACATTGCGTAGAATAATTTTAATCAAACTATAGCTTTTTTGGTACTTGCAACATAGGTCATAATATGGTACATGTGTAGCCAAGGGAGCGTCAATTTAACACGTACTTTTTTAAGGCTTTGGAGAAAGGGCATCATGGCCAATAACTTATTTCTAAACCT
Source organism: Esperia sulphurella (assembly GCA_947086405.1). Taxonomy (NCBI): domain Eukaryota; kingdom Metazoa; phylum Arthropoda; class Insecta; order Lepidoptera; family Oecophoridae; genus Esperia; species Esperia sulphurella. The sequence goes on from OX352264.1 coordinate 14,641,646, forward strand.
TTTTTTTTTTCATAAATGACACATTCTGTTGCGCTTTGAGTAACGATTATGACGTCACCTGTCATGATCCGACTCTCACAAGTGCCAGACCTTAAAATCTTTGCATTACAGAGATCTAAAAATAGAATTAATACACGAACTTGCTATTCACACTGCCTGGGACTCATATCCAATTGAATAAATCTGTCGGGCGGGTGGCGGTTAGAACTCACTTATATTTGCCGCGCGAGGTTTCGCAGGGCATGTGATTTATCGAATCGAGTATTCGGCACGAGTGGGTCTGAATAGCGACATGAGTATGTACCTACGACTGCGAGAAGGATATGGATGATTTAGACCAAGAATACTGACTATTACTACGACATAAAGATGCGACACTCACCTCCCACAACGATCTCTATGTACTACTAGATGGAGCGTTCCAAACAATCGCTCTGTTCCACGCAAGTAGCCACAACTGTTTCACATTCACTTTGAAACTTGTGCAGTTACTACTCAGAACATTTAATTATTTTCTAAATATTGATATTATTTAACCGTAGCGTCAATATTTAGTAATATTTAAATGTTCTGCGTAGTAACTGCACAAATTTCATTGTGAATGTGAAAGAGTTGTGGCTACTTGCATGGAACAGAGCGATTGTTTGGAACGCTCCATCTAGTAGTACATAGAGATCGTTCACCTCCCCCGCCTGCTTTACTTTACGTCGCCTGCAAAGTAGAAAGAAGTAGGGCTGGGAGTATAAGTACACTGCTTATCGAGCTGCTGCCATTCGTAGCGTGGTGAAACAATATGGTTCGTTATTATGTGGTATACGGATGCTTACAAATCAATATAACCAATAATAATCGGAGATTTTTTTTGTTTCGCGTACCGGCGACTAGCGATGGACACCATAAGTTAGAAAGAGAATCACTTATGTTGTTGACTATGCTCTCACGCTCGCTGCTGACAGCCCTACAATAATTGACGCACACACGCAAACGTTACCCTTGCTGGATGGTGCTTCTGTGGTAGTGCCGGGGGTGTAATTTGGGTTGTTCATGAATTTGGGTATGAAATTTAAGATAAATAATAGGTATCTACGCATAATCTCAAACAAGTCAGATCATCAAACAGCTTATTGTTTTGACATGTTTCCAATTGGAATCTCTTTCGTTTGAGGAAAATAAATAATAACGAATTATGTTTAAATAAATCTTTCATATTTATATATAAGTACTTTGATATTTCCATACTAGGATTTCATTCACTACTATAGGAAATTATTGGATATTCAGACCGGTACCAATTTGCGGAGACGATCCGCAAATTAGTAATCGTCTCTGCCTACCTCTCTGGGATCAAGTCGTGAGCATTATGTATGTATGTATGTATGTATGTATGTATGTATGTATGTATGTATGTATGTATGTATGTATGTATGTATGTATGTATGTATGTATGTATGTATGTATGTATGTATGTATGTATGTATGTATGTATGTATGTATGTATGTATGTATGCATGCATGTATGTATGCATGTATGTATGTATGTACCAATTTGCGGGACCAACTTGTTCAAGTACAAAGTGGTCTTCCACGGGTGGTAATCGAACCCACGCCCTCTAATCACTAGACCAACGAATCCCTCCAACACATACACGAACCTCTAACCCCAACGAAAAGGTTATATAAAAATACATTTGACTTTGATCCAAAAAACTCTCATAAAACGTAGTAAGAATAAAAATATGACTTCTAATATGAGAAGAAAATTATTTTTAGTTTAATATTCATTATTCAGAAGATGGTGGAAAACCCCATCGTTTTAACATTTTGTACTTATTGGCTATCCGGGAGCCGCATTCATCAAGGAGATGAGAAAATTATGTTAACTAGATAAAGAGTTATAGCTCGGCCACCTGTGTTCTTTAGCAAGAAGAAATTATAGTATATTGCTTTACCAAAGTAAAAGTTCACTTTGTATAGAAGTCAACGTTTATTTAATTGCCTTATGATATGATTGCCGTGTGGTTCCCGGCTTAGAATAAGGCCACCCGTGGGTGTCGTTAAGGCGACTAAAGGATTGCACCAAGGACGGGCAGCAGCGTTCTCCTGTGTGTGTATGTTAAGATCATTACTGCGATCACCAATCCGCCTGCCAAGCGTGGTGATTATGGCAAATCCCCCAATGGACATCTAACCGAAAGTGGTATTCTATTGGGGAGTCCTATGTCCAGCAGTGGACGTATTTAAGCTGATGATATGATTAATTGATAAGGTATGGATCACGAATTATTTAAATGCGTGGGGGAACAAACAAATTAACATACAAATATACAGGTAACGTTGAAATATTGGCGTCTATTGGCCGTGGTTTTATCTAAAAATATAGTTAAACAAATTAATTAAAAAATATATATTTGCTTGTCAAATATGTAATCAGTAAGTTCATGTACATTTTTTAAACATTTTTACACTGGGTTCCCACCCGCCGCCAGGAGGATTGACGACCTGAAGAAAGTGGCCAGAAGCGGCTGGATCCATAGGGCAGAGGACCGGTTGTGGTGGCGTTCATTGGGGAAGGCCTATGTCCAGCAGTTTGACAGACATTTTGTTGTACAGTTAATTGGATATGCAAAATAGGTGTCAATAAGGGAGGGGTATAGGAGGGGAAGGAAATCGGATAGAAAAGAAGAAATGGAAGGAGAGGGAGGGAGAAGGAGTGATAGTAGGAAGGCGATAAGGGAGAAGGAGAGGAAATATGAGGTCGAGGCTAGCGGGAATGGGAGGTGGTAAGACAGAGGAAGGGGGCAGTGGAAAATAAAGGGCGGAGGAAGGGTAGGGAGCGGGAAAGGGTTGGAGAAGGGGGTTTTAACGTGGTGGGAAGGGAATGAGGAAGGAAAGAACTAAAGGGGTATGGATAGTGGGAATGGGAGAGAGGAAAGGGAATATCACCTGCGATATTTATTTAATAAAATAAATCTCATTACTTCTTGCACAATATTAAAACATTAAAAATATAAATAATTATATGATAATCTTTTCATGATAAACATGAAGAATGTCAACTTTTACAAAAAAAAAAACATTAATTCTGTGGTCCAACGGGCGGAACCGCCACCGGCACGCTAATTGTATGTAAATATTTCCAATGCATAACCAGATTAATAGATTTCTTTTAGGATTTAGTAATACATAATAATGTGTAATGTTAAGTTGTCCACGCGAACGTAGTCGCGGGCAACAGCTAGTAATATTATAAAGAGGTAAAGTTTGTGACGTTGTAGCGGGTAATGTCTGGATCTACTGAACCGATTTTGAAAATTCTTTTACCAATAGAAAGCTACGTTATTTGTGAGTGTCATAGGCTATATAATTTATAAAGTTACGTGGTCCAGGCTGAAGAAGTCGCGGGCAGACAGCTAGTCGGTGATAAATTGTAAATTGGTGATAGAACTTCATTACGCGCGGAGCAACATAAATAATAATATGGATAAAGGTTAAAGGTAGATATATGTATATGTAAGTATAAGATATTAGTATTTTATATATTTACTTCACAAAAAATTTGTGAAGTAAATAAATGAATTTTTGTAAATGAATTTTTTTGTAAAAATGAATTTTAGTATAGTTACGTGTTATTGTGAAATGCATATAACTAACATATCACCGATAAGTCAAGGGTTACCGCGCCGACGTGTGGTGTTAATTCAAAGTAGAATACATCTAGAAAACCCCTTAAAACAGTGTCTGTAGGAACCCTGGCCTCAAGAGACGACGCCGCACCTCTACAATCTGCAAGTACCTAGAATAAGTGCTACTACCTGACATTTACTCCCTTTGAACGCCCTTTTCACATTAATCATTTAGCACCCTTCTAAAATACAATTTTATTCTTGCAAAGATTTAGTAACTTAAAAATCTTTTAGCTCATAACTCTAAAAAAAAAACATAATTTGTCAGTCCTTCCACGTCAACTGCTGACATAGGCCTTCCCCAATGAACGCCACCACACACGGTCCTCCACCATCATCCCCATCCAGCCGCTTCTGGCCATCATCTTCAGGTCGTAGGTACATCTGGCAGCGGAGCGTCCCACCCTGCGCGTGCCGATCCGCGGTCTCCACTCCGGAACTCCTATGCCCCAACGGCCATCGGTTGCCACTTCAGCCCCTTATACTTTCAGCTATGTAAGTATGTATTGTCTAATCCTAAACTAGGATTTTCTCCTGTGCTGTGGAAATGAAACAAGAATACCTAGTATAATTCACAAATATAACATCCAGAACAGGCCACCTTCTACAAATTGTACAAAGTTGTCTGTCCCCGGTGGGAATCGAATCCACGACCTCTGACGCTCGAATCCAATGACCAAGTCACTAGGCCAACTAGGCGGTCGTTGATCTTCGTTCTTCGCCGGACCTCCTCATTACGTCACAACCCTCAAAGGAACCTCGAGCAGAAAAGCATCAACCTTCATTAATTTTTAAGAAAAACAACATGTTTTTCAACACACAGTGTTATCAAAACAACAAAACCTGACACCACTGAACATAACCCCGGCAAGCAGTAAGCACTAATTAGCAATGCAAATTTCGGACACACATGTGGGTAGGAAAAGAAATTCTCTTGCCGTACGTAACGTGGATATTCGGAATTTAAATTGCTAAACAGGTTTCAGGAATAGGCAAGCTTACGTATCAGGGAGTCGGTGTGGCGGGATTGATTGTTTTTACGTTTTGGGATTTCGTAAATGAATAATACCTTTAGATAAGCTATTTTATCTATCAGAGTAAATTAAGACTGGGCCCTTTACGTGCCAGATAGCGCATTTCACCTCAAATGTTAAATGAAATCTGACACATGGCCCAAGTGATCCAAAAACTTAAAAATAGCCTCAATAAAGGTTCGGTTAAAAAGGCTAGGATATAAAGTTCCTTGTTGTCAAATGTTTTTTTATAGAAAATGTCTAAGATATGTTTGTATTAAAAGAAAACAACTTTTGATCAAGATCTCATCACATCAAGGTCATTTTAATCATCATCACATCAGCCCTTAAACGTCTACTGCTGGCCATAGGTCTTCCCTAATGAACGCCACCCCACCCGGTCCTCCGCCTTCCGCATCCAGCCGCTTTCGGCCACATTATTCAGGTCGTCGCGTCGATATATCTGGCAGCGGGGCGATCTTATTGTCCCCTTGCTTGACTCAACTTGTTAACTTAATCGTTGTTTTCTTTTGAATTAGGTAATTATTAAATTTATTACTTTACCTAACCTACAACAAACAATATAAATATCATCATCATCAGGTTATTTTTGTCTCCACTGCAGGAGCACAACCCTCTCTCATCTGCCGGAGACAGACGAAGGATTTGGCCTACACTCCCCGCGCTGGCCAGACGGGTTGGGGAGGCCTGATTGATGTCTTATAATGTATTCCCTTAGTCGCCTTGTACGACATCCACGGGAAGAATTGGAGTGATCCTATTCTACTCTACCGGAAACCACACGGAAATATAAATATGTCAGACATTCACACCAATTATCAAGTCCCAAACTAGGCAGAGCCTGTAGTATGGTTACTAGATAACGGATAGATATCTAATAAATAAAATCGTAAACTTCGCGTGTCTGTACATTGAAGATATTTGCAAAAAAAAAATTGGGGGGTCTAAGGATAAGCAACAGAACACATTTCGATCATTTTTGAAATTTTTGTCTGTTTGTCTGTTTATCTGTTTGTCTGTGAGTTTGTGCACGCATCACTTAAAAACTACTGATCGGATTTCGATGGACTTTTCACAAAAACATGGTGCTTAACTTAACTTAACATTTAGTCTTTATTTCATCGCAATCGGCTAACTCAATCAAAAGTTATAGACATTTTTAGTTTTCAAATACATTAGTTAGGTAAGGTTATTATGCAATATATTGCTTAAAGTAGTATTTCCGTACCTACTATTCAGATTGCGATTAGTTTGGATTACATTTGGAGCTGCAAGTAGGAACTGGAGTGGGAGTGGGAGTGGGAGTGGGAGTGGGAGTGGGAGTGGGAGTGGGAGTGGGAGTGGGAGTGGGAGTGGGAGTGGGAGTGGGAGTGGGAGTGGGAGTGGGCGTGGGCGTGGGGGTGGGATTGAGAGCGGAAGCGGTAGCGGAAGCGGGAGCTGGACCGGAGCGGGAGCGGTTATGGTACCAGTGTAATTTGAGTGTTTGAAAATTCGCATAACTTTTGACTGAGTTACCCGATTACGATGAATTTGTGGTATAGGTATGCAACAAAGTAATGTTGGTCGGAATTTGGACTGCTATGGATTAGGTACGAGGACTACATTTGGAGAGACGAGGGAAAGAGGTTTGAGGGGAGGGTTGAGGAGAGGCTTGAGAGGAGGGTTAAGGGGAGTGTTGAGGAAAGGGTTGAGAGGAGTGTTGAGAGGAGTGTTGAAAGGAGGGTTGAGGGGAGAGTTGAGGATCTGGACCTGGAACTGGAACCAGGCCTGGACCTGGGCCTGGTCCTGGGCCTGGCCTGGACCTGACCTGGACCTGGATCTGGACCTGGGCCTGGGCTTGGACCTGGACCTGGATTTGAAGTCTGAGTGGAAGTGGGATAGGGAGCGGAAGTGGGAATGGGAGCGGATCCTGTAGCCCACGCGAGCGAAGCCGCGGGCACAGCTAGTACTTAAATAAATACATAAACATCCAACACTTGGGTACAAACTTTCATATTCATCATACAAACATTTGCCCCTAGCGGGATTCGAACCCGCAACCTCCGGCGTGGCAGTCCGAGAGCTATCCCGTTCCGCCACGGAGGTCAATAATTATATATTATAAATTATTACAAATAATTATATTATTTAAGTATGTGTATCCGTTATCTAGTAACCATAGCACAGGCTCTGCCTAGTTTGGGCCTGGATAATTGGTGTGAATATGTGAGATATTATTATTTTATATTTAATAAAAATAAGACACAATGCTACTTAATTGACGAGAATTTTTTGAATGTAGTTCGTATTTCAATATAGTTATGTTTGTCCGAAGCAATTGTTGTCGCTTTATCTCCAGCTCTTTGATGCATATGCTCCGAATTTTCTTGTTTTCTGAAGAAAATGTCACTTTTGTGAAAGCACTTATGTTTCATGTTTTGATCTAAGCTTTACAACTTAGTGGCTGGGGGTTAGCAGCACACCTCACACTGTTACGTCATTTCGTTTAAAAACTTACCACTGACTTTCTTTAGCCATGTTGCCCCAATATGCCGTGTGGTTCCCGACCCATCTTATTTATCTTCTTAGGGGGCCAGAAAGACCTGGCGACCCTTCGACCCTTCAGGATCTTTTGTGCCAAACCCCAGTTCACCGACGTTGCCCCAAGCCGATTTAGGGGACTTCACATACGCCGTAGAAATTCTTCTTTAGCATATGTAGGTTTCCTCACGATGTTTTCATTCACCGAAAAGCCTGTGGTATTATAAATAAACCATACTTAAGTTTTTGAAAAATCCGTTGATACGGGCGGAGTTTGAACCTCAAGAACGTGAGGCGAGTGCACAACCAACCCGGCCGTGGGCTTTCCCCGACCCATAATCTGGCCACCCTCAATTTCCCGCGCGACTAAGGGATTGCAACAGCGATGGGCAGCAGCTAGTGTGTATTAAAATCATTACTGCAATCCCTCTGGAGCGATCAGTCTACATTCCCCATCGGTCTACTTGTCCAAATGGTCAACTTTCCTCGTCGGTCCACTTTCCTCTTCGGTCCACTTTCCCCGTCGGTCCACTTTACCCATCGGTCCACTTTATCACCAATCCGCCTCTCAAGCGTGGTGATTACGGCAAACTTCCCAATGGATAGCCCACCAAAAATTGCATTCTATTGGGTAGGCTTATATTCAGCAGTGAAAGTATTTCGGCTAATAAAAGTTACCCCAATATTTTTACTACATTGTTCTAACACGTTTCCCATCGCTAAAGGCAAATCCCTTTGTCTGTGCGAGAAAACACAACCACAAAAAAGTGATTACTCCTGTCATACTGATTGACACGAGCTGATAAGGTACATCTAGGAGAGGCTCAGACTCAAGGTGATGGATGAACGAAAAGGGGTAGGTGAATTACTGTTGCACGAAAAGGAACACTGTATTAATATTTATAAGTACTCGTACCTATATAACTTTATTGATTCACTAGACAAAGAAATAGGACGTAAAGTTGAGTCTTTAGTTAGACACATTTCACAGTAACGGACTGATTCAAAGACTAAGTACGTACCTATGCAAACGTGCACACCTATACACCCCCCCCCCCCTCCCCCTTCCACAAACACACACTGTACATGCACATATATCTATTTTAGTATTAGTATTAGAACAATTGTATTATCAATTTAAAAGTTAAAAGAAGGAATTTCAGACTTACAGTCCTATATTACATCATACATATCCTTTTAATGGAAAATAATGTTAATCCTTGTTAGGAGAAATGAACCGCTACGTAATTTTTTCTGGGAAAGCTCGGAATCAGAATGGAAAACGAAGAACATTATGCGGATTTGTGATGCAATTATAGACCAATTGTATTATTATTTAGTTGTCATGTACTTAAATGCAACAACTTAGCCTCTGTAACACAGGCTGGCCTAGCATAGATACCAGCGCACTATGTTCTAGCACCACTTGTTATAAATATGGTTTAATGTATATGACACTTGTTATATATATGACGACTTCCGTGGCGGAACGGGTAGCTATCGGACTGCTACGCCGCAGGTTGCGGGTTCAAATCCCGCTAGGGGCAAAATGTTCGTATGATGAATATGAATGTTTATTTATTTATTTTATTTAACTCTTTATTGCACACACATATCATTACAACAAACAAAAAAAAAGGAAATTACAGTACAAATGGTGAAGCTTATCTCTTTAAGAGATTTCTGCCAGCCTACCAGAGAAAGAGAAAACTGCGTGTTAGGGCAGACGTGTGTGTACCTAAATATATATAATAATTAATTCGATAAACTACATGTATACTCGTATACATACTCGTATAAATATAAATACAGTCTAATAAACATACACATATATGTGTAAACAGATACTCATACTATAAATAACTAAGTATATACGTATATAATATATTGTATTTAAAAAATAATATATAACATGTGGATATATATATATATATACCAAGATAGTAAATATCATTATATAAAAAAGATTTTTTAAGAAAGAGAGAGATAAGATGTTTGTACCCAAGTCTTGGGTGTTTATATATTTATTTAAGTATGTCTATCCGTTATCTAGTAACCATACCACAGGCTCTGACTAGTTTGGGACTGGATCATCATCATCAGGTTATTTATGTCTCCACTACAGGAGCACAACCCTCTCTCATCTGCCGGAGACAGACGGAGGATTTGGCCTACACTCCCCGCGCTGGCCAGACGGTACTGGATAATTGGTGTGAATGTCTGAGATATTTATATTTATTTATTTAATGTGAACAATTTACTTTCAGTAATATAAATGCTGCACTTATTTAGTTTCTAGCTGTATTGTATATATAAGAAAATAAACTATTTCATTTCACTATTTCTACAGGCAGACCAGCCTGTTCGTACACGTCGTGCGTGTGTGCGTTAAATAATACGTAGGCGGAATGCTGCACCCAGCATAATCAAGAAAGGGACAACGTTGTTTATCAACAACATAAGTTCTTCTCTTTCTAACTAAAAGAGAAGCTAATGAGAAGAACTTTCTTAAAGTAGTAATATTTAGTATTCTCTGCCTATGCCATGAATATTTTTATGTTATCTGTTGTTTACTGAGAAGTGAACAAATTATTTAAGCATTTCTACTCAGCTTAGCAATTAGAAAGAATAGGATATATGACATTAGTCATATTAAATTCCGAAATCTTAAAAAAGCCATTAAGAAAGCAAATAGTTTCAAATTAATAGTTACTTGTGCGCCGTGCTTTATTATGCGGACGACGGGGAAGCGAGCGTCGCTTCTTTGCGTAGTAATATTTAGCTTTTTCTGCCTAAGGCCTTCATATATTTAATTTGTTGTGCGAGTAAAACCGTGGATAACAGCCAGTGCTCGTTAGACTGAAGCAAACTGATCCGCGTGTCTGGATAGCGCTGAGTGTCGTCTCAAATGACACCATCAGACATTGGTTCTATTTCCGGTAGCGTTCAGATCGTGCGCTCCGTTTCACTTAGGTCTCAGACTAACCCGCTGTAGGGCTGGCAAGAGATACAAAAGCATCTAATTTATTTTTTATTTTTGCTTGGAACCATATAGTAACTAAATTTCGTAACTGGCTACAAAATAAATTCTAAAATAAAATTAATTGAAATTTAGTTTGTAATAAAAGAAACCCTAATAATGATTGACATCAAAAAAATATTCGAAAGCGTTTTTTTTTCTTAAAGTCTAATTAAAATGAATGTTGTAATCTCAAAACAACATTCGACAAAATTATAAAGGACTTGATGAATTGACGGGAATAATAAAAGAATGCCAATGATTCTCAATGTTAATTTCCTTTCGTCTCATTTAGTTGTCCTTTAGCGACTAAATGGGATGAAGGAGTCACATTTTGTAACTGGCTTCAAACAGAGATATTACATTTCCCATTTTGTAGTTAGTTAAGAAAAGCTACTAACTGGGATGAGAGCCACATTTTATAACTGGTTTCAAACTGGGAAATTATATTTCCGATTTTGTAGCTAGTTACGAAACTCAGTTACTAAATGGGAGGAAAGAAGTAGATTTTCAGAGATACTTTTCCAGTACAATTTAACTTTATTCCAAATATTCAGAAAATGCACATACACCCGGAATATAGTTTGGTAAAGTTAATTGTATTGTATATTTATTTTATTTAAATGGAAAGGCAGCTTATAGCCGTTGCTTTCATATCAGCAGTACGAAAATCCGAAAGTTACTTCAATTTCGATTCGATTTCATTTAATGTAGCGGCGACATACAACTACACTGGTGGGCTCATGATTTGGGTGTTATATTCGAAAATAGGTTTTATTTCAGAAAAAAAAAACTGGTGGGTGGACTGCCCAGACTTGTGCCTTACTTTCAGTGCTCGCTCCTTCGCCCTGTCGCCATCTTGACTATGGCATAACTATACAGTAACTTAACATTTCTAACTTTTAAACTTTAGTTACACGTAGCTCTCGAAAGGACACATTTCTCGTAACGCAACTTTTATCGAATGATCCTCCTTACCTTAACGTGACGTTCATCGAAACCGCGTCAAAAAGTATATGGTTGTATTTATATCGTTCCTATCTTATTCTAAACTGTTAGCAAGGAATTTCTATGACTGTAACTACCAACCCTACGAAGTGTAAGCCCTGCTGCTGCTGCGGAGGCAGGCTTAAGTGAATTGCTTGCACTTGAAATACCGAGGTGTTTTCTTTTGTAACCCTGTACCTACGTTGACTTTATCTTACTTTAAACGATTTAAGTCGCAATCGACCAGTTGTGGCTATGCACTGGCCTTACTTACTTACTAAAAAAATGGTGGCGCCAATACTATATTTTTTTTTATGGCTTTTTGTATCGTGTTTAGGGCACAATAATTCTGCCAATTTCACGTAGTGTAAAATACACAGTGGGATAATATTGATCGGTTTGTTTCTATTAAAACACCTTTTTTGTTGTTGCTCGGTCAAAATTTTCAAATTATCTATTAGGAAACAATAAGCAAAACAATACATATTTACAGACGGATAATACAAGGTTACAAAAACAATACAGTGAACTAAAAGAAGAAGTATTATAAACCACAGCATAAACTAGGGTTTAAAACAAAAACAAATTAAAGGTATGGCACCAATACTATATTAAAAGTATCTAATCATTTGAGACAAGATTTACGTCTAGTTAATGAATTTGCATCAACTGTCAGAGAGAGTTTTTTTTTTTTAATTAAGACTTTGGCAACAAGACCATCAGTCTAATCATGAATTACAAAACAGAATTAAACCTAATAAAAAAACATTAATATTTCACATTAAAATTATTAAATAACAAACATATTAATATAAATAAACTAACATAAACAAACAATTATTGACATACAAAGTCAATTAGAATTTAGAAAGAATAACACCAATTTTCGCCTATAATATACTTACATTATGAAAGTTTGTTAGCATTCAGAAAGTTTCTGCTCATTAAATAAATTCATAACCTAACGCTCAGATCAAAGATTTAATACTACTTAGTCGGATTAGTATTAAATCTATGACCTGACGGTAAATCTGTCACAGTTCATTGATACTTTGAGTGATAGTCTACAAAGCACGGGAAACTATTAAAACAAAACCAGGAAACAAAACCAGGGAAATCAGGAAACAAAAAACTATTTTTATTGTTATTTAAATCCGTAATATATTTAAAATAACAAACTTTACTCAAAGGCTTCATAAGAATAAGAGAAACTCATTAAAAATAGGAGAAACTCATTTGTAGATTTAAATTAAAATGGGTTACGTTTTGGTTGTAAAATGAAGTAAGACTTTTTTTTAAATCTTTAAATGCAGTCTTCTTATTTTTAAAATAAAGTCTCCTTTGAATAATTGTTGCTATTCAATATTGCAGCTACTTTCCCTACAGACACAGTTCGTTTTTTCCTCACTGTATTACAGTATAACATTCGTAATTAGATTTTGCTCACCTGACACTTTGAATGCGTTGCGACAGACGCCGTGTAGGCGTATGGGACCTAAAATGTTTTAATGTACCAAGATATTTCGCAGGAAAAGTAAACACACCTACGTGTGCAGTAATAACATTCTGAATAGAAATTCTTGAGTGCGTAATGTAATGAAGTCACAGATGAGATGTGAATTAGTTATTATACGAGATATGCTGGAATATGAAAAACATAGAAGTGAAGAATTAAGATGAAAATATTCTTCAAACGCGGCACCCATCTCTGTTATAGATAACTTATTATCAGATAATAATTTTGTATCGAATTTTATAATATCACTAGCTGTGCCCGCTGCTCCGCTCGCGTGGACTACAGAATTCGCTTCCGTTCCCACTCTCGCTCCCTATCCCACTCCCGATCCCGATCCGATCCCGCTCCAACTGTAGTATAAACCGATCGCAATATAAATTTTGTATATAATGGTTTTTAGAAAAAAAAAACTTTATTAATATCTCAGTTCTAAGTGGCGTATCATGATAAAACATGCACCAGATCTTAAGTAAGACCTCCAGCAAGACAACTGTGAAAACTGTATCAAATTTAATTTAGTAGTTTTGGCGTGATGAGGTAACAAACATACATTTGTCCTCACAGACAAAAATTCTAAAAACAATTATCTTGGCTTCTATTGGCCCTATAAAGACCCCTCATACACATTTTTCCACAATATCACCCAAGTACAGACATAGACCAGATACAGTTTTATTATAGGTATAGATTACACATAGATTTATATATCTGTATTGGTATATATAGGCTATTAGTTTATGTGTATTGTATGTTGTATGATTATTTAATATACAGTAGGTACACGCGACTACTGCCTCTCTATAATACTTTATCTTCACTACAGGTTATCTGCAAGAAATTTCTTTAGAAATATAGTATAATTTTCTTTTCTTTGAATCGTTCTTTGTATGTTTGTGTGTACAATACAATAAATAAATAAAATATTGTAGGCTGTTTTAAAAAAACATAGACAGATAGACAACCTACAGCTTTACTCTGTTGAAGCGTGGTGTCCATGTTTGTATTCGTCCTATACACTAGACATTGGTGAAATCATTAGGAAGGCCATGCGAAGGCCATATTATGAACAAAAAGAACAAGTTCTTTATTCGTTTTAGAGGTCAAGCACCTAAGCGGTTACTGGTATACTTTAAAACTTAAAAGGTTACGGTACGTTCTTAAATTGATAAAGCAGAATGATGCAGCGATGCCAATCGTCACGGGTCGGCACTCTCCACTCGCTGGCGAGCGGATCGCGTGGCATATCGGTAACGGATATGAAATGTAGGTAACGGATATTGATGGGGTTATTTCATGGTGCATTGGTCCTCGTTGGATATTCCTGTAGAGGAAGAATATTAATTATTGTTTAGCAAATCCACGACAGCGAGGTTAGGTTAAAACTTTTATACTATCATTGTCTTTCGTTTGGCATAACTACTTGGAAACATAATTGTTTTCACCTCCGATCAATACAACGAAAATAATGTGAAATCTATTTATTTATTTGGTCATACCTTTCTCATGGATAGGGGTTGATTACATACAATTGGCACATCACAAATAAACCGATACGTAAAATAAAAAGCACACGGTTTGTCCTTTCGTCCCATTTTGTAACCAAATTTAGTAAGTGGCTACGAAATGGGAAATGTAATGTCCCTGTTTGAAGCCAGTTACTAAATGTGACTCCTTTATCCCATTTCTCTTCTTCTTCTCTGTCGTTCCCTCAGTGCTGAGGATCGCGACCGTATAAAATGCGCCTCCACGCATAGCGGTCATTGGCCAGCCGCACTGCTTCATATAAGGATCCGCCATCCTATTTAATAACTACTTAATTTCTTAACTGGCTACAAAATGGGAAATGTAATTTCCCTGTTCAAAGCCAGTTATGTGACCCCTTCATCCCATTCAGTAACTTATTTCTTAACTGGCTAGAGAACGGTAAATGTCATTTCTTTAAGGCAAAGTCCGGTACGCTATAGTGAATTTCAACCCCAAAGCTTTTGTTTGTAGTAGATATCTGTTTTGGTAAGTAAGATAACTTACCTTATAATATTAAAGATCGATTTGTCGTCATATATTTATAACTAGCGGGGTTTAGGCTGTAACTTAAACTCATCTAACATCAATTGTCATTGCTCTAAGTGCTTTCTGATTGCCAGTCGTTATCTAATCAAAGGTCACACGTTTTATTTCCGAAAAATTTTCTCCTCAATATTTCTGCTCTCTACTCCAGCACATCGATATCGATGCTATCAGTACTGCACTAGCGAGAGCGTAATAAAAGTGTAGCGCGATATCGATTATCCCGATCGCCCGAGCGAGACGATCGCTGCAATCGCGTCGATAAATCACTCGATATAACTCGAATCGAATGTGCCAGCGGTAACGGATGATTGCTGCTTGATTTGATACGCTCTGGTGTCGTGTCTTTCAGCTGATGAGAGGAAGTGTTCTTCGCTTCGATTCAGTCAATATGAACCATTCAATAATCCTTATGTACAGATGAAATGCAAGAAAGTCTAATTGCTAGAGGCGACTTTTTCTACAAATACTTATGTAACTTTGTAGACAAATTACTACATCAAATAAAACTTAAAGTACCTAAGTATAGAAAAATTAAGTCGCCCGCAAAATAGACCACAACTGGCAGTGCGTACCTACTACTGGGCCGCGAGTTCGACGATATAAGTTAGAAAGAGAAGCACTTATGTTGTTCACGTAGAACATTGTCGACGGTACTCGACGCGGGCGCCATTCGATTCATTTGATGCAAATATAGCGCGATAGTGGGTTTCCACCCTTATTGCACACAGCAAAACAAACGTTTCAGAACTTAATAATGATGCAGTAAGCATTGTCAGAATTAAATTAATTAAAATAGGAACTTTATCACAGTGAAATAAGACGAGTGGTTCCAGGGTTAGAATAGGGACATCCGCAATCTTCCCGTGGGTGTCGTCAAGGCGACTAAGGGATTGCACCAGCGACGTTCAGGATATGGCAAATCCCCCAATGGATAGCCCGCCCTCCGAATGTATGTGTGTAGATTAACCCTTATTCCGAAGTTACAGGTGCGTTGCCCTCTTATTACTCAAAATACTGACATTATTATATACTAATATTATATACTGACAGAGAGTATGTTATATACTGTGACATTATCTTTATATATAAATTGAGTAGTGCAGCCTATGCGCTAAGAAAGATTCGTCCGCTAGTTTCTGACAGTGTACTAAGACAGACATACATTTGCACATTTTCATTCACTTATGTCGTACGGCATTATTCTTTGGGGAAACTCTACAGAGTCAAACCGAGTTTTATTCTTCAAAAAAGAACACTACGTATAATGTGTGGAGTAAAGCCAAAACAAACGTGCAGGGGACTTTTCAAAAATCAACACAGAATGTCTATGTACTCGTTATATTTATTCGAAGTTATAATGTATGTTAGGCGAAATATGTCAAGTTTCGGTCGACGTATAGACGGAGGGCATGAACTTCGTAATGAAGGTCGATTAAAGACAGTAACGCGCCGCACTGCACTTGCCACTAAAAACCCCCGCGTTATGAGCCCCACATACTACGAGCACCTGCCCGCAGGTCAAACCAATGACGAAACGTTTAGTCGACGACTGCAAAACCTTTTGTTGGAAAATGAATATTATTCTATTAACGAATTTTCTAAAAAATTAAATTGGTGGTCTGACGTTTAATTTAATTTGTGATAATTTAATACCACGTGTATTTTGAAATTTTTATTTTTATATTATATACTGACATAGATAGTATATTATATACTGTGACATTATTTGATTTGTTGACATTGTAATTTATATTTTGTACATTATTTTATTTTATGTCGCTCCCTTTTACGTATACAATATTAGAATGACATGTAAAATTTAATTTTTAAAATGTAAAAGTGAAATATATAAAATAATATAAAATAAATAAAAATAAATAAACCCGACTCCGACGCCCACGCCCATGCCCACGCCCACGTCCACGCCCACGCACCCGCCCACTCCCAATCCTCTCCCATTCCTACCTCCACTCCCACTGCCCACGCCCACTACAGCTTCAAATGTAGTTCTAACCTAAGTCATCGTAATTCGATTTGGACCTATATTATAATTATAATTTTTTGTTACATTGCGTATTATGTATTTGAAAACTAAAAATTCCTATAACTTTTGATTGAATAAGCCGAGCTATGAAATGAAGACCAAATATTACTCCGAGTCAAGCCTGTGAAAAGTCAGTCAAAATCGGTTCAGTAGTTTTTACGTAACAGACAAACAGACAAAAATTTTACTTATCCTCATTTTACTTGGGGGTCCCATAATATTTTTTGCAAATATATTAAATGTACAGACACGCGTTTGACTCAGCTCGATCCTTCATATGCCATTTGCAAATTCAATTAATCCAGGACCGCACTCAGTAGGTGACCTCGGTCTCCCCATTAAACTCAGTCCGCAAAGCGTTCGACACCAAGCCTTGGCCTCATTGAGCCTTCTACTTGGAAATGCGAAAGTTTCCACCCCGCAAATGTGTTTTTCTTGTTACCTTTAAGTTTGATATTTCACCTATTTTACATTCAAGAAAGGTTGGCTGTAAAACGTCCGCTGGTTGCCAAGTTAAGGCAATATTACTATATCACTGTTCTCGTTATTGATTTGAGTTGAGGCGAGCTTTAACCGATCTTCATGTAGCTGTTAGTATTGGATACTGTTTTAAGCATTTTTGTTCTGGAATTTAATTAGAGGCTGGTTTTTTAAATTAATTTTATAGTTGACTGCAACGTAAACGCAAATAAATTTATAAGGGGAAGTAACTACTCTATTTTATTTGTGTTTATTATAATAGGTAAGTACATTCTGTATATATATATGTGTAGTTAATTTTGTGTGACCTAATAATATGTACAATATGGCCTTATATTTTGTATCGTAATGTTGCAATTTTTTATTATTTGTTTGGACGTTTTTTGACGATCGCAGGTGGATTGTTTTTTTGAGAAAAATACTTTATAGGCTGAGACTTAGACGCTTATAAGTACGATATTAGTATAAGTCAAAATATGGTATACAATTTAGTATTACAAATACAAAGGTTGCGGTTCTACAAATATCCTATGCCTACAAACAGTACATGTATAAAATTTCTTCAGCTACACTCAGTAACTTTGTTTTTGTAAACATTTGCACACAAGTGAATTAAATAGGTATATCTCGGACCTAGGATAGAGCTGTTTCGCCGTGTGTATCATGTGTTTTTGAATTTCGACGTAGCAAATCTCCGAAATGGAGCCTTAATTGAAATAATGTGAAATCCAAACCAATCGGTTCTTTAAAATTTTCTACATTTATTATTTTAGAAACCGAACCTTCGTTTATAAAACATAGTAAGAATGTTGTGCGGTGTGCCCGTACCGTTCGTTTTATGACATAGTTCAAGCATAGTTTCATCTAGGATTCGGTTGTTATCAGTGATAACTTATCATCTACTGCCCATGAGGACCATAGGCTACACTGAAAAAAAAAAACAATTGGAGACTTGAACTGAATCTTAAGTCATCTAAACTCCATACGAGCGCACCAACATCTTGTTCTCTTAAACTAGTCCCCTTGCACTAACATTTTGTTTCAAACGAGCATAAAAATGATTACATTATCTAACAAGATAAAATGACACTTTGTTGACCAAATTTCTTTTCAGTTACTGGCAAGATAATGTTCGTAAATTACGGATTTCTTGATAATATAGAAAAAAATTATGTAAGAAATTCATACAATGACATAATTAAGTGACATATTATATGTTCGAAATGAAATTGTTTTAATTCATAAGTAATGTCTCCTAAGACGTTATATAATATTCATACTTCATTATACCTCAGAACGTTTCATATAGATAATTAATGAGATTAATTAGTGGGAACCTAATTGTGATTATCTTATTAATAAATGATATTTTCAATATTATATTTTTTGACGAGAATTTAAAAAGTGGTATTAGAGCGAAAAGTGGAAGAAGGAAAGTCGCTTTGCGACGTTGGATCGCGCAAAGTGGCGATGCATCGTATCTACCTACCCCTCTGGGACCAGGGCATTTTTCGTAATAAAATAACACACTTTTTTTTTAAACGTCCGGGTTTAATTCCCGAGTCTCATCACGACTCGGGAATTATTCTGAAAATCTATGAATGCAGTTTTCTTATCTCTATAATCGACGTCATGGTTTCTTGTAACAAATTACTCCATCTCTTTTAGTTTCTGACTTCCCCGTACTGAGACCGGCCTTGATGATACATTCTGTATACTTAGATACACTTTGTTTACGAGTTTGCGGCGCTTGCGGTGGAGACAATGTCGTCCATGTCCATGGTCGTCCGACACAAAAAAAATAATTATTGATATTTCGAAGCGACTGGTCCTCGCCTCCGGAGACCCCAGGGCTGGCGCGTACCTCGCACAAAGGCTAAGCCTAGCGATCCAGCGAGGTAACGCCGCCAGTGTCCTGGGAACCATGCCGCACACACGCGAGCTGGACGACGTGTTCATACTGTGACGCGTTTTTATATTTTATATTAGTTTATAATACTAGTTTGTAATACTGTTAGAATATAATTAAATACCTTAGATACACTTGTATATTCACTAGGATTTTCTCCAGTACGAAGTCCCTGGTGGGAATATAACCTATGACCTCTTGCGTTCGAGTCTACGTATCCAATACCACTAAGTCGACAAGGCGGTTAAAATAATAAGAATAGGTATACTGGAAAAAAAACAGTTGTTGATTACGCCTTACAACCCTCTGTTTTTGTCGCAGAATATTAAAGCACTACATTTTCCCTAAATCTAATATTCGGTATTTAAATATCGCAGCATCGCCTTAACAGTGTACCTGGGACAGGGTTGGATTTGAATTACAAAGTCGACCCGCACCTTCTCACCGCCACCTGTGATGTCGCTACCGTGGAACTGCTGCTTAGGGTTGCCAGACACTGGAAGGTCGGGACTAGTCTTTACAATTTTTTTACAATATTCAAAGTTATAATAATAATAAATAATAATAATAAATATGTCTGACATTTACACCAATTATCCAGTCCCAAACTAGGCAGAGCCTGTGGTATGGTTACTAGATAACGGATACAAATACTTAAATAAATATATAAACATCCAAGACTTGGGTACAAACATTCATATTCATCATACGAACATTTGCCCCTAGCGGGATTCGAACCCGCAACCTCCGGCGCTAATGTCATGTGATTCATTATCATCGACCAGCAAAAGTCCACTGCTAGACATAGGTAGGCCTCTCCCAAGGCACGCCACTGAACCCGATCCTCGGTTCGTCTCATCCAGTCACTCACTGCCAGATCGTCGCGCCATCTAGCCAGGGGGCGTCCCACACTACGCCTGCTCAGTCGCGGTCTTCACTCAAGAACTCGTTTATCCCAACGGTAATCGGTTCTCCGACAGATGTGATATAGTATAAGTCGATATAGTTGAAAGTATTTTGTAATAACAAATTATATATATAGTAAATGTTTTTTATTTATTTAATGTAATAGCAACCGGTTTTTGAGTGCCTCAAAGGTTGTGTAGTTAATTTTGGAAGGCCCCAGATAATAATGGTTCAGCGCTAATCACAACAATGTAACAGTGCAACAGTGGTAGTGGGCTGCCACTGCAACTGCAAATTTGTTTTTAATGTAAATATTAATTTGTATGTTTGAGTAGGAAAGTAGTCAGAATAGCAAAATATCACATTTCTAAATAGCTAAGATACAAATTGTACAATAAGCAAATGGACCAGCATTGACCTACTGTACACGAGCTTGTTAATTAATATGATAACTGATATTATCGTCGATACGGTTTTGGCTAATTGTGGGTATAATAAATTTTTGACAGCCCTGCACTGCCGCTGCTCCGCCGCTACCGCGTGAAATGCGAAATATGAGGTTTACGAGGTAAAGTGGTCTACTGCTCTTTGTAAGTTCGGCCCTGGATTTAATAATGTGGGTTGGGAACTTGGGGCGTGGGAGATCCAAAATCAACTAACACGTCTTATTTTTGTTCCCTTTAATTTTTAAATAGTAGACAAAGAATAATGGTTCAATGAAAAATATAAAGGAACACGAAATAGAGCTAGTTCAATAAGATGCCTTCTTAAATCATCATCAGCATAATAACGTGATGGACATAGACTATCCGAAAACAGCGTACCCAAAGCTATATTGTCTGAAATATTTGTCCAGGTACGTGTAAACATCCAGCGTAGTGTAAACATTCTTTAAAAACCCTTACCAAAATAATACATCCATTTTTATCTTCAATTGAAGAAAAAAATTAAAACCGTTGGTAAATATCAAAAGGGCGCACCTTGTAGAATAAATAATATTTGAAAAAAAATACGTTATAAAGGCGGCAATTTTCACATGAAATGTCTTTTCTTAAATGAATGGTTTGTTTTTAAAGTTTAATAGTATCGGTAATTTGTTACTGTTTTGTGTGTTGTGTTACCTCGACACAGTGCGATACAGATATATCTAAATAGAATGGGTTGTTATAATGAAGGTCATATTCTTGTTTAGTCATATTCTCTTTAAGTCTTATTTTATTCTTGTTTAGTCATTTTCTGGTTTAGTCATGCTCTGGTTTTAGAATTTATTTCTATTTTATTTTGTTTAACATAAGATATGCCTATATACCTCTGTTTATATCTTTGCCATTAAAAACTTTCAAAAGCGATAAGAATGAACGAATGTACGAAGAGATTGAAACGAAATTTAATGATATTGATTTAAAATTGCAACCTTTTCGTGATTCCGTACAACTAACTTACAAAAGAACTAACACCATTGGTATTTGATTTCGTTACTTTACTAATTAATTTTATTTAATGTTGATTTGAAATAATGTAATATCCAAGAATAGAAATGAAATGAGAAATGAGAACTTTATTAGCTGGAATATGGTTAATAATTAAGTCTTAAGTAATAGGTAGTTCAACATATTCTGCCATTTGTAGTAGCGTGCAAATATTTATTAAATGGGAAAAACATAAATCAGTTAGCAATAGAGTCTAGTCCAAATATAAGTAACACGTATACACACACACAGCATGTAAGCATTCTAGTGATAATTTTATTTACTTAAGGGAAGCGAAATTCTAACAAGCCTATAATACAAGCCTATAGTGCACAATACGTTAAATGGGCTCAACTTTTTTTATTTATTTAATAATTTATTGTACACACAAACATACAAAGAACAACACAAAGAAAAGAAAATTATACAAAAGGATAAGCATATTTCTAAAGAAATTTCTTCCAGCTAACCTGCGGTGAAGACAAGGGATTATGGAGAGGCAGTAGTCGCGTGTACCTACTATATCTATACATATAATAAAAGAGTAGAAAAAACAAAAGAAAAGCGAATCTGTACATTAAAGTTAAAAAAAAAATTTCACTGTCCGGACGTTACTGAAGACCAGTAGAGTCCAAAAATATAATTAAAAAATTTCTTATCTGTCTGTATGTATGTATGTATGTACGGGCTAATCTTGGAAACTGCTGAACAGAATTTGACGGCGTTTTCACTGTTTAATAGCTTTGAGTTCGGGCCTCATACTGGTATAAGTCATATCTCAATAAAATGTCAGGATGCTGATATACAAGTTGACCACTCATTTCATATCATTTGTATGAAAGTGTAGTTCAACATTACTGGTCATTGCAAGAACTTGACAGAAAGTGACAGAGATGTTTTAAAGCTCATTTATAGATTTATTTTAGCTGATGTATTTCAGGTATTTCCACAAGTCTCGATACAAAAAGTTCGCTATTCGATAATTAGTGGCCCTGTATTAGAACCGGTGATCGTCGACAATGTCAATATCGAAGCTGTTCAGGAGTACGTCTGCCTAGGACAGACAATATAGTTGGGTAGGATCAATTTCAAAAGCTGACAGAAGAATCCAGTTAGGGTGGGCAGTATTCGGAAAACTGCGTCAAGTCTTTACGTCACCTATTCCACAATGTTTAAAGACAAAAATCTTTAATCAGTGCGTCCTGCCTGTCATGATTACAGCGCGGAGACGTGGACACTGATGTTGGGCCTGATCCACAAGATTCAAGTGGCTCTGCGAGCTATAGAGAGGGCAATGCTCGGGGTCTCTATGAGGGATATGATTCGTAATGAGGAGATCCTATGAATAACGAAGGTGACCGACATAGCCGAAAGAATTAGTAAGCTGAAATGGCAGGTCACATCTGTCGTAGTACTGAACGGCCGTTGGGGCAGACGGGTTCTAGAGTGGGATGGGACGTCCCACGAACAGGGTGGGACGCCCTGCCGCCAGGTGTATGGACGACCTGAAGATGGTGGCCGGAAGCGGCTGGATCTGTAGGGCGTTGTGGCATTCATTGGGGAAGGCATGTCCAGCAGTTTGGCAGACATTTTGTTGTACAGTTAATTGGATATGCAACATAGGAAGGGAATAGGAGGAGAAGGAAGTCGGATGGAAAAGAATAGAGGGATTAGGGTAAGAGAGGAAAGATGAGGGGGCAGTGGTAAATAAAGGGTGTAGGAAGGGGTGGGTTAAGGGAAGGGGGAGAGGTAGGAGTAGGGAGAGGGAAGGGGTGGGGGAAAGGGTTTTCAACGTTGTGGGAAGGGGATGGAGAAGGAAAGAAAGAAAGTGTATGGAAAAGACAAATTGGAGGGAGGGGGGAAGGAAATATCACCTAATTTGCACAATATTAAAATATAATTTTTTTTATTGATTATATGATAATCTTTTAATTCATGATAAATGTAAATGTCAACTTTATTTAAAAAAAAGCGGCCAAGTGCGAGTCGGACACGCCCATGAAGGGTTCCGTAGCAGCAAGTAACATAATATAAAAGTTATTGTAGTTCGTTGTAACTTTGATCGATGTTTTAATAATAGTATTGTGGTTTACGATTTATGACGCATTAAAAAAAACTACTTACTAGATCTCTTTCAAACCAATTTTCGGTGGAAGTTTGCATGGCAATGTACATCATATATATTTTTTAGTTTTATCATTCTCTTACAGGGGGGGGGGGGCACATTTTACCACTTTGGAAGTGTCTCTCGCGCAAACTATTCAGTTTAGAAAAAAATGATATTAGAAACCTCAAGATCATTTTTGAAGACCTATGCACACGTATGAGTATAAAAAAAAAATTTTGAGTTTCAGTTGTAAGTATGGGGAACCCCCAAAATTTAATGTTTTTTTTTCTATTTTTATGTGAAAATCTTAATGCGGTTCACAGAATACATCCACTTACCAAGTTTCAATAGTAAGTTCTTATAGTTTCGGAATAAAGTGGCTGTGACATACGGACGGGCAGACAGACAGACAGACATGACGAATCCATAAGGGTTCCGTTTTTTGCCATTTGGCTACGGAAACCTAAAAAACAGTGGTCCAACGGGCGAAACCGCCGCCGGAACGCTAATTTTTACCCGACTTCAAAAAAGGAGGTTCTCAATTGGATAGTATGTTTTTTTATGTATATTAATATTTTTAATGCATAACCAGATTAATAGATTTCTTTTAGGATTTAGTAACACGTAATACATAAGAATGTGTAATGTTAAGTTGTCCACGCGGACGAAGTCGCGGGCAACAGCTAGTATTAAATAATCATAGAACATATAACACAAATAAGCATAAACTAATAAACTATACCAATACAGATACATAAATATATATGTATATATAATAGAATATAATATAATAAAAATATACGATATTGTGAGAACGACAAGGGACATCAGAGGGGCGGGTGGAGGTAAAGCGTTCCCGTAAGTAAGAGGGAGAAGTAGGGTTATTTAAGATGTTAAAAAGGAGACATAAGATGCGAGTATCCCTGCGAAGGCGAATTGGGAGCCACTTGAGCTTAGAACGAAACTGAGAACTTTAGTCTTCCGTGTTACTTAAAAACAAGAATATCCGCCTACGGGCTAAGTTTAATAAGTTAATCTACATTTGTTAGTAGCGAGGTCGTTCTAATTATTTCTTCCTAAGAGCTTTTCTAGGTTACCGCTCCCCTCTTTTCTGTTCCTCGTTGTCCGCTATCCTTAGCATCTTATTTACGTTAAAATTAATTAACATCAACTATTTTATCATTTGGCGGAGTTCCAACTGAAAGAAGTTTCCTACTTTGTAGCACATTGTCTACGCTGGACATGGGACATTCGCATCTGTACGCTTTGTACCAGTCCGTGGTCTCCACTTCAGAATTCGTCTATCCTAACGGCCGTCAGTTCTGCGATAGATGTGCCCACTGACACTTCAGCTCACTAATCCCTGGTGCTTAGACTTTGATTGTGACCTTAGTTCTTCATCAGATCTCCTCATTGCATATCAAATATTTAACAGAAAAATCCCAAACAAGCCTAGCTGGCTGAGCAACCATTTTTTATTTATTTATTTATTTAATAGTTTATTGTAGACACAATTAAACAAAGAACAACACAAAGAACAGAAAATTATACAAAAGGATAAGCTTATTTCTAAAGAAATTTCTTCCAGCTAACCTACTACTTTTTCTACTTTTACTCTAAATCAAATCAATAGGCAACCGGGTTGTTGCCAGATGGAACAATTTTCCAGAATCTGTTTTATCTGCCACATCAGTAAACATATTTTAGAACTGACTAGACCATTTCTTACCCATCTCTGAAAATAATGGACAATTTAAAACACAATGTTTGAATTTCAGCTCAATCCGTCCATTCCTTTTCGAGTTATCCGACGGACAAACCGACATACAAACAGACAAAAAACTTCGCTATAAGAGTCATCATCTCGCGGGGAACAGTTCGTCGGATTTTTCGTCGACTATTTAATAATCGTCTCTAAAGGGATTATTATAAAGTGCAAAATTGTAGAAATTAAATGTAAATGGTGTAGGCTCGCGCTTCCCACCTTTGAACTTTATTATAATGCATTTAAAGATGACTATGAATTGTCAGCTGCTCTCCACCAGGCCTCCACTGACCCTAGGGGTTTCCGTTTTGACGGAGCCCTAAAAACTAACCACAAACAATTCAGTTATCCGTCTTACAACCCGAATACGCCACTTATGTAAGATGAATTTCGGGTGAGATGCCGGTCTCACGCACACTTATCAAGTCGACTTAGCGTCCGACCGACATGACGGACATGTGTCGAGCGGCTGACTAAAACGAATGAACTTCCCATCATTGCTGAATTAAGCGGCTTTTTGTAGCAATGTTTTGTGGTGGGTGGGACCGGAATTCCTAAGTTTACGGGACTGGTCGTTCTAGAATATTAAAAACTTTTAAGTTAAGGCAAAGAAATCTTTTTGGTATTCTGTAAAGCCATTTTCCTTGCTAGTTGTATCCTTGATAATTTCTTAAGGGGGAACACGGGGTATTAGGATCATAAATTTACGTATTGGTCTGAGATTTGGATACTTCAACTGATATATGATGTAAGTATCATCGATAATTACAAGAAAGTAATAAACTATATCTTTCAGTCCTTATGTCTTTGTCATTCAAATAATCGTCTATTTTATAGGTAATAAGATTATTACAAAGTTGTTAAATGTCTGTACGAGTTGGTCCCGGTCTGGATGTAATATTTGTGAATTGTCCTATCCTTGTTTAATTCCATAGCACAGGAGAAAATCCTAGATTGGAATTAGACAAATATGAACGAGTATGTCTTAAGGAATGTTTTATTTATTAGACCGCTACTAAAGTCTAGATGAGAAGTAACTGTAAGGTACTTCTTGGCATTACGAGTTCCTTTACAGCTTTATTGAGAACAAAACAATATCCACAAATAACAATTATAATATTAGTTAGATGGCAATTTCCATGTTAGCACCGTCTCCTTGCAGACTTTTCTAATTTAACGGCGCGGTGTCAGCATTTTTCTTTTAACAGCTCAATCTCTAGTAAACTACTTGAGCATGGCAGGAAACCAACTCCCAACAAAACCGATTTAAATTTCCCCAAACATTAACATTTCCACATAAACATTATATTACGGTCGAATCAAATATAACTCGGCCACTTAAAGTATTCGTCCGGCGGCCTGGCCACTTAAAATATACGGGTTGCATATCAAAGCTAATAGGAGGTCTGCGAGGGGCCGACCACCGCGATATTTGAATTTCTAGACGCGGTCCGTGGTGTGAAATGTGGGCGGATTACCAAATCGGTCAATGCAGAAATAGAATGAACTTGAAAATAAATTACTTAGTAAAAGTGGTCTAAGAGTCAGGAATATTAGTAGAAATTTAGTTTTTCCTAATTTATTTAACGGTAAACATACTTCATAAAACAATAAAGCCAATAACAAAGTACTTACAATAATAGATCACAAGATAGAACAATGAAAAAGAGGAAAACAGTAATAAATTACAAATAATAGCTAATAAAGAAATAATTAACACATAACCTAGTTAAGTGATAACAAACATTAAATAGTTATAATAATATTATTATTAACTATGATTTCATTATCCTGATATTGAAAATGAGAGTCAGAATTCAGTTTCGGCCTTCTTTATGTAGTAACATTAGGCAATATAAAATAATTAAATTTATATAATAACTTGAACAATTATTTGTGCGAGCAATAGCTTTACATAGATGTCCTCATGTTGTCTTCCTTATGGTCGGACTATCTCATCAGAGCACGACGTCTGGCTTGTTTGCCCTCTTTTGACTCACGATTATAAGCACAAGTTTTAATTCTATACTTTACATTATCCATTACGGGAATAAATTAATTAAAGAATTTCTTTTCTCAGAATTGAATTAATTAAATTATTGTCTGATGACTATAATTACAAACTATTGTAATTTCCTTTATTAATTGGAAAATATAATCAAATAATTAACAGGAGGATTTTAAATTATAATGTTTTAAGTGATCAGTTGTCATGGGAAATGTCATTGTGCATATTATCTTTATTGTCATGTTTAACATCTATCTAGATCATTGTCCAACTTTTTCGTTTCTTCTCCTATCGCTTATGCCTGTTCTTTGCCCCCCACCGCTCCCCATTTCGACAACAGCTAACCAGTTACAGATCTCTTCCATAATATATTCATCTTGAGCCCCTTATCCGCCTGAATTTGTTTCGAAAGACTCTTGTAGGGAAACCTTAGGGGTTTACGTAAGGTGGCCTATAATACCCGTCCTGTTTCGAATTGTTTCTCTTTTTCTGAACACGATTCCAGCCGTATACATACATGTCTAATGTTCTTCAATGGCTTACGTAAGGGTTCGTCTGTATGTTGTTTCACGCTTTACTGTTTGTCATGCTGTTACTCCTCCAGTGAAGTTGAAATGTTTGTTTACCGTAATTAATGATCTACTACCTAATATATGACTACTTACAACTGATTTTCAATAACCCTATAAACCTTTATGGATCCTAAAGTATTCGCCAGTGTTCTCCTTCAACTACATTAGTTTTCTCTCCTTTAGGAACTTTTTCCAACCAATTGATCCATATTTCCTTTTTATGGTTCTTAGTATCTTTTGTTACGAGCTTCATCTTGTCATTCACTTTTTGCTTCTCGTGTACCCCAAAGTCATAATTCCAGGCACAGACACCTAAGTTAAGATGTGTGTTTCCCGGCTTAAAATAGGGCCATCCTCAGTTTCCCCATCGTCAAGGCGACTCAGGGGTTGCACCATGGACGGAAGTTTTCCTTTGTATAATATTACCAACCCGCCAGCCATCGTAGTTATTAAGGCATATCCCCACCATGGGCTGTCCCGACCAAATCCAAAAAATGATGAGCATGATGTTACCTAAGTTCCTGAAATATAGAAAAGGGAGACTATAGTATTTCTATATATTTTTTTACTTATATACTACAGTCGCTTGATTAACTTCCTTGACTTTTTGGAAAAAATACTGTGTATTTTTAACAACCAAGCGCGAATACATACTGGCATCCCTCAGGGATCCGCGTATGTAACCGTTGATTGAATTGAACATTGTACTCGGAAACCATGTTCATGTTATTCCCCTTATTACGCGAACGAGAAATTATTATAAATGTACTGAAAATACCGACTATAATTTAAATAATGAGAAATTTAACATTTAATTGAAATGAAAACTGGTGAATGTTACACACATGATTATGTATGCATCATAGCAATAATACAGTTATATGACTATGGGACAGAATATGACGATGGCAAATGAGGAGCCTTGTTTCAAATTAGACATATTGTACCTAATGTTTATAATGACATGAAATATTTTAATGGAAATCAGAAAACCGTATCTTAAAAAGGAATTTGTATTAAAATACTATCATAAAATGAAAGCGTAGATTTTTGTTTTGAAGCTCCACAAACGTCAGTATAGGGCAACTTGGTCCATCTTAGAACAACAACTAAAGCATAGAAGTAGCGATGAATTAAAAACAAAATGAATGGAGGCATACTCTTCCTTCATACGACTATGTATACCTGTCAAAAAGAGATAACTATACTTTAACAAGTACAAAGAATTTTATGGTTGTACAGTCAACTGCTAAAATATATGATCATTTTAGTTGTCATAGTAACATTTTTGACGCTTCTCTAGAGCAGTACCTATAAGTATATCGATGCCAAAAAGCGGCTTTTCTGTTAGCTGTAGAGACACGGGACCAAGACTATTCGACGTAGATTCTTTTTGTGATTCCAAATTTGCATTAAATAATTAGACATCGCCGTGAGTTACAGCGTTTTGCGCCGATATGCAATAATCATAACAATTATAAATGTCAGAAGGATCTAAAATGATCATAATATTATAGCGGTTGACTGTACACTTTTTTTTAAATCTCGTACATAACTAAGTTATATTACTAGTAATATTCTAAGAAAAATAATTACTGTAACAAAATTAGTAGTGGAGGTTTTTTATACATTGCTAGTAATTAATTATTAGCAAGAAGAAGTGTCGATGGGCGAGCCACATCTGTCGCAGAACCGACGGTCGTTAGGGCAGGCAAATTCTGGGGTGGAGACCACGGATCGTCATGCGCAGGCTATGGGACGCCCCGTCGACCTGAAGAATGTGGCCGGAGACGGCTGGATAAGGTGGGCGGAGGACCGGGTTTAGTGGCGTTCATTAGGGAAAGCTATGTCCAGCAATAGACGTCTAAGGGCTGATATAATGATGATTACTAGTAATATAATTTGAATAAGAACGCGGATCGAAAAATGCCAAAATATCGATACAATGATAATAAATTTCAGATAAAAATAAAAGTCATTGGTGCGTTTACATCAAAACAAACTACTTATTTTCTAATCAAGAATTGTTAGGCAACCTCGAACTCAAACTTTTTAAGCGGAGTTTTCGTATAAAAGCATATTAAGAGGGATTTACCTTTAAGTGCGCCTTCCACTCGAAACTTAAACACACTTCATGCCATTTCCTTCTTCCGTTTTCCAATTTACCTCTGCCGCGCGCCGAAATAATATTTGCCATGAGCCTCGTCGAGACGGCCTCGTTAGTATAGCTTTGCAGTTGTGAGTGTGTTTACTTTGCCAGTTCGTTGGAGCCAAAGGGCAATGTTTTTTTTAAGCTAACGGGGAGTTACATGATGGCACGCTGCGTATGTTTTGTTATGCTCGACACTGCTGTTATTGGCAGGATTTAAGCAAAGCCATCTTCATAACTGCAATGAAGGGGGTAATACGCGAAGTCTCAGAGATAACTGTCTGAGAGATCGATCGAGAGCGGAAAATAATCACCGAAATATCTTGTCTTCTTAGGGGGGCAGGAAGACCTGGCGACACTTCGACCCTTCAGGATCTTTTGTGCCAAACCCCTGACCACCAACGGTGCCCCAAGCCGATTTGGTGGAGTTCACATACGCCTTAGAATTTCTTCTTCGGCATATGCAGGTTTCGTTACGATGTTTTCCTTCACCGAAAAGCCTGTGGTATCTAATAAATAAAATCGTAAACATCGCGTGTCTGTACATTGAAGATATTTGCAAAAAAAAATTGGGGGATCTAAGGATAAGCAACAGAACACATTTCGATCATTTTTGAAATTTTTGTCTGTTTGTCTGTGAGTTTGTGCACGCATCACTTAAAAACGACTGATCGGACTTTAATGGACTTTTCACAGAAACATGGGGCTTAATTTGGTGTAACATATAGGCTTTATTTCATCGCAATCGGCTAACTCAATCAAAAGTTACAGACATTTTTAGTTTTCAAATACATTAGTAGGTAAGGTTAGTATGCAATATATTGCACATAATAGTATTTCCGTACTATTCAGATTGCGATGAGTTTGGATTACATTTGGAGCTGCGGGTGGGAATTGGAGTGTGAGTGGGCGTGGGCGTGGGCTCGGAAGTGGGCGTGGGCGTGGGAAAAGGGTAGTGGGTGTGGGAGCGGGAGCGGAAGCGGAAGCGGGAGCGGGAGGGGAGCGGGAGGGGAGCGGGACCGGAGGAGGAGCGGAAGCGGGAGCGGAAGCTGAAGCGGGAGCGGGAGCGGGAGTGTGAATGGGAGCGATTCTGTAGTTCACGCGAGCCGAGGTCACCTGGACCTAAACCTGGACGATACACTGCGAAGAATGCAGGGTGTAAATGTTCGACTGAATTCGTGAGCGGTAGCGGGAGCGGGTATGGTACCAATGTAATGTGAGTGTTTGAAAATTCGCATAACTTTTGACCGAGTTAACCGATTACGATGAATTTGTGGTATACGTATGCAACAAAGTAATGTTGGTCGGAATTTGGATTGCGATGGATTACATTTGGAGAGACGAGGGAAAGAGGTTTGAGGGGAGAGTTGAGGGGAGGGTTGACGGGAGAGTTGAGAGGAGTGTAGAGGGGAGGGCTGAGGGGAGAGTTGAGGATCTGGATCTGGCCTGGAATTGGACCTGGACCTGGGCTTGGACCTGGACCTGGACCTGGACCTGGACCTGGGTTTAATGTCTGAGTGGAAGTGGGATAGGGAGCGGAAGTGGGAATTGGAGCGGATCCTGTAGTCCACGCGAGCGGAGCCGCGGGCACAGCTAGTTATAAATAAACCGTACTTAAGTTTTATAAAACTCATTGGTACCGGCGGGGTTTGAACCCACGACCTCATGAACGTGAGGTGAGTGTACAACCAACCGGCTACCACGGCTATCACCGAAATAAATAACAACTGTTGATTTCAACAAGATCTCGTTAAACGTGAACAGTATATCCTTGTCTAATTTCCATTTACAACAGCTACTAGTTCCCGGCAGCCCTACTATACCTGGTTACTGTAGCAGTCTAGGTATTTTTTTTTTCACAAAATCCACAATACATTAAGGTTCTGGGATTGGTACTCGCCGATGTTAGGTATTTTGACTCGCGCACGCAACGATTCAGTAGATAAAGGGGTTTCAATTCTTTCAATAATTGTTTAAAACCTACCCTACATAAGGCGCACTCTCTAAGAAAGCTTGTTTAATTCAATGTTTTATAAACGTACCTACCAAATTCAATGCAAGCCGAATTGAATCATACGCGTATGGAACAAAGTCAGTGTTGCACCGAACCGCTAAATCTTGCGACATTGATAGTCCGCACCGCGCAGGTATAAACAGTATTATTCTAATTTATAGTTCCTGTAAGGCGTAAGGGTGCTAAGAATTTTCGGGTTACGGGAGGCTACCATTACTTATAAAGACTTTGCAAAACTGTGTCAAGTCTTAATGTCGTCTATTCCACAGTGGTTAAAGACAAAGTCTTTAATCAGTGCGTCCTGCCTGTCATGACCTACGATGCAGAAACGTGGATACTGATGTTGGGCCTGATCCACAAGTTTAAAGTCGCTTAGCGAGCTATGGAGAGAGCTATGTTCGTTTTTTTAAGCGATATGATGAGCAATGAGGAGACCCGAAAAATAGTTACCTACATATCCGAAAGCTGAAGTGGCAATGGGTGGACCACATCAGCACAAAACGGATGGCCGTTAGGACAGACGACTTCTGGGGTGAAGACCTCGGGCCGGTACGCGAAACTTGTCGTTGCCAGATGGACCGACGACCTAATAATAGTGACCTAAAACGGCTAGATGCGGATGACCAAGTGGGAAGCCTATGCACAACATTGGACGTTGAAAGGCTGATAATACGACAGATGACTTATAATATAAGAGCGTTAAATTTTCTGATGGGACTACATTTTAAAGACGTTGTAATAAAATTTTGAATATTCGTAGTCCTATAAATAAAATAAAGAAATCTTTCTTGTACCTACTTCCTGCGACATTCGAACAAAGGAATTTAATTGAGTTGTTAATGATCAAAATAAATAACTATTGAAATAAAATACTTCAACAGCAATAAATCCTCAAGAGCGAATCGTATTCAAAATCAAAAAATTAATCCAAAACTTCAAAGACGCATTCCAATAATGGCGACCCATTTTCCTTAAAACGAATTCTCATACTGCTGCGTCATTTCCTTTACCTTTTTATGAACATCAGAAGATTGTTATTTTCGAGGCTCTTCCCCGGAATTGCCTTGTTATGCGCTACAAGCAATCATCTAAAACATGGTATCGATTTGAAATTGGTAACTTAGGTGAGCTGGAGAACGTAAATAAATGCGCTTTCGAGTGAGTAATTTTATCAGTACATTCGGGGAACTATACGTTCAGGGAATTGGACATTCGGAGAATGTTACTTATTTTTATTTACGGCTTACGGGCAGACTGCCAATGTTATCGCCTTAAATACCTGATAGGTAGAGTAGCCGGTTTCCTTTTTCTTTGGATACCACCCGGCAACAGTCTAAAGTCTATATAATGCGTTGTCACCCTAACGATTTTTGATGGATTATTATATTTGTAATTAAAGATGTTATACAAAAATGACACATGCCAATTCCGATGAATTTAATCTTTAATATGTAGTAGATTTAAA
Source organism: Esperia sulphurella (assembly GCA_947086405.1). Classification (NCBI taxonomy): domain Eukaryota; kingdom Metazoa; phylum Arthropoda; class Insecta; order Lepidoptera; family Oecophoridae; genus Esperia; species Esperia sulphurella. The sequence continues at coordinate 14,675,363 of OX352264.1, forward strand.
AATCATATATAATACCTAACGGCCTGGCCATGGACCGCGGCGACGCGAATTGCGCCCGGCAATATGCGCCCCCCACACCGCTCATCGCGGCTGTGCGTGGCTTGCTAGATACATTTCTATACATTTGTTTTGGTCGCGCATCGCGTCGCCGATCGCATCGCGCGAAGCGAAAAATCTCCGTGGACAGACCGTAATGCGTGTAGAAGTATTTGTACTGTCGCTATCCTCAGCAGAGAGAGAGAACGAAAGAGAAGAAGCTAATACCTAACATCATCATCCGTAATACGACCAGTGCCAAACATAAACAAGCCTCCCCAATAGAATGCCATCTTTGATAGTACTGTCCATTGGGGATTTGTTATAACCATATAATCACCACGCTTGGTAGGCGGATTAGTGATCGCAGTAACGATCGTAATATCCACAAAAGAACGCTGGTCCGATCCACGACACCCACGGGAAGATTAGAGGTGGCCCTATTCTAAGCCAGGAACCACACCAATACCTAACATGGTTTCTATTTATTATCATAATTGCATATAAAATATGTAATAAACTTTAAATATAATGTTACAACATATTAACACAGAATTTTTTGTCTCGTAAAAAGAAATATTTTTGACAAATGCTGATTTTGTAAAACACCCTTCAATTACTCTGAGCCTCTAAACAAGAACACAGCAAAACATAATTTTTTTTATTAATATTCTACTTTATCGTTGTTAACAGAACTGCCGTCTGAGAAGCCGACAATTAAGGCTGAAAAGGGCTGGTACGCGTCAGGAGACTCTCTCAGAGCGCACTGCACGTCGTCTCCGGCCGACCCACCTGCGAACCTCACTTGGCTGCTCAATGGGAGAGATGTGAGTACCTTCTTCTCTAATAAAGGTCGTCTGAGACACTAATCATGGAACCTGAAAAAGACAGGTTCCCGTTAGGAGACTGTCTCAGAACTCACTGCACGTCGCCTCCAGCCCACTAACCTGCAAATCTCACTTGGCTGCTCAATGATTGAGATTATAGAAGAAGATACTCACGTTTCTTCTTCTATATTAATAGTCTTCTGAGACGTTAATAAAAACGACAGAACGAAGTGCATTTCGCCTCCAGCCGACCCACATGCAAACAAGGAGGTCTGCTCAATGAGAAAGATGTGAGTATCTTCTTATCTAATAGAAGTCGCCGGAAACCCTAAAGGGACTGGTACGCGTCAGGATACTCTCAGAACGAAGAGCATGTCACCTCCCGTCCACCAAACTGCAAATCTTACTTAGCTGCCCAATGGGATAGATACGAGTGTCTTCTTCTCTAATAAAAGTCATCTGAGATGCTGATGATGAAAGCTGAAAAGGGTTGTTACGCAACAAGAGACTCTATCAGAGCGCAATGCACGTCGTCTCCAGCCGACGCCACTCGGAAATCTCAATTGGCTGCTCAGTGGGAGAAATATATCTTCTTCTCCGATAAAAATTGTCTGAGATGCCAATGATGAAGCCCATAAAGAAATATACGTCAGATGACTCTCTCAGATCACAGTGCATATCACTTCAAACCGACCCCTTTGTCTCTTATATAAGGCGTCTAAAATCCCGAAGATTAAAACTAAAAGATTTGTCGTCTCGCTTCAGATGACTCTCTCTGAGCACAGTACATATTGGCTCCGGCTGCTCAATGAAAGAGTTTAACAATGTTCCTTCAAGTTTCTTTAAAAGCTAGGTCCATATCTTATGAAACAATAAAAATTATGAGTTCCTCTTGCCGAACATTGAAGCACACCTGACTGATATCTCGACAAAATTATCTCTGACATAATAATAGCATCAAAGATTACGTGTGACGTCATGCAATCCTAGGATAACGCGTTAATCCCGGGAATCGTCCGGGAACACGTTTTACTCCCCAACAGTAATTAACAGGAGCGACTACTGTAACTGATGTGTGACTTATAATTACTGGGACGACGAGCAAATGCCTGGGATAATACGAAAATGCTTAGTTTGTATTAGTGATGTGTTGGATCAGCCAGATCCATTGATCCGGGTAATGATCATTTGTTATAGAGCTTCTAAACAAGTTGTACTTTTAAGCAGTGTTTGTCTTCAGGCACATCCCCCCGTTGCGTTGTTGCTTAAACTGTTAATTAAACTGTCCTTATTGGTTAGCACAGACTCCAAAAATAACTTATTATAAATTGGTAATAGATATATAAGTATCTCTTTGCTTTGAAATAATAAAAATATTATTTTCTACTTGTTTGGGGAATTTACTTCGATAAGCAACAGGAAATGAACTTTTAGCACTCACCGGTTGGCGCCGCTGCGACTCCTCGGGGGCCCCCTGTGATGCAGTCCACAAAGCTGGTTCGATGAGGATATACTTCGATTGGCATTTTGGGTTTATGGGTTTGTCGTTTTATAACACTCGGCGTTAGTTATATTATTAATTTGATTTTAATTAGACGCGAACAGCAATGTTGCAGGCTGGCTGTAAGCCATAAGGTCGTAGACTGACGTTTGTTAATCAGTTCATTAGATGGCGCTTTTGACGATAAGTGCGTCCAGTACAAATCCTGTTGGCCTTTTATTATATATAAAAACGAATGAAATGACTACTACTGAATCTTTACAAATTAGTGCTTGCAAACACTATTTTTTAGTTTAAATTTGTATATGTAGGTATAGTCTTGAAGTCGGTTTCGAAATGTTTACGATCTAGGCCCCCTGAGCCTAACTTTATAATAAAAGTTGTCACCAATCTAAAACTTCAAAATTAATTTCAATGAAATTAATGAAAAATCTAATGCCACGGCATTTGCTGCAGCACAATAATTAACAATTAGTTCCGCGTCCCGCGCGACGATGTCGACTCGTCGTCGAGTGACGTCCGACGTGACGTCGCGACGTCGCTTGATAAATGAGCAAGCCCGACGTCGCAATGGATAATGCCTCTTTATTCGAATGTAATTAGAATCACTAATTACACTTGCTCACAATCTGGCTCCAGGTTTTGCAGCTTATAACTACCAGACATTGGGCTAGACTTGGTCATTCGACTCGAGCACCAGAGGTCGTGAGTTCGACTTCCACTGGGCACAGACAACTTTGTACAAACTGGTCCCGGTCTGAATGTTATATTTGTAAATTGTCATATCCTTGTTTCATTTCCATATCACAGGAGAAAATCCTCGTTTTAATTAAACAAGTGTATATATGTAATCTTTATTTATTTATATGTAAAAAAGTTATAATTTCCAAAGTTTGTGTCATCCTTATGCCGTCTGGTTTCCGGTAGAGTAGAATAGGACCACTCCAACTCTTCCCGTGGATGTCGTACAAGGCGACTAAGGGAATACATTATAAAACATCAATCAGGCCTCCCCAACCCGTCTGGCCAGCGCGGGGAATGTAGGCCAAATCCTCCGTCTGTCTCCGGCAGACGAGAGAGGGTTGTGCTCCTGCAGTGGAGACATTAACCTGATGATGATGATGATGATGAATGTGTCATCCTTGTTGTCAGATATGTAAGTGGGCATAGCAACAGCAATAGCTCCAAAATCCAACCTAAAGTAAACACGGTGTACACTGCTAGCCACAGACTGGAGTCTGGGGCGGGCGGTACAAGGCTGTTTAGTCATTCAAACGATAGGGTTATCTTATCTTCTCAGGGTGCCAGTGAGACCGTGTCGCTTCGACCCTTCAGGATCTTTTGTGCCAAAGCTCTGTCCACCAACGGTGCCCCAAGCCGATTTAATGGACTTCACTCACACCTTAGAATTTCTTCTTTGGCATGTGCAGGTTTCCTCACGATGTTTTCCTTCACCGAAAAGCCTGTGGTATTATAAATAAACCGTGCTTAAGTTTCAAAAAACCCTGTGGTACGGGCGGAGCTTGAACCCACGACCTCAAGAACGTGAGGCAAGTGCACAACTAATCCGGCTACCACGGCTCTTGAAACGATAGTACTACATGCCAGATATTTAAATGAAATTTCTTGACCCCATCTTATTTAATGTCCTCACGAGCCGAATAAACCCGTTGATACTTTGGCCAGTAAAAATGATCTATCAACGCACAGCATAAATCATTTGTGATGTTGTCTACGCGGACGAGGTCCCGGGCAACAACTAGTGTTGTATAAAGTTAATGACAGCAGACCGGGAAAGAATGAAATGGAATTAGCAACACAAAGAGGCCCTCGCGGACGCAGTGGGAATAAATTTGCCCACACGTGACTGTTGCGCCTTCATTTTGATATTTTTGGTATTCCATCGCAGATCCGTATTTCTGTTGCATATGAATATCATGGCAGCTAAGCAAAATAATACATAATGTTTTTCAAAAAGGTCAATTTCTTTCCGCGTGTGGTAGAGTTTATTGGAGAAGGCTTATGCCTAGCAGTAGACGTCTGAGGGCAGATATGATGATGATGATGATGATGAATATCCTTTTTGTTACTTAAATCTTAGTTGCGTTACCAAATGGGACCACGCAATTCCCGTTCCGTTATTGTTCCCATTTCGTAGAAAATATTCTTTCGGCGTGCGTTTTTTTTCTTGCGTTACGATTGACTTCTTTCGTGGCCTGTGTAGAAAGTATTCTTTCGGCATGCGATTTTTTTGCGTTACACCTATTTGTAATGCAAATCTTAGTATTTTTAACACTAGCTGCTAAGAATGTTTAGTATAAAATATGTCTATAATATACTAAAGAAAATATATTACGACACAAAACAACTGTGTAAAAATAAAGAAGAATTTTTTTGTGATATGATGTTCAGATTTCTTACCTAATATGACTAAATAGACTGGCATTATCTAAGTTACTTATTTGTTTGTTCGTTCGTTCTGTCCATCATTCGTTCTGTCCTTCATTCGTTCGATCCTTCATTCTTTCGTCCGGTTCATTCATTCGTCGGTTCAATGTCAAGTTTTAAATTAAGTTATATTCATTATGACAAATTCGATATCTTAATTATCATATTTCATCTTATTAATTAGATAAAACACATGCAATATAATAGTTATTAACATCAATTATTTCTAATATAAGCTACTTACTTATATCTAGTCTTACATGCATGATTTTTTGGTTTGATTTTGGCAGTTGATTTGCCCCCCTCGCTCTTAATATCTTGTCTCACACCCTAGAAGGTTGTCTGGAAGAGATCTTTTTTTAGAGATAAGCTCATCTTAGCACACAATTTATAACTGTATTTAGTTTTTTGATGTGCAATAAAGAATGTATATATATATTTAATAAAAGGTATGTTAAGTGTATTTTTATCACACCAACAGATAAATTAAATAACTTCAAGCAACGCCGCAGGACAAAAAGCAAGTATAAATGTAAAATTGATATTCATAGAATTTGCGTACATTTAATCAATTTCCATATACATAAGTCGAGAACTCTGGAGTTGTAAACAACATAATATTAAATTTACAAACAGGCACATATCGAGTGAACTTACAATAAGGCAAAGGGAATACGGAAATTATGACAGAAATGATATTATGTTAAGGGAATATAAATGAGTTGAATGAGATACATGCCTGTTTTGTATAAACATGTTTTATGTGTGAGACAGAGAGTACATTTTTTTATTCTGTATGACCTCATCATCATCATCAGCCAAAATACACCCACTGCTGAACATAGCCTCTCCAATAGAATGACACTTTTGGTGGGCTGTCCATATGGGGGATGTTTGGGGAATTTATTTCCCCTTAGTGTGTTATATGTGCAAATTGTCCTTAGAAAATCCTAGTATAGGATTAGACTAGTGTATAGTGTGTGAATGTATGCATATATATATGAAATAAAAATTGCCTTAATTAAGCTTATACTTACATAATAAATTCAATACAATTTAACTCTATATTTATATAGTTATCTTACAGCAGCCCACTTTTTGGGAAAGGCCTCCCCCGAGTATATGTGTAATGTAATACCGCGCATAGACCAGTGGGCTTGTACCTGGGCAGAGGCTGAGTATGGCGAATCCCTTCAGAGCTTTAAGCTACGGACGCAAAGTTTACAGTTTCATAATATAGGTAATTGGAAAAACGGACGATTCTCAACACCTTCATTAAAGTTTTAGTCAATATTCATTTAATATGCGTAATGGCAAATAATGTTTATTTTACATCATCGTTCATAAAACGCAATTTAATTTGCTTATTATTTCAATATTTAACGTTGTAACGATCGAAAAGTTCTCAACATTTTGTAATTTTCCACTTTGTTACCTCGTTTTGTAGAAACTGAGTTACAAAACATCATTCACTACTTCACAATACAACAATTTGTCGGTACAGCAGTAGAAACAATGCCAAAGGTGTATCGTAAACTCAAAAGTTTTATTTGAAAACAAAGTTTAGTGAAAAGGTGCTATTTAAAGATAAGAAACTTTACCATGCCGCCTCTGCTTCGAGGGAAAAGTTTTTAGAATTCCGTCAAAACGAAGACCCTATTCATTAGTTTTATTAGGAGTCCTGATCAATTCATTCATGCTGTCCGATTAAAGGCTATCAAAGAATGTTATCTCTGTAAATAATTGCTTGAGTTTTAGACATCATCATCATGTCAGCCTCTAGACGTTCACTGTAGGACATAGGCCTTCCCAATAAAAAAACCCCCACACTCGGTCTCTGCCCTCTGCATCCATCCGTTTAGTTTTAGACGTCACTTTAAAAAAGAGTTATTATGTTATTGCCGTGTGGTTTCCGGTAGAGTAGAATAGGACCACTCCAACTCTTCCCGTGGATGTCGTACAAGGCGACTAAGGGAATACATTATAAAACATCAATCAGGCGTCCCCAACCCGTCTGACCAGCGCGGGGAGTGTAGGCCAAATCTACCGTCTGTCCCCGGCAGATGCTCTCATCTGCAGGAGCACAACCCTCTCTGGGTTGTGCTCCTGCAGTGGAGACAAAAATAACCTGATGATGATTTTGTTGTCATATAAAACATGGAAATGCATATATATAACTATATTATAATCTAACCTCATTGATGTCTTATAGTTTATTTTTTATTAGACCACCAACAGAGTGTACATAAATTATTGCATAAAGAAAACTTACAATTGTACATTAGCTAGATCCTAGGCAAACAGCATCATACCTTATTTGTGTTAAGCTACTAATATCTGATGCTAGTCGAATATTATACAATACATAAATAAATAATTATGTCAGACATTCACATCAATTATCCAGTGCCAAACTAGGCAGAGCCTGTGCTATGGTTACTAGATAACGGATACACATACTTAAATATATAAACATCCAAGACTTGGGTACAAACATTCATATTCATCATACGAACATTTGCCCCTAGCGGGATTCGATCCCGCAAACTCCGGCGTGGCAGTCCGAGAGCTACCCCGTTCCGCCACGGAGGTCGTCCGATACGATACAATATATTGCACAAACAAATAAAGTTACAAAGTTTTAAAAGTTAAAAATAGTAGTTCCAATTTCATTGGAGTATTTTCCTTCCGTATTGGCACGCGCAGGGTGGGACGCCCCGCCGCCAGATGGACCGACGAACTAAGGAAGGTGGCGGGAAGCGGCTGGATGCGGAGGGCGGAGGACCGGGTGTGGAACGTTCATTGGGGAAGGCCTATGTCCAGCAGTGGACGTCTAAAGGCTGACATGATGATGATGATTTTCTTCCCATGGATAGGGCTGGCTAACATTGGGTTCAATGTCGCGCATTGGAAGAGCCTATGTCCAGCAGATGTCTCTTGCAAACTGATGATGAAGACAATGATAATTATTGATCATTTAAATCAATTTTATAGTAAAAAAAAGTTAGCAACCGTTGTAAATGAAATGCCGTAGGCCGTTCTCAGTTTTTCTTATTTTCCTGATTATTTTTTAACTGGGCATATTCATGTTAAGATCTCGTACTGATGGACGACGATGATGACTCAAGCAATTTTGATCACTACTATTACTAATCCTTGTGACATTTCAGGTTCAAATCCTTTGATGAAATGTCGTTAAAATGACGTTATATTAGATATTTACTTATTTAATTCAAGCAACAATGGACGTTGCCTCCATTGCTTCTTGACAGTTGATACTATTCAGTAAAGTCCGAGGTAATCTATTTAGTGTATAAACCTTTGATCTTCGCAAGGGATGCCCCATTTAATTATGTCTCCGGCACTGGACTACCCTTCGAGGGACGCGGCTGACATGCTCGTGACGTGCCCTCAATGCGGCCCTGGGGCTGACCCCAACCGTGTACCCGCCCTGACTACGTAAATGGTTAAGCATCATTTGATAAATGAATTATTTGGAATTATTTTTTGCCGTGTGGCTTCCGGTAGAGTAGAATAGGACCACTCCAACTCTTCCCGTGGATGTCGTACAGGGCGACTAAGGGAATACATTATAAAACATCAATCAGGCCTCCCCAACCCGTCTGGCCAGCGCGGGGAGTGTAGGCCAAATCCTCTGTCTGTCCCCGGCAGATGAGAGAGGGTTGTGCTCCTGCAGTGGAGACAAAAATAACCTGATGATGATGATGATTTTTCAGGAAGCATCATAACACATACCTTACAAGTTAACCATGAAGCAAAATAATTTTTCGCACCTCATAAGTCACCTCACAGTTTTTACAATAATGATTGACAGTAATTGATTTTTAAATTAAATAATAGTTGTCATCTGTTATCTAATTTAATAACTAATTAGTGTCAGCCATGAAGGTAGAAATTTTGAGATGACTTATGAGGTGTAAAGAATTATTTTGCTTCATGGTATGACCTTTAAGTGTATGTAAGTTTTTTTCCGTATAACTTGAAAACTACTTTCCCGATTACTCATACTGTACAATAGTTGTAATAGTTACTAGATTCGAGCGCCAGAGGAAGTGGGTTCGTTTCCCATCAGGGACAGACAACTTTGCACAATTTGTACAAGTTAGTCCCGATCTGGACATTATATTTATGCATGGTCCTATTTTTGTTTTATTACTATACCACAGGAGAAAATCGGAGTTTGGGATTTGACAAGTGTTTAGACTAATGTTTTAATAAAGTCCATACCTAATTTCAGATGGACCGACGACCTAAAGAAGGTGGCCGGAAGCGGCTGGATGCGGAGGGCGGAGGACCGGGTGTGGTGGCGTTCATTGGGGAAGGCCTATGTCCAGCAGTGGACGTCTAAGGGCTGACATGATGATGATGATGATACCTAATTTAATTGCATATCTTCCGTTACTCACGTAACAATATTATATTTCCGGTTATACCCACATTTGTTTCTACTAACAAACAAAAAGTCCCAAAAAATCAAAGTAAACACTTTCAACTCAATAACATTACATTGACATAAAATACGTAAGTAAATAAAATGGGCAAACACTTTTACCGATATTGTACAGACCGTTTTTCGTAAATTTCTCTTTGTAATAAAAAAAATTCAATGACAGCTATTGTGTATTTCGACAAAGCGGAGCCCGGTCTGTTTCCCCCACAATTTAACTTTGTCCAACAAAAAGTTCTGTTATGTCGTGAGACGGGTCGAGAACCTATTGATAAATACGGATTTTCCGTTAGCGTATCTTTCTGTAAAAAGTCTATCAAAATCGGTACAGTAGTTTTTAAGGGATGCATGCACAAACAATAGATAAGCAGCCAAATATACAAAAAGTTTAAAAATGATTCCCTTTTTTTGCAAATATCTTCAATGTACAGACACGCGAAGTGTACGTTTTTATTTATTAGATTTACATAAACATATAAAGAAACAACACAAAGAAAAGAAAAGTAAACAAAAAGGTTGAAAAAATTGTTCCAGCTAACCTGCGGTGAAGGTTTTTTTATCATACTATCTATAGATACTTCCATAGGTGTACAATAAAGAAATCATAAATGTATCCATGTAATCATCATCAGGTTATTTTTGTATCCACTGCAGGAGCACAACCCTCTCATCTGCCGGAGACAGACGGAGGATTTGGCCTACACTCCCCGCGCTAGCCAGACGGGTTGGGGAGGCCTGATTGATATTTTATAATGTATTATTCCCTTAGTCGCCTTGTACGACATCCACGGGAAGAGTTGGAGTAGTCCTATTCTACTCTACCGGAAACCACACGGCAATATGTACAATATGTATATTATGCTAGAATATATTATAGTAAGATATACATTTTAGCTAAGTTACAGCTTTATCTTAGAAATGGACTATGACAAGTGTGTGTAAGATAAATTATGGAGTCCTAAAAGTATTCTATAATTCGATTCGCGGGTCGCGTGACGACGTGTCAACGTGACAACCGCGTTACACACGCTGTCCCGCACCGCGCCGAAACATCTGTCAGCAGCAGTTACGATAAAAAGGGCTCGAGTGTTTTGTGTTGTGTTGCCTTTACGTGGGGGACATAGCAATGGAGCTAAGTGGAAGAGAACTTTGCTGGTGACGTATTGGGTATGTGTAAAGTATTCAAAGAGATGACGAAGGCTTTGTGTGTAATTTTTGTTTTTGCTTTCAGGCGACATGTTGTCACAAATGTATTTTTTAATATGTTTCAAAAATGGCCGCTTTTTTACTAATCCGATATTATGTAAATTTTACTGAGCGACCATATCGGTTTTTTACTAGTTAGTCATAACTTTTGACAGTCGTGCGCTGAAATTATAGCTACTGTAGTAAAATATAATTAGGCACTATTTTAAATACATATTTATTAACCACGATACCGAATAAAAGTTACCCGTAAAGTTTTCAGATGCGTCGATTAGTAAGAAAAGCGACTAAACGTCTGATAATTAATTCTAAAAAAAAGTGACATAATTTGAAAGGACTATAACATAGAATACCTAATAATACCACAGTAGTACGCAAACTTTTCGCTAAGAATTTCATTCGAATATAATCAATTACGAAGACGGAATTTCAAAAATAACGGCGTGAAACTTAGTTTATATTAGTAAGGAGCACATTTCCCCAATAACATAGCGGATAATAACTGAAATTTACGAGGCATTGCCACATAATAGGCATCGAATGACAGTTCCGTTCATAATAAACCCGACAGGGTAGCTCGTTTATATTTTAGTGAAGGCACCAAAGGCATCGATAAATTCTGTACCTACTTCCAAAGATAAAGGATTTAACTTTTCGTTTTTTTTGTACTTGTTTTCTCTATGAACATTATTTACTATACTTTGGTAAAAATACATAATTCCCACGGGAACGTCAGCTAACCTTGAGCAGTGCAAAAAAACTAGCACTAAATAATACTATGCCTCCCAATTAAAAATGATCTTAGAAGACGCAACATTTCAGGAAAATAAATTAATTATTTTTAACAATGTTCTAATTTATTTATTTTTTAAAACAGTTTAATGGTTTTTATGGAATTCGATATGAATATGAGGGACATGCAGTTGGTCCCCTGAAAAGTAGTCCTATTTCACTGGAGGCACAAAATGACAAGTTTAGCAGTTCTCAAGATGTCAACATTCCCGTGTGATGTATTGTTCTTAGAACAAAATATCACCATTCTAAGCAGAAAAATAACTGTAAAGTCTTTTCGATAGTTCTGGAGAATAACGATCGATCTACTAAACATATCTATTTTCCTTCTAAAAGTAGATTTTGTTATTAACGAGTTCATAAATTACCTACTTATATTATTAAATATTTTACAAATGATCATAAACATTCAATTTTTTTTCCTTGCGATATACATTGGAAATTCACAGTGCTTATCGATAATGTCCCCGTCCTCTCACCTCACTAGTTGTCCTGCCGTGAGCGATGACAACACTCAATCATCTCACTCGCCTCTATCGCCGACTAATTCTGCGAATGATAAACTGTGCAAGTGTTTGTCATGGTCAAGACAATCGTTTGTGTTATATGATTCACTAGTAACTGCTTGTAGCTTGCCTGACTTGTTGTTGTTTACTTATCTCATTATTAATCTATGTTGTTATAAATATTTGAACATATGTAAACATTTGCATCGTTCCATGGAGAATAATTATTTGTATAAATAATGACTTTAGCTCCACGAAACAGACTCGTTTACTGATGGGACCGAAAATTTGAATTGACCAAATATTTATATTTGTAATGGTCCAAAAATCGTTGTTATTGAAAATAAAACCAATAAATATAAAAATAAAATAATATTATTGGAACACTTATTGTTTCACTGTCTTCAATTACCTGTATCAATGAGTCGGTACAAGTGTAAAAAAAAACGTCAAATTAGTGAACGAAATGATTCTTTAAATTATACTCAGCTAAAACCTACACCGCACCGTCTAATAAATTCTCGTAGAACATCGCTACGACTATAGTTATTATTCGTAACTGTTCTAATTCTCGTAGCACTTCTTATAAAACAAATTAAGTAATCTCAAACCTAATGGAAATGAAATAATAAACTGATATAAAATGTAATACTTGCACAGTAATTAGAGAAACCGCATATAATGAAGAAAAATAATTATAAATCAGCGCTTATTGAGCGATTAAACAATTTTCTTAGCAATTACAAGCGTTTATCGAATAATTATTACTTGGAGGACTATTTCTCCGCCCTTAATTTGTAATTTGGGCGGGCGGTATTGCTCGAGCGACCTGCTTCTACGTGTCCCGCCCGCCCTGGGGACTTTAACTGTAATGGAATTCGGGAACGTTTCCATTTCGTTACTATTTGCTTCTTTTCCTATTAAGCCTTATTTGTTGGCAATTGATAACACTTTATTTTGATTGGTTTAAAATTGATTTGGTTTTATTGTTGATTGTCTATTTTACGGAGATGGAAATATAGCAAACAAATCGTTAACATTTAAATTAGGTATACAACTTTCATCCCTCAATGACATAGGCTGACGTGAAATACTGCCGGTCACAGCTGAACTAGCCCTTTTTATGGTTCGGTAATAAAAGACACATACCTAGAATTCGCTAGAAGCTAGTCTGCTGGTCAGTCTGTACGTCACTAGATTACTTGAAACTAGCCGTTTGAGCTGACACTTAAAACATATCTTTATGTTTGTAAAGCGAGCTATGGAGAGGGCTGTGCTCGGTATTTTTGAAGGATATGATTCATAATGAGGAAATATGACTATGAACGAAGGTAACCGATATAGCCGTAAGGATTAGCAAGCTGAAGTGCAGTGGGCAGGCCACATCTGTCGCAGAACCGACGGTCGTTGGGGCAGACGAGTTCTAGAGTGAAGACCGCGGATCGGCACTCGCAGGGTGGATACCTAGATGGACCGACGATTTGAGGAAAATTTTCGGCAGCAGCTGTATTCGGAGAGCGGAGAACAGGGTGTGGTAGACCTATGTCCAGCAGAGGACGACTAAGGGCTGATATGGATGATGTATGTAAAATTGGATTTTTTGTTTGTAAAAAAATATATATATTAATATTATACATTTATGTTTCAAAATGGCTTGCCAATAAATACCTTCATTTATGTTGTTTTACATTAAAATAAATAAATAAATAACAGATCCGCACGTTGTGTGCGGATGTACATTTGCTATATATTTTTTTCAAATATAACTTTTTTATCTCGTCAGAGAGCAGAGTTATATTAACAAAATGTTTTGTTAACAAAACTTTCTGAACAATTTTCGTACAACTTTATGAAGGGAAATTATCAAAATTTTCATTCTGTTTCAGTACTTTAGTCCCAAAAGTCCTTAGTTTCGCCACTGGTTGACATTTGTTAACTCTGACAAGGTGCTCCCTAGTGGGGGGTTCGTAAAATTCATTCATTTAGTTTATTTTAGCCCATAAACTAGGCCGAGCCCGAAGGGAGTTAGTGACGAGAATTGATTACGGACCTCGCTCGGAAAGACAAACCGGATTTGGGAGATGACAACCTTTTTGTACGAATATAGTGATGTGAATGCAAGAGAGAGATGGTCAGAAGACATCGCTTCCGTTGCAAGCATAATACGAGTATTAACGTACCACCGTGCCTGGCAATACTGGAATTTTAGGAATCTTTTTCATTCTTTAATAATAAATATAAACATCTTAGACATTCACACCAATCATCCAGTACCAAACTAGGCAGAGCCTGTGGTATGGTTACTATATAACGGATAGACATACTTAAATAAATATATAAACATCCAAGACTTGGGTACAAACATTCATATTCATCATACGAACATTTGCCCCTAGCGGGATTCGAACCCGCAACCCCGAGACACCACACTTGTACCTACTGTTTGTCTTGTCTAGAATACTTTGGTAGCCCGCAAGAGCGCAATGCCTGGAGCCAAATGTCAGTGTTTTAGTAGCTCTATAGATATATGCTACCCTAATAATCATAACAACCGTTACAGTAAAAAGTACTATGTGGGGAAGAACGTGATTAACCTTTTTTATTGCCATCTACGCATAGTTAGCTGGTTAAAAAAGGTTAATCACACATTATCTAATATCATCATCATCATCAGGTTATTTTTGTCTCGACTGCAGGAGCACAACCCTCTCTCATCTGCCGGAGAAAGACGGAGGATTTGGCCTACACTCCCCGCGCTGGCCAGACGAGTTGGGGAGGCCTGATTGATGTTTTATAATGTATTCCCTTAGTCGCCTTGTACGACATCCACGGGAAGAGTTGGAGTGGTCCTATTCTACTCTACCGGAAACCACACGGCATTATCTAATATATTTGATATTATCCAGTATATTAGATAAGTAGTAGTATTAGGTGTTTAGATAGGTAGCAAAGACAGTTAAAATTTTGTTAAAGTTCTTAAAAATGTTGTAACGTTTGTTAGGACGACGGCAGTATTGCAGAAGAGTTATGTCTAATAGTAAAATAACATCTCTACGATTTACGACAATTTAACGATCTTATTTCCATCTATTGCAGATCCAGGGCAAGCCCATCATCCAGCAGCGAATCCTGCCAAGTCCAGCGGTGTCCATCGACGCGCCGCATTCGGGCCGGACCACTGCGGCCCCCGTGGAGGAGAACAGCAACATCATATTCAGCCCGTGGAAGGCTTTTGGGCCATTTGTTGATACTATACAGGTTGGTTCTTGAACAACTCTAGATTCTTGCAATAGAGTACTTGTTGTCCGTCTATCTATCAGTCGGTCAAGATCCTTTTTCTCAGGAACGCAGGAAAGGTATCGAGTTGAAATTAATAATATAAAATACTAAAATCTACAAGCATCATATCTAGTACACACTTTCCCGGCTTGTAAAGGTCCACCCCCAATCTTCCCGTGGGTGTCGTTAAGACAACTAAGGGATTGCACCAGGGACGGGCAACATCGTTCTCCTGTGTATATTATGATCATTACTGCGATCGCCAATCCGCCTGCCAAGCATGGTGATTATGGCAAATCCCCCAATGGATAGCCCAAAAGTGGAATTCTATTGAGGAGGCTTATGTTCAGCAGTGGACTTATTGCGGCTGATGATGATAAATGTACTAAGTGTACTCGTGTGCAATAAAGGATTTGGACTTTTACTTTGACCATACATAAAGATCCTACACTGGTGACATCTTAATAATATGAAATGAAATACTTAACAGCAAGTTCACTGTACATTAATGTCGGAATCATAACTTCTATATTAATATTAAATACTTTGGTATTTTAATAGAATAACTTATTCCTTCCAACTTAATGGCCAATTACGTGGAACGAAACGTTGATACTGAAACCAACAACAATAAACTCATATTTACACAAGACCTTATATATTTTAATGGTTGCTAGACGTTCCACCTTCCGAGAAATTCACGGAAGTGTTTATGCTAAAGGATCTTCGCTGCTGAATCTTTTCATAATATAACTTTAAGAAGAAGTTAAGTTGTTACAAAAACATAATATTCTCTTCTTAACTCAATAACACTTCAAATGTATTTTATACTCGTAGGTATTTGGTTGTGGGTTGATTGCGGGAATATGTGTGTTGTGGTCGAAAGGAATATAGCCCAAATATGTGACAGAAAAATAAATAATTATTATAGAACAGAAATGCATATATTATAAGTTGACAGATACTTTGATAAATGAGGTAGCGAGGTCTAAGTTATATGATGGCGAGAAAGCGTTATTCAACCGGCCAGTATGACTACTCAGTAAGTACTGGTTTAAAAATTATTCTTTCGCTTAGACCTCACAAGACCCGCTATCTTATTTTAGAACCCTACCTGGTATTGCAACAGCCTTAAACATAACAATGCCAGAGAATAACTGTGTTTCACAAAAAATGCGTTTAAGTCTCTACCTGAGGTACGTGGAGTTTATCGCCACAGGTATGTTTTCAATTCAATTCAATAACTCTTTATTGCACGTAAAAATAAATAAAAAGATACAATAATAAAGTAACTTACATACGAGTATGTACATCTAGGTGGTCATATCGCTAAAAGCGATTTATTTCAAAAATTGCCGTGAATGTATCTAAATAAAAAGTAAAGATTAATTCATTATTATCATCATATCAGTCCTTTGGTGGACCTATGTCCGTCGTCGGTCCATCCGGCGGCGGGGCGTCCCATCCTGCGCGTGCCGATCCGCGGTCTCCACTCCAGAACTCTCCTGCCCTAACGGCCGTCGGTTCTGCGACAGACGTCGTACACCTACTGCCACTTCAGCTTGCTAATCCCATCGGCTATGTCGGTCACCTTCGTTCTGTTGCACCAGAACGGTCCAAATGGTGCAATATTATAGGCGATAGAGACCGCTTCGCTTGCTATCAGGCGGATTGTCTCTTAGTAGCCACTTCTGACCGTAAATGTTTATTCTCCCAGGATGGTGAACTGTTGGCAAGTCAAGACACAGTGGTGTTACCTACTCCAAGGCACCACGATGTCACCACGGAAGAGGATGCCACAGATCCGTCACCTACTACACAAACTTCAAATAAGGTAATGAAACATACTATGAAAAGACTAAGCTTTTTTGATCACATTGTGCGGTCTCCCAAGCACGACCTGGAGAAGCTCATTATCCTGGGACAAGTGGAGGGCAGGCGTGCCAGAGTACGAGCTCCGACGAGGTGGTCAGACCCGGTGAGGGGGGTGGCTGGCGGATCCTTATAATGAAGCAGTGCGGCTGGCCAATGACCGCTATGCGTGGAGGCGCATTTTATACGGTCGCGATCCTCAGCAGTGAGGGAACGACAGAGAAGAGAGAAACATACTGTATACTTTATTCATATTCTAATTTATCTTAGGCCTGTCTCACTCCACTCTTTAGATATACAAATATACCTATGCGGCGTGGCTCAGAATTCGGGGCCAATCGGTCAGGGTCGCCAGAGCGATGTGACGCATTTCAGTACCGTGCCGCTCGACAATCCGAAGGCGTTGGTATCAGCCCTAGGCGAATCGCGTATGCAGGGTCGGATTATCCATTAGGCAGTGCAGGCAACTGCCTAGGGGCCCCGCATCGGCAAGGGGACCCGCGCCCAGGTTTTTTTTTAAATGTTTCTTAGAGTGAAAAGAGGAGTAGGCCTGGGCGTGGGTGTTTACGTGGGCTTGGGGTCGGAGTCGTAGTCGTAGTTGGATTAAAAGTGGTCTCTATTCGAGAACTCGTTTACTCCAACGGTATTCGGTTCCACCAGCGGATGTGACCAGCCCATTGCCAGTTCACGTAGAAACGTTATGAGCTATGTCGAAGACTTTAGTTCTATGGCGGATCACCTCATTTCGGATCCTGTCTCTTAGAGAAACTTCAAACATAGCCCGCTGAGAGTTTTCGGTCTAGTTCGTTCGTCTAAGCAAAGTTTATTTCCTCAGGTGGCCTCAATAAGCCAGCTGTCCTTCATGGTGAGGCCAGACAGCTTCGAGGGAGGCCAGCTGCGTCTCACCTGCATCTCGTCTGTGCACTCGGTGTACAACGAGCAAGCCGAGCTGGTCATCAACGAGGAGCGGCCGCAGATCGCGTCGGTGCTCGGCACTAGGGACGGTGCTGCAGGTAGGATTTGTCACTTTCTTTCTAGGGGAGTATTTGGAACAGCAAGATATAGGAAACCGAATCGCTACTGTCGCGATCATCAGCAGTGAAAAAACAACCGTTCTCCGTAATTATTTCGGCTAAGATCTGTCTAACTCCAACGCTATTTAGTACTGTTATGACGGCCTTCGTGGCGGAACGGGTAGCTCTCGGACTGCCTGATGGGGAGTACATAATAGTTTTGTAGTTCGACGGATTGAAGGATACGTAGTAGGCGCCCCGGGTTAGTATATTTTCTAGTGCAAGGTCGTTTGGTTGGATACTCTTACTTATTTCTGCCGCCCCAGTTTGAAACTAGCCACTCACCCGGTACTCCTTACAAGCGAACAGATTGAATTACCTACCTACTACTTCTATATTTATTATTTACTCAAACAAGTCAGAATAATTACAAAATAGATACATTAAGTTAAAGGATTTAGGTATATTGTGATTCAATTAAATAAATACACAATTAAGTTAAACACATGACAAGAAATAGATTCAATAGATAATTTAAACATATATGCAAACTTCAACTTAGAAAAATGAATACAGGAACAGATACTACTAAAATAAAATAAAGTACTACTACTAGAATAAACATAAAAAGAAGAAGGTAAACTAAAGGTGTTATTATTTGGAAAAGATTTGCCTAACTTCTATAGGAGATTATAGAATTTTATAAAAAAAATTAAGAATAAAAGAAAATATATGATTTAAAAAAACACACAGCAACACAAGTTCATAATCCCCAGATTAAACTACGTATTCGAATAACTGAAAACTGGCATAAAAGAGAAATAGATTAACGGAAAACAACTGTTATCCAAAAACCTTTTTAACGGGAACTGAAAACAGTGACTCGAATTCACTTTTAAGCTATATTTAAAGCAAATTCGACATTAATCACCAATAAATCCCCTGGGGGCTTTCACAGCTCGTCAAGGCTCAATGAACAACGTTCAATAATGTTCAGATAATCTTGAAATGAAATAGAAAATTGCTTTCTATTGAAAATAAATAGTTGTCAGTCAATGTCTAAATAAGAAAATAGATTACTCGTTGGATCTCATCTGAAGGAATCATTTTATCAGCAGTCAATGACCCAAAAGGTGCTTTTAAGGTTAAACACAGTTTTCTGAGATACCTACGTTTACCTGGTCTGTCTGTTTGCTTGTTTGTATGTCTATTACAAACCCAAGCTGGAAAAATATGCAACTTTTTTATAGCTTAGGGAACGTACCCAAACTACGTGACATATTTTTTATTCCCCCCCCCCCTCGATGACCACCAGTAGTATATATGCCAAGACCCCCCTCCCCATATAGTTTTCACGTAGTAATTCATAAATATGGTTGTAAACTATAAGTTGAAAAAAAATATAATTTGGTTCATAATTGTCTTTATTAATACGGCGCTTGCCGCGTGATGCCATGAGTGTATCATCATCATCAGGTTATTTTTGTCTCCACTGCAGTAGTGCAACCCTCTCTCATCTGCCGGAGACAGACGGAGGATTTGGCCCACACTCCCCACGCTGTGACGTGTGTGAGTGTGTGCATACCTATAAATACAGAGGGCAGAGGACTCGTAGTATTATTAAGTATTCTATGCTAGAGGAATGACACGATGAAGACAACCTTTCTAATACTAATGAATTATCATAATTCAACTTCAAAAGAACAACATTTCCATAGTAATACCACACCAGGGTGTGTATTCGAGTATTTCAACTGCCATATTTACCGTAATACCTATAAATAATATATTTAATTAAATATTACACCAATGCAGAATCTGTGCTGTCTGTGCAATCTGACCAGAAATCTAATAAATATAATACGTTTTTCTGTACTTTGAAGATTTTTCCAAAAAAAATTGGGGGTCTAAGTACAAAGTTCAATCATTTTTGACATTTTTGTCTCTTTATCTGTTTGTTTATTTGTCTCTTAGTTTGTGCATGCATCACTTAAAAACTTCTGAACCGATTTTGATGGACTTTTCACAGAAAGAAAGGGCTTAACTCGGTGTAACATATAGGCTTTATTTAATCGCAATCGGTTAACTCAATCAAAAGTTATGGATAGTTTTAGTTTTCAAATACATTAGTAGATAAAGTTAGTATACAATGTAACAAAGAAGTATAATTTTAATGTTCCGTACTACGTCAGAGCTGGAGCGGGAGTTCTGGGGATTCTGTAGTCCACGCAAGCGGAGCCGCGGGCACAGCTAGTTGTACAATAAAATCGGTTAACTGTCGTTATCTCTTAAACTTTTGAAGCTAATGATAATGACGGTGTTTGAAACGCTAGAATATTTACCGACCACATCAGCATCACCTCAAATCCTACAATTTCCCCAAAACAATTGCCAAGTACGAGTGACTCGTACCAACGATATATCCACGGACAATAGTTACAAGAAATATATGAGCCGTATTAAAACAAAACAAGCGAAATTTTTATACATTTTTATCGCGTGCCGACGCGCTAAAACGGAAGTAATAACCTAACGTGCCCGGACGCGCAGGCGTGTCGTGTTTTTCATATAAACTGGCAATATAGCCCGAGTGTTTGCATAGAGAGGAATACAATTATTTAACCTTTTTTATTTCGAGAGAGAGACGATGTAGAAAAACAAATGCATATATGTATGTAAACAACCAAATATCTGTTTAAAGGTTCATTCGGACCTATCAGTGCAACCTCAGTCCTGAGTCAGTCGTTTTTAAGTTAGGTTAAGGAATAAAGTGTCATATTTCAAATTCAATAAAGGCTATCGAAATAAAAAATCCTGTAACTTTTGGTTGAGTATAGTATGAGATGAAATAAAGACTAAATGTTACTCCGAGTTAAACCCTATAATTCTGTGAAAATTCCATTAAAATCGGTGCAGTAGTTTTTACATGAAGCGTGTACCGACAAAAAATTATAAAACCCTATAAATATATATTTTTTGCAAATATCTTCAATATACAGACACGCCAAGTTTACATTTTTATTTATGAGATTGTTATAATTTTTTTATATATTTTTGTGTATTATAGAGTATATTTGAATTTGAATCTAGTTCTCTGTTCGGTCCGCTTAGATTCCAAGACCACTCAAACCAAAACAAATTCGATCTTCCAATGTCACATTGCCGCAACGTTCAAAACCAAGACGTGCTTCAAGACGTCAAGTGGAACGCCAGACATCTCTCCTAAGATAACTTCATGACGTTTTCAATACTGGAATAAATTCACGAACAGCTCGCTTCGAATCTTTTCGCCACCGCATCTGATAATTTGACAGTCAATGACAATAAAATTTTACTTACCTGGGAAGAATATTTGCGACTTTTCTAGACAGCTTTTATAAAGATAAAAAAGGCTGAAGCAGAGAATCCTTCTAATATTATAAATGCGCTAGTTTGGATATTTGGGTGTTTGTTACTCAAACATTCTTCAACCACTGGACGGATCGTGATAAAACTTGACACACATATGGGTTATGTGCTAGAATGACATATGATCATTTTTATTCCGAAAAAACATCCCATTTCTACGGAAAATACATAATAATTTGTGATATTAAGTTGTCCACGCGGACGAAGTATAAAATATGAAATTTTTCTTCCAACCGTAAAAACATTCTTGCAAATTTTCTTCATAGTATCTATTTAGTAGGTAGTTATTCATAAGTGACACTACCTAATTCCGATCCCTGCTTACAAGTAATGCCCAAAATGACATCGGAAAATGATAAAACTGTACCGTACGTGCTACGGCGTAGCAGTTTCTCGTAGCTACCCACCACTTGTATAGGTAGGGGTATTGTTTAAATCTTTCAGTAAACCAATTAAAACTAGCAAAGTTCGTTGTCGAATGCACAGCGCGGTATTGGGGGCGTGAGGTCGGGACTAATTTAAATTGTTTATAAAAGTTAGCAATAGTTCGCCCGCTTTGTAAAGCGGCTGTCACGCAGTCGAGGTTCAATTAAATTATAGTGAAAGTGGGTTAAGTCTGCAAATAGCTTACCTTGAACTTCTTGATACTTTTAAAACTAACCTAGCATTGTACAGTCCGCCAATTTTATTTCTTAACTGTAAAATCATGCTATAGCATTTTCACAGAAACAACAAGTGTCGTAGAAAAGTGTTTGTTATAATTATTATTTACCGACAAATTAAGATGGTATAATAACAAATTAATTAGATAATATAATAAAAAAAAAAGTCACTTGTGTATTTGGAATGCCCGTTTCTTTTTAAAATTAATAATAAATGATATGACACAAAAATAGATAAAAAAATCTAAGTCGTAACGAAATGCTTGATGGAAAAAAAAGGAAGAATAGTGTTCAGTTTTCATATAATTTAATTAAAATAGTTAAGTAGAAATACAAGGTCTTCGAAAAATAAACATCGAGGGTCCTAGGAAAAAAGTTAATTAATTGACTGACTTTGCTGCTGGTGACTCTTTCATGTTGACGCGACGCAATTAACGTTGGTTTTTGTATGACTATTGATTTGTAATTAAATTTAGATCATGCAGCTCACGACGGCGCACATCACACTTTCTCTAACTCGCTTACATTTCATTTTATGCGTTATAGTTACCGTGTTAGTTCCATCGTTACGCACTAATCATCAATGTGTGCTTACGTCCACTAACATACGACGTTCGGATAAGTTCGGATTAACTCACCGCATCCCGCGATTACCCCTCGCGAAAATGGTAATAGAGATTAGATAGATTTAATCCTGGATATCTTTTACCTACGAAATACCCGCTACGCAATAAAAGCAGACTGATTAAATTAAATAAAACTTTATTTCAGATAGTAATTAGTCCATAATTTTTTGTAACTGATGCAACCTACTTCCAAGTTAGGACTGCACTCCTCCAGCCCTCTCGTCAAGTCAGTAAAAACATAATCACCTGACCGAAATAATAAAAGAAGAAACTAATAATAAGATATTTAACAAATACCTGAGACAGCTATTGATTTCCCAAAGCTACTACACATTAAATGAATACGTAAACGATAAATTATGATAAAATTAAATAACAAACAGATATGTAACAAATGAAATAAAAAGAACATTATACAAATAATACATAATACGAGCACATTTATGTACTCGTATTATGTATTATTTCATTATATACTAATCTAATATACTAATTTGTATTATATACTAATTATATAGTAATCATTATATACTAATAAACAACTTGATAACGTTGGCAATATTGTTGGTCCTCCTCTCTCCTAATTGCTGTACCCAAATGGGTCCATGAGAACTCTGTTCTTTTATCATCTGTTAACACCATGGAATGCAATAAAGTTTACTGAATAAAACTTATTAACATGACATTGATATGACACATGACATAATATTTGTTAACATGACAGTTATTAGTAGTACCTCTCACTTTCAGAAAGACAACGATAGACCTAGTAAAGGGCTTGTGTGACCTGGCGCTAATGTATGGATACACAACGTCGATATCGATGTTGCCAACAACAGACACAAGTCGACGAATTCCGCTCGCATTGGCGCATAGCAATACCGAGCAAACAGACTCGGAACAACATTGGCTGTACGCTAAACATTTCCTTTGCTCAGCCGGCTGGAATATCAGCGTCGACAAACACGGATGGTATAGGAGCTGGCAGCAAATATTTGAGTGATTGCATGCACACAGGAGAGCTGCTGTGTGGGCATTTATGTCGGTTTATTTGCGATATGGGAATTTGCCAGAAGGATACCTATCAGCGATTGAGCTAGCACTATACTTAAGAGGGCTATCAAAAACTCGTCTCCTATTCATTTTAATTCTTCAAGACAATCTTTCGGAAACCGAATAGCCGATTCTAATGAAAATTTCACAGAAACCCTCATTTATGTTGTTATTGATGTGCGTCACTGAACCCGAACTTCGGTTCTTCTGATCCGGTCACTTTTTTTTTTTATAAAGTCTTTATTAAACATATATTTAAATACAGTACATTGCATGACACAGTCAACAACACACAAAGCTGAAAAACTTAAATATTTCACCAGCAACACGCTATTTGGAAATTTATAACAATGTTATGGCATACAGAACAATGAAGTTGTACATAATAACTTACGGTGATACGTAATACTAATGATGTATTTGTTTATGTACTCCTTGGAGAGTTACATTTATGGCAATTCACAACCGGTCACTGCTAGCCCCCTTACGCAGATCGTCTCTCTATCTAGCCAGGGGGCGTCCCACACTACGCTTGCCCAGTCGCGGTCTGCACTCGAGAGCTCTTTTACCTCAGCGGTAAACTGAAACCTTATCAAGATAATTATAATGGTGAAGAACTATCAAACCTTTACTCGTTTCGCGCTGAGTCAAGGTTCTGTAAACATCGCAATTTATTTTTTATTTTTGCTAAAATGCCATAGGGCGCGGTTTCTAACTGCATAACTGTATCTCGTCTCTAGAAACTAGAACGCGACGCATAAAGAGTGCGCGGGAGGGGTGGCACTGAAAATCGGCACGCGCCGAACTGAAGTGAATAAATAGCTATATACATTCATCGTGATAGAATTTCTGTGGAAAATTTATACACGTAATCAGACCGTCATCATCAGCCGAAATACGTCCACTGCTGAACATAAGCCTCCTTAATAGAATGATACTTTTAGTCGGCTGTCCATTGGGGGATTTGCCATAATCACCACGCTTGGTAGGCGGATTGGTGATCGCAGTAATGATCTTAATATACACATAACGTTGCTATCTCTGGGTGCAATCCCTTAGTCGCCTTGACGTCACCCGCGGGAAGACTGAGAGTGGCTCTATTCTAAACTGGAGACCACATAGCAGGTTATGATTGCATCGATTCCTTTTTTCCAAAAATAGTGTCGTTTTTAAACATCTCTGAAAAGAAAAGGAATGTGTATAATTAATTAAGAATCATTATTAAAATATATACCTATAGCTAAATAATTCGAGATTCCATCTAAGTGCGCATTCAAATATAAGTCAACGCATGCGCGCTTAAGACTGATTATCTAAATAGCATGCAAACGATTTTAGCGATTGAAAAGCAGCGCTTCGCTGAAGCACCGACCATTTCATCTCACCGCAGAATATTGATAAGAACCTTAATACCTGAACTTGTGTTAACGAATAATTTCCCTTTTATTTTTATTTATTTTATTATTCCGGAGACATCTTAAGTTTTATTTTAAGACATTTTATTTTATTTTATTATTTATTTATTAAGTACACCTTACAAAAATCATTAGGCCGTGGCACGACACAGCC
Source organism: Esperia sulphurella (assembly GCA_947086405.1). Taxonomy (NCBI): domain Eukaryota; kingdom Metazoa; phylum Arthropoda; class Insecta; order Lepidoptera; family Oecophoridae; genus Esperia; species Esperia sulphurella. The sequence continues at coordinate 14,700,629 of OX352264.1, forward strand.
TACAGCATTTTTGTTAAAATTTTAATCCAAATTGAAATCCGTGAAAATGGAGGCAGCTACCTGTCACTTACCTTCGTTGCGGTAGGCTTCGATATCCGAATACGAAGCGTTGTTTTAAAGCCAGGAATTGAAACCAATTTTTAGGTCCGAAATGTGGTTAGTTTTGTCAGCCGTGTACATTTCCTTAAAGTCATTAACGTTCCTGATCAGTATTCAAAGGCTTTCTTCTTGAAAAGATAGGCCGAAGTAAAATTTTCTAAGCGAGTAATTCTAATTCTAACTTACGCTTTCATAGCTCAACTATCTATACAACCAATCTTCATTAGTTTACAATATACATTACATAAAAAGGCAACGGTGAGAGATGTGATCATAGCGGAGTCCATATTGAAGACTGCGTGAAAATTATAAACCACCTAGCCAGTGAATCCTAATATCATATCCTACTAATATTATAAATGCAAAAGTTTGGATATTTGGATGTTTCTCACTCAATCACGCTTCAACCACTGGACGGATCGGGATGAAACTTGGCACACATATAGGTGAGGTCCTGGAATATTACATAATATAGTTTTTATCATCCGAAAAAACATCCCATTCCTACGGAAAATATATAATAATTTGCGATGTTAAATTGTCCATGCGGACGAAGTCGCGAGCAACAGCTAGTACTAAATATACGTAGTAATAGAAGAGACATTCAGCTTAACGTCGCCCTAAAAATAAAGCACGGCTGCCAGTACACACAATATCAGCCGAAATACGTAAACTTTGCCATAATCCCACATTTTCCTTAATCACCAGGCTTGGCAAGCGGATTGGTGATCTTAAGTTTATCTTCACCCGCAAAACAGAGCAGGCGAACAGATTTAATACCCACTACTTTTACAGGTTTCTTTGAAGGATATGATTCGTAATGAAGAGATCCGACAAATAACGAAGGTGACCGACATAGCCGACCGACATAGCCGAACGGATTAGCAAGCTGAAGTGGCAGTGGGCTGGCTACATCTGTCGCAGAACCGACGGCCGCTAGGGCAGACGAGTTCTGGAGTGGAGACCGCGGATCTGAAGAGGGTGGCCGGAAGCGGCTGGATGCGGAGGGCGGAGGACAGGGTGTAGTGGCGTTCATTGGGGAAGTCCTATGTCCAGCAGTGGACGTCTAAGGCCTGATATGTTGACTATTACAGGTGCACCAACCTGTCCAATATTATAACTAGTCTAACATTCATAAGTACGATATATAGGCATAGACATACTTTATAGATAACTTCCGTTACAGGTCAAATAAAATATTTACACAAGTTAAATAAAATCAAATTTAAGACAGGCAAATTAAACAGAAACAAATTAAACATTAATAACTAACATAAATATAAAAATGTCAAATAAAATTCTTAAAATTAAATAAATCAAGTTAATGCATTCTGAAAGAACTCTTCAAAGCAATAAAATGCCTGCTTGCAAGCGAGGTGCACAGTCTCTATATAATGTATAGAGACTGTCTCTGTATAATGGATTCCCCTTCAACAAACCCTGATTTCTAAATATTTATATTTATTTTAATAAAAACTATCTATTCTCTACATAAAAGAAGAGCAGTAAAAATATTTTGTCAAGATGTGTGGCAACTAGTAAGACCTATCTATATCCAACTTTAAAAATCGACAAAATGCAAATGTTAGCTAGTCCACTTCAGCGTCAAATAAGGTTTACTTTTCAGTCGGAAACAGTTTTTACTTTACTGTAAAGTGTTGCTGTTGATTCGTCTTAAAAGATCTCGCAGCAAATTGCATTACATGTTGGTTAAGATTAGGGACCATCAACGACCTACTATTTAAACTAGATGATGAACAAAATCTACCTTAGGAAATGTCCAAAGTTATGCATTCACTCACATTAATAATTCCTTACACACATATACACACATAATGCTCACGCCTTGGTCCTAGAGGGGTAGGCACAGATCCTGACATACCTCACTAGCCTCACTCACATTCTTCAACGTTTTCATTCACCTCCTTTTCTTCTTCTCACTGCGGACCCCAGCCTTTTTGAGGACGTTACTAATTTGATCCTTGAACGTCCACTAGCTGTATGTATTAATAATTCCTTCATCTGATTAATTTCTAATTACTTATCTTATTTACAAAAAATGTTAACGTGTGGTTTCCGGTAGAGTAGAATAGGACCACTCCAACTCTTCCCGTGGATGTCGTACAAGGCGACTAAGGGAATACATTATAAAACATCAATCAGGCCTCCCCAACCCGTCTAGCCAGCGCGGGGAGTGTAGGCCAAATCCTCCGTCTGTCTCCGGCAGATGAGAGAGGGTTGTGCTCCTGCAGTGGAGACAAAACTAACCTGATGATGATGATTTACAAGAAAACTTTGGCATTTTGAAGGCATCGTCGTCGCAACCGGCAACCCAACTAGAACACTAGCAAGTTATTAATATGCTGAATATATCCATAGTGGGGGTATAGCGATGTCACTGACACCAATATTCCCCCACTACGGACCTATTTTATAGCTTACGGCTGCTGTGTGCTAGTTAGGAATGGTCTGCCGACTGATCATAAATAAGCTCACCTCTTGTATTACAAGGTTCAATAATGACATACGTGTTTTAAATTTTAGGTCACGTTTGTTTAACTTTTTGTTAAAAGTTTTCGTGAACAATCTTAATCCACTGGCAGTGTTTCATTATACATGCCCTGTAACTGTTCTTACCTAATTCTATGTTTTTTTTATTGACTACGTCACTGGCCTAGTGGCTTGTTCGTTATACTCAAGCGCCAGAGGTCATGGTCTCGACTCCCACTGGGGACAGAACATTATGACATCGAATTGAATTTAATATTTGTGAAATGTCTAATTCTCGTAATACAAGAGAAAATCCCAATTTAAGATTAGACGTGTGTTTGTAGGACATATTTATTTCATTACAATATATCCTAAGCTTTAACTTGGCCACCCTAGTGGCGGCAAATATTTGAATTGTAGAGTGGAATTGGTTTGCTTCCAACGAATTCAGATGCACTGTTTACATCGAGAAATAAAAATACTTTGCGAGCAGAAGCTCGCTCTACGAGCGTTCTATTAGGTGTTTTAAAATATACCGGAAGATATTAGTCTCGTAGGAAAATACTCTCTTCTACAGAGAAAGGTGAAATTATACAAATGATTTTGCAAAACAACTGTTTTGAATCCTTACTATCCTCCAATTGCCGTATGGTTCCCGGCTTAGAATCATTACTGCGATCACCCCTGAACAGCCCACTTAAACTGGCATACCTATTGGGAAGGCTTATGTTTAGCAGTGGACATAGGTTGGCTGATGATGAAATCTGTACTTGCAGAAATTAATGTTTAAGTTCCACTCTATCTTTTTTATATTCTTACTAGCTGTGTTCGCGGCTCCACTAGCGAGGACTACAGAATCCGCTCCCCTTCCTACTTCCACTCCCACTCCCGGTCCCACTCCCAAATTTTTATAGTAATAAATATAGCCTATGTTACTTTGGGATAATGTAGCATTTATTATTTATTTATTTTATTTATATTATGTATAAAGAATTTATAGGAGGGAGGGCAGAGGACCGGGTGTGGTGGCGTTCGTTGGGGAAGGCCTATGTCCAGCAGTGGACTTCTAGGGGCTGATATGATGATATTATGTATAAGAAAATCTTATAGCATTAAATGTAAATTAAATAATTTGCTTAAAATAATTGGACGCCAATTATAAGATTTCACATTTTAACAAAAAAAAAGAACCTAACAACAGCTGAACATAAAGATGTACAAAATAAAAACAAACGAATAACAATAGAACACATATAGGATAGTAGGGGGGGAGGTGTTTGTGTCTGTAGGTGTGTGTGTGTTTGTGTATGGTTTGGGTGTGGGTGAAATGGTAAAGAATTTTTGAAATCATTCCAGTAGTTTTGAGTTTATTCGTAACAAACATACAAATGTTTCCTCTTTATAATATTAGATGAAGCGACATCATCACCGGCGATAGAGAATACCACTACGTAAAGAAAAGAAGTGACACCCCCCCCCCCCCCCCCCGCCAGTTTAACGTCGCCCGCAAAATAGAGCACGGCTGGCAGCACGAACTACTAGGCTATCGCCGTTACAAACATAGACACTACGCCAGCGCTCTTAATATTAATGTCCCTCTCACAAGGTGTTGTCTCTCTCTCTCTCTGTTTAGTAAAGGAAACCTGCATACACCAAAGAAGAAATTCTAAGATGTATGTGAAGTCCACCAAATCGGCTTCGGAGACCGTTGGTGGACAGAGATTTAGCACAAAATATGCCAAAGAACGAAATGTTGCCAGATATTCCTAGCCCCCTAAGAAAATAACGTGGGCAGCTGGGACGCCCAGACACTAGATGGACCGGCCTGTGGAATATGTCCGGAAGCGGCTGGATGAGGAGTGTGGAGGACCGGGTGTAGTGGCGGTCATTGAGGAAGGCCATCTCTGGGCTGACATCATGATGATGATGTAGAAAATAAGATGCGGAAACGAATCTCGCCACCTCAAAAAATTCTTGTGTTTATTATTAGATACTAAGCACACGTACATACCTACTGTGTACAGGAGTGTGTAGGCTCTGTCAGGAAGCAGAGAAAACCCCCATGCACGTCCTGTGCGAGTGTGGCCCACTGATGCGCAAAAGAAATACACACCTGGGTAACTACTTGCCTGACGAAGTAAAACAACTCAGTGCTAAAAGCATTGTGCAGTTTCTAACTAGGCTTACCACGGAACTATAGTATGGTGGCCATCACTTTAGACCAGAAATGGTGGCAGGAATACAAGGTCTAAACTGATACCTTGAAATAGCCCCAACTCGAATAATAATAATAGGTACCTAATGTCACAACAAAGTAAATGTCCTACTTCGCAAAAACCTCTGCATGACATGAGCCTTAAATATTATCAACTGAACATGCCTAAAAGCCGGCTAAGTTGATACATAAATCAGGAAACAAAATGGAGGCTGTGACACGACGCACTGGCGGGCGTAGCGAAAACACAAAGGCGAAATTCCAGTGGGTCAGGGCGAAAGCGGAAGTGGGTAAGAAGAGGGAGGCTAAAAGAAATATCTTTATTAAAAAGCTTTGTTTTGTAATTAGGAGGGCGTTGTGCTCTGGCGAATCATTAGCGTAATAGCGTTAATGGGCAAGGAGACGAATTGTAGTGATGGGGTGTGTTGATTCCGTTTGTTATCGATTAGATCGATTACTTTGTGTTAATATGACTTTCAAAGTATAGGAGTTACACCTCTTCTCTAGTTGTTACACGTACCGTAGTAAGTAAGAATCGTTAATCGTATTCTTTACCATAACGCGCATTAAGTTGATTGTTTTGTTTTAAAGATGTTGAAGGGATCACTATTTCAATATGAAACATTCGTCGCTTCCGACTTTATGTCTTTCGAAAAATAATAACATAACAACTGAGATTGTATTAATTGAATCATCCTGCCTTAATAATGTTTATTACCTACTATTATTTTAATTTTTTTAAACATTGTTAAATATATTTCATCATCATCATCAGATTATTTTTGTCTCCACTGCAGGAGCACAACCTTCTCTCATCTGCCGGAGACAGACGGAGGATATGGCCTACACTCCCCGCGCTGGCCAGACGGGTTGGGGGGCCTGATTGATGTTTTATAATGTATTCCCTTAGTCGCCTTGTACGACATCCACGGGAAGAGTTGGAGTGGTCCTATTTTACTCTATATGAAACCACACGGCAACATTTTTTGTAAATAAGATAAGTAATTAGAAATTAATCAGACGAAGGAATTATTAATAACTACAGCTAGAGGACGTTCAAGGATCAAATTAGTAACGTCCTCAAAAAGGCTGGGGTCCGCAGTGAGAAGAAGAAAAGGAGGAAGAAGTCTACTCTACCGGACACCACACGGCAATATATATATAAAATATATTTAATTTCAACGAAACATTGCTTTATTTGTATATTCTGTGACATACAATTTGACGTGTAGAGGAAGAGTGAATAGACATTTTCTGGGTAAGTGCGCTCCACCTTAGGCGTCATCATCACTTACCATCAGGTGAGATTGGGTTCAAGTGCAAACCCATCAACAAATAAATAATAGCATTATAAACTATTTTCTAATAACATATATTGAAATGTATCTCACATCAAATAATACTTGTTTGGTCGCTTTGATGTGCCATCAGTATATTTGGTGTAAATACAGTATTTACTTGGCGTTCGTTTAAATATTTTCTAATGTTATTATTTTACATTTATTTAATTGTTTTTAAAGGTTCTTTACATATTCAGGCGAATTCACCATATTTTATCGATGTCGATAAAAACTTACCTGGACGCGTGCCTGTTATACATCTTACTCGGCGAAAAAGTGCTAAGACTTTCCAGACATTTTTCTCGACGAAAAGAAAGAGAACGCGATAATTCCTGGTAATGAATATTTAATTATTGTTTTCGTTTTCAACTTCTTGTCGTGAATTTCAACTAATTATTTCATCGCTTTGCACGTTTTTCCACTTAATTATAATTACGTCCAAAGCAAGTACATTTGTCTTATTCTAAACTAACTGTTGCCCGCGACATTGTTCACTTGGTAATTTATACCCCTTATTTCGTTGAAGTTGTTTCTTCGGTTTTTGTCGGCTTAAGTCAGGTAGATAAATGTGGGTAGAACCTTAGGAATGGAAAAATCGTTACTTGGTCATTTAAGAAAGCAAGGAATTTGGTGAATATTATGATTTTCTTTGGACTTTGTCACTGTCAGGTGAATAGGATGAATACAAACATGGACACTGCGCTTTAACGGTGTAACGCTGTGTGTTGTGCAAATAGAGCACCGAGGGAGTGTCGCTCAGATCAAAGGATATAACATTGGATCTGCCCACGATCCCAGCCGAGAAGCTCTACAGCTGCAGAAATGCAAAGGACATTCCAATTGCATGAAGTTATTTGAATCCTATCCTTCCTACTAATATTATAAATGTGAAAGTTTGGATATTTGGATGTTTTGATATTTGAATGTTTGGATGTTTGTTACTCAATCACGCTTCAACCACTGGACGGATCGGAATGAAACTTGGCACACATATTGGTTAGGTCCTGGAATAGGACATAGGATAGTTTTTATCACGAAAAAATTCGAATTCCTACAGGAAATACATAATAATTTGTAATGTTAAGTTGTCCACGCGGACAAAGTCGCGGGCAACAGCTAGTTATTTATAAATTAGTTCTATTCACAAATGTTAATGAATAGTGTGGTGATTATTACACAATAAATATCGCTAAAACTGAATAAACCCAAAAACCAGATAACCTAGCAATGCTGTAATGAGAATCCGTTTATCAGGTGAGTTAATCAAGATTAGGTATAATCTTTCTCGATAGACAGCCATGTTTCCAGGTCAATCGATGCAACTTGCGATGTTAAATCAACATTAAATGGCTTATGGACTCGATTCTGAAGGCACAACGTTAAAATTTGACAGCACTAAAACTGTTCCTATCCTTGTCACACAATTTTATGAAGATAAAGACGAAACCAATTTTAGCACTATCAAATTTTAAATATGTGCCTTCAGAATCGGGCCCTATAAGTATGTAGTTTAGTTGTAATATTATTTATGACATGCTTAGTTACACGCGTTAATCATCGACAACGATAATAAACGTTAATGATGATTATAATTACCTCAGTACAGTGTGCATAATTGGCTACACTGTTATATTAATTATCGAATACGCTTGGGAATTCACACAGAAATCCTATCAAGATAGAACGGTTGTAGCTACTTTTTTACTTCTGTTTCGCGCGTGCCGATTTTCGGACACAGCGCGCCCCTCCTCAGCACTCTTTATGCATCGTGGTCACGTTTCTAGTGAGGAGATACAGTTTTGCAGTTAGAAACCGCGCAATATGGCATTTTTGCAGATTTTTTGTCCATGTTTACCCGACTTTGACTCAGTGCGAAACGAGTAAGCATTTGATAGTTTAAGCAATATATTGCAAATCATTGGCACGCGTGTCACGCCTACTTCAGCATTCTATCTTGATAGGATATCTGTGGTGGAGTTGAAGTGGTCTCAAGAAGCTTCTAACCTAGTAATAACACTATATAATGGCATAATCAGTCTTATCGTAGGAGCGTTTACCGTCCGCTTTGGTGTGAGGCACCCCCAGCATTACATGAGACTATCAGAGACAATCAAGCCATAAATACTATTGTGCAGCCAAGGGGTAGAAGCCTGTAGTCCTTGGGTTTATCGTAAACCATACCCAGGATACTCATTTTCCTTGCAGCTAGTGGATTGCATTCACACAGCAAGTGCTTCATCGTGTCGCTGTCATCTCAAGAGGCTCTATACTTAACGGTATGGGACAGTCCCAAATGCAGGAGATGCCTTACACCGAAATGGCCAGCAAAAACTCCTACGGTAATAGAAGTATTTGTCCTCCACGATGGAGTGTAAGGCGTGTATAAGATGGGACAATCAGAGACCTTCAATTGTAGAGCCTACGGAGAGGACGGCGATATGATGAATAATATGTTTCATTGCCTGGTCCAATATCTAAGTATGCATACCACAGTATAAGTACAAAGTTATTAAACTCAAACAGTTTCGCGCATATCTGTGTGCGCAGTCCTTGAGCTACTAAATTAAAAAATATTTTTAAAAGTATGCTTCCACAAACAGTTTCAGCGAAAGCAACATAATAATCTTTCAGCGCTTCTTGGTCCCATGCGTTTGTGTCAACTACGATACTTAATTTATTTTTTGCCGCGTTTCGACTCGCTTATCTAGGGTTGTCGGCGAGGACGAACTAGTTTGGTAAACCATAATATGGATGGCAGTGTTTATGTGCTAGAATTAGTATTGTTATTTTATTTATTATTGACATGTGGAATTTATTTGATTGATTAATGTGAAAAATTAAAAATTAAACACATTTTCGAACTTTAACTCAACTTTAATATACCAACTATAAAACATTATTTTGCTTTTTAACAAAGGTGAGTTCAACTACTTATCTCTGACAATTATTTAAGTGAATAAAAAGTTCCTAGTCAGCGTAAATCACCCACGGTCGTTCGAGGGTTCAAATAGACCTCCTTTTTGTTGTTGTATCTATATATTTTATGGTGCAATAAAAGATTATTGTACTGAATTGAATAATGTCCATAATTAACAAACAAAGACTCTACTCTATACATGTATTTCTAAATAAGCGCAGTGTCTTAAGCTAATAACTAAAAGAAGTAGCTACAGACAGACATATTGTTACCCTCATCCTAAAATGTTCGCTGTGACAACCCTAAGTCCGCTCAATGCACTTTGAATAATTAATACAAGTTGCATTACCCGGTTTTATTTACGGAGCGTGGTAGGTTATGTGCACTCGCATAATGGCTTAAAAGCTGTGTCTTCAAAGCTCTTTTTGCATATTTTAACACTGACTTTACGGGGAAGGAACTACTTTGCTCGTAATAGCTTTCTATCCCGCTGTGTTACTTCGTCTCATTTTCAGCTCAGGTTATCGATTTTCTTACCTGAAGATGTTTATGTCGTGTTACATAAGGTCCATTCGTATCCGTTTCTTATTATTCAAACTGTCAAATTAAGAGTAAACAGCCATTAAGAGGGTTGTCTCATCGATAGTTGCAACGGATTAGATCGGTTATGTCCTTTTCTCCAAATGTCTGTCCTACGCGGCGCGACCCCGATTGTCGGGGACAATCGGTCAAGGTCGCTACAGCAATGTAACGCATTTGAGTAAAGTCTCGCGCCGTCGCTCCACAATCTGAAAGCGTAGGTACGTAGGTGTGTATGTTAAGATCATTACTGCGATCACCAATCCGCCTACCAAGCGTGTTGATTATGGCAAATTCCCCAATGACATCTAACCAAAAGTGGCATTCTATTGGGGAGGTCTATGTCCAGCAGTGGACGTAATTAGGCTGATGATGAAACTTCCAGCACATTCACAACAATAAATGAATTACTATATAGCTACTTCCATATGCTTCAAGTAATAAAAAAATTAAGCCGCGTGGTTCCCGGCTCAGAATAGGGCCACCCCAAATCTTCCCGTGGGTGTCGTCAAGGCGACTAAGGGATTGCACCAGGGATGAGCAGCAGCATTCTCCTGTGTATATTAAGATCATTACTGCGATCACCAATCCTTCTGCCAAGCGTGGTGATTATGGCAAATCTCCCAATGGAAAGCCCACCAAAAGAGGCATTTTATTGGGGAGGCTTATGTTCAGCAGTGGACGTATATAGGCTGATGATGATGAATAAAAAATATACAGTAGGTACCCTGATGCTGAATATTTCTTTCACACTGCCTTTTGTATGCATTATCAAACCTTTTGCCTTCAAATTGCAGTTTGCGCTGAACAGTACAACGCTGTATTCGAACAAAGCGAAGTGTACTGGAGCCTTCATTTCCATATTCGTAAACAGAGCGGTTCCAATTTTGCAGAGAGCCGGCGTTGCTATTAGCTTGCCCAACGGTTTATTGGGGCGCCGTGGAGCGTGGACCCATCTACATTACTCAGAGAGGCAATACACATATTTGCAAATAAAATTGTTGAACTTTTAGAACAGCTTATTGTCATTGCGCGTTGTTGTACGCGGTTTTGTAACAGGAAAAAAGTGCCGCGTGGATTCCGGTAGAGTAGAATAGGACCACTCCAACTCTTCCCGTGGATGTCGTACAAGGCGACTAAGGGAATACATTATAAAACATCAATCAGGCCTCCCCAACCCGTTTGGCCAGCGCGGGGAGTGTAGGCCAAATCCTCCGTCTGTCTCCGGCAGATGAGAGAGGGTTGTGCTGCAGTGGAGACAAAAATAACCTGATGATATAACAGGAATTACTCTTTTTAGTACATTACTAGTAATGTGACGAGGTCGAAAAATGTCGCCTCCATTACTAGGTTTTATAACAGTAATTATTTTTATTAGTACATTACTGGTAATGTAACTTGAACAAGGGGAATTTTCGCGTACCTCATACGCACCCGCGGTACTCCATACAAGCGAAAACATAATATTTATTTACCTACTACTTCTACAGACGCACCAGCCTGTCTGCATACATTTGTGTGTGTGTGCGTGAATTATTGCAGAGCTTCTGCATCCAGCGCGTGAATATAGTCGATCGAGAGACGGACTTATGTATGGTCTATGTACGAGTATACAGGATGTAAGGGACAGCCTTCCGAAAACTTTAACCACGGCTTCAGACCATCACCCTGAACAACGTACAGCAAGAATTTTTCGCCGGAAATAAAAAAAAAATTTCGACTCACCATACAAATTTTACAAATGACATGCCAGATTTGTATGAAGAGTCGATTTTTTTTTTTTTATTTCCGGCGAAAAATTCTTGCTGTACGATGTTCAGGGTGATGGTCTGAAGCCATGGTTAAAGTTTTCGGAAGACCGTCCCTTACACCCTGTATATTGTATTGTATCGTTTATGTATATGCAAACTTTATTATAAATACATATGTAGTAATATGCTTTTTCAAAATTTGGTCCTAAACACATTATCCTTTCAGTTACTCTAAGGTTGACTGGAAGAGATACCTAAGTGGGATAAGTCCGCCTTTGTACACAGTATTATTCCTATTATGTAATTGTTTTTGTTGATAATTTGCAATAAAGCGTTTGCAAACATACATACGGATAACATATGACAACAGCATAGGTAATTCTCTTTCTAATTTATAGCTTCGATCTCTCGGCACCGGACGATAGTTCGCTGGCTTACTAACTTTGTAAACGTTTGTGTGTATGCGTAAAGGCGGCAGCCCTATAGAACGTACTGCCAGCCGTGCACTGTATTGCTTGCGACGTTAAACGGCGCCCTAAAGTTGGCTAGCCATATTCTTTAGTGGGTAACCGACGGCCGTTGGGGCAGACGAGTTATGGAGTGGAGACCGCGGATCGGTACTCGCAGGGTAGGACGCCCCGCCGCCAGGTGGACCGACGACCTAAAGAAGGTGGCCGGTAGCGGCTGAATGCGGAGGGCGCAGGACCGGGTGTGGTGGCGTTCATTAGGGAAGGTCTATGTCTAGCAGTGGACTTCTAGGTGCTGACATAATGATAAATAAATAAATATCTCAGACATTCACACCAATTATCCAGTCCCAAACTAGGCAGAGCCTGTGCTGTGGTTACTGGATAACGGATATACATACTTAAATAAATATATAAACATCCAAGACTTGGGTACAAACATTCATATTCATCATACGAACATTTGCCCCTAGCGAACTTTAACTTTAGTGACTATAAGTACCATTACGAAAACACTGCGATAGAGAGACGCAATGAAATTTGCAATCAGACCCAATGTAAAACAGTTTATCCAACATTCGGAGCGGTCCTAGGAGAATTAATTTCCGATGTGGACGTTGGTAATGAACCAGGGCTGATGTTCCGGCATTTAGCGAAATGAGAGCGCGGCTATTTGCCGAACGCATCCGTCGGCCGTTCAGGCTGGTTCGCAGCGGTTATGACGTCATAGTGTTAGTGGATTCTGGGAATTGAATTTTGGTTCAGTGGGGAACCGGGTTATAGAGGGCTTTGGGGGATGAGGTGCGGTGAGGTGGGAGGTAAAATCATAGAATGATGATCATCAGCCGAAATACGTCTAATGCTAACATAAGCCTTCCCAATATAATGATACTTTTCACAGCCTGTCCATTGGGGCATTTGCCTTAATCACCACGCTTGGCAGGTGGATTGGTAATCGTAGTAATGATCTTAATATCCCTTATTCGCCTTGACGACACCCACGGGAAGGTTGGGGGTGGAGGAGGAGGCCTATACCCAAAGAAGGGTTGTTACCCAATGAAATTGAACAACATATAATTCTTATTTTTTCTTATTTATCCACTAATTATTATATTAATGTAATCGTTCTATCATTGTATTTCATTTTTTATCAGGGTAAGAAATTTTTATTTATTTTTCTCCCCACCTCCCCCACTAAAATGAAACCTTTTCCGCTTGCTATAGGCTTGAGTTTGAAATGGTTTTATTATAGTGGGTTTTTATTTTTATTTTTTGGCTTCAGATGCAAGGAAATTGATCCTTGCATCTAAAGCCAAAAACAAACTTTAAACAAAAAAATCCAAATTTGATGTTATCGATGAACGTATTTTATTATTATTATTATGCCTTATAATGGTCCAATATCAGCAAAATTATAATTGTTTTCTAATCCGTATATGCTGTAGCTGACCTCGTTTTAAAAGGGTATGTTCGTTTCACCGGATTATCTCATTTCTTATTATAGCTTTCTCAAATCTTTTTTAATGCTGAATCATGGGACGTACAAATATAATGATGCTATGTCGAATTTGATGAATGTATCAAATGATATGTCAAAACAAATATTTGTCAGAGTAAAATAGATTCCATAATTTATTAATTCTGAAACTTCGGTGCCGGGTCTGTAAGGCTCCATAGTTTCAGACTTAATAAATCAGCGACTTTGACTTGTGGAATCTTAGTTCTAGCTATCTGCTCCTCACTTTGTACTATGCCACTTCTTCATCATCATCATATCAGCCCTTAGAAGTCCAATGCTGGACATAGGCCTTCCCTAATTAACGCCACCACACCCGGTCCTCCGCCCTCCGCATCCAGTTACTTCTTATTGACCTTGCTCATGATTTTGCCACTGTAACTGTCACTTTCCAATATCCAGACATGGACAAATTTGCTCAAAGTTATCTGTCCCTAGCGGGAATCGAATCCTGGACCTCTGGCGCTTGAGTACAATGACCAAGCCGCTAGGCCAACGAGGCGGTCAAATAACCTTACTATAATCTAAACATATAAAATACATTGACTTTTTCTGCCAATCTCTATGTTTTCCCATCACTCAGCTCACATGTCACTGTAAAGCCACGAGTGTTGAACATAAATCACTTTTTTACACACTCCGACAAAGCGTTTCCTTGCCACTGAAATGTTTAATAAAACAGCGTTTAGCGGCTCAAATAAAAATGCAAGTGACACTTACAGCCATTTGTCACGGGCTCGCTATCTTATCTAGTTGCCGGGCGACTTTGAATCGCCGAGTGACAGTTGTGAGATAGTAAATGATAAATTTTACCCGTCTCCAAAAATTGAGTGTTTCGATTCGATAAGTAATTTACGACTTCTGTTATCTAATTTAATAACCAATTAGTGTAAATCATGAAGGAAAACACTTTGAGGTGAAACTATGAGGTACGAAAAATTATTTTGCTTCGTCTTATGAGGATTAGGCCATAAAATTGTTTATAATATAGAATCACACCAAAAACGTTACTGTTAGAAGGTGCCATGAATACATATTATCACCATCATCACCAGCCTAAATACGTCCACTGCTGGACATAGGCCTCCCCAATAGAATACCACTTTTGGTAAATTACCAAAAGTCTATTGGGGGATTTGCCATAAACACCACGATTGGCAGGCGGATAGGATCCGATTCTCCTGTGTATATTAAGATCAAAATCAAAAATCAAAATCCTTTGCAAATCCCCCAATGGGCAACCCACCACAATGTGACATTCTATTGGATTATGTTCAGTAGGCTGGATGGAGCGACGATCTGCGTAAGGCAGCTGGCAGAGACTGGATGAGAAGAACCGAGGATCGGGTTCAGTGGCGCGCCTTGAGAGGGGCCTATGTCCAGCAGTGGGCTCTTAAAGACTGATGATGATGATGTTCAGCAGTGGACGTATTTCAGCTGATGATAATGATTACGTAGGTAGATTGCAATATTGTCTGTCGTTGATCGAACAACACATGAAAAACATGTTAGGAAATCATTATTTTAATACGCACATTTATACTAATAAAGCTATTTCGTCTCAAATCACATTTACCAGGCAAAAAATATTAGCACAAATATTCGGAATTTTCATAACCGATCTCGATATCGGTGGGTAGATCGATTTAATTTCAATTTCGGTAAGTGCAGCACGGCAATGGGACGATTTGTACTCAACAGCAAGGGTTGTCCAAAAATCCAGATTCTCAGGTTAAAAGCCTCTTGCAGTCATTCCAGTATTTTTCCGCTGACTCGTTTAGGGGTATCTAATAAATAAAAATGTAAATATCGCGTTTCTGTACATTCAATATTTTTGCAATTCTGTTAGTTTGTGCACGCATCACGTAAAACCTAATGAATCAATTCTGATGAAGCTTTCAGAATAACAGTGCTAAATTTGGACTAACATTTAGTCTTTATTTCATTAACAGTAAGTAATTTATAAAAATATATTTAAAAAGTTACTATTATACTAAATAATTACTTATTTTGAAAATAAAATTACTTTATAAAAAAACAATTATTCTGTAGTCTACGGAAACGAAGCCGCTAGTTTATAACAAATTTGATAATGTCGGAGTATTTAAAGTATGTAATAATTTTTGAAATTATTATATAGGCGGTGGTTTATTATTGTCACAATAGGTATGTATTTAGAAAATGTCACAGTGCCGCTATATTTATGTCACTCTTGCATAGTTTTTATCTCTTTCTATCTATACAAAACTATCCGTAACAAGAGCTGCGTGTTCAACTTAACAAAAAAACATTGAGTCGTATTTAACATTTTAGAAAGTTCACTTACTTATGAGTAACTCCTTAAGAAAAATTACATTAGCTACAAATTATTCAATATATCCAAAAAGTTTAGGGTAAGATGCTGTTAACCCATGTTCCACATTTAAATGGTCACTTATAAACAATTTAGTTTCTGAAAACTGCCAACCCTACTAACAGCCTTTCGGAACATGTCCTGGAATTCGGCAAAACATGTTGGTGGTAAACAAGTCCAATCGAGTTCTGTGGTGCCAAGTGTCTAGCGGGAGCGGAAGCTTTTCAACCGATATTTTACCCTTCGATACAAATAATAGGCAAATGCTTTAGAGATCCGTTTTGACGGACCTGGCGGAATGGGATAGCTCTCGAACTGCACGCCGGAGGTTGCGGGTTCGAATCCCGCTAGGGGCAAATGTTCGTATGATGAATATGAATGTTTGTACCCAAGTCTTGTATGTATATATTTTGTACTTTTTATCAGGTCATGTGACATACTTATAAGCATTTAGCATGTAACTATCGTAGTTTAGACGCCAAAGAATTGTATGAATGTCGCGATGTCCGTTAGAGCTATAAAATTGGCTTCTTAGTTCATTTTTGCGAGACAAATTGGGATCACTAAACCGAATCCGTTATCCAAACAGTACCTAATATAAAACTATTTAGTGTGTTCATGGGTGATGCAGGTGCAGTACAGGAAAACGACTGATAAGGAAATTGACGAATGAATGAAAGTGACGAACTTGCGAAAAGTGACGAATAAGGAAAGTGACCAATTAGCGAAAATTATGAACTAGGAAAATGACCAGTGATATACTCCAGTAGGCAAGCCTCTATTAGGTAAACAATATATAAATGCCCCTCTCTCTGAACATAATATGACAACTGATTAAACTACGATATTGTTTTCAATACAAATGCTCATTTAAAACCATTATAATTATTAAATACAAAAATTAATTAAAATTGATACTAATTGCTAGTGCCAACATAAAGTTGTGTCAGCGGGCGTAGAAACAAATCAGAACTTTTAATTGGGGTTGTTACCGTTTAAAGTTTGCTTTTTGAGGCAATCACACGAACTCGCCACGGGTGTGCAGTACAGAGTGTTACTAAGGTACAGAACTTGGAGAAACTTTCCACCGCCTCTCGGGTAAACTTTAAACAGGATCGATAGGTATTTACAAGTGAACCCAGCCAAAGCCTGAGACACTAAAAAAAGGGTTAAGAATGGATACCGCTTTTCTAAAATAATAATAAATCTTACATATATACGTACACTTTTCTAATACCAAACTAGGATTTTCTCCTGTGCTATGGAAATTAAACAAGGATAGAACAATTTACAAATATAACATCCAGACCGGCACCAACTTGTACAAAGTTGTCTGTCCCCAGTGGGAATCGAACATACGACCTCTGTGGCTCGAGTCCAATGACCAATCCACAAGCTCAACGAGGCGGTCAAAGCTGAGCTCTACTGGTCTAAATTCCATGTCAAATCTGAGGAACACGGGGGCGCTACGAGTCCAGGGCTCACCAAATACTAATTATATACGTCCCTGTATACAGTACTGACGCAAACAGCACTTGTTTTCACAAAACGAGAGATAAATTTCGCAAATTGCAAGCTTAGAGCAAAACTTCTCTCTGCATTAAACTTTAAAAGCATGAAAGCCTGTATAATCTGCAATTAATACGAGTATATGCTTAAATTAATGCAACTGGTAAATTTAACGGTAGAATTTAAAAAAATGCACAGCAAGTTGTTTTCCGCTGGTTCGCTCCAAATTTTTAAATACAGGTGTATCATAAACCTGTAGATAAAATAATGAGATATCAAACCACCTTTTGTATGCCGATTTTAGACTTTAATATTGAACTGATCGGTAAGTGTGTATTAAAAGTAGAATTATTTTTAAAATATTTTTTCTTCTGGTGTCCATATTATTTCATCGGCCATTTAGCTAGGAAAAGGAAAACGTCTTTTAGAAAAAATACGGAGTCAGAATAAAAATCACTACATTTGTCACAGCATAAGAATTGGAATTAGACAAATTCGTCCGTTAAATTAAGGCCATTCCGGGATGGGGAACGGAATTCGATTTGGGGTAAATCTCCCAGCCGGCTTGGGAAATGGGGAATTTTCCTTTACCGCGCGCCTCGCGAACTTAAGCGTTACCCTCGCACGTGATTGGATAAAATATAAAGTGTATTTACTTCTAATTTGATTTTAAATTGGATACAAATGGATGGCGACTTTTTTTACTTAATCCGTTGAAAATGGGTGCTTTGAGTAAATTATGCGGATTAAGGGCGACTCTGAAAATTGAATCGATCTATCGATTTAAAAGATTAAGCAACAGAAGTTCGTTATACCAAAATCAATGACTTCAATTTTTTTATTCTTACTCTTTGCAAGTTTCGTCTTTTATTATAGCCAACACTTTATTTTTTTCATTTCATTTTAATGTATTTATTCGAAAATGTCACAGCAAACAGTTTTTGATTTTTGAATTTACATTTTATAACATAAAAACTATATCAAATGAGCTACAGAAATAAAGTAAATATGAATTTTATATAAATAAACAAATAATGTATACATAGTATAAGTTATAGTATTAATATTTGAAAATTGGTCTCATATAAATAACATTTAAATTTGAGAACTGCCCTTCGAAATTATAAAACATTTATTTAATTTAAATTTCACATAGGCACCTATTAAATCTACATTTTACTTTTTAATAATGCTACAATAATTCGATGTCATGACCTACGACACAGAAACGTGGACACTGATGGCGGACCTGATCCACAAGTTTCAAGTCACTCATCAAGCTATGGAGAGGGCTATGTTCGGGGTTTCTTTGAAAGATATTATTCGTAATGAGGAGATCCGACGAAGAACGAAAGTCACCGACATAGCCGAAAGGATTAGCAAGCTGAGGTGGCAGTGGGCGGGCCACATCGGTCGCAAAACCGAAGGCCATCCAGGTGGACCGACGACGACCTGAGGAAGGTGGCCGGAAGCGACTGGATGAAGAGGATGGATGAGGACCGCATGTGGTGACGTTCATTTAGGAAGGCCTATGTCCAGCAGTGGACGTCTCAGGTCTGATATGATGAATACGATACCTACATAATCTAATATCAAACTAGGATTCTATGTACTACGTATAGAAATTAGACTAGAACATCAAATGTTGCTAATATAATACTAATATCTTGGTACAAATTACTCAAAGTTGACCTACGACAAAGGAATTAAATTGAAAAATAAAAACAATAAAATTTTATACTTAGTAAGGTTTCGATTACTAAGTATAAAATTTCAACTTCTGCCATTTTAGGTCTTTGCACCAATCACTAAGCCAGCCAGACGGTCAGTGCTATGTATATTTAATTTTTGTCAGGGTTTGATAAATGTGTCTGTAAACTTTTATTAGCGACGGTGTATGAACGGTACGCGATTTTCATTTATAAAGTTGTTTACCCGTGCATTACGTACTAGTCACTTTATTTTAAAGTGCTCGAAGACTAGAGATGTAGCGTAACCGGATTTACCGGTTAAAGTACCGGTAAAAATATTTTCAGTGGCGAATGTTTTCTCTAGCTTCAAAAATTTCATTTGTTTTCATTTTTTTTACCCGCTTTTGGACATAGAAAGGAAAAATGCATTTACTAGCGCTGTTTTTTTTTATTTAAATTATACTATATTAAATTTTTTTCTTAAGTCATCCTACTGAAACCACTGGGTTACACAACAAATTTGTATTTAAAACCATAAACAAAACCATCGGCATGACCTAAAAGAGAAAGTACTACTGTCGGCAGGCCATTTTAAGCAATGTTATACTTACTACTAGAATAACAGTAACTATCTACACATCTCATAAAAGTACATTGTGTTTGTAGTCATTTGCTAGACATGTTTTAAACTTAACCACCTTGTTTACGCTTCGTATATTCTCGTCTTTTATCCGTTTAATAAGTATGTCATGCTCACTATTGGATGAAATAAATGAAGTAATATATTAAATATACAATATATATTTAGTATTATAATAATGCACATGCTTAAATTTTGACAGTATCCAAAATAATCTTGCTCTCATATTTCTATTATTATTTTAAAAAGTTTTTCTCTAAATTTTTTTTAGATAAAATTGGATTACGATATGATGTACTCGTAGATACTATACCTAGTCAAAGTAAATATTCTATTGAGTGCTGCAACGATCGGTTAATTAAATAATAACCGTTGATTCTACACATACCTAGTCTAGCCTCTAGCGACCCCGACGTAAAATCTTGGAAAATATCCAACGTATCACAGTTTTATCCGTAGCAACTGTCAGGGGGCATGAATTAAACAGTTCCATAAACATGCCTGTTCCGCCACGGGACTTGTTCTACTTGAAAAACTTTATAATGCCAGCGGTTAAGCCGATAAAGTCTGCTGCAATATCGTTTATCGTGTTTATGTTGGTATACGAAGAAAAATATGGTTAAATACGATAGTTTTGTGAGTGTGTTTTCTCTCGTGTACTTTAAATAGAACTGTTGTTGAACATTTTTCAACAACTTTAAATAATAATTTAAGTGTACATATATAACTATAATTTTAACTGTTTTCTCTTAGACTATACCTACTACTTATTAGATACAAGAGACGACAATTTAAGCTTGATAATTAAAAACCGAGATGATTGACTTGAAAACTTGTTATTTCTTTTTACATAGTTACGAATATTATTAATGTATGATTATTTATGTGTGTGCAATAAATAGTAAAATAAATAAATAAAATACCGACGTCACTCAGAGGAATGGTTCGCACCTTACACTTCGAACAAGTAAAGCTATGGAGACAACATGTTTTCTGTTTGTGTCTTTTGAAGCAATTAGTGCAATGAAGCCAATAAAAACACACAAGTATAATACATCCGACAAAAAAAACGTCTCATTAGTTCTATCGGCCGTCGGTCGACAGCACGACAAATGGCTTTTTTGTCAATGCAATCCCCACGACGTCCCCATAAAACATCCAAAACGTAATATGTCTCTTAAGCTGTACATAAAACCTTAGCGAAATGAAATGGGTCCGCTATCTGGCTGCGGCCCGTCAATCTTATTGTCATTCAATTTGAATTTCCTCACAGGGCCGGTTTTTACCAGCCCTGGTGCGGGGGCTATGAAAAACGTTACTTGGAGATATGCATGGATGGATATAAAACCGCTAGACATAAAGTCGAATGAGGGGGGTGCCTGAATAAGATTATGTATGATAGAGTCCACTCCCCCGCAACAAAATAATAATTGGGCCAAGTACTAGTCGGACTCGCGCATGGAGGGTTCCGGACCATGCGCACCATAAAAGCTAGACCTGTTTTGTTGTACTTATTGTTGGATTATAGATATTTTCGACATACAGCCTTATATTAATTTGTGAAATAGTAGGAAAACTGAAGTTTATTTTTTTAATTTTTTATTTTACCTTTTTAATGATATTGATGGCTATGAATTCCGTCCCCTATTGCTATTAAAAGCATCGAGGTACTCGCCATCGTTGAAGCCGACACAAAAGTGATATTTAAAATGTTTGTAGTATGACCACTACCCATTTATTTTCTTGTTAGAAACTTTTTTTAGATATACTGGAGATGCAGTTACACACTTAAAAAAAATTACGACGACAATACCTTTCTTGCTACATAGAAACAGTGTAATAATAATAAATCGTTTATTATCAGGCAACTTGGCCCATAGATAAATACCTTAACCTAGAAATACATACATTATTATAGCCTTAATTAAGAATAATAATAATAATAATGTATTATGGAGGTTTGACTTTTGTATTCCCTTTATCAATAAATCAATTTGCCAGCGTTTGTTTGATTAAATATTCGGTATCCAGCCGGATGGTAAAACTAAGTGGAATAGGCCGGATACCGGATAGTTACCGGATATCCGTTTCATCTCTAGTTTTCTTCCAGTAGAACTTTGGGTTTCCTAATGACCACGCTGGGCAGGCGGGATTTGTGCATAGACTATGCTGCTGTCCATCATCTGGCTTTATATACTTTAGTTCACTCACACGACATTTGCAGGAATACTAGAAGTATCTCTATGCTCATCCGTATATATATCACAAATAGGGTTGCCACCCGTCAGGGTTTCCCCGGATTTGTCCTAGTTTTCGGGGCGTCCGGGGAGCGTCCGAACGGGGTTTCATTTGTAGTCCGGGTTTTAAAGTTTTCAATAAAAAGTTGATTTATAACAATTAAAACTATTTTTACTATACTAAGTAACTTCAAACAAACTGTCGACATGTCCAGGTTGTAAGCTCCTAAATCCGAGGTTTTCATCTTGTCCTGGTTAGCAGATTTTAGAGATGGCAACCCGAATCATAAACAACACAAGGACAATCTTGAATATACGTCTACATAGACTGTAACTCGCTCCCGCCTTTGTTTGGGGCGAAATTTCGTGGCCCCACGCTTTGTCACACCCCGAATCTGGGGCCGTGAAAAACCTAACATTTGTCACTGCATCGGAATCTGTTGAATTAAATGCCTCGCGAGTTCCAGGCAAGGAATTTGAGATTATTTTTTGTTTCTTCGCAAAGAGTAATTGCATTGTTTTACGCTGAGTATCATCATATCAGCCTTTCGACGTCCACTGCTGGACCACAGAATACTAAATCATCATCATCATCAGCCTTCAAGAGCACACTGCTGGACATAGGCCACTCCCAAGGCGCGCAACAGAACACCATCCTCGGTTCTTCTCATCCAGTCTCAGCCAGACGCCCATCGCATATCGTCGCTCCATCTAGCCAGGGGCCGTCCCACACTACTTACCAAATATAAATATTTCATACATAAAGCAAATCCCGTACGCCCACAATAGAGTACGGCTGGTAGTACGCACTACTGGGCTGCCTTCGCTTGTATGCAGTGCCGGGGGTGTGGTATTAGTGTTCTAGAGATGAATAAGATCTAAATTAACGTCAAAAATATCTACTAAATTAAAAGTAACCCCAAAACTTTGCATCTTTATGTCTCCAAGACCGAAGGGCGTTCAAAAATCATAACTCACAACTCCATGAGGTTAAATTGAATTAAGCGATGGCGATAAAAGTGTAATTACCATAAAAATTGCGTGTACCCTGTGTGAGATAAGGACGGGAAGTAGGTGGGCGGTACTAGTAGGAGGGGGACCGAGATAATTATGTAGGATCCGGCCTTTTATCCCAGATTATGATTATATTTGGAGACAAAAAATATAGTCCGATTTATCGCAATCCTGTTCATCCGTTGTTTCCTTTGTTAAGTAGCAGTCCCCTTTTTTTAAGAAAAATAAAATTATTTTAATCTACTGTGAAAAATGAGAAATACAGATTTCTCTCGCATCAATGCAGTCATCATCATCATATCAGCTCTGAGACGTCCACTGCTGTACATAGGCCTTCCCCAATGAACGCTACTACACCCGGGCCTCCGTATTCAGCCGCTTCCGGCCACCTTCTTCAGTTCGTCGGTCCACCTGGCGCCGAGGCGTCTCACCCTGCGTGTGCCAATGCGCGGTCTCCACTCCAGAACTCGTCTGCCCTAACGGCTGTCGGTCTTGCGAAATACCTATGTGGCTCGCCCACTGCCACTTCAGCTTGCTAATCCTTTCGGCTGTGTCGGTCACCTTCATTCTTCGTCGGATCTCTTCATTGCAATGCAGAATATAAAGTATGTTGGTGTTAAATCACGCCAACTTAATTATATTATATTCAGCCACCATGGCGTGAACGAGGCATTATAATATTAGTATACCAATCGTAAGGGTAAAGCATTGTCGGATTTCCTGCTTCGTACTGTTACGGTCAGACGCCTGTGAATCGGTGCACGCGAGTGGATGTTTTTCCACACCGCCGCGGTATGCTTTCGTGGTTGCAAACAAAAATAACAAAAGAAACCTTACTGCCCATGAATTGGGGTATCTATCATACGTTATGATAACTGTCCAGAATTTCGTAATTTTTTTTTTAATTACAAGTAAATATTTCATAAAGTTTTCATAAAGTTTCTTTCAATTGGTAAGGTAACATCACTGACAGCCACGAGTCAAACGTTTTAGGCGATTGTTTTTTTTTAATAAATACAATTTAATTACTAGTCTTTATAATTGAAACTGATTTATAATTCGCTATACTGACTCCACGGCGCAAAATAGGGAGACATGGCAAATTCTGGAGGAGGCCTTTACCCGAACGGGGGTTCCCTTAATATAAAAGCTTAATAAATTAAAGCGTAATATAAAAAAAAATTAGAAATTTAATTAAAAATTAAGTTATTAGTATTAAGTATCTACATATTCACAATGCATGTATCGCAAACGATGAAGGAACAATAAAAAGGCTTTTTATTTTTATTTTATTTATTTTATACTGACTGCTACGTTACGACAGCTTTGGGTCAGTGCAGTAGCTCAGTTATTACTTTGTTGCACAGTGCTACACCCTCTATGTATACTTGTATGTTATCTATAAACTTAATGTTTAATTAACTATTAGTTTTAAATAAATAATTTTGAATTTTTTAATCAAATTGGAGTCGGTGTCTGGGGACTTTTCCTTGTCAGTATCTATAGTATGGCTACTCCCTGCTCACGTCAATTCGACGGGGACGCACAACAGTGACCCTTTGGTTACCGGCGTTAGTGCACAAGTGACTGAGTCACACAAAAAATTCTGTGCGAGGTTACGAAAACTCAGCCCGAAGGTGTGCTGCTGCCTTCATTTTAGTAGCTAGAACCGGTCCTGTTTTCTTATTATATTATCTTCTTAGTGGGCCAGGAACACCCGGCGACACTTTGACTCTTCAGAATCTTTTGTGCCAAACCCCTGTCGACCAACGGTGCCTCGGGCCGATTTAGTGGACTTCACATACGCCTTAGATTTTCTACTTTCACGTTTCCTAACAAAGGTTTTATTCACCGAAAATTCTGTGGTATTATAAATAAATCGTACTTAAGTTTCGAAAAACTCATTGGTACGGGCGGGGTTTGAGCCCACGACCTCATGAACGTGAGGCGAGTGCACAACCAAGTATGCTACCACGGCTTTGGGCCTCTCCTGTTAACAAGGGGTGGCCAAGTGCAGGTGTATGTTTTTATGACGGCGGCCCTGGGTGTGGGGGACCTCTCGCTGCACAGCATTGTCTCTTGTATGTTGAGCAGCGAGAGGTCGTGGCAAGCGGTGGCCTTTTTTTGCGAGAAATGCATCTCGCAAAAGGAGACCGCGGAGCGGGAGCGCGAAGACGATGTCAACGCACTCCCGCTCCGGCGTAGACGGAGAGGAAGACGGCGAGCAATTTTTGCCGCCCGTCTAAACCTCTAGTGGAGCCAGGTGGGTGGGGGACCCACACGGTGGTACGGCTCCACACCGTCTGGGGGAGGGGTCGCTGGCGTGGCGATCCCTCCCTCCTTTGGTGCGGGTGCCCCGGCAGTGTAATGTCCGGGGCTGCCGGGGGGCACAGTAGCCTTGAATTCCTCGGAGAACGCACTGTGCCCCCCACTACGGCAGGGCGGGAAATACGCCGGAGTGGTTTTAGTGGGTATTCCCTCCACACAGTACGACAGCGTACTGTGCCTGGAGGGAGAGTCCCACATACCCCCTGGTAACCCTAACCGGGGGGATGAGACAACTCATTTCCACTCCGTAAAAAAAAAAGGTGTATATATTATCGTCGATTATCATTATCCTACGTATCCTCTTATTTAACCCACTGTTCTCCAGAGTATCAATAGAATAACTGAGCAAATCATTTTCCTATTCAAATACATAGACACGATTTTGTTTGCACATAGCTCACTCATTCGCATTCAGCTTCGAGTGTTCCAAACACTTTTTATTTGAATACTACTAGAATTTGCCCGCAGCTTTGCTCGAGTGTCTCTTCTATTTTTGCTCAGATTCCAGTATATTTGTTTGAATTCTTGATAGGGAATGCTGATATTTTTCTCTCTAAATTAGGAAATTTTCAAATACATCTCATACAAACCCTAGCCAAGGTCTTTAAATCTTGTCTAGAAGAAGATATTTGGATATGAGCAAATAACTGTGTCCAGGTTTTAAGCCAGGCTATAAATTATGGCGCACAATACACGCTGGATAAATCGTTGTCACGTAAGAATGTCGCGTTAGGTGTGGATGGGGGGGATAGAACAGGGCTGCCAGATGGGTGAGACGCAGCTAAATAAATACGTAGTTGTTGGCAGAGAATTTACTAAATGACTGTGTAGATATGTCAAAAATATTATAATCATGACCCGAAGATCTTGAGCTGTGAATCTGAGGCAAAACAATTTTTTCCTGAATAAAATCTGAGCTCCAAACTTCATCGTCTAAATCCACTAATCATATATAGTGGTGATACAGAAATACCAACGCAAAGACCTTGTAACCTTTTTCAACATTTATTACATTCTTCATGTTTCATCTTTTACATTCTTCATGTCTTACGGCAGGAAAAACCGAGCACCAAGCACAATTTTGATACATCTTTATAACATGCTAACTTTGGACACGAAAGGCTATCATGTTTCCGTCTGTGATCATCATTAGTTTTATAAAGATCAATCATTTGAAGCCAATCATTCAATTCAATACAAATATTCTTTATTGTGCACCACTACATTTAAAATTTTATAATAAAAAAATTTACATAGAAGGATAAATTTAGTGTACAAGGTTGGCCTTATCGCTTTCAGCGATTTCTTCCAGGCAACCTTTGTTAACTCAGTTAACTCGCGCTCTAATACACTCACGCTGTTCTTCAAGTAGTTAGGGTAACTAGGTGACCGGCCCCTAATTTGAAGGCTGAATCCGTGCCTAGCTGGCCTGATATCAGTCTAGGTCCTCCCCGGCTCCTACACTCCTACACATCCTACTCCTATTCATTCAATGGTGTCAAGATAAAAATTAAAACAAATTGAGGTGATCTATGACTGCTAGGGACCACGGACAGGCAACAGCGTTTTCCTGTGTATATTAAAATTGTTACTGCGATCACCAATCTGCCTGGCAAGCTTGGTGATTATAGCAAATACCCCAACGGACATTCCAGCAAAAGTGACATTAAAATGGATGCTTATATAGCAGTGTACGTATTTAGGCTGATGATGTAACCTCTATGTTAGCCGTGATAGCCGGTTGGTTGTGCACTCGCCTCACATTCATGAGGTCGTGGGTTCAAACCCCGCCCGTACCAATGAGTTTTACGAAACTTAAGTACGGTTTATTTATAATACCACAGGCTTTTCGGTGAAGGAAAACATCGTAAAGAAACCTGCATATGCCGAAGAAGAAATTCTGAGGCGTATGTGAAGTCCACCAAATCGGCTTCGGGCACCGTTGGTGGTCAGGGGTTTGGCACAAAAGATCCTGAAGGTTCGAAGTGTCGCCAGGTCTTCCTGGCTCCCTAAGAAGATAAGAAGACCTCTATGTCAAATTCCTTGCACCAAGTTTCACTAACTCAGCGTCGACAACCCTGGGTATGAAGCATTCAGGACAAGAGGCGAGAAGTGAGGAGGGAGGGGGGGACAGGAGAGGAGAGGTGGCAAGCAATAACACTGGCACGCCGCAGTTAGCTCGCAGTTGTTATTGGGCTGTATTATTTATGTGGGCTAGGTGACACTTGTTTTACTGGGGTGCTGCTGCGACGGAATTTCTTCTGATGCATTTTGTAAGATGTTGTCGTTTTTGTAGAATGCCCTACCTAACTGTCTTTTGTGCGTTCTTCTTTATTACACACACACGCACACACTCACACAGGCATAAATGGTAACGTATGTAAAGAAGGAAAAGAACAATGTAACTTTTGATGATGGCCAAATGTAACTCTGATGCTGAACTAACTTGAGGAGGAACTGTCTCCTAAGACACAGGTTTATACCTAGTTTAGGAAGCAGGGATCCCTATCGCATGCCATATATACATAGTTATACATAAGTACCCACTGTAATCTGAAGTTATTTGAAATAAATTATTATTATTACTGTTCTATTAACCGCCTCGTTGGCCTAAAGTTTTGGTCACTAGGCTCAAGCTTCAGCTCTATCTTTGTCTAAAATCCATAGGACAGGAAAAATCCTATTTGAGATTAGACTAGTGTATGTGATTGTACTGTACAATTAATATATTTCTAAAAACCAATAACGTCATCAGATATGTTTAAAAAGAAACAAATGCAATCTCAAGCTACGAACAAATATACCTTACATATCACAGCGTCGAAGTCGCATTTTGTCCAAAGGTAAAAAAAACACTAGTAAACGTGCAGTTGTGTGGTTTCCGGCTTAGAATAGGGCCACCCCTAGTATTCCCGTGGGTGTTGTCGAGGCGACTAAGGGATTGCATCAGGGCCTTAAGATTATTACATTCTGCGATCACCAATTCGCCTGCCAAGCGTGGTGATTATGGCACATCCCCCCAATAGACAGTCCAACAAAAGTGCCATGATATTTGTAAAGCTTATGTTCAGTAGTGGATGTATTTCTGCTGATGATGATGATGAAGGGCATTAGGTATCGAAAACTGAACTTTATTTATATTAAGTTGAATATTTTTTTTCGAAATTCCACAAATTTTGCAGAATTTTATACCTGTAACAGTTTTTTGTCACATATTGTTTAGGGCGTCTTTCTTTACGTTATTAAGTTTAGACGCAATAAAGTGTAAGAACATCATTAGAACTCTCCAAGTTAGCGAGGACCCTCGGAATGGGCTGTCATTAAATGTTAGTGCCTGTCCTATGTTCCGGTAGTGTTTACACAGCTGTTAGCTGCTCAGTGGCGGCTAGAATCGCCAAGATTATGATTAACCCTAACAAAATTTAATCACATCAATAGCCTATGACAATAATAAAATCCCTTAAAACAGACAATATAACAAATAAAGTAATTCATCATCATCATCAGCCTAATTAAATCCACTGCTGAACATAAGCCTCCCCAATAGAATACCTTTGGTAATTTGTCCATTGGGGGATTTGCCATAATCACCACGCTTGGCAGACGGATTGGTGATCGCAGTAATGATCTTAGATACAAACACAGAAGAACGCTGCTGCCCGTCCCTGGTGCAATTCCTTAGTCGCCTTGACGACACCCATGGGAAAGATAGGGGTGGCCCTATTCTAAGCCGGGAACACACGGCCAAATAAAGTAATTGATAATTAGAATTAAAATAAAATACCTACAAAAAGTGGTAGATAGTCATTAGTTAATTTTGTATTTCTATTTAAGATTCACGCTCTAATGAACGTATCATGTCATGTCAGTCCTTAGACGTCCACTGCTGGATATAGGCCTTCCCCAATGAACTTCGCCACCACACCTGGTCCTCCGCCTTCCGCATCCAGCCGCTTCAGGCCACCTTCTTCAGATCGTCGGTCCTTCTGACGGCGGGGCGTCCCACCTTGCGCATGCCAATCCACGGTCTCCACTTCAAAACTCGTCTGCCCCAATGGTCGTCTCAGCCAGTGAACATCTAGTCAGTACCTACAGATCGCACTATCCAAGCCAACGAGCTTAAGGAAGCTACGCGCGCTCTCATAACTGCAAAGTCGGGTCCTCGGCGAACATGCTCACTGCAGTAGTCGCTACTGGCAAAACCTATGCGAGCATATTACATCGGACGGACAGTGTCTCTCATAAACTGTACTATAAAAGTCTACTGCTGGACTAGAACTCACCAAAAGCAATAAAGCAAAACCTATCCATTTTAGTGTTTTGTTTTGTCAGGCATCTACTTTAGATTGTCAGAGTCACGTTTTACCACCACCAACCAACTGGGAAAGTTCCTGTTCTGACTACCAAGTGGAACTCTGGGATTAAGCTTTCGTTTAAAAACAACTGCGACTGGTTACCACAGCGTCACACCGGGGAAGACGGTACTGCGACGTGGTCTGCCGCAGCCTTGTCAAGCGATATCGGGGGTAGGGATCATTTGTTCTGGGTTCAGCGTTGTTTTTGAGTTGTCCTGTCCAGACTGAAAAATATTTAGTCAACTGAATGAAATTTTGCCTTGGTTGATGTATATTAGCTAAAGTAATCATTTTTATGATTATTTAAAGAAGATCGTGATCAAGTTAGTGCAAGGGGACAAGATCTTGGTGCGCTCGTATGGAGTTAAGAACAACGAGCAGTTCGCGGTTAACAAGATTTTGTTAAAATTAACTTCGTTTTTTTTTCAGTGTAAACATGCAATGGAAAAAAGTCCTATACAGTACAGAGTTGTTGTGGCGCTATTTATCGTTATAAAACCACAGTCCACTCAAACTTTATATGTTTATTTACCTACGAGAACACTAAAACAGTTGTACGATAGCAGCAGCATCCAATGTAAATACATCGCTTCCATTTTTGACATATGAAACGAATGGCCAGAATTGCACAAGTCACGCCAAAACTTGCATAATGCAAACACTTGCCGTCCAAGGGGCGGGAAACAAATGAAAAAAAAAGTTAGTTACAGGCAAAGACAAAAAGGAAACAGCCACGCCTAATGGGCCCAAGTTCGGGAAACACTTTGGCTAAACATCCACTAATGGAAATGGAAGCCAGCCAGCAGAGAAGTGTAGTAACCGTGGAATCAGTCGCTTTTTTATACGCACCACGTTTGCTGCCAAACTGTGGGTTCGCTTTTTGTTTTGGGCCGCTCTGGACATTAGTACGACAAAGTATTTTTGGCGATTTATTTCTGTTATGTTCCAGTTGCAGCGCTAGTTCATTTATTTGTTATTCTATTACCGTCGCGTCGCGTATTTCGGCCATTTATTGTAAGTAGATAGGTATGCTAACAAACGCAGTAAAATAAAAACTTGGCCATACATAAACTCAGTCCGTTTCCAGGGTACAAATATAACCATTGAGGAAGAAAAAAACAGCACATGATATTCTAAATGGATTTGAAGATTGATTCGGTAGTTCATGATATTGCCGCTAATAAATTCATAAATTTTACTATATTATTACTATATATACTCTATTATTTTAAAAACTTTTATAGGTATATAGGGATCGATTCTAAAGGCACAACGTTAAAATTAGACAGCGCTAAAATCGGTTTCGTCTTTATCTTCATAATACTGTGTGAAAAGGATAACAACAGCTTTAGCAAATTAACAAATTTTAACGTTGTGCCTTCAGAATCGAGACCATTTACTAGTCGAAATTGACGCAAAAGAACATAAACACTAGCAAAACAAATGTTCGTCGAATGGTATGGTTTCCGTGTTCCGTGTCTTTACTATTAGCCGTGAGGACATGAGATCCAGACCATTCGACTTAATTTTATTTTCTGATTTTATTTCACATCGATGTGATATTACATATTTTTTGTGATTTGTTAGAGCATGGTGTAAAATGACCCCCCATACTATTACACGTACGGG
The DNA here is from genome assembly GCA_947086405.1 of Esperia sulphurella. Lineage (NCBI taxonomy): Eukaryota > Metazoa > Arthropoda > Insecta > Lepidoptera > Oecophoridae > Esperia > Esperia sulphurella. Next base: position 14,731,759 of record OX352264.1, read on the forward strand.
TAAAACATAGAGAACCTAAATGTAAAAAATCTTAAAATATTGTATACCTATGTTTACGATGAAATAATTTGAATTTGAATCTGTGGATTACATCGTTTATGCTTTTTTGCGTCGAAATGCAGCTACGAAGCAGAATTAAAAGTATTAAAAACTGTGTAGGTACTAATAAAATCTCTGATAATTGGCTCTTTAGTAGACTATTAAAGTGCAGTCTACTCGAATCGGACACTTTAATTAGTCTGCACTTCGTACTTTTAATCTCAAGAGTAGTTTCCCAGTTTCCTTTGCTCGCTGTAGGAAACCGGTTTCCTCAGAGAGACTGTGTCGGATTCACCACAAAGCAGAATCTTTGGTGAAAATGAACTCTTTATTAAAATTTAAGTAGGTCCATTATCATTATAGGAACTTTTTTCAATTTTTGAATTTTACAATTTAACTGTTTTATCATCGTCAGCTTATCCTTTACACAAAGTCATGGTTTAAATTGACTTTAATAACGCTTTAAAAAATGTTAAGTACTGCAAACTTTTGATTGTGTACTCGTATATTCGGAGTTTTTTTTTATAATTGTGATTTTGATAATAATATATATAATAATTGTGATATTGAGAAAATCTATGAAGAACTAAGGTTACCGAGATACCCAAAGATTAGCGAGTGATTAGATTAGTTATATAATAAGTTAAGCCGTTGGTATAGATGGCCTTAAATCTTATATAAGAGTATATCATATTTTATCTTATCATATCATCATCATCAGGTTATTTTTGTCTCCACTGCAGGAGCACAACCCTCTCACATCTGCCGGAGACAGACGGAGGATTTCTCCTACACTCCCCGCGCTGGCCAGACGGGTTGGGGAGGCCTGATTGATGTTTTATAATGTATTCCCTTAGTCGCCTTGTACGACATCCACGGGAAGAGTTGGAGTGGTCCTATTCTACTCTACCGGAAACCACACGGCACTTATCATATACTTCTTATTAATCCTATTATCACCTTTCTAGAGAATGTGCAGAGGGGAGCAACAAAACTATCTTATGCCTTCAAAAGATTAAAATATGAAACTGCGTCTGAACCTTACTCTTAAAGACTTACGCAGAGAAAGATATTATAAACAATCACTACACTCATACGACTCAGAAGACATAATATCAGGACACAAAGATCCAATGCTTATCTGTACCCTCAATAAAAAATTTAAACAATTGGTTGTTTCCATAGATGGAACAATTTTCCAGAATATGTTGTATCTGCCACATCAGGTAAACATAAGAACAGACTAGACAATTTATTTAATTAAAAGAAAATGACCAAGTTGACTACTGATATGGAAGCACCAGCCTTTCTATTTAAAAACAATACCAGATACGTGAAATATGTAACTCGAACTAACTGGATGAGAAGGACGAAGGACAGCATACTTACAGCATAATTAATGACAGTTAGTGATTTAGTAAAGTAATTTTAACTGAAACCACATACTCCATACAAATCCGGGGTGGTTTCCATCAGCTACAAATAATTATTCTTTATTGTTACTTCCTAAATAAAAATGTCAAAAGCTCCCTTTTAAATTATTACAGAAATTTCCAAAAGAAAATTGAAACACAAAAATTTAGGATGATCGCCATAACTCAGTTGAACTTTTAACGTTGTGAAAGTAAAAAGTAATATTTTAGGAAGTGGCCACCGGAATCAGGTGTTCTTAACTGCACAGCTGATTTACTTGTGAACTTGGTAACGGTTTCGCTAAACGTTATTAGCTGTTAAAAATGCTTTTAAACCGTTATAAATTTTTCTGATAATGTTTTAGCAAACTTCGCGGCATGGTTTTAGCGTAATGGTTGTTACTTTGATCAATGAATTTAATTAACACTAACGGTGAAAGCAACCCATAAAATTTGTCTTTTCACTATTTTTATTCTAAATATTTAGGGGTGAAATAGTGACAGCTAGTGTTTACCATAAGTTGATTTTCAGGGTCTTGGAGACGCGTCCCGATTTGCACCTGATCGGAACGCAACATTTCCCGAATATCATATTTATTCAAAAAGTAACCCGATGACAGTTCTAAAAAAATACTATTGTCGTGTTTTAAATGATTATTAATTACGTCTGTCGTATTAAAATAACAAAAATAAACATTATTTATTAAAATATATATTTTTTATTGATTGTTCTGATTTTTAACCTTTAAAATATCTATTATTCTGACCTTCCGCCCCGAATTTTAACAATTCAGACCTGGCAACATAAGACATAGATAAAATAAATAAAATAAAACAGCCTTTATTCTTATTTTCGTTCAATTATATTAATATAATAAACAAAATAAAATATTTTTATTTCATCCATATATTGTTAGTATTACTTACTGCTTGTTAGTAACATAACCTAATTTACATAAATTGCACTAAAGGACAGGTACATAAAAAATATATAATAAAAAAAACGAGACTGAGGCGCTGGAGCGGTATCACTCCACGGGTGAAAGTAGCAACGGTGGAGTGCATTGCGAGCCGGCGTCTCATGATACCGCCCATCCAGCCTCTCCGCTACTACGATCAGGGACGCCGCGGAGCACATTTTGCGGAGCACGGCCTGAAACCCATGTACTTATACGTCCGCAAATATCCCCGACGCACTGCACCAGCGCGGCAGCCCCAACAGCAGCTCCCTGAATACGTTATTATACTGGATTCTTAAGTCATCCATCGACCTTTGCGAACAGACAGCCTTTGCCCACAGAATAATTTATGACATTATCATTAGGTATGTCACTTACATTAGATTGCTATTATTATGTCATTGTTATGTCATATTATATATAGTCTAAGTATTATCTTATAGTCATTTACATAATTGTTTTTCTAATTCTTGGTATTCTTTTTTCTCAGCACCTAGTCTATTACGAGCGTAGGCCTCCTTCAAGAATTTCCAGCCCACCTGACTTTTTTTATTATGCACGCGATATACGGCCCCAATAAACGCACGTAAATCCTGGCCAAAACCGCGGCCGGTGCCATTTTTAATTTCACAAACAAGTTCGCAACTGGCGCGGCGGAACTGCCCGAGTTCGCGAGGCATGTTATGAATTTTGTTGTGTTTTTATTCGCGATTTAAGGGAGCTATGAATCAAGGGACTTTGAGAACTAAACTCCTGTTTTCATGAAAATACTGAACTGAACTAAATAAAACAAAAGTTGGTAAATGGCCTGTTATAACGCACTATAAAACATGACGTAGATTATTTTTTACCGACTTCAAAAAAAGGAGGAGGTTCTCAATTCGTCGGAATCTTTTTTTTTTATTGGTGTAACAAACTTGTAAGTCAAATGCCGAGAATTAGACAGTTCTCAGTGAAAAATCACACACACCAAGATTCTAAATTTGTATTTTCCATCATTTATTATCTTCATCCGAATACGTCCACTGCTAAACATAAGCCTTCACAATAGAATGCCACTGGTGCAATCTGCATGGGGGGATTTGCCATAATCACCACGCTAGGCAGGCGGATTGGTGATCTCAGTATTGATCTCAACAGGAGAACACTTCTTCGTCGCCTTGACGATACCCACGGGAAGATTGGAGGTGTCCTTATTCTTATCCATGCTTGTTTCAAATAATCATAAAAAGCGGCCAAGTGCGAGTCGTTTTTTGCCATTTGGCTACGGAACCCTAAAAATGAGTACTTTACCTAACATACAGAAAAAAAAATCACTTTATTGACAAGCATTTTTTTCAGTACTGTTAACAACATTCTACAGTTATGTTGTTAATAACACTGAAAAATTATGCTGATATAAAAAGTAAACTCGCATTAGCATCTCGTTCACACTATTACGTCATTCTAAACCAGCTAAAGTTTAATTTAAGGTTGTCACTGTATACAGGACCCTTATTAGGCCGCACTAAATTATCGGCTGCTTTAAGTTTTGTTCCGAGCTTGTTGTTTATTTGCAGAGAGCTGCTCCAACAAAATTGTTTTACACGAATAACTTTGGAGATTCAATAAGTGGCTCGAATTACTTTTGCGTTGAAAAATGTTACTTCGCGAAAGTTTGTTGTAGGTACATCGTGTTCTACTTTGTTTGCACTCGACTGCCGGCGGGAGGTAGTATTTTTCTTTATCCAATTAAGGTCTCCCTAAACTTATCGACGCGGAATTGGCTTAAACAGGTCAAAACTGAGCAGATACAGTTTTATTTTAATGAAATAAGGGAATTAATATTCAAAGTCAAAGTCAAAATCATTTATTGCATATGAGTAAACTTGGTACATTTATATACGTCTTTTTTTTATATCGACTACCGCTTCCTAGGTGTTAGCGCTGTGAAGAAGAAACGGTGCAACAAACTTCACGCAACACATCTTTTAAAAATCAAGTTTGCATACAATTAATAAAGATTTTGCGAAGCTGAATTAACATTAACATTAGCATCTTTGTCATTCAAATAATCGTTTATTTTATAATAGGCTTTCTTACAAAGTTGTTTTTTAATGTGAATCTTAAACTTTCTGTCCGTCATATTTAAGATTTCCTCTGGTAGTTTGTTGTAGAAGAGTGTACATTGCCCCGTGAACGATTTGCTGACCTTACTTAGTCTTAAATGAATAGTCTTATATTTATTAGGCAGTTGGCTATATAAAAAATAGTTGTACCACGGGGCATGCTTTAAAATTCTCGATGGACCAACTAGTTTGTCTATAAGTCGGTCTTTATGGTCAGGAATATAATAACCGAACTTCGTCAACACAACACAAAACCACTGAGATATAGAATTTTTAGACAACTGAAACCTGTTTCCCGTCGTTAATTTTGGGAAGATCCTTAAATTGTGAGAATTGCGCGCGCGTATTTAAAAGGTCCATCTAGCCCTGTCACCTACTAGAAAAGAAGAGAAAGAAAGAAAGAAAAAACATTTATTTTGTGCCATAATTCGCACACACAAAGAAAAACCAACAAAGCCAGAAAAAGGAAAAGAATATTATAAGAACTAGAGAAAACAATTTAAAATTTTTACAATAGGTAAAATAGTATTCGTGTGCCGTGACAGCAAAAGGGCAAACGACTCAGCATATGCCTAGACCAAGTAAGGTGCTAGGCTCCTGACTAAGGCTCAGCGTCAGCGTACTTCGCCACATGGTGGACAGCCCAATACTTATCCACGGGAAAGTTTCGCACCTTGTCTAGTCACCTTCTAAACAACAAATGTAAAATACAGTTTTCATTGTTACTCAGTGAGAACGGAGACTTATTACTCGTACGTATTGTTACTCAATGCGAACGTAGCCTTAGTTACGTATTGAAATAACTTCGTGTCAGCTGAAGCGCTGCTCGGGAACTTTGGCACTAATTAGCATTCAGTTATCAAAAGTTGTTAAAGCAGTTGATAAACTTTATTGTATGGTACTGCTGAGTTTCGTACGACGCTTTGAAAAGAGTCACTCTTCAGATGTTACACGGATGGGAGAATTCCAGTACGGGATCTGTTTGAATGATCACCACACATTTACCCGTCGTATAGCTATGTTTGATATTGATTTTTCAAAATTCTTTATTCGTCAATAACATTTATATACAGTAGTAACAATTACCCACACAGTTACACATTCTTATCTATTAATAATTTCACTTTATCCGGCTGAGGGCACCTTTCAAAGTTTATTACTTAAATATTACACAAATCTTTTAGACAATGTGTTCATATAAATCATTGAAAAGAATATAGTGTGAACTTATTGCTGTCTAAGTTCACTTATTGTATGACTATTAATTGTTAAAATAAAATAGCGGGCAGGTACGACTAGTCCACTAAGAAAGTCGGAATTGGGAGAACGAGTTGTCATTATTGCGCTCCGACCGATCTGTGAGCTACCTCGCCCCGCGCGCGCCTTGCTTGTTGCGGCGCACTAGGGGTAACGAGTGGCCGAGTCGCAGGTCTGGTTATGGCGCGTCACTGGTATATAGCTATGTGATTCCCGGCTTAGAATAGGGCCACCCCCAATCTTCCCGTGGGTGTCGTTAAGACGACTAAGGAATTGCACCAGGTACGGACAGCAGCATTACTGCGACTACCAAGCTTTGTGATTATGGCAAACTCCCTAATGGACAGCCCACCAACAATGACATTCTATTGGGGACGATTATGTTCAAAAGTAGCCATATTTTGGCTGATGATTGAAATGAGTCACCCGTCTGATTTTACATGGATTATTGTGGTCACTATACTCTTACCCTTTTCTGCCACCAAACATCAATGCCAGCATTGTTGTATTCCGTTTTGAAGGGTATAGGAGATCCAGTGTAGTTACAAGCACACGAGACATTCTAACTGTCTACGCATTGTCTACTGCATGAAACGGAGCGCAACGACGGTGGCGCCCTCACACGTCAAAAACTAGCCTCAGCTAGCTATCAATCAATTAACTCCATGAGAGTCATCATCTATACTGTTTTCTCTATTTTTCAATATAAACTAATTAATCTTCAAACAACAAACTTTTATTTGTGTCTCGCAATGGACACTAACTATTCCTCGGGGTGGCGATGCACTTCTGGCCTTTGGGCTGAAGGTTTATAAGCCTCAGTGACCACATATCATCAAGAAAGCCAACTGTCATTTTTTCAATTCAGAATGTAAAAAAAACATAGTGGACAACTTATGGGATGTTGCGAGAGTGATGACATTTGAGTAAAATCCCATGCCGCCCACACCAGAAATCCTAGGTACCAGCCCTAGACGAATCGCGTATGATTGTCAATGTGTGCGTGATTTATCTTTTCAGCGTAACATTTACTTTCTTCCTTGTGCGTAGGATTCATGTTGTCTTGCATTGAATTTGTAAGTTTTTGAGAAATTGAATCTTCTGTGTTCTATGTGGTAGTATCTAATAATTCAACGTCAAAACATTAATATCTTGTCGTCAAAGCTTCCTCCCTGATCTCTTGCTCTTTAAGGCACAGTCCAGTTAAAGTCCCCAAGGCAAAAATGATTACTTTATGTATATTAGGCGACTGGGCTTGGTCCTCTTAATTCACTAAACAGCGCAAAAGTCACGGCTTCGATGTAATAACATTGATTTTAATTAGCTTCGTTCCGGCTTAAAATTGTGTAGCAATATTGTTAAGGGAAACGCTAATGGCACAACTCTCGGAAGCTGAATATTCATGGAAATAAATTGTTCAATTAAAAGAATTACTCTCACGAAACATTTATTTTATAAAACTAGCGATTATAGGTACATAGGCGGGTTTCCATTTGGGTTAAAACCCACGTTAGCACTACTCAGTTATTCCACCCACTAGATGGTTTGGTACTAAAGGAATTGGTTTTCACCCGTACAAACCCATTTCATTCCACGGTTTTTGCGGGACCAATTCCAATTCCGTTAGAATAGGTACTTTAGATGGTCGCGCTTTTCAATATTTCTGTTTCCGTCAAGCCTAGTTGCTGTCAAGCCGTGTGGTTCCCGGATTAGAATAGGGCCACTCCAAATCTTCCCGTGGGTGTCGTCAAGGCGACTAAGAGATTGCACCAGGGATGGGCAGCATTCTCCTGTGTATATTAAGATCATTACTGCGATCACCAATCCGTCTGCCAAGCGTGGTGGTTATGGCAAATCTCCTAATGGAAAGCCCACCAAAAGAGGCATTCTAATAGGAGGCTTATGTTCAGAAGTGGACGTATATAGGCTGATGATGATGGAAACTTTGTTGAATAGTTACATATTTTTGCCGATCGACGTGACGTTGCCAAAGCAATTGGTTTTCACCCTCACAAACCATGTATTTTAATGGTTGATAACTGGGTTTAACCCACCGGTCTCTGCTACTGATCGCTGGGGAATTCGATAGCATGGAATTCTTTTAAGGAGATGTTTTCATTTGTGGTTACTTAATGATCCCTTTACTCAATTATGTTTCTGTTTAATTTTTATTTTCTTAGATCATTTGGAAGAATATCCGCACAATTATCACTTCACTAATCATCATCATATAACAAGCAACACGTAGCAAACAAGAAAGGAAAGATGTCTGATATATTTGATCTAATAATTTTGTCTATATATATATATATGACGTGTTTGTTTTCTCCTTGTTTAAATCTTATATTTTAGTTATACAGAATTTTTATTGTTTTAATTTTGTAATCGGCATATTTTGAATCTTATAATAACTTGTATAGTAATGTTATTACTGTGAAATAAAATAAATATATAAAAAAACTTGCTGTGGTCTAGACTGCCGCAAGCTTATCTCTAGTATTTGAGCTCATTTGCGTGGCAGATTAGACATGTTACAGCGCACTCATCATAAAATACTGACCTAATCCAAAATAACAAACTTTTGGTAAGGGATCACAGTCAAAGTCAAAATCATTTATTGCACATGAGTACACTTGGTACATTTATACACATAATTTTTTTTTGCTACTACCGATCCCTAGTATGAACATATTTTCGTGAAAATTTATGAATAATATCCGACATATTTTTGAAACAATTATTTTTGTTTAGGAAAGGGGGGTCATTCTTTTACAGGATCTAATGAAACCAAAATTTTGAGTTCAGTCAGTATTTTGCTAAGAGTGAGATAGTTCATATATTAGCAGCTCTTTGTAATTCGTTTCTCACGCTGCTTCATCCCCCTTTCTGTTCTCGAATTGTGCAATTTCAATTTAAAGCCCAGTTCACACGTGTTGCGTATTACATATCATTATGCGTGTACACGGTTCTTAATTACAGTGGCATCCAGCCGTGAGGAGCCACTCCCACCACGCCTTTAAACTAAGATTATCTTCGTTTAACTCCGCTCGCTAGACACGTGTTTGGCAATCTTAATTTGCGTTAACGGTGCCCAAGGGATGGAGTCAGGATTCGCGTTTGCGGGGTCTAATTTAGCTTATCATGAAAATACAATACTATACAAAGTTTATGTACTCGTATTATCTCGACACAAAAATAAATCTTTTGTTAGAGATTGGTGCCTAAAAAACGAATGAATCTGTGAAATCAGGTCACCAGTCAACAACCTCATATAATTTTAAAGCATCACTTTGCCATACCAAGTAATTAAATTATAAAAGCCTGATAAAATCAATGAAAAGCAGTTCTAGATGGATTGTGACGTACTCCATAATATAAACAAAAAACGGATCACGATTTCTGCCATATTGTAGTATATTTCCTGTTGACAATGTTTACTTTGATAAGGATCCGATGTAATGTAATTTTTTTATCTCTAGTGACCACTATTTATAAGATTCATGGACCTTTTGTTTTCAAATAAAAAAAGGATTTCAATTTTTCATTTCACATAATTTTTCTTTCTTTCTGTGCTCCAGACCCTAACGAAGGCTAACACTCAGTTCCAAAGATAACTACAACGTAGCGCGCTTGGCACAGGGCGCGGCGTACTTTTTGCTCGTGTTAATTTGTGTCATATATTATTTCTTATGGTTGATTTTGAACTACTCCAACTATTCGTGTCTACAGATGAAAAGAAATATTTATTGCTTTCATTTTGGTACATTTTATGGTCCTAAGTTTAAGTGAGCCTGGAACATGATACCTCTCTGGGCATTGCAATATGTAGGTAGGTATATGTATTACTCTTATATTAATATCAAAAGACAATATCAAATTACACTTTCAGATTACAATCAATGTCAAATTGCAAAATTCTAAGCAGAAAATCATTCTATAATAATTAGGTAAGTATAATATTTAAACATGGGGCCCATATCCCTCCCTGTCTACGTCCCTGACCGCTCCGCCATAGAGGGGGGAGTATTAGCGAGATTTGAGCGCAATCTCGCGTCGGTACTACCGTACATTAATCAAGCAAGCTCTTATTACTTGTTAAAGGAGTTTGTGTCGTGAGGAATTTGCATACTCTTCGCAGACTATAAGCGCAGCTGAGCCAGTGTTCCGCAGACCACCCCCACATGACTACCCATTAATTTTGTTAAGGATAAATTACACAAAAAGTTGTGTGTCTTAGAGATAGATGCAAGCAATTTCTTGACGAAATACTATACAGAAGCGTGCTGTTGTTGTGTAGCAAAGCATTGGGGAAGGCCTACGTACAGCAGTGAACGGCGATTGATGAGCAGATGTAAGTGGCTTCCCATGTCGAGAGGTTGAGTTCATTCCATTCGGACTTCATTGCTATGAAGGAAAACGTTATAGGGTTAACTCACCTCGTCCTGCGCTCACTCTTCGCTAAAAGCAGCGAGGCATACCATCGTGAATTGTATCCGGTTTGCAGTACCGTGGCGCGATGCCCTAAAATATTTGGCTTATCATCATCAGGTTATTTTTGACTCCACTGCAGGAGCACAACCCTCTCTCATCTGCCGGAGACAGACGGAGGATTTGGCCTACACTCCCCGCGCTGGAGACGGGTTGGGGATTTGGCTTATATTGTTATCATATTACTAAACTAGCTGTGCCCGCGGCTCCGCCCCCATTCCCACTTCCGCTTCCGTTCTCTTCCCACTTCTACTTCCACCCCCGATCAGACTCGAGACTCTCAATATCCCAATCCCAACCTCAACACCATACCTATCCCCAAAAATTATATTTCACTCAATCCCATACGCGCCGCGCCGTTGGCCACGCCGCAGCCGTTGACCTCGCCTGAACATACTCGTACGTTCGAGAAATATTGCACTTTTTTATCAAAATTTTCGTAAAAAAGAGATGTTTTTTTCATGAATGATTTCTAAATGTGATACTGAGTTACTGGAAAAAATATTAAAAGTCGTTTTATTATCATCCGATATAATGGCTTCTAGAAAAATTTACTTTATATATAATATCTCAGGTTCTAAGTGGCGTATCAAGATGAAACTTGCACCAGATTTTAAGTTAGACCACCAGCAAGACAACTGTGAAAACTGCATCAAATTGCATTCAGTAGTTTTTGCGTAATACGGTACCAAACATACATACAGACAGACAGACAAAAATTCTTCATTTTTCTTCAAATTCATTTTTTTTAAATATCTCTCATGTACAGACATAGACCAGTTACAGTTTTATTATAAGTATAGATGTAAATGAAAACAATTGATAATGCTAATAATGAAACAATTCTAAGAAGACAGCCAAAGTAAATCTTACTTTATCTTGAAAACAATAAACAGACATTGCATTCCACGAATTCTGTTAATAAGTCGCTTTTGGGTATCTTTCGCCCAGAAATTAAAATAGAAATGAGCAGGTCACGTGGCTGGACAATAGGTACCTATACCAGAAAACGTTATTAGGTGGTAAGGTCCAGAATGTTAAAGGTGAAGGAGCAAACCCTTAGTAAGATGAAAGACGAAATATCTGAGGTATGACGATGAAATTTAAATTTACAATGATTATTCCCTGAAATGTTTTTAATTTGAATTTCCCATCTTTGTTGTTACTGCTTCGATATAAGGATGTAGGCAATGTAGTCCACGTTTTTTAGACATGTTTGTATTGGCAGTACTGGGTGTCGCAGGATGGTGTTTTGGTTGAAAGTCTCCCCTCTATGTCTAAGTCTAAGTCTGTCCTTATGTATATCCAAAGCTAGTTTCGATTTCTAGTGCTAAACCAATTGACATCCAGAGTAGTGAGCCAAGAAGTCCATAGGAGTATATTTGAAGCGTCCGCAAGTGCACACAAATTGTAACCGCGATCGGCTGTGCTGTTTGCGCAGCCTGCTTGTTTAGCGGATAAGAGAGAGATAAAACAGTATTTATTGCGTATTCCCCTCTCTTGTATTTGCTTTTATCATAAAACAACATTCGCTATTTGTTGAACGGTCTGTGGAAAGCTATTTTCATATCACAGACGTTACGTTACGTATTTTGCATCAGCTCTTTATGGAAAGTTACTCGTTTTTCCATCTCTTTCCTTACAATCAAATAATTTGAAATGGAATGTGTCGCTCAGATGATTATTATTATATTATGAGCTCCTGCTCCTTTGAAAGACTTTGCAAAAGACCTTAGTCGAATATTATGGACTTGGAAAATTAAATATTGATGGAAATCCACAATTTCACTCAAGCAGCCTAATCAGTTTCTTGTCACACGATGAAGATGATCATCATGTACTACCTACAGATCTTTGCTCATGACAGTTCAATGTTCAGTCACAATAAGCAAATATATCATTGCAGAATCGTCTTAAAAATGACATAATTTTTTTTTTATTTATTTGTACTACCATTAAAGGTAATCTAATTTGGCACTGCAAGTAACCACTCTGTCTTCGACTCTGTTGGGTATATAGGTCTTTCCTCATGAGGAAATAGGGCTCATAATCTTGGGTTGTAGTATCCTACCCCTCTGCCTGTTGGACCCTCCACCAGCCATGATCCTTCCAACCTCCTGGTTATACGAACCTATAATTTTGGAACACCATTCACCCAACTTGATCCCCTTACACGTTAATTTGTTCCGTCCCTTTTCTTTTATGTCCTCAAAGTCAAAACCAAAATCATTTATTGAATATGAGTACACTTGGTACATTTACACACGTCATTTTTTATCGACTACCGTTTCCTAGGTGTTAGCGCTGTGAAGAAGAAACGGCGCAATAAGCTTCATGCAACACATCTTTTAAAATCAAGTTTGCGTGCAATTATATAAGGGCGTCTTTGTCATTCAAATAATCGTTTATTTTATAGTAGGCTTTCTTACAAAGTTGTATTTTAATGTGAATCTTAAACTTTATGTCTGTCGTATTTAAGATTGTCTCTGGTAGTTTGTCGTAGAAGCGTATCATCCTTTTAGGATCAGTCAGCCATTTTCTGGGTGCAACATCCCAGTCACAGTTCTTCATGGTTGGGCTTTTTTGTCTGCTCTTCCTATAGGTCTTCTTTGTGACTTTCTGGCAGCTCCATCATTCTCCTCTTCTTGTGCTAGGCACGAGCACACCGACTGTTTTAAAAATCCTCTCTCCGGGAAAACTGGTAATAGAAATTAATTCAGTAAGGCCGTAAACCTTCCTTACATCAATGGATCTCTGAAACTCTGATCCAGTAATTCCTAACTCAACAATTACAGATGTGAATGACACGTTTTTACTCCAATAACCACCTACAATAGCATCACTTACTCCAGCAACATAAACCTTAATTTGCCGATATCCCGCTATCCGAATAAAAAGAAATAATCATCTGCTGCCGGTTTCAGTCGTGATCGATATAAAGATATTGTGTGCCGGTGACAAAGGTCGGCAGGCTTCCGATATTTTACCGAAGGGGCCCTCCCTAATATCCTTCTTGCCACAACCCAAATCTATTGTTCATTTGATCAAGTTTATTAAATAAAGATCCACAAGTCCGGTGGCAACATGTGCGGAGACCTCCCCAACGCAATATGTATTTTTTCTACGAGTGTATATTATTTCTTGGTCGCTCTGGGGTTTTCTTTCCTTGTTTTTACTGAAAATAATGATATTTTTTCTTGGTTTCGGGTCTTGTCTCGTAATACACTGCCATTTAATTATTTGAGTTGCATAGAGACTACATAGATTTATGTATATTATCACCAGCCAAAATATGTCCACTGGAATATAAGCCTCCCTACCATGGCACTTTTGGTGTGCTGTACTTTGGGGGATTTGCCATAATCACCACGCTTGGTAAGCCGATTGGTGATCGCAGTAATAATCTTAAAATACACAGGATAACGCTGCAGACAGCTGCTGCAGCAGCCCGTTCCTTGTGTAATCCCTTAATCGCCTTGACTACACCCACGGGATGATTGGGGGTGGCCCTATTCTAAGCCGAGAACCACACCTATTTTTAAATAAATAGGTCTACTTTTTGTGTATAATACAATATGATATTTATATTATTGGACGTCAAAATAATTTACTTGACAAGTGCGAGTAGGACCAGCTCTTTGAGGGTTCCGTACAGTTATAAACACCAGCAGTAACTGATACAGGACCCAGATCTATTTGAAATCAGATGGGTACATGCACTCTAAGTACTTTTTAATGAACCAATATCCCCCCCTATCCACCACTATAGGCATATACTTTGCTTTACTTCTGTTACCAATAAATCTTCTTTTCTTTCTTTCTAATTGATGCTTTTCGGATATTTTCTTATTCTTGTGCTATGAGACCTTTTTTTGTGTCAAATTATAAGATTCTAGTTTATTGGGAAGTATCTATAGCTATTGATTCTTTGAAAATCAGTATCTTTTTATTACAGATAGAAAATTGAATTTTATAAGTGATTATGAAGCTGTATTTGGTATTAATTTCAACACTATAAAACCGTTCTGAGAAAAGGGTCTTGACTGATAGACTGACGGACGACGAAGGAACCCTAACTTTTCTAAATTTTGTAACGGCCTTTAACATTTACTAATATTTAGATAGATAGACGAATTGTTTATTGCATACAAATAACTAGGCACAAATTTATGGAAAATGTACAAAGATAAAGTAAAGCGATCTCTTCCAGGCAACCTTTGCCATGAAAAATAATATAAGCAAGGTATAATGTATACATATTACACGCAGGGTGGGACGCCCCGCCGCCAGATGGACCGACGATCTGAAGAAGGTGGCCGGAAGCTGCTGGATGTGGAGGGCGGAGGATCGGGTGTGGTGGCGTTCATTGGGAAAGGCCTATGTCCAAAAGTAGACGTCTATGGGCTGATATGATGATGATGATGATAATGATGATTATGTTGATGGTTTTCATTGTTATTAAATGCTTTTAACTGGTAAATGATTACGTATTTATAAGCGATGGTTAAAGTACTGGAATACTCGGAAATCCATCATAAATGTAAAAGCCTTTATGTCAATATTGTGGCCGAACGGCACTTCATTTTCGGAAATGATTGATTGAAACCAGTTGATTGGATTGGGATCCATGTAATTTGCAGAATATTGGTATTCACACAAAACGAATCAATGTGGATCTGCATATAAGGCTGCTGCGATGATTTATATCCAGTCATCAGCCTGTCGACGTCCACTGCTACACATAGGTCTTATCCTGTTCAAACAACGACATCCGGTTCTTGGACTTCCTCACCCTTTCACCTACCATATTCACGGCTCAGTCTGTCAGGCAGTGGGGCGTCCCACGAATCAATGTGGATCCACATACAGAGCTGCTGCGATGATTTATATCCAGTCATCAGCCTGTTGATGTCCACTGCTGGACATAGGTCTTTTCCTATGCAAACAACGACACCCGGTTCTTTGGCTTCCTCATCCTTCCACCTATCACCATATTCAGGCTGCGGGGCGTCTCACGAATCAATGCAAATCTACATACAGGTCTGCTGCGATGATTTATATCCAGTTGTCAGCCTGTCCAGGTCCACTGCTGGACATAGGTCTCTTTTTTTAAATAACAAGCATTCCAAATCTTGTTTCGCTAATTGTTTTGAGCAGTAAGTATATACAAGTTTTCTTTAAAAATCGTTTTCTATTGTTCACAGGTCCAGTGGCAGCATCTGTGCTACTCACTGTACTCTACTCTGCAATCAGGATCTGTGACGACATATTAAGGTGGGTATTACTAAAAATTACTAGAACTTTAATCGTAGTATATAAAAATCAACGTAATGAAAAGTTTCCTCGTAAAAATATTTCATTCCAAACCAATAGTCATACGAAAACCAACGCTATTTGCGTATCAGTAACGTGTACATGAAAGGGTCACCAGCAGCAAAAGCAGGTTTGTATTACCATGTTAACTTTGCGGTCCACTTAGGAACACCGTCTATTATTTATTTGGTTTTCGAGACTCAAATGCGTTTGTTTTCAAATGACTATTGATTTGAAATGAAATATAAATATGTTTCGTTATTTATTTCATAATTAGGTACAGCGGCAGTATGAAAATGTTCGTCATCTTAAACTCAATTTTTGCTTGTAGCAGTGCAAGAACCAGTATTGCCGCCGAGATTTAAATAAATCTTACGTTTTGTTTACGGTTTACCGACTACACCTGTTAATATCAACGATCTCTATGTACTACCAGATGGAGCGTTCCAAACAATCGCTCTGTTCCACGAAAATAGCCTCAACTCTTTCACATTTACAATGAAACTTGTGTAGTTACTACGTAGAACATTTAATTATTACTAAATATTGACGCTACGGTTAAATAATGTCACGCGTTTGGAACGCTCCATCTAGTAGTACATAGATATCGTTGGTTAATATTAAAGAAATCATCAGCCTGAAAGAGTCCACTGTTATACATAGGCCTCTCACAAGGTGCGTCACTGAACCCAATCCTCGGTTCTTCTCATCCAGTTACTGCCAGCCGCCTTACGCAGATCGTCGCTCCATCTAGCCAGGGGGCGTCCCACACTACGCTCGCCCAGTCGCGGTCTCCACTCGAGAACTAGAGATAAACCATTAAAGAAATGACAACAAATTTAAACTAAAAAGTTGAAATTATGTTTATTTGATTGTTAACAATAACAATCAAAGATATAATCGATCATAGATTAACAACATTCTGTATGTAGACACATGTGCCTTCCTTGCGACATGTTGAAGAAATTAATTTCAAAACTGAAGAACTTTTTCTTTCCACCACTGTACAGGCTGATAGAAAATATACAAACCTAAATGTATTTAAAATTTCAGGCAGATCCTGCGATGATGTCGGGCCGCGGGCGATGAGCTGTGGACATAGATATTAGCACTTATTTGTAAATAAGAATTTTAACTGTAAACTCAGGTTTAGAAAAAATACTATTACATTGTAGAGAACCGTGATCGATTACTTTTCTTATTTAGACATGTTGTCTTTTTAATTTTGGTTTTAATTATACGAATAATACAGGTTACTTCCTACGAATTGCATTTAAAATATGTAATTAAATACTAGTTGTATTAAAAAATACTTCAACGGTCCCATTCCTAGGCACAGACTCACTCTAATAATAAGGATCTGTGAGCTATACAGGGTGTACAAATAAATAAACCAGCCGTTTATTTATTTAATACTTTATTGAACTCGTACACACAAACATACAAAGAACAACAGGTAATCACAGAAATAATAAAATAAAAATTGGGAAATAAGTAATTAATGTAAAATCTTTGATACGTGGTTTTATTTAAATTAATTTACTTAAACTTGAATCGTTAAGCAGTTATTATTAATAAATACTACCTAATACTTATGTCAGCCAACTTTTTGTAAACAGCTGGTCTATTTTATTGTACACAAAGTATATAAAGCGTGGGCTTCACATACGCCTTAGAATTTCTTCTTTAAATGTATATAGTTTTAAACAGAATAAAAGCAAAAACTTTAATTCAAAATTTTGCTCAAGGTATTGCCTAATCAAGCTTTACCAAAGTTATGTTGTTGTTAAATCAAAATATACAGTTTGTAACAATACACCTCTAGTGACCGGTAAAATATAATTGGTAAAATAAATTGAAACTTTATAAATTAAAAGAAGTCTCAATCTATGATATTTTCACATTTAAGAAAAAAAAAATATTGAGCATTCGCTAAAGTTATACTGAATGCATTTATTATGTCTTTTTAGGTGTTTTATTACATCCTGTACAAGGCTAGGGCTACCAATGTAAATCAGCTAATTACACTTTGCTTAATTTCTTTTGTAACTTTTATGGAAAGACATTTCATTACAGTTTATTACTCTTATTTTAATATCTATTTCATAAAATAGTACACAAATATTTCCTAATCTCGTACAACGAATAATTTATCTACTATTATTCCATTTTAATTAAGCAATTTATCATAAATAAATAAACTTTAAGTTCCTTTAAATTAATTTCCGAAATTGCCGTAAGAAATGTAAATATATAATGTATGATATAAATAATAAACTTAAGTACTTACATGAATAAATTAAACAATGTAAATTTTAATCAATTTAAATGAATGTTCTTGTAATAATTGTGTGATCCGTAGATGATTAAATTGGTAGAGGAAAATTAGGAGAAATTAATGTAATTACCTCCCATTAAAACGTAATTAACATAATTTCCTTATGGGTATAAGTAATTAGATTTGTGTTCAGTGCTTCCCTAATCGTGAGGGGTTGAAAGTAACACATTTCTTATAACGGAACTTCCATTTCGTTAAATTTGTGGCCAAAAATAATCCCTTACTTTGTACCAAGTTACATTACTAGTAAATACTAATAATCCTTTTTCACATTTAACTGGAGAATATTCTGCCCTATTGGGTTATAAATACAGTTTTCATATACTATACATATGGACGCAAATAAGCATAGAATGGTCTGGGTCCCGTATCTTGCATTTTGCAAAACTAAATTTTTACGTCGATGTGGAAAAGTACAGCGCTTATGCTTTTTTGCATCGATATTACAGATTGTTTGGAGTAATATAATAACATGTGTACATATACTTCAATATTGAAGAGATTTAAAATTTACATATAGTAATAAAAATGTATTCGACTTACTAACATCATTCATTATCGCCATTTACTATTAATGAAATACTTTCATTTTATTTTCTTGCTAATATTAATATTCTGGAAGAGATCCTCAGTAGGATCACAACTAGCACACTGGCAAAATATGCAGCTATTCGATTGCTAATAGATTCATAATGGGGGTATATCGGTGTTGGTGCACTAACACCAATATACCTTTACCAACGATGTCTATGTACTACTAGATGGAGCGTTTCAAACAATCGCTCTGTTCCACGCAAGTAGCATCGTCTTTCACATTCACAATGAAACTTGTGCAGTTACTACGCAGAATATTAAATTATTACTAAATATTGACGCTATGGTTAAATAATGTCAATATTTAGTAAATAATTAAATGTTTTGAGTATTAACTGCACAAGTTTCAAAGTGAATGTGAAAGAGTTGTGGCTACTTGCGTGGAACAGAGCGATTGTTTGGAACGCTCCATCTATCGTTAACCTTTACTATGGACTTATTTTATAGATTATGGCTGATTTATTTCCAGTGTGCCAGTTGCGATAAGTCAACTCAATGCAAGAAATGATTACTATTTACTGGTAATGTAACTTGGTAATGTACGAAGATATGTTTCTAAAACTACCGTGATGTGGACACCCATAGGACATCTGATCTGCTTTGCATTTGGATGTACTTCCGAAGCCTAAAGCAGAGGCTGGTCGTCCGAATATTTGGACGTGAGCCTTCCAAGGGTGCGTCCTAGAATTAAAGTTAGAGATATACCCGAAAATTTATCATTATCCTCACACAACGCAACAAGTTTGTAGTCCTGGCACTGATTCTACATCAGTGAAATCTTTTGGGAGTGTGGATAATGCGACGGTTGAAACGCTTGAATGTTCACCCTTGAGCTAGTGGGAGACAGTCCTGGGGACCTCACTCCATGGATCCGCCCCTGTGAGCCTCACCCATTCTTAAGTTGCCAACTTCTATAGCTATTACTATTACTGCAACTGTCAAATTCTCTAGCAAAGGAGAGAATAAGACAAAACAAGGTTGGTATGATGTTTACTTGACATTTAATTTACTGCTATAGTGGTAGGCGCGTAGCACTGCGTGGTTTTCCGGATGTTTTTCGTACTTACGATAATAAGAATATAGCTCTATTTATTTTGGCAAAAAATCCTTCATAAATACATCATCATCGTCGTCGGCCTGGCAGAGTCCACTGCTAAACATAGGTCTCTCCCAAGACTCGCCACTTAACCCGATCTTCGGTTCTTTCACTTCACTTTAGTCACTGTCAGCCGCCTTATATGCAGATCGTCGCTCCATCTAGCCAGGGGGCGTCCCACTCTACGCCTGCCCAGTCGCGGATTCCACTCGAGAATTCGTTTACCCCAACGGTAATCGGTTGCCAGCCGACCAGCCCACTGACACTTCAACGTATATACGAACTATTTGAAGAACTAAAGACATGTTCTAGCACAGTCCTCTGTGGAAAACAAAGTCAAATCCAGAAGTGGTCACATCCAGAGGTAATCATCGACCGTTAAAGCCTTCCTAACCCAGCTGCCGCAGTAATTCAACGGCAATTTAATTCAAATGCACTTTATTGCACAAAAAAAAAACATAAAAAGAAATATTAATATAAAGAGTACGCTGTTCAAACTAGGCGGCCTTATCACTATAAGTGATTTTTTTCCAGCCAATCTTAGGTTTGAGAATTGTTATACTCTCAGTTACCTTGGTTACCAATTTATTTCAAATAACAACGGTGCTACACGTGCTACGTCGTAGAATTCGTTCACGATTAGTGTTAACGTGTTAGGCCCTGACTACGTGATCTCAGGTTCCGGCTAGACTGACCAAATATTAGGAAAAACCTACATAGAACGACGGATGGTATAGCCGGAACTGGGCTTCTATCGTCCTCGACCTTAATTAAGATAATATGGTATTATAGATAATACAATTCACGACGGCACACCCCGCTACGC
Source organism: Esperia sulphurella (assembly GCA_947086405.1). Lineage (NCBI taxonomy): Eukaryota > Metazoa > Arthropoda > Insecta > Lepidoptera > Oecophoridae > Esperia > Esperia sulphurella. Next base: position 14,752,189 of record OX352264.1, read on the forward strand.
AGGACGTGGTAATTTAATCTAGATGTATTTTTTATTTATTTATTTATTAACCAATAAAAAAGGAATTTACATCATTCCAGTGCAACGAAAATCAGAGTTGAGACGTGTACGTACGCACACATTGATGATAAGTGCGTATCGATAAAATTACCACAGTAATAACGTAACACATGCAATGAAATGTAATCGGTTTTAGAAATGAGTGGGGCGTGCCGTCATGGACTGCACGATCTTCTTGTGATTTCCTCACATCTGGCAAAAGAGAAGTCCATGTTAATTATTATTTAACTTCAGTCTTAGACTTGTTATTGGCAAAATAACCCAATGACTAACATGTCATCGGATTGCAACGGAGGGCTCACGTTATATAACGTTTATGTGTATATTAGACCTGATTCCGAAGGCACACATTTAAAATTTGACAGCCCTAAAATTAGTTTTGTCTCTATCTTCATAATACTCTAAGACAGAGATAGCAAAATTTTTAGTGAAGTCTAATTTTAAAGTTTGCCTTCAGGATTGTATTTATTATTATAGTGGTTTTAACGATTGTCACGAACACCCATAATCGAATATACTGTGGATTTGAATCCTACTTAAAATTACATGTTCGTGCAATTTTCACTAGCTGATATTGTTTTGAAGTGTTTTGTGAATTATGATGCCCTTCTCTAATTTCCATAGTATAGAAAATCCTAGTTTGAAATTAGACAAGTGTATATTGACGAAACACTTATAACCAGAGGTCGGACTCTGTAGTTCATTCCAGGGAGGCATTCAGGTGACGATAATATGGATCCACTATATGTAAATATAGGAAAAGTACTGAAACCTATTATGCTCAATAACTCTCTTAAAAGATAAACAACCTATTCATGAGCGATTAATTTAAAAATAAGTTATAATTATTTATTTAACTCAGAACAACAAAACGCCAGGTGACGACGGTATCACAGCGGCGCTTCTTTAGGCCGGAGGGACTCCAGTCCTAACGCGACTACAGGAGCTCTTCAATACCGTCGTGCACAACGGAACAACGCCAGAGGCACGGAGTAGGAGTATAGTGGTATTATTCTTTAAGAAAGGAGACAGCACACTCCTCAAGAATTATAGGCCGATCTCACTCCTAAGCCAGGTCTATAAGCTGTTCTCGAGGGTTATTACGAACCGTCTCGCCCGAAGACTTGACGACTTTCAGCCTCCGAAACAGGCTGGGTTTCGAAAAGGCTACAGCACCGTAGACCACGTCCACACATTGCGTCAGGTTATACAGAAGACCGTAGAGTCTAACCAGCCCTTGTGTCTTGCATTTGTGGACTACGAGAAAGCCTTCGACTCCATCGAGACATGGGCTGTTCTAGAATCCCTGCAGCGATGCCAAGTCGATGTGCGATATATCGAGGTCTTGAGATGCCTGTATAACGCTGCCACTATGACCGTCCAGAATCAGCAAACAAGGCCAATCCAGTTGCAGAGGGGGGTTCGACAAGGGGATGTTATATCCCCGAAACTGTTTACCAGCGCACTGGAGGATGTCTTTAAAACACTGAACTGGGGAGGACGGGGCATAAGTATAAACGGCGAGCACATCTCACATCTTCGATTTGCAGAAGACATAGTTGTGATAGCAGAGTCGCTGCAGGATCTTGAGGATATGCTGACCAGCCTCAATAGCTCTTCCAGACGAGTAGGTCTTAGGATGAACGTAGACAAGACGAAAGTCATGTCCAACTCACACGCTGACCTAATACCGGTGATCGTTGAAAATATCAATATTGAAGTTGTTCAGGAGTACGTCTACCTAGGACAGATAAAACAGTTGGGTAGGAACAATTTCGATAGAGAAGCTGACAAAAGAATCCGGTTGGGCTGGGCAGCATTTGGAAAACTGCGTCAAGTCTTCACGTCGCCTATTCCACAATGTTTAAAGACAAAAGTCTTTAATCAGTGCGTCCTGCCTGTCATGACCTACGGTACAGAAACGTGAACATTGACGGTGGGCCTGATCCACAGGTTCCAAGTCGCTCAGGGGGCTATGGAGAGGGCTATGCTCGGGGTTTCTTTGAAGGATATGATTCGTAACGAGGAGATCCGACGAAGAACGAAAGTCACCGAGATAGCCGAAGGGATTAGCAAGCTGAAGTGGCAGTGGGCGGGCCATATATGCCGCAGAACCGACGGCCGTTGGGGCAGACGAGTTCTGGAGTGGAGACCGCTGATCCGCACGCGCAGAGTGGGACGCCCCGCCGCCAGATGGACCGACGACCTGAAGAAGGTGGCCGGAAGCGGCTGGATGCGGGGGGCGGAGGACCGGGTGTGGTGGCGTTCATTGAGGAAGGCCTATGTCCTACAGTAGACGTCAAGGGCTGATATGATGATGATGACTTCTTATAACACAATCCATTGCTCATCATTCATCTGGTACAATAAATGTATTTGCCAAAGTCAACCTTTTCCAATTCGAGACAACAACTGTAGTAAAATACCGAAACGGAAACATTATTGATGTCATGTCAAAGCCTACGACGGCGACAATTCTTCTGATCTCTGACTACAGACAAAGCAAAACTTTTGTACAGACATGTCATAAGTTTGGAAATCCGAAAATCCAAGTTTCCCTGCAACAACGCGCTGAGCTCAAGTTACTTTGTAGTTTGGAACGCGAATGTTCCGACTTTGGATATTGAAAATCTATTGGAAATCTTTTATATTCATTCCTCCATAGTCTACATAGTTTATCTAGCTTATAGGTAGATAGATGGTAAGGATTGAAAATGTCCTTGATTATAGATGTTATTATAGTATGAGTAGAATAATGTCAACAACCATTACTATCTAAATAATTATTTAAAAGTGGGTCCACTGTATCAACATAAATGCGGCTCTGGAATGACCGGCAGAGTGCGACCTCTGCTTATATAAGTTAACATAATAATTTTGTGAACCGATTAAAGTTTTTTTTATTATACATTTCGTGCGCCTTCTGACACAATAAATTTGTCAAGTTATAGATACTAACTCTGTTGTATATGTATTGAGAAAGAAGTAGACAATATTTGTGTAAGGAATCGATAAAAAAATTAGTGTCATAACTATTGTTAGAAAAAAACGTGTCTCTATTAAAATGATTATTTGTTTGTGTAAACTGTTTTCATTTAAAATATCTATTAGAATAGTAATATCATTGTCATTTCACGAAGTCTCCAACTGCCATATGAAATGTGTGAAAAATTCGAGACTTCGTGGCATGAAAATCCAATGTTTCGTTATTTATTGAACGAATTTTATACGATGAGGTTTCACGGTCTACGTTGATTTGCTCAATGATGTTGTAATTTCTTTAAAAGGAGTATGTTAAATAAATTAATATAAAGTATTTATACCGTTTTATTTTAATCGTAATCCGACATTCTGAGTGGTACTGGCCCATGAAGGTTTGAATACTCGGTCGCAACTTCTTCTGATATAATATGTCACAACTTCCGCCATTACACACACAATACGACTATTAAATTCTAATATGCAGAGTCCATTTGATGTACAGTGAAAGACCGAGTCAAAAAACCATTGAAGGAATGTTACAGTTTTCTAATAATGCAATTAGATGGAGTAAACTTTGGCTAACGACTCGCGTAGCAGCTTTCATTCATCATCAGGTTATTTTTGTCTCCACTGCAGGAGCAAAACCCTCTCTCATCTGCCGGAGACAGACGGAGGATTTGGCCTACATTCCCTGCGGTGGCCAGACGGGTTGGGGAGGCCTGATTGATGTTTTATAATGTATTCCCTTAGTCGCCTTGTACGACATCCACGGGAAGAGTTGGAGTGGTCCTATTCTACTCTATCGGAAACCACACGGCATCGCGTAGCAGCATAAATAATTATAAATACTCGTATATATGTTGGTATATATATGACGACCTCCGTGACGAAATGGGGTAGCCCTCGGACTGCCACGCCGGAGGTTGCGCGTTCGAATCCCGCTAGGGGCAAATGTTCGTATGATGAATATGAATGTTTGTACTCAAGTCTTGGATGTTAATATATTTATTTAAGTATGTTTATCCGTTATCTAGTAACCATAACACAGGCTCTGCCTAGTTTGGGACTGAATAATTGGTGTGAATGTCTGAGATATATATGTATTACATATAAATACACATAAAAGTGCAAGCGGGTGTTACGTTTTATTGGCTATCACCAAATTAAAATTTATAGCCGATTAGCCATTGTTTACTTACCCCACATACGTTTGCCGTCCCTCCTATCTCACCTCACCTCATCCCCCGAAGTCCTTTAACACGGTCCCATACTATCTCTTTAACTGGAATGACTGTTCCGTACAACCGACAGCCTAATATAATGTGCCAATTTTAAGCGCAACTCGCGTGGATCCCTGGAAAACTAAACAACAAATCCAAAAATGTAAAAAAATATAATTTTTTTTAAAATCATTTATTTATCTCTCCAAAAATATATATACAATAACTCCGCCAAACTGTATAATACACTTTGTTGGCAGAAATTGCTCACTTATTTTATACACATCCATGGCAGAGAATACTAAATATCATTACGTAATGGTGAACAGCAAAGTAAATTGCAAAGTTTTAATTTTGATATTAGCAATTAAATAGATTGCGGTTACGTTTAATGAGTTTACTAGATATTTCTAATATTTAGTTTTGAAAGTAGTTCCATGGACACACGTTTCTAGTCGCTGTAGCTTTCAACGCCAAGCCAAAATGGCAAAAAAGATAGCCCAAGAATAGTTTCACAACAGACTGTCCAAGATCGTAGTGGGTTCGATTCCTACAGGTACAGATAACTTTGCAAAAAAAAGATCTGGAGTTTACATTGTGAATGACAATATGTCATACTCCATAAGCATTTGGATAATATCCGCCGAACTAAACAGTCATTTCGTACTCCCTTACGGGCCGTGTGACATATTCGGATTAGTGTTTCGTGTCTAATTATCGAATTAGACGCCATACGCTTATCAAAATATGACATACTAGCTGTTGACCGCGACTTCGTCCGCGTCGACAACTTAACATCACAAATTATTATGTTTTTCCCGTAGGAATGGACTGTTTTTTTCGGGATAAAAACTATCCTATGTCATATTCCAGGACCTAACCTATTATGTGAGCCAAGTTTCATCACGATCCGTCCAGTGGTTGAAGCGTGATTGAGTAACGAACATCCAAACATCCAAATATCCAAACTTCCGCATATATAATATTAGTAGGAAATAGGATTTGCCCATTAGACAAATCGATGGGTATATTTGGAAATATTTACGGTGTAGGCCCTCAAGTTAAAGACTTCTCAGCTGATTCCCATAATGTAGGAAATCTTGAGTTAGATTACAGTTATGGCCATTATTATGAAAGTGTTACATCTAACAAAAGTAAGGTATTTCTCCAGCTAGCCCAATCGACTGGAACAACAGACTCTTGCTAGACCCAAAGTCTGAAACCGGATTATCGTCCGGCAGTAACGCGTAAACGTAAACTCCGCAAGATAACGGAGTGTATAAAATCTTAAGCTATGTACGGCTATGAAACAAGCGGTGAATCTCGCTCTAGTCGCGAGTAGAGCATGTGAGCATGGAATACCTAATAATACTGAGTGTAAGTTCCACAGGGAGGTATGGAATCCTCTGGTGACGTTTTTTTCGGGATGGCAAACGAGAGCTGGTATGAAGTCTACCTTATCAGGTATCTTCCAGTTACCACTAACATATTGAAATGAGACTCTAGTAAGTTCTTCCTCGCTATGTAGTTTTGCAAAAAGCGTGAGATCAGGACTTCTGTATTTGCACTCCGAGGGCCACGTGTAGGTAAGCTGAGGGTAACGCCTAGAGACGTGGTGCAACATCTTTCCCGCGACATGACGTAGGTTTCGATTCGTACATGGCATGACCGGGAATCGAACTTGAAATAATCGACATAATAGGCCCGTCCCCTCACTACACCACCGATACCCAATGCATCATGTTGTTACGACTAAAACAGTAGCCAACGATCTCTATGTACAGCTAGATGGAACGTTCCAAACAACCGCTCTGTAGTGCTATTCTGTAAAATACAAACTCACGTGCGAGTCTCACTCAAGTGATTTTTTTTACTCACTTCAGAACCTAATCCAATGGCATTCTGTAAACATTCTAGGAAGTGAGTTCTTTGTTCACTTCACGTCGACAGTGCTCTAGAATGTTTACAGAATTACCAATGGATTATATTTCAAAGTGAGTGAAGTCATTCGAGTGAAACTAGCACGTCAGTTTTTATTTTACAGAATAGTACTACTGTTATACGCAACTTTGACTTCGGGAGCCGCAACTGGCGATAGCGTCAATATTTAGTAAATAATTAAATGTTCTGCGTAGTAACTGCACCATTTTCAAAGTGAATGTGAACCAGTTGCGGCTCCCGAAGTGACAGTTGCGTGGAACAGTAGTACTATTCTGTAAAATAAAAACTGACGTGCGAGTTTCACTCGAGTGACAACACTCACTTTGATACCTAATCCATTGGTAATTCTGTAACCATTCTAGAGGACTATCGACGTGAAGTGAACATTGAACTCACTTCACGTCGACAATGCTCCATAATGTTTACAGAATGCCATTGGATTAGGTTCCGAAGTGAGTAAAATCACTTGAGTGAGACTCGCACGAGAGTTTGTATTTTACAGAGCAGCACTATAGAGCGGTTGTTTGGAACGTTCCATCTAGTAGTACATATAAATCGTTGGCAGAAACCATTTTAGTGAACATGTCGGCAGGCGGTCGAGATGCGGTCAGAAGCTATTAGTGTGTATGTATGATGCAAGTGTATTAATTTAGTCAATGCTGTTTTTAGTAGGGTGGGTTAAGTTTAATGTCACTTAAAATGGGCCGGATTATCCATTAGGCAGTGTAGGCAACCTAGGGGCCCCGTGCCCCGAGTCTTTTTTGAAAATGTTTCTTAGAGTGAAAACAGGAGTAGACGTGGGCCTGGGCGTGGGCGTTGACGTGGGCTTCGGGATCGTAGTCGGATTGAAAGTGAGCAGTCCACGCGTGCGGAGCATTGCATTGTGGTAGAAAAACTATATTTCAGGAAGTAAGAGGGGCCCCGACACGTGTACTGCCTAGGGGCCCCGATATGGTTAATCCGGCTCTGGTCACTTTATTTAACTGTATTAGCCTTACCGAGTCATGCGGGGCTCTGACGAGGTGGACAATTATGTCCCTAGCTAACCGTGGTACCACAAAGCGTCTCAACATGGAGGCGGCGATGTTATGTATTTAACTGTATTTTCTCCTACAGAGAGTCTTTCTCACTCCTGACACTCCATACAAGCGAACAGATTTAAATACCTACTACTACTATTACACGCGCACCGGCCTATCTATACAGGTTTGTGTGTATGTGTGCGTAAATTATTGAAGAGCCGAGCCCGCGAACATAATCGATCGAGAAAGGGACAAAGCTATATAAGTATCAACAATGTAAGTGCTTCTCTTTCTAACTTATAGCGACGATCTCTCGGCGCCGGCGCGCGGCGGTGTGTGCTGCCAGCCGTGCTCTAATTTGCGGGCGACGGTGATCTAGCCGGAGAGGTGAGCTTCGCTAGTAATATTTATCGGGAGTAATATTTCCGACCGACATAGCCGAAAGGATTAGCAAGCTCAAGTGGCAGTGCGCGGGCCACATCTGTCGCAAAACCGACGGCCGTTAGGACAGACGAGTTCTGGAGTAGAGACCCACAGGTGGACTAACGAACTGAAGAAGGTGGCCGGAAACGGCTGGATGCGGAGGGCGGAGAACTGGGCGTGGTGGCGTTCAAAGAGGAAGGCATATGTCCAGCAGCGGACGTCTAAGAGCTGATATGATGATGATAATTTAGTATCCTCTGGTTTAGGAATATAAAACTAGGAATATAAAGCGTTGTGCTGTAGCAATCGTCTTCAACTAAAGTGATTTATCTGAGAGCTAGTGTCATCGCTTGCTCCATGGCCCCACCATCACGCGCCATCCCGCGCTGTTTAGACGTCCGTTACAAATATTACCTGGCGGAATTACCGGCATTACTGCGGAATTACCGCCGCCTGCGGATACACTGAGACATTACAGCACGCTGACAGATACGCCGGAGGTATTTCGTTTTTACGGCACTATTCAAACACTGAAACTTTCATGGTCGATGACAAATTTGATTGCCTTGCCCCGAGAACGATCGGAGAAATTAAAGAGCAGCGCTAATAGGGTTTCACACTGCGATAGAACCCTAAAAACTTATTTATAACGATAAGCAGAGATCGAAATTAGGTAGTCTCATTTATTTCTTTGTTTGCGACGAAAATATGGCTCGGAAGAGAAAAAATATTTCATAATAGTTATATACTGGCTGTTGCCCGCGACTTTGTTCGCGTGGATAAGTTACGTATGATGCGAATTTTAAGGACCCGCAGATAGCCGACATGACAGTTGACAACGGTCACAAATCGTCGCTTTTCTGATATTATAAACAAAACTTCCTAGGTCATTATTTAAGAACAATCTAGAACATTCTGGACCAAATACAGTCACATATTTTCATACTCTGTAACTCCGTGCATAGTTCTTTCCATAGACCGCTAAGCGACGAGCGCTTGAGTTTTCGGACTAGTCCCACTGTCAGTGTCCACCTTTGGGCGCCGTAAGTCAGTACGGATAGGACGCACTGGTTGAAGACTTTTGTCTTCAAGCACTGTGGTAAACGCGACGAGAAGATGTGATGTAGCTTCCCAAATGCTGCCCAGCCTAGCCTAATCATCATGTCGGCTTCCTTCTCAAAGCTGTTTTTGCGTAGATAGAATTTGCCTATTGACATTTATATACTTACTAGCAGTTGCCCGCAACTTCGTCCGTGTGGACAACTTAACATCACAAATTATTATGTATTTCCCATCACAATAAGATAAAAAAAACTATCCTATGTCTTATTTAGGGCCTAACCTATAAGTTCAATCCCGATCCGTCCAGTGGTCGAAGGGTGATTGAGTAACAAACATGCAGACATACAAACTTTTGCATTTATAATATTAGTGGGATTTATATTCGTTTTCCTCCAGACCGCAGTGAAAAGGAGAATGATCAAAACAAATTAGCTAAACCATCCCGAATCCCAAGCCTCAGAACAAGTAAATATACGTACGGGCCCCACGTGTTCAGATCTTGTCACACGTAATAAGCCCCTTTGAGTGGCGTTAGTCACGTAACAAATGAAGGAATATAAGAAAATATGCGAATACTCCCCTTCTTTTGACGTGCTTTCGATGTTTATGTTCGAGGTAATGACAACGCATTCAATCCAGGGTCAGAGGTAAAACTTTCTTCTTCCTAAAATTGCCTTCCTTAAGGATAGTCCATTTTCTATTGGGCAAAAGTATGACAATTTCAATAAGTAGAGCAATGCAATTTGTTATGGGTGTCATATGTGTTATTGTTAATGTTTTTATAATCTACATTCAGACAGTATTTTTCTTATATGAAGTTTCATATATAAATCTAAAAATATAAGGGTTTAATTGCCTAATTTTACTACTTAACATTTATTATTTTAGATATTTCGTTATAATTTACTACGGAATTCTACAAAACTGATATTACAAATAAACTGGCCATCGTCGATTTGCCAGATAACTATACCAAACTTGACTCGGAAGTCCAAATACATCCGCTAGAATATATTTTCTGAGTGTATGGAGTTCGGTACTTCGACTCCCCTCCCCCCGCACCTGTCGCGAAGTTACGTCTGCCTACCAGACTTTCTAGGCTTAGCTTGAGGTGTTTGACACCCATACCAAGTGGCATAGCTCTACAAAATTGTAAACCTCTCCATACAAACGTTCCCAATAGAAAACGGACTAGGATTTTGCAAATGTCAAGTGTGTTGGACGAAAACAAACTTAGAGACCACACTTTAACGGAGAAAAACAGTGGGTTATGCCACTAGAGCACTGAGGGAATGTCGCTATGATTTGTAATATAACCATAACCTTTGATCTGCCTTAGGGAGGCCTTACACCAGCAGAAATGCTAAGGACAATGCACGAAGTTATTTAAATCTACGTCTACCCTAATATTATAAAGAGGAAAGATTTGTATGTTTGTAACGAATAACACTCAAAAACTATTGTACTGATTTCAAAAAATCTGTCACCATTAGAATCCTTCATTATCCCTGAGTAACATAGGCTATATTTATTGGAATAAAAAGTAGGGATCCCTACTAAAACTTCAATAATGTAACACAAGGTGTAAAAATGCAATATAACAAAGAAGTATTAAGTCTATTCACAAACATCAAAAATTTGAGTGTTGTGGTGACACACTAAATATCGCTGATACTGAGTGAATCCAAAAAAACCTATCACTGCTTCCATTATGGCTGCTACCACGAAAATCCAGGCAAAAGACTTAAGAGTGTAAAATTTGTATGTTGTGGTAATTTGTTCGTACAGACATCGATATTTGAAATGTATCATGTGTCGTACGGTTTGCAAACCAATTTATTTTCCTGGCCACTTATTATATATAATCTATACAATTATCTACACACCGATTTTTCTGTCAAGGTTTTTTAACTATAACTTAAAATATTTATTAATGCTGCCTGTAATATCGATGGATATTATTCGAAATGCTTACGTAAGCTTTTAGGTCAATATCCATAGAAACTACAACCCTCTTTGTACCCTCTAACGGATCATATGACATGTTCCGATAAGCTACATATAGAATAGGTCACATGATATCGGTAGAAAGTACTTTTTAGTTGGACGGATATTTTCCGAAATGCTTATTGAGTAGCCCCATGGTTTAGGTCGAACACCTTAACTGGAGGTCGGCGTGTTACAGCGTCAGGGTTGGCACGCCGCATGCCTTATATCACATACAACACGTATATGCGGCGGCGACGGCGGTGGCGGCGTCACTTCTAAGACTAACATTCCTGCTTTACTTTGAACTAAGTGATAAGGGTTTTAATCTATTCTAACCGCTTCGCTGGTCTAGTGGATCGGACTCAAGTATCAGAGGGCTGTGGGTTTGATTCCCACTGGGGACAGACAACTTTGTACAATTTGTACAAGTTTGTCCCGGTCTAGATGTTATACTTGTGAATGGTTCTTGTTTAATTTCCATAGCGCAGGAGAAAATATCATATTCGTTTCTATTCTATTTCGATCAAACACTATCCTGGCATAAACAGATTGCTAAGGTCATGAGGAAGATGTTTACAGCTTCAGGGTCGGTTAAACGATAACGCAAATTTCTGCTAACTGCCACCAAAATTTCACTCGCACAATCCTTACTTTTACCTATCCCAGACTACGCCGATGCTTGCTACCCGGATCTCACTGTGGATCAGCTCAATAAGCTTGAACGTCTCCAAAATTTTTCAATTAGATTTATATTCGGCCTGCGCAAGTATGACCACGTCTCCGACTTCCGTAACCAGCTAAAGTGGCTACCCATTCGTCGTCGCCGAGATGCTCAATCTTCTCTAATTTGTCTTTTTAATCCAACAACTCCTTTCTATCTTAAAGAACGCTCTCAGTTTCTTTCTTCAACTCATGATCGTTCTCTTCGTTCTTCAAAAACCCTTCGCCTTCGCGTCCCTTCTCACTCCTCTAAATTCTACGATCAATCCTTTACACTTCACGCTATACGTCTTTGGAACTTCGGAACGAAAATATGATTATACTCTTTACACAAGTTCACTAAAGTTTCTCTCTCCTCATTATTGAAATGATCTGTCCGCAATGTTTGTTCTAATTTATCTAATCGACTACTCTTAAATGATGTCTCATTACTCATTTTGTTTACTCTCTTTGTCTCACTATTTTCTAGCAATCTCTCATCTTCTAATGGCTCTATTTTGATGCTCACCTTATTATATCTTGTACTTTGACAATGCTTGGACACAGATAAACTCCTTCTAATAGTTATTTTGTTTCTGATATAACTCCTTCATTCAACTCTGAATTTATTACATGCACAGGTATTATCTTTTCAAATCTGGGCTCTATCATATATACTCTTCTTCATTCACTTCTTCCGGAACTAATATCTCATTTTCAACTTCTGTAAATTGCTTTTCCTTTCTTAACACATTTTTATTTATTTCACAATCACTTTCAATATCTGAGTCATAATAATCATTCATGTTATTGTACATAATCTTCAATCGTATTCCTATTAATTCAATCCTTCTTTCTTGGTAATCTATATTATAGCTTGAATTGCTTGAAATAAATCGCTTCCTATAACTCCAGCGCATTCTATAGGAAAGCTGTCAGTGACCACCGAAATGGTGTTACGAACTCTTTTCGTCCCTATGTTAAATGTCACGTGAGAATAGTCTATTGTCTCCGTTGGTTGCACATCTCTATCTATCCCTTTTAACTTTAATTTCTTATCTTCATACACGAGTGTATCGCCCTTTAAACAACTCAATTTTATTAAAGAAATACGGTATCAATCAAAAATTCACTTTTATCATTTAAAAACTCATCACTTTCTAACTCTACATAACACGATACTTCTGTATTGACATGCATCACTTGACCTGTACTCTGTTGGCTATCCTTGGCCCGGTCGATGTCCTTGGACCGTTGGAGTTTAAAGCTTGCCCATTATTCCTGGTATCTTGTGAAGTGTTAACTGTACCGTGGTAATTATTGTTAAATCGATTTCCATTTGTATTGTAACTTGAATAATATTTATTATTACTATTTTGGGGTCTATTATTATAATTATTTGTTGGTCTTGATAATGCCATTGGACGTCCATTTTGTTTGCTATAACAATCCCTAGCCAAAATACCTCTTTTGTTGCAATTGAAACATGTAATCACATTATCTCGGTTATTTGCCTGCATATCCCTAACGACTGGCTGATAATTATACTTTAATACTACCACTATAGTCGGGGGTTCGGACAGGACTAGCTTCCAGAAGGGATATTCAATATTTATAATGAGCTTCTTATCAGTAATTTCTTGAAGACTCTCATGATAAAATTATTCCATTCTCCTAATGTGTTGTGTGCCTTTCTCAGTTCACAGTAAATCGATGAGAAAAGCATATACAATATCTAATGATTTAATAAACATAAAACGGTATAACGATTCTACAGTATGTCATTTTAAAATCTAGTACGTTACACTATCTTTTTCTGTTATTCTTACCCATCTACCCAAAGGTTGTCTGGAGCTTTTAGCAATAAGACCGCCTAGATGTACATATGTAAATTACTTTATTATTGTATCTTTTTTATTTTATTTATGTGCAATAAAGTGTAATTGAATTGAATTGAAAATTCTAATTTGGGATTAGACAAGTAATATAGTATGTAATATGTAAATTATGATTTTTTTTTATTCTATCAATTATTATCAATCGTTATACAGTACCTATGTCCCAGGATAATGTCGACAAAGAAAAAAAAGTGATACTGGATCCAATTAAAGGAAATTAATAAAACCTTATGTAAAAAATTTAAAATGCAATCTATTGTGCTGAAATAATTGATTGGTAATGAATACCAAATAAAAACGACCGCGAATCGGCAAGCGCAGGGTGGGACGCCCCTCCGCCAGGTGAACCGACGACCTGAATAAGGTGGCCGGAAGCGGCTGGATGCGGAGGGCGGAGAACCGGGTGTGGGGCGTTCATCTAAGGGATGTCTGAGAGATGTCGGACGTCTAAGAGCTGATATGATGATAATGAATTAAAAATGCTTTTTAATTTTTTAAGATATATTGAAAAACTTTATATAACTTAACAGCTTTTTAATTACCATCTAATTTCCTTCGTTTTGATAAATTAGGTACGTAAATAAACCTAAAATCTGATCGTGCATGTTTTTTTGCAAAAAAGTTCATCTGGTCTTCCACTCATTTCAAATGTGGTTGACATAGCTCTTTTGATTATTGGCAAGAAACGCTGTTACCTGACCCTTGTACCGAGAACAAACACGTCGGATTTTATTGATGTAGGTACCTGCAATTGTTGTATTTATAAAATACATTTACATATCTTAGCATATGTATGTACTCGTACATGTATGCCCTTTTTTCCTCCTAAATTACCTTTTAAATTCGTATATGTATGCTCACATACGTAGAACTATTAAGTATCACAGCTCAAAATTGATAAAACTGACAACTGTCATGGCGGCCATCTTAGATTCCGAAGTTCAATGTCAAATTCTGCTTCAGAACCTAGTTTTAAAGCTAGTATGAGTATTACAACCTCAGAAAAACGAATAATTACAACACTCAAAAGGTGAACCAAAGATGAACCGTCATGTTATTGTTCAGTCTATTTTTTGTACTGTCGAGAATTTGAACTTTCGAGTAAACAAACAAAGACATCAAGGTAATGAACATTGAGGATCGACATTCGAGAGTATTGAATACATCTATAAACAAGGTCAGGAAAATTCCAGTTCAGGACCAACACGTACAAATTTTAAAATAAAGATTTTGTTACATGTCTTTTACTACCTGCTTCACCTGACGAATTAAAACAACTCAGTGCTAAAAGCATTGTGCAGTTTCTAACTGCTGCAAGGCTTAACACGGAACTATAGTATGGTGGCGATCACAATAGACCAGAAATGGTCGCAGTGATACAAAGTTTAGTCTGAGACCTTAAAATAGCCCCAACTCGAACTCGACGACATGTCTTTTGGGTTTTCCAATAAACTAAATAATTACAAATTGCCCCCAGGTTTTCAGTCCCCGGTAGTTGTTCGAGTCAGATGCCCGTTGAAGATGTGGTCAGTTGTACCAGTGATTTCTTGACAATTAAATTTTCAGTGGAAGAAAACATCATAAGTAAACCAACCTTCATATGCTATGGCCTATTTAAAGTCCAGCTATTTATAATGGATCAAAGATTTCAATATATCTTTTTCGTGATATTACGAAATCAAACTTCGTGTTTCAATAACAAACAACGTACGTGGGAGTTTGGAAGACCCAGCTAAAGGATCGTCGGAGGAATGTGACAGTTACATATAGCCAGCAGTAGTATATTTGACACTCCTGACGTCACCGCATCTCATTCACCTCACCTCACCCGAAGCCCTTAACTCCGTACCCTTGCCCTTGGTAGAAGACAGTCGTACCCTTAATATATTTAGTACTAGCTGTGCCCGCGGCTCCGCTCACGTGGAGTACTCACTTTCAATCCGACTTCGACTACGACTGCGATCTGTACTCGACCCAGACCCCGACGTCCACTCCCGCTCCCGCTCCCGTTCTCGCTCCGAAGTTACGACTGTCTTCCACCAAGGGTACGATGCGGTCTCTCACTGTACCATAGTAATGGTTGTTGACATTATTCTACTCATACTATAATAACATCTATAATCAAGAACATTTTCAATCCTTACCATCTATCTACCTATAAGCTAGATAAACTATGCAAACTATGGAGGAATGAATATAAAAGATTTCCAATAGATTTTCAATATCCAAAGTCGGAACATTCGCGTTCCAAACTACAAAGTAACTTGAGCTCAGCGCGTTGTTGCAGGGAAACTTGGATTTTCGGATTTCCAAACTTATGACATGTCTGTACAAAAGTTTTGCTTTGTCTGTAGTCAGAGATCAGAAGAATTGTCGCCGTCGTAGGCTTTGACATGACATCAATAATGTTTCCGTTTCGGTATTTTACTACAGTTGTTATCTCCAATTGGAAAAGGTTGACTTTGGCAAATACATTTATTGTACCAGATGAATGATGAGCAATGGATTGTGTTATAAGAAGTCATCATCATCATATCAGCCCTTGACGTATACTGTTGGACATAGGCCTTCCTCAATGAACGCCACCACACCCGGTCCTCCGCCCTCCGCATCCAGCCGCTTCCGGCCACCTTCTTCAGGTCGTCGGTCGTTCTGGCGGCGCGGCGGGACGTCCTACTCTGCGCGTGCGTCGGTTCTGCGACAGATGTGGCCCGCCCACTGCCACTTCAGCTTGCTAATCCTCTCGTCTATGTCTTTTCTTAGTCTTGTCGTCAATTTCTTCATTACGAATCATATTCTTAAAAGAAACCCCGAGCATAGCCCTCTCCATAGCTCGCTGAAAGACTTGGATTATGTGGATCAGGCCCACCGTCAGTGTAATGTAAGAAATATAACATCAGAAGCAGTCCACATCCAATCACTGCTGGATATATTAGGTATCTATCTTACTAAGCCACATATTCTTCTCGAAACCTCATAACTTCCCAGTCTGTTAACATGTGTTATCTAATAGATAGTTAGTCAAAGCATAGCCGACTATTCTTTGCGTTTTTAGTCCATTTGTTATCGTCCCGTGTTGCCAAGTGCAATCATTCAATTCGTTGTAGCCACCGTGTTGCCGTGTTGCCGTGTTGATGAAAGATCATCGGATTATTTTTGTCTCCACTGCAGGAGCACAACCATCTCTCATCGAAGACAGACGAAGGATTTGGCCTACACTCCCCGCGCTGGCCAGACAGACGGGTTGGGGAGGCCTGATTGTGTTTTTTAAGTATTCCCTTAGTCGTCTTGTACGACATCCAAGGTAAGAGTTGGAGTGGTCCTATTCTACTCTATCGAAAACCACACGGCGTGTTGCCCTTTGCATTGTTCCTTTGTTAGCATCGTTACCTTATACAGAACAGCAAACAGATCTCATGGCACAACCTTTCTTTTTCTTGTTTTAGTATTTCTATTTATTTCTTTCTTCGCCAGCTATATCGTATAAAAGGAATGTCAGGTAAAGCCCAACTATTCCTTATTCCGGGCAGAAATAGGTGAAATTGTGAAATATATGTGAGCCGTAAATTAGCGTTAGGAAACAATGGAGTCGCGCACCACAAACCGCGCAGTTTCACGGATTTTTCAACGTTTTACAACAAAGGGTGTGCGGTGGCTAAACTTTCAGAAAACAGGGGACAGCCGCTTGATATTTGTTGTTTTAAACATGGCACAAAGCGAACGCATTGTCCTGCATGTTTTTTATTTTATTTATAGTACGGTCGGCCATAAAATTTTCGAACATGTTTAACCTTATCTGTTCACTATCATATCGCAATAAACTTATCGATTACATTTGAAATCAACATCTGAAGCATAGATAAGAACTTATTTACATTTCAGCTAATTGGTTCAGTGAACTTTTAACGTATTTATTGTTATCATATTATTGTCAATGATATTGTTACACAAATCATTATATACTTCATGAATCAAACAAACAAACACATTGCATTAATAAATTAAAACCTGAGCAAGACTTTGACAAATAAACTTTTAATAATCTGTACAAGAAAATAACGATATATTCCGATATTTATATATTATAAACTCAAAATTAGATTTTCATCACATTCTATCCACAGTTAACGATATTTCGAAGTCACCCTAGCGTAAAATACAAGTGCATTGGCTGAATGCAACGCGTACAGTCACTGTTCCCCAGAGCACACAACTACATTAAACTAAGACAGTGTTCGTAGAAACCGGTTGTAAAGATATAACATTCAAAAACATTTTACTAGCTAGATATAGAATTGCGCAGAAATCTTTTCATTATATTGTTTTGCTAAGATTTCACATCTCAAGAGAACGTCATGTTTTTTCAGACGAGGCGACTGAGAATCTTTGTAGACCCCACAGAAATAAATAAAGATATCCTTATTATTAAGTATAGAGGAATTTTCTCCTTTAAGACGGAATATCATGATGTATTTTTTTATGATATATCGTCCATCTGTACCATTTCACTAGTAAACTTTCTTTCCAGGTGTATCACTGATCCCGGTCTAAGGTTCTCCGCATCCAGTTAAATCCAGCCTTACGCAGATTATCCCTCCATTAAGTCAGTTGCATCAGTCGTGTCTATACACCAACGCTTATCGATTCTTTGAAAGATGTGACCAGACTACTGCAACTTACTGACTTTTGCAAGTATGCGATAAATGTTTAAATTAATCCTTAAATATTAAATTAACTAAAGCGTTATTACATTTTTTCCTTATAATGACACGAGTGGTGCTTGTAATATCTTTCATATTATGTATTTTAAAATCGCTCTACAAACATTTTAAACCTTATGTCACATACAGACGCCAGTATTTGTCTTGAGGTGGCATTGATACTGATAATGGTTTATAATTAAATCGTTAATATTTTCCAGCACCTAAGTGAGCTAATATTTAATTGATAAAACACCGCCCTATTCCAATAACAGTCGCATCACGGTGACATACTTCAACTCAGTCTCAATCTTACGTTCTTACAAAATGGTTACAAAAGAGGAAGAACCTTTGAAATCTCCAACGAAACCCAAAAAAAAGAGTCTAAGAGAGAAATACCAGCAGTTAAAAGAAAATATCACCGTTGAGCCTGTATTAGCGTGCTACGTAATTCCTGGTACATTATCGAGACTAGCAACTCAAAACCTCAACTTGGATAAAGCATGTCGGGTCAATATGGGATACGGAGACTTTGTCTGCGACGCCCTCATAGCCAGAAAAGGAGCTATGTACCAGAAGGAAGAATACGCTGTACAAGAGCTGGTAGCTGGTATGGAAGTGTGGAAGAACATCCTTTTAACTGCACTACCGAGTTTCTTAATAATATTTCTGGGAGCATGGAGCGACAGAACCGGAAAGAGAAAGCTATGCATATTACTCCCAATCGTGGGAGATTTACTTGCTTGCCTTAGCAATATACTAAATGCATACTTCTTTTACGAATTACCAGTGCAAGTTACTATGTTCTTCGAGGCGTTCTTTCCAGCCATCACAGGAGGTTGGATAGCAACGTACATGGGAGTTTTCAGTTATATAAGTGATATATCAAGTGAAGAGTCAAGGACGTTCAGAGTCGGAGTAGCAAACCTCTGTTTGACAGCCGGTGGTCCTATAGGATCGGCTCTAAGTGGTATCCTACTGGACCAGATTGGGTACTACGGAGTTTTTACTTTGAGTTCTTTGCTGTATCTTTTTAGTATCCTCTATGGATGCTTCTATATCAAGGATCCTGAAAAACCAGCTCATGGGAAGGAGGTATGACAGGCTAGAGTTTCTTTGTGTTTATGAAATACTCTTACTGACTTACTGATCTATTATCGCACAGCCTAAATAAATAGCACTTTTATAGAAATTCAAATGGCAACAAGTAAAATCGAAAAAAAATGAGACGGTTTTTTTTTTTTAGTCCCGAGGGATAATAAAAAACCGGGATATTCCAATTTCACTGGGCATCCGCTAATTATACACATGTTTCATCATTCTACTAATAAACAGTATTCATGTTCGTCTTTGGTTCGAAAGCCATTATCAATCAAAATAATTACTTTAAATTTGAAAGGTCACAAAACTTTGAAATGTTTAATTACAATGTCGATAACCTCTTCCTTTACTTAAAAATAATTGCAGGAGAAATCACCCGGATTCTTGAGTTTCCTCGGAACTTTCTTTGATACAAAACATCTAAAGGACACAGTTACAGTGGCGTTCAAAAAAGGACCCAATCGCAGAAGAACGAAATCCATTCTGGTGTTGACAGCCATAGCATTTATATATGGACCCGCTTATGGTATGTAAACATTTGCATGTGTTTAAAATTTAAATACTTATTTTTATAGGGATGCTTTATTTCCATGCACAACAATAACATTATTAAAATCTAAACCATAGGTAAATAGAACATGGTTTAGATTTTTGTATGTATCACGATGATTTTCTAAAACAATATTTACTTGGAAACTTTTTTTATTAGACTCAACTTGTTTGGCAGTTGAATCTAGAATTAAACCTGTCTTATCATTAACGTCGTAAAATAATATTTCTCTGTTCCAGGCGAATTCACTGTCCGATACCTTTTCACCCGAACCCGTTTTAACTGGGACGCACTCAAATACAGCTTCTACAGTACTTTCTACATCTGTATACATGCACTTGGTATGAACCTCTTCAGCATTTACAACAGTTTCTTCATTAGATCAGACATATGAAACCTCCCTACTATATCGGACTAAGGCAACATTTCTTCCTTCTTCTATCCAAAACCTAACCTTTAAAGTATAACTGCTAGCATTTATTTCTCCTTTAAACTTTACATGTAATAGTTAAGAACTTATCGCGGTATTAGTATATAGATATGTTGGATAATAAGATCTCGTTTTGTACTTAAAGTTTTTCTACCTGACGTGGTTTAACCATAACTCAAATATTAAATGTTTGCCTCTGAGTTAGTGGGATTTCTCATATTTTATTCCACACATTTTCATTGCGTTATTTTTATTCGCAAATTTCTAAATTTCAGGTGCCTTGATCTCAATAAGCCTGTTTAGTCGTCGTTTCCAATGGGATGATTCCGTTCTGGGCCTCATATCGAATGTAAGCAAGATCATTGGTGCGATGGCCACTGGACTGGCTAGAAACAGCGTAGATATGTATCTTGGTAATATAATTTATAACCACATAATACAGACTGCACCCAAATCACACTGGTTCATTGGTTCAGGGTTTAGTGGACTATCCTGTTTTATTTTTGTTTTATGGTCAGTGTAATGATATGAAATAGTTTGCTTACCCTAAATAAACAATCATTATGTATTTGATCCTGATATTAGTGTATGACCAGTGACCATGTTATTTTTGAGATAGCAAATTTACTGTCCCGATTGCTCAAACTAAATAAATAGAAGTTCAATATGATCGCCAGTGCTTCCTGCTTATTTTTCTTAAACATTGTTTTATTTTCAGCTGTGGCCATTGAAATGTTTAACGCAACGTCATTCACTGCTCTAAGATCGATCTCGTCTAAACTAGTCACTAGTGATGAATTAGGTAACGATTTACCCAATCATTTATTTACTTAATACAATACAATCGACTATAAGCATTTATCGTCGCTTTGTTCAACATGGACAATAAGTTCGACTGCATTGTCACTCTTGGTAAAATTGCTGACTCTTGTCCAATTTTAACTGCAGTAGAACGAGTGGTTTCAAAAAATACTTACACACCTTGGTTTCAAAAAAGCTTTTCCGCCCCCCAGACCCCAGGGATTGAGATGGTCTGAAATCATTCAGGAAATGATGCTGTTCAAACTCCGAAATGTCATAGAGACCTTGAACTAATTTGTTGTGGGCAAGGTGCACCACGAGATGAGGCAGACTATAAAAACTAACCAATATTACAAATATTGTCATTAAAAAAATGTTAATGTCGTTAAATATGTCAAAAGAACAACATTATATCTACGGGTCAAATCAATAGGAGAACAATTCAAAATATTATGTTTTGAGTAAGCAATGCCATCACATCGCCTTAGACGGTTTTTACCAGTTCAGTACTAAGACACAATCTTAAATATCTATTACCATACATACATACAAACTGAAACCATAGCAAAACTATGCTCATTATTATGAGAGTAAAAAACGTAAACATTAATTAGATATTTCAGAAGGGTGTTTTTGTGATGTTCCTCTATTGAACTAACCCATCGATATGCACTACCTACTAATACACAAACAAACTTTGTAGGTAAAATGATAGCCATATTCAACCTGATGGAGGTAATAACTTCGATGGTGTTTGGACCCATATACTCTTGGATATACAGAATGACCCTGAAGCTGGACCCCGGGTTTATATATTATGTTAGCACCGGACTTACATTACCGCCTATATTTATTTTTGGGTTAGTATTTGTGTGTAAATATCTTCTAATTTGCATTCCAGTTAGTTTCGTCTCAGAAGCAAAACATCCAAAACCAGCTTGGTATTACCATGTCAACTTTGCAGACGGCTTCCTAACAAAAACTATTGTTGATTAATTTTCGAAATGCAATATGCGTGGTTTTACTTTGCCACATCTGTTGGAATTTTATATTTCTGTAGACAGCAGACTTTCCTTTTTTATTTTTTGTTGTTCTGAACAAGTCTCTTCAAAGTTATATTTTCTAAAGACGCTTTATATGGTGAAGTCGCAAACATCAAACTATGAAAGCTTTATTTACTCAAATTTTACAGATGGTTCTTCAAACAGCACAGAATGAGTCTTCACAAGTCTAAAAATAAAGAAGCTGTTTTAAATGGACAAGAAAATGAAACTAAAGACACCGTAGAATCAAAAGAGAAAAAAGATATTCCGATACTAAGCAGTATCGATTTAGCTGATGAAAAAATATTTATAGATTAATTTACATGTATACGTAACGTACTATAAAATAAACTTTTTAAGTAATTGCTATATTAATTAGTTCCCTACTACACAAACTGCAGTGCAGTTTCATAAGCTTGATAAATCTTACCGACTTAATATTTAAGTAACATAAGTTTGGATGATTATTTTTATTTGACTAATGTTAATTTCTTTATCATAACGTCATAGCACCGAAAAAATATTAAGTCCTTTTGTAAACAAAACAAATTCGTCGCAGTAGTCGGTTTTCGGACATATAAATAGTACTACCTAGGGCTTGAATCTCTTTCGAAGATATGTGAGTGAGAATGTTGTCTTCTGGGTTAGCTAAACACTAGATCTTCTGTCTTATCATCATCATATCAGCCCTTAGACGTCCACTGCTGGACATAGGCCTTCTCCAATTAACTTCGCTTCGCTCTAGGCATCCAGCAGCTTTCGGCTCCAGTACTCGTCTGCCCCTACCACCGTCGTCGGTTCTGAGACAGACGTGGCTCTCTCAGTGCCACTTCAGCTTGCTAATACTTACGGTTACCTTCGTTCTTTGTCGGATCTCCTTATTACGAATCTTATCCTTCAAAGAAACCCCGAGCATAGCCCTCTCTATAGCTCGCTGAGCGACCTGGAACTTGTGGATCAGGCCCAACGTCAGTTACCGCGCCGTAGGTCATGACAAGCAGTACGCATTGATTAAAGACTTTTGTCTTTAAACACTGTGGAATAGGCGACGTTTGTCTCGTAATTCTGTCTTAATCGTCTTCAATCGTCAACAATATTCTAAGACTTTATCATACTTATTATAGACATCCAGGTATGTAAATGTACAATTACATATTAATATTTACGAGTATATCGTCGTATAAATTATAGCTTTATCCTTGTTCAAATATGTATTCCCTACTTGACAGATAGAATCGGCCATAATTTTATCAGTACTTCGTCAATGCATTTACTAACAAGTGTTAAATGATTTAATTACTGTGCAAACTAACCAGATTATTATATACAAAGGATGTTTTATTTTTATACATAATATCTGCAGTGTGTAAATTCTGACACAACATGAGCAAATATATATGAAGACTAACCAAGTAAATAAGGATATATTTTTTTCTCTGTTACTAGATAAGGTACACTAAATTAAAAACTCACAACAAACTTGACCAAGTTAATGAGTCTTATCAAGGAGGTCTACCAACTAAACCCAAATGACTTAATTACATGCCATGCAAATGAGTCAAATAAAAAAATAAATATATAGTAAAATACATATTTAGTCAACATGCTTAAACCAGAGAATACTAAATATTACTACTTACTACACATCTCCCCCACCGCATAATAAAGCACGGCTGGTAGTACGCACTACTAGGCTGCCGGTTCTGTTCGAATCGATCGATGTGTTGGAATGTGCTTCGACTATCAAAATCAAAACTAACGCTAGAAAAATTCACTCAATAAATTTAATATTTGTTTGTGAATATTTAAAATAAAATATCATCCTTTACGTGACCCATTTTAAATAATCTATGTTTTAGGGTTCCAACGAAATATATACCTATTCCATCTCTTCTATTATATGTCGGTCTAGTTAATAACTTTAATGACCTAATGGAGAATAAATCTGAAGTGTATGTAAACTCACCTTAGGAGACGCCTATGTCCAGCAGTGGACTCTTTCAGGCTACTGATAATGATATACCTATTTACAATTACTTGTTATGAAGAAATAAATTTTTTTGATAAATTAACATTAACGGAACCCACGCAATCTATACGACGTACTCTTTGCTGAGTTTTTTCAACAAGATGTATATTAGGCGTAAAGTAAAAGTGATTTATTACCAGACAACTATATCACAAATAGTGCGTTAGTCTTATTAGTGCTAGTGTAACAAATGATATCACAGAGTCTGAAAGTGTAAAACAAAATGTCTTCCGAAGAAAAAGCAAGTGAAATCCCAGAAGAAGAACCACTTAGAGACAAAAAAGAAAAAAAGAAAGAATTTCAGTTTGAAAATAAAACATTCTACGAGAAACTATGTTATCTGAAATCAAATATATCAGTGGAGCCAATAATGGCCGGACTCATCATACCATCAATGATAGCGAGAATCGCGGTACAAAATTTAAATCTAGAGAAAACCTGTCGGATCAAGCTAAATTTGAATGAAAGCATATGCGATGCTCTAATCAAGAAGGAAGGCAATTTGACTCAATACGAAGGTGATATACAAAGAGTAATAGCTTCAATAGAAACATGGAAGAGTATAATACAAACAGCGCTACCAACTGTGTTGGTCATTTTCATGGGGGCATGGAGCGACAAAACTGGAAACAGAAAACTTGCCATCCTACTACCAATTGTAGGAGAACTGCTAGTCTGCATAAGCAATATAATTAGTACGATATTCTTCAATGAAATACCAGTTGAAGTAACTATGTTTTTAGAAGCAATCTTTCCGGCAATGACTGGTGGTTGGGTGATGGTGTATCTAGGTGTTTTCAGTTATATAAGTGATATAACAGATGAGGAGTCCAGGACATTCCGTGTGGGTTTAGTCAACCTGTGCATGACAGCTGGAGTCCCCATAGGAACCGCTGTTAGTGGAATCCTGCTCAATCTCCTTGGTTACTATGGAGTTTTCGCGATCTCCGGTACGATGTATTTGATGACTCTGTTGTATGGAATGACATATTTGAAAAGCAAAACCAAACCAGGTGCAGAAGATGATAAGGTATTGTGTATTTTTAAACAATTTATTTCCGTTAACATATTAATTAACGAAATTGTTCAATTGGAAAACGTTAAGTGCAACATATAAGACACAATTGCGAGTGCGTAATTTGTAAATGTCGGAAATCATGCATATCATTAAAATGACCAACGGGAAACAAGAATAATGATAACAATGGAAACAAAACGACATGTCCACTGAAAGGTATTTTACATTGAGATTCAGTTACATACTCTGATGTAAAATGTAGACTAGAATTAAATCAGGCTAAGTGATATCCACTGATGATATCAGTTTAAAAAATTGTGAGGACGCCAAATTCAGCAACGCCGGATTTACACTTCTTGACTCTAAGCAGCCCTTTTTTCTACCTATCTTAATCAACCTTAGTAGGTTAGTATGGGTAGTTCCTCTGAAGTCTGTCGCCCCCTGAAATCTGCCGCCACTAGGCTGCGGCCTATACTCCCTGTTAGCAATTATTAAATACTAGCTATGCCCACGGCTCCGCTCGCGTGGACTACAGAAACCGCTCCAGTTCCCACTCCTGCTCCCGCTCCCGTTCATTTTCCCACTTCCACTCCAACTCAGACTTTCGAATTCGCACTCGCACTCGCACTGCCCACTCCCACTGCCCACTCCAGGTCGAGATCCAGGTTCAGGTCCAGCCCTCAACCCTCCCCTTAACCCTCACCTCAACCCTCCCTCAACCCTACCCTCAACCCTACCCTCAACCCTCCCCTCAACACTCCTCTCAACCCTCCCCTCAAACCTCTTTCTCTCTTCCCCTCGTCGCTCCAAATGTCCGAATCCAAATTCCGCGGAGCATTACTTTGTTGCATACGCACAAATTCATAATCGGCTAACTCAATCAAAAGTTACGCGAATTTATAGTTTTCAAAAACTTACATTACATTGGTATCATACCCGCTCCCGCTACCGCTCACGAATTCAGTCGAGTATTTACACCATACAGTTTTCGAAAACTATAAATTCGCATAACTTTTGATTGACTGCACCGATTACAATGAAATAAAGCCTATATGTTACACCAAATTAAGCACTATGTTTCTGTGAAAAGTCCACCAAGATCTGTTCAATGGCTTTTAAGTGATGCGCGCACAAACAAACAGATAAACAAACAAACAGAAAAACAGACAAAAATTCCAAAAACTATCAAAATATGTTCTATTACTTATCCTTAGTCCCCCAATTTTTTATGCAAAATGTACAGATACGCGAATGTTACGATTTTATTTATTAGATTTTATGCTGTTAGTATGTAAATCCAGGAATGCTTAATTTAAAGGAAACATCAGTAGCGTACAGTACGAGTAGATAAGTATCTAATTTCTTACTGACCTCTTCAGCACATTTTGGAAGCTTTGTCGAAATATTTACATTACATATTATAAAAGAACTTTATCCTATTTTTGTAAATAGCTTTATAAATAAGCCTTGCTTTACCTTTCAGAATAATCCTTTAACGTGTTCGAGTCTAATGTCCTTAGTGAAGAAAACAGGGGCCGTGGCTTTTAAGAAGAGAAATGGAAACACCAGGGCTAAAATTATAATGACTCTTTTGGTTGTAGCCATAATTTACGGACCAAGTCATGGTAAGTGCTGACCATCTAAGAAAACAGTATCTTCGTTCTTGCGCTGTTGTTTTTTTTAAAACAAATACCGCTAACCTCTATCGTCGGCTTATAGCAAGAACTCACTAACTGCTGGGAAGTAACCGTAGCAACGACTTTCTGCAACAAGCTAAATTTGCAATTGCTACGGTTGTCGCCCAGCAGTTAGTGACTTCTTGCAATAAGCTAAGTCTGTAATTGCTACGGCTATCCCCCGCACTTAGTTACTTCTTGCAACAAACTAAATCCGTTATTGCTACGGTTATCCCCCAGAAGTTAGTGACTTCTTCCAACAAGCTAAATCTGTAGTTACTACGGTTGTACCCCAGTAGTTCTTGCAACAAGCTAAGTCAGTAGTTACTACGGTTATCCCCCAGTAGAACTATGCCAGAATAGGATAGGTATTCCTTGAAATATACGAGGCACCACTACTTTTGGAAATTTCAATAATAAAATGCGCCTGATTGAGTTCCACAGGCCAAACACAAAAATAACGAAATCCTGTGTCATAAATAACATTACTAATCATAATTACTAGGCGTTAAGTTAAAAAAACATTATCTATACGTTTGTTTTACCTACCGTATATTGTATTGAAGCTTGGTATCCATTATGATAAGATTAGTGTAGTTGAATATTTTTGTCTGTCACCTTAATGAAAAAAAAACATAGGTAACAATCATTTTCATAGATATATAAATCTATATTATAACATTTACAATATTAGTGGGATATTATTTATTGCACAATTTTAAATACCAAATACAGTTACAAATTTTTTTGTACAAAGGCGAGCTTATCTCTAAAAGAGATCTCTTCCAGTCAACCTTACAGGGTGTGAAACACACTAAGAGCAAGGGGGGAGGGGGGCAAAAAAGTGCATAATACACTACATAATTAACTAAATATATAAACTACTTTACATATATGTAAAGTAGATGTTTCAGTCATGTAAGAAAGAAAGAAAAAATATATATTTATTCACGATCACAACATACAAATTACATTCATTCTCACTATTTTATATACATTAATTAAATTACAGCGGGGTAATAAAGCCAGCCTTTTGGGGACGCTCCCTGCAGTGGGGGGCCTAAGAGATATTTTTTACCTCTATTTTTTATGTTTTAGTTAGTTATTCTAGTTTTAGTTTTTATTGCAACTAATTGCTCATAACTTTGTTTTTACCTGGTCAATTGATTGCTTTAATACATTTTTAGAGCTTAAAAAATACATAATATTATTAATTACATTAACTTAAAATTAAGGGGTTGACTATGCTGTGAAATTGAGAGGTCCCCAACTCAGCAAAGTGCTGCAGCCGGAAGGTGAAGCTCTGGTTTTCTGCTGGGGCCTAGGCTAGAGTGTCTCAGAGTGTGAGTGAATGTTTGTGGGTGTGGGGGTGTGTATGTATTAGAGAGAAAGAATGTGGAGACGGTTGTATATAAGTATAGCATAATAGATAATATACAATAAGTAGGACTCGATTGTGGTGACCTTAATATCATAGTGGTAATAAAGTATCGATTTAAGTATCCTGTTGGTCAATACCCTTGCAGCGACAGGAAGAAAAAGTATCGCTCAATATTAAAATTTATAAGTGAAGAATTTAAAGTAAATAATCAACTTTAACAAGTTTCATTCGTAGCTAAAACTTCCAACTGCCTGGTTACTTAGTGTGTGGCAACCCTAATAATTTTTTCAAGTCATCGTTACCTAAACTTCTAATAATCTCTTTATTATTTTATTATTAACAAAATGCTATACATTTTAGCAAATCTCTTATTAACCTAGTTTAATTTTGAAACAAATTTCAAAGTTAAATATTACTATCCTATCCTATTCTACTTCCTACTAATATATTTTACGGGATGTTTTTTCGGGATAAACATCCAAATATCCAAACTTTCACATTTATAATATTAGTAGTAGGATAGGATTAGTAGGATTATGTTCATTTTTTCACGCGATATCTTCTACGTGAACTTGAAGATTTCTTATTCATATCGTAATTATAACTGACTTATGATTCTTTAAGTACCTATTAAAACAGAACTTATTTAAAGGAGCTAATTTATAATACTACAGAAAGAAACTATACTCACCTCCCCCGTCAGTTTTAATACCTAGACGATTAGATCGCAAATACCAACAGGTGTTTTTCTTACTCATAAATTTTTTTTTAACCTTTATCCTAAAGTTTTCAAAATGCGCCTTAAAGGTTTTACTGTCGATGCGAGTTGTTTGACCCCGTCCAAACGGTCATACCGGAGCTCCCACCGTGACAGTAGACGTCTGTGGACGTCTTATTTTGTACTAGCTTTGCCCGTGGCTCCGCTCGCGTGGACTACAGGATCCGCCCCCGTTCCCACTTCCGCTCCCGTTCCCACTTCCGCTCCCGTTCCCACTTCCGCTCCCGTTCCCACTTCCGCTCCCGTTCCCACTTCCACTCCGGTTCCAAATACCACTCTCACTCCCATCCCGACCCCACTCACACCCAAACCCAAACCCCACACCCACTCCCACCCCACGTGCACGATGCGTGCACAAACTAACAGACAAAAATATTTCACAAATGATTGAAATGTGTTCTATTACTTATCCTCCTATTGGGAGGGTCCCAATTTTTTTTTGCAAATATCTTCAATGTACAGACACGTGAAGTTTACGTTTTTATTTATTTAGATTGTTTCGTCGGCACGAAAAGTGCCGCATCATGAACTCGTGTCACGTGGGTTGAATGAATGAACGAAATATTTATTTACTAGAATATGGTAAATTTAATATGGTATACAATGAAAATAGTTTTACATATTCTGCCATCCGTGGCGTGCAAATTTTAGCTTTACATGTTAATTACTTTTAATATAAAGCCATACATGAAATAAAGAAATAGAAACCTAATGTCAAAAATAATATTAATGAAATTTGCCTATTTTTGTTTATCATTAAAAAATTCTAACACTGAATAGTAACTCCTCTCCAACAAGTACTGAAACACCTGCTTTTTAAATAAATTAATATTAGCGTCTTTATAATTGTTGGACTGATTGCAGACCCTAATTGCCATGCAATATTCGTTTTTACTGAAGA
The DNA here is from genome assembly GCA_947086405.1 of Esperia sulphurella. Taxonomy (NCBI): domain Eukaryota; kingdom Metazoa; phylum Arthropoda; class Insecta; order Lepidoptera; family Oecophoridae; genus Esperia; species Esperia sulphurella. The sequence continues at coordinate 14,781,893 of OX352264.1, forward strand.
CGGCTATGTTGTGTCCACGAAAAAGTTAAAATAATTCAATTTCTGACATTTACAGGAGAAAGAATTGTATTCTACTACTACCTACGGTATCGTTTGCAATGGAACGCTGTGAAATACAGTATGTACACTACCTATTCCATCATCACACATTCTTTGGGTAAGTAAGTAGAGGCTTAACGTGATACCTATTTAAATTTTCAGTTGTAAATTATCTACGATTAGAACAGATAAGAGCGAGGTTGAATTGTTTTATGTCCTATTTAGAACAATGAAGAAAAACACGTAGTAAGCTAAGAGTACCTTAGGAACACGTGTAACTGATGTTTATCAGCAACATATTAAGGAAGAAGAGGTTTTTTAGTGTTTTGTCACAATAGAAACCCCTAGGGCGTTAGTATATCTTAGTATACCTGGATACACCTTAGTGTATCTTAGTATATCCTGGAAGATTGTTGGTGGCCCTATTCTAAGCAGGTGACTACAAGAGCTAAGTAGCTCTTGTAGTCACCTGCTTAGAATAGGGCCACCAACAATCTTCCAGGATTAGGTGTCCAGGCGACTAAAGGATGTCACCAAGGACGGCAGCAGCGTTCACCTGTGTACACTAAGTGCGATCACCAGCCCGCCTGCCAAGCGTGGGGATTATGGAAAATCCCAAAATGGACAGCCTACCAGAAAGATATTGGGAAGGCTTGTGTTCAACAGTGGAAGTATTTCGGCTGATGATGATGATGATGTACCCTAAAATTCATTATGTGGACTCCTACTTTCATGTGGACCAGAGACATGTAAAAGGTAGCCATAAAAAAACGGAGGACCGGATGTGGAAAGTCTAGCTATGATCAAGTCTAGCTTATATATCAAAACAACTGCGTTAATCTTTTCATGCAGATACATTATGTGATGAATTAGAATCGGGCATTTGTTACTTTTACTAAAGGAACATAAAAGTTACCAAGGTAAAAAAAAATAACTCATGTGATGAAACTAGTGTACCTACTACCGCAGCCATCTACTGTGCCAGTTCTTATCAGATCTGTCTGCCATCTATGTCCTCCTCTCTGTACTAAGGGCCTCTATGCATTATACTTTTTGCTATGAAAATTCCGGACCTTAGTCATTACTCCCGCAAGAAATGGCTAAATATGTCAAATAGATTATTATATTTTAGGCATCTTAATTGCTCTAACCTTCTGAAATATCACTACCTGTTGCCCGCGACTACGTCCGCGTGGACAACTTAACATCACAAACTATTAAGTATTTCCCGTAGGAATAGGATGTTTTTTTCGGGATAAACACTATCCTATGTCCTATTCCAGGAGCTAACTTATACGTGTGCCAAGTTTCATTACGATTCGTCCAGTGGTTGAAGCGTGATTGAGTAACAAACATCCAAACATCCAAATATGCAAAATTTCACATATATAATAATAGTAGGATAGGATTATCATGATATTAGCTTTTGAAGTCTACTGCTGGACATAGATATTCCCCTAATGAACGCCACCAGAGCCTTAATCTGCGCTGGACGCAAATACACTATTTGTGACTCAATAAAATCAAGACTTGTGATCGCTTCAACCCTGCGATATAAATTTTTGTATATAATATTGAAGTCTGCATGACTTTATTAGATTACAGTTATTTTACAGTGCCACTAAATTCTAGCTTTTATCAGCATAGCAATAACTTCAAATATTTATTTTGCAATTTCAAAATGCCTCATCGTGATACAACAGCAACCTTTAAAAAGGCTTCGTCATACTTACAACGCACCATGATGAAGTATCTTGTCACATCCGGGGACAAATACCTAATAATTAACTGTACGGGTTTCATATTTTTTCCATAACTTATTTCATTTTCAAACCTTTTTTTTTGCTTCCCTCTTCATCATTTCCTGCCTCTTTTATTCAAATGTGTACTTTAAACGTATAACGTAATATACTTTATAGATAATTCTTCTTCTGAATCTGCACAATCAGTACTCATAGAGTTGAGAGTTGGTCTCAAGTGTTCGTGTTTCCCCTGGGAAAAATAATTTGTACAACTTTGTCTTAGTCTGGGGGTTTTGACTTGTTGATTGTTCTTGTTGAATGGTCCTGTATTTGTCTAATTTCCAAAGTATATTTCAAATTATATACCTAGTCTGAGATCGCCGAGATAATGTATTATTATTATGTACAAGGTTCGGAATTTTCAGTCAGTCTACTTCGAAACGTAGGCCTCTCCCTAGAACCACTGAACCTTCGTGTATGTTTTGTTTACATTACTTATTTTTTATTACAGGAGCGTTATTCTCAATCAGCGTGTTCAGCAAGCGATGGGGCTTCCACGATTCTCTCCTATGTCTCATCTCCATCACCAGCAAACTCGTTGGCTCTATTCTTATTGCCTTCGTGCAGAATGATTTTCATATGTTCATGAGTAAGTAGTGGAATCTATGATATTCTTTATTGCACAAATTTCAAAAGTAAATACAGTTACAAATTTTGTGTACAAAGGCGAGCTTTATATATATTACATATAGTAAATAAATACTTATAATAAATATTAATAAACATACATAAATACATACATATCATAATATACTGAGTGAGACAGATAGTGCTCTTTTAGTTTAGCTTTAAAGGATGTCACCGACGTACTATCTCGAATGACCGTCGGCAGTTTATTCCACATCTGCGCGGCTCGGACAGTAAAGGAATTGAAAAAAAATTTGGTGTTCTACAACTATTCTATTCTACAACTAATCTATTCTACAACTTATCAAAAAATACTAACTAAAATAAATAATGAAGCGACACTCACCTCCCACCGCCATCGCCCGTGTTACGCCCCCGCTTAAACAAAAATAAACTACAAATAACCTATAAAACATTTTTGTCAAGTTTTTGAAACGACCAGTAATGTTGAACTACACTGTCGTACAAATGATATGAAATGAGAGGTCAACTTTCAGATCAGCCTCTTGACATTTTATTGAGATACAGACAGACATACGGACACGAATTTTTTCATTATATTTTTGTACTCTACTGGTGTTAATTAATGTCCGGGTAATTTTTTTTTTTTAACTTCAATGTACAGATTCGCCTTACTTTTGTTTTTCTACTGTTTTATTATATGTATAGATAAACCAATATGGTTCATTAATTATTTTGCTGTGTACGGATACATAGAAAGCAATAAACATAATAAGTTTCCCTTACCGGCTACGAGAGATCGACGCCATAAGTTAGAAAGAGAAGCACTTATGATGTTGACGTATGACGTTGTCTTTCTCGATCGACTACACTCACATCGCTTAGTTCGTATAGTTCATCATCATCATCATCATCAGGTTATTTTTGTCTCCACTGCAGGAGCACAACCCTCTCTCATCTGCCGGAGACAGACGGAGGATTTGGCCTACACTCCCCGCGCTGGCCAGACGGGTTGGGGAGGCCTGATTGATGTTTTATAATGTATTCCCTTAGTCGCCTTGTACGACATCCACGGGAAGAGTTGGAGTGGTCCTATTCTACTCTACCGGAAACCACACGGCATTCGTATGGTTTCCGGTAGAGTAGAATTAGGACCACTATAGTTAGTAGTAGGTAATTAAATCATTTCGACTGTATTGAGTGCATGTAATATGACCTTAGAGTAAAAACTGCGGACCGGTACGCGCAGAATGGGAAGTCATTAGGCTAGATGGACTGACGACCTACAAAAGATGGCCGAAGCAATGGTTTTCTTTGGAGAAAGCCTGTATTCAGTAGTTTACTCCGACAGGTCGATAATGATGACATACCTTTACGGGTGTATTCCAGGTTTGTTTAACTTTTGTTTCAGTACCCGTAGTGGAAATTTTAAATGCAACAACATTTACGTCGCTACGGTCAATGGCTTCCAAATTGGTCCCTAGTGAAGAAATGGGTTAGTATTGTTTTAATTTTGATCCAAAAAACGATAGGTGCTAAGAGGGTGAAAACACAAGTAAGTGCGACACGAAACCTTAACAGCACGCTGCGTTCGTGATGCGGTAGCACGACGAAGCTATACGTCTACAGACGTACCTAGTGTCACGATAGGAACCACCGCACAGTATGTTTTTTGCCCTAAAAAGTGACATGCCCTTTTTATTGCATAGTACGACAAAGCTTTTAATTCTCAATGTACTAGTGAAACTCCCGCGCGTCAATTCCAAGTGGTTTTGAAGAATTTTTTTTTCAGTTACTATCGTTTGTCCGATCGTAAAACGCAACAACAAAAAAAATCCGGAAATCGATTCGCGACAGATTTTTCTTATGAACGTTATTTATTTGGGTTATATTGACTACACATATTTATGTTATCAACTTCGCGTCTAAATTTGAAGTTAATTTTAAAAACGCATTTTCCAACAAATTCATATTTGAGACTACGGTTGAGTTAGCGATCTTAAATCAGTGAAACCGAATAAAAAAACATTAGTTTAGTACATTGAATTTAAATAAATAAATATTATAGCGCTACTCGAGCGCCAGAGGTCTTAGGTTTGATTTCCACTAGAGATAGACACTTAGTACAAAATGTATCTGTAAATTTGTCTGTAAATTTGTGACACTTAAACTGCCTAATCCAATCACAAAACAGTTTGTGGCAACCAATCGCCGCTTGAATACAAAATCAAAATAGGCTTTAATAAAACTTAAATCATGCAATACTTATGACTTAAAACTTAAACGACCCTTTTTTTAAAACTCACAGAATCCATTTTTTTATGTAGGTAGTAGTACTTGTTTTACCAGGATTAAGACTAAGTAAGGTCAGTAAATCGTTCACGGGGCAATGTATACGCTTCTACAACAAACTACCGGAGGAAATCTTAAATATGACAGACAGAAAGTTTAGTTATTAAAAAACCACTTTGTAAGAAAGCCTATTATAAAATAAACGATTATTTGAATGACAAAGATGCCTGGTACTAATGTTGATTGAGCTTCGCACAATCTTTATATAATAGTACGCAAACTTGATTTTTAAAAGATGTGTTGCGTGAAGTTTGTTGCGCCGTTTCTTCTTCACAGCGCTAACACCTAGGAAGCGGTAGTCGATAAAAAAATTACGTGTATAAATGTACCAAGTGTACTCATATGCAATAAATCATTTTGACTTTGACTTTAGTAGTACTAGAAAATGCAAGGTTTATAATTTTTTTAATTTATTCTTAGGCAAGATGAACTCTCTCTTCAGCCTGGTAGAGACGCTAGCAGCACTGATGTTCGATCCAACGTACTCAGCAGTGTACTACAGTACTGTCAAGATCTACGCAGGCGCCGTGTTCATATTCAGCGCATTTATGACTCTGCCTGCAATCGCCATTCTTATGTAAGATATTTTTGTATAATTACAACCAGACGAAACACATGAAAAACCTGCTGGAGTAGGCTTGTTTTAAAAATGGAGCTCACGTACGTTTTCCGTGTGGTTCCTGGCTTTGAATAGGGCCACCCTCATCTTTCCCGTGGGTGTCGTCAAGGCGACTAAGGGATTGCACCAGGGACGGGCAGCAGCGTTCTCCTGTGTGTGTATGTTAATATCATTACTGCGATCACCAAACCGCCTGCCAAGCGTGGTGATTATGGCAAATCCCCCAATGGACATCTAACCAAAAGTGGTATTCTATTGGGGAGGCCTATGTCCAGCAGTGGACGTATTTAGGCTGATGATGATGATGATGATGTACCCTAAAATTCATTATGTGGACTCCTACTTTCATGTGGACCAGAGACATGTAAAAGGTAGCCATAAAAAAACGGAGGACCGGATGTGGAAAGTCTAGCTATGATCAAGTCTAGCTTATATATCAAAACAACTGCCTTAATCTTTGCATGCAGATACATTATGTTATGAATTAGAATCGGGCAAGTTACTTTTACAAAGGGAACATAAAAGTTACCATGGTAAAAAAAAAATAACTCAGGGGAGAAAGACTAGAAATTTTAATTATGTTTCTGGATATTACAATTAACAAATGCTAGCGATGTAATGTCACATAATAAGTAAATACCGAAGGCGCACTCCCTAAGTAAATTTTTCATAAACATACCTATAAAATTAAGTGCAAGCGAAATTGAACCCTACGCGCATGAATGAAAGTCAATGTTACGCTGAACCACAAAATCACGCAATATTGACGGTCGTACGCGATTCGCCTAGGTGCTCCGGCAAACAGGGCCGAGAAAGAGACTTGTTAAAGCATCAAGTCTGCAAGGTACCTAACAGGAAATGAAAATGACAAATAACACAAACTGACCTTTATACACTGTTGTGTCTGTCTTGTCCTTTGGACCTCTATACATTATGGTGAATTTGGAACAATGGTCTTTACCATTGTTCCAAATTCACCATAATTAAAATCAGTATCAACATTCAAATGTAGAACCATATCAAAAGTTATTGCGAAGAAAACTATCTGAATAGTTATTTTTGGCCGGGAACCACACGGCACAAGTGTGGTTTGAGTGAAGATACAATGCAATGCAATGCAATACAATACACTTTATTGCACATACAAATACAGTTACAAGTTGTATGTAGTGACGAAGGTAGAGAAGGGTATGTTGCGTTGGTTTGGACATTTAGAGCGTATGAGTGAGAGAAGTGTGACAAAAGAAATTTACAGTGCGAATGTGGAAGGAACTACAGCTAGAGGTCGTCCTAGGGGGACGTTCAAGGATCAAATTAGTAACGTCCTCAAAAAGGCTGGTGCCCGCAGCGAGATGAATAAAAGGAGGTGCATGAAAAGGTTGACGAATGTGAGTGAGGCTAGAGAGGTGTGTCAGGACCGCGGAAAGTGGCGATGCATCATCTCGGCCTACCCCTCTGGGATCAAGGCGTGAGCATTTATGTATGTAAGCATGTATATATGAACCACACGGATAAAAACACCCAAAAGTCGATATAAACTACAACATGGAATTCCTACAAGATTTGTATTCGAGAATCCGATATAACAACGTCTGTGAATCACATATGCTATAATAACGATTATATGACAAATGTTTTAATAACACTGTTCTTTAACAGCTGGTTTTTCGCACAACACCGGATGAAAGTGAAGCAGAGCCGGACTGAGGCGAATATGGAGCAAAGTGAAATAATTATTGCGAAACCTGAAGTTGTCGAAACTTTAGACTAAGTTAGTTTTAAGATAATGCAGAGTGCTTTGTAATTGGCGTGTCTGATAAATTTTGAGACTTTTGAATAGATAGTTTGAGGTAATTACAACAGCTTCTGTTAACGGTTGAAAAGCAATTAAAGAACAAAGACTTGCAAGGACTGAATAACCAGAAAATGACGGTAGTTTTATAAAGCGATATACGTTATCGTTATAAATAAGGTTGAAACTCGCTTTGTCAACCTTATATCCGTATAATTACATAGAATCTATTCCAAATCAATTGTCATATAAAAACAAACTCTATTTGCGTCTCGCAAATATGTCAATGAAAGGAATACCAGCTGCAAAAACTTGTTTGTATTTACCACGTTAACTTTGCAGTAAACTGGGGAACAATTGTCTATCTTGTTTCCGAGACGCAAGTGAGTTGGTTTTATATGCTATTTGTGCTGAAATGTTATACAGAATGTAAAGATCATAAGTGTTTTGTATTTATATACTGCTATTAACTAGTATAATAAAGGTATTCTTTATAGTACCACACGACGTGTGCAATATTCTATACGATGTATGCCGGCGGCGACCCTTCATCCCGCGCCCCGCGCACTCAACCTTGCAGCGACTGCAATCTTTATGTATAATTGCGACGTATGTTTTATAATAGTTAAGATATTGATACCTGTTTTGCATTGTATATATTTGGTATTGTATACTGATTTCAGTACCTATAACATGTCATAGATTCACAATTTCTAAGTAACTTTTTTCTACATATCAGGTTAGATATTTTTTTGTTGATGAATGTGATCCAAAGTTCACCAAAACCGGCCAGTTTATTTAAGAATATTTTTTTTAGTTTTATTGTTGATGGGTTTGCGCTTCACCTCAATCTCACCTGATGGTAAGTTATGATGAGGCCTAAGGTTGAGCGCGCTTACCCAGAAGAAGCCTATTCACTCTTCCTTTAAAAAGATCCAAATTATACTTGTCCGGAAATACCAGAGCTGGTAGGGAGTTCCATGCAAATGCAAACAATTAAATCAGATATGAAACCATTTAGACGTCACACTTTACAACAATATTTAAATGTAACAGATATCTAAGAATAAGTATAATTGTATATATAATATAATATGTATAGTTGTATATCTAACTGTAAAAAGTGTATTTTGTTTATATATAGTCAAGAATTGTATTTTTAGAACATTTCAATAATAAAAATCTTGAACTTGAAGATGTCCCTACATTGCAATCCGGTCTTGTATGTCAAGTAATTAATTTCAACCCTGTGCTAGTTCCCCGACGGGTGAGAATTAAGTGCTCGTGCGCACAACAACCTTGCAACTTCACGGATGACGATTCCTAGCGTCTTGGCATTCGCTTTCATAGTAGCAAAAAACAACTTTTTCCACATTTGATAATATTATACATATATGCATACTGCTCTACCCTAATAATATTTGCACTTTCCGTGTTAACACATAAACGGTCTAATGGTACATATTAATAAAACTCACGTCAGGCATTTGATATTTCCTAAACTGTTATACTATTGATCACCAATATTTCTGCAAATCTGCTTTAAAGTGTCTTTTTTGTATCGTCTTTATACACTTGACATTAGCAACATTCTAAGGAAGGCAATTTTAGGAAGACGGAGACGGAATAAAAACATTTCTTTTACTATAAATCCAGTAGCCGCGAGTAGCTGCGTTTGCACTGACCTTTAAAATTGGCCAAGATCCTTTAACCTCAAGTCTTTTATTCCGAATGAAAAACCTGTTTAGTGTCCACTGTGACTGTGTGTGTTTGTGCTTATAATTCTTGGACAAGAAACGTGTAGTGGTCATTGTGTTTAATATCTTATACCTTATTGCACATACTAAGACTAAATACAAGTATTTGCTACCTGAGGTCGTAGTTATCTCGTCGTCAGGACTCGAAAACCGGTTAAAATTACATACCCGTTTCGGGTCTGTAACCTAAATTGAAATAGTTTCGGCTTAGTTCAGTTAACCGATAAATAAAAAGAACAGCTTTATATATGTATATTCCGTTCATGATGGTAAATTTACCGGTTAGTCGTGACAAATGAACTGGTTTAAATGTAGACGCTAAATGCGAACTCACTGCGCGCCGACAATAACACAAGTAATAAAATAACATGAAAATTTAAATAATTGAGCCAAGCCTAAGTGTGCCAGAAAGAGAACTTCGACCTTCGATGGCCATTTAAACTGGTTTATTTAGGTAAACACGATTCTTAAGATCCATTTTCCGTGAAAACCGGTAACCGAAATGAATTGTTCAGTTAACCGGTAAATCAATTAATTTCACCGGTTTTGTGAACAGTATTAACCGCTATTACAAAACCGTTTCCAAGCCCTGCTCGTCCTTTTTAACCTTGACATTTACTTAAGGAAGTACTAGGAGTACAGAAACTCAGTGGGAGTAGTTGTCGTAACCATTGCTGTATAGTGGCAGGAAACCGTTCAAGTAGGTAATTGGCCAAGAATACTGAGAATTCAACCGTTTAACACAGTTATTGTATGCTGTAGGACGACTGATAACGCTTATACTGTTTGCTTTAGGCTCTTTTTTGGGTTAAATGCACGATAAATCCGGTATTAAGTAATAGCTAAATATTTGGACGTAACGTGTTTTCTTAAGTACTTAATGTATAAAGTCGTGCCAATTTTTAGTGCAGTGTATGTGAGTTCCTGAATATGTGATGACGTGAACAAAAATAGAGAAAATTCAAAACCAGGAACCACAAAGCTAGGAAATTCTGGATCAAGGAAAATACTACGTAATATATGTTTAAAAGGGGTTGATCAAGTAATGTAATTTGCTAAACAAGAGGTAATATGAGAAAATAAAACATAAGTATTTAACGTCGCACACAATAAAAGTTCCTACGAAATCATAAATACCTACAAACAACACACAAAACGCCTGAAACGTAAACAAACAAACCAACTAACGGACAAATTAACGAACGAAGTAACAAATAATTAACTAACTGACATGTATAATGATGATATAATATGAAATAAACTAACAAACCCTAGACTTATAAAATCAAAACTATAACATCCCTTAAAAATTGTTAGCAATACATGCAGAGAAACGAGAAGACAATATGAATCAAATTCCCGATAAAGAGGCAACTGAGGTAGTATGGAAGTAAAAACAGCAGGTGAATTAGAGATACATTACTAGTACTAGGAAACAGCTTCAGAAATTGAAGCCGTAGTGCGCATAAGGTCGGTCAACAAGGATTAGATACTAATTACTACGTAGGTACTGCTACTCAAATCAAATCAAATCAAAATATTTATTTTCAAAATTGGAATACATTATTCTCTTTTTGACGTCAAATTCTGCCTAAAACTACTCCACTTCCACCTGTATAACCGAGGGGAAGAAGTGGCAACAAACCCAACGGCACAGGGCCCTACCTTTGATTTATCTTATTCATTACAATCATTAAGTCTACCTATGCTGAGCCATCAAGCACTCCATGGACTTTTATCATTTAAGTAGTCATCTAACTTATAGTAGGCTTTCTTGCACAGATTATCTTTTATAGAAGATTTGAATTTTTGTTCAGACAAGTTAATAATTTCATTCGGAACCTTATTGTAGTAACGCACGCACAGCCCCACAAAAGAATTATTGATCTTAGACAATCTAGAATGATGTATTTGAATTTTATTATTATTTCTAAGATTTAAATTATGCCTCTCATTATTTAAGCTGAGTAAAGAAAGGTTCTGTCTAACGAACATAATGTTAGCGAATATGTATTGACATGGCACCGTCATATTTATTTCCTTAAATAATTCTCTTAGAGAATCACGACTACGAAGCCCATAAATAGATCTTATTACTCTTTTTTGTAAAATGAATATAGAATCGATATCAGCGGCACGACCCCAGAGCAAGAGGCCATAAGAACTACTACTACTACTACTTAAATATCAACATGAAACAATATCATATGTGCAAGACGATGCTCGTATTGTGCAGTGAATGTTATGCGATTGCTACACAATGCACTATGTGATTGCTTGAGTGGCTGCATGTTTGAAAAATTAATGAAAAAATTATGCTTTGTCCATCACTGATATTATTTTGAGTATTGATAAGAGAGTAGAAAGACGCGGCATGTTGGGTATTTTCAAAATTGAAATGCATTTACTGACAGCTCTCAAACGGTGAAGGAAAACATCACGATTCCTCACGCACTTCTAGTTCATCATACGTATGCGATGTAGAACCAAAACGTACTAAGGGTTACCCCAGCTACCCTACAGGAAGTGGCACAAAAGATACCATATGGTCGAAGTGGCCCCTACCTGACCCCTAAGATATTGATGGTAAAAATATAAACGAAAAGCTATGAACAAATTCGTTGAATTTTTAAGAAAAATAGGAAATCGACCTCTTAGCCTACTCAGATTTGTTTAACAAAGGTCCACTTTTTCACTTTGAAATAACACACATTTTGTCGCAGGGCCGACGATGTACCACGGCCGTAAGGCTACCACAGCTACCCTACAGGGGCTGACACAAAAGATCCCATAGTGTCGAAATGTCGCCGGGTATACCTGTCCCCTCCCTCATTAAGTGATAGTAAAAAACTATGAACGGATTCGTTGACATTTCATAAAAATTTTGAAATCGACCTGTGTCTACTTAGATTTATTGAACAATGGGCAACTTTTTAACTTTAAAGTAAAGTATAAAATTGGGACTATCTAAATAACACTGAATTATACTTTTTTACCGTGTGGTTTCCGGTAGAGTAGAATAGGGCCACTCCAACTCTTCCCCTGGATGTCGTACAAGGCTAATAAGGGAATACATTATAAAACATCAATCAGGCCTCCCCAACGCATCTGGCCAACGCGAGGAGTGTAGGCCAAATCCTCCGTCTGTCTCCGGCAGATGAAAGAGGGTTGTGCTCCTGCAGTGGAGACAAAAATTACCTGATGATGATGATACTTTTTTATAATCTCCAGAACTACAGAACCTTATTCTATAATTTGTTTTAGACAATAATGTTTTTACTGCGTGTAATATTATGCTCTCATGAGAAAGCCGACTAACTGTAGGCAAACGCAGCGGAGTGAAGAGCAATATTATATCCGTAAATAATAAATGTGCAAATCACTGTAATTTTAAAAGCAATTTTTGACTAAAAGCCTGCACGCTTCGTTTATCATAGGTACATTACATTACATAGGTGTTTGAAAACTTGCAATTTTGAAAAATATGCACTAAATACGAGTACGTCAATCAGCTCGATGTGTATATAATTGCTTCATCAAAAATCGCCAGTCACTATACAATTAAATATGTTTATTCCGTGGTTTTTGATAAAAAATTTCATCATCATCAACCTATATACGTCCACTGCTGAACATAAGCCTTCCCAATAGAATGCCACTTTTGGTGGGCTGTCCATTGGGGGATTTGGAAGAATCACCACACTTGACAGACGGATTGATGATCGCAGTAGTAATCTTAATATACTTTTTTTTTTACTCTCTAACTGGAGACAGCTTACCTGATGATAAGCGGCCACTATCGCCCACAAACAGCAAGTTTTAATTGCTGCATACAACAGTCCAAAGGCTTACTTACAAAGAGTCATGCCACCCCGAGGACTTCATTGAAATTTAAGTGTGTTGTCGCTTGTCCTCGGGACTTGGTTCAAATCTCGAGTGTGCCTGTGTTTACACTTTCCTTCCTAATCTTTAATCAGAACACAGAAATGCATGCATTGATTTTTGGAGACAGAAATTCGTAGGATGGGCAAACCTATCTAGACGTTGTTTCCGAGTCATTTTAAAAGAAAGAAGATAGAGCGAAAATAAGAAAGAAAAATGATTATAAACGCTGTTCTTAAAATAAAATTAAGAAACATTACGAATGGAATTTCGGGTGTAGTTGCGTTCTTTGGGGAAGTTTTATGTCCAGCAGTGGGCGTCTCAGGGCTGACATATGGATATGATGATGATGGTTATAAAAATAAGATTCAAACTAAAAACCAAATCTAGGGATTTCCATATAACATCTAGTACATTGTATATTTTATTTCTAAATTAAATTAACGATCACAACGATAATGCCCAACCCATGTACGTCGGTCGGCCATTAATACAACACAATAATAAAAAAGTTATAAGATAATACTTTAGAATGTACAATAACGACACTTTCCTATTTGTAACAATGTAACAAATATAATAAACACTTTTGCATATCATCATGGTTTAAGAGATTCCTCGGAGAAATCCATTTACAACAAAGATGCGAGTCACCGCAGTTCAAATTTATACTCAATAATAAACCCTAACGAATGTGGATAAGATTACTTCTCCTGTTAAACAGTCATAGTCAAACTTTATATTCTATTTAACCTTCACCAGCAGCAGCTTGACGAGATTCACCCCTGACATTGGCCTTCTTTTTACACCTAATATATATTTTCTTTCTTTCCTAATTGTATGAGAACCTAAAGAGTTATGTTAAAAATGGTACTTCAGTTCACAATTAAATAAAAAAAAATGTCATACTTTATTGTACACACAATCATACTAAGAAACAACATAAAGAAAAGAAAATTATGCAAAAGGTTAAGCTTATTTCTAAAAAACAAAATTTCCAGATAACCTGCGGTTATGACAGAGGATTATAAAGAAGCAATAGTCGTGTGTACTATATATTAAATAATCATACAACATATTATACAATTTATATATATATAGCTAGTCCTACAGTTACCACTGATGTAGCACACATATCTCACTTATATGTAACACCTATTGTTCATCACGTTTTATGTATAGGAGGGGGTACACTACTAATAGCTAATTACTATCAGTTAGATATTTACAAAGGATTATTTCTAGTTGCAGAAGAAATTCCCATTGAAGTAAGCAATTGACACACAAAGTCACTAATTAGCCAATACTGTGCTTATCCATCCGACACGAAACAAAAGCCTTCTACTCTACATTGTCTGCTTCTTTATCAATATGCGTAAATGATTTCTAACAAATAAAATAGGAAAGTCAACAGTATAGCAATTATTGTACCTATAATACCGCAATTCGTAATGTAGCATCAAACGATGCAACAGTCTCATTCGCTCACATAAACAATGAACACCACAATATTATAACAATAGCATTATTGAAAACATTAGTGCTAAAAATACTTGAGACACAAATCCTACCAAGATGGCAGACGAAAAACCAAAACTCGATAATGAAAAAGAAAAAGAAGAAAAGCCTTTAAACCAAGCTGCTAAAAGGAAATTCAAAGAGATGAGTCTTGGAGAGAAGCTGTTTCACATCAAGGATAATATAACTGTGGAACCGTTACTTGCTGGACTTATAATACCCAGTGTTATATCTATGTTTACTATGATAAATTTGAATTTGGATAAGGCTTGTAGAGTGAATTTGGCATTCGGAAATGAGATTTGTGACGCGCTTGTTAAGAAAACCAGTGATAATAACTACACTACTTACGAAGAGGAAACCCAGAAACTAATCGCTTCAACCGATATCTGGAGAGGAGTGATTCGCACTGCATTACCCTGCATCATGATAATGTTCTTAGGAGCATGGAGCGATAGAACAGGCAAAAGAAAACTATGTATACTTCTACCAATCTTCGGAGAAGTACTGACATCCATTAATAATCTCATCAATGTTTACTTCTTCTACGAAATTCCAGTAGAATGGACAGTCTTTCTAGAGACAATATTTGGTGCTATGACTGGTAGTTGGGTTGTCATGTTTCTTGGAGTTTTCAGCTATATCAGCGATATTACCTCAGAAGAGACCAGAACCTTTAGAGTTGGTCTAGTGAACTTCTGCATGACCGTGGGATATCCTATCGGGATCGGCGTGAGTGGGATCCTACTGCAAACGCTGGGGTACTATGGAGTGTTCTCAATGACAACTGTGCTGTTTTCTTTGGCCCTGATATATGGATGCTTTGTTTTAAAGGAGCCAGATCAGTTACTGAGGGAGAGAGGACAGCCTGTGGTAAGTTTGACAATTTTTTTTTTATTGTAGCAACATCTTCTGCTATTAAAACCCTACGCTGAAAGTAGAAACTCTCGAAGTACCTCTGAATGCTACGGCGTAGCAAACTTTGTTTTTGTCGTTTGATAGCTACGCCACCATTAACGGTGTTAATATTCGTTATACAATAGAAAAGATTCCTATATCACTTTAATAATAATAAGTTATAAATGTACAGTGTATAATAAATGTACAATAAATAAATATTGAGGGTTGTGCTCCTGCAGTGGAGACAAAAATTACCTGATGATGATGATGAAATAAATAAGATTAATTAAAGCATTGTATTCGGGAATCGAGTTCATGACTAGAGAGAATCCACCACACAGAACTATTCTGCTTCAAAAATTAAAGTATAATTTTGTTCAAGTATGGTTTGGTCCTTAACCTCGGTGTCAGACTATAACAAAAGTCTGTCATATTATAAGTTTGAGACCGAATTAAAGGATTGGAGAAAAGTGTTAGTTACATATTTTGTGAATATATAAGTATGTGAGTGTGTGAGATATAAATTATAATTAACTCTCTTGTTATGTATGCTGTGCGAGTCAAAACAAAAAAAAAGTCTGTAACTTGTTATATGTGGTAGCTGTTAAATGGCTTTTAGTTTCTACCTGAAAATGTATATTGTAACTGTAGCTGTAAACTCCCATAAGAAATAAAATAAAATAAATATCATCATCAGCCGAAATACGTTCATTGCTGGTCAAAGGCCTCCACAATATAACGTCACTCGGTGGGCTGTCCATTATGGGATTTGGTATAATCACCTCGCTTGGAAGGCGGATTAAATAATAATTAAATATCTCAGACATTCACACCAATTATCCAGTCCCAAACTAGGCAGAGACTGTTTTTGTTTTTTTGTTTTTATAAAGTCTTTATTAAACATATATTTAAATATAGTACATTGCATGACACAGTCAACAACACACAAAGCTGAAAAACTTAAATATTTCACCAGCAACAAGCTATTTGGAAATTTATAACAATGTTATGGCATATAGAACAATGAAGTTGTACATAATAACTTACGCTGATACGTAATACAAATGATGTATTTGTTTATGGACTCCTTGGAGAGTTACATTTATGGCAAGTCAAAAATTTAATATTTATTTTAATTTAAAAATATCTTAAAACATGTGTAAAGTTAAATAAAAAATAACAACAGGGCAACATACATTTTGTAGGTAGGTAGTTTAAAATAATAGTATAAACAAAAGTCGAGACTATTGTTTAGTGGCAAGCGACTCGTTTCGGCCGGCCGGCCGGCATCGGCATGTTATTCATAAACTAGTCATCGGTATCGTGGTCAAGCAAGTAGTGATGTGGTAGTCGATACTTTTTGTATGTATCGACGTATGGTAAGTTATTCATGCGTAATTTTCCTATTGAGGACACAAGTTCGTTTCCGTGTTTTAAGTTTTTATGTAAATAAAACTTTTTTGATTGTTTTAGGATAAATTCACTTAGCGTGGGAAGGTTAATATTTTTGTGCAGTAAATGGAGATTAGTGCGGAATGGTGTATTAAAACTGATTTTAAGTGCTTTATTTTGTATCACTTGCAATTTCTTATAGTTAGTCTGACATGTACTACTCCATACAGGTGCGGAATACGTAACACAGGGGCGCACCAAGGTAGTATATATTAGTAGTTTGGTATTGGGACTAAGATTGCTTCTTCGATTCAGAATGGGACTTAATGCATTAAGAGCCCTCATACCTTTTAGGCGGACTATTTCAACATGCTTGCTCCAGTTTAATTTGCTATCCAGGACTACTCCTAGGTATGTAACCGACTTCTTCCATGGTACTGCGTGTCCATTGACAGTTAGTTTTCTTACAGGAGGGGACCGTTTGCGGCTGAACATTATGGCTTCCGTTTTCGACTCATTTAATTTAAGTCTCCACTTGTGAAAATATGAACACAGTAGTTCAATAGACATTTGCAAGCGGCTAATTACTACATCCTCCGAGTCAGACGACGAGAAGGATGCAGTATCATCGGCAAAACACGCCAGTTGAGTATGTGGTTGTTTGGGGATGTCATTAATGTAAACAATAAATAGTATAGGGCCAAGGACGGATCCTTGTGGCACACCTGCAGGTACAGAAAATAGGTCGGATACATTTTTATCAACATGTACTCTAAAGAACCGATCACTAAGGTACGATTGAACAATCTTGACAATGCTACAGGGCACACCATTTGATAAGAGTTTGTGAAGGAGTCCATCATGCCAGACCGTATCAAACGCTTTTTCTATGTCTAATAGAAACATGCCTGTAGATTCCCTCAAGTTAAGTCTGTGAGCAATATGTTCGCTGACACGAGCTAACTGTTGTATGGTTGAGTGAGATCTACGGAAACCGAACTGCTCATTAATGTACAGCTGGTCTATATATTTCAATAAGCGTTTACATATTACACGCTCAAAGAGCTTGCCCAAAGACGGTAAAAGGCTAATAGGGCGATAGTTTGTAGACATGGTATCATCCTTTCCCGGTTTCTTAAGTGCTATGACTTTAGCTATTTTCCAGTAGACAGGGAAATAACATAGTTTAAGGCAAGCGTTAAAGATTTTTGTTAAGAGAACGATGCATTTTTGGGGAATGTTTTTTAGAGAAGCATTATGAATATTATCTATTCCTGGGGCCTTACGACATTTGAGAGTACGAATGTGCTTATAAATTTCTTTAGGATGTGTGAGGTGCTCTGAATATGCCAAGTCACATTCATCATCAAGGCAGTCTGTCGTGAAATCAACTAGCTCTTGCGTGGGAGGATCTAACCAGTCACTTGTTAGGAGCATATTTTTCTTGAAGGCAGAAGCCAGTTCATTGCACTGCTCTATACTGTTGCTGGTAAATGAATTATCAGATTTGATAAGGGGAGGTATGATATTGGGTTTGCGACTAAAGGATTTAACAATTTTCCATAAATCATATCTAGAATTATTAACTTTTGAGAGTTTGTTTTCCCACAAGCTGTCATTATATTTCTGGACAGCAATTTTTATTCTAACTCGAAGTTGATTAATCATAGTTCTCAATTTCACACGTACATTTTGATCAGTACAGCGTTGTTCACGACGTCGGTAACTGTTTTTAGTTTTGATCAATTTCTTAATAAACCGGGGGAGGGGTTTGGGTAGGGGAACCGAGTTGACTACAGGAACGAACATATCCCTGGCCGTGATCAACAATTGGGACAGTTTGTTTACTTCGAGATCTATCTCTTCAGTAGTATTAAAAGTTTTACTAGCAAGAGATATTTGTTCGTTCAAATAGGATCGGAATCCATTCCAGTCAGCTTCGTGAAATTTATAAAAAGGGTTACAATTGGGGGTGCGTGTAACATTGCCTCCTATTGTAAAATAAACTGGCAAGTGATTAGAGGATAAGGCGGGTAGGGTAGTTAAATCGTTTATTTTAGAAACATTTAAAGAAAGAATTAGATCTGGGTTTGAAGGTTGATAATCAGCACTATAATGAACCAGTGTTGGCTGAGGAGGAGCAAGTATTGTGTATTCGTGATTCATCATATGTTCAAAAAGGGTATGTCCACGTGCATTCATATCACTATGACACCAGTGTGGGTGACGAGCATTGAAATCTCCCATAAGTAAAACGTGAGTACCAAGACTGAGTAGCACATTTAGGTCGCTGTTTACCATGGGAAGATTCGGTGATTGGTAAATAGATACTACTGTGTGGGTTAAACCAGAAACATTTACCTGAATACCAACCGCTTCCATATACTTGGTAGGTGGTATCTTAATGGAGGAATGATCCAGATCTGACTTAATAAATAAAGCTACTCCTTGGCCACGAGAACCGGTATGCTTATCTTGACGATAGCACACATAACCAGGGATACTTAATGGTTTGATAGCACTAATTTTTGTTTCACATATAGCTATTACGTCCACTAACAGATCTCTTGCCACTAAATCAGACAGTTCAGAAAGTTTGTTGCGTATACCATCAGCATTCCAATACAAAATATTTAGACCAGTACTAGACATAATTACCTAGGTGACTCAATACTAATATAATTTTATCTACCATGGTAGTACATGTAATAAATTGATTTTTAATAGTTTTGATTACAGTTAAAATTTTTAAGATATCTGTAGAAACAGTATCAAGTTGGGGTTCACCTGGGGGATTTTCAATGATCTTAGGAGTGACCGCTGAAGGGAGACGTGTAGTATTGACGACGGAAGCCCAGGAACGACCAGCAATACCAGCAGAACGTGCATCGCTTGGTGCTGCGAGAGTCTTTATTTGAGTTATCTTTTTCTTCTCAATTTGTTCGAGGTATCTCACACGTTCTTTACACTGACGGTAGTTTGCGGGGTGTTCTTCGTTGCAGTTACAACACTTTGGTGGATTCTCTCGATCTTTTTTAGGGCAATCTCTCGTCGAGTGCTGTTCTGTGCATTTAACACAACGCTCAGGTAAGTTGCAGTTTCTAGAAGCGTGTCCGAAACGCTGACATCTGTAACATTGCGTGCCCGCAGACTTCTTGGGTTTAAACTTTTGGATTTGAATAGAGCAGTTACAAAGGTATTTGATTTGTCTAAATTTAACTATGTCGGCACCAGTTGGAAGTAGTACCAAGAGAGGTGGACAAGGTGATTTATCATCGTTTGTTCTTCTTAATGACGTAACTGTGGCATCTTTGAAACCTTTTTCAGCTAATTCGGCTTTCACATCATCAGCGACTGTGGCGGGGAGACCACGAATAATGACCTTGGCGGTTCTATCTTCTTTGCGGGTGTAAGTGTGGAAAAGTACATTTTCCGCACGGAGCCCTTCAAATAAGGTTTTATGGCTCTCATTTGTGTGGGGATGAATAGCGACCTTGCCATTTCCTCTGTATTGTAAGTGGAATGCCTTAGTATGACGAGATAATAATTCTAAAAGTGTCTGATGGGTCCAATTTTCTCTTACCTCGATAACAATTGGGGGTACTCGGTTGGATCTTGATTTGGGCATAGTATTACCACGATAGGTGCTTCCATCTTGATCACTGTCCGCAGCATCGGCTAGTAAAGCGAAACGGTTTTGGGTAGCAATTTTGGGTGAACCCTTGTGCGGTAGTTTTATTATCCGACGTTTGGGATCTTGAAGTTCTATGTTTTCATCACCACGTCTTTTACCACTTAGGCTCTCAGTTGATGAAGTTCTTGACAAGTACTTATCCATTACAGTATACTGTTATCGATACATTTATATCGATAAGCGAGTAGATCCATCACTACGTTGATGCGTCACAAACTTGTCGGTAACTATTGTATGTACGGCAGGCACGGGAACAGGTAGAAAATACGTGCGCCTTTCGCAGCAGTTAGCGGACGAGTGATGACGGACGATAGGCAGAGACTGTGGTGTGGTTACTAGATAACAAATAGACATACTTAAATAAATATATAAACATCCAAGACTTGGGTACAAACCATTCATATCCATCATACGAACATTTGCCACTAGCGGTATTCGAACCCGCAACCTCCGGCGTGCAATCCGTGAGCTATCCCATTCCGCCACGGATTACATATAGATGATCATTACATATAGCAAGCACTGCAGTTTGAAGTTTGTATTCTATGGTTGCCGTGTGGTTTCTGGTGGAGTAGAATAGGACTACTCCAACTCTTCCCGTTGATGTCGTACAAAGCGACTAAGGGAATACATTATAAAACATCAATCAGGCCTCCCCAACCCGTCTGGCCAGCGAGGGGAGTGTAGGCCAAATCCTCCGTCTATCTCCGGCAGATGAGAAAGGATTGTGCTCCTGCAGTGGAGACAAAAATAACCTGATGATGATGATGATTCTATTGTTTGATGTTTGTTCCCTCCTACCTTACCGCACCTCATTCCCCGAAGCCATGTAGAGTGCTCGAAAAGTTACTGGTAGTGTAGGTTATGAGACACTTCGGTTACTGACGACGACGACAATCGAATGTCAAACGTGCTGATTATACCATCACCATACCATCCGATCAGAATACAAAAATATAGGTAAAACATAAAAATGTAGGTGTTTCTTTCCTATTTCTTCTTGCCCACTCAGTTCAGAATGTACTATGTATTATTTAATTATGAATCTTTCTGCTGATTCCCGTTTAGCGTTTCGCTAACTTTGAATTTGGCTAAACTATTGAAGCTTGAAGCCGCAAAGATAAATATAAGTAGTAGTTCATTGTGTCTCAGGATTTAACTTTGGCCACAGATAGAGCGAGACATGACCATGAAGGTGTCCTTTTTCAACCTGTCGCACGTGGCCGAGACGATCACCGTCGCGTTTCGGCGGCGCGTCTCCAACCGGAGGGTCAAGGTGCTGCTCACGCTCTTCACGGTCTTCATTATCTACGGACCTACTATGTGTAAGTTTTAGAAGCCCATGTTTATTCATTTGGCGCCCCGGGTGATCATAATGGAAGTAAGATAATAAGGGGGAATGGAAAAGAGGGAAGGGAGAAGAAAGGGGTGGGGAGGAGTGAGAGAAATGGATGGTACGGGAGGAGGAGGGCAGAGAAAAGAGGTGGGGAGTAGGGAATGGCAAAGCAGGGAGTAGGAAGGAAACGGAAGAAGAGTGGGCGGGAGGGCGGAGAGAGGGAAAAGGGAGGGAGAAGGGAGGCTAAGGGAGAAAGAGAGTAATAGTTTTGCGTCATTATGCCTTTTTCTTCATACTAAAACTAGAATAATAGTACAAAGTAAATAATAACTGTCCACTTGAACATTAGCTTGAGTTTAGTTTAAATTCTATCATTATGATTATTTTTAAGGACCGTTTTAAAAATACGAACCGTTATAGCGGATTATAAAAACAAAAAATATTATTCCAAGAAGGTATGAGGAATCTTGGTATGTGCTCTGTTAAATAAATTCATCATCATCATCATCATCATCATGTCAGCCTTTAGACGTCCACTGCTGGACATAGGCCTTCCCCAATGAACGCCACCACACCCGGTCCTCCGCCCTCCGCATCCAGCCGCTTCCGGCCACCTTCTTTAGGTCGTCGGTCCATCTGGCGGCGGGGCGTCCCACCCTGCGCGTGCCAATTCGTGGTCTCCACTCCAGAACTCGTCTGCCCCAACGGCCGTCGGTTCTGCGACAGATGTGGCCCGCCCACTGCCACTTCAACCTGCTAATCCTTTCGGCTATGTCGGTCACCTTCGTTCTTCGTCGGATCTCTTCATTACGAATCATATCCTTCAAAGATACGCCGAGCATAGCCCTCTCCATAGCTCGCTGAGCGACTTGAAACTTGTGGATCAGGCCCACTGTCAGTGTCCACGTTTCTGCACCGTAGGTCATGACAGGCAGGACGCACTGATTAAAGACTTTTGTCTTTAAGCATTGTGGAATAGGCGAAGTGAAGACTTGACGCAGTTTTCCAAATTAACGCAATAAATTATGTGAAACATAATGTCAGGTTATGTACTTCTTTTTTATTACGTTTCATGTAATGCTTAACGCCGCTGCACCTCCCCTTCGACGAATTCGACGAATATATTGCAAAAACACAATCGGCTTTTGTAGACATTTATTTATATAGCAAACTGATTATTGTAAACGTAAAATAATAATATTATATTCTATAAAATACAATTTCTTTCGTCTAAATCCGTCGAGTAGTTCCGATGCTAGCTCATGTTAGAAGAGCGATTAACGTCGTTGCAGGGTGAATATTCAAGCGTTTCAACCGCCGTCATTATCCTCTCCACCAAAAGTTGATGAAAAAGAATATTTAACTAAATATTTCGCCTGTGCAAAATCTGTGCACAGACCAGAAACTTAATTTACAATAAAAACGATGAGCTGGTGTCGTCTCTTCTACTTTTGAAGGGCAGGATAATGACGGCGGTTGAAACGCTCGAATATTCACCCTGCAGCGACATTAACCGCTCTTCTAACATGAGCTAGCATCGGAACTACTCGACGGATTTAGACGAAAGAAATTGTATTTTAGAGAATATAATATTATTATTTTACGTTTACAATAATCAGTCTGCTATATAAATAAATGTCTACAAAACCCGATTGTTTTTAGCCTTCCGTAGCCAAATGGCAAAAAACGGAACCCTTATGGATTCGTCATGTCTGTCTATCTGTCTGTCTGTCCGTCCGTATGTCACACCCACTTTATTCCGAAACTATAAGGACTATACTGTTGAAACTTGGTAAGTAGATGTATTCTGTGAACCGCATTAAGATTTTCACACAAAAATAGAAAAAAAAAAACAATAAATTTTGGGGGTTCCCCTTACTTAAACTGAAACTCAAAAAAAAAATTTCATCAAACCCATACGTGTGTGGTATCTATGGATAGGTCTTCAAAAATGATATTGAGGTTTCTAATATCATTTTTTTCTAAACTGAATAGTTTGCGCGAGAGACACTTCCAAAGTGGTAAAATGTGTGTCCCCCCCTCCCCGTAACTTCTAAAATAAGAGAATGATAAAACTAAAAAAATATATATGATGTACATTGCCATGCAAACTTCCACCGAAAATTGGTTTGAACGAAATCTAGTAAGTAGTTTGTTTTTATACGTCATAAATCGTAAACCACAATACTATTATTAAAACATCGATCAAAGTTACAACGAACTACAATAAGTTTTATATTATGTTACTTGCTGCTACGGAACCCTTCATGGGCGAGTCCGACTCGCACTTGGCCGCTTTTTTTGCAATAGATTCGTTGAATTCACGAAACCTGCGGTATTACCCCAATTTTTGTCCTATATTATTGTCATATCTATTGTTATTTATATAGATACTATTTTTTATTATTAGTTTGTTTACTTTTTAATAGCTTTATCTCAAACGCAGACCTTGCAGAAGTAATAAATAAAAATCTTAAGCACAAAAAGAAAATTAAACTCGCAATATATTTTCTATTATTTTCAGCGGAAAATTCAATATTCTACCTGTTTGTGAGGAACCGGCTGAGCTGGGACATGGTGAAGTACGGCCTCTTCACCAGCTACTCTATTGTGTTGCATTCGTTTGGTGAGTTGAGTAGTCAGGCAGTATTCACTAAGATCACAATTATTATACCAGAAATGAAGTAGTCGAGCGAATGTATGCAATACCTGCAAGATATAATATCACGGATATTATGGGTTAATAATACCTCGAGGGCCATCCTTAATTATCCAGCTGTGGTCAAGGTGACTAAGGGGTAGCACCAGGGACGTTCAGCAGCGATCTCCTGTGTATGTTAAGATCATTACTGCGATCACCAAACTCGCCAAGCGTGGTCTTTATGGCAAATCCTTTAATGGATTGTCCACCAAAAGAGGCATTATCTTATCTTTTAATAGGGGGCAAGGTGTACCCGACGACACGTCGACCCTGTGGGATCTTTTGTGTCAGCCCCTTTGTTATACTGTGCTTCCTTCCCCCACAGTTCGCTGCATGAAATCTATTATGCAGCTAAGGGGCAGAAGCCTGTAGTCTTTGGGTTCAGGGTAAGCGAGACCCAGGACACTCATTCGCCTTGCAGCTAGTGCATTGCTTTCACTCAAAAAGAGGCATTATATTGGGGAGGCTTATATTCACTAGTGGACTCTTTTAGGCTGATTATGATATGAGAGAAACTTGAGAGTTTTAAGTTTAAATGAAGCATATAACCATTACCATGTTCCACAGGAACAGGCCTCTCCCAAGGTGCCCCACTGAAATCGATCCTTGATTCTTCCCATCCATTCACTGCCAGCCACCTTACGCAGATCGTCGCTCCATCTAGCCAGGGGCGTACTACATCACGCTTGCCCAGTCGCGGTTTAGTTTGCCCCAGCGGTGACCGGTTCTCCGACAGATGTGACCAGCCCACTGCCACTTCAATGTACTAACCTTTTGAGCTATGTTGAAGACTTTAGTTCTCTGGCGGATGCTGTCTCTTAGAGAAACTCCTAGCATAGTTCTTCCATAGCCCGCTGAGCGACTCGTATATCCTCTCGGCTGTCAACGTTTACTTTTAGACAAATGCCTTCCCTAACTACACGTCTCAGTCTAGCTTATCCACATTTACTTCCGTATCTTTAGCGATCTACCTATTCCAGAACTTATCCGCCCAAAGGTTATGGGTTCTGGTAAACATGATCTTTCCACTGTCATTTCATCTGCGTCGGAGATCTTGTTATCATAAATAACTAAATAATCTAGTTAATATTAAATTGCAGGTGCCATGTTCTCGATAACAGTATTAAGTAAAAAGATGCAAGTGGACGACTCGATTCTCTGCCTTATCTCCATCGCGAGCAAGTTCGTGGGCTCAATCTGGACCGCCTTCGTGCGGACCGACCTCGAGATGTACTTAGGTTTGTACGTCTAGAGCAGGCTTAACTCGGGAACTACTAAGTGAATTTTTATTCGTTAAGCATTTCCCGAGGCAGGTCTTATTCTGTTATAAAGCCAAGTAACTGCGCAATTATGTCACTGGAATAAGTCGGTATAAATTAAATCGGGGCAGAAATAGTCGCTCATTTTGTCTTATCCTGACTAGGCTATTCGACTCTGATGAAGAGATGGAAATGCGACTAAACACAAGGCGAATGGACTTGCAGAAGGTTAGTGCTGAAAAAGTTATAGTTAAACATATTTCACGAAATCAGTGATGATGTTGAACAAGATGCCTTGGGAACTGAAAGACGAAGAAAGACCAAGTACGTTTAAAAGGATATTGAGGGCACTTTTATTGAAAAAGTATTGCTATGCTGATTACATTTAAAGTTTTATTGTAAAACAATTGACATTTATTACGTACAGTTAATGATATTTAACACTCATCTGAGGAAGTATATTTTAACTTACATAATACTTTAAAAAATCTATTTATTTAGTTTAGGTGTTAGGTAATTTATGTCGTTTTTAGTATAATTAATTTTTTATTTTAGTTTAATTTATGAATAAATAAATGAATGAAAATGATGTCTGTCCATAAACTATTTCTGACCGTAACTTTTTTGGAATCTAAAGTTTTAGACAAAATACGAGAATAAAACAGTAATGTTAACATTGAACAGAAGGCTGGACCAAGTCCTACAGAAATTTGACGAATAAATATATATGATTGAGTTCCTGAACTTTGGTACCATTTCGTAACTATCATTGGTAATTTTTTCCAAACAAGGATACAGAATGGGATACTGGTTTCAGAATGGTATTTTTTTCCACTGTCGCAACTTGTTACCAATGTCAGTTACTAAATGTTCCTATGAAGAATCAGTCTGATAATGATGTTTTGATTTCAGTGCCCGTTGTGGAAATATTGAATGCAACCACATTTACGTCACTACGTTCAATTATTTCCAAACTTGTGGATAAACAGGAAACAGGTAAGTGAATCAAACTACATACGAGTATTAAGAATAACAATGCCTTCAGAAGTAAGAAGAACAATTCTTTCTTTCAATTGTAGGGTGGTCCTATACCGCTGTTTCTTTTGAAAACTGTTGGATAACGTTGCAAACAGTTTTGGTTTGTATCAAAATGTTGCAGAATGTTTTTGTTGAAGAATGATGTTGAAATGTTTTCAATATTAGTTTCTATATGTTGGAGAATCTTTCTGTCACGCGTCAAACTTTATAGCAGACCAAAAAAAACTGAATGAACATGTACAAAATGAGAAGATTATCTCTTCGATTAGACTTCAACCAGCATACAAGCGACAAAGGGAACTTAACGTATATGAAACAAATTGTGAACTAGGAACTACACATGCTTATACTAAAACCTTAAACAAAATATAAATTCCGATCCGGAATTTAATATTTGACAGCACTAAGATTAGTTTGTCTTTATCTTCACAATACTGTGTGACAGGGATGGCAATAATTTTATTGCTATCTAATTTTAACGTTTTGCCTTCAGAATCGGGTCGAGCATGGTAAACTTTTCTTGACTTGAGCGTTAAAAAAAGATATTCATAATCATCCTTAAAATTTTAGGTCCTGCTCAGTACCTAAGGCCTAAAACCGTATCTACAAACAACTTCTCTTTAAACACCAGATTCATATATTTTTATTGTTACAGCAAAAGTGAACTCTCTGTTCTCGCTGACTGAAACTGTGGCATCCCTGCTCTTCCATCCGTTCTACTCCTGGCTGTACATGATGACCCTTCACGTGCTGCCAGGAACTGTCTTCTTAGTCAGCTGTGCACTTATAATACCCGCTTCTTTCGTACTTATGTAAGTAGAATACAGGTTTTTTTCTAATGCTCATCATCAGCATGTGCAGCATCTGTGACCTTTAAAGCTTTTAAAATACCATGTTATTAAAATGTACTTCTTCCAGATCATTTTACGTCCAACATAGACAAGAACTCAGAAAAGCAAGAACGGAAGCACTCGAGGCAGAAGAAAAGAAGGAAGGAGAAATTAAGAAGGCAGAAACTCTGACCAACCAATTCTACACACCTGAGATCCTAGAAAATTTACCCATTGACATGGACAAGAAAATCCCTTGAAACACAAAGATTCAAAAGCTTCTAGCTAGTTAGGTCAAGAACATAGTTAAATCGAGGTTTCAAAATATTCATGAGCTGTCAGAGAAAATTCTGCTTACTAGCTGATTTCTTTAACCATTATAAATAAATTAATATGACATATATACATATACAATACACTTGTCTAATCCCAAACTAGGGTTTTCTCCTGTGCTATGGGTATAAAACAAGGATAGGACAATTCACAAATATAACATCCAGCCCAACTTGTACAAGTTGTAGAAAGTTGTCTGTTCACAGTGGGAATCCACGACAAAACCCACGACCTCTGGCGGTCGAGTCCCATTACCAAGTCACTAAGCCACCGAGGCGGTCATTATTAGTTAAATATCGACGCAAAAAGATGTAAACGGTTTTATTATTGCAAATTCGCTGTCAGAAAAAATCTGTCCGAGTCCAGTGTCTTTTCTAATACCCATAGGAACACGGAACCCAGACCATTCCAAGTATATTTCATTCGAAACCAATAGTTATACGATAACCAACGCTATTTGCGTCTCGGTAACATATATATAACAAGGTCACTAGCAGCAATAACAGTTTTGTATTACCAAGTAAACTTTGCGGTCCACTTAGGAAGAACATCATCATCATGTCAGCCTTTAGACGTCCACTGCTGGACATAGGCCTTCCCCAATGAACGCCACCACACCTGGTCCTCCGTCCTCCGCATCCAGCCGCTACCGGCCACCTTCTTTAGGTCGTCGGTCCATCTGGCGGCGGGGCCGTCCTACCCTGCGCGTGCCAATCCGTGGTCTCCACTCCAGAACTCGTCTGCCCCAACGGTCGTCGGTTCTGCTACAGATGTGGCCCGCCCGCTGCCACTTCAGCTAATCCTTTCGGCTATGTCGGTCATCATCGTTCTTCGTCGGATCTCTTCATTACGAATCATATCCTTCAAAGAAACCCCGATCATAGCCCTCTCCATAGCTCGCTGAGCGACTTGAAACTTGTAGGAAGAACATCTATCATTTATTTTGTTTTCATATTATATGACTATTGATTTGGAATAAAATACCTATAGATAGTTTCTCATTCCAAGTTTACAATAACAGCAAATTTGTGTGGGTGTCAGCGTTTCCGCTTCTTATGCTTCGATATATCAGAAGCAAGTGCCATTCATCAAATTACGTAACGATCTAAAAGCACAATGTACTCGTATATGCTTTAATAAAGCACATCTTTGTATGTATTTGTATAGATAAATGTAAAAATATGTTGAATATAGGAAACTTGTTAAATTATTTCTAGAACATAATGTTGGTTAAGTATTTTCGAGAAGAAAAGTGCAATTAAATTGCGGATTGTGTGTAAAGTGAAATTAAAGGAGGGAATATAATAAACTACCTGTGATGAAGACATACTTTAACTTAGTTCTTTGATAGACCAAAGTACAGATAAAAAAATTTACAAAGGTATTTTGATACAAAATGAAAGACAAGTAATTATGTAAATAATTTCATCTCATAAACGATTTTATGGAAGCTATAACCTGTTGTACAAATTTAAAGGGGGGAGTTGGAGTTTCTCTAAGGGACAGACTACGAAATGAGGTGATCCGACAGAGTACTAAAGTCTTCGACTTACCTCAAAAGTTAGTACGTTGAGGTGGCAGTCTGTTTTGTCGAGGAACCGATTACCGCTGGGGTAAACGAGTTCTTGAGTGGAGACCTCGACTGGGCAAGCGTAGTAGTGTGGAACGCCCCCTGGCTAGATGGAACGATTTGCGTATGGCTGGCAGTGACTGGATGAGAAGAGCCAACGATCAGCTTCAGTGTCGCACCATGGGAGAGTCCTATGTCTAATAGTGGACTTTTTCAGGCTGATGATGATATGGGGGGAAATCAATATATATAGGTTCTCTGGGAGAGTTACTATTTAACAATGTTTTCTTAACGTTCAAAACTCCGTTTAATTACTAAAAATAAGAATAAAATTTACGGAAAAGAATAACAGTAATGTATCTGTCGGACATTATAATATGGCACGGCACAGTGTCAGATGGACCCTAAACATGGACGAAAACGATATCCGTAATACTTTATTATTAACATCGCCATATTTTATCAGTCGGTTCACGGACACTGCCGGATACCTATATCGTGTATTTTATACAATGTAAGGTATCAAAGTGCCACCACCCCCTCTCCTAGTTTCCCTTATCCAGCCAGTCACTTAAGTTCCGGTCATCGGTCCATTTGGCAGGAGTCGCTGCACTTATCTGGGCGCGGTCCACTCCAGAACTCTTCTGCCTCAACGGTCATTGGTATATTTAAGATTTATTGCACACAGTTGTACTGTAGGCGGAAGGCATGCTCTACTAGTCAACCTCTGTAGTAGACATTGGTAGCACTCTCGTATGAAACCTTTTGCTTCCTCTTTCATAATGCGAACAGCTAACGAACGGAACTCCTTCGGTATTTTCGGACAAGTACAACTTGGATCTCTTTAAAGGAATGGTGAAGGCATCTTCTGAATAAGCGCGCTTCACTTTCGACCTCATCTTCACTTACCATCAGGTGAGTTGAAGGTCAAGCGTAAACCCATCAGGAATAAATCGCTATTAAATAAATGGTTTGTATCCATGTACCTACATATTTTTCTGACCCATGTATGTCGGTTTGTCGGGTTTGCATTTGATGGTATTTATACAATACAACAATCAAGAAAGGGATCGGGTTGAATCGGGGTCAGTGGAGCACTTTGGAGGGGCCTATGTCCAGCAGTGGACTCATGCAGGATGATGATGAATATAATACTTTAAGGCGGTTAAAACTTTCATGTAACAATATAACGAAAACTAAAAAATTATAAACACTTTTGCAAATCACCCTGGATGAAGAGGTTCCTAGGAGGAAATTAAATTAATTTAGTAGTAAGTATTATCTTAATTATCATCACAGCAAAAATGCAAGCCACCGCAATAGTTAATTTTTTTCCTCAATAATAAACCCTAATGAATAACGATTAGATCACTTTTCCTGTTAAATCAGTCATGGTCAAACTTTATATTCTATTTTACCTTCATCATCAGTATCCTGTCGGGGTCACCAAGAGTAGCCACTCCTGGACATAGGTCTTCTTTATATACCCAATAAATGGATTATTTAAAATCTGTAATGTTAGAATTTTTTTTAATAAATAAATGTCTAAATTACTCAAACTCATTTAAAAATGACGTCTTACTGCTACCAAACCAAGAATAAATATAATTCCATTTCAACCACACGACTTTAATAAGCAATCTAAAGGTTGCAGATATAGCTGACAGCACCACTTACCATAAAATAAAGTATAAAAAAAAATTAAATGAAGCAAACCTCGTGAATGTAACTAGTATATGGTCAGACAGTATCATATAAACACATCATGTTATTACCAATCGAGGCAGCAGCCACAATTATGGCGCCTAACATAGCAAATTTTCGCGATCATCGCGCGTGACGGCATCCAATACTGAACACCTATAACACTTGCGGTCCGCGACATATTGCCGTGTTAATATTCAGATATTTATAAAGTGAGAATGTGTGATAGATAACTAACGATAAAAACTAAACCGAAAAGATACGATATTTAAATTAATGTAAGTAGTAATCCAGTTTCTATTTTTTTAATGGTGATAAGAAGTTTTCATGAAGATAAAAAATTACTTGAATAGGTCAAATTACTTAAATAGTAAGCTTTGCATATGCCAATTATAGATATTATTTCATAATAAGTGTATGAATAAAATACTCAATAATTTTTTCATTTTGATGCATAGAAAACACTTATTCGTGATTATAATTTCTGATTGGTACCAAAGCAGCTACAGCTAGATACTTCATAAAAAAATATACAGTAAATAAAACTGTTTGCCTCCATCCCCCATAAGCTAGCAAATTGCCGTACGTATCAAATTCCGTATTTAAAGATTTTTCCGGTCAAAAGTTTTTAAATTATAATTTGCCCAAAATATTACTTTCACAAAACCTAGTTACTTACATACTCCTATTGAAAATATAGTACAAGATTTGTTAATAGTAAGTTAAACTCAGATTATATAAAACGTTAAAATTGCTAAATAATAGCTATTAGCTAATTACTATCAATCAGATATTTACATAGGATTGTTTACAGTTGCTAAGGAAAACCCCATTGAAGTAAGCAATTGACACACAATATCATTAGCCAACATCGTGCTTATCCATCCGACACAAAACAAAAACCATTTATCTACTGAAGTCTGCTTCTTTATCATTATCTACGCGTAATTGATATCAAACAAATAATATATTAAAGTCAACAGTACAAGCAATTAATGTGTCTATAATATCGCCATTCATAATGTAACATCAAACGTTGCAACAGTCTTATTCGCTCCATCAGTGCAGTGTTGACGTTATAAAGTATAAACAATGAACACCACAATATTATAACAATAGCATTATTGAAAACATTAGTGCTAAAAATACTTGAGACACAAATCCTACCAAGATGGCAGACGAAAAACCAAAACTGGATAATGAAAAAGAAAAAGAAGAAAAGCCTTTAAACCAAGATGCTAAAAAGAAGTTCAAAGAGAAAACTCTGGGAGAGAAGCTGTTTCACATCAAGGATAATATAACTGTGGAACCGTTACTTGCGGGACTTATAATACCCAGTGTTATATCTATGTTTACTATGGTGAATTTGAATTTGGATAAGGCTTGTAGAGTAAATTTAGCATTCGGAGACGAGATATGTGACGCGCTTGTTAAGAAAACCAGTAATAACTACACTGCCTACGAAAAAGAAATCCAGAAACTAATCGCTTCAACCGATATATGGAGAGGAGTGATTCGCACTGCATTACCCTGCATCATGATAATGTTCTTAGGGGCATGGAGCGATAGAACAGGCAAAAGAAAACTCTGTATACTTCTACCAATCTTCGGAGAAGTAATGACATCAATTAATAATCTCATCAATGTTTACTTCTTCTACGAAATTCCAGTGGAATGGACAGTATTTCTAGAAACAATATTTGGTGCTATGACTGGTGGTTGGGTTGTCATGTTTCTTGGAGTCTTCAGCTATATCAGCGATATTACTTCAGTAGAGACCAGAACCTTTAGGGTTGGTCTAGTGAACTTCTGCATGACGGTGGGGTTCCCTATCGGGATCGGCATGAGTGGGATCCTACTGCAAAGGCTGGGGTACTATGGAGTGTTTTCAATGACAACTGTGCTGTTTTCTCTGGCCCTGATGTACGGATGCTTCGTTTTAAAGGAACCTGATCAGTTTTTGAAGGACAGAGGACAACCTGTGGTAAGTTATACAAAAAACATTTTTTTAGGGACAGATCTAAGTTTATAGGGTCATCAAGAAAGATAACCAAAATATGAAACGCATAGAATAGGAAGTAGTCATAGACAGATTGCGGCTGGATGCGGGGGGCGGAGGATCGGGTGTGGTGGCATTCATTGGGGAAGGCCTATGTTCAATGGTGGATGTCTAAGGGCTGATATGAGATAGATTAACCATTTTTATATTACTCCTATTGGTTTCTGCTAGGGTATGGCTCAACCTGGTTACGAAGATAATTATTAGACCCTGATTCTAAAGAGTCAGGTTGAAACAAAGCATCACTACTCTTTACCAGTATTCTTAGACTAGCCTTTAACATAAAGTTAGACAGTATTTTAAAACTGCTTATGTGTGCGTACTTGCAGAATAGTAGCCATTATGAGACAAATTTTAGCTTTTGTTTAGTATTTAATATAAAGTTTTATCCAATAACGTGGACGATTATTGCGTGGACATTATCAACATAATCCCGTTTATTATCATGATAATCGGAACATACAATACAAAAAGATTGCGTATCTTTAAATAAAGATTACTGTATTTTTCATGCCTTAATAAGCAAATTAGTGTCATATCGTATCGTTATCTAATGCTTAAGATGCTTATCATAAAGCCGCTTTAAAACGGTAAACCTAAATGAACGATCATGTTTATAGCCTGTTGTAGCATGCTGTTTGTAGATAGATAGCTTTAAGTCCTTTCTTGTAGAAAAAGGCCGTCCAATTAAAGAAAATCAGTTCCATGCTAACTGTCCTTCTATGTATAAATGATCTTCAATGAAGGAAACAATAGTTCCTCTACTTTAATATTGTCCGATAAAAGTGTTAACCGCCTAACTCCATTTTATATAGTTTTAGGACTTTAAATACAAATAGCAAGGTACAAATCATATATTTATAACTTCATAAAAATATTATTTTGTATCAATTTGGAGTTAGGTAGTACTTTGTACCAATTATTTGCTGGAAATGAAGTTTGTTAACATAACTGAAATTCTACAAAAATATATTTTTTTTATTCAACTACTTACATATTTTATTGCAAACACAAAACTCATAACAAACCATTAAAAACGAAAAAAAACATGCACAAATGCTAAATATTTCTGACGTTTGTATATAAAACAATGCTAAATAACGCTACAATTAATTATGTAATTCTGTCCAAAAAATGCGATATTGAAAAATGATGGAGTCCGAGGACGACGTCATTCATTTCATTGTAATTCAAAAGAAATTAAACGGTACAGGAAAATAACACTAATACCACTTGTCCATAGAGTCCATACACAGAATAAAAGACAAAACAAATATATGTGTATACATATTGTATTTTACGATAATGTAACTTAAACTCTTTTATGATATCTTTATGTTCTTTCTCTGGCACCCTTTAATTAATTACTAACAATGAAAACATTAGATACACGTCAAACACGTCGAACAGGCCAGATTAAATAAAATTCATAAAAAAAACGCGAGATTTGTTTGCAAACAATTATCACCCTAAAAATGGCCAATTACTTTTACAAATCAAATCCAATTAACAGCAATTTTCATCAAAGTGCTACCCTCAAAAAGAGAGCTTGGAATAACATAGTCTACCAGGTCCGAGCTCTTAAGGGCATGTCGATTTACCTTCAATTGGGCGAATACTTCATCTATAGCTCCCTAACGACCATCGGTTGGGTAACCTAACATTGGTCTTGTTCTTCTATTATTGAACTTCCTCATGATTCCTAATTTTCTCACAGGCCCAGGTTTGACCCCCAGGGCTAGAGATCGCTAGCACACTCATACATGATACGTATCATTGCGTAGTCTTCTGCTACAAAACCCTAAGTGGAAATTAGAAATTTGCAAGTGCCTCTTTGAATGTCTGTCCAAATTTATGCGAAATAATAAAGAACTATTTTCCCAAGCACAAAAAAAGACAATATACAAACCTAGGCCCGGACATACGAACACACTCGCTATACCCACTAGCAACATGACAATGTACCATACTAGTCCATACGTCATGGCAATAAAAGTGCATAACAAGCTGCCTGAAAAATTAAAAAAAGAAGAAAAATTAAACGTATTTTTGCACAAATTGAAAGTGATATTGATTAACAAGTGCTATTATAGTTTATCCGAATTTTTCGCCGACGAACTCTAAAGTATCGTTAGTTTCAATAAATATATCCGCCACACGTTCTGCTACAATGTAAATTTCTTTGTAATGTAATGTTCTATGTAATTTGATATTTAGATATAATGTAATGTTCTATGTAATTTCATAATTACCATACCCAAATGGGTTTCATGTTAGTACTGGTAGCATCTGTAACATCTTCATAACTTCATGGAATGCAAATAAATAAATAAATACTAAATGCTACGGCGTAGCAAATTTTGTCTTTGTTTATTGATAGCTACTACGCCATTTCCACCGATGACAGTGGTATTCTTAAAGAAGATTCAAATATCACTTAAATGATTTATAGATTTAAAATTCATAAATAAAAATATTTACAAAAGCGCTCCGGAATAAAGTACAAAACTTCTGGTTAAAAGGAAAATCTTGAGTTAGGCCATAACCCACCAACAGAGATTGCTGTGTTTTATTCAAGTTCGTTTTTGTAGTCATTTACTGTGGGGGACCTAGTTTAAAGGACCGTAGGAGGAATGTGACAGTTACACGCAACTGGTAGTTTGACATTAGGCATTCTATGATTTCACGTCCCCTTCTACCTCACCGCACCTCATACCTCGAAGCTCTTTAACTTATATTCGAACTTCCCATCCACAGATAAACCTTTGAGGTTACCTATGTAGTAGAGACATTCTGCTATATTCAATGCGTGTACCATTTTAACCACTTTAATAAATAACATAACATAAATACTGAGGTGCTATTCCAC
Source organism: Esperia sulphurella (assembly GCA_947086405.1). Lineage (NCBI taxonomy): Eukaryota > Metazoa > Arthropoda > Insecta > Lepidoptera > Oecophoridae > Esperia > Esperia sulphurella. The sequence goes on from OX352264.1 coordinate 14,817,927, forward strand.
TTGTGTCTACTCAATTCAGAATATACTATGCATTATTTCATCATCAGGTTATTTTTGTCTCCACTGCAGGAGTACAACCTTCTCTCATCTGCCGCAGACAGACGGAGGATTTGACCTACACTCCCCGCGCTGGCCAGACGAATTGGGGAGGCCTGAATGATGTTTTATAATGTATTATTCCCTTAGTCGACTTGTACGACTTCCACGGGAAGAGTTGGTGTGGTCCTATTCTACTCTACTTATAAACCTTTCTACATTTCCTGATAACTTCCGTCGCACTAATAAACAAGTTTGTACTCACTAACGGACATATTCTGACAAGCGTATAGCGTCTAATTAGGATAGTTTTACGAAACTTTAGTCCCTGTTTTCTTCAGTTCTCTGTTTGAAATTGGCTAAATCTACTGAAGTTCGAAGCCACAAAGAAAAAAATTGCTCGTTGGGCCTCATGAAGAAAGATAGAAAAAATATTTATTAATTACCACAACATATTACACATTCGTTATCATTATTATACAAATTATTAATTAAATTACATAAAATTATTACATTATCTTAAAATTAAATTGTAGAAGTGAGAGGTCCCCAACTCAGCGAAGTGCTGCACCCGGAAGGTGCAGCGCTGGTTTTCTACTGGAGCCTGGGCTAGGGTGTCACAGAGTGTTGTGTAGGTGTGTGTATGTGTGTGATAATGTGAAGATGTATATAAATGTAAGCATAACAGAATAGGTAATAGACGAAATATGTAATAATAAGTAAATAAGTAACTAATTGAAATTTCGTTTGTGGAAATGTTTTTTTCCCACAGATAGAGCGAGAAACGACCAAGAAGGTGTCGTTCTTCAACCTGTCGCACGTGGCCGAGACGATCACCGTCGCGTTCCGGCGGCGCGTCTCCAACCGGAGGGTCAAGGTGCTGCTCACGCTCTTCACGGTCTTCATTATCTACGGACCTACTATGTGTAAGTTTTAGAAGTTTGTTTATTTTTTAATTTAGGTGCCCAGTGATGACATCTTTTACCTTCATGTAGGACCTTCACCTAGGAATCCATCTATAAATAAATAAATAAACATGTAAACTTCGCGTGTCTGTACATTGAATATATTTCCAAAATATAATAATTTCGGGCATGAAGGATAAGTAACACATTAGGATCATTTTGGAACTTTTGACTGTTTATCGGTTAGTTTAAGTTAGTAAGTAAGCTGAGTGCGATAGAATAAATATTACTAATTCAAATTAAGACCTATGATTTTCTGAAAAGTCCATCAGCGTTGATTCAGTAGCTTTTACGTGATGTGTGCTCACGTAAAAGCTACTAAATCAACTCTGATGGAGTTTTCAGAAAACCATAGGTCTTAATTTGAATTAGTAATATTTTATCGCACTCAGCTTACTCAATCAAAAGTTATGCGAATTATACCATTATACAAAGAAGTATAATGGTCAGCGGAATTCAAATTTCGATGAGTTAAAACTACGGAATGAGGGTAAGAGGAAAAGAGTGGAGGAGGCAATGGAAGTATATGGGAAAACGGAGGGGAAGATGGGTCCACGCGAGCGGAGCCACGAGCACGGGTAGTACATTGCCTTAACTAATAAAGTACACATTATATTAGGGATTTTCAAGTCTTTGCTTCCCTATAACTTCGAAATAAGTACGAGTAGTACTCTCTCAGGCCAGAAGTCAGGACTGAGGTATAGGTACATCCTGATGTTTAGAGTGGATTCTAATAAAAAAATATGTGTTTTTGAAATCCAGTCCGTTTTAAAAAGTGGTTATTAACTAAAATCTCGTTACAAAATCCTGATGGCCAGTTACTAAATTACATTGTTTTTGATTAACAAACAAGATAAAAAATAAGCATTAAATTGTTATGGAGGGATAGTGTTAATACTTGATTTAGAAAGAATCAGTGAAATTACGTCATTTTCCAGACGATTTCCAACTGATTGCCATCTGTTTGTATGAAGTATTGATAACAGGCGTGGAATGTATATAATTAAACCACTCATTAACTTTCCAGATACCTACCTTTAACATAAGTATTTATATTTTACTAGCTGTTTCCCGCGACTTCGTCCGCGTTGACAACTTCACATCACAAATTATTATGTATTTCCCGTAGGAATGGGATGTTTTTTCGGGATAAAAACTATCCTATATCCTATTCCAGGACCTAACCAATATGTGTGCCAAATTTCATCACGATCCGTCCAGTGGTTGAAGCGTGATTGAGTAACAAACATCCAAATATCCAAACTTTCGCATTTACAATATTAGTAGGATTCTACTTACTTTATTGACTTAGATACACGACCACAGAAATCCTATCAAGATAGATGGTGAAGTAGGCGCGACACGCGTGCCAACCGTTTGCAATATATTGCCAAAAACTATTAATCGCTTACTCGTTTCATGCCGAATCAAAGTCGAGTAAACATCGACATAAATCTGCAAAAAGGGGCCAAGTGCGAGTCGGACTCGCCCATGAAGGGTTCCGTAGCAGCAAGTAACATAATATAAAAGTTATTGTAGTTCGTTGTAACTTTGATCGGTGTTTTAATAATAGCATTGTGGTTTACGATTTATGACGTATTAAAAAAAACTACTTACTAGATCTCGTTCAAACCAATTTTCGGTGGAATTTTGCATGACAATGTACATCATATATTTTTTTTAGTTTTATCATTCTCATATTTTAGAAGTTACAGGGGGGGGGCACATTTTTCCACTTTGGAAGTGTCTCTCGCGCAAAGTATTCAGTTTAGAAAAAAATTATTAGAAACCCCAATATCATTTTTGTAGACCTATCCATAGATACCCCACACGTATGGGTTTGATGAAAACAATTTTTTTGAGTTTCAGTTCTAAGTATGGGGAACCCCCAAAATTTATTGTTTTTTTTTTCTATTTTTGTGTGAAAATCTTAATACGGTTCACAGATTACATCTACTTATGAAGTTTCAACAGTATAGTTCTTATAGTTTCGGAATAAAGTGGCTGTGACATACGGACGGACAGACAGACATGACGAATCCATAATTTTGCCATTCTTTGCAATCCGTTTTTTGCCATTTGGCTACGGAACCCTAAAAATGACATATTGCACGGTTTCTCACTGCGTAACTGTATCTCCTCACTAGAATCGTGACCTCGATGCATAAAATCGACATGCACGGAACTAAAGTAAACAAATGTCTGTAACCATTCTATCTTGATATAACTTCTATAGACACGACCGACTCTAGCGAAGTTCTGTCTTGAAGGAGTCTACATGAAACTCCCCATTTTGTAAAAAAAAAAACAATTGTTGATTTGAACAAGATCTTGTGAACAGTCATCTCAACTCCATACGAGCGCACCAAGATCTTGTCCCCTTGCACTAACTCAACTTGTGACCTTAATCATGGTTTGGTTTCAAATAATCATAATAATGGTTACTTGACCTAACAGGAAGCAGGACAAAATGTAGTCAAGGCTAATCCCACACTATGCTTTTCTCCCCCGTACTATGGGATTTAAAGACAAATTCACAAATATAACATCCAGTTCGGGACCAACCTGTACAAAACTATCTATCCCCGGTAGGCATCGAATCCATGACTATTACGACCACTAAGCCAACGAGGTGGTCAACTACGTCATTCAAATGTGCCTACAGGCATAGCGGTCATTGACCAGCCGCACCGCTTCATATAAGCAACCGCAGCCACCCTCCTCACCGGGTCTGACCACCTCGTCCTCTGGCACGCCTACCCTCTATGACTACTAAGCTTCTTCAGCTCGTGCTTGAGAGACCGCACAATGTGACCGAGAAAGTCTTTTTATTGCAGAGAGAGCCGTTTCGTTATATTGAGCTCTTTAAGAATTGAGTCATTTGTTCTCATGGCTGTGATACATAGGTATTGAAATTAGCTCTATGAAATGCAATGACAATAATTTACTCTATATAGTACCACATTTAAAGTTGCAGAAGAAGGGTTGTCAACGTGCTTGCTCAACTTTTCGTCGTGTCCATTCTTTTGGGGCGCAAGTTAACCCTACACTTACGGGCGGGACGTGAGATGGTTTGATCGATTTGTGAAACAAGTTGTCACTTTCGATGTCACTCACGTAGCGGGGTGAGAACGGCCTTGTACGGTCGGCACGAGAAGTGGTTCAACACCTTAAGGACGATAATCGTTTGCTGGCTGCATAATGTCAGAAAATACCAACGTAAAGAAGCGACACTCACATCCTGCAGGAAGTTTAATGTCGCCCGCAATCCAGAGCAGGATGAGATGACAGTCGTTAGTCGTTTGCAGGTGCTGGCTGCATAATGTCAGAGAATACTAAAGAGACAGAACAGAGATAGAAAACAGAACACAGCTGGCAGTTCGCACTGTCGAACTAGCGGCGCTGAGCGATCGACGCTAGCAGTTACAAAGAGAAGCAATGTTGTTGCCATACAAGGTTGTTTCTCTCTCGATTACGCTGGGTGCAGCAGCCAGCCCTACTATTATATATGCGCATACACAAACGTGTACGGACAGGCTGATGCGCCTGTAGTAGTAGTAGGTAATAAAAGCTGTTTGTTTGTATGAAGTGTCGGGAGTGCGTTAATGTCGAGAGATCACACTTTCTATCTAATCTAATCGTTCATTCGACCCTTTTCTTTATAAATAGACGGTAACAAATGCATTGTTTTTGTATAGATTATGATTAACAATCCCTGATTGTAATTTACTTTGTTCCCTTTCCCATTTTGTTTCGTAAATGTCTACGAAATCGGAAATGTTAGTTCTCTGTACGAAGCCACTTACTAAATAGAACTCCTTCATCATCATCAGATTCTTTTTGTCTCCACTGCAGGAGCACAACCCTCTCTCATCTGCCGGAGACAGACGGACGATTTGGCCTACACTCCCCGCGCTGGCCAGACGGGTTGGGGAGGCCTGATTGATGTTTTATAATGTATATTCCCTTAGTCGCCTTGTACGACATCCACGGGAAGAGTTGTAGTGGTCCTATGCTACTCTACCGGAAACCACATGGCAAACTCCTTCATTCCATTTAATAACTAATTACATAACTGGCTACAAAATGGAAAACGTAATTTCCCTATTCAAAGTTTTGTTCTTTCACTTACGTCAATTGTTTAGGAACTCAATTAACACGTGGTATATTTTGCAGGGCGCACACGATTCGAATTTATTTTCGACCAACCACTTTCTGTGTCGACCGTAACTGAAGGGTTAAATTATTCTTATAGGGCGCTCGGAACTTTGTTGTCTGCTTTTTGAAATGCGCAAGGCAGGCGTGAGAATTTTGATGTTGTTCCAATTATTCTATAAGTAAGTAGAGTTGTAATCTGCAATGAAAAAACGTCAACGCAAATGATATCGCTATGCTTGAAGTGAGCTCATTTACAATCAGTATAAAGACCTCTGACTGCTTATAAACAAAGATATTATTAATGTGTGTGCATATGATTACTGTTATATTTACACATGCAGAACTTTGGACATTTCCTAAAGAAGCGTTTGTTCAGAATACATTGTCTAATGTATTGTGTTGTAGTGTTCCAATTACATATCAAATCAATTCACCTAATTGAAAATTACTAAGTATAAATCAATAATGTATAGCGTTCATGCTCCGCAAATTTTCGTGAGGGGTGAGCGGGGGATGCGGGGAGTTAATCCGAACCTATCCGAACGTCAGTATCTTAGTGTTCGTGAGCACACATTGATGATTAGCGCGTAACGATAGATACGTGCCATCGTGAACTGTACGATGTGTACCTAACTTATTAGGCTATTATTACAGCCGCTGTAAGAAAATTTCATAAATTAATTCTAGATTAAAAATGAATCCTTTAACTACAATACCCGCAAACATTTTGCACTAATCTTCCTCTTTCGTAGCATAAAATACTCCCGCTTATTGCACAAAACTTCCGCTTTCGTTGCACAGAACTCCCTCTTTCGTTGCACGAAACTCGCGCTTTCGTTGTACAAAACTCCCGCTTTCGTTGCACAAAACTCCCGCATTCGTTGCACAAAACTCCCGCTTTCGTTGCACAAAACTCCCGCTTTCGTTGCACGAAACTCGCGCTTTCGTTGCATGAAACTCGCGCATTCGTTGCACATAACTCCGGCTTTCGTTGCACAAAACTCCCGCTTTCGTTGCACAAAACTTCCGCTTTCGTTGCACAAAATTTCCGCTTCCTTGTACGAAACTCTCACTTTCGTTGCAAAAAACTTCCGCTTTAGTACCACAAAATCCCATTTTCATTGCTTTCGTAAGTAAATAAAAATTAAGATATTTTCATCGTTGATCTTAATATTTACCACTTGAAATTAACCTCAATTTCCTATTGTTTTCAGCGGAGCATTCAGTATTCTACCTGTATGTGAGGAACCAGCTGAGCTGGGACATGGTGAAGTTCGGCCTATACACCAGCTACTCCATCGTGTTGCATTCGTTTGGTGAGTTGGGTAGTCAGACAGTATTCACTAAGATCACAATTATGACACCAGAAATAAAAAAGTCGAGCAAATGGATATAAGTGTAAGCCCAAAGGTAATATCACGGATATTATGGGTTAATACCTCTAGACAAGGTACATAATAAATAAATGCTTACAAGGCTACATGTTATATGTATCACTTACAAGATAGGCAGTAAGAACGGAGTGCCAAAGTATAGTGATCATGCAACTTCTTTCGTTTATCGTTTTGTAGTCTTATCATTGTCTTTAAGTACATGCTCGCCATGGAAAACAGAAGCTTATGGTAATTTTTAATCACCACGTTTGTTTGCTATATCAAGATTAATCACGCCAGTCAACATCCACTTGGAAGACCCTCCTTACTTCCTGTGTTTCTCATCCATTCGCTTTCCAATCTTTTCTCGGTCTATTCCAAAACTTGTTTGCCCCAACGGCCATCAGTTCTGGTACACAAGATCTGCCCAATGTACTTCAGCTGCTCTTGTTATACATAACTATATGTTCGGTTTTGTTATCATAAATAACTTAATAATATTGTTAATATTAAATTGCAGGTGCCATGTTCTCTATAACAATATTAAGTAAAAAGATGCAAGTGGACGACTCGTTGCTCTGCCTTATCTCCGTCGCGAGTAAGTTCGTGGGCTCCATCTGGACCGCCTTCGTCCGGACCGACCTCGAGATGTTCTTAGGTAGGTACATCCGGAGTTTAAGAGCCACGTGCTTTTGCGGACCTCCAACGTCTTCTGTACAAGAAAACTGTAGTTCTGTTGTATCTCGTTGGGTGCCCGCGAAGAAACGCTTTATGATTTATTATTTTTTTAGAATTTGATTTGTGTTAGTGAATAAATATCAATCTACTCATCCATCTAGTTAGCCCGTCCATCTCTGTCTTAATTAAGCTTAACTTGGAAACTACTTAGTGAATTTTAATTTATTATTTGCCATTTCCCGAGGCAAGTTTTGTTTTATTATATTTATGAACTGAATAAGTCGGTACAAGTTGAATCGGAGCGAAAATATTCTCCCAGGCGCTTTTATTATTAGAATTTTTTTACAATATATAGGTATACTTTCTAATCTCAAACTAGGATTTTCTCCTGTTCTATGGAAATTAAACAAGGATAGGATAATTCACAAATATAACATCCAAACCGGGACCAACTTGTACAAATTGTACAAAGTTGTTGCCGGTGGGGATCGAAACCACGACCTCTGGCGCTCGACTCTAATGACCAATCCATTAAGCCAACGAGACGGTCTTGTCTTATGCTAACTAGACTGCTGTAGGATCTAAAACTTATAACAAGTTAGGGTCAGTTCAAAATAGGAAAAGTATAAAACCGTATAGTGTCAACATTAAAAAGACATTTGCCAAATGAATAGATACTTTAGTTCCTATATAGAATCAGTCTGTTATTGATGATGTTGTGATTTCAGTGCCCGTTGTGGAGATATTAAATGCAACCACGTTTACGTCACTACGTTCAATTATCTCCAAACTTGTGGATAAACAGGAAACTGGTAAGTGAATCGACATTACATTACCATTAATAAGCACCTAGCCTTCATTGCCACTGTTAGTATAGCAAACCTTATTTACTACTTGAGCTTTTAGTTTGATAACTAGAAATTGATCTGGTAAGAAGGTTGACACTTAAATCAAATATTGAGCCCCTGGAACATATATATCAAACAATACAAAGGAATATTCATGTCTCTTTATTCCGCAAGACCTCCAAAGCATTTCAAGTTGGTGGCTCGTAACTTATACAGCCTAGGCTCAACTTCAACTTTCAAATACGTCCTTACAGCAAGTTGCTCTAAAAGTTTAACTGAAAGGTTTGCTAAAACATTTATTTAACTCTTTATTTCACATACAAAAACAACTTTTTGTGTCTGAAATAAAGAGCTAAGAAACCTTTCAAAAATAAATTAAAAGCACATGAGCAAAAGTTGAAGATTGTTTCTATACAGATTTTAACCAGGCCATCGGCAACAGAGGTAACTAAATAAATAAAACAATACATAAACTACACATACTTGTACTTAAAACTTAAACAATATATACGGTAAACTTTTTTTACTTTGAGAGTTAAACAAAGAAATTTGTAATTCACCTAAAATTTTTGGGTCTTGCTCAGTTTCTGAGGCCTATGGTTTCATATATATTTTATTGTTACAGCAAAAGTGAACTCTCTGTTCTCGCTGACTGAAACTGTGGCATCCCTGCTCTTCCATCCGTTCTACTCCTGGCTGTACATGATGACCCTTCACGTTCTGCCAGGAACTGTCTTCTTAGTCAGCGCTGCACTTATAATACCCGCTTCTGTCGTACTTATGTAAGTAGAATACAGTGATTTTCCTAATACTTATCATCAACAGTCTATCGATGTCTTCTGACGGACATAGGCCTTCCGATAAGTGTGGAAGTGGCTACGCTGGGCAGTCGTCTATCTCGCACGGCTCTAGTCCTGCTAGAGCTATGTTTATCATAGGCTAATTGGTCTATGAGGATGGCAGAATTGTAGAGCGGCAAAGTTCGAGCACGACTCAGTTCAACCCCAAAATGTTAGAGGCATATAGAATCAAAGGCAGCTAAACGCCACCCAGGTAAAAGTGAGATACATAAACATGTAATTAATTTAGTTGGAAACCCTTCATTCTAAAGTGTAAATTACAGCACCTAAAAATATGATTAATATGTGCACAACTTTTTCCAGAACATTTTACGTCCAACATAGACAACAACTCAGGAAAGCAAGAAAGAAAGCACTCGAGGCAGAAGAAAATAAGGAAGGAGAAATGAAGAAGGCTGAAACTCTGACTAACCAATTCTACATACCTGAGATCCTAGAAAATTTACCCATTGACATGGACAAGAAAATCCCTTGAAACACAAAGATTTAAAAGCTTGTAGCTAGTTAAGTCACGAATATAGTTAAATGGAGGTTTCAAAATACTTCAATCGAGGTTTCAATCCAGTTCAGCTATCTCTGCAATACTGCTCCTGAGCTAAATTCTGTAACCGTTATGAGTTTATATTTATATCTCACACTCAGAAGCAAGCGACATTCATCAAATTACGCAATTGATGCAAAAGCACACGGTATATGCTTAAACACACCTTTATATGTATGTATTTGTATATAAAAATGTAACAATATGTCAAATATTGGAAACTTGTTAAATTAATTCTAGAATAATAATATATGTTAAGTATTTCGAGAAGAAAAGTGCAAATAAAGTGTTAAGGAAGAATTAAAATAAATAAATAAAATAAACCTGTGAGGAAAACGTAATTTTATTTTCTCGCAATATAATAGGCCAAAGTATACGTAGAAATAGACGCAAGTCATCTGAAAAACGATTCTAACAAATTTATTGAAACTAGAATTCGAATGTACAAATAAGTGGAGACATCAATATAGCTAGATCCCTCTGGGAAAGTTACTGTTTACATAATTTTTTTTTACCGTTCTAAACTTCGTTTGAGTACTAAAAATAGAACAACTGTAAACTATAATTATGCAGATGACTACAATTTCTCTATCGGACATTACATGACAGTGTGGGATGAACCTCAAACATGTACGAAAACGATACAATTTAATAACTTTATAAATGAAAATAACCGTCACCATCAGTCTGCCTGTTCACTGTATAGGTATTTTATTTTTAACAATCTAAAGCGGCGAACCCAACTCATAAGTTCCATCAACCCCGACCCTCGCCTTCCTAATCCAGCCAGTTACTTTAATTCTGGTCATCGGTACATCTGGCAGGAGTCCCATGTTGCACTTATCAGTGCGCGGTCCACTCCAGAGCTCGTCTGCCATAATGGCTATTAGTTTATTCATTTTTTTAATTTTATTGTGGACATTACAATATTTACAACAAACGCTTGAAGAGTGTTCAGACGAGATATTTGTGGCACTTGTCATACAGCTGCACAGTAGGTATGTTTTTTGCCCTAAATAAGTGACATGCCCTTTTTAGGGTTCCGTAGCCAAATGGCAAAAACGGAACCCTTATGGATTCGTCATGTCTGTCTGTCTGTCTGTCTGTCTGTCCGTCCGTATATCACAGCCACTTTATTCCGAAACTATGAGAACTATACTGTTGAAACTTGGTAAGTAGATGTATTCTGTGAACCGCATTAAGATTTTCATACAAAAATAGAAAAAATAACAAAAATTTAGGGGGTTCCCCATACTTAGAACTGAAACTAAAAAAAAAAATTTTTCTTCAAACCCATACGTGTTGTACGATCTATGGATAGGTCTTCAAAAATGATATTAAGGTTTCTAATATCATTTTTTTTAAAACTGAATAGTTTGCGCGAGAGACACTTCCAAAGTTGTAAAATGTGTGTCCCCCCCCCTGTAACTTCTAAAATAAGAGAATGATAAAACTAAAAAAAATATATGATGTACATTGCCATGCAAACTTCCACTTAAAATTGGTTTGAACAAGATCTATTAAGTAGTTTTTTTTTAATACGTCATAAATCGTAAACTACAATACTACGAGTATTATTAAAAAATCGATCAAAGTTAGAACGAACTACTATAACTTTTATATTATGTTACTTGCTGCTACGGAACCCTTCATGGGCGAGTCCGACTCGCACTTGGCCGCTTTTTATTGCATAGTCGGACTTTTAATTATAAATGTACTAGTGAAACTCCCGCGCATTAATTCTAAGTGGTTTTTAAGAAAAAGAAATTCAGTTCAAACTACTTTTTTTTTCTTCAAAACCACTCCCCCCAATCGTAAAACGCAAAAAAAAAAATTTTTTCTGGACAGAATTTTCCTATTAACGTTATTTGGTTGGGTTATATTGACTACACATATTTATGTTATCAACTTTAAGTTTATGTTTTTTACGTTGGGGGGATCAAACTGAAAAAAATAAAATTCTTCAAAACCTGAGCTGTAAAACCTGATTCTGTGACCTGTAAGATGATAAAAAAAATTACCGAGTTACGTTGAACCACCGAATGGCGTTAGCCCGGTAATACATACTGCCAACCGTGCTCTATTAGGCGGGTGACGTTAAACTGGCGGGGCAGGTGAGTGTCGATTCATTACGTGTAATATTTATTATCGCTGACAGATACCTGCGTGCAACTATTGTCCAAAAACTTTAAAAGAATTGGCACCCTATAGACTTGGTTAGAAAGCGTAGTATGTATATAGTAATTAATTTTTATTATACTAGAAAATACTATAATACTGTTAACTATTAATTGAATAAATATTATCTCTGATATTGAGTTCCTTATTTTAATTATAATCATTTCTAATTTTATCACTCGACCTTAGGCATTAACGATGGTGCATTCATATATATTATTGTAATAGCCAAACATTACTTTATCATCTTGTTTATTAGTAGTTCACACTTCTATAAAATTTATTGTTATTCCAACTTTATATGATGTTAATAAAATTAAGTCAAATACAAAATACAATAGTGTTATAAAGATATAGGTCTAATAGTGTGATCTGTTGAGTATATTAATAATATTAGTTTATCTTATCATCGACTGCTAATATTGTCGAGCCTGCACCTATTTGATGTAACTGGGTACTCGTCGTGTCATGACATTTGATTATTTTATAGACTATCTATTTGGTCACCTCTCTGACACTTTAAGTAGAGCCTGCGATGTGAATGAACGATTACTAAATGTGATAAGTGCAGCAAATTTTATTTAACCAATAGTGGGTTGTTTCTTAACACTTTCGTGGACAGTACGTCAATAGACGTCATACAGGTGGCTCCTACCATGACAGTACGTCTATGTACGTCGTATTTCGTATTGTATTGTAAAACAACTCACGTCAAGTAAGCTATGTCCACCAACATCTTCATAAAGCGTTAGAGTAAAAACATATACATAGTGCAAGTCCTTGATACTACTGAGAAAGAGTTACAACATTTTCTACCAACTTTTTTCATGAAACGACGAAACTGCTTTAAAGACTAGTAGATTCACATTTCCCAAGAAGAGAAATCCAAATAAACAATGTATTTTAGGTTCTAAACTTACAAATAACAATCAAAATAACTTACAAATAATAAACAATAAAATTTTCATAATATTGCACCTTTTTCAATATATTATAGGTATCACATTCTACTTGGTTGCCCTTTGATTAAGGAAAACAAACAAATGTTATTATTTGAATATTGACCGGAATTAGTGTTATCTAAATAATAACTCATATCTCATTGAAAAGTTATAGCAGTACCGATAAGTCTGTGATTATCATTAGTCTGTATGACACTAATATACAACTTTATTTTGTTTTTGTACTGCCTAGCAGGCATGTGTCTACACACATGTATTTCATAGCGTCCATAAAATAAATTAAAAACAGTGAATGCTACAAACCAGTAATAATAAATCTATTAAGATGAACGAAGAAAAGCATTCAAATGGAACCGAACAAATCAAAGAATCCACAGAAGAAGATCCTCTTCAACAAAATGGAACGAAAGAAGAGAAAGTTAAAAGAAGTTTCAGTGAAACATGTGCTTATGTCCTCGAAAACGTGTCAGTGGAACCAAGTATGATACTGTTTATAATACCATGCATTCTTTTAATGTTAACTACACAGAATTTAAGTTTAGAGAAAGCATGCAGAGTTAACTTGAACTTCAGTAGTGAAATTTGTGACTCACTCAAAATGCAACGGTTAGAAAGTGAGAATCAGTACGAGAAAGAGACGCAGAAGTTGCTGGCGAGATACCTTGCATACAGAACGTACATAACAGCAACGGTTCCATGTATTTTGGCGCTGCTGGCCGGCTCCTGGTCGGACAAAACTGGACGCAAGAAGATATTTCTCATCATACCAATAGCGGGACAGCTACTGGCTTGTATTAGCAACATAATTAACGTCTACTTCTTTCATCAACTTGGCTTAGAGGTCCTTATATTCAGTGAGGCTATATTAGAAGGCTTTTCTGGGGGATGGTGCCTTGCCTTCTTCATTATGTATGCCTTTATAAGTACAATCACAACGGAGGAAGCCAGGACTTTTCGTATGGGCATGTTAAGTTTCGCTATGACAGTTGGGTTTCCGATTGGAATGGGGATCAGTGGTATACTATTGAAGAAATTTGGCTACTACGGTTCTTATGGGCTGGCTTCATGTCTGCATATTCTTAATCTTCTATACAACATATTTGTGTTGAAAGACCCAAAAAGAAGCGTCGACCAAAAACAGGTAATAACTTTTCCAATTAAACTATAATATACTGTAACATTAAGGGCACAGATATCATTTTGATCTGATCATTGCATTAACTCCATTGCTGCATTGTACGAATTAAGTGTGATCTAAAGCTTAACATAGGTTATTCTGTGAGATAAAGAAATAACAACTCATTAATATAACAATGACGGTCTGAATCAAATTGTATAAACTGCAAGGAAAAGTTATCAAATTCAATGAGATTCAGGTTCGTAGCTTCTGACGCTCGAGTCAAACACCCTAACCACTATTCCGAGGAATGAGTGGAGCAAATGTCATAAAAACAATTAATGTATGTCATGGTATTAGAGTAATCAAGTGTGGCATGATGTAATAAACCAATTGTGATAAGGTTATACAATAACGGATCAATGTTATCCGCGAATTATATAATTTATTGAGCGATTAGCTGCATGTCACGTAGGGCATATTTAATTGCCAATGCAGTAAAAACTCTATCATAATCTTAATTATTGGGAATCACATCAACTGAAGGGGAAGACATGTGTAAGATAGGACCAATAATTTACACTGTACGGGCTAATTCACTATATTCTGAGATAAAACTTAATTTATTAAATTTATGTCAATCCTCCGTCTGTCTCCGGCAGATGAGAGAGGGTTGTGCTCCTGCAGTGGAGACAAAAATAACCTGATGATGATGATGATGATGTCAATCGATATCAGCACCAACTTAGCTAATTTTATTTGCTGGTTTACTGTACAAGTGTCCCCACCAGATCTAGTCTTCTTAATGTTAGAATTTTTATGCTGCAGATGCTTATCTATTACCTACGTCAGGACTCTTATCTCGCTGTTGTAATAGTGAATCCAAGTTTGATTATTTCTGAATCTCATCTCTTTATTTACTATACGTAGGTATATTTTCATCTAAGATTTATTTTTTGTCTACAGCATGATAACAAAGGATTCCGTTACTTCTGTCGCACCTTCTTTGACTTATCGAATATTAAGGATACCATTCAAGTAGTGTTCAAGAATGGGCCCAACAACCGACGCCTGCGCATGTGTGTGATGATGCTCGTCGTCAGTATACTCTTCGGACCCATATACGGTACAGTAGTAAACTGAGATAGATATAGATCCAAAATAGTTACTATTTTCTTACCCCGCCCGTACCAATGGGTTTTTCAAAAACTTAAGTACGGTTTATTTATAGTACCACAGACTTTTCGGTGAAGAAAAACATTGTAAGGAAACCTGCATATGCCAAAGAAGAATTTCTGAGGCGTATGTGAAGTCCATCAAATCGGCTTGGGGCACCGTCTGTGGACAGGGGTTTGGCACAAAAGATCCTGAAGGGTCGAAGTGTCGCCAGGTCTTCCTGGCCCCCTAAGAAGATAAGATACTACCTTCTTAGTCATCATCAAACCTTCATGATAATGAGTACGGTAGCGGTATCATAAACCTTCATTAGTGTCTGAATGACTAAAACCCTCTCTCACATGTTGACGAGCTACGGAGCCACAGACAAACAGATGTACCCAGACACACCCGCACATGCGGCCTAACAAATACACAAAAATACTCGCAGATACGAGTAGACTAACACAACTTCTAACTCCTCATCTTTCTACTTCGGTCACAATATACTACAGGAAACTTTACGAACAGCAATACGGGATAGACTTAAAATAATGAACACTTTATCTAATCCCAAACTAAGATTTTCTCCAGAATTAGAGAAGGATTGGACATTTCACAAATATAACATATAAAGGACCAATTTGTACAAGTACAAAGTTATTGTTTCCTTAGTGAGAATCAAACTCACGGCCTCTGATGGTCGAGTCTAACGACCAAACAACTAGGCCAACGTAGCGGTCGAGTATTGGTACTAGTTTTATCAGTAATGTTAATCTTTGGACTTCCAGAATCTAATAAATAAAACGTAAACTTCGCGTGTCCGTACACTGAAGATATTTGCAACAACAACATAATTTGGGGCCCAAGGATTACCTAATCCTTGGGCCCCATCCAGTAATATTACATTTAGAAAATTTTTGGAATTTTTATCTGTTTGTCTGTTTGTTTATGCACGCATCACGTAAAAGTATCTAAACCAATTCTGATGGAGTTTTCAAAGGACTTAACTCGGAGCAACATTTAGTCTTTACTCAATACAAAGTTATGGTATTTTTTGGGTTTCAAAGTTCATTAGTAGGTATGCAATACATACATACATAATGCTCACGCCTTGGTCCCAGAGGAGTAGGCAGAGACGATGGATCGCCACTTTGCGCGATCCTGACACACCTCACTAGGCTCACTCACATTCATCAACCTTTTCATGCACCTTCTTTTATTCTTCTCACTGCGGACCCTAGCCTTTTTGAGAACGTTACTAATTTGATCCTTGAACGTCCTTCTGGAACGACCTTTAGCTGTAGTTAGAGCTTTAGCTTATATAGCAAGAAATTCAGTGTTCTCTGATACTTCATCCAGCACACCACAGTTCTATTTAGAACCCACACTCCCCAAAAACTCTACAAGTGAGAATTATTTCGTCAAAAAACCCTTCTATAAATCCTCGTATAACAATTCTATTCCAACCTAATGTGAGCTTACTACAGAGATCAGATATAACAAAGAAATATAATTATAATGTTCTACTCATTTTATTACAGGAGAAATCTCAATATTATACATGTCGACACGGTTAAGATTTAGCTGGGACGAGGTTCAGTTCAGCATATTCCAGAGCTATAACTTCGTCACACATACTATTGGTAAGTTTTATTGCGATAATCCTATTTATATAGTTATCATTATACACATGTAAACATGTCACTGCTGGATAAACACCCTCGATTCACAACAAAACCTTCGCTTTACAATTTGTAGAATATTTAATCTGTCTCACATCATCATCAGACGAAACACGTCCACTGTTGAACATAAGACTAATAGAATGCCACTTTTGATGGGCTGCCCATTGGGGGATTTGCCATAATCACTACACTTGCCAGGCGGATTGGTGATCGCAGTAATGATCTTAATATACACACAGAACAACCCTGCTGAACGTTCCTGGTGCAATCTCTTAATCGCCTTGACGACTCCCACGGGAAGAATGGGGACAAATATGAATATCCCTATTCTTAGCCGGGAACAACACGGCACTAACTACACTACTGTCTTACATAAATATTAGTAACTAGCTGTTGTCCACGACTTCGTCCGCGTGAACAACTTAACATCACAAATTATTATGTATTTTCCGTAGGAATGGGATGCTTTTTCGGGATAAAAACTATTCTTTATCCTATTCCAGAACATAAGCTATATGTGTTTCAAGTTTCATCACGATCCGTCCAGTGGTTGAAGCGTGATTGAGTAACAAACATCCAAATATCCAAACGTTCACATTTATAATATTAGTAGGATTCATCGAAGCCCAACTACAGTTTTCAAAGTCCCAGTCTCTCTCTAACACCTTTTCAGCCTGTTCTCAAAAACCTATAGGTACTTTAGTTGCTTTAAACTTAACTGCTGCGTTTTCCAACTTCTCATTTTTAATTTCGAGTATCTCTTCGACTCTTACCTTATCTCTTATTTGTCGTTTTTTTTTAACACACTTTGTTTTCGTCTTATGTGTACCTATGACTAATGAATAAGTCGACTAAATATTCAATAGAAAATGAAAGTTTAACCACAAAAACAAGATTTTATTACCACCTTCATTTCGCAGAAGTAACTTTACCTTCAATTGTTTATTTAGTTTGTGAGAGGCAAATAAAGTTTGTTTTCGTGGAATATTTTATTGTTACGAACTTTGTTCCTATTACGGATAAGATTTCTATTTTATGAAATGTAATATTCTTCGCCAGGTACCATATTCTCCATAACTGTGTTCAGCAAATACCTACAATGGCACGACTCCATTCTGGGAATCATTTCAACTGTGAGCAAGATCGCTGCATCTTTTATCTACTGCTTCGCTCCTAACGAGAAGATCTTCTTTATAGGTTTGTAAGAACTGCCGTACAGTATCTTAGTCTTTAATCTATAATACTTTGTCAGGTCTCACATGATCAATGCAAACCCTTCTTTCTGTACTGATCTCATCGGCCTGCTGACGTCCATTATCACCCTCCCTTCAGCTACGCTATCGTGGTGACCTCACTGAAACTTATATAATTCTGACCGATAAATATGACTGTCCTGACCTAAAATCCATCTTCAATCTCAGTTCCATCTACAGAGCGACTCACAAAATTGACATGAAGTTGTTAATAACTAAATCTAACAGCCCGTCGACCATACATAACACACTCAACATCTGGGACGTGAACACATCAAACAAATAACCACAGGATGACATCGATACCCTCAGTAATATTTCAAAAAAAAGACTAGACAAGTTCTTCAAAAACCCTACAATCCCCATAATAATAATATTTTTTATTGGACACAGTCTTCCAAAATGTCCACTACTGAACATACATTGTACCGACATTTCTACATCAACCTGTAGATGACACGGAGAACAAGAGTCGGCAAGAACAACTCGTAACTTTTCCGTGTATTAAGATATAGGTGATGTCGGTCAGTTCTCTCGTGAGTACACATAATTATTTAGTAACATCTTACATTATTATTATACGAATAGCTGTGCCCGCGGCTCCGCTCCCAAAGACTACTCACTCTCAATTAGACTTCGACTACGACTCCGATTCTGACCCAGACCACGACGTCCACTCCCATTTCCGCTCCCGGTCCCGCTCCCACTCCCGCCCCTGCCCCCGCCCCGGTAAAGAAATATCTTCAATGTCACAGACACGCGAAGTTTACGTTTTTATTTATAAGATTATATTACTTCATTCGATTGCATAATATCCTTATTCCTTATCTTTATCCAATTTCGATTCTTGAAAATATAACTGAATTTATTTCTACAAGGTGTCTTTGAGCGATAAGAGCTGAACGATAATGAAAAATCTTGTCCGTATCTAGCTAAAAGTACTTGATCCGTGACGAAGTGATTGAAATACAAAAAATATATAAATCCTTACAAGGACTTTGTTTCTATTTTTAATGGATACCTAGAACATAATACTTTTTATTCGTCTGCAAATATTAAATTTAGTTTGTGATGCGGATCTTATTAACATATATACTTTAACATATACAAGAAAGTAGTATTTATTTATGACTTATTTGTATCTAATGTTCCCGTATAATAAATAATATTCAAGATAGCTTCACAGACGTAAGTAAAAAGGAATCCGAATCTTTATCTTAT
This sequence comes from Esperia sulphurella, assembly GCA_947086405.1. NCBI lineage: Eukaryota > Metazoa > Arthropoda > Insecta > Lepidoptera > Oecophoridae > Esperia > Esperia sulphurella. Next base: position 14,836,960 of record OX352264.1, read on the forward strand.
CAATATAACTATTTCATACTAAGGAGTAACCGAGCCAATATTTTCCACTATTTTTCAAAGAAACTTTCCACTACATTTCTTGGAAATAAAATGGAAAGTTAGTAGAGAGATTTAACAAATGTTGTGAAATAATTATTCTACTACTTGTACAAAACTTAATAAAATGCCTAGGTATTACAAACGTGTTTATGCTTTGTACTTCATGCTTGACTTATGGGCTAAATATTTAAGTTATACCTATCCACATTAGGACGGACCATGCGCAAAAAGTTCAACTACGCGTGTCTGTACACTTGGGCGTGGGCGTGAGCGTGGGGGTCGGCGTCGGAAAACGTAAACTTCGCGTGTCTGTGACATTGAAGATATTTCTTTACCGGGGCGGGGGCAGGGGCGGTAGTGGGAGTGGGAGCGGGACCAGGAGCGGGAGCGGAAATGGGAGTGGACGTCGTGGTCTGGGTCAGAATCAGAGTCGTAGTCGAAGTCGGATTGAAAGTGAGTAGTCCACGCGAGCGGACCCGCGCGCACAGCTAGTGTAATAATCCTTATTTTTATACCGTATATAGAGTATATCTGACCAAGTACCTGATCATATTAAATTTCGGTAAAAGTTGTACCGGAAAGGACCAAAATAAAAACAACAGTAAACAAAATGAAATGAATAAACCACATTTTTATGATATTATGAACTGTTGCTTATCTCAACTTATCGTCATCTTGAAACTAAAAACATATCAACTTGCTGCATTTTTTTTATACTTTCAATAAAATGTTACAATTTCTCTCGCAAATGTATCTCGCTAGTGAACGTAAAAAGAGACAAGTAATATTCATTTCTTTCTCTGTTGCTACTTTAATGGATTTCATTTTCTTCTATTTCTATTAATATTTGCCAGGTTCTTGTAAAAACTATTCTAAATTAAACTTTATGTACTTGCAATTAGGTTTTATTTACTATGACCTATATAATGTTATTAAAAGGTTAAGTATATTTGTTTTCTTATTTGCAGCTCCTTTGGTTGAAATTTTAAACGGGACATCATTACTGGCTATGCGGTCAATAACCTCAAAATTGGTTGCACCGAATGAGTTGGGTAAGTTGTTATAATTACTCGTATATAAGACGAAAGAAGAGACAGTCCCGTGGAACAAAATAACAAACAGTCTAATACTTGATATTGATAAGAAGAGAGAAGGATTCGCCTGAGTAGATAACATCTAACCTACTTTTATTGCCAAATGCATGAACTACTGTATTTTTGGGTCGAAGGATAACAGAGAGTGTAATTATAAACACACGATGCTTTTCATCTCAGTCCTAAAATTAGTATACGTATATCTAGATACTACTACACAAATCATAATAAATATGTAGTTGGATCCCACGTCATAGAGTAAACTCTGTATATTTTATAACACTTTCAAATTATTTATTTACAGGAAAAGTAAACTCAATATTCGGACTGACAGAGAACTTAATGCCATTGGTGTACGTGCCGCTATACACAAACGTGTACAAATCAACAATGGATGTGTTGCCGGGAGCTGTGTTCCTGATGGGAGCAGCAATGACCTTGCCAGCTGTTATTGTTTTCAGGTGAGTTGAATAATGACACTTTTCAGTTACCACTAACACGGAGGTGATAACTTTGTGGCTTCGTTTGCTTCGTTACCGTCTAGACAGCTACCATACAAATGATGTCAATCTTCTTCTTAACTGTTGTGTTTCATTTGTTTTCAATGCTGAAATTTATCCGTAATTATCCGAGTGAGATACAACTTTACTGTCCATGTCATTCTTAATTATTTACTCCAAAGGGAACTATGTACCTGATATCTGTCGTTAATCAGAAAGTTCCGTCTCTTGAAAATACTGATCATATTAGCCGAATTCTGATAGCTCTACATTGACAAGCATTATTTTTCTATAAGAATTTATTAATCAGTATGTTTATGAGCCCTTGACAAAGATTCTCTTTTTCTTTACAGCTGGTTATTGTATGAGCACAGAAAAGGGGTGAGAAGATTAAGACATTCCGAACCTGAATCACCGGTCAAAGAAAATCTGCTAAATTCTAATTAACATATTCATATAAAGTATTGTAAGATATTTATATCATCGTTTCTAAGCTATAATTATAAATAACAGTTCCTGTTTTTTTAAAATAAAGTAACAACAGTCAGGTATGTTTTATTTTTTATTTTTATTACATATACAAATTCTTAGTAGGTAGGATTGTGTTACATCTGCTTTGACAACTTGATCACTCTCTTATCAAGACCAGTCACACTTATAAATCTAAATAAATATTGAATTACACATCGCCTTATATATTAATTATATCAAGCAAATAGTAGTAATACAAATAATACGCAATTCAGAAATATTATCTGTATGATGGCATTCGTTTCACTACTTACGATCGAGAAACAAATCTATAATAATGTAAGTCGACTACAAAACGAGCCTTTATCTCAATACAAGGCATGAAATTAAAAATAAAATGGATCCACCGAAAGATACTCATGAAAATGACAGTGAAGAGTCAAATAAAGAAAAAACTAATGAATTGTCACCTTTGAAACCAATATCAGAGGAAAATGAAGAAAACTCAGAGAAAGAAACAAAAAGCACACTTACAATTTCGGAACGTTATCATTTAATTAAAAATAATATAACTGTGGAACCCGTGCTGGCTTGCTATTTCATGCCCAGCGTTTTAGCATCTATGGCTACACAAAACTTGAATTTAGAGAAAGCCTGCCGCGTTAACCTCAACTTTAGTACAGAAATTTGTGATGCTTTGAAACTGAGACAGACAGATAACTACTCAATATATGAGGAACAAGTCCAGACCCTTATAGCTAATGTTCAAACTTGGAAGAACATTATTCAAACTACAGTACCAGTATTTCTTATATTGTTTGTCGGTGCTTGGAGTGATAGGACTGGAAGACGAAAAGCGTGCATCCTGATCCCCATTGTAGGGGAGTTTATTACTTGCATTGCAGATATTGTAAATACATATTTCTTCTACGAACTACCTGTAGAAGTAGTAGCGTTTACTGAATCAATATTTCCAGCTATAACAGGAGGTTGGTTCGTTAACAGTGTAGGTGTATTCAGTTACATAGGTGATATTACAACACCAGAAGAGAGGACATACAGAGTGGGACTTGTGAATCTATGCAGTACCTTAGGCTTTCCTATAGGAAGTGCACTGAGTGGAGTATTGTTGTCATGGATTGGTTATTACGGTGTATTCTCAATCTCTGCATCGATGTATTTATTCAGTTTGACTTACGGATACTTTTATTTGCATGACCCTAATAGGAAACCTAACGAAAATGTAAGTTATTTCTTCAATCCCTAAAGTCTGGTTTACCAAATAGCTAGTACCATACTTGACGACCTCCGTGGCGGAACGGGTAACTCTCGAACTGCCACGCCGGAGGTTGCGGGTTCGAATCCCGCCAGGGGCAAATGTTCGTATGATGAATATGAATGTTTGTACCCAAGTCTTGGATGTTTATATATTTATTTAAGTATGTGTATCCGTTATCTAGTAACCATAGCACAGGCTCTGCCTAATTTGGGACTGGATAATTGGTGTGAATGTCTGAAATATTTATTTATTTATTTATTTTAACAGTTAAAAAGTTATCCTTGTGTGTGGATTCCACATCTGTGGTAGACATGACTTGACGGTTATTGATATATTTTCCTTCTGTTCTTTCACATAAATATTTCCTTTAAACTGTATAAGTACTAAATAAAGTATTATTATTTCCAGAAAAATGGAGGGATATTAGTGTTTCTCAAAGAATTTTTCGACGTAAGATTAGTGTCGGAAACTTTAAAAGTGGCATTCAGGAAAGGGCCTGACAACAGAAGGCTTAGAGTGGCCCTGCTACTAATTGTGGTCTGCGTTGTGTTTGGACCCTTGCAAGGTTAATATAAATCTTTCATGATTTGAATCGATTTGTTTATTTTGTAATAACATCATTTTTTCTGCTAAGTTGTAAGAAAGTTCAATTTATGAACCTGAAATCGACCGACGATTCTGTACGATAATGATAATAAAGTATTAAATACCAGGAGCATAACCCATACATAACAATAGTAAAAAAGAACAAAATTGCAAAATGTTAAAAAAAAAGAATATAAAAAATTAAAAAAGATTGATAACGTAACATAATATTAAAAGGTTAGAAGTAAAGAATATACATGAGACAATAACAAACTAGACACTATTGACGCTTTTTAGACACAATTCTAATTTTCTTTAATAATAAGTTAAACCCTTTAAATGATAATGTATCGATTTTGATAAGAGTTGTTTATCTTGCCAAGTTACATCTTACTCATAGACCTATCATTATAAAATTTAACATTGTCATCGTTATTTGCAACAATTACACCATAATTTACATTTCAATATAATTAACTGACAATGTTTAATTATTTTAAGCGTTTCTTTGTTACATAAATTAATATTTCTATGGCTTACAACAATGCTCCCAATATTTATTTATTTGTTTGAATTCTATTTATTACCCCAGGTGAATGGAGCATTATGTATCTTTTTACTAGATACAGGTTCAAATGGGACGAAGTACAGTTTAGTATATGGAATACTTACTGTATAATCACAAATTTACTAGGTAAGTTTTTTTAGTAAGTGTGAGTTAACTACTAATCTATTACCCTCAAACTACACTACATCGTCTCTGCCTTTCCCTCTGAGCAGGCGTAAGCATTATGTATGTATGTATTACCCCCAAAGAGCAAAATATTCCTCGTTGCGAAACCTCTTCGAGTTGAGAGCCTTGGTGCGTCACCGGAGGCTATCGACTTCGCCATCAGTCTCGTTGGAAATTTCTTAAAACAAATAAATCCGGGGTCCCCCAAGCCAGGGACTTCTTCGTTTGCCATATCAGTGTCCAGATTCAGAGAGGCATCGCCGCGAGCGTTTTGGGCACAGTACTTAATATTTGTTGTTACGTAGTTACATGAGATTAAACAATCATATTAAGATATTCTAGACGCAGCTCCTAAGTTTTATCAGGAAATCCGAGTTCAAGCTAATGTACAGGATTGGCTCCTGAATGGCACCTTTTATTTGTGAGGGATCAAGTTTCATGATCTTTGCGTTTGTGTAATTCGATTGATACTTTTAAATTAATTCAAAAGGCGGATCTGCAATCAACTGACATACTCTATTTCTGCATAAAAAGCGTGAGATTCTCTTCATTTGTGGTTAAAGAATTTGTTTATAAGTTTGAAATTGTTTACGAGTTATTCATTACTATTTACTATTTTTTTATTTTAGTTTTTCGTTAGTCTAATTTGACTCTCTATTAAATGTCTCTTCTTTGTGTTTGAAATTAAATAATTATAAGCATTTGCATATTTCGCAGCCATCTAATTTGTATTAGTAACATCATTTGTGAATATTTCGACAATCTAAAGAAATTTGGTCTTTTTACTTCAGGTACACTGTTCTCGATAAGCCTATTCAGCAACTATATGAAGCTAGACGACACATTGCTTGGTATCATTTCTAATACCAGCAAAATTTTATCTGCATTCGGGTACGCTTTTGCTAGAAACAACCTGGAAATATATTTGGGTGAGTGTTTTTTGTATAGTATTGATTGGAGAGTTTCTTTTTTAGAACTTCTTTTTCGTATCTAGATATCGAAATATCAATGGACGTAGTAGACATTTAAAATCATCGAAAACAAAAAACAAAAAACATTAATAAAAAAACAGTTCTCCAGAAAAGTCGTCATAATTTGTCCCTTACGCTAATTGATATTTCTGATATTAGTATAACCAGGTCAGTGAGTGAATTATACATGGGCACTTTAAATTATTGTAAAAAAAATTACAATCGTTAAATTAGAAAGCGTATTACCGAATTAAGGATTATTAAAAAAAAGCGGCCAAGTGCGAGTCGGACTCGCCCATGAAGGGTTCCGTAGCGGCAAGTAACATAATATAAAAGTTATAGTAGTTCGTTGTAACTTTGATCGATGTTTTAATAATAGTATTGTGGTTTACGATTTATGACGTATTAAAAAAAACTACTTACTAGATCTTGTTTAAACCAATTTTAAGTGGAAGTTTGCATGGCAATGTACATCATATATTTTTTTAGTTTTATCATTCTCTTATTTTAGAAGTTACAGGGGGGGGGGACACACATCTTACAACTTTGGAAGTGTCTCTCGCGCAAACTATTCAGTTTATAAAAAAAATTATATTAGAAACCTTAATATCATTTTTGAAAACCTATCCATAGATATCCCACACGTATGGGTTTGATGAAAAAAAAAATTTTGAGTTTCAGTTCTAAGTATGGGGACCCCCAAAATTTTTGTTTCTTTTTTCTATTTTTGTATGAAAATCTTAATGCGGTTCACAGAATACATCTACTTACCAAGTTTCAACAATATAGTTCTTATAGTTTCGGAATAAAGTGGCTGTGACATACGGACGGACAGACAGACAGACAGACATGACGAATCCATAAGGGTTCCGTTTTTGCCATTTGGCTACGGAACCCTAAAAAGATGCCTGCTGTCATTTAAACCAACATACACTATATTTTGATATTAATGTATTTGCTGGAAGTATTTACAGTGTTTTTCATATCATAAGCAATAAATAACTTACTATAATTTGGTTTGTCGGCGAGGTCGCTGAGAAACACTGGTAATTGAGCTATGGGTCAGGCTATTAAACCGTGTAATTTACATTTTAATTCATTAAATGTAGTGAACACAATTCGCTGTACGTTAGATGCCCGTAAGTTTGTCTACAACAACTGCTTGGTAAAGATTTGAGTCCAAGTTTCACTGTTTACGGGCAACTGTAAGTCCTGAATGGCTTTAGCTTTGAACTTCACTCGTAATTAGTGTATTAAAATTAGAATTCAAATCCTGACAGTTTCTATGCAAACTTTACAGCACGTCCAATTGAAAAAGCATTCAAAACAAAACACAATACGTAATGAGACAATCATTTCTAAGTTGTCTGTCGCTTGTGGGACTCGAACCCACAACCTCTGGCGCTAGAGTCCAATGACCAATCCACTAGGCCAACGAGGCGGTCCATTTGTTATTTACTTTGATAACAATTATTTTATTTAATAGCAATCTGTTCCATTTGCCGTGTAGTTTCCGGTAGAGTAGAATAGGACCACTCCAACTCCCCGTGGATGTGTCGTACAAGGCGACTAAGGGAAACATTATAAAACATCAATCAGGCCTCCCCATCCCGTCTGGCCAGCGCGGGGAGTGTAGGCCAAATCCTCTGTCTGTCTCCGACAGATGAGAGAGGGTTGTGCTCCTGCAGTGGAGACAAAAATAACCTGATGATGATGATGATGTTCCATTTCTACTGACATGTAAAAGAAATGTAACAGATTCTACGTACACCCTGCACTGGTGTTGTTGATATTGCTATTAAATAAAATAATTGTTATCAAAGTAAATAACAAATGGACCGCCTCGTAGGAATAGTGGCTTGGCCATTGTACTCTAATTGAAGGTGGATCTAATCTACAAGTTTCAAGTCGCTCAGCGAGCTATGGAGAGGGCTAAACTCAAGATTTGTTTGAGTGAGGAGATCTGACGAGGAACGAAGGTGATCGACATAGCCGAGAGAATTAACAAGCTGAAGTGGTAGTGGGCGGGCCACATCTGGCGCAAAACCCACGGTCGTTGGGGCAATCCCGCCTCCTCACCATTCTCCCCCCGCAACTCCTCTAAGCGAGGATCAACGGAGGTAACTGCAAAGACACCTACCAGTGAAGGTAGGGCAAGTCCCAGGTCATGAATTTACGCTACCTTGGGCCCCAGACAAATTTAATTATAGAAGTAAAGAGTCAAAGTAGGAAGAGAGTTCCCACTTCCCCTCTAGCAAATGGGAGTGTAGCAATGAAACGATGACCAAAGTGGTCAGGTTGGGGGGTTGGGGGGTTTGGTGTGGCCAAGATAGGCCTGGCCACCTAGTTGAACACCACGGACGTATTTAGCGCCTTGTGACGCAGTGAGCTGTGACGGAGTAGCTGAAGGCTACTTCGTATAGTAGTGCCAATAGTAGGCATGGCAAAAACGCTTAAACGCTCGGAAATTGTGACGGTTCGCAACCAGATCTCCATAGTATACCGGACGGTCCACGCAATTTAAATCCGATAGCATGAGTTCACGTTCCCGATCCCACCGTGTGCACTCCCACAGAATGTGATGAGCGGTTTGATCCGACTCACCACACTCGCAGTCGGGAGATGCGACCAGCTTCATGGAGTGAAGCTTCGCCTGGAAGTTGCCGTGACCGGTGAGGAACTGCGCGACGCAGTGGTCCACCTCTAGCCACCGTTTCTCCAATCTCTCCTCAACGCTAGGGAAGAATTTGAAGAGGTGCCTGCCCTTTTCAGATTCCTCCCATCTGCGCTGCCAATCAGACACAAGAAGGTCGTCCACAGCCGAGGCTGTCACCCCGAACAGTCGACATGTGCGGTCCCTGTCTCCAACCCCAAAATCGGTCCAAGTAAGTTGTCGAGATCTGAAGTGAACACTGGCGCGTCGCTGAAGCTCCAAGTCTATCGGCCAGACACCGGCCATGACTGGCAAGGCGTCGGTGCTGGTCGTTCTGTATGCCTTGCACATAAAGAGCAAGGCCATACGCTGACTCTGGAGCAATCTTCGGCGCACCGCTGCCATGGTTGCTCTGTCCACCCAGGTTGGAGCCGCGTAGCACATACTGGCTACATATGTCGCCAGATATATCGTGCGTAGGACGGGGAACCGGAGTCCCCACGTGGCCCTTGAGATCCTGGAGAAGGAGTAAAAATTCGACCGGGCGCGTTCGCCAACGGTACGAGTGTGCTCTGTGAATGCAAAGTTCCTCTCCAGGATTACACCCAAGTAGGTCACATAGGTTTTGCTAGCGACAGGCACACCCCTGAAGCGAATGCGCGGTGGTTCCTTGAGGATACCCTTCAGCAATAGCTGTTGGGTCTTGTGCGGAGCAAAGTCCAGCTTGTTCCTCAGGCCCCACTCACCCACTCGCTCCAGGCATGCCCCTGCATGCCGCTCCAGCTCCGCCCTAGAATTTCCCTCGACGATCAGGAGACCATCATCTGCGTACGCCAGCAATTGACAACCCCTGGGGGTTGGGATCTCCAGGAAGTCATCAAAGCACACATTCCACAGATAAGGTCCCAAAACTGATCCCTGAGGGCATCCCCGCGTGAGCTTTTTTGGCAATTCACACTGTCCCAATCTAAGCACAATAGAGCCGTTGTTAAAGTACTGCAGCAACATCCGATAGATGTTACTGAAGCAACCCCTAACTTTCAGCTTGAGCATAATCATTGGCCACCATGCATTGTCAAAAGCGCCCGATATATCCAGGAATATGCCAATAACGTACTTACATGTTGACTGTTCAGCGATTCTTCTGACCAGGCCTATGGCGTCCACCGTCGACCGTCCCCTGGCAAAACCAAACTGCCTGTCATGGCCTGAAGGGCCCCCCGGAAGTAGTCTCGGCACTATCAGCCTCTCCAGCAGCTTACCCAAAGCTGGGAGAAGCGTGATTGGCCGAAAGGATTTTGGGTCATCGAGAGGTTTATCCCCACCTTTGGGGATAATCCTAACGACTCCCTGCCGCCATACTGAAGGAAACACACCGGATTCGAGGCAGCGATTCATCACGTAAAGTACGGATTCGGGGGCTGCCTTGATGATTTCCTTCAGCATACGGTTGTTAATCCTGTCTACTCCCGGGGCTTTGTTCGTGGCTAACGAGCGGGCTATAATAGCCAGCTCGTCAACCGACGCTAGGGTCGAAGTCGGTGCCTCAGGGACGCTCGGCAGTACACGCCGTATCTCCTGGTGGTGCAATGAGTCCTCTTCCGGCACGTCGTCCGGCATGAGGACCCTCAGGAGTTCCTGGCCAGTTTCCTCCACGGTTGCGGTGTGACCCTCCGATGTCCGTAGGTTGTTGAAATATAGGAGATTCGGCTTGGACGAGGTTTTATACTCGTGGTAGAGATGTGACCACGGGTCGGCATTACCAAGAGCATCTGCAACTTCGCGCAGCTTGCTGCTCTTGGTATTGGCGACCGACGCCCGGTACCTTGACCGAGCTACTCGTAGTTCGGTCAAGGCGCCCAGCATCAGCTCCTCACCGGCCTGCTGCCGTTTCAGCCTATTGTACTTTCGGCGCGCTTTGCGGAAGCTCTTCCTTAGCTCCGTCAACCCTCCATGCCACCAGTCGCATCCTCCGCGCCGCACCAAGGACTTCCTCCCGATGATGACGTCTGCGCAGAATGTCAGGGTGTGGGTCATCATATTGGCACATTCGTCCGCCGTTAGGTCAGGTTTGGTGAACTCATGCGATAGGCTGCCGAAAAGGTTACCAAGCGAAGGCCAATCTACATTGGCCTTGCGGTAAGTGAATCCGTCGGAGTACACTGCAGAGTCTGACGCTCCCCACTCCAACTCGAAAACGATTAAGCGGTGATCGCTACATGAAGCATCCGGGAGGACACTCCATGTAGTCATCGGAACGTCCCCTAAGGTGAAGGTGACGTCGATGTAAGACTCGCCTGAAGGGCTACTGTAAGTGGGTGGTGTTCCAGGGAGATTTTGTACTATAAGATTGAACTCCGCGACGAACTCCTCAATTGGCACCCTACGCTCCGAGTCAGCGGTCCTAACCGGACCGTGCCAGAACGGTGAAGAGGCGTTGGTGTCAACACCTATTACAATATTTTGACCGCCGAGGGTCCTTATGACGTGCCCTAAATGTGCCAAATGAGGAGAAACGGAGTCCATGAATTTGAAGTAACAGCTCACTGCGTAGAAACGGTGGGAGTGGTAAACGACCTCCACAACCGTGCAGCAAGGGGTCGAAAGATGGCGCAGAAATGTGAAAGTAACAGCTTGGTTGATGACCAGAATGCCCGCGAAAGCGGACTCATTTAGCTCGATGAGCGACCCTCTCAGGTCGCGGTAGTGGTATTGCTCTTGGCATAGAATGAAGTCGAGCTGCAGATTTTCTGCCAGTTGGAGAGCCTCAGGGGTGGCAGTTTTATTACAGTTCAGGTTAATTTGCCCGATCCTTAATGAATTAGGCCTGGCCATAGTTGGTGCTCTTTATGAGTAGCTCCACGCGGTACCGGAGGGCGGGGCAATCCTGACTCCCAGTTTTGTGTCCGTTCGGTTTTTTGAATATGGTGCATGTTGCACATTTCGGCGTGAAGCTCTCCTTGTTTTTCTCCAAGCAGTCTCTCGATTCGTGCTTGCCAACACAGTGCTCGCATGTGCTCTCCTTTTCGGTGCAGTATTTGTGTACATGCCCGAGCATCTGACACTTCATGCAGCGTACGACCCCGAAGTCGTCCTCAATTCTGCATGTACTCCAATCTATATGCACCTTGGGCTTGGTATCGATCAGGTGTTGCCTGATGCGTGAGGACACTTCGAGGCCGTACCATTTACAATTTGCTAGTGTTCTGCGCCTGACAATACTAAGCTCCTTCATTGCCGTGTCATGGGATATGCTAAGCTCGTTTTCACCAGAGATGTTTTGGGCTATTAGCACTCTTAAGAACTCGTCCTCCGAGAGGTAGCTGGGGACGTCCTTAATTAGGATGCGGGGCAGTCTACCTTTTGGTCTTTCCAGGGTTAGTCCTGCCTTTTTGATACCCTCCGAGGCCTGCAGCTTCTTTATTTGCTCTTCATTCGTAACCCTTATAACGACTCCGCTTTTGGACGTCTTGCGGACACCCACAATTTGGAATCCTTCGTCGGCCGGGTTCACGGCCTTCATGAGGGCTTCTTTTGTTTCGGTGGCGGTCTTCATTTCGCCTTGCTTTTCAAGCGAGGGGTACGCGACGATGCATGGCAAGGGGGCTTTAACACCCGCAGCCACGGCAACAGTCGCGGCATTCGCCGATTTCGGGAGCCGAAGCTGTAGTTTTTGCGCATATGACTCGTGTCGCAATGCTTCAGATGCCACATGAGATTCCACGGGACGACCGCTGAGAACTAGGTTATGCGCTTTCAGGGTAGCCACCTGTTCTGTTAGAGCCCGTAACTTTTCTTCGGCGACAGCCCTTTTGAGTTCTGACTCCGCAACAAGTATCCCGAGGTGACCCGCGACAGCCAGTATCGTCGTCGAGTAATTGTTAATTTCTGCCAAGTTACTTTTATTTACCCTGGCGTTTTTGTCCCCAGTGATGACGACATTTATTCCTGTGAGAGCCCGCTGTATCCTGTCGACTAATTGCCTCTTAGAGGCACGAGAGAGGCTGGTCTGGGACTCATCTTCAGAGTCCGAGCTACTCGACCTGGAGTTAGCCGACAGAAATTCCCGCGGTGTGTCTGGGGCGAGGGATAATGAGATGGGGTTTTTCTTTGCTGGGATGGCCATTCTCCTCTTAGATGCCCTTGGGGTCCTGTATGTATCAGGGGAAATGTGCTCAATGCCCCTCTTTGATCTGACCCTTTCAGAATCTGTTCCAATGTCGCTATCTGGGACGGTCTGCGTTGGGCCCACTTCCTTGGCTCTCAGTTCAGACATTGCCGACTGCATCTCAATCATGGCATCCTTTACCCGTTCTTCGGGGCTTCTAGGTGTAGCCGTACTCTTGCCAAAAGGGTCTCCTTTGGGATCCTGGGGGGGAGGAAGGGGCTCCTCCTCCATGCCTGAAGCGCCGCCTGCCGTCCCCCTACGGGAGGGCGGGGTGCGGTGAATGCGCGACATCCGAGCCGCTGGTGCGCGAGCACCGCAGCCGGGTCAGCGCAAAAAGCAACAAGGTGTACAATCTATATGCACAATTGGCAAAAACACAGAAAAAAATTTTGTACTGAAAAATTAAATGTGGTAAAAAGACTTAGAAAATTTTTGCCAAAAATTAAAAGTCACACAAAACTGGTTAAAATTGTTTATTTTAAAAACTAATTAGTGTCACTTTGTGTGTCTCGTCAAGACACACAAAAAAGGTCCAGTGACTTTTCCGCCTAACTATCACAGTTCCAGAGATATTCGAGAATTTGTTTAAAAAATACGCTGGCTGAACACCATTACATGTCCGTCATATATATATGGGCTGTGCTCAAATCCGCTTTGGCAAAAATTTTCTAAGTCCCAAAATTTTTGAGACTTAGAAAAATTTCGGTCGACCGACCACGAGGACGCAGCCAAGTGGTCCGGCGACTATGTCCGGGCCTGACAACGCCCAAAATTGTCCGGTGGGCAAAAGACAGAAAAATACACAGAAACACGAAGGCACACGAGAAAAGTCAAAAATAAGGCCCGCCAACGCCCAAAATTGGCCGTAGGCGGGAAAAAGTCTAAAAAGTCAAAAAAGAGTGTACAAAATACAGTGTCACAGAAAAAATCGAAAATAAGGCCTGCCAACGCCCATAAATGGCCGTCGGCAAAAAAGTCTAAAAGCGCTTAAAATTTCTAAATAAACACACAAGTACACAGAAAGCGTCAAATTCGCGAGAAATAAACGGTCCGTGAAAACAAAATGGCCGACACAAAATGTACGTTTGACACCTGTCAAAGTGACAGATGCCAAAGTCATAAAAACACAAAACGTCACTATCGCAAAACGTCACTGTCAAAAGTGTACAAGTGACAGCTGTCAGAGGGACAGGTGTCACTGTCACGGAAACGTCACTGTCGCACACAAAAACACTGTCAAATAAATGTACAAGTGACAGCTGTCAGATGGACAGATGTCACTGTCATATAAACGTCACTATCGCACAGATCTTCCGTCTCGCCGATCTTGGTACAAATACCAAGATGGCCGCTGCAGTATATGGGCTCCTCCCGTGGAAGGAACGAGAGAGGAGTCTGATACTCACGATTCTCAGCAGATTCGCCGTCTCACCTATCTCAGTACGAAAACTAAGATGGCCGCCGGCGTATATGGGTTTCTCCACAAGAAGAAACGAGAGAGGTCTGAGTTTTGGCACTGAATTTAATATAAAGATATATATAAATCAAGAGCACAAGCGACACACGTCCGACCTCGACGAGAGCCAGAAGGGAGGTCGTTGGGGCAGACAAGTTCTGGAGTGGAGACCGCGCGTCGGCACGCGCAAGGTGGGAAGAGCCGTGGTAGCCGGTTGGTTGTGCACTCGCCTCACGTTCATGAGCTCGTGGGTTCAAACCCCGCCCGTACCAATGAGTTTTACGAAACTTAAGTACTAATTTATAATACCACAGGCTTTTCGGTGAAGGAAAACATCGTAAGGAAACCTGCATATGCCGAAGAAGAAATTCTGAGGCGTATGTGAAGTCCACCAAATCGGCTTGGGGCACCGTTGGTGGTCAGGGGTTTGGCACAAAAGATCCTGAAGGGTCGAAGTGGCGCCAGTCTTCCTGGCCCCCTAAGAAGATAAGATAAGATAAGGGTGGGACTCCCAGATGTACCGACGACCTGCAGAAGGCGGCCGGAAGCGGCTGAATGCGGAGAACTGGGAGTAATGGAGTTGATTGCGGAAGGTCTATATCCAATAGTGGACGGCTATGAGCTGATATGACGATGATGATGAACAACAATATTACAGTTAATTTTGCTTTTAGCGATGGTGATGATGACGGTACTGCCTTCTCTCATTGTCTTAAAAAAATTATAATAGCGGTAATCCATTATAAAGAATTTGTGAATATATTATGGCCTGAAGTATACTTTATAAATACATACTTTACTTTATAATACTTTGTATATACTTATATATATATTGTACGAGAGTGTATATATAATTATTTTATTACATTTATTTATTTATTTATTTTATATATTTATTTAATTTCACAGCAATTACATTATATACAATACAAGTTATTATAAAATTCAAAATATGCCAATTACGAAATTAAAATAATTAAAATTCTGTATAATTAAAATATAAGATTTAAACAAGGAGAAAAAACAAACACATTTATATAGACAAAATTATTAGCTCTGTTGTTTGATATTGATATGTTTGTTGATGATGATGATGAGTGAAGTAAGTGATGTGAGTGATGTGTGTATAATGAGAGGAGTGGTGTGAGGGTGATGTGTTAGAGTATAAATTTAGTGGTTACAGGTTTATCAACACTTTCTTAATCTCCTTAATGGACATGTTTATATAGATAGTTATAAGTAAATTGAAATTATTCTATCTACTATTTACATATATGTTTTTTTTTTCACTACTTATTCTCACTATAATGTGCACTGCTGTCTGCCTATCTGCTTTGCTTTTCTCTTTCACCCAAAGGTTTACTGGAAGAAAACTCTTACAGAGTTAAGTGCGCTTTTGTACATCTTGTGTTTAAATTAGTTGTGTGACTTATATTTGTGTACAATAAAGTATAATTAAATAAAGACTTTATTATTTGCAGCACCAATTCTTGAGATTCTTAACGGCACATCTTTTATAGCAATGCGCTCGATAGCTACGAAACTCGTGACTGCCGAAGAGTTCGGTAAGTGGTAAAAATACTGACAATTTATTCTACTTATTCTGTACTAGGTACCTCCCTATCCCTACATATTATAAAACGCAACATTTTTGATGTTAAGTTGTCCACGCGGACGCAGTCGCGGGCAACAGCTAGTAAGATATAAAGAGACACAGCCGCGGACACATCTAGAAGAATATACTGTTCAGTAAATTCTCTCTAAATGAATAATGTATATATGACCATCACAAATATATAATATTCCATCGACTAATACAGTTACATACATATTTTATTTTTGGTATCATCATCATAAGTTATAATTATTTGTTACATTCCAGGTAAGGTCAACTCCCTGTTCGGTTTGGTAGAGGCGATGACGCCGTTGGTTTACGGCCCGCTGTACACCCAGACGTACACGGCAACCTTGAACATACTACCCGGGGCGGCCTTCCTGTTAGGAGCTCTCCTCACGTTGCCTTCTATTTTTATTTTCGGGTAAGTCATAAATTGAAGAACCCATTAAATTCACACTGTAATGAATTAATTGAAGAACCCATTAAATTCACACTGTAATGAATCATTAGATTTTACCTGATTAGTAAGTCTTAGCGATATGTTTACGTTTTTATTTATTTGATTACTTTATTATTATCATTTTGACACTGAATTAAAATAACGGTTTTTGCGCAAGGGTACGGGGTATATTATTACCTAAAATAAAAACAATATTATTTATTTAGAGTGGTTACAAGTGGATAACAAAAATCGAATATTTTTTTGTTGTGCCTAAAGAAACTTATTTTGATTTATCTAGCCTTAATTTTGTGTTTTACAGTTGGCTGTATTTTGAACACAAAAAAGATATCGTAAGAAACGAGGCAGCGAAGGTAATTGATATGGAGAAACAAAGTTTATCACGATGAAACATCTACTACTGTAGATCAAGAACATATAGGTACCTGATGCATGGGATGATGAAGACGACAAGAAAACTCCACGATTAAGTCACGTTTAGTAATTAACAGTGATCGACGTAGGTAGACCGGAAATCGCTCTGATTTCCGGTCAATGACCTCAAAAATTGACATGTCTCCGGGAGGCATTGATGTCATGATGAAGGATTGATGCGATGTCATGATTACCTTACTTTTTGGTTGCTTTGGATAGAGGGTGTCATGCCCAAGAATTTTTGTCTAATAAGTTATTTATCTGCGAACCTACCCGCTACAGGATGAAATTCAGTGTTGATATTTTTTTTGTCACGAGCTCAATACATTTCATTTGTTTAAGGGCATCATGGCCAACTTTTATCTGTTCCGGGAAGGGTTTTTTAAAAAGGTATATCCATACTAAGGCAGCCTTTGACAGACAGACAAATACATTTACTCCGATCACTGGTAGTTGTACATTCTCTCCACTATTGGCTCTTGATTATATATTGATTGTCTATATAAATATATAAGAAAGTAATAAACTAATATTTGAGATGCATTATCATTAGATGTTTTAACATATAAATTATTCAAGTATTTAGTTATTTATAGTATTTGTTTTAAGTAGGTTTTTGCATGTTTTTCATTAATTACATTGTTTATAAAAGAAGCTAACTATTATACTTATAATAATATACTTTTGTGGGTCTCGGAGGGGAAAGCCTTCAGCCATGCTTTGGGGCAGCGTGTGAGGGAGTGCACAGTAGACCCCCGTGCGGAGTCGTGCCTGGTGCAGCGCATCTCGCTGGCGATCCAGCGTGGAAACTCCGCCAGCGTGATGGGTACTTTCCAGCCGAGTACGACTCTGTGCGGGTTAGACTAACTAGGATTTAGTAATTATTATAATTTTTAATTCTTTATTTTTACTTTTTAATTGTATAATGAAATTGGCATTATGCTATTTTGTGTAAATAAAATATATATACTTTCGTGATACCTAAGCAATATAGTATTTAGTTGTCATTTTCTGTTTTTCATACACAAGTAGGTAGTAATTAAAATCGGTTATATTACGTCTGGTGCGGTTTTACTATAATAATATCATCATCAGCTGAAATACGTACTGTGAAACATGTCAACATTGCCGGGGTATCTTTGCCCGAAGAACAATTTATAAGCATATCTTTGATTTGCAACTATATCTAAATAATATGGCAACATTGACTTTGGTGGAAGATAGGTTATATGTCTGGCAACACTGACTATTGTATTTGTTGCTAATTTCACTTAGTAACTTGTTGGAACTCGTCGAATGAGGTCTATGTTATTGCGGGCAAATTTTAGTGCAAATTTGTAAGTGAATTGTGCGTGATGGCGAAAACATGGGTTAGTTTACTTTATAACATTTTATAGAAAACGATTTTAGAGTATTTTAATGTTAGTGTCATTGCTCAGGATCTTTAAAACTAAAGTTATGATGATGGGCAAAGTTATTTAATAATGTTCCGACCTACGATTGACAATATTGCCCGTCATCAAAAAAGGCTTATTTATTATTACTATTAATATTTTATTTCAGACTCATGTCCATATAATTGTTAGTAACATAAAAACCTTAAAAAACTAAAACTAAAGCTACGTTAGTGAAACATACAATAATGGTAAAATATTTAAAAAGTTATATACAAGTTATTCTTTTTTATATAGCTTAGGGTTGTCACATACGATAATAAAAAATAAAAAAAATTATTTCAGACTACTGTCTATTTTTGTTAGCTGTCGGAGCAGAGAGAATAATGGTAAGATACTTCTACTTTTAACTAATTTTTCTATTAATCTCTATATAGTTAAGTTTAGTGTACGTGTTTAAGTTTTGAAAAAATAGATAGGCTGAAATATAAACGATTACCACTATTATTTAATTTCCTCTTCTCCTGTTAAACAACTTCAGACTTTCATTTGTGAATCAGGGAAATGCTAAAACGCAATAATTAAAACCTAATTCAGAAATTATATACCTTAACAGTTATAAGCCACTTATAATTTAAAAAATATCCAAATAATAAAAAAAAATCTCTATTTTTTAGCCTTTACTGATAAAAATAAAAATATTTATAATTTTTTATAACTAAACAAAACGTCCGCTTAAATCTTTGTTAGTAATGTATGTATACATTAATTAATCTCAATTGATACTTTATCAAAAAAAATTACAAATTTCATTAAAATATAATTATAATAAACATGAAACATTTTACTTCCGTTTTTTTTATTTACTTAAACACATATTCTTTGTAGAATGTTTGAAAAAATCAAGACCATTTTACCACGTGCCAACCCTAGCACTTTCAACAGGCGAAATGCGGATTTTATGAAAAAGAGAAAAATATTCATGGTAACATTGCCCAGTCATATTAGTACGAAACTTTTCATGGTATCGCTTACATTTCTAAAGTAAAGGCCATCTTTACCAAAATTCTTGTACTGGATTTTATATAATCTGCATAAAGGCCATATTTTCGTCAAAAATCAACGTGAGCAATGTTGGCTAAAAGTCCAGATAACTTAGCCCGCCATCAAAATCAATCAACTATTGAATTAAATGTTGAATAACATTTAGCTACACTAACACAGGCACATGATCTTACAGTTGTAGCTGATGAAAGAAAATGCTTACGTCCCCATAGAAAAACTTACTACAATTGTAATTATTCGAAAAAAGTGGGCAAAGTTGGCATGTTTCACGGTACGTCCACTGATGAACATAAGCCTAAGGGAGATTTGCCATAATTACCACGCTTGCTAGACGGAATGGTGATCTCAGTAATGATCTTAATGTACACAGGAGAATGCTGCTGCCCATCCCTGGCGCAATTAGTCGCCTTAACGAGACCCACGTGAAGAAGATTAGGGATGCCCTGTACCACACAGCTAATAATATGAAATGAAATTAAGAGGTAATTCTTCAAATATTTAGTAGACGTAATTATACTCTTATGCATTTATTATATTAAACCTTACCTATCCCACTGAAGATATAAAGGTAGTGAAATTACTCGAAATACTAACTCTACTATCATTATCATCAGCCTGTAAGAGCCCACTGCTGGACATAGGCCTCTCCCAAGGCGCGCCACTGAACCCGATCCTCGGTTCTTCTCATCCAGTCTCTGCCAGCCGCCCTACGCAGATCGTCACTCCATCTAGCCAAGGGGCGTCCCACACTACGCTTGCCGAGTCGCGGTCTCCACTCGAGAACTCGTCTACCCCAACGGTTATCGGTTCTCCGACAGATGTGACCATCCCACTGCCACTTCAACGTACTAACTTTTTGAGCTATGTCGAAAACTTTAGTTCTGTGAAACTCTACTATACCTAGGTATATGTTAAACAAAAATAAGGACTAAAATTGTGTGCAGAAGATACCTATCTTTCCCACTTTCGTGATTAATTTGTCATTCGCTCGTGTAATCTTTCCGAATCGTAAAGCTTATTTGTAAAAAAAGAAAGAAAAAGAACTGTACACCTCTTGAACATCCATTGAGAACACAACCACTTACAATTGTTTCTATTTCATAAAATTACTAAGTTACCAAAATACAGTTTCTCCATATGATGATACTTAATAATAACTTCAGGTATTTCATTGTGTATTTATAGACTAACTGTTGCCCGCGACTTCGACCTCATGTAATTATGGTGAACATTTTAAGGCAAATGACAGACATAACCTGGATGCTAAATTAGAATTTGACCTTTGTTTTAGAATCAAAGTTAATGGTAAATTTACATTACTGCCGACAGTTATGGTGGACTAATCGAACGTTTAAACTGGAATAGTATCAACAATCATCAGTCCGATAAGGCCATCGTATAAGGTGATAATACGACTGCCGTACAGCAATTGTTGCTGTTATAAAATCACCATCAATAATCTAGTAAACTATAAAAGAAATTGTGAAATAACGACTAAATATTACTAGAAGTTAAGCCCTAATCAAAATTGGTTCAATTGTTTTTACGTGATGCGTGCACAAACGTTTTACAAACGTGTTTAGGAATAAACTTAACCTTTTGTATAATTTTCTTTTCTTTGTATTGTTCTTTGTATGTTTGTGTGTACAATAAACTATTAAATAAATAAATAAACAAACAGATAAACAAATATTTTTAATGTAACCCGCAAAGTTTACCTTTTTATTTATTAGACTAGATGTGCCCACGGCTCGACTCTCTCGTTAGCTACAGAATTATTCCCCGCTCTTTGGTACCCCTGGCTCAAAACGCAGTACTAACTCTTCGCATTCTGAATTCCGCCAAACATTACACATCTTTGTTGTATAGTGTAAACTAGCGTAATGTGAGTTTTGAAAACTATAAGTTCGCATAACTTATGATTAAGTACCAATCTGAAAACAAAGGGAATGAAACATAAATCAAATTTTAAAAGTACAACAATTTTGTGTTTAACTTATTTAAGGTCATCTCTTCAAATGGGTTATTGTTATAAAGTTTTTCATATTTGATAAAACTCTTTTTTACACTTTTTTTTATTAAAAAACTGTCTTGGGAAGTTTAAGAATTTTGCGATTTGTGTAAGCCTTTTAATTTATTTTTGGTCGCCAGTATCTGGCAAGTATTAACTTAACTTAACTTTCACGTTATCATCAATAGTAGAATATGCTGTACTCTATTTATTAATATTTAATTGTAAATTACGTTTTTAAAACACTGTTATATTAAATTTTGTTTTTTTAAATACCTATAGGTATGATTAGTAGGTATGATTGCGTTACACTAGCTTTGACAACTTGATCACTCTCTTATCAAGACCAGTCACACTTATAATATCTTAGTAAATATTGAATCAGACAATGTATTATAATATGCTAATTATATCAAGCAAATAATAGTATCACAAATACTACGCCATAAAGGAATATATTAATTATATGATAGCATTCGTTAAACTGTTGACGACCGAGAAACAAATCTGTTAGAAATGTAAGTTGACTATAAAATAATCGTGAAATCTAAAATAAAATGGATCCACTGAAAGATACTCAACATGAAAATGACAATGAAGAGTCAAATAAAGATAAAATTAATGAGTTATCACCATTGAAACCAATAACAGAGGAAAATGAAGAAAAATCAAAGGAAGAAACAAAAAGAAAACTGACTCTGTCAGAACGTTTTCAATTAATTAAAAAGAACACAACAGTGGAGCCCATACTGGCTTGCTATATTATGCCCAGTGTTTTGGCATCTATGGCTACACAAAATTTAAATTTAGAAAAAGCTTGCCGTGTTAACCTAAAATTTGATGCTGAAATCTGTGACGCTTTAAATTTGAGACAAACAGAAAACTATACAATATATGAGGAACAAGTCCAGATACTTACAGCCAATATTCAAGCTTGGAAGAATGTTGTACAGACTACCATACCAGTATTACTTATATTATTTGTCGGTGCTTGGAGTGATAAGACTGGAAGACGAAAAGCATGCATCCTGATCCCCATTGTAGGGGAGTTTATTACTTGCATTGCAGATATTGTAAATACATATTTCTTCTACGAACTGCCTGTAGAAGTAGTAGCGTTTACTGAATCAATATTTCCAGCTATAACAGGAGGATGGTTTGTTAATTATATTGGTATATTCAGTTATATAGGTGATATTACAACACCAGAAGAGAGGACATACAGAGTGGGTATTGTGAATCTATGCAGTTCATTAGGCTATCCTATAGGGAGTGCACTAAGTGGAGTACTGTTGTCATGGATTGGTTATTACGGGGTATTCTCAACATCGGCAGTACTATATTTATTCAGTTTGATATACGGATATTATTACTTGGATGACCCAAAGAGAAAACCTAAGGAAAATGTAAGTATATAATTCGACAATTCAGATTACAATATTGACATAGCTGAGGTAGTATTATTAAGTATTCTATGGCTGAGGATTATTTACGATACTTACGTTTCTTCTTTTCCCGCTTTTGTATGAGTACATTATACACATACATGACATAGTACAATATTTTCAGAAAAATGAAGGAGTTTTAGCATTTCTCAAAGAATTCTTCGACCTAAAATTAGTGTTGGAAACTTTCAAGGTGGCATTCAGAAAAGGGTCTCATAACAGGAGGCTTAGAGTAGTACTGCTCCTGATAGTGGTATGTGTTGTATTTGGACCACTACAAGGTAATTTTCTACACTTTCTTTTGTAATTTTCAGGAATCCTCGACAGATTGTTTTTGGCCACATAATTTAATTTAATTATAAATTTTTAACAGACATTTGATCCGATAAAAACATTATAATTCACAACGAACAGATATTCTACTTATAATTAACTTTCCAACGTATTATTATATAAATTCATAATAAATACTAGTTTATATATTTATGATGAGGATAGTATAGAGATCGTTTTTACTACTTCAGGTGAATGGAACATCATGTATCTGTTTATGAGATACAGATTCAAATGGGATGAAGTGCAGTTTAGTTTGTGGAATACTTACAGTGTAGTTACCAATTTATTAGGTAAGTTTAATTCGTAGATTAAATTAATTTAATAGATATACCTCGACCCCAAATTAAAACAATGGTCCTACTAGGTTTTATCAGACAATACAATTCAAACTGAGCCTTTCGAGGGTCTAATATATGTACCTATGTGTGTATGTAAATACTTGAATTTGGCTGTCAATTTCGCTCTATCAAAAATGTCTATTATTCTTACTATAAAAATGGACCAACTGATACATATTAACTTTGAAAATGTTCATTTGTTACTCTTATGATAATCTTATATCGTATGATACATCTTTGTTTATGTAGAGTCGAGGTACAGTTATAGTTGTGTATTGCGATGTCAATATTATTAAAATATAGGTATTAGGAATAATACTAACCATCGTAATATATGACATTGTTTTCACTTCAGGTACTCTATTTTCTATAAGTCTATTTACCAACTATATGAAACTAGACGATACACTGCTTGGCATCATATCTAATACCAGCAAAATTGTAGCCGCATTCGCCTATGCTTTCGCTAGGAACAATCTGGAAATATATTTGGGTAAGTGTTCTGTTATTATGTCTATAAAGGTGTAGTATGCAACGTCTCTCTTTATATGTTTGATTGAGTGGATTAATTGAAAACCGCTGAACCTATTTTTATAATGTTTCTGAATCTAAAATAATATAATGAATTTCTCATGATTTATTATGAATTAATGACTTACACTGAAAGTGTGAGATAATCAGATCTTAGCTTACGCTACTTTAAATTTGTTTATTACATACTTACACACATAATGCTCACGCCTTGGTCCCAGCGGGTTAGGCACTTTGCGCAATCCAATGTAGCAAAGTGACTTTGTTTTTATATATATTACTTTTTACTTATTTTATTGAATTTGTTTATTTTGAGTGGTAAACATCAGTAGATATTCAAGGTCAAATAATCTCTTCGCTATTTGAGGGCAAAACATAATCATATTATGCTTAAATGCATTTTTCTCTCTAGCAGATTCAGATATTTAATTGGTTTTACTTAATTCAGCGTGTTACCCATTCATTGATAGGTATTGTTATTTAATTTCATTAAAATTGAAAAGCAATATGACAACATCACAATGATTTGGATTTGGAGATGGTAATAACGACTTTGTTCTCGATTTCTCTTGAATGTTAACAGTGATAACCCATTGTAAAGATTTTTTGATAACAATTATGTAATTTTCTTTCAGCACCACTTCTCGAGATTCTTAACGGCACAGCTTTTATAGCGATGCGATCTATAGCTACGAAACTCGTCAGCGGCGATGAGTTCGGTATGTAATAAAAAAAACGGTACAAACACAAAACAACACCTTTAAACATGTCAGCTTGCTCATTTTTTAGATCATAGGATTAATAATTATTCAGTAACGTAGACATAAATCACTTGGTTTACGGGGTATTTACCATAATAATAGTTAAGAATAGTAGATAAAGCAGTGAAAATGACGCCTATGTCGTTCCAAACCTGCTCTAAATCGAAATAAGCCATATTTTGCTTTCGAGAGTAAAGGCACATAAATAAATGTTTACTTTCTTGTTTTCATTTTGATTATCGAATCATATAAATTTGAGTTCATTATTTCTTAAGCTTTATTCTAAATTAAGTCATTCCAGACTTATAAAGTTACTTGGTTTTAAAATATGTATTCCTGGAAGTATGTTGCTCCGTTTCTTCTTCACAGTGCTAACACCTAGGAAGTGGTAGTCTATAACAAAATGACGTGCATAAATGTACTCAAGTGCAATGAAGGATTTTGACTTTGACTCCACATCAATGAAAATCCTGCATCAAAATAAAATTAAAGAGATATAAAGAGTAACATAACGCCACGCAAGCGGAGCGCGGACACATCTAGAAGTTTATACTGTGCAGTAAATTCTCTCTAAATGAATAATGTATATATGACCATCACAAATATATAATATTCCATCGACTAATACAGTTACATATTTTATTTTTGGTATCATGATCATAAGTTATAATTATTTGTTACTTTCCAGGCAAAGTCAACTCCCTGTTCGGTTTGGTAGAGGCGATGACGCCGTTGGTTTACGGCCCGCTGTACACCCAGACTTACACGGCAACCTTGAACATACTACCCGGGGCGGTCTTCCTGTTAGGAGCTCTCCTCACGTTGCCTTCTGTTTTTATTTTCGGGTAAGTCATATCATAATTATAATCATAATGCTCTTTGCTTTGAAGTAATTAAAATATTATTTTCTACTTTTTAGTTTGTACATGTAAATATAGTCTTGAAGTCGGTTTTTGTTTATTTTTTCTAAAAAAATATTTTATTATTATCCGCATCAGCCTGAAAATTTTAAATGGGTAACGGAGCCAGCATCTTTGACCCTATCAAAAACTCTGTAGAGCTGGAGCGAAACTTCTTCCTGTAGGGCGGCCCCTCCCTTCCCCTTTTTTAGTACTAGTTTATAACAATTCGTATATTTTTTCTATTACCTCTGTTTCTCCTAATAGATTAAATGTAAAATAATAAAAAAAGTCTTACTAATATTAAACGCGTAAAAGATCAAAGTGTACTATTATTACACATTCTTTATGAGTTTTAATTGTTTACAGGTGGCTGTATTTTGAACATAAAAAAGATATTGTAAGAAACGAGGCAGCAAGAAAAAGCGATGTCGAGAAACAGCATTTATAATCATAAAACTTAGTTCGAAAGCTTTCACCAATGAGTTTTAGAAAAATCAAGATGGCGGAAGAGGTAGATGACGATGACGAATCCACAACTACGTCACGCTTTGTTAGTATTCCTTCCCTCCATTATTTAAAATAGAATAATATGGTAAATTATATTAGTGTAGTTGTGTTTCAATGAAATAATTCTTGGTTTTTTTAATACAATGACTATAACGTATCTTGTTTTACTATTAATTACTATGCATATGCATCAATGGCTGCACAAACTTTAAATATTAAAAAAGCTTTCCGTATTAACCTTCAGTGCTGAAAACGAGTGACGATACGGTACAATATGAGACGAACAGAAACATATACGATGTATTAAAATCAAGTCCAGACCCTTAACAGAGAAAATTAAATAATACTACGTAAAGAAGCTCACCCCCCAACCCCCAGTTTAACGTCGCCCGCAACATAGAGCACGACTGGTGGTACTGGGCTGCCGCCGTTCTGCTCGCGCCTCCACCGCCCCGATAAATACCGATTACTTTACCCGCCATATTTGTTATGTTATGGATGTTACGACATTTTCGGTTTAAACTGAATACAGTTCGTAATGACAAAACATATAACATTTTACAAATCTCTCATTATGTTATAATTTCAAATTCCTCATAGGTATCAGCCGAAATACGTCCACTGCTGAACATAAGCCTCCCCAATAGAATGCCTATTTTGGTGGACTGTCCATTGTGGGATTTGCCATAATCACCACGCTTGGCAGACGGATTGGTTCGCAGTAATGATCTCAATAGACTTATACGCTATTGCCCATCACTAGTGCAATCACTTAGTCGCCTTGACGACACCCACGGGAAGATTACGTCCTATTCGAAGCCGGGAACTACACGGCCAGTGTGGTAATTACTAACTGCAGTATGGTATCTTAAACAAATACCTATTTGTATTGCATGCTTCAAAAAGTTAACATATCACATGTGTATCGTACCCATTGTTTTCTCACCCTTAAGACCCTTGTGTAGTCGTCAACACTTGTCACGTGGTCGTTAATTTAGCCCTTTGTAAGGTCTGCGGTGAGGGCCTGTTTCGGCGACAAGGTTCGCGTTGAATGCTATCTACTCATTAACCTGTCTGCAGCAGGTTTTGATGAAGGTCGGCCAACAGATGAGAGAATCTGAAAACATTTACTGGCACACAAAATATCTTTAAACAGCTGTTTGCATGACTTCATTCATACACACGGTGGTAAAGTTTATTAAGAGGGGAATTTGAAGAAAACTTTTGAGTTTTTGCTTATTTTATTTGTGGAAACTCTAAGCATAACTCCATTTTTCTCCAGAGCTAGCGGTTTAAGGTGTGCGTTGATAGATCTGTCTTTCAGGATTGCCTTTTGATATAGACTAGCTGTTGCCCGCGACGTCGACCGCGTGGAGAACATAACATCACAAATTATTATGTACTAGCTGTGCCCGCGGCTCCGCTCGCGTGGACTACAGGATCCGCTCCTATTTCCACTTCCGCTCCCTATCCTACTTCCACTCAGACTCTAAATCTCACTCTCAATCCCGCTTCCGCTCCCGCTCCAGGTCCAGGTCCAGGTCCAAGTCCATGGTGCTTAATTCGGTGTAACATATAGACTTTATTTCATTGCAATCGGTGCAGTCAATCAAAAGTTATGCGAATTTATAGTTTCCGGAAACTCGCATACACTGCGAGGAGTGTAGGGTGTAAATGCTCGACTGAATTCGTGACCGGTAGCGGGAGCGGGTAAGGTACCAATGTAATGTGAGTTTTTGAAAACTATAAATTCGCATAACATTTGATTGAGTTAGCCGATTACGATTAATTTGTTGCATACGTATGAAGAGTTGAAGGGAGGGTTGAGGGAAGGGTGAAGAGAAGAGTTAAGAGAGCAGGGTTAAGGGGGCTAGATACGGGAGTGGGAGCGGGACCTAGAGCGGGATCTGGATAAGGACCTGGACCTGGACCTGGACCTGGACCTGGACCTGGACCTGGACCTGGACCCTGGACCTGGACCTGGACCTGGACCTCGATCTGGACCTGGATCTGGACCTCGACCTGGACCTCGACCTGGACCTCGACCTGGACCTCGACCTGGACCTGGACCTGGACTTTATCCCAGGATTTTATCCCAGAGATGAGGCATTCAGAAAGGCACAAAATTGTATCAACTGTGGTGGAGCTAATTGATGACGAGATCAGTTATACAATACTTTAAGTATTTTAATTAAAGAGAGTGAACCATAAACTTCTTTAATTTTATGTTAAGTATTGAGCGCTCATTTCCTTTGCCATTTTTGACTGTTTTGTAAAGAAATATCATATGCAACCAACTATATCCCATTACGAATTATTTAAGTAAACTTACCATACATACATACGGAAATCTGAGGCAATCCTATTACGTAAAAGACGCCATCTCTTCCTGTAACTCTAATTTGACACTCAGCTATGCAAAACGAGATTTATTCGTAACCCACCGGGAGTTTTCTAAAGAATTTACGTAGGATCCAATTAAAGAATCCGCGGAAACGCGAAGTGCGAGCGGAGTCAGCACTTCGCGGAATTAATGAAGTAATTTACCAAAGAAAACAACACTAGAACATTTCTTCCCAGTTTGCCTGAGTAGTGTTTTTGTTCCAAATTAATCACTACCTACCATTTTGAGTTAAGCAGACGCAGAGTTCTATAGAAAAAGCGATTAGATAAATATATGTTCTCTTGTATTTTAATGGCGCTATACTGAAAATTTGAAATAACTGAACTATTGTGACAAGCAAACAATTGTTTAGTTATTTTGTACCATTGGTAGGAAAAGAGTCGTATCTTTGAGTTAGTGTATCACTGGTAACGATCTCTATGTACTACTAGATGGAGCGTTCCAAACAATCGCTCTGTTCCACTCAAGTAGCCACAACTCTTTCACATTCACAATGAAACTTGTGCAGTTACTAGGCAGGACATTTAATTATTACTAAATATTGAGGCTACGGTTAAATAATGTCAATATTTAGTAAATAATTAAATGTTCTGAGTAGTAACTGCACAAGTTTCAAAGTGAATCAAAACAATCAGGGATCAAAACAATCTAGCACAATTATCCTCTAATATCATATATATAGATAGAATACCTTGATAGCGGTGCACTTTGTCCTTTCTTTAGATGAACGTCAAACACACAGAAAGCGAATGCGTGGCGGAGGCGTGCGCCGGTTTTTTGTATTGTTCAATTTAGTATGAGACACTCACACAGAGTACCGCCGCGGTAATCGGGATTGAAGTTGGGTATGAAGTATACCGCTACCACCACGCCTCCGCCACGCGTCCGCCTTCTGTGTGTTTCGCGCATTAGGGTCATCCAAGAAAAGTTGCGGTGCAAAAATAACAACTTCCGTGAGCTTCGTGCAACTAAAGTTTAGACGTTAGAAATATAATAGTTATATACTTATACCATCACTAGCTGACCCGTGGGCTGTAAACATTTTTAAACGACCTTTTTTTCTCCGACTTACTTTGCAACTCCGACTACCACGGAAAAGTCTTTTCATTTATCGGGTATGACCTATAACACTCACAAATAACGTGGCTTTTGGAACAAAGAATTTTCAAAATCGGTTCAGTAAATCCAGAGATTACCCGCTACAACCTCACAAACTTTACCTCTTTATAAAATGTATGCTTAACTTCCCCTGCCCCTCCCCTCGATGACGTCATAGGCCGCACGAGCGAGCACTGTAATGAGGTGCCGCGCGGCCACCGCTCAGTCTAAAGTGAGCCTTTCGTCCCATTTCGTAACCAGATTTCGTAACTGGCTACGAAATGGGAATTTAATTCCCATTCTGTAACCGTTTACGAAATGGGAATTGCGTTGTCCCATTTTATTGGAATCACTCGACGGATTTGAACGAAGGAAATAGTATGAGGTTAAAAATAATCAGTCTGCGATATAAAAAAGTTCCGATATAATTGTTCCGTCCGATATAGTCGCGATATAAATAAGCTTTTCCGAAATTATTTTTTTTGGAAAAGATTCATATAATCTACAAAACCTGCGGTTGTATAGCACGGGTGAAGTACCTACCCCGCTTTTTTTTTTAAATCTTGATGGGTTTTACGCTTAACCGGAATCACAACTGATGGTAAGCGACCATGAGGCCTAAGGTAGAGCGTTGTGTTGTCATTATCCAAATTTTTATTCTTTGATGGTCGGTCACTAATAAAACCAGTATTTTAAATGAATTTGTGGGACAACCATATCAACACAAACAGATTCTCTCGCTTTTATATTTTATTTATGATTTTAATGAGACGTATACGTACTAACAAGCAAGTAGATTTAATGTTGCTTTAAGGTTATACCTTATAAATAATAATAATAAAATCATTTAATCATCTCTCCAAGAAATATACAGACAATTACATGTTGTTGTTGTTATTTTTGGTACAATAAAGCGTTTACATACATACTATAACTCCGCTAAACTGTATAATACAGTTTGTTGGCAGAAATTGCTCTCTTGCTTTATACACATCTATGGCAGAGAATACTAAATATCACTACGCAATGGTGAATAGCAAAGCAAATTACAAAGTTTTTAATTTTGATATTAGCTCAAAAAGAATGAGGTTACGCTAATGAGTCCACTAGATATTTCTTATATTTAATTCTGAAAGTGTTTTTGTTAATTACATTGCTTCTGATGCCTAGTGGGATAGTGTTAACAATTTTGGGTACCAAATATTGCCTGGTTCTTTCACCATAGTAGTTGCAGACTCTAGGCACACAAAACAGTTGTTGGTCAACACTCCTGGTGAAGCGTGAGTGGTCAATTGGTGTCAAATATTGACCGCATAAAATAAATAAAATTATTTCTCATGCATTTTCGGATTTGTCTCCAGTATACGCTACGCTCGCGAGGGAAATATGTGGGGTACAAATATCAACTCACAATACATTACATAATATTAATTTAGAATACCCTCAGGAGCTAGTATTTTAGCAAATAGAAAAATATGAACATACATACATATTCCCTCACGCCTTGGTTCCAGAGGGGTAGGCAGAGACGATGAATCGCCACTTTGCGTGATCCTGACACACCTCACTAGCCTCAATCACGTTTATCAACCTTTTCATGCACGTCCTTATATTCTTCTCACTGCGGATACCAGCCTTTTGAGGACGTTACTAATTTAATCCTTGGACGTCCTCCTAGAACGACCTTTAGCTGTAGTTCCAAAACATTTAATATAGGAGCGAAAATGAGAAATAAATTCAGTGTTCACTGATACTTCATCCAGCACACAACAGTTCTATTTGGAACCCACACTCCCCAAAAACTCTATAAGTGAGAATTATTAGTCAAAAACCCCTTCTATAAATCCTCGTATAACAATAGAGACCACGAGTCGGCACCGTCCCGCTATCGCTATTCTATTCCAACCAAATGTGAGCTTACTACACAGCAACATCCTGTGGTTAACCATCATTTTAACTCATCTGTGATAAAACCCTGAAGCGTAACCTCACAAAACGCCATAACATCTCAAACACTCATTAACGATCTCACGCTCGTAGCATTGACCAGGGCCGATTCTTGCGGGGCCCCAGGAAATGTGTGACAGTCGAGTGCTAAGACTAGGGGCATCACAAATGGTATCTAATTGGTGGATCTATCGATCTAATATAGAGAATGTAGTTTAAGCATTGGGTTTGTTATTTTTTTAGGTTTTTTTTAATACTTTAACACTGGAAATGATTATCTCTTATGTTGATGTCATTACGATGATATAAACTGTTATGATCAAGCGTTCCTAGTATGTCGGATTTTGCTTCATTAGAATAATAATAATAATAAATATGTGGGGACAATTTACACACGGCCACCTGCTCCCAAAACTAGGCAGAGCCTGTAATATGAGTATCAGACAGCTGATATACATACATAAATACATAATATGATATGTAAATAACATCCAGTCACAAGGCAAACACAAGTGCTCAGCACACGAATGTTTGCCGTGAAGTTAAATATAAACTGACTAAATCCTAACAGGAAGTCTGTAATATGACATTTGTTTATTTAGCTCTCTTTGCACACATTTGCAAACATTTATTGCAAATGTGTGTGTGTGACTGTAGGCCAAATCCTCGGTCTGTCTCCGGCAGATGAGAGAGGGTTGTGCTCCTGCAGTGGAGACAAAAATAACCTGATGATGATTGCAAACGAACAAAAATAGGAAATATGTAGTATCTCTGATGGTCGGCAAGTGTACGACATATACAGGGTTACAGGAAAAGTCGTGCTAGATCCCTTAAGGGTGTGGAGCACCCATCATTTCTGACTTATTTCACTATGAAACACCCTACCCTAAACTTAACCCTTTTCGAGATATTCGACTTTTAATTTTTTTATTGAAAATTGCTGATTTTTAGGCTACTACATTTATTTTTGTTTATTTTGTGTATCTTATTATTATTATTATTGCATTTTTACATGTGTAGTAAGATGCTTTAGGACGTCAATCATTAAAATAGTGCACAAGTTATTTGAATAGACCGTAGTAGACAAGTGAACGAAAAGAAATAAAAAACATATTAGAAAGTTTATTTTTCTCTAAGGGATATCTAAAAAAAATATTATGATAATTGTTCGGCAGATGTTTTTTAAAATATCTACGGTTCATCAGCTATCTAACGAGGTATAATAATGTAGGGTTTTATTCAAATGCATTCAAAAAAATTTAGTTTCATAGGCGACAGTGGAGAAGAAAATGTATACTTAGCCCTAAAAAGTAAAATAAAACAATAGGTAAGCATGAAATGCCATTTATTAAAGGTTTTCTCACAACTTTTTCTTTTTCTACAGTTCATGTTCAACATGGCCGCCTCTATTTCTAATACATTGTCGCATCCTTCTACGGAGACCGGTCTTCACTACGCCAGTGGTCAATGTGGTCCTCATTTTATTTGCTGCATCCACAATCCTTTCTCTTAAGTCTTCCACAGACGAAACTGGATTCGGCTCGCTGTACACGAGACTTTTCATGCAGCCCCACACATGAAAATCCATGGGGGTTAGGTCCGGACTTCTTGCTGGCCATGGCAATGGCCCACCTCGTCCAATCCATTTGTTTGGATAATTTGTGTCCAGCCAGTCTCTGACACTTCTCCTGAAATGGGCAGGGCAGCCATCGTGTTGGAACCACCCAGGAATCATCCAGCAAATCACTCAAGTCTGCTCTCAGGAAATTTTCGTAGCTTTCCCCGTTTAGATTATCCGGGAGAAAGTAAGGTTTCTCCCGGATAATCTAAACGGGGAAAGCTACGAAAATTTCCTGAGAGCAGACTTGAGTGATTTGCTGGATGATCTGCCACTCAACCTGATCAGGGACATGTGGTTCCAACACGATGGCTGCCCTGCCCATTTCAGGAGAAGTGTCAGAGACTGGCTGGACACAAATTATCCAAACAAATGGATTGGACGAGGTGGGCCATTGCCATGGCCAGCAAGAAGTCCGGACCTAACCCCCATGGATTTTCATGTGTGGGGCTGCATGAAAAGTCTCGTGTACAGCGAGCCGAATCCAGTTTCGTCTGTGGAAGACTTAAGAGAAAGGATTGTGGATGCAGCAAATAAAATGAGGACCACATTGACCACTGGCGTAGTGAAGACCGGTCTCCGTAGAAGGATGCGACAATGTATTAGAAATAGAGGCGGCCATGTTGAACATGAACTGTAGAAAAAGAAAAAGTTGTGAGAAAACCTTTAATAAATGGCATTTCATGCTTACCTATTGTTTTATTTTACTTTTTAGGGCTAAGTATACATTTTCTTCTCCACTGTCGCCTATGAAACTAAATTTTTTTGAATGCATTTGAATAAAACCCTACATTATTATACCTCGTTAGATAGCTGATGAACCGTAGATATTTTAAAAAACATCTGCCGAACAATTATCATAATATTTTTTTTAGATATCCCTTAGAGAAAAATAAACTTTCTAATATGTTTTTTATTTCTTTTCGTTCACTTGTCTACTACGGTCTATTCAAATAACTTGTGCACTATTTTAATGATTGACGTCCTAAAGCATCTTACTACACATGTAAAAATGCAATAATAATAATAATAAGATACACAAAATAAACAAAAATAAATGTAGTAGCCTAAAAATCAGCAATTTTCAATAAAAAAATTAAAAGTCGAATATCTCGAAAAGGGTTAAGTTTAGGGTAGGGTGTTTCATAGTGAAATAAGTCAGAAATGATGGGTGCTCCACACCCTTAAGGGATCTAGCACGACTTTTCCTGTAACCCTGTATATGTACCAATGACGTGATATTATAGATAGTAAAATACACATATGTATTCAGTATGTATAAATAGATACTCATCAAACAAGACATTTCATTGTTTTCTAGAAAATTAGGTATTGGGGGTATGTATCTACCAGTGGGGATAGGTGGAACTGGATAAAATAAGGACAGATTTTCACCTAGCACATTATAGTATGTGCCCTCAGGGGCGATACGTATCAATGTAAGAAAAAATACCTTTTATTTGTTTTCAATTGGCTTTTATCTGCTGTAGCCTCCTCCTCGTCATACCTTAAGCCGGCCCTGACATGAGCCCAGAGTGTGAAACACGCACTAACTCTGTCGTTATTTCGCATGTTATTAATTTTGTCGAGCCTCCATCATTATCGCTCCCCTTTTAATTACGTTAAATGAATAAGCGAAAATTACCTTTTGTATTATTCCAAACCCTTTATGTGCCGCGGCTCGTGCGTATCTTAATGAGGTTTTGAAATTTTAAAGGCTGTTTTGAAAATAATTAACGATCTTGGTGAATGGAGCTTTGTTGATCCGTCATTCTGGAGCATTATGAAAGTATCATGGCCGGGTGTTGCCAGGGGAATTAAGGTCAGTACACCCATTGAATAATAGGAAGTTTCTGTTTTACTAGATAGGTACTTGTATGTTTTACTTTAAAACCATATGGTTAAGAAATAAATGCTAATTATTTGCATTCGTCTATTTCATTTGTTCTGGAAACTTACAGTCTTTATAAAATATAATATTTAACATATAATATAACAGAAGCAGTTTCCACAAATTTTTAGGATAATTTGTAGAACTTAATTAAGTTTCAGCCAGTGAGTAATGGAGACAAATAAATTAAACTTAAAATAATACTAAGGACGAATTAAATGTGTTAATATGTTGGACGAATAATAAAAAAGTGGCAGGTAATAATAATCTTTACGTATAGTAAATAAATAAATATTTTCATATATACATATATAAACTTGCTTAATTCCAAACTAGAATTTTCTCCTGTGCGATGGGAATCAACCAAGAATATAACAATTCACAAATACAACATCCAGACCGGGACCAACTTGTACAAACTGTACAATATAGACAACATTGACCCTGGTGGGCATCGAACCCACCACGCACTCGAGTTTAACGACTAAGCCACTAGACCAACGAGGCGGTTAATACTATATGTACTTTTAAAAAACCGTCAACTATTATAAAACTAATTAGACTTTTACTCTGGCAATCATCATCACATCAGCCCTGAGGTGTCCATTTCTGGACATAGGCTATCCCAAATGACATATTCTGATAATGACGCTCCAATCGCTTATCGCAATGTAACACATGACCTTATAGAGTACAAAATAGCTTTGTAGTTCAAGGGATATTATCCGAAATGCTTACGAAGTAGAACTCCAGATCTCTGTAGTGCAGGCATCATATACGACCTCACTCGTCAATACCGACAATACCATCTACCAGCAAAGGTTCGTCGGTTGTGTACTCGGATGAGAAAAATCAACTATATCAGCCAGATTCGCGCTTTAGAAATGTAAGCAATTATGCAAAAGGACTTCGTCTTAATGTTCCTGACGTCTTCGCAAAGAGCCCCAGAATTATGTAATCGATTAAAGATTAATGTTCTGCGAAGTTAATTAAATTTTATTGAGATTTGCATTTCCTTTCTCATCTTACTGCGAGTTAACTAAATCTCTCGGTATAATTAACTACACAACTCCACTGGGATCCAGCTGGGCTCGCTTCAGAGCTTCATCCATTGAATAACAAGGTGCAAGGTGAGGTTAGATTTAAATCAAATTGATATGTACATAATTTAATATGAATTATAAAAAACAGCACAAATAATCGTATCCTATCCTTCCTACTAATATTATAAATGCGAAAGTTTGGATATTTGGATGTTTGTTACTCAATCACGCTTCAACCACTGGATGGATCGGGATGAAACTTGGCACACATATAGGTTAGGTCCTGGAATAGGATATAGGATAGTTTTTTTTTACCCGAAAAAACACCTCATTCCTACGGGAAATACATAATAATTTGTGATGTTAAGTTGTCCACGCGGACGAAATCGCCGGCAACAGCTAGTAAAAATAAATGAAAAATAGTACTATTACTGTTTGCATATTTGATTGAAATGTTAATAGTTTTTTTTATTATTATTACCCACGACGGAACGGAAATGGTGTATGCGTTTAGGGTGTGAGGCAGTTTGTTTGTCTGTTTGTTTGTGCAAACCAATGTTGCCATATATCTCGAAAACTACTAGTCAGTTTTTTAATGCAGGTTTTAGTGATGGGTTCGGGTTTGATTGGAGCATGTTCTTAGATAGGTGTTACGGTGACAAATCACCAGGATCGCTGCAGTAAACATTTGTTTGTACAAAACCAATCCGATTTTGATGCGGTTTTCAGTAATGGGTTTACGGTTGATTAGTGAGGGTTCTTAAATAGGTGTTAACTTCTCTTCCCTTTAGTTAAAGATTGTAGAACTGCGGCTCAATGTTTTCTACATCATATCATCTTATTATTTTCATTCTACGTAATGATATCGAGTTGAGTTACAACAAAGCCCCGGGAAATGTTTAGTTGTAAATACTTATATATTACTAGCTATTTTCCTGCGACTTCGTCCGCGTGGACCGCGGAACATTACAATTTATTATGTAAATCCAAATATCTAAATTCTAAAAGAAATCTATTAATCTGGTTATGCATTCATCATATCACCCCTTAGACGTCCACTGCTGGACACTGGCCTTCTACAATGAACGTCACTACAACCGGTCCTCTGCCCTCCGTATCCAGCCGCTTCCGACCACCTTCTTCAGGTCTTCGATCCACCTGGCGGCGGACGTTTCACCCTGCGCGTGCCGATCCGTGGTCTCCACTCCAGAACTTATCTGCCCCAATGGCCATCGGTTCTGCGACCGATGAGACCCGACCACTACCACTTCACCTTACTAATTCTTTCGGCTATGTCGATCACCTTCGTTCTTCGTCGGATTTCTTCATTACAAATCATATAATTCTAAAAAACTACTATACATTGAAAAAAAAGTATTTACATAAATTTGCCGTGAGACTACAGAATCATTGTTTTTTTTAAGTTGAAATTTACTTCCCAGTTATTTTTATTTTTTATATTTCATTATTGTACAAGAAGAAGTCCAACTCTTCCCGTGGATGTCGTACAAGGCGACTAAGGGAATACATTATAAAAATATCAATCAGGCCTCCCCAACTCGTTTGGCCAGCGCGGGGAGTGTAGGCCATATCCTCCGTCTGTCTCCGGCAGATGAGAGAGGGTTGTGCTCCTTCAGTGGAGAAAAAAATAACCTGATGATGTACAAGAAGTTGCGTATTTTTTAACTAATCTTAAAACAATTATTTTTTCGCTGGGGATATACCTTCTCCATCCTGCTCGCATTCCCCCCATTCCTCCACCCCTTCCCCTCCCATATGTCACTCTACCAACTCCCCTTTTCCACCCCCTTCCCACCACGTTGAAACTCCTTCCCCTACCCCTTCCCTCTCCCTCTTACCCTCCCTTCCTCCTCCCTTTCTCTTCCTCCTACCCCCTCCCCATTTCCCTATCCCCTATGAAATGAGTGGTCAACTTGTAGATCAGCCTCCTGACATTTTATTAAGTTCTAACATTAAGTATAATATCATTGAATTTGGATTTTGTATTCGATTTTAAGTACAGGAATGTTCTCAGAGTTGTTCCAGAACATTCCATGAAAGTCAATAAATTAACCTTTAAATGTAAATTAGCCCCTCTTCAATAGAAAGAAATTACATTGATTTTAAAGAGCATATTATTTATACGTTTGAAAGAGATGAAGATTATTTTCAAAATCAAGCAAATAGTTACACCCCTTGCTTATACTGCTTTATAGGTAAAACTGTTATTAATTCTATTCATAGATAGATGACATAGTTGAATATAAGTAAATGTTATATATATTTACTGAAATCAAGTATATGTGAGTATAGACGTCATATACGACGGTTACAAGAGGAAGCAAAACTCTTAGTACGAAAGCGTAGTATGCCTACTACAAAAGGATGAAGTCCCTACCAACACCCGGTAGTTCGGTGACAGAAGGGAGATGGGGGAATCAAATCTTGCAACTCCTGGGCACACTTCCTGTAGAAAACCGAAAGACAGGCCACACTGCGACGATGTTTGAGGCTCTGTAACTTGGTAGTTACCAGATCATCGTCACCAATGGGCCTTCGGGCACGACGCTCAACCGCGTCCAGAGCAGCCAGCTGATACTTGGCAGAGCCGTCTCAGAGGTGACTGCAGTACTCCATACACGACCGCACAGTAAAGGTATCCAGTGTAGAACACAGTGTTAACACAGTAGCTACCTGCTTAAACCAAAAAATCTCATGCTCTATAAGCCAATCCACAGGAATGGTGCAAGAGTGCAATAACAATCAAAGTTCTAAAACAGTAGGGTAAAGTCCATATTAAAATAACCTACCTTTCTCTCTGGCATAATATCTTCTATACAAAGGCTGTCTGAAAGAAATCGCTTGAAGCAATAAGACCGCCAAAATTGTACTATTTGAACTTCTAAAAATTATATCTGTATGCAATAAAATGTATTGTAAAATACCTTAGGTCTTATTTTTATTTAAACCGCATAGGTTTTGTATTATTTACTGCATGGATAGGTACACAACCTTTTATATGTGCTAAACCACAATATTACAGCAGTACATTAACAGCCAATATGTCCACTAGTGGACCAGGCCTCTCCCAAAATACAGATTAGAAACTAACTCCACATTGGACATAATATAGCTACCCTGTTAGATAGAGCAAGGGTAATAATTACAGTCGTAGACAAGTTTTTACGGCGTGTGTTACTTTCTCGTGTCGGGCAAGTTGCGAATAGGCCCCTTCTACTGGAAGACAGTAAATTACACTCCAATAAATTGATGGTTTACAACGTACTTACAGCTACTCTCTATAGCCACTTCAGCATTAAGCAAGTTATAGAGTTACCCAAATAAATCGCTGAAATACATAAGTAAGGACAGAACCGAAGACATTCATAAGGGTAAGTGACAGTGGCTAGATTTTAATGTAAAACGTCAGTTACTATGGACGTCATGTCGAGAAAGTTGAGCGATACCAATTAGTTCCGAGATCGATGGCACTCGGTGTTATTTAAATAATGAATATTAATAATAAATATTTCATACATACATTGTCTGTTCTCAGTTATTCTCTGTGAATTAGATAAGAATGAACCAAACGACCATAAACAACTCGTACCCATGGTAAAAGTACTTAGTAATATATTGTCTTTGGTAAGAGAGAGTAGTATTTTTTATACCAAATATATAAAGTACAGACAGTCGTACGTTCTTGTATATAATTCTATATGCGTGTCCAGGTCGTAAGCGTGATGACATCCCGGAGCTGGGTGAACTCCGAGCATTATTAGCCTTACCGAGTCATGCGGGGCTCT
The DNA here is from genome assembly GCA_947086405.1 of Esperia sulphurella. Classification (NCBI taxonomy): domain Eukaryota; kingdom Metazoa; phylum Arthropoda; class Insecta; order Lepidoptera; family Oecophoridae; genus Esperia; species Esperia sulphurella. Next base: position 14,876,498 of record OX352264.1, read on the forward strand.
GACGAGGTGGACAATTTTTCCCGAGATAATCGTGGTACCTCAACACGGAGGCGGCGATGTTGTTCGCAACCAACGATCTCTATGTACTACTAGATGGAGCGTTCCAAACAATCGCTTTGTTCCACGCAAGTAGCGTGTTGACATAAACCTGTGTCTTAGGAGACAGTTCCTCCTCAAGTTAGTTCAGCATCAGAGTTACATTTGGCCATCATCAAAAGTTACATTGTTCTTTTCCTTCTTTACATACGTTACCATTTGCTAGCTTCAGGTATGTTATGTTTCTGCCTATGTGAGTGTGTGCGTGTGTAGTATGTATGTGTGTGTGTGTGTGTGTGTGTGTGTAGGTGGGTGATGTGTGTGGAGAGGGATTTGTGTGGGTGTATATGATTGTGTGATTGGGAAATGTGTGATTAAAATGAAATGATATAAAGAGTAAAAGCAGAACGTAACATGTAATAAGCAACTATGACTAAATATATACAAAGGCTCGAAACTAACGACTCCGCGGCATTTCACTTCGTCCATTATAGAAATTTCCCCGTAACTCCGGCTGCACCTGGTTATTCTAAACTAGAAATTCAATTTAATCTAAAGTTGAAAATACTATTCACATAAGCAGTACTCAGTAATTTTGATTAACAAAGTTCATTAGTGTCATGGCAGGACTCCGAGGGACATGCAGATAAGTTAAATAGAGTTAACTCTATGAAAGGCGCTCAATGCTTGAATTAACGTCAGGGATGCACAGTCGCAGTTAACGAAATCCGGCTACCCTAGCAATTATAATGCGTGGTTGGTACACATACTGAATAAGTTGCAGTGTTTTTACACGTATGTTGGGGTTTGATATATAAAAAGTCGGTTAAAAAACTCCACAAGTTCAAGCTAATATGCAACTAAATGTTTCTTTTCTTCTGTACATTTCTGTTTCTAGTTTTGTTTTTTAATTTCGTTTAATTTCGCTCTTTGAATAATATCCTTTCAAAACATTTTCATTCCTATTTTGGCCTTCATATCAGCAAGTCACATCTGATATCTTTTCATCAAACTACCTATCTTTCGCTTATATTTATAACAGTCCCCAATCACCGCTATAGCTAATTTTATCAACTGTGTACGAATAGTACGTATTTTTACCAATACAGCTGATAGAGAACCCTGAGAGTCCACACAAAGAGGCTTGACAACGCTGTATGTGACTTTTCTCTTGTAATGTCGTTTGACTGCGTTGAGGTCTTTATGGTGTTGATCACTCATCGCCCTTTCTTTATTCATCCCCAAGTTCAAAATAAGTTGTTGTAATGACGTCTCACTGTTGCATTAAGATATCGTTTCATTATCGTTTCGTTCATCTTAATCTCGACGCTCACACGTACGGCGAGAGTTCGGAACTGGAAAGTTGTCCGTATTAATTCCAGACTCGGCAAAACAACGAGTCGAATTTATAATTGTACGTTACGCAGACCGTTATTTAGATTTAGGCAAATCAGTCCGCGCAAAACATCGCTTTTCACTTACACGCTTGTCGTTTGTCTTCCAGTTTTTGGGGTGTCTTGGCGATGGGGGTGACTTTTGTTAGGATGCGGCTACACAACTCAGCGAGGCGTCAGTGTGCTTTAAAGATTCCGAAATCTAGTGGGGTCAGAGCCTAGCGATCGCCTCGTTGCCCTTAATTTTAATTATGTTTGTTTGACCGCGCATCACATAAAAACTTCTGACTACAAAAATATAGCTTAATTTGCAGTTACATTTAGTCTCCATTTAATCGTCATCGACTCATTCAGTTTCGTCATCATCATATTAACCCCTAGAAGTCCACTGCTGGATATAAGCCTTCCCCAATGAACGCCACCACACCCGGTCATCTGCCCTCCGCATCCAGCCGCTACCGGCCACCTTCTTCAGGTCGTCGGTCCACCTGGTGGCAAGGCGTCCCACCCTGCGAGTGCCGATCCGCGGTCTCCACTCCAGAACTCGTCTGTATTTCAGATATAGGATATAAAATTTTAAAAATACACTTACATTGCATTATTTTGTATACGACGCTCTTCTCCGCAAAAAATTATATGCCTTTTAAATTTTGTACTTTTAATTATTTTTTTATTTAAATTATATTATAATAAATGTTTTTTTTTCTTCTTAAGCCATCCTACTGAAATTTATTTGTAGGATGGTTGGTCGCTACTTATACAAATCTTATTCTGTTGCTAAAAAGGTACTTACTTGAATTACTTGAGACTATATCTAGTGCGACCTCAGTGCTATCTACTAAAGTGCTATGTAGTAGATCAGTAGAACTAATTGGACGGCAACATGTCCAATGTGTCATACTAAGCGGTAGAACTAACTGGATTTTTTTCTATTCTATTCTATTTTCTATCGTAGAACTACTAGTTGGACTAACCCTTGTTATTTGGATAAAATGAAAGAATAAAAAAATTAAGAATCAAATACATTATATTTATTACTTATTGCCACCTAATACTGTATCGTGAGCAACAAAAACCACACAAGTTTGTTACGACACCCTATTTTCATTAGTCGGGCGTCTTAAACACCCGAAGTTCAACCGAAGTCTGTCAAAGCTCGACTGAAGTGGTTCGCAACTTGTGAAGAGACACGATCGATCCTTGGTATTTGCAGGAGGATCTACAGGTGCAGGTGGAGAAGCTGGGATGTCCAGCCTTTTCTCCTTCTTGTCTTTCTTGTGCTCGTGGTAGAACCAACTAGAAGCAGTAGAGAGCTGGGTAAAAATTCGCTATTCGCAGAGCAACATAAATAATTTAACGAGGCTTTAATGCGCCCCGTGCGAGCTTTTATAATTGCGTCCTTGAAAATGCCCACCCAGGTCGTTTTTGCGCCCCTCCAACGTCTGCGCCCTGTACCTGCGCACCGTTGGCACCGCCCTACTTTTGGCACTGGTATAGGTAGATTAGATATAAACAAATATTAAAGTGAGAGCGGGTGGAGTTTGTATGCTATGTTATGTTTTATTCATCATACCAGCCATTGGACGTCCACTACTGGACATAGACCTTCCACCCAGACCTGCGCTCTCCACTTCCAGCCGCTTCCGGGCACCTTCTTTAAAGTCGTCGGTCCATCTGGCGATGGGGAGTCCCACCCTGTGCGCGCTGATCCACGGTTTTCACTCTAAAACTCGTATTTAATTTGCCTGGGGCCCAAGGTAGCGTAGATTCAGTCCTTGGGACTCGCCATATCTTCACTGTAGGTGTTATGTATTGCATACCTCCGTTGATCCCCGCTTAGAAGAGTTGCGGGGGGAGAATGGTGAGGAGGAGGGAATGCCCCAAAGGCCGTCGGTTCTGCGACATATGTGGCCCGCCCACTGCCGCTTCAGCTTCCTATTTCTCTCGGCTATGTCGGTCACCTTCGTTCTTTGTCGGATCTCCTCATTACCAATCATATCCTTCAAAGAAACCCAGAGCATAACCCTCTCCATAGCTGGCAGGGCGACTTGTAGATTAGCTCCACCGTAAATGTCCACGTTTCTACGCCGTAGGTCATGACAGGCAGGACGCACCAATACAAATATATAACACAATTGTAAGAAGAAGAAACGTAACAGATTCTGATACTTTTAATTACCTGAATATCCCAAGAGCCGGCAGCGTGGCCAGTACACTGATTAGGAAGACTGCCCCGGGCAGTACGTGCAAACTCAGAATGTACACTCGGGAGTAGAGAGGGGCGAATATAAGTGGCATTATGGTTTCTGCCACCCCAAACAGAGAGTATACTTTTCCTGAAAAATGTATTTCCAAAACTGTAAAAAAGGATGCTGGGTGTTTTTATCCCAGCCACTAATTAAAATATTCATCATCAGGTTATTTTTGTCTCCACTGCAGGAGCACAACCCTCTCTCATCTGCCGGAGACAGATTGAGGATTTGGCCTACACTCCCCGCGCTGGCCAGCCGGGTTGGGGAGGCCTGATTGATGTTTTATAATGTATTCCCTTAGTCGCCTTGTACGACATCCACGGGAAGAGTTGGAGTGGTCCTATTCTACTCTACCGGAAACCACATAGCAATTAAAATGTGTTACGTCAATCATCATCATCATGTCAGCCCTTAGCCGTCCACTGCTGGACATAGGTCTTCCGCAATGAACTCCACCACACCCGGTCCTCCGCCCTCCGCATCCAGCCGCATCCGGCCATCTTCTTCAGGTTGTCGCGCGTCTGGCGGCGGGGTACGTCAATGAAATGGTCTTACAACAGTCGACGACTGAAAAACCTTTTGTTGGAAAATGAATATTATTCCATAAATGAATTTTCTAAAAAATTAAATTGCCCCTCTGACGTTTAATTTAATTTGCGATAATTTAATACCAAGTGTATTTTTAAATTTTTATTTTAATATTATATACTGACATAGATAGTATGTACTATGACATTATTTGAATTGTTGACATTGTAATTTATATTTTGTACATTATTTTATTTTATGACGATATTAGAATGATATGTAAAATTGAATTTTTAACATGTAAAAGTGAAATAAATAAATCTAATCTACTACGAGTATGTCCGCTTATTCAGTTGGGTGTATTTATGGCGTTATTTAGTACCTTCGGTACAACCTATAGTATATGGTTTCTGCTAGTGATACTTATAAGCCCCATAACGCCGAAAATACAGTAATGGCAAATCTCCTAATGGAAAGCCCAGCAAAAGAGGCATTCTGTTCGGAAGGCTTATGTTCAGCAGAGGACGTATATAGGCTGATGATGATTGGCATATCACTTGAATTTGCTATAGTGGATTGCTATATTGACCGCAATACTTTCCAAGCAGTTTAAATTAAGTAGTTCACTGCTAGGGATACAATTTGGCATCAGTCATTTGACAGACGATGGTTTAATTCAAGGATGTGCCACTTGTCCCCAAGTGGTGGTAACCACTTACCACTTACTGTCAACAGTTGGATTAGCCGCCAGGTCATAAACCATACTTTACCTAATTCCTGGTACGAGACGAGTTTGGAAGCAATTGCTCTGAGTGCGATGGATGTGGTCCCGTTTAATATTTCCGCAAGTGGAGCTGCAACAATTACAGTTAATGAAAGGTTGTCTGGATGAATTCGCTTAAAGCGATAAGACCGCCTAAATTGTACTATTTTTTACTCTTAAAACTTAGAACTGTTTTTGTTTGTGCAAAAAACTTGTAACTGTATTGTAAAAATTCGGTCTTGACAGGTGACGAGATCTTGCGCTGTCTTTACCCTTGTTAATAAATTTTACCACGGTAAATCCCTTATACGACCTGTATATAAATTTGTGGCCGTTTCAGCCGAAACTTCGGCCGAGCCGAAACTCAGTGTTCGTGAATTGTCGCGCTCTGTTAGGGTAAGTTCTTGTCAACGATCTCTATGTACTACTAGATGGAGTGTTCCAAACAATCGCTCTGTTCCACGCAACTGCGGCTCCGGGAGCCGCAACTCATTCACATTCTCTTTGATACTGGTGCAGTTACTACGCAGAACATTTAATTATTTACTAAATATTGACGCTATTTACCCGTAGCGTCAATATTTAGTAATAATTAAATGTTCTGCGTAGTAACAGCACAAGTTTCATTTTGAATGTAACCGTGTTGCGGCTCCCGGAGCCGCAGTTGCGTGAGGCAGAACGATTGTTTGGAACGCTCCATCTAGTAGCACATAGATATCGTTGGTTCGTGTAGAGTTTACTTACAAGAGTAAAATTGTTTATTATATTTGTTCATGTTGAAGTTAATATTACGTAAAGTTAATGTACCCATTTATCATTTAAATTTCATAATCAGCTCAACCTACCTTCTTCTCATAATATTTAGGCATAATATTTTATACCAAAAGATTCTCTGAAAGAAAACGATGAGACCTAAATAGTACTATTTTAACTTTTAATAGTTGTAACTATATTTGTTTTTGCAATAAAGTGTGTTGTACCTATTGTAACAAACAAATCTATTTTATCTTACATTCCGGATGTTTTTTTAGCCATTTCATTTAACATGAATTAACTATATAACATGTAAAACACACTAGATTTCAGCATACAATAGAAATTTTAACATGTCTAAATAAGTTTCGGTTTCGGCCGAAACTGAGACCGAGGCCGAAGATTCAGTTTCGGTTTCGGCTGAAAATCCTGTTTCGGTCGGACACTAACAAAAATATATCGTGCACTCTGTTATAGAATTTCTGATCCTATGCTCGTCTCATAGTACTTATAAGGTAGGTATTTTTCGTCGAAAAACCCTTGCTTCTTTTATTGTGGGATGTGATTCAAAAAGTATGACCTGCACTAAAGCTGTTCTTATGACATATTTTACACATAAATAAAGCATTTAGTCACATACCAATGTAAACTTCCAAATCATTCCTAGCAAAAGCCATAACCAGTGCGCCACAGATCTTGCTAGACGTGGATATCATGCCCAATATGGCATCATCAGCTCCTAGTTTCTTACTGAAAACGCTGATGGAGAATAGAGTTCCTGGAATTTAATGGAAAAAAATATAATAATAATTACAGAAAAATTAGGACTTTCATAATATAAACAGAGAGTTAGCAAGACACTGGAACGACAAAGCATGCCTTTCCAAATTTAGACATTTAAATTGTCCGAGGACACAGAAAAAAAATCTGGCAAAACTGAGAAAAATGCTTGTCAACTAAGTGGCATTTTGTCTTATTGCTGCATGTTTACTAAAGTAATAGAAAGTAAAGGACATAAAGTTTAAGATTCACATTAAAAAACAACTTTGTAAGAAAGCCTATTATAAAATAGACGAATATTTGAATGACAAAGATGCCTGGTACTAATGTTAATTCAGCTTCGCAAAATCTTTATTAATTGTATGCAAACTTGATTTTTATAAGATGTGTTGCGTGAAGTTTGTTGCGCCGTTTCTTCTTCACAGCGCTAACACCTAGGAAGCGGTAGTCGATAAAAAAAATTACGTGTATAAATGTATCAAGTGTACTCATATGCAATAACTTTGACTTTGACTTAATCATTTTTATGATTATTTGAAACCAAACCATGATCGAGTTAACAAGCTGAGTTAGTACAAAGGACTAGAGTTAGTTTAAAGAAACAAGATCTTAGTTCGTTCGATGTATATTCCTGTTCGAATCAACAATTGTGTTTAAGGTCATGGTAATATGTTTAAATCATTCTCAGTGCATTGACATTTCTTACTTGACAAGACGATGACCACCACTTGTTAGTAAGATTCCATTGTCAACTGAAATCCTGCAGCGTGCCCAAGTCTAGAAACGCATGCCATCCAACTTGCAAATCGTACAATGTTACACTTGTTGTTCCCATAATAATCTTAACAGGTACTTACCAAGGGAATGCGTGATGAGGCTGTACGTGGAGTATATGCTGTATTTCACCTCATCCCAGTTGAAGCGGTAGCGGGCAAATATGTACATTATGCTAAGCTCGCCTAAAACAAAAATATAAGTATAAAATCTATGAGAAATTATCCAGACGCTCTGTCAGATGGTCAGATATGTTTCAATGGGCATTTCTGGAGAAGATTAAAGCATGTGTGCACAGTGCTTGGTTGGACGATACCGCCAGGGCGACTATAGTTAGTTTTTAGGTGTTGCGAGATATCATTGTGACCCCCAGCCCCCCTCCCCCCTCATTCTCTGAATAAACGTTACGTACATGAGACTGAAGATAAAATACACAATAAAAATAATCACTCCAGTAATAAGTTTGATTTTTAATTAGTAAAAAAATTATAATGCTTATTTTGCCGGGTAGGGTTAAGTGGAAATGAAGTGCTTGGGAGTCACACCGCTTTGTTTCATTAAAAAAGGGAGGAAATTCCTTATGGAGGCGATTTAGGATTAGTCTTAAAGTGGCAGTAGACAGCCCACATCTCCCGCAGAACTTATGCTGTTGTGGCATTCTCGCCTCCTCACCAACCTCGGCAAGATCCGAGTGTGGTAGTTTAGGCAATCATCATCAGCCTAAATACGTCCACTGCTGGACATAGGCCTCCCCAATAGAATACCACTTTTGGTTACATGTCCATTATATAATTTAGGCAATAGAAGGTTAAATATAACCTGTCTAGTAGTTTTCGAGTTACACGCCAGACAGAGAGAAAAAAAGCTTCGCTATAATGATGATGATGATGGATGATTGACGAGAGGTTTGACGGTATCATCGTCACACTAGGTGGAGCTGTTGAAATATACGAGTATATCTAGTTATTTATGAAACTAGTAACTTAGTATTAGGTCTTGACTAACCCTATGGATGTATGTCTGAGTTAAATAACTAATAATGATAAAACGGGTATCCGTTTTGACGGAAAGCTAACTACAAAAACTTCAAACTAAGTCAAGTAAATTTGACTTAGTTTGAAGTTTTTGTAGTTAGCATTTTACGTGTTAAGTGGTACTTATACGCTACTACACGATATTAGTGTATCTGTGGTAAGCACTTACTCATTTAATATATTCATCATCAGGTTATTTTGTCTCCACAGCAGGAGCACAACCCTCTCTCATCTGCCGGAGACAGGCGGAGGATTTGGCCTACACTCCCCGCGCTGGCCAGACGGGTTGGGGAGGCCTGATTGATGTTTTATAATGTATTTTATATTTATAATTAAATATGACGAATAACTCTTTCCACTGGCTAACTACAAACGAGGCTCTGACAAATTTTACTATTTGCAACTTAAAATGTTCTACCCAAAGGTTGTCTGCAAGAAGTCGCTTAAAGCGATAAGACCAATAGCGATAAGACTACTAAAAATTAAAAGTAGCCTTATAAATAACTTAAGCTTATTTTCAAAACAATACAACAATCCTGTTATAGAAGCATTCTGTAAACAAGAAAACAATAAATTCCGTTTGTATCAATGTTTCATACGTTTCATCGATATCGTATCGGCGCCGTCCGACACGGACATCGGATCGGACAGTGTGAAAGCGCTGTGACGTAAAGTTTTTATCATCATCAGCCGAAATACGTCCACTGCTGAACATAAGCCTCCCCAATAGAATGCCACTTTTGGTAGGCTGTCCATTGGGGGATTTGCCATAATCACCACGCTTGGCAGGAGGATTGGAGATCGCAGTAATGATCCTAATATACACAGGAGAATAGCTCTGCCCACCCCTGGTGCAAACCCTTAGTCGCTTTAACAACACCCACGTGGCCCTATTCTAAGCCGGGAACCACACAATCTTGATGCCTTTTAATTAATAATTATAATTATGGTCTAGGTTTCGTGTTGGCCTATCATATTGTAAGTAGAACGACGTTATCATCATCAGCCTAAATGATGATAACGTCGTTCTACTTACAATATGATAGAACAGAGTAAAGTAGAACAGAGTAGAGTAGAGTATAAGTAGAACGACGTTATATGGAATTAGAATCAAGTCTTACTATCCGTCTAGATGTCAATTTTCATTCATCAGTATGCACCGCGACCAACAGTTTGTAGAACGTCAATTGTTGTAGAACGTCAATTAAGTAATCCCAATTGAAAAGTGTGGAGCACCAGACTTGCAATTAACGTTAACACGATCAAACAAACTTTTAAAAGAAACATGGACCGCAACTCTCAAGATTTATAAATATGATTTTAAATCGAATAACTTAGTACTTATCCTACTAATATTATAAACGCGAAAGTTTGTAAGTATAGATGGATGTTTGTTACTCTTTCACGTAAAAACTACTTAATGGATTTTAATGAAACTTTACAATAATATAGCTTATACATCAGAATAACACATAGGCTACAATTAATAAAGATATTGTTTGAATTGTCCAAAATATCAAATAAGTAGGAAAAAATCTACCATCTGCGAGCTATTCTGGCGTGCGCTGCCAAAACCGCTAGAGTTACACATATGTAATGTATGATGGAAATGTTTATCTTAAATAGTGCTACAAAAAAGCTACTCGAAATATAATCGTGCGCAGATGGAAGTCGCGGGCACCAGCTAGTACAATATATTTTTCACCTCTCCAGCTCGAAAAGGGCGCTTTTTGTGCGTAAAAACTCGCAGCAAAATCGCTTTTTGCTGCGAGCCGTGCGAGCGTGAGGAAAAGTGATTCGAATTTCGAACACCACATTTTGGCGATGACCTGGGCGATTGTTCGTTCAGAAACTCATTTTGGGCTAGCGATTTAATACATACGCTAATGATTTTGTATGTTATTTATTGAAATTTAAGTTTATAAATAGTAGTACTATTGCCTTTTTAAAGACGGAATATTTAAAATATTTATAAATTATCTAGTAAATATTAATATCGCTTACTTAAAAATATCATGTTTACTTGGTTTTATAAACATTTCAAGCAGTGCAGTTTCAGAACGCAACATTTAAATAAAAAATAAACTTGTTTCTTTTCTTGCTGGTGAGGTGAAAATTTTTATGTTTCACACGAGAGCAAATTTTTTTATGTCTCGTGCATTTATCAGTACTCGCTACGCTCGTGATTCAATTCTAGACTACTTCGCTAGTTCGTGATTTAAAGTCAGCACTCGCAACAAAAAATAACTTTGCTCTCTTGTTGAACAAATAACTATTACTGCACAGACAAATACAGTTACAAGTTTTAGAATTTAAATTAATAATCCAATTTAGCCGGTCTTATCGCTTTAAGCGATTTCATCCAGACAACCTTTGGGTAAAAAATATTATGCCAATAATATTACTGCAGATTCGAAAATGCAAACAATATTTGTAACTCCGAAAAGATCATATATATACCCTTTCTGAAGCCGCCAATCCTGTTTTCACATATTGTTCGATATCAGAGCTAGAGTCATGACAGCCAATAGATTTTGTTCGTTACATAATAGGTGCCAAAAAAAGTGTACGCAAAGCGGACAATGTTAAAGCAAAACCTGTGTTTCATACATTTTGCGCCCATCGATATTGTGTCAACGTCCGACACTGACATCGAATCGCACCGTGTAAACGCCGTATGACGTAAAGGTTTGATTTATACGTCCATCCGTGTGTGTCTGCACGTTATGTCAACAGCATAAATGCGCCATGAAACGCGTTAAGCGATGATAGCCCGTCTGATGTCCACTCAGAGACAGATGATAATCACTGTAATAATCTTGTGTTATAAGTATGACGTGACTACGCAAATCGGCAGTTTTTTCTCCAACAGTGGTACAAACTCATCATATGTGATTTTTATCTTTGATTGTTCTAGGTGGTAGAAAAATATACTTTGAAATTTTGAGTGATTTCATTGTTTATTTTACAACACATTGTCTACTGTTGCAGTATAACTCATATACTTAAAATACATACATATTTATAGCGTGATAGGCGAGGTATGCAGACAGGAATCAATGCCTGCGATCGCTGAAGGATCTCGAGGGAATGCTGACCAGCCTCAACTGCTCTTCCAGACGAGTAGGTCTTAGGATGAACGTAGACAAGACGAAAGTCATGTCCAACTCTCACGTTGACCTAAGACCTGTGATCGTCAAAAATGTCAATATCGAAGTTGTTCAGGAGTACGTTTACCTAGGACAGACAATACAGTTGGGTAGGAACAATTTTGATAGGGAAGCTGACAGAAGAATCCAGTTGGGCTGTGCAGCATTTGGAAAATTGCGTCAAGTCTTCACCTCGCCTATTCCACAATGCTTAAAGACAAAAGTCTTTAATCAGTGCGTCCTGCCTGTCATGACCTACGGTGCAGAAACGTGGACACTGACAGTGAGCCTGATCCACAAGTTTCAAGTCGCTCAGCGAGCTATGGAGAGGGCTATGCTCGGCGTATCTTTGAAGGATATGATTCGTAATGAAGAGATCCGACGAAGAACGAAGGTGACCGACATAGCCGAAAGGATTAGCAGGCTGAAGTGGCAGTGGACGGGCCACATCTGTCGCAGAACCGACGGCCGTTGGGCAGACGAGTTCTGGAGTGGAGACCACGGATTGGCACGCGCAGGGTGGGACGCCCCGCCGCCAGATGGACCGACGACCTTAAGAAGGTCGCCGGAAGCGGCTGGATGCGGAGGGCGGAGGACCGGCTGTGGTGGCGTTCATTGGGGAAGGCCTATGTCCAGCAGTGGACGTCTAAAGGCTGACATGATGATCCTGGCAGGGCCGGCCCGTTCATATAGGCAAACCAGGCGATGCCCTAGGGCGCTCGAAATTGGGGGGCGGTATTTTTAAGGTAGAATGAAATACTAGCTTTTGTTTACTCTGATAAATATTATTAATTCTAGATTGCACACCTGAAGTATGTAAGTCATGGGAAATAAATGACCATCATGGATGCATTATGGACGACCACTTATGGACGATCATGACATGAAGAATATAACTTCCAAAATTCTTGAATGTTGTAGGTAATGATGGAAAGTTGGAGGAATCTCTGACTGACTCTAAGGATACTGGTTCCTGGTACATAATATGTCTACGTTTCATAATTTGCTTGTATCTTTAAGTTTAGAGCGAGAAAGTGGTGTGAAATAAGTGACAAACGGATAGATAGCCCACTTGGTGGCAAGTAGCCACTGTCATCGATAAACTACTCTTGGATTTCAGTGCTATAACTAGGGCAGTGCCAGTTGTGCCCAAGCACAGGATGCGACTTTGGAGGGGCGCAAAAATGATCTGGGCATGCTTTCCAAGGGCGCAGTTGTAGAAGCTTGCCCGGGCGCATAAAAGGCTAGTTACGGCACTGGCGTTGGCACCTTGAGGATGCCTTACTAACAGATGAGCGGGTCGTTGCGATAAGGCTCTAGCAGGATTACCAGCGTCACATGCTGTGTTAGAGCCTTTCCACTGGCACACACGGCTCCAGACACTGGGGTCTCGAGGGCTCCCAATGTAGACGAGACAACAGTAGAAGTCCTATTGTATCTCGTTGGCCCGCGAAGCAATATGTTTTGTGTAAGAAATTTATGCAACGACGACCTCCGTGGCGGAACGGGTAGCTCTCGGACTGCCACGCCAGAGGTTGCGGGTTCGAATCCCGCTAGGGGCAAATGTTCGTATGATGAATATGAATGTTTGTACCCAAGTCTTGGATGTTTATATATTTATTTAAGTATGTGTATCCGTTATCTAGTAACCATACCACAGGCTCTGCCTAGTTTGGGACTGGATAATTGGTGTGAATGTCTGTGATATATTTTTTTTTATCTAGATGTATCTTTTTGTACATTTGTTTTATGACATTGAATAAATGTGTATCTGTGTAACTTGAGGGCGATAAAATTATAATGCGTCGTGTACATGTGACTAACACTGACTTTCTTATGCCTCAAACTGGAACACAGCAATGCATAAATTGATGTTAGGTGGCAGAAACAGGTAAGAGATCCCACGTCAATGATCTCTCACTAAACTTCTAACCCATTTGGAATTTTGGTCCTACCATGATCGTTTTAACATTAAGCGCCGCGTTGACCTAGTAGATTGGTTAATAGACTCGAGCTCCAAAGGTACATCATCATCATCAGGTTATTTTTGTCTCCACTGCAGGAGCACAACTCTCTCTCATCTGCCGGAAACAGACGGTGGATTTGGCCTACACTCCCCGCGCTGGCCAGACGGGTTGGGGAGGCCTGATTGATGTTTTATAATGTATTCCCTCAGTCGCCTTGTACGACATCCACGGGAAGAGTTGGAGTGGTCCTATCATACTCTACCGGAAACCACACGGCAAAGGTACATACACTTGTCTAATCCCAAACTAAGAATTTCTCCTGTGCTAAGGGAATGCATATACAAGTATAATATATGTTATATTGAAAACCTGCCAGGTAAACGAGTTCTCAGATTTGAACAGATGAACTCAGTATTCAGACTTTGGACTTTAGAAAGTCTGTCCAAAGTCCCATTACTTGTATCCTCAAACTTGTTTCTTGAGTATTTATCGTAGTGTCTTAAGCCAACATTATAATATATCTATATATACTGTATATACCTTCACACTTATCTATTCCCAAAGTTGGATTTTCGCCTGTATAATAGGATTTAGACAAGGACAAATATGACATCTAAACCAGGACCAACTTGTACAAATTGTACAAAGTCGTCTGTCCCTGGTGAGAATCGAATTCACGACCTCTAGCGATCGAGTCTTAAGACCAAGCGACTAGGCCAACGAGGTAGTCAATTATAGACTTTATAAAGTGTTTTTTTTTTATTAACACGTCTAAATCATGACTAGATATATTTAAGTGTTGTGCAAAAAAATATATGTTTCCATCAATTGTTTGTACCTTCATACCTATTTTTATTTCACTTGTTTATCTATCTTGATTTAATCATTTTGAATCATTAGTTATTTTACTACTTGAGTTAAATTATATTTTCTCAAGTACACAGTTATTCATACCATTGTATGTTTTAATCTTTTATAACTATGGTATATACCTAAATTATATTTTAAAAAAATACTGACAGAGAAATGGATGTGACCACAAAATGCTTAAGCACTCCTCGAACTCATTTTAATGAGGAAAAATAATCATAATTTACGATTATGAAGATATGATTTTCAGAATTCTGTTGTAAGATCATTCAACACTAAGTCTACAAACTTTGATTGCAGGTGGCAACTATTTCGTTACATAATTTTTTTTTAAAATCATATATTTTATAATTATTACTACGTAATGAAGGGTTCATCTCTAACTATTAGCTCTTCTCGTTAATATACGTTTATATTGAACAACAATAAATCTTAGTTTAGTCCCCCATTTTATCATATACCTATCTAACTTGTTAAACAAAAGATTTTATTTAATAAAAATCTGATTGTTGCAGCCTGAAGAAGTAATTGCTAAGGTTTGTGTAGTTACCTATATATATTTATTTGACATACGTACCCCACATAGGTCCAAAAGTCAAGCAAACCACGGTCAAAATCAAGCATATCCTCAGCCTCCTGTTCTTAGGTCCTTTCTTAAAGGCTATCTCCATTGTCTTTTTAAGGCTTTTCATATCGAAAAATTCCAAAAGAAAACCTGTACAGCCCGTTCGTTTTTTCTGCAAAAAGTAACTGATTAAAATCATCAATTAAAATAAACAACAATGATTATCACAGGAGAGAAAATAACAAACCTTCTCAGTATTCTCAAGCCAGACGTGATCTTCAATACAAAGTATTACATAACCTAAATTAATGAACTGAAAGAAGCCCGATATAGCGAAAACCCCATAATATCCCAAATATCTCAATAACACTCCACTCAACCCCATCCCTACTGGAAATCCGACTGTCATGCACAAACTCAAAATCCCTAACCGAAACGTTCTCGTATCCTTTGAAGTTATATCTCCCAAATAGCTAAAGGTTCCGAGGAACATTGTGTACCACCCTCCTGTCAAAGCTGGGAATATGACCTCCATAAAAACTGTCAACTCCACTGGGACTGCATAGAAAAAATACGTGTTGATCATATTTAATAAGCATGTCATGATCTCCCCCAATATGGGCATGATCATGCAGATTTTCCGCCTGCCTGTCTTATCGCTCCAGGCGCCTATGAAAAGCATCAACACTGTCGGAACTGCTGTGTGGATTACACTCTTCCAAGCCTGCACCGACGCTATCAATTTCTGTACTTCATCTTCTTCGAAAGTGTGATTAGCTCGCTTCCTAAGTCTCAGATCATTGCATACGCTATCATCAAACCCCAAATTGACTCGACAAGCCTTTTCTAAGTTTAGATTCTGTGTAGCCAACATCGCTAGCACACTGGGCATCACAAACAGAGCTAAAACCGGTTCCACTGTTATGTTCGACTTGACATACTTTAACTTCTCAATGAATGTCATGTTTTGTGGTTCATCCTTGATCTCAGTTTTTAACGGTAGCACCTCATTTGCTTCCTCTTGGGGTATTTTTACTTCTGCTTTATCTGGGTTATCCATTATGATTAACAATTATTCAAAAACAATTTCAAAGTAATTTATTTTCTTCTATAATTTCAAGTTCATTACTCAATGTAACGTTTTAATGAAAACTGTTATCTCATTGAGTGGCAGATCGACAAAGGTTCTTATGTTCAGTCACATAGTTGTGGGAGAGCGGCACCACCACCGAGGTAAATAGACGATCTAATATTGAATTACTGTTGAGTTGTTACGGCGGCGCGTCCGCCTTCGGGGCGCAGCTCCACTATTGTTCGGCTTTATGTAAGCAAACACTCTTATGTTGCCATATCAGTCTTTAATGCGTCTACAAACACGCTCAGAGGAATCGAAAATAAACACACCAAGACCGATATTAAATTCAAACAACTACGATCGATTGCGTGGGATCATATCTCAAATCATAATATTATTGGAGCAGTATCCCTTTACTTTCATTTTCAATATCAAGGAAAAGCCTTAGTTCAAACACGACTATTTTTATTTCGCTTAAAGTAAACACTTTCATATGATTTGTCCAATAACACTTTCAGTTTTATATAAATCTTACTTTCATGCACTAAACGTCTCTATTCACATTGTCCATTTCTTCCACTTGTCTGATGTCCTCTCTGTTTTGGAAGTACATCCACCTGTAATTTAAATTGTGGATGTTAAACTTACAATACAGAAAATAAGCTGATGTTTACACGTCCGTTCGACTGCCTATAACACGGTATAATGATGGTCCGAATGAACTCAGTATGCATAAATGTGTAATTATTGTCTGACTATCAGTAGGACGATCAACACAGCTGACCATTGTCCTGCTACACTCACGAGCAAATTTTAACGGAACGGGGTTTTTTATTATATTAATTTAAGTTTTTATTTGTTTGTAAATTTGTGTTGTGTCAATGAATAAATGTCTATCTATCTACCTATCTATGTAATTGTGAGCCCTTAGATATCTGCCGGGGATGCTGGCTGCTAGATGGATGATGAGAAGGATGAGGAGGAGGAGGATGGAGGAGGGCCAGAGCGACAAACATACCTCTTTGATCAAGCAAACTGTTCACACCTATTCAGAATCCTGGGTGTTTGGATTTGCATAATTTTTGATGACATTATAAAATTTTTAGTTTACTGCTACACTCCAGACAACTAGCATCAGATCTTACGAAAATCGAATAACAAAGTGCTCAAAATTACCAGAAACGTATGAGAGAAAAAAAACATTCCGTTAATTTTGTTCGTGAGTGTATATGTTGTACCTTTCTAAATGTATCATCATTAGATCGGGATGCAAGGTTCTTTGTGTATAAATATTTGCACTAGAACTGTTATCAGACATAGTCTGCTAGAGTCTTCAATCTTATTTATTTATTTATTTTAAATAGAAAGCCAGCTTATAGCTAGTGCTTTCAATTGACATGATGATTTCTTTTTTTAAGAAATTGACTAGTATTGTTGTGTCAGATACAACAGATTCTAGCAAATAGTTCAATCTGGATACAATCCTGTTGTTTAAAAAATCTTTGAGGGTTCAGGTGAGCATTGGATCGTTGTATTCCGCGTGGTTCCCGGCTTAGAATAGGGGCACCTCTATCTTTCCCGTGGGTGTCGTCAAGGCGACTAAGGGATTGCACCAGGGACGGGCAGTAGCGTTCTCCTGTGTGTATGTTAAAATCATTACTGCGATCACCAATCCGCTCTTGCCAAGCGTGGTGATTATGGCAAATCCCCCAATTGACTACTTACCAAAAGTGATACTCTATTGGGGAGGCCTATGTCCAGCAGTGGACGTATTTAGGCTGATGATGATGATGATTCTCATTTTATGTCCTCTAAGTCGTTCAATTGGGTTTGAGTTAAATATATTCTTTAAATTGGATGAGTCAAAGTTTAAATTTAAATCATCATCATCACCATCTGCCGAAATACGTCCACTGCTGAATACAAGCCACCCCATGCAATAGAATGTCACTTTTGGTGGGCTGTCCGTCGGAGGATTTGCCATAATTTGCTTGGCAAGCGGAATGGTGATCGCAGAAATTATCAGAAATTATGCTGCCCCTTCCTGGTGCAATCCCTTAGTCACCTTGATGGGACGATTGGGGGTGGCCCTATTATAAGCCGGGAACCACACAGCTAAATTGAATTGGGAAGATTTAATAAGTATTATCTGACTCTAAACGTCACTGTATAAATATCTAAGATCTTGTACTGTGATCATTCTATGTACTTAATTCAAACGCAAAAAATTCACTCTTTGATCAGAAACATTATCGTGCTGATTTCTCAGAAAATTCGCAAATCGCAAGCCGCTTGTTGTATGTAATGCTTGATTACATACAACAAGCGGCTTGCGATTTGCAGTAATAAATCAAATATTGCGGCATCATCCTAAACAGAGTTTTGTAAATAATACTAGAATTATTATGAAATAATGATAATTTATACGAATGGCTATGGAGAAAATGCCAGATGGACCGACGACCTGAAGAAAGTGACCGGTAGCGGCTGGATGCGGAGGGCTGAGGCCCGGGTGTGGAGGCGTTCATTGGGGAAAGCCTATATCCAGCAGTGGACTTCTAGGAGCCGACATGATGATGATAATGATGGAGAAAATGTCAGTAATGAAAAAGGAAACCAATGCAAGTCATGTTTAAACTCATATCAGCCCCTAGACGTCCACATAGGCTTTCCCAAATGAACGCCACCACACCCGGTCCTCTACCTTTCGCATCCAGCCGCTTCCGGCTACCTTCTTCAGGTCATCGCTCCATCTTGCGACCCAGCGCGTGTCTCACTGCGATCTCTACTCCAGAACTCGTCTCCAACGGCCGTCAGTTCTGCGACAGATACGTCTCGCCCAATCACCACTACGAGCGCTAATTCATTCGGCTATGTCGAATTACCTTCGTTCTATTATGTTCTAAATTAATAATTTGCGCAGTACTTTGTTTTTATCGGGTAATTAATTATTAATCTAATTGCTTGGTATGGCAAGGTGATGCGCAAAAATTCCATGGGGCGAGAGCCTGGTGACCTGATCTCACAGGTTCATCCTATTTTAGGCACTAGTCTCTCACAAAAGATAAATTGTACTCATTTTAATTTTATACAATATAATTGTACTTAATCTTTGTGTTGAGATAGTAAATAAATTTTGTATTGTATTGTATTGTTCTTCGTCGGATCTCCTCATTACGAATCATATCCTTCAAAGAAACGCTGAGCGACTTGAAACATTTGGATCAGACCCACCGTCAGTATCAATGGAAATAGACGATGCCTAAAGCATAATGTAATAACTAATTTAAAATATTTTTTTACGCGAAAATCGCAACAGCTGGAACTGTCATGGTGGCCCCGAGCAGGAATACTGCCCCGGGCAATATGTTCATGGTCGCCATGTACACGCGGGAGTATAGCGGCCCGTACACCAGCGGCATCATCGCCTCTGCCAGGCCGAACAGAGAGTTGACCTTGCCTGAAAAAATAATTAAAAAGCACATATAATAAACAGTAACCAATACACTTTTTTGATACTATATTTTTATTTTTAATCTGTGCCCGAGGCTCCGCTCACGTGGACTACTCACGCTCAATTCGACTTCGACTACGACTCCGACGACCACGCCCACTACAGCTCCAAATGTAGTCCTAACATTATAATTATACTTCATTGTTATAATACTGCCTACTAATGTATTTGAAAACTAAAAATAACGTGAAAGCTACTTCGAGTTAATCCCTATGTTTCTGTGAAAAGTCCATCAAAATCGGTTCAGTAGTTTTTACATTATGCGTTTCAAAAACTAACAAATCAACAGTCAAAAATTCTAAAACAAAAAATGAAATGTGTTCTATTACTTATCCTTAGACTCCCCAATCATTTTTTGGGCACATATTTTCAATGCACAGACACGCTCAGTTTACGTTTTTCTATATAAGATTAACTCATTTGAAATCCAGTGAAATTACAGAAAGAATCTTGCACAATTAAATATCATTGTTGGTAGCCAACCGTACAAAAATAGTAACTTTATCTAAAAGAGTTTTACTTCAAGAGTAAAAAAATACACTCTACTCATATAATTTTTTTATTTACTTTTTCTGATATTTTATTTTTTAGATTTCTTTATTGACACCGATACGTGTTAAAAGAATAAATGTGATATTTTTTTGGTAAAATCAATGCTACTTTAAACGATGAACATATTACTAATTAAGTACAATATTACCAATTACTGATTAAATATTATTCGTCAATATCTGATAACGGAGTAAATATTGTTTTCTACCCGCAGGGGAACAAAAACACGCGAGTATTTATTTAACGTAATTGAAACATAATCCATCATTAGTAACAATATCACAAGGTATATTAACGGTAGTTTACATAACGGTATAATTGATGAACTAGATAATAGAACAAAAGTGTGTTAAATGGTTGCCTGGAAAAATCGCTGAAAACGATAAGGCCGCCATTGCACGCTAGGTTGATCCTTACACATACTCACCACCCATACTACTCACACTCAAACTAAAACTATTTGTTTTCCATATTTAGGCCCAAACTTTCCTCAACTACTGTCTAAATGTACTCCTATAATTGCCTGATTTAAATTTCTATTTACTATTTTCCTTTCGTATATCATCATCATCATCAGGTTATTTTTGTCGCCACTGCAGGAGCACAACCCTCTCTCATCTGTCGGAGACAGACTGATGATTTGGCCTACACTCCCCGCGCTGGCCAGACGGGTTGGGGAGGCCTGATTGATGTTTTATAATGTATTCCCTTAGTCGCCTTGTACGACATCCACGGGAAGAGTTGGAGTGCTCCTATTCTACTCTACCGGAAACCACACGGTACAATATGAATGATTTACAATATAGATAATTAATAATGTTAAAACACACATTTATTTAACACACATATCATAAGGGACAGAGAATACCACAACATGTGGTTAGTAACCGCATTCCGATTCGTAGTGGACACGCAGCCAGCGTTTAAAGATTGGCAGGGATTTTACATATCTGAGTTAATAATCTGTTTTGTATCCCATTAATGTTATAAATGCGAAAGTTTGGATGTTTGTTACTCAATCACGCTTCAACTTCTGGACGGACAGGATGAAACTTGGCACACATATATGTTAGATCCTGGAATTGGATATAGGATAGTTTTGTATTCCGAAAAAAACATCTCATTCCTACGGGAAATACATAATAATTTGTTATGTTAAGTTGTCCACGCGGACGAAGTCGCGGGCAACAGCTAGTACCTAATAAATACAATAAAAACCCAAAACAAAGTAAAATCTCACCCAATTCTTCGCTGGTCACCAATTTAGAAGCAATGGAGCGCATCGCAATGAAAGATGTGCCATTGAATATTTCCACGAGGGGAGCTGGAACAAACAGATTAATTATCTAACTAATAAAATAAAAAAGTAATGTCTGTGTGTTTAATAGATTTCTGTTTTTATATTTAGCTGACTGATACATGAAAGGATTCTGAGACGACGACATATGGTTCTGCAACAAACTACCAGAGGAAATCTAATGTTTGTTAATCAGTCACGCTTCAACCACTGGACGGATCAGGTTGAAACTTGGCACACATATAGGTTAGGTCCTGAAATAGGACATAGGATAGTTTTTATCCCGAAAAATCATCTCATTCCTACGGGAGATACATAATAATTTGTGATGTTAGGTTGTCCACGAGGACGAAGGCGCGGTCAACAGCTAGTCCTACTAATATTATAAACGCGAAAGTTTGTAAGTATGGATGGATGTTTATTACTCTTTCACGTAAAAACTACTGAATGGATTTTAATGAAACTTTACAATAATAAAGCTTATACATCAGAATAACACATAGGCTACAATTTATAAAGATATTGTGTGAATTGTCCAAAATATCAAGTAAGTAGGAAAAAATCTACCATCTGCGAGCTATTCTGGCGTGCGCTGCCAAAACCGCTAGAGTTACACATATGTACGATGGAAATGTTTATCTTAAATAGTCCTACAAAAAAGCCCGCTACAGTATATATCTATATCTTATGTGTAAGTGAACCCTAAAAAATAAACCGTACTTAAGTGTCCAAAAGTGTAAGTGGCGGGTTCTGGCCATGACACCTACTTACCAATGTATATTTCGACAGTGGTGGTCGCGAAGGCGAATATGAAGGAGGCAAAGATCTTGCTGGCGCACGAGATGATACCGACCAAGGTGTCGTCTAGTTTCATTAAGTCACTGAAGATGCTTATTGAGAACAGCGTTCCTTGCAATCAAAATACACAGAATTATTCTAATAGCTCTTTACAATACAGTGCTTGAGAATTTGCTTGGATTGTCGGTGGTTATAATATACTTCGGGTATTGTTAATCAAATGTACAGTACCCAGCAAAAGTGGGGTCAATTCTAAGCTTGCGTATCGATACACTCACATATTGACATAAATGACGCAGGTTGTAAATATTGTATAAGCTAAGTAGTATCTATAATTTCACATTAAACGTCATAGGCGTCTGTGGCCGATGCACACGCTTTTAACAAGGTAGACACTTCCTAAACAAATAGACAATCTTGAACGTGTGACTTTGTAAGTAAAATATCTGTATGCAATTATAACCCTTCTTGACTGACCCCACTAACGCAGGTGTCTGTACAAGGGTGGAATGAAAAGGTTCTACAGTTTTTAAATTCACTCCTTCAACATGTCGCGAGCATAATCGTGGATGGAAATTTAAATTAGCGTAAGATTGTCGCGCCTGAGCCTTACTACCTTTAAAGAACGCAGAGAAATAGAAGATCTAATTGAGACCTTCAAAATTTTGAACAATCACTACAACACATCCAAGTTAAAGAATATATTTAACTCACACCCCACTGAACGACTCAGAGGACATAATATGAGATTACAAAGATCAAATGCTCACCTGAACCATCAAAGATTTTTTTTAAGCAACAGGGTTGTATCCAGATGGAACAAATTGCCAGAAACTGTCGTAACTGCCACATCAATAAACATGTTTAAGAACAGACTAGACAATTTCTTAAAAGAAAATAATCCAGTCGACTACTGATATGGAAGCACCAGCTATAAGCTGCCTTTCCATTTAAAATAAAATAAATAAAAAAATAAGGTTTTTTAGCTTTCGAAACTCAGTTTTCAATTGTCTATGGAATGGTATATCTAAAAGATTTGAAATGCTAAGACTATCCTTTGTATAGATGCATAACAAAAAAAAGTTGCTGTCGCAAAAAAGAAAGTTTTTTGCGTCTATTGAAAAGTAATGGTTTCTCCCTTACGCCAAATTAAATTTCCATCGACGAATGTCACATTTTCAAACTATTCCACAAAACAGACTGGAGCATGCAAAATTTTGTTTAATTGTTTGATAACGAAGTTTAAATTTAGGTGGCATTTCTATAATATTGACAGGATGTCATCGGTAAAACAGTAAACAAAACGTAGAATTTAATCAAATATTGGCAATACTGTTTCACGCACTGGTACAAGCAATACTTTAATACCGCCACAGTACATGCTGAAATCAATGATCTCTATGTACTACTAGATGGAGCATTCCAAACAATCGCTCTGTTCCACGCAAGTAGCCACAACTGTTTCACATTCACTTTGAAACTTGTGCAGTTACTACTCAGAACATTTAATTATTTACTAAATATTGACATTATTTAACCGTAGCGTCAATATTTAGTAATAATTAAATGTTCTGCGCAGTAACTGCACAAGTTTCATTGTGAATGTGAAAGAGTTGTGCCTACTTGCGTGGAACAGAGCGATTGTTTGGAACGCTCCATCTAGTAGTACATAGAGATCGTTGGCTGAAATACTGCAATATCTGTTAAACGATTTTCCTAATATGCCAAGTAGCTTCTCCAAGCACTGTACTTAATAGTAACCCTTGATAACTTAAAACAATAACGCAACCCTATTAGTAACTGGATTAACCTTCCCGGTAGTTACTCGCTTTTGCTATACGGTTGCTACAGCCGTAACTCTGCCTTCTCTAACCGGAAGAATCATCATCATCATCAGGTTATTTTTGTCTCCACTGCAGGAGCACAACCCTGTCTCATCTGCCGGAGACAGACGGAGGATTTGGCCTACACTCCCCGCACTGGCCAGACGGGTTGGCGAGGCCTGATTGATGTTTCATAATGTATTCCCTTAGTCGCCTCGTACGACATCCACGGAAAGAGTTAGAGTGGTCCTATTCCACCCTACCGGAAACCACACGGCAGATTCCACTCCGGAAGAATAACAGAATGCATTTCTCGGTAATTTTACGACCTCCATGGCGGAACGGGTAGCTCTCAGACTGCCACGCCGGAGGTTGCGGGTTCGAATCCCGCTAGGGGCAAACGTTCGTATGATGAATATGAATGTTTGTACCCAAGTCTTGGATGTTTATATATTTATTTAAGTATGTGTATCCGTTATCTAGTAACCATACCACAGGCTCTGCCTAGTTTGGGACTGGATAATTGGTGTGAATGTCTGACATATTTATTATTTATTTAATAGAGTCCTCTTTAGAAGCTCACATGACTATTAGTATGTCGTGATCCCAATACTATGATTCACAAGTGTAACTGTACGAACTCCGTCGATAGAATTAGGTATCATACATCGACCTTATTAAGGGTTTTCACGCAATAGGTCATCTGACCACAGCAGTCAGATTCTATACAAGATTTATCTATCGAAGATTTATTTAATGTCCTGTGAACAAACCGTCATATTACATAACTAAATAACTGAAGCACTGCTAATTATTATCGTAGTAGCCACAGAAATCCTATTAAGATAGAACGGTTATAGCGATTGGTTAAATTCAGTCTCGCGCGTGCCGATTTTCAGACACAGCGCACCCGTCCCGCGCACCCTTGTGCCTTGCGGTCACGTTTTTAGTGAGGAGATACAATTATGGAGTTAGAAAGCGCACAATATGGCACTTTTGCAGATTTTTTGTTGATGTTTGCCCGACCTTCACTCGTCGCGAAACGAGAAAGCGTTTGAAAGTTTTTGCAATATATTGCAAATCGTTTGTCGCAATTCTATCTTGATAGGACTTCTTAGTAGCGTTGAAGCAGCCAAGAAACTCACAGACGAACAATATAAGCAGAGTATTCTATGTAATGACATGCCTTCATAATTTCTCATTGCACTATTTAAAAATAAAGCATCCGAGGAAGAACAATTGGACCGCGATCGTGGAATAACCAATTGGCCCGAGAAAGATTTTTCTTTTCCGAGGTCAGTTCTGTAACCTGTTGCATTATAACCCTTAGATATTACCGATGTTGCCTGCCGCTATCAATAAATATTTTTATTTTATTTATCAAGCCTTCTGTAGTAATTCTTAGTTATTTACAATGCATTATAGTGTTCGTAAATTCTAATATTTCAATTATAATTGGGCCCGATTCTGAAGACACACATTTTTAATTTGACAGCGCTAAAATTGTTTTCGTCTTTATCTTCATAATACTGTGTGACAAGGATAGCAACAGTTTTAATGATGTCAAATTTTAACGTTGTGCCTTCAGAATCGAGCCCATTATATTATTAACAAATTATTTAAAAATTAAATTTAAATTATACTGCATGCATCATATTTTACAAATGTATATATACTACAGAGCATCCCATTGTCGGGCAAAGGCCTCCCCCATCCTCTGCCAGGTGCGTCTCCATCAATAAATATGGTATGTAATATATGTGAACCATACCTACTAAGTTGGTAATGATGCTGTAGGTGCAAAACATACTGAACTGCACCTCATCCCAGTTGAACCGGTATCGCATGAACAGGTACAATACATTCATCTCACCTGTACGAAAAACACACACATCATTGCCTCTGCAGTATATATACACTCCCGGAAACCTGTAGTGCTATTCTGTAAAATACAAACTCACGTGCGAGTTTCATTCAAGTGATTTGACTTACTTCAAAACCTAATCCATTGGCATTCTGTAAACATTCAAGAGCACTGTCGACGTGAAGTGAGTTCTTTGTTCACTTTACGTAGACAGTGCTCTGGAATGTTTACAGAATTACCAATGGATTTGGTTTCAAAGTGAGTGAAATCACTCGATTGAGATTCGCACGTGAGTTTGTATTTTACAGAATAGCACTACTGATCGAGCCACTCGCATTTCTAGTTTTGATTGCCTTTGCTCAGTTATTATATTAAATCAATCTAGTCGGAGTCTGATTTTGGCAAATTTGTATGCAGTTTGGAAGCTAGCTTGGTTAGTGTGCAAATTCAAAACGGCATAAAACATTTTAATAGAGCCAACATTATTTAAGCTTCAGACAATGTCTGATGGCTTGATCAGGTTTCCAGGAGTGTATTGTAAGAAATCTGTACTCTCAGATACCATATAATAAAAGGGTAGGTAGTAAATATTGATCCATTTTCTTCCACACTGTCTGTATACAGTTATAAGCCTTTTTTGTTTGTCTCGATAATTGGAAGTTCGATTTCCACAATATAAGTTTTCTGACTTTAAACTTTAGAACATTTTAAGGCCAGATTATACAGTCACAGTACCATGTAAAGGTCCAAATATGACACAGACGACGACTATCAGCAGGGAGACCCTCAGCCGTCTCCGGCGAGGTCCGGTCCTGAACGCGACCGTCAGCGTCTCCCGCACATGCCTCGCGTCGAAGAACGAACTCACCCAGCCCCGACATCCGACTGGCTGATCCTGTAACACACGGAATATGTGATAGAGATTCAGCAGGATATGTTGAGTCATTATTATCATCAGCTTGACGTTGTCCACTGTCACACCGTTCTTCATTCATTTTTATATCTCGGTTCACTTATTTAGCTGATAATATCCTGACGTCAGAAGCGGCAAAAAAATTACACGAGCAGAATGTTGAATAATGCACATATTTTCCATATTCCTTAAGGTTTCATTTATGTGTAAACTGCTCGGCACATATGTAAGAAAAATTAAAAATCAACATTTTCGAAGATTTACCATGAAACCTAAAAAGAATAATACTACTAAGATTGAACCGAGCACTGCATCATCAGCCGAAATACGGCTTCTGATGAACAGAAGCCTTCACAATAGAGTGCCACTTTTGGTGAACTGTCCATTGGGGGATTTGCCATCATCCAATGACCCGTTCTAATCCCACGCTTGACAGGCGGATTGGTGATCGCAGTATTGATCTTAAAATATACACAGAAGAACGCTGCTGGTGCTATCCTATAGTGGCCTTGACGACACTCGTGAGGAGATTGGGGATGGCCCTATTCTAAGCCTTCCGTTTTATTACAATTACCACACGGCCTATAATGCAATGTCAATGTTAAATGCTTTATGAACATCATTACTAAAGAGCATTATTTGTTCACTGATTTAGCCAGAATAAAAAGGGCTTAAGACTCATTCGGGCACAATGTAAAGTGAATGATACACCAAACACATTATTACCGGAGCGGGAGGCGGGACATAGTGCAGTTTCGCGTTTCCGCGCCCAATCCGACAATGATCCCAGATTTATTCCGTGACACTTCTCCCATATGAAACAGTAAAATACTTTTGAGAGTGTTATTTATTTTTTCAATCCTATATATCATTGAATTACGACCGTAAAAACAACCAGTGTTGTAATGATTGTAAGAAGGCTTTGGTATGTAGCGGGACCGAAAACTGTATACATCTACTCTCTCGTCTTCTTCCTAAAATGAGCTTCCTTAGTATTTAGCCATAGTCAAGTGTATAGGACGAGTACAAACATGGAAACCACGCTTTATCGGAGTAAAGCTGTAGATCGTGCTATTAAAGCACCGAGGGAGTGTCGCTCAGATCAAAGGATATCACCATAACCTTTGATTTGCCCATGTGGATACCTGTAGAGAAGCCCTACAGCTGCAGAAGAGCAAAGGACGTTGAATTGCACGAAGTAATTTGTATTAATGATAAATTAGTTACGTTTACAAAAATAAGTACTGTGGTAGTCATGTTCGCTAAACACTAAATATCGCTAAAACCAAATAAACCCAAAAGCCAAATAACCTAGCACTACTTCCATAATCCAAAAATGGAGATGGGCTGGACATTTTATGAGAACAAACGATGACAGGTGGACAAAGAGAACGACAGAATGGTACCCAAGAGAAGAGAAGAGAAAAGTGGGACGACCGAGAAGAAGATGGATGGATGACATAAAAAAAGAATTAGAAGTAGCATGGCACAGGGAAACAGCAGACAGGAAGAAATGGCAATTCTTGGAAGAGGCCTACGCTCGTAACAGAGCTGCTGAAAAGACAACGAAGAACACAAAACAAAATGACACAGTAACGAGACAAATTAATTAAAGTAAATAAATAATGACATGCAAAAATAACAACAATTGACATATGATAATGACAAATAATACTAATTTATATACAATTTTATTAATTTAATTTGCAGTGTAATGAATTCAGAATAAAGGCTACTTTTATTTTTTATTTTTATTCTATTTTATTTTATTTACTTCCGTAATGACCACGAGAATCTGTATGTATTTATCACCAAGAATTTAAGTCCATAGTTTAATTTGATATGACCTATTTATATGTTATTTCAACATCATCAACACCGGCCATTTCCGCACTTAAAAATGTGAAGCTTTATTTCATAAATGACCTGATCACCGGCTTTAGGATTAGATTAGAAAACACAGTTACAAACTTCACTATACAAGAAATAAATCCCAAGGGGCTGGATGCCGAGGGCGGAAGCCCGGGTATAGTAGCGTTCATTGGGGAAGGCCTATGTCCAGCATTATATAGACGTCTAACGGCTAAGATGATGATGATCAGTTGAAATACGTTATTTCTCTTATAATATTTTGTACAAAATATACCAGCCAATTGGTTATATGTTTATGTAAGATAGTTATTCAGGATCAAGAGCAGAATTCTCAGATACAGTTTTAAGTTTATTTTTATCTAACGCCGTCTATAAATCGAAGCCGAAACCTGCGCGAGCCTCGCGTAAACCCGTTGATTGCGTTACGATGTCCCCCTCGTTCGAATTTGCGTAGCGGTGGGCAATTTATCACTTAGACGTAGGACTAACCGGGCTGTCAGGACGCACTGGAAATGATGTATGTCCTTTACGCCCTGCACCAGCCGGAGACATTGTCAAGAGAACACTAGATTTTGATATGAGATTGTATGAAGTAAAAGCATATTCAAGAGAATGCGTTTTGATACCGATGATATCTTTAAGAGGTTCTAACAAATTACAGAAGTTTTAAAGAGTTACTCCAGATTCGATTATAGACCGCAATGAACTTAATATTATTATAGAAAAATAACTAAAACCTCTTATGGTTGATCAACTAACGAATACGATAAGACCATAACTACAAAAAAATTGTTATACCAACATATTTATTTCTTCCACCTTTGGTATCCAAAGAACACTTAGGCAAATACTACAGATAAATTTAGAAGTGAATACAAGCTCCCTAAATATTTCCTTATGATTTGTGAGAATTCTCTACAAATGTGATATAAACTTTGAATATTATTTTTAGATAGAAAATTGAGTTTTATGAAGAAAAGTTATGCACAGAAAGTGTCTACAAAATGTATCAATCGATTCCCAACTTACTCTCTGTCTCTCCTGAGATATAACCGGATCTTTCAGTCGTATGTATCCGTAAATGAGACTCGTGAAGTACAGGCAATTTGATATGAAGAATATCCCGTAATATCCTATCTGCTGTAATAGTACCCCACTCAGAGACATCCCTAGAGGTACTCCAAGGGACATACATAAATTGGCCACTCCTACTCTAAATGTTCTCATTTCTTTTGTAGTTACATCGCCTATGTAGCTGAACACTCCAACGCACACGGTGATCCATCCTCCAGCAAGCGATGGAAACAGGTCCGAGAGGGCCGTGATCTCTAGTGGCAGTTCGTAGAAGAAATATGTATTTAGCATGAAGCTAGTGCAGCACAACACTTCCCCGAAGATCGGGAGCAGTATACACGCCTTCCGCTTCCCTGTTTTGTCGCTCCATGATCCGACGAATAAAATAAGTATGCAAGGAAACGTTGTTTGCACTATATTCTTCCACGCCTGCACGGAAGCAGTCAACTTTTGGACTTCTGCTTCCTCTAAAGTATAGTTTTCCGTCTGCCGCCTGTTCAACGCCGTGCATACCTCGTCACTATAACCTAAATTAACTCGACATGCCTTTTCTAAATTCAAATTCTGAACGGCAAGTCCCGAGAAGACATTGGACATTATGTAACAAGCGATGATAGGTTCGACAGTTATGTTTGATCTAATTTGTAATAACTTTTCTCTTATGCTTGTTGTCCTTTTGACTTCCGGCTCAGCTATGACGGTTGTCTCCACTACTTTTGCAGGCTTCTCTATGGAAGCACTTATTCCATTCATGATGTGTGAATCTAAGTTAATCAATCAATCATCGTTAACATGTGAAAGCAGGTCCATGGTCCGTTCACGTAACATCATTCATCGTAACAAATTCCTTCAATACGTCACTTCATGTTAGTAATCACTGTCATTTCACGCTTCCCACGGTTGCGTCGAATGGAGTCTGTAGCTCCACTGTGTCACAAGTCAGGGATCAGACTGGAGGATCCTGTTGTCTTAAGAGTTGATTGGACGGATACGTGTTCGAGTGGTGTCATTATGGCAAATTGCTCGCAGTGTAGCGTCGCGCGCGCAGCGTCCGACGCTTGTGGCTCGGGGCCCGCAGCGCCGCCTGGCTCGAAGTGCCACAACCTTGCACTAAGCAGCCGTTTATCCCATTAGACCAATGTCTGACATTAGTGAAACAGTAGGTACACGTCATTAGCACACGGTCAAGTTACAGTGGGTGTGGGAAGAAAATTACTGTAGTTTTCTTGTTTCAGTATATATACACGTTTTATTCATGCGGAAATCTTAATTTTGAGATCCGTTAGGAGTACCTAATTTATACGTCGTTTGCTTTGTAACACGATTCCGGTAAAGAACGCGTACAATGTTGCTGATTGAGACAATTCTTGAGGAAACATCGCGCCGGAGACAAATGAATAACGTTGTATTTTCAAACAAACGGAGCCAAAAATGGTTCAAAAGAAAGCCCCCTTAAAAAATATCTGTCTCTATGGAAAAAAAAACATCGCGTGGAGGATAATTCGTATTGTCGGGCGTCGAAGCAAAGCTACTTTAGCTACAAATGTCTTCCAGTAGAATGGAGGTACGTAATAAAGGGGCAGCGAGGAAACATTATTCAATATGAATGGTTTCCTCTCACGGGCCCCCGCCAAAACTATTGGCTAACTACTTTCGCTCCGTCGAACTCTGAGACCAAATTAAGAGGAGCAATAAAAAACAGGGAATTAAGGTTCCTATTACTGCAAGACAAAGAAATGGGAACTTTTGTCATTATTTTTTACGATCCTTGATATGAATTATGTAAGTAAATGATAAACGAATTATTTTTTGGGATAATAAAAAAAATATCATATAAATTCTGTATCTCCAGTGAAAAAGTATCTAACTTAGAACGAGACCAAATAAATAATGTAATCTGATGTTTTTTCTTGAAAAAAATTTTCATGTCAAATGTTCATGTCAAATTTGAACAAATTTTTCAAATTTTACATGAACTGTTTTCAAGAAAAACAGTTCATTTCAAATTCTATAAAAACCATTAAACCGTATTGATGATACAATAATCAGAGCATTATTTTAATAACTACCTGTGCCCGCGGCTTCGCTCGCGTGGACTACAGAATCCGCTCCCCTTCCCACTTCCAGTCCCACTCCCGCTCCCGCTCCAAATGTAGTCCAACCAAAGACATCGCAATCTGAATAGTACCGAACATTAAAATTATACTTCCTTTTATTGCATACTAACCTTACCTACTAATGCATTTGAAAAATAAAAAGTACATAATTTTTGATTGAGTAAACCGACTGTGATAAAATAAAGCCTAAATGTTACTCCAAGTTAAGACCTATGTTTCTCCGAAAAGTCGTAAATTTATTAGGGGTCTAAGAATAAGTAATAGAACACATTTCAATCATTTTAGGAATTTTTGTCTGTTTGTCTGTGAGTTTGTGCACGCATCACTTAAAAACTACTGAACGGATTTTGATGGACTTTTCACAAAAACATGGGGCTTAACTTAACTTAACATTTAGTCTTTATTTCATCGCAATCGCTAGCTATCACAGCTAGTTATATTATAAATGCGAAAGTTTGGATGTTTGTTACTCAATCACGCTTCAACCACTGGACGGATCGGGATGAAACTTGGCACACATATAAGTTAGGTCCTGGAATATAACATATCACGAAAAAACATCTCATTCCTAAAAATGATATCTATTTTGAAATTCAAGATGTGTAAATATCGAAACCGCGGTCGTCA
This sequence comes from Esperia sulphurella, assembly GCA_947086405.1. Classification (NCBI taxonomy): domain Eukaryota; kingdom Metazoa; phylum Arthropoda; class Insecta; order Lepidoptera; family Oecophoridae; genus Esperia; species Esperia sulphurella. The sequence continues at coordinate 14,908,889 of OX352264.1, forward strand.
AAAAGTCGCGGGCAAAAGCTAGTACAGTATTATAATAATCTACATTTACCGGTACTATAAAAGTTGTTAAAGATGATCTAAATTACATTTCGCATTTCGTTACCAGTTACGAAATGTGGTTACGAAATGGGACGAAAGGGAACTTGTATTCAAGCCGACCTACAGGTTTGGCGTTAACAAACTAAAACCCTTGACTCGGCTTGGTAACAACAATTAATTAAATACCGTGAAATGGAATGTCCATATTAATCTACCATGACATATTTTCTGCGTACGTATATAAAACATCATCAGCCTAAATACGTACAGCTGGACATAGGCCTCCCCAATAGAATGCCACTTTTGGTTAGATGTCCATTGGGGGATTTGCCATACTCACCACGCTAGGCAGGCGGATTGGTGTTCGCAGTAATGATCTTAACATACACACACAGGAGAACACTGCTGCTCGTACCTGGTGCAATCCCTTAGTCGCCTAGACGACACCCACGGGAAAGATAGGGGTGGCGGCCCTATCCTAAGTATATTGAGACTACCGATTTCCGATCTCTGTTTATCACCAACTGCGAAACACGTGTAGAAGAGCTGAGTAACTCCAATATAAGTGGTCCACCATCGACCCCGAGCGCGGTTTACACACGCTGATTATCTCTGATGTTGTAAAGGTTTCCTCACGATGTTTTCCTTTACCGTTTGAGAGTAGACTTCAGACCCACGGTACGATATACCGCATCTTCCCCACTACGCTACCGACGCTTTTTTTATTCCTAAGGGTTTACGCTTGACCTCAATCTCACCTGATGGTCACTGACGATGAGGCCTAAGGTGGAGCGCGCTTACCCAGAAGATGCCTATTCACTCTTCTTTTAAAAAGATCCAAGTTGTACTTGTCCGGAAATACCGAGGCTGGCAGACAGTTCCATTCCTTAGCAGTTCGCATTATGAAAGAGGAAGCAAAACGCTTCGTGCGAGAGCGTGGTATGTTTACTTCATAAGGATGAAGTCCCTCACAACGTCTGGTAGTCCGGTGATGGAACGGAGATGGGGAAATCGTGCAGTTCCTGGGCACTCTTTTTCGCTTACGCGGAAAAATCGCAATAAATTTCGCACAGCCCCGTGAGTTAGGGTTAAAGATAACATAAACGGAATGCAATCAAAACGCCATACGTCACGCACCCGCACGGTACGTATCCGGTACACCCGCACTCAAAACGCGGGGCATCACATCAGATATTACGTTTTATCGCCATGATTTACAACACCATTAAACTCGAATAAAAATCATAGATCCCGCTTTTATTTTTATGCAAATTGTTTCGTTTCATTGTGCTCGTACGCGAAACGGTATGAATGTGAAATTTATGTCGTGTGCTGTAAAATGTTTGAAGTCTGATTCTACCAAGAAAATTCGAGAATATATTATTTATATCTGCATATTATATGCATGGTTGGTTCAGCAACTTTCATCGGTGATTGTGTAACTAGACAAAAAGGCCGTTTCGCAGTGTATGTAAAGTTGGATTCACAATGCAATGCCATGACAGCGTTTTATTACCGGAATTCTACATTTTCTTCGATTTGACCTTGAATCGTAGTACGAATCGTGGCAATGAAAAAGCTAAAATTTATGTCATCACATCGCGCCTAAAATTGCTGCCATAACCTGTGTCATACGCAGCATAGTAGTGTTAAATGAAATTCCATTACTCTCTATTGCACGTCAAAAATACAGTAATAAAGTGACTTACATATGTATGTACGTGTAGTACCTACATGTAGTGTTGTGTTACAAATGCGGCTTTTAATGATAGACTGACTTGACAATGCAACACCGTATCAGCTTTTAGCGTAGCATATAGCGTTGTAGTAAAAGGCGCACTGCAATGCCTCCAAAATTTCTGCCCGCGATAAAATCGCAGTGTCAATGTCTGACGCATTGTGAATACGCCTTCATTTATGCGGAGTACACGTAGGAACGTTTAGTCGACCGGGCAGTTGGGATCGGTTCGTTAAAGCACAACTTTCGTGTGACTAGCTCCTCGACTAGTTTCGTACCTGCAGCAAATTGTCTGCACGTGATCTCACTTATTTATTGCAAGAATTTGTGTCCGAGTTCTAGAGTCCTATATTTAAATTGTGAATTTCACTAACACCTTAGGATGTTTGTTTCTTTTCATGCATTTACAACTAACTCAACATTTACAAAAAGAATATGCACGTGGAATGAACTGAAGAGTTACATTATACCATGCGAAAACAACTTAGGTATAACCTGGGATACTTGAATGACAGCGCTATTAATGGTAGAATTAATATTCTTACACATACAACCAACCTCTCAATTATTCTTGTAAGCATATTAGTATTCTAGTTTTAGGGCTCCGTACCAAAGTGGTAAAAAGGACAAAAGAGGAGGGGGGGGGGGGGGGGTTGTTTAAATGAAAGGGCATCATTTGTAGGTACATTCTAAAATGGGTTTATGTTTCGTTTTATGCCATTTGATTTTTGGACGTATCATATGATGAAAAATATCTAAAAGAATGCCATTCCCCTTATTTAGAAGTTTATGTAAATTTTGTCTACTTAAATAACTTTTTATACGTTTCCTATCAAGGTACGGAACCCTCTGTGAGCGAATCCGACTCGCACTTGATCGTTTTTAATATCACATTTGATTGATTTAGGCTAGTGTATAGGCATGACACTAAAATTGTATTTCCTGCAAAATTATTATTTTGAACAGATCTCGCCCAAATAAAAAAAAAATAAAGCTGATTTCATCGACATCTTCCATATGGAACCCTGCAAATAGACTTACCTAAGTAATTCCTGTCTACTAGATATTCACTACCTACCATGCATACAGCTACAACGGAGCTAGCTAATCCATCCACCCTTCAGACATAGTTCCTCCAGGGCCGCTCAGGAAGGAACGAGGAAGCTCCCAATTTGCGGGCCCATAAACATGCTTTACGGCCTGGACCTCCGTTGATGGACAGACCGACCGGCCGTTACACAGTTGTAGTAAAACGGTTGTTAGCAGATAATTTGCTAACAGTTTGTTGCTACGTTATAGTTTATGTCTCGGTGTTATATAGGTTGTTATCTTTCCTTCGATATATTTTCAGATTGTACGTTACTCGATATTTAAATATCTTACGACACATAAATTTTGATTTAAATTTTACAGATCAAAAAAGAGATTTTACATAAATTTAACTATAGACTAAAGTAAGTCAGCTAATAATATAAATTTATGTTATTAGTAAGCTAATAGTTGAAACTTAACTACAGACAGAGAATACAAAAATTAATCTACACTAATATTATAAAGAGGAAAGTTTTGTATGTTTGTAACGAATAAACTCAAAAATTACTGGATCGATTTCCAAAATTCTTTCACCATTAGAATGCTACATTATCCCTGATTAACATAGGCTATATTTATTACTAAAAAAATTAGGGATATCTACTAAACTTCAATTCAATCAATCCAAGACTGGTTGGAAGTGCCCAACCAGTTACTTCGACTCTACGCTACCCTATAGAAGCGATCATCATCAGCTACCTCATCACTTTTCACGCCTGCTACAACAATCTACTTTTTCAGCTCAATTTTGACACAAATATGGCCTTCCCTTCAATGTAAAGAATTGTGGTCAACTAAGTGTTTAGAGGACCTTTTATGTGTTTGTGTCGTGCCCTTGCAAGTTTGTGTTGTCCTGTTTCAGCACTCAACTGAACCTCGACCAGGCTACCATACCGCACAAACTTTAAGGCACTGTGTCTTCTCTAACCGTGACATTGGCAGAATCATCGTCAACACGATGGAGCCATAATCTTAAATTGGAATTGGAATTGGTCAACTAAGTGACATTTTGTCTTGGTTGCTGTATGTTAGCTGAAGTAATAATTTTTATGATCGTTTGAAACTAGATCGTGATCAAGATAACAAGTTAGTGCAAGGAAACAAGATCTTGGTGCGCTCGTGTGAAGTTACGATGACTGTTCACGGTTAACAAGCTCTGGTGCGATTCAACAATTTTTTTTTCAGTTTTGTGACTTTGGCTTACTCTCTTTCGGTAATATCGCTAAAGTTAATAACCCTCTCCAAATCTTCCTGTACTGAAACAAGACAGTCTAGAATACAGTATCTTCGTATCCCAAACACATACGTCCTTACAAAATACCAGCGGCCCCGATAGTATTAATTTGACAGCATCGTATCCGTCCCATATTCGGCCCGACGGGTGTTGACGGGTCATATCGGCCCTAACCCTCAAGTTCGCCGATTGAGCGCCCAATTCAACGATTAATTCGACGCTGGGATCGAGTTGTAAGTGTGAGGGTTAATATGCGATTTGCTGGATATTGTCTTAGATATTTGGGATGTTGTTATGAAGATGTTTCTCGAACAGAGTTAATGTATACACCTCAAAACTTTTTTAATGTCATTCAATATGGTATTCGGAATTAGTAGGTACCAGAAAATCACTCTCGGCACGCAATACAAGCAAAATGATTTCATCATCATCAGGTTATTTTCAGTGATGTACAAGATACCTTAAATAAAGTATCTGGAATACAAAATGCAAAATACTTTTAAATTAAGTATTTCAGATACCAGATGCAAATAAATTTCTGGAATGGTATCTGAAATACTAGATATAAAATACGTATCTTTTAAATACTTTTTGTAGATGAAATACTTATGTAAAAAAAAACAAAATTTTTTAAAGAAAGTTTATTTTTTTACATGAAAATCGCGTTGATCGCGCAAACGTGAAATTTTATGTTATGTCACGTTGAGAAAAATGAGTGATAAACTCAATTAAAATCTTAAAAATATAATAATATTTTTAAGATTTTAATTGAGACTTAAGTAAAACCAGTTCTTCAAACAGTTTATCACTCATTTTTCTTCGATGAGGCCTCATGATCATGCCCCCAAATGAGAAGAGTCGCTCCACAGGGGCAGAACTTGGCAAACAGGTGTTGTATTTCAAAAATATTTTTTTTATTGTAGGATAAGCATTTAAGCTCTTTATGTTGGTATCTTTATTATTTAAGTATTGCAATGTTTCTAAATCAGCGGTGCTGCCAGTAGATCCTGTGTTTTCAGCACTTGCAACAGAGGAATCAGAATCCTCTAAAAACATGTAATAAGATTCATCTTTTGACTTTTTTTTTATATCACCTTCAATATTATCTGAAGCCTCCGATTTATGTTTTTCAGATCGATTAATTTTTCGTGTTTCAATCAGGATAAGTTCTTTTACATATTCTTTCCGCGCCTTTGGTACCCATCTCATTTTAAAGAATGGATGTGACACTGAGGCCAATATTGCGTCATTTGCTGCAGGCTCTAACTGCAAAAACTTTTTAAAACGTTTGTTTAAATTTTCTTCAATCACATCCAGCAGAGAGCCGCAGTATTTTAGATTTTCCGTCCTAAGACATTTGATCACATGTTGAATTCTTACTAGCTCGGGTAACAGAGAACCATAATAAGTGTCTTTTTCCCCTTGCAAGCTTTGAATAGCTTCTGCTATTGGCTTTGAACAGTCCACATATTCACTTAAGAAGTGAATTTCATTTTCCTTCAACGGAGGTAATTTTAACATTTTCATGGTTTCACTAAGACTGTTCTGTACGGCTAAAAGATCTTGTATGGAATTGTAATAAGAGTTCCATCGAGTTGCGCATGGAGAAGTTGGTGACTTTTCTGTCATCTCTAAATATGTTTCACATGCTTTTGGTGATCTGGAACACAAATTCCAGAGTGCTTGGCATTTTGCTAAAGCCGCATCATGCAGTTTCTTATAAATAGTATTCTTTGCTTGTTTAAAATCTGTACTGGCAATCAAATGCAAAGTGTGTGTAGCGCATCGTTCATGTACGGGCAGTAAGCAATCACTTTCTAAGTCTGATGAAGATGAAACATCTGGAAAAGCTTGTAGTAATAGCAATGAATCATCATCTTCATTGCCTTCTGCGAGTGATGTTTCTTCAATATCTTCATCAATATTTACATATTCATGTTCATTATTTTCAATTGTCTCTGAATCAGTTTTCCCAAATACATTGAAAGCCTTAACCATATTTGAACCGTTATCTGTAACTGTCTTGACAATTTTTGATAGTTTCAGGTCATGGTCTGAATGTATATCAGCTATCATTTCTGCAACTTTATCATATGTGTGAGCCCCTTTAAATCTTCTGCAAGCAATGGCAGCACTTTTCCTCTCAAAAGTCTCACTTTCAATCCAATGGACTGTAACCCCCAAATAACTTCTTTTAGAGGAAGACCAAATATCAGCAGTACTGCACACAAACTCGACAGTGTTCAACTCTATTTTAATTTTTTTCTTAAATTCATTGTACTCATCACAAATTTTATTTTTAGCTGTACGACGGCACATAACGTTTGGAGGCTTTGTTAGTTGCTGTGCCCCTTCAATCAAAGCTTTAAAAGACTTATACTCCACTATGGATACTGGTGACATGGTTTCAACAATAAATTGTACAATCAACTTGTCTAAATTAACAGATTTTGAACCACTTGCAACATCAGTAAGAGTAGACTGCTTTAATTTTTTATGTGTTATTGCTAATTCTGAACCGCTGCTACTAATATCAGTATGTTTTCTTTTCTTAAGGTTTGAATTTTTAAGTTTTTCATAATCTTGCAACAGATCTGAGTGACCTTTCCTCTGTAATAAAATAAAAAGGAGGTTAATACATTTAAAAAAAATGAAGAATTCATTATTTCTCATGAAAAATTCTTCATAAAATAAGTGTTTGGAATAAGTAAACAATAATTGTAATATTTATCTTATCTTTTACTTATATACAAATGTATGCATCTTTATAAAAACCTACCTTTAAATGCTTCAGGAAATTTGTAGTAGAAGTAACACTACCCTTTATAACTTTCGAACATATATTGCATATTGCAGATACATTCACATCACTTCCATCAACTTGTTTAATACCTTTAAAACAATGCTTTAAAATTAGTGGTATATTCAAATTATTCTCTTTATCCCTGAAAACAAAAAACAAACTATATTAGGAAAAGAAATATGAAATGTTAAGACGACAGTGACGCAGTAATGGGCAGATTAAACACATACCTAACATTCTGATTTGTTCGACTCAAACTTATAAATGTAATATATTACTCAATTTAATCATAATATTTATATGTATTTACTAGTGATTCCGCCCGGCTTTGCCTGGGTGCAAGTTTTAAAAAACCTTTTAAACCTCTACACCTACAAACATAGCAACCTACAAACACAGCAAAAAAAGAACGTTTCATTTTTATTGTATAGAAGATACATAAATTAGATATCGCTAATTAATTCCTACAACTAAATTACAAACAAATGCGTAAAAATATCATTGATGATTTGTTTGTTGTCATTCTAACCTCTTCCCAGACCGGGAAACAGACGTTTGCGAGTTGCATACACATATCTGTCGTCCGCGTCCCTGTCGTCGACTCGCGAAGTGTACAAAATCTAATCAAATATTAGCGAAATAAAGTAAAACTTACGTTTCCATATTCGCAATCTCGAATTTCACAAAAGCAATATTGTTGATCCACAGATAAAAAACGGGGTAACACAGGCTATTATGCGGTACATATAATTAAAAATGGCACAAGTCAAGGGGCATAGCCGATGACATTTTGTAGAAAGAAAGAATTGCCACGCCATCTATCAATCTGGCCCCAGACTAAAGATTCAATGGCGTGTTCAGTTTTATCTATGACGACATTGACGTTTTAAATTAATGTCACATATGATGTTTTATGTTTGTCACCATAGAATCAGTTATCTATTACTAAAAGTATTTTAGCAAACACAGTATCTACAAAATACCAAGATACCAAACAAAAAGTATTTAAATACAAGATATAAAATGAATTTAAAAAAAGTTTTATAGATACAAGATGAAAATACGTATTTTGTATCTTGTATCTGTATTTCAGATACTTGTATCTTAGATAAGTTACATCTCTGGTTATTTTTGTCTCCACTGTAGGAGCACAACCCTCTCTCATCTGCCGGAGACAGACGGAGGATTGGCCTACACTCCCCACGCTGGCCAGACGGGTTGGGGAGGCCTGATTGATGTTTTATAATATATTCCCTTAGTCGCCTTGTACGACATCCACGGGAAGAGTTGGAGTGGTCCTATTCTACTCTACCGGAAACCGCACGGCTCTCCAATGATTTAATTACCTACTATTACTACCGAAGCACCAACCTGTCCGTAAACGTTTGTATGTGTGCGTAAATTATTATAGGGATGTCAGTGTCGAGGGTGCGAGCATAGTCTATCGAGAAGGACAACGTTATACGTCATCTTATTTCTCGTCGTTCTCTTTCTAACTTATGGCGACGAATAAATCTCCGATCCCATTGGTTTTATTGATTCTAAGCACATTAACGAACCATATTGTTATATCATCTTTAATTTCAATAAATCAATATTCCATTAAAATATACTTACCTCAAATTAAAACATCAGTATATCGACAAATCGAAAAAAATATATATACGCAGCAAACGCAGTAGTGCATACTTCCAGCCGTACTTCGACTTTAGATTTTAATGAAACTTTACAATATTAGAGCTTATACATCAGAATAAACATAGGCTACAATTTATAAAGATATTGTGTGAATTGTCCAAAATATCAAATAAGTAGGAAAAAATCTACCCTATGCAAGCTATTCTGGCGTGCGCTGCCAAAACCGCTAGAGTTACACATATGTAATCTAATGTATGATGGAAATGTTTATCTTAAATAGTCCTACAAAAAAGCCCGCCACAGAATATATCTATATCTTATGTGTAAGTGAACCCTAAAAAATAAACCGTACTTAAGTGTCCAAAAGTGTAAGTGGCGGGTTCTGGCCATGACACCTACTTACCAATGTATATTTCGACAGTGGTGGTCGCGAAGCATATATCTCATGTGTAAGTCATTATAGCCAAAATAGTGAACCCTAATATAAGCTACTCGAAATACTAATCCTGCGCAGACGAAGTCGCGGGCACCAGCTAGTAACTAATATGTGACAGACAATGACTGCGGTGATGTCAGTGACTGGCAGTGACCTTTTAAATGACGCGCGAGCGCATATTGCACTTCTAGCTACATAGGGGGTCAATATATTTTGTTGCAGATATAGTTGGCACTTGACACTATGACTGCAGCATCGTTAGCGCATATACGGCGACCACTAACCCATCTCCCGAAGATGTTGATATCATAAACTTCACATTATTTTGGAAGATTCATTTATTTCACTTTTACATCTTAAACATTCAATTTTACATGTCATTCTAATATGGTAAAAGGCATCGTCATAAAATAAACTAATACACAAAGTATAAATTACAATGTCAACAATTAAAATAATGTCACAGTATATAACATACTATCTATGTCAGTATATAATACTTATTAAAATAAATTCCAAAATAAACTTGGTATTAAATTACACAAATTAAATTAAACGTCAGAGGGCCACGAATATATTTTTTACAAAAATCATTAATGGAATAATATTAATTTTCCAACAAAAGGTTTTTCAGTCGTCGACTAAACGTTTCGTCATTGGTTTCGTTTCGTAGATCTGCGGGCAGGTGCTCGTAGTACGTGGGGCCGATGACGCGGGGGTTTTTGGTGGCAAGTGCGGCTCGTCACTGTTATTAGTACCAATATTGGAATGAACAACAGTCTCTAACAAAGAATGCTCTGAACTTTTCAACCTGTGCCCTGGGAGCTCTCTACGTAACTTCTGTTTATATCCGTCTAATAAAAAGCTATTTTGTACTCTCTAGCGAGCCATGTGATAATTTTGCGTCTAACTAAGATAGATACACGCTATATGCTTATCTGTATATGTCAATGACTTGTGGGTGTGATAGAGTGGCGATGGAGAAATAATTCTCAACACTTATATACAACTACACCACATACCACGAAGCAAAATAATTTTTTGAACCTCATAAGTCATCTCAAAAAAATGTCCTTCATGATTGACACTAATTGGTTATTAAATTAGATACCTAACAGATGCACATTTTAAAATCATCTAATTTAATAACCAATTAGTGTCAATCATGAAGAAAAAAAAGTTTGAGGTGAATTATGAGGTGCGAAAAATTATTTTGCTTCATGGTATGAGGTGTAGTTGAGTAGTCAGAGGACTTGGTGGAGGTAGTTGCCTGTCCGGTGCTGTCCAGACGAGTCACGGATATACGGTCCCGGCTTCCCGAGTTATCGCTACTACAGTCCCACTATCCTGCCGTGATAGCGGTATCACATACATACCCTATACTCCTTACCCATACCCCTATCTCCTGTCTCTCGCCCCGATCCCTGTCCCATCCGCCAATCCAAGCTCTGCCGTGCCGATGATGGATGCGTGTCCAGGGGCTAGCCTGGTCGTAAGCGTGCCGATATCCCGGAGCTGGGTGAACTCCGGGCACTATTAGCCTTACCGAATCATGCAGGGCTCTGATGAAGTGGAAAATTATTTCTCTAGCTAATCGAGGTACCTCAACAAGGCGGCGATGTTATTCGCAACACATCACGTCAAGGGGTATCACGGGGCGAAAAGCGGGCAAAGGAAAGCCACTTGGCGACATTAGATTGCGAAAAGTGGTGATGCATCGTCTCTGCCTACCCCTCTGGAACCAAGGTTTGAGCATTATGTATGTATGTATGTATGTACTCATATACAACACTGTTTATATTTGTCAAAGATGACAATGAAGTTAGCACATGATTTATAAATTTGGCAAACGAACGAACGACAAGGGAAACTCTGGTGATCTCGTGTGAGTCACTGATATGACGGGGCAGCGAGCGTGCGGCGGCGGCCGAGCCGACCGGCGATCGGTCTGCAACAATGTTGCGCGCAGGTAAGACGACGCGATGACCTAACTGCAGTAACTTATGTTGGGGCTGCCAAGGCACTGCAGCGCTTCAGGCATGTTTGCAGAAGCTCGCATCGATGGCTTTCATGCCATCTTGAGAAAGAGAGCCGCCTCGATGCTAAGCCGTGTCCGCAGCAGCACTAGCGGCATCCTACGCGTTATAGCAAGCCGAGTCGACTGCCCCATATTGGGTCACTCGATTCGATTACACATAAATAAATAAATGAATGTATGTCGTAATTTTTTGATTTTTTTTATATACTTGTAATTTATAATTTTAAAATTTGTCATATTTTAATGTTTGTATTTTTTTTTTATATATTTTTAAAATCAACTAACATAGTTTAATAAGACTGTTCTAACAAAAATATGGACTAATGTCTGAAATAAAAAAAAAATTAATTTTGAATAATAGTATAATTATGAAGTGGTATTTTGTGGGTTCAACTTCTATGACGACACAGACTCCTTAGTGTGTACAAAAAAACTTTAGTACGACGAATATTAGGCGAAGTTCTTACGGAGTAGGCTCTCTGGTCAATGTAGGAGGTTTTGAATTCTAAGTTCTGAGCATATGAACATAATGCCTCATAATACAAATGAAAATAGCATCAATGTTAAATCTTTTGTATTGGAAATACTCAAGATTCTATAGTCTATATTAATCATAATAATATTTATTAGCAAAAAAAACTACAAGTCAAAAAATTTATCAATTAATGTCAATGAGTAGGTTTATTGCCGTGTGGTTTTCGGTAGAGTAGAATAGGACCATTCCAATTCTTCCCGTGGATGTCGTACAAGGCGACTAAGGGAATACATTATAAAACATCAATCAGGCCTCCCCAACCCATCTGGCCAGCGCGGGGAGTGTAGGCCAAATCCTCCGTCTGTCTCCGGCAGATGAAAGAGGGTTGTGCTCCTGCAGTGGAGACAAAAATAACCTACTGATGAGTAGGTTTATATAAACACAAAATAAATAACTTCAACTGAGTAGAAGGACTTCGAAATAAGCAATTTATTATGGTGACTACTTATATAGACATTTCAAATGTCTATACAGATATGCGAATACATTTCTAAGTTAAACCGCAGAGTAGAAAGAAAACTTGTTTAATAGCAACTTCATGAATGCTTCTCATGGTTAGTTTTGCTAACTATGAGTAAGTATAAGTGAGTACCCACTCACCTTTACATGCCCGGTTCAACCTTCTGAGTTATTCCTAAAGGGCAGGTATAGGTACTCTAGAAAGGTCAAGTTGAAAGCTTATAACAATAAAAATAGGTACAGATTTTTGGAAGTGTACACAGGCGGCCTTATCGCTTATACCGATCTTTCCCAAGGAAAATTAGAAAGACATAGCGACAGAGTATTGCAGGTAAAAATATTTATAATTTTAGAACATAGGTAAATACTAAAAATCTACCTACATTAATATATTCGTACAAATATAGTTGAATAGATATGCATTTATTATAATTTTTAACAGGATGCCCAACGTATTATAATGTATAGTATTCAGTTAAAACAACTAAGTATCTTTAAGATTAAATTAAAAGCATTTCTTCTGGAAACGTGTTCAATTCAATTCAAATGCTCTTTATTGCACGATAAAAAATCAATGATACAATAATGAAGTAGCTTACACATGTACATCTAGGCATGTTGTTACTCATAAAATCATCCACAGATTTTTAGACTTAAATGCCACTCGTAGTTAATTTTATTTACAGAACTATGACGTCATTTGCATTATTTTAAGTATTTAAATTTTAATTGTTTTTATTTGCAAATAGCAAATTTTATTTTAATTGAAAATATTTTATTGACATTGAGAATTGTTTTAGATTATAAGCACCTAGGTTTATAGAATTTAAAATAAGTTAAGATAGTAATATTCGAAGACATTGTTATTAAATAAAATAAACTTGAAACATACATATGTACATAGTTTATAATACAATACATATACCGTACGTGATTTACACAAATATTTTATTAGAGTAAGTAGTTTAATAATTTTACTGTCCACGATTTTTCACTTACTTTTTACCTACTACCTACACCATTTCTGCTATAGATGTAGATACTACAGCTGGCACGTTGAACAGCGTTGATAACATTATCTCCCTTTCTTTCAAAATTTATGTTGGTCCAGGTTTTTTTTTATTCCTGGGTTTACGCTTGACCTCAATCTCACCTGATGGTAAGTGACAATGAGGCATTAGGTGGAGCGAGCTATTCACTCTTTTTCTAAAAAGATCCAAGTTGTACTTGTTCAGGAATACTACAGCTGGCAGGGAGTTCCATTCCTTAGCAGTTCGCATTATGAAATAGGAACGCTTCGTGCAAGAGTGCGGTATGTCTACTACATAATGATACAGTTCCCTCGCACGCCTGGCAGTCCGGTGATGGAATAGGGGATGGGGGATAGGGGAATCAAATCTTGCAATTCCTGGGCACACTCCCCAAAATTTTATCTGCGTGTGTGCGCTTGTTATACCACCAAGTGACCTACTCCGTAACGTATTTCGGATAACATCCGCTGAACTAAACGGTCATTTGGTACTCTCTAGCGGGTCACGTGACACATTCTGATAAGCGTTAGGCGTCTAATTACTTCTTCTTCTCTGTCGCTCACTCATTGCTGAGGATCGCGATAGTATAAAATGCGCCTCCACGCATAGCGTCTAATTACACAGTCACACAAAAAAAAAGTTTCTGACCTGGAACTCTCATTATGTGTACTATATGTTACCACAAACCCGATGCTGTGAGCCGCAGGGTTTGTGGTTTCAACGGATAGAACAGATTTTAGGATGAATGGAACCAAACGTGTTGGGATGAAACTGACCAGGAATTCGAATTCAGCGACGCCAAACACTTATCTTAAATATATTGTACGCCCGTTAGAGAGTACAAAATGACTTTTTTGCTCGACAAATATTATCCGATATGCTTACGAAGTAGGCCTCCTGAAAAGAAGAAAGGAAATCAATTACATTTGGCCGTACATATACAGTATGCCTAAACCAAGTAGCGATTAATTAGAGAGGCAATCCGTCGTAATCCTGAAATACGTTCAGCATGTTTCCGTTGGCCGTAGAATAGGCAGTATATCTAGTGCTAGAAACAGGCCTCTTGTATTAATTACTGTTAGCTGACTGGGTGTGACTGGGTATACAAAATACGTGTATTTGACCATCAAGAGAGGCATGCTAAACTAACAAAGTACTTGCTAATAACGATCAACTTTTCTAGCACGCAATATATCTGAGAGAAATGACAATTTGCCGTAATGCAATATTATCGCTAATATGATAAATTAGATCGGTATCCCATCCCATCCCTCTAATATTATAAATGCGAAAGTTTGGATGTTTGTTACTCAATCACGCTTCAACCACTGGACGGATCGGGATGAAACTTGGCACACATATAGATAGTTTAGATCCTGGAATAGGACATAGGATAGTTTTTATTCCGAAAAAGCATCTCATTACTACAGGAAACCAAATTAATTTTAATTTATGTTATTTTTGAGGTTTTTAATTACGTTGATTACGAAAATGATGAATTGAAATATGAAACCTACGCGGATGAAGTCGCAGGCAAAAAAATCAAAAATATTTGTTTTAACAGTATTATACAATAGATATAACGAGCTAGGACTTATTTTTAAGCATAAAATCCTGTGTTAAAAAGCCCCGCTCTTCCTAATTATAATACACACATAGCAAAAGCTAATCAATAATAAATTATATGTTCTACCATGGAACTTTCAGTATTACCGAGGGCCGCAAATGTCATTATTGGTTGCGTCGAGGGCCGCAAATGTCATTATTGGTTGCGTCAATCAAGCTGTAGTTACTCAACGGTCCACTAGATTGCGCTACAGGTAACGAATTATCACAATTCGATAAGAATATTGAAAAATTAGACTTTTACGCCATCTATGGTCGAATAGTCGTATGACGTTATATGTTTCATAATGTTATAGCATTTACAAACCCCAATAGATGGCGTTTAGGTAAATAACAAGACATGTATGTAATCAATGATGATAATACCTATATTACTTGGTACAAAGATAATATTATAAACTACGACGAGCAGTTAATGAACAGTAGCTCTCAATTTCATTATATAACAGCTTTGCTGTCAAACACATTTCGTTTCATGTTTGCTGTAATTCATTCGCTTACCCAAATAGCTCATATCTTTGAATGCATTGATGCATAAGAAGTGACATTTCTTTAGCTATTAACGGAATGGAACGTCGTTGGACGTTTGCATCGCGTGTTTGTTGTACGAATATAAGCTACAAATGAAAACTCAAAAATTATATCTCGAAATCTTAGCTTACGGAACGGAACGTCGTTTGCCGTTTGCATCGCGTTTTTGTTGTACAAATCTGAGCTACAAATGAAAACTTTCAAAAATTATATTTCGAATTTGAGTTTGCAACTTTAACTTTAAATTATTATTATTACCTTATTATCACCTCTACCCATAGTAAAAATATAAATTGAGTACATAAGCAAAGCTAAACTAAAAATGGTATGGATCGACAGTATCCAAAAATCGTCGATTTAATTATGTTAGGGGAAAATTCATATTAAAAGAATTTAAAACACTGGTTTAGTTTTATTTAAAAGGTTCAGATTATTAAGATTTTCAATAAAATAAAATATTAATTAAAATACTGCAATCGGCCATTTTGACTGAAACACCAATCACAGTGCATGACGTCACGCCTAGATAAACAATACTGTCATTCTCTGTGTTTTGTTGTTGTTAGGGATACGCAAAAAAATAAAAGTAACAATACTGTATTCGATACCAGTATCGCATCAAAAGTATCGATGCCGACGATAGTATCGAATCAAAAGTATCGATACTACTCGTATCGAGTACTTTTTCATCACATTAGAAACCTCAAAATTAATAATAAAAATAGTATAAATAGAGACGGAATATTATTATTGGTATAATAATAATATTCCGTCTCTATTTATTTATTACAATAAACATCGACATAATGGTAGATGTAAATATGGTTCTTTTTAAACCCCTAGTCTTTATCACTGCAATCAGACCAAAATCAGACATAAAAAGTAATTTGTCTCCATGCAACGACATCATATTTTAATAAGATAGTGGTTTCCTCTAAATCTCGACCGAGAGGGTCGTTATGCATCAGCAAAGCAAGAAAGAAGAGAACGGTAATGAGATGACACTCTATGAGTATACAATGCGGTTTGCCGCATTTACACACGGAGCGTACGGAGCTTGCGCTGGCGTATTCTCATCCCTGGCGCTAGGCGATACGCAAAACAAAGTAGGTCTGGTATCGGTACACCAAAAAGTATCGAGTATGTGACGAAGTATCGATACCTAGTAAAGTATCGTAACAAAAGTATCGAGTACGAAAATACTTGGTATCGTAACGAAAGTATCGATACTACTCAGGTATCGATACTTTTTGCAGATCCCTAGTTGTTGTGAATACTACTGATTATGCATTTGGATTGATTTTTTTTCTTTTACGTGTGATTTATCGACTCCACTGTACTATAACAATGGAACCAAGCTTTGTTAAGGCAAATAGCTCAAATTTGCCCAGGATTGATGTATTAATGTTGGGCGATTTCCTCGCAACAAATAAAGAATTTTGCTCGCTGAGTTACGAGAAACGTGAAAACTTCCTTGTAAGTAAATTTTGTATTTATCTTTACCCTAGATACAACCAACCTAGATATAATCAATCTTTTTGAACTCGTGCGAGTTTATTTTACTTTCATAGGTTATTTGCACAATAAACTTGCCATTGTTTATTTTTGAGGTGAGCTCCCTCACAGCTTGTATGTTGCTATTTTAGAGTTAATACCATGTTAATACCCGATAAAACTAGTACATTTCTGTAACTAAAAAACACCTACTAGTATAGTATTTTTCCTCATAGTAAACACCTAAAATCGGATAAATCACCAAGTCAGTGTGTATGTATTTGTTCTAATTAATTTCAATTATTTTAGGTCTTCAAGACCATCATATGGGGATGATGCAATCAGTTATGTGCAACTAAAACGGGAAGGAAACATTTGTACAGTAAAGTGCAAAATTTGCCCAGAGCATAAAGTCCATGCAAAACTATATGCTGTTACATTGATGGTTGATGAAGATGAAGAAAAAGTAATATCAATCGAATGCCATGATTGTGTTGCTCCCCAGGGCGGATGTAAGCATGCCATAGCGCTGCTTATGTGGATCCATAGACGAAGCGAAGAACCTTCATGCACAGAAGTTCAATGTTACTGGCGGAAATCAAAGCTATCAAGAGTTGGCACTACCTTGAAATTTATATCTGCAAAAGATCTATCTAAAGGTAGCCCTATATTGCCTTCTAACTCCACAGTTCTTGAAAAAAATTTAGAAGAAGAAGGGAAATAAGACACACCAGCAATGAAACGGGAAATAATAAGCAAGAAACTAGGGAAAAAAATCAAGAATACTGGACTGTTCATATCCCAAAAATATCCAATGATAGCAGGTTCCCCTGATGGAATATGTCAAGATAGCATTGTGGAGATAAAATGTCCCATAAGCAACAAAATGTATCTCAATTATATAAAAAATTGGGAACCCAGCAAGAAATGCTTTGCCCAGGTTCAAATGCAAATGTACCTAAGTGGTCTAAATAAGTGTTATTTCAGCATCGCAGACCCAAAATTTACTACTAATAAAAATATAGAAATTATATGTATAACTTTTGATGAGCAATATATGTCAGGCTTGAAAGTGTTATTAAATTTTGAAAAAACTTATGTGTATCCATTGTTATATAAAAGTATAGAATAGGAAATAAAAATGCAGTAATTTCATTTGTGTTATATTTAATAAGAGAATCTTGTATATTAATCAAACCACAAGCTATAGTTATCACATCATCAAGAACTTTAACCAAACTTAAGATAGGCATGTTACTATTAACACCTTGATGCTTGATTTTAAATGGTGATGTAGAGACAGAATGTAGAAACGGCTTCAATGGTGATGTCATCTGATTTACTGAACTGACTATTGTTTGGTTAGCTTTAGTTCTGAATGTTTTCCATGTGTGTACTTGAATTGATTTATCCAACACTCTTGGTGTTACTTGGGGAACTTCTACATTCTGCTGAACTGTAAAACAAATATTTTATTATTTAAGTGCAATGTTATAATTATGAACACAAATAGGAGATTACTAGGTCACAGAAAACTCTATGTAGTTTTGTGTGTACCAACAATGTACCTATGTAATAACACTGAGAATAAAATTAACTTTTTCAATGCTATATTCTAATAAATAAGTTAATATTAAATACCTGAACTACCGGATGCAATTTCTTCAAAACTTGATTGTTTTGTAACTATACATTTTTCTTCGAATTCCTTTTTACACTCTTCAAGAATCATAATTCTTCGTTTCTTAGCTATATAGGGTCGCTCTGTTGTGTCAGAGGTTCGTGTTTTCCTGTCTGGTTGGCATATAAATTTATGGGGCATACATCCTGGTTTCATACGTACTTGTGATACTGACCCCATCACATGATACTCCATATAATTTTCCATATCATTTGGCAACTGGAAAAAGAAAAGTAAACGATTAAAATTGTTATTAGGAATGATGGCCAAGACCAAAACAAACATAACCTCAATAAATTAGTTATTCCATAGCCTCAATATTTCAACTATTTCATATCAAACAAACATTTTAAGTATAAGATCTATCAATATATGATAACATACTCACATCAAAGTGGTCTTCACAGAAATAAAGTGGCGAATTCGTGACTACGTTGTTTCGCCGTGCGAGCTTTAACCAAACCATTTATCTCTTGTTTATAACTTGTTTGGAACATGTACAAACACTTTGTTGGGTGTTTTTATTGATGTGTTTTTACACTGCAGTACTGCACACCACTTATAAACTTTGGAATTCATTTTTATCACACGAATTAATTGAATATTTTGTTGACTTTCTTCGTACGCATAGACACAATGACATGTTTACCTAACCGTGACGTCAGAGCCGATCCGACGCCAGGACAGTTTCCGTATATTCATAGTACTCTTTGATGACAGCTGCGAGCTGTTTGCGCGCAATATTGAAAAAATATTATCAAAATGGCTTTAAACTCCGTTAAACTTAAGTTTTATACCGAAATAAAGGTTTTTTCGTAAATAGTAAATGTGTACCTACATTACGGAAGAGGATTTCAAAATCTTTCGTCATGCCTATTTGGTACTTTCGGTTGATACGATAAATAACCATGTTCATTCTAATTTTTACTTTATCGCTATAATAATAAGGTGCTAGGGATGGTCACAATTCGGAATTTGACTGCACTACTAGTAGTAATCGCTACCAAACAACATATTTCGCAACTGTGAAAAACAAATGGAACGAGAAAGAACAGCTGACCTCAGGTCAGTGACCTGTTTGAATATCTAGATATCTACCTCGGCTTGATTTACCAGAGCACTGTGCAATTGCGATTGTATTCCAATTTTAGTTACCTAGAAGATAAGAAAAACAGTTTACAGGTCATAGTAAAGCAACGATCTCTATGTAGGTACTACTAGATGGAGCGTTCCAAACAATCGCTCTGTTCCACGCAAGTAGCCACAACTCTTTCACATTCACAATGAAACTTGTGCAGTTACTACTCAGATTACTAAATATTGACGCTACGGTTAAATTATGTCAATAGGTATTTAGTAAATAATTAAATGTTCTGCGTAGCAACTGCACAAGTTTCATTGTGAATGTGAAAAAGTTGTGGCTACATGCGTGGAACAGAGCGATTGTTTGGAACGTTCCATCTAGTAGTACATAGAGATCGTTGTAGTAAAGATAATATTTATGTACTAGAGTGAGTGAGTCAGGACTCGTGATTCTCACTGGGGGCAGGGAACTTTATATAATTTGTACAAGTTGGTTCGAGTCTGGATGTTATATTGAATTGTCCTTTCCTTAGGTACTTTGTTTCCATAACACAGAGATGTATATACCTATATTTCATTCCAGATTAATAGTCCTATGAAAACCAACGCTATTTGCGTCTCGGTAACATATACATGAAAGGGTCACCAGCAGCAAAAATAGGTTTGTATTACCAAGTAAACTTTGCGGTCCACTTAGGAACACCATCTATTGTGTATTTTGTTTTCGAGACGCAAATGCGTTTGTTTTCATAGGACTATTAATCTGGAATGAAATATACATGTAATATTAATGACTCATTAAAGGAATTTATGGATCGGATTTGAAAGAAATAGGATCAGAAAGTACTGAAAAAAATACATTTGGTTATTTGAGATAAAATCCCGCCAGCCCATTTCCTCCATTTCGATAAAATTTATATGGGATCACCTCTGAAGTATAACCTACCAAACAAAAAAAGAAACATCAAAATCCATTCAGAATTGGCGAAGTAATCGCGTAACATACTAAAAAAAACATACTGTCGAGCTGAGAACCTCCTCCTTTTTTGAAGTCGGTTAAAAAGAAATTCAAAGAACAACACTGCAATAAGAAACATGGCGGGCATGGCGGCTAGGGGTGTGAATGAGAAGTATCTATGTTAAAGCAAGACAGGTATATCTGCCATTAGTTCGTTTCATATAACTGTTGTTACTATGAAAGTTGCGACAGATTGTAACTAGTTTCGTATTAGCGCCATCTGTTACGTAACACGTTCATGAACTCATTAGGTGATTACATGTAATGACATCTAGCGACGGGTAGTGTTACCACTCTTTACCTTTGCCACAACAAGAAACAGTGCACTAAAAACACCAGCGCCATGCGGATTTTAGATAATACTTTTAGAATTGGATAGCAAATGCGCCATCTAAGTTTATGCTACCAATTTTAGATTTACACTTTTTGTTCGGGGATTGCTTATCTTACTCTAGTATATATTATCTTTGGTATTACACAGTATATCAGGACATGGATCTTGTCCCTGAATTATATATCGCGTTATCCATTACCATGCTGGCTCATTGTGGGAATCTAGTAATAGATCATTCAAGAAACTAGTTGAGACTTTATATCAGTTTCCTGTTAATATATAAGTTTGGACGGCTATTAGAGTCTTTGCCTGTTTTGAATTCCTATTAAATCGAGGAGCACATCTCTACAAATAGAAAAAAATTAATATGCACAATGTCAGTCAGTCAGACTGACTTAGAATCCAGTAGATGCACTATTGCCACCAAACAGCAATTCTAGCTGATGAGTACAGGCCATATAAGGTTTTTCTTAGTAAGCAAATTCAAATCTGACATCCTTCTTTTTGGTAATTCTTTGCTTGGCTTTTCTGGCGAATATATTTTGGAGAATAGATAGATAGATAAACTCTTTATTGCACACAAATTAAGGATAAAAATAAAATAGGTACAGATTTTTGGAAAGTGTACAAAGGCGGCCTTATCGCTTAAAGCGATCTCTTCCAGGCAACTTTTCAGAAGGAAAATAAGAAAGACATAGCGACAGAGTATTGCAGGTGAAAGAAGAGAAATTTATAATTTTAGAACATGGTAAATACTTAGTAAAAAATTACACAATTAAATGAGACGGAGAATGGAGAATAGTTTGTTGCGTATTTGTTTTTTTCCAAAATAATGTATACTTCGGGCTTTGGTTTTTTGCAGTGATACTATGAAGGAAACATAAATCAACGTTAGTAAGAGAAGTATGTGACTATATTAGGACCAACGTTGGTCTGAGGCACTATGATACTGATAGTAAATAGAAAATAAAAATATATAGTGACAAGACCGGATGGCATTGATGCCAAAGGCTTTAAACAAACCAAAAACGTGGCTTTCCTACATATAGATGCGTTTTATACAATTTGATCTCTATCGTACAAGCTCAACACTATTATTTGCATAGTGACCTACTGAATTAGAATTGGGCAGCAATTTCTTCCTTATTACATATAAACAAACTCTTTAAATAAATCGACTGCAATTTAAAAACAAGGACAATTGACATTCATAGATTGTTGACGTTATATTCCGTTCGAATTCGGACGCAGGACGCCCCAGTTGGAGAGGTCGAGCAGTTTTGACTTCTAGACGCATTGATTTGAGTAGGATAGGTTCCCGGCTTAGAATAAGCCCACCCCCATCTTTCCCGTGGGTGTCGTCAAGGCGACTAAGGGATTGCACCAGGAATGGGCAGCTGCGTTCTCCTGTGTATATTAAAATCATTACTGCGATCACCAATCCACATGCGAAGTATGGTGATTATAGCAAATACCACAATGAACAGCCCACCAATTGTGTTATTTTATTGGGAACGCTTATGTTCAACGGTGGACGTAATTAATACGGGTGATGATGAATTACCCTTAAACTATGTAACAGTGATATCTGTATGCTACTCTCTTTTGGTATATCAATTTCAATCTAAACTTATTGGGGAAGTTTTCAATATCGGAATGGAAGCCAGCGACTGCATCAAACACTTAGCTTGATTCACCGTTCAAGTTACATGCAATGCATAGCATGTGCATATGCAAACATGCAACCCGGAATTTCAAATTGAAACTTATTATCAAAGTACTGAAGTTTACGTAGGGTATTTGGCGAAATTAATGTAGTTAGGAAATATAAAATATCCGGATTTCAGATAACATATCACAGGCTATCATTCGCCGTGTGGTTCCCGGCTTAGAATACCCTATGGCGTCTATAGTCTTTAGACATGAAAAGGAAAATAGGACGTGAGAGCGAGGCAAGGCGAGGCGAGTTTCCATGCGCTCCACGTTTTTCTTTATAGGGGTCTTATAAGGGTTTAGCTATTAAAAATTTACAATGGCAAATTAAGACAATCTGTATAGGATTAGGAATACAGGAGAAATTGTTTTATACTTTAATTAATTTTTTTTTAAACATGATATATTAATTTATTTATTATATAATCCCAAATTAAATAAAAATAAAATAAAACGTTCAAATACTTCAACGAAAGTTTCTCTTCCATATCGAAGTCTCCGCACAGCTTTCCATCAAAATTCAAAACATTAAATCCAACTCTGTATCTGTTTAAACCCTATAACGTGACCAAATTTAATCGCTCCCACCTCCCCTCATACGACATGCTAGGGGTGTACCACATAACACGTAAGGCGGCTACTCAGTAGCTAGCGCGGGGCATTTACGACTGAGACGCATAGGCGGATCCAGGATTATATTTTGGGAGAGAGAACGGGGGTCCTGATAATTTTCAGGTGAGTTAGTCTCATCATCATACAATATACGTTCACTACTGAACATAAGCCTTCCCAATAGAAATGCCACTTTTGGTGGGCTATCCAAATAATAATCATAATTCTATTGGGGGATTTACCATAATCACCACGCTTTGCAAGTGGATTGGTAATCGCAGTAATGATCTTAATATACATAGGAGAACGCTGCCCGTTCCTGGTGCAATCCATTAGTCGCCTTGACGACTCCCAAGGGAAGACTGAGGGAACAGTTAGTCTGAACTGCTTAAAATCCAAATATATGGATGCAACAGCATCATTATACTGCAGCGTGGTGATTACGGCATAATCCGCCCAGAATTTTCATTGGGGGATCTCATTTCAGTTCAAGCATCGTCGGAGGAATGTGACAGTTATTTAATAATGCTGTGAGAGATGTTTTTGACGCTCCCTCCCACTCCACCGCACCTCATTCCGCGATACCCTTTAACTCGGGCCCTCGCACTGTAGGGGACTGATTCAACATTTGATTTTTTATTATTTTACTTATTCAACTGAATTGCCTTTTAACATATATACATAATTCTCATGCCCTGGTTCCAGAGGGGTAGGCAAAGACGAATTATCGCCACTTTACGCGATACTGACAAACGTCGCAAAGCTACTTTCCTTCACCCGCTTTTCGCCCCGTTGTACCACTTTTTAAGCACAACAAAATACAATTATATAGTAGCCGCTAGTATAAGATCGCGATATCTTCCAGATAACCTTAGATGATAAGAATAGGAAGTTATAGCTTATGCAATATTTAAAAAAAACTTAATTAATTTTTCTTCAACGTTGGGCCCCCTTTTCACCCTAGGTCCGTCCTTTCTAAGACGTAAATAATTCCCGGAATACATTCCCGGCAGTCCGGCCGTAAGCTGATTATTGATTTAACTCCGACTAGCCGGTATAAGTTGACTTAGGGATGGGAAAATGAGCCAACAGGAAATAATTATCAGGGCTATGCAGGAAGTAGGAAAAAGGGTGATTAAGCTGATCGCTCGCGGAAACGTTTTTCCTTTCTTAATCATAATTTTCCTGAGCATTTTTACTTTATTAATAATAGGTATTGTATTTTTATTATATAATATATATTAATGTGGAATTCTTTAAGAGAGATTTTCCCGATTTTGGCTTCTATTGATCCCTCCTTAACCTTCCGTAATAACATTAAAACCAAATAAAATATATCTGTGTCTCTCTGGTGCTTTTTTGAAAGGTTTGTGAGTTTGAGGGTATATAGATATACACCTTATAGATATACTTTCTTCTTTATAATAGCCCTATATTCTTGCGCTAAATCCCTCCCTCCCGCCTCCCTCAAACTAAACAAAATCGACTAAAAATAAACAAATATCTCGGTAACGAGTCATTCTTTACAGTATAATATCATATTATTAATATGTGTGTATAATCGTGAAACGATAAAAGAGGAGCTGAGTTGATACTTAGGAGGAACAGTGTGTGTTTGCCGCGCAGTTCGGTGGCGCTGGCGTCGCGAACACGTGCTGACGAAACGTCGCGCAGGGCCGGCGCAGGCGCACAGTCGAGGCACAGTCTTCGTTCGATACGCGTGCGGTGCGCAGGCATTACTCCAACAGATCGTCTGCCCTTTAAAATCGTTACTTGATTATGTAATGTAATTTTCTGTAGTATCATTAAAGCTAGTAAACGTGTTAACTTTGAAGCTGTGTTAAACTCAATTTAGTAGCCCGCCCCGACTAGGATCGGGAACGTACCCAAACTACGTGACCCATTTTTAAAAAAAATTTACCCTCCTCCCCCCCCCTCGGTGATCATAATCATCAGGTTATTTTTGTCTCCACTGCAGAAGCACAACCCTCTCTCGTCTGCCGGAGACAGACGGAGGATTTGGCCTACACTCCCCGCGCTGACGAGACTGGTTGGGGAGGCCTGATTGATGTTTTATAAAGTATTCCCTTAGTCGCCTTGTACGACATCCACGGGAAAAGTTGGAGTGGTCCTATTCTACTCTACCGGAAACCACACGGCAATCACCCTCGGTGATCACCCGTGATACCAAGACCCACTACCCGCTCCCCCCTCCCCCTCTAATTTTCACGTAGTAATTCATAAATATGGTTGTAAACCATTTTTCGCAAACAAAAAGTTGAAAAAAATTATAATTTGGCTCATAATTGTCTTTATTAATACAACGCTTGCCGCGTGACGCCAAGAGTGCATGTATACCTATAATTACAAGTAAGAAAAATATTAACTAGAAGAAAAAATCTGTCAGTTTTCAATCAGCTGACGATATGTGCGCCAGTGTTGTTATCTGTGAGTTTAAAAAGCGCTAAACACTGCGCGCCATATTTGAATATACTCGTAGCTCGAAAAAGCGCAAAATTTTCCTAGAGGACTTGACTGCGTGATGAAAACCTAAGCCGCCTCCCTCCGCCCTTGTGACCAAGCGTGATATTTTGATGACTCCCCTCCCCCCCCTGAACGGGTCACGTAGTATGGGTATGTTCCCATGGGTAATAGGTTCTCGTACACCGATGAGCCTAAGGCGCAAGAGTAAGCGAGAGCTGTTTTTCCTCTTGCCTACTACTATATCGACATATGTATAAAGGGACACAAGAACCAGAAACAAGCTTATTCACTTTACGCTGACGTCCTACGTGAAATTCATATATCTACAATTACTACAATGTTTTTCTGTACTGCACAGCCTACCTACCTACTCATGGCAAAGCTCTCGAAATAAGAAGCAGCGAACGATAAATAAATGTAATATCCCTTATTCTGCACATAAGCCTATAAAAATCCCGGCACGCACAACCCTATCCGCAGCGGCATAAACATAACTTGTTGCGTCGATATGACGCGCGCGGGAATTCCACGGGATTTATCCGAACACGGGCGGATCTTCCCTAACTGCCGCCCGGACTTTGTTTGTTGTTTTATTCCCGACATTCCCGGATAAGTCATTTATTATGACCGATTTGATTGGGAATAAAGTTTTTATGGGACGCGTGCGCGTGGAGAAATCAATGTATTGCTACATACATTCACGTTGCTACTTACCAAGGTCCGGAATCAGAAGGGGACTAATACGAAATCGATTCGGGTCCACGAAGGGATGAACCTTGCTAATTCAGAATTGCGTACAGATAAACTTGACCTTATTTTACATTCGTTAACCTAGAGAATCTGATAATCATGATCAGCCTCAGCGAAAGTGCACTGCTAGACATAAGCCTCTCCCAAGGCGCGCTACAAAACCCGAGCCTCGGTTCTTCTTATCCAGTCACTGCCAACCGCCCTACGCTTACCGTCACGTCTTCGCCTGCCCAGTCACGGTCTCCACTCGAAATCTCGTTTACCGCAACGGTAATCGGTTCTCCGACAAATGTGACCTGCCCACTGCCACTTGTAATAGAGAAACTAATAGTGACATGCAAAGTAGAAGGCGAAAGAACAAAAGGGCACAGCTCCAGACTATGACTGATCAGGGTCTGAACCAGGGGGCATACTCTGTAAGCAGAGTCCTCCGTCCGGGTTTCCCCGGATTTGTCCTAGTTTACGGAGCGTCCGAGGAACATCCGGGCGGGGTTTCATTTGTAGTCCGGGTTTTAAAGTTTTCAAGTCACCGTTCGCCGCCGAAGCACCGCCGCCGGGACGAAGATTCTGTTTAGTTTCTTTACAATATATATGCTCCAAAATCCGGGGTCTTCATGCTTCTTGTCCTGGTTGGCAGATGGCAACCCTAATTTACGATAATATTAGTCGAACTAAAAATCAGTGACGGGTAGGGAAACGAGTCATGTGAATATCACGTGCGTCTTAGGAATATCACGATTTGATTTCATCATCACCGGACTTCATCCTTATGTAGTAGACATACCACGCTCTTGCACGAAGCGTTTTGCTTCCTCTTTCATAATACGAACTGGTAAGGAATGGAAATCGCTTCGGTATTTGCAGACAAGTAAAGTTTGGGCCTTTATAAAGGAAGAATAAATAGGCATCTTCTGGGTAAGAGCGCTCCACCTTAGACCTGATCGTCACTTACCATCAGGTGAGATTGAGGTCAAGCGCAAACCCATCAGCAATAAAAAAACGGATAAGTATGTAACTACAATAGTTAGATGCCAAAAGCCAAAAAAAATCCTAATAGGTATGTCGCATGACCCTTAGAGAGTAGTTCGACTTTGTCTACTCCGTAAATATTCCAGTAGCAGATCAACTAGAGATCAGAACTTGCAACAAATGGACAAACCATCAGACATAACCAGTCGAAAGAATCCGTCGAGAAGTTTCGTTGTCTTAAAACAATATCCTCGACATGAGAGACCGACTGACAAGAAGAAGGATATTTGCATCTAAAAGTCTTAATCAAAGTTGTTCATTTCTTTTCTTTCTTTTAAGACTTTGGCAACAATGCCAACAGGTCCAATCACGATATCTTTTTATTTTCTGTTTACTATCAGTATCAGAATGCCTCAGACCAACGTTACTTGGTTCTAATATAGTCACCGACTTCTCTTACTAACGCTGATAGTAAGCTTTAGGAAGGTTTGAGGTTAGGAAGCTGCTTTAAGAAGATCAGCTTAGTCACGTTTATTTATGATTCCTTCATAGTGTATACACGCACATACACTTGTTGCATAATAAACTATCACTACTTAACATCGAAGCCCTAAGTACACATAATTTTGGGAAAAACAAATACACAACAAACTGTTCTCCATAAAACGCGGCAATAAACCTTCCAAAGTTACTCATATTCAGTGATTTGTACAATTTCACCTTTCAAATTTAACCCCAAATCTGGAATGACTTAAATTTTTATTTTTTTATTGAGCTATAAATCATTAGAATCGCTATAGATTTGGAACGTGCGCGATTTAGGGCTCAAGTGGCTATGTTTTGGTGCTCTAAATTATGAACTTTCTTACAGAACGGCGGGCAAGTTTTCAAACAAAAATGTTCTTAAGTTTTAACGCCAATAAAGACGAAAATTCGTTATGAAGTAGGTATTGATTGGTTATTTGGTTTATTTTATTCGGAATTAGGAAATACATAGCAAAATCTTATCTTTCTATTGTTTTACCATGGGATGCCTAACGTCGAAATCTTTGTTTGGGATTAAATATGTCGTGTGTCGCGATAAAAATATACTTAGTTTAATTATTCACGCGAGAAAAATTTATTCAAAAATCTTTACAGTGATTCTTCTTCGTATAAACGTACTTAGAATCACTCGACTTATAAATAAGTTGTAGAACTAAAGTTGTTCTGTATTCGATACTAAACCTCTGCGACGAAATTACGTAACCTACTTTTCTCTCTGGCATAATATTTTCCACCCAAATATAACATAAACATGACAATATTTTTGAAGCCCTGACTCTATGTAGTTAAACTGTATTTCAGGATTCAGCTTCCCCGTAACGACTAGATAATAATGAAATAAAGAACACAAACTTAGAATTTTGAAAAACAACAAAAAAAAATTATGTTGGCTGGTTGTCTGGAAGAAATCGCTTAAAGCTATAAGACCACCCAAATTGTACTATTTTCAACTTTTAAAACTTGTAACTGTATTTGTTTGTGCAATTAAGTGTTTGTATTGATATAAATAATACAATAAAATATATACATTCATTTATATTTCTATAAAAAGAACAAAAAGATTAAAGTTAAAAAATGGCGCCCAGGCTCCCCACTGCCGCCTGGGAGTGTGCCCAAAAGGCTGGCAGCATTACCTCGCTGTATTGCCAGTGTTTGTATTGTATTTCAGTATAACAAGTATTTTGCGATATCGGCACCTCATATTTTTGAGTAAATCCCACGTAGTATTTCTAATCGAACTCGTGCCCACGAAAAGGGAGCGGTCAGTCCTAATCGAGTAGTTTTTATTCCCCGCGGAGAGCATCAATTAGCCGCACATGCCACTAGCCTTCAGATTTTAGGAGGTGCCGGGGGTAATCCACACGTGTTATATAGGAGCCACACTGGGGTCCAACCGCAGACCTAGTTCCACTAGAAGGACGATTTCTGGAAATCTATTTATTAATCCGAATCTTTTACTGTACACGGCCTCCAGCTTTACCTGAATCCTTTAGATGTCTGCGACCAACAGTAAAAAAATCCGCTCCCGCTTTCGCGCCCGGGACCACACCGGCGCCCGCGCCCGCGCATATTAATGTATTTGAAAACTAAAAATGTCCATAACTCTTGATTGAGAATTATACATATGCCCACAACTTTATAAATAAATGTATTTGACATGTATAATATATAAATACTTATTACATAGATAAATATGCACATACATACATATTATGCAAATAAAAACTTATATAAATAAAACCGAGACAAATAGGCGATGACTAATTTATTCCTATGGTGAGCCGATGGTTTCCGGTAGAGTAGAATAGAACCACTCCAACTCTTCCCGTGGATGTCGTATAAAGCGAGTAAGGGAATACATTATAAAACATCAATCAGGCCTCCCCAACCCGTCCGGCCAGCGCGGGGAGTGTAGGCCAAATCCTCCGTCTGTCTCCAGCAGATGAGAGAGGGTTGTGCTCCTGCAGTGGAGACAAAAATAACCTGATGATGATGAGCCAAGTAAGTGCTCGTATAAGTAGATTTAGATTTATTTATTTCGCTGATATACCATAAAACAATATATAATATTATATACTATCTTAGTCATAAAAGGGATCGTCAATTGAATACAATAATAAACCTTATGTCATATAAAATCAGAATTAAATCACATAGTCAAGATAATACAAAATAAAATAATGTCAGTATACAATAATGTATATATCTTAAGAAAATTTTAGTTTTAAAAATTCATCAACAGAATAAAATTCGTTATCCAACAATAGATTTTTCAGTCGGCGACTAAACGTTTCGTCATTTGTTTCGTTACGTAGGTCTGCGGGGAGGTGCTCGTAGTACGTGGGACCGATGATTCGCGGGTTTTTTGTGGCAAGTGCAGTGCGCCGGGGCACTACGGTGAACCGGCCTTGGTTACGGAGTTCATGTCCTACGCCTGCCCTACGTTTGAACCTAATTAGTAAGTACAAAATTAGATAAATTCCTGATGTCTACCGGAAGTTCAATCAATTACAAATCCTGATCACAGCACTTACAAACCTCCCATAGTTTTGAGAGTGGCCTAGTATCAGTAGACAAAGTTCTGTTTTACTGTTACCTCTTCCAGTGTGGTTAATACAAAGTGACACAGGTTCAAGGCGACTTATTAAAACGGTCGCTTTAAAATATGTCACGTTAGGGCGCCGCCGGCGCATAAATAATGTCCGGTGGTCGCCCGGGGCTGGATGAGACCGGGGAGGTGTCGCCCAGATATATTCCGTTCCACGCCGTAAGAATATAGGGGATAAGACCATCTATCGGAGAGATTTATTGTTATTACTAGCTTATAGACGGGCAGAAAATATGCAGATATGTCTATTTCACAGTGTTGGATAGTCTCTTAGTGGTTTATCTTGAACAGTGTCCAAAATAGAATCATAAAACCAAGTTAAAAGTTAAGAAGGATGACCTGATCCGCCAGAGAACTAAAGTCTTTAACATATCTCAAAAAAATAAGTACGTTAAAGTGTCAGTGGGCTGGTTACATCTGTCGGAGAACCGATTACCGTTGGCGTAAACGAGTCCTTCTTCCTCCGTCTGTCTCCGGTAGATGAGAGAGGGCTATGCTCCTGCAGTGGAGACAAAAATAACCTAATGATGAAACGAGTCCTTGGCAAGCGTAGTGTGGGACGCCCCTTGGCTAGATGGAGCGACGATTTGCGTAGGGCGGCTGGCAGTGACTGGATGAGAAGAATCGAGGATCGGGTTCTGTGGCGCGCCTTGAGAGAGACCTATGACCAGCAGTGGCTTTTGCAGGCTGATGATGATGAATGTTCATACTTTTTAACTACCAGTATTAATGTGTCAAGGTGAATTTTATGAAATATACGCTACAGAGATTTGATTTTTATTATTTACCCTACCGATCGATGCCATAAAAATACAGGTTGACTTTTTATCGCATTTGTGTCAGCTCAGAAAAGCGACTTTTCTAAAATGTGTAAATGAAGTGGTCCATATTTTTAAAAAATAACCGCTTCTTTAAGTTACATTCTAAGCTATCTCCAATTTAATTTTGATGATAATGTTTTTTTTGTTCTTTGGACATGATAAAGACTGTTTCTTTTGGTTAAGCGTTGGCATGTAGGGTACTCCACCGAATACCCTGTGGTTTGACTTCACGAACATAAAGCGAACTCACTTCCAGCGGTTACCGCGGCTTCAGAACCAACCGCCGTTCATAATAAACAAGGTGGTCTCGTCCACACTAACCTCGCGGGCCCCGGTGGTGACGCGAGTGCTGCCAATGGCCAGAGCGGGGCCATCCTCCCGCTGAATTTACATCACAGCTCCTAATACATATTTGCACTGTAAATTCCATCTCCAATAACGAAGGGTTCTAATATAGTATTACACAGATGGGTCAATATATGCAACCGTATTCCAAAGGAAATATATTTATTTATTACAAACTACCTATGCCCGCAGCTCCGCTCGCGTGGACTACAGAATTAAAAAAGGTTGAAAATTGTTAAGCGTTAATTCCCGCTCCCGCCCCTTTCCCCTCCCCCGTTTCAAGTCCAGGTCCAGGCTCACTGCTACTCCCACGCCCGCTATAGCTCCAAATGTAGTCCTAACTCATCGCAAATTTAAATAGCACCGAACTTTATACAGTTCTTTGTTAATCTGAATACCTAATAATGTATTAGAAAACTAAAAATTCCAATAACTTTCGATTGAGTAAGCCGATTGCGATGAAATAAAGTCTAAATGTTACTCCGAGTTAAGCCCCATGTTTCTATGAAAAGTCCATCTAAATCCGTCCAGTAGTTTTTACGTTTACAAACTAACAGATATACAGACAAAAAATCCAAAAATTATTGAAATTGTTCTATTACTTATCCTTAGACCCCCAATTTATTTTTTTGCAAATATTTTCAATGCAGAGACACGCGAAGTTTAGGTTTTAATTTATTAGATTGCTATGGGAGTATTAACTATTTACACTCCTACCTTTCTCTGCTATTCTTATTCTCTACCCAAAGGTTGTCCTTTATCGATAAGACCGCCTATACATCTACCAATGTAAGCTCCTTTCTTATTCTACCTATCTGTGTATTTTTTGTACCGTGCAGTAAAGTGTCATCGTGTCAGCCCCTAGAAGTCCACTGCTGGACATAGGCCTACCCCAGTGAACGCCACCACACCCGGTCCTCTGCTCTCCGCATAGAGCCGCTACCGGCCACCTTCTTCAAGTCGTCGGTACACCTGGCAGCGGGGAGTAAAGTGTACTTAATTGAATTGAAATAAAAGATGCAACATTAAATAGACCCAACACACCAGACATCAAAAAATTTGTTGGAACGGAAAAGTGTCACCAGCGGATGTAGCAGATTGCATAAACGTTCTAGGCGATGTATCTTCTTAATTTTTTTGTTGCACGGAAATGCCTACTGCATATCTACCTACTCGCCTCGGGGGGACGAGTAGGTTATGTCGGGATCGCACCCCATTAATTTACTTCAACTATCAAGAAATGAAATGAACAAATACTTCGTTCTCAAAAATACAGAGTAAATAGAAAGTCTTATTCTTTATATTGTTTGTTACGATGGCCGTGAGACCGTGATGTGCATCCGACTGAAAAACGAGTGACTCGGTCGACTCGGCCCACTCGACTCGACTCGGCCCCTTGCAGTTGGGAGTTAGCAATGCCCCAGGGATGTCGAAAACCTTTTATATTCGTTGCTTTGAATCCGATGCTGCAGAATTTTGAAAACACAAAAGTGTATGTCAAAGACGATTGTTTGTCGACCTAGAATCGGCGAACGACTTCATGCCTATTGCCTCGCGATTCAGTGGGGAAATGCTGCCGGCATCGTTGGGACGTTTGGACGGGAAACGGTACTCTTACAGGGCTCTTCGAATAATGTTTTGATATTAATATTTATTGACATTTATAATATTTTATTTTTACATTATTTAAAATCGATTGGCTTGTTTTTATTCAAAACAATTTTTTATACATTTTTCTGTCCATAACATTGGATCTAGTTTGACCCCCTTTTGTTTGTCGACATTATCCTAGGCGACACTGTATATGTATTCGTACTGCAACTAACGTAAATAGTGGATCTACAAACAGACTTTGTCACTTTTGTGTTTTCAAAATTTAGCAGCATCGGATTCAAAGCAACGAATATAAAAGGTTTTTGACATCCCTGTGACATTCCTAACTCCCATCTGCAAGCGACCGAGTCGAGTCGACTGGGCCGAGTAACTTTGTAGGCGGTCGGCAGCCTAGTAATGCGTACTGCCAGCCATGCTCTTTTTGCAGCCACTCGCTTCATCATCATCAGGTTATTTTTGTCTCCACTGCAGAGCACAACCCTCTCTCATCTGCCGGAGACAGACGGAGTATTTGGCCTACACTCCCCGCGCTGGCCAGACGGGTTGGGGAGGCCTGATTGATGTTTTATTATGTATTCCCTTAGTCGCCTTGTACGACATCCACGGGAAGAGTTGGAGTGGTCCTATTCTACTCTACCGGAAACCACACGGCAATTCACGTAATAAAATTTAGTATTCTCTGCCCTTGAGTAGACAACAATTATTAATTAATTAATTATTATATAACGGTTTTTCCTAATATTGCCAATATCTAATCAGGAAACGGACATGTTATTAATTTAACCCTTGTATGCAATAGAGACTGCCTTATTTATAATAATAATGGCAATTATTCTAAGAGATAACTGTGTAGGTTTAATGAACTTGTTAACTGCTTGCCATTTATTTATTTTTAACTCAGAACATTAGATAAAAGCGCCGGCTGGATACGGAGGGCGGATGACCGGGTGTGGTGGCGTTCATTGGCGAAGGCCTATGTCCAGCATTGGACGTCTAAGGGCTGACATAATGATGATGATGATTAGATGAAAAGCACCCTTTAAAAATCATATTATCAGGAAGTCTGTGCTGTGTGGAATACGGTTAAATTATTGCCTTGATGCCCGTTTTTCCTATATTTGCAGTAACTGTATATAATTCTTATCTCCTTTTAATATTTATCAATAGCTTTCTTCCCTCTGTGTTAAAATTAAATCCGTGATGATGAGCTTTATAATTTGCTTTTTCAAGTGAATAATTCCATTCGATATGCTATATGAAGTTACAATTTTACTTCAAAATTAAATAGAAAATTTGCTATTCTGCAGCAAAAATAATTCAGTATACATAATAAATATTGCATACATATACAACTTCATTACATACAAAAAAAATACAGTTACAAGTTTTATAAGTTAAAAATATTATTATTTTGGCGGTATTACCGCTTTAAGCGATGTTAAAAATATTACAATCTGGGCGGTATTATCGCTTTAAGCGATTTCTTCCAGACAACATATACATACATTTGTCTTATCCCAAACTAAGATTTTCATCTGTGCTATCTTTGTATAATTTCTATATACGAGTACATCCATATGTTAACAAATATAACATCCAGATCGGACAAACTTGTATAAAATAAATGACATCTCAGCCAGCCCTAATCCATAGCTTACCTTAAGCACACAACCTCCAATAGTTTCTCAACGATACTCTGCACTTTCTTCCAAAAACTCTGGCACACTGAACCTCCCATACAGTCCACAAACACTGCCTTCACCACTTAAGATAAAGTTCAGAATTCAATTTATACGCGCTGTCAAGGTAAGCTATGCGAAATCGGTAAGTTAGCGCTGCGAGCGAAAATGACTCTTAAGGATGGTTACCTCTTAGTAAGATAGGGTTTAATTTCCTGTGGAGGATAAAGGCGCAAGGTGGAGCATGTCCGTACTTAGGGATTTTTGGGCCTGGGAACATTTATGACGTTAAATGTTTACAGTTTAATTTATTAGAAGATAAAAAAATTGTGGCTCATTTTTATCAAATCATCATTTGTAAAAAAATACATCTTTAACAGAGTTTTAGCTGAGACCGACTGCTACGGCGTAGCATGCGTAGCGCTATGTAGTTTCCCAAATATAAAGTACGTAAGGCAAGTTTTGCGCGTAAATATTTGTTTAGTGGCAACTATTATACTCTGAGAAAAAAATAAGTAGCCCTCCTACTTACATAAGGATAAAAATATACCGCTATTATATAAGTAGCCGCTAAGTAACTAAGTAACCACACTACGTAAAAACGTGGCCGGCTACTGAATCAGTTGTAGGCGACACCATTTATAATGCTATATTTGCATTGTTAATAGTGGTATATTTTTATCCTTATGTAAGTAGGAGGGGTATTTATTTTTTTCTCAGTGTACGAGTATATAATATCTAATAAATAAAATCGTAAATCCCATCGAAATCAGTTCAGTAGTTTTTAAGTGATGCGTGCACAAACAAACAGACAAAAATTGTGTTCTATTACTTATCCTTAGACGCCCAATTTTTTTTGCAATTATCTTCAATGTACAGACACGCGAAGTTTACGTCTTTATTTATTAGATAGGGGGCTTCCTTGATACTAGGTACGTTTCTGTGTATAAGTTATCTCCGGTGGTTAATTGAAGCTGTGGTAGATTATGTCGGGTTTTTGCCGCGTTCTACGATAATTACTGTAAGTGCCCAGACAGAATTAAGTCCGTCGAGTGCAGAAGCTGGGCGCTTCCAGTACATTCGTTGAAGTTTAAATTCTGCAAAGTTTCAGAGTTTGTAGTTAGAAATATGCTTCAAAACAAACAACTCAAATTAAAATTAAGAATTAAGGTTTCTCGTTGGCCTAGTGGCTTGGTCATTGGACTGGAGCGCCAGAAGTCGTGAGTTCGATTCCCATTTTCCCCAATGAACGCCACCACACCCGGTCCTCCGCATTCAGCCGCTTCCGGCCACCTTCCTCAGGTCGTCGGTCCATCTGGCGGCAGGGCGTCCAACCCTGCGCGTGCCGATTCGTAGTCTCCACTCCAGAACTCGTCTGCCCCAACTGCTGTTTAGTTGTGCCTCTATTTAATCACGACTTAAAGCAAAAACCAGCGCCAGAGGTCGTGAGGTCGATTCCCATTGGGGACAGACAACTATGTACAATTTGTACGAGTTAGTCCCGGTCTGGATGTTATTATATTTACAATAATTAAGTAGCTTACATTTGTATAGTGCATCTATAGGCAGTTTTATCTCTAAAAGCTATTTATCCCAGACACTATTTGGGTAGAGAATAAGAATAGGAGAGAAATGTTGGTTGTGCAATTAAGTAAAAGTAGTAAGTTTATAATTGCAATATTTTAAAAATTACTAATATTAATTGCATATATACATACATACATACATAATGATCACGCCTTGGTCCCAGAGGGGTAGGCAGAGACGATGGATCGCCACTTTGCGCGATCCTGACACACCTCACTAGCCTCACTCACATTCATCAACCTTTTCATGCACCTCCTTTTATTCTTCTCACTGCGGACCCCAGCCTTTTTGAGGACGTTACTAATTTGATCCTTGAATGTCCTCCCAGGACGACCTCTAGCTGTAGTTCCATCCACATTCGCACTGTATATACATATCCTCAACAAATATATAATAAAAAATTTGCGTCTGGCGGAAATATATGAAAAATTCAAAACAAACAAATTTTTCAGAAATATTTTAAGAAAAAGCTAATAAAGATAAATATTGCGGGCTTCTTAACTACAAGTTTCATATAAAACTTTTGTAAAAATATCATCTAACTAGTATTTAGGTTACCTGGTTATTTTACTAGGCCATAACATTCGCAACGCAATTATGGGAAACTGGGATACAGCGTGATGGCAAACTAATAGGATGGTTTCCGTCCATTGCCAGCCTTTGGTGCGGTCACGCGATATTACAGCTCCTCTCATACTGCGCCTCACCCACTGTCAGCGGTGGCAGGGAGTTAAGGTTACTGTTCAGTTACGTAACTGACTTGAATGTATATAAGTACAGTGAGTTACCTGCGTGCGGCCGTTTCTTGATATACAATACAATACACTTTATTGCACAAACAAATACAGTTACACGTTATAAAAGTTACAAATAGTACAATTTAGGCGGTCTTATCGCTTTAAGCGATTTCTTCCAGACAACCTTTATATATATATATATATATATATATGTTGTCTAGATATGTTGCGGAAAGGTTTAATTTCCAATCATAACCATGACCTTACTTCTTCCCCTCGGTTATACAGGTGGAAGTGGAGTAGTTTTAGGCAGAATTTGACGTCAAAAAGAGAATAATGTATTCCAATTTTGAAAATAAATATTTTGATTTTGACATAGGTCGCGGTCAGTAATTGTATAAAAGTTTAAAAATTATTGATATTTGGGGGGGGGGGTCTAAGATCTAAGAAGATATTTACAAACAATAAATTGAGGGGTCTAAGGATAAGTAATATAACACATTTCAATCATTTTAGGAATTTTTGTCTTTATTTCATCGCAATCGGCTAACTCAGTCAAAAGTTATGGGAATTTTTAGTTTTCTAATACATTACTTAGTAGGTACGACTATATGCAATGTAACAAAGAAGTAAAATAATTATGTTGTGTTGTTAGGTGTGCTGTAATGATTTAAATGTGTTCCCTTAAACCCCCCCAATTTTTTTGTTTGTAAATATCGTCAATTACAGACACGCGAAGCTTACGTTTTTTTTATTAGATTCTCTGCTCAAACGCTCGAGGCAACCACAGGACCAGCCAGGATACGGCTGTGTCGGTATTCTGATTGACTAATACGTTATTAAAATTATCGTTGATAAAATGGAATCCGTTGAAAATATACGGTGCGATGCACAGGCGGATTATCGTTGTACTTATTGCGAATACGAAACCCTAATATTCAATCCCAATTTCAAAATGAATCCGTAATACCGTTGCAAAATATAATAAAAATCATTTAAATTCTCGTACCCCGTATGTGGAAAATAAATAAGTTATTTGACATCGTTCCTACCTTATGCCGTTACTGTACAGTTGAAATTCGCACTAAAAATAACATAATAGAGCGTAGTCTTTACTCATGCGATAAATTTACTGTAAATTATGTGGCGGAGTATAAACAGACACGGCGAAGACACTCGTAAGACACACACACCAATCTCATACAACGAAAACAGAAATTAATACACTGAAAAAAAAAACAATTGTTAATTTGAACAAGATCTTACGAGCGCACCAAGATTATGTTCCCTTGAACTAACTCGACTTGTTTGCATGATCACGATTTTTTCATATAGTACATACATAAAGCTTTTTTTAAAATGTTTTGAATTTATCAAGGGGTAACACGGGGCGAAAAGCGGACGAAGGAAAGCCACTTTGCAATATTACATTGCGCAAAGTGGCGATACATCGTCTCTGCCTACTCCTCTAGGACCAAGGCATTATGTATGTATGCATGTATGTTGAATTTATTCTTATATTTTGTGATTTTAGTTAGTACGTAGTACCTACAGACTGTCACTAATTGGTTATTAAATTAGATAACAGATGACTAACAGATGACACATCTGTTATCTAATTTAATAACCAGCTAATGTCAGTCATGAGAGAGGCCGTGTTAGAATAGAGTTGGGAAGGGCGCTGTTCCTGCTTCACTTGTAGCCAGCTTCACGACGTATTGCTTCGAGCTGGTCTGGAGTAGGAGACCAGTGCAGTGCACACTTCACTACGCCTTAGGGACTCGGTGCGGGACGGTCGCGTGCGTAGATGCGTTGCGTTGTGGTTTAATTACTTGGACGTTCTATTGTTTAATGTCATTAAAATATCGGTGCTATTTGAATTGTTTCTCTTATTAGTTCTACTTCTGATCACATTTTCCTTAAATTGAAGGTAAAAACTTTGAGGTGACTTATGAGGTGTGAAAATTATTTTCCTTCATTATTATTTTATTACCTGTAAGTAGTAGTTATTACAAATATTGAATATACTATATTGTATATGACCAGAACCAAAGGGGTGTGCCAAATTTCAGCTCAATCGAATGAGGGGAACTAATTTAAAATTCAGTTAAAAGATTTTTTTAATCCAAATCTAACAGCATGTCTAAATGGAAAAAAAAATTGACCCAAACATTACTAACAAGTGAAGTTAAATAATAAACAAGGAGATGAAAACCAACTCTCGGTTTGTGAGGAGTGAGGAGTTTAACCTGTTCAGCAGATCTGCTCCATAAGCTTAACTGAAAAAGCTTTCTTTGTACTCTCCAAGGAGTCATTTTATTTATTCTGATATGCGTTTAGACGCAAAACAACAATACGTAATTTTTACCTATATTTCA
The DNA here is from genome assembly GCA_947086405.1 of Esperia sulphurella. Classification (NCBI taxonomy): domain Eukaryota; kingdom Metazoa; phylum Arthropoda; class Insecta; order Lepidoptera; family Oecophoridae; genus Esperia; species Esperia sulphurella. The sequence goes on from OX352264.1 coordinate 14,948,542, forward strand.
TTGTATCAGTAGTCATATGAAAACAAACGCATTTGCGTCTTTAAAACAAAATTAATATGCCGTGTGGTTTCCGGTAGAGTAGAATAGGAGCACTCCAACTCTTCCCGTGGATGTCGTACAAGGCGACTAAGAGAATACATTATAAAACATCAATCAGGCCTCCCCAACCCGTCTGGCCAGCGCGGGGAGAGTAGGCCGAATCGTCCGTCTGTCTTCAGCAGATGAGAGAGGGTTGTGCTCCTGCAGTGGAGACAAAAATAACCTGATGATGATGATGATGAAATAAAAGATGGTGTTCCGAAGTGCACCGCAAAGTTCACATGGTAATACAAACCTTACTTACCTTACACGTTACCGAGACGTAAATAGCGTTGGTTTTCGTAAGACTATTAGTTTGGAATGATATATACGCAGTAGGCGTCCAGTTCCCTTACTATTGCCACAATATACTGCGCTTCGCCCTCCCAGGTATTTGGATCTAATTTCAATTTGCTTTGCAACGGTTTCCCGTCAATCTCTTTGTATCGAAATTGTCGGAACATTGCTTATTGATCGAACGTAACGTAGTATTTCGATGGCTGCGGCGCGCGCCCACCCATCCAGCGTGATTAATCAACCAGTGATACACAATAGTGGCAGCGAAAGGTAACTATGCCTGAATTAACCGGCAAAGGCACAATAATTAATGCTTAGTTTGATTTAATAATGCGTGACTATATATTAAATTGTTGTTATAAATAAAATTGAGAGTCCTATTATGAGACACTGGAATCAAACACACGTGTTCGCTTCCGGTGTCTCATATAGAAAATAAGTGTAGTTCTGTCTTTTTATGTACCATTGATGTATTACTAACATAGATTAAGTTTCATTTTATTTTTTTGTATGCTTTGTATTACTAACAAATTATGGACTTTGTCTGAAATAAATGATTATTATTATTATATATTGTAATACAGTAAATATTATGTCCTCGTGGTATTACCCGAAACTAAAACTTCAATTCAATTCAAATATTCTTTATTGTGCACCAAAACATATACATTTTTTAATAAAAACAAATCTTACATATAAGGATGAATTTAGTGTACAACGGCGGCCTTATCGCTTTCAGCGATTTCTTACAGGCAACCTTTGGGTGGTGGCGAATTTTTTGAGGAGTGGAAATACTGGATGCAAAGAGTATACAATATTCAGTGTGGAAACTGTTAGTGATCTCACTCGATTTGCTCTGTATTTTAAAAGTTACAGTATTTTTTCACTGAGCTTGAAAGTGTCATTAACTTAACAATTTGAGTTTATAACTTCCTGAATAACAAACTGTCAGAAATGATAGATTTTCCTTAAGGATAAATTCAAGCATTTGGAAGATGTGGTAACGAAGGTAGAGCAGGGTAAATTGCGTTGGTTTGGTTAGAGCGTATGAGTGAAAAAAGAGTGACAAAAAAACTTACAGCGCGATTGTAAAAGGAACTACAGGTCGTCCTAGAAAGACGTTCAAGGATAAAATTAGTAACATTTTGTTTGATGCGATTTGGTAACTATGGGCATCGCTTGGACCCTGGCGAAGGAAATGTTTTTAATTTGACACTAATTTTGAGCATTTCCCGCGACATCAACCCTGTCGGAACAATGTCAGTTCTTTCCCCTGTGCCTCTTTCATCATCTAGATTGGTACAATGATGATGACCTATTGACAATAATAAAATTGGTTATATTAGGACTTTGGTGTAATAAACTCAAAACGTTTTGTGGGATATGCGTCGATATGCTGGTTTCCTTACGATGTTTTTTTTTAAATTCATAATTCATTTATTGCCATAAATTACATGTAGGTGCAGATGTTATTAAAATATACAATATTTGGTAATTGATCAGTGCAATTTTATCCACAGGGGTGTAGCATTTAAATAGTAACAATACACATACAACAAGCAACACAAAGATACAATACAAATACATAACATTTAAATGAAGTCAAAGCAAAATTTCAATAAGTATTATCAATCATTAATTTCAAAATATTTCTAAATGTTTGGATTTGAACCGTCGACCTCATGAATGAGGCGAGCGCTCTACCAATTATGGTACCACAACTACCTATAATAATCAGCTGCAAAGCCTGCCTGATTAACAATTTCAATGTTTTGATGGCATTCTAATGGGGGATTTGCCATAAACACCACACTTCATAGGCGGGTCTGTAATGATCTTTATATACATAGGAGAACACTGGTGTCCCTGGTTCAAGCCCCTTATCCTTGACAACACCCACGGGAATGATTGGGGTGGCTATTGAATTCTTCTGTAGGATTAAACAAGTATACGTCATCGTTATTTGCTTCCTCGCAGCTAGAAGGTGCTAAAGCGTTCAAATCGCCCGCCCTAACGTTATATTGTGCAGGTATGAACAGTTTGCGAAAGCTCTAAGTTATTTACGGCGTCTTAATCCCGCAACGCGGCGTCCTTGCCCGCGCCCCGGGTAGTGCCCGCCAGACTTCGGCTTTGGCAATTTAGAATTCTCGACTTTCGGACCAATTGCGTTTTCGGCCGAATGTATATTGCAAAAACTATTAAACGCTTACTCGTTCTCAAATCTGCAATAGTGTCATATTGCGCGATTTCTAAATGCATAGTATCTTACTAGAAACGTGACCGCGAAGCGAAAATGGTGCGCGGGAGGGACGCGCTGTGTCCGAAAATCGGCACGCGCGAGATTGAAATAAACAAGTGGCTATAACCGCTCTATCTTGATAGGATTTCTGTAGGGGAAACCTTGGTAGACCACGTCGAGTGCTTCCCTCTGAATAGTCGAAGATTCGGTTTCGGACAAAATACCAAAAACAAACTTTTGTCGGACACTAGCGCGGAAAGTATAATATGGCAGCGGGAATTCTTATTTATCGCCCGCCCCGGACCAGGCATAGCTCAAGTCCACGTGTTTACGATTTTAGACTTCAAGGTCTTTAGGTGATATTTAGCAGACGGCTGGGTTTTGTTAAAATCTACACGGGGCCGGAGGCTCGACTCGAAAGGGAGCTAAAGCGTTTACTTCCGATACGAGACCTTCTGTCGATTCTCGCGTGGGACTGACATTCGTCGGCGCTGAGCGATCGGATCGACTCTTTCAGCTGGAAAGAGAAGCACTCATGTTGCTGACGTGTAACGTTGTCCTTCTCTAGATCGCGCTGGGTGCAGCAGCTAGCCCTACTATTTACGCGCACATATAAACGCGTACGGACAGGCTGGTGCGCCTGTAGTACTAGTAGTTAATTAAATCTGTTCGCTTGTATGAAGTGCCGGGGTGTGCTTATACGCTGTCGCTACGAATCATCCCTTCCCACTAATATTATAAACTAGCTGCTGCCCGCGACTTCGTCAGCGTGGACAACTAAATATTACAAATTATTAAATATTTTCCGTAGGAATAAGATGTTATTCAGGATAAAAACTATCCTATGTCCTATTCCAGGACCTAACCTATATGTGTGCCAAGTTTCATCACGATCCGTCCAGTGGTTAAAGCGTGATTGAGTAACTAACATCCAAAGGACATAGGATAGTTTTTATCCCGAAAAAACATCTCATTCCTACGGGAAACCAAATTAATCGTTAAAAGCAGATGTGTATATATCGATATCTATGCGGACGAAGTCGCGGGCTAAAGCTAGTAACGTAATAAATCGACAAACACGTCTACAATATGTCGATACAGTGCATGACCGTATATCGTATGTTTGTTTTTCAGTTTGTGTGTCACAGCTATGAATAAATGACCTATCTATCTTCTAGCGTATGAAGGCTTTCACGGTTAAGCCGCAGGTTTCTCTAGCCACGCAATAATATAAATTGCAAGTAACAGTTTTATAGGTCTGTTCTCAAAGGTAGACGCAATTCGGAAAGCGATGCCACCGCACACAGGCGCGGAGCTAGGGTTCGAATTAGGGGGGTCAACTCCCGCCAATAAGTAGTAAGTAGGTACTTACCTACATATCATTCTATTTCATCATCAGGTTATTTTTGTCTCCACTGCAGGAGCACAACCCTCTCTCATCTGCCGGAGACAGACGGAGGATTTGGCTTACACTCCCCGCGCTGGCCAGACGGGTTGGGGAGGCCTGATTGATGTTTTATAATGTATTCCCTTAGTCGCCTTGTACGACATCCACGGGAAGAGTTGGAGTGGTCCTATTCTACTCTACCGGAAACCACACGGCTAACATTCTATTTGTACTACAAATAAATGTAAAACAAATTTGCTTTAACACTTTCACAATAAATACCAATTTAAAAAATCAGGAGAAAAACTCTGTTCCACTTTAGTCTGGCTGGCTATTTTTTATTTCCACGCAGTGAGCTAGATGTCATACATTAATTATTTTTAAATATTGTAAATTCAGATGATTTGGATATAAATATGTTTGAAAATGTGTGCTAAACATGAAAAATATATATACATATTTGCAAAAAGACAACGGTGTTAGTAATTCATTAAATATCAATTATGGTGTTATATTTATGCTATTTATTAGCGCTCACTCACTCAGCAACACCAAACGAGAAATTTTATAAGACAGTGACCCCTCGTGTTCCTCTCAATTCTATATATGCCCACTTCTGAATCCGCACCTGGCCCGACACACATCGGAAATAAAACCGGTGCGAGTAAACTGGGCTCTGTTCAATATTTATGAAAGGCAGTCGCTCTAGGGTTAACCTGTTACTCGGTTTTCAATAAAACCCGTAAACTCCGTTTCTTTCATACCGATTTTTACTATGCCATGCATTACTATCTTTATATTAGCACTAGCTGTGCCCGCGGCTCCGCTCACGTGGACTACAGGTTCCGCTCCCATTCCCACTTTCGCTCCCTATTCCACTTCCACTTCCACTCAGACTCTCAATCCCGCTCCCGCTCCCAGAGAAACAGACAAAAATTTCAAAAATCTTCAATGTACAGACACGCTAAGTTTACGATTTTATTTATTATATTTGTGTACTTACCTCCTTCTGTGACCTTAGTCTATCCAATAAAAGTCAACATATGTGCAGGTTGCGGATATTAATTTATTTTAGTACTAATTGTGCCCGCGGCTCCACCCGCGTGGACTACAGAACTATGCCGACCCCCTTCCTCCACTCCAACTACCATTGCGACAGCCACTGTTGTCCTAACTCATCGCTATCTGAATCCCGCCGAGCAATCATATTTCTTTGAGTGATTTTTTTGAAAACTACAAAGTCGCATATTTTAGACTGAGTAATTGATTGTGATGAAATTAAGACTAAATGTTACTACGAGAAAAGCCCTATGATTTTTTTAAAAGCTCCACTCGGTTTAGTAATTTTCACTCCTATTTGAGATATCCGATGGACAGATGGACAAGAAAACTTCGCTATATAGGTTTATACAATTTATCGGAACGCAAAAACTGGAAAAAAATTTCATTTACAAAAAAACCGGTAAGAAACCTATTTTACAGTAAATTAGTAAAGGTAACTTATTTTACAGTACACCTACCGACAAATAACTAATAAGTTAAATTTATCCATGTTGCTTAAAGTTAACCGTCTATCGGACAGCACCGGTCAAAAATTAATCTGACACAAATTATTATACCATACCAGTTAGTACAGATTCGGTGGCTAGCAGTAAACCGTTAAGCCCTCATTAACTACTACATTGTGCCCATGTTATCCTGGTTGAAAGCCCTAGCCAGTCGCAGTGAAATAGCCAGCTAAAAGTTTCAACTGCTAAACGCTTCTGAAACGCCCGTGTGAGCCTCGTTTTACAAATGGAGGAATTACCAACCATGCTCAATGTTCTATATGATAATACTGTCTGAATTTGTTCTTTAACAGCATTGATGAGTATTTTAGATGTGTATTTTAAATTTGCAGGAAGTAGTTTTTTAGATTGAATTGATTGAAATTTTTGATCCAAATAAGAAACAAAGTAAACATTTGTTTCATAGCCTCATTATTTCTTTTTGACGTAATCAACTGTAATAATGATTAAGAAAACCTAACAAAAATAAATACGTAATATAAATAACATTTTTGAAAGTGAATTCCTTGAATATATAAAACTGGCTGACAGGTCTTAAAAAAATGGTAATTGTCATTTAATGTAAAGAAAAAAAATTTTTTTTTTTGCTTTTAAAACATTTAATGGCTTACAAGTCCTTCTTTATAAGAAAACTGGCTAGTATTTGGTGTAAAATTTGTGTATACAAACTTTTTAGTTCGATTCATAGTTTTTTGTTTAACAGGCTTTGAATTACATTGCATTTTAGAGTGACGCATTCATGAAACTTTAAACAATATATTGCAAAGTTCAATTGACTATACATATATTTCACTCGTACTATAAATTATAATTCTCAGTCGATTGAAAATAATGACGTTCAGGCCATAATAGTCTACCACATAATATCATTCGACTGTGGAAGTTTGTGTTGAAATTAAATATTATCATATGGCAATACTTTTTGAAAAGTTTATTCAAGAGTTTATTCGATACGGTAGGAATAATGATACAGGGTGTATGAAAACTAGTTTTGCTTCCAAAAAGTTGTATAATCCAAGCTTAGGAGCGATTGCAGTGAAATGTTTGAGATTTTATTTCTCATCATACAGTCCCAGATGACAGAGATCTTGCGTCACAAAAACGTCTCCAGTTTCCGTAAACAAAATTCTTCTTCTGCATGTGAGCACTGAAGGTTTTTAATGTACCGCACGTTATTATTCTCTGACGTGGGTCAGACATATTTTGTATCTGGTGTTTATACTGATTCCTCGAGCTAGGAAGGCATGGGAATATACAGGAAATTGGGACTATTCGAGGAAAGGTTCGTGGTTTATTTGTATGAATAGCATTTAAATGCATAAATATGTACCATACATAATATATTTATTACGTATAATATGTACGTCTATTTTTTCTTTAACTTTAAGCAAACATTTTACATTACCTTCACGACTACATTTTAAATATTACAATATTAATTAAAATAAAAAAAATGTGGAAGTAAAATAATATTGATAGAAATGTAATTAAAATTGATTTAAACTAAACAGACATACAGAGACAGACAATATAGGATTTGAATGGAAATATAGAGCCAGATAACGAGGGCTTCCATGCTATTCCTCAGGCTGGCAACACACTAGTTGCGCGCAGCAATAATTAAGTATTCTATGGCAATACTTTGGGCGACAGTGTATATTTACTATCAGACGTGCTGTCAACCACGTCTGATAGTAAATATAACTTCATTTCACTAAATCCCGTCTTTAGCCGACATCTCAATGCTCAGATAAAAGTTTTTGATATTGTATATGGAATGATAAGAAAATATCTGTTGATATTTTTAGAACATGCTCTGTAAAGAAAATAAAAAATAAGATTTCGGTCTTTTTTTCAATTAAGTCAAAAAATGAAAAGTTATGACGCTTTCAAGTTCTAAGAAAAACAAGGCTTCATGGACAATACATTGCGCGCGCGCTGAGTTTGATGACCGGCCGGCCACACTGCCGCACTCCCCGCCACACCTCTACGCTTCCCACCGTTCCCCGCCGCCGCGACTAGTGAGCATACGTTTTGAGAAATATTGCATTTTAGCCATGACAATTTTTGAGAGTTAAAAATTATTCACGAATGATTTGTGAATGTATTTGGTACTAAGTCGCTCGAAAGGATATTAACATTTTATTATCACCAGTATGCTGATCACACTTTCCGATCCACATCTAACTTCGTAACATCCCCTATATAGCGGTTGTGTGACCGACGGGCGCGCAATATCGCGGCGCGCAAACATTTACCGTAGCCAGTTGGTGTACAAATAACGCGAGGGCGTCGGATTTGAACACCATGTATATGAATCGGAAAAAGTGTTTATTAAGAGGGCTGTTTTAAGACTTTATCGTTTTCAGCCGGTCGACGCTTGTTGGGCATTATTCAGTAGTATATTCTACTAACTGTTGCCCGCGACTTCGTCCGCGTGGACAACTTAACATCACATATTATTATGTATTTCCCGTAGGAATGGGATGTTTTTTCGAGATAAAAACTATCCTATGTCCTATTCCAGAACCTAACCAATATGTGTGCCAAGTTGCATCACGATCCGTCCAGTGGTTGAAGCGTGATTGAGTAACAAACATCCAAATATCCAAACTTTCGCATTTATAATATTAGTAGGATTCCAAATGAAATAGCATATACGAAAAGTTTCTGTATACTTTCACCTATTCATACCTAAGTGGAACGGTTTTTGTTGGAACGGTAGCAGTCGCTCAGTGAATAGGTACGCCCGGCGATCACGCCCGGATTTGCGACCGTTTTGCAACCGGACGGACCGGACGGACCGGACGTATGAGATTTTACGATCTAAACAAAATTTGGACACTGGACATTTTAAGACTTTGACGTAACACTCCGAATAGGAGTGGTTGGTGTCCCTTTTTCATAATATATTTTGATTCCAAGACGCAAATGCGTTTGTTTTGGTGCGTCATTTGTGTTTAAACAGATAATAAATAAAATAAAACGTTTATACATCTCTCCAAAAAAAAAACAATAACTCGGCCAAACTGTATAACACAGTTTGTTGGCAGAAATTGCTCTCTTACTTTATACACCTATGGCAGAGAATACTAAATATCACTACGCAATGGTGAATTGCAAAGGAAAAAAAAGATTTAAGAAGAAGAAATATTAATAATAGCTTTAGATAAGTTATAGATAACTTCTAATCAAAACGGAATAATAAACCATGGATAAAACTCAGTCAAAAAAGATTAACTTCAAAATTAGACAAAAGACCCTATAAATATGATAATGAAGACAGAATATATAAATTAGAGATGCTTTCTACCGACAAGTCGATAACATTCCCCTTCAGAGTGGACTCATGCTTTGAAAAATAATTCAGCTAATGAAGAAGTGTTACAAATGTAGGTATCAAGATAAATGTGTTTCTAGTCATAGAATTTAGTACGTTTTGATCGACTCCACGCGCGTTGCGTCGCGTCGCGTCGCGTGTGATAAATTTGTTTCTGCCTTCAGAGAACACTTTGAAAAATAAAATTGTTTCACAATGAATAGTTTTATGTACCTTTGAGTTACCAAATCTGTCAGTGTGTCCCTCATAATGGAAATTTTATAAACTTTTTACGATCAATGCTGCCTTTATGATGTTTTATTAAGAGGCCTCCCTAGGGGGTGTTACAGTAAACATTTTATGCCCGCGGAAGGCAAATGAGCTGTGGATCGTAATTTTCATATAAATGTTTACATGCATCATGAATTCGTACTTTAAATAAAGTAATTTAAAAAAGAGCCAAAAGGATGATGAACATTTTTGTTCCACTTATTTTCTTTTATATCATCATATCAGCCCTTAGACGTCCACTGCTGGACATACGCCTTCCCCAATGAACGCCACCACACCCGGTCCTCCGCCCTCCGCATCCAGCCGCTTCCGGCCACATTCTTCAGTCCATCTGATGGCGGGGCGTCCCACCCTGCGCGTGCCTCCATTCCAGAACTCGTCTGCCACATAGGCCGGCTAGGCCCATTTGCTAGAGGGGAAGTGGGAACTCTCTTCCTACTTTGACTCTTTACTTCTTTAATTAACTTTGTCTGGGGCCCAAGGTAGCGTAAATTCATGACCTGGGACTTGCCCTACCTTCACTGGTAGGTGTCTTTGCAGTTACCTCCGTTGATCCTCGCTTAGAGGAGTTGCGGGGGGAGAATGGTGAGGAGGCGGGAATGCCACATAGGCCGTCGGTACTGCGACAGATGTGGCCCGCCCACTGCCACTTATTGTAATTGGTAGTTATTAGTGGGTGGGTGCTAGAAGGTCCATATTGCCGAAAATACAGCTAATTGACACTAGCTGCCATAGTAACTGTTGTTCTATTTAATAAAAAAATTTCATTGGCGTATCACTTATTGTCATTGGTTGCAGTGAATTCCATAGTGAGGGGAAATAAAAAAATGCTTTGGAAACTGTCTATATAGATATGTGTATAAAGGTACCAAGTGTACTCATATGCAATCATCATCAGGTTATTTTTGTCTCCACTGCAGGAGCACAACCCTTTCTCATCTGCCGGAGACTGACGGAGGATTTGGCTTACACTCCCCGCGCTGGCCAGACGGGTTGGGGAGGCCTGATTGATGTTTTATAATGTATTCCCTTAGTCGCCTTGTACGACATCCACGGGAAGAGTTGGAGTGGTTCTATTCTACTCTACTGGAAACCACACGGCAATAAATGATTTTAACTTTAACATTGAAATCATTCGAGAATTAAAGTTCTTGTGCCATTTTCAGCTACTAGTGGCGCTAGTGAGCATCTTTATCACCATACTATTCATACTGATTTTATTAAAACCCATACATCAACATACAAAAAATTTCACCAAACGCTGATTTTTAAAAACACCTTCGCCCAGCTTCCCCTCCCCAAATCCATCTGCTGAAGGTGCTAAACACGCCATATATCTGCGGGGAGGAGCCAATAAATCAGCCTGCGAAAAACAATAGAGCCTCCAGCGCGGTTGATGGCGGGAGAAATCATAAAAACACCATTACACACCCACCGCTGCCGTTAGCGACTCAATACCGCGCGAGACGTGTGTCGGGGTAGGCCTGCGGCTCGACAGGGTAATCTTGCCACATAACACTTTCTATCAGTCACAGTACAGTAATAACCAAGGTCCGGAATTTTTTCGAAAAATAAAATGCCTAGAAACGTGTTAGTCTATTGATTTTCGAAGGTGAATATTCATATTTAATAAATAAGTAAATATTACATGCATACATATACATAACACATATACAAGGATTTTCTTCTGTGTTAGAGAAATTAAACAAGGATAAGACAATTCACAAATATAACATTCAGACCGGGACCAACTTGTACAAATTGTACAAAATTGTCTGTCCCCGATGGTAATCGAACCCACGACCTCTGGCGCTTACATGTTTTTGTCAATAAATAATTAGGGCTACTTAACAGAGTATGACAGTGTAATGTGTAACAGGGTGTGTGTGTGAGAGAGAGAGAGAGAGAGACAGTATACTACGTAACTGGTGTTTATATGTATGTGTCATAAATACCGGAACAGGGACAAATGACTTTCAGTAGAGACAACAAACGGTTATATCGATATACCTATATATATGTCGATATTTTTTTATTTATTTTTCTATTTAAAATTGCAGTGTGCTACGCGCGCTACGCAAGGCCTAGATTGCAGAGGCACTGCTATGTGTGCAGATGAAATGTTTACCGACGATATATATGTTCCTGATTTTTGTTGGAAGACAGAGTACCTTCCTGTTTTCTTTTATAGAAGCCAGATAGACAGATGTACAAAAGTGGTATGTGACAAAAAAAATGTTCGGCGGCAGGCGTACAATGGCTGGCGTCTTTATAACGCAGGGACGTGAAATACCGCCGAATGGCTTATTATTTATTGTGAGTACGGTGACTTCAGTTCACGAGTGAGAATAATGGAACATTTTCACATGAACTTTATGCTTTTTAACTCCACCTTACACAGACGAGGGTAAGCCTTTGGCTTGGTAACTTGGTCCTCGAATGCCACAGGGGCACGGGTTGCATTCCCACTACAACACTGTACGATTTGCATAGTCGCGCAATAAATTCCATGACCACCTTAAGATTGAATATCATTTGCACGCCAGATAATGACAAGGTGTATTTTCGTTTGCAAAGTGTTTTTAGTATTCGAAGTCTTAACCTTACTAACTAGGAATTGTAGTCAAAACTGATAAACCACTCTCATTGCCGACCCCTGGCAAACTGGCCCCTGTCTTTGTGTTTCATTTACGAATTATCCTGACCTTGTCTAATTCTTGAAAATCTTAGTTTACGCATGTCTGTATATACACAAACGTGCGGACATATGATGCGACACAAAGAAAAGAAATGGAACATGATTGTAACTGAATGGTACGCTAGATCATTCAAAAGAAAGAGGGGAAGACCCTTGAAAAGATGGGATGATGACATAAGTAAAGTAGCGGGAGCGATGTGGTCCAGGATGACCAGAAATCGGGAAAAGTGCAAGAGTCTAGAGGAGGCCTTTGTCAGAGGACAAGCTGGGGGAGAAACGATGGCTACCGAGGAGCCCAAGTTACCATAACTATTTACATTGTTCAGATTATTTTTTTTATACTTAGAGGTAACTAAACAAATGTAAAGTGAAGCAAAGAACCAGAATAAAGGCTATTTTATTTTATTTATTTATTTGTTAGGCCCCCAGAAGGCTGATTTGTGGCACAGATCCTCCACCCCCCATGGCCTTTCGACATCTAGGTCATACAGGTCGAATCACGGGGAAGGTGCCCGGTACTTGCTCAGGTGCTCTTTGTCGGAGCACCCTGCTTGATCCCCCTAATAAGTAATTCGGTGCTTCGTCCTCTATACGGCAGCTGGTTGGTGGCATTTGCGGGAGGCGTGTGTAAACTTGACAATAATGTGTCGCAAAAACATTCACTTACCAATTTGTGCGCCAAGCGAAACGAACAAAATAAAATTCGATATAATTCTCACATTGACTTTAACAATTTCAGCTCTGGCGCTGTTGGCGAATGGAAATTTTAAAAATAAATATTGAATGTACCGAAACAAACATCGGAATTTCGTTGCCCAAATAAATTACACAAATTGTCGCGCGAATTTGGCACAAACCGGAATAAATGACGGACGGAAATTGCGACTTTTTTTTACAAAGCAAACTTACAGTGGCAACTCTCTATTTACTTTCATGAATGTGGATTTTTCAACTACTTTTAAACCTTTCGCCGGGTACTTGCTGTTTATTGTTTACATAATACTGGAGTGACCAATTGACACAATTTCTTATTTCTAACAAAATATATGCAGGGCCGAGCATGCGTTATGAAGCGACAGACATTGTGTGTTTAGAGAATCCCCATTAGTGTATGGCCAGGGAAATCTGTACTATCTCCAACGACCTCTATGTACTATACTAGATGGAGCGTTCCAAACAATCGCTCTGTTCCACGCAACTGCGGCTCTAGGCGCCACACTCGGTTACATTCATAATGAAACTTGTGCAGTTACTACGCAGAACATTAATTTATTTACTAGATATTGACACTTTATACCCGTAGAGTCAATATTTAGTAATAATTAAATGTTCTGCGTGTAACTTCACAAGTTTCATTGTGAACGTAACCGAGTTGCGGCGCCTAGAGCCGCAGTTGCGTGGAACAGAGCGATTGTTTGGAATGCTCCATCTAGTAGTACATAGAGATCGTTGACTATCTCAAGTTTTGACGTCTGGATGGTTTTGCTTGCAATCACGCGGCAAGGTTATTTAAGAACTACATAAGGAGCACTAGGCACCCTCCACTGGACAGCCCCCCAAACGTGGCATTCTTGGGAAGGCTTATGTTCAGCAGTGGACGTATTTCGGCTGATGATGATACATACAATATATTATTATTATTATTAAATTTGTTTATTCAGATGTCAATGATCCATACTTATAATTACTTTATTAATATACTTACAAAATTTTGCCTCTATATAAATGTTGATTTTCCAACGAAAACTTTTAAATATATGTACAATATATACAATTTTGGTACTTAACACATTATACTAATCCTTTCAGTTACTGTAAGGTTGACTGGAAGAGATCTAGCATAAGTGTGGTGCTTATGCTACAATTTTTTTGTTACAAACGTTTTGTTATTATCGTTGTTAACTTTGGTACAATAAAGCGTTTACATACATAAATGCACAAATTAGGAAAATACTTTTCCAGCCGCGTACGTACGCACGTATCTGACTGACTGGTTGCAGCAGGAGAATGTTGATTTTATAACCATAGCTCATACCATGAAGCAAAATAATTTTTCGTAGCTCATAGTTTCACCTTAAAGTGTTTTCCTTCATGATTGACACTAATTGGTTATTAAATTAGATAACAGATGATTTTAAAATGTGTATCTGTTATCTAATTTAATAAACACTAGGTGAAACTATGAGCTACGAAAAAATATTTTGCTTCATGGTATGGGAACGTACCCAAACTACGTGACCCGTTTAGGGGGGGAGGGGGTCTTCAAAATACCACGCTTGGTCATAGTTGGGGGGGGGGGGGTGTTAAGTTTTCGTCACGTAGTCAATATCTTCTAGGGAAATTTAGCGCTTTTTCGAGCTATATTCAAATATGGCGCGCAGTTTTTAGCCCTTTTTAAACTCAGGTGGCAACACTAACATCAGCTGATTGAAAACCGACAGTTTTTTTCTTCTTGATAATATTTTTTTCATTTATAGGAATGCACGCCCTTTTGGCGTCACACGGCATAAAGACAAATATGAGCAATTTTTTTTTCTTTCAACTTTCTGATTGCAAAAATTGGTTTAAAACCATATTTATGCATTACTACATGAAAAGGGGTGAGGGGGGTCTTGGCATATACTACGGGTGGTCACCGAGGGGGGAGGGGGGTAAAAATTAGTAAAAAATGTGTCACGTAGTTTGGGTATGTTCCCTATGAGGTGTAGTTACCAGGCCGGAGTATATAAGCTATGATATTCGTTCCGTCTCAGTGTTGTTTAGATGTGCCAAAGATAGATATATTTAAATAATTACACGTTAATTTTGTTCCTGATGCAATGGCATAAAGCCTGAAACACACAAAAGATGAATGCGTGGCGAAGGCGAGTCGGAGGCGTGGCGGTAGCGGTATACTTCATACAAATCCCGCTTCCCGCGGCGGTACTCTGTAAATCAAACAATACAAAAAACCGGAGCACGCCTAAGAAGCTTCTTACATTTCACGGAACTGAACTGACACTGCACTGAAGGACCACTGACGCATAACTGTCGGAACACAGACGCATGACGGATCGATAGCCTTCACTGCATTTGAAATATGACACATAAAATACTGACTCGGGATTATCTCCGAATCCGAGAGGATATCTCCGAATGAACCTTTATATATTTCATTCCAGATTCATAGTCCTATGAAAACCAACGCTATTTACGTCTCGGTAACATATACATGAAAGGGTCACCAGCAGCAAAAACAGGTTTGTATTACCATGTAAACTTTGCAGTCCACTTAGGAACACCATCTATTGTGTATTTTGTTTTCGAGACGCAAATGCGTTTGTTTTCATAGGACTATTAATCTGGAATGAAATATAAGTATCTTGACGAATTTCTCCTTTCGATAGTAAACACCCGTACAAGTAACTTCCCAACCCGATGGTCCGTGAACCAATAGATCGCTATCTGCCGAACTTCACGTAAACAGACGTATTGCCGCCGAGTTTCCGTCAGGGCAACCCTTGCCTTATCTCTTGTTTCGTACGAAGGTTTGAACTAGACCCGTTACAAGATTTAGGGACTTGCATTTGTTTGCAAGTCCAAAGGTTTTCCTAAGTTTGTCCTTACGGTATCCGGAATAAAATAGAACATTTTCAATCTTACTGTGCGAGTTGAGGGCATGAGAAAATAAATGGATGATAATGATTGATTATATGTCGGTACAGGAGGCCGATAATCATTATTGTCCGTCATCTTCAATATCAGAACTTCAAAATACATACATACATAATGCTCACGCCTTGGTCCCAGAAGGGTAGGCAGAGACGATGTATCGCCACTTTGCGCAATCTAATGTCGCAAAGTTTCTTTCCTTCGCCCGCTTTTCGCCCCGTGACGTGATGTGTTACGAAAAACATCGCCGCCTTGTTAAGGTAGGTACCACGATTAACTCCACTTCATCAGAGCCCTGCATGATTCGGTAAGGCTAATAGTGCCCGAAGTTCACCCAGCTCCGGGATATCGTCACGACGACCAGGCTAGCCCCTGGACACGCATCCATCGGCACGGCAGAGCTTGGATTGGCGGATGGAACAGGGATCGGGGCGAGAGAGACAGGAGATGGGGGTATGGGTAAGGAGTATAGGGTAGGTATGGGATACCGCTATTACGGAAGGATAGTGGGATTGTAGTAGCGATAACTCGGGAAGCCGGGACCGCCTAGATAGCACCGGACAGGCAACTACCTCAACCAAGTTCCCTTCAAAATAATAGTTATAATATCACTTATAATTACAATTTATGTCTGTTCTTCACAACATCTTATCACTAAACTAGAATAGAATAATCATTTATTGGCTGCAACAAAACACATACACAAGCAGAAACAATACAACACTAAATCTAAAGGTCGTGTGCACACATCGCGATCGCATCACACGGCTTGTCGGACGATAATTTAATATTACATTCGCTTGCACGAGTGAGCGGAAACAACGCTAGGAACTTATCCGAAATACACTGTCGAAATGTAGGGCAGTTCCAAATATCCTTTAGTGGTTGGTTACCAAATTTCGTAACTGGCTATGAAATGGGAAATGTAACGTCTGTTCGAAGCCAGTTACAAAATGGGACTCCTATACATATTATTCATATAGGTAAATAAGAAAGAAAGAAAGAAAGATTATTTATTTGCTTCTAAACAGGGTACAAAACAAGGAGTAAAAACATAAAAATAGTTCTCCTGCTCAGCCATTTCAAACGACATGCAAATATTAAATTGTACAAAATTGCTTAATTAATTTGATTAGATTAGATTAAATTATTTAAGTATGTCAAGTAAAAATTAATTAATTATATTAGATAGTTATTGACAATTATCCTTATTTACTGTCCTAGTCCTTGTGCCCCAAATAATCTGCAACTGAATAAGAAGCCATCTGTGTAACACGCTTGTAAATTTATTTATTGGTAACACCCTTATTTTGTTTGGTAATTTATTAAAAATTGTTAGGCCCATGGAATAGCAGTTTTTTTTAAACGTGTATATATGTATAGGGGAAGAGATTGAGTTAAAAGACTATCAGCTGAATTTGATATTTATTTATTTTCCATTAGGACTGCAATTGGAAGTTTGACGTTGTCTCGTACCTTACTGGATGCTAAACACATTCCCCGAAGCCCTTCTACTCTGTCCCCCACTTGTCCAATGTGACTGTCTTATCCCACCCATACTAGGATTAATGCCTGTAATTTAGAAACAAGAATAGATTTCACAGATACGTATAACATCCAGACCGGACCAACTTGTACAAACTGTGTAAAATTGTCTGATGTCACTAGTGGGAATAGAACCCACGAGCTCTGTCGCTCGAGTCTAACGACCAAATCACTAGGCCAACGAGATTACTCCATTATACTCAACGATCTCTATGTACTACTAGATGGAGCGATCCAAACAATCGCTCTGTTCCACGCAAACAGAACAAAGCTTTAGGTTCATGTTTTCAAATAAATTAAAGACGAACAAAACGCGGTCCAAAAACAACAAAGTTGTATTTAAAACAGACATTCATAAAGCGACGGTTCTCAAAATGTAGTTTTCTTTAGTTCTGGGCGAAAGTTTTTTAATTTAAATTTGCGTCCGCGGGTACACAATGTCGGGTGACACTGTTGCAGTGTGCACTCTGGAAAACTTTTGGAACCACTGGCAACATTGATTATCTGTCTTATTCAGGATGTCAGTGAAATTGCTACTTGCCCACTGCTGGCCCTCCCACTTCCACAATACTGGGAGTTTTATACCAGTTGTATTTAGCAGTAATATAAGGAGTATAATCAACGATCTCTATGTACTACCAGATGGAGCGTTCCAAACAATCGCACTGTTCCACGCAAGTAGCCACAACTGTTTCACATTCACTTTGAGACTTGTGCAGTTACTACTCAGAACATTTAATTATTTACTAAATATTGACATTATTTAACCGTAGCGTCAATATTTAGTAATAATTAAATGTTCTACGTAGTAACTGCACAAGTTTCATTGTGAATGTGAAAGAGTTGTGACTACTTGCGTGGAACAGAGCGATTGTTTGGAACGCTCCATCTAGTAGTACATAGAGATCGTTGTATACAGTTAGAAGAAATGGCAGCTCGCGGTAGCTACTATTACCTATCTTTGCCACTTTCGCAGTGGAACGCTATAAAAGTCATATACGCTCATAAAACTACATGTAACACTGAAATCTAACGAACAGCTCGCAACTAAGAATTTGTAGGCCGGCGCAGAAATACATTTACCCCACGCGACCCGACGCGACGCAACGCAACGCGTGGAGAGTAAAATCCAAACCTATGAAATCCTATGGCCACAGAAACATTATCCCTACCCCACGAGCCGCGACGCGACGCAACGCGCGTGGGGTCAATCAAAACATACTACACCTATGACCAGAAACACATGTTGCGTCGCGTCGCGTGGTGGGGTAAATGTGCCGGTGCCTTTACGGTCCTGGTACGTGGGGAGGGCATGAGTGGGAGTCGATAATTGAAGAATTTTGCGTTACATAATATGTGTACGTACCTATACGAGTACCTATTCAGTATACATACCTCCTATATAGATGGTGGAAGTGATATGATAACCACTGTTCACTACAATACTGAACAGCCTCACCAATAGAATGCCACTTTGATGGACTGTCAATTTGGGGGATTTGCCATAATCACCACGCCTGTGGTCAAACCCTTACAGCGAAGCTTTTTTGTCCGTCTGTCTTTCTATCCACAATGATGGAAATTCTAGGAAATAAAATATTTTTCCAGACATCTTATCTGGGTACTCGACTGACTGATTGATTGAATATATACTTTATTGCACACAAATTACAGAAAATATAATAATAATATAATAATAATTTATTTCAAATAACTTCAGATTACAGTGGGTACTTATATACTCGTACATATAACTATGTATATATGGCATGCGATAGGGATCCCTGCTTCCTAATCTAGGTATAAACCTGTGTCTAAGGAGACAGTTCCTCCTCAAGTTAGTTCAGCATCAGAGTTACATTTGGCCATCACCAAAAGTTACATTGTTCTTTTTATATGTAGGAGAAGTATACAGTAAATGTACAAGTGGCAGCCTTATCGCTTTTAGCGATTTCTTCCAGGCAACCATATGCTAGTAAGAAATATAAAAATTAAGAATTAAGATGCGGGTGTAGAGATATTACTTCAAAATACTTAAGCTAGACTATATTCATCCATATACATATCATACATACTGCAACATACACAACTTACTTCAAGAAAACTATAAAAAGTTATTGACGGAAGTGTCAACGACTATGATAACTTTTTTGTTTCCTGTTTTCTTGCAACAGTTGATATACCCAGGCACCTAGATACCAAGGTACCTAATTACTTACTCATTCTGAATTTGGATTTCATGTGAAAAATTAAAAACCAGATACCGGTACCTAACCAGGGTACTTACTCACCCACCCCAGCACCGATCCCTTAATCAAAGTTTGTCCACTGCATTAGGTACTTACTTTGCTAACAGTATTTAAAGTCAGACCAGCTATAAACTTTAGGAGAGGTCAAAAATCTTTCAAGCTGTAATCGTGTCGAAACTGTACAATGAAATACCTAAGTTAATCTATCTCCCAAACCTTGGAAATTGCTAGGTGAATTCTTGTGGAAAACACGAACGAATTAGTAGTTAAGTCTCGCCTGCATGGCTTCGAGCTGCGAGTAATAACCGTTTCGCAGAATCTAGACGCATGGTCTTTGAACTCAACTAAGAACTAATAAAAATACATGTACGACCCCTAGAGCACTTCATAGCTCGCTAAGGTTAGGTCACGTCCTTATAAAATACCTTCAACTGAAGCCAAACGATCTCAGACTAGCTAATAACGTAGGTGGTAAAACCATTATTTGGATCTTTGAACAAAGAGAAATACACGAACACCAGTGGCGTACTGGCGTAACAATAGAGTGTCAGGACCGGCACAATGCCAGCGCCCACGGCCCAAGAGCCCCCCTCCGCCCCCTGATTTTTATTATTATAAAATGTAGTACAACTTATTTGTTTAATAATCTCAATTTACAAAACTACGCAAATTAAACAAAAAAAGTTTATGAAGGCATTCGTAAAAAAAAGCAATAGTTGAGGCACGGAGAATTCCCGGTTTCCACTTTGAATGTATTATGCGGCAAAATGTAAAAGGCTCCACTACACATATATCATTCGATTACAATGGGAATTTTAAAATGGTATTGTGTGGCATAGAATATTGTATCCGCGGATCCTGGATCATTCGTAAATTGTAGAAATTAGAAAATAATAAGTCCAGTTACAGAAAGTCTCTCATTGAGAATGACAGTGAATGTGTTGTGGGGCCCCCACTTAAGTTTTACCCGGGACCTCAGACGGTGTAGTTACGCCACTGACAAAAGCAGTGTTTGTTTGCAAGCAATGTGAAAAAGTGAAGCACCTATTCCTGTTTATATTATATTATTATTAGACAATGAATCAGAGGCATTATAGATTCGTAACTCTTTGTTTATTATCCGACACGTCGATTGTTTCACCGTCCTTTGTACCTAGATAGCTTCCGTAAAAGCAGTGTCGTGTCGTTTTATTTACTTCAATTTATTCGCGTCTTACAAGATTTCCCATAGACAGGGCTGTATAATGATGATGATCCATAGCCAGCCCTAGTTATTGAGCAATATCGAAACGTATTTTTTGCCTACGTCAATGTCAAATGTCAGTGTCACTCATCTGTCATCTCATATCTGTCTGTCTGACTCGCTGCTCGTCTTTCTTTGATTCACTTTCTCAAATTTTACAGAGTGATAGTGATTTTGAATAACAAGTAATAGTTTGATATTACACTAAATTATCAAAGTGGTGATTAAACAGCGGACTCTCTGTTAAAAAGTTACAGCTATTCTGACCTCAAAATTAGGTTAGTATGATGCTGTAGTCTTATTTTGATCGTATTTGGTATGGTTTTCTCTGGTTTTCAGAGAATTCTCCAGCTTTTATTACACAAAATGTCTTCTCCGTCATCTGTCGCGTTGTCGCCGATTGGCGTTCGCGGTATGAAAGTGCTCGATCGTGAGAAATTCTTGCGTAATATTCAAGTTCCAGCTTTGAAAGTGAGTGAGGAGAAACTTTCAAAGATCACTCCCCTGTGCAAACCACTCTTCCTAAAACTTCAGAACTTCAAGCCCGTGCAGGACTTTCAAGATGAATCATTCAAAAAATGCATTCATTTGAACCCAGAGAAGATAGCACAATTTACAGACATTCCCGAAGACGTTCGTGTTGGTTTTACTCAACATGGCATCAACGAAATCAATTTCTTCAGTAAAGAAGTACAATTGTCGTATGAAAATTGGAAGTTTGATGAAGTTTTCAAGGCAGTTCTACCGGAAAACGAAGAAATTGTAAGCAGTTTCTCTCAAATCGGCCACATCATACACCTTAACTTAAGAGAACATTTGCTCGACTACCGTCCCCTTATTGGTCAAGTACTTGTGGACAAAATAAAGACTTGCCGCACTGTGGTGAATAAAAGCAACATCATAGATAACACTTACCGAAACTTTCGCATGGAGGTCATTGCCGGGGATGAAGACTTCTTGGTCACTGTTAAAGAAAACCGTTGCAACTTTCAGTTTGACTTCTCGCAAGTTTACTGGAACCCTCGTCTTTGTAAGGAACATGAGAGAATTTTGAACTTGTTACATTCTGGAGATGTTTTATTTGATGTATTCTGTGGAGTTGGGCCATTTTCTATACCAGCAGCAAAACATAAATGCAAAGTTTTTGCCAATGATTTGAACCCTGATTCTTTTAAATGGCTGAATCATAATGCACAGAGTAATAAGGTCCACAAGTCATTGTTTAAATCCTATAATCTGGATGGAAAAGAATTCATTTGCAACATATTAAAAGATTATCTCATTGAATACTGCAAATGCAATGAAAAACTAGAATCAGCTGCAAAAATACACATAACAATGAACTTGCCAGCTATGGCTGTGGAATTCCTCAAATACTTCAACGGACTCATTAAAGATGCTGAGATACTTGATAAATTAGATCGTGAAATCATTGTTCATGTTTACTGTTTTGCTGTTGGTGATAAACCAAGTACTGTAGCTGCAAAACTGGTAAATGATAACATTGGATGCGACCTATCTACAGAAGTTATTGACATATTTGGTGTGCGGAATGTGGCTCCCAACAAGGATATGATGCGTGTGACATTCAAACTGACAAAAGACATTATTTTAGGTGTGAAAAGTGACACTAACAGTGAACCACCAGCAAAAAAAATGTGTGTTGACAAACATAGTGCAAATCTTATGTAAATAAAATTAAGCACAAATGACTATACAGAAGTAAGAAACTGTATTCTGATAAGATAATAACACTGTGTGTAATATTTTTTATATACTGAATCTGTTATGTTGAATTAAATAAGCCCGATTTGTTTCACTACATTGTATATTTTTACTGTATGATAGATAACTATAAGAAAATGCACTTTAGTCGCAAACAAATAAGTTCAAATCCATTTTTAAACCATCAACAACAACAAAAATCTCAGATATCATCATATTTTTACATCATCAGGTTTGTAGACACCCTGTTCATAGAATCGAGGCATGATATGAATCTTTTGATATATTGTTCATTCCCAAAACAGAAATGGATTATTATTGACTACTTCTCACATTGATTGATTGGTAGATTAAACATTCGGACTTCGCATCTGTTACAAATCATGTTCCTCGGATTTACTGATAAAAGATAGCAGTAATCTGATTTCTTTTACTGTTTTAAGGTTATGTCACCAATATCTACTTCTCCAAATACTTTAGACTTAAATTATCTCAGAATGTAAATCCAATAGGTAACTTGTCTGGAAGTACATTTAAAAAAAAGTTTTAACATCATCATAAAGAAATATAACATTTTCCACTACTTTGACATTGGCGGAATTATTGTGCCTTATAAGCATAATAACAAAGGCAATAATAAAATAAATAAATATATAACACTCTTAATAATACGCGCGCACGTATAGCTAGCTATTCAAGCCCCATCAAAATCTACTAAGTAATTTTTATGCTCGTACAAATTATATATGTCACATTATTTCCTTAAAAAAAAATCCTGGTAAAGTCCCCCAAACTGTTCCATTTTGTACATAACAATAGCTACGGACTTGTGAAGAAGTGTTATGTAAATTAGACATAACTGATAAACAAATTGGAATGGTTTACGTGTCTTCAGCCTCGGTAATCAACAAGTTCACAAACAGATCGACGTAATTGACGGAGCGACGTACATTGCTTCATCGTTTATAAATATATCGTTATAATATATATGAAAGTAGGTAGGTATATATGAAAGTGCCGTGTGGTTTCCGGTAGAGTAGAATAGGACCACTCCAACTCTTCCCGTGGATGTCGTACAAGGCGACTAAGGGAATATATTATAAAACGTCAATCAGGCCTCCCCAACCCGTCTGGCCAGCGCGGGGAGTGTAAGCCAAATCCTCCGTCTGTCTCCGGCAGATGAGAGAGGGTTGTGCTCCTGCAGTGGAGACAAAAATAACCTGATGATAAGTAGATTACACCACATTGCTTTAACTCATCATAAATAACTTTTGTTTAAGGCGACTTCCGGAAATGCACAATTTTTATTTACTATACAATTTTTATTTACTATATTATCTTATGGGGCTAGGAAGACCTGGCGACACTTCGACCCTTCAGGATCTGTGGTGCCAAACCCCTGTCCACCAGCGGTGCCCCAAGCCACATATTGTATACTAGCTGTGCCCGAGTCTTCGCTCGCGTGAACTACAGAATCCGCTCCCACTCCCACTCCCGCTTCCGCTGGCGCTTCCTCTCCCGCTCGGGTCCCGCTCCCGCGCCCTCTCCCGCTCGCGCTCCTGCTCACGCTTCCGCTCCCGCTCCCCTCCCGCTTCCGCTCCCGCTCCCACTCCCCTTTTCCCACGCCCACTCCCACCCCCATTCCCACTACCAGCTTCAAAATGTAGTCCAAACTCATCGCAATCTGAATAGTATGGAAAAATGTGCAAATATTGCATACTAACCTTACCTACTAATGTATTTGAAAACTAAAAATGTCCATAACTTTTGATTTGAGTAAATCGATTGCGATGAAATAAAGACTAAATGTTAAATTGAGTTAAGCCCCATGTTTCTGTGAAAAGTTCATCAAAATCCCTTTAGCAGTTTTTAAGTGATACGTGCACAAACTCACAGACAAACAGATATACAGACAAAAATTTCAAAAATGATCGAAATGTGTTCTGTTGCTTATCCTTAGACCCCAATTTTTTTTTGCAAATATCTTCAATGTACAGACACGCGAAGTTTACGATTTTATTTGATTGTACAAGTATACATATTGTATATTGTATACTTGTCTGTCCCCAATGGGAATCGAACCCATGACGTCTGGCGCTAGAGTACAGTGACCAAGCCACTAAACCAACGTTGCAGTCAACGATCTCTATGTAGGTACTACATAGAGATCGTTGGTTGCAGTCTATACTGTGCTATAGTGTAAGCTGTTAGCTTGTATGCGATTCCGCACTTAAGTATACAATGAAAGTCTCAGAAATCTACTACGTACCTTATGACAGCATTGTACATTGTTCAAGCAATATGTACTTTCAAAGTCACCTGAAGAACTGTTCAAGTGTACACACATGTTAAATCGACCGTTACCATAAAATTACTGCCTTTGTTTCCGTTTGATTTATTCAATTTCGCTAAGATAATCTCATCACTACATATTGATCCGTATTACTGTAACATAAAGTTTGATATTCATATGTTGCTTGTTGAAGATGTCAAGGTGATATGTAAGCGGTATTCGTGAACTGTTTCAGTATATAAATTGCCAGAAATGCCGCAGCAGCCTTTGGAGGCGAATATGGATCTCCCAGAGTTTGACGGAGTTTTGCAAGAGACAGAACAGGTAAATTATCAATACAATGTTCTTAATTGCAGGAACTAAATATATTTAGTTACTATCTTTTTTTAATTTTTTATTGTTGATGGGTTTGCGCTTGACCTCAATCTCACCTGGTGGAAAGTGATGATGAGGCCTAAGGTGGAGCGCGCTTACCCAGAAGATGCCTATTCATTCTTCCTTTAAAAAGATCCAAAATCGTGTAATTCCTGGGCACACGCTCCAAAATGTAACCTGTAGACTCTTAGTTGCTATTTGAAGGATTAGCTTCTGTTTGTCTTTTACAGCCTGAATTAGAATTTTCGTGCCTTAATATTTTTTATACCGTTTTTATACTGTCTAATGCTTTCATATGTATGTATGTATGTATGTATATAAACGCTTTATTGTACCAAAAATCACAACAAAAACAATATTAAAATAGGAATTAAATTGTGTACAAAGGCGGACTTATCCCACTTAGGGATCTCTTCCCGTCAACCTTAGAGTAACCGAAAGGATATAATGCGTTTAGTATCAAATTTTGATGAAGAAATACTTTTAATAAAGTTTGTAAATTCATAATTGTATTTAGATTTTTTAAATGTGCAAAATATTTTTTTTTCGCTACTCTATCTACTGTATGTCGCACAGTGGAGTAATGAAGACGAAAATACACTTAGAACGAGACGAGACTGTTCGCCATTCTGCCCCTAAAAGCGAGACAAAATGCGGAGAAATCTTTTAAATTCAATCTAGACTAAGTATAACCGATTCTTCAACAAGTTTCTTGCGTCAACTTTCAGATTCTCAAAGAATGCTTCAAACAATTCAAACTAGAAGAAGTGTTCCTATCGTTCAACGGCGGCAAGGACTGCACAGCTTTACTAGATATCACTATAAACATACTACGGGACCTGTACGGCCGGGACGACATAGGCAATGATCTCAAAGTAGTGTACATCCGAACCAACGGACCTTTTAGAGAAATAGAGACATTCGTCAAAGGCATAGAAGCACATTACGGGATCAAACTGAAGGTGATAGATGGCGATTTGAAGGAGACACTAACGCAATTGTTAGAGCAGGATGGGAGGTTAAGAGCGTGCCTGATGGGAACGAGACGGACGGATCCTTACAGCAGCGATTTGAAACATATGCAGGTAACATTAAGTCGTATTTGGATAAAAAGAAAAGAGTTAATATGAAGGAACAGTAAGCTATGCAGCATGCATTATTATCACACTCCATACATTCGAACCACCTACTACTATTACAGGCGCACCAGCCTGTCCGTACACGTTTGTGTGTGTGCGTAAACTATCGAGAGAGGGACAACGTTATACGTTAACACATAAGTGCTTCTCTTTCTAACCGGCTTTCTGCGAGCGATGTTAAACTGTCTGGGAGGTGGTGTCGGTTCTTTACGTAGTAATGTTAGTATTCTCTGGTATTATGGTGCGAATCTTAGAATATTACGCACTTTGCGCTTTATGTTCTGAGTTACCTAGCGGAGAACCGAATGTTCAAAATGGACTCGAATTTACAGAGATTTACATGTCTACTACCATGTAAACTACCGTAAATAAACCGCAAACAAGCAATTTGCTTGACACTCACAGCTTTAATGGTTCGGAGGGCGTACTATACTCTACCCTCGTTTTTTTAAATTCTTTAGTTTATATCAGCTGTTGCCCGCGACTTCGTCCGCGTGGACAACTTAACATTACAAATTATTATGTATTTCCCGTAGGAATTAAATGTTTTTTCTGGATAAAAACTATCCTATGTCCTATACCAGGATCTAACCTATATGTGTGCCAAGTTTCATCCCGATCCGTCCAGTGGTTGAAGCGTGATTGAGTAAACATCTAAATATCCAAACTTTCGTATTTATAATATTAATAAGATTATAAGGCATAAAACTTAAAAAAAAATTGCAGAGCACTGACGCAAACTGGCCGGCAATGACGCGCGTGTCGCCGCTCCTGAACTGGTCGTATCACCAGATCTGGAGCTACCTGCTGCGGCGGAAAGTACCCTACTGCTGCCTTTACGACAAGGGGTGAGTGAATAGTGTATGCGCAGACGCATGATCAATCAGGCACGCAGACTAGAGATGTCTCTGCCCGACCGCCGATCCTATAGAACGCGTTATGGGTCTTTTGACATAAAAGGTTGGACGAAAACGCGACCAAGACAAGGGTGGAAGGGGTATAGGCAGTTAGGGGGAGGAAGAATAAGGAAGAGATATAAAGTAGAGAGTGAAAGGAAGGAGGGAACCGATACGTTTCATGTAAAACGATACCAAGTACAGCTTACCCTTTTGTTTTACTTTGTTATCATTGTTAAAAACTTTCTCTTAATGACGACCGGCGACGGTTTAAAAAAGGTGGCAGGGACTGGGCGGAGGACAGGGGTGGCGCACTTTGGGGAAGGCCTGTGTCCAGCAATTGACTTTAACAGGCTGATAATAAGTTGTCGTAAAATACGAATTATACAGACAGAAAGGCAAGCAACCTGGGAACGTAACGATAGGTGTTGCCTATCACTGTAAGTGTAATATTCAAAATACAAATTTCATCATCATCAGGTTATTTTTGTCTCCACTGCAGGAGCACAACCCTCTCTCATCTGCCGGAGACAGACGGAGGATTTGGCCTACACTCCCCGCGCTGGCCAGACGGGTTGGGGAGGCCAGATTGATGTTTTATAATGTATTCCCTTAGTCGCCTTGTACGACATCCACGGGAAGAGTTGGAGTGGTCCTATTCTACTCTACCGGAAACCACACCGCAATACAAATTCCGTCATTAATGAGAGAAATACAAATTTATCCGGTTTTAATGGCAGACTCTTGAAATTTAACAGCACTTATTTATTTTTTATATCCTATGTGTTTAATCTGACCCAGTAATAGATATTTAACGTATGGGTATGTTATGTTATGTATGGTGATGAGCAGGCTGTAATCAGTGAAACACAGTAGACTTGCAGCTAACAAAAGACCCTTTTTTTATTGTTGATGGGTTTTCGCTTGACCTCAATTTTACCTGATGGTAAGTGATGCTGAGGCCTAAGGTGGAGCGCGCTTACCCAGAAATTAATAATTAATTATTTTACCCTTTAATTAATTCGTAAATCTTATCTTATCTTCTTAGGGGGCCAGGAAGACCTGGCGACACTTCTACCCTTCAGGATCTTTTGTGCCAAACCCCTGACCACCAACGGTGCCCCAAGCCGATTTGGTGGACTTCACATACGTTTTTTAGAATTTCTTCTTCGGCATATGCAGGTTTCCTCACGATGTTTTCCTTCACCGAAAAGCCTGTGGTATTATGAATAAACCGTACTTAAGTTTCGAAAAACTCATGGGTACGGGCGGGGTTTGAACCCACGACCTCATGACGTGAGGCGAGTGCACAACCAACCATTACCACTACAGATATATAATCAGAAAGGAAAACTTATAATTGTTTCATTTAGGTACACATCAATAGGCAGCATACAGAACACGTGGCCTAACCCAGCACTAGCTTATAAAGACGACAGCGGCGGCCTATCCTACCACCCGGCGTGGCGGCTCGCGGAGGGGTCGCAGGAGCGCGCGGGCCGCGGCTCTGCACCGCTACAGCCCGCCAATGGACTCGCCTGCGCCCACGTGGACAAGTGTAACGGACAGTTGTGATGACGCGCATTAACGACGAAGTAGTACGAATTTAAATAGTAAATACTTGATCAAATGTGTCAATGTAAAAAAATACCAACGTATATTTGCGTCTTTTAAACAAAATATTTGATAAAAATTTTGAATGATCTAACCGCAAGAACTATTTGGTATTACCACATTAACTTTGCAGTCGAGTAAGATGTATTTCTGACATCACTATGACATTAAGACCGATTTTCTAAAGTTATATTCGTCGCCGCGAAAGCGAGCAAATTTTTTTGTGCATTAACGCATAATCTATTCTTTTGTATGAAATCGCACTAAATAATCAGTTTATATGTTAACTTGACACTGGTATGATGATAAAGGTCTACCATACCACCATCTAATTACGTAGATAACGACTTAAATGCTTATTAAATTCTGCCTTATTGTTAAAAATGTGATATTAAAAACAATACTATATTTATATTATTGACGCTACTTAGAATTGTTTAATTTATTCTGCGGAATACAATTCCACAGGATAGTTGAACTACTTAAACTTTAAATTTATAAATACTGCCAAGTATTTACTTATAACGTATTATGTTAATTTATTTACTTTTACGAAAGTATCTCATAGCATAAGCTGGTTTTGTGTTGAAAAGGGAAGAAAATGCTACTAATTACGGGAACTAATACACAATTTGACATTTAACACATATTCTTTACAAATTAATCTACTTAACGTCTTTTTGGAATTTATTTCAGTAACATTGTTATATACGACCATTCAAAATTAACTGCACACAAATTAAACCAATTCCTTTAGATTATATTACATAATAAAATAATAAATAAATATCTCAGACATTCACACCAATTATCCAGTCCCAAACTAGGCAGAGCCTGTGGTATGGTTACTAGATAACGGATAGATAGTATACTTAAATATATATATAATCATCCAAGACTTGGGTACAAACATTCATAGTCATCATACGAACATTTGCCCCTAGCGGGATTCGAACCCGCAACCTCCGGCGTGGCAGTCCGAGAGCTACCCGTTCCGCCACGGAGGTCGTCAATAAGTTATTAAATTGGTCGTCACCCGCACAAACCACCAGTGGGTAGAGTGATTGTGTACTAACTGGGTTTTAACTCACCCGTGGGTTATTATAACCCAGCTGGTTACCAATCTCTGTTCGAGGGATTGACATACAGGTTATCGTTAAACAAAAAACTTATTTTTATACCGTTCATTATACGTTTTTTTTCTAAATATAATAATAAATAACAAAGCAAAGCACTTTTCACTATGTCACATAATCATAAATTAATTACTGCGTACAATTACGTACTGCCTACCCCTCTGGGACAAAGGCGTGAGCATTATATATGTAATTACGCACTCTCTTTAATATTTTTGCGTAAATAACAGTAGACTTTTAAAAATTTATGTTTGATTCTTATTTTATAGTTTATCACGAAAACAAAAAAAATTATTTAATAAAATCATATTGTAACAGGCTGTAATTGCCAAATTTGGTGTAGTAGGTTTTGAATGATCCTTTATATATTTATAGTTCTAATTATACAAATAGGTGAAACATATGTAACAATTGCATTTCTTAATTAAAAAGATACCTCCACTATGATTTAAATATTATATTTCATTTTATTAATTTACTTTCTGTATAATCATTAAAAATATATATTCGTAAGCCTTAAATTGTTTTACCAGTAGAATGTATTTAAATACTAATATAGCTGTGCAGCGATGTAGGTAGTGTCATTTATGTACTTGTCAAAATAATAATAATAATAATATGTTTATTTAGTTATCCACAATAAAGCATTACAAGTTAAGAAATCAAGTGACATTTTATAACATCAGAAAACCTGGAGATTACGCCTGAACTAGACATAGCCTGTTTTTCGGGTCACCAGGTCCCCACCACGACTAAGAGTAATTATAATGAGTTCCACGTTGTTAAATACATGGAAGTTTAATATGAACATTCCCTTTCATGGGATTTTATTAACTGTATTAATAAAAATGCAGGGAGTGTTATTAGTAATAATTAAAAAGTATATCCAGGGCCGGATTATCCATTAGGCAGTGTAGGCAACTGACTAGGGGCCCCGCATTGGCTAGAGGCCCCGTGCCCAGTCTTTTTTGTAAATGCTTCTTAGAGTGAAAAGACGAGTAGGCGTAGGTGTTGACGTGGGCTTCGGGGTCGGAGTCGTAGTCGGGTTGAAAGTGAGTAGTCCACGCGTGCGAAGCATTGCATTGTGGTAGAAAAACTATATTTTTTGAAGTTAAAACACGGTAAAGGGGCCCAGACATGGTTAATC
Source organism: Esperia sulphurella (assembly GCA_947086405.1). Taxonomy (NCBI): domain Eukaryota; kingdom Metazoa; phylum Arthropoda; class Insecta; order Lepidoptera; family Oecophoridae; genus Esperia; species Esperia sulphurella. The sequence goes on from OX352264.1 coordinate 14,979,432, forward strand.
CGGCTCCGAGTGTTAAGAAAACATAATTATAACATAAACATAAATTTATTCAATTTAAAGTGATACATTTTTTATGAAGTCCTGACTCCCAAACTAGGTAAACTGTATTTCAGGAGTAAGTTTTATGTTATTTGTATTTTACTAGTATGCGGGAGGCGAATTAGATAATTAAATGAGCGATGTAAAATGTCCTTATTTATATTACTGTATAAGTTTATACGTAAATGAATGACATACAAATTTTAAATAAATCTCGGAAAAAACTGGAATATCCATACTTGCGACAAAAGTACATAAATGAGACTACCAAATTCCGATCCCTGTATATAACACGTGTCGAATTTAGTTTGAAATTTATTTATTTTAAAAAATGCGGTCATGTATTTGTTAATAAGAATTATTTAATCAATCCTTTTACGCACTGTTTTTTGGCATAATGGATACACATAGAAATTAAATGAAGCAGGAGTCCGATTCATTCCATTGTATATGAAGGTTACCGGGGAATAACGATGATGTCACAAATCCATAGTTTATTTTATAGTCACAAAATCCAAAATTAATGGACATTAAATACACTCGCTACATCTTCGTTATTTTAATGGACCTTGTAGGTCGTGCAGTTCACGACGACACGCCTCTTTCTCTAAGTTGCTTACATATTTCATTGTATGCGTTGTATCGTTGTATCGTTACGCACTAATTATCAATGTGTGCATACGTAAACTAAGATACTGATGTTCGGATTAACTTCCCGCGTCCCGCGCTCACCCCCTAGAAAAGTAGAGGGGCGTGCCATTGTGAATGCCGCGAACTACACTGTTTTAGGACTTGGGTATCCTGTACCCTTACTAAAAACCACCCACATGCCTCTTGGTAGTGTATTCTTTGTAAATATAGGTTTGTAACGAAATACCTTAAGTGAATAGTACACTTTTGGAAATTAAAAAAAAAACACTTTAACGGCGATGTTGTTCGCAACACATCACGTCAATGGGTATCACGGGGCGAAAAGCGGACGAAGGAAAGCCACTTTGCAATATTACATTGCGCAAAGTGGCGATACATCGTCTCTGCCTACCCCTCTGGGACCACGCCGTGAGCATTATGTATGTATGTAAACACTTTAATACATACATACATAAAGCTCACGCTGGTAATTGCTACAATTTGTATTTACGAAGTCAACATTTTTTGATTTCCAAAAGGTGTACACAGAACCTTGTTCGGTTTGCAATTCTGAATACTATTTAGTGAGAACCACAGAAATCCTATCAAGATAGAACGGTTATAGCCACTTGTTTACTTTACTTCCGCGCGTGCCGATTTTTGGACAGGCGCCGAAACATAACATACTCGTATCGCTTCGCGGGCACCCAACGTGACACAATAGAACTTCTACTGTTTTATTAAAAGTAGGTACATTTCTTTATCAAATTTGGTACTAAACGCATTATACTTGTCCTTTCGGTTACTCTAAGGTTGACTGGAAGAGATCCCTAAGTGGGATAATTCCGCCTTTGTACACAGTTTAATTCCTATTTTATTATTGTTGTTGTTGTTATTTTTGGTACAATAAAGCGTTTACATACAATACATACATACTGTAGACACGTCTACGTTGGGAGCCCCCGAGAGCGCAGCCTGGAGGCGCGTGTGTCGTGCTAGTGGTAACGCCCTGACTCAGCATGTGTCGCCGCTAGCATGTGGTCATTCTGCCAGAGCCTTGCCGCAACGTTTTGTGCTCTTTTGTACCTACCTTTACTTATAAAAATCACATCACTGGTTATGGTAGCACCTTGTTTCTATTAAAAGCACTGTTCAACGATAACTTATTTTATTTTGAAAAAACTTACTCCTATATTTACAATTCCTTATACAAATTATCTCTTTTACTAGGTTTTGTTTTCACTGTCGTTTGGCTTCACGTGTTTCCTGATGAACTCCTGGAACATTTCTACGTCTTCTCGCTTATCATCTGGAAATAAAATGTATTAAAATGAAGTCATCAGCCGGTCATCGTGAACTATTGGACACAAACCAACCTTTATATGGAAGTAAGGCCTATAAAATCCTAGCAGGGCATTTACTTTAAATCTTAGGGGATCAGTCGACAATTCGACCCTTCGGAATTTTTAATGCCAAACCTCAACGGTGCCCCAAGTCTATTTGCTGGACTTCACATCACCATCAGCCTAAATACGTCCACTGCTGGACTTAGGCCTCCCCAATAGAATACCTTTGGTAAGTTGTCCATTGGGGGATTCGCCATAATCTCCACGCTTGGCAGGCGGATTGCTGATCACAGTAATGATCTTCACATACACAGGAGAACGCTTCTGCCCGTCCCTGGTGCAATCCCTTAGTCGCCTTATCTTTAGTCTAAAAATAGGGGTGGCCCTATTCTAAGCCGGGAACCACACTTCACATACGCATTAGAATTTCTTCTTAGGCCTATGCAGGTTATTATAGTGAGTGATGAATATAGTGATTCCTCAAATTGGTCCGAGCGCTCAGAAATGCTTGCGCACCTCGGCCGCTGGTAACTCTCTGACGCTGGCGTTACCTTGTTCGGGGCTCGCCTCATGGCCCTCGTCGTCGCTGGAGCTCTCGTCCCCCGGGTGCTTGAGATACATGTCGCTGATCTCGCGGCCGGCCACCACCTCCTCGATCAGATGCCTCTTCTCCACCACCGTGTCGGGGTCTGATGGACGAATAAATATACTTTATAGCACACAACGGTAAATACAAAGTATACAAACATAAAAGTGACCGCCTTAACGCTTTAAAAGATTTCTTTCAGGCAACCTTATAGTTAGAGAAAATCGTAAGGGAGAATGATGCGGGTGCAAAAGATGTTATTTCTGATAAATAAAAATAAATAAAATAGTCTTTTTTTTTTAACAAAAGAGACATAAGAAAGTTTAGGGGCTGATCTACTTTTAGACTCACAGAGCCTATGTAGGCGGCACCGCTCTTCTATTTTAGGAGGTACTTTTTACTACTTGACGACCTCCGTGGCGGAACGGGTAGCTCTCGGACTGCCACGCCGGAGGTTGCTGGTTCGAATCCCGCTAAGGGCTATGAATGATGACTATGAATGTTTGTACCCAAGTCTTGGATGTTTATATATATATTTAAGTATGTCTATCCGTTATCTAGTAACCATACCACAGGCTCAGCCTAGTTTGGGACTAGATAATTGGTGTGAATGTCTGTGATATTTATTTATTTACTTATTTTATATGAAATGAAAATTAAACAAACGGATAAAATCCTGCGTGTACAGTGTGTTTATATGTGTAATATTACAAAAGTGGATGCATAGGGGTGTTCCCTTCACCGAAAAACCTGTGGTATAAATAAACCGTACTTAAGTTTCGAAAAACTCATTGGTACCGGCGGAGTTTGCACCCACGATCTCATGAACGTGAGGCGAGTGCATACGGGTGCGTGTGTGTGTGGTGTGGGGGGGGGGGTGATGTGTGATGGATTTGTAGTGTGAAAATACTAGATGGATTGATAGGTACTCAACTCAGTAAAAAGAAGTGTGAAGAGAAAATGTCACAGAGTGTAGTGTCTAAACTATTGGAGCGATTTATTTCAAAATTTGTATTTCGTAAATATGTAGGGACCCCTTTTCAACCATATTGGCAGTACTGGTTCTAGTGTAAAGTACGTTTATACGTAAAAACAAGAAATACCTTTGTCTCCCTCCTTCAATTCCTCTTCCTTCTTCTTTTGCTCCTCCAGTCTTTCAGCGCGCATCTTGAGCCAATCTGCCCTGTACTCCCTGAAAACATCATAGGTATTATCTTCTTATACTTCTGTCTGTTTGAATATATATAAAAAAAATTTAGAATCTAAGGATAAGTAATAGAACACATTAAGAAAATTTTTGGAATTTTTATCTGTTTGTTAGTTTGTTCACGCATCGCGTAAGAACTACTGAACCAATTCTGATGGAGTTTACAGAAAAACATAGGGTTTAATTCGTTTAATTGACATTTATAGGTACGTTTGAGTAACATTTAGTCTTTATTTCATCGCAATCGGCTTACTCAATCAAAAGGTATGCGAATGTAACATTGTTACTATACATTATACAACAGTTAAGTGTGATGCTCGGAGGAATTCAGATTGCGATGAGTTAGCACGTCTGGAGCGAGGGTTAGAGCTGGCGGAATAATCGGGCACCGCGGGCTCAGCTATATTAATAAATAAAATAAAAAAGCCATTTATTTCTTACCCTAACAAAAAAGAATTTAATCTAATCTATAATGAATAAAGACTTTAATTATAACAATTATTAATTAAGTAAATATATAAAATTAAAAAATACTAAATTATTATTTTCCTACAAGTACATTGGGTAAGAACCCCTCTTTGGGTGTAGGCCTCACACTCGGCACAGCTAGTCAATAATAATTACAAAAAAGGAGGTGATTGTTAGCTGTTTACTAACAATCACCTTAATTATTACCTTTCATACTCCTCTGCTGCTTGATCTACCAATTTGAAGAACTCGTCTATTCCCTGTAAAGTAAATATGAATTGAGAAACAGCAGATATGCAACACATGTTCATACATAAATAAAATGTTTGCAGATCAAGAGACAATCAGTGTGACACATTCACTCATCCACGGGTGTGGTCAAGGCGACTAATTTTGCACCAGGGACGGGCTGCAGAGACTACTGTGTATATTAAAATCATTACAGTGATCACCAATGCGCCTGCCAAATGTGGTGATAATGGCAAATAGCCAATGGACAGCCCAGCCACCAAAAGCGACATTATATTGGATAGGCTTATGTTATGTTCAGCAGTGGACATATTGATATGGGTGATAAGGATGATGAACCTCTGGAAATATAATGTGCATAGGTGTATTTCTTGGCTCTTCTCATCCAGTCACTGCCATCCGCCTTACGCAGACCATCGCTCCATCTAGCCAGGAGACGTCCCACACTACACCTGCCCAGTCGCGGTCTCCACTCAACTAGTTTACTCCAACGTATATATTCAATTTTGGGAGGAGAATATAGTTATTCCTCGCCGTAAGCTGTAGATTTAATGTGTAATACTAACGTCGCCGGTATGGGCACTGACGCCACAGCACTTGAGGTCGGTGTAGAACTCGTCGAGCGCGAGCGCCATGGACCGCGTCAGGTTGCCCACGTACGTCTCGCCGCCCTCACCGCCGCTGCCGCCTTCGCCCGCGTCCAGTGCCTCTTGGAATGCCTCAAAGTCGCGCATCCACTCCACCGCGTATGAGTTGTTTACCACGTCAGTCTGGGGATGTCATTACATTGCATTCCAAACCAAGTCATACGACAACCAACGCTTCTTGCGTCTCGATAACGTGTACACGAAAGGATCGCCAGCAGCAAAAACAGGTTTGTATTATTACCATGTAAACTTTGCGGTCCACTTTCGAACACCATCTAATGTTTATTTGGTTTTCGAGACGCGTTTGTTTTCATATGAATATTGATTTGAAATGAAATATAGAGCGAGTCACGTAGTCTTCTTCCATCCCAGTATTGATGTGGATGTTCTACAAGGAGGCTAAAGGAAATGTACGTAATCATCAGAAGCATCATCTATTATACTGTGATCACCAACCCACCTGCCCAGTATAATGAAACGAGTATTACCCTTCCCTTATTTTGTGACAAGATGGGTCCAGCAGTGGACTATTATAGACCATTGTATTAACAAGAACAATAAGGAAATTAACGCTTTCGGGAAAAATATCGAACAAATATCAAATTAAACCTACAAATCTCACTGGCTTAGGTTGCATGGGTCCTCAGAATAACCCACTGTTCTATGAAGTATAAATGATGATGAAAGTGATGTTCTTGACATAATAATTTTCAAATTTAATAAAACCATCTAACCAGGACCATTAGTACACCATTTTCAGACCCCAGTGGGAATCGAACCTGTTGTCGTTGTAACATTACTTATTGAAGTGAGCATTACACATGCATATAGACCTTATTCATAACAACAATGAAAGGTAGCCGCGTCTTGTACAGTATAGAGCACGCGTACAGCATGTTGGACATGAAGGTGACGGGCGACACGCTGCGCACTGTGTCCATGACGTACACCACGACGGTGGGCCGCGACGAGGCCAGTGCTTCTGAGACTATCGTGCCTGACGCAGACCATGTAAACACTTCTATTTGACCTGTTGACAATAACGGGAATAGTAAATTAGGTTAAAGAATTAGCGATGCACAGATTCACCCAAGCCGCTGAAATGTGTAACTTTTCAGTAATAGTTTGACAGTTCGTAAACGGAAATATAAAGGCTAAGTTACTGCAAGGTTGTCACACTTGTCAATTTCATCATCTCTGCATTATCAGTTTTCTTTGCCCCCTGGAATGCTGGGGTACATTTTTCCATCATAAAAAAGGCTAAAATATTTTTTTTTACATTTCATAACAACAACAAAAACGTTTATAAAAGCATGTGAAGTGACAGATACACTTTTTTCATAGTGCCTTAGTTTCATATGTACTTCCCATATAAAAAATATTTTTATAAATTACAGATTTATTTGTTGTAAATTGTTTTACCATTTGATAGGTTCGACCATAAAATAAGACAAGTCATCAATAAGGCTTTTTATATATATGTATATTGTATATATATAATTATTTTTAAATATATTTTCTTGTTCTTTCTTCCCTCACTGCTGAGGATTGTGACCTTAGAAAATACGAGTTATACAAACTTGTATAATGTCTTGTCCAGAGGCTAACAAATCCTGTCTGTATTCAGAGTTTTTCTTGTCCAACCCACAATTACCATTAATTCTAATGCTCACTCACCCGGTGTGTCTATAATACAGTACTTGTGCTTCTTGCCAGCCTTCTCTATGAGATCAACAACCTGTCCAAACTTGGTAGAGAAAAGGTTGAGGGCAGTAACTATGCCTCCGTTGGGCCCCAAGCCATACTGCTTCATCACTTCCTTGTAATCAACTGTGTCTCTTATATCTACAAGTGAAATACATTATATTTAAACCTCTAAAAAATAGTAAAAATTACTCTACTAAACGTTTTTAGAAATAAAAATATGGTAATATTATTATTATTCCTTTATTTCAGATATACAATCCATAATTTTGTTAGTAACAGCCTTTAAAATAATGTAAGTAAGTAAATATTAAAATAAAATGATAAATGATCATTATTTTACGTTAAATATTGCAGCAGCAAGAGTGCCAAGCCGATCAGATTATAGATTTTTTACCAATTTATTTGTTGGTATTGAGATTAATTCCTAATGATTGTATGTCAATGCCATGTAAATTAAACCCTAATTTGTTCTGGCACTCATACACATCAAAATTTTGAGTTTTGAATGAGTTTACTTTATAATACATATATAACATGGCAAAGATCTGACTAATAATCCCCTCGTTAGTCTAGTAACTTGATGTTTAGACCCAAGCACCAGTGGATTCGTTTCCTACCAGAGATAGACGGAATTTTTCTATTCTATTTCTAATGCAGGAAACACACAGGAGAATGTGTGACAGAGGCGTGGCGATAGCGGTAGACTTCATACAAAATCCTGCTTCCCGCGGCGGTACTCTGTGTGACTCACTCTCTTTCGGGCTTAATTCCTAACGTACAGGAGAAAATCCTGAGAATATACGAGTGTATTTATTTAATATTCATAAAGGAGGCTTAATATAAACAGGAAACATAGAGAAACGTCACCTATATTAGCTGGGTAGGGTACTTCGCGACAAGCCGGATCCAGATTTATCAGATACGGTCTAGACCCATCCACCACCTTTCCTGCAAGTCGGCGCGTGAACGACGTCTTCCCAGCACCAGCCATTCCTGATCAGCCACAACATAATTATAATGACAAAACTCGGAAAAAGTTTGAAAACAACAATAGCGCAGTTAGCAGTTTCTAACCTAAAATGATCAGACACACGGGTCTCTTGGATTCGTCCTCAACGGCTGATGGTTGGGCTTCAGCCATTTTTAAAGATAAACAAACTTTTTGATTGATTTAAATTGAAATACAAATGAAAAACGTTAAATATACCGCGCAAACGACCATACCATACATATGATATGATAGATATGATATGTATGACATTGACAATGCAAAAATGACATTGACAGTAGCAGTGCTTGTATTTTACGCTAAACAATAATTAAAGCAAAGGTTACTAAGACCATGCAGCCATATCTCCGTGACAGAACGTTTGTCTTCAGATTCAGAGGGTAGTACAGTAAATTTTTAATTGGTAGTATTGGTATTGCGTGGTATTGCCCTTGAGACTTGTGACGTCGATAGGCTTATATAATTATGATTGTCGTACGACCAGCAGTGAACGTTAACATACTGATAATTATAATCATTGAAGGAAGTCGTTGAAGTTCTTGTTCCTCACAAATAAATAGAAAAACATTTGTATAAAACAGGCACTTTATTGTCTCATCTTATTTATACTTATATTTACATTATGTACAATCTGTAATTAAAAAATAGGCACCACAATCAATATATTCACTATAAAATGAAACTGACATTGGCTGCCTTTAAATGTAGCGCAAAAACACTAGACGTCTTTCTGGAGATTGAGAAACATCAATGGGTATAAATGTCCTAGTGTGGATATCCTCTTCTGTATGATGAGACGCAAAGTATCGGTGTAAGTGGCGGGGGGTTTGCAGGTGGCTGGGTCGCGCCAGTGCAGACCTGCGACAAAAACAAACAAGCATTAGGCATCATCATCATCAGCTGAAATACGTTCACTGCTGATCATAAGCCTCCACAATAGATTGCCACTGTTGGTGGGCTGTTCATGGGAGGATTTCCCATAATCATCACGCTTCGCAGGCGGATTGGTGATCGCAGTAGTAAGTATTCTTTTGGTAGATTTTCAATAAGTTCTTTAAAAAATTGTTCTAAATATCTCGATAGATGACACTAACTATATCATCAAATGTCTAAAGTATACGAGAATATTTGCAAATGCCCGTGGGGCAAGGCCATAAAATAATTTTAAAAAAACATATGAAAGTTCTACGTGATTTTTTTGTTCTACACTATTAAAAAAATTACCAGTAGAATCACAGGTGAATAACGCAGGTGAAGGCACGTTGTCTCTTGTGTAGTTCCACAGACAATCTCTTACCATTTGAATGATCTGAAGAAAAAAAAACTCGACAAATAAGTCTCAAAATAAGTGTTTAAAAACCATTTACAACACACGAATATCATAGACGTGTACAAAACTACAATGTTCATAGACAAATCAATTTACTTTTTTCATAAAACAACTTTCTTCACTGGCTCTCATCTAAAAATATAAGTTGTAGATGGAAAGGAACAACTTTTGGTCATCATCATCAGCCTGCAAATAGTCCACTGATGGACATAGGCCTCTCCACAGGTGCGCCACTGAACCCGATCGTCGGTTCTTCTCCTGTCGGTGTGGGGTGGTGTGGGGTACCTCTGTGACGGTGAGGTGCGGCGCCAGCTCCAGCATGTGCGAGAGCGGGTGCGGCAGCAGCTGTCCCAGCGCCATGGTGCCCAGCAGCTCCTCCAGCGCGCACAGCTCGCGCGCCATATCCGCAGTCTCGGAGTGTCGGTCTGCGCACCAATTATACATTAAATTTGACACTACATTCGAGCTTGGAGCAATGCGATAAGTAGAGGAGAGTCCTTGGAGTGCGATAACAGGAAAGAGACGGACCTTAGGACGAACTTGAGGACGAACCGACTTAAGGCGAGGCGATAAGGTATGTCTGTGTGTACTGACCGAGCGAGGCGCGCAGGCGGTGCAGCAGCGTGGCGGCGGTGGCGCGCAGCAGCGCGGAGGCGAGGCAGAGCGCGGGGCGCGCGGCGGCGGCGCGGCGCAGGGCGGCGCGCGACACGGCGCACTTCTCCAGCGCGCCGCGCATGTACAGCTCGCGCTCGATGCTCACTTGCTGCGTGCACATAACCATTAGGGAAATTGCGTGACCCATTGACAACAGAAAGTCAAAAGAAAAAAATTCTCATATTTGTCTTTATTAGTACGGCGCTTGCCGCGTGACGCCAAGAGTGCGTGCATTCCTATTATTGCAAGTGGAAAATATAATCAAAAAGAAAAAACTGACAGTTTTCAATCAGCTGTCACGTCCGTGTTGCCACTCTGAGTTTAAAAAGCGCTAAAAACTGCGCGCCATATTTGAATATAGCTCGAAAAAGCGCGAGATTTCAAGCGAGATATTGACTACGGGACGAAAACCTATCCCCCCACCCCCCGTGACCATGCGTGGTATTTTGAAGACTCCCTCCCCCCTTAAACGGCTATCTCAGGTGTCATGCGAGTTAAAAACGGATAAAAGCTCCGTCACCCACCTTAGTGAAGTCTTCGTCGGGCCAGGGCAGGCCGTTGTACATCACATCGGGGGACACCAACTCGACCAGCAGCAAGGACACTGCCGTGGCCCCCTCCACCACCCCACTGTTGCCGTCCTGTCGGTACAACATCAAATTGATTCATTTATCGTACGGCTTTTTAGGCTACCGTTTACACGGATATGAAAACAACTGGATCGACAGAGTTGTAGAAAAAACTGACAACAACAAAAAGGAACATCTAACAAGAACAAAAAAGCTTAGCTTATAAAAGTATCTTTTTTGACAGAACCCAGTAGACGTATCGTACCGCTGGGTTTGGAAAGCTTAAATAAAAGTGTACAAAGGTTGACTTATCTCTACAAGATGTATATCCTATACTAATATTATAAAGAGGTAACGTTTGTGAGGTTGTAGCGGGTAATCTCTGGATCTACAGAACCGATTTTGAAAATTCATTTACCAATAGAAAGCCACGTTATTTGTGAGTGTTTTGGGAATGTCTATCTTATTTGTGAGAGTAAATAAAAGATATCGAAATTGTTTATGAGTATTTTCTATTTTACTAGTTCCACACTGTATATACGTATGTTATTCGAAATTAAGAGAACCTGACGGGACGGAGGACTGTGGACAACTGGCTGTGTGAAGTTACCGCCGCCCGACGCGGCGTTCTGCTGATTATGCATTCTGAATTCAGGCCGCTACAATGTCGCCAGTGTCATAGGCTATATAATTTATAAAGTTACGTGGTCCACGCGGACGAAGTCGCGGACAAACAGCTAGTATGTCATATTTATTTACTTTATTTATTGGGAAAGGCATATGTCCAGCAGTATGTGGTATAGCACGACGTGAGAAAAAGATAATTAAATGTAATAAAATACATAATCTCACGTTGGGTTATGATAGTTAAACAACACGTAGTGATGTATAAGTAAGTATATAAGAATATTTAAGTTAGATCATAGGTGGAATCATTGTTAGAGACAATTATTATTACTACAAGGTAATACCATGAAGGAAAAAAAATAATTTTTCGCACCTCATGAGTTACCTCAAAGGTTTTAGCTTCATGATAAACATAAAAACCTTTTTTATTCCTTACATAAAGGTATTGAGTACATCTTGAACTTAAATTATATAATAAATACATTGCTTATTTTTAAGATAGTTTTAATATTATTTAAGTAGGGACCCCTTTTGCGTAAAGGCCTCCTCCAACATTTTCCATCTTTCCCTGTCCTTCGCTTCAATTTCCCAAGTGAGTCCTGTGATTGCAGTGATATCATCAACCCATCGTTTCCTTGGTCTCCCTGTTCTTCTTTTACCAGCAGGGCCCACCCACTCAGTGACTCTACTTGTCCAACGAGGTTCTGGTAATCGGGCAATATGACCGGCCCATTGCCATTTCATCATTAGGGCGAATTGGGGTGCATCTGTTAATTTTGTTCTCTTTCTTATTATCTCACTTGTTATCGTATGTATTTTTTTTGTAGTCTGTATTTTTTTTTTGTTTTTAACAGAAGTCATCAGTTATCTAATTTAATATCCAATTAGTGTGAATCATGAAGGTAAAAACTTTGAGATGACTTATGAGGTGCGGAAAATTATTTTCCTTCATGGTATGACATTTACTGAAAAATAGCATGGAACAATGTCGTGATTTTGGCTTCATCTTTTCACCATCGCATCCCAACGTTACAAGCGGACGTCTCAGGAGCGATGTTATGACGCACTCACCATGCAGCACATGAGCGCGCCCATCAGCAGCTCGTTGTTGGCCGTGAGCACGGGCGGCACGCCGGCCCCCGCCCCCGCCCCGGCACCCTCCCCGGCCCCCTCCCCCGGCCCGTACGCGCGCCGCACGCCCTTGCCGATGATGCCCGCGTGGAACACGGACGTGTGGCTCTGGGTCAGCTGCGTTATAGGGCCCTGGGGGCGAACAGCACAAATATAAAATCACAATAAAAAATTAATTAAATGTTTAGCAATGTGTTGCTTGCTAGTTTCTGAACTTATTAAAATAATTGTCTATAAAAACTGTGCCAATATCGATGCAAAAAAGCATAAACGCTGTAACCCACGTCGATGTTGTTTTTAAAGAGAATTCGGAATCAGGAAACCAATCTACGTCCAATGGCCCGGATCCAGTGTCTTTTTTATCAGCCGTAGAAACGTGAAACCGAAATATATTTCCTGATTGTACTTCCGGCCTGGGTGTTATATATGTGAATTGTACAATCTTTAATTAATTCCCACAGCACAGGAGAAGTGTATGTATATGTGTAATATGTATGCGTGGGCTTCAACCGGCGCATGAAGGTGCATGAAAGACGAATGTGAGTGAGGTGCGTCGGGAGCGCGCAAAGTGGCGATCCAATTGTCTCTGCCTACCCTCCGGGACCTAGGCGGGAGCATTATGTTTATTATACTTCAATCGGAAAACTACATCGCTTTGGAAAAAGAAATCATTTGTCGGGAAAGAATGTTCGCACTGACGTGTTTTTGGTTGAGATGTATGAGCAGATCGCCGTCGGCCCAGTGGCTGGCGTCCACCACCGTGTTGGCGACCACCGTGCGGCTGCCGAAGGCCCGCTCCTGGCGGAACATGGCGGTCTCGAGCAGGTCGCGCAGCGCCACGGCGCGCGCCAGCTTGCTGTGGACGCACAGCTTGCCGAGCAGGCGGCACGCCGTCTGCACCCCGCGTAGTTTGTCCATTATGTCTGTACACGAGTCACGAAGAGTTTGTTTGAGTTACAAAAATCCTATCAAGATAGAGCGGTTGGAGCCATTCGTTTACTTCAGTCTCGCGCGTGCCGATTTTCGGACCCAGCTAGAAAAATCTAGATCTCTGCCTATCAGTGGAATAGCATGTCTTTAAAAACACTTGTGGGCCCTCACCGCGCTCATGCAGGCACATGAAGAAGTAGTGGACGGTGGCCTGCACCAGCCTCATGATGACCTCCACGCTCGGCGGCGGCGCCTTCATGCCCGACACGTCCGCGCGGTCGAGCACCTGGCAGGAGCAACGTTGTGGGATCATTAAAGGTTAATTGGGAGGACGACACAGTATTAACGAGAGACTAAGCGAAAGCCTATGTCCAGCAGTGGACTCTTTCAGGCTGATGATGAATGCGAAAGAACACTGAAAGAACAAAACTTAGGTAGCCTCTTTGATTCTATGTTTCTATGGACAGCCCCTGGCTGAAGAATACTAAATGTTACCAGGTAAAGAAGCGACATTCGCCTCTCGCCGCCAATTAACGTCGCCCGCAAATATAGCACGGAGCAGTACGCGCTTTAGGCTGCCGCCGTTCGGCTCGCGATGCGCCGATCGCCGTTACAAAGTTACTGTACCACCGCGATATCGACGGGCGCCGAGAGGATGCAATAAGTTAGAAAGAAGCACTTAAAAATGTGTACCCTGTGGGATTCATGTTCGTCCCCCAGTCTCTTGCATTGCAATGTATACGCTTCTACAACAAACACCAGAGGAAATCTTAAATATGACAGACAGAAAGTTTAAGATTCACATTAAAAAACAACTTTGTAAGGAAGCCTTTTATAAAATAAACGATTATTTTAATGACAAAGATGCCTGGTACTAAATGTTGATCCAGCTTCCCACAATCTTTATATAATTGTATATAAACTTGATTTTAAAAAATGGGTTGCGTGAAGTTTGTTGCGCCGTTTCTTCTTCACAGCGCAGCGCTAACACCCAGGAAGCGGTAGTTGATAAAAAATAATGACACGTATAAATGTACCAAGTGTACTCATCATCAGGTTATTTCTGTCTCCACTGCAGGAGCACAATCCTCTCTCATCTGCCGAAGACAGACGGAGGATTTGGCCTACACTCCCCGCGCTGGCCAGACGGGTTGGGGAGGCCTGATTGATGTTTTATAATGTATTCCCTCAGTCGCCTTGTACGACATCCACGGGAAGAATTGGAGTGTACCAAGTGTACGCATATACCATAAAAGATTTTGACTTTGACTTTCGACTTTTTCAAATTTTGAACGCAGTGCAAGCCCCGGTCTTGCGTCCTTTCTTCCCACACTTGGCGCATATTTACTTTGTCCGACAATCTTTAGCTGAGTGGCCTCAGTTCGGGCATCTGCAGCAACTGGCCTCGATCCGCTCATATTTGATCGCGCAGAGCGGGGACATAGACTGACCTCGGCGATGGCGTGGCAGGTGTTCATGTCGGGGCAGGCCGTGGAGGCGGGCGTGCAGGCGAAGCGCGTGCGCAGCAGCGACCCGTAGTGTTTAAACGCGCCGCCCAACCGGTACAAGTTCGCCTCCACGGCGCGCCCTATGCGCCGCTGTCGAAGGTGCCCCACTCGGCCGGACTTCTCCCATCTGACAAAACATAATAAGCCAATATCGCCCTGTAGCTCGCAGAGAATGATGTTGGGTGAGGGGACGACTGTCGTAGTCGGTCGATTTTCCCATGACAATGTATGGTTTGTTGCACTTAGAGACGATCGTACTACTTTACACGCCATTGTTGCGAGTATGGCGTAGAGGTAGCTCCTAAAATCAAAGATTGAAATAATAGAAGGAAAAACGCCTAAAATAATTAGTATGGCCTATTTGATTTTCAGTTAATTAACGTTGCTCGCAAACATTTGGTAGATTAAGCTATTTATTAAACATGAACGCCGGTGGCGGTGTCCACAGACATGAGAATATATGTCCTTCCAACGTTGTCTGTCTACACACATCTTTACACCTATCTGACGCACCATAGAACATCGTTTCTGCGATAGATGTGGTGTGCCCTTTACCACTTCTTGGTTGAAACCCTACGATAGTGACTGAAACCAGGACTCGAAATTGTTATTAAATATTTTAAAAAAAATCTGTATAGTTATCAGATAATTATCCATGCTGATTCCTAACTTGATCTCTTTAATTTTTGACTTGCAAATGAAGGAAAGATTACTGTTTTATTATTTGAAATTACAGATGTTTTTAAATTTTTCACAAGTCATTTTGGTAATCACATTTACAAACAATTATTTTTCTTACTAATAGTTTGGATATGCGCGGAAGCGGCAAATCGCGTTCAGATTCAGTTACACGTAAAGCGATATTTATAGCGTTTAATTAATTATTGTTTTATGATTTTTATTATTATCAAAGTATAATCATCAGTAACACTTATCACTTCGAACCATCATCAACAATAATCCTTCCCAATAGAAGATGAAGAAAAATATACTCACCTCAACAACTTGATAATGTTCAAGCAATAATAATGCATATAAGTCTTGTGATCTTGTGGCACATTCCCCTCTAGAAAGCACCTCTTGATCTGCTCGTCTGCGATCATCGCGTCTCTCAGCGCGTACTCCACTCCCGTCTTTATGAAGTTCTGGTATCTCTCCGTGTCCATGTTGACGTCGGGGCTGTCGGTCGGGGTGTGCATGGTGATGGTGCCAGAGATGATCCGGACCAGGAGGGCCAGGGTGGTGTCGTCGCGAGAATGTACAAGGAGATAGCTGATGGTGCTCACAAATTCAGACGGGAGATTGTAGCCTGAAATAAATTAAATTAAGTATTCGTAAGAAAACAACTTGCCGTGTGGTTCCCTGGTTAGAACAGGGTCATCCTACTCCCACTCTCACTCCCAAACCCACGCCCACTACAGATCCAAATGTATTTATTCGTTGTATTGGAAATACCTACACAGTATTAGAAAACACCCATAACTTTTAATTGAGTAAGCCGACTATAAAGACTAAATGCTACTCCGAGTTAACCCCTATGTTCTTGTGAAAAGTCCATCAATTATCAGTAGTTTTCACGTAATTTCACGCAAACTAACAAACAAACAGACAAAAATTTCAAAAATGATTGAAATGTGTTACTTATCCTTAGACCCCCTCCCAATTTATTGTTTTGCAAATTTCTTCAATGTACAGAAGAAGAAGTTAACCATTTTAATTATTAGCTTATAGGTTACAGAGTAGCTATAACAGTTGGCGCAAAAAAAAATATTATCTTGAAAAATAAAGCAACGGAGAAAATTCTATAAAATAATTTCTACTTACACACTAATATAAGTATTCTGGCCAACGAATACTGCTCAAGCTGGTTGCCCACCAGTAGTTTCTCCCGCACCACGTTAATTTCTTCGGCCGCACTCGTCAGTAGGGGCAGGTTTCTCTCAGTGAACAGGCATTCGTATTCTAACTTTTGCAGCAAATATTCTGTGGGAAGAAATCAATCGTGTTACTCGAGTAAACTCGAAAAAAGTATACCGCAACTTACAAGAGAAGGCTCTCCACACGACTCACCAAAATGAATGAAATGTTGTGGTTAATAATAATAATAAATAAAATAATAAAAATTATTCATTTCTTCAAAAAATATACAGACATTAACTCCGCCAAACTGTATAATACAGTTTGTTGGCAGAAATTGCTCTCTCGCTTTATACATACCTATGGCAGAGAATATTAAAAAAAAAAATTGAGGAATTTTTTTATATTTATTTTTGAAAGTGTTTTTGGTAATTAAATTGCTTCTGATGCCTAGTGGGATAGGGTTAAAAATGTTGGGTAACAAATGTTGTGTAGAGCAGGTTATTCTGAACACAACCACATATTTTATATCTGCCGAATGTGTGTCTGTCTCGGATAAATCACCTCGGGAACTTCTGAATTTGAACTCTCCAAAGTGGACAAAACTTTGTAAGAATATGTACGAGTAGCTGAGACGGAAGACGGTCAGCAAGAACATCAAAGTCAAGTTATATCTCAGTCATGCATGAGTGATATCGAGCAACATTTCCTGCACTGATTAGTCTTAGTAATTGTAGTTTCAAAATGCTATTGTTTTGACCGCCCATTATAATAATAAAAGAAATAAACACTTCAGTTAATCCGGCCAAGGGACTTTGTTTTCCTTCACTGAAGAATTCCTATTTATAAAAGTCCGGATCATCATATCAGAACTTAGACGTCCACTGTTGGACATAGGCCTTACCCAATGAACGCCACCACACCCGGTCACGTAGTATGGGTACGTTCCCTTACGAGATACCACTATGAGTAATCAACAGTTTTTTAAGGTGACGCTGTTTCTGTCCTGGCTGGTCCACTCACCCAGCAGCTGCCTGCAGTAGAGGTTGGAGCGCGCGTGCCGCAGCAGCAGCAGCAGGCAGCGCGCGTCCGAGCGCAGCAGCAGCGCCACCAGCGCCGCGGGGCCCACGCCCTCCCACGCGCCGGAGTGCCGGTACGCGGCGCACACAGAGCATATCCGCTCCATCACCTCGTCACTCACTGGTCAAACATTACAGTTTACACCTTCCGTCACCGCCCTACTAAGGCGTAGGGACCCTACCAGCACACTGGAGAAATATACAGCCTTTTTACAGGTTAATAGCTCCATAGCGGCGGTATATTGGTGTTAGTGCACCTAACACCGATATACCCCCACTATGGAGCTATTTTACAGCTTATATCTGCATATTTCGTTGATGTGCTAGTTGAGGAGGACCTCATCCTTATGCAGTAGACATACCAGGTTTTGCTTGCTCTTTCATAATGCGAACTGCTAAGGAACCCTGCCAGCTTCGGTATACCCAGACAAGTACAAATTGGATATTTTTAAAGGAAGAGCGAATAGGCATCTTATGGGTGAGCGAAATCCACCTTAGGCCTCATCGTCACTTACCGTCAGATGAGATTAACGTCAAGTGTAAACCCAAAAACACTGAAGTTGGACTGATAACGTCTGTCGCGTCCACTTTAGACGCCATAATATCGATAGGCAATAAATCTGATACAAATATAGTAAACGCTTACTATACACTATATACGACTTGGAACGAGGAACAGAGCTAACGAAGTCAACTCGGGAGCTCCGATGAATTCAGCCGTACATTCAGCAATGGCATCAAAATATAAAAAGTCCGGATAAGATCTAACAAAAATATCATCTACATAAACTGCAAAAATATCTTCTAATTGAATAAAGATGAAGTATTTGTCTTATTCCTTGGTAAATGCATTTTCACCCATTTAACATTGCCTTGAGGTTATTTATTGCTTTAATGTGGTAATAACACATATTTATACATTTAAAACTTCAAGGGGTATCTGCCGAAAACCAATAGCATCATCATTGTTTACTACATTTTATCATATTTCGTTATTTCATTGCTTTTATGGTAGTAAACGGAACTCCTTGATTCAATAAATAGCTTATTCATTATACACATGCTATTGGGCACACCACCAAACAGCAAGGGAACTAAAGACCACCACGCATTTACTAGTATGGATTGATAGACTCAACATAAGCCTTAGAAATTCTTCAGTCTTCCTGCAAACAGTCGCAGGTTCTCTGACGATTTGAGATACTTTCATCAGATTCAGACTAATGATAAAAATACGTATGTACTTAAGCTCCGAAAATTAACAAGGTCCAAAAACCCCCGACGCCGTAAGTTAACGCTCTTCCAGCAAAGCTTGCACAACTTTTTTCTTTATTATTTATACAAAACTTACATGTTTCCTCAATGTCCTGTGTCAGAGCCTTTAGTACTATATCTGATTTCGATGCAAGATTCAATAGATATGGTATAACTTCTCGCTTTTTCTCTACTTTACTGTCCTCTCGGATTGCTTCCTGTGTCATAAATATGAAATCAAATTATTACATAATATGATTAATTACTAACATTTCAAAAACAAATACGGTTGGAATTTTACAGAAAAATAATTTAATAGGTTGTCTGTTTGCAGGTTTGTCTCATACAGATAAGCGCGGAATTCTATGGGACATTCTATAGGACTTTCAATGTAATGTAACCAAGGATCCTAATTAAAACCAGTCAACATCACCAAACTGCTGTAAAGGAGCTACCATAACAAACATCTGTCAACATGACGTGACCAATGATAATGGTACATTATGTATCTCATTGTGCTCAGTCCTTCATGTCTTAGAGTCAAACGCATTTAGTGACTGCTGAAATCACAAATGGACAGTGGACAATTCCATCACTAACTCAGATATGATGATTTTTTCACCTTTTTTTTTTTCAATCTTTGACGACCTCCGTGACGGTACGGGGTAGCTCTCGGACTACCACGCCGGAGGTTGCGGGTACGAATCCCGCTAGGGGCAAATGTTTGTGTGATGAATATGAATGTTTGTACCCAAGTCTTGGAGTTTATTTAAGTATGTGTATCAGTTATCTAGTAACCATATCACAGGCTCTGCCTAGTTTGGGACTGGATAATTGGTGTGAATGTCTGAGATATTTTATTTATTTATTTGACCATTTGAGAGCAATCAGTAAATGCACTCAAGCTTAAAAAAAAACATTTGTAGATGGCATGACCGGGGATCGAACTAGGAACTCTAGACAAGAATGGCCGGGAAGCAAAGCTAGTCTCCTGAAGACGATAGATACTGAGAAAAGCACTTACCTGAAACAAGTCGACAAGCGCCGCCCTGATGTGGAAGAGTGCCGGCGGATGGTGCGCGAGATGAGCGAGCACCGCCCTAGCAGCGTCGGCGCCCAGCGCCAGCGCTCGCGGGGCCACCAGCGCTGGCTCCGCGCGACCCACCCACCCTACCGCCCACGAACACGCTCGGCACCCTACCGACAGGATGCAAGAGTCAACACCACACTACGAAGCACTTTCTCTTATCTCTATCATCAGCCTGTAATCATCCACTGCAGGACACAGGACTTTCTTAATGCAGAAGGAATCCACGTAAGAAGTAACAAAAGCCTAGGCGCAATTGGGCAATTTTCCAGTACCACTTAATAAAACAAATAGTTCTCAAAACCTCAATAGATAATATTGACTGTATCATCAGCTGGCAAAGTTTGCGAGAACGCTTGCAAAGCCCATAATGCAGGGCCATGAAATTGTTTAAAATAAAACTACCAACTGATTAGATGTCCTTGGGAGTCTTCGTTTGACAATCATTGTGATCAATGTAACGCCATCTATTGACAACATTAGTAACAAAAATATAGTACCTACTGGTTGTTGTCAATTTCTCTTTACTACACAGATAAATGGACTGACAATGCGAAATATTAGTAGAATTGTCATAAAAATTCGTCAGGACCGTTCGACCACAGTCATGCATGATAGAGTGAAAACAACAGGTGAAAATATTATTAAAAAGAAAAATTCAATATGGCATGACAATTTGACATACTCGTATTTCTCAATTTTCTACCACATTTTTGTCACTTCTAATATTTATTAAACATAAAACTGACATAATTGTCAAATTGCCACCTATCACATGTCATATGTTTATTGAGTAGGGCATGTGTAGAAGGCTGGATTAGGCACAGTTTTAAAAATTTTATTTGTCAACGAGCTCAAGGACAGTAAAAAAATCTAAACAAAGGATAGGAATTGCAGATGTTGCGTAAACAAACACATGTCAATATTTAAAGACTATTTAGAGCCACGGATTTTTTGGTTGACAATTTTAATAATCGTCTTTAACAAAGTCATTATAAAGATGAAAATGGCCGCTCGCTCTTTCCTTTCGTTTCGTTTGGGCCAGCTCGACTGCCTCCACCGCGCTCGGCTGTTGAGACGGACGGTTGTCGCCGGTGCCGCCGCCTGGTAACCAACAGCGTCGGCGCTCCCGCGCCGCCCCCTACATGTGCACCGCCCTGGGCCATGGCCCCCTCTGTCCCCCCCCCCTCCCACGCTACGCCACTGTTTTCACTGACTATCCTATGTAAAGTTGTTAAAATTAAACTCCTTACCTATCATCATGTCTATGCATTTGGCTCTCTCTTCTGAGTTCAGTAAGGTTAGATTTTGTGTTGTTATGTCCAGCAGTACTCTCACAGGGTCTGTGCTTTGTAATGTTGAATCTAAAACAATTTGAAAACTTTGGCGTTAACGGCAGCTTCCTATGTACACTACCTAATGTACACTATATTATATAGAGTATTATAGATGTGAAGTAGAGTTTGCTAAAGTAACTTTGGGTATTCTGATGTGTTCTAACAGACACAAGCTATTTTTCACCCCCAGGAAATACTTTATTCCCACAGAAGCTTGTGTAAAATGCAGCTAATAAAAATGGAGCAATGTGTATCTCTTCACAAAGTGTGGGTTCTGTTTGTTGGCGCCTCCTTGCTGGAGTGCTTTTTATTTATATTTTATTTTTCAAGATTCGAATGCGGTGACAATTGACATTATAATTTTCTAAAATCAATGTATTAGCCGATCCAAAAGTAAACGGAATTATTTTCAATGCAAGTTTTATTATTGAATCATCTACATTAATTGTTGGTCCAGCGACCGGATAATGAACTAGTCATCAAGAGTATTCAAGAGAAAACTACGAGGACGAGAAATCTTCGACCGGGTGTGCAATATAATATTGGCATCGTCAACGGCGGTCGGGGATTAAAGCCAACCTTCAGCGTAACAGCGAGGTCTACAGGCTCTACAGCGTCTACAAAGGTCCAAGTCAATGTAAAGCTCCGTACCTACTAGCGTAAACCACGGTATCAGAGCACTCATCTTACACCGACCCTTGCCGAACTCATCAAGCGCCGGCTGAACAAGGAAGCTTTGCGCGGTGTGGTTAGTGGACGGGCAATAGAAGGTGAGGTCATTCCATTTCATTCCTAAAGTGTCGATTCGTATGTTCGTACCTATTTTTTCAAAATTCAAAACCTCTGGAAGTTATTTATTCGTACCCCTTTCGTAAATAAAGCGTCAATATCATAAATAGATACTGTGATTCATTTCTTTACTATACGAGCATCTATACGATTCCTTTTCAAAATTCAAAAATCTGGAAGTTATTCGTTCGGAATTATTTCGTAAATATAGCGTCAAACACATCGATTGAATAATTTAAATTCAATTTAATTTAATTCATTTTACGTTAAATTTGGTTTGAATTCTCTTTCGATTTCTACGAAATTTGAACTTGGTTTCATTTGTTTTTTGTTTCTACGAAAATGCCTGACACAAGAGAAACAATGTCAGATTCTGTCGATTCATTGCCAATTTTAATTCGTAAACGTGGTTCCGTAAAAATGCGTTTAACCAACTTTGACAAATACGTATTCAATTATCCTGCCGACATTAAGCTGCCGGACGAGGAACGGGATGCGTTAGAGTTACGTTTAACAAAAGTGGAAACATTGTTACTAGAGTATGATGATCTTCAGTTACAGATTGAATGTTTGTGTGAGGATCCTGACGAGCAATATATCGAACGCGAATTATTTGAAACCAAGTATTACAACGCAATTGTACGAGCGAGGGCTCTAGTGGCTCAGTCTAAGCCGGTGCGGTCAAGCTGCAATGGTAGTCAGTTCCAGCCTGAGGTAGAGTGCGATCAGAAAACCAATGACAAATGTTCTGACACTCATCACAGTGGATGTTCTAAGAGTAGACCGTATCAAATTAAGATGCCACCAATATCTCTTCCTAAGTTCGACGGCAACTTTCAAAACTGGCTCGAATTTCGAGATACGTTTCTTTCTTTGGTGCATAACAATGATTCATTGGATACTATAAATAAGTTACATTATTTACGATCCAGTTTAGAAGGTAGAGCGTCGAGCGTGTTAAGTTCTCTTGAGTTTACATCAAAAAATTACTCAATTGCATGGGATATGGTAGTTGAACGCTTTGACAACAATAAATTGCTTGTCAACAATTATATTAAGGCGCTGTTTTATGCAAAGCAACCGCGCGAGACTTCAAAAGATTTACGGGATTTGGTGGATGTTGGTGGATGTTTTCAATAAAAATCTCCGTTCACTCGAGGCGTTAGGTGAAGTGATTTCCGGATGGGATACGCTTCTGGTCTACATACTGACCACTAAACTAGATTCCTCTACCTTTAAGGAGTGGGAGACTCATCGAAGCTCTCTTGAGGAAGTGAATTACGCTGCTCTCAACTCTTTTTTAAAGAAACGAGCAGATCTTCTAGAGAGTTTAGAGGGTCACAACAAAGCAAAGACATTGACGCCACCAAAGCCTATCGCTAATCGAGGTCTATTAACTGTCAACAACAATAGCTCTCAGTCTCCATGGAAGTGTGTAGTCTGCAAAGGTGACCACACAATTTATCATTGCGTCGATTTCCTCAAGGAGCCAATCACAAAGCGGATGGAAGTAGTGACAAGTTAAAGCTTTGTCAGAATTGTCTCCGACTTGGACATGCAGTCAACAACTGCAGACATTCAAACTGTCGAGTTTGCAACAAGAGACACAACTCGCTGTTACATGTCAAAGACGAAGAGGCTTCTAACAAAGAAAAGGCAGAAACCTCCAAGATAGTAACTACAACGGCAAGAACGTCTCAACAAGTATTACTGTCGACGGCGTGCGTGAAGTTATTTGACAATGAGGGAAACGCGCACTCAGTTCGTGCTTTACTAGATTGTGGAAGCACGTCATGTTTCATCACCGAAAAGCTCGCGAAGGTACTGCAGCCGAACATGATTCCCGTAAATACAACGGTTAAAGGATTAAACAATCGTCCGTCATCGATCTGCAACAAGTGTGTTCTACGATTACAATCTGTTCATGACAAGTTTGAAGCAGCAATTGATTGTTATGTTATCCCACATATAACAGAGCCGTTGCCTGCTTATAAAATGAACATTGATGGCCTGCAGCTTCCCTCCGACATAGACTTAGCTGATCCAGAGTTTACTACGCCCGGTGACATTGATCTTCTCTTAGGAGCTGATATTTTCTGGAATCTCATCGAAACAAGAAGAATTAAGTTAGGCAAGGGTCAACCAACTCTGCAAGATACCAAGTTGGGTTGGGTTGTATCTGGAAGCGTTCCTACATCTCCAAAGATAAGGTGTCATTTTGCTTCTACTGTTGATGTTCATGAGCAGCTAACGAAGTTCTGGGAGCTCGAAGAAGTGTCCATGGTCAAGCCTTGGTCTGAAGACGAACACATTTGTGAGAAAATATTTAAGGAATCCACCGAGCGGCTTTCAGATGGAAGGTTTCTTGTCCAAGTGCCACTGAAACAAGAGGCAAGCGCACTTGGAGATTCGTTCTCAATGGCTGAAAGAAGATTCCTATCGTTAGAAAGAAAATTAGTTACTAATCCAAAGCTGCTTAGTTCTTACAAAGAGTTTTTGGATGAATATGAAACTATG
Source organism: Esperia sulphurella (assembly GCA_947086405.1). Taxonomy (NCBI): domain Eukaryota; kingdom Metazoa; phylum Arthropoda; class Insecta; order Lepidoptera; family Oecophoridae; genus Esperia; species Esperia sulphurella. Next base: position 15,003,989 of record OX352264.1, read on the forward strand.
GGTCATATGTCAAAGGTGACTGGTGAAGATAAGGTTGAGACAGCATACTACTTGCCTCATCATGCTGTTATCAGGGAAGACAGCTTAACAACGAAACTACGAGTAGTTTTCGACGCATTGATGAAGACGTCCAATGGTGTATCATTCAATGATATTCAGCTTGTCGGGCCTGTGGTGCAAGACGACATTTTAGCGATACTACTAAGATTCAGACAGCATGCAATAGTTATTTCTGCTGATATAGCTAAAATGTACCGACAGGTTCTAGTGCGTCCTGAACAACGACCATTACAACGGATCATTTGGCGTGACAACAGAAATGAGCCGTACACAATTTTCCAGCTCAATACCGTCACGTATGGAACTGCATCAGCACCCTACTTGGCAATCAGATGTTTGAAGCAACTAGCTGATGATTGCGAAGATAGATCAATTGGCACAGTTATAGAGCATGATTTCTACGTCGATGACCTGCTTTCAGGAGCAGATTCTGTGGAAGAAGCCACGAGGATATGTCAACAGGTCAATAATCAGCTGTTGACTGGATGTTTTGAACTCAGAAAGTGGAGATCAAACAACGAAACCGTTCTCAAAAATCTGTCCGATGTAGCTGCAGATTGCGAATACACATTCAATGAATCTCCTGTGTCAAAAACACTGGGTTTGCTATGGAACAGCCAAATGGACACCCTGGGTTACAAGATAACAGTTTCAACGTCTGATGATAAACCTGTCACAAAAAGATCAATTTTGGCTACGATTTCTCAAATTTTTGATCCTTTGGGATTAGTATCACCAACTGTTATACAAACAAAGGTACTACTTCAACAGCTATGGCTCCAGAAGTTGAATTGGGATGACCCAGTTCCAGTAGACACTTCAAGTCGTTGGATGGAAATTGTAAAAACTTTGAGCCACCTCAATACCGTGTCCATTCCAAGACATATATCGCAAAGTACTCAACGTTTGTTTGAAGTCCATATATTTAGTGATGCTTCTGAAGTAGCCTATGGTGCATGCGCATATGCCAGATCAATTAATAACAATGATACAGTCCACATTAGCTTGCTATGTGCCAAAGCCAAGGTCTCACCATTAAAATCAACGACCTTGCCGAGACTCGAACTTTGCGGTGCTCTCGTAGCTTCTCGATTATGCGAAAAGATAAAGAAATCGCTGAGAGTCAGCATAGACAAATTCGTTTTCTGGTGTGACTCATCTATTGTTCTTGGGTGGCTAGGAACCCAACCGAACAATCTGAAGACGTTCGTACGCAATCGAGTATCGAAGATACAAGAGGCTACTGCTCCCCATACTTGGAGATATGTTGCTAGTGAAGCAAACCCGGCCGATGTCCTCTCTCGAGGTATTAAGGCTGATGTTATTGAAAAACATGAACTATGGTGGCAGGGGCCACCATTCCTAAGATTAGACGAAAAACAATGGCCTACGCATAAATACATTAATGCTGTTGAATTACCTGAACAACGTATAGTCTCAAATGTCGTGAATGAACCGCAAAGCTTAGTCGAAAGAATTCTTACACGTTGTTCAACCTTAATAAAGGCGAAGCGAGTCATGGCATACGTTTTACGATTCATCAGCAAAGCAAGAAAAGTTCAAACAACACATCATCTTAGTGAGTCGCTATCGTGTGATGAACTAGACGAAGCACTTACTGTTTTAATCAAGGATGTCCAAGCAAGACATTTCTCAAAGGAGATTGATATATTAAGTTCAAAGAACAAAAAGCTTCCACCTAAAAGTTCGATCATCAAGTTACATGCGTTCATCTGTCCTAAAGGTCTTTTACGTATACAAGGTAGGCTGTCACAATCGAAAGCAAGTTATGATGTAAGGCATCCTATCATTTTACCAAAGCGTGATTCTTTAACAACAAAGGTCTTTGAAGACCAGCACCGCCGCTTAATGCATGCGGGACCTCAGTTACTGTTAGCAGAAGTACGACAACGATACTGGCCTATCGGTGGCAGAAATTTAGCGAGATCAATAGTTCATAAGTGTGTTACATGTATCAAGCTAGCCGCTCGAGTCAATTATCCTGTTATGGGTGACTTGCCATCTGCTAGGGTCGAAGCTGTAGCTCCGTTTGATGTGACTGGAATTGACTACGCGGGTCCTATCATGATAAGCAGCAAAAAGGGACGAGGTGCTAAATATGTCAAGGCGTACATTTGCGTTTTTGTTTGTTTTGCAACAAAGGCAATTCATTTAGAACTAGCTACGGACTTGACTAGTGTCACATTTATTTTGGCACTCAAACGATTTATTGCTCGTCGAGGAAAGCCATCTCATATCCATTGTGACAATGGATCCAATTTTGTAGGCGGTTGGAATGAAATTAAACCAAAATTGAGTGACGATTTCGCAAATGAAGGTATACAGTTTCATTTCATTCCACCCCACGCTCCCCACTTTGGTGGTTTATGGGAAGCTGGCGTTCAATCGACAAAATATCATCTTAAACGAAGTTTAGGCTTAGCTCATCTCACTTATGAGGAGCTGACAACTACGCTGTCTCAAATTGAAGCCATTTTAAATTCACGTCCGCTTACACCATTATCATCATCGCCTAATGATTTAGTCCCATTAACACCTGGTCACTTTCTCATTGGTCGTCCGCTCACTGTATTGCCGGAGCCAACTTTGTACTTTTGTTGTACACCAGCAACGCAAGACAGAGGCATGAAAGGGTCGAAGAATTGCGACAAAGATTTTGGTGTAGATGGAGGAAAGAATACCTATCGCAATTACAAGAGCGCACAAAATGGAATAACAAAGTTCCATCCATCGATGTTGGCGACTTGGTAGTCGTAAAGGAAGATTTTGCTGCGCCTCTTAAGTGGCATATGGGTAGAATGGTGGCGACGCACCCAGGGCACGATGGCGTCGTCCGTGTCGTCGAGGTTTTCACCGGCTCGGGCACATGTCGTCGTCCAGTCACGAAGATCGTCCCGCTGACCTCAAGCGTCTGATTGAAGTCAAGACCTTCAAGGGGGCCGGCATGTTGGCGCCTCCTTGCTGGAGTGCTTTTTATTTATATTTTATTTTTCAAGATTCGAATGCGGTGACAATTGACATTATAATTTTCTAAAATCAATGTATTAGCCGATCCAAAAGTAAACGGAATTATTTTCAATGCAAGTTTTATTATTGAATAATCTACACTGTTGCTTAATTTTTTTCCTTTAGTTATCCTGGATTTCTCAAAAGACAAGTTTGTTCTTGAAATTTGCATATTTTTCTTATCTCTACTGGGTTATCTCACATTTCAGCATAATCGGTCTAGTAGTTCAAGAGTTAACCAGCAGACAGACAAAATAGATAAAAAAAAATTTCACATTTAAGATCTTTATGATAACCAGTAGTTTGCCTGGTGTTAAAAAGCAACATTCTTACTTGGCTGGTTAGCATGCTCAGTAGCAATGTCCATAATCAGTTTAATACACCATGGTGCAATGAACGGCGCCCACGATTGACCAAGACTGCTCAGCTCCGGTCCTATCATGCTCACACTCTCCAATGAGCCATTTGAACTTGGGTCATTCTGTAAACAAATAGCAATGTTGTATTGTATGAGTATAGTTAAATCATAGAATACTATTTAGTATCTTGTAATTAAAAACTTTTTGAACTTTTAAACTTGTAACTGTATTTGTTTGTGCAATTAAATGTATAGTATTGTGTAAAAATCAGTTTCTCTATTGGTATTACTATGAAACTGTATTTGGTTATTCAGTAAACTATGCAAGAGTATCATCTGTGGTAAATAAACAAACTTAAGTCTACAATAACAAAAAAAAAACACATTAACTTTTATCAAAAATCAGTTCTACTACATCTTTCACATTATGCATGCACAGTCAAATATTACCCAAAGAGATCTAAATGCATCCAAACATTTCTCCTTATCCCGTTTTCCTATTTTTTGTTAATACTTTCAAGTAAAAAGAGGCACTCAAAGTTTAGTTTTACTATATGCATAGATAGTAATTAAACATAACACAAAAACAACATTTTAATTACAGTTCACAAGTTCTTCCTGGTCAATGTTATTCTTTATAATCCCTATTTCCTTTCTGCTAAAACTTCTAAAGAGTCGATAGTTATTTGTAAACTTTTATACAAGAAATCTGGTATACCAATATGAGGTTGGTTGAATTAATTTCTTTCAAATTAATTATGTTATACATTTTAATCTATGTTATCTAGAAACTAGTAAACCACTGATTGGCACTACTTTCATAAGAACAGTCGGTTGGCATATATTATTTACAGCAGGTTTAAGAAACTATCTATAACGTGCATACACACTGGGGCTACACTCACCTCATAATCCGACTGGTTGATGGAGACGTTCACAGCCTCGTGGAACACCATGGCAAAGTACTCCAGGACGGCATCCCTAGCGGCTGGGAAGTTCTTCAACAGCGAAATGCCGATTTTGGTCAGCTCAGGCGCATTCTGAAAGTTTCTTCTGGACACACCGTAAATGAAACTGTTGAGGTCTGCCGACAGAGCCGTCGGTTTGTTTTGAACACTCATTTCGATTTTCCTTCTGAGTTTCTTTAATAATTTCAGGAAGTACGCTAAACGCAAAACAAACGTACATACCGCACGCAACACAACACATTTAATAAACGTCAAATTGACAATGACGTTAATTGACGTTTGTTCCAGATTAGACTGGATATATACTCTGAGTCGGATAGTACACTATAAATATTCTCTAAAAGCTAGTACAAAAATTACATTTATAATCATATTTGAGTGAACGTCACTACGTTCAATCAAATATGATTAGAAATATAATTAATAACAATTAATTAATTTAATTATGAGTATACCAGTGTGGTATATTAATTTCTACACAGGCGAGTTCTTCAAAATCGAAGAATAAATCCTTAATTCGTGATGACCAGGGCTCGAAGAACTATTTTGTGTAGGTCAATGTGTGGAGGTGTTACCATTACTTATACCTCATACCACGACGCAAAATAATTTTTCGTAGCTCATAGTTTCACCTCAAAGTGTTTTCCTTCATGATTGACACTAATTGGTTATTAGATCCTTGGCTTCCTTAGATTATTAACTACAATCTAAGTTGGCTTCGGATAATATATTGGAGGATGACATCATAGTATAAATACTATAGTTTTATTTAAAGCTAAAAAAATTGGCTTTCTTGTTTGATTTTTTTTTATCCTTTGAGTGAAAGCAAGGTATTTTGGAGTATTTTGTGAAAGCTATCTTAACCCTTTAGCCGTCTGACTCTATATTAGTTGGCGTGCCCCCAGAGCGCCCAGCTCACTAATGAGATTTTAACTCATTTTGATCAACAAAGTCAACACCTCAGAAGAACGAATATATCCAATAGAAGGATTTATAAGGGTCCAAGAACGTGAAGGAAACCAACCCTTTTCACTCTTATGGTAATTTTGCTGTTGCTAAAGTGAGAGAATGCTACTTTTAACAGGACGTCAGATACCATGTCCGTACACTGTTTCAGAAATCTAGAGATGAGGCGGACGTGCAAAACATGGATATCGATAATTATCGGATATCGATAATCAATAAAAATATATTACGTAGTCTAAAAATTATTATTATATAATTTAGTAAAAATTTGAAATTATGTTAACATGAAAATTTAATTCTGAAGGCACGCACTTAATTTGACAGCACTAAACTAGCTAAAATTGTCATCTTAGTGAAATAATTTTATTTCATTTTAGAGCTGTCTAATTTAAATCTGTGGCAACTAATTGCGTTATTATTATATCTAACAGTTGCCAGTGGAAAGTGAAACAGTATTCAATGAAAAAAATTAATCAGTTTATTTACTTACAACTATTTTATAAAACTACATTTTTTTAAAATAAAATTTAAATTTACTTAGTGTTAATCAATCAATAAATATAATCATAAAAGATTATAAAACAATAAAAATTTTAAATTTCATATTTTTATCATTAGTCATTGCCTGATGTCGATGGTATATGTATCGGTCGATTAGAAATCGATATCCAAGGATATGTGTAAGTCTGGAGATGATAACGTTTGCATTCCAAAAGCTGCAGGGCCTGATAATGACGTGGTACGCGATGTTACTGACGGATAAAAAGCTGCCGGGCCTGATGATGATGACATAGAGCGCGCCGTTTACCGATGCCAAAGCTGCAGAGCCTAATGATTACATTGGGTACGAGAACGTCTGAGGCCCCAAAATTTAAGGACCTGAGACGGAGAACACTACCGTGCCCGAAGTTAATGGAGCTGAAGTTGTAGAAATGCACTGAAAAGAAAATTAATATTTATTGGTCAAGAATAACAAAAAGAGTGTAAAATGAATCTGGCATTAAACATTTTTAAATTACGATTAATTATATATAATAAAATTGGGTGTCAGTAATCCCAGCTAAGAACTATTTTATGTACTAATGAGTTTTTATTATTGTATATTTACTTTTCGCTCACGACGGTGAAGAAAATCAAGATAAAACCTGCTAGCCTGAGGAGAATTGACAAATTCGAAGACAACTGAATAGGCTTGCCCCTATTAAATACATTTACTTTTAAAAACTACTTACTCTTCCTGGCGACATAAATAATGTAGGCACAGCATTATCCTTCATTATTCGATATTTATCATCGGTAATAATACAACACAATAATTTAAAATGTCTGGAGCACACTCTATGGTGTTTTTTTGCTGTCCAATCAGCTTCGGTGGACACCGCATTAATCCACTTTTCATATTAATTTTTTTTTCATTAGGAAATCTAAATGGAAAAAATACGTGTGTGCACGTAAAAAATACTCGTATACTCATGTGCACAACACATCCAAAACACAAAAAACACTTTTTATACTTTTATCGATAAATTTTTGTCCAGCTCTATTTAAACATTTCTGTAAAATTACAAAACTAACAAAATATATGAAAGTACACTTATACATGCTCAATTAATATAAATATAATAAAAAGAAATTAATTTCCCTTACTTTTAAGCATAAATTTATCTCTTTAACATTGAAAATGGATAGGTAAACACAAAAAGAATGTTTACCTGTGAAAGTTTATAGTTTCGGATTGATTTTCTTTTCTCCCCATGCGAGATTTGCAGCGCCTTATCACACATACCATAGCTTACACCTTCACAAAATGTTATCCTGCACTCTTATCACAAATCTGAAAGGATTTTAAATTAAAATAGTATTTCAAACTCGACTCTCACGCAAACCGTTGCATCAATCATTAATGCAACTAAATTCAAGATGCATTTGTCACTTGACAGCAGCGACCAAAGAGAATACAACAGCGACTATATTAGGGAACATTTTAATCAGCAGGGTAAAGTGGAGCCAAGGGCTACAGTTTTGACAAGTGGCTATGTACGCTTGATTAGTATTATGGCGGTTTCTATTGGATATATTCGTTCTTCTGAGGTCAACACCTAAAATAGAAATCAAACAAACAGAGGTATTTTGTCATATATATACGACCCTGGCAAAATGGACATAAATATATCAGTCGGATTAATCCGACTCTTTCTTCTATGGTTGTCGCTCACGGTCTGAGTATCGATATGGAAAGCGACTGAGTACCACTAGATGGCGCCAGTAGTCGAAAAAATTGTTTTTCATTTTTACGAAACATCAAAGAACCCAGGCAGGCCGCACCCACTCCTTGCCACCGTCCCAGTTTGGGGTAACTTTAGGAATAATTTTTTTTTTCATTAGTAGTGTTAAACGTTAAAAAGTTTAGTAGCTCAACTACAAAACATATTTTCTCCTTGTACAAAACTGATCATTAATAACATTAACCGGTAATGTTATGGGGGCTCCTCCATAAGCATTTCGGATAATATCCGTCGAACTATAAAATCAATTTGTACTCTAGTCATTGACATATTCTTATAAGCGTTTGGCGTCTAACTACAATAACTACACTGCAAACGTTTACCAGATTATGTCACATGACCTGTTAGAGAGTACAAAAAATCTTTGAAGTTCGACGGATTAGCAGAAATGGTTCGTTCCGAAGTGTTGGATTCGAACAACGATGTCTATCTAGATGGAGCGTTCCAAGTTCCAAGCAATCGCTCTGAACCACCACGCAACTGCGGGTAAATAGCGTCAATACTTATTTAGTAAATATTGAAATGTTCTGCATAGTAACTGCACAAGTTTCATTGTGAATGCAACCGAGTTGCGGCTCCCGTAGCTGCAGTTGCGTGGAATAGAGCGATTGTTTGTAACGCTCCATCTATTAATACGAGATCGTTAGATGCGTATAAAATTGAAACATTGTTAATCGAGAATGTTTAAGGTGCTCTGTAAATCTTGTTTATGCAAAATTTTACAAACACCATTATCATATTGACAACTAGCTACTAGCGTGAACTACAGAATCCGCTCCCACCCCCCTCCCGCTTGCACCGCCTCCGCCTCCGCCTCCGCCTCCGCCTCCGCCTCCGCCTCCGCCTCCGCCTCCGCCTCCGCCTCCGCCTCCGCCTCCGCCTCCGCCTCCGCCTCCGCCTCCGCCTCCGCCTCCGCCTCCGCCTCCGCCTCCGCCTCCGCCTCCGCCTCCGCCTCCGCCTCCGCCTCCGCCTCCGCCCCGCTCCCGCTACCACACACACTCCACTTTTCCCATGCCCACGCTCACGCCCAGACCCAGACCCACGCCCACGCCCACGCCCAATCCCACACCCACACCCACGCCACCTGACTTTTGACCGAGTGAACCGATTGCGGTAAAATAAAGACTAAATGTTAAGTTAAGCCCCATGTTTCTGTGTAAAGTCCATCAAAATCCATTCTGTAGTTTTTAAGTGATGCGTGCACAAACTCACAGACAACAGACAAAAATTTCAAAAATTATCGAAATGTGTTCGGTTGCAGTTGCACATTTGTTTTTTTTATCAAATCTGGTACCAGGCTAAACATCGAGTCGTAGTTAAGTAATTGAGAGATCGTGAAATTTGCAAACGTAATGGTTGAGTATAAATAATATGTTGCCACTTCTTCCCCTCGGTTATACAGGTGGAAGTGGAGTAGTTTTAGGCAGAATTTGACGTCAAAAAGAGAATAATGTATTCCAATTTTGAAAATAAATATTTTGATTTTGATTTGATATGTTCTGTGGGTTGATGTAGAGTCAGGTAACCCACAAAACATGATTAGACCAAATGTCCAAAATAAGTATAGGTAAGTGTATCGAAAAACTTTTGCTCCAATGGTTGTTCCTTCCAAATAATAAAAAAAAAATTCAACCATTTATTTATCTATTAGGTAATTAATTCAAAAATAAATCATTCTCATTGATTGGTAATATTTGTGATGACGATCATCAATTCATCACACGTAATACATTTAAAAATGCTGTTCAACATAATTTTATTTAGCTGTGATCTACTATCCATCTATAGCATTGATATGTTTATGTAATTATGAACAGCGTAGGTAGAAAGGGGGATGAAATGCGTAGTAAAGCGTGGGGGTCGCTCGGCCAAGGAAAATCAATAACGACTGCGCACGCGATCCGCGCAATTCGTTCGATTTCACAACTCGAGCGGACAAAAGGAAATCAAAGGTACGTGCACCTAGATATATTTTTCATTATACAGTGTTAAAACCGAGTAAAGTACACTGAAGGTTTTAGATTATATATAACAGTACCTATTTACTTATTTATATATTACCTATGTGCGAAACAAAAGATCATGGGTAATGGGGTACTATTATGTATGTAGCTATATAAACGCTTTATTGTACCAAAATTAACAACTACAAAAATAAACATAAGAATAAAGTTTTGTATAAAAGCGGACTTATCCCACTTAGGGATCCCTTCCTGTAAACCTTAGGGTAATTATGTTGGCCCTTTGTATTTTATTTGTACCAAAAATATGTTCATTTTTCCCTACGACGAGACGCACATTGTTTTTTTGATAGCTAGAAAGTGCAAATACATATCTGTTTAGTTGAGTTATTGCATTGATGTCGATTTCCTTGACGTCGTGCCTTTGGAGTGCGCTCGCAGTACTGCGATGATAAAACTCAACGAAAAGTCTTATTATGAATCAAACCATTCAGTCCGATCTATTTATTATTTCAAAACTTTACACATCATCACCATGTACCTACCAGGGTTTCACTAAGGGATTAATAACTTTATTGAGGAGGTACCTAACTATGTAATGTGGATGCGGATAAAATTCAATCCCATCAAAAACTTTACTATTAAAAAGGGACCAAGATAATTGTTGGGTTGACAAAGGTATTGAGATCTCGTAACTCTATTACCATCTGGGGGGGAGGGGGGCGAACCCCCCTCAAGAACTATTGACACTGCTTGTCTAGACTTAACCACTCGACCAGCTCTCATGTTCCAAGTTCAAAGAACTTTTCCCATAAAGAAATTATATTTTTCCACCACGTACTGTGATCATTATAAGTTTTATGGAGTGTCCGCATACTCAACTCGCTCGACCAATTTCACCATGATCTACATGCAATACACTCCATAGTTAATTTTATTTCATTATGTTCTACTGACGAACAAACGTGACCAACCGATAAATAAAATAAAACCATCCTTTTGTGGCGCGAGTGTAAATGCCGCTTAATGAAAGCTTTCTGTCGTCGTGATAACGATCACTTTCAGTGCCACGTGATCGTGAATACGTGAGCTGAAGTCGAGTTATTGATGAGTCAAGACTATTACTTATGTATACTTATTTATTCAATTAATCAATAACATGCAATAACTAACAATGTTAAAAATCATGTTCCTCTGTTTGCTAATAACTTGAAATTCGCTTATGTGACGTTATATAGGCCTTTTCGATGAATGTTTTTGTGTATGAATAATCAAATAACAAATGAGAGCTGAACTTACGCCTACAAATACTGCCTGCGATTTCGTGCGCGCAGACCGCTGAAATATACGAACTGAGCCTATGGCATGCTAAAAACAAAGTGAAAAAAAAAACCAACAGTAATTGTTGGTAAATAAAAACATGGTTAGTAGTCAGATCTAACAACCTACCGCAGACATGTTTTTTTATATTCTCTTTATATATAGCTTTTATATAGCTTATTTTTATATAGCTTTTATATTCTCTTTGATGTAAGCGACTGCTTGTAGTACCAGTAAAGCACAAGGTCATCCAGTAAGTGGTAATTGGTAGGTTGAAAATATATCAAACTTGCAATATTACATTGCGCAAAGTGGCGATACATCATCTCTGCCTACCCCTCTGGGACCAAGGCGTGAGAGCATTATGTATATATGTATGTAAAATATATCACACTTCATTCGATGTTTGGTAGGTATTCTATAGTATAAAATGGAGTCATACTAATATTTATCTAATAAATAAAATCGTAAACATCGCGTGTCTGTACATTGAAGATATTTGCAAAAAAAATTGAGGCGTCTAAGGATAAGTAACAGAACACATTTCGATCATTTTTGTTTTTTTTTGTGTTTATCTGTTTGTTTGTGCGCGCATACCTAAAAACTACTGAACCGATTTTGAACTTTTTACAGAAACATAGTGCTTAATTCGGTGTAAAATATAGGCTTTATTTTATTGCAATCGGTGCAATCAAAAGTTATGCGACTTTATAGTGGGAAAATGAACGGGAGCGGGAGTGGGAACGGGAGCGGATTCTGTTGTCCACGCGAGCGGAGCCGCAGGCACAGCTAGTAATAATATTAATATCAACACATGAATGTAAAAAATACTAGCATGTATATCAACCCTTAGTTCTCTCCAGTTCTCTCGTTGTGTACACGTGACTAGTATTAGGTAGGTACAACATTTATAATCGCAATATTCGCGCTTACCCGCCTGTTGAGTGTCCAATATAAATGATATTTGATAAGTCTGGCTTAGATTTGTCCTATTCGAATCGGATAAGTATTTGGCTACACAAGCAGATAAAATCAACACTGATAAACACCTTGGGAAATGGGGTGGGTCAACCATTGAGTACTTTAGAACAAGAAGCAGCACTCTCACGTACGTTCTTCCTGCATAATTATCTGAAGTGGACCAATGGATCAGTCTTATATACCCACGACTATGAGAAGAGCAAGCGCTGCTTTTATTATACCTAAAGCTGTATGTTACATATACGTATATTAGCCATCCTTGAAGTTATGGAAGATATCTATGTACTACATAGAGATCGTTGTTAGTTATCTTCAATTACCTTACCTAGTGATATAATTATTATCTTTGCTTTCAGCTAGATTTTTAATTGATACTTATTATATAACTAGGGTACCTAGTCACAGTCGGTATATGACGCGTGGAGCTGAGTTAGAGGGAAAAACAGCAAGCACCGCCTCGGAATATTGATAGTTTGTATTGTAGAGATATACCTATATGTATATATATTTGAGACGCAATTTGCGCGTGAACAGGGTGGCTCGGTCGGCATGCGGCAGGGCGGGCGCCGCCGGCGGGCGCGCCCCTCTCGAGTCACGACACGACGCAGGCGCGCGCCGCGGACCGACGCTTTCCACCATGGATCGATGAGATAAACGCGCAACCCCGCGTCCACATTTAAATCAATACAAGTCCTATCGATTTTCGCAGCCGCAGCCGCCGCACACCGGATTCGAGGGTCGCACGCGGTGGTTGCGCGCATTATTTTTAATAGTTCTCACAGTGCAGTATATTTTAAAATAATGTGATTTCTAAATCGTTTCGATAATGTTGCTGATAAATTCGTTAATTTTGAAAGTTTTTAACGACTTTATTGATGCCGGTTTTTTGAGGTAAACAACGACTCTATTTATTGTTAAATAACAAAAGGAAGCAAACTAGTATTTTTTTAATTTTTAAAAATTCGAATATTTTTTATATTTGGTTTAAATTTGAATATTGATCTTATACTAATAATACAACAATTTGGTAATAGTCAATATTTGACTTGATTTTTCCAAATCGTGAGTATCTTTTTGGTTCGCTTTTGTCCAACCAATCATCCAATAGCGTGCGTAGCAGCATGCGTTCAAATTTTAGTTTGTAGACAGCGGTACCATGTTTCTCAAACTCGATCGGATTTTTCACTCGGCATCTATCCTTTAGTACTATTTACGAAAAGAGAGAGATAGAGATATGTTACGATGAGTGAGAAGTAAATCAGTTTTTTGTTTTCTACAAATAAATGCCCATCGTACCACGCCGGTTTGTGTTTTTGTTTATATCGACTTGAGTTGAGGTTAGAAGTAGATGAAATGTTATTTTATGTCGTAGATGGCGTAAATAAGAGATGAGTTGAAGAAGATGACGTCTACGGACACGTACCAGTTGAAATGGCACTCGCACAGCTCCCATCTGAACGGCTCCGTGGCGGCTTTGCTCCGCTCGGAGCGGTTCACGGATGTGGTGCTGTGTACGATGGACGGCTCGCAGATCCCTGCGCACAAATTCATCCTGAGCTCGTGCAGTGTGTACCTGAGCAGCCTGTTCGAGGGCCAGCGCTCGGTGACGCGCATGGGGGGCATGCTGTATGTGGTGCTTCCGTCGGAGATCTCGACGAAGGCGCTGAAGATACTCGTAGAATATATGTATAAAGGTCCGTGGATTACTCCTTGTTTTTAAACTCTCTACTCTTTGTCAAAACTAAGCTTACTAAGTAAGCTTTTTCAGTCTGTTCCTCGGATACTCAAAAACTACTAGAGTGATTGAACTGATATATGGAAACTATATGTAGTATAACCAGGGAAAATATAGAAAATTTTATAAAAAAAAAAATCTACACAACGATGTGATGACTTTTTAAGTGAAGCAATAAGCATGTCAAAGAACTAAGGTCACTAATATAACCAAAAAGATTAACAAACTGAAGTGGCAGTGCACCACAACTGTCGCAGAACTGGGAGATTGGATTGGAGACCGGTACGTGCAGCTGACCGTGAGTGGCTGCATGAGGAGGATGGAGCATCGGGTTTTATGGCAATTATTTTTAATTTATGTACGAGGAAATCTTACAGCATATACTTTGACTTGCCTTCATCATCAGGTTATTTTTGTTTCCACTACAGGAGCACAATCCTCTCTCATCTGCCGGAGACAGACGGAGAATTTGGCCTACACTCCCCGCGCTGGCCAGACGGGTTGGGGAGGCCTGATTGATGTTTTATAATGTATTCCCTCAGTCGCCTTATACGATATCCACGGGAAGAGTTGGAGTGGTCCTATTCTACTCTACCGGAAACCACACGGCTAAATACATTATCTAATTAGATTTAAGATACAGCTTCGACAAATAAAGTCTATTGTTATTTTATTACTTACAGGCGAAACAACCGTTTCAAATGAGGTGCTAGATACTGTACTGAAAGCAGGTGAGATTCTTAAAATCCGTGGCCTATGGCGGCAGACGGACGAAGCAGGCGGGGACTCTACCCCAGCTGAGAAGACTACTACACAGAATGTTACAGCCATTGTTAACAAGCAGGCTGCTCAGAAGAAATCTGACGAACAGGCACCCAAGATTACTGTGAAGAAAGATGATAAATTGCTCAAAACTTTCACTCCTATGCAGGCTGGGGGCGTCACAGGGGGCAGGTGAGTAGACATAAAATACACAGACTCTGAAAAAAATATTACTGAATGCTGAAGATAGCTAATAGATCCCAAATCGTCGGCGAAACATGTTAACCTTTGGCTGTTATGCAATTATATACTCTTATACTTACAAAATAGGGTTCATATCATAATAGCAGCCAAAATAGAGTTTGTAGGTTAAGCCAAAGAAATATTGAAATTGTTTATTGATAATATCTCTAGAAAGTATGTGGCCAAAAAATTAGACACCTCTGGTAAAAAAGAGCCAGTTACCATCTAGAACCTTAGAATCCAAATATTTCAAATGCTTATATTAGTTTAGTACCTATCTGTCTTGTCTATTTATATGTCACTCCCCAGGCCAATGTTTATCGGCCCGCCCAAGCTGGTTTTCATCAAGACGACTGAAGGCGGTACGCAAGCCGCGCTCCGCCCCGGCGGTCCCAAAGGCCAGACCATCCTCGTAGCACCAACCCCTACTGCTGAAACATCTATATCAGCAACAGTAACTACTACCAAGGTCACTGCATCCCCAGCACCAACTGTCAGTGTAGCAACGACGACGGTAGCTGATGATTCTCCTGATGAAGCTCCGGTGCCCAGGATCCTGAGGAGGCATGCAGCAGAGAGGAAGTACGGCAAACGGCAGAAGACCGACACACCAACGGATAATGATGATGGAAAAGATGATGATAATGCTTCTGTGACCTCGAGTGAGTCAAACATTTTAACAATAAAATATTCATAGGATTTCTCCCTTGGGAGCTGTACTACAAGTAGTCTGCTTATGTGGAAGCTCTGTCTTATGAGAAAAGTTATATACTTACTGTATCAACTTGAAATCAAATAGGAATCTCACATACACACACGCACAACCCATACACGTTCACACGCATGCAATCTTATATGAAAAACACCACATCCAGCATTAAGCACAGACACATTACTATGCACACCCACTTTTAATTCCCTGGTAAATAGCCTGTCATGACGTAGCCAACTGATTTTAGGCCTTTTTGTAACAGAGAAATCATCTCAAAGCAACAACACAGTGGACATCCAAGTGAAAGACGAACCGGAATGGGACGCGAGCAGCATAGAGGAGGAGGAGCGGTCCATCGCTGAGATGTTCCAAGCGGAGATGAGCGTCAAGTCCGAGCCCTTCGACGATATGGACATAGAGGAAGACAGCTTGGTGAGTAAGGACCATATATCGTCGCCATCGTATGAATGAGAACGCATTTTTTTTCTTTCTACACAACCACATTGAATCTTACTAAAATTAGCTTCCGGTATTCCTCGTCCCAGATATATCTTCGAATTGAAACTTAAAATCTACAAAAGTATATATTATTGTTATTTCTCATCAAGAGTCACATCAAAGTCTGTGAAGTTAATGTTACCGCTATCGTACACTCACGAACTAATGTATGTAATGGTGCCGTATATTTGTGCACAGATCTACAGCCCGCTGGCGTGCGAGCTGTGCGCGGAGGTGTTCACGGTGCCGGCGGCCTGGGTGCGCCACGTGCAGGGCCACGGGCTGGACCAGCAGCACGCGCGCAAGCGCAAGCATCGCTCCGCGGTCAGTATACACCACACCACACTACACTACACGCATCGCTCCGCGGTCAGTATACACCACACCACACTACACTACACGCATCGCTCCGCGGTCAGTATACACCACACCACACTACACTACACGCATCGCTCCGCGGTCAGTATACACCACACTACACTACACTACACGCATCGCTCCGCGGTCAGTATACACCACACTACACTACACTACACGCATCGCTCCGCGGTCAGTATACACCACACCACACTACACTACACGCATCGCTCCGCGGTCAGTATACACCACACCACACTACACTACACGCATCGCTCCGCGGTCAGTATACACCACACCACACTACACTACACGCATCGCTCCGCGGTCAGTATACACCACACCACACTACACTACACGCATCGCTCCGCGGTCAGTATACACCACACCACACTACACTACACGCATCGCTCCGCGGTCAGTATACACCACACCACACTACACTACACGCATCGCTCCGCGGTCAGTATACACCACACCACACTACACTACACGCATCGCTCCGCGGTCAGTATACACCACACTACACTACACGCATCGCTCCGCGGTCAGTATACACCACACCACACTACACTACACGCATCGCTCCGCGGTCAGTATACACCACACCACACTACACTACACGCATCGCTCCGCGGTCAGTATACACCACACCACACTACACTACACGCATCGCTCCGCGGTCAGTATACACCACACCACACTACACTACACGCATCGCTCCGCGGTCAGTATACACCACACCACACTACACTACACGCATCGCTCCGCGGTCAGTATACACCACACCACACTACACTACACGCATCGCTCCGCGGTCAGTATACACCACACCACACTACACTACACGCATCGCTCCGCGGTCAGTATACACCACACCACACTACACTACACGCATCGCTCCGCGGTCAGTATACACCACACTACACTACACTACACGCATCGCTCCGCGGTCAGTATACACCACACCACACTACACTACACGCATCGCTCCGCGGTCAGTATACACCACACCCCACTACACTACACGCATCGCTCCGCGGTCAGTATACACCACACCACACTACACTACACGCATCGCTCCGCGGTCAGTATACACCACACCACACTACACTACACGCATCGCTCCGCGGTCAGTATACACCACACTACACTACACTACACTACACGCATCGCTCGCAGCAAGAGGTAGCATTCGATTTATTAGGAAATTGAACTTCTTACTGAAGTGATAAGATTTATTATGTACTAGCTGTGCCCGCGGCTCCGCTCGTGTGAGCTACAGAACTATATCGCTCCAAATGCCCTAACGCATCGCAATCTGATATGCACCGAGCATTATACAGTAATACCCCGGACTTACGCGATAGGTGGGATCGAGCTATTACCGCGTAAGTCAGGGTCCAATTTTCCATATAAATACGTAGAAATTATGTTTTATAAAGAGCAAAGCCCAAAGAAAATAATAAATTAGAAGAAAAGTGTTTAATGAAAAGTTGGATAATTCAAATTTAAAATTCTATGAATGTCGTCTGACGAGTTAATTTTTTCTTCTCTCACGCAAAATGTCCCCGTTTTGTAGTAGAAATGCACTCTTCCTTGGAATCTATTTTTTCTAAAATTTGTAACCCCTTTTCAATTAAACTGAGGCCTTCCGTTAAGTTTGCAATGGTCATTAGATTTTCCGATTCAACTGGCTCTAAAGAATCGGTTTGTTCAATAGCTTGCTCATGATTATGCATTTCTATAAGCTCATCAACTGTCACGTCTTGATTGTGTGAATCCAGTAATTCTTGAACATCATCACCATCCACATCTAAATTTAATTGTTTGGCAATATCTACGTATATTTTCAATTATATTATCGATATGTGGTGAAACAAATGGATACAATTTTTTCCAGTCAAAGATTTTTGTGAAATCTCATTCCAAGTTGTCCAATAATTCTTACGGCATCTAAAACATTGAAATGCTTCCAAAAGTCCTTGACAGAAAGCTCGTTGTCTTTTCTCATAGCTTCATGTAGATGCGCAAAGATCGTCTTGTGTAGTAAGCTTTAAATGTTTTAATGACTCCCTGGTCCATCGGTTGAATCAAGCTGGGGGTGTTTCAAGAAGAAAAATCGCGTATCTCCGAATTCGCGTAAAGCGTGGTAGCGTAAGTCGGGGGTAGCGTAAGTATTACTGTACTTCTTGTTGTATTGTATACAGCTACTAATGTAAGTTTTAGAAAACTATTAATTCGCATAACTTTTGACTGAGTAAACCGATTGCGATGAAATAATGACTAAATGTTGCTCCAAATGAAGCCCTGTGTTTTTCTGAAAACTGCATCAGAATTTGTTCAGCAGATTTTACGTGATGCGTACACAAACAGACAAAATTTCCAAAAGTTTACTTAATGTATTCTCAATGAGATATGGCACTATGAGATCTCGCACCACGTAAAAAACTTTCTAGGGCCTCTACTAACAACAAATCAACTTGGACCGTAGTTTAAACCTTTATTGTGGACAACCAAATAGATATTTATATCCAGTGCCCTAACAAAAACTGCCAACTATATCTAATCTAAACCATATTTACCCCTATGTATAACAGAGCGATGACACAGAAGAAACAATGGCACTTCTGCGGTGTGACCTGTGCCAGAAGCACTTCCCCAATCCGGGGGAGTGGGTCCGCCACATACAGAGCACGCACACGGAGTCAGGTCAGTATTGAACAGCATAATAATTTATTCATAATTATACTATTATATGACATGTATTGTTCCTTGATATAATATATCAACGAACACAGATATATATCAATTGATATTTGTATTGTAGAGTTTAATATAAATTATTTTATCGCGTCGTAAGTTACTGCCCCTGCGTTCAACTATATGAAGTTCCTCATATACTTAGATCTAGTTTAACTTTATTATATTAGTTTTCATCAGAAATGATCTAAAATGAAGATGATATAATTTGGTTTATGTAGACTGATTAATGTTTATATAATCAGTAATCTCAAAAAAAATTATAAACCTTATGCATATATTATTATATTTTTGAATTAATTTTAGGTTTTTAAGACATTCTTTAAAGTCGTTTCAAAATATTAAAAAAATTACTTATCGAACTAAGTTATTCAACAATTTTAACAAATTAAATCAGTTTTTAATTAACGAAATTACTGTATTTTTGAGGAATATCAAAATATTAGATTTTTGTTATAAGTATATTATACATTTGTATATGTAATGTGCATGTGTAAAAGATGTTTACAAGATGAAAAACATCCGTAGGTGGAGGGAAAGTACATTTAATATTGATGATAGAAAGGAAACATATCGTTATTTATAAAAATAAGTAAAACTGCTTTAAAGATTTTTTTTAAATTTGCTTGTCGTAGCCGGGTATCGAACCGACAAAAATGCATTATCATATTTGCATTTTGTCTGTATTTTTTTAGTTTTTAGATTTTTATGAATTGATAAACTAACATTTTATTTTATTTCACATAACTAAAAATAAAAAATCCTAATCTACATTTTACTAACATAGCTGAAACATGATTGTTATGCTTATGTATGTGGCTAATTCTCGACAAACGGAACGTCAAGTCACAACAATTTACGCAAATGTTTTTTTTTGTATGAAACCACAATTTCCTTGCTTGCAATGTTTTTAATTTATTTTTGAACACCACACCTCTCATGATAATCACTTCAGTTATGTTTTTAAAGAAATTTGTCGTCTTGCAATGCTTTGTTTGTGCGCTTGAAAGATCCCAGCAACAATGTTTATGTTTTAAAGCAGTTTTGGAATCATCTTTTGCCAACTGAAGTCCTTTAAAAAAAGTTGATGATTGCCTCCAAACAAAGCATTACAACATTGTGATTGTCTTATAGCTGTTGTGATTTGGGTTGCCATCTGTAAAATAACTTATAATTTACCAAATCTACTTCTGTCATAAAACCAGTCCAAATCAGCTAGGGTCTAAAAAGGGCACCCTCAATTTGACTAGATAAAAATCAAATTTAAGAAGCTTTTGTATCTTATAAAAACACTATTGATGGGTAGATATAAAAATTAATTTGCACAGATGTATTGCATACTCAAGTACAAGAATTTGATACATTAAAAATATATTTCGAGCATACATTGATTATAACTAAACATTCCAAACCACTTACAATGACCCCTTTACTAACGCATGCTTGTTAAACCTGTTATTATTTTTCTAAACTATCTGAAAACCTGACAACTTCATACAGATGTCAAGTATTCATATTCTGACAGCACTACGAGTCTTAGACGCAATTATTTTTATTTAGACACTACACAAGCCCTTGCTAGAGAATACTAAATCATACCACGATGAGAAAGATACGACACTCACCTCCCTCGCCCGCAAAATAAGCTGCCGGTTAGAAAGAGAAGCACTTATGTGTTTACGTATAACGTTGTCCCTCTCTCGATAGTTCACGCGCACACACATACGTGTACAGACAGGAGGGTGTATCTGTAATAGTAGTAGGTGAGTGTTCGCACAAAGCTTAGAAGTTTTGTTCAACTAAGTCGGCAGATATTGTAGAGCTAAAAGAATACATAAAATCAGCCCAAGCATGAACATGAATCAGATACCTCGTCGTGAAACAGATGGCAGCCCTGTTGTGAGCGAACTGAACCCTAATCTAAAGTCGTTCGATGTCGGTTGTCTAGAATTGGCCATATCAAACAACAGTCAGCCACCAAAACGTCACAATCGTTTCACAGAGGGCGCGCAAAACAAGCATTGCGTCCACTGCAAGAAGGCATTCCCATCGCACGCGTCCATGCTCATACACATGCGTACGCATACAGGTAAGTTCCCCTTATTTGAACGGACGTTGGTCAGGGGACGCCAGAGGACGTGGGTTCGATTCCCACTGGAGAAAGCACATCAGTTGGCACGGAAAGTGGTTTATCAGACACAAATTTAAACACTGTACGCGTCTACATGAGAGACATGCGTTGTATTTTTTCATCGCAATCGTCACATACTTCAAAATGAATACATTTATTAGCATCAATATAAAAAAGAATTGGTCATTACACTATTATGATTATCATATCATCTTGGCCGTGTGGTTTCCGGCTTAGAATAGGGCCACCCCCAATCTTCCCGTGGTGTCGTCATGGCGACTAAGGGATTGCACCAGGGATATTCAGCAGCGTTCTCTTATGTATATTAAGATCATTACTGCGATCACCGATCGCCTGCCAAGCGTAGTGATTATGGCAAAGCCCTTAATGGGCAGCCCACCAAAAGTGGCGTTCTATAGGGGATGCTTATGTTCAGCAGTGGACGTGTTTCGGGTCATGATGATCAGTATCAGCCAACAAGTTCATGCGACGTCTTTATGGTGATGAACTGATGAACCACATTTCGGCCTGCCCGTATTCGAATAATTTGGTATTTGTGTGTTATTAGATTGATTTTTACGGACAACATAATGCAATTGGAGTAAGAAATTAACTTTTTCTTATAAAAACTAACACACTACTAATTTCAACTAATGCTTATTAAAAACCGGGTTTTAAATACGTAGATAATCGATTGATAAAACATCAGGAGGGCTACTCCGTAAGCATTTAGGATAATATACGTCTAAGAAACCAATTTGCACTCTAGCAGGTCATATAACATATGCTGATAAGCATTTGGCGTTTAACTACGATAATCAGAATTATGACACATGACCAATACAAGAGTACAAAATAGCTTTTTAATTCGAAATGCTTACGGAATTGCTTTACAAAGCAAGATATTATAATACCCCGTTTTGTAGGCGAGCGTCCATTCGTATGCGGGCTGTGCAACAAGGGTTTCAACGTGAAGTCCAACTTGCTTCGTCACCTGCGCACTCTGCACGACCAGATCATCAGCCCGGCGCGGCTCGAGGACGACGCGGACGAGCCGGAGGCGGCTGGCCCGTCGGAGGTGAAGCGGGAGTCCTGAGGTCGCGGAGGGGGGGCGGGAAGAGGGCGCGGGCGCCGAACGGCGTACGTCACGGCAATGGCTGAGGCCAACCGCCGCGCCAACCAGAAGAAGGACGCAACCCAGCCGCCGGCCAGGAAGCAGAGCTACTCTCTCTTCCTGAAGCAGCGCGCTGTGCTCTTCTCCGCTAAGAAGTGGAAGCAGTAGATCGTCGCGAGTTCGCTACTAACGATGTCATTGTGGAAATCTCGTTTTGTTGCCAGTAACAGAATAGGATACATGAAATTCGATTGCAAAGTGCAAGTTTTCGTTTAGAATCTTGTCTCGTCGCCAACATTGGCTCATCTTAGTTTATCAAATTCCATTTTCAAATTAGGCTATTTGCCTTTGGTTGATAATATCTGTCAGGCCCATCATCATTCATACATGAGGCATACATAGGTAGTTTTCATTTGAGTAACAAAGATATTTTTGTTGTTTTTATTTATATAAAACATAAAACATTTTGTAACTTACTAACATATACAGTAAGTTATTGTATACTAACAACAAAAGCTTTATAGTAAATGTTATTGTTTAAAAAATGATTTTCTAATTCCAAAAAACATATTGAAATACACTTGCAAAAACATTAAAAAAAATTAAAGTAGTTATGTTGCTGTCCAATATTAAAGTGATATATATGGTGGTTTTCAGTCGTAGCATCATTGATATAACCATTTCTGTGTCATATACTTTACGCAAACATTGCTAAGATACTTTAGATTTCAGTAATAAGTCATTTTTGAAGTATCAATGGATCAACATGACTTGCAGTGCTTAAAGATATAATAAGTATAGTATAGTGTGTTTGTGTGAATCTAATTTCAACGAACAAATGAAAATTAGGTACCTTTTGTTGCTCATTTGAAAACCAGAAAAATCTATTTGGATATATTGTGGAATTGATAAACTAAAGAGTAATCATCTTTGGCGACTGTAATCAAATAACCAAAATGCATTTGCACGTACAAAATGCGATTTGCATACAAAATGGGATTTCTACTGTCGTTGGCAACTCCAAAAGAACTATTGAGAAACGTTCGCTAACTCAGCTTGCTATTCGCTAAACTATGTTTTGTCTTCCTCACACTGGCTAGTGCGCGAGAGAGACAAAATGTGATCCTGTGTTAGCGAAACGTATCTAAATGTCAGTAAAAATACTAAGTGACATTAATTTTGGTTCAACTGTTATTGGATTGGTATTCGGTACCTATCGAATGTAGCGACGTCGCGGCTGTCTATCTGTTCACTTGCAACTTCCTGCCCACCCTCCTTAAAGTTTATTTTTAAGATTTTTAGTACTTATTACTACTATGACTTTGTCAAGATTAGTTAAATTCTTCTATAGTGCTTTTATTATAGGAATAACATTTGACATTTTGTAAAGAAATGTAGAAAAAAAAACAGACATCGTTCCAAATTCATTCATGCCATTTGTGAGCATTGTTTATCAGCCAGGGGTTGATTTTGGTGTCATATGACTTAAGTTCTATAGTATGATAGATAAAGCCACCACCACGAGGGGGCCGTGACGGTGGCCAGAGGCCTAGATTCCGCATTTCCCGCGTCAATTTGGGATCCTCCATACAGTCCCATGTAAGGCAACTGGCCGACGCCACCCTAGTGTGGGTGTGGCTTAAACGTTCAGAGTACAAATATCCTACCCATCTAATCAAATAGATTACATTAGTATTGCAATCTTTTAATTCCTCAAACATGTGTATATCTTGATAAAATGTAATCAATTGCCCTTAGTTTTCGGTCAAATTATGTACAAATGAGTTACTTTATGTCAAATAGTAGCTCTTATAATGTAAAGATTATAGTTAATATAAATTTTAAGTATGTTTAATTTTAAGTACCTAACTCTTAATTAACATAGTTCGCAACCTAATCAAGTCTAGTCGCACTAGTTTTAAATAAAGTGATTGACATTGAGTGATCCGTCTTTCGAGCAACTCATTCCTGAAATTCATTTTCAGTTTCATGTTTCAATTTTCTGAAAACAAATGTGAAATTGATTAAAATTCGTTCAATTTCATTACTGCAATTCTATTTTACGCCGAAAAAAATTATGTAATTTTGTTTCCACATTATAAATTTCTGGCTGTTTTTTTTATTATTTAAAATTGTCTCTGGAAATGAATCATTTTACCAAAGGGATCATTTAATGTCATTTCCGAGTGATGATTAAAAGTAATTTATTTAAACATTCCATTATATGAATACTTAATTATTTTTTTATGCCATACGATTATTAGGGATTAACAAAATTATTTAGAATTAAGTATTTTTAAGACATGTGTACCTAAGTAGGTATGATTTGATAAAGCTTTAAGTTCAACATTCCATTTTGTTTTAGATCGTTCAATTCACGATGGCACGCCCCGGTACTTTTCGCGGGACGCGGGGAGTTAATCCGAACGTCAGTATCTTAACCTGAACGTATTGATGATTAGTGCATAACGTTAGAACTGACACAGTAATAGTATAACGTATACAATGGGCCCGATTCTGAAGGCACACATTTAAAATTTGACAGCACTAAAATTGGTATCGTCTTTATCTTCATAATACTGTGTGACAAGGATAGCAACAGTTTTAGTGCTGTCAAATTTTAACATTGTGCCTTCAGAATCGAGCCCATTGTATTTGTAGTTTTACCTATACAAGACATAAAAATAAACTTCTTTTACCGAGGTTAAGACTTAGGTCAATAAATCGTTCACGGGGCAATGTATACGCTTCTACAACAAACTACCAGAGGAAATCTTAAATATGACAGACAGAAAGTTTAAGATTCACATTAAAAAAAACCACTTTGTAAGAAAGCCTACTATAAAATAAACGATTATTTGAATGACAAAGATGCCTGGTATTAATGTTGATTTAGCTTCGCACAATCTTTATTAATTGTATGCAAACTTGATTTTAAAAGATGTGTTGCGTGAAGTTTGTTGCGCCGTTTCTTCTTCACAGCGCTAACACCTTGTAAGCGGTAGTCGTTAAAAAAATAATGACGTGTATAAATGTACCAAGTGTACTCATATGCAATAAATGATTTTGACTTTGACTGAAATGTAAGCGATTTAAAGGAGTGGGGCATGCCGTCGTGAACTGAACAATATACCGCTACGCAAGGTGCCGGCATGTAATGACGTGTGTTTTATTTTTATTGGTCTGTACTTAAATTTCTAGGTTCTGTGCACACCCATCCGACGATCCGCAGCGGATTGTCCACTGTTTCAAATACTATCGTGCAACACCGACCTGTTGATCTTTATCAATTTATCGTTGAGCGGCGTGCCCGCTACTTGGAATAGAGCGGACCGTCCTCTGAATGTGCACAGCCATTGTAGAATTTATTCTTTAACATTCCTTCAATACTCATGTAAGACATGAACATGGTTTTGAATTTGTACTATTTATGGATAATACATTAAGTGGATAATAAATATCTCGAAAATTCACTTTTGGTCTTGTGACTAAACAAATCACACATATTTTTTTTTAGAAAACTAAGTGGTGAAGTTATGCTCAAGAACTTTTGGTGGACGAAGTGCGCAAGTTCAGTCCTTCCTACTCCGACAGTCATTAGCCTAGTTGGTCTAGGCCAGGGATTCCTAAACTATTTTGGGCAAAAGACCCCTTTTCCAAAATGAACTGATACTTCAGACAAATTACTTTAAAAACCTTTCTCTAGTTTTTTTTCCTATTGATACAAAATACTTATCAATTTAACTTTTAAGTACAACAATGATAATCCTACTAAAATATTAGTCATTCTTATAACAATTCGGTACACGTAACACAACTTATATAGTATCTTGAAGGTTTCAAATAAGAACTTGTGTTAATTAATAGCGGTCGATTTTTAGACCTCGTCAACCCCCAGAATCAGTTTTCGTTTAGATCGACCCCTGGGAAACCGATTTCGACCCTAAAGGGTCGGTTATCGACCACTTTGGGAATCCCTGGTCTAGGCGATTGTCTCGACCGCTAATAAAAATTACCATTACCAAAGATAATATATACTAGAGTCCTTTACCTACTATTAAAAAAAACTATTTCTGGTTCTCACCACACTTTATCTGTGGGAGCCACTAGAGCACCGAGTGTCGCCCAGATCAAAGGCCATCAGCATAACCTTTGATCTGCCAAGGACATTGCAATTATCGATAAATACTTTCTATTCGCAAACATTGGGACTGGTGACCTTCAATTTACCAGGCATCAGTCATTTTCCTGTAATGTCTTTGACAAGCGATAAAGGAGCAATGGAGTTGAATTATCTGTATATTTTTTTATTTCAATCAAATTGCTCGATTAAAAAACAATAAGTCGGTTTCATCGTACTTTTGCTGGAAATTATTGTTATTTGAATACTGATTTTTTAAATCCCCAAAAAATTTGACCCAAAATGACGATAATCTTAAAGTCAGGTCATAGCATAGATCATCAGTAATGACTAATGACTTGCTAAGCATCGATATTATGATGATATACAGAATGATAAAAAGAAGGCGTATAGACATTATGAGAACATGCTCTATAATGATAATAAAAATTATAATTTCAGCTTTTTACATTTTCAGTTCATTACTACACACGCTACACCTCATACCATGGAGCAAAATAATTTTTCGTACCTCATAAGTCACCTCAAAGTTTTTACCTTCATGATTGACACTAATTGGTTATTACATTAAATAACAGATGCACATTTTAATATCATCTTTTATCTAATTTAATAACCAATTAGTGTCAATAATGAAGGAAAAAAACTTAGAGGTGACTTATGAGGTACGAAAAAATATTTTACTTCATGGTATGAGGTGTAAATACTTATCACTAAAATTTAATAAACCCAAATAACCGAGCACTGCTTCCATAATGGCTGCCACCACGGAAATTAAGGTTGAGATTAAGATGATAATGACTTATGCCGTTATTGCTGAAATATTACTGGTGAAAGGGTTTTTAGGAGTGACATTAAAACATATATATCGCTTACAAAACATATCTTTATTCATTTATCACAATTTTATTGTTGTAATGCAAATAATTATGTAATCGCTGACAGCGCATCTAAAAGAGGTGCACGAATGTATTGAATGAGCGAACGAAACAAATATAAGGACTCCTGTATGACGGCACTCGCACAATAATAAGCGACAGGCGTCATTCCATTCGTTCCAGCTAATGTGAAACTACCTACATATACATTTTCCCATCATGCATAAATAGTTTGACCTTTACTAATAAAGTTACAAGGCCTAATCAATCATTATGAAATTAATATGCCATATTGTTATACAGTCAAGCTGTTTTGTCTGTCTGCCGTATAACTCGAAAACTACTAGACCCATTAAAATGAAATTTGAAACATACATGTATGTGCAAAATATGGATATTTCAGGGGAAAAGGTCTGTTGCCAGATACTCTAGGAAAACTATAAAAACTTATATTGTGTACGGTACGATATACACTTTGCTGTTTATGCAAGTAATTAACAAAAGTATGTCAAATTTTCACAAAGTAAACGTAAGTACAGCAGTAACCTCTATCAATATGAAATCTAACATGATACTTTAATACAAGGCCTCAAATGTAAACCTATGGTATAATAACGTACATAAATATAACAAGTTCTTGTACGCTATAAATGCGCACGTATACATCCGATTTCCTTTAGATTATCGAATTCTAAGCGATACACGGACTTAGCAAGGGACGTGAACATTTCAAAAACTCCGCACGTCCTTCCCCCCAAAATATTGTAACCTGGAGGTTACAATGGAGTAGAAAACCCCTCTGTTTTTCTGAAATAACATCCCCCCAATTTTGCTTTATTTACATCCAGCATTGGACGTCGATTGTCTGAAATGATATAGGTAAGGGGGCAAGTGTGTGTGTGGGGGGGGGGGGGGGGGGGATAAAGCTGTTAGCCCCGTCCGAAACGGTTTTATAAGCCTGTCGTGCTACCTCGCTTACTGTAATCAAAGTCAAAAAGACAGCAACAAGTTGTAGTTAAGTGTGAGAGGCATGTGAGAGCTAATCAGAGAATCGGATGGATACGCCTGGAAAATACTTAATTTTACTTTAACTTATTCAACTGTCGTCCTCCTCGATTTTGGGCGCGAGGTAGTAGCGGATGTGGCCGATGTCTGGGATACGGTACTCCACTACCAGAGGCACGTCGGCGGACATGGAAAGTTGCACCTGGAACATGCAGATATGATATTTTATATATATTACGGAAAATGACACTAATATTCCATCTTCAGCGTCAGTAGATCGTCCACGATGCAATGTATACGCTTCTACAACAAACCACCAGAAGAAATAAATTCCAAACTAGGATTTTCGCCTGTTCTATTGAAGTTATACAGGATAGGATATATTTCACAAATATAAAGTCTAGACCGGAACCAACTTGTACAAAATTGTATCTCCTCTTTGGGAATCGAACCCACGAACTCTAGGGCTCGACATCCGGTGTTCCAAATGCCAACCTCGCTAGCTCGCCATGCACCTTGCTGACTCCTGAGGCCCAGGCGACAATGGCGGTATAAAAATTCACTAGGCCCTATACCACATACTGGTGGCGGGCAGCAGTGTCCCTGGTGCGATGCCTAATACTGCGATGGCCAATATTTACACTGAACTGTTACTTAAGACTAATATTAACCATATTCCAGTGAATAAATTACTAATTTCATTTCAAAACTCCCCCATAAGCATGCATCAATATTTAGTGTTGGCGTTCATTAGGTAAGGCCTATGTGCTGCAGTGGATGTCTCAAGGCTGATACGTTGGAAGGAAGTTTGGAATCCTTCAAAATAGAGTATGCCAATCTCCAACACCAACGTGCAAAAAAATCTGGTTATGCCTATCATACCTGTGGGCTGAGCGAGGTGGCCTTAGTGAAGTAGTTGAGGTACTGGCACGCGAAGGTGAGGGTCACTGGCTCGTCCATCTCGATCACCACCGCCTCCTCCTCCTTGTCCACGGAGGCCGTCTGCGCCAACTTGATATTCGCGGAGCCGATATCACCGGTTGCGGAGAATTTCACTCCTGGAAAGGTCGAAACAGGTGTTAGAATTAAAGTTATGCTGATGGATGGGTGAATCTTACAAATGGTAATAGTCCAACTAGTCATACTGTTAGTTCTACAATAGAAAAGATTGGACAAAAAAACTCCCAACTAGTTATACCGTTTAGTATGACATATATTATCTTTGGTATGACATACTGGATTCATGTAAAATTAATGTCATCCAAGTAGCTATATCATGGGTGTAAAGATTAATAAATTAGTGGCCTCAAAACAAGGCACGCATTTATATTGAATAAGAATATTGCAACATTACATATACTCCACTGCATTACAATAACTTTTATGCCTTTAGTTATTGTTTTGAGGCTGTGCAACAGGATTTTTACAACTGTCACATTCCTACGATGATCTTTTAACTCGGTAACTCAATGTACTTCACAACAAATTAGACTCACCCTCTTTTGTGCAGGATATAACCATAGACTCGCCGAACTGTGACAGATCGCGGCAGATCCGGGCGAACTCGCCACTCGGCATACGAATAGTGCAACTGTATTCAGTCTCTGGAATACCTGCATACAAATATGAGCATTAATGACCTCATCATTGGCCTAGCTAGTAGATGATTGGTAGCAGTCCCACTGGGGACAGTCAACTTTGTACAGGTCGACCACAAAAATAAGGCGTGTCGTCAATCTTCGTTTGCACAAACAGAAATACCTGATTCATAATACATGAAACGGTATAATGAGTTGATTATATAAACTAAACTAAAAAAAACACATTTAACTTAAATAAAACTTTAATAAAAGTTTCGCTTGCTGTTAAAACGTATTTACTGTGCAGGTATCGAGCAGATTTTTTTTATAACCTGTATTAGTTTGTAAAATCATGCTTACCTAAGTGCTCCAGATCGAGGTTCATAAGTTTCATCTCATAGTCTGACACCTTCTCCTGATTAGGGCTCTCAAACACGAAGGTGACAGTGTCCGCGTTGTCCTGCGCCTTCATCGTCACTGTGTCCTTGTCGCCCGCACACTTCAGGATCTTTGACATGCTGCCAATTGAAACAATACAATATATCCCTTTCTCCACATAGATAATTGGGTTAGGCAACTGGTTGTCAACGGGGAATAAAATTCCTTGGTAGGCAACTGGTTGCTTAATGGGAAATTTTCATTCCATATTGGAACTGGGTATTTTGTGGTCGAAAAACAAGTCGAAGTTGTCAATGTTATAATATAAGAGTATATCAAATTAGATTTAAGATACAGCTTCGATAAATAAATTTTTTGTGGTTGTCAATGAAGCAAAAAAAAAAATATAATAAATAAAATAAACAAATACGGTTGCAATTTGCAC
This sequence comes from Esperia sulphurella, assembly GCA_947086405.1. Taxonomy (NCBI): domain Eukaryota; kingdom Metazoa; phylum Arthropoda; class Insecta; order Lepidoptera; family Oecophoridae; genus Esperia; species Esperia sulphurella. The sequence continues at coordinate 15,034,657 of OX352264.1, forward strand.
AAATGAAATATTACAATTCCAGAACCTTTGGGTAGAAGATAATTATAATGGAAGAAAAATGGTAGGCTGTCCTGTTTCAGAAGTTAAATGTGTCCAGTATGAGAAGGTTCATCAAGTCTATTTTGTCTGTATGAGTGCAAGAATTGGAATTATCATCTGAATTGCCAACATTTGAACTAATCTTATCTTTAGTTATTGATTGAATCCATCCTGTCAATGACAACTAACACTTTGTTATCATACAAACAAAATCACCAACAAACAGGCAACAGTCAAACAATGCCAATAGTTTGAAAAAATAAAATGTGCTCATGTTGAAGGAATGAATTTGAAAAACTGAAAAATCTTTTCATTCTGCCACTGTACATAAACTATAGCAAATAAGTAATACATATATGTTATGTACAATACATACATGGTACAAGGTTTTTTTTTGCAAAATAGGATCCAACAAGTAGGTATCAACTTCCAAAGACCAAGAATATTAATCTGCTGCAAATAATAGCAGTCCTTGATATCAATAAGTCAGAGTCTATCACCTCTTCAGATATAGTTCATATGTCGGGGGGAAAAAATACAAGAAATCCACAGGTCTTGTACTTTAATAAGCTTAATTCATCTATCCAAATATTGTAATTTTATTTCCAAACACATGAATATCCAGTCCTAATGTAAATCTTAAGCTCCAGTTATTCCATTCACACACTCCAAGAGGTGACAAACATCAGCTTTGAGGAATACAACAAAAGGGGGCCTTTCACAATGCAGGCTACCGCATAAGAGATCTGGATTTAAATCAAAATTATTCCATCTGGATTCAACACTGTTGCTTATAAAACCTTTGAGGGTCAGGTGAGCATTGGATATACATACCTTCCAAGATTCATGCCCATGGAGATGTTTCTGTCACATCTGTATTTGTCAAAGCCATCTGCTCGAAGGGTGAGTGACACAAGAGAAACGTGTGAGTTGTCCATAGCCTGAAACATAAATCATGGCAGCCATAACTAAAGTGGTTATCTACTGCTTATGAGGATAATGTTTAAAAACCTAGGGATAACCCTATTTGGTATATAAATACCAAAGGAATGAATAAACTTGAGAAACTACAAAACATTTGCATTCGTTTTATTTTCGGACTTCGTAAGTATGATCACATATCACAATTCAGGTCTAAACTCAAGTGGCTCCCTATCCGTTATCGCAGGGATACTCATATCCTTTTTCTTTTATTCAAATTACTCAGAAATCCATCTTCTCCTTCCTACCTTCGTGAGCGTTTCAGCTTCTTGCGGTCTCCTGCTCAACTATCTCGATCCCACATTAGCTCACTTTTGAAACTCCCTTCCCATACCACCGATTTTTACAGTTTTTCATTTTCTGTGCAAGCGGCTCGATTGTGGAACTCGCTACCACCAGACATCCGTAATAGTAAATCCTTTTTTATTTTCAAAAACCGTGTTAAAGAACACTATCTATCACTAAGTTAGGATTGGAATCCATATCTTATATGTATTTTATGAATATTTGTATATTATTATTATTATTTAATAATATATATTATATGTATATATATTTACTGTGTAGTTTATAATCTATTTAAGTGGGTATATAGTTTATATTAGTGTATGTATGTATATGTTTTTTTTATTTACGTACACACTATGTCTGCCTTTATTATTTCAAATATCTCTCTCGCGGGTCTGCTGGAAGAAATCTCTCTCAGAGATAAGTTCGCCCTTTGTACTTGTGTTTCTTTTAATGTATTATTTTTTATTTTATCTGTGTGTGTGCAATAAAGAGTTAAATAAAAAAATAAAAAAAAATAAAAGGATCATACAAAAGGCCAAGTGTTCAGTATAATAATGCATTGAGAGCCTTCGTCCTGCAGTGCATGTTCGCTGATTTGGAGGTTCCTGATTTTTTCCCCATCCTGGGAGTGCAGACAGTCTCAAGCTGAGAGCGACTACAGGCCACTACTTATGGCATTCTAGTGACCACTAATGACAGCTTTGGCAATTGCTTCACAAAGCATTTACACATGACTGGGAATGGCAAACTTAAAAATTTTGTATTGTTTTTATTTTGTTCTACTCTATAACTAAACTTTTTTAACCTATGAGCTTTAGCAAAAATCACCTGTAAATATAAAAAAATTTAAGTCAGGTAAAAAATGTTAAACATATATGTATTTTTTTTATGTAGACATGTTATTTTCTATGTAGACAGATAGATGCAGAAAAAAAATACAGTCGAATAGTATATATAACTCATTTTCGACCAATGTGTCGCTTTAGCATTTTTACCTTTCCACTGACATTATATCAGGGCTGTAAACATTCACGCTAAGATATAGACCTTTTATGAGAGTATTGTCGTGTGGTCTCAACACAAAGAGCACCACATACCATCTGTTGGCCATGGTTCAACGGTTACTTACACCAACCAGTGTACTCATAAAATTTCATTAAAAACTTACCTGTAGTTGTATTCCATTATCATCGCAGTCGAATGTGGCCTGCGTGAGAAGGTCCTTGATGGCTTCCAACACCTTCTTCAGAATTGAACTTTTTAGCAGGCGTGCCTCAAACATTTTCTACAACAGATATTTTTACATTATACGTTAAGTTCCCCGGGAAGATCAGTTAAGTTCCCCAAAATAATAGTGATCATTACGATGAGAAAAAAGAACAAATAAGCAAATTAAAGACTAAAACAAGATGTAACAATACCAGAGAAAGGAAGGGATCTGGTTGACAAAGTAATATGATAAGTGAGATATAAATAGTTCAGTCGTCAAGATGCATAAAGTAATAAGTAAATAAGACACAATAACTCACGTTTTATGTGGTAAATCTAGGAAAACTAAAGAAAGAACAAAGCACGATGCCTCCAAGTCGGTGACCTCAACGAAAAATGACAACCGGTCAATGAAGGCAGCGGGAAAATATGGCGCGAAATAATATGTCACTGTCATGTTCCTGTCACTCATTCGGTTTTTGACTGTTGTCAGAATACTAAATGCTGTTGTTCGCCACTACCTACCTTCAAAGAGGATGTATATGTATGTAAGTCTTGGACCTATTATGTGTCCAAACTGGCCGGTTGAATAACGCTTTCCCGCCATCATATAACTTAGACCTCGCAACCTCATTTATCAAAGTATCTGTCAACTTATAATATGTGCATTTCTATTCTATAATAATTAAATATTTTTACTGTCACATATTTGGGCTATATTCCTTTCGACCACCACACACTCCCATATTTCCTCAATCAACCCACTTCTTTTCAACTTAAAAGTGGTGGTGCAATGAGAAATGTATTTAACGGTAACAATATGCTCCAAAATATTCTTCTTGCTTTAATAAATTAGCCTATGAAATAGCCTCTTCGAAGTTTACGTATTAATTTATTTAAAACTTAATTGCACAAATCAGTATACGAGGGGCGTTCAAAATATTCTCGGTATTGATATCTTACAACCTCTTTTTGAATTTGTTTTGTTACTGGCTGCTAAGGTTCATTCGTTGACTAAAAAAAAAGTATAATTCAAACCGAGATGTTCTTTTGTTTTTCTGCAATTTCTGAACAAACATGAACACTATGAGTGAATTAACAATGTTAACGAAATTAGAACATCGTTCCGTCATAAAATTCTTGACAAAACAGGGTAAAAATCAAAAAACCATAAAAGAGGAAATGGATTGTGTTTACCGTGAGTCTGCTCCTTCTTTATCTACCATTCAAAAGTGGTCAAGCGAATTCAAACGTGGCAGGGAGAGTATTAAAGATGACCCTAGACCTGGCCGGCCTGTAGTAGCTACTTCACAAGAAAATATTGATCAGGTGGAAAACCTTATATTGGAAGATGGTCGAGTGTGTTGGAGTGAGTAGGAGACAGGGACCATAGACCAAGAAGGTTTGCAGCTGCAACACAATGATGCTGGCCGTATGTGGAAAGTACGGTGACTGTTCTTGCAGAGAAGCAAGTAAGAACAGTTGAAGTCACGACGCCGGAGAGACAACACCTCGCAGCCCTTGCCCTGGTTTCATGGAGGTTGGCTGGTGGCTTTGATTCACTTCCTCTAACAGGTTATGGGTCCGCACCCTGTTTTTAAATAATAACAGAGTTGGAAATAAAAGGGAGTTCGCGTTGTTATATGTTCTTATTTTCAAAAAGAAAGATGTCGGTTGAGTGAAAAAGAAAAGAAAAATTAAATGTCAAATTAGTGCTGTCAATGGAAAAATTATTTAGGAAAATCTAGAAAGAAAATAGTTCAACAATGGAAAATACGAGTAATGAGTTTGGAATCAGAATAAAACCATTGTCCGAGGGGGGAAACTTCCAATTGTGGAAAAGAACGATCAAAATTATATTAGAAAGTCAAGGTCTGGATGAGATTACTTATGGTCAGAAACCTGAGAAAGTTGATGGAAGTTATAAGAAGTCAGATGCTAAAAGCAGGCTCATTATTCTTAATAGCGTGGATCAAAGTCTTAAAGGATGTATTATAGATTGCGAGTCCGGTAAGTCAATGTTAGAGAAAATTACCAGCATCTTCGAAGTGAACGAAGACTCTCAAAAATGTGCGTGTCTTCGTGATTTTTTCACCTTTAGCTACAGTAAGGAGGAAAGCGTGAGTAGCAATATTTGCAAAATAGAATCAATAGCTAGAAAATTAAAAGGCACTCCGGAGGAAATTAGTGAGAACATGACAATTTCAAAAATTTTGACAATTTTGCCTGAAAAGTTTAGTCATTTCATTAGCGCATGGGAGTCCAGTCCAATTATAGATAGAACAGTTACTAACTTGATGGCCAGACTGGTAGGAGAGGAAGAGAGGCTAAATAAGAGTAATATAGAGCCTACTGTCAACGCCTTTAAAGCAGCAGAGAGGGAATGCTACAATTGCAATAGAAAAGGGCATATTTCGAAGTTCTGCAAGGCATCTAGGACCTGTCATAAATGTTTAGCAACTAATCATATGTCATATAATTGCAGATCAGATCATAAATGCGCTTTTTGTAAGTCTAATACACACTGGGGCAAAGACTGTAGAAATAAACCGAGCACGAGCCAAGAGAAGTCGATTTTCCTAGCTGAAGAACAAATATGTGATACACTGGATACAGCACTAGATGGAGAGACACCAGGGAAAATATTTGAATTTGTGGTGGATTCAGGTGCCACTTCACATATGATGAATGATAAAAACTACTTGGGTAATCAATCGGAAGTTGTAACAAAAATACAGACTGCAGACAAAAAGACAGAACTTAAAGTTACATCTATGGGAACTTTTGAAACAGAGTATTGTATTTTTGAGAAGGTATTGTACATTCCAAATCTGACTAAAAACCTTATGTCAGTTAATGCAATTACAGAAAATAACGGAACAGTGACTTTCTGCAAAGACAAAGTTTTAATCGAAAAGGAAGGAATAAAAATTCTTGAAGGAACTAAGACAAGCACAGGTCTATACAGTGTAAACTTACAATCAGTGGCGGTAGAGACGGCACTTGCCTCGATAGAAGAAAATTCCAGAATATCGGACAGAAAACTTGGTCATGTCTCTGATGTACAAAAGATCTCTAAATCAGTAAAAGGAATCTACAACAAAGTTAAGAATATTGATCTGAATGACTGCAAAATCTGTTTACAAGGCACACAAACTAAAAAACCTTTTCAGGACGATAGAGGATTGGCGAGCAGACCACTTGAAATAATACATACTGACATTTGTGGTCCGATAGAAACTGAATCCTGGGACGGGAAAAAATACTTTATTACGTTTTTAGATGACTTTACACATTTTACTAAAGTTTACCTTTTGAATCATAAGTCGGATGCCAGTGAAATAATCAAAGATTATGTTACAGAAGCCGAAACACATTGGGAAAGAAAGGTGGCAACCATCAGGTGTGATAATGGTAGAGAGAATGTGAGTAAGGCAGTAATGACTTGGTGTAAAGAAAAAGAAATACAAATTGACTTAACGATTCCGTATACATCACAACTAAATGGTAAGGCAGAAAGATTAAACAGAACGCTGATGAATAAGACAAGGGCTCTGCTATTTGATGCAAGACTTCCTAAGTATTTATGGGGAGAAGCTATACTCACGGCTGCATATTTGTTGAATAGAAGCTGGACAAACACAAAGGAGGTAACGCCCGCTGAATTATGGCACAAAAGAAAGCCAGATCTGACAAATTTACAACTTTTTGGTGCAAAAGTTTTCGCTAAAAACAACAAGAAGTTAAAGAAATTAGATGAAAGAAGCGCAGAATTCATTTTCGTGGGATATACTAATAATGGGTACAAACTATGGGATATGGATAACTGGAGGACATTCACAGCGAGAGACGTAGTATGTCTAAAAGAAACTCAACCGACGATTCAAAACTATGAAGTAGAAATAAGTAATAGAATGAGAACTGAAGCAGTGAGTTTAAATTTGATGGAGGGTGAGATTTCAGAAGATGGGTATGATTCTGCAGAAAACGAGAATTTATCGAGAGCCAGGGCAAGGCAAAAAGGGGCTGGGGGGTTGGGCGGAGAGGAGGTGTGTCAGGAGTCTGGCATATCTCAAAACGAGAGAGAGAGAAGAGAAAAAGAGCTAAGAGAAAAAATACGGGCAAGAGAGTCAATTGAGAGAGAGAGAAGAGAAAAAGTGCTAAGAGAAAAAATACAGGGAAGAGAGTTAATTGAAACAGAAAGGAGAGAAAAAGAGTTGAGAGAAAAAACAGAGAGTGGAGTAGTAGAGCAAAGAAAAACAGAGGGAAGAAAAAATTTAAATTTGAGATGCAATACAGGGAAAAAGAGAGTTAAAGAGGGCGAGCATAGAGGTTCAAAAATTTCAGAGGGGGATAGTAACGAGAGAGAACAATAAGTTTCAGAAGATACGTACAAGGACAGTAGAGAGAGAGAGCGAATATAAAGGTTCAAACGTTCAGAGAGAGAGAGTAAAGAGAGAGAATAAAAAGTTTCAGAAGATACGTACAGAGATAGTAGAGAGAGTTTCAGAAATTATAGATATGGATACTGAAGCGAGGGAACGTGGAGTTTGGACAGCTACAGATAGAGTATTTGAAAGCGATGATATGAATAGATATGATAGTAAAGGAGTAAGAGTTAAAAGAACTCCAAGGAATTTGCGGATCTGATTATGTGCTGTCGTGTGAATCTGCTCTCCTTACTTATGATGAAGCAATATCAGATCCGGAGGGGGAAATGTAGAAAGAAGCCATAGAGGAAGAGATGAGATCAGAAGATAAGACAGCAGTCTTAGTGATTTAATTTGATGGATATCTTATGGGGCCTGATATACCGCAGCTTGACAATATTATGAGCAAATTAGCCGAAGAATTTGAGATGAGAGTATATGGAGACCTTGCTCTCCAAATCAGAATTGAAGAAGACAGAATTAAACTAGGTATATCAAGAAGGCAGCAGAGAGGTTTGGTTTGGCACTAGCAAAGCCATACGATGTAGCACATCTGACGGTAGATAGTCGCGAAGAGAGAAGATCTGAGGGGTAACAACTGCAGATAAAGAAATACACTACCTGAAAGGAGGTGACAAACTGAAGCTTAGAGCGTATTGTGATGCAGATTATGCTGGAGATCCAGACACTCGAAGAAGTACTAGTGGTTATGTAATTCTACTAAATGAAGGGATGATAGCATGGAGCTCTAGAAAACAGCCATTGGTAGCAACTTCAAGTACTGAGGCAGAGTACATAGCTGCAGCAGAGTGCTGTAAAGAAGTGATGTTCTTACAGAAGTTCGAACAAGAAGTGACGGGCATCTTCTTGCAAACAGATTTGTTGGTTGATAATCAGTCTGCTATGTGTATTATGAAGAGAAACGTGGTTTGCAAGAGAAGCAAACACTTTAATGTCAGATATCATTATCTGAAAGAAAAAGTCGAAAACAAATGTTTAAATGTTATTTATTATCCAACAGTTGTACAAGTTGCTGATCTTCTTACAAAAGCACTGGTGGGAGATCGTTTTAAGAGTCATCGTGACAGTTTGCTACACTAGACGAGCTGAACCATTGTCATTGCTACATAGAGGTAGTAAGGAAGAGGTACCTGATGGAACAGAGAGTAAAGTATTAGAAAAACATCAATGGTGAGTGATTATCCGTAGACAGCAGTGCGTGTGCTTATAAAATGTGGAACTCATGTAGTACAGTGCAGTGTGTTGGACTGGTGGACACAGTATGGAGTATGTGACATTAGAGTTTTAATTTTTGTTTAATAACGGAGAAAGCATTGAGTAGAGAAGGGTTTAGTTTAGAGGATATATTGTATTGGCTTACGTGTATCATGTACTTGTAACTAGAGAGTAGTTGTATGTATGAAGAGGCGATTAATTTATGTTTCGGATATAGGAGGTTTATTGATTTTGTTTATTGTGTTAATATACTGTTAGTTGTTAGTGTTGGATGTAATAATATCTTAGGAGGGGGAGGGGTTTTAGATTATTGAGGTAGGTAGATAACTTGAAAATATAATGTTAATAATGAATTGTGCGGGTAAGGATCTGGTCAAAGCTCCTGGAGGGGGTGTTGGAGTGAGTAGGAGACAGGGACCATAGACCAAGAAGGTTTGCAGCTGCAACACAATGATGCTGGCCGTATGTGGAAAGTACGGTGACTGTTCTTGCAGAGAAGCAAGTAAGAACAGTTGAAGTCACGACGCCGGAGAGACAACACCTCGCAGCCCTTGCCCTGGTTTCATGGAGGTTGGCTGGTGGCTTTGATTCACTTCCTCTAACAGAGTGAAGATAAAATCAATAGCTCAAGCATTTAAGTTAACCAATCTTTCTATTGGTACCGTACATGATATTATCCATGACCATCTTAATATGTCAAAAGTGAGTGCAAGATGGGTTCCGCGAATGCTGACTCGGCTTCAAAAAGATATGCGTGCAGCTTGTTGTTCCGATTTTATTGACCTGTGTGGCGAAAAGCCTGATGAGGTGCTGCAAAAGATAGTTACTGGAGATGAAACCTGGGTTCATCATTATGACCCAGAGAGTAAACAGGAGTCCATGTAGTGGCACATTAAGGGTTCAGCTCATCCCAAGAAGTTCAAGGTCGTCCCTTCCGCTGGCAAGGTTATGGCAACAATATTTTGGGATTGTGAAGGAGTATTGTTAATCGATTATAAAGAAAAAGGTGTAAATATCACAGGACAGTACTACGCAAACATTCTACGTCAATTAAGGGATGCAATCAAAGAAAAGAGGCGAGGAAAGTTAACCAAAGGTGTTCTGCTTCTGCATGACAACGCCCCTGTCCATACTGCTCATATTGCCAAGGCAGCTATTGCTGAATGTGGGTTTGGAACTATAACTCATCCACGGTATAGTCCGGACTTAGCCCCCAGCGACTTCTTTTTGTTCCCCAATCTCAAAAAGGATCTGCGTGGAAATCGATTTTCTGACGATGAAGCGTTGAAGGCGGCAGTGGACGAGCATTTTTACACCAAGGATAAAAAATATTATTATGAGGGATTAAAAAAAAAAATTGATCGATCTTTTAAGTGTATTAACATAGGGGGGGAGTATATTGAAAAATAAAAATATCAAACTTTTCGTACTTGTTTGTCTTCATTCGAATACCGAGAATATTTTGAACGCCCCTCGTAAATCACAAACTATATGCTACGCATGTATAAATGCGGACATGATGGCATTAGATCCTTATAATTTAAAAAAAATTAAGGATAGCTAAAATAATTTTTTACGAAAATTTGGATAAAATAAATGCAATATTTATCGAATGTACGAGTATGTTCATTATATGGGCGAGGTCAACGGCCTCGGCGCGGCGCGTATGGAATTGAGTGAAATTTATTTTTTGAGGATAGGGATGGGGTTGAGGTTGGGGTTGGGATATTGAGTCTTGAGTCTGAGTGGAAGTAGAAGTGGAAAGAGAACGGGAGCGGAAGTGGGAACGGGGCGGATTCTGTAGTTCACGCGAGCGGAGCCGCGGGCACAGCTAGTAGTATATAATCTAAGTACGTAATAGCATACTATCATACTATATAATTTGTGTTAATCATGTATTGTTCTGTGGTGGTAACGTCCAAAGAGTATATATAATTAGTAACGTGCTTTTATATTCTCTTTAGGTCAATCTTCGAGATTATATCCTCTTTGTCTTCGTGTAGGACACAGACCTGGTATTGTTGTTCTGTGACACAGACTAACGGGATGAGATATCATGATAATGCTTTATGTGCATGAAAGTATGAAATATCTTCAATAACATTTAATTTTGAATTGTATTTTCCCTTAATAGTATTTTTCTTTTTATTTCATATTTACGTGCGTAATCCTGGCCTTGACCATTGGTAATAAATACGCCATTAGTTACTGTCAAGAACATAGACGATCACCAAAATTTAGTCTACAGTTAAATGAAAACTGACCCAGTAGATATAACTTTATTTCCATTTTATTAACATAAACACAAAAATACACTAAAAGTACTTACACAAAATTATTAACCAACTTATTTAACGTTTAAAAATAAATTCAACAAGAAAGTTGGACGACTTGATCCTGACCGGGATAGGGTGGCAAAGATAAATCATATTTGGTAATTATTTCAGGGGGCAAAAATCTACCACCCAGGAAATGTTTAGCTTCACCTAGGATTTCAGGCCTTGCACATAATTTGGGGGCAGAGAGTGATATGAGCATAGCTGGCTTCAGTACTGATCCATGACCACCAGGGCCTCTATTTGGACCACTTTCGACATCCCACCCACTTGGAATGTCCACACTGGAAAATAAAATACAAATTTAAAATCATGACTGTTCTGAAACATATATTATCTCTTACACAATTGAATATTTATAAATGAAATAGTGATTATTTTGTCAACTTCCACCAAATGTGCTGCTTCCTGTTGTGCTGCTCGCCTATTATCATAAGCTGCCTTTCCATTTAAAATAAAATAATAAAGTAATATTACCTGCAAACTGGTAACCCAGAATCTATTAAAATGTCCAATACCGGCTTCAACTCAACCCTCACAGGTGGCTTAAAACTGAACCCAAACAGAGCATCCACTAAAACTTTGTAATCTTTCGGCATTTCTCCCACAATTGGCAAAGTGGTTACAATATGAATTCCATATCGTTCACACTGTTCTAGGAGGTTCTCATACAAAGGTTTAGGTGTGCGTTTAGGGTAGTAGACTGATACATTGAAGCCAAATAGTGCCATGTGCCGTGCAGCCACTAAGCCATCTCCACCATTGTTGCCTGGTCCGCATATTACAAGAGCTGTATCATATCTGTAAATAAAAGTGTTTTTTAAACAATTGCAATAAAGTTTTTGCAAATAAATCAAACACCAAGCTAAGTGAATCATGCAAACTAATACAATCTATATCTAAGATATTAAGGAATCTAGAACATTATTAAAATAACATGCATTTACATGATTCTTCATACTGACTACATGCAAAATGTCAAATGACATTCCGGTCAGAGTGTACAAGAGGGGGTGCTATGGAAAAAAATCTCTGGACTGGCATGAAATTTTTTCTGGGGCGAAGCGTAAAAACCATTTTGGAGACATTTACAAAAAAAATATATGTCAGCGCCCCCTTTTGTACACCCTAAGTGACCTTCCCCCTAACGTCTTTTCACAGCTCTATGATATTGGGATCCCAAAAGGATTATAAAAAGTGCTTAAAGCTCAGAAATATACTGGCAACTATTCTGTTGGCGGTGATCTGATCAGTGGAGTGGTTAGTTCAATCAACTAATATGGAAAACTAGAGAGAAAACCCATGCCCCCCTATGTTATATAAAAAATCATAACCAAAGATAACTTAAAGGTCCTGATTTAGTACATCTTATTTATTTATAAGAACTTACGAAGTCGGTGGGTAGGCACGCGCTACGGCTGTAGCGACACTCAATCCAGCCAGTTCCATGAGCTGATCCACGCTGAACTTGTACTCATTAAACAAATCCATGTCCAGCGCTGTAGCTTCAGCTTGCGTCAAGTACCGCATCCTGCGGTTAGTGCAGACCTTCCCACCGGACGCCATCGTCCCACCAGCACAAACGCTCGCTGTACGTAACTGGAAAAGTCGTTTATTTGATTAAAGCTGGAAAATTATATACCCGGGTTGTAAGTAGATCGATGGAAGCAAACTTACCAATAAAACACCACCAATTAATCTACTGAATAACATTTACAAATAATGTTGTACTGAGAAATCCGCAAAAATTTACCAACAGATCCGATAACTAAACCTCTTTGCCGATAACATTATGTATGTCTGACCTTGTTTTGATTTAATTTCTTGACGTTTTCTTGTTCGTTCTTAAACACAAAAAACCGTTAGTGAGACATAAACCGTAATCATCAAAATAAAAATCGAAGACACGGATTTGTCACATAAATAGGATTGCGCACTCTGGAGCTAAAAACGGTCTCGAGCGAGAGAGTCTTAAACAGGATTGCATCCTTTTCTACTAAAGTGACGACATGATTTGGTATTTCACAAAGGACATCCAATGTATTCCATTATTTGGTGAACTGATAAGTATGACACGTGCCAAACTTTATGGTGGAGTACATAAGATCAGGTATCAGCGGGGAAATGTCGGGGAGACGAGGGACCGGCACAAGGCGCTCGTCTCTTACTTCAGATTTGCAATAAAGTTGGTGTTGTAATTGTATACTGTCAAATGTACCGTCGACCATACGCCAGACGTAACACTTTGGACTGTTCTTATCTCGTGTGCCATAAGATTCGAAATCGAAATACACGTGTGTCCCCACACGTGTGGTCGACTTTATATTACTGTGTTTGTATGGGTATTGTTACGTACGTACGTACGTTTTACGTAATATTAAAAGGTCGAAGAAAGTATTTATTATATTTTATTATGACATAGTATAGTGTAATGGAATCTAATAAATATTTATACAAAATAAGGAAATTAGTACCAACTCATTTTTTTATATCAAATACCAATGCGTTGGTTGTAGTTCAGTTTCATCTGGTGGTGGAATACTACCAAAATAAGTATGGTCATAGAATTGGTCTGTACTTGGATTAGTAATAAGTATATTATCTTTTAATCGACCACAGAGGATGAAATATCAACCCTATATTCGTTATTTTCAGAAACATATATTTTAAGGGAATTCTAAACTTCTCTTATCATAAATCCCAAATTACAATTATGGGTGGTTAAAACTCTTAAAGTGTTAACTACCTACTACTAAAATATTACACAAAAATTTATAAGCTTTGCCAAAGCTTTGCCTTTAATAATACTAGAAATTGCTAATGTTTTAATTTCATCTTATCCGATGATATTCCAGACGAGCATAATATATTCATCAACGAGTACTACTCTGTAGATGTCCTGTTTTCCTTAGGTATTTATTACCTGAAAGATACAATAAAACTGATTTAATAATAATAAAAAAAAATTAAAATATTTAAATTGAATCCTGAATAATTGAAAAATTAAAACGTGTAAAGAGTGAGCAAGCAATTACCACTGAAAATATGGAAGGTATAGATAGCATTTTGTTTATTCTCTTCTTGAGTGCCCCAGCAACAGTTGTGAAATCATCTAGTTTAAAATGTAATCTGAATTATACTGTTTATTGCGTTACGTGTCGTGGTACAACATCAAGCCATTTCTTTTTAATTTATAATTTAATTTTTAGTAAATCTAAAACACAAATATGTCTATGGTTATCAACGAAATTCACCAATGGCGGCGCTGCAGTGACACCATTACATTAATTGCGATATACTACCATAACGTTGACTATTAAATTAAATTAGAATATAGACACATTAAAAAATACAAAAAACAACGTAGAACTCAAAAGAATATTTAAAAATATATATTTTACTGATTACCGGTTTTATGTTATAACGTAAATAGGAATTAGAACATTAGCACTGAGATCAGAAATCCTAGCTGCTCAAAAGTATATTTTTAAGGTTGCAACCATTAGACAAGGACGCAATCTTGTTTAAGACCCTCTCACTCGAGACCGTTTTTCGTTTAGTATTTTTGTACAATGAGAATGGACTCTATGATAAGTATAGTATAAAAGGACATCCACCTTTGTGAAATACCAAATCGTGTCGTCACTCTAGTAGAAAAGGACGCAATCCTGTTTAAGACTTTCTCGCTCGAGACCGTTTTTAGCTCCCGAGTGCGCAATCCTGTTTATGTAACAAATCCGTGGATTAAACATATACAACACCACCACTAAATAGTGGTATTGCCTGTATCCGATCATAAATTCTAAGCGTTGTTGATTGACATTTGATTTGTTTGACATTTTTTTTGACAAATTTGGTCATCCGTCACAAAAATGGCTGCGTTAAGGGTTTTTAGCCGTAATTTACCATATTTACGACAGCAATTTTCTGCATTACTAGGAAACACATCGCCCTCAGTAAAATTCATCTGCGTAGTGGTTTCTATTGGATACATTTTATCGTTCTCCAACGATGTGGTTGACGTGCTCAGTGTTACTCCAGGGTATTTGTTGCCACCTTCATTTCAGCTGTGGTCCACTTTCACGTTCTGGTTTCTCGAGATACATTTGTGGGAGGTGATCATTGATATCGTGACAGTGGGATTATGTGGGAAGCTGATAGAGCCTCTGTGGGGGCAGATGGAGATGATGAAGTTTTTCTTTTTGACAAACATCGGCGTGGCGTTCCTGACGACGTTTTACTATTTAGTGATATTTGCGTGCACTGGGCAGACGTCCTATCTGTTCGATATCCATGTGCATGGTCTGGCGGGCTACCTGGCTGCTGTATGCGTTGCCGTCAAGCAGATACTGCCAGATCACCTGCTGATAAAAACACCATTAGGTAAGAACTATGATATCTTGCAGATAACTGATAAAACATATCTTTGTGTCAAAGATTATTAATCAAAAATCTTAGGCCTGTTTTCATAACTAGGATGTGCAGTCTATGGGTGAATCACACTCAAGTGCTAATTCATTTAGCACACTTTTTCATTTCATTGCTTCCAGTCCACCATGATGGTGTAGTACGGATCGGTTGAATTCACATATGCCTTAGCAGTCTTTATTCAGAGAAAGATCAATGATATGAGCCTGAGTTTGAACCTTCACCCTTCTAACATAGTACTCACTACTATTCAAAAAATTCTCTAATGTTTTAAAAGATTCCCTAATGTTGTACCTAAATCTCATCACCTCATGTGATAGTGATTGAAAGGTCAGAGTGTAGATAAGAGTGTTTCAATGAAACTATTTGAAGAAAAAAGACAAATTTTCATAACTAAACAAAGCAGAGTCACTCAAATACCAATATACAAATAGCAATCTAACATAACCAGGAAGAATATAAATATCTAATCTAAACCTTTTTATCTTAGGGACCCTCAGAGCACCCCTAAATTTGTATTACTGGATTTAATAGTAAATTAGCTAGCACTGCCAACACTCGTCTCAATGATAAAAATTTATTATAGTTTGTCTTTACACAAGAAATTTGGTCTGTATATTGCTGTAGATGTTGCATAAAACTAATTACTGGAATTTCTAATCAACTATCTGTATAATTGCAGGAAAACTAACAAATCGCTCGCTGCCCCTGCTTATCCTGATAATAGCCATTATCTTGTGGGCTGTGGGAGCCCTGGAGGGCACTTATCCCTGCATGTGGGGTAGCGGAACTATCCTGTCATGGATCTACCTCCGCTTCTGGCAGAGGCACAGCAGTGGGTCTAGAGGGGACATGGCTGATAACTTCAGTTTTGATAAGTGAGTGCTCTTCCTATAGATTAGCTCTCTTTATCTTGATTCTGTAATCTACTTACATAAATATCTAGTGGTCATTCAGCTTTTAAAAACTGGATATATTAATATACATACATAATGCTCACACCCCGGTTTCAGAGGAGTAGGCAGATACGATGCATCGCCACTTTGCGCGATCCAACATCACAAAGCGACTTGCCTTCGTCCACTTTTTGCTCCGTGATACCACTTTGCGTAATGGGTGGCGAATATCATCGCCGCCTTCGCGTCATATTAATATATTTTACTGATTTTATTTTAATATTGATAATGATCCCTTTTATGAATAGTGCCATTATAAACACTTACTTGAAACATTCAAACAATAATGAGTGGCAGCGGATCATCTCAAGGTGCATCTGTCGCGTGTCGACCCCGATCTTGTAGGCAACTAGTTCGATTTCCAGCAGGGACGATCGACCTTAGACGCGATCCTTCGCGTCCATTCCCTGTCGCAGCAGGCGATCGCCCTTGGTAGGGTGATGGTGGCGGAGTCCTCGGTGTTCGTCAGTGCCTTAAACTCCTTGCGCTGGAAGCGTAATTAGGGAGGCGCTGGTCCATAATGTGCCTGTCACCCTTTACCCTAAGTATCAAATATGTTCAATAAAAGCGTGCGTGTGTTGTTCCCAGCTTCTTCCCCACCGTGCTGCAGCCGGTGGTGCGCGGCGTGCTGGGCCCGCCGCACCGCTGCCTGGTGCGGCTGGGCCTGTGCGCGCCCAGCGCGCGCCGCGTGCACCTCGCGCTCAGCCCGCGCGGCGTCACCATCTCCATGCCGGGCGTCGAGCCACAGGACATGGAGAGGCGCAGGTAACTCGCCACAGGATATGCGACAGCCTGGCCACAAAAGTCTACATCTGTAGACTTTTTAATATTGAAAATCGATTTTAATTTTAAAATAAATGAAATTAAAAAGTAAAACACTGGTGATCGCAGTAATGATCTGAATATACACAGAATTGCTGCGCGATCCTGGTGACATCCCTTAGTCGCCTTGACGACGCGCACGTGAAGTTTAAGGGTGGCCCTATTCTAAGTGGGGAACCACACGGCTATATAGCCAAAAGCTAAATCGCGACTGCGAATTGGTTCATGTTTTTTGAGGAATCCATCAAAATGTTAGATTTTTGTTTGCAAAATACTTTGCTTACCTTTAAGTAAGCAAAGCATTTTGAAACTTTCTATCCTTAAAAACTATTGAACTGATTGAGCTGAAACTTACATGTTAAGTATGTTGTTTACATATCATGTAAAATTGCCTAACAATAATGAGGAAAATATGGAAATTACAGGTAAAAAATTATTTTTCTAGATTTCTTAGATAAGGAGAATATCCTAGTTTGGGTTTAGACATGTGTATATGTGTAAAGTGTATTTACTATAAAATTACGTCTGTAGTGCTTTTCCTCAGTAACGTTTGACTAATCTTTACAGACAAATTGCTCTCAAAGCTTTGAGTGAACGATTATCGAAAACATCCGAGCAGACCCGACAGAAAAACCTTTCGACCAAAGTGAACATGGAAGCAGCGAGAAAGATGCCAACACAGCACGTCATACCGCAGGTATAATATTTTTATTTAGTTGTAGTATTTGCTGCGACGTCGGCCGCGTGAAATGTCAACTCCTTAGAGGTAAAAACTTTTTACTTCTTTAATTTAATTTGCCTGGGGCCTAAGGTAGCGTAGATTCAGTCCTTGAGACTCGCCCTACCTTCACTGGTAGGTGTTATGAGTTGCTTGCCTCTGTTGATCCTCGCTTAGAGGAGTTGCGGGGGGAGATTGGTGAGGCGGGAATGGACGCCATTTTGATAAATAAAAACCTATATAAATCGATAGCTGACATCAATACAAACTAGGAAAAAAAAATACTTAAAAAAACTAGTCCAGTGTCACATTTCCAAGATATAAGCTATCAAAGTTACTAGCATTGACCAGAATATAAATTAACTTGAAAGTAATGGCTACTGGCTGCCATTTTTTCAAAGCCAAAACCTTCGTCTACGTTTAATTCGTATTATGGGCGATGGAGGGCGCGTAACATATCCAATCATCATAATATATGCATACCTACTCAACGACCACTGAATAGCGCGATGTATAGTTTAGACAGCTCCATCTCTTGACCATAAAAGTGAATAATTTCTTACAGTTCGCAAGCCCAGAGCCCGCGGAGACGCACGCGCCGTCGCCGCCCGCCGAGGCTACGCTGGTGGACCTCGGCCCCCCCGCGCCCCCCGGCCCCGCCGCCAAACTTTCATGATCCTCAAGCCCTACATAGACAAGACTGTTCACAGAGCCATAGCAGAGATAACATCTGTTCCAATGAGCAATTTTCCAGTAGGTACTACATTTTGGTTGCTAATAGATGGCGTTGCATTGTTATAACTGTCATTGTCAATTTAGACTCGAAAACGAATGTTTTTTTTCAGTTAGTTTTATGGCCTTGCTTCACGAACTTTGCAAATATTCTGGCGTTTTTGGGCATTTGCTGATACAGCCAGTGCCATTTGTCGAGTATTTAAAACTAATTTTGTTAAAAGAGCTACTTGAAAATAACTCATTTAAATGGCAAAGGAAACGTTATTCGCGTCACGAAACAAATTTTGCATGGTAATACAAACTTGTTTTTGCTGCTGGCATCCTGGTTACATGTATATATTTTGTTTCCGAAACGCAAATAACATTTGTTTTACTTTTCCATTTAGGCATTGGAGGTATAGATTGTAAGGTCAGAAGTTATGTTAGCTTTATAGAAATTCTACTGCTGGACTACGCATCTCCCAAATTATGGGGGGGAGAGGTGTTTGCCGTATTCACCGCGCTGGGTAGGCGGGTTGGTGATCTCAGGATATTTAATGCGTAGACAATGCTGCTGCTATCTGGTTTTATCCTTTAATCGCATCTTTCGACATCCACCGGACAATACGGGCATCTAAGAAGGTATTTCTTAGAACCATGATGCAAAATAAATAAGAATACTTGTACAGTCAGCATCAGAAGTAGATGAGCAACTCAGGTGTCCAAATAATTGGACACATTCAAGGTTACTAATAAACTGTGTACAACAAAACTGTTCAAATTGTTTTGAGCATCATGTTATCAAAATATGTCTTAACTCTCACAGTGTCAAATATTTATATACAAATTAAAAGATTAAACAAAATACACGTAATTGACGATGACGTCATGCACGAAAGAGATGTCATTATATTGACACAAATGACTTAATTATTTTATGATTAAATACAATCATTTAAGATTCATTTCTCATTCATTACCGTTCTGAATATCGTGTAAAATTGCTCTTACTTCTGACGATTCAGCTTGTTTATATAACATAGAATTTGTATTGAAATATTTAACATTGTGAGAGCTCGGAGATCGCGCAAAGTGGCGATACATCGTCTCTGCCTACCGCTCTGGGGCCATGGCATAAGCATTATGTATGTGATGCTCAAAACAATTTAAACAATTTTGTTGCATATAGATGTTATTGGTAACCTTTAATGTGTTTAATTAATTGGACAAGTGAGTTGCTCATCTACTTCTGACTACATGTCTAACTCCAAAAAGTATACTTCAGTGTATAAAGTTGCCACTAAGTCAGAGATGCGATCGAGAAAAAAAATGAAATTCTCTCCAGTAAAAAAGAAACTTAGAAAATGCTACTTTTCAGGAGCCCAGATTAAATATATTTGATGTCCTTTTTTTTCCTTGAAAACAGTCCAATTGATTTCTATGGAATTTTGTCATGAAAAACATTGAATGGTTTTCAAGAAAAAAAAAGATCAGGGGCCTATTCCGTATGCATTTCGAATAATATTCGTAGAATTACTGTCATTTCATACTGTAACAGGTCATGTGTCATATTCTGATAATCATTTGGCGTCGCGATGGTTAGGCGCGGTGTTGCAAGCACGTTTGGGAGCGCAGTCAAATTATATATTCAAAATCCATTAAAAACTGTCGGCGCATCCCTACTCCGAAGGAAAGTTTGGTTGAATGTATAAAATATAGGTTTTTAATGGAGCGATTCAATGTACATGTTTTCAGTAATTCGACAGATGAGTGAAGGAATGAACTAGAGATGCGCCGCTTGCGTCGATGCCGCTGTGTCGACTAGGGATGCGCCGACAAAACACAATGTAACCATAACTGTGTGCCCCAAGTTCCAAAACCAACCAGCGCTGGTTTAAGTCTAGCATCCAGGGTACCCTGAAGAAGTCGACAGCACCACGCGGTAACTAAGAAGCCAAACACTTATCTGAATGACTCGTTAGAGAGTACAAAATTGCTTTGTAGTTATACGGATATTAACCGAAATGATTATTGAGTAGGTTCGCAAAAAAATATAAAAAATCATTGTTTGGTTTTCTGAAAAGTAGCATTTTCTAAGATAGATCCTTTTTAACTGTAGTGCTATTCTCTAAAATACAAACTCATGTGCGAGTCTCATTCAAGTGATTTTCACTCACTTCTAAACCTAATCCACTTAGGTAGTTTGGCTAGTTCTTTGTTCACTTAACTTCGATAATTCTAATGTTTACAGAATGCCAAACTAAAGTCAAGAGGATTAAGTTTCGAAGTGAGTGAAATCACTTGAGTGAGACTCGCACATGAGTTTGTATTTTAGAGAATAGCACTACTGGAGGCACAGAATTTAAATAGCTGAGAAACTGTGTTGCCAGGTCAAATTAGATGCACAAGGGCTGTGCCACAATAAGCATTTATGTATTACGAATTTAAAGATTGCATTTCTGCCATGGATCTGTGAATCTGTAGTATTTTTTGTTTTATATAAAAGTCCATAGCATATTTTCAGTATGTTAACAAGTTGTGTGTCTGTGTGTATGGTTAAATAAATATGGGAAAATATTTTTTGCAGATTTTAATGCATTTGTTAATGGTTGCAGTATGTATGGCGAGTGTGAGATTGAGACTACTTTGTAAATATAATTAATATTGATTAGTGTTAAATAAATAAATACCCAATCACTTAATGTACAGTTTTATTTTATTTCCTTAATTATATTAACATTTGTATTTTCTTGTGTACAGTCGGTCTCAGGTAAACTATACCATGTCTCTGTCTACTTTGCAGTCTAACATTCAAGCGCGGATCTACCGTTGTAGGCTGATGTTATGTCCAATGCCTTAGTAAAATAATAAGAAAAAAACATATTTGTACATGTTACTCTTTATCCTGTTTTTTATTGTTTTATTTTTTTTGTTGTGTGTGCAATAAATTGTTAGATAGATAAATCAAAAAGACTACAAGGTCTTGGCCAGAAGGTCATATTTTGTAAACGTCTCCTCTGTAGGAATGCAATGTATCAATCGTGAGCGAGTCCGTAGTCCGACTCACACTTGGCCGATTTTCGGGTGGGATGTGACCACAAAGTTCTTTGAAGGCTGGATCCGCGCCTGATAACATCAACCTTGATTTAACGTATCAAAGTCAATTTTAGATTATAAATGACAGAAAACTTTACCATGTGGCTCATCACTGTACATGTTCAAACGTATATTATTCTCTTACACCATAAAACTATACAACATAGATTCATTTTCAAGGCTGTATTAATAAAATACATTATTGCAGTAGGTACAATTGTTCATAATTCTTAATTTCTAGGAGAAACAGTCACAGACTGCGTTAAAATTAGTATGTACTCATCCCATATAGACAAGCATTGTCATTAACATAAAATATAATTCTTTCTGTAACGCGATATATCATCTCCCTTAAATGGCCTGCTTTAGGGTTTTGTCAAGAATATAGGACGAATACGAACGTGGGACCACGCTCTAACATAGTAAATCTGGATTGTGCCACTAGAGCTCCGAGGGAGCGTTGCTGAGATCAAAGGATATCACCATAACCTGATCTTGCAACATGAACTTCCGTAGAGAAGCTCTAGAGCTGCTGAAGTGCAAAGGATATTGTAATTGCACGAAGAACGCCATCGTATACATACATTAATACTAAACTGGCAAGTAATAAAAATTTAAATGTTTTTAGTGTGGGTACACTGTCAAAAAAAAAGTAAATAGAAGAGAATTTTTAATAATTGTATATTTTCGCACCACACATTTCTATGCCTTACAGGGAATCAATTCAACTTTTTCAATTCACTAAGTTTACGAACTTGTTCAGATTAAAAGCGCACACTTTCCTATACATTTACCACTTAACTGCACAAAACTACCACTTTCTTGCACAATAATCAAAATACAAGTTTTGTAAAGTTTCCTCGTCGTCAGCAGCGGGTGGGTCAGCCCCGAGTTGGTAGTGCTATCTGTAGTAGTGGTGATGGTGCTGCCCCTGGGGCCAGGGCTGCACGGCGGGGGCGGGCGGCGGCGGGGGCGGGTGCTGGTAGGGCGCGTCCGGCCACCGCGCGGGCTCCGCCCCCGCCCCCGCGCCCGCCGCCGACACGCCCGCTACCGTCGAGCTCATTACCACGCCTGCACCTGCACACATATTGTATAATTTGTATATGGGATTCAGGTGTCTTAGGTGCCCCTCATCCCCGCATCCTTGGTAGGAACAGACTATCAAGGAAACTCACAGACTCTGATGAAACATGGTACAGATGTTGGCCTAGTGGCTTGGCCATTACATTAGACTCGAGTGCCAGAGGGCGTGGGTTCGATTCCCACTGGAGTCAGACAACTTTGTACAAGTTGGTCTCGGTTTGGATGTTATATTTGTGATTGGTCGTATACTTGTTTAATCCCATAAAATCCTAGTTTGTGATTAGACATGTTGAAGTGACATATTGAAGCTACAATCTTGTATTTTAATATTACCTACACCCTCATACCATGACGCAAAATAATTTTTCGTAGCTCATAGTTTCACCTCAAAGTTTTTACCTTCATGACTGACACTAATTGGTTATTAAATTACATAACAGATGACATTTTAAAATCATTTGTTATCTAATTTAATAAACCAATTAGTGTCAATCCTGAAAGAAAAACTTTGAGGTGAAACTATGAGCTACGAAAAATTATTTTGTTTCATGGTATGAGGTTTAGTGATATATTGGGCTCGATTCTGAAAGCACGTTAAAATTTGACAGCACTAATAATATTTTTTCTTTCTAATTTTGGCATCATATTAATCCATAATAATTATGTGAAATCTATTAGGAACAACATCAATTGACTGCATAATTAATATTTTCGGAAGCTGGCGAGTATTTTTATATCCCCCACCGGGTTTCCACTGAAAGTATGTATGTGTAATTCAATTCAAATATTCTGTATTGGGCACCGATACATATTATATAATATCTGTACCACGGGACCTAAAATCTTGAAGTTGTGTGTGCAACTGACCTGGCGGGGGCGCGTAGTGCGCGGGGGGCGGCGCGGCGTAGTGCGCGTGCGCGTAGTACGGCGGGGGGACGCTCATGGAGTGCGCCAGCAGCGGGACGGACGACACCGGCGGGGCCGGCGCGGGCGCGCCCGCACCCACGCCCACGGCCGTCGGCGGCTGGAATAACAGCGTTCGATTCAATTTTTCCACAATGCTGGTTATTCTTTGTTTCTTGAGAAGCCAATGTAAAATCAGTACATACGGGGGTGACATAGAGATAATTTGGCCGGTGGTAATCTTATTCCTTTATTAATTGTAATTTATATTTTGTATATTTGTTTATTTTGTGACGATCCCTTTTACCCTATTAGAATTACATGTAAAATTATATGTTTAAGATGTAAAAGTGAAATAAATGAATCTAATCTACCGTTGAGTGTTTTCAAATCTAAAACAATACTTAACACAATTAGCCATAGTTCAGTTTAGTTTTTATAATGCGGATAAAATGACAGTTAATAGTTGGACTAGGGATCTTTCGAGGGAGAGAGAAAATTAGGGAGTTAATATATATGTGGCGTCCTAGAAGTGGAACCCACAAAATACCACTTCATAATTATAATTTAAAGTTACTGCAGTTTTGCCAGCGCGCCGTCTGACCCGCGCGCAACATTGTTGCAGACCGGTCGGCTCGTCGCCGCCGCGCGCTCTCTGCCCCGACACACTAGTGAGTGAATCACACGGCGGTTCTCGTGTCGTTCGCCCGCTTGCTAGTTTATATGTATAAATCTTGTATTACTTTCCTATATCTCAGTTAGCAAATATAAACAGTGTCGGATACAAGTGTTGAGTTATTTCTCCATCTCCTAACCCACAAATTGGTGACCCCGACGACAAGAAAAGTAAGAAGATTTTTTTTTATACCAACATTCCACGCCCGACGGAAAGAAAGGTGTAACCCAAGAATTTTCTAAATCGCGCATCATGACGGAGACCGCAAAAGGGAACAAAGAAACTGCGGATGAACCTGCAACGAATCTTGCCAAAGCATTAGTCGAAGCGCTGCAAACATCGGAATCGGCTAAAATCAGGGTCCGCGTACCACCTTTTTGGACGGAGAAACCAGCAGTGTGGTTTGCTCAAATAGAAGCTCAATTTGCTTTAGCAAGTATTTCTTCAGATTCCACGAAGTATTATACTGTAGTAGGAAATTTGGATGCAGCAATTATTGCGGAGGTGGAAGACATAATCAGCAACCCACCAGCAACTGAAAAATATGGAAAAATTAAGAACGAGCTAATTAAGCGGTTGTCAGCTTCTCAGGAAAAGAAGGCCCGCCAACTACTGGTTCACGAGGAACTCGGCGATCGCAAACCATCAGCGTTCCTGCGGCACCTGCAGAGTCTTGCTGGTTCAGGAGTTTCTGCCGATTTTCTTCGCACCATTTGGGTGAGTCGCCTGCCAGCTAACCTGCAAGCACTGATAGTCTCACAGTCTGACAAACAGATAGAAGAAGTAGCGGATCTAGCTGACCGTGTAATGGACATCGCCCCCGTAAATCCGGTAGCACAGGTTGCTAGCACATCATCTCCACCAGATAATGTGTTCGAGATAATGCGTAGCGAAATAGCGGAACTCACTAAGAAGCTAGATGCTCTCTCAACAAAAGTGGATAACAGCTCCCACAGCCGTACTAACAACTTCAGACGCAGCCGGGGCCGTTACAGCTCCCGATCACGTTCTCGTTCAAGAACTCAACCGGTTAAAGCAGACGGTTCAAGTCGTCTATGCTGGTACCATTATAATTTCCGCGAGAAGGCTAACAGATGCGAACAACCCTGCGACTTCAATGCGGGAAACTACAACAGCAGTCGCTAACGACGGCGAGCGATTGTTGCAGCATTTCCAGCCGTCTCTTTGTCACAGACCTCCCATCCAAGCGAAGTTTTCTCATCGATACAGGCTCAGATCTTTGCGTTTTTCCACGCTGTTATCTACGTGACCGGCGATCAAAGGTCAATTATGAGCTAACTGCAGCTAATGGTACAATCATATCTACATATGGGTATGTTCACCTGCAGCTGGACTTCGGACTTCGGAGAGATTTTTGCTGGAAATTCATCGTTGCGGACGTATCAAAGCCAATAATAGGTGCAGATTTTCTATCCTTTTACAACTTATTAGTGAATTGTCGTAGCGGTAAACTGATGGATGGAGTTACAAACTTGTCAGTTGGAGCAACAGCTGCAAATGCAAATATACATAGTATCAAAGCGATAATTGGAAATTCAGAGTACCATGACATCCTCACAGAGTTTCCAGATACTACTAGGCCCCCTGGTACACCAAAGGAGGTACGTCATGCGACAGTTCATTACATAAACACAACGCCAGGTCCACCAGTATTTTGTCGACCGCGTAGACTGGCACCCGATCGGTTAAAAGTAGCAAAGGCAGAGTTCGAGGCGATGGCTAGAGAAGGCACAGCTCGCTATTCAAGTGGACCTTGGGCATCAGCTCTCCATCTTGTTCCAAAGCGCGATGACACCTGGAGACCTTGTGGAGATTATCGCGCACTTAATGCAAGGACTATACCGGACAGGTATCCGGTTAGGCACATAGAGGATTTTGCTCAACAATTAAATGGGTGTACAGTTTTTTCAGTAATAGATTTAGTTAAAGCATACCAGCAAATACCAGTCCATCCAGACGACATTGCAAAGACAGCCATTACAACACCATTTGGGCTCTTTGAATTCCCATTTATGGCCTTTGGTTTGAGAAATGCCGCTCAAACCTTCCAACGATTTATGGATGAGTTGGTACGTGGTCTGGATTTCTTTTGTTTTCCTTATATTGATGATATTCTGGTAGCATCTAGAAATAAAGAAGAACATAAGCAACATCTCCGTATTTTATTCAAACGACTAGAAGAGTATGGGGTGGTCGTCAACGTGCCAAAGTGCAATTTCGGACAGACTGAGGTAACCTTTTTGGGTTACACGGTGTCTGCAGGCGGCGTGCGACCGCTTGATGAGAAGGTAAAAGTCATCCAGAGTTACCTTCCCCCCAAGACCATCAAAGGCCTAAGAAGATTTTTGGGAATGATAAATTTCTACCGACGTTTCCTGAAAAACGCAGCCGAATTACAAGCACCACTTAATAGTTTACTAGCCGGGCCTAATACGAAGGGTTCAACCCCTGTTGATTGGAATCCGGGACTTCTGAAGAGTTTTGATGATTGTAAGCAAAGTCTCTCACATGCAGTGATGCTGGTTCATCCAGTTGCAGAGGCAAAACTGTCACTAATAACCGACGCATCAAACGTGTCCATAGGCTCGGTTTTGCAACAACAGGTGCAAGGTATTTGGCAACCTTTAGCTTTTTACTCGAAGAAGATGAGCCCTACCCAACAGAAGTATAGTGCATACGATAGGGAGCTGCTTGCTGTATACGAGTCTGTCAAACATTTCAGGCACATGATAGAGGCTCGTCATTTTACGATATATACCGATCACAAACCGCTCATTTTTGCATTTAAACAAAAAGATCAGAAGGGTTCTCCGAGGCAAATAAACCAACTGTACTTTATTTCACAATTTACCACTGATGTTGAACATATTTCAGGCCAAGAAAATAAAGTAGCTGACGCTTTGTCCCGCATAGAGTCAATTAATTCATTGCTGGACATGGAAAAGCTGGCTATTTCTCAACAAAATGATTCAGAGCTACATCAAGTTCTCTTAGGTAACTCTTCACTCAAAATGCTGAAATTACAAGTCCCCGAAACCAACAATTTCATTTATTGTGATGTTTCCATGTCTAAGCCACGACCTTTCGTAACAGCGGCCCTCAGAAGACAGGTTTTTGAGGCTCTGCACAATTTGAGTCACCTTGGAGCCAAGTCAACAATCAAGATGATTAGTGATCGTTTTATATGGCCTTCTCTCAGAAAAGATATACGCACCTGGGTTCGAGAATGTATTCCGTGCCAGAAGTCGAAGGTTACGAGACATACTACATCCCCGTTGGGTAATTTCGGACTGCCAGATGCACGGTTTGCAGAGGTTCATATTGACCTCATTGGACCACTTCCAGTATCCTCAGGATACAGGTATTGCCTGACGGCAATAGACAGATTTACAAGGTGGCCTGAGGTAGTACCACTTTCCGATATAACAGCGGAAACTGTTACCAAGGCATTCCTGGAAAATAGGATCTCTCGTTACGGGT
Source organism: Esperia sulphurella (assembly GCA_947086405.1). Taxonomy (NCBI): domain Eukaryota; kingdom Metazoa; phylum Arthropoda; class Insecta; order Lepidoptera; family Oecophoridae; genus Esperia; species Esperia sulphurella. The sequence goes on from OX352264.1 coordinate 15,062,076, forward strand.
GTCCTAAAAAGGTAGTGACAGACCAAGGAAGACAATTTCAATCACGCCTTTTCCAAAACTTAGCCAAAATGCACGGGATCAATTTAGCTAGAACGACAGCTTACCACCCGGCTTGCAACGGAATGATCGAGAGATTCCATCGAACCCTTAAGGCAGCAATCATGGCACATGGTGGTAAGGACTGGACAAAGGTCCTCCCCATGGTACTCCTGGGTCTACGAGTTGCATGGAAAGAAGATTTGCAGTGCTCTCCAGCAGAGCTGGTATTCGGAGAGCAGCTACGCATCCCTGGGGAGTTCTTTTTACAAACTTATAACGAGGTGGACTATCCAGATTTTATAAGTCATTTGCGGCAAAAGATGTCACAAATTCGTCCTTGCCCGTCGTCCGACCATTCTAAACGCAGAGTATTTGTACACGAAGAATTATCGAAAACATCTCATATATTTCTAAGACAAGATCTACTGCGTGGATCTCTAGAACCACCATACGCGGGACCATACAAAGTCGTAACAAGAGGCCCAAAGACGATGGACGTTGCTGTAGGAGACAAAATAGTAAAAGTGTCAATTGACAGAGTTAAGCCAGCGTTTATTTGGAGCGAAGACAAAAAGAATAATCTACCATCCAGTGTACAAAATGCCCCACCACCGCTTAAAACAAGATCTGGTCGCGTGGTCCGTTTTACAGAACGTTATTCTTAATTGACTTCGTTACTTGTGAGGGGGTCATGTGGCGTCCTAGAAGTGGAACCCACAAAATACCACTTCATAATTATAATTTAAAGTTACTGCAGTTTTGCCAGCGCGCCGTCTGACCCGCGCGCAACATTGTTGCAGACCGGTCGGCTCGTCGCCGCCGCGCGCTCTCTGCCCCGACACACTAGTGAGTGAATCACACGGCGGTTCTCGTGTCGTTCGCCCGCTTGCTAGTTTATATGTATAAATCTTGTATTACTTTCCTATATCTCAGTTAGCAAATATAAACAGTGTCGGATACAAGTGTTGAGTTATTTCTCCATCTCCTAACCCACATATATATGTTCCATTGTCCCCTCGTCGAATTCAAACATAGAGCTGTAGTGCTAAAATTATTGTTCTCTAAAATACAAACTCACGTGCGAGTCTTACTCAAGTGACTTCACTCACTTTAAAATCTAATCTATTGGTAATTCTGTAAACATTCCAGAGAAATATAAAAGTGAAGTGAACAAAGAACTCACTTCACGTCGTCAGTGCTCTAGAATGTTTACAGAATGCCAGTGGTTCAGGTTTCGAAGTGAGTAAAGTCACTTGAGTGAGACTCGCACGTGAATTTTTATTTTAGAGAATAGCACTACTGTTCATGAATGTTGGTGGGGAAGATTTTATGGATGTTGAATATTTAAGAAATAATTTCTTGAATAAATATATTGTTTTGTAAAAATGTTGTGTTACATACCGGATAGTAGTTGTAGTAGGCGTGGCTGTCGGACTGGTCCTGTATGGGCACGGTGATGAGGTTGGCGCGCGAGGGCGGCCCGCGGGCCAGGCCGCCCCCGCCGCCCGGGCCGCCCCCACCGACCGGGCCGCCCCCACCGCCCGGGCCGCCCCCGCTGCCCGGCGCCGCGCCGTGTGTATGCGCTCGCGGGTCGCTCGCACTCGGTGGCATCTATACGTTACATGTATACGTTACAAAACGACCTCAGTTTAAATAATCCTATATCATGGAGATAACAGACTATAAAGAACACCAGATCAAAGATACTTTACTGTTATTACGCAAATATTTGCATTATTCTGCATGCTCAGAAATCGAATCCCGGACTGCATTTACAGCAAAACGCATGGCTTGGCTATTTTAAAATAAATAAAATAATAGGGTACTGAATATCATCGAATTATAATAACATTAATTTATTTATGAAAATTGTACAATTGAAATATGCAAGTGAAATAGAACAACAAATGTTTGATTGTACTACAGAGTAAATAAGATTAGAATTCTGGCCCCGAAACTAGGCAAAGACCTGTGGGGACCCATGGGGACAGTGTTTCTCCACAGCAGTTGAGACGTTCGCATACAATTCATCTATGTAGTAAGTTGCTAACATGTTGCCTCCATCGTGTATTTCCACTACTTTGTCATTGGCAGACTTAATGTGCCTTAAAAGCATAATAACAAAAGCAAAAAAGTTGCTAACATATCAAAATCTGAGAGATAGCTATCAATAAAAACAATGTCATCCAAAGTATCCCCTCTAGTATTTTTGATACTGCAAATTCGGAATCAGAAAATAAAACTATGTTGAATGGTCTGGGTCCAGTCTCTCTATGGCTAATAGAAAAAAGATCCAGATCATTCGACGTAATTTTTTTTTCTTTTTTCCGAATTTGCAATAACTAAAAAATATACATTGGTGTGGGCACAGCAATCCCATCAAGATAGAACGGTTATAGCAATTAGTTTACTTCAGTTCCTCGCGTGCCGATTTTCGGAGAGAGCGTGCCCGTCCCGGGCACCCTTTATGCCCTGTAATATATTGCAAATTGTTGGCACGCGGGTGGCGCCTACTTCACCATTCTATCTTGGTATGATTTCTTGGTATGGGTTTATGTTTTTTTTGCGTCGATATACATTTATGCTGCATCTGTATAAATTACGTGTTCTCACCGAGATGGGCTTGACGACGGCGAGCGAGCTGGGCTGGTCGGGCTCCGGCTTGCCGTCGCCGGCCGACGACACGTGGCGGTGGTTGAAGTGCGCCTGCAGGTCCCTCTGTACCCATACAACATATTTAGCATGGTTTGTCTCACATGGATAAATAGTTAGTAGTTAGGTAGTTATTAGTAATCATGTGTCATTAGTAATCATGTTACATAGAGAAGCAGAGGTTCACATAACTATTTTATTTAGCTAGTAAATACATAAAATACAATATATAATTAGATTTAAGATACAACTTTGATAAATAAAAGCTATTTTTATTTATTTTATTTTACCTGTGATAGATAAGTCCTCCTGCAGCCCGTGTTGCCGTAGCGCGCGCCGGCGTGCGTGCACATGAACACGGTGCCCAGGCCGGTCTGCTCCACCCGCAAAACCTGCAGTAACAAGTTACCATTGTTTTTAAATATTTTTTATTCGTTTTGTGGCTTGTGACTCAGTAAGGTCAGGACAGGACATTCTTATCTTATCTTCTCAGGGGGCCAGGAAAACCTGGGGACACTTCGACCCTTCAGGATCTTTTGTGCCAAACCCCTGCCCACCGACAGTGCCCCAAGCCGATTTAGTGGACTTCACATACGCCTTAGAAATTCTTCTTTAGCATATGTAGGTTTCCTCATTATGTTTTACTTCACCGAAAAGCCTGTTTAAATAAACCATACTTAAGTTTTTGAAAAACCCATTGATACCGGCGGGTTTGAACCCACGACCTCAAGAACGTGAGGAGAGTGCACAACCAACCCGGCTTACCACGGCTTGGACAGGACATTACTTTGACATTTTAGTCTATGACTTTCATAACATTAAATACTAATTATTAATTTTTTCGTTTTTTTTTCTACAATTTGTCACAGTTTTTTCTAGGACATTCAGTAAAATGTGTGGTATTGATTATGAGCTTTGCTCAGCATACGTCCATTGACGCATCAAAAATAACTAGCTAGAGTTATATGTTGCAGCTTTAGTTGGGGATCTTTGATTTTGCTACTTATTTCTCCTATATTTTCATTTTATACTCTATGATTAATATTTGTAAAATTAGGTAGTAGAAGAATAAACAATATTTTATTTTTAGCTAGATACTCACTGAAAAACGTTTCTAATGCATTCATGTAAAACTGTAGTAGACATTGTATTTGTTATTTTTCAGATATATTACCTTCTCTCTACACCGAGGGCAGTGAGTATGTTCAGCTCTAGCACAGGATAGGCAAAATACATGTTTGCATGGGATCTGAAACAAAAATATATGATCAATTAAGCATAAATAAATCTTGTAAATCTTTTGGCACACTAAAACTAAGTATCTCAAAAACAAAATAACCAATAAATGATATTCCACAGTATAATGCTAAGTTTACATGGTAATTCAAACCTCAATTTGTAGCTTAACATGAAGGTAAAGACTTCTTGGTGGGATCTCCAGCCCTAAGGGAATGGAATTTTATTTCCTTCATGGCTGCTAGTCTCTATTTCATCTGCTAGTCTCTATTTCATATAGGTAGTGTTGCCAAGATGCAAGTAGCATTTATTTATTTATTTATTTATTTGCCATATTTATTTTATTTGGAATGGTATATAGGGAGCTGCTGATATAGTCATCTTGATATTATGTATGGTCATTCGCAATATCATGTTTCTTGAATGAAATGTTTAATATTAAATTAATCATTTCATTTTTAATATTATATGGGGCTTGCGATAATAAGCTTCTTCGCACATTATGGAAGATGGAACCAACACTATGAAGAAAGTGGCAAAGGAGTGGAGTCGTGTGGTAGTCTGCACTAGGGAAGGATTATGTCCAATAATGCACATTAACAAACTGATGATAAAATTCATCCAAGAGTATCTTGTAAACAAAGTGAGTTTGTTCAATGAATTTATTCAAAGTTTTCATAGGATATTAAAAAAAAACATTAGATTTCCATACTTTGTCCATCTTTGTCAGGTAATTTTGCACGCATGAAATTAAAATTTCAGATCAATCAGTCCAGTAGTTTTGAAGATATCTGCCGGACAGATAGCCGGACAAAAAAAACAACACTATAAGGTTACTTGAGAACTCATTACTACAAACTATGTTTTATTACAATAATATATAACAATTTATCAAAAAAGATTGATCAATCTTAGAGTTTAATTTAAAATATTATTTTCTTACCATCCTCCCATATATAAGTATTGGCTTGCAGCATATATCACAGCAGTAGATCATGGGGTTGAGAACCTTCTCTCCAATGAGTGTAGCTCGGTGACTCCAGTCTAGTCTGAGCATGGGTTCAGGTGGCCCCCGCTGTAGTGTTGTGAATACTGGTGCTTCGAGCTGGGAGATATCCGATGGGACTTCCACTAGAAATATAGAGGAAAAATATTGAGAGGCAGCTCATGAACTATTATTTTATGTCATGGTGTGAATAACTGTAAACCAATATTAACAAGTTTAAGAGACACAGTAAACAAAAGGAGGCTCCATGAAACAATAATTTATAAGATTTGGTACAATTTGGCTCTGGCCTAACTTTGAATTATATCAAGTCAATGTCCTATATTGTGCAGTTGTTACACTAACATTTTGGCGGCTCGCTTGGTTGAATCTCCTGTTTCGGTTCTTCAATGGGTACTTCCTCCGGGTCCTGTGAAGTTTCTTCTACGGAGCATTCCTCTTCGTCAGATGACATCACCTTAGCCACCTTCTTGCCGCGGCCTCGGCCTCTGCCCCTGCCACGGCCACGACCGCGACCGCGGCCCCGGCCACGAGCATTACGTTTCTCACTGTTCATTTGGAAAAAAACTACTTTTCTTTGCCCTGACACATAACCTCACTTTAGATTATTAGTAATTTTCCGAACAAAAACTGATTTTTATTGTAAATTGGATGGCTTAGAGACAGATAAGAGCACAATTGGGAAGAAATGCAAATAATAAATAGTCAATTTTCTAATAAAACAGGAGAAAAGGCGGAAGAACTACTTCGTTTACGACATCAAAAACAGTACACTAGTGATGTACTATTGATTCCTCAATAAAATACGATACTCGATTATGAAGAGTTATAATTTAAATAAACTGTATTGATATCCCTTTTTCAGTTAAATTTTAGTATACTAATTGGATAGACTTGACAAAGAAGTGGAGTAAATTTTATTTTATTTAAGTTGTAAATTATTATAGGCAACACAAAGAAAACGCGCGTTCCTCTAGCGTCAAAATTTGCACCGTCTACCTAAGAGGACTCTTTTGACGGGGATTTGTCTACTCTATTTATTTCACCAATAAATGTATATTGCTAATTTTAATGTATAATTATGATAGTACTAAATAATAACTGCGTCTGGGTGTATATGTATTGTACGAGAAACAAACTAAAGGGTGTAAATATTGTATTGTAAAGTAACCGATGAGTAAGAAATATAATTAAATTAAATTAAAAACAGAATTAAAATAAATATCTCAGACATTCACACCAATTATCCAGTCACATACTAGGCAGAGCCTGTGATATGGTTACAAGATAACGGATACACATACTTAAATAAATATATAAACATGCAAGACTTGGGTACAAACATTCATATTCATCATACGAACATTTGCCCCTAGCGGGATTCGAACCCGCAACCTGCAATTTTCTGTATTAATCTAGAAAAGCTAAGTATTTATTAATAGTGATGGAAAGTTCTCGAACTATAGATATTAAGTAGGTGCCTAAAGAGTATTCTCGAAAATATTAGTACCTAACAGTAGAACATTGTAGAAAGTTATATAAATATAATTTGGGTGTGCTATGGAAAGGTATGGAAGGTTCGAGAAAAGTCTGAAAGTGTCTCGGATGTTCTAGTACTTTTTAGGTATATATCATATGGAAGGGTCGAGAATGTTCTGGAAGGTGATGGAAGGTTCTAGAAGGTGATGGTTTTTGATGAAAGTTCGATGAGTCCTCCACTCTGATCGGTTCTATCCCATCATCTTCCACCGTCCGAGGACTATAAGTCGCAAGCCTCGTCTTGCGATAATTCAGTAATTCAGTACAAACTCAGAATTTAATTCTCTCAGAACTCTCAGCTACAATACCTACTAAGAAGAAAATACAAGTAAAAATAGTAAACAGTTAAAAGTTGTTTCTCTAATAATATATAATAGATAATAAATAATTTGGCTATTCTACTTTCGAGTTTTACAGTCCACTGCATCTGGGAGTTTCGTGTGGTCCCCAACAATAGTGAATTAGATACCTACACAATAGTGGTCTACGTGAAAATAGATACACCAAAGTTACTACTACTAAAAGTACTTACTTATGTAAGTATGCGGGAATTTGTAAAACAAATACTTAGTTTTCGGGTTTAAAACTATATTTAAAGTCATTGTTAAAAAAGAGTAATAGGTCCTTTTGTACTACTCATAAATACTTAAATTAAATTATGGGTTCACAAGATGACAACCCTAACGTTACAAGTTCCGCGTCTGAACGAGATAGAGTTATTAAAGGGAAGCGTAGTATAGGTATGTTTTTGGTACCTAAACGCAGTTTTATTCGGAAGAGAGGCTTCTATCCTACTATTTAGTATTCTATGCACAAATATACCAATCAGACCGGGACCAGCTTGTACAAACTGTGGAAAGTGGTCGATCCCCAGTAGGAATCGAACCCACGACCTCGCCGGCGCTTGAGTCCAATGACCAAAACACTAGACCAACGAGGCGGGCTGAAGATATGGCATAAAGGCCTACTAGCCAAACAAACCAAAACCTCCTTTAAAAAAGCTGGCTAAGAAGCTTAACTACACTTTTGAGTCTTACTTATGTAATTTCATAAGAACTGTCAAATTATTTTACTATTTCTATCTTTCTTTCAATTTAAAAAATTAACCTTCCGTTTAATTAAATAAGACTGAATTTCCAATTTAACAGTTATCAAAATATTATTTCAGTTAATTAGCTAAAAAAGTAAAAAAAAATTACTTTTTAAATTTGTGAAAAAATTTCGTTTTTTAGTCGCTAGGGTATACTGATCAGACTCGATAAGCATTTTGGATAACATCCGTTGAATCCGTCCGTTTAGCGACTAACTACGATAATAAGACGCCCAACGTTTACGGAAATATGTTACATGAACTGTTAAAGAGTACTTACAAAATATGTTTTATGTTCGATGTATCCATCGAACATAAAACATATTTTATCCGAAATGCTATATTGGCAATGCAATTTATTATCGTAGTATTCTATTATTTTTCCACTATAAGAGCGCGCATTGTCTCTGTGCCGCCAATAGAGGGCAGTAAAATACGGACGTTGGTCAATGTAACAAAACTGAGATGTAGTTTTTTATTAGGCGGATAGGATATTTTGGCTGTGATAAAATTTTATTGTTCTAATGCTCAAAGAATAAAATCTATAGTCCGCGTAATACATCCGCTAAAGTCCGTTCGGTTTGGGTATTTGAATAGTGCACACGTCATTTACATTACGTTTTAATTGGCGTAACAAAAATAAGCTATCAAAAGAAAAAAAATCTACCTTATATAGAATCGATCGATTTACTTTAATATCGAATCATAATTTGTAATCACTAGTGGCTTTAACGTTCCATTCTACGAATGAGCGTTTCTGGGAATAAATATAAAAATTTGACCACTTAGAAATATTTTTTGTAAGTATATTTTATTCTATAATAAATTCCTCACTTGTTACCTTTTCTCGTAATTTGAATTTTATTCAGAAAAAATGATTAAATCATTATTAGTGAAATTATGACAATCTTAAATGTTTTTTTTTTTGTAAAATGAAGCATCGCCAATGGACCAATGGTTGACATTGACACAGTTTTTCAAGTTTGTCAACAAGAGCTTGGATTAGCCGGTTAGTCCGAAAATCGAATCTGAATCTGATTATAAACAAGTATTGGTTTAGGAAGATGAGCGAGGATGGGTGAAAGAAAATCTCGTAAGATTTCCGTAAGTAACCCATTATTTATATAGACAGGAATAAGTACCTACTGTAAGCACGTTGTGGACCGAAGCGGCATTTGCAAAATACAGGCTTCTGCATTGTGAATAGAAACTTATAGGATTTGTTAGAACCATATGTTTCCGAAAAAAACTTTCACGCCAATTAGTTTTTTTTTCTATAGCGCCCGCTCGTAAGTAGTAAGCTTGTAAGTACAAAGCAAATCTGGATTGCGTTTTTCCGCCACTAACAATCAGTACTCTAATATTATGGTGACACTGTAAAATATGTGCCATCAGGAGGGTGGGGGGGATCCCGAAAATTATGTCTCCTTAGTCTGAAATTTTGAAAATAAGTGTTTCTAAGAGTAAACTACAGTAAATTTTTGAAGCTCTAACTCGGTGGCACATATTGTACCGCCAGATTTCTTTTATTAGCCGTCAAGTAGTTAAATAAAAACATTCTTGCCTAGACTACCTATTTTTATATCTACCCTCCACCTATAGACAGTAGATTAGATAAAAAAAAAACACATTTTCAAGGTCTTAGTAGCTTTGTTTATTAATAGTATTATAAAAGGATTTATTTTATTTATATATAATATAATCTTACAGTATATAAATTGATCATTTTGCTTAATACTAATGTAGGCAAATTACAAGATTTCACATAATAATAGTTGATTCAAGAATACAGAATTCAATACAAAAAACAATAGTGCATATGTTAATAGAGGACAGGGATTATATTTATTTTTAGAAAGATTATATTTTACAGACTACATTTAAAGTAAAATTAGAGAGTTCAAAACTTTCTCAATCTAATACTTATTAATGCAAACACCTCATTTTACTATGATTTCCAATAATTGATAAATATGAACCATTGTCTTCGTATAATGATTATATGTTTATCGCTGAAGTGATCCACAGTTCATGAGGTCAGTGTCATCACCCTCTAATTCCTAAACAAGGTTATGAATTATTTGAAGAAATACTTGTTCTTCTTCTTCTTTTTTATTTAATGGTTTCTCTTTATTAGAATTCTGCCAATTTCGAGTCAGTCATGGGAGTAACACAAAAAAATTTGGTCGGTAAGTCTTCTTTAGCATCCAATCTAAAAATGGACAACACAAAATATATAATAACAAAAACCCGATCACCAATATGTTAGTTAAGTGTTAATATCATTATAATTTGATTTTGTTAGTACGGGTAAAATCACATAAAGTGAAATACTTGTTTTTCTCAAAAAAATTCACAGGAGCTTTTTTTGTAAGAGGATTAAATCCTTGTGTAGATTGTGTGGTGTATTTTTTTTTAGAACATCATCATTATAGTATGAGCCCTTAGACATCCACTGCTGGACATAGGCCTTCCCCAATGAATGCCACCACACCCGGTCTGGTCTGGTGTTTTTAGATGCACACATGTATATCTAATCCTAAGCACAGAAAAAGTAGATAGATAGATATAAATATAATCAATAATAATAAATATTAATCCTAATTAATACCTATGTACTAAAAGCACACCCCTGACACTATACATTCAAATAGATTTCATCATCAGGTTATTTGGGTCTCCACTGCAGGAGCACAACCCTCTCTCATCTGCCGGAGACAGACGGAGGATTTGGCCTACACTCCCCGCGCTGGCCAGACGGGTTGGGGAGGCGATAAACTCTTTATTGCACACAAATTAAGGATAACAATAAAATAGGTACAGATTTTTGGAAAGTGTACAAAGGCGGCCTTATGGCTTAAAGCGATCTCTTCCAGGCAACCTTTCAGAAGGAAAATAAGAAAGACATAGCGACAGAGTATTGCAGGTGAAAGAAGAGAAATTAATAATTTTAGAACATGGTAAATAAACAATATTACACAATTGAATTTACATACAAATATACTTAAATACATACCTATGCATACATATATAGTTTATAATACAATACATATACCGTACGTAATATACTATATTAAATTAGGCACAACTATTGTGAGAGAAAATGCTTTTTAAGGCGATCTTTAAACACATGCAATGATTTAGATTGACGAATTTCACTTGGAAGTAATAGTAGAAGTACAGAAGGCGCATTCATCACGCACACATTGACAGTCATATGCGAGTCGCCTGTGTGCCCCAGCAATTAGGGCAGCGCCGCTTACTTATTATACCTACCTGCTGATTAAGACAGATCTGTGCTAAGCTAAAAACATCAAATTCCCTAATATGGTAATTTGAAACATGGTAATTGATTGTTCCCCAAATCCACTGTTCTTAGTGCTTGAGGCCAATGAGGCAGTCAGTTTTATTATATAGTTATTATAATTTATATGACAAGAATAGCAATTTTTTAAATATGTTGGACGTCATATAGGTGTATGTAACAATAACAAAACATGTAATTTACAAACCGATATTTACATTTATGATTCAGGATATTCATCAGTCAGAAACTCTACCTAAAACACTTGAAAACGATGAGCTTAAAATATTTGACAGCAGACATTATATGAATGAATGGTTCTCGATTGATACAACATTAAAAACTGTATGAAGGTCAATAACTCTACAAATGTTAAAGGCCTAGGAATGAAGCTCATTGATTTACACTAAGCTATCGTAAATTTAGACTATGTTAGATGTTGAACTATCAGATTTTTAGTCTCTGTTACATCAATGGAATGCCTATCTAGACCTAGAAGTTTATCAAGCAAGACCTAGGTCTTCATAATTATAATAATCCAATGTTTATAATATTTAATCCATGAATTCAGATTATTAAGGCCGTCACAGACTTGAGCTATAATGTAAAGATGTATATTATAGCAAGACATATTCATAATTATATCTTTTATTGTTTCATGTAGTTAATAGGGCCTTACATATAATCATAGGCGCTAACATGAAACCTGTAAGGACAAATTTAAATGAAAAATGAAAAAGAAAAATGAAAAATATTTTATTTGCAATTTACACAAATAGATAATTATGATTAGGTATATACAATTATAAGATTTAGTACAGGTTGTGTGATAGGTATAGATAAGATTTCCTGCAACCCTTATACTAGGTGCACCTGAATCATAAGGGTCGACAGTGAATTACAATTAACAATTTACCTCTATCAGAAGGGATGACAAAATAAAACAATAAATCAATCAATAAAAACAAAACAAAACAATACAATACATCTTGCCATGAGACCTTTCAGAAGCCTGCACACTACAGTGATAATGTATATTTTTACATCTTTTTATGGCAAGATGTCTTGAAATATGTCTTGCTTATAGTACATTTAGCCATTTATTTATTTAAAATATTGAACATTACATTACAGATTATTATGCGTTATTTTTGTTATTGTTACATACATACATAATGCTCACGCCCTGGTCCCGGAGGAGTAGGCAGAGACGATACATCGCCACTTTGCGCGATCCAACGACGCAAAGCGACTTTCCGTCATCCACTTAATAATATACTTATAATTTAGTCTCAGACAAAAGTGTTCATGTACTTGTGTTACCTAAAATATTTAATCTGGTAAGCATGGTAATCTTAACTCCAGATAACTATTGGTCAAAACATGTAGGTAGGTAATAGGTATTTCTCCTTAACGATTCAATCAATTAAGTGTCGATGACTGATGTGACAATTTTGTAGAATGATTATAATCATTGATTATAAATTATAATAATAAACATAAGCATACTTTGTTTACCTTAACTGCTACCAGTTCTTAGAATGACCGCCTGATGATAATGCATCTTAGAATAAATTCATTGCTCTATATTTCATTCCAGATTAATAGTCCTATGAAAACAAACGCATTTGCGTCTCGAAAACAAAATACACAATAGATGGTGTTCCTAAGTGGACCGCAAAGTTTACTTGGTAATACAAACCTATTTTTGCTGCTGGTGACCCTTTCATGTATATGTTACCGAGACGCAAATAGCGTTGGTTTTCATAGGACTATTAATCTGGAATGAAATATACATTGTAGTCTCTTTCATCTAAGTCTGAATTAGGTCTGAATTATTAGGTTAACGATTTGGGTTGTACCTTAATTTTGTTTTACATATATACCTATATATCAGGATTCGCGAAGTGACGATGCATCGGCTCTCCCTACCCCTTTGGGACCAAGGCGTGAGCATTATGTATGTATGTATCTATATACACTTTGTACATACATCTTGATTATTATTTATTTTAATACACTTAAATAAATAATATTTTATAAACATACACTTTTTTTTTATTATATTTATTTTTTAACATTAATAATAAAATACATCACATGTCTTACATAACTCACACATAATAAACCTCTTGGGTTTGTCCTATGTGCGGTGAGGCCGCTCGGTCACAGCGGGCCATGCTAACGCTTGTTGTACATTATAAGGAAAGTTAAGTACAGAACAGATGACAAAATAAATGTATCTATGCAACCTTGAATTGTACTTATATAGTAATCTATTCATATTGGTTTTCCGCTATTGAAGGTAGTGTTTTTTCATTACATTTTTGTATTTTTTTACTACTTACATAGGTATTTTGTATTTGTTTCGGCAATTCATTTACAATTTGTCAAATCCTGAACTAGCATGACAGGACAATTCACAAATACCTAGTAAAGAAAAATAAGTACCCAGACCTGAACCAATTTGTACTAAGCTATCTGTCCCTAGTGGGAATTAAACCCACAACCTCTGGCGTTCAATTTCAAAGACCAAGTCACTAAACCAATTAGATTTATTCATTTCCCGACTACGTAGCCAAAAGGAGGCTTATGATTCTAGCAGACTATGTATAGTGGGAGTGGGGGACCAAGTACACGGGCTCCGGGGAATGAGGTGCGGGGAGGTAGGAGGGACGTCAAACGTACGTATCGCACAGCACTATTAGATACATAGAAATCCTATCCAGATAGATGGTGAAGCAGGCGCGACACGCTTGCCAACTATAGCAATATATTGCATATACTATCAAAGGCTCTAATAATATACTCGTTTCGCGCTGAGTCAAAGTCGGGTAAACATGGACAAAAGATCTGCATAAGTGCCAAAGTCAAAGTCTAAATCATTTATTGCATATGAGTACACTTGGTACATTTATACACGTCATTTTTTTTATCGACTACCGCTTCCTATGTGTTAGCGCTGTGAAGAAGAAACGGCGCAACAAACTTCACGCCACACATCTTTTAAAAATCAAGTTTGCATACAATTAATAAAGATTTTGCGAAGCTGAATTAACATTAGTACCAGGCATCTTTGTCATTCAAATAATCGTTTATTTTATAATAGGCTTTCTTACAAAGTTGTTTTTTAATGTGAATCTTAAACTTTCATATTGCGCGGTTTCCAACTGCATAACTGTATCTCCTCATTAGAAACGTAACCGCAAGGGCATAAGGGTGCGCGGGAGGGGCGCGCTGTATGCCGGAAATTGGCACGCTCGAGACTGAAGGAAACAGGCTATAACAGTTCTATTTTGATAGGATTTCTGTGATTAAATAACTGTCACATTCCTCCGAGGGTTGCTTTAACTCGGCCCACTGTATGGTTGTTTGTAGGTAAGTGCGGTCGCCGACGACGTGAAGATCGATAATGTTATATTCGGTATAAACCTTGGTACAGTTTCGCTGGCTCGTTAGAATCTCGCCTGAACCAATACTTTATCTGCGTTATGTTTGGTTTCCACAACCTTCCTAATAGCTATACGTTACACCTTACTGAGTTCCCGGAGACCCCCTCGTAACTAATCTATATCAGTTTTTCTATCGCTCTTAGTAAGAAAGTAAATAGCAAGGGGCTAGGTACTTAGTTTTTTGTAGGTATTCGTTAAAACCCATTCTGGCATGGCACGAGTTATAGCATTTATCGTCGGAGGAAATTTATAGAAATGGCGCAAATAAATCTTCAGCAATGACGCGGAAACTCCCGAAACAGTATCGTCCGGAAATTATAATTTAACGCTTTGTTTGTTTACAGAATATTTTTATCGTTATTTATTGTTTTATTTCAGCACGCATTAGTATAAAAATTGTTTATTTTGTTTCGAAACGTATGACTTAGAGAACAAAGAAATGCTATGCTGTTTAACAACAATACATTTTAATGCGCCCGTAGGCGTTCTGAAACGTGAGGTATGTTTTAACGAATACCGTCCTCGGCACAAATTCAGAATGGGTTTTAGAGCTAGAGCTATAAGGTTTAGTATCACATGCAGGGGATTGTAACTGATCAAGTAATCATCTATATGACAAAGGAGCGACTTTTCGCGACTCGGGGGTCCAGTTTGACCTGTGAGCCGCATTATCTATTTGTTCCCAACAGTCTACCACTACAGTTAGGGCAGCTATATGACCGATACAAATCAGAGCTCAAGTTACGTGGCATCAACCATATCAATCTACTGCGGTAATTACATCAAATGGACCCAGTTATGCAGATCTTACCCACAAGACGTTAAAAAATAAGTTATGTATACCAAAGTGCTCTAATTATATGTTATACGACGCACGCCTAGTACAGTGGCGTTTTTAGAGACCCACTGATATTCTTGATAAAAGCTAGTCGGATATAAAACCTTCGCAACTCGTCTGCCAGACAAACTGCGAAAGGGATCAACAGTTAACAACCTCATTGTGTCTCTGTGTGTGGTCACTTAGCGAAGTTATCAGCGCAGCTCACATTCTGAGCAGTCGGTTCCGACCAAGGCCTATAAACAAGGGCTTAAATTAAAAAAAAAACTAATCCAATACTAAAATAAAATAGAAAATGTGTCTGCCGGAGAGAGGTTGCCCAATCTTGATCCAAATTCAGTGGAATAGCGTGTGACATGGCTGCAAATGCGGGAACGTGGGTGTCAGTGATAAAATATGTCACTACTGTGTGTAGTTAGTGCCCGCCTCAATGAACATGCTTTATTGTCTCCACTGTTTGCTGAAACATTTATGAATTCAATTCACTTTTCGACTTCTGTATGTGACTGTTTTTTTTTAATGTTTTTGTAATGGAGCTTGGTCTTAGAGACACAACGTTCTTTAATCCATTGCATGCATGTGTAACAGGTCTTCATATCGGTTCGGAAAAACGGTAAATAGTTAATACCGGTATTTTTCATTTACAACCGGTGTAAAAGTACCCATTAGCGGTTCCCGTGTGTGAAGTTGTAAAACCGGCCACGCGCCACTCGCTACGCTATGGCTACGTCAATAATGATAATAAAACTTATTTCAATTATCCATAAATTTATTTTATTTATTTAAAAACTTTATTGCACAGAAAGTACAAAAGGCGAACATAATGCCAATATGGCATTCTCTTCCAGTTGACCTTTAGATATGTCATGCAGATAATGAGTGGTAGACGCAAAAAAATTATATAAGAAAATTTGTTATACGTTCAGTCAAAAAAGTATCGGGAATGGATGATTTGTTTATGGTTCCAAATACAATATATTTGTTTTTTTGTTGTTGTTGGATTGGCACTACTTTTTTTCCATTTTGACGCGCAGTTTGAGTTGCAAATTATTCGTATGACTTACGAATATACAGGGTTACAGGAAAAGTCGTGCTAGATCCCTTAAGGGTGTGGAGCACCCATCATTTCTGACTTATTTCACTATGAAACACCCTACCCTAAACTTAACCCTTTTCGAGATATTCGACTTTTAATTTTTTTATTGAAAATTGCTGATTTTTAGGCTACTACATTTATTTTTGTTTATTTTGTGTATCTTATTATTATTGCATTTTTACATGTGTAGTAAGATGCTTTAGGACGTCAATCATTAAAATAGTGCACAAGTTAATTGAATAGACTGTAGTAGACAAGTGAAAGAAAAGAAATAAAAAACATATTAGAAAGTTTATTTTTCTCTAAGGGATATCTAACAAAAATGTTATGGTAATTGTTCGGCAGATGTTTTTTAAAATATTTACGTTTCATCAGCTATCTAACGAGGTGTAACAATCTAGGGTTTGTATTACATTTCGTGGAAAAAAAGTAGTTGGGACGCTCCAGGTAGCAGTTCTAACGGTCCCACGCCTATTGTCCTTCAAGTTAAGACGCTTACACTTAGACGTTGACAGAGTTTATCGAAGACTTCGAGAAACTGGCTCTGTTTTGAGACGAAGTACAGACATGGGAAGACCACGAATTGACGACGAAGAACAGGACAATGAGATAGTGCAACGCTTTCGAGCGGATCCGACTACTTCCACTAATATTGTTGCCCGTGATCTGGGGCTTTCGCAATGGAGAGTGTGGTTTACAGTGCATACTGCTGGCCTATACCCGTACCATTACACGCCAGTACACGTTATTGAAGAAGGGGACCCGCGAGAAGATTGGACTTTTGCAGATTTATGCTAAATGCTGATGTAGAAGACCCAGATTTTTTAAGAAATATCTTGTGGACGGATGAGTCCAAATTTGATAAAGATGGCATAACTAACTATCACAACGCCCATTACTGGGCCCTAAAAGAACTAAGGAATCCCAATAAGAAAAGAGTGAAGGGGTCCCAACGAAGATTCAGCGTGAATGTGTGGATGGGCATTATCTCCAATCATTTGATTGGACCTTACTTTCTCCCGGATAATCTAAACGGGGAAAGCTACGAAAATTTCCTGAGAGCAGACTTGAGTGATTTGCTGGATGATCTGCCACTCAACCTGATCAGGGACATGTGGTTCCAACACGATGGCTGCCCTGCCCATTTCAGGAGAAGTGTCAGAGACTGGCTGGACACAAATTATCCAAACAAATGGATTGGACGAGGTGGGCCATTGCCATGGCCAGCAAGAAGTCCGGACCTAACCCCCATGGATTTTCATGTGTGGGGCTGCATGAAAAGTCTCGTGTACAGCGAGCCGAATCCAGTTTCGTCTGTGGAAGACTTAAGAGAAAGGATTGTGGATGCAGCAAATAAAATGAGGACCACATTGACCACTGGCGTAGTGAAGACCGGTCTCCGTAGAAGGATGCGACAATGTATTAGAAATAGAGGCGGCCATGTTGAACATGAACTGTAGAAAAAGAAAAAGTTGTGAGAAAACCTTTAATAAATGGCATTTCATGCTTAACTATTGTTTTATTTTACTTTTTAGGGCTAAGTATACATTTTCTTCTCCACTGTCGCCTATGAAACTAAATTTTTTTGAATGCATTTGAATAAAACCCTACATTATTATACCTCGTTAGATAGCTGATGAACCGTAGATATTTTAAAAAACATCTGCCGAACAATTACCATAATATTTTTTTTAGATATCCCTTAGAGAAAAATAAACTTTCTAATATGTTTTTTATTTCTTTTCTTTCACTTGTCTACTACGGTCTATTCAAATAACTTGTGCACTATTTTAATGATTGACGTCCTAAAGCATCTTACTACACATGTAAAAATGCAATAATAATAATAATAAGATACACAAAATAAACAAAAATAAATGTAGTAGCTTAAAAATCAGCAATTTTCAATAAAAAAATTAAAAGTCGAATATCTCGAAAAGGGTTAAGTTTAGGGTAGGGTGTTTCATAGTGAAATAAGTCAGAAATGATGGGTGCTCCACACCCTTAAGGGATCTAGCACGACTTTTCCTGTAACCCTGTATATCCTAAATATCTAAAAAAATATTTAATCTAAGACGCGCTTCTTGCGTCACGGAATTCGCATCAGCATTTGGGCAGTCTAGCCTTCTGGCGATCAACTCCAGGACTCTGTTGGAACTGTTCGCACCCTTGTTGCGCTGCGCTTGCACATGGTTGCGTAGAAGCAGTCGATGCGCGCCCGCAAATGCCCGGCTCGCTTCAATGGCGCAGTACGCTGTTGTACTGGATGCAAAGGGCGTTATACGACTTCTGAGTTTAGTTTTCCTATAGGATGCGTGTGCAGATAGATTCGCTTTTGTAACTTAATAGATCAACGTGCTCCCGTTTTATGTCACCAGTTATCTTTGAGATTGGTATAATGACCTTAGTATGTAAGCTCAACAATACCCCGCGCGAAAGGAGTGCGCCCGGTGTTCGCTGAGTCGCCTCTCGCTCGCACTCGTAGATAGAGTCCGTTCGGTCGGTCGGTTACGCACAGGGTAAAAACCAGTTAAAAATGTACTCGTACTAAAACGTACAGACTGGGACCAACTTGTACAATGAACTAAGTTAAACGGCTGAAGTACAAATTCTAACTTTCGAGTACAAAATATTACGTTTTCAGGACATATTTTCTGCATAGTCGGATTTCAAATCAGAGACTGGCTCTGCCAAAGTGCCATGTATGCACGAGCAACTACAGAACAGCATACAACTACCCTCACACACTTCGTATGGAAATTGTACGTGGTAGTTTCGTACTCTTTGTAACGAATTGAATGACATGCGATTGTAATACCTATTGGCTGGAAAACACTATAAATTGTATTGTTATAGTATTTTTGTTTTGTTTATGTTTGTAAATAGTGTGAACGGCGAATACCAGTACCACCACAAACAGTTGCTGTTTAGTGGTACTTAAAATGTAATAATTATTTCTATTGAATAAATAATATAATTATAATAAAATATGTTTGCCCCTGGTGGCAACAATCCACGGCCTCTGACGCTCGAATCTACCGACTTAGCCACTAGGCCGATGAGGTGGTTACCTGTGTGCGTACCTATTTCATGTCTTGCTGCGATAATTTTGGGATGTACCTAGTCAGTTTTGGAATAAGTGTCTTGCTCTTATTATTAGCTAGACAAGACCGTTATGTGATGTCCACTTACAGCCCCACGGCAGCCTCTTCCCTCTCTTTGAATCACTCCCTAATTTAGAATTAGTTCTGGCTGTGATGGTTCGGGTATAACTACTCGCGTTGGCTACTCTTCACATTTCAATCCTTGATTGTAGCGCTGATGACATAAGTTTATATCATCAGCACTATGTCTATTAAATATTGCATTTTTATTTTCATTTTCACACTGAAATTCGACAGCACTTAAAATTATTTAACCCTTCACACAATAAGAAAAAGACGAAACTAATTTTAGTGTTGTCAAATTGTAAGAGTGTGCCTGTAAAACCTTGGATGTTGGGGGTTGCTTAACGAGCTTATAATACATATTACCTACAGTGTAGCTAGTACCCACATAATAGTTACACAAGTACAGTTTAGTGGCCGGGCGAGGACGGACTGTCGCTGGCAGCACGCAACGCGGTCACGGCCGGTTGTCGCTCTGCGCTCCGCCCGCTGGAGTAGGAGCACACCGTGCGTGAAAAACGTTGGAAAAACAGCGCGGTTGTCCCTAGAAATGCCTAAGAAAACTACTGGCAGGAATCCAGTTGTTTAAACATGAAAACTGTATGAGCAATGTAAAAATTTAGAGCCAATGAGGTTTTTAGCCTGTATAAACGCGGAGAAATGAAATTGCAGGAAAAAAGCCTTGTATAAACAAAAACACATCTACTGTCGTAGAATAGGGCCACCCCCAATATTGTATGTTCAAGCGACTAAGCGATTGCATCACGGACGGACAGCAGCGTTCTCCTGTGTATATTAAGATCATTACTGCGATCACCAATCCGCCTGTCAAGCGTATATAGTGATTATGGCAAATCCCCCAATGGACGCTCTATTGGGGAGGCTTATGTTTAGCTTTATTTCGGCTGATGATTATGAATGATATCTACTGTGCGAATAGCACTTCATGGCAAGTTCTCAACTTCCCCAGTCTATTTAATTGACTTATATTTTACAATAAAATCTGGTTAAAATACTAGAACGTAAACACAATGCGTGGAAAACGCAGCAAGACCGCGTGTTTCGTCTGTGTATGTAATTTTTCCTTGTCCAAAGTTGTTACCTACAGAAAGAGACTCGTAAGACGCAATCATTTGCAGACATAGCCGCCAAACGCTCTTTATGACTAAGAAATGTTGGTTAGGTTTATCTAGCTGCCAATAAGCACACATAAGTATTCTTATGGAAGATACCTCTTACATGTTGGATTAAATTGAGTCTAATTATGAGTTATCCTAATCCTAATTAATACTACTACTACTAAAACCACACCCCTGACTATACATTCGAGCAGATTTAATCACGCGTAAACTATCGAGAGAGGGACAACGTTATACGTCAACACAAGTGCTTCTCTTTCGTACTTTACGTACACGCCGTGCTTTATTTTGCGGGCGACGTTAAATTTGCGTGTGGTTTCCGGCAGAGTAGAATAGGACCACTCCAACTCTTCCCGTGGATGTCGTACAAGGCGACTAAGGGAATACATTACAAAACATCAATCAGGCCTCCCCAACCCGTCTGGCCAGCGCGGGGAGTGTAGGCCAAATCCTCCGTCTGTCTCCGGCAGATGAGAGAGGGTTGTGCTCCTTCAGTGGAGACAAAAATGACCTGATGATGTTAAATTGGCGGGGGGAGATTGCAACATTGCTCCTCTATCCCCCTTTTTTATATTTTATGAATTGGCATAAAGAATTCGCAAAATGTGTGTGGGTAGTTTATGAGCATTATTGAGACTATTTTAACCAAGTTTACTCATTTTTTTACCTAGTTTACTATTTTATCTAGTTCTAAATTGAAACAATAGTGGAAATTCCAGTCATAAACTTTACACCTAGCTTTTAAACAGTCGCTGGGATTAACTTATGATAAGTTAAAGGCGATTATATAAAGTATTTATTATATCTTATTCTAGCTGTGCCCGCGGCTCCGCTCGCGTGGACAACAGAATCCGCTCCCGTTCCCACTCTCGCTCCCTATCCCACTCCCACTCAGAATCCCAATCCCGATTCCGATCACACTCCCGTTCCAACTGTAGTACAAACTAATCGCAATATGAATTGTACCGAACATAATAACTATACTTCTTTGTTATATTGCATATTTACACCCTGTGTTACATTATTGAAGTAGTAGGGATTCCTATTTTTTATAGTAATAAATATAACCTATGTTACTTAGGGATAATCTAGCATTCTAATGGTGAAAGAATTTTGGAAATCGGTTTAGTAGTTTTTGAGTTTATTCGTTACAAACATACAAATCTTTCCTCTTTATAATATTAGTGTAGATTTAGATATGAACTGCTAAATTATAATCAAACTAGTTTATATCCAGCTCTGTGCGAAAATGTAATAAATAACTTATATTTAATATTAGTTGACCGTAATGCTGACTGATAAGCTGGGTTCGGAATTTGGTAGTGTCATGTACTTGCGACGAAAAAAAAGCACGTAAGATTAATATGGACATTTAATTTTACAGAATTTGATGAAAATCCCGGGACTGTTTATTACCTAGTAATAATTAAAAAGTATACGTACATAATGCTCATCTCTTGGTCCCAGAGGGGTAGGCAGAGACGATGGATCGCCACTTTGCGCGATCCTGACACACCTCACTAGCCTCACTCACATACCTCCTTTTATTCTTCTCACTGCGGACCCCAGCCTTTTTGAGGATGTCACCAATATGTCCTTGAACGTCCTCTTAGGACGATTTCTAGCTGTATTTCCTTCCACATTCGCGCTGTGAATTTCTTTTGTCACGTCTTTTACTCATACACTCTAAATGTCCTGACCAATGCAACATACCCCTCTCTAACTTCGTTACTAAACATCTTCTTTCAAACCACACTAAATAAAAGCAAATAAATATCAAAATAAGAAAAGATAATTTCATATTATTTGTATTTTATTTTACTGGTAAGCTCCCGCGGAAGAAGATTGCTAGTTTATATACATAAATGAATCACAAACTAATGATGAACAAATGTTTAAGTAGCGATCTCTATGTATTTACTAGATGGAGCGAACCAAACAATCGCTGTGTCCACGCAACTGCGGTGCCGGGAGCCGCAAGTCGCAAGGCGTAGTAACTGCACAAGTGTCAAAGTGAATGTGAACGAGTAGAGGCTCCCGGAGCCGCAGTTGCGTGGAACAGAGCGATTGTTTGGTTACTAGAAGTACATAGAGATCGTTGTGTTTAAGTAAATCACGGAAAAAATCCCGGAATATTCATTTTAACATAAACAACAAATGGCACTAGCTAATTCCGATCCCTGTTTGCTGATAAGTCATGATAACCAAGGGTTACGAGTAAAGGAGAATGACCAAAATTATATGGGAGTAATTCAGATATTAAATATTTATTTATTTCAGATATTTAAGTAATTCATAATTCAGACCAATATTTTTGGTACATGAATGGTGAAGACGCATCTTAGGCCCACTTTTGGTCATTCTCCTTTTAATATTGATATCAGAAAAATAAGTTCACTACACACGATTGAAAAGTAGCAAATAAGTAGGTATGATGTTTTTCTTTAATAATGTAAACAAATCTACTACTACAAGTGACCTGATTAAATATGTGTTGCATTGATGTTCTATTAATAACTAGACTTCTAATCTGCAGTGAAAAAACGGCAACGGGTGAATATCCGAGCATTTCAACCGCCTTCGTTACCCTCACCCCCAAAAGTTGATGAAAAAGAATTAAATATTTCACCTGTCTGTGTTAGGACCAGAAGCTTATTAGTTGGCAATAGTTGTGCCTAATTTAATATAGTATATTACGTACGGTATATGTATTGTATTATAAACTATATATGTATGCATAGGTGTGTATTTAAGTATATTTGTATGTAAATTCTATTGTGTAATATTATTACTAAGTATTTATCATTATCTAAAATTATAAATTTCTCTTCTTTCACCTGCAATACTCTGTCGCTATGTCTTTCTTATTTTCCTTCTGAAAGGTTGCCTGGAAGAGATCGCTTTAAGCGATAAGGCCGCCTTTGTACGCTTTCCAAAAATCTGTACCTATTTTATTGTTATCCTTAATTTGTGTGCAATAAAGAGTTTATCTATCTATCTATCTATTGTATAAAAAACGATGAACTTGTATTGTCTCTTCTACTTTTGACAGTGGGGATGACGGCGGTTCAAATGCTCGAATATTCAACCCCAAACCCCAGCACAAATGAGCTCGCAATACTTGAGGTGAACGCATTTCCGATCAGTGCCGGGCGTGAGACACCTTCAAAATGCCAAACTATTCTTCCAAATGACACTCGTACGTCATTAACATTTGAAATTAAACAGGGAAGACATTAAGAATATGATTACTTAATATTTACACGTGCAGAACTTTGGATATTTCCCAAGGATGATTTTGTTCAGAATTCATTGTCTAGTTTAAATAGTAGGTCAATGGTCGCATACTTAACATATTTAGTTCTGCGTCTTTTGGATATTATTTTTGAAAAGTTTCTTTAGAGTATAAAATAAGTCGTTGACAAAGCTTGTATCTGTAGGGAAAGGGGAAGCTGACGAAAACTGGGATTGTTAACTACCCTTCTTTTTGTCGCGGGGAAATGTGTACTGCATACCTTGTCGCCTCGGGGGGATGAGTAGGTTGTGTCGGCGTGCACCGACTAAAACCCCGCGGTGGCCAAGATGAAGCCGGGAGATCCCATTGGGCTTGCGTCCACGTATCCCTCCTCCGTGCGCCACGCCGCTTGCACTCGGCGGCCCATCTCGGAGGGAACCAACCTATATAACATGTCAAAAATCTAAAACTTACCGGACCTTTCTTAGAATCCCCCCTACTTTTCCCATTTGTTTTCTATTTTTGACTATTGTTTGGTTATTTCACAACTTTGGGTGATCCTGTAGTACATACTTGAAGTACCATGATTGTCTGCCTTTCCACTGATTACTTACATACATACATAATGCTCACGCCTTGATCCCAGAGGGGTAGGCAGAGACGATTTATTTCCACTTTGCGTAATCTTATGTCGCAAAAAGCCACTTGCTTTCCTTCGCCCGCTTTTCACTGATTACTTTCAAGAGTTTATTTTACTTCTATCATTTTCACGCTCTATAAAACAACATCGAGTAGTAAAAACAAACGTGCCCGTCAAGAACCGATGCTTAGCATGTACAGAAATAAAGTTGGCAAACATTTCTCACTTCCTTGAACTATTCCACTTTCCTCAGTGACGTCTACTCAGTTTCCAAGAAAATAGTATGTACAGGAATACATAATTATAAGTTTGGCAGACCAACATATCTACACTAATACAATTAAGCAGTAGAGTTATGTTATGTATGAGTTTGCCCGAGGTCATCCTCGGAACTACTGAACCGATTTATATTCTTTCACTGGTAGAGAGCTGATTTATTTAGTTTAGGCGAACGTTTTGTACTCCAGGAAAATACGAAATTGAAAGCCGCGAGATAAAAAAATAATTGTAAACTGGAATCCTCTGTGCTATGGAAATTAGATATGGTAATTCTTGTGCATTTATTGATTAAATTCAAACAAATTAATTAAACAAATATATATATGCAGTAGACATTTAAAAGTTACAAAACCTAATGAAAAATGTTCCCTAGATCGCTGCCACCACGTGGTAGGGTACCGATAATGCTGGCTGCGTTTCCTCGCTGTATTGCAATGCCTATACGCTGACTGAGGAACGAGCCAGCCTTATGGTCGCTCGTGGTTTCGACTAGTTTTTTTTTTAACTGGCCCAGTAAGCGGTATGGTAGTCAGATAATAGTAATAAATAATACACTGAACACAGACCGGGACCGACCTGTACAAAGTGGTCTGTTCCCAGTGGTAACGAAAACGCGTATAAAAACTTAGCGTGCTTCTGAAGACGCAAGTTGCCAGGATATGTAGTTGGTATTGGTAGCCAGCGGATACCTTTCAGTCTTGATTACATGACTTAAATGATTTTTTTGACTATAAATTGTAAAATACACGCTATTATTTATAATTAATAAATTAAAATTTGACATACTGATTAATTTTAAATAACTTATATTGTATAAAATTGTAATTTTAAATATTGACATGTAGAATAAATTTTATAGCACTTTTAATTATTGTATGCCCCAAAGGGTAGATTGTGAGGATTTATTTATTTTTTGTAAGACCTACATTTGTAAACCACAATTTCAACAATAAATCTTATCTTATCTTGCCCGTACAGGTTGTCAGTGTAGGGTATTGTTAGTAAAATCAAAGTCAAAGTCAAAATTATTTATTGCATATGAGTACACTTGGTACATTTATACACGTAATTTTTTTATCGACTACCGCTTCCTAGGTCCTAAACAATAAGATAAGATAAGATAAGATAAGAAGCCTCTTTATTACTGAAAAGAAAATTAATAATATAAAAATGTTAAAATTACAAATTAAATTATTACACTATTATTAAATTGTTACATTATATTACATTACTATTAGTTGAATATTTATTTAATTTATTAGATATATTATTTATTTATATGATTTAAAAATTCAGTCCGCCCGTAGGACGAAGGCCTCCTCCAGTTGCCTCCACTCGTTCCGGTCTCGTGCCAGTGTAGTCCACGTCGCTCCTAGCATTTTCCTTATTTCGTCACTCCATCTTTTTCTTTGTCTGCCTCGTGATCTTTTTGCGTCCCTCGGGTACCAGTCCGTGAGTATCTTGGACCATCTCTCATCTGGATATCGACATACGTGCCCTGCCCATTTCCATTTTAGCGTACGTATTCTGGTTTGTACGTCTGTTACATTGGTTTTTTGTCTTATACTGATATTTGGTATTCTGTCAGATTTTCTGATGTGTAACATACTACGTTCCATTCCGCGTTGACAAGCTGATAGTTTTTGTTCCAGTCTTTTTGTGAGTGCCCAAGTCTGACACCCATACGTCATAGTTGGTAGGACACACGTTTCAAAAACCTTTGATTTGCATGATTTCGGCAATTCTCTGGATTTCATCACTTCTTTTAGTGACCAATATCTCTTCCACGAGTTTGATATCCGTCTGTCTATTTTCTTTGCTATTCCATCGTTTATTGCAATCATTTCTCCAAGATATATATACTCGTCAACATACTCTATGTTAATAATTCCAGCTTTTAAATCTACCTGGATCCCATTGGTCATCAGTTTTGTTTTTTGGTTATTAATTTCCAATCCAACTCTTCCACTTTCCATCACTAACTCGTTAAGCATTCTTTCTAGCGCCTTTGGATTCTCAGATAACAAAACCAGATCATCAGCAAATCTCAGGTTATTCAGGAATTTCCCATCAATTTTTATTCCTTGGCTTTCCCAGTCCAGTTTACGAAATATACCTTCTAATGTAGCGTTAAAGATGGTTGGTGACAAAGGATCTCCTTGTTTAACTCCTCTGGTCAGTTTAAACTCCTTTCCTTCTTTTTCTAATTTTATTTTAGCGGTACTATTTTTGTAGATATTTCGAATCAGGCGTATGTATTTTTTCTGTACCCCTTGTTCAAGCAGTGCTTTCCATATTTCAGAATGTTCAAGACTGTCAAAAGCCTTGGAATAATCTATGAAAGCTAAGTAAATGACCTTATTATATTCGTTATATTTCTCAATAATCTGGTTAATAGTATGTATATGGTCAATTGTCGAGAACCCGCTTCTAAATCCCGCTTGTTCGAATGGCTGGTTTTCCTCTACTGTTTTTTCAATCCGTTTTAGAATGACTTTCGAAAAGATTTTATATATATTCGATGTCAAGCTTATAGGGCGATAGTTATTTATATCTCCGGTGTCCCCTTTTTTATGTATGAGAGTGATAGTGGATTTTGTCCATTGTAGAGGAATTTCTTCAGACTTCATAATTTCATTAAACAATGAGCACAACATATTAATAATGGCTGGTTGTGAAGCTTTCAAAAATTCATTTGTAAATCCATCTTCCCCCGGTGATTTTTTATCTTTCTGGGAGTTTATGGCCTTTATTACTTCATCTGGTAATATAAGCGGTATTTCATCTGGTTCTGTCCTTTCGCTAAGCTCTATCTCAACTGTTGTCTTCTGCCTTGATGTATATAACTCCTTGTAGAATTCTGTAGCCGTTTCTAAAATTTCTTCTCTATTGTTAGTTATAATATTCCTTTTAGTTTTTGTTTTCGGGATCCATTCCCTGGTGAAGTTTAGCTTTTTATATGCCATTTTAATAGCACCAGACGTTTCAATGTATTTCTGTATAGTCTCCGTTCTATATTTTCGTTTCTCTTTTCTTATGCGTTTATTGATTTCTTTGCTAATTTCTGATATAGCTTTTCTATTATCACACCTGTGTATTAACATAATTTTTCTTTGTTCTAATAGATGCGAGGTTTCATCGGAGATTTTCCTTTTCTTTGATGTAGTTCCAATAAAGGAGTTCATTATTTTCGTTAGAGATTTGCTTAATTTGTTATAAATTGACTGAATGTCTTCATCATTATTCAACACGTCCCACTCTAATGCTTTATTTATAGATTTGCACTCTTCATCTCCAAAAAGCGCTGTGGGAACAGAGTAAGATTTTCTAGAACGAACTGTGTGTCTTAAATTTAGTTCAGCTCGTATTAACCTGTGGTCTGAATTGAAATTAAAATTATTAAGAACTTTAAAGTTATTTATTACTTTCCTGTTGTTAGTCATGAAAAAGTCTATCTCATTCCTGGTCTTGCCATCTGGGGAGAGCCATGTCCATCTTTGCCTCGGCTTAGGATTAAACATACTATTTATAATTGTCAGATAATGTTCTTGTGCTAATAAAACTAATCTTTCGCCATTGTCGTTGCGTGTACCGTAGCTATAAGGGCCCATTACTATGTTTCCTTCACTTTGACTATTTCCAATCTGAGCATTAAAATCTCCCATGACGATTAAATTTGCCTCGCTGTATTTAATTATTGTCGATCGCAATAGACTATAAAATTCCTCTTTCTTCTGATCATCCGCTTCTTCTGTTGGCGCATGAACTTGTATGATTGTCCACAGCTTCGTTGATCTCGGTAATTGTATAATAAGAACAGCGATCCGTTCAGATATTCCAATAAATTCCTTGATGTTGTCTTTAAGGTTACTCTTAACCAAAAAACCAACTCCAAACAATCCTTTTGTTTGACCTATGCAGTAGAATATATAATCTGTTCTATCCTCAATCTTTTCGCCCATTCTACGTACCTCACTTAATCCAAGAATGTTCCATTTTATGGCATCTAGTGCTAGTTCAAGTTCTATTAGGCGTGATTCGGTACTTAGTGTTCTAGTATTGAGACTCGCAATGTAAAGCAGATTTATTTGGTGGTTATTTGCAGTTTGTGCTGAATCAACTGGAGGGTGTTGGTCTAGCACTCCCACGGTGACCGGCCGGATTGGGAGGCAGCGAGGGGCCACCGTTGGTTGCTATTCCTTTATATTTTGTATTTGTAGAGCGTCACTAGAGCTTCTCGGCTTCTGAGTTACATAATTATTTAAATTGTATTTATTTTTCTTCGTAGGGTTTTCTTTAAGCGCTGTATATTCTGTGATAGAGTTACCACTATTTTCTGGAGACAACGATAAATTTCTTTTGCTTGTTTTGGTTTCAGAATTGTTGTCTTTCAGTATTACAATCTTGTCGTATTTTAAAATGGCCTTCCTGCCTTGTTTCCTTTCTTCGTTAACTTGCTGTTGTAACTCTTTGCGTTTGTTAAGTATATCTATTGGAAAATCTTCCTTTATGTAATATGGTTTTGCATTCAAAAGTTTTTTGTTTCTCATTATCTCTATTTTCATTCCCATTGTTGTGAAGGATACAACAACCGGTCTCACTTTTTCCGTCTTTTTTCCGAGTCTTCGGACTTGCTCTAGGTTTTCTTTACCACATATTACATTCATATCTCCATTTATTACTTCTAATATCATTATTTCTAAGTCGCGATAGCTTTTTTCTTTTTCTTCGAGACCAAAGATTATCAAGTTCTTTCGTCGTATGTATCTATCAAAATTGTTTATAAATTGTTGCTGTTTTTCAATTTTTTCTTCTAATTGTTTATTTTTGGCTTCAATACTTTGGAATTTTTCATTTATATTATCGTTTATGATTTTTGTTATACATTCCTTCATATCCCTCATTTCTTGCTTTTGTTGAATCATTTCTTCCTGTATATTTTTCAACAGTTTTGCAATTTCCTCCATTTTCTTAACAGAGCTTTCTTTTTTGATTGTACTACACCAAATTTTTCCCGCGTCCTCTATTGTGGAGGTATGGTATTACAATGCAGACGTATTTAACTTTAATGATTTAGTGGCGCTATTCCCCCTTAGGTGGCGCTGTTAACCAAGATGATTATAGGTGAACAGCTGAGATTATTCTTTTTTATTATTATTATTTATTATAGTTTTACACTAGTTTCACGTTTTTCAGTTCCTATGTATCGTTTATCACACAGTTTAATCACCACAACAAAATATTTTTTTTTTTTTTGCAGTATATGTAGGGTACTTAAATGTTTGTAGGTGTTGTTTGGGTGGTGTTAATTTGAAAATACAATCACTTTTGGCACTTTTCCACCTTTTCCTATATGTATCGTATATCACAACAGTTCAATTAACACAACACAATAAATATCCAGTTTATTCAAGGTTTTTTATCCAGATGTTCTTTGTTGATGTTATTTGTTTCAAAACACAGTCTATTTTGTCACTTTTCCAATAATTTCCATATTTCACATACAATTTACGTTTACTAATTTACGTTTTGACACTTTTCGGACATAATTTCTCGATATTACTATTATAAATATTAATTATATACAGACACGATGTTGACTAGTGCACAGTGGCGCCACGCATTCCCTAAACAATGCATAACGATAATTAATTACTCAAGAGTCTGAGTTCTGTGTCTGATTTTGATTATTTATGCTTATTTAGTGAAAGATTTTTTTTATCTAATAATGTTTGCTTTTGTAGCTATACCAGAACGAAATTTTTATTTTTAGGGAAAATCTCTATTTAAATAAAATTCAATTGTCTATAAAAAGAAAACAAACTGTGATTTATATATTTTTATCATTTTTATTTGCAAAAGAAAATAATGTGTTATCGATGTTTTAATACGGAACCTTACTCAATGTTGATTAATTTAAAAAAAATGCTTTATTGCACTGCACTCGCTAACTTTCGAGGAGAACACCTCATCTTTTGATACAGACATACTTATATCTTTTTTCTAGCACGATTAAAATGCTCATAGTAATTTTTATGTCCACAGTATAATGTTATCGATTAAGTAACTGTAAATATAATGAAATCTCTTTAGGCAATGTATAAAAACTGGATCACCGTTATCATTGCAATTTATTCTAAGAAGTTCCTCGGTATTGAAACTTCCAATCAATAGTGATTTGTGATCAACACCCTTGCATTACTTTCAGCCTAGATTTCATTGATTTGGATCATGACAGTAGCAGCAATGTAACGGGTATCGCTGGGTTCTGTCGAAGGGTGATCTATGGTGTCAGTGTGTTGCCGTGCTGTAGAACGGTGCAGTGCCCTCCTTTCACCTTCGGCCTGCGGAACCCTGAACTCGTTCGCGACCTGCTCGCCCATCTATTTTTATCAATTACTAGCGTATACCTGCGACTTTGCTTTTACTTAGTCTCTTGACTATTTTTAATATCTCATTTACGATTTCCCTAAGAAACAATTCAAGTTTCATATGTTATTTCGCATTTATAATATTAGTTTGATTAATAGCTGGCGTATATTTTCCTTGATTTTAAGAGCGGTATAAATTGCACCATACTTCCTTCGATTTCACTGGGTTAATTTCAATTTCTGCGATGGTCGTAATTGGTCCGACGCCTTGCACATGCAGAGGTCTCCTTTGGATCATCATTGACATTATAATGACCTATTTCATACTCCCAGTTTGTTCTCAGGTCAGACGTTCTTTATGATTTACTGCTGTGCTGGGAACACCTTAGGCACTCGGGATCTTCGACACCGGCATTACCGGTAAAGCTCGCACTTCTGGAAGTATTTAAGGCAACATACTCATCACTAGATTCAGTTGCTTAAATAGTCTCGTATTTCTCAAAATCGTATTTGTCACGCATCTTTATGTCCATTATTACCCCATAGGAGTTACTGCGGAATTAACTTCGTTTATAGCATTCATCTTATATTTATTACTTGAACATAAAGATAGAACTCGAAAAATGACATTGACATTTGTTTCACGAGCGTTGTCGAAATTCTCATTAATCCAAATTAAAATTTCATTATTCTTGAGTTACGCTATACTTACGACCTTTTCGATTCTCTCACGAACTGGGTTAGCCAATATTACGGGCGTATAGGTTATCTACGCTTCGGCGAATAAATAAGTTTATCTTTGAACTGTAAATCACCTTTACGATAATGTTCGGAGTTATTTACCTTTTCGATAGAGGAAACTGTGTTGTTCCGCAAATTACTTGGTTTCTATGAAGCTGTTATTCTGTAAGCTGAAGCCTCATTCGCGATGTTGAGTCAGCCCTTTTCACATCTGAGAAAAGAACACAGTTAAAGAAACATTATACGTTTCGATGTTACTAGAGTCATTCCATTTGCCATTCAAGGTAGTCTGGAAGAAATCACTATTAGGCTGTCCTAGATGTACACACTGAACCTCCAAGAAGACGTCGTCTCTTTGGATCGTACTTTTTTTAAATTAACCCTACCAGAGGAATAGGAGCGCCTCTTAGAGCAATAAAAATAAAAAAAAATACCGCCGGCTCGACCCGGAGGGGAGACACCATTGTGTTTTCTTCTGAATGCGAAACATCATGTCATTTTTCGAGAGGATCACTCGCACATGCACATTTGTATGCTGTCGCTACGAAACACACGCAACAAATCTACCATCACCTTCCTATTCGTACACATCGACACTTCGATAGCGACACGGCGCATGAACGGTGGTCTTGTATCTTTGGGGAAAATCTGACTATGGCTACTCCCCTTCAGTGTTGCTTTATGGGAACGCCCGCATAGACTACCTAGTTAGGTAGGTACAGTATGTTTTTAAGGGATAGAAACACCCTATTTATTTTAAGCGGGCATATAACCGTTTGGCTGGCAACAAGGTCGTAATAGAAATGTCTAGTTTTGAAGCTGATTCACAATCCACATAGAAGCTGTTCTACGTTGTTGATAACTTCAGCATTTTGATTTATGGCATCATCGTTTATTGATTATCAGGCGCCATTACTATGGTGTAAAATCAATATTATGTCTACTGTGTGACCTGTGGATACTAAGCAATGTTAAACAAGAACTGAGCAGCAATTTATCTGTTTAAACATTTACGATGAAGTCATTGTTTACTCGAATATTGATGGTGGTAGTTTATTATATGTATGGCCCTCTTCATCAGCAATATAGACCTTATGCGGTTCAACTATTAGTTTATTAGATTCATTACTCAATTATTAATATACTTATATACCTACTATTTCAGGTAGGTATTTAAGAGTTTTCTGAAATTAGTTTCTGTATTGTATTCAAAAATGTACTTCGTTCGTATACAATAATAAGTTATTGTCAATAAGTAATTAAGTTATTTATATCTAGAAAAAATGTGTTATAAAAACAAGTGGTTTCTGTTTAAACTCATTCAGGTATTGAAAAGAAAGGAAGGACTGTTATAAATTTACTCAACTGCTGAACACGTGTACAACTTTGAACTCACTATATATTTTTTGTCCCTCTTATACGCATTGAATTACACAGAGGTTAAAGAAGGACAGTATATGACAGGAGGGGCAAATCGACAAATAAAAACCAGTTCGGTTTGCTTTTCAAGCAAGGTCGTATGACTAAAAGCAAACTTTGACATACTTAATAAAAATTCATCATATTTTATTTGATCATAGGTATTCCCATCCATTCCAAGTATTAACTACTCACCATCAGCTTCTGTTAATCACACTATATATTCTGCATCCTGACTTTCTCCATTGGTCTTTCCATGTCGCCCATTCTTCTGGTGTCCTGGTATCGATTCTGGATTCTTACTGGTTTTTTTTATTCTTGATGGGTTTGTGCTTAACCGCAATCTCACCTGATGTGGTAAGTTATTTACATCTGTTAGGACCATTATCGTCTCATCGCCTTAAAATGTATGGGAACAAAGTCAATAATCTTTATTAGGACGCAAGTTATCACTTTCTGCAAAATTACTTACCATAAATCTAATAGAGTTACTTTGAGAGAACCCTTACTTGTGGTGTCATTCTGTAAACAAACTGAGGTCAAACGGTAAGCCATTTTGTTAAAAAAATACATTCTGTTTGCACCTTCGTGTACCACATACTACTTATAGATAGCCTTTGAAAATAGAACACTCTCCTAATCCCATTTAAAATTCAAAACAGCGTTTGTACGCTCTGGCGTGCAAACATTTTCTGTTCGCAGACGTTTCTAGAAAACTGTTAATGATCAAATGTGAAATTGTCAAAAGATGTACTTTTATATAGGCATAGCAACAATGTGCCCTGATATCAATAATGTGGTTTATAAACCTGTGACCTCTTGATTGTGCAATTTCTGACGCAATGCCGTCGACAAATTGCATTAATTTTTTTTAAATAATTTATATTGTCTATTCAACATGATTCATGTAATCAGTTGTATGGCTTTTAGAATATTTGATTATTACGTTATTGTTCTTTTTCATATCGACTTGTTTCTTTTCATATAAACCTTGATCCAATTTCAAACGATTTACCTTTGTATATTTAATATTCACTTCATGTATATCAATTCACGATACTTAATATTGTACCACGTTCTTATTGTGAGTTAGTGTATCATTCCCTATCTTTTAATGGATCAGATGCTTATTACGAAAAATTCCGTTCATATATCAATACTTATTTTCGGCTAAATAAACACATTGCTTGCCCTTTCTCATATGAAGATTATCATGTTATTTATTACGGAATTTATTTTTAGTGACCACCAGACTCGTAATAATATTATCTACATGTAATAATACATAAAGTACATATTGTATCTGTTATTTATCAGCATTGTTTAAAAGTAGTACAAGCATATTCGATATTTACGAATGGGTAACTGAAATCGATAGCCGGCGCGGCATTGACCTCTTTCACCAAAATTTTAATATTGTTTGCTTATCTTCCAAATTGTTTAGCAGTTTTATCGCAGATTTTCCTTTTACTTAGCATTTCCAACATTGACCTACTTATTGCCTACGTCTTACGTTACAGGAAGTGTACACAGAATTTTATTCGAGTTTAAATTTTCTAGAACCTGAAGGTTTTTGAACTTTGACTCGAGAAGACGAGAATGAATTACTGTCCTTTTTAAAATTTATAAACTATCCCCTGTATAAATGTTTTGTTCGACGTTATAACAGATGCCCTTGCATAATATAGTTGGGGTTTCGTTTTCCTTATCCCATAAGCTCATTGACCTTTAAATTATTTTCATATATATTGAAATACTCATGAATCCTTGATTCTTGGGACATTATTTCATAGGGGGTTTAATTTCCAAGTAAGATCTTGGCTAGATGTTTGAACCTTCGACATTTTTTTATGGACACTTGAGGTCAATAAACCTGAGGAGTAGGAAGTGATTGATTCGTTTCGGCTTTTTGTTCTGTCGGCTTCTTTTTTATTACTATTTTTTTATAGATCCAGAAAAAGTGATGTTATAAATTCGACGAGTGGCGATTTTCTGTGACTTTTAGGTCTTTCTTATTATGAGATTCTGTTTAACTGCAATGACTTGTTCAATCAGCATCCTTTGCATACGTCCTGTTGTCAGGCACAAGCCACCCTCTAAGCTAGGAAGTTCGGAATTAGGAAACGACATAGTTTACTGCACTATAGATTCAGCTTACACACTGTGATAGCGTAACGCATGTGCATAGGCACGTTTCCTCACGAAGTCTATCTTTATGGTGATCACATGTCTTTTATCTCCATGTTTTTAGAAAGGTATATTGCATCATTATGGTAGTTTAAACAAACTGGTTCAATCAGGGTTTACTGGTTATATTGTCTTACTGTATTTGGCTTCATTGGTCTACATCTTGATCGAAAGGTTGGATTTGGATACGGTTTGGTAAATAACAAACAACAATTTGTCAAGGTTTTATTAACATTGTTGCATCATTCTAACTTCAGAAACCTGTTAAATGTCCAATTGACTGCTATTTTCTGGGGATTAATTGGTGCTAGTTCTATATTCGCCGTAATCCTTGACCCAGTGTCCGCACGGTGTGCGACAACGTCCGCGTAATGACAGCGGTTATTGGCATGTTTATTACATATACGTATTTAAGCTGAAACCATAAAACGTCGCGCTCTAGTTTACAAAAATCTTCGCTGGCTCGTTTCTTTTAATCTGTGGCACGTTTTATAGTTCTCTGTAAATAATGGTCATCAAAGACTAAGTTATCCACCAAGCTTTGCCGACGGTGTTTAGATGAGAACTTACTTATTTCAGATATGACATGACATTCATATATTCATATATCTGCTATAAGTCAGTCTGATTTCGATAAAATTGATCAGCGACCCCAAGAAGAGACTATTCTCCCACATAAAGTTATTATGCGGGTTTCGTGAAATTTTTTAACAAATCTATTAGTTCGCTCTTATGTTTGGAAAATGATGATAATTTTCCCATAATCGCTGGTCATTTTTTCCACATAATAACCTAGTGAGAGTATAGTATCCGTTTTTGACGGAACCATAAAAACTCGCAAACTTTTCCGTTTTTCCTTTCCGTTTCGTCCAACGGTAAGTTCATTAGGAAGATGTGCCTAATGGTAAGTAATGTAGACAATGCAGTCGCAGCAGACAATATCTACGCTAGGACAATGACGTAACTAAATATGAAACTCATGTCAAGAGCGTTCAAACATCAATATTACTGTGGCGACGTATCGGAGGGAAATTGCAAATATCTTTGGGCCTGCGAATCTGACTTAATAGTTATTACTTAGAATTTTGTTAGAAATTTCCTTTATGGAAATTTCTATGAGTGATAGTAACTGGTCTTAGTTCTGCAATGCTCAATAGAACCGGCTCGGTTTTGATTGAACATAACATCACTTTACTACGCATGACCGACCACATAAATCTGTCTGTAAAACCCATGATAATTTTTTAAATGTCCACAATGAACATAATGTTTCGTCACGTGCCATATTTTGTTTCTATATTTTTGATAAAACTGCGCAGTGCCACAGTGAATACAACCGGTTCCCCGTCGAACATCGCCGGTGTGACAGAAATAACTGAATTAGCGTAAGCGAATTCAATGGGCGTAATTAATTCAGTGGCTTGGACGTACCGAATGGTTTCCGGCACGCCTAGAGATTTTATGTTTTTATATTTCATATGATTTTATTTTATGGAGAATGTTGTAGGTTCTGGTGAATGAAGAAACCCTTGAAAACTGTTCAAGGGTTTCTTCATTTGTAGATTTTACAGTGTTTTTTTTGGCCATAGATTCGTTATGTAAACTCATTTTCTTTTTAAATGTGTTCCTTCTCGGAATCAACGTCTCTACAAATCACTAACGTCACTAAAAGTTGGGACACAAGCACGAATTTGTGATTTTTGAACCAGTGGGTACTAGTAGTCTCGCTCGTGACGCTCCCTTTCTGTCTATGCTTTTAGACAGTTTGTCACCATTATTAACTTATCCATTGATAGTTCGTGATTATTCAGCTAAGCAATACATGCTTGTCAATATGTGTGCAATAGATATTTGGGATAATACGATGTCGAAGGCACCACCTTACAACCAATATTATAATTTTACTAAGACTCACATCTGTCTTGTTCTTGGTCTCTGAGAGACTGCACTTGGCTGATTACGATAATTTTTTTGGGTATTGAATCATTTTCAAAGGGCCTAGACTTACCAAGTGGGCGTATATATTATCTAATCAGTAATTCTGTATTATGCTGTGAGATGTTGTTAAATTATTTAATATGTTTATCAGCTTCTGATGAAGAGAAAGAATTATTTTAGTTTATTATCTGGCCCCGAGTGTCGGGATCGCGGAAATTTTTGCGAATTTCCGCGTGATATCTACGCAGCGCGTTTTAGTAGTAAATTTATTGCTAATGGCCCATGCTGTTCTGGATGAAGATAGCCAAGGTTGTATCAATATCGCGATATAAACATTTTGACGAGTAGCAAATTGTTCTTTTGGAGGTTGCATGCAAAAATAATTTGCTGTAGACCTCACCAGACGGGAAATCTTCAGAAGTAAATGTCTATCGTGTAATATAAGATAGAACCGGGGTTGACGTTTGACGAGGTCCACGTGACTTCAGTAAACTAAGGTTAACTTTAACGTTTCAGTGAAATTAATATATAAGATATATAACGAGGGCCGTGTTACACTTTTTCTATCGGTTGAAATGGTAAGCCTAGAACAAAACAATTTGCTTTGTTATAATAACACCAAGCAACACTTAATTCCAATAGGGAGATGGTAGGACGAAAGCCGTCCTACCACAAGAATAAAGACGTACATGAGACGTCCTAAAAACGTGGCCAGTAACAAAGAGGTCCGACATTGAGCCGGCATTTGCGACAACGACGACGCCTTCCGGTGCGTAGGTCACAGGCGCAGGTCATATGAGTGCCTTTGTAACACGTCTAAAAGTGGTGCCACTTATTTTCGCAAGTGTATTTTTATAGGTGACATCCTTTCTGGTCACGCTGATTTTAGTCAGCTGATTGATATGGGTTACATGATAGGGAAGTTGACTTTTATTAAATAAATGCTGCGATCCTTTTCACATGATCAATTTGGCGCCATTGGGAAACTAAAAAACGATTGAGTTTAATCAAGAAC
Organism: Esperia sulphurella; assembly: GCA_947086405.1. Classification (NCBI taxonomy): domain Eukaryota; kingdom Metazoa; phylum Arthropoda; class Insecta; order Lepidoptera; family Oecophoridae; genus Esperia; species Esperia sulphurella. The sequence goes on from OX352264.1 coordinate 15,100,459, forward strand.
AAGCTACAATTGATTGAAGCCAGTTAAGGTTTTTAAATGTGGAAATTTATTATGTGCCTGTATGTTACCGTAACCGTAACGACTAAATTTAAGATAATTGAAACGACGGTGGAGCTTTGGGGAAAGTAATTATGTCGAAGCGAGCGCAAATGGCAAATCCCCCAGTGGATATCATATGGCAAATCCCCCAGTGGATATCCCACCAAAAGTGGAATTCTATTGGGGAGGCTTGTGTTCAGCAGTGGACGTATTTTGGCTGGTGAGGTGCGGTGCGTTTGCATATATTATTAATATTTTGTTTGTTCCTTGATTTTAGAACTATGACATGGCCACATTGTTATTCTACTGAGTCCACAAATTGTTGTACATGTTATTTATCTTTAACGGATGTGTCTTTTATCTAAAACGCGTTATGGAAATGTAAAACTGTAGTTTAACTTGCTTCAATAATATTTCTCCTCGAGTCAAAAGTTAATTAGCTGTACGAGTTAATGTAAACCGTACTTTCTTTCTGTCGGCTATCTTGATGAGGAAATGATCACCGGCGAGGACGCCAGTATTTACTTCCTGCCTATGATTTTATGGCGAGATAAACGTGTTCCGTGATCATTTTGGTTTATTTTTTAATGCCTTACTCTTCCGTATTTTTCGTCTACATTTATTAGTATTACACATAGTACCGTTTATAGAAACGTAAATGTTGTTTATTCCTGTTCCTTACTCAGTTCTCCAATCATACCTTAAGACTTGAAAAAATTAATGGCATGTAAATACTCTTAAGTCTGTCATTAACACAATTTATGGAGTAATCTGAAATAAATGAATTATTATTATTATTATTATAATACATTTTCTTATTTAATTTGATATTCTTCTTTGCCTTCCTTACCTTTTTTACTTATCTGATTGTCTCGAAGATATAGGTTTCTTCAGTGCTTTCCTTGGTTTTGATTTTTATCAAATTTCACATACTTATTGAGTCCTATCATATCTTAAGACTATGATGAATGAATAACATGTCAATACATTTTGTACATTCTTCTGATATTCGTCTTTGCTTTTTCTTTTTACTTATCTGATTATCTCGGGAGTACAGGTTTCTTCAGTGGTTTCCTTGGTTTTGATTAGTGTCCGACTGAAACAGGATTTTCAGCCGAAACCGAAACTTACTTCTCATGTTAAAATTTCTATTGTGTGCTGAAATCTAGTGTGTTTTACATGTTATATAGTTAAATTATGTTAAAAGAAATAATAAAAAAAAATAACAATTTAAGTATGTAAGATAAAATAGATTTGTTTGAGGTACAACACACTTTATTGCACAAACAAATACAGTTACGAGTATTAAAAGTTAAAATAGTACTATTTAGGTCTTATCGCTTTAAGCGATTTCTTTCAGACAATCTTTGGTATAAAATATTATGCCAGAGAAAAGGGTAGGTTGAGCTGATTAGAAATTTAAATGATAAATGGGTTTATAACATTAACTTTATGTAATATTAACTTCAACACGAACAAATATAATAAACAATGTTACTCTTGTAAGTAAACTCTACACGAACTCACCCTAACAGAGCGCGACAATTCATGAACACTGAGTTTCGCTGGTTTTTGGCCGAAACCGAAACTATGACCGAAACTCGATTTTTTGGCCAATACTGGCCGAAACCGATACCGAATGGTCGGTCGGACACTAGTTTTGATGTTTATTAACATTTTTATCACTTACCTATATCTATTACACGGAAGGAAATTTGATACCCGAGATCCCGCAAACACTGACCTGGCAGTATCCCCGCAATGTGTCGATTCTCAACCGGGGTTGTTCGCATTTTTGACACTGTAAACAGATTGTCGACCTAGTTTCCAGCATTGTTGTGCGCGGGCGCAAGCACCGCGGCGCCTAGCCAAATCTATTTTGATTTTTATCTACGGTGCACGCGCTGTCTGCTTCTTCTCAATTTTTGCAGTGTTTACCGTGTTACGCACTTCGTAGTACCCGGCACGCGGGCTGAAAAATACGTTGATAAATGAGGAGAGACTGTAGCACACAAATTATATCCTACTACACAACATGCCTCCTATTTTTACTCTGATATCGAAAAACTAGCTCGCCAAACTTTCTGGAACTATGACCACGTGTTTGAAGATTTGATATTTATAGATAAGGTATAATTCAGTGATGAGCTGTCGATTTCGCTGAATTGTATCGGTGATTCGTGACTTATTCATCGGATGGTTATTATTGTTATAAAATTATATTGGGCCCGATTCTGAAGGTACACATTTAAAATTTGACAGCGCTAAAATTGGTTTCGTCTTTATATTCATAATACTGTGTGACAAGGATAGCAACAGTTTTAGTGCTGTCAAATTATAACGTTGTGCCTTCAGAATCGAGCCCATTGTGTACTTATAATTATAAGCAAAACAGGAAATAACTGAAGCAACATAATTCTGAAACTTCATTAGCTGTTTCGTCTAATAACGAGATATTTATTTTAATATTCTGAGATACAACTAGCGCGCAGATCGCGTAGGCAGTGAAAATTGTGATAGCTTGGTTTAGGTGGCTTCCGGCAGCTTGGATCGTTGCCCGATTCCTTAAAATTTGCGTCAATTCCATTTGTGTACGCGCATGTGGGGTTATTAAAATAAAACGTGTTTCCATGGAGATAGCTAGGCTGATTGGAAACTTGCCTGGCCATGCGGTTTGATCAAACGACCCGATAGCGGCTCGAAGTGGTGCTTTAGAAACTAATTATGAATGAGCGTACACAATCTTGACTGATTTTCTGAAGCTGACAGATTTACTGAAGCTTGGCCTTTTTAACTCTTTAACAAATATATCTAAGCTATATATATCCCTCAGTTAAGCTTATACGACAGTACCTACTATTGGAAAGCTTGAAAGAAAGACTACATCGAAGTATAGCCGCCGATATTTGTCGGGTATATTATATTTGCTGAGATTTGTTTATAGTCTGGATGCATATATACTGCAAAGATTAAACCGCTACAGTGCCATTTTGGAATCTTTACAGAAATAAAGCGTATGTTTAAAAAAAAGTTTATTGTGTATGATTATTAGATACTAGCTGTTGCCTGTATGTATTTCCCGTAGAAATAGGACGTTTTTTTGGGATAAAAACTAACCTATGTCCTATTCCAGGACCTAACCCATATGTGTGCCAAGTTTCATCACGATCCGTCCAGTGGTTAAAGCGTGATTGAGTAACAAACATCCAAATATCCAATAATATTAGTAGGTTTATAAATTCTAAATATATATTTTTTAAACACCACCGCAGGTCCGTGGCCCATTTAGTGAGATCCGCGGCAAGATTAAAAAGAATATTTTCTTACATGAACCTATAACGTCTACGTGAGTGAGCCTTATCGATAGTTTGACTCGTTTTTAAGCCTTCTTTTGCCATGTCATTTTAGTTTTCACCAGTCATGAAAAAAATAAAAGTCACGAATCTGATGCGAAGAACGCTTCTCCCAGGAATGACCCATCTCCAAGTTGAAGCTCCACGCTTCTTACGATTTTGTTGAAAACCACTCTTTGCCCAACACTCTTGGAATGAAACTTATCACTCACTATCGCTGACATTTCAGTTAATTGGTTTCCGCAGCGTACTCGCGGTTTATACTCTGTACAGATAATCTGCACGGAACGGTCCATGCGGCGTATCGCCGCCGATCTAAATGACAACATCTTCGACCATAGTAAGGCAGCGGTTTAGTACCCTCTCATGAGATACGTCCACGTCCAGTTCAGCGTTCCTCAGAGCACGCAGGACATCTTCGGCGAGACGCGGACTACTCCCACAGTTGCACTGGGTTTGAGAGCCCACAGAACACAGCGAACAAATGGCTCAGACTTCTTGGGCTATCACTTACGATTGCATCACCGAGAGTTTCGTCCCAATTTCTGTCGTCATCCAAGAGGTGCGTTGCGCTGCAGGACGCGTGGAGCGTAAGGTGGTCAATACCATCCACCGTTTTGAGGAACGTAAATGAGGAAGCCCCGCGAATAGTGTGCAGTAGTAATCGTTAATAGCATTCACTGTTACCGGGATGAACAGTGTACACCCTGCCTAACGTATGCTCTGTGTAGACACTCGGTACCCCATTCACCAAATGATCCCGTCGACGTCGATTAAACCTCGTCATAAGACTTTTGGCAAAATCATCATCTTGACACAGTCTGAGAAGTGTGGTCTGCAAAGAGTATTCAACACGTTCCCTGAATAAATACTTTTCCTCGGAATAATCTCTTTTGTCAATTATAATTTTCTTTTTATTTCAGTTTTGAAAATGTACTGCATCAAAGATCAAATTATCTGGTTTTAGTAGACCTCTGAAATATACTATCTTTGTACTGTACTAAAGTTTTTGTTGCTGGTTTTTCTATTTCTTGGATAATTATGGAGTTTTTTTTTATATTATGTTATTCCGGGATATACACTGTCACTTTACAAAGTTTCGTCAAAATCCGTTGGGCAGTTTATGCGTGATGCCCGTACAAACAAACACCCGTACAAACAAACAAACAAACAATCAAACAAAAATTTTAAAAACTGTTTTAACATGTTCAGTTACTCATTTTAAGTCGCCCTGGTTGATTTTTTCCCGAATATATTCAATGTACAGACTTTTTTGCATTTACGATTTTATTATATGTGTAGAAGATAGATACTGTTATATATTTTTATACTATATTGTACTATTATTAAAACTTTTGTAATTTCATGGATCTCGAAAAATAAACTGATGGTGATTTGTAGGGATTTTTTCTAGCTTGAATACGAGTAATATATAAATTATCTAAGGGGTGTAAGGGAGCGCAAAGACATCCTGTGCGCCGAATGCCAACCTCACCTGCACGCTGTGCACCGTGATGATTGACCCACGAGTTAGAATAAGATGTTACAAATCTGTGGCCTGTTCTGCATGTGGTTTTACCTATAGGTGTGTGATATAACCCAGTCCTTCTTTGTGAGATAGTGATTTACCCTCCACTAGAGATGTGTCTATCTTCTGTCCTGCTTCTCAGAACCTACAGTCAAAGGTGGGGTATAGGCTGTTGAGTATGTTTTTTTTTTCGCAGGTATTACAAGCTGTCCACATAGTTGCGTGTTCTCAATTTGATACCTTCCCTGGTTCGTAAATTGAAGTTCCAACACTGCGTGTTGTCAACAACTCCATCCGTCTGCAAAATTTCAAGGTACATTCGTTACTATATTTTATACTAGCTTTTGCCGCGACTTCACCCGCGTAGGTTTCGATATTTACACATCTTGAACAGCGGCATCACATTGTGAGCAAATTCACTGCTTTTAACGATTAATTTGGTAATCCGTAGGAATGAGATGTTTTTTCGGGATATCTGCTATCCTATTCGAGGACCTAACCTATATAGATAAAAAGAAAGTAGTTTATTGCCATAAAATCTGATGGTAGGTATACATAAACTTAACATTAAACATAATAAGTAGTTATATACTAATATTTCTGCATTTTATATGTGTGTTAAACATCCCAATCCGTCCAGTGGTTGAAGCGTGATTGAGTAACAATCATCCAAACATCCAATAGTGGGATGGGATGGGATTAGTCGGATAAAGGCGAAATATACTTACAGTGGGGGACCGAGTGACAGCGCTTCAGCCTAAGCTTCATACCCTTCCCTTTTCCCTCATGGAACGCAAGCTTTCCATGGCAGTGCTTTGCAACAGGATTTTCACAACTGTCACGTTCCTGCGACGGTACTTTAACTCGGTACCTCACTGTGGATTGTTACTTTTTATAGACTTCATGGTATCATTGAGAAAATGTCCCTCTATCGTATTGTATCATCGTCATCATCATCAGCCTGAAATAGTCCACTACTGGACATAGGCCTCTCCCGAAGTGCGCCGCTGAACCCGATCTTCGGTTTTTCTCATCCAGTCACCTCCAGCCGTTGTATGCTATTATTCACTAACATAGGTTACCGTTGTGTTCAATCACCAAACGTATATCAAAATTTACTATGGATCTGAACTGAAGGTGATTTAGATCACTCTCGTGATTAGAAACATCTTAACTCGACCGAAACTGTCGTTTGATATTATTTATTCTTTGTCGTAATAATGATAATAGTACAATATGATCCGTTATTTCTGTCTGCGCCTATCTGGATCATGACTTCCTGCCGCGTATAAAAGTGACGAAAGATTCGTGCGCTCTCCAATTTGGTCAATTAATTTCTATTATTAAAATTAATGATGGTTTCCTAAGTGTCGCATTTAGTGGCATGCTCCCGCTGCGGTACACGGTGCCAAAGTTTCATAGAGCGCGCTATTTCCGTGCGAACCGAAAACCGCTGACGCACGCGCTCGGTCAAAGCTCCGCGGGCTGACGTTCGCCTGTCGAGTAACCTTACTGTTCGTTCATAGCTATATCTGGACGTTTATTACTTCCCATAATTGGTATGAATTTTATTCTCTTACGATTAGATGTGCTTATGAATAAGTAATAGTATACAGGAACCCGAAGCGCACTCCCTAAGAAAGCTTGTTCAGTTTCTCATAAACATACCTACAAAATTCAATGCAAGCCAAATTGAATCCTACGCGCATTGAAGAAAGTCAATGTAACGCTGAACCGCTAAATCACGCAACATTGATAATCGCCAAGGTGCCCCGGCAATCGGGGCCGCGCCGCGTAGGTATATTTTTTATACCAAAAGCACGGAGGCAGGCCTGCTTGAGTTTAGATTAGTTATGAACGGAACGGTGCCTTGTTTCCATGAACACGTTCATGCTCACATCCTTACACATCTTAACTCATACATTACACACTAGTTTAAGTTGAAATATCATTATTTTCTGTTTAATTTAAATTGGAATAACACTTAGCACTATATTACATGGTTCGAAGGTGGAGCCTGGCGACGGGTTACTATGTAACTTAGTTCAGACACCAGATTTCACAAAAACTTTGTGGAGTAAATAAAGAAATTTTGTATTGTATTGCTCGTTTCCTATACCAGCGTTTACTCCTTAATTGATATTTGTTGTTTAGTCTGTTTAAATTCTGTCACAAACAAATGTTCTTCGTCGTCCGTATGACCAAGTTCTTGTTCTTACCAACTTATTTTGTCTTATTTGTTACCTTCATTTACATATAGTGGGGGTTAAGAGTTAAAGGGTCGTCACAGTTATATATAGCAGCACGTGAAGTTTAACATTAGTTAGGTTATTCTATGGTTTGACGTTACCTCCTAAGTCCCACCTCACCGCATCCCAGATGGGTTGGGGAGGCCTGATTGATGTTTTATAATGCGTTTATAACAATACCTATTTTAAATTAGTCGGTACCTGCGGCTTCGTTCACGTGATTCAGCAGTATCAGTTTTGTGAAATTAAATGAAAATGGTTTATTTGCCAAAAGTACAGTGTTTTACAGATGATGGTAATAATATGTACAATACAATACAATACACTTTATTGCACAAACAAATACAGTTACACATTATAGAAGTTACAAATAGTACAATTTAGGCGGTCTTATCGCTTTAAGCGATTTCATGTAATATGGTTAGTTCTAGTGAACTTAACCTGATGCAGGTGTGCAAATATTAGTATTATGAATTATAATTAGATATTTAATATACAATTTATAAATATATCACCTGTATGCCGTGTGGTTTCCGGTAGAGTAGAATAGGACCACTCCAACTCTTCCCGTGGATGTCGTACAAGGTGACTAAGGGAATACATTATGAAACATCAATCAGGCTTCCCAACCCGTCTAGCCAGCGCGGGGAGTGTAGGCCAAATCCTCCTTCTGTCTCCGGCAGATGAGAGAGGGTTGTGCTCCTGCAGTGGAGACAAAAATAACCTGATGATGAAATATATCAACAACATTATTTAAACGTTTCTAAATAATAATAATAAGATTAATTAACAAGTTATACATGTTTTTTAAATTCTACAAACTCTTTGACACTATAAAAGCAATGTTTTAAAAAATCCATGATTTAAATTGTTATTTGAAAGACGCACAATAAAAATTTTGTGTTCTCTGGCAGTGAATTAAATAATGAAATGAACATATTAAATACATTCTTCTCATAAATATCATTGTGGCAGCGGGGTTGACACTGCACAACATGTGGAATTAAAGCCCTCTATCAATTAAATAATGAAATGAACATATTAAATACATTCTTCTCATAAATATCATTGTGGCAGCGGGGTTGACACTGCACAACATGTGGAATTAAAGCCCTCTATCAATTAAATAATGAAATGAACATATTAAATACATTCTTCTCATAAATATCATTGTGGCAGCGGGGTTGACACTGCACAACATGTGGAATTAAAGCCCTCTATCAATTAAATAATGAAATGAACATATTAAATACATTCTTCTCATAAATATCATTGTGGCAGCGGGGTTGACACTGCACAACATGTGGAATTAAAGCCCTCTATCAATTCTCTGAAGTTTCTTTTACGTTCCATTTCCTTTTGAATTCGTTTCTTTATGACCTTAAGCGTAACTAACAACCCTATTGCGAATAACTGCCACCGTGACCTTTTCATTATGCACCCTAAACGCCCTGTGTTGTGCTGCGTTCTTGTTCTACTGCGATGTTGATCCACGCTTCAGCTTCGATGAAAACTGGGGCAGCGTAGGTGGAGTCCTCATGAATATTCTAGGCTCCGCAAATAGGTCTAGTAGGCAAGATAGTGAAGTTCTCCAACTGTTCAGTGGAGTGGAACAATAATTACTTGCAGTCGTGCATGCATCGTTACTCATTCTAGGAATTGAACTCTTACTTTTCCCATCGATTTACTCTTCATTTCGATTTGAAACACACTTAAGATAAGATCCAAAGAAGGTAACCGATGTAGCACATCAGCTGTCGTAGAACCGACGGCCATTGTGTCCAGATCGACCTGAAAAAGGTGGTCGGAAGCCGCTGCTTCCTAGCAATTTCATGTAGCGCATACATTAAGCATTTATCTGAAATGGCAACACCACAAATCGACCCACGAGACATCCACTGCTTCGACTTCGTCCTCCAAAAATTGAGCAGTCTATCTGATTCTGACAACGTTTCTTGCAATTGTCATGTCAGTAGGTGGCAACACTGTAGATCGTCTTTGGATGTAATAATTAAATTTTGTGTTTTCCAATCCCAAGTCTTAACAAATCAAATAACTGAGACCAGTTGCAAGTTGGCTGTACCCTGAAGGTAGGTGGGACCGGTTAGGACAGGTGCGCTTCCCACTCGCTCCCTCTCCCCCCTATGCTCAAGCTGTAACGGCGGGCGTGACCTACTGTTGGGAGCAAGTATTTTTATCATTTGATACAGATCACTACCCAGAATTAATAATAATAAATATTAATGTAGGTACTACATAAAACGTGCACTTGTCTAATCCCAAACTAGGATTTTCTCCTGTGCTATGTGAATTAAATAGGGATTGGACAATATACAAATATTACATCCATACCAGGACCAACTTGTACAAATTGGTCTGTCCACAGTGCGAATTGAACCCACGACTTCTGGCGCTCTAGTCCAATAACTAGATCAACGAGGATTGTATAGAATTAGATAAACAGATAAGTATCTAAATTGCATAAAAATTATATCAAACAACAAATTAAAATAGAAATACCACAGTGAAGACTACACGGAGTCCTGTAAGTCACTCTGTCTGTCACCATTTTGCGGTAATACGAATGTAATATTTATGATCTAATTTTTTTTACATTTAATATTTGTCAGGTGACACCAACAGAGTGCAAGGGAAACATAAAAGTAGATTGGCTAGAAGCCACCCTAATTAATAGGCAACGATAGTATGCGTTGTTTAAGTCTAATATTATACTTATTATAAGTTTCATTAATTATACAATTTTTTTTTATAAACTTACTTCCTATACATATTTACAATAGCTTGGAGCTTAGTGAATAATTTATATTATTGAAGGCTGCTTATGCCGGCAAATGATTATTCGAAGGATTAGTAATGAAATTACATTAAAATTTCAAATTGTACTAAAAAGTAATTTACAGGACTTTTTCTGTGTGGTCTCATATGAAATTAAATATGTATTACAAAGCGCGAAAATCTAAAGTGAACTATCATAACCACATCGCAAGACCTTCAAAACACGAACTGACTGCTTGGGCAAACCATTCCATCGATTATCTCACGTTCCAAACATTTTGTTGTGCTTATGTATATCGTTATGGTGCCTTATTTGTGCATAGAGTCACGATTTCGAGAAGTTGTTCTGCGCTTAAACGACCACGGTACATGCAGATTCATTCCATAGAGCTTGGTGCTTAAGCAATCCTACGTCACTCGGTCGACCCTACCGCGATAAATAGCTACATTTTCGCCTCTCCCCGGCGGCGTGGTTCTCGCCCGTACGGAGTAATAACAACGTTAGGTCGAGCGACATAGACACATTTTTGTACGCTGCGCGGCTCTACAGCCACCGCCGCCAGCCACCCATACATCATTCGCTGAACGGAGTAATAACAACGCTAAGCCTTAAACACATTTTTGCGCGTTTCCCGGCACATCGTTCGCTGTACGGAGTAATAACAACACTAAGTCGAGCGACTTGGATACATTTTTGTGTATGTTGTCTGACTGTAGATGATTAAAAGCTTAGATATTTTCGTTTTACCAGGCAGTAATGTATTTGTTACGTAGTAACAGTAGTACTAAGTAATCTGTGTCGTGTAGATATGCCTAACTTTGTGCGGGTTCATCAATGAAGTACAGTCTTTTACACATAGCATAGTGCAGTCGTAAACTTTTGTATTAAGTATTTTATTCTCAAACTAGATGCTGCTTGCAACTTCGTCTGTGTGGCATTTTTTAGTCATCATCATCATCATATCAGACCTTAGACGTCCACTGTTGGACATAAGCCTTCCCCAAAGAACGCCAACACACTCGATCATCCGCCCTTCGCATCCATCCGCTTCCGATCACCTTCTTCAAGCCAGGAATAGTAGGGCTGCCGGGAACTGGGGGCCCTGGTTTTTGGTTGCTGCTCATAGGAGAGTTTAACCCATAATCGCTTTACTAGATCTCGCACCGGTGACTATGCTGTCTGCCACTGGTCTGTGGTATTTATGGAATAGTGTCGTGGTTGCATGGCCTCGTTGGTCAATCAGCAGGGTGCATTGCGTGCAGGGGAGGTTGGCATTAGGAGCACCGGATGTCATTGCGCTCCTTTATACCCATTTGCTTCAGTGGTGTTTCTAAATTAAAGTCCTTAGTGTTTCAAGTCCTTAGTTGCAACATTTTATGTTCCTATACCGGTTTGAGCTGTGTCTGACTGTGCGCAGTCGGACTCAGAGTATCCTTTTATATCTTACTTACAAATGCAGTATCACACGTACATCTTATGAGAAAATATATGATGTCATCAATGTTTACGTTACGGTGAAAGGAAACTTAAACTCATTGACTAAAATTGATAGCTGACTCAAATGTTGTTGGTTTTATTATGCAATTAATTAATGGTTCAAGTAGATTGATACTCCTCGTCAGATCTCGTTATGTGACCATACATTTTTATACTGGACGGAAGTGCATAACAGTTACGAATCCGAATGACCAACGGAAACAAGCCTCATTTGCATCTCGTGAAGAATATATTCATTAAAAAATGAATATAAGACTAACCGCAGAAACAAAGTAAGTATCAGGACCATAACTTTGCAGTCGTCTTAACTGTAAAAACTATTGTTTAAGTTGGTTTTCGTTTGATGTTGACTCGATTTTGATAAAAACAAAACTGATCCAAATTTTAGTTGGCGTTTATGATCGAATTTATCTGAATGCTTTTCTACATGTTTCTGTGCATTTTGTTAAAGATCGCCCGAGGTTGAACAGGCTATGTAAAGTAGTGGACTGTACGAACCTTTGTAAGTGTTGGTACAATTTGTAGTTGCGATTAGAATCCGTACCGGCCACCAGCGGCGCAGGTTCCGATCCGCTAGATCGTGGTTAAATTAACTATACTCTACAATATTACTGTCTATTAGTCTACGTGTTTATTTATTAATTTATTAACTGTTATCACTACAAAATACCTTTCATCCCCGTAGAAATAAAAGATCATGTCGATTCAAAATTCTTTTATTAACATCCAAAACATCCCGGAATTCCCGGAGATAAAAAAAACTTCTCTCACAAACCGTATGGATAGTTTAAAAATGTATAAAAAGATTTGAAACTGAATTACATATATTTACACATACACTACAATATATACCTGTCTATATGATTTTATTTTATTCATTTTCACAAAGTCCACAGCACTTAAAAAAATATATTAATCTAATTTATAGTTCTTACTGCCAATAACGGATTTACAATATATCTAATGTCAAAATTATGGAATTTTGACTTGTACGTCGCAATAAGTCAAAAGTAGTCAGACAAACGTTTTTTTTTAAATTATTTATTACTATTATGGGTTTCGTTAAATTATTATCAAACTCGTACCTACGCAGTGTGGGTGTTAAAGTTCACTATTAATTAATTTCTGGTGATTAAAATAGCAAATGGAAAATTATAATCTTCTTTAGAAGAATATTAATATCGAATTCGAGTATTAGCTGTTATTCTAACAAAAAAAATAGTGTTATCTGACAGTTTTTTTTTCGCTACTTATAATTCTCATATTAGCAAACACGTTTTGGACTATTTGATTTAATTCTACATAGAATCAATAACTGCTGAATGTCAAAATCTAAAAATCAAAATATTCATTTTCAAAATTGGAATACATTATTCTCTTTTTGACGTCAAATTCTGCCTAAAACTACTCCACTTCCACCTGTATAACAGAGGGGAAGAAGTGGCAACAAACCCAACGGCACAGGGCCCTACCTTTGATTTATCTTATTCATTACAATCATTAAGTCTACCTATGCTGAGCCATCAAGCACTCCATGGACTTTTATCATTTAAGTAGTTATCTAACTAATAGTAGGCTTTCTTGCACAGATTAACTTTTATAGAAGATTTGAATGTTCCTTTTAATATCGTGACGCATTATTTTAGTCATCAATATCAGATCAAACGATCAGCAGTCTTATGTAGTTTTATGAAGGTAGGAGTTTAAAACAAAACAGTCATACTTAACATGATTGTGTTAGATTTGGTGACGCAATTGAGTAATTACAAATTGAAATCGCATGAAAATAGCCAATGCAGAAGATTAAAGCCGCATTAACTACTATAACATGAACGATTTAGTCAACAAATAGGCAAATGAACCTGCTGGCTTTCTTCCAAGTTCGTTCTCAAACATGGACTCTAATGCGCCTGCGACTACTAATTGCAGTGTTACCAACTTTAATTTGCAGGTGGCGAAAATGGGAATTAGTTATTTCTGCTTTATCCTAACCACCTATAAATAAATGTGTTACTATGGTAACCGGACAATAATCTATTATATATATAAAAGGAAAGTGTGTGTGTTTATGTCCAGCCTATTCTCCATAACCACCCTCTGCCACCCACTCGCGGTTGCAGAGGTAAATAGCCCTTTGTCTGCACTTGCAAGTAAGGGAGTTTGGTTACGGTGAGTGGATGTAGGTGGTAAAAATGTGTGATGGGATACTTCTATCCTTTTCTAACATATGGTACGGCTCATATAAACTGTCGAGATTGTGCTGAATGGCGTTAAATGCGTTTGTAAGTGACAATATTGAGAAATGTTCTAGAATACTCCAGATTTTTCCAGAATGTTCTAGATTGTTCTCCAAATTTCAAGAATGATCTGGGAAGTTCTGTGTATAATATCAGAATAGCGACTATTTGAGAAATCTGTCAAGTGTCATGTCGGCTATCCTTAAAATTCGCACCATACGTAACTTATCCACGCGAACGAAGTCGCGGGCAACAGCTAGTAATATTAAAACCGAAGTGGCTTTCATTTTATTTATTTGCCTTACTTCGTTCTACCCTATTACCGGTTGAGATAGATTATAATTTAAACTAACAGATGATTAAATGTGCTGGGTTAGGTTCGCTAGTAGTTACTAATAATTCATTGCAGGTGTGTGTGCGCGACTGTATCAATGCTAAAATCATCCGATCTTGGTAAAGCACACCATCTGTCAAGTTTGTACAATCTGAAATGTACCTTGACTTAACCAGCTAAGGTCTATTTTAGACTGTACTAATTTGACTTTGTATCGGTATTTCGTGTAATACCGATGCTTTACCGGTTTCTGGTGATAGACTTTACGAGTGCGATCGAGAGGCGACTGCGAACACCAGGGGACGCCTGCCATTCGCGCGGGTATTGACGATGCCTTGACGTAGCCGTACAGAGCGTAGCAAAAAGCCAACGTGACAACGTCGCGAACCGGAACTATTAATGGGATCAGAACTTATAGCCCAAATTGCCGGTTTTCGTTAAATACCGGTATTAAACCGCTATTTACCTGTATCGAGAAACCGGTATCGAGTCCTGACTACACCCCGAACACTTGAGCTATATGAATGACCTGAAGGCAGTACCTGCCACATATTTTGTGTACACAAACGAGCGCATATGTGTGTGTGAGTGAAAATGCGCAAGGGTTGACGCCTTTTCACAACGGCCTCAAAGAACTACACAATTATATCTATGCCATATGCTCATAAGCGTCACTCGTACTTGCCATTTCTTTCTCGGTTATGTTTACTTTTTAAATATAAAATTGAAACAAAAACATTTATGAAATGAAAATGTGATTTGCATTAAAATTGTTTGTGTTCGAGTATCACAGATGCCACTGTAAATATAGTCTTGAAAACATCGTAAAAAACTAAATCTTGCGTAAATAATCGGTAAAATTAGCTCTTACTAAGCTTACACTTCCGTACACAGCGCAATAAACACTACTCACTAAAGCTTTTTAAACTCGTCACGTGCACCCCTTACCGCGGGTAATCAATCGGTAACTAATGTGCGGGGGAAGTCGATTCGCGAGAGGCAGGGGGCGGCCATACTGTACGAATCCACACCCCTGACACTCCATACAAGACTAATACTACTGCAGGAGCACCAGCCTGTCCGTACACGTTCGTGTATGTGCGTGGTAGTACGCACTACTGTCAACCGTGCTCTATTTTGCGGGCGACGACGTTCAACTGAAATGAAATGAAATATCTTTATTGTGGATCATAGGTATATAAAGGATTACATGTCATAGTTAGAGCTCAGCTATGTCCTGTGGCAATATTTAGTAGATTAGATTAATTTATATCAGTTTTACATGTAAAAAAATCAATTTTACCTGCCATTCTAATATCGTTACCTCCAACGAACACTATGCCAACTAAAAATTGGGTCAGTTTAGTTTTTATCGGAATCGAGTCATCAGAACTCAAAATTATAAAAAAAAATCTTCTTAAAATTAAGGGAGCATAATAATTAGTACTTATTTAATTTAATTTATTTATTTTAAAGATAACATCGATCCATTTGTGTTAGTAAAGACTTAAACTACGTTAGTATTTAATAACTAAAAGTGATTTAGTCCTCTGGGTGAGTATCCACACCAGAGGACTGTCCATTCTATTTGCTATCATTTTTAGGATGCTGTTGCTACTTATATATGACGACTCGATTTTGATGAAAACAAAACCGACTCAAATTTTGTTAGCTTAGTGTTATTGGAGGTATCGATATGGTAAAAGGGATCCTCATAAAATAAACTAATACACAAAATATAAATTACAATGTATTCTCTAATGTAGCACTCGTTACTGTGGTACATAGGACCATAGCGCCATCGACGCTTGCAAATCGCAAAGAAATGCAGGCTACCTGTCTTTAGCATACATAAACGGCAGCACTTCCCTGTCTGTTTGTCTTGTATAATCGGGGCGTAATCGCAGTTGACGCAACAATGGTAATAGGATTTCTGATGACTAATCCATTTACATTACGCGCAGTCACGACATTCGTGTCAAATACTCGACCTGTGCCCACATACAAACATACATTTAAATTTATTTATACAAAAACATATATATTATGTCGTGTATGTCGGCTGTATCGTGGGTACAACACACGTATTTATCTTTTCAATCGCATTTAGGGCTTTTATTATTTCTTAGATGTTGTTAAGATTTATTTTAAAACTCGGAGGTATTTTTATGCCTGACAGATCTCTTCGCTGGCTTAGTGGCTTGTCGTTGGACTCTAGCGGCAGAGTTCGTGGGTTCGATTCCTACACACTGGGGATTGTATGTCGGCCCCGTAGCCTAGTCGGTAGTACATCTGCCTGCGAAGCTCGGGGTCGCGGGTTCGAATCCCGCCCAGGGCAAACATTCGTGTGCTGAGCACTTGTGACTGGATGTTATTTATATATTGTATTTATGTATGTATATCAGCTGTCTGATACCTATATTA
This sequence comes from Esperia sulphurella, assembly GCA_947086405.1. Classification (NCBI taxonomy): domain Eukaryota; kingdom Metazoa; phylum Arthropoda; class Insecta; order Lepidoptera; family Oecophoridae; genus Esperia; species Esperia sulphurella. Next base: position 15,116,917 of record OX352264.1, read on the forward strand.
GTGTGTGAAATGTCCCCACATATTTATTTATTTATTATCTACAATAGTTTGTTTATAACATATGCTTAATATTATATACGCTACTAATTTAGTCCCGGTCTGAGTGTATCGTTCTGTCCACAAACCCTCCACCACCCATACGCCATCCCACTTGCTGGTTATAAGGACCTAATCGCGTACTATTTCCCATCCCCCTACAAGTAAATCTTATTCCATAGTATAGGAGAAAATCCTAGTTGGATCCATTTCGTTATTGAGATTGGTAACCTCCTTGGAAACGGGAAAAAGAAGTTACAATAAATAACTTGAACCCGTTTCGAAGCAGTTTACCACGTACGAAATGTGCCGAAAGGCGTTGGAGTAGATAAGTGTAAAATATAAATATTATGTTTATCTTTAACTCATATAATAATAATACTTTATTCAGATTTAACATATAATTCCGTAGTTTGTAGGTACATACGCATTATTTCTGTCATCATCATCAGCCTAAATACGTCCACTGCTGGACATAGGCCTCCCCAATAGAATACCACTTTTGGTTAGTTGTCCATTGGGGGATTTGCCATAAACACCACCCTTGGCAGGCGGATTGGTGATCGTTATTTCTATAAGATCATAAAATGTAATGTGTTCTGAATTAAAATAGCATAAAACTGTTGCTTGTCAATCATCATCAGCCGAAATACCACTGCTGAACATAAACTTTCCCCAATATAATGTCACTTTTGTTAGGCTATCCATTAGGGGATTTGCCATAATCACCACGCTTGGCGGGCGGATTTACAGGAGAACGCTACTTCCCGTCCCTGGTGCAGCCCCTTAGTCATCTTGACGACACCACGGGAAGTTTGAGGGTGGCCCTATTCCAATACTAGAAACCACATGACTAAAAAAAGCTTGCCACTTCGTCCGCGTGAAGAGATTTCAGAATCAGCAACATTGCTTCTCTAACTTCGCCAAAGTACCATCTCATACCTATCAGTGAGTTACGAGCGGCAGTAGGGTTTATTGCAGTTTTAGTACCGGCTACCCCGCCACCGATGGTTGGTACCTTCGATAGCTATCCTGCGCACGTGGTGAAATCGACTGCGATTTCACAAATTGCTCATTTCAGATAAACAGGTTTCCACGTGTAAAAGTAATTTGTTTCTAAGTATACGTAACGTAAGGTTTAGAAATGATGTCAAACGTAAATATTTTACTTTGAGCCATTTGCACAGATTACTACAGGCAGTCATTTTAATTGAATATTTAACCCATCAGTAGTGCTATTCTCTAAAATACAAACTCACGTGCGAGTCTCACTCAAGTGACTTCACACACTTTGAAACCTAATCCATTGGCATTCTGTAAACATTCTAGAGCACTGGCGACATGAAGTGAGTTCTTTGGTCACTTCACTACGATTGTCCTCTGAAATGTTTACAGAATTACCAATGGATTAGGTTTTATAGTGAGTGAAGTCACTTGAGTGTGTAAAAAACAACAATTTGTTTTATCAAAATCGTATTTTTAGATAGAAATATATGATTTTTAATTTGTGAAAAATATTTTTTAAATTGTGTACTGTAAAATCCTATTATGGGTCTTCAGCAATTTCGCCTTTCCAGCTACGAATGTAAATTAACATGCAATATTCTATGCTTGTCTATGTTTATGTACTTCATATTATGTATTTATTTCTATTACCATATTTTATTAATGTTCCTTTGAGTTATGTTTTGTTGCTTGTATCGTGTATGTATGTATTTACTTTTCAGTATATTGGAACTATTAGTTTATTATAACCAAAATATGGACTTTTAGTCTGAAATAAATATATTCATTCATTCATATTAGGAATGTTATTTATTATTTAATTTATCTCTAGAAGTGGAAACTTCTACTGAAGTGGCGACTACTGCCTCCCTATAATCCTCTATCTTCACCGCAGGTTAGCTGGAACTAATTTCTTTAGAAATAAGCTCAACCTCTTGTATAATTTTATTTTCTTTGTATGTTTGTGCGTACAATAAAGTATTAAATAAACATAAATAAAAAAAATAACTTTTAATTTGATTTTTTCACTATATGCGAGTATGTAACCTACTTAGATATAAATAGTAAAGTTATAATATAGTTTGATAAAGTTTAAGTATGATATAATAAATAAATAAACTAAATTAAATAATTATCACTTAGAGTTCGTCTCATTTCGTTAGTTTACGGTTATAGTCTATACTCGTCGTTATAAATGTCGTGTCCACGTCAGCTCCGTCACGCACGAATTACCATTTTCAACGGTTTTTGTAACCGTAACCGAACGAAGAGGGTTGTAACTAAAGTGAGTCATATTGTCTGTCACCTGGAGCAACTGTCGGGTTTTCTTTAGTGAATCATTGTCACTTTATGTCTGTTTTTGATTGCATGGCAATAATTGACTTTTGTCATTTCTTCTTTGTATTCTATCATTGTTTACTGTTTATGATACGAGTATGCTGATACAGCTGGTGTCATATATATTTATCGCATCGTACATCAAATCGCACTTTATGGTTTGCATCTTTGTACAATCTATACATATAATAAAAGAGTAGAAAAAACAAAAGAAAAGCGAATCTGTACATTGAAGTTAAAAAAAGTGCTGCCCGAACATTACTTATGGCCAGTAGAGACCAAAAATATAATTAAATTTTTTCGTGTCTGTCTGTATGTAAGTATGTATGTATGTACGGGCTAATCTTGGAAACTACTGAACAGAATTTGACGGCGTTTTCACCGTTTAATAGCTTTGCATTCCGGCCACAATCTGATATAACTTATCTTATAAATAAAATCGTAAACTTCGCGTGTCTGTACATTGAAGATATTTGCAAAAAAAAATTGGGGGGGTCTAAGGATAAGCAACAGAACACATTTCGATAATTTTTGAAATTTTTATCTGTATGTCTGTGAGTTTGTGCACGCATCATTTAAAAACTACTGATCGGATTTTAATGGACTTTTCACAGAAACATGGGGCTTAATTTGGTGTAACATATAGGCTTTATTTCATTGCAATCGGTGCTGTCAATCAAAAGTTATGAGAATTTATAGTTTCCGAAAACTCGCATACACTGCGTAGGGTGTAATGTTCCAGTGTAATTTGGGTGTTTGAAAATTCGCATAACTTGTGTGAGTTACTCGATTACGATGAATTTGTGGTATACGTATGCATCAAAGTAATGTTGGTCGGAATTTGGATTGCGATGAATTAGTTACGAGGACTGCATTTGGAGAGACGAGGGAAAGAGGTTTGAGGGGATGGTTGAGGGAAGGGTTGAGAGGAGTGTTGAGGGGAGGGTTGAGGATCTGGACCTGGCCTAGGCCTGGAACTGGACCTGGACCTCGACCTCGACCTCGACCTCGACCTGGACCTGGACCTGGACCTGGACCTGGACCTGGACCTGACCCTTGACCTGGACCTCGACCTGGACCTGTACCTGGACCTGGACCTGGACCTGGACCTGGACCTGGACCTATTTAAAGTCTGAGTGGAAGTGGGATAGGGAGCGGAAGTGGGAATGGGAGCGGTTCCTGTAGTCCACGCGAGCGGAGTCTCAATAAAATGTCAGGAGGGTGATCTACAAGATGACCTCTCATTTCATATCATTTGTATGACAGTGTAGTTCAATATTACTGGACTTTGCAAAAACTTGTCAAAAAGTTACAGAAATGTTTTAAAGATCATTTATAGTTTTTTTTTGCAGCTTTTGTATTTTTGTATATTTCCACAAGTCGCGATACAAAAAAAAAATTAAGTGGTAGTAGGCGGGTCACATCTGTCGCAGAATCGATGGCTATTGGACAGATAAGTTCTGGAGTGGAGACCGCGGATCGGCACGCGCAGGGTGGAACGCATCGCCGCCAGGTGGATCGAAAACCTGAAGAAGGTGGCCGGAAGCGGTTGGATACGAAAAGCAGAGAACTGGGTGTAGTGACGTTCATTGGGGAAGGCCTATGTCCAGCAGTGGACGTCTAAGGGTTGATATGACGAATGCATAACCAGATTAATATAATTCTTTTAGGATTTAGTTAATACATAATAAATTGTAATGTTACATGGTCCACGCGGACGAAGTCGCGGGCAAACAGCTACTGTATATATATGTGATGTCAGTCATCATCAGCCTGAATGAGTCCACTGTTGGACATAGACCTCTATCAGGGTGCGCCACTGAACCCGATCCTCGGCTCTTCTCAGCCAATCACTGCCAGCCGCCCTACGCAGATCAGATCATCGCTCCATCTAGCCAGGGGGTGTCCCACACTACGCTTGCCAAGCAGCGGCCTTCACTGGAGAACTCGTTTACCCCAGCGGTAATCGATTTCTCCGACAGATGTGATTAGCCCACTGCCACTTCAACGCACTATCTGTTTGAGCTATGTCGAAGACTTTAGATCTTCAAATGTATCCTTAGTACAACGGATTTGAAATCTGTATACAAATTGCAACTAGTTTTTAGAAGACGAACTGGTTTTTAAAATCAATTTATCGTAATGACAGGTATTTTTAATTCTATTCGTTTTTATATTGTTTTTTTTTTTCAAATACAAAATTATATGTGAAGAAAATAAGAAACCACTACGTGTTAATTAAAACCACGTCTTTATTATTTTACTATTTCGATGACTACTAGAAATTCGATATTTAAGTACATGGCCTCTTATGTAGATGATAAATAGGATTTTCGATTGGCGTTAAAAAAATTACCCCTTATGGGGAAAAAAATCATTTCGGTTATGGCACGTTTTTATATATTTTTGGTTATATCCTATTTATTATCGGGCCACCTAATTGCTTTGTTTGATTTTTGCGGATGTCTTCATTAGCTAAGCAATAATCGGCGGGTGACACTTTTCCTACTCTGTATAGTTCTATTTTTCGCCACCATCAGCGTAAAACTTGATAGCACTGTAGCAATAAAACTAAGAACCGTCAGGAAAATATGATCCTAAGGCCATGTGGTGCGATTTGATCGGTGTTGCCATGTGTCAGCTGTTTCCATGACCAAAATAACGAACTGCGCAGCGCAGATGGATCCGAACTAGCGTCTAAATATACATAGTATACCTTGTATTTACGCTTCTAGTGATAATGTTTTTATATCCAGAATTGTCGCTCATATATACAATGTTAGACCAACCATGTTTATCCATGTGTTCCATACCGTTAGTTTTGTCTCTATTTAGAATTTTTTTAGGGCAGTTTTATGTTCGTTTATAGTACTTTGTATCTACACTAATATTATAAAGAGAAAAGATTTGTATGTTTGTCACGAATAAACTATAAAACTACTGGACCGATTTCAAAAATTAGTATGTAATAAGTGACCACTAATCCGCCTGCCATGCGTGGTGATTATGGCAAATCTCCCAATGGACAGCCCACTAGAAGTGGCATTCTATTGGGGAGGCTTATGTTCAGCAGTGGACGTATTTCGGCTGATGATGATAATTCTTTAGTTTCATATTAAAAATTCCATTAAAGTTTTGTATATTTCCCTCTTTTACGATGGAAGTTTTGTATTTTCCTTTCGACTTTGTTGTATTTGGCAATAACTAAATTTATACACAATCTGATTTATCGTTATTTAGTTAGAAGTAAAGACTTCTATTTTCGATAGATAGGTATCCTGCTCGTTTATAGACGGTTTAATGAATAAATGAACTATTTAATGAGACGAGACGCTTGCATCATACCTAATCATAAATTGATTTATTTGAAACCTGTACATTAAGATGTAATCTTTTTTACTAATAAGTATTAATAACAAAACACTAGTTGCCTGAACAAACAATGTTTCTATTCTAAGCATATCAACGTATCGACGCACCTTTCGATCCATCTTCAACCGAACGATCTAAAACTACAAATAGAAGAGTTCTCAAAGAACATCACATCACTAATGCATCTTTATTGCAGTTTTCACTATTGTACAGGCGAGAAATAAGAATTCCATTAAGAATATGAAAGAAGCTCAGCAGCAAACGAAATAAAAACATGCGACTTAACTAGAAGAATTAACATTAGTCATAAATATAGTTGTTTAATTACAGCACCCATAAAGGCAATTAAGTGTGAATTGTAATGCCTTTGGATTATGGAGCTATAAATATAATGAAACAGAACTCACCTGACTGCAATGAATATTAATGAAACAACAGGTTTAAATCTAATTTCAGAAGTAGTAAATCTTGAGACAGATTTATTTGATGCAAAGGTAGTCTAACATAGTGTTGTGCATGGTTTACTTATAAATGCCCTGAATCCTTGCCGTTCAGCTATGTAACACAGCAGTTGATCTTTTGATCGATCAACAAATGTTATACGGAGCCTTAGGTCTTATCGTTGAAAATGTAACTCTGCATCTGTATCACCTGATCAATCAGTATTTTTTTATATATTTATTTTATTACAAATTACAGAACACTATTTACCATCAGTAAACACGGAAGTACAGCTGATGCTGGTTGTTCTATGCGAATTTTAACCGTGATCGGTCAGTTGGTCTTTAGTTGTTCGGTCGGTACAGATTGCAAACTGCAATTGTTAAAAAGAACAGCAAAATGCGATTCGTCTGCGCGAACTCTTATTAAAACGGAAAATGATCGACCTGACCCACCTTTAATCAATAAGTTAATTGTTAATGTTATTGTTTTTCCCTGTTCTAATCTTGTAACTCAACTGCGCAGCAGTGTTGTTATTGTCGATTATTTAATTAATGTAATGACAAAACGATAAATAATCCACATAGTCTAGACGGGCTTATTGACTTTTTTTTTATTATCGGTGTACTTAGGTTTGTATATAATTCTAAATCAAGACCGTGGTAATCTATGTCCTTCTACAAAGATTACTGCAAAACCAGTTGTAACTTTGAAGGAACGGCAATTAATATCAGACTACCGCCAGGCCGAACTTAGAGTTCTTAAGTAGGATAGTGACTCGGGAAATATTCGCTTTAGTTGCCTTGTTTTGCATCATAGGAAGGCACCAGTTTGATTGACATAAAGAGCTTCCTTTAAACTGCTTCTGTGGTTTTTGGTCATGGTAACCACATGGGATCCACTAGAACGGATAAGAAAAGTTTTTTCTTAAAATATTTGTTGGGAGATTGGAATGAGGTCACAGTTTTTATATCATCTGATATGCAGTTGTTGTGTTGTGAGTCACAACTTTTACGATCTCTATCGATTTCGCGAAAATTATACCATTACTGTGTTAGTCAGACAAAAATCTCTATCAGACATATTTTTGTTGCGCTGGTCACTTCAGTAGATCAGTTCATCGAGATGACATTGCGGGGTTCTGCGTATCTACGTACCACGCGATTTTGTTGTTCACTCTAGCTGTCTACTCACCTAGCTATTTCCTAGCTGGTTATATTACATTAGTGTTTCCAGCTTTCTTGAGAGAATGACCTGGCGAAAGGTGGTGGCAATGTGCCAAGGTATGTTATGTACTTCGTTTTTGCTCGTAATCTTGAGGTTATTGCAAAGTTGTAAAGGAGATTTTGGTTCTTTAAAGTGAATTTAATGTCTATTATTAATCTCTGACGCAAAGAGGTATTTTTATTAAATTAACACGTGTTTATTTTTGTCTGTATGTGTCTTGGCTTCATTCTTTTGAGTTGGTAGCCAGATTCTGATGCGATTTCTTTTATAATATACTGTTTTTTAAGTATATCTTTTGCACTTAGTTTAAGTATTAGCATCAGTACAAGTAGTTTTTTTTAATTTGTGTTCTATACTTATTCCTTGCGTAGAATCAAGAGAATGAGATAGTTTCTTTTGTTCATTCCAGGTTTACTCTTATTTCATGATCGTACATGACGAATTAGATAGGCCTTTTGGTGGGCGCCGCAATTTTCCCTTCATGGCGGAATAGGTGTTAAATGATATTAATTGAAGCGTTACAAAAACAAAATTTGTCAAAAATATTTATTTTTAAAAGAGAAAGAAAAACCTGTGTTAATATATAATATTATATTTACAGTTCAATACCTGTTTTCCTTTATTATTGTACACAATTAAGGTGTAATTATTATAAATAGAAACCATGTTAGGTATTGTAAATGATATTTAAATCCACTGGATAGCATTCAAATATGAAATACATCGGAATTGTCAAGTGTTGTTTTTGTAAAACACCTTTCAATTTGTGTCTACTGCCGGGTTCAATGCTTCATTCAATATGTCTTTATCAATAGCTTTATATTTAATACTAATCTTCATTTTATTGCCTTTAGCATTATGAATTAATTGTCTTTTTCTGATGAAATAAGTTCCGTGATTTAAATCATCCAGATTCAGGTAATCTGCTTCTGTAAAATGCTAAAGTCTGAGAAGGCGTCTATTCTGGTAGCTTGAATCTCGAGGCGTGTGACGTGGCGCCTAATGGTTTATAACCAAGACGCTGTGCCGCCATTTCCTAGTGGGTTTCCTGCAATGACGTCCGTCCATGTGCGATGTTGCGTAAAACTGTTTTATATTAATAATATTAAGGTTGCTACACATATTCTGAAACTACACATCTTGTCTCTTACAAAGAAATAAGTATTATGCTTGCTCTATTTCCAGAAGTAATATCGTACTTTTATCCCTGGACTCTTTATCTAGCTTTTTGCCCTAATTAGTTAGTCGGATAATTGCTCAGTACTTCTTTGCTTTATTCGTTTCTACTCTATTGGAATTTCTTGGTAATTAGTGTCATCTATAATAATTATTATTTGTGACTAGATAGTGGTACTTATTAAGTAATCTGTGGCAGTGGCCTCGATTCGAAAGCCACTTCAAAATTTGCTAGCACTATACTATGTAACTCTAACATTGTGAAAGACATGACTAATTTTAAAGCTATAAAATTGTAAATTTATGCCTTTAGAATTGGGATACTGCTTTCTTTTTTGCGTGATTCTGGAGATTATCAATTGGCTTCCAAGAAAGAGTCCTACAACATGTATGAAAAATAATATTATCTTTATCTAACTTGGCAACACCGAGTAATATTAAGAAGTCCATGATAAGATTTCAGCATAATTGTATATCTGTGGCTATATATAACTTTTTTCTCATATCGTTGGTCTGTTGACGAAAGGCCGAATATGCCAAATCGTGTAATGGTTTATTCGTCCTTCGGTCTTTTGTAGAATAGCATGTGTTTTGTTTGTTAGTATTCCGCGGCACTGATGACGTCTTCTCTCACATTTTGCTAGACTTATACTTCTTCCATTGAACTCGATCTTGTGCTCTTCGCGTCTAGTTATTGCCAGCGGCTCACGCAGGTCGTCGCTCGATTGCGTCCCACACTTCGTTTTTGTCTAGTAGTGATTTCATACAGTGTGTAACGAAATATGTAGAAGTAACTTTAACCTTCTAGTTAAAGTTTTTTGTGAGTACGATTAGTCGTAAAAAAAATTTAAGGTATAATCTTTTTGTACCGCAGAATTTTTTGTCGTTTCATACTTTGAAACGCTGTCACTTGGGCCTCGCTCAGCAAATCTATTTGTATGGAGATAAAGTCTTCGTTGTTTCGTTTTCATATTATTTATTTAATTTTGTTTTACTCGTTTATATCTATTTCAGTTTATGAATAAATCACGACTATTAGAATGCTGATCATTACATGCCAAATTCGGAAACGGACAACTCTCCATGCAAATAATTGTAATGGTAAATGATGAAATTAACACTCTGTATAAAGGAACAGATCTAAAAACCTAGCAAATGTGCGTGCATTTGCGGGTATGTGATAAATGAAATGTTTTCCCCGTGGTGGCCGAATCGCGGCACTTTAGGCCCTGGCGGTGCCGCGAGTCGGCTGAGAAAACATTTCATTTATACCGGTATTTTTGTTTACCGGTGCAGTGAACTTGCCTAGTCGCTAGTATGTACCGATACCAGTGACCTTTCGCTGATAGCTTGTACAGGTACCACAGACAGTACTGGTACAACTTAAAACACAGTTTAATTTTATACAAGTAATTGTAATAATATTCATTTATTTTAATACTAAGACAAGGCTCTTCAATAAAAAATAAAAAATTTATAATGCAAAAGGATAGTTCTATACTAATAGCGCAGTCTAATTTTATTTTTAAATCAACACCTACATTTGTAAGTGTGAACGAGACAAAGAGCAAGAACTATAATTGTTGGTGTTAGCTACGGCTGAAACTAATTAATAATTTAATCCGCGCAGTAAAATTGCTCCCTGACTGGCAACATGCGAAAATAACATACCTACTGGCATTTTTGTTTACCCGTATAAAGGAATCGGTACTAGTGTCGGTTCCAGAAATACCGATTTTCCGTTGTGTAAATAATATGTGTGTATAAAAAAACTGTATTTGTTAATACCGGTAACATACTGGTACTTTTTGGACATGTATTTCAAGCCCTGTGCACTGCTGGTATGGCTGTCATACTGTTTGATGATTGAACTTGATTGTGTTTAGGTTAATAGGATTAAAGCATTATGACATGTTTCAGCTCCCTTCTAATGTCTACTTATTAATCTTATCACTAAATGGATAGACAATATAACTTTATTGAATTTAAATATAAACGTCTCGTAGATCACAAATAATGTCATTGACATACTTATTATAATATCAATAATTCTAAATTGTTTATATTGCAAAAATAATGTCGTTCGAGCACCTCATTTAAAATGTAGAGTACACCTGTACCCACTGAACTAGTTTTATATTAAACAAAAGGCAACCGGTATAATTCATGCATTTCCACAGCCCTAAAATGACAGGTCAGTGTATAAAAGCTCTAATTTTATTGTATTACGTATATTTAACTTACATCATCAGCCGAAATACGCCCACTGCTGAACATAAGCCTCCCCAATAGAATGCCACCTTTGGCGGGCTGTCCATTGGGGGATTCCACACTTGGCAGGTGGATTGGTGACCGCAGTAATGATCTTAATATACACAGGGGAACGCTGCTGCCCGTTCCTGATGCAATGCACTCGCCTTGACGACACCCACCATGGGAAGATGGGGTGAACCTATTCTAAGCCGAGACTCACACGGCGGTTACATATTTATTGTATCTTATTTTATTCTTTACGAACACCTGCGAACTAAAAAAAAAACAATTTTAACCCTATTTTTGGTTGGTTTGGCTTAAATAATTGGAGCGACACGGGCTCGCGCATGGAGGGTTCCGTGCCATGCCGACCAAAAATTTCACACCGTGTTTTGATTTTTACAGACATTTTACGAGATGTATTTACCACACATGGTACTGCTTTGCCGGTATTCGAATTCAACACAAATCACGTCATTATTTATGTTTTGCTAGTAATATCGTATTGAATTTTCTAAAACATATTTAACTTATGTATTCTTGATATTATGTTGTGTAACTGTAGTCACTATCATCTTACTATAAGTACTTGATTATTTAATTTCACACTTTATTGTATATACTTATCTTTCTCGATAGTTACAATTATCTTCTAGTTGTAAAATGTGACATTTTAATTTTTGGATTTTGTGAAAAATTTTGGTCTTTTAATCAAACCTTATTTTTCAGATTTGTGTGCCGTGAGATTTTCTGATAAATAAAATAAATTAAAATTGTAGAAAATAAAAACTGTCTTATTCTACTTAAAGAGTTCTAAGTAATGATACTTTACACGTCTATCTAAAGAAATCTTTTTGTGTCTACCTTTTATATGTATCCGTATATGCTGCTGTAACTTAATTCGGTTTCGTTAACTAAATGGTGTAATTTAGTATTGTCCTCTTTTCTACTTTGAATTTGTGATACTGTATGTTTATTTATGAACAACTTGGGACTTACGTCTACTCTGCATCTGTCATAATAGGATGCTCTTATAGAATATGGATAGGTGTCCAAATCTTGCCGTCAAAGATTATTTTAAATGATTATCTGCCTTTACAAAACAATAACAAGTAGCAGACGGTGTCTAAATTTAGTCAATACTTTCTCGAACGTTTTGGCAGCGTTAGCCGAAAACAACATTCTACGTCCGTCGTGTAATAGCCAAAAGCATTACATTCTATAAACTTCAACTAGTCCCGTGTAGGTATTTAAAGGGAACTGTGTAACTTTTTTATGGTCTGAAGTGGCTTACTGGCAGACATCCCATTTGGTGGAAAGCGGCTCGGCTATTATCGCACATGAACTCTTTTTTTTCTTTATCATTTATAGAGGGTTTGTTCAACTTAGAACATGTTACCTGAAGGTTACGTGCATAAATACTCAGCCTTTACGTTTAATACCATTAACAATTTTTTCATCTTTGCCTTACTCTGAAATCGGTGAGGCCAAGATATTATTGCATTTATCAAAATCTAGTGTTACATTATGTCGTATTGTATTAATAGTTAATTTATTACCAATAAAATTGATTATAAAATTGATTGTCGCTTTTCTATCTTGTTCCGGACGCATACCACTAAAATATGGTGTATGTCTTGTACAGTCCCTCACACAATGAGGAGAAGGCACCAGCCTAAGCTGTTGAGTGGTATGTGACCGGATCGAAGCCTTAAAGGCTGTGTCAACGTCTGGTCTACTCATGTCCGCGAAACTAACGAGCAAAATAAAAGACAGCATGATCTGAATAATGACGCGGATGTAATTGACATTTTCTTTGAAATCAGTATTTTATTATGATCGTATAATGTTGTAGGTAATACTAAAGATAATAATGTATTAATACTTTGTGTTATTTGGTATAACGCAGCGTTTTACCAGAGAATACTAAATATTACTACGTTATACTACAATATACCGAAAACAACATTCAAATTTTTTCAAAGGACCGGGGACTCTAGTGAGCCACGTCCAGTTTACTTTTTGATAAAATATAAGTAATATCGAACATCATTGTTGTTGACGCTATAAAGTTCATATTAATAGACAATTATAGAACAGTTTTAATTTAACCTTCTTCTGAAAAGTGGTATGGCAATGTAATTTGCCCCTTTGTGAAATAAACGATTCAATTCCAAAGGCTTCAAGTGGACAACTTAACTACCCTGACAACTCGGATTAAATGCCTCCAAACTGGAACCTGATATCAAACATATATGTATAATAACTTGGGAGTGTTGTGGCTAGTGTATGAAAGTTGTAAACTATCTAAGACTGGCTCCAAAGTACTTAGCTTCCAGAGCCGTAAAACACTTTAAAAATGTGTAAATAAATTATTATTAAAAAATTTTTTTTTTTGGTAAGTACTAGGTTATATTAAAAAAAAAAGTTACAAATTGACTACTATTGTTCTATAGATGAACTTTTATCTTTATAAGTTCTTATATTCCTTGCGTCTATGTCTGTCAAAACTGTTTTCTTTTCACATTTATCGTTTGAACATAAACTCGTATATACATTGTTGTCACTCACGCAATATTTGTTCTTACGTTCCCACTATCAATTGTTTACGGTTGGCTGACGTATGTTTATGAGGTGGGATCGTTCGATCGCTGCGCCTGCGCGTCTCGGCGGTATGTCTTTAGGCTAATGCTTCGAGTGATTAGCTATAAGCGAACTAAATGTATAAGTCATTAGACATTTTAAGGATATCTTTTAAGATGTTCATGAAGGATGTACTTCTAATACTTAATTCTTTTTTTGCAGTTCCAATTAAATTTTATCAGTTTGTCAATGTATAAATCACATAGCCATATTAGACCTATACGGTTCTCCCTTATTTTAGTCGTAGTCCGATCCTATTCATAGTCATTTCATTTTCGAGTTTTATTCCTGAGAACTCATGGAGACACTTTAGATTAGATTAATTTATTTCTTTTACATTTACAAATTCATTTTTACATGTCAAAATAGATCGTTATAAATAAATTAATATACAAAACAGAAATACAATGTCAAAATTTAAAGTAATGTCAAAGTATCGTTGCCATTGGTAGCTCGAGATTTTATCTCTTTATTTTAATGTATTCTCTATGACATTCAGTGTATCATGTAGGTATTTAATGTTACTGCAAAATTATCTGCCCGGTTTTTTTTACGTTCGCTTGTGGTTTGTACCATACTCTGGCGGTTGATTGACGCACACATACTCGTAGTGTTGACAGTAGATATAGATAGGGTCATGTTCATATCGGCTGTGTTGCGTACGCGCCGCTACAGAAATACAACTGTTTTGATAATTGATACTATGTTGATTGTTACGGCTTCCTTCAACCCATTTGCCGACATGCACACGAAGGAAATCATGAGTCATTTCCTTTTAAATGTATATTACCATCAAATTTCACAGTCTATTTACGTCTATGAGTAAGTATATAATTCTACTTTATCACGAAAGTCGAACCATAAAATACATATTTACAGTGACTCACATGGTAATGTCGTGTACTTGTACCATTGCCGAAGAAAGCTGAGTAATTTTTCTGCAGAATGACGTGCAGTGATCGCAATTTTTGTATAGGCAAAAAATGATCTGTGAAAATATATGTGTATGTATTTAAGTGTGTATAGGTAAAAACTAAATGATTTTGTGAACTTTACGGTCCCTGATACATTTAAAAAAAAGACAGTAGAAGCCTTAATACGATGTTAGTAAACTGATTAGCTAGTTTCTTACATAACTAGGTAGAGGGTTTCAAAATGTTGTAGTTGGGGGGGTAGTATTGAACAATACTGTGTAGGTATGACGCAAAACGGCTCAGAACTAATTGTAACTGTACTGATTCATTCATATCTGTACCAATGTACGTGAGCCAACACATCGCCTGATGCTGTTACCAATTGCAATTTGTTTCATCATCCATTGACAACGCTGTAATAAGCAACCACTATGTTGTACATAGGTAGTCTTTTATTGGATTAGTTGGGGAGCGTTCATAAACCATGTGGTTCCATTATTATATCTTGAGCCCTTCCTCTCTCCGCCTCCCAATCCCTGTACGTGGATTCCGTGGCTAGTGACGTGAGAGGGAACTTAGTTTTAGACTAAGATTCTTTTCCTAATGATCTATACTTACTAATAATATTATAAAGAGGTAAAGTTTGTGTGTGTGTGATGTTGTAGGGGGTAATCTCTGGATCTACTGTAGCGATTTTGAAAATTGTCTTAACAATAGAAAGCCACGTTATTTGTGAGTGTCATAGGCTATATATTATCCCGAAAAATAAAAAAGCTTTTTCGTGGTAGTCGGATTTGCAAAGTAAGTCGGAGAAAAAAACGGTCGAACGAAAATGTTTCTTACGAACGCTGCCTTAACGATGAGAGATATATTATTGAGTTCTAGAGAAAAGTTGTAGAGCTTGATAATGCCTACAAAAAAGTCAGCGACAGCATATGTCTATCTTTTATATTTAAGTCATAAAAAGTAGTTTTTTATATTAAAAAAATAATTTAAATCGTTATGTCATGTTTATTGGTCATATTATCAACAATTATGTATTCTTATAATCATCATCAGGCTATTTTTGTCTCCACTGCAGGAGCACAACCCTCTCTCATCTGCCGGAGACAGACGGAGGATTTGGCTTACACTCCCCGCGCTGGCCAGACGGGTTGGGGAAGCCTGATTGACGTTTTATAATGTATTCCCTTAGTCGCCTTGTACGACATCCAGGGAAGAGTTGGAGTGGTCCTATTCTACTCTACCGGAAACCATACGGCACCATCGTGGCACACATTATTCTTATCAAAATAAGTAAATTTATCGTCCCAAGTGTCTAAAACAAAAGACTTTTCCCTTTTACTGCATGTAATTTGGACGAATGGTTAAAGAGATTATACGACATAGTTATGGAACCGCGACCGTGTCGTAGTCTATTAAGTGATATTTCTATTAGACGGCAACACGTCAATTTACAGCACCGTAGACCACATCCACACATTGCGGCAGGATATACAGAAGACCGAAGAGTATAACCAGACATGTTATACTCTTGTCTTTCATTTGCGGACTACGAGAAAGCCTTTGACTCCATCGAAACATGGGCTATTATGGAATCCCTGCAGCGATGCCAAGTCGATTGGCGATATATCCAGGTGTTGAGATGCCTGTATAACGCTGCCACAATAAACGTTCAACTCCAGCAGACAAAGCCAATCCAGTTGCAGAGGGGGGTTAGACAGGGGGATGTTATTCCCCGAAACTGTTTACCAGCGAACTAGAGGATGTCTTTAAAACACTGAAATGGAGGGGACGGGGCATAAGTATAAACGGCGAGCACATCTCACACCTTCGATTTGCAGACGACATAATTGTGATGGCAGAGTCGCTGCAGGATCTCGAGGAAATGCTGACTATCCTTAACTGCTGTTCCAGACGAGTAGGTCTTAGGATGAACGTAAACAAGACGAAAGTCATGTCCAACTCACAAGTCGACTTAAGCCCGGTGAATGTCAATATCGAAGTTGTTCAGGAGTACGTCTACCTAGGACAGACAATAAAGTTGGGTAGAAACAATTTTGATAGGGAAGCTGACAGAAGAATCCAGTTGGGCTGGGCAACATTTGGAAAATTGCGTCAATTCTTCACTTCGCCTATTCCACAATGTTTAAAGACAAAAGTCTTTAATCAGTGCGTCCTGCCTGACATGACCTACGGTGCAGAAACGTGGACACTTACGGTGGGCCTGATCCACAAGTTTCAAGTCGCTCAGCGAGCTATGGAGAGGGCTATGCTCAGGGCTTCTTTGAAGGATATGATTCGTAATGAAGAGATCAGACGAAGAACGAAGGTGACAGACATAGCCCAAGGATTAGCGAGCTGAAGTGGCGGTGGGCGGGCCACATGTTCATTGGGGAAGGTCTATGTCCAGCAGTGGACGTCTAAAGACTGACACGATGATGTTGAAGATGACGTCAATCTATTTATTTAGAAATAAATTGTTCTATCACCAAGGAAATTTTATTTAGATAAAATTCGTTTTATACGGTATGTTTTTTGGAGATAATGTAAAATATCAACAAATAAACCGCGCCCAACGAAGTGGGCACGGGTCAGCTACTTCTATAATATAAGTACATGTACGTACACTGTTCCTTGTTGCCAGAACTGTCGTTGAAGCTTAGGGTATATAATAACACAAACTATATTTGCTTTATTTACTTTTTTATAATAGGCCACGTGGTTTATGGAAGTTTCTTTGACTTTATGTTGCTGATATGTAATTTGCTAGTCAGTGGTCTCTAGTCAGTGCCGTTTCTATAATTATTGAACTTGACTTACGCTGAGACTGACCAGGTTTATTGGAACAATAGTCTTAGAGCTAAGAGAGGGAAAATGCTATTGACCACGGATCATTAAAAGGGACTTTCTTGTTAGTAAGATAAATACCTCTGTGAGACGGCACTGAAAGAAGTAGCAAAGTGCTTAGTACGCTTTTATCTCCGGGACGGTGGTTGTAAAAATACAATATATTTTATGATAAAATAAACTACTTCAGCTTTCCGCTTCTTTCCCCATCCATAATGTATTTTAAAGCTGTAGTAATTTACGGACTTATTACAGCAAATAACCACTAGAAAAATGTGGTTTAAAAAACTGATTTTATTTTGTTTATTAGCTGCAATAGCCTATCTCTAGCTCTTTATTAATAAACTTCCTCCGGCCAGTTAATAATAGAAAATCGGTTGTGTTTGAGATGGCGAGAGCCAATGTTTAAACTCTAGTTTATAATAATAATAATAAAGAAACAAACGATAAGATATTAATTATGAAAAGCTACTACACATTAAAAGAATACTTAAATGATAAATTATGGTACAATTATGAACTACAAACAGATAAACAAATCAACTAAAAATAATATTTAGACAAATAATACATACTCGCCGTGTGGTTTCTGGTAGAGTAGAATAGGACCACTCCAACTCTTCCCGTGGATGTCGTACAAGGCGACCAAGGGAATATATATTATAAAACATCCATCAGGCCTCCCCAACCCGTCTGGCCAGCGTGGGGAGTGTAGGCCAAATCCTCCATTTGACTCCGGCAGATGAAAGAGGGTTGTGCTCCTGCAGTGGAGACAAAAATAACCTGATGATGAAATAATACATAATAATACTTTTTATATACATTTATATAAAAATAAACAACTTGACATCGTCGCCAATATTGTTGGTCCTCCTCTTACCTATTTGCTGTGCCCAAACGGGTCATGACGAAGTCTGTTTAATTTTGCCATCTGTTAACACCTTGGAATGCAATAAAGTACTGATTGCTAGTGTCAGCAGTTTAATAGCTGTAAAATTTCTACCCTTATCCGTGGCATAGTATACCTAAAAATAATAATGCGTATAGATTATACTGCTCACGACAGCACGCACGTCCTACTATTTCTCTAAATCGCTTCGTTATATTGTTACTGTGTTAGTTCTATCGTTATTCACCAATCATCAATGTGCGCGTACGTAAACTAAGATACTGACGTTCCGATTAGCTGCTCGCGGTCACCCGCCAAGAAAAGTAGCGAGGCGTGCCATCGTGAATCGAACGATATATACCCATGGGAACGTGTTACATGCAATGCAACGTCACACAACCCCGACGTCACTCCTTGCGGGCATTAAACTGCCGACGCAATTTGACTAAAGCCTTCCCTTGGGTGATGTCATAATAGCCCTGATTGCGCCATTTGGAGCATTTGATGTTGTTGAACTCCTTTCCATCCCTTACACGTGCTGGGATTATGGTCGGCCTATTTGCAACTGTGTCGACATTTTCATGGACTACTTTTGTCTTACACCACTTTAAAACAAACCTACAGAAATTGATCGCCTTGTTGGCCTCGTGGATTTAGACTCGAGCGCGTGAGGTCGGGGTTCAGTTCCTACTAGGGACAGACAGACAACTTTGTACAGTTTGAATAGAATAGAATAGAATAGAATAGGTCATTTATTCATAGCTACGACACACACATACATGAGAAATAAACAGAACAGAAATTAATAAATTACAATTTAAAAATAATCAAGGTACCTATGTGTCGCAGCAATAAAATGGCGCTGACTCAGCATAATGCTGCAGCACGCTACGCGAACTCCAGCGCTGGTATTCTGTCAGCACCAGGCCAAGTGACTGGATGGTCACGGACTGGATGTTATATTTGTGAGTATACTTAAGTAAGGAATGTTCTTAATTTTTTTTTAGTAGGTACATGATAAAATCCTCGATTAGGATAAGACAATTATGTATATGTAAAACTTATTTATTATATACTAGCTGTTGCATTCAATTCACTGTCGTATTAATTACTAGCTGTTGCCCGCGACTTCGTCCGCGTGGACAACTTAACATTACACATTCTTATGTATTACGTGTTACTAAATCCTAAAAGAAATCTATTATTCTGGTTATGCATTAAAAATATTAATATACACAAAAAAACATACTATCCAAATGAGAACCTCCTTTTTTGAAGTCGGGTAAAAATTAGCGTTCCGGCGGCGGTTTCGCCCGTTGGACCACAGTTTTTTAGGTTTCCGTAGCCAAATGGCAAAAAACGGAACCCTTATGGATTCGTCATGTCTGTCTGTCTGTCTGTCTGTCTGACTCTTTACTTCTATAATTAAATTTGTATGGGGCCCAAGGTAGCGTAAATTCATGACTTGGGACTTGCCCTACCTTCACTGGTAGGTGTCTTTGCAGTTACCTCCGTTGATCCTCGCTTAGAGGAGTTGCGGGGGGAGAATGGTGAGGGTGCGGGAATGTCTGTCTGTCTGTCTGTCCGTCCGTATGTCCCTGTATTTTGGGGGTTCCCCATGCTTAGAACTGAAACTCCAAATTTTTTTTTTATCAAACCCATACGTATGGATAGGTCTTCAAAAATGATATTGAGGTTTCTAATATCATTTTTTTCTAAACTGATAATAGTTTGCGCGAGAGACACTTCCAAAGTGGTAAAATGTGTCCCCCCCCCCCCCCCCTGTAAGAGAATGATAAAACAAAAAAAAATATATGATGTACATTGCCATGCAAACTTCCACCGAAAATTGGTTTGAAAGAGATCTAGTAAGTAGTTTTTATTAATACGTCATAAATCGTAAACCACAATACTATTATTAAAACATCGATCAAAGTTACAACGAACTACAATAACTTTTATATTATGTTACTTGCTGCTACGGAACCCTTCATGGGCGAGTCCGACTCGCACTTGGCCGCTTTTTTTTAAATAAAGTTGACATTTACATTTATCATGAATTAAAAGATTATCATATAATCAATAAAAAAAATTATATTTTAATATTGTGCAAATCAGGTGATATTTCCTTCCCCCCCCCTCCAATTTGTCCTTTCCATACCCTTTCTTTCTTTCCTTCTCCATCCCCTTCCCACAACGTTGAAAACCCTTTCCCCCACCCCTTCCCTCTCCCTACTCCTACCTCTCCCCCTTCCCTTAACCCACCCCTTCCTACACCCTTTATTTACCACTGCCCCCTCATCTTTCCTCTCTTACCCTAATCCCTCTATTCTTTTCCATCCGACTTCCTTCCCCCCCATATGCAACATAGGAAGGGTATTCCCTTCCTATGTTGCATATCCAATTAACTGTACAACAAAATGTCTGTCAAACTGTTGGACATGCCTTCCCCAATGAATGCCACAACGCCCTACAGATCCAGCCGCTTCCGGCCACCATCTTCAGGTCGTCCATACACCTGGCGGCAGGGCGTGTCGCGTCCCACTCTAGAACCCGTCTGCCCCAACGGCCGTTCGGTACTACGACAGATGTGACCTGCCATTTCAGCTTACTAATTCTTTCGGCTATGTCGGTCACCTTCGTTATTCATAGGATCTCCTCATTACGAATCATATCCCTCATAGAGACTCCGAGCATTGCCCTATCTATAGCTCGCAGAGCCACTTGAATCTTGTAGATCAGGCCCACCATCAGTGTCCACGTCTCCGCGCTGTAATCATGACAGGCAGGACGCACTGATTAAAGATTTTTGTCTTTAAACATTGTGGAATAGGTGACGTAAAGACTTGACGCAGTTTTCCGAATACTGCCCACCCTAACTGGATTCTTCTGTCAGCTTTTGAAATTGATCCTACCCAACTATATTGTCTGTCCTAGGCAGACGTACTCCTGAACAGCTTCGATATTGACATTGTCGACGATCACCGGTCTAATACAGGGCCACTAATTATCGAATAGCGAACTTTTTGTATCGAGACTTGTGGAAATACCTGAAATACATCAGCTAAAATAAATCTATAAATGAGCTTTAAAACATCTCTGTCACTTTCTGTCAAGTTCTTGCAACGACCAGTAATGTTGAACTACACTTTCATACAAATGATATGAAATGAGAGGTCAACTTGTATATCAGCATCCTGACATTTTATTGAGATATGACTTATACCAGTATGAGGCCCGAACTCAAAGCTATTAAACAGTGAAACGCCGTCAAATTCTGTTCAGCAGTTTCCAAGATTAGCCCGTACATACATACATACATACAGACAGATAAGAATTTTTTTAATTATATTTTTGGACTCTTCTGGTCTTCAGTAACGTCCGGGCAGTGAAATTTTTTTTTTAACTTCAATGTACAGATTCGCTTTTCTTTTGTTTTTTCTACTCTTTTATTATATGTATAGATGATATTGCTTATTATATGACGATTACCAACGTTTAATTTAATTTGTGATAATTTAATACCAAGTGTATTTTTAAATTTTTATTTTAATATTATATACTGACAAAGATAGTATGTTATATACTATGACATTATTTGAATTGTTGACATTGTAATTTATACATTATTTTATTTTATGACGAAAATTCAATTTTACATGTCATTCTAATATGGTAAAAGACCATATTAGAATGACATGTAAAATTGAATTTTTGAGATGTAAAAGTGAAATAAATAAATCTAATCTAATCTATGCCGCTAGCTAGTATTTACATGCGGTTTCATCATGACGTTTTCCTTCACATAATCCATCAGACCAAAGTGTGACAATATCGTTCCAAAATCGACTTTGTTACGAGCGCACACCTAACTGGACTCAATCTGAGTAAAGATTAAGTCCAGCTTTTGAGAGCTTTTAGCGATTAGACTGCCTGTATAGATGTACAAATATGTAAGATACTTTGTTATTGTATCTGTATATTTTTTATTGTATCGTAAAGAGTAATTGAATTGAATTGCCGTGTGGTTTCCGGTAGAGTAGAATAAGACCACTCCAATTTTTCCCGTGGATGTCGTACAAGGCGACTAAGGGAATACATTGTAAAACATCAATCAGGCTTCCCCAACCCGTCTGGCCAGCGCGGGGAGTGTATACCAAATCCTCCGTCTGTCTCCGGCAGATGAGAGAGGGTTGTGCTCCTGCAGTGGAGACAAAAATAACCTGATGGATGAATTGAATTTAAGACTGATTCTGTATGACCATGGTGCACACCCATATAAGCTTACTATCTCTTGACAAAGTTTCATTCATTCAGTTCAGTTCAGTCATGGAAAAAATCATGATTTAAAAAAAGCAATAAATCATGTATGTTTAAAAAAATCACGATTTTTTTATTTTATGATTTTTTTACCCTAGCAACTATTTGGGGCGATAACTTCTTTAACTTCAGTTGAGAGTTTTCTTTACATTTGGCATTGTTCATTCTAAATTACGGAATAGTTTGGGAACAGAAAAAGCGGAAAATTAGTTTCTTTGTTTAAATATTATAATAATGATATTGATTTAGCAGATGCAGGTTTAGAGAGTTGGTTAGTGATTTATTTATTCTAAGACCCTTAATTTTAAAGTTTAATTATCTCTAAGACGTAGTTAAACACACTTGATTAAATAATTGATTTTTATTGAAATAATCATTTGATTTAAATCAAAATGATTTAATCATGCCAGGGTTGGCAGTTCAGTTGCCTTTGAACCGATAAGTTTCATCCAATCACCTGTCTCCTTAGCCCATCCTCCCTGTTTAGACGAATTGTCAATAGATTGAGGCCAGCTGTTATTGACGTGACGGTACGTACGCAAGGCCACAGTGCGTACGTGCTCCCGACAACGTAGGCGTGTTTTCGTGCGGCCCGCAGCGGACGCTAATCACTTCGGCCTGAGGGACGCGCCCGAAATCCGCCTCCTGATAATAACGGATAGGCTAACGAAACGTGGGCCTAATCGATTCTGCTATTTATGTCGTAATTAGTAAATTTTCCATTACCGCACCTGATAGGTGGTTATGTATTTTTAACAGGAGTAGTTTTAGGCCATAGACTAGTATAATACTAGGATATGATGATGCTTCGTCAGAGTAGCTCGAGTTCAGACAACTTTGAAAATTCTATTACTACCTGAATGTTTTTGAATAACATATGCCCGAAAATTACAAAGTTCTCTTTGGAAGTCCAATAACCGTAACGAAAGCGAAACTTTTTGAGTGTTTTTTGTATCGAATTCGTAAAGAATCGGGATTGTAAGCTTGTTACCAAAAAATACTTCATTAATAAATAAACATCCTACAACTTCCAATTAACCTAAATTCATGCTTTGAAAGCTTACATTCGAGGGTTCAACCACTTCACAACTCAAATACCCAGTTACCCGCAAAATAGGATCGCTCTCCATCCCCGAGTGGTTCATTCACCTCACCTGCCCCCAATAGGGGTTGTTGTGTACGGGGGTCGTTGGCCTTGCAGCCTCGGGGCCATTGACCTCCGCCCGTCAGCTGTTTCTGTTGCACACAGCTGTAGGCATCTCGCGTTTGACCCAGTTTGCACACATTGACAGGTCGTCGTCGCTACGTGTAGTGCAACGATCGGCGACAGCTGATTTGAAAATTTTCCATTCATTTAGAACTGATTCATATTATAATGTATTACAATGTAATTTTATGTAATAAGATAGGTATTTTAATTGCATCCAGTTTAAGATTGAGGATCGCCTAGTCTAGTCAAAACATTCTTAATTATGCAGATGTATAATTAACGTATAATTGTTGGCTAATTGATAGTTCGCTCGCATCACGTTTGTGAGGTCAACGGTTCATACCTAGGCCCGTTACAATGAGCTAATAGGAACTTAATACGGTTGAAATAGTATCTTTCACATATGCTTTTTGGTAAATGAAGACATTGTGAGAATTCGTGCATACACTTAAGAATATATCTTAGGGCTTACTCGTATGTAAGGCTAACAAACCACACTTATGGGCCAGCGTTGTTAACATTTCTATGCCCGTTATACTGTCATCTCTACCTGACAGTTGTGGGATATATGACTGTATAGTGGGACCTTATTTTTATTTGATTAAAGTATTTTTTGACAATATCAATAAGGATTTAATCTACAGTGGGGGACCAGGTTGAAGGGCTTCGGGGAATGAGGTGCGGCGAGGTGGGAGGGAACGTCAGACCGTAGAATATCTAGTCAAGCTTTCAATTGCAGTGCATCCAGTGCATATGTAACTTGTCACGTTCCTCCCACCACAGAAATCCTGAAATTCCACGTGTGCCTTTTTTCGGAAACAGCGCGGCCCTCCTTCGCACCCTTTATCCCTCGCAGTCATGTTTCTAGTGACAATATACTGTTATGTAGTTAGAAACCGCGCAATATGGAATTTTTGCATTTTTTTGTCTATGTTTATGAGACCTTGACTCAGCGCGAAACGAGTAAGCGTTTGATAGTCTTTGCGATATATTGCAGATTGTTGGCACTGTGTTCGCGTCTACTTCACCATTATATTCGTATCTTGATAGTTTCTGTGCCTCCTACTGTCCTTTAACTTGTTCCTTCACTTCAGATGTGTGGTTTCTTGTAATAGTTTTTTTCTAAATCATATAGATCTTTAAGTATATATTATATTTTCATATAGAGATTATTGGGTGCGCAGGGCGGAGGACCGAATGAAGTGGCGTTCAATGGGGAAGGCCTATATCCAGCAGTGGACGTCTAAGGGCTGATATAATGATGTTGATAGAGATTTTATGTTCAATCTACACTTTATCTTTTTTTGACCTATTTAAAGTATTATGTATTTAATTACATCACATTATGAGCGTAATACCATAATTTATGAGTTGATTTCATAAAGATACTAATTGTAATGCTTTTATCAGTAAGTCGAGAAGATATAATGAATTAGCGTTCTCCACTATTTACTACTTTAGTATAAGTACCTACTTCTATTGTATAGGTATAGTAAAGAATCTAATCCTAGGACGGAAACTGCGTAGTTTGAAAATAGCAAAGATTAACTAAAGAGACATGCTCAATTTACATTTTAATACGAGTATATATATTAAAAGTTAAAACCTCTCTACCATTATCCATTTGATACAGAAAGATAAAGAATAAATTATCCATAATGTTCCAAAATTGATAATTTGTTCATTGACTTGGCGTATTTTGATTACCATCGCCAAGAAAGGATAATTAGTTGGACAAATGTGAAAACTCTTGGTAACTCCTGTCTTGTGCTTTGTAGCATAATCATGTCATCTCTGTAGACGTATTATTAAATTATAAAGGTTTATAAATAATTCAATGTAACAATACGTTTAACTTACATTGAAGGCTATGTATGAAATGTCTGTACCACACCACTTTAGTGCATTCGACGTACGCCGAAGTTTGTGTGTTCTCAACGGAGTACTAACAAAGTTTGGTCAGGACGGGTCAGAAAACAAATAAATGTATTGTTTTTGTACAAAAACGCTGAAAACAGAGGGGCTGAAGACCGGTGACTATTTGAAGTGGGGGACGAGTACCTGTCAGATTATTGCCACGTGCTTTTTGGTTTCTGTGCAGAAACTTGTTGCCAAGTCCAATTCTATGCTTTTAAAATTTATCAAATGTTTACATTTTCAAACTGCTGCGGAGTTGTTTTTATCTTATCAACGTTCGCGAAATGTAAACCGGCTGTTTTGTCACTTCGCTAATCACAACCTATCGCTCATAGTTTTGTCTGCTCTGTTGTTATTCACATATCTATGTACCATTCTGTCTATAATTCTATAGTTACGTTTGTTATGTAAATGTTTTTATATCGTGTTTGCGAATTTCGCCGTTCAAGGTCGCCTATGTTTTGCTGGAATCGTTTCCATTTGCTATTAATACCTATAGTTTTTTTTATCTTGTTTACCATCGATCTTTCGATTTATATATACGAGTTTCTATATGCAACTGTTATCGTCTGCTGGAATTAATTTAATGGCTTGTATTTAAGTATTATTTAATGTCTCCCGCTGAGTATCCGACGAAGCAGTTCCTGACTATTTTCTAGATGTGTCTGGTTGCTGGCAAAATCCAACTAGGTCTTAAAGACTTTGTTGCATATACAACAGTACAGCTGCTCATATTCAATGTAAGTAGGTGTAAGTATAGAAGGGCATGGTGCGTGTTTTTCGGACTTGAGATTTGTGGTCAATTTCCGTAAGTCAACTTTCTTCGAATGTGGGCACGCTTTTTAGAATTTGGTCTGATGTAGCTGGAAAAGTCAAACTAGGTCTTAAGGGCTCTTTTATAATATAGAAGAATACAGCTGCGAACTTTCGTTGTAGGTTTATTGCGTGTTTTTCCGACTTCTGTTGTCAATTTCTATAAGCCGAATTTCTTGGATTGTGGCCACTTTACACACAGCAATATTGTTTTATGAAACAATATTGCTGTTATTATTGATATCAGTTTTGATTAGACCAATCACAAGCTCTTGTTCTTAGCGTAATGATTCTTGATGTTATATAGATATACGAATATACGATCGATCGACGGGATGTGTTGATAGCGTTTAATTAATGGGTTTCGAGTTGTTGTTCATATATTTCATCTATTGAATTGCATTGCTTGATATTCATACATTACAACTACGACCATTACCATCAATCAATCGGTTATCAATCAGTTTTGTTCAAAGGAAACAGTAATAGTTCCCTGTTGCTACTCTGTTAACGACTTGGTGAGTCTATAGACAGAAATGATTTCTTTGTTTACACTTACAGTAATCTATTCTGTTATCTACGCAATCTATCTATATATGTATGTTCCTGTTTATGCGTTTCATTGTATTCAAAAATCACCTGATTCAATTGTTAACTTATATAACCTTCATTAGACATGTAATGATATGCAACTATGTATGTGGTTATCGCTTAATGAGTAATACTATTTGTGAGTTACATGTAAAATTTGCGCGTTTGCGTCAAGAGGTTATTCGACATTTGCTTTCATTAGGTTCGTTACGTTCTATTCTCGAAAAATCCATTCCTGGAACGTCACTTATTATTTTAACACGCTTCTATAAGCTTGAGTCAAGCTGCTTGACCTGTAACTTCATAGCATTGAAAGCTAATTTCAACTCACTATTCACCCACCTCCTAATTGTCATATCTATTTGAAACATTGCAGATTTTTGCAGTTCTGGTGACAAAACAATGTATAGTACCTTCAAGCCTGTATGATGTAGGTGGGAGGTTGGCATAGGTACTCCTTAATGGCTAACCATAAGCTTCGTCGAGTTTGAGCTCGCTTGAGTTGTCTCAGCGAGTCCTTTGGTTACATGAGCGTGTTTTATATATTTGCGTTTATTTGTTATCAATATCATCACTGTTCATTTGCTTGTTTCAGTATTCTTAATTCTCCAGAAGATCTGTCTGTACCGTAACATAATCACTAATATTCTAAGTTTGTGTTTCAGGACCTACTTGAGGAACGTACGAGTACTTCCTATTTCGCATGAAAATCTTTAAATAATTGCTATAAGTAAATAGTTAGTACCTAACAAGCTTAACAATCTTTATAATACAAAATTATTATAAACTTATAAAGCCAATTATTAAGATTTAAATTAAAAACAAACTATAAGGAAATACAGATAATAATACAAAGATAATTATGAAACACTAGCTGTTGCCCGCGACTTCGTCCGCGGACAACTTCATCACAAATTATTATGTATTTCCCGTAGGAATGAGATGAGTAACAAACATCCGTCGAACTATAAAGCTTTTTTGTACTCTCTAACGGGTTAAAGTTTGAATGTTTGTCATTTAATCACGCTTCAACCACTGGACGGATCGGGATGAAACTTATATGGTTAGGTCCTGGAATAGGACATAGGATAGTTTTTATCCCGAAAAAACATCTAATTCCTATAGTCGAATGGAATATTTCAAGATGTGTAAATATCTAAACCTACGCGGACGAAGTCGCGGGCCATAGCTAGTTGGACATATACGGATGAGCGATTGGCGTGTAACTAAGATAGTCTATAGTTAGACGCCAAACGCTTATCAGAAAATATCACATGACACGATACAGAGTACAAAATTGATATTTTACGAAATGCTTGCGAAGAGCGACGAAAGCTTTGAAGTAAACGTCGGCGTAGCACGACTATGGCTTACAGTCTACGATATCTTAGTAGGTACTTTGTAGGTACGTTTCTATAGTTATTATTAATTTATTTATAAACGTTATCGCATACCTACTCGTACGAATATAGGGGCACTCCCAAAGGTGTATTTACGATTGTTAAACGTGGCTCTTCCTGCGGTTTCTCGCAGTAAATTTTGCTATATAGCTCATGCAAAGCTTTCATGTCTTAAATCGATATATTTATAAATGTCGCGCGTTTTTTTTTAATACTATGAAGTAATTTTGAATTGTTATATCATAATTCTGAAACCTATTTTACCAGTAAAGTGAAGCTTATTTTAAGTTCAGAATAATTTCTCAAGTGTAGCTACGAACCTACTGCTGAAAACACACCGAAGAAAAATAACTATATATTGTAACCTGTGTGATAGATAATAGAATTCAAACCCATAGCACACCACACCGTTGCGAGCTGCGGTAATAAATATTCGGTAAGCAATTGCCTATACTTATGTCTCGTTCTGACTTCCCGCGACGTCCTATAATTAAGTCTCTATTTCTCACATAAAGCATGTTTACCGCAAATCGCAGTGTTGGTGTACTAAGGGCCTTAGCTACAATCAAAATAAAATAAAAACGTAGAACGACATTTACGACAAAAAACTTGATGAACTAATCCGCTTCTCGGCAAATGATATCTCGACTTGCCATACGATATGACAAAAGGATTTAATATAGTACTTAGTTCTGTATAGCTACTAGCTATATATCTATCTACATAGCTGACAGGCATATATGTAGATGAAATAGATAAGCGAACGAGGTGTGATAGCCTAAATAAACAATGTTACGTAAGCGAAGTACATACACAAAGAAAAGTAAGTTGTAGATAGTTGACAGCGATAATGTATGGTAATATATCGTACGACTTATTGTTATCGTCTAAGTTTGTGGGGTTACACACGACACGATGCAAATAATTCTAACGTGCGTAGCATAGGCTCAAAATTCGGAGCTGGAGCAAATTTTATGCTGCTAATATATAAAACAACTTAATAAAAATGGGTCTGGCGGAAAACTGCTCACGCATGCTCATAGTTGTCATTTTGCAGACCTAGTTCAGGTCAAATAGAGTTGTTTTTACATTAACACCATAAAATTGGTCGAGCAGTACTCTACAAGGACTGTGCTAAAACCATTGACGCGGTATGATGAACATAAATAAATTATATAGCGATAACGACGAATGGTCCAAAAGTGTGGTAGTAGTGATAGTGCAAACTTCAAACTAAATCCGTCCGATCGGGTCTGTCAGACCAGATCTTATTGTGTGTAGTATTATACAACAGACGAAGCTTCGTTGTATATAGCCAATTAGTTTCCTAGTCAGGCGGACCATTAAGCACGTAAAGCTATACCAAAAGTACATACAGAATACAGTACTTTTTACAGAGGCATTTAATATCGCTTGATATAGCTTATTGACGTTGCGACATTGCTGAACAAAGGCGTTTGCTACTGCGAGGGTAATGTCCATAGCATAATGACCAAGATGCGCAAAAATATGTTCGCCAACGTAGAATATTCGAAACTTTTTAAGTATCGCACTGAGAACTTCATAAAGACTTTGGAAACGATTTTTTTACATGCTGTACAAAATGGAGAGTCATGGATGACAAATCCATTACGTATCGATGGAGAGTCTAAACTTATTTTTTTAAAGTTTCCAAAATATTATCAGAGTTTTTTTTTATCATATTGGCAATATTGTAGAACAACAGTTGTTGAGTGTTCGATACTGAACTGTATGGAACTTTGGGACACTGTGGATATTTAATAACAGCCTGTATAGTAACTCATTGTAACACATAGCGTGATTTCATGTACTAAAGATACTGAAAAAGTATTCTTATTATACTTCACAGATATGTTAAGCTTTTTTAATTAGCACCAAAAATTATCGCGTTTCCTGTACTTTTCGGTTATCAATATTATTTATACGATAATGGAATTTTCCATTCATCGGACTTAAGACAGATAAAGAATACTTTTTAATACAAGTTGATTTTTTTGCAAAAAAGTGGTTTTACAAAGAAAGACCAAGAAAATAAATAGAATATAACGTAAGTAAAAAAGAAATGATGATATCTGACTAAGAGATTTAGGAACTAGGAAATTAAGGAAAAGCATTATAAAGGAAAAACCCCTAATTTCATATAATATGCATATTCATTTATATACACGCACTCTCTCACACACACACATATATACGCACCCCCTCCCCCACGTACTCATACCCTCATTATGTTTATCAATTTGTTTTTTAGTTTAAAAATTGTTTTGGAAAAAGGAAACAAAAAAGTGAACCACTGTAACCAAAAACTAAAACGATTAAAAGGGGTTTATAAGTTTAAAACATGTAACATACATTCAATATTATTAACTGCTAATTATTACGGGTAACTTATGGTTAAATTTAGTTTCGTTATAATTCTATTTCACTAATGTCAAAACAAAGGGAATCCAACGTAAATCAAATTTCAAAATTCCAAAAAGAAAATCATATTTTGGTAACTGGCCCTTTATTTATTAACCTGTAGTGACGAATGATATATAATTCATTTTATGTTAAGTTTTCGAAAAACAAAGCCACGTTATAAAACACCAAACGCATTAAGATCAAACAATTACCATAACTGCAACGCCCAGGCTCGGATAAGCAGGTCATGGATTTCAAACAATATCGACAAAGTTGCGCACACGCACGCATGTAGTTGCATTACTATATATATTAATTATCATATCGTTAGCACCTCTAAAGGCCAAACCAATGCGTCCTGCCCGCGTCCTGCCTGCGTCCTGCATGCATCCTGCATGCATCCTGCGTCTGCGTGCATGTCCGCGGTAGCTATCTGTCTGCGTTCAATTTACGTTCTCATCTCACACCGAGCTCGCGTTCACGACCGCGTCCTTTCATCACCGATGTTGCCATTTCGTGGATTTGCAAAAGAGGGCAATCTTCTGCGATACAAAAATGAATAAAATAGACGAAAAAATGGTATTAAATATTAGCAGCGCTAATGAAAGATAAAGAAAATGAAAATATTAAATAAATTTTAGAAGTTGCCATTTCAACAAAGAGATGGTTAATTTTTTATCTATGATAATGTATCTCTTTGATACGTTATCGCTGCACAGAACGCTGAATGCTGCGTTCGGTTTAACACCTTGTAAGCACAAAGGAAGTAACTGATCGCCATCGCGGATGGGAAACGCGGGACACGTTGAAACTTGACTTCTTCTTGACTTCTGATAAAACATAATAACTTCTTGATCTCGCCATATAGTTCGATACTCGCAAACGCGACCCAATCGATAAATGACCCAAATACGAGATCAAACATGGTTTTCGCGTAGGTGCTGCTAATTAGCCGCCAGCTTCTGAATAAGGAAAAGGTCATTCTCTACGCTCTTGGCAACAAACTACTCCGATAACATCAGATTTACTCTTATTTGAAACTAGTTTTTTTGCTTCGCGGCCCATGATATTTCTTGTATATTTTTTTCTATGGTACAATCAGTGTATGTTATCGGTTCCAAAACAATTGGCATACAAGATCCTAAACCTAAATACACAAAGATATAGCATTTGAAGTAGGAACAAAGATAAAACGAAAACTGAACTTAATGTAGTCACTTAATCAGTTTTGAAACAATATTCCGTTGTTCTTTACAACGTTGTATTCCTTTGTATAGACCAGTGTATATTCTATTCTAAGGTGACTTTATGATTTTATGAAGCGGTTGGTTCATTGACGTTTAAGTTAATCTAATAATTAATATTTCCCATTTTAGTCTGAATATAATCTAGATGTAGCTTAATCGATAGCTTATCTATCTATATACCTACATAGTAGTCTCCAATATTAACTTAATTGTCATACAAAATCTATTGCACGTGCTGACTTATCTTGTGTTGAACTTTTTTTATGCCAGATAAAAAACTGTTGTTTCTGTCTTTGGCCTCAGTATTTTGGTTGTATAATAAACGGTAATGGGTTGTTTTGTTTCGCTTTGCTAACGCTTGCTTCGTTATCGCTTAGTGCGTAAGCGCAGGTTATCATGACAAGACAACCAACATCAGTATCCTTCTTGGGAGATTATGTTACCTACATATATGTTACTATTGTATTGCGTATCATCATTATTATACATGTATAATTTATGTTTATTACCATCCTAGCTTTTGATTTTACATTTTGTAAGCTAACTGCTAGTAAATGTCTTTGCTATTAATTTTTATACAATGTGAGTAGCACTGTAATCAACCAATCAAAGAGGCCTCACAGCGCTCATGTTTATTAAGTTCAGCTAGAATCATCACTTTGGAAGCATTTTGGCCCTGCTCAAGTGTCATACCCGGGCGTTGATAAAAAAATTGCTAACTAAATATCAACTCGCCTGATTCATCATAACTTAAGGCGGATTCAATTGTAAACTACCGATCAACCTTGACCGAAATCGAAACGTGATTGAGGAATTGGATGTGTTTTTTTAACAACCAATCTTGTCACAAAAACTTGTTTATTGCTAACAACCGTCTGCGCTTTTTCCATCGGATAACTGGATTTTGATTCATTTCCTTTTATAACAGAAGCCATCTATTCAGTAGTCAGAAAAGCAAGTTTTGATTTGAATTTTATAAACCCATGACGTTCTGGAACTTTCCATTCTGTCATAGATGAAGATCACTTTGAGCATCTACACTACATAATATACCATTTAACACTTAAGTTGGGCTGTATGTACATACATACTCGAGCATCGATATACTCTGCGCTGACGATGACATCATACGACCGGCACAAGTGGCCAAACTTGTTCTGTTCGTTTTAAATGAAGCCAGAAAATCGAAACGTTCTAAATGCGGTTCATAATCCTTAATACGAAATGTATTTATGATTATTAGACACGTGATCCCCAATATTTTTAATTTTATTACGTTCTGTTTTCATTCGTTCTATGAATTCTATTCCCGTAACGAGCAATCGGACGTGTCTATGCCTAACATGTCCTGTGACTATTATGTGTGCAAGCTAGCTAACACGTAGACGAGAGATTGCTGTCGAATATTTATATATCGATGTGTCAGTTCAATAAGGGAAAAACTTTAAAAACCACTGTTTTGAGATATGTTCTAAGTTTTTGACTCTCATAAAAATGGTTTTAGTTTTTTTATGGTTTTAGTATGTATGTATGGTATGGTAATAGATATTTAAGATTGTGTCTTATTGAACTGGTAAAGCTTAGTCGAAGCGATGGCATTACTTACTCTAAACAACATATTCTGAGTTATTCTACTAAATATTTACTGACCCATCGATATGGTCATTAACGTTATGAAATCAGAATATTATAAGTAGCTAAGAGGAACTTAAATAGTGGAAATGTATAAGATCAGAGGTGAAGATTATGAATGTGATGTACTCGTAAGTCATGTAGAAAGAAAGATCATTCCATTTGATACCGAAACATCAAGTCTAAATCAGCGTGACTGGATACTGATACTTCAACATGGCCGTGGCCGCCATCATATCATTGATGGTAGAGTGCATCGAACCCAGAATATCAAATTTTTGTTTGCGCAGATAGATTATGGTGATTTTTGGCCATCTGAATTTCCAATAGATTTGTCCTTGACCGTAGGAATGAAGAAAGGTAAAATAAACGTGACATCATCGTCCTCGAACTCTTTGACTTTGACCTGACTTCAAATTGTCAGGATGACAACGCGACATATAGACCAATTCGTGAGCTGCATGATGGATGAGTTACAGTGATGCATCCACGAGTTATTTTTAATCTGTTAATTTTGCCATTGCCTCTGTTACTGTTATTATATATTGTTTATGGATTATATTGTGGGTAAAACTCTTTTTGATCAAATAAGTCACATGTTTATATTTCAGATGTTTTGCTAGCTTCACTTAAAGTCTTCTGGATTTCTTTTTAATATTTTCTTTTTCTCTTACTTTGACCTTACTCCACTAATAGTAAATTACCTTTAACTATCAGAATGCAATTGTTTTCTTTCTCAACTTAATTTGTTGTTTTGTTTCAATATTCATGTGCAAAACGTTAAGTAAATAACGAAATAATGTTTACCGCAGCTCAGAAGTTAAGTCGTGCAGTTTCGTTTATCTATGCTTTGCGGTTAAACGCTGCTCACACGACCTAATTATACGTAATAATAATTGATTGTCGTTAGTTTTAACTATAGTCTGCGGCTGTTTCGAATTAACCAGGCCATTGTTTGTTTACCTTCACGCCACGACTCTTTAAGCGACTCTCAGATTAAGGATATCGATAAAGTAGTTGTTTCAATTAAATCGCTTCTTCTAGAAGTATCTGTATAACTTGCTTACTTTGCACATTGACGTCATAATTAACTACATTTCTTGTTGTTACTCCTTTCTTGTTATGTACTCTAACAAATACCTGTCTTATATGATTCAGATATGATTTCGTTTTGACAACATTTGGAGTATTGTCCTAATGCTCTATTTAATTATTTTTTTATGAACATTAATTTCATAAAAACATTCTTCTAGCATACATTTATCGATCTCTCCATAATTTTCGACTCCAAATTCGTAAACGTAATCACAGCCATCTACTAAGTAATTTATTTTTGGTAAGAAAAATGAAGTGTTTTTTACCGTACGTTCATGGGGTTGTCGACACTAGCTCTGCAGCGGGGCCCCACATGTTTAAAACATCGCCCGCCGCAGAGCACAGCGCAAAAAGTCCACATCAGCAATGCAAATGTCGCCCCGTGCCTCGTAACCTTGGATCGGGTGACCGTATACACCCAATACACTGGCTTTCAAAAAAAGTCATTTCCTAAGCTAGTCTCTGGAACATTTACTTCCTGTTTTGTAGCTGTGGGAAGGTTACAAGAATTTTTAAACCCTACACGTGCCAGAATAGGATCATTATCACCTATTTGTAAGATTTAGCGTTCCTCACTTATGTTCCGGAGTCCATCACAGCGGAGCGTAAATTATATGCGTGTAACAGTCCAATAAAATTTCATTATTGGAGCTTAGCGGAGCTAGGAAAAATAAAAAAAATATTGGTTCATTAGGTTACACACATCTCGCTGTGGTAGAACTCCGGCGGCTAACAGACCGTCAAAATCGTATTTGATGTTGATGCAGGCTCTAAAATACGGGAGACGCAGCCTAAGTATACCTACTGAAGCTCATCAAGAAATGTCTCAGTAATTGGGAAAACTACAACTCATTCGAAGAAATGAAAACGACAATTCCTTTAGTAACGTAGATTTGTTTATCATACGGCTTCGAAGGCATGCGCAGACATTTTTCCATCCAGTGTATAACTGTGAGCTATGGTAAACACGATGCCTAGGTATATTTCTGAAGTCGCTATTGTATAAAGTTTCTTTGACAGCTCATGGAAAACATAATGTCGATTTGTCATGCAGTCACAGCCTGTTGTCGCTATTGCGTCTGAATCAATATAAAAAGGCATCCATAGAGACTGGTTTGAACATTCCAATTTGGTAGTTATCATCGACCGTTTCATTGACTTAACACCAAAAATTATCTATGTAAATGAATATAAAATAGCTTATAAGACGAAGGGTCCTAATGCGCACCACTACACTTGGCATCCAGGATCAGCCGACAACAACAAACAGAGTAAACAATTAGTTTATTCAACCATTTCGTTCTGGTTTATTTAGTTTACGGTCTATCCACTGCATTTAGTGGTCCATCTTTGTTGTAAGATTTTGAAGATGCATAACAATATCTGTAAGCCGGTACGAAGTAGCTCTTAGTAACCTTATATTTAAAGTGTGCTTACTTAGTACAGCGAACGTCTCCATGATCCTGTTTGTTGTTTGCTCAAATATTTTAGAGTTAACCCGCTAAGTGTCTGCGAGCAAATTGTGAATTACGTAAATCACGGCGCCGCTGATACCATATCGTTTTGGAGAAATTTACCATCAATTCCAGCAATTTGCGGAATTATCGTAACTATTGTTGTTATCGCATAATTGTCATGCGTTCATTGTTGTTCTCTCTTCGTATATACCTACCTTATTAAAAAAAGGGTCTATCAGTACAATCTATTTTGGTGGGATTGAATACAATGCATGTTATATATATGAAAATGATAATCTTTTGATATTTTCTCTCTTTGTTTGATTGAGAATTGTTGATGCAAAAACGGCTAATCCACAATCTAATGAAACTAGGTAGATTAAAGTAGAAACTTTGAAATACATTTCACACTTTGTTTAATACAAAAAAGGAATACAAAATAGTTGGCCGTTTAAATAGTACGTACTTTCATATTTGGCACGGGTAAAAAATAGAAAGAAAGAAAAAATATTTATTTACTAACACAACACATTTAATATACCTATACACATTATTATCATTATTAAATTACATAAAATTAATACATATCTTAAAATATTATTATTAATTATTAGGCTTCAGACGAACTGATATGCGGATAACAAAGCTACTATTTTTAGGTCCGATTTCGTACAAAAACTTAATTCTAAAAATCCTTTTGAATGTCAGGTGCAAATGGTGTACATATTTGGAAAAAATACAAAAATGCCTACGTGACGTCGATCAGAAACCCCAAAATTTTAAACACAAAGGAGTAACAAAAAATTGTTCTGCGGATAATTCCACGGCGCAATCCCATTCCCCCATACGGAGGGCTACAGAGCAAGTTATATCTTTTCACGCAAATATGAACTCTTTTGTGATGACATAAGATGCTACCAAGTATAGGTTGTTAAGTTATCATGTGTATACTATGCTTTCCTATAAATGTCTTGGGGAACACTGTTTCAAAAGAGACTCTAACTAATGGTGGTGAGGTTTAAGTTAGCACGTAAGATTTTGTATGAGGGGCCAAGTGATAAATTTACGATGAATAGGTCTACACAGTTAGATGTCTAGCTATAAACGCTTCTGAGGATAGAGTGGTGAGAGTTACGTAAATAGCGTTGTGTGATTCAATTTTTGGATAATATGCTCAGATAATGATTTTAGCCACTTGTTAATTGAAATCTTTATTTTGTTACAGGGTATCTTCAATATGGACGACGAGGAGGAATTTAATGCAATCATTCGAAGCGTTTTTGGAAAAGGTGATTGTATTGCTACTCGGACATCATGCTGCGTACCCTTGTAATGTCACTACATTAATGTCATCTCTGCAACTGAAACATAAAAACAACTGATTCTGGTCATGGCAATAATATAGCTAGATATTGTTTTTGAAGACAGCAGATCTACCATAAACTATTTAATTGCAATGCAACATTATTGACTATACCAAAATAACTATGGTATTGTCCTTAAACAAGCAGTAACTGATACTATTGCGTAATTGTATTTGTGAAAGATTATAAGGGCCTTTACAAAATTTGGAGTCAAAGTTAGATGTGGAGAACAAAGGCAAGATCCCGTAAATAAGCAGTAATAATAAATTTACAGGGAGCACAAAGCTACCTGCCCCCACCCCTATAATCCCTTTTACAACTTTACTGGTTCTAACGATTTTGGCCCTTCGAGCTTGGAGCGAGCGTAACGATTCTTAAAAACTACGCATCGGGTGGTGCTCCCCATTTTTTTGCGCTACATCAATAAATGAAAGTGTTCCAATGAGAATCCTAACCAAAACAATTTGAGAATTGACGGTTTACTAAAAAAATAATGAGGTTATAGGAATTATCGATATGCGTCCATACCCGTGTGTTCAATAATTAGGTACTGCGGCCGCACTACGGCCGTAATGAAATACTGACTGGTCTACATTTAGAATTTCAAGTAATAAAAACAATAAAATTCCATAATCAAGAAGTAAATACAAAACTAAACTAAGGCAAATACAAGGAGATTAATCTATAGGATGATGAAACTTTAATCAAATGGAGCGATTTTAAAGGCGGTGAGCCGGTGATGATGTTGAGTCATGTGATGTCATAGCTCTTTAATTCATCACCGAGATTGTCTAATTTACCCGTAACCATTATCAGTGTTTAGCTTCTAGTAAATTTGATCACCTGACATGTTTACGGAGATAAGCATAGATCCGGTGTTAATCATATTTATCGCCTTGATGTCTTTGGGCTCAGGTGATCTAAGTAAGCCTCTCGAACTATCTAAAGCCTTATGGCAATAAGTACACAAGTTAAGTTTCCCACTAAACTATGCTAATAGACTGAATTAAAATGCAGCAAAGTTGTACGGCCAGATTGTTATAATGCCAACAAAACTAGAATGAACTCTAATAAGTGAAGTTGCTGGTAGAAGTACAACGGTTCTATTTTGTAAGGGTTATGTTATTGTTGTTGTTAGTCACGTAGGCCGTGAGGGAGACGGATGAAGAGCGACAGAGATGGATGGTGTTAGAAGAGCGGAGACTGGTGCAAGAGAGGGACAGAGAGGTGGCGTGACAACAAACATGGCGGGGCCGGCAGCCGGTGGGCCGGTGTAGGCCCGCACCACGTGCGATTTGCGTCGTGCAGCCGCTCCCGGCTTGTTTATCAACAAACGCCCTGTGAAGGTCATTCATTGAAGGGCTAGGAAGACAAAGGAATCCCTATTGCATAACAAGCCAAACAAAAAGAGCGCTCCGAGAACAAAGGTTCGACCGGTAGTCGAGGAGCTTAAGTATATATAAAAGTTTAGGAGATTAAGTAATATTTCGTAGTTTTTGTGTTTGCTTGTTTCTTTGTTCCTTTGAATGCCAGTTAGGCGTTCTTGTTGGAGATTTTAATAATTGGAAATCGAAAATTTTGAAAACAAACCTGATTTATTCATGAAGTTCTAAGTATAGATATATTCATCAATACAAGATTAAATGTTGTTGACTCATGAATCATGAAATTGAAATGTATTATAAACATATTCACATTAATCACAGTCCAAATTTTATCTTAGACGTGGAATATTTTTAATCATTCACATGTAATTTTCTGATTTCCCTATCACAAGAGTTGCTAACGATTACGTGTCGTTTAGCAGTAAATGATGCAACAGTAGTGAGTAGAAGATCTTAGCCAAAATCTGCAAAGCATGATGAAATTGTGACTGAATGAAGGAAACTATGAATAGATAGGTGAGCTTGAAGCACACTACTGTACGAGCTTTTCGTAATAGACCTACGAAGACTATTGCCTTTTAATTACCCCAGCATTAAACATCTGGTTTTTGTATTCCTACTTGAATAGGAAGATATACCATACACTGATGGCATAGCGACGAGAAGAAAAAATAAACGACAAAAAACATAAACACGTCAGCGGTGTGAGCGAGTACGCATGCGCGGGCGAGAGGCCACAACGACGCACTGCTAGAGGCGAGGTGAGGAAGGCCGCGGAGGGAAGCTACGTGCGCCGCGCCGAGCCGGCTCCACCATCGCCACCGGCCTCAACTCTTCAGTTGGATTTCAGAACATCGAACGGGCGGGCGTGTGTAGGATGGATCGCTAAAGACACCAAGCAGTTTTTTTTCATTCCGCCTTCTAACAGTGTTTGTTTATACCTTCCGGCACACTTTCCCGTAAATCCTTCTCGACGGTGGTGCTTTATGATTTTAGATTTTGACGTTTTATTTTCTATCTTAATTTTAAACGTCGTTCCGATTTCACGTCGAGAAGGCGGCCGCACAAGTTTGAAAGCGGCTTTTCAAGAGTAGAATCATCTGCTCAGTTATATCTCAGTACCAATCAACGCGTCAGGCAACCATCAGAATGGTGAAGAAGATCTCAGAAGAGAGTGTAGATAGCGGTAAGTTTGAGTTTTATTATTTATTACTTTTTTGTGTGTTGGCGATGGTTCCAGTTGAGCTGGTGCTGGTGATGTACTCAAAGTAGAAGCAATTAAGTTGATACTCCATTTGATTCGCGCGACCGGCTTTTTGTGCCCACTGCGTAGTTGACTGTTGCTATACGCGGTATAGAGGCACGGGCCAGCACCGGCTTGGTTGCGACTGGTACCGCAAACCAAACAGCCATTGCCGACTCGCAATACTGACTTTACAAATTTATTGTTAGCATAAGAATTTTTTTGATTCCATGTAGCTTTATTTCTTCATATCGCTTGTTTTCTAGATTTGTTGTATAGGATACATATCTACTTTTTCCAGATTCAACTGTCATCAATTTGTGAATTGAATTTAGTTTAAATAACTCACCGGGTGCTAATGATAAAGTCTGCGGCTCGTTTGCGTTACAATATTCTGTTTGAACAATGAAGGTGAATGTGTCCTTCTGTTCATTACATCATTCTCCTTGTAAATAACATGTAAATTGTTAGTTTCATTCATATGAATCATACTTTTTGTATAAATTGTTTTTACTACTTTATTTTATTACTTGTAGATGATAGTTTAATCTTCGATTAATTGTTATTATTGTACTTGTTCTATATTTCTTTCGTCCATTGCTGAATAGTTTTTGCATTAATGAATAATGCTTCTGAAATATGAATCCTTTCCGATGTTTAAAATGTTTTTCCTATGCATGAATGCAATTATAAAACTGACCATGCACAACATATTGCAATTTGTTCTTGTAACCTTACAATGACGTGACTGTTAATAAGGTACCTATGTTCAGTTTATAACTCAATTTAAATTTATTGTTTTCTATTCTTCTCTAAGGTTAGCCAGGTTAACTGTTCAAGGTTTGAAGTGTCTTAGATTATGTATGTATTCCTATTTGTGTAACTTAATTGCGTATTTTACTAAGTAAGTAACAATAAATAGCTCTATACAGTTTAAATGTGATACTGTTTAAAATGTTAAAGTTCAAAGTGTATTACGAAAGTTGCCACCACTCAAGACCATTGACCGGAATTGTGTATTGCATTACTTGCGATTCTGTTGTCTTATGGAGACTTACTTTACTGACTCTTAAGGTATTATTTTGGCCTTAATCATGTTTCTGGTCAGTCGTGTTTATTGTTATGACTTATTATTCTTTATTCGGTTGTTAATCATGTCTTTTTGGATGCAGAATCTTTGTTTCTTTAGGGATACAGTGGTTTAGTATTTTATGCACTCCGGATTACTGACACCACTGACGAACACTCAGAGCGTCATTTTACATGTAACTCAGTAGCGTGTTGCATTTCGTGGCATTTCGAAATAATTTCCCATTAACCAGTCAGTCTGCCATTCGAAACTCTATAGCAGTGCATATGTCATTCAAATAGTTTTCATATTCATATTCTTTTCTAGTTGATACCATGTCATTTTCTTCAAATGTAAAGTTGAAATAAATGTTGGATATTCAATTTGCATTTCTAATCCCTTTTCGAGTGCATCTGTCATTAGGATAGATTTTGTATTCGAATTGTTCGGTTATGTTATTTGTTATCATGTCATTTGCAGTATAAATGTAATGCTGACATCGATGTTGCGTATCCGACTTGCTTTTCTCACATCTTTTTCGGTATTATTATTATACGTACATTCATAGTGTTTCTATGTCACTATGTCTGTTGCGCCAAGTTTAATACCAAAATCGATATAAGTTTTCCAATTTCCATTTCGAATTCCATTTTAATCGATTCTCTATGCAAGCCCATGTTATCAGATTGGTTATTATGGTGTTAGTGTTTGGAAAATACCTAGGAATGCGTTTATAATTTGACGCAATTTGATAATTCTCCTCGGTTTTATTTCAACATGGCCGCTGAAGCGCTATTATACGTACATTCATAGTGTTTCTATGTCACTATGTCTGTTGCGCCAAGTTTAATACCAAAATCGATATAAGTTTTCCAATTTCCATTTCGAATTCCATTTTAATCGATTCTCTATGCAAGCCCATGTTATCAGATTGGTTATTATGGTGTTAGTGTTTGGAAAATACCTAGGAATGCGTTTATAATTTGACGCAATTTGATAATTCTCCTCGGTTTTATTTCAACATGGCCGCTGAAGCGCGACGCCCTAGCTTGCCCCAACGTTCATTGCCAAGGTCACCTACTCTAAACAAAACAAAACTGCGCATTCAACTTTGTATTTAATTTCTTGAGAATTATCTCACTGCATTCTTTAAGTGTAAACATTTCTTAGATTGCGACAGTTAAAATTGTATTAGTTATCAATTTCAGGTACGTGAGTGTGGTTTGGCACTATAAGAGTTTATTTGCTTTGTGTTTGTAAGCTTTGAGAATTTATAATGTTTATGTAGTAAGGGGTGTGTCTTGAATGAACGCCGATGTAGCTTCTATTTTTAATTTATCACGTGCGGGGGCGTTATGTAATATCTAACTTTTAATAGCATCTCATATCACTTGATTTCAATCAGCGCTTATTGTAGTCAGTCATTCGTATCTGAGTAAAACGGAGTAACCTTGACCGAGACAGATTGGATTCCGCTGCGTAATATCATTGCCCCGCTCCCCAAGTCAACCCCTCTTGACTCCAGCAGAATCGATTTCCTACGATGAGTAGCGTTAGGTTTCCCTCCCAGGCTGTTTCCATTGTGTACGTTCCCACGTTTAGTATTTGCTGATTTGCTCTCTCTCTTTACTGACAAATGAATTCTTTTCATCTAAAATCTCTCTCTAGTTGCATGTCATTGTTACATTTATTTCTATTTTGTGTTTTTTTTTAATATTTTTGTATATTAATTGGTATTCACCCAATGTAGCTGTCAATTATCAAGTCTAGATCTGACTGCAGCGACGCCGGCCTAGTCGTTGCATATGTGTTCATATTTAATATGACCACATTTGCCACCAGTTATTTCTTAATATGCCTTTAACAAGTTTCTAAATAAATTCTTTATTAGGCATAGGGGCTAAATCAGTGAAAGTGGTTTGGTATGCTCTGCAGTTCTAACCGCCCCCGGAGTTTCACTAAGATATTATCTGGTTTAGTGCCAGACCCACTTGGCAGTTTATTCAATACTACTGTTATACCTAATGACTGAACTAACCGACTAGACTCTGCACTCAGATGATTATGACG
Organism: Esperia sulphurella; assembly: GCA_947086405.1. NCBI lineage: Eukaryota > Metazoa > Arthropoda > Insecta > Lepidoptera > Oecophoridae > Esperia > Esperia sulphurella. The sequence goes on from OX352264.1 coordinate 15,160,298, forward strand.
GTTTGACACATTTAGAAATGACTTCAAACTTGTCACACATGATACCTGTAGTTACTCAGTGTTATACTTTACTCACTCTCGCTATAGGTTGGTAACCAAGTTAAGATTTGGAATCACGTCGAATTGGTCAATCTCAAACATTTTCAACGTAATAATTATTTAAAACACGTGGCACAGTTCTGCCATTGCAGTGGATGGAGAGCACCAGAGTGATCGGTACTGTAAGGGCATTAATTTGCATGCAATTAGAAAGTGACTTGTTTCTCGGCTTAGGGGGATACAACAAAAGTATAATGGGCCTACGATCGGCAAACTAGAGAGACTAGAGAGTGCATTCGTTTGCTTCGTGGCCAAGCGTAAATGCCACCAACCAGAATAGAAAGTAGAAACCTCCGAGGGTAACAGTTTCGTGGCGACAATTTCAGTACTAAAACAAAAGCCTCATAATTGCTCTATCAGTATTCCAACAAACACTGATTAGTGATTAGGCATGACGAAGAAATAGTAAAATCACATAAATATGCATTGATTTACTTTGCATGTTGATTCAATTAATTTGCATAACTGCGATGTGTGCTTTGTTTGAGACAGACATTTTCACTAATGGAGCATAATTATTACATTAGGCATATTTTGAACGCAGTGTTGGTTTATAGTGTCAGTGCTGACCTTATTAGGATTGGTACGTGTTAAATGTAGGCTGGTCTCAAAAATGTATATTTTTATTCGGCATGGACGAAAGTTGGAAACTGGATTATTTGTTTTACGTATATAATAAAATTCAATTGTCGTTGTTTGAGCAACTTGTCAGCAGCCGACTTATTTGGGTCAGTCATTGTTTCTGTTCTAGCGGCCTCGTTCTAGCCGAACTGTGGAATTGTTCCGAATTTTAGTAGACTTTTAAAAATTAAGTTTGTGGGGTTGCTGTGTACTGAGCTGCGGCTGTTGCCGAGTGAGTTTATGTAACACGCTAGCCACGTGGCTAGGCACTCGGCTCGAAACGTGGTGCTTAAGCTACGTCGATGTGTCACGCCACTAGCATGTCTCTTGCCACCGCATTATATGTTTTACTTCGTCGTTTTTAAAATCAAACACACTTTCAATTACTCGTCTAATGCTGTAAGAACTTAAAGAACTTATGTTAGCATATTAAAGTCTTACAGACCCTCTGGAGCTCTTGGAGTCCTTATTCTGGATAGGAATCACCATAAAACACTAGCACACTTAAAACTTTGATTTCCATTCCAGTCGATTTGATTCTGTCATGATAAGTCCTTTCAAACAAAGTCTTAACATGACTTCTTTGTCTTTCTGAATTTAGTTATACTTGTGCCTTATTTTGTTCAAGGAGAAACGTGGGCAGAGATTTTTATGAGGTATTGAAATTGGGTCTGTAGGTGCGAGTATCAATCAGACTTGATGACTCATTACATTTAAGTTCTATAGTAGGTTTAACTATATCGTTGTTTTATTGAGAATGAAGGTTATAGTTATAGCCGCACTAAGGTTTTTTTCACTTTCGATTGAGCCATTTCATTGCTTCTCTGTTTATGTTTAGTTATTATAACTAAAAGTTTACAGTCTCGTTGTTTCAGTATATTAATAGGAAGTTATGTGTGTCGAAACGGGTGATTGTCTGATTGCGTCCGTGGGCGTGACTCGAGCCTCGAACTCGTCTGTGAACAACCGCCTATGTGCTGCGCATTTGTTGGTTGCTATGTACAATATGTACGTCCCACGCTGAGGTCATCACGTGCAATTAATAACCAAGTTTCGCTTTTATCACTGAATCGGCGTTCGTACACGCAACACATATGAAACACGTATACGTTATCGGCATTTAAATACATGGATGGCTTAGTTAAAGTCCCTCAAACAAGGAAGATGTCTACGTGAGTCATTTACGGAACTGCTATTGTTTCAATCGCTCTAGCATCTTTAGCGTCAATGTTGTGAACGTATTTTATCACGTTAATTGGTCGTACTTTAGCAGCTCAGATATTTGCCTCACATAATGACATGTTAAAATGTAAGATAATGTTATCTCAGTTTCCAAAGACTAATCTTTGTAATCCCGTGAAATGCTGCTCAGTAATCTGGATATTGTGTCAGAATGTGATACAAATTATAGAGAAGCGGTAGCGATCTATCTTGTTGATTAAGTATTGTCATATTTAATTTTCAACCTATTAGAATACCATCACACTCATTTTGTTTGAAAAAGTTCCACAGAAACGAGATGTTATGTGATTATAAGATGCGTTATGTAAATTCACGGAAGGAAGCGTTGCCATGCCATTAAGAGCGATTTCGCAGATAGATACTAAAACTAACTCTGCCTTGAATATTTTGATTCATCCAATAAGGCAGATAGCGTCCCAAGATTCGTAGAGGCTGTAACGAGTGTTCCCGATTCCAAAACACCCCGCAGTATGTTTTTACGCTAAGACGTTGAACGGAACGATCGCGTAACGTGGGCGCGTACGCAGCTAGCTGCCGGGCGCGGCCATGTAGGTCGATGAACCGGCTTTGTTTGCCAACTCAGCCTGGCCTGTTCAGTCACACCGCACACATATGATTATTATTATCGATGACAGCGTTGTATCCAGCACTTTGTGTTCCGGGACTTCGGGTTATAACGTCATCCCGAGTCGTTAGTGATGAACACTTTAGCTTTTTTCGGAATCAGCTGATTGACGCACAACTCTACCCGTGAAATAACTTGGCCTTCAAATCTGACTTGTTCATTCATCATTAGGTTCCTGGATTACGAGTAACATCGTCGTTAAGCGTCTAAGCGTTGACAAACAAGCAAAAATAAACAACATGGGTACTATATAGGTAAACCTTTCAAGTCTTGACTCGATTAATTACGATTAAGAAATTAAGGACTACGAGGAATACTCCAACCGACCGAGTCGTTAATGATGAGTTTCAAAATGTTACCTAAGGAATTAGATGATTGAAGAGATGTAGATGTCAAACAATATGGTCTTCATGTCTCGATCATTCAGCATTAGCAACGAAAAATGATTTCTAAAAACCAAACATGCATAACGTAACGATGGTTATTTGAAAAGCAAACATGGTGAAAACGTTTTAACAATGGGTCGGCACCAAAAGCGAAGTGAGAGCCGACGGGCAAATGGCCAGTGTTATTGTAGTGAGTGATGCGCCTTGCGCATACGTAATGGTCTGCTTCGTTTGTTCGGCAGAAACACGAGGTGCATTCACTAATGAAACTGTAAAACTGTTGTTTCGTTAGCGCCGAAGATACGATATGTGGAAAGCAATACATAGAAAAATATCTTTTTGAGTAGTCAAGATGCAAAATGTACCAGGCACTTTCGTCTTTCGGTTCCAGTCTTGACTATTCGACTGCTACACTGTTGTCGTCTATTCTATTTACATTGTCTGATAGGTGGCTGTATTTTCATTGATAATCATTCACGTATTGGTAGTGTTCCAGTCCAGCAAAATGCCTAGAATCTTTATTTTCATCTGATTCCTCAGCCTCTGCTGCTGTAACAGTGAGATAACATTCGTAGTTGCTGTCTAGGTCTAGTTCTGGTTACATAGGATATATTAATTTTTTTTGTCAATGTTGTACTTAACAGACCAAGATAAGGCAAAATTTCCTAAATCTTACTTGTGGACGTTTAAATCTTACTTTACTTTCCACAGTGGTTGCTAGCTCACAGGAGTTGTAAATAGAGAGGGTGCCAAGTATTTATGCACTGTTCCATCCGAACTAACGGTGTTTATTTGTTTGCACAGGCGTGGGCCGATGCAGCAGCCAGTCAGGCAGCGAGCGCGAGTCAGATGAAAGCCCACGCGGTGGCGGCGGCGTGGAGCCGTCGGCGCCGGTGCCCATCCCCGAAAGCGAGGAGCTGCAGCGCCGCAAAGAAGAGGCGCGCAGGAAGCGCCGCAGGAAGAAGCGCTCCGGCAGCTCCGTTGTCACGTCATGCTTCCAGGGTGAGTCCTCTTGTTTTTTTTAAGACTTTGGCAGCAATGCCATCAGGTTTAATTACCATATATTTTTATGTTATATTTATATCAGCATCAGAGTGCCTCAGACCAACGTTGGTCCTAATATAGTCACGCACTTCCCTTACTAACGTTGATAGTAAGGTGTGAGGTTAGGAAGTTCTCTGATTTAAGACCAGCTTAGTCACGTTTATTTATATAGAATGAGATGTTTTTTCGGGATAAAAACTATCCTATGTCCTATTCCAGGAGCTAACCTATATGGTGTGCCAAGTTTCATCACGACCCGTCCAGTTGTTGAAGCGTGATTGAGTAACAAACATCCAAATATCCAAACATCTAAATATCCAAACTTTCACATTTATAATGTTAGTAGGATTAGTGGGATTGAACGTTGAGCCACTCCGGTTTATGAAAAGTGGTGATATAGGCAGATGGCCCGGTCCATCTGATCGTGAAGGGCGGCCGTTATTTGTATTGAAAACATTTTTGTACTCGTATAACCCCTGCCTATTAAGTTCCATTTATCTACCCTTTCAATTCGACGTTATTTACACTTCTGTAATTACAAATATGGATTGCCTGGACTGTATAAGTATATTACAACATTTCATTTCAAAACTATGAAATCTAAACTACAACTAACTTGTAAAAAGGTGCCTGGGAATCGAAACGACGACCTCTGGAGTTCAAAGCACACTTAGAACCACTAGGGCAGCAATCGAGTTATGAAAGTTGCGTCTATAGAACGTGCTTCTAACACACATCACATAAAGATTATCATTTCGATTTAACGCACAACAGTAGAATGACAATGTGAATTAGCAACAGCGTCTCCACAATGCAATACTTCAGTGTCACATATTGACGTCTTCATGCAAGCGAACCGAATTAATATCCTATTAGTACTACTATTGACGTGTGGTTTCCTGTAGAGTAGAATAGGACCACTCCAACTCTTCCCGTGGATGTCGTATAAGGCGACTAAGGGAGTACATTATAAAACGTCAATCAGGCCTCCCCAACCCGTCTGGCCAGCGCGGGGAGTGTAGGCCAAATCTTTCGTCTGTCTGCGGCAGATGAGAGAGGGTTGTGCTCCTGCAGTGGAGACAAAAATAACCTGAAGATAATACTACTATAGGAGCACTAGCCCTATTTGTGTGCCCGTAAACTATTATAGGGTCGAGCGTGCGAGCATAAACGATTAAGAGAAGGATAGCGTTATACGTCAACATCATAAGTGCATCTCTTTCGAACCGACGGTCGGCGGCAGCCTAGTAAATAGAGCGTACTGCCAACCGTGCTCTATGTTGCGGGCGACGTTAAACTGGCGGGGAGGTGAGTGTCGCGTCTTTACGTTGTAATATTTAGTACTAGCTTTCGCCCGCGACTTCGTCCGCGTAGGCTTCAATATTGTACACATCTTCACAGCTTTTAACGATTTATTTATACTTTATTGTACACAAATATAAGTCACACAACTAATTTAAACACAAGATGTACATAGGCGCACTTAACTCTGTAACGATTAATTTGATTTCCCGTAGGAATGAGATATTTTTTCGGGATAAAAACTATCCTATGTTATATTCCAGGAACTCGAAACTATATGTGTGCCAAGTTTCATCCCGATCCTTCCAAGCGGTTGAAGCGTGATTGAGTAACAAACATTCAAACTTTCGCATTATTAATATTAGTGGGATTCTCTGCGGATTATGTTGTCGTCACCTGGTACATCTGCGGCGCCCTATATTCCGGCTTATTTATTACCCCCACTCGAGTACCGCTCTCCTTGACCTCATGCGGTATCTTTATCATTGCTATTTGTGGACTCATTAAATCTCAATGATAAAAAAATTAACACGCGAAATAAAAAGTTAATAATGTGAGTTTTATTCGCATTGTAATAAAAGGCTTCGGAACTATTTGATAAAATATCTGATGATGATTATGTTGTACAATCATAATAATCTCTTCACTAGATATTGTAGTGAGCCATAATTAGGGCGAATCCTATCCTACTAATATTATAAATGCGAAAGTTTGGATATTTGGATGTTTGTTACTCAATCACGCTTCAACCACTGGACGGATCGGGATGTAACTTGGCACACACATAGATTAGGTCCTGGAGTAGGACATAGGATAGGTTTTATCCCGAAAAAACGTCCTATTCCTACGGGAAATACAAAATAATTTGTGATGTTAAGTTGTCCACGCGGACGTAGTCGCGGGCAGCAGCTAGTATGAAACATGGCTGGACTTGGTCTTAGATAGCACGCAACCAGTATTAGCAAAAAACTAGAGCCACAAATTACTTGTTGTTAAGTAATTTTGTGGTGCTAATTTTTAATTAATTCGCAAAACGTTCATTTATTCTCACATAATATAACACAACACACAGCGAGAAATATCAAAATAAATAAGTTTAACCATATTAAAATTAATATATGGTGATTAGAATTATAGGCAAAAGGTATTGGCATCCAAAATAATATTTTTTCCGAAAGGGTCAGTTTCCAAAGCAACTACATTTAAAAATCTCTAATGTACATACATACATATTGCTCACGCGTAGGTCCCAGAGAGGTAGGCAGAGACGATGTATCGCCACTTTGCGCGATCCTGACAAACGTCGCAAGGCGACTTTCCTTCGCCCGTTTTTCGCTCCGTGATACCACGTGGCGTGATGTGTGGCGAACAACATCGCCGCCTTCGTGTCTCAACACATCGTGGTACGATATTAGTCCTAATGTACAAGAACTGATTCCCTAATTGTTGTCAACAGACTTGTACAAGTTGACCGGCGAGGTCCTGGGCGAGGGCGCGTACGCGTCAGTGCAGACATGCGTGAACATCTACACAGAGCAGGAGTTCGCAGTGAAGATCATAGACAAGGTGCCGGGGCACGCCCGTGCCAGGGTGTTCCGCGAGGTGGAGACCTTCCACTACTGCAAGGGACACCCGAACATAATCCAGCTCATTGAGTTCTTTGAGGACACTGACAAGTTCTATCTTGTCTTCGAGAAGGTGAGTGTCTGCATATTTCGATTTAATTCAGTGATTCTTTATTGCCCGACACAAATGCACAGATGCAGTGATAACCCAGCAAACATTTAATGTTACTTTTTCTAAGCTTTGGACTTAATAACTTATCTTAGTCGAAATGACGAATTATTTACCTATTTTTAGAACTTTTTAGAAGTTTTTACTAACAGCGACAAGATGTAAGTAAAAAATTCGTAATTCCGACCAATTTATGCAACTTTTAGGTTGTACACCTGATGGTCGTATTTTGGATATAAAAATAAGTCAGAAAAACTTATTATAATTACTTTCTGGTCATTTTTACTAGTTGGTTGAAAGCAGGTGACACTTTAGGTATTTATTACTCATTAATACTCAGATATGTAACTTATTAGTTGCCGACTTACACGTCACATTCGTGACTTAAACGAAGAAAATAATACTCCATTTGATTACTAAATTTCGACAAATCAGTTAAAATAACTTAAGCAACTATTTGAGCACCGTTAGGTTTTAATAAGTATACATTAGTTTGACTTTATCGTCGAGATAACTGAGAAATGGAACCAATAAGTTGCAGGCACTTTAATCCGCGTTCATTATTGTCACAATTTAGTAATATTTTGGTGAGCGAGGACGATTCAACTTCTACGTTAACATTTTTATTTAAAAAGCGCCATTAAATAAAGTCGTGATTGTTACACTATCATGGACAAAGAAAGAAAACCATACAGACATTCCACTACATTCTATAGAAAATGTAAGTACAAGATTAATAACAATGATTTGTCCGAGGAATTACCGCAAAGCAAACCATTTCCAGCTTCACAAGATAAGTTAAATAAAGATACTTCATCATCTCATAATGAGATGTTTTTAGAAGAAAGTTTAGCAAACTCACAAATAGAAGAAGAACTGACTACAGAAAATGAAGAATTTAACAATTTTGATCATGAAGAAAAAGATGGCACAAATACATACAACTTACAGGAAAACTTCAGAACATGGTCAGTAACCCATAAGCCGTCCATATCGGCTTTAAACGATTTGTTAAAAATATTGAATGAACAGGGTTTAAAGTTACCCAAAGATGGTCGGACATTACTAAGAACCTATGTTAATCATATTAAACCTATGGGCCAAGGATATTTTTTATGAGTACAGCGTCCGAAGTATGGCCAATAGCTTTCGCAATTTATGGTATGCCACAAATTAAGCCGATGTTTGCAGCAATTTTTTACGGAACTGGAAAACCACCTTTTGAACTCTTCCTTAAGGATTTTATAGCTGAATTAAGCGAACTATTAAAAAATGGACTTATTTTCAATGAAAAAAAGCTGCATGTTAAGTTTAAATATTTTGTTTGTGATACTCGCAAGAGCGTTTCTAAAAGGTACGCCCTATTTTAACTCTGGAAAAAGTAGCTGCATTAAATGCACAGTAGAGGGAAAGTGGGACAAAAAAGGAAGACACATGAGTTACCCTATGTTTGATTGTCCCCGAAGAACTGATTTTAGTTTTCGAAATAAATTAGATGAAGACCACCACATTCATAATACACCTCTCGTAGATTTACCAATTGATATGGTTGAAGATTTCATTATTGCTGACTCATTCATTACATTTGTTTGATCTTGGTATTATGCGGAAATGTTTATGTCATGGTGTACGGGAACCTTTAATTTAAAAACAAAACTAACAGGGTCCGAAAGAACAGACCCAAAGAAATACAGAGAACAATCAGAAGCGTAAAATGATTCTATTGCACATAATGTACCTACATTATACCTACATAACCTTATTTTGACCAAACAGGTCGCCAACTTTGTAGTAATTATGACTTTGAAAGGTAGCATTGACTTTATTTGAAGTTAAAGCGACCTAACGACGTCACTAAACACTAATAGGTCGAATAATAAGTAGTTTTTACGTGTGAGTGGAGAATTATGGAAACGCCATTTTGTATAATTAAAAAAGAAATTTTTAAATAAATAAAATGAGATTTTCGTAAATTTCTGGTTTACCAATGATCAATTAGTAAAAATAAAATAAATTGGTGTTAAAATATATCATACTTATAAAAAATATTGTCTAAAAAATATAATATTTATCAAATGCAACAACCTTATCTAAGATAATAAAATAATAATTTTGTTAATATTACATTATATTGAAGGCCCGTTGTTATTTTTCGATTCACCACTATCATAAAACACAGTGAAATTTTCGCCGCATACAATTTTAGCCAATGGTTCGCCTGTAATTAATAATTTTGATATTGAAGTAGTTAGTAAATTTTATGAAATTAGTCGCCATTGCTAAAATCATAACCATGTTTAAAGTTAAAGTAAAAAAGACTTTATGCAGAACGTAACAAATGTTGGTTGTACCTAAAAATGACAAGTTAATTATACCTCAGTAAGTCATTTTTAAGAAATATTTACGTCTAATCAACGTCATGTTGTGGTCGCAATGACCAAAAAAAGTAATTACAACCTTAAGACACGTCGAAACTACGTCGAATCGACGTCACATCGACTACCTATCTTGCGACTTTAAGGTTGAACTTTCTAGAGCGACGTCGATTCGAGGTAACTGGCACGTGCCAATTTTCCCCATTTAGGTAGATTCGACGTGGATTCGAGGTAGATTCGACGTAACTAGATTTGGTCGCATTAAAATAAGAACTTTAAATAGGTGTAAAAACACGTAATTTAAACCATAAATGTTTGCTGGGAAAGTAGGTTACATTTGCACATCTAGGTGGTCCTATCTCATACATACTTAAATATATTACACAATGTGATTTTCCCGTGTGGTTCCCGGCTTAGAATAGGGCCCACCCCTATATTTCCCGTGTGTGTCGTCAAGGCGACTAAGCGATTGCACCAGGGACGGGTAGAAGCGTTCTCCTGTGTGTGTATGTTAAGATCATTACTGCGATCACCAATCCGCCTGCCAAGCGTGGTGATTGTGGAAAATCCCCCAATGGATATCTAACCAAAAAGGGTATTCTATTGCGGAGGCCTATGTCCATCAGTGGACGTAGTTAGGCTGATGATGATGCAATGTGATTGATAACGACTAAGTTTTAAAATGAAGGAAATAGGGGTGTGAGATGATCAGATTTATCTATTAATAAGTTACTAGTGCGTTCTGTAAGTTGCTCTGCGTGGTACTGGTTAACTATCAGGGAGTTTAATTCGGCTTCGGAAAACTGTGCGATTAAAAACCTGACACACACTCAAGTTACTTTACCTACTGCGAACATAATCCACTGAGTTCTTAGAAAACACTGACAAGTTCTAAATTGTCTAGGTTATGTAACTACATAGAAGGCATAAGTTTTGGAAAAGTCAAACCTATTATGTCAGATATTATGAGGCTCATTATTAAGATGTAAATGTCCACAGACGGTAAAACAAAGTACCAAAAAACTTCTGGAAAAACAATTGAGTAAACGGAAAATTTTAACTTCTGTCTTGTTTACAGCACAGATGAAAATACATTGATATTAAAATAAGCATTTTTCATAATGCTGAAAGATATAATTAACCGAATAAAAGCATCCACTGAGAAACAAAGAGGAGCAGTTCATTCATTCATAATTAAACAAGTCATTATCTCCGCTCAGTTAGCTACACTCGCGCACATGTAATCTTTAGGCTCTGACACACCGCTATGGCATTTTCATATTTCAGCGCTAAACAATATAGTCTAAGTTAATATACGACATTACTCATGATTTGGCCAAATTTTATTGTAGCTTTTATTAAAAAAAATTATATTAATCTTATTGTATTTCTAGGCCATCCTATTGAAACCACTGGGTTTATTTGTAGGGTGGGTTGATCGATACTTATATCTATATCTAACTTACGATGATAAGTAGGGGGTATAAGTAAAATCATACAGTTACAGCAACTATGAAGGGAGACCATCTAACTCACACTGCTGTTTGCCAGAACTATCTGCTATCAAGCGGTTACTATAAAACTACTGTAAACTACTAAGTTTACAGTAGTTTTATAGTAACCGCTTGATAGTAGTTTTCACTTTTCGCGCACTGCCCTTTAATATGTCAGATAGCAAACGTGTCTGTACATTGAAAAAAATATATGAAAAATTGGGGGATGATATAAGAAAATTGGGGGGATAGTAACATTATGATCATTTTTGGAAAGTCTGTTTGTGCACGCATCACATAAAAACTACTGAACCGATTCTGATGGAGTTTAGTTTAGGGCTTAATTTGGAGTAACATTTAGTCAAAAACTCGCTCAAAGAAGTATTATGCTCGGCGGAATTCAAATTCGATTGGACTACAGTTTTGGTAGCAGTGGCGGTTTTAGTGAGGATAGGGATAGTGGACTGCGGGAGCGGGAGTGGGAGAATTGAAGAAGTAACTTCAACAGGAGCCGCGGGCACAGCTAGTTTATGTATTTTTCTTCTTTAGAATACTTTATTTATTATATTTATGAATCAATTAAATCAATAGTTTACATACGTGCCACTATTGGGCAAAAACCTATGTTGATATGGCAATACTCCGTATACTTCGTCGGTCTTTTGGCAAAGGTGCGAATATGCCAAATGTTGTAAAGGTATATTCGTCCTGCAGTCTATTGTAGAATGGGGGTTTGAACCCTCGACTTTACGTAAGGTAAGCGAGCTACCGACGAAGCTATCACGAAACCTCGATATCATCATTAATATTTTAAATATTAATCATGATTACAAGACTGCTGTATATACTTAGTAACTAAAGTAGCGCAAGCGACGTCCCCGATTTCGCTCCGTGGCTAGGTTTTAGCCAAACAGAAGGTTGTTTGCATTGTGACCAATTGTTCCAATCACAATCATAACAAAACGTTTTGTGGTTTCACATTTAATTGCGCGCATTGCAAAGTGAATCATCCAGTCATCACCGGCACTACATGTAGGTATCCATCCCACATTTTAACAATAAAAAATTTAACTACGTTTTCATTTTGCCGCAAACAATGTTTACTTTGTAGGTGTTTAGGTATTTAATTTACCTTATGTGCGAGTTCACAATATAAATTATTTTATTTACTTTATTCATATATTTTTCAACCAAACATTACTCACTCAATGCGCTTTAAAATTAAATAAATAACACATTCATTTAAAATTATTACTTAACACGTGTATGTTTTTAATTTTTCTTTTATAATTTTGTTATTTTAAAAGCTTTTGCTTGGCTTTCCCGTGGAGAAAAATAGTCTATATTCATCTTATACAAATTAGTATTCATCTTTGTAGAAATGCATATCCCCGCACGATCGTACTTTTCGTTTTCTCGCCCGAATAGGTATGACAATGTATACTTACTATACATACACATGTATATTTGGAACGTGTAGAGACAGATATTGAAATGAATTGAAGACTACAAGCCACTCTTTAGGATTGTCTAAGATCCATCAGTAAAGGTTTAATCGTTTCTGAAACTATACCGAACAAACAGATAACATTCCTAAACCTTTGATATTATTTTAAAATCGCAGACATTTTGATAGACAACAATGAAAGGAAACAGGAAATAATAATTAATACTAACTCAACAACAATAAAATAAAGTGAATCGTGTTCATATTAATAGTAATATTATTTTATTATGCATGTAGCTACGAGTATGCTCCAAGTTTCTACTCATTCGATGTCAAACAACTGCGAATAACTCTTTCTACTTTTTACAGTTGTGTGTGCGTAAATTACTGATAAAGTACCTATATAAACTATTTTAATATTTATCTTCTACATATTTTTTAATAATCATGGTAGGAACTAAACACATAGAAACTATTATCTTAAATTATGTGGTTTCGCATTAGCCTTCGTGTTATAAATTTATATCATTGTTGATAAAGTCAGAATCTTGGTTGCGCGCATATTTAGCAAATTACCATGAACTAAAATTATTAACGGGCAAAAATAAATTCTAATCTAGCTTTGTGTACAATAAGTTTTTAATAAAATCTAATCAGTAAAAATATATGTCATATCAACTACTTGCTTGTTTGCACAGTTTTATAGAGGATTCTGATTACTATGAAGTGCAAGACTCTATAAGAGTAGAATTAAAAGAATTGCTTCCCTCTATCTTTTCCGAAAATTTTCTAAGGTTTTCTTTGACTTCTGAAGAAATAATAATGTTAAAATAAGTAAAATAAAATAAAGGTTTATTATCTCAATACAAATGTAAACATTAAAATAGAGACATCGGGAGAAGTTTTACATAAATAATTACACCTTTGTGGGAGCTGGTGTCCGTACAAAGCTCGAAGTCTGTTTGACAGATCACCAGCCTCTCGCTCTCATTATGGGGAAAAACAAAAAATTAAACTAAGACATGTCTAAATGACAATCTAAACTAACAGTATAATGTTATGTTACTTTCGTAAAATAATAAATGGTCTGTTACTAAAACTTCCTTGTAACAATGTTACGACTTTCGAGTAACATTGTTACCTATTACAATCATAATACGAACATTACGTGCCTCTCCTCATTCAGCCGATGCTATGAGATCATTGACATGCAATGTATGAAACATTGTTGCCAACGGAAATATAAAAATATATGTATGGTCGTTGCATTCCTAGAACTTTTATCAAACTCGTTGTAGCGAAGGATGCAGTAGTCTCAGGAGTTGCATTTGGACAGCAAACCAGTTGGAAATTACAGCCAGTTTGAATGCACTTTTAATGCAGTTAACAGAACTGCACCGGAACTGCCTACCTACCTAACAAAAGCTCTAAATATTGAATACATGTAATTTGTCATATAGTAAATGTACTAATTGTTGACCGCAACTTTGCCCACGTGGAATTTCAATCTCAATTACTATAACTAAGAAGTGATTGCCTACGTCAATAGACCATTTTCAGATTTCAAGAGCCAGCGGTTTGTTTATAGATTCTTATTCATCATCATCATCATCATATCAGCCCCTAGAAGTCCACTGCTGGACATAGGCCTTCCCCAATGAACGCCACCACACCCGGTCCTCTGCCCTCCGCATCCAGCCGCTACCGGCCAACTTCTTCAGGTCGTCGGTCCACCTGGCGGCGGGGCGTCCCACCCTGCGCGTGCCGATCCGCGGTCTCCACTCCAGAACTCATCTGCCCCAACGGCCGTCGGTTCTGCGGCATATGTGGCCCGCCCACTGCCACTTCAGCTTGTTAATCCTTTCGGCTATGTCGGTGACTTTCGTTCTTCGTCGGATCTCCTCATTACGAAAGAAACTCCGAGCATAGCCCTCTCCATAGCTTATTAGATTCTTATTCAGTCAGGGTATAATTTTATATAAGTACCAATGTACATATAAAGATTGCTTTGATCGTCTGCCAGACAATAAATTAGGTTACCTACAGCACAGTTGTACTTACTGTAGGTATTATATTTAACTCTGTACGGTTATCAGCCTGTTCCTATGTAGTTGATAACTCTTGAACTTGCCCGCTGGTATATAGCCGTTATCACTTGTAAAAGGTTCACGTGGGAAATTGCATGTGATAAAAACGGTTAGACTCCGGGTAAATCCAGAATTGAGCACGGGTATGATAGGAAGGAGGACGTTGCTTTTTACAAGCTTTTATTTAATATCGAGTTTGATCTGTACAATGAGTAGAGTTTGCCCATAAGATATGTGAATCGGGAATCTCCATCAAAGTCAAAGTCAGCAAATGAGTATATATAGTACATTTATGTACGTAATTTTTTTGTAACTACCGCTCGCTAGCTGTTAGCGCTGTATAGAAGAAACGGTGCAATATACTTCACGCAACACATCTTTTAAAATCAACTTTGTTACAACATTGAGCGAAGCTGAAGCAATATTAGACCATCTTTGTCATTTAATATAATTTGGTAATCAGATAACTTAGTCGGTTTTCTGCAAATACTATTATATGCCTTGGATCTTCGTAAATGGCTCCAAATTTTACGAAAAACTCATGTCTTTGGTGTAAGCAGCTTGTCGTAATCAGTTGACTATAAGGTGGCCCAGTTTTTTGCCTACAGGAACTTAGGAGCATATCGCGCTGTTCCTCTAACAGCACCCTCAGAATAAAAATGCTTACGAGAAAGCCAGAGTCACTTAATCTCCTTTTCTTTTGAATGCCTTAAAGTGACATAAAATATTCATTATCTGATAAAAAAAACTTTATTTACAGTACTCTAATATATGTATATTTTCATGTAAACATCTTACGTGTTTAATGGCATACAATAAGAAATATTTTATGAGGCAGATATATTTCTACATAACTCTCGTGCCTCAAGCGTTGCATTGCAGGCTTAATATTACCAAAACGATATATGAAGTAAACTAAAATGGTCTAAACACAAAATAAATTGCTCTCGGTTGCAATTGTTATACAATAATAGTGCAGTTAGTGTGTTAAATAATATTAAATAACCGTACACAGCAATATCATACATCTTGCTAAATATATCTTGTAATAAATACACGCATATATGTTATTATTGTTGCAGATAACGGATAGTCATTGACGAGTAATATAATTAACTAGCTTTTGCCGCGACTTTATCAGCGATTTCTATATTTACGCATCTTAGATATCATTTTTTGGTTTCCCGTAGGAATGAGATGTTTTTTCGGGATAAAAACGATCCTATGTCCTAACATAGGATCGTAAAATGATATGATTAGGTTCTGGAAGGTTCTAGGACCTAACCTATATGTCTGCCAAGTTTCATCCCGACCCGTTCAGTGTTTGAAGCATCGAAGTAACAAACATCCAAACTTTCGCATTTATAATATTAGTGGGATGGGATACCTTATTTAGTAACTTAATTTATGAAGTTATTACCTACTTCCGCTGTTATAATATATTCTGTGGCGGACCAACGTAAAGTATCATCGAAGGGATGTGACAGAAACATTAGCAGTACTACAACTGGAAGTTTGACGTACTTTTCTGCACTGTAACTCATTCTCCGAAGCTCTTGAGCGCGGTCGCCCACTGTACTTGATTTGTCTCCATCTCATTGTTTCAACGGTATCTAAGATTAAGAAACATAAAAACGTTGATTTTATTATGTTTTTACTACACTTAGACTAATTTTAACTGAGCGTATAACTCTTTATTGCACACAATATCAAAACGAGAAAGCAAAACGTAGGATGCAAATGGGCTCTTGCCGAAACGATCTCTTTTTTTGGTAAACGATCAATCACGAAGCTGCGACGCGTATTACTTATGGCGGTTGACAGACAGGCGCGCGGTCCCCTCCACGCCACGAACAAACCGATTTAAAGGGTCGATGCAATGCAATTCTATGCGGGCGCTATACAATAAAAAACACTTAACTATAGGCAAAATGCGGCGCTATAGTCGGAGAATTTTCAATATTACTACGTAAAGAAGCGACACTCGCCTCCCCCGCCAGTTTATCGTTGCCCGCAAAATAGGACACGGATAGCAGTACGTACTACTGGGCTCATGTCGGTCGCTGGCGCCGAGTGTTCGGCTCTTTCTGTTAGAAACAGAAGCATTTATGTTGTTGACTATGACGTTGTCCCTCTCTCGTTTGCGCTGGGCGCAGCAGCCGCCACTTATATTATTATTTATGCTCACACACAAACGCCTGTAATAGTAGTAGGGAATGAAATCCGTTCGCTTGTATGAAGTGTCGCGCTGTGCTATGATGTGTTCAAGCCCTAACCAGTAGGTCTGCTTGCCCCCAGATCAACGGCGGCCAGCTCCTGTCGCGCATCCAGGAGCACCATTACTTCTCAGAGCCGCAGGCCGCGGAGATAGTGCGGGAACTGGCCAACGCCCTCCACTTCCTGCACGGCAAGGGCGTTGCGCACCGCGACCTCAAGCCGGAGAACATTCTATGCGTGCATCGGGACCGCCTGTGTCCCGTTAAGATCTGTGATTTTGATCTGGGCAGCGGGATCAGCTTCACGTCCAGTCTAGCTAGTCCGCTGGCCACTCCGCAGCTGATGACGCCGGTGAGTTCATGTCGGCTAACCTGAAACGACCAAGACTTTCATTAATGTTAAATGGAGAATTGGCCTCGGTTGTACAATTTGCGAATTGGACAACCTGACAACAAACCTTCTAGTACACCTCTTGGCGGCCAGCTCTGAAAATCTGTTTATTGTCGAGTAAATCATGTCCTTTTCTCTGTTATACTTGGTTTTCAATAAGTTTAACATAAAAAGTATGTCTCTCTATATTTCATTCCAGATTAATAGTCCTATGAAAACAAACGCATTTGCGTCTCGAAAACAAAATACACAATAGATGGTGTTCCTAAGTGGACTGCAAAGTTTACATGGTAATACAAACCTGTTTTTGCTGCTGGTGACCCTTTCATGTATATGTTACCGAGACGTAAATAGCGTTGGTTTTCATAGGACTATGAATCTGGAATGAAATATACTCAGTTTTATCTATAATATTGTTTGGAGCACCAAAAGTGTTTTTGCAACCAAAAATATTCAATGTTCGTGATTTGTAAATAATTTGGCAATGATAAAATAGGATACTCCAAATTAACCCCTCCCACGTAACTACCCGCGGCTGCCCCCACTTACCCCACTCATTACATAACGCAGGGTAAGGGGCGCGGTGTGGGAGTGGGCTTTTAAGGCAAGTAGTTAATACCTTTGTAGAAATAGGGATTATGTTTTAAGACCCGAAGAAAGCGCAAGTTACTTTTAGATATTATAAATAATGATTCTGTAATTCGATAATGGATTTAAATTTATTAATATTAGTATATTTGAGCTATTTGTGTAGAGTAGCACAATAAGTACCATTTTCAAAATCCGCTGAAATACGGTCCTGACAACTTTGCGTTTCCAATTGGTAATTTTCCAGTAGATGATACTTTGAGTTGTTAATGCTGGCAATAGATGGAGTTGCATTGATCTCAACTGTTATTGTCTATCAATACTCGAAATTTTTAAATCAAATTCGGTTGACAGTTTTATTTTAAATAATTGTAAGGCCTTGACCTACGGGCTTTTGCTCACCTTGGCCCATCGCTCATTAATTCATATTACTTAAATATATAACCCTGTTTAAAGGTTATTTAATTTGTAACAATGATAGCCTTTAAACGAATGCAAATATTTCCGGAAACAGTATCATTGATTAAAATAAAATGAAACGTGGAACTTGTTGTAATAAAACAATACTTCCACACACACACACACATACGTTCCAAATGACTGTTTCACATGTACAATTGCTTTGTCTTATCAGATATGGTCTACTAATTATTTTATTATTTAAATTTACGGCAGGATATGAATAGAAAATAATCCGAACATTTATCCGAACTTATCGAAATAAACTGAGTAAACATCATGATAACGTCATCATCATACGAGTATTAAAAACTTTTTGTAATGAAATTATTTTCTTATTATAGCAGAGTAAACATAGGGCGACGCGATAGTATTTAAATGACACTAAAATTTAAGTTGGCATGACACTATGTCGAATCTCGACAGCTGCCAGGTTTTCAAGACAGACAATAGGAGGTAAACAATGTCTCCAATTTACCAGAAGCCACCAAGTTTTTGGTGACCAATTGTTGTTAACAAGAGTTACTTGAATGGTTGTCAGCTATTGCGAAACGTGACATGTGCCATAGATACTGTGGCCAAAGAAAGCTAGAGTTACTAACACACTCACAGATTTACCAAGGACTGTCCTAAGTCGGGGAGTCAACATACTCAGGCGTTCCTTTCTACCGAAATACCTGGTTATGCACAACGATCTCTATGTACTACTAGATGGAGCGTTCCAAACAATCGCTCTGTTCTACGCAAGTATCCACAACTCTTTCACATTCACAATGAAACTTGTGCAGTTACAAATATTGACGCTACGGTTAAATAATGTCAATATTTAGTAAATAATTAAATGTTCTGAGTAGTAACTGCACAAGTTTCAAAGTGAATGTGAAAGAGTTGTGGCTACTTGCGTGGAACAGAGCGATTGTTTGGAACGCTCCATCTGGTAGTACATAGAGATCGTTGGTTATGCACGGTATCGATGTGTACGATAGGTTATGAATGTGTTGTGTGTTTCGTAACGACAATGTACAAGCAGAGAATACTAAGTATTACGTACAAGTGAGCGTGTGTACGTAGGTCCCCCCTGTGAAAAATGCCAGAACGTTTTGATTGAAAGAAAACTCTATGTCGACTTACCTTCTTTCTGGGCAAATCGTGCCGATCAATATAAACAAATTACTTTAATAGATGCTTAATGGTTAACCATAGAATATCTAATAATATTGGCATAGTGAGTTACATACAATGTAGCTAGAAAAATAAACTTGTCACTTTCCTTGGCAATTGTGTATTTTTACGACTCAAATTCAGTTATATCACGTCAGTGGTTGACAAAAGAACGTAAATATCTAGTTATTTTATAGCAGAAGTGACTAAGAGATTTGCAGCAACAGATAGTTATTAATATGCCATTGATTATTATGGAAAATGGAATGTAGTACATACAATGTTAACTAAAACTTTAACAACGAATAAAAAACCTGCACAATTTGAAGCGTGTCTAAAAGTCTCTCAGTTTAAACAGAATAATGCAGATTCTCAAATCAAAAACGATAGATCGTACGGAGTGCCTCTCGATCACACCTACCTCCTTGAACCATGATGATTAACGTGGTTCGCTCTAGAATTTGTTGTGCTGACAAATGTCTGTATTGTCCCACAGGTCGGCAGTGCGGAGTTCATGGCGCCCGAAGTGGTGTCGCTGTTCGCGGGCTCGGCAGCAACGCACTACGACAAGCGCTGCGACCTGTGGTCGCTCGGCGTCATCGCCTACATCCTGCTGTGCGGCTACCCGCCCTTCCGCGCCGACTGCGGCTCGGACTGCGGCTGGGAGCGCGGGGAGAACTGCCGCGCTTGTCAGGACCTGCTCTTCACTTCCATACAGGTAACCGACTACATTTCTTTCC
The DNA here is from genome assembly GCA_947086405.1 of Esperia sulphurella. Lineage (NCBI taxonomy): Eukaryota > Metazoa > Arthropoda > Insecta > Lepidoptera > Oecophoridae > Esperia > Esperia sulphurella. The sequence goes on from OX352264.1 coordinate 15,180,308, forward strand.
GTTACTTCACTATTTGTCGGTAGTTCAGCAGCCCTACTGTCTTTTTAGGTAGTACCGCTCGATCCAATAAATATCGTTATCAAAACAAAACAATCCACATGCAGCTTGTTAATAAGTGTCCCAACAGCGGGCAGAGGTCTACCCTCCTAACGAGAGCGTCGCGGCGGGGGCGAGTGCGGCTTTGCGGTGTTCATATTCGCTTTAGTATATAGTTTTTGTTCCTCACAAGGTTTTCTTTCACCGGAAGCCAGTGGTGAGATAATAAACCGTTTTTAAGTTTCGAAAAACTTATTCATACGGATTTGAACGAGCCTCGATTTCGGAGTATCGTAGTAACCTCGTGGTGTTGTTACCAGGAGGGGCGGTACTCTTTCCCCGAGGAGGAGTGGGCGCACATCTCGTGGGAGGCGAAGGACCTCATCCGGCAGCTGCTGGTGCGCGAGGCGTCGCACCGGCTGAGCGCCGAGCGCGTGCTGCAGCACGCCTGGCTGCGGCGCGCCGACCCCCTCGCGCGCCTCGCCGCCGCCCGCGGGGACCCGCCGCTCCGCACCGCTACTAACATCAAGCGGTAAGTTACATTCGCTACACTTCTCAGTACCAACGCCTCCACCGTCAGTCGCTTTTCTTGGCTTCTAACATCAAGCGGTTAGTTACATACATTACACTTCTCAGTACCAACGCTTCCACCGTCAATCGCTTATCTTGGCTTCTAACATCAAGCGGTTAGTTACATACATTACACTTCTCAGTACCAACGCCTCCACCGTCAGTCGCTTATCTTGGCTTCTAACATCAAGCGGTTACTTACATACATTACACTTCTTAGTACCAACGCCTCCACAGTCAGTCGCTTGTCTTTGCTTCTAACATCAAGCGGTTAGTTACATACATTACACTTCTCAGTACCAACGCCTCCACCGTCAGTCGCTTTTCTTGGCAATAGTGTTTTTACGATCTCAAATTTATTTATACCACGTCGGTGGTTGACAAACGAGCATAAATGTCTAGTTATTTTATAGCTGCGATGAAGTAACAAGGAGATTTGCAGCAAAATATCTTTCATGGATACCATTGAATATTTTGGAAAATAGAATGTTGTGCATACAATGTAAACTACAATTTTGACAACAAATAAGAAACCTGCACTAATTTGAAGCATGTTTAAAAGTCTGGCAATTTGAGCAAAATAAAAAAAAAATCTAATTTGTATGAAGTTGCGCGCCGCTACTAACATCAAGAAGTTATCACTTATCAGTACCGGCGCCTTCATCTTTGTAGCTCTCCATTTAAAAGTCCCATAGGCTGTGGTTCAGTCTTAACTGGACAAACTATATTTTGAGCTTCTATCAGAAATGTCATAAAATAGATTTAAAATATGAACATAGAAAATAGAAATAGCGTTACAATTAAGTCAAGCAGACAACCCTGGCTCAGGCCTCGGTCCTTTTGGGGTTTCTAGGGCATCCGAGTTAATATATTGCAGGCGCTCACTTCGATAACTGCTTTGATTTTGCATGGTGGATTTTATTGTAATCAAATGTATAACTAAATAATACAACCTAACGCTACCGACTCTTTAGGTGCCAACGCTACACTTGTAAATACGTTACCCCACTTCTTTTGCTTCCGTCTTAGACTAATAAAGTCGTTTTCTTCACAGGAACAGGTCGGCGCGCAACTTGTCCAACTTCGCGGAGTCGGCGATGGCGGTGAACCGGGTGATCCAGCAGCACTTCTCCATGAACTACTCGTACATGGACCGTCCGGCGAGCGGCGCGGCGCTGCGCGGGAGCAAGTCGTGCTACCCGGGCGCCGACGCCGAGCTGGAGGCCGAGGAGCTGCGGCGGCCGTGCGGCGCCGGCTGCTGCCCGCCGCTGGGGCTGTCCCCGCCCACGGACTCGCAGCTGCTGCGGCGGCGCCTGCAGGCCGCGGGCGACCCGCTGCCCGTCCACTAGCCGGGCCGCGCCGGCCCCCGGCCCCCGGCCCCCAGTGAGCCGCCCCCACCGCCGTGACACGCCCCCCCGTGCCAACCGGATAATATTCCACCAGTGATATACGTCCGATCGCGATCGATGCTCGCGAACGGCCCTCGGAGCTGTAACAGTTTTATTTGAGCCTTTTAAAGATATATTTTTATGAATAAATAAAAACGACTGAATAGTTTTTATCGATATGTAGAGTATTTGTGAATTTTATGTAGCGGGCGCGCGCCCGGACCGACCGGTCGATAAAAATCGTATTATATTGAGATAGTTGCGCTGATCAACAAACTGTCGACTGCAGATTAAATTTATTTACCTTTGGATTTATGAAATCCGAAAATCTATTGAAGTTGAGCTTATTTGTGTAATTGCCTTTGTTCGTGGCCTATCCATTGCAATAATTTTAAAATTTTGTTATTTTCTATAGCGTTTTCGGATATGTACTAGTCTGTTATGTGATCGTTTTTTGCATTTTTACCAACGATGGAAAAACCACATCTCATTAATTAAGGATGAATCAACTATGTTTTTTAATAAGAAAGTTTACGGCAATATGTGACATTTTATGTATGGTTGAACGTCGCAAGAGCCAGCCCTGTTGTCGGGTGGATGTGTATGGCGGTGCGAGTGACAAGTTTGTATGGAAATATCACATAGTGCCGCGTCGAGCTGCGTTGGTAAGCGTTGCATGGGGTTCCATGGAACTGCCATAAACATTGTGATCAGTTTGAATACTTTTATATTGCTGAAAGAATGAAGTGTTGAACTAATGTTAAGTGTAGACCTGCTAGACTGTACTGTAACCTGCGTAGAACATAATGATTGGACAAAGATCCGTGTAGTAACTCCACCGCCCTACGTTACACTGTTAAAGTTTACAGTTTTCACAAATTTTATAATGTTTTCAATCTAAATAATTAATTACGAATTAATAATTAATATCTTGTATGATCTGGTGGCTTTATCCAATCACTTCTTAACTTCACTTACGCAGTACTTTGTTAAAATTTTGTTTTCGACTAAATCATTGATTTGAAATGTCATTGAATTGAAATACAGATGTTTGAATTTTTATATATGTTTTTTGTTTACCTGAACAATAAATCACATGAGGAAGATTCTCGACAGTCGTGCCTTCTAATAAATAAATAACATGATAAAAAAATTAAGAAAAAAATAGCCTGGTCATTCGACTCGAGCGCTAGAGGTCGTGGGTTCGATTCCCACCGGGGACATACCACTTCGTACAATTTGGTTCCCCTATACTTGTTTAATTTCCATAGCACAGGAGAAAATCTTAGTTTCTGATTAGCCAAGTATATGTATCGACATAATATCGTTGAGTGTAGGTAATATAAGTTAGTGCAATATTTAATTCAAATTGGGATTATTACAAAAACTACCATACACTAATTAAGACCTAACGATTACGTAGTGTATTTATGTGCACCAATCAGAGTGCAATTTTTAGTATTCAGAAAGTCTGCCCATAATTTTAATCTTGCTACAAATGATTGGATATTCTCTAGAAGACCGCGGTCAGTTTCAAAACCTACAGTTTACGATGATGCTGCCATCTAGGAGCGCGTCAAAGTAAGCGTTTAACGTAGGCTATAAGTGAAGCTATTGTAATAGTATACTTATTACAATAGATGGCGCTGTCACTAAATTAAATTCCATGCAGATGAAACGAACATTCCCTGTTTTAATGTGTTTATGTTTGCTACTCACGGTATATAATATTATGCATGACAGAGACAAAACATATGGCATCATATAGCGTTGTCTCTATTACACATAGCGTTAGCTGCTATAACGTGTATAAATAAACGCTCTAAAATTGACGTGACATGTCAAAAAAAAAGAATCCAGAGGGCGCTGTAAATTTGTCAGCCACGTAAGTCAGGGTCGTAGTTTTCTGGAATTTTAATAAAAAACTACGCTATTTTAGCATCCCTGAGATAATTTGTGATAATGGTATAAAAAGACTATAGAGTGCCTACGGTTTTTTGTGTTTTTACTTCGTCTTGACCGCAGTAAGTTGTTCTGTCTCTACCTCTATCCGTCGTCTCACTAGTGAATTTACATGTTTAATTGAATATCCTTGTCGATATCTGACTTCTTTATCACAATACAAACATACCTTGATGTGTTGTCTCACAATGCTTATATACTACGCATTACAATTGTAAAAATAGTACAAGTATTCACATTACATTGTGATTTCATGATTCCAGATTGACAAGCCATGTCTAACTTACCTACAAACCCTTACAACACCGCGGCACCGCCGCAATTGAACGCTAATCCGAGTCCCCAGCTAAACCATAATCAGCCATTCAGTCAGGTCCCATTGAGCCAGCTGCCGCCGGGATATGGGGGACTGAAGCAAGATGCAAACTCGAATAGCCCTCTACTGACGTCACAGCCTCAAAACAGCGCAATCGGTCAAGTGAATAACTACAATCAAAGTGGTAGCAACTCTCCAGCCTTCAATCATTCAGGAATGTTGCCACCAAATCGTGGCATGCAGTCGTCTCCAATGAGGCAACCTATAATGCCTACAATGGCCCCTAATTCCAACCCTTTGCCTTCAAATGTCCCTTTAGCTTCAACTCCAAGAACTATGGTTAATGCTAACCCCTCGCCTAATCCTTTCCCCCATAATTTTCAACCTCGGCAAATTAATGATAATGCCCCTTCACTTATTCCTGCTAGTCAAAGTCAGCCTCTAATGAATGGACCCCCCATGTCTGGACCTGTGCCTATTTTGTCTCAATCCCAAGTAGCCTCAAATGCTTTTGGATCTAACAGACCCCCTGTAAGTGCCTCTAATTTTGGCCTGCCACCTATGATTCCTCCTTTTGGAAATCAAGGACTACCCCAAGGTCCTCCCATGCCTAAACCCCCTGGTCCGGGTCCAATTAGTCCTCCTAATATACCCTTCTCAGGGCCCTCCCTTTCAGGACCTCCAAGAAGTAGTCCTCTAATACCTGGACCACCTATAGGCGGGCCTCTTAAAACTGGGCCTCCGATTTCTAGTGGACCTACTCTTGGCCTGTCTACGACTGGCCCTCCATTGAGTAGACCTTCAGGAATTAATGGACCTAGCAATCTAAGCGGGCCCCCAGGTCCTTTAATGCCGGGGCTTCCAATGGCACCTCCAAAAGGTCCAGGATTACCTTCAGGATCCACGGGTCCTCCCATAAGCAGACCTCCAGTAGGACCACTTGTAAATGGTCCACCAATGACTCAGTCATATCCAGGTTTACACAATAATGGGCCACCCGGACCTCCACCTGGTCCAATGGGTCCAGCTTCATCTAGTGGGCCCCAAAGTTTACCTATGGGGCAAATGCCTTCAATGGGAATGCAGGTGGGTCCACCACCATCAAGTGTGCCTCATGGTCCTCCAAGTGGGTCTCAAGGTCCTCCAAGTGGGCCAACCAATGGACCTCCAAAAAGTAACATGCAGGGCAGATACCCCCAGATGCCACAAAGTAATTATGTAAATCAGCAGCCTCTGCCAATGTCATCACAACAGAAACAATATCCTGAGCAATATGGTGCTCAGGGTGTGACACAGCAGATGCAAAACTTGAGTGTAACCAAGCAGGGCTTTGACAAGCTATGGGGCCATCACCTGGTGGACTTGCTGAACTGCAGAGAAATCTTGCCTGAGTATCCTGAGAACCCACCAGAAATAAGACTAGACCATCAGTTTGCTAATGCATCAAATTGTAGCCCTGAGTAAGTATTTCAATCAAAACCTAGTACGTATAAGAAACATTAATAAATAATTAAGATGCATCATGACATGATGTAACTTTAAATATACATTATGAAAAATCATTTGATCTATACAGTTCATTAAGCACCTTATTGTCATTGCAAAACATAAATCAACACAGAGGGGAGTCATTATACTCAGGATTCCCCTCTTTAAAAGTTACAGGCCTATGTGCAGTATCAATATAGGTTATGAATGTGTTGTGTGCCTATTGTGTACTTCTATGCAGATCCCTTTCGGAAAATGACAGAATATTGGTAAAAAACGCTATGGCATCTCCATTCCGGGTTGGCATCTCCATTCCGGGTTGGCTCAAGCTCAATGGTGTAGTTTTAAGTTGCAAAAACATTAAAGTATAGACTGCTCATTATAGAAGTTATTTATTCAGTTGTTACAGTATAGTAAGTGAGACACATTGTGTAAAGTACATGAAAGAGTCTGCTTTATTAATATTGTAGATATATTTGGTCTGCTATATGTTAAAAATCTGACCAAATACCTACAGTGTTTATTTTCAAATTTATAAGTCCAGGGGTCTGTGCATAGTAGTTGTTGGGACTCTAACATAGTAATATCAACTGTTACGGTATCTATAATAAGTGCATATAATTTTTATATATTTTTTTTTAATATCTTTATCTTTGAGTTTTATCTTATTACCATAGTACAAGGTTACAGCGGCAGTGGCTTAACAAAGAGATCAAAGTATTAAATTCTTTGTCTATAACTTATTTATGTTTCGTTTTGATATTATGTTATCAAAGCAAAAACACAGGCAAAGTCTTTTGATGTATCAACATATTGTTATGTTTTGTGCAGTGACAAGCCTGACTTTATCAATATGATTATTGCAAATGTTTCTGGGATCAATGTACTAATTTTTTTTAATCTATTGATCAATGCATATAATATTACATATGTATAACTAAACATTACATTACTTTAACTAAATATCTTCTAAATTAGAGGTTCATTTGTAGAAGACAAGCTCGTAACAAATAAATTTATAACTTAGTTGACATTAACAAAGAAAATTGAGTTAATATATAAAAGCCAAATGCCAAACTAGGATTTTCTTCTGCACTATTGGAACCACAAATATAGTAACTAGACCAGAACCAACTTGTACAAATTGTACAATAGTGGGAATCGAACGTACGACTTCCGGTTTGACGATGTTTTTGAAATGTTTTTATTTTTAATTTTACTTTAAAAAGTTACAATCTTGTATTGTCTTATATTGTATACACAAATAAAAAGTAAGAAAGTATTGTTTTTTTACTGTGAGGTTACAGAAGATGGGTAATTAGTAAATATATAGAACTTGATAATTAAAAAGTTCATTTTGCTTCAATTTGGGCATGTAGTTTTTAATGGAAGTGTTGATTCACTGCATGACTCATCATCAAGCTATGGTCTAAAACGAATTTTTAGAGTCATGCAGATTTGGCTAAATACTTAGCTTTGGTTCGCATGCTTGCCTTCCGAATCTGTGTCTTAACATACTTTATTGTAGTATATTTTGTTTTTATTATTATTAAAACAATGTTTAAATGGCATGCGTGAGTCGCCGTCTGCACGACTCCGAGAACAATCTTACTACATAACCAGTACTTCAGTTAAGAATATTAAAAACAATAATGCCTGTCAAAACTAAAGAAAAATTAAAACTCAGTGACGAAGAAGTCTTTAAGTTTTGCAAGGTTCTCCCGATCCAGCACAAAACTAAATACTTGCTACTTTTAGAAAACTATCATAAAGACTATATCAGTAATAATATTAATATAATTAAAAGACAGTATTATAAGGCAAACAAGAGAATAAATGTTCCAAGATGTGTCAACTATTATGGCGAGCGTACCAGTGGTTATGTTATGGCTAAAATTTGGAATTCTCTGCCATCCGATTTAAATACATTGGCATCAGGTGGATTACTAAAGCAAGAACTGCACAAGCATTTCTTGTCGATGGGTGTAGACTAATGTACTGATCACGTGAGCGCTCTGTTCACATACAAATCTGTGGACATTACTGTAATGTATATAATGTAATTATTGTTAAATAAAGAATAAAATTGGATTCGCGGATGTCGTACAAGGCGACTAAGGGAATACATTATAAAACATCGATCAGGCCTCCCCAACCAGCCAGCGTGGGGAGTGTAGGCCAAATTCTCCGTCTGTTTCCGGCAGATGAGAGAGGGTTGTGCTCCTGCAGTGGAGACAAAAAACCTGATGATGAAAGAATAAAACAAAAAGATGAAATTTAGACTGCAGTATTAGACTTAAGTCCTCCATAGGTCAGGTTTATCATCAGCGGAAATACGTCCACTGCTCATCATAAGCCTCCCCAATAGAATGTCACTTTTGGTTGACTGTCCATTGGGGGATTTCCTATATTCATTACGCTTTGCAGGCAGATTGGTGAGCGCAGTAATTATATTAATATACATAGGAGATCGCTGCTGTTTGTCCTTGGTGCAATCCCTTAGTCGCCTTGACGACACCCACGGCACAGCCCACGGGAAGATTGGGGTAGACCCTATTCTAAGCCGGGAACCACACGGCTACGGTCATGTCATAGATTTAAGGATTTAAGATCAAAAGGGTCACATCCTCAAAAAGGCTGGGGTCCACAGTGAGATGAATAAAAGGAGGTGCATGAAAAGGTTGATGAATGTGAGTGAGGCTAGGGAGGTGTGTCAGGATCGCGCCAAGTGGCGATACATCGTCTCTGTTTACCCCTCTGGGACCAAGGCGTGAGCATTATGTATGTATGTAATCAAATAAAACAGTGACTTTAAAATATTGTTGGTGTCCCTTCTCACATATGTGATGTTTTCAGAATCTTCCGGAGTACGATAAACCGCATCCCCGACACTAACAGCCTGCTGCAGAAGTCGCGGCTGCCCCTAGGAATTCTAATACACCCGTTCAAAGATCTCAATGTAAGTCAGCATTATTAACCACCTCTGTCGTTCTTTTAAAGCATGTGATTAAATAAATAAATATGTGGGGACATTTCACACACGGCCACCAGATCCCAAACTGGGCAGAGCCTGTAATATGGGTATCAGACAGCTGATATACATACATAGATACATATTATAATATATAAATAACATCCAGTCACAAGGCAAACACAAGTGCTCATCACACGAATGTTTGTCCTGGGCGGGTTTCGAACCCGCGACCCCGAGCTTCGCAGGCAGGTGTACTACCGACTAGGCTACGGGGCCGACAAAACCATTAGACCATCATCAACAATAAACCGCGAAAGTACTTGGCAACACATTCGCTCCGCGCAACCGGACGGCGCGCGGATATCCGCGTGCGTGGAGCAAGCGCGGACTGTCCGCATGACAATAAAACGCTATTCTGATACTGATACGTCTTGTCCGCACAGACAGTCCACGCGGACCATCCGCTTGGCTCTAAAACCGGCCTTGTTGTTCAATATCTCGTTTCCTCATATACATACATACACAATAGGTTGTAGTAACAATTCTAGACAGACTAGACAGTGCTTCTAATTTTTTAAGGTATAAAAATCAGAGTCTAAATCAACACTTCACCAAATACAATACTGTACCTAACAATGACTTACATTTACATTTTGAAGAATATTTCAATTTGCTGACACTTAATTCTTTATTACGGGGGGAGGGGGGGGGGGGGGGGGGGCGGCGGCGATGTAAATTAATAACAACAACAATAAATAATAAATGGGAATACAAATGTGGACTTACCCCATTTAATGATCTCTTCTTGTCAAAAGTAGCTCCAAACGGATGTGTAAATAGAGCACGGCGCGCTTGCGGTTGGTTTTTTTAAATTGGTCTGTCGCACTTGCCGTGCTCTTACATCACAAAACAGTAAGAGGTTAGAGAGTGATGTGGGCGGGTGACGCGCGCCACACAATTATGATCAAAAGCTCATAGTTTATACTGAAACACGCGCAGTCGCTCGGAGTTTATTATTTTTTAGTTTATTATCAACGATCTCTATGTACTACTAGATGGAGCGTTCCAAACAATCGCTCTGTTCCACGCAAGTAGCCACAACTCTTTCACATTCACAATTAAACTTGTGCAGTTACTACGCAGAACATTTAATTATTACTAAATATTGACGCTACGGTTATTACTAAATATTGACGCTACATATGACGAATAATGTCAATATATAGTAAATAATTAAATGTTCTGAGTAGTAACTGCACAAGTTTCAAAGTGAATATGAAAGAGTTGTGGCTACTGGCGTGGAACAGAGCGATTGTTTGGAACGCTCCATCTAGTAGTACATAGAGATCGTTGTATATTATTATAAATTACCCTTGGACCTATTAACCTAAATTACCAGATTCATAGATTACAGTCGCCCTTAAAATTATATGATTACACCAATTGAGTACGATTTAAACCTTTAAACTAACCGGACAATACATATTGGCGCTCCCACACTAGACCATGCAGTCTGTATCGGGGAGCCTGAGATTACAGGTTACATTACAAACTATAGTACAGAATAGATATTGCTAGAAAGAAAGAAGTGAGATTACAAATTGCGCTTGGGCATCAAGCTCTTTTGGATGTCGTACAAGGCGACTAAGGGAATGCATTATAAAACATCAATCAGGCCTCCCCAACCCGTCTGGCCAGCGCGGGGAGTGTAGGCCAAATCCTCCGTCTGTCTCCGGCAGATGAGAGAGGGTTGTGCTCCTGCAGTGGAGACAAAAACCTGATGATGTTGATCAACCTCTTTTGATGTTCTGTGGCTAAATAACGTGTATCTGTACAATAAGAGTTGTGTTGCGTCGTGTCGCCAGCACCTGCCCGTGATCCAGTGCACGACGATCGTGCGGTGCCGCGCGTGCCGCACCTACATCAACCCCTTCGTCTACTTCGTGGATGCCAAGAGGTGGAAGTGCAACCTCTGCTACAGGGTCAACGACTGTGAGTCTACCATATCTACACTTCTACACTAAAATTATAAAGAGGAAAGATTTGTATGTTTGTAACGAATAAACTCAAAAACTATTGGACTGAGTAACATAGGCTATATTTATTACTATAAAAAATTAGGGATCCCTACTAAAACTTCAATAATGTAACCAAAGGTGTAAAAAAATTAGTCTTTCATCGCATGCGCTGCGGAAACTATTGATGATAGAACCAAACAGTTTCTATTAAAGAATATAATCAAAATCTACTTGGAGCGGGAGTGGGAGTGAGCATGGGCGCGAGAGTGGGCAGGGGAGCGGATTCTGTAGTCCATTCGAGCGGAGCCGCGGGCACATTAATTGCTAAATATAATTGGTGGATGAAGTATAAGTAATAAAACACATTAAGATCATTTTTGGATTTTTTATCTGTGTATCTGTTTGTTTGTGCACTGTGGAAGGGGTGGTTAATGTACCTATTTTCTTGTTCTAGTGAACAGATAGTACTTTACGATGGGAGAGTTAATTAAAGTGGGGACAAAAATTACCTGATGATGATGATATGACAACATCTGTATTGAATTGTAACTCGTGCCGATTAAATCATTTATTTAATTTTACCAATCAATTAACGGAAATTACATCGTTTCAGTGCCAGAAGAATTTCAGTACGACCCCGTGAGCAAGTCGTACGGAGACCCGTCCCGGCGGCCCGAGATCAAGTCGGCCACCATCGAGTTCATCGCCCCCGGCGAGTACATGCTGCGCCCCCCGCAGCCCGCCGTCTACCTGTTCCTCATGGACGTGTCGCAGATGGCGAGAGAGTCGGGCTACCTGCAGGTGAGGGTTGAGTAGAGTTGAAATAAACGTCAGACGTAGATGGTCAGAATAAACGTCATATCTTCTCGTCGCGTATACCACAGTGCCTGAAGACAAAAGTCTTTAACCAGTGCGTCCTACCCGTAATGACCTACGGCGCCGAAACGTGGACATTGACAGTGGGACTAGTTCGAAGACTCAGGTCGCTCAGCGTGCTATCTTAAGAGCTATGCTCGGAGTTTCTCTAAGGGACACAATTACAAAATACTAGGTTTCATTCCTTACAGCTGAGTAGCGTGTGCGTTCCGTCTGCGTTTCGTTTACTTTCGGTTATCGTCTGAAATATAACAATGAGAAGAATACTAGGTTGCGTTTGTAATGGAATTAAATGTAACTGTTGTTTAAACGAACGATAAATGTTGAAAATAGTAGATTTGGCCCCCTGATAGTCGTTTCATGTTGGAATTTTGGTTTTTTTTGCACCACGGCAGCCTCAATAGCATTCTGAAGGCGTTATTATCCTGAACTCGGAGGGCCTACAATTATATGTTACTTTTTGTTAATTTGCAGATATTTTGCGACACGCTTAAAAACAACCTGGACCAGATCCCTGGCGACGCCCGCACGCAGGTGGGGTTCATCTGCTACGACGCGCAGGTGCACTACTACCTGATGAGCGACGGCCTCACCAGACCCAAGGAGATGACCGTGCTGGACATCGATGGTGAGAACTGAAATGACTGATGATATTTTTGGAGAGGTGTGGCAATGTCATAAAGGTTTCTACCACTCCCCTGGCACTTCATACAAGCCAGCAGATTTAATTACTTCCTACTGTAACAGGCTCACCAGCCTGTGCGTACACGTGTGTGTGTGCGTATATTATTGTAAGGCTCCTGCACCCAGCGCGCGAACATAGTCGATCAAGAGAGGGGCAATGTTACACGTTATCGATTGATCTCTCGGCGCACGGTCGATCTGGCGTGTTAACTTTATACAGGCGGTCGGTGCGAGCTGAACGGTGGCAGCCCCGTAGCGCGTACTACCAGCCGTGCTATATTTTGCGGACTGTGGATATTTTGTGTAACTATTTTTGACTCGATACCGAAGCCAGTTGTAGTTTACCCAAGCAGATCCGGGGTCACCATATCAGCCTTGAGACGATCACTGCTGGAATAGGCCTTCCCCGATAAACGTCACCACATCCGGTCCCGGTCGCAACTAGCATAAAATAATTTAACATCTAAGTATGAATTTACCGCCTCGTTGGTCTAGTGGTTTGGGCATTGGACTCGAGCATCAGAGGTCGTGGGTTCGATTCCCACTGGGGACAGGCAACTTTGTACAATTTGTAGAAGCTGGTGCCGGTCTGGATTTTATATTTGTGAATTGTCCAATCCTTGTTCAGGAGAAAATCCTAGTTTAGGATTAGGTGTACGAGTATGTATATGTAATATTTATGTTATGTAATTTAAACTATTTACAATAACAACAAAAAACAAGTGTTAACTTACAAAAATATATTTATCAGACGTGTTCCTACCGTCCCCTGAGTGTCTGCTGGTGAACCTGGGCGAGAGGCGCGAGCTGGTGCGGGAACTGCTGACGGTGCTCCCCCAGCGGCACTCCGGCCCGGGGTCGCCCGCCTCCGCGCTCGGCGCCGCGCTGCAGGCCGCTTACAAACTCATGGTGAGTGCTTAGTTACTTTACGGTTATGGCTTAAAGAAATTTTACTTTTACAATATGTAATTTTTTAGGACGTTCAGTAATGCTGTGGCATCTTAATCATAATCATATTTATTGGTAAAAAAAATATTTATTTGCTGTAAAGCTCGCTCTAGTGCCTTGTCTCACACCCTGTAAGGTTGGCTGGAAGAGATCTCTTTAAGAGATAAGCTCGCCTTTGTACACAAAATTTGTTACTGTATTTACTTTTAAAATTTGTGCAATAAAGAATATATCGCACCTACGGTGCAATAACGTCACTTATGCATCTGACGTAATTTTTCAGGAGAAGAATTTGAAAATTCAACACTATTACATTGTATAGTTGTTCTTGAATTAAAAAAAATTGATAATATTTAAACTACAACTTAATCTTTATTTTAACATAAAAGCGAAAATTTCACTTATTACTATTATGGAAATATAAAAGTTCAAAAATTACTACCCTCGCAGAAGTGACGTTATGGATCTAGAAAATATTTAATTGTACAATTGTGTCATAACAAATAAAACACGTCATCATGCATTTCTTAAAAATATTTATTAAAATTACAAAGTGTAACATAACTTCTTAACTTTATTTGCAGTAAATCACGCTTTTTACGTTCTGAAATGGGTATTTTGTTGTTGTAAGCTGCCTTCAATTCAATTTCCTCTATTCTTCGATTGCCTCTATTGCCGCGTAGTTTTTTCGGTTCAACAATAGCTTTTGCTTCCACCCAATTGTTCGTTTTGTATGTAGTTCGATACTGGTAATTATCTGAATTTTTGGTAAATTTAATACTTTTCATATCACCGGTCTTGATAACACAATCATTGACATTTTTCACCATATTGAAGTTCATGTTCTCTTCAAGTGATTTCAAATCGAAGAAATCGTCAAAATTCATTTCATTTACAAACGGTTTGCCAGTTTTTTTTTTGGATTCACTGCCATTTGAAGGACTTCAATCGAGTTTTCACTGCCATTTGAAAGTCACTAGTGCTCTCACAAGGAGACTATGCGTACTACAGAAGTGACAAAAACGCACCAAGTAAAGAGGTAGAAAAGAAGTATTTTCTCATACTCAGTTCAGTTTTGACAAAAATTGCATAAGTGACGTTATTGCACCGTAGGTGTGATATATATAAAGTGTTTAAACTGTATTTTGTACATGTTGTCTTGTCCCAGAAAGGGGAAGTTGTCAGAGTCAGGTTAGAAATCTAGGTCATTAATGGTGTATATTATGCGTGGTCACGATCTATAGAAATGAGGGACCCATCACCTTCCATGGTCATTTTGGTCCTATTGGTCGGCGATAAATCGGCTTCTTGTTCTAACCACCTTGGGACCTCCCAGAGGGGTAGGCATAGACGATTTGTCGTCGACCAATAGAACCAAAATGACTATGGGAGGTGGTGGGTCCCTCATTTCTAAGGATCGTGACCACGCATAATATACACCATTTATTACCTAGATAACCCCAGTAATAACCTAGATAACCACAATAATAACCTAGATAACCACAATTATAACCTAGATATCCACAATAATGACCTAGATAACCACAATTATGGCCCTTATAACCACAATAATGACCTAGATAACCACAATAATGGCATATTAATCACAATTGTTATTGTTGATATATTTTCAGGCACCCACAGGAGGTCGCGTCACTGTGTTCCAGACTTGCTTACCGAATGTGGGACCAGGCGCGTTACTACCCAGGTATTATATTTTATAGATCATACAGTTCACGCCGGCACGCCCCACACTCTAAATAGCTTACATGTTATTGTATGCGTTATATTTACTTACACCTCATACCATGAAGCAAAATAATATTTCGTAGCTCATAGTTTCACCTCAAAGTGTTTACCTTCATGATTGATACTAATTGGTTATTAAATTATATAACAGATGCACATTTTAAAATCATCTGTTATCTAATTTAATAACCAATTCGTGTCAATCATGAAGGAAAACATTGAGGTGACTTATGAGGTGCGAGAAATTATTTTGCTTCATGGTATGAGGTATAGTTACTGTGTTTGTTCTATCATCATCATCGTCATCATCAGGTTATTTTTGTCTCCACTGCAGGAGCACAACCCTCTCTCATCTGCCGGAGACAGACGGAGGATTTGGCCTACACTCCCCGCGCTTGTTCTATCGTTACACACTAATTATGAATTTGTGCACACGTACACCTCACCCCTCTCCCCCCGCAACTCCTCCTAGTGAGGCGCAACGGAGGTACGCAACACATAACACCTACCAGTGAAGGTAGGGCAAGTCCCAAGGACTGAATTTTCACTACCTTGGGCCCCAAGATATTAAGTTAAAGAAGTAAAGAGTCGAAGTAAGAAAACAGATCCCGGAGTTTCAGGGCTAGGGATATGCGTAAACTTACCCTGGTTCTAAACTTCTAAATATTGACCCCCTCGATAGGCCTAGTGGGTTAGTCATTAGACTTGAGCCCCAGTCGGGGGTTCGATTCCCACCGGGAACAGACAACGGCGTGGATGTTATATTTGTGAATTTTCCATTCCCTAATTCCCATAGCACAGGGGAAAATCCTTGTTTCGGATAAGACAAGTGTATCATCATCATCAGCATGAAAGACTCCACTGTTGGACATAGGCCTCTCCCAAGATGCGCCACTGAGCCCGATCCTCGGCTCTTCTCATCCAGTCACTGCCAGCCCTATTACACGATCTTTGCTCTTTGCATTACACGTGTATGCATATGCTTAAACCCTTGTATTTATTCACAGAGAGGACCCTAACGCGCGCTCGTCCGCCGAAGTGTCCCACTTGAACCCCGCGACCGACTTCTACAAGCGGCTGGCGCTCGACTGCAGCGGCGCGCAGATAGCGGTGGACCTGTTCCTGCTTAACTCACAATATGCAGACCTTGCCACGCTCAGTGAGTTCATAGTTGTTAATGTCTGTACTTTTCAAAGGTCAAAGTCAAAAATATTTAAGCAGATGTGATATGAAGTTGCCGTGTGGTTTCCGGTAGAGTAGAATAGGACCAATCCAACTCTTCCCGTGGAAGTCGTACAAGGCGACTAAGGAAATACGTTATAAGACATCAATCAGGCCTCCCCGACCCGCCTGGCCAGCGCGGGGAGTGTAGGCCAAATCCTCCGTCTGTCTCCGGCAGATGAGAGAGGGTTGTGCTCCTGCAGTGGAGACAAAAATAATCTGAAATGATGATGATGATGATATGAAGCTATTGTATTTGTTTTATGTAATAATGTAATTTAAACTCTGGATTGTATTGAGAACCTCGCACTGACGCGGACCAAACAAAACGAGACTTGCGGTACAATTTTGTATGGAGCCTAGGCCTCGCCAGTGGGGTATTGGGACCAATATTGGTGTAGTTTTTGGGGGCAAAATAAATTAAAATTAAACCCCTTAACTGGACGTATTTGGAGCTGTTTCTGCCCTTACCTTTCGTAAATATTTTGAATTTTATTTTATTTATTTACGTACAGACAAATTTCGAAATAAATCAAAATGCAATAATGATGCATATATGTACACTTGTCTAATTCCAAACTAGGATTGTCTCATGTGCTATGGGAATTAAACAAGGATATAACAATTCACAAATATAACATCCTGACCTGTATCAACTTGTACAAATTATACAAATAAAATAAATAAATATTTCAGACATTCACACCAATTATCCAGTCCCAAACTAGGCAGAGCCTGTGCTATGGTTACTAGATAACGGATACGCATACTTAAATAAATATATAAACATCCAAGACTTGGGTACAAACATTCATATTCATCATACGAACATTTGCCCCTAGCGGGATTCGAACCGGCAACCTCCGGCGTGGCAGTCCGAGAGCTATCCGTTCCGCCACGGAGGTCGTCAAAGTTGTCTGTCTCCGGCGCTCGAGCCCAATGACCCCAATAAATCGTTCGCTTACAGCAGGAAGCAACTGACTGCTCAGGAATAACAGTAGCAATTAGAACCTTAAGGATTTGGGAAGAAGCCACTACCTGCTACGGTTATTCCCGAGCTAGTTGCTTGCAGTAAGCCGACGGAGTAACGTGTTTATTTCCTTGCGCAGGCGGCATGAGCAAGTTCTGCGCGGGCTCCGTATACCACATCCCGCTGTTCCGCGCGGCGCGCGCCTGGCAGGCCGACCAGCTGGCGCGCATGCTGACCAGGTACCTCACCAGGAAGATAGGCTTCGAGGCCGTCATGCGGGTCAGGTGTACCAGGTATGTAGCATTTATGATTGATTATAGTGTAGTTCTTTGAATGTGGGAGTTTGGGGCGGGAACATGGCAGTTTTGTGTAGTGTGGGAGTTTTGGGCGAGAACATGGGAGTTTTGTGCGAGAATGTGGGAGTTTTGTGTAGAAACGCGTGAGTTTTGTGTGAGAATGTGGGAGATTTGTGTAGACACGCGAGTTTTGTGTGAGAATGTGGGAGATTTGTGTAGAAACGCTAGCGTTTTGTGTGAGAATGTGGGAGATTTGTGTAGACACGCCAGAGTTTAGTGTGAGAATGTGGGAGATTTGTGTAGACACGCTAGTTTTGTGTGAGAATGTGGGAGATTTGTGTAGACACGCTAGAGTTTTTCGCATGGAAATGAAACATTACACAATATTCGTATTCCGCTACTTCCGGTTCGCGCTGAAGTGAACGGATAGCCTATGTTTAAATATGGGGCTAGATAAGTCCTTATTAATCGCTATTAAGAAATAAACTTATCCTTTTGTATAATTTTCTTTTCTTTGTGTTGTTCTTTATATATTTGTGTGTACAATAAACTATAAAATAAATAAATAAATAAATTAGAATGCTGTTGCTAGTGTTACCCAGAAGGAAGATATATGAGCTGTAACAACAGCAAAAAATTCGGAAACCCTGTTCGGCGAACATACTCTACACAATACAGTAGCAATGCAATGATATTTGATCCACCTAATATTAAGGTCACACCATGAAGGAAAATAATTTTCGCACCTCTAAAGTCACCTCAGTTTTTAACTTAATGACTGACACTATTTGGTTATCAAATTAGATAACAGATGAGGTTAGCCGCAGGAAGTGATAGTGTTATCATCATCATCAGCCTGAAAGAGTCCACCGTTGGACATAGGCCTCTCCCACGGCGCGCCACTGAACCCGATCTTCCGATGGGGGGAGGGAATGCCCTAATCGCCAAGCTGGGCAGGCGGGTTTGCGATCGCAGTGTCAGGCACGTCAGGCCAGACTTTTGTAGATGGTTAGACCGGCATATGTCGGTCGTCAGTGATAGTGTTATGCAAGAAATGTATAATCGTAATGTAACTGCAGAGGCATCGCGATCCACACGTTCCACGGCAACTTCTTCGTGCGCTCGACGGACCTGCTGTCGCTGCCCAACGTGTCCCCCGACGCGGGCTTCGGCATGCAGCTCGCCATCGAGGAGTCGCTGGCAGACCTGCAGCAGGTGTGCTTCCAGGCCGCGCTGCTCTACACCAGCAGTAAAGGTAACCGTATATATATCGCGAGCTGTCTCCTGCGACATCCGCCGCGTGGACCACGTTTCCCGTAGGAATGAGATTGTTTTTTCGGGATGAAAGCTATCGTGTGTCCTATTCCAGGATCTATCCTATATGTGTACCAAGTTTCATCCCGATCCGTCCAGTGGTTGAAGCGTGATTAACAAACATCCAATCTTTCGCATTTATACTGGTCACTACCACTCATAGCACTACGCTGTTGGACGTAGGCCTCTCCCAAGGTGCGCCACTGAACTCGATCCTCGGCTCTCCTCATCCAGTCTCTGCCAGTACTACGTAGATCATCGCTCAATCTAGCCTAGGGGTGTCCCACACTACGCTTGCCCAACCACAAGCGAAAAGGTAACCAGTGATCAACAAACACATGTAACGGAGCACCCCTAGACCGGGCTAGCGGGGGTGCTTCTCGTTGTATTAAATATATATTCCCTTGTCGGACTAAGTACTGAGGACTGTTTGGGATCTATGACCTAGTGGGACTTTAGATAAAGGAAACACCATTAACAATTGAAACGGCACCGTCGTGCCTTTATTTAAACTATCTTACTTCTACTGAACATAAGCCTGCCCAATAGAAAGCCACTTTTGGTGGGCTGTTCATTGGGGGATTTGACACAGGGAGAACGCTGCTGCCCTGGTGCAATACCTTAGTTGCCTTGACGACACACACGCGTAGATTGGAAGTGGCCCTGTTCCATGCCGGTAAACACGCGACACGTCACATCCCTCTCAAAATGGCGGCTTTTTAATTTCCTTTTGCCTTTAAGCCTTAAAGATACAACCTTGCCCGCGGCCCACACAACCTATATGTGAAAATTATATACTTGGAGATTCTGCTGTTGTCGCGTCAAGTATAGTATTAGGGCTTTCGCCTAAAGTAATAAATGATTTTTTCCTACAGGCGAGAGGAGGATACGAGTGCACACACTGGCGCTGCCGATAGCGAGCAGTTTGACGGAAGTTTTACACTCAGCGGACCAGCAGTGTATCATAGGATTACTTAGTAAAATGGGTAAGTGTTGACATTACTGCTTGTTGGTTCTATATTTTAACTGTATACCTAATCCTAGATTGGTTTTCCTAGACATGTAGTTTGACATTGTGATTTGACATGTAGCTTGACATTGTAATTTGACATGTAGTTTGACATTGTAATTTGACATGTAGTTTGACATTGTAATTTGATATTAATTTAGGTACACCTACATATTGCAATGTCCAAATCAATATCATGTTCCAGGCTCGAATACATTCAAGAGCTTAAAATGTACATTTATACATATATTACATTGATTCTCAACGGCATATGTGTATAAACTCTTATTCAATGCACATTTGTAAGTGATTTCAATTTAAAAATGGCGGCTGTCATATCCAGATCTTTTAATTACATAACTTGACATGATTTTGTGAATAGACATTTATGACATTATTTATTATCTGCTACGTGGCACTAATTGTAAAAAAAAACATTTAATTTGCTTTTAATTGTTTGTACTAATAAATATGTTTACTATTATAATTTTATTTTATTTATTTAGTAAACAACAATCACAGACAATATATTACACCATAGTTATAGGTACACACTCCTATTTGGGCAAGCGTATATAAACGAGACATGGTGTGGCAGTAACAGCCTAAAATACCTGGGCCTGTTCTAGAGCTAGTTACATGTACTTTAATTGTATTACTTGTGATCCAATACACTCGTGTAACCACGCAGCGGTGGACCGGTGCGCGTCGGCGTCCATGGCGGAGGCGCGCGAGGCGCTCATGACTGTGGCGGTGGACGCGCTGAGCGCGCTGCGGCTGGCGCAGAACCTGCCGGCCGGGCCCGTCGGCGCCGCGCTGCTCGCGCCCGCCGCGCTGCGCCTGCTGCCGCTCTACCTCCTCGCGCTGCTCAAGCGGGTCAGTATGCTGCCACTCCAAATTAACGTACCGACATTTTCACACCGACCTGTAGATGACACGGAGAACAAGTAGTCGGCGAGAATAACTAGGACGTTTCCCGTGTGTACGTCATGTCGGTCGGTTCAACTCTCATGAGTGGATATTATTATTTGGTATATAATATACATTGTAATTTCTCATTAGATTTTCATTCTTATTTATACATCATCAACATGCAAGTATTTGCTTCCTCCGACGTTGATCCAGTGTCGATTGCGATATCTATTTACGTATCTATGTGACCTAGGTGTCGAGAGGCCATGGGGGGTGGAGGGTCTGCACACTGAAATAGTACGTCCTCAGAAAGGCTGGGGTCCGCTGTGAGAAGAATAAAAGGAGGTGCATGAAAAGGGTGAATATGAGTGAGGCTAGTGAAGTGCGTCAGGATCGCGCAAAGTGGCGATCCATCGTCTCTGCCTACCCCTGTGGGACCAAGGCGTGAGCATTATGTATGTATTAAGTAGGACTAGGAAGCAGTGCCGGAACTAGGCTTTTATGCGCCCGGTGCGAGCTTCTATAACTGCACCCTTGTAAAATGACCACCCAGATCATTATTGCGCCCCTCCAAAGTCTGCGTCCTATGCCTGGGCACCGCTGGCACCGCCGGCACCGCCCTACGTCTAGACGGAGACCCGCAAAACGCTGAAGAACGTAGTACTGTGACCAGAGCAAAACTTGTCGCCCGGCAACGCGAGCGCGGCCCTGTAGATGCGAAGATATATGAATTGAAAGGTTTTATGGAAGGTATATATGACGTGTGGTTGTCGGTTGTCGTAGAGGGAAGGGCAGCAGCGTTCTCTTGTGTGTATCAAGATAATTACTGCGATCACCATTCCGCCTGCCAAGCGTGGTGCCCATCAAAAGTGTCATCCTATCGGGGTGGCTTCGTTCAGCAGTGGACGTATTTCGGCTGATGATGATGATATAAGCCATGTTTGTAATAGCCTTCTCTAATACCCCAGATGAAACTATAGACCGTCGTAACTCAAAAAATGCAGTGTCGAGTTATTAATACCAAAAAAACAAAAAAAAAACGTACACGATCTCCTCCATCTTTGTTTTTCATTATGTAAACAGATAATTAATAGTCTTAGTAAATTATTTGCGGTTTGGTTTATATAAGTTTTTTAAACTTTGAGATCGTGTTTTCTCAAAACATGCTTTTTTAAGTTACGACGGTTTATGGTTTCATGTGCGATTTAACGGTGTCCGCCCCTCAGCGCGCGTTCCGCACGGGCACGTCGACGCGGCTGGACGACCGCGTGGCCGACATGGGCGACATGAAGACGCTCCCGCTGGCCGCGCTGCTGCGCGCCGTCTACCCGGACCTGTACCCCGTGCACTCGCTCAGGGACTACACGCATGCGCACGCGCACGCGCACGCGCGCAGAGACACAGACGAAGACGTGCACCTGCCCGACCCGCCGCGGCTGCATCTCTCCGCAGAGAGGTACTACCCTCCCCCCCCCCCCCCCCCTTGCTGGAAATTGTATTTCTCGACTTTTCTTCCTCCTTCCCTCGATTCCAGCCGATACGGATAACTGGACTTGAGCGTCCGAGGGCGTGGGTTCGATTCACACTGGGGAATCTGACGGGGAATAGAAAATATAACATGTACATATGGTAAATAACTCCAACTCTTCCCGTGGATGTCGTACAAGGCTACTAAGGAAACACATTATAAAACATCAGTCGGGCCTCCCCAACCCGTCTGGCCAGCGCGGGGAGTGTAGGCCGAATCCTCCGTCTGTCTTCGGCAGATGAGAGAGGGTTATGCTCCTGCAGTGGAGACAAAAAATAACCTGATGATGATGATGATGGTAAATAAAGTCTTCAAGACATTTCTGCGATCCTACTAGCGACAGAGTTCCTACGGGAAATACATAATAATTTGTGATGTTAAGTTGTCCACGCGGACGAAGTCGCGGGCAACAGGTAGTAAAGAATTAATAATGGAATAAATGTTTTGTAATTTATTGCCAGGATAAACTCAACCGGCGCGTACCTCCTGGACGACGGTGAGACTATGATCCTGTACGTGTGCCACGGCGTGAGCGCCGCCTTCCTGTCGGACACGTTCGGGGTGACCGCCTTCTCGCAGCTGCCGGACGAGGCGCGCGCGCTGCCCCGCCTGGACGCCGAGGGGAACACGCTGCTGCACCTGTTCATTGACAAACTCAACGACGACAGGCCCTACGCTTCCAATCTACTAATACTGAGGTGAGTGATTTTTGTAAGGAACCGTCAAAACGGATATAGCTAAGTCGAGTAGTTGACGACTGCAACTGACATTTGACATTTTTATTTTGGGGGACATCTGACACCCGGCCGTCTGATCCCAGACTAGGCAGAGCCTGTGCTGTGGGTATCCGACAGCTGATCGAAATACTCCTACATACATACATCTAGACACAAGGCAACCACAAATGTTTGCCCTGGGCGGGATGTGAACCTGCGATGCCGAGCTTCGCGAGTAGTTGCACTGCAGACTATTTTGCGGGGCCGTCAGTAATAAGATAGATAACCATCTCACTTCACCGAGACATCGGTATGATATTCAAGCTGTGTTAACAGATGTGGCATATGACACGTGATATGACATACGACTTCCAACCAAACATCCTAAAAAAAATGATCCGACTGAAATAATTTTTTCACAGTATTCATTGGTTTTTTTATTGCAAAAAATCTGCATACTTAATAACAAAAAAAATGTGACTGGTTCTCATTGCCCAAAATTGTTGACCAATTTCAAAATTTTGAAATCGTCAACACCTTTGTACACAATTTAATTCCTATTTTATTATTGTTGTTGTTGTGATTTTTGGTACAATAAAGCGTTTACTACATACATAACATCAGTATGTTGTTTAGAAGAACCATTATTAAGTAATTACTACATAAGTAGATTGTATAGATTGATCTAGTGTGTATCTATATGTAAGTTAGTTAATATCCTGTATCTAAACCTGTTAGTGGTGACTCTCTGGTTTGGATCTTTTTAAAGGGAGAGTGAATAGGCATCTTTTGGGTAAGCGCGCTCCACCTTGGGTATCATCGTCAGTTACCATCAAGTGAAATTGTGGTCAAGCGTTAACCCATCAGAAATCATCATCAGCCCGAAAGAGTCCACTGTTGGACATAGGCTTCTCCCAAGGTGCGCTACTGAACCCGATCCTCGGTTCTTCTCATCCAGTCACTGCCAGCCGCCTTAAGCAGATCGTCGCTCCATCTAGCCAGGGGGCGTCCCACACTACGCTTGCCCAGTCGCGGTCTCCACTCGAGAACTCGTCTACCCCAGCGGTAATCGGTTCTCCGACAGATGTGACCAGCCCACTGCCACTTCAGCGTACTAACTTTTTGAGCTATGTCGAAGACTTTAGTTCTCGGGCGGATCACCTCATTTCGGATCCTGTCTCTTAGAGAAACTCCGAGCATAACATCAGAAATAAAAGGAAGTTATTGTACTTATAATGCCAGTGAACTCAAATGTCTATCTGTGCCTTCTCTTTGCAGAGACAACTCACCAAATCGGCAAATATTCACGGAGAGACTAGTCGACGACCGAGTGGAGTCCTCATTCGCGTACTACGAGTTCTTACAGCATATCAAGGCGCAAGTGAAATGAGTGCGGGCGACAGTCGAGTGACTTTGCATGGGACTACCGCGTTTCGCGCCGGTGTGTGTTAAAATGACGATTGCCAAAGTATCGGAATGTGCTTCGACACTGCCTCCTAGCTTCGGTAAGGTTTTTAGTATGGCGTTCGAGTTTCGCCGACAAATGGTAGGCTGCCACAGTAAACTTAGTTTTTGCACCAAAGTTCACTTCACTAAGCATTTAACGGACAAAATAATGAACTCATTTGCCTTTTCTAGTTATAAAAGATAACAGAGAATCTATTGGAATTACGTGTGTAAATAAATTGCTACCCAGTACCAAGCTACTACGCTTTCTCGATCGAAACTCGATTTGATAGAGCATTACTTTGTCGTGACAATAGGACTTGTTGTGTCGTTTGTGTAACGGATACGATGGTTAAGGTCGTAGTTAGGCGTGTGACGTCATCATATTGTATACTTGTAAATTATCACAATTTTTTTTTTGTCTTAAACATGTTACACGTACTATGTGACGTGTGTTCGCAGTATTTGATTCTGAACACTGCTAATTGAGAAGTTTTAGCCTAGTGCTATCTACAGTGGGGGACCGGGTTAAAGGGTTTCGGGGAATGAGGTGCGGTGAGGTGGGAGGGACGTCAAACCATAGAATCACGATTCGAAACTGGTCAGAAGACTGAAAAGGGGCTAAGTTATATGAACAGGGCAGCTCGACTGCAGCTGCACTCAGTGCACAGCAGGATTACTCTGTTATCATTTCTGCTAATATCCTTCGATCTGAAAAGACATTTTATACTCTGTAAGGGGTCATATGACATATACGCGCATAAGCGTCTGGCGTGTAACTATGATAGATGCCAAACGCCTATCAGAATATGTTACGTGACCCGTTATATAGTACAAATTGACATATTAGTTCGACCGATATTAGCCAAAATACTTACGGAGTGTCGTCGCCGCCGTCGCCCCCCCCCCCCAAGGGGTCTGGTCTCTCACAATCGCCCGTTTAACTCCATCAATAAATCCAATTGAGGTTTATTTATATTAATTAAAAATGTAATGTCAGACTTCCAATTGCAGGCTGTCACATTAATTTGACAGTCCATTTGGTCGATCCCCCGCATAAATTAGAATTTTTGTCTCAGAATCAATTATTAAGTACACACGCACTGGATATAAAGGATATTCGGGTGAATATTCAAACGATTCAACAGCCGTCATTACCGTAACCTCCAAAAGTCGATGAGAAATAATATATTTTATTTAATATTGCACCAATACAGAATCTGTGCCAGCACCATAAACTTATTGTATAATAAAAACAATGAACTGATGTTGTCTCTCCTACTTTTGAAGTTGACTGTATTATATGGTTGAAACGCTCGAATATTCACCGATTCTTAGTATACTTTAGAATCAAGTTATGAATGCAAGTGCGATTGGACTATTTATACGGAATAAAACTCAGGGAGCGAAGTCAACCTTTGTGTATATCTTACTTTTAATAATAATGATTTTAAATGGCTCCCATGTTTTGTTACGTATAGATTAGATAGATTTGACTGTTTCGTTTGAGTGGAGTGTGTTACGATGTTAATTATAGCGTAGCAAGTTAGCAGGGAGTGCGCCTAAGGAACAGTGTGCGGGTGTGGGTAGACCTCTTTGAAATTCTCCATAATGATATTCAGATTTTATAAGCTATACAGTTTATAGCTGGGTTTCGATCTCCTGATGTTTACTGCTAGTTAACTAGTAGCTTTCTCAATGCTGGGTAGATCGATATGATCTACACTCATGAGCAAAATTAACGAATCGGAATTTTCTTGTAATTTTGAGACCTTGGATCTCGGACGGGGATCGATTTGGATGAGATCTGATACCTGTCCGGAGTATGGACGAAGAAAGTCCTAAGTGCCATACTTCTTTGATCAAATTGACAGTTAACGTCATAATTATTAATTAGACTAAAAATCTCATCAAAATGTTATCCAAACACCCAGGATTCTGATAGGCTCTGGTGTGAACAGCTTGCCCGATCAAATAGGTATATTTGGACCTCTGGAGCTCCTCCATACATACTCTGGACAGCCAGCATCAGATCTCATCCAAATCTATCCCCCGCGGAGATCGAAGTGCTCAAACTTACCCCGTGTTTATAAAAGAAAACTCTTGGTTTTATAATCAAACATTGATTCGTATCAATTCTAAATAAAATAGAATATAGAATATATTTATTAAAGCAACCAGGGCTCACTTTGTTAGTATGACTTAATACTGTGTTAGTAAGGCGCAGCGCAGACGACATACTATCCGTGACGCACTTTTTAGTCTGTGAAAATAGAACCTATGCAATTATATGCAGTAACGCACACGACGCGCGAAAAGTCCGCATATAATTGCATAGGTTCTATTTTCACAGATTAAAAAGTGCATCACGGATATTCTGTCGTCTGCGCTGCGCCTTAAAATTTAAAAATATTTAAATAAATTAATCTTTGTTCGGTACGTAAACCACTTCCGCGCCAACCCATTTGATATGGCACAGCAATGATTCACGTACAAATAAAATTTATTCATTACTTACATTCATGTAAATATTTTGATTAGAATATAGGGAGTATTAGCTTACGTTTGAGGTTTGCCCCCGCCGCTTTTGTAAGTTAGGAGCACTTACACCTTTAGTACACCACCGCTGCTATCTGCGGATATACTTGACAGAATCTGTCTGTATGGGACATTGCACATTGTCTATCTCGCTCTGGCTTCTATCCTCCTATTGGACCGCTTGTTTACCGCAGATCGCAGCGCCGATGTAATAAAGGCGTCTTTGTTAATGGTCTAGCTATATTTATGTAAAAAAAATGTAAGGGCATATTGGGACTCTGCCGGCGCATAGTGAATATATTAAGTTTTTTTTTCCAATTGATGCAATAAAATTATATTTTTTATTGTAATTCGGTATTAGGTGTATGTTGTAAAATAATTTTTTATTATGTATTTATCTTTACTTGATATTACTTCAATTGTAAATTGAATAGAATTATTTATGAAATTATAGATAGACGGTTTTTTACTGAAATGAGCTCTGACCGTGTGGTCGGAATATGTATTGCAATTTCATGTGCATGCAACAAGTTAGTCAATGCTAGCGTAATGTAGATAAGAATTAGTTCTAAAGTTACAATATTCTTATAGATTAGTATGTTAGTTGTACGCAAGAAAGAGGACAGTTTGAAATTTATATCTAGAGCTTTTCAATGTCCAGATAGTTACAAAATACCGAGACGTGTCCATGTTAGTTACAATGACATAAAATTGCACCACCTATTCCGAGCACTGCCTATAACGAAGCAGTGTGGAAGTAACAAGAATAGTCTGAAAGGAAATGATGTATACTTTATACAGGAAGGTGATAGTCCCTGCAATATACAGATGGATCAAAATATCTTTGGTGACTGATTAAAGAGGTAAAATACTAGCATTAACTTAATCGCAGTAGATTAAAACGGATTTATGATAATTTTCCGAATTTCATAATAAATATTATATAATGAAAAATTTAATAACGTGATACTGATTTTTATATCAGCCTGTAGATGACACGGAGAACAAACAGTCGGCAATAATCTCTTACGTTTTTGATGTAAAAATGACGGTACACATTTTTTTATGTTTTATTTTTTGTACTTTCTGTACAAAATGATGTCCCCGAAAAAATCTGAGTTTTTTTGGAACTTTTTTTTTCCGAAAAAGAAATAATATTCTGTACACTGTCCGGTATCTGTAGACCTAATAAATAAATAAAAATATGAAATGATGTTATAAGGATTCAGGTGCGGTTTGTATAAATAGTAAACATTTTCGTTGTATGTATTTGATACTTGATGCTCCCGTAATTTAGATAATTCTTATACATGTATATCCGTACATGAATTTTATAAAATTCGGAAAGTTGTTAATTTTAAAAATAAAACAGGTATTGAAACCCGTTTTAATACATTGTGAAATTTCAATTTGCAAGGCATATTTTTATTAAAATGTATTAGAGGACCAAGCACTTGGGTTCCACTTCGTAAGCACATCGGATCATATCCGTCGAACTATATCGAGGCCATTAAACTGAAAGGACGCATCTCCGTCGTCAGAGGGCGCCACTAGCGTAAACTGCCAAATTTAAAGTGCTCCCGTATTTAATATTATTTTAATTACATTTTACGTATTAAATTATCAATTATATTCAATTAAATAGTGTATTAATACATAATATCTGTGTGAATATAAATAGCGCGAAGAAAAATGGCCCCTTCAACAAGAACTGGGACTTCAGTGCGAACATCGAAAGGTTGGTGGATGTTGTAACGAATTTAGAATCTAAAATCACAATTATGCAGCAAAAATTAGATGATTGTCATGTAGTTATATGCAGCCAACAAACTTGCATCAACAATCTAACTGAAAAATTTATTGACATTAACAACATCCTTAACGATCAACAAAAGAAGTTCCCTAAAAGTAAAACTGCCACAAATAATCATAAAGGTAAAAAGACTGCACCACTGTACTCACCTAAAATCCAAGACCTGATTGACACCAACCATGATATTGCTGCTATTACAGTCCCAAGCATGCTCCGTGTAAAGAACACCGCACTGAATGACTCCGGGCCAGTGGGCCTTATTTCACTACACCACACTAATGATGACGGCATAAGAGACACTCCAGAAGGCAGCCAATACCAACAGCATGCCATTGCACAATCTCCACCTACGCCTGTTGTGGGTTACGGCAAAGGTCGCCGCTGGGAAACAAAGGGAAGCACTCCAGCTTCTAACAAATCCTCAGTCCAGGATACTGTCTTCGCTAATCCAGGTGAAACGGCGATAACCGGAGAGAGGTGCTTGCGTGCAGCGCCTCCACGAACGGTTAGTCACCTTCTCTTCAACTTTATAGTAAGGACACCAGAAAGACATCGCTGAACATCTGAAGTCTCGCCTGCGTCTCGATCACGTCCTATGTGAGAAGTTGACAACCAGAGGAGACTATGCCTCTTTTAAGCTGGACGTTCTAGCTTCTCATCTGAAGTCCGTTTGCAGCCACAAGCTTTGGCCTACAGGTGTTTCGAAAATTTTATGTTGTTATTCCAAAAAACTTAAACAAGTCGCAAAACAGACCGGAGAACGACTAGATCCACAACCGGTACCAATTAAAAGTATACCACCGAATAACAGCTCTAACAACAGTAGCACAAAGTTCCAAATTATACACCAGAACGTTCTGTCTATCACGAACAAAACTGGGTTGTTAAATATTTTAATAAACAAACATGTTCCTGACGAGATAATACTAAGAGATAGTATTTTCTGAGACTTGGTGTAGGTACAACGAAATAAATCGCGTAGGGCTGTGCGGATACGAGCTGGCGAATAGCTACTGTCGCACGCGCATCGAGCACGGCGCGGTCGCGCTTTACACACACGTCGGTGCGCCTTACAAGCAACGGAGCGACCTACAAAGTATTGCCTGCGAATACCATTGCGAATTTAGCGTTATCGAAATGTTAAACCAAAAATTAATTGTAGGTATGTACCGAACTGGAAAGGGCGATTTTCAAATATTTTTAGATACGATGGAAATGTTGTTATGTAAAATTATTAACAAAAACAAAAGGTTTATTGTAGTCGGAGACATAAACGTGGATTGTTTGACGAGCAATCCGCAACGACAGAAAGTAGATGACTTACTTAAGTTTTATAACTCGAAAAATATAGTCTTTTTGCTACTCGGGTCACAGAGGAGTGTAGTACATCACTAGAGTGCGGAGTAGTGGGCCGTGGCGATGGTGACGTCACCGGCAATTTTTTTTTAGCTTCTATTGGCCCTATAAAGACCCCTCATTAATTTTTTTTCAAATATCTCATGTACAGACATAGACCAGTTACAGTTTTATTATAAGTATAGATTTCGGAAAATCTGTAGATACGCCCTTTCAGTTTGATGCCCTCGATATGCTATATTTTGATATAAGCGTTTGGCGTTAAACTATCGCAGGTAGACGCCAAGCCCTTATCAGAATATGTCACGTGATCCGTAAGAGAGTACAAAATGGATATTTAGTATTACAGATATGATCCGAATAGCCCCCAGGACGAAATTGTACGAAGTTGTATGTCCCCATAGAAATCCTATCAAGATAGAATGGTGAAGTAGGCGCGACAGGCGCGTCAACGATATGCAATATATTGCAAAAACTAGCAAACGCTTACTCGTTTCGCGTCGAATCAAGGTAGTGTAAACATCGACAAAAAGTGCCATATCGCGCGATGTCTAACTGCGTAACCTGTATCTCCTCACTAGAAACGAGACCGCGATGCATGAATGGTGCGCGGGAGGGGCGCGCTGTGTCCGAAAATCGGCACGCGCGAGGCTGAAGTAAACAAGTGGCTATAACCGCTCTATCGTGATAGGATTTCTGTGTATGCGATTTCTATAATGCGACCAGTGCTTGAGTTCAACACGTATATAGCCACCAGGACAGCGAGGCCGTTTCCCGTTTAATAGTATATATTGCAACGTCAAGCAAAGATAAGTAAAATGTTACTTCCAATCAACGATCTCTATGCACTACTAGATGGAGCGTTCCAAACAATCACTCTGTTCCACGCAAGGAGCCGCAACTCGTTCATATTCACTTTGAAACTTGTGCAGTTACTGAACATTTATTTAATACTAAATATTTACACTATTTACCCGTAGCGTCAATATTTAGTAATAATTAAATGTTCTGCGTAGTGAATGTAACCGAGTTGCGGCTTTTTGCGTGGAACAGAGCGATTGTTTGGAACGCTCCATCTAGTAGTACATAGAGATCGTTGCTTCCAATACTCGTACCTACTTGTTGTACGTGTAGGTTTATAATACTGTGAATCTACCGCGACTGAAGAGTGAAATAACGAGATGTATAGCGATAAATATTGTATTTACTTTATTGCCACTTAGCGGACTGAATTCGAGAGCCTTGTAACTTGTTTCAATATAAACAATCTAAAATCAGAGACTTTTTTATTTCAATATCTTGAAGATATCGTAGAACAAAGAATAGGTACTAAATATTACTACGTAAAGAAGCGGCATTGGCTGGATGCGGAGGGCGGAGGACCGGGTTTGGTGGCGTTCATTGCGGAAGGCCTATGTCCAGCAGTGGACGTCTAGAGGCTGACCTGATGATGATGAAAGAAGCGACAAACACCTCCCCCCGCCAGGTTAACGTCGCCCGCAAAATAGAGCACTCCAATAAGTATGTTTCGAATTATAATAACGCACCTACTAGAGCAGATGGAACAGTTTTATTAAATCATTATCATATCAGCCCTTATACGTCCACTGCTGGACATAGCCCTTCCCCAATGAACGCCACCACACCCGGTCCTCCGCCCTCCGCATCCAGTCGCTACCGGCCACCTTCTTCAGGTCGTCGGTCCACCTGGCGGCGGGGCGTCTCACGTCTTCACTCCAGAACTCGTCTGCCCGTAGGTTCTGCGACAGATCCATACCTCCAATGAACACTACGCCAACTAAAATTTGAGTCAATTTTGTTTTTATCAAAATCGAGTCATCAAATCACAAAACTAAAAAAAAACTTTTTGGATTTTTTTTCTTAAAATTCATTTTTAATTTAGGGAGCATAATAATTAAATAGTAGGTATATTGATGACCTGATTTTGATAAAATCAAAACTGACCCAAATTTAAGTTGGTGTTGGTGTTCATTGAAGGTAATTGTAATTAATTTTACTCATTTTGACATTGTACTGACATGATTTTATTAATTAATTAATCTTATAAATAAAATCGTAAACATCGCGTGTCTGTACATTGAAGATATTTGCAAAAAAAAAATTGGGGGGTCTAAGGATAAGCAACAGAACACATTTCAATCATTTTTGGAATTTTTGTCTGTTTGTCTGTTTATCTGTTTGTCTGTTTGTCTGTGAGTTTGTGCACGCATCACTTAAAAACTACTGAACGGATTTTGATGGACTTTTCACAAAAACATGGGGCTTAACTTAACTTAACATTTAGTCTTTATTTCATCGCAATCGGCTAACTCAATCAAAAGTTATAGACATTTTTAGTTTTCAAATACAATAGTAGGTAAGGTTATTATGCAATATATTGCATATAGTAGTATTTTTGTACTATTCAGATTGCGATGAGTTTTGATTACATTAGGAGCTGCGAGTAGGAATTGGAGTAAGAGTGGGCGTGGGCGTGGGAGTGGGCGTGGGCGTGGGGGTGGGAGTGGGCGCGGGCGTGGGGGAGTGGGTATGAGAACGGGAGCGGAAGCGGAAGCGGGAGGGGAGAGGGAGCGAGAGCGAGAGCGGGAGGGGAGCGGGAGCGGAACCGGAGCTGGACCGGAGCGGGAGCGGGAGCGGAGTACCTGAGTTTTGGCTGAGTTATCCGATTACGATGAATTTGTGGTATACGTATGCAACAAAGTAATGTTGGTCGAAATTTGGACTGCGATGGATTAGTTACGATGACTACATTTGGAGAGGCGAGGGAAAGAGGTTTAAGGGGAGGGTTGAGGGGACAGCTGAGGGGAGTGTTAAGAGGAGGGTTGACCTGGACCTGGACCTGGACCTGTAACTGGGCCTGGGCCTGGACCTAAACCTGGACCTGGACCTGGACCTGGATCTGGACCTGGACCTGGACCTGGACCTGGACCTGGACCTGGACCTGGACCTGGACCTGGACCTGGACCTGGACCTGGACCTGGACCTGGACCTGGACCTGGACCTGGACCTGGACCTGGACCTGGACCTGGACCTGGACCTGGACCTGGACCTGGACCTGGACCTGGACCTGGACCTGGACCTGGATTTGAAGTCTGAGTGGCAGTGGGATAGGGAGCGGAAGTGAGAATGGGAGCGGATCCTGTAGTCCACGCGAGCGGAGCCGCGGGCACAGCTAGTTTTATAATATAACTAATCAATTTTTGTGATGACATGTCTAAGTGTACTTTATGTACCTAAAGATTAAATAAATAAATACAATACAAAATATCGGGATGTAGTTTTGGAGTAGTTTTAGGCAGAATTTGACGTCAAAAAGAGAATAATGTATTCCAATTTTGAAAATAAATATTTTGATTTTGATTTTGTGGCCCGCCCACTGCCATTTCAGCTTGCTAATTGTAGTCGGTCACCTTCGTTTTTCGTCGGATTTCTTCATTACGATCACATCCTTCAAAGAAACACCGAGCATAAACCTCTCCTTAAGTCGCTGAGCGTCTTAAAACTTGTGGATCAGGCCCACCGTAAGTAGCCACGTTTCTGCCCCGTAAGTCATGACAGGCAGGACGCACTGATTAAAGACTTTTGTCTGTAAACATTGTGGAATGGGCGATGTGAAGACCTAATTTAATTTAAGCTACAATTGAAATGCGTCAAACTCATTACTTTTTTCTACTGTTTCTTTAAGTTCTTCCTTAGTTTTCTTTGCCAGCAAAATGCCACAGCAGTTGGCGCACTCTACCGAAAAGGGCTTGATATCAACTTGGAAGGGCCAGTAGTTCTTGGGCGCGTACTCTGTGCATTTAAATATCTGGTCCTCGAGCACCATCCTCGTCCATAAGTAGGTCCGCGCGCGGTCGAACGCCGCGGTCGCAGCGAGGACGGCGTTGACAGCCCGCATGCACACAGGGTCTAGGTCGTAGCGTGTGTTGAACGATAAGTAGTTGACGTTGCATCGAAACACCTGCGATGAGAGGTCAGTTCATTATTGTTCATTCAGTTCAAAGGTACGGCGAGGTACTCGCGCTCTGTAGCCTGTGCGGCAGCGGCACCAGCCTTCCTGGTCGTAATAGCGACTCAGAATAAGACATCACTCACTCAGACTCACATCATCACATAAGTGATGAGTGATAACTTAAAATTATTTAATACGTATAGTTACTTAATAGCATAGGTTATGTTACCTCGTGCCCACACACTTCGATTATGCAGGAGTTGATGAGGTCTATGGGTTTAATGTCAGCACGATAACCCAGAACCCTGAGTCGATCTGTGGAGTGAAATTAGGCAGTTTTAAAGATGTAATTTTTCTAGCACCGCTTTGGATATTGTCTGTGAACAAGACGCGCCGCAACAAACATTCAGCTACTTACATATATACGTATATTTAATATGTTGCATCTACTGAGGAATTAACTAGTCGTTCATGGTTACATAAAATTCATTTACAAAACTGTTCACTGGTCTTTCAGATGGTACACATTTAGAAATGTTCTATACATGATTATGGAACTTTTGGAAGACGTAACAGTGATCCCCCCTCCCTCCCTTTCCAAGGAAATGCCTTACCTAACCAGTATCCAATTTAGGTGCTTTGACCTATGCTCTGACAGATACAATAGTACAACTTGACACATAAATTCGTATGGAAATATGAACATTATTATTTTTGCACGGAAGGACTGTTACCAGAGGACGGCCCCTTCTCATCTCCCTGCTCCTTTAGAGACGAAAATCAGGTAGCACATTTCTAATTCATCCCGACGTTATCTGATGCTACTTGTTATGAAATCGATGTGTCTTATAATTGTAAGTAATACTCCTAGATAAAGATAGAATTACTTCTGAGTCCTGTGAGTTTCTGCGGCTTGTGACACTTAGTGTGAAACGTATCACACGGTCCATAGTAAACGTTGACTAGATTGGTACTCATACTTCGTTAATTAGTAGCCTGAAGTCAATATTAAGTGCTATTGCACCGATAATTGTGATATAGGAATATTAAACAAATGTGGAAAATAAATAGTTAAAAATACTAAAAATATTCATGACTGATAAAAAACTTGCTCGGCTGAATAAAAAAAAACATACGTGTCAAAGAGATTATGTATTTAAAATGTAAGTAGGTTTTAGTGCTTATACACCAAAACCTTGGCACACCGGACCTCTTCTGTTAAAAGTTCAATGTCTGTTTTTGAAAGAGAATAAAGTTTTTTCTCAAAACAATTTGATAAAATAAAATATTTATTACATAAAAATAAATGCCTAAAACAAAATTCAATATAGTAAAATTATTGCTACGAAATAAATCTACATTAAAATAACGAAATCTTCTAGGATTTGTCACGTACTTCGGGACTTTCGTACAGACGCATCGCATTTATTGTCGTTTCTCAGCTTCTAATTCTTCGTCAGTTTGCTTCTTAACATGGATGCCGCAGCAGTTGACGCATTCCAAGGAAAAGGGCTTCATGTCAACGTCGAACGCCCAATAGTCCCGGGGCGCGTAATCGTTGCGTTTGAACATCTGTTTGCAGGCGGTCCAGGTCCACAGATACGTGCGAGCACTGTTAAACTTGTCCGTGGCATCGACGACGTCCACGTCCACGGCGCGCTGGCAGAGCGGAACACCTGTGAAGATGTTAGTTAGGTTCAGATTTCGCCAAAGCTGTGCGGTACGGAGATTTGTGAAACGACCTAGGAAAATAATGAATCAGTCGTTTACATAGATCCCCGCTACGCTCTGTTTTAGTGGATTCCGAGCCATTCTCAGAAACTTAAGGCGATAAGACAAACTGAATGGAATGAAATTGTGCGTGATGGCGAAAACACAGGTTAGTTTATAACATGTTATAGAAAATGATTTGTAGAGTATTTTAATGTTAGTGTCATTGCTCAGGATCTTTTAAAACTAAAGTTCTGATGATGGGTAAAGTTATCTAATAATGTTCCGACCTACGATTGACAACATTGCCCGTCATCAAAAAAGACTTAGGGTTGGCTCATACGATAATAAAAAATAAACCATTTTTTTTATGTCAGACTACTGTCCATTTTTGTTAGTAAAGCCCACAACTTATGTTGTATATGGTTAGTATGTTTTACAAAAATAAATTGAGGTTACAAAAAGACAAAAAACATAAATAAAAAATAAAAAAAAACAACTGGACACGGTTGTCGAAGCAGAGAGAATAATAGTAAGAAACTTCTACTTTTAACTAATTTTTCTATAAATCTCTATATAGTTAAGTTTAGTGTAAGTGTTTAATATTTGAAAAAATAGATAGCCTGAAATATAAACGATTATCATTATAATTTAATTTCGTCTTCTCCTGTTAAACAACTTCAGATTTTCATTTGTGAATCAGTGAAACGCTAAAAAGCAATAATTAAAACGTAATTCAGAAATTATGTTCCTACCTGAACATTTATATGCCACTTATAATTAAAAAAGTATCGAAATAATATAAAAAAAATATTTCACTATTTTTTAGCGTTTTACTGATAAAAATAAAAATATATATAATTTTTCATAAATAAACAAAACGTTTGCTTAAATCTTTGTTAGTAATGTATGTATACATTACTTGATCTCAATTGATACTTTACCAAAAACAATTTTAATTGAAATTACAAATTTTATTAGAATATAATTATAATAAACGTGAAACATTTTACTTCAGTTTTCTATTTATTTACCTAAATACATATTCTTTGTAGAATGTTAAAAAAAATGAAGACCATTTTACCACGTGCCAACCCTAGCACTTTCAGCAGGCGAAATGCGGATTGTATGAAAAAGAGAAAAAATGTCAGGGTAACATTGCCCAGTCATATTAGTAGGAAACTTTTCATGGTATCGCTTACATTTCTAAAGTAAAGGCCATATTTACCAAAATTCTTGTACTGGATTTTATATCATCTGCATAAAGGCCATATTTTCGTCAAAAATCAACGTGGGTAATGTTGGCTAAAAGTCCAGATAACTTAGCCCGCCAACAAAATCAATCAATTATTGAATTAAATGTTGAATAATAATACATTTAGCTACACTAACACAGGCACATGATCTTACACTTGTAGGTGATGAAAGAAAATGCTTCCGTCCCCATAGAAAAAACTTACTACAATTGAAATTATTCGAAAAAAGCGGGCAAAGTTGGCATGTTTCACGGTACGTAGGTTTCTAGGAAACCATTGTTCGTGCATAAATGACATCGGACCTTTCGACATGATATGCCGAGTCTTTACCATTCACCACCGACGGACGTAACGACCTGGAGAAGCTCATCATCCTGGGACAAGTGGATGGCATGCGTGCCAAAGGACGAGCTCCGACGAGGTGGTCGGACCCGGTGAGGAGAGTGGCTGGCGGATCCTCTTCTGACCGCTATGTGTGGTGGCCCATTTTATGCGGTCGCGATCCTCAGCAGTGAGGGAACGACAGAAGAAAACCTTGTTGTGAAAAATATGTCTGTTAGGTTATACAGTAATATTATCTTCGGTTATACCTCATGTCCACACATGAGCCGACGAGGTCTATGGGTTGCATGTTAACGCGGTAGCCTATCCTCCGGAGCTGATCTGTGAAGCCAGAAGGTACATATTGTTGCGCTAATTGTCTAAGGAAGAAAGTGGCACAAAAACAAACTACCTAAATACCGAATTACCCCTGAGTCCAGTCAATTTTTGCGGTCTGTGATTGAAGATGTGATACGAGTCACACGGCCCATAGTAAATTTTTACCAAATTTGTACTCATACTGTTTTATTAAGTACAGTTGCACCGAATATTAATACTAATAAAAAGTTTACGAACACTGATTTATTGTTCTATATTAATCATTATTTATATATTTTGGTAAAGTAGTGAAAACATTCGTGGATATATTGACGACAGGTATAAGCAAGATGTCTAGAACTATATTGTAAAAAAAATTTCCCTATATATATTTGTCAAAGAGGTTGTGCCAGAAACATTGTAGAAATAGTTTTTTTTTATCGTCCATGGTTGCTTGACTTTAGTTTCACATGATGGTAAGTAATGATCAGGCCTAAGGTGGAGCCTTTTTTAATACCACTCTGCTTCGAAAATGTCTGTGCGGAGAACCGGGTGATGGTCTTGGGGAAACAGAGAAAGCATTAATTATAATTACCTATTGTTTCGAAGGGCAATAAATAAATAAAAAATGGATTCCTAAATATTCATTCCCGAGGCAAATCAAGGTTAACCTTAAACTATAAATATTTAGATAGATGTTAAGAGGAAGACCTAATGTTAAAAATAATTTATTTTAAATATGTGTAAGAAAGAGAGAAAAGGAGATATGTACTTGTCTCATCTTCAGCCGAAATACGTCCACAGCTGAACATAAGCCTCCCCAAAAATCATTGGGGGATTGGCCATAATCAAAACGCTCGGCAGGGAGATTGGTGATCGCTGTAATTATCTTAATATACACAGGAGAACGCTGCTGCCCGTCACTGGTGCAATCCCTTAGTCGCCTTGATGACACCTACGGGAAGGTTGAGGGTAGCCCTATTCTAATGTCTGCGGTTTGTAACTCGAACTGTGAAACGAATAACACGGAAGAGTAATGTTGTACAAAGTACGTACGTACTCTATAGATTATATTGTGCAAACAATTAATTTAAAATTATTAACTTTTAGTGCACCTTAATAATGTTTGATATGTAAAGAGTAATCTGTCAATGTTGTAGTGAGTTTGGTTTTGACATTTTAAATTTACATTCTATTTTAGGTATGGGCCCGATTCTGAAGGCACACATTTAAAATTTGACAGCCCTAAAATTGGTTTCGTCTTTATCTTTATAATACTGTGTGACAAGGATAGCAACAGTTTTAGTGCTGTCAAATTTTAACGTATGCCTTCAGAATCGAGCCCAATAATGTCAACATTTTAAATTGAATTTATTTTTGCAATTTTTAATAAATTCTGTACTTTTAACTGACATTTATTTTTCATTGATATTATTATTGTACAATTGATGAAAAAATATGACTTCTTACTAACCTGGTTTAAGATTTACTATATATATGGAATGTAACTTTCCGAAATAAATTAATTTTCAATAATATTTATGAGTTCTATTCATATCACAGAGCTGGTCACGATATGACCTACCTCACCTCTACCAATATTGATACACTAAAACTATTAACATTATGTGGTGTTTAAAACGACTTGGCACTACAAAACTAAACATAAACAAACTCGAGGCTTACATGTGGGCATTGAAAACATCCTGAGAATTAATTAAATTGGCAATGCAATCATTATTTAGGAATCGTAAATACTCTGTCAAAAGAATTTTATATTTTAAAAATGATTACATAAATAAATACCTAATTAAAAAACATGAGGTAATGTAATTATGTAAACTGAGATTACCTCTCCTGTTACCTTTAGAATGCTTTTGTTCTAAATATAGGTGATTCGTGATCAACAGGTGATACT
This sequence comes from Esperia sulphurella, assembly GCA_947086405.1. NCBI lineage: Eukaryota > Metazoa > Arthropoda > Insecta > Lepidoptera > Oecophoridae > Esperia > Esperia sulphurella. The sequence goes on from OX352264.1 coordinate 15,219,932, forward strand.
GGATATACTCGTAGTTGGCTCTGGATATGTGCCGGCGGCGGTGGTCGCACAAATCAGAGTTCATTTTATGTGCCGCCAACGGTACTGTAACGAACTGGAAATTCATCTGCCATCAATGATTTCTATGTACTAAGTACTGGATGGAGCGTTCCAAACAATCGCTCTGTTCTACGAAACTGCGGCTCTGGAAGCCGCAACTCGTTTACATTCACTTTGAAACTTGTGCAGTTACTACGCAGAACACTTAATTACTTATTACTATATATTGACGCTACTGGTAAATAGCGTCAATATTTAGTAAATAATTAAATGTTCTGCTTAATAACTGCACGTTTCAAAGTGAATGTAAACGAGTTGCGGCTTCCGGAGTCGCAGTTGCATGGAACAAAGCGATTGTTTGGACCGGTCCATCTAGTAGTACATAGAGATCGTTGTCTAAGATACACGTTTCTTACCAGGCAGGCATGGCGTTCTGTGATGTGAAGAGAAGGAGTGGATTCTTATTGAGGCAGAGGGTCAAATAAACCACGAAACCTAATTATTCTTGATGACTCAATATCACGAGGTATGTGAATTAATTCGCCACAGGATGTTACAAAATGGTAAATCGTTATGTGCGCAAATTGGCACCAATATTGCCAACACTAGTCTTGCGAGAACATTTAGTACAATTTACGTTCAGTGGGGCATTATTTTATAGATTTTATAGCCGACTTCTAAAATGCGATTGTTTGGCGGGGAATTGTCTCCGCTTGGATTAGTTTAGGGTTGCGAAAACTTCGAACCCTTTTAGAGAAATATTTCTGAATGCTAAGCTCGAGAACTACGGTCAACATTCAGACTAAATACCTATATCCCAATTACTATATCCCGTAGTCTCAATTTTATAAAATGTTTATTCATTTAGTCAAAACGATTAAAAACTTTGTATAAAGGAAACCGAACGAGGTAAAGGAAGGCGTAGGACTGTTAATGACTTTGTCGGTCGGTGACAGGCTAATTAAAATTATAATTGATGTAAGTGCCTATTTATTGTATAACGTCAAGAAAATAATAAATCTAAAAAGGATTATTTAAAGGGTAATTAAATGTGACAATAAAAAAATAATGCGTTAACGGAACCCTCACATTTGTGCGACGTCCTTAGACTTCGCTTACATTACGACAACAAATCTTCTATGAAATTGCAAACCACCTCCCACGAAATCTCTTAATAAATTTTCTTGGATAATGTGTTAAGAAACAAAGTCGGAGTAATTGTGAACCTTTATAATTCTTCATGAATTACTTACAGGACCGTCGGAGGAATGTGATAGTTATAGGCTGTGCGATACATACCTATATTTTATTCCAAATCAATAGTCATATAAATGTATTTGCGTCTCGAAAACCAAATAAATGATAGATGGTGTTCCTAATTGGACCGCAAAGTTTACATGGTAATACAAACCTGTTTTTGCTGCTGGCGACCTGTATTCATTTGAATATTTGAATGTTACCGAGACGCAAATAGCATTGGTTTTCCTATGACTATTGGTTTGAAATGAAATATACACTTGTCTCTACCTCCTTCCTTACCGCAGCCCTATGCCCTTTAACTGTCCCCCTGTGTAAAGTAAAAAGACGTTTTTGGAAAGTTAACGATGACTGAAAATCTTCCCTATTTAGAAATCTTATAAAAGAACGACAAAAACATATTACTTACGTACTAGTTTATTTTATAAATTATAAGAAGGAAATAGCCAAGCTAATAATTCACAGATATATAAACAATAATAATTAAAGAAAGTAATGTATTTTATTACCAGAAACAAAGCTGAAAATTTTACAATTAATCATAACACAATTATTATCAAAAACAAACCTAGTAATAATACTCATAATCTCAACAAAAACACCCAAAAGCAGCAACAGACGCTTGTAAACAAAGTAGCGTCACCATTCCGTTCAGAAATAACTGTGGAATGCCGGATATTGCATCCCGAAGTGTCCCGATACACGGATCACTCGGGCAGGTGCCCAAACGATCCCGCTCTCACTGCTGGTACACTGCACACTGTCGACCAGCAGTTCAGTTCTTACTCGCACCACGGAGGGAACGAACGTCCGCTCCGAAGTTTGATCTATAAATCGATATTAAACACGATTCTGAACTTGCTTAAAGTGTTTTTGAAAGTGAAATCTTCACTGATTTCGACAGTGGAGTAGTGAAAGACATAAAATCTTTTGAAGTTGGAATAGTTAGCAGTGATTTACAGATAATGAAGGTTCTTGTTAACGATAAAGTGTGTGTTGGGGATGAGAATATACCCACTGTAGAGGTGGCGGCACCGAAATTGACTAAAGAAGAACTGAACAGGTGAAGACAGATGAATATTTATCTGCAAACATATATTTTATTTTGTTATAAGTTCGAAGTGGAAAGTGGTTAATAACCAAGTGTGACATCGTTTTAGAAAATAATAACGAGTTAATGAAATCCGGCCCAATCAATCAACTGAACAAATGGAAGTCATTTAAAATTATTGTTATGATGGAGTATAAACTGTTTAAAATTTATCTCCTTAATTTCGTGGTAGCTTCTGTAATTTTAATTCTAATTTGTAATTCTGTTACAATGGGAATTACGAGATAAGTAAAGTAAGTTTTCGTTACGATTATGTTTTGAATTTTTTCGAAGAAAAATCAAGAAGTATCTAGGTACATAAGTTTATTCATGAATTCGTTAATTAATTTATTGAAGACTTCTATCCATCTCATAAGTTTTTAGTTTTTTAATGTAGTTATTGTTGCATGCATCACTTGAAGAAACAAAAGGTTCAGCCCAGAATTATAATAGTGGTTGGTGATGACAGGGTGATAATGATTTTTCAATCACACATTCCTTTCATCTTATAAACACGCCTGTACCCTCTTCAATTCGATTTTAAAAACAATAAACAAACTATTTGTCAAAGTATTTGATAACACAGAAAAGGCTTTAGAGTCGAGCAAGTTCGCTAGGTCAGACGGCGCTGGCGCAGCGCCAGGTGACACAACCGCGTGGCATGCGCTGTTTACGCGCCAACGTGGATGCTTGTTGTCCTCTTCCACATAGGAATGCTCTACTGTAATAATAATGTTGTTTTCATCTTCGTCTCGTTTTCATTGCTCATACATCTCTGACAGTTGTTCTTTCATTGACATCTTGAGTTGTTCTATCTTAAGTTTTGGTCAAAACATATTATGTTGAATAATAACTCAAATACCAAGTACATATAAAAGTTACTTGTTTAAATTTCATTTAAATTACTTTGCTTAAATTGTTATGAGCTGATTAATTGTTTTGTTTCTGCCCAGCTTAACCTTACCTACGACAACTTTGTTCATTATATCTGATCCAGTATGTTTTTCTACAGAGGCTGTCCCCTTGGCGTCTCTCGGGTTACCAGCTCGGTCTACGTGTGCGGGGCTCATGCTCTCCCAGGAGCCGTGAAGGCGCTTCGCCCCGGTTTGGTCGTGAGCGCAGCCCCCGAGCTCCCCCCGCCGCCCGAGGACTACGTGCCCAGGCATTATGTACCTCTCCTCGACACGCCCAACTCGGATATGCACCCGTTTATGGAGCGAGTTGCTGACCTTATAAATGAGGTGAGTGTTTGGAGAAAGACATTGAGATCATTCCGTTGTCGTTGTACATTAGTAAATTAAAACCTTACTTATTTTTTCAATTTTAACTGTAAATATTTTCAATGTTTCCTTTTTCAGTTGATAAGTCCAGTCAAATCACCTAAATCATCTAAGTAATCCAATCCAATTCCACTAAAAAAATTATTTTTTTATTAATACGTTGTAGTTTACTTTTTCTACTTTTTATGATTAGCTGATTATGTTTTTTTATCGTAGGTGGTCACAAGTGGTGAAGTAGTGCTGGTCCATTGCGTGGCTGGCGTATCGAGATCTGTCACACTCTGTCTGGCGTATCTGGTCAAATGGCATAAGATGACACTCAGGGACGCCTACCATCACCTTAAGCAGAGACGGTGAGTGCTCAATAAAGAGTTATTTTTTACAGCAAATTTTTAGGAAAACTTTAGAATAAGTACCAAAATGAAAAGCTGGAACGACACTTTGCGGACTGAACTATGTTGACGATCTTTAAATTTGTCCTGATTCATCTTTCTAAATCAAGAGTGACTCTTTATTCTTTGAATTTCTTTACAGCTCCTAACTTGAGTTCTTCTTTCCAGACCACAAATTCGACCAAACACAGGATTCTTCAAGCAAATGATCAAATATGAGGAGAGGCTGTTTGGTGAAGCCTCCGTGAAGATGGTTTATTGCGAAGCCATTGACAAGGAAATACCTGATGTATATGAGCCTGACTATAGAGGTATGACCTGGTTCAGACAAAGATATGGACCTATTGAGAAGAGCTGAACAGGAAATGATAATAATATAGAAGTGACTAATGATTAAGAATAGTATAGGAGATTGGATGGAAGAATTTGAAAGAACTAAAAAGATGTGAAAATATGAGAGACAGAAAGATAAATTAATATAAGACTGAGTGAATGAATGACTTCGTTAAATATGTTAAGAAGAAGAGAATGAAAAGAATCTTAAATGATGAAGAGATATAGGAACGAGTGATAATGTTAAACATATTTAAAGTATTGTAAGGAACAAAAATATAAAATATATGTTTACTTTTGTCGACATGTAACAGTTGTTGAGTAATTAAAATACTATGGATACTTCATGTTATCTAGATAGAAATGTGATAATTAATTTATTATAAGTGTCTAATTTAAATGTATTCGCCTATTAATAAGTTAAATAAGTCATGGGACCAAAATAAATAAGAGGTGATTTGTCAGTCATTGTTTTATTCTCGTAAACATATCCATTTATGACATGTTGGAAAATCGTTATAGGAAAAACACTCGAGAAACTCGTTCAACAGATGAACAGAGGAATTCGAAGGAATAAGAACAAATTCCTTCGGAGGAATCAGTACAATTTCTTCCGAGGACGAACTTAATACATTTCATTTACTCATATTAAGTCATAACGGATATGTTATACAAAACAAGAACACAATTAAGACGCCCGATCCCCACAAATATTATCAAAAGTATCTTTATTTACCAACGATGGATGACACAGCTAGAATGATATCATTCTTTGGGCTTCCCCTGTAAAATCGCCAGCAGTAAGCTGATGGTAGGTCCTCATTTTCAGCTACTTTCTTCCGCCAAAAACTGATTACCAATAAAATAAAGAATGACATAATTGAGTCATCTGAAAATTCAACTATGTTTTTAGTCAGTAGAGTTACCTAATTGCAATAGTAGAGTAATGAGTAATCCCATTGAAGCGGAGTTGTTGGCCCCGTGGCATTGAGCGGCCGGCCGGGACGGAAATACACCCGCGGGGCGGCGGCGGCGGGGAATGGATCGCTCAACAATCGACAAGGTGCGCGTGCGCCGCATCGGCGCTTCCTCATTCTGATGTAACCGCGCATTAATCTGGATAAGTTCTGCTGCCAAATAACCTGATAGATACATCACAGAGAGAACAGTCTTTTACAAATGTCTAGATTTTCAGAGTTTAAAAAAAATCTTAAGATTTCTCATCTCTTTTAACTTCGGCCTTTGTTTTCGTTCACTGTCAAGTTCATAATTCATTAGTAATAAATCATTAATTTAAAATACCCTAATACAATTGGGCCTCGATTTTCTTCAGTGCGGGATAGTAAAATGTGGAACATCATTATTGACATTCAATTTTAATTAAATCACCAATACCTTGGTAACATTCTACTTCCAACAGGTTACTAGGTTCTTCTACTACAAATCAATGGAAATTACATTTATTTTTTGAGTAGAAAGATACGTCTATTATCTGATACATTAAAAATATTTGAAAAAATTAAAATTGGGAGATGAAGGATAAGTAGGATATTAAGATCATTTTTGGAATGTTTGTCTGTTTTACTGTTTGTATGTGCACGCATCACATAAAAACTACGGAACCAATACTGATAGACTTCTCACAGAAACATAGGGCTTAATTCGGAGTATATTTAGTTTTTATTTCATCGAATTCGCATAACTTTTGATATCAAAAGTTATACGAATTAACATTAGTATACATTATACAACAAAGAAGTGTAATCACTCGGTGGAATTCAGATTCACGATCATCTATTCGTTTCGAACGAGAGTAAGAGGCAGTGTAAATTAGAGCGGTAGCGGGATAGGGAAATAAAAAAAACAATGATGCTGAAGTCCGAAGCCGCGGGCACAGGTAGTCTCATAATAAAATACATTATTACATCACTAAAAGAATTAAGTATTATCCCGCCCTTGAACCTAAAACCAGACACTGGCAGTAGTCTAGAGGTCTAGGCACATCTGTTCTTTCATCTGAGTTCTAAGGTTAAGTCTGGATAATATTGGTGTTGGTTTTGTGCCAGCATTGATTGCGCATTCTTCACGTCTGCCTTTTGACGAGTTGTTTGTAAAAATAACAATTTCCACAACTACTGATTTGCTATTAATATCACCACCAGCGTACTCTTTGTCTTAAGCAATAAGGTGTACAATGATATGAAGATTAGTTTGACATGTTTCTCTTTTTTTGACAACACCTGATGGTTAGGCTTGGCTTGTTGGCAAAGACACGTGTTTCAAGTTCAATGTTTTCGCTAATTACGAGTACCACAGCTATAGTCGCGTAGTATATCATTTTATGTTTTGTGAGACGCTCGTTTCCAGTATGTATTACTCACATTGATGAAGAACTTTCCATCGAAGTTGCCTCAAAAAGACAATGCTTACTCATATTTTGAGGGTAGATTTGAAACTGAGAGATTCACGGGACGAATTATTCTGGTGGTCACATTGACCTACTGTTTAAACTACACAATACATTCTGAACAAATTCTTACTTAGGAAATGTCTAAAATTCTGCATTTGCAAATATAAAAGTATTCATAATCACGCAATTGTACACTGGATTCATCCAAATAGAAATTGTAACCGTCGTATATGACGTCTATACTCACATATACTTGTTTTCAGTAAATATATATATCATTTACCTATATATAATTGTGTCATCTATCTATAAATAGAATTAACAATGGTTTTATCAATAAAGCAGTATAAACAAGTATGTACAAAGGGTGTAACTATTTGTTTTGTAATTTGAAAATAACCTTCATCTCTTTCAAATGTATAAATAACATGCTCTTTCAATCAAAGCCATTTCTTTCTATTTAAGTGGGACTAATTTACGTTTAAAGTTAATTTATTGAGTTTCATGGAGTGTTTTGGAACAACTCTGAGAACATTTCCTGTACTTAAGATTCAATACAAAATCCAGATTCAACTCATATTAAAGTCTATCGATTTTAACTAATATAAGATAAGGTTCAAAATATTAGTGATTAAATTTAATTCGTTAGCAAAATGCTAAAAGCACGGAATCTTTAAGTCTCTCAGACTAGTAAAAACAAAAGTGTAACAAAACCAATAAATTCTTTGAATAATGGCCTTATGAAGTGGGGTAACGTTTCATGGGAATCGATGAGAGTTGAGCTGTTTTGAAAATTCTTTGATTTTGGGGGCAGTTGAAGCTTGGGTCGCGAAGAGTTAGGCTCGGGCCGTGAGAGCGTCGGTTGACAATTGCGAAGGAGTCTGAGTCGCGAAGAGTTGGAGTTTGGGTCGCGATGGAATCGGTTAACGGTTACGGAGGAGTCTGAGTCGCGAAGAGTTGCAGCTTGAGTCGCGAAGAGTTAGGATCGGGCCGTGAGAGCGTCGGTTGAAAATTACGAAGGAGTCTGACTCTGGTCGCGAAGAGTTGGAGTTTGGGACGCGATGGAATCGGTTAACGGTTACGGAGGAGTCTGACTCTAGTCGCGAAGAGTTGGGGCTTTGGGTCGCGAGGGAGTCGGTGGACAATTACGGAGTAATCTGAATATAAGTTTGCGAACACATCTCTGAATAAATTAAGAAGGTCTTTGTAAAGTTTTTCAAAGTAAACGTGTATTAACAATTTCAATTACAGAGATTCGCCGTGAGTGACATTTAATAGTGCAAGTGAAGTGATTTAGTAAAATTTTAAATTCAGTGTTCAAAACAGAAGTATTTAAGTATTTAAAGTATTTTCTTATTTTAATTTTATTGTACATATTTATATATATTTATGGTGTTCTAGAATTAACATTTTAGGGGCGAGACTTAGTACATCTACAAATTAGGATGCCGAATTTTTCTCCGTTGAAATTCTTTTATTAACTTTGTATCACTTTAGGATTTTTAACTCTTTGTTTTATATTTTTTCCCTTTTAGCAGGAGAGAACGAGTTACATCTTCGTATAGACTCGGGTAGAGTTTTATTATGTTAGTTTGGTCGGAATAGCATAGAGTATGAATATATAACGAAAATGTTCATCATTTACATCAATACTTATAATCTGACTCACTACATGATTTGACTTGGATGGATGACGAACTGATTTTGAAAAGCCTAATGAATCATGCATGTATGATCCATCACTAATTTATTATAAGAAAGACGCCTGTGTTGTTTACATTCAACCGAAAAAACTAAAGGACAGTCTAGAAATTTATGTAAGTCAATTTGTCTGTCTTTCTTTTGTATTAACTTTGGACTTGACTTTTCAACAGATTTGGAAAACATACATATTGTGTGTCAGTCTGTCTGCCGAATACTGTAAAACTACTGAACTGAATAAGGCAATATATAGACTAAAACTCACATATTAAAGTATGTATGTCTGTTTGTTGTTTTGAATTGTTTTTGAATCATACTTATATTGTGTGATAGTCTGTCTGCCGAATACTCAAAAACTACTGAACTAAATAAGGCAGCGTATGGACTTGAATTCGCACGTTAAAATACGTATGTCTGTTTGTTGTTGTAATCTACGAAACATGCAAAATGTGTGACAGTCTGTCTGCCGAATACTCAAAAACTACTGAACTAAATAAGGCAGCGTATGGACTTGAATTCGCACGTTAAAATGCGTAAGTCTGTTTGTTATTGTGATCTACGAAACATGCATAATGTGTGACAGTCTGTCTGCCAAATACTCTAAAACTACTGAACTAAATAAGGCAGTGTATAGACTTGAATTCGCACTTTAATATATGTATGTCTGTTTGTTATTATGAATTACTGAATCAAATAACTTTTGGATGGGATCATACATTGTGTGTTTCACACTAGCTCGTGTTATTGACACGCAACTATATTAATATCGTGCTTATTGCACGCAACGATACTTAATTGTATTTTTTACATGTAACGAATCTAATTCGTGTTGTTTTACATGTATCTTCGACAATATACACAAACATGCATTCAGCTGACACGAAATTATAATAGTTTCTGTTCTACTTGGGTTAATATTGTCCTGAAAGATTGGTCGAGCACGTCTCCCTTAACCGAACTCTGTCCCGAATGCTACTTCATATTATATATCTAAACAAAGCAACAGGGCTGGGCAAGGTTTATCGATTAAGGACAATTGATGCTGTGGTCTCCCCAAACTTGATTGAAACGTTATAATTACAACTCTACATGCACTATGTATTCAACTTAAGGCCTGAGGTCTTGATACACACATGCACAAAATAACACATCACACGATTTGTCTTAGACCACTAGGACATTTCGCTCAACACTTAGGTATACCACATACAAACCTAGATCTAAGAAAGGAATAAGTACCATAACTTCAACTAGCGTCTACAAGTGGATGCTCAAACATAATTAATTTATCTCTACGAGATACGACTATAAACTACAATTGGTAATAATTACTTATTACTAAATTATCTGCAAATAAAGAGATATGATTGATGAAAGTTGTTGATCGGAAAGAAGTGTGATGGTTTGAATCTAATTAGATTATGGGTGTTTAGGTTGTGTCCACGGATTTGTTGGCATGAAAACCGGGATCGAGGTTGGATCTTCTAACGGTTTTTGTGGGAGGCCCAAGATGATAGTGCTGGCTGGGAGTCTTGGTTAATCTAAATCTTTGATTAGTAATTAGGTATTGACCTAAGTGTCAATTTCCAAAGGTTTTCTAGAGCTAGGTCACCTTTTCAGCTTGCATGTGTCCCTTTCCTTGTCTTAAGGAATTAAGTGTGTATGTACATTTATATATTTTCATTTCATAGTATATTCTATTATTAAAAGTGTCTATTAATAATAAATGAAAGTGCTCAATATGTGGCCACGAAGAAAGAAGAGCAGCAGCGTTCCGGAGACTGGAGCATGAAGCGGACATTAAAATTACCAGATTCTTTGTGACTGGACTGGTTTCAGATAAGTCGCATGATTTTATTATTTATCGTGTTTTTATATTGATGTTATTTTATGTGAAGTGTATTTTTATTGTTTTTGTTTCTTAATTTAGATACGATAATTATGATTGCGTTACATACTTATTTAATTAAACAACAACGTAAAGGGTTCTGTACTAGACGATCACAAACGATAATTAGACGATTTTATTTCAAGGCCATTATTAATTTATTGTTAGGTTAGTTCAAGTAATAGGTATGTATGGGATCGTTAACTATATCTATTTTATTAATAGATAGGTTGATGCATTTTCCTACAGTGTTGCCGTGACGTCAGGATGATACGTCATTAAAAACTGGATTAAATTTAATTCAGTTACGTGTAAAAAGTATTTGGGTTACTATTTTTTAATATTTCTTCTAAACTAACTTTAAAAACATTACACAACGTAGGTTAAATCATTAGGTAATATCAAACTATTCATTCGTACGTCATAAAAATATTTTCGTTTATAATTTAAAAGTATAAATATAATATATACATACATGATCATATGTTTCCAAACCCAAATTAGGTAAAGCCTGTACTATGGGTATCGGACAGTATGATAAGTTGTATTTAGATACAATACAACAACAAATACTGATTTAACAAATGTTTTTACTGAGAAGGATTCGAACCGTCGACCCTTAGCTTCACATATGGTTGCACTACAAACTAATCTGCAGGGCCTAAAATTCAAAAATATGAATTTAGAAACAATCTCAAGTGTCGTCTCGACCCCACACTTTTTTTTGTCCACATTCCTGCAAACGTGTGAGGCTTGGCTATTTATTGTTTTCGTTCGAGTTATAATTTTTTTTAAGTCACAAGGGACGCGTTGTTGTCAAATTAGCTTCTAAACGTCCACTGTTGGACGTAGGCCTTTCCCAAAGGAACGCTTTGTTGGCCTAGTTGTTAATCGTTAGGCCTGTAACATAAACATAAATATAAATATTTGTGATTTGCTATTTATTGACTTTATTAGTGTTTCATTTTGTTATTAAGCTTTGCAAATATTACTGTTTTATTTCATTATAAACGAAAGCTATTTAAAATACTAGAATATGTTTTAACTGCATTTCTATTAGTGAAACAAATCACTTTACAGTTTTTAATGTCGCATAAAGAGTATTTTGTAAATTAATGTTAAAAAAATATATATTTCATAATGATAATTAAATACTAGAAATTTGTTTTACTTAACATAATTGATTAGCACATTAACGTCAGTATTAAAGTATATTATTTAGATCAAAATATGAGGTCCATGACAACTGGCGCCATCTGACGAAGGGTGGTATCAATTGTGTTCAAAGTTGCGTAACGCGCTTGATTCCAATACTCGGTCGAATACGTTTGTTGATTTAGGTAATACTTCAGTCGTGTGCAGATAGATGGCGTTTTGAGGGTTCATATTTCACTGGTTCATATTTCACTGGCGACATCTGACGGAGGGTAATCAAATGTGTTCAAAGTTACGTAACGCACAGGGATTATACCACACGGTCGAAGTACGTTTGTTTAGGTGATACTTCAGTCGTTTGCGAATAGGTGGCGTTTTTGTCACAAGTTCGTAGGGATGCGTAGGCGCCGCGTGACGGGAATAATTGGAACCACAGAGGTAGTACTGACATCTTAGTCAGCTGAGATTTGTAAACATGTGACATGATTTTTTTATGTACAACTGATCGCTAGGAATGGATTTAGTACGAGTTTTACATTTTATTGAGACAAAATAGATAATGAAAAGCGAAGTTCACGTTTGCTAAATATAATTATACACTATAAATTGTTGTCTTTTAAATATTCAAAAATTAGATAAATTAAGTTTAATTAACTTGACTTTAACATTGATTTTGAATAAAATATTACTGAAAACTTATTTGTTTATATATTTGAAAGAGAGTCGATTTGAATTCAGCTTAAAAATATAAATCACGCTCTTTATTTATTTATATTCTTTATTAATATTTAAGTTTTTATTTAATTATATGCATAAAAATCAAAATTATATTGTGAGATTGTTATATTTTGTCTACTTCTTAAAAAAAAGGACGGTTACTGTTCCTATTAAAACAACAGCTCTGTTATATGGGTCAAGACCAAAACAGATGTTTGTATTTTTTGCATAGAGTTCGAGCTGCGCGATATGTCAAACGCAGTGTATGATTAACTTATTCACTCAATATGAGCGTAAGAATATTTGAATCTATTTGTTTGTATGTTCATGAGATTTTATTATTAAATTATTGTTATATGAATATCAATTCCAACTCCAAAGGTAAATTGATCATACTACTTTTATTTTGTGGTGTCTAGGTTTTTATTCCATTAGTAGTGATGGATCCGTGGTTGGGTAAATACCTGATTGTCTTTATTAAAGGATAATAATAACTTTTATTGATATATTCTTAAGTTAATAGTTTACGTAAATGTTTTGATATTAATAAATCAAAGATGGTATGTAATATGACATTAGTGAAATGTTTATGAGCATGTGAGTTATCGGAGTATGTGAGTAGTCTTTGGTGTATTGTATATCGGATATTGTGTAAATACCTTATTGGCATACAATCTAAGGAACATTACACGGAACAAATAACCATTTTGTATAGACATTGGAGTTAGGATTAGAGTCAACAATTTTATAGATACTGGTCGACAATTACAAATTGGTTAATACTCTACTAGTATGAACAATTCTAAAATCGGCAACTTTACAGTCTCCTGGTACTACATAATCTCTTTAGTTTGTGGAATGGGCAGTTTAACGATAAGTTAAATGAGACAGTAAGTTCAGAATCCGGTGATCGGTGTGAGTTTAAAAAGGGTAGATATTACATACTTTCTAGTTAAAGACTGAGCTTATCTAGGTAATGCTCCTGTGGTTGATAACAGAATGTAAGTTCTATTAATTTTCTTCTAAAAGTTCTAGTCTCACAAACTAGGATCCCATAGGATTTTGAATTCGGACCTGTCGTGTACTGGAGATGGGAATACTGTTCCATTCAGACTTGTTTTGTGATTGCTTATTTTTCTTATGTTTGAGTTATATAAAGCCTGGTTTAAATACACACCACACATGCACATTTCTAAGATTTTATGTTAATAAGGATTAGAGTTAAAAAAAAAGGGATAATTTAAGTAAGTCAGGAGACATGCATAGCCACCGCTCCATTCATTGCTGAGAAATGATGAACAAAGTCCATTGAGAATCTAATTATGCTATAAAGTGTTCATGACTAATAAATTACTTAGGGTAATTATTAGGGCTGAAATTATTGTACCAGATTCTAATAAGAAACAAAGTTGATTAAATTCAAAGATATTAGTAATAAATAGCTGACATTTTAGTTCTGATGTTTTCGATTTTATCTTTTCATTCGAAAATAAAATCTCAGACATCAAGGGGCGATCTGTAACCGTCGTATATGACGTCTATACTCACATATACTTGTTTTCAGTAAATATATATATCATTTACCTATATATAATTGTGTCATCTATCTATAAATAGAATTAACAATGGTTTTATCAATAAAGCAGTATAAACAAGTATGTACAAAGGGTGTAACTATTTGTTTTGTAATTTGAAAATAACCTTCATCTCTTTCAAATGTATAAATAACATGCTCTTTCAATCAAAGCCATTTCTTTCTATTTAAGTGGGACTAATTTACGTTTAAAGTTAATTTATTGAGTTTCATGGAGTGTTTTGGAACAACTCTGAGAACATTTCCTGTACTTAAGATTCAATACAAAATCCAGATTCAACTCATATTAAAGTCTATCGATTTTAACTAATATAAGATAAGGTTCAAAATATTAGTGATTAAATTTAATTCGTTAGCAAAATGCTAAAAGCACGGAATCTTTAAGTCTCTCAGACTAGTAAAAACAAAAGTGTAACAAAACCAATAAATTCTTTGAATAATGGCCTTATGAAGTGGGGTAACGTTTCATGGGAATCGATGAGAGTTGAGCTGTTTTGAAAATTCTTTGATTTTGGGGGCAGTTGAAGCTTGGGTCGCGAAGAGTTAGGCTCGGGCCGTGAGAGCGTCGGTTGACAATTGCGAAGGAGTCTGAGTCGCGAAGAGTTGGAGTTTGGGTCGCGATGGAATCGGTTAACGGTTACGGAGGAGTCTGAGTCGCGAAGAGTTGCAGCTTGAGTCGCGAAGAGTTAGGATCGGGCCGTGAGAGCGTCGGTTGAAAATTACGAAGGAGTCTGACTCTGGTCGCGAAGAGTTGGAGTTTGGGACGCGATGGAATCGGTTAACGGTTACGGAGGAGTCTGACTCTAGTCGCGAAGAGTTGGGGCTTTGGGTCGCGAGGGAGTCGGTGGACAATTACGGAGTAATCTGAATATAAGTTTGCGAACACATCTCTGAATAAATTAAGAAGGTCTTTGTAAAGTTTTTCAAAGTAAACGTGTATTAACAATTTCAATTACAGAGATTCGCCGTGAGTGACATTTAATAGTGCAAGTGAAGTGATTTAGTAAAATTTTAAATTCAGTGTTCAAAACAGAAGTATTTAAGTATTTAAAGTATTTTCTTATTTTAATTTTATTGTACATATTTATATATATTTATGGTGTTCTAGAATTAACATTTTAGGGGCGAGACTTAGTACATCTACAAATTAGGATGCCGAATTTTTCTCCGTTGAAATTCTTTTATTAACTTTGTATCACTTTAGGATTTTTAACTCTTTGTTTTATATTTTTTCCCTTTTAGCAGGAGAGAACGAGTTACATCTTCGTATAGACTCGGGTAGAGTTTTATTATGTTAGTTTGGTCGGAATAGCATAGAGTATGAATATATAACGAAAATGTTCATCATTTACATCAATACTTATAATCTGACTCACTACATGATTTGACTTGGATGGATGACGAACTGATTTTGAAAAGCCTAATGAATCATGCATGTATGATCCATCACTAATTTATTATAAGAAAGACGCCTGTGTTGTTTACATTCAACCGAAAAAACTAAAGGACAGTCTAGAAATTTATGTAAGTCAATTTGTCTGTCTTTCTTTTGTATTAACTTTGGACTTGACTTTTCAACAGATTTGGAAAACATACATATTGTGTGTCAGTCTGTCTGCCGAATACTGTAAAACTACTGAACTGAATAAGGCAATATATAGACTAAAACTCACATATTAAAGTATGTATGTCTGTTTGTTGTTTTGAATTGTTTTTGAATCATACTTATATTGTGTGATAGTCTGTCTGCCGAATACTCAAAAACTACTGAACTAAATAAGGCAGCGTATGGACTTGAATTCGCACGTTAAAATACGTATGTCTGTTTGTTGTTGTAATCTACGAAACATGCAAAATGTGTGACAGTCTGTCTGCCGAATACTCAAAAACTACTGAACTAAATAAGGCAGCGTATGGACTTGAATTCGCACGTTAAAATGCGTAAGTCTGTTTGTTATTGTGATCTACGAAACATGCATAATGTGTGACAGTCTGTCTGCCAAATACTCTAAAACTACTGAACTAAATAAGGCAGTGTATAGACTTGAATTCGCACTTTAATATATGTATGTCTGTTTGTTATTATGAATTACTGAATCAAATAACTTTTGGATGGGATCATACATTGTGTGTTTCACACTAGCTCGTGTTATTGACACGCAACTATATTAATATCGTGCTTATTGCACGCAACGATACTTAATTGTATTTTTTACATGTAACGAATCTAATTCGTGTTGTTTTACATGTATCTTCGACAATATACACAAACATGCATTCAGCTGACACGAAATTATAATAGTTTCTGTTCTACTTGGGTTAATATTGTCCTGAAAGATTGGTCGAGCACGTCTCCCTTAACCGAACTCTGTCCCGAATGCTACTTCATATTATATATCTAAACAAAGCAACAGGGCTGGGCAAGGTTTATCGATTAAGGACAATTGATGCTGTGGTCTCCCCAAACTTGATTGAAACGTTATAATTACAACTCTACATGCACTATGTATTCAACTTAAGGCCTGAGGTCTTGATACACACATGCACAAAATAACACATCACACGATTTGTCTTAGACCACTAGGACATTTCGCTCAACACTTAGGTATACCACATACAAACCTAGATCTAAGAAAGGAATAAGTACCATAACTTCAACTAGCGTCTACAAGTGGATGCTCAAACATAATTAATTTATCTCTACGAGATACGACTATAAACTACAATTGGTAATAATTACTTATTACTAAATTATCTGCAAATAAAGAGATATGATTGATGAAAGTTGTTGATCGGAAAGAAGTGTGATGGTTTGAATCTAATTAGATTATGGGTGTTTAGGTTGTGTCCACGGATTTGTTGGCATGAAAACCGGGATCGAGGTTGGATCTTCTAACGGTTTTTGTGGGAGGCCCAAGATGATAGTGCTGGCTGGGAGTCTTGGTTAATCTAAATCTTTGATTAGTAATTAGGTATTGACCTAAGTGTCAATTTCCAAAGGTTTTCTAGAGCTAGGTCACCTTTTCAGCTTGCATGTGTCCCTTTCCTTGTCTTAAGGAATTAAGTGTGTATGTACATTTATATATTTTCATTTCATAGTATATTCTATTATTAAAAGTGTCTATTAATAATAAATGAAAGTGCTCAATATGTGGCCACGAAGAAAGAAGAGCAGCAGCGTTCCGGAGACTGGAGCATGAAGCGGACATTAAAATTACCAGATTCTTTGTGACTGGACTGGTTTCAGATAAGTCGCATGATTTTATTATTTATCGTGTTTTTATATTGATGTTATTTTATGTGAAGTGTATTTTTATTGTTTTTGTTTCTTAATTTAGATACGATAATTATGATTGCGTTACATACTTATTTAATTAAACAACAACGTAAAGGGTTCTGTACTAGACGATCACAAACGATAATTAGACGATTTTATTTCAAGGCCATTATTAATTTATTGTTAGGTTAGTTCAAGTAATAGGTATGTATGGGATCGTTAACTATATCTATTTTATTAATAGATAGGTTGATGCATTTTCCTACAAAATATAAAACAGAAATGTTTTAAATTTTATATGTATTGGTGCACAATAAAGAATATTTAAATTAATAGTCGCATTTAAAATTTGACAGCGCTAAAATTGGTTTCGTCTTTATCTTCATAATATTGTGTGACAAGGATAGCAACAGTTTTAGTGCTGTCAAATTTTAACATTGTGCCTTCAGAATCGAGCCCTTTTGTCTGTCTAATTGCTAATTTATTAGGTCATTTGGAAAAATACTTTGGCATTTTGTGGGCGTCGGTCGCACGCCTCGGCAGAGTTTCTTAACTGGTCGCAAATGAGATGACTGGCTTTTTGCCGTTTTTTTCATTGTAGATTTGAAATAGCTACTTACAGATAGCACACCTTGAGTTCTCAGTAATAGGTTAAACTTATTCTGTGGTAATAGCATAAAATTAATACAGAGTTGCTCAAAGTGTGTGCATGCATCAAACATCTGCTAGTGTGTTACACCGGTCACTTTCTAAACACTCCTCTAGAATCTTTAAGGACCAAATAATATCAAAGAAGTATGAAAACCTATACAGTAAGTCATGCACAGCAAGAAAGATTGCGTAGAGTGCAGTGTCGCGGTCTAACCGCCAAGGGTCTACAAATAGTGTTTCGCAAAAATATCTGTTCGTAGCAGTAGTCCGTACGACTTGCTTTGTTATATCATTAGTAGTAGACTCGTTTAAAAAAACTAATGGTGATTCTTATATTTTAATTGTATATTTCATCATCATCATCAGGTTATTTTTGCCTCCACTGCAGGAGCACAACCCTCTCTCATCTGCCGGAGACAGACGGAAGATTCGGCCTACACTCCCCGCGCTGACCAGACGGGTTGGGGAGGCCTGATTGATGTTTTATAATGTATTCCCTTAGTCGCCTTGTACGACATCCACGGGAAGAGTTGGAGTGGTCCTATTCTACTCTACTGGAAACCACACGGTTGTTATATTGTATATTTACTGAGACTGTATAAGAAATAATTCGTCCACTTTCTTTCAAGTTGGATCATTTGCTCCGTAGAAAGTAAATGATAAGACTGAATCATCAATTTTTCTTCCTTCCTTGTGTCACGCTGAGTATATCTCAGTCTGACTTGGCAAACATTTAACTTCTCTTGGCATAAGTAAATGAGTACATTAAAATTACATTTGGATTGTTCCCAAACGGTGTTTTTAGCCTTGCAGTAACAGGTAGGTGTACTTACTCTATTTCTGTCTTGATGACTTTGCTCAGGGGGCCAATTCTACTATTTTCAACATTTATCGTTCGTTTAAACAAAAGTTACTTTTAAGTTTTTAACAGACGCTATTTTGACGCAATGCGTTTCGTTTTTACCTGAGACAACTGTCAAAATGTAGAAAAACGTTCGTTCCATCTACGACTGACGTTTGTTTAACGTTATCTACGGCTGAAACGCAGGTGAAGCACGAACGTTGTGCGCAGCGGAGTACGAATAGTGTTAAAACTTGCGTTTCAGCTACTGTTGGAGGAGATATTTTATCTGTAGGGCCCTTATTTCCTTTTTTGTAATTAGTATATTGTTATTCTTAATTTTATAATTTATTACAATTGTACAGTTCAATTGCGTTTTGTGCGTAAATGCGTTAGTAGAATTGGCTCGCAGCACTGCTTCGCAATAATCTGTTACTTTGTTAGTTTGTCAAGACTAGGAGTATCATCAGAACTTTCGGGAAATTCAGAATCACTGGTAGAACGCAGATTCTTATCATTTTTGATTGTAAGAAAGTCTGTGCAATTATTACAGGGGGAAGTATTACAAATAGATCCTCAGAGTTCCAACTGCGACTTTTGGATTGCTTGCCTGTTACAATTTGATTAACTGCTTGTTAACTACTTTTGGTATATGTAAATCACTTTCTGGGTAATAATTTACTTAGTTGTTGCCTTTGGTTATTGGTTTTCATCTATTCTTAGATCCCCATCTAAGTTTTTTTCTACCATCCCATCTAAGGGATTGGCAGCAGCATTCTCCTGTGTATATTAAGATCATTACTGTGATCACCAATTCGTCTGCCAAGCGTGGTGATTATGGCAAATCTCCTAATGGAAATCCGACAAAAGAGGCATTCTATTGGGGAGGCTTATGTTCAGCAGTGGACGTATATAGGCTGATGATGATCCCATTTAAGAAGGCAGTTATTTTTCGAGTCATTGCCACGCTTTTGTCACTTTTATAAGTCTCCCTACCTACCTACCTACTTTGCATTAATTGTTGCAGTTGAGTTTCCTTCCAGAAGGTTACTTCCACATCTATTAATAAAAGAAATACCAACAGAATGATGTGGCCTCCATTTCGCATACCTTCCTTCATTCCCTACTATTTCAGTCTGCGCTCATAATCTGAAGGCGACATGTCATACTCGTAATGAAATATAATTTACGAAAAACTTTACGACTCAGAAAACGAGATACGGCAAATGTATTATATTTTGTACTAGCTGTTAGCCGCGACTTCGTCCGCGTGGACAACTTAACATCACAAATTATTATGTATTTCCCGCAGGAATGGGATGTTTTTTCGGAATAAAAACTATCCTATATTCTATTCCAGGACCTAACCTATATGTGTGCTAAGTTTCATCACGATCCGTCCAGTGGTCGAAGCGTGATTGAGTAACAAACATCCAAGCATCCAAATATTCAAACTTTCACATTTATAATATTAGTAGGATAGGATAGGATTTCTTAAATTGTTCGTCGCATCGTTGTTATAAACAGTATCATATCCTACAGATAGGTAGTTAGATCGTACATCGTGCTTTTAGAAAGAAAAGAATACCTAGTTAATATTCCGAAATCAAGACGAAGAATATATAATTAGCTATGTACTTACCTAACTAATTAAATCAAGTATCTCTCACACCTTTTACAATAATCAAAGTCCGCAATTTTCAACAGCGAAAAGTAAAGTAACTAGGGGTTGAACAATGCAGACTATCGACTTTCAAAGCTATCGATATTATTGATTAGGTACTTAAAAAAATTATAACTGTCTATTTTTGACCTACGGCACAGAAACGTGAACAGTAACGGTGGGCCTAATCCACAAGTTTCAAGTCACTCAGCGAGCTATGAAGAGGGCTATGCTCGGGGTTTCTTTGAAGGATATGATTCGTCATGATATTAGGAGGAAACAAAAGTTAAATTTTGAACATGAGATTTTCAAAGCTACGACAAGTTAAATTGTAAATTAGTTAGATATTTTGTCTGGGTTTCTGTTAAGACTTAATTGGCAAAAAAAACTTATAGGAAAGCTTTCTTGAGTTATGTATATCATAATAAACGTTAATTTATATAAATAAGCAATTTACTTAGAAGTTTAACAACACAGGTAACTTCGAAAGTCGAAAGATCACAATGTTTAGTCCCATGAATGTTACTTTTCGCTATGAAAATTGTAAAGATAGGAATTAATCAGTTCAATAGAAACCATGTTAGGTATTGCAGATGATTTAAATCCACTTAATAGCATTCAAATATCAGTCTGAATTGATATGTGTTGTTTTTATAAAACACTTTTCTACCTAATTCAGCGTAATAATAGAATATTTATAGACAAACAAAATATGTACAAATAAAATATCTGTCCCAGGTCCTGCGTGGTCGGAAGGGAGCCTAATACACTGGATGCATTGCCCCGCTGTATAGCGAGGCTGAGCCGTTGTGCCAGGTAGAGGCCGGCCTTCCGGGCACGCGAGCCCTCGACGAGGCGCTGCGACAGCTCCCGAAAGAGTGCCTGAGCGCCAGGTCCCCACGGCCCCAAGGTTTCCACGCCAAACGGCGCAAAAATTTAGTCTCCGTTGAGGCTGGCATATTTGCGCCGCTTGAGGTAAATAAATTATTATTGATTGATAATAATAATATGAGAGTTTACACTTGAACAGTGACATATCTGAGTGACACCTTTTCTCCTTCATCACGGACATATTCTGACAGTAATTAATGACAATAATTAACATTAGTAATGACGGCTATTTCCTTTCCAACGTATCAAAGGATCCTTTGATCTAAATTTGGCGAAGGTGTGACTACAAGAAATATTAGTAGGTGTGTTATTTAGAAAATATACTCGTGACTTGTTGTGAGTAAAAAAATCTTTATATTACCTGATCTATTGCAGAATACAGCTTCTATTTTCATATTTACATCTTCGGTTTTAGTTGTATTTTTGTATTTAAAACTTGCAGTAGGTATAATAGTAGGAACATACATTCAGAATGTTGATCTCTTTAACTTCATCATCATCTGGTTATTTTTGTCTGCACTGCAGGAGCACAACCCTCTCTCACCTGCCGGAGACAGACGGAGGATTTGGCCTACACTCCCCGCGCTGGCCAGACGGGTTGAGGAGGCCTGACTGATGTTTTATAATGTATTCCCTTAGTCGCCTTGTACGACATCCACGGGAAGAGTTGGAGTGGTCCTATTCTACTCTACCGGAAACCACACGGCAAACGACAAGTAAAAATTATCTTTTACTTAATACTGTGGAAATAACAGTTGTTTTGTCGGTTAAGATGATACTCATTTAATGATAGGGATAATGACGAAATAATAATAATATAAATTAACATAATAAAAATATTAATCAACATTTTATTTCCCGCAAAATAAGGATAACAAATAAACAATAGAATGAATACTAAGATGATAGAATAATAGATGATACTTAGATTTGTATGTTTTGTAAATTATATTATTGTTTTCATCAGTTACGTATATTTGCATAAATTTTAAAATCCAATATATGTGATTTATCATAAATTGTGAGTCGAATCACAAAGTATCTAGCTGTAAAGTTAAAATTGAAAATCCTTTCTTTTAAATTGCTGTACTTTAAACTAAATGTACATTCATTTACACTGTAACATAGTGACAAAGCCGTGTGGAATAGGGCCACCCCCAAATTTCTCGTGGACGTCGTCTAGATGACTAAGTAATTGCACAAGGGATAAGCAGTAGCGTTCTCCTGTTTATATTAAGATAATTACTACAGTCTTCCTGCCAAGTGTGGTGGTTATGGCATATCCCCCAATGGACAGCCCACCAAAAGTTGGGGAGGCTTATGTTCAGCAGTAGATGTATTTTGGCTGACGATAGTGACAAAAGGTTTTGCAGTGTGTACAACTCAGTAGAGATTATAATAATAATCTAAAGCAATTTATAAGATAGGATTTACAATCTAAATTTTAAGAGCTGTTTAACGCCTCTTCGTGATTCAACCGGCGAAATTTGGGTCAGCATGAGCTGTATACCTTAATGATGTTTGTGAAATCAGGAGGAAACAGGAAATTTGCATCGTGTGGCTAATTCAGGGTGCGAGTGGAACAAATTAGCATGTCTAACTATCAACAGAAACGTACCAAACTGAACACGGAATTAACAGGCATGCCTATCTACATATATCATATTATATTCTATTATATATACATATATGTTTATGTATCTGTATTGGTATTTATAGTTTATTAGTTTATGCTTATTGTATTATATGTTCTATGATTATTTAATATATAGTAGGTACACGCGACTACTGCCTCTCCATAATCCCTTCTTCACCGCAGGTTAGCTGGAAGAAATTTCCTTAGAAATAAGCTTATCCTTTTGTATAATTTTCTTTTCTTTGTGTTGTTCTTTGTATATTTGTGTGTACAATAAACTATTAAATAAATAAATAAATCTACTATATAATTGTAGAGATCCTTTAGGAATAGAGAGAGTGCTTGCAGACATTGACAGTGGTGTGTCCTACGAGTAGTTACATGTACTGTGTTGATACTGTGTTAGTTCCATTGATTTCCGCAAGCACCGTCTCTATTCCTAAACCGTTTAGAATAGAATAGAATAGAAAAACATTTATTTGGCACACATATACAACACAGTTTGACAGACAGAAAGATTTATACATTTAGTGCAGTCAACACGAAGAGGCTGGCCATGGACAAGGGCTAAATTTGGGCGCAAGCAAAATGGCACGCAGCCCGCCTCGTAGGCCCTGGGGCCACCCCACCGGTCGACTGCACGTAGCGGTGTTGCAGTGCGGTGCCAAAAGGGACTCCGACTCAGCACATGCTGCAGGATCTGCAGCGCTGGTTTTCAGTGGAGCCACCAGTGACGGTTTACGTATCACTCTTTCTCTAAATCGATTTCATTTCTTTGTATGCGTTATATTGATACCCATACTAAGAAATGAAAGCGATTTAGAGAAAGACTTGGTGCGAGCCGTCGTGAACTCCACGATCTGTACATACAAAATATGCTTGAAGCTTGTTGCGGTAAAAAATGTTTTAAGCAATGTTATGAGAGCTCTAGCAGTTCACTTAGTGTTATACAAGTCTATGGGCAGCGAAACGCCTTTCTCTTTGCCCTCTAGTTAAAAAAAGTAAACGCGCCTTAAGTTACTAAAAAAATCATCACGGTGATTACAACGTGATGTTTTTTCAAACTTTATTTCTCCAGATGCTCTACATTATTTACATGAATTTTGCTCTACATAGAGTCTGTATGTGTGTTGTCCACAGTCGCGTGCCTAAGCGCATTCCGTTCTATTTATAATCTGTGTCTATCGGCCGCCCATCGCGCACTCTGTCACGAGCATTCTTATTGCTGGGATCTACTATCTCTGTGTGAGACACCATCAGCCTGATGTCGCCTAATACTAGACATAATAAAAAAAAACAGGGACATTTTAATAGTAGCTGTGTGGTTCCCGGCTTAGAATAGGGCCACCCTCAATCTTCCAGTGGGTGTCGTTAATGCGACTAAGAGATTATTGCACCAGAAATGGGCAGCCGAGTTCTCCTGTCATCCATGTCCATAATTACTGCGATTACCTCTCCGCCTGCCAAGCGTGGTGGTTATGACAAATCCCCCAATGGAAAGCCCACCAAAAGTGGCATTCTATTGGGGAGGCTAATGTTTATCAGTGGACGTATTTCGGGTGATGATGATTATTAAATTATATTAGTATGACTCCGCGAGAGCTGGCGTGATTGTTTCGAACGCAGAGAACCTCAAGCGTCGCAAATATGAGTACCTCAGTGGAGACCTCGTCTTTGAGACGTTTGAGGTCGAGACTCAGGGCACGTGGGGTTCCGGTGCCTACCGCCTTTTCAAGGACATCTCGAAAAGACTGGTGGAGAATACCCGGGATCCCAGGGCGGGGCAATCCAGTCACTCCTGGTCACTCTGCCGGCGGGGACGAGTTGGGTAAGTTTTCTATTTGTAGTGTATATAGTTAAATTTCCCTTAAACTAGAGTAAGCATTGTTTATTTGTGTGCCCTATGAAGTATCCAGGAGCCTGCAGACCCTCTGGATCTTCATTACATGCCGGTCCCACGTTGGGCGCCAATTTGATGGACTGGATGGATGCAATAACTTAGACATTCGTGAAAGTAGGGATAGTGGAAATAAAATTATAGGTGGAAACGCCGATTATTCTTTGGCTAAACACTTTTAGCCGTGTGGTTCCCGGCTTAACTAAGGGCCACCTACAATTTTCGCTTGAGGGTTATCAAGGCGACTAAGGGATTGCACCAGGAACGGACAGCAGCGTTCGCCTGTGTATATTAATCATTACTAATGTGTTCTTGTTATTCAAGACAAACGAGATAATTAGAAATGTTCTCCTTCCTTTATTTAACAGAACAACCTACCTTTTCTGTTATTCTTATCCTCTATCCAAAGGTTGTCTGGAAAATCGATTTTAACGATAAGACTGCCTATATGTACTTTATTATTGAATATATTTTTTTTACGTTCAATAATGAGTAATTGAATTGTATGTTTGCAAGGTTTACGTATACTTATTACTGTGTGATATTTGAGTATGAAAGAATGTGTGACATTATCATTCTGTGATGATATTAAATCTTACAGTGGTAATGGAATTCATTGGGCGACTACACATCATGTAGATTTAGTGCGGATTGCGGATTGATGTGCAGCAGAAAGAGCGTCGCGGAAAGTTCGGATCTCTGAGGAACTCCGGCATTTATAGCCAAGTGGTCAGACCTCCTAGCCGTCAACTACTACTCGAATTGACCGTTCACTCTCAGGAAATCTCAGATCCATTCACAGACACCGGTGGGAAGCCGTCAGGTTTCTTCACAATGGTTTCCTTCATCGAAAAATCGGAGAGAGGATCTTCGTTGCAGTCATTCTTTATCTAAACCCCTTGCAAAATCAGACCTGCAACCACGACCACACCTGCCCGCCGACAGCAGTAGCCCTACTCGACATGCCAGCACTTTGGCCCTGCGCCAGAGTCGCCCAGGAATGCGTTCACACCGACATCGCGTTTATTCTCATATCTAACTGTGCTCCGATGGGGAAATTAGGGGACATTCTTCAGGTGAATGGGGACAGCAAGGGTATTTTTAATGAATGAAAGTATTTATGCGGTATGTAGGTCAATGAATGAGATATTTATTTATTTAACTCTTTATTGCACACACACAGATAAAACAAAAATAATACATTAAAAAGAAACACAAGTACAAAGGGCGAACTGTAACTATCTTATCTTATCTTATCTTCTTAGGGGGCCAGGAAGACCTGGCGACACTTCGACCCTTCAGGATCTTTTGTGCCCAACCCCTGATCACCGACGGTGCCCCAAGCCGATTTGGTGGACTTCACATACGCCTCAGAATTTCTTCTTCGGCATATGTAGGTTGCCTTACGATGTTTTCCTTCACCGAAAAGCCTGTGGTATTATAAATAAACCGTACTTAAGTTTCGTAAAACTCATTGGCACGGGCGGGGTTTGAACCCTCGACCTCGTGAACGTGAGGCGAGTGCACAACCAACCGGCTATCACAGCTCTACTAAAAGATATGTTTACAAGGTGTTTTAAATAAATATTGCTGGTAAGTTTAAATCACTTTTGTACCTTTATTTATTGGCAAGTGCAGCGGAATTTTTTAGGAAAACTCATAACCTTTCGACTTTCAGAGTGAAATATTATATTGTTTATTTTATTTATTTATTAAAATGACCAAAAAACCTTAACAGGAGGTGCTATGATGAAATACAACCTCTATATAAAAATGTTACAAATCTAATAAAGACTCGTACCCGGATCAAAGGTGCCCATGACGCTGGCTGCGTCACCACGTTGAATAGCCAGGGCTAATCTTTGAACCAGGTACGACTCCGCCCGGGGGTCACTCCCATGGTCTCTCATGCGCTTCCCCATCTTCAAAAACCTTAAAGTATTTTATTTTATTATAAATTACAGGACACAATTTACCATCACAAAAGTTATCGAACAGAAAAGAACATGCGTTAAGGTGACCGTTGTCAGTGGTGGTCCAAGTAACTAGTAACGGGGGCCTGGTCGCGATCCTCAGCAATGAGGGAACGACAGAGAAGATAGACAATAAAACTTACTCTGTAATACATAGCGCGGAATTATCGCGATTTAACCGAGCGGGCTTCAGTCAATAACAGCACGCGTTGCAAAAAAAGCCTAAGTCAGGTACGCCGCGTGATTGTGAATCCAGTTTTGTTTAAACCACTTCCATCGCAGTTTTCGAACGTTTACGTTTGATCGAAGCTAAACATGTGCAGTATTGATGAACGGCCGTCGAAATGTTTGACCACCGCTGTCGAGTTCGCCTTGAGTGATGACTTGTTGTTGTCATGGTCAATGCCATGCATGGACAAGGTCATGCCACTCACCACCTGGACGTACCATACAAGTAAGAGCCTGAGAACTGCAACGCAGCACCTTCCAGACTCTTATCCCGAGCGACTCAGCAGAGTCCAGGTGGTAGATGGCGGGACCCCTCTTCGTGAGAGGCAAGCCATCATCAGTACGGTGCAACATGTCTTTCTGTTAGTACGTCTGACTGTTTAGTTAAGTTAGGTTTTATTCATTATAATTAAATAGTTTAATTAACTTTTAATCAGTATTTTTAAAAGCTTTCCAAGCTCCCGTAAAACCTGACTAGGTAGACCTTGGGTACTTACATAAACTCAGGTGAAGTATAATAGGTTATTTTTCAGTAAAAATTGTAAATTTTTAAAGGAGAAATAAGAGAAGGGAGGGGAAGATGGCGAAAGAGGGTTGAGGGAGGAAAGGTGAGGTGGGGGAGGCGCGTAGGGTGCAATGAGCTATAAGTAAGGTGCTGATTTTCGAGTACAAAATAGTATCTACATAATTCTAGGTCAAGCATGGTGTAATCAGAATTTAAGTACGTGCCTTAGTTCATAATGTCCGAGCTAGGGTGACGTCATTCCAGCTTGCATAGATAAAGTAATCTCGTGATCTAATTAAGTAAAAAATCTGAAAGTACAAAATACTGAGCACGGAACTGTACATATCGTGGATGGAATTTTAAATTGGCGGAAGGAACAAAATCGGGTTTTTAGCTTCCCAAACTCTATTTTCAATTGTCTATCTAATGGTATATTTAAAAAACTTTGAAATTCAATGAATCATTTGAAATGATTAATATTAACACAAGGTTGAGGTCAAGCGCAAACCCATCAACAATAACAAAAAATAGTTATAGTCAGGAAGAAAGAAAAAACATGGTTTATGGGTCTCGAAGAGTAGTGGTCGTTTGTCCCTTAGAACAATTTAAATTTTCGTCGATAATATGAGTTGCGCGTTGTTCGGCAGATTCGCGGTACGGCAGAAGCTGGTTTAGGCAGAATCGTGTTTGGGCGGAATACAGTCGGCATCGGTCGAATGTTATTTATTTAATCATTTGGGTACTAAATCCTGCGTCAGTCAGATTACTGAAATTCGACTTTCGGAGCTGGAGCTCGAACGCAAACATTTTAAAGAGTCTTGAATTGATAGCTTCAAGCAAAAACTAAAAAAAATATATGATGTACATTGCCATGCAAACTTCCACTTAAAATTGGTTTGAACGAGATCTAGTAAGTAGTTTTTTTTTAATACGTCATAAATCGTAAACCACAATACTATTATTAAAACATCGATCAAAGTTACAACGAACTACTATAACTTTTATATTATGTTACTTGCTGCTACGGAACCCTTCATGGGCGAATCCGACTCGCACTTGGTCGCTTTTTTTTTATTGGCAAGTGCAGCTGAATTTTTTTGCGAAAATTCATAACCTTTCAACTTTCAGAATGAAATATTATATTATTTATTTTATTTATTTATTAAAATGACCAAAAAGGAAATCTTCTGAAAGGATGATAGTTTAAACAACCTGGTCAATAAAGTGATCGTTTGTTGCGCTGTTTCTTCTTCACAGCGAAGCGATAGTCGAAAAAAAAAATGACGTGTATAAATGTACGAAGTGTACTCATATGCAGTAAATGATTTTGACTTTGACTTTGATCGGTCATTATGCGCATGCACGCATCGTAATTCGGAAATATCAACATTGAGATACGTTGTTATATTTAGATTGGGGAGTTCTTGTATTAAGATGTTTCCGCGGAAACTTTGCCAATGCCTTTGTTCTTATACTTCTTACTCAACATATTTACACGCTCCTTGTAAAATTATAAACGAGTAATCGGAATTGCTTTGTAAAGCTCTGTAATTCGCGAGAGCAAATGTAAGTTTAGGTGAGGTTTTAGATGAATAATTCTGGGAAAGATAATAAAGAATGCTGAATAAATCCATAAAACATCATTCAACATTTGGTAGCCATATTAGGTCGTACAAAACTACCGGCAAAGAGTAGGTACTAAGTATCACTAGGTTAAGAAGCCCGCATAATAGAGCACGGCAGGCAGTCAGTACCTACTACGCATTACGGAGCTGCGGCCGTACTCGTTTCTTCTCGCGCCGCGCCGCTAGCAGAGACAAAGTTGTTACGCCAGCACGCTATTATCGACCGGCAAAGAATACTTATAAGTACAAATTATTACCATATACAGAAGCGACACTCACCTCCCCTCGCCAGTGTTACGTCGCCCGCAAAGTGCAAGTACAGCTGGGAGTACGCGCTCCAGGGCTGTCGCCATTGCTGTATGCTTATATCGATCTGGAAAGGTAGACACTTTAAAGCGCCACTTGTTCACACACACACACACATCAACGACACCTGCCTCACAGAACAGAAGGGAGACGATTAGCTCACATATTTTTACGGTTGTTTTTCCGAATGCCATAAAAAATATTTTTCTTCAAAACATCAATCGCATCGATGACTCAGTGACTTGGTCGTTAGACTCGAGCGCCAGAAATTGTGAGTTCGATTCCCCTCCAGGGACAGACAGCTTTGTACAATTTGTGCAACTTAGTTCCGGTCTGAACGTCATATTTGTGAATTTCTCCCATCATACAGGAGAAAATCCTAGTTGGAGATAGATAAGGTTATACGCCCCCTGGCTAGACGGAGCGACGATCTGCGTAGGGCGGCTGGCAGAGACTAAATGAGAAGAACCGAGGATCGGGTTCAGTGGCGCGCCTTGGGAGAGGCTTATGTCCAGCAGTGGGCTCTTACAGGCTGATGATGATGATTATTATTATTTCAACTACATATATGTAACTGAACTAAATCCGTAGTTATAGGTAAGTAGTTTGCAATTGAAACCATAAATTACAAAATGTAGCTATAGTTTGTATTTGGTAGTTTACACGTATACCGACATTTTCAACTATTACTAAAACTGTAATTTTGTATTAGATCAGTATTTTATTAAGCTTGCGAATTATCGTACGATAAACAAACATCTTTGCCTGACTTAAATTCGATCTTATATCTAACCTGCCTACCTAATTATATCGAGGCACGCGTGGCACGTGGACAGACGTAAATATAAACAGTAGATCGGGCTGCATACCGCAGGAGTGGTGCCCCGCTCGCGCTGCGCCAGCGCCGGATGACTGACCCACTTACCGACTGTCGTGGGGGTGTGCCAGATGCTAGGCATTCCTGCATGGAAGCTTCTGGTATACGGGATTCCAGTATTGCGATAAATAAAGATAAAATTCAACAACATGGGCGCTGTTAGATAAGCGTGACGTAGGAGTTTTTGCCGGCCATCTTCTGCTTAAGGACTGTCAGAGATCTTAGCACTAGAGTCTGTGGAGAGGACAGCGAGACGATAAAGCACTTGCTGTGACAATGCAAAGCACTAGCTGCAAGGCGAATGAGTGTGCTGTGTACATAAATCCTCTGCGCCATGGCCAACGAAGCGGTCAATAAAAATGTAAGCACTTACTTCTTAAGAGTGATACAATTACCATTATAATAAAATATAGGAATGAGAAGATTCGATGAAGAATAGGAGCTGAAAGGATTGGCCGTTGGGTGGTGAGTGAAGATAAAGAAAGATAGACGAGGAGGGCGGAGCACTCGGAGGCCTATCGATAATTAGAACAACTAAAATCGTAGCCACATACCATCAGGTTATAGGCACCAGACCATATATCTGCTGATAACCTTAATTATTTTTTGGCAAAATAGAACGGAATTTAAAAAATCACAATATTTACCTGTCTAGTCATTATTTCCCAAAGTTTGTAAACAAGAACGAAGTCCAGAAATGTTTCCAGCGAGCCTGCATTCCTGCAGCCCGATATAGACCCGCCGCGGCATCAAACGCATTCCAAACCTGCGCTGGCGCCGCCCGCCCGCTGTCCTCTCACGTAAACAAAGTCAGATTTTATTGGCCTTCATTTTCATGATACATGATGTCACTTCTACCGTTGACTCATTTAGTGAGTGTTTGTGTGGTTTGAAACAACGATGTTGTTTTCCTAAAATTATTGAGGAATTGAGAAATAATTGAGGATTTTACTCAGGTTAATCGATTAGACTAGGCTTTTACGAGATAGTTTCTATATAATGTAAATTCGTAGCTAGCTAGCACTAAAGCGCATTTTTTTTCTTTTTTTTATGCATATACACTTCATCATCATTATCTTCGAAAGAGTCCACTGCTGGACATAGGCCTCTCCCAAGGCGCGCCACTGAACCCGATCCTCGGTTCTTCTCATCCAGTCTCTGCCAGCCGCCTTACGCAGATCGTCGCTCCATCTAGGCAGGGGGCGTATAACCTTATCTATCTCCAACTAGAATTTTCTCCTGTATGATGGGAGAAATTCACAAATATGACGTTCAGACCGGGACTAAGTTGCACAAATTGTACAAAGCTGTCTGTCCCTGATGGGGAATCGAACTCACAATTTCTGGCGCTCTCTGGCGGTGTGTGTGTGTGTGTGTGTGTGACCAAGTGGCGCTTTAAAGTGTCGACCTTTCCAGATCGCTATAAAGATATGAACAAAAGGTTGTCTGGAAGAAATCGCTTAAAGCTGATAAGACCGCCTAAATTTTAGCTTGTAAAATTTTAACTGTATTTGTTTGTGCACTAAAGTTATTGTATAATGTTCTAGCGAATGCTGCGAATTCGAATGCCAGTAATTATTCTGTACGGTAAGTGGTATATTTGTTAGTAAGCTTATTAATTTAACGTGTCTAGTACGCCAAAATCGGATTAGAGATACTACACAATTCATTTTCTCACATGCCTACCTTAAGAATGGCGGACAGACAACAAATGTGCTGTATTTAAGAGAGAGCGATCCGCGGCTCATTACACAATGTTTTGAGTCCCGTTGCGCAAGAGTTTAGAAAAATATAACGTGACTAATGGCGGGTGTCGGCCGAGCTATGCGTTTGCGTCGTTTATATCATTAAATTATGTTATTAAATTTATTCAAATTGGTTTATTAACCCTAAAGTTTTATTTAAAAATGTTACTTTCATTTCAAGTGGCGAATTGGCCCGCCTCGCTGGCTGGTGGCTAAATTAGAGCACCAGAAGTCGGGGGTTCGATTCCTTTTAGTTACAATCTGTACAAATTGGTTCGGAATGCCTATCCTCGACTATTGCACTAGTACAGGAGAAAATTTACATGAAAGTATATGACCATCGACAACTATATAAGATTGCCGTTCGCATTTACAAAAAAATAGCCAACACGAGGAGACATTTCTTAATTAAATACATTAGGATGACGTTTACTGAGTTGTCAGGTTTTGACGAAACAATAATAGTATTGTGACAAAGGTCTAGGATGTCGTGTGGTTTCCGGTGGAGTAGAATACGACCACTCCATCTCTTCCCGTGCATGTCGTACAAAGCAACTGAGGGAATACATTATAAAACATCAATCAGGCTTTCCCCAACCCGTCTGGCCAGCGAGGGGAGTGTAGGCCAAATCCTCCGTCTGTCTCCGGCAAATGAGAGAGGGTTGTGCTCCTGTAGTGGAGACAAAAATAACCTGATGATGATGAAAGGTGTAGGACTCGTCTGGTCAAATGTAGAGGCGGCAGTCCCAATTCCCAGCTACTATAGGCATAAGTTCAGGTGCATACATACAGGCGCAGCAGCCCTGACTCATAGCTCCTGTACGTACCTAATATCTTATGGAGGTATGGAGGTAGGGGTATATCTGGCGACATGTACCCTGTGGGATCTTTTTTGTTAGCTAGACAGAGGGTCTATACAGTCTGCGAAGCCTGTCAGGTAGGTTTAGGGTAAGCCACACCCAGGACATACATTCGCCTTGGAGCTAGTGCATTGCATTCACACAGCAAGTGCTTCATCGTGTCGCTGTCCTCTTCACAGGTCCTACAATTGACGTTTCTGACAGTTCCGTCTTATGCTGGATGAGGAGGTGATTAACACCGAGGTGGCCGGCAATAATTCCTACGATAAGACGGACTTCTCTTTTATCGAATTTCATTTGTTTTTGAATAATAAGCATGTTTCCTTATATTATAATTGTAAGCAGCCGATCTATTTTATCGTAATCTGTATTTTAAGGGTTTCCAGTTCTCCAACTATATTTGTGTAAATCCTTGTAGATTTTCCTCTATATATTTCTGCTTCGTGATACATTTAAAGAATTCGCTTACGCAAATGACAAGCCTTGACATACAAATCGTGACTTTTCATGACTATGTCCACAAATATAGAGTTTGGGTACACTGCAGTGCCGTAGTTAGTCTTCGTAAGTTTCTGCCGCCCCTATTCCTGAGTAAAACCACAGTATAGTAATATATATGCCGTGTGATTTCCGGTAGAGTAGAATAGGACCACTCCAACTTTTCCCGTGGATGTTGTACAAGGCGACTAAGGGAATACATTATAAAACATCAATCAGGCCTCCCCAACCCATCTGGCCAGCGCGGGGAGTGTAGGCCAAATCCACCGTCTGTCTCCGGCAGATGAGAGAGGGTTGTGCTCCTGCAGTGGAGACAAAAATAACCTGATGATGATGATGATGAATAGTAATATAAGTAAATCATATGTGCAGTATGACCACTCTCTGTCCCCACAGATTCGGCATTATCTTGCACATTGGTTACTGATTGGCTTCCGGCGGTGACTGACTCACTCACACACTCCTTTGTGTATGTATAAAAGAGCTATGCAAGTGTAGTCGTTAGACTTTGCTGACTTGAATAAGCAATAGGTTCATGTCATACATTTTAGCGCAATTAATATACCGAAAGATGTAACTAACATCGCCTATGTTATGATTTTCTGATAATAAATAAGCAAGCGGCCATGGTCGTGACCGCTCGAGGTTGCAATAGTCCATCATACTTATATCTCTGGTTTATTGTAGAGGTTCCTAAAGTGCCACCAAGTAAAGACCCATAGACTTGGAGAGAATAAGTCGAACGATAGGGTCTGGAAAAAATTACAAACGGCTTGTAGATTGGAAGGGGTCTTCCACTCTACAAGTCGTTTAGTGCGTCATAATAATAAACCACCAAATAGAAAATCAACAAGTCAAAGTTAATATTAAATAGCGCTGGTCTTCCACTCTACAAGTCGTTTGTAAATTTTTTCCAGACCCTATCGTTCGACTTATTTTCTCCAAGTCTATCTATGGGTTCAACCGAAATGTGGCGTGACCAGCCGATCACTTCAGCTACTATATGTTTTAACTTGGACTTTTTTATTTTCTATTTGGTGGTCTGTCATTATGACTCTCCTTAGCACTGTTGAAATATCAACGATACTATTTTACGACCGACTGATTGCCAGCCAGGGGGTTTCAAGGCATGTAATGCTGGTATGTTCTAGCAATTTTTGCGCTCTGGTGTATTTGCGCCCTTCCCATCTCCGGCTCTGGCGCCTGAACAATTAACCTCCTTCTGTAACAATAACGACAGTGATCTGTACAATTTTATTCAGGTTTTTGTCACAGCTTCAGTGCTTACGCATATCGTAGATTTATGAACAGAACTTTATACATGTCGCCCTAGAATCCAGTGATAGATGTACCAAATATTTGTGTTTATAAACGTACTGCGCGACCTCGTTATAGGACTTTTATTTGCGAAATAACGTGACCTAATTTTAAACTGGTTAGCCATAATATATGTGTTTAAGTTTGTGAAAGAATCATGTTTATTTGTGGGATGCGTCTGTACTTATTAATCATTGCCTGATTTTAATGGACCCATACGCTGACATCATTAATTTAAATTGCGGAATTTTCGTTGCCTCAAATTAAGCTAGAGACTATCGTGTAGTGGGAGATAGTTTCGTTACAATCAAACTGTTGGTGTACGAGTATAAACTTTTGGTTTAAGTTTATTATAGATAAAGAGGTAAAGATAAGATTAATCCGTGAACGTGGTTAATACCTTAATGGATTTATCAGATAATATATGACTATAACATCTAAGCTGAAGCAACAGCAACTAAAATTACGATGAAGTAACCAACATACTAGTATGGAAGTAAACATGTATCAACAACAGCGGCTTAGAAGACGAAATTAAGCGTTGTTATAAGCCTCGATAAAATATGGAGAACCGCAACATAACAAAATATAGTAAAACTCGCTTGGTGAGAGCATTGATTTTCCCCATACTTCTATATGTGTAATGTACTGGATTTCAAAAGGACATACTGTAGAGTTGTTATATCGTTTTATGTTTGTTAAATCATTAGATATTGTATTTACTGTGAACTATGAACTGAGAAAAGCACACAACACATTAGGAGAATGGAATAATGTTATCATGAGAGTCTTCAAGAAATTACTGATAAGAAGCTCATTATAAATATTGAATATCCCTTCTGGAAGCTAGTCCTGTCCGAACCCCCGACTATGGTGGTAGTATTAAAGTATAATATCAGTCTAAATAAATAACAGCAGTGTAACCGAGTTCCTCGTGCGTTTTCTTAACGACTATCACCCGCTCTGAACACCGCCCCACTACATATCGAGCAGAAACGTGGACAGTGAAAGAAGCGAACGACGGAGAGTTGACGCCTTCGAGATATGGTGCTGGACAAGAGGAACTTCGCATTACGAAGAGTTTTGTTGTTCGATTCTATACAGGGCAGAGTTAATGCTTATAGATTGTGCAGACGCTCTCCATTGCGTTGGATCAAACATAATATATTACTAGGTATCGATTAGATCTAATCTTTGACAAACTATACCCTAAACGAATGCACAAGACAAGCTTCGGCAAGGGACAGACGATGGAGAATCGTGCCAATTTGCTTCAAGCTTAAATACGACAACTCTGCCAAAAGTTAGATACTCGACTGAGCAGAAGTACATAATTGGACTGGCCTGAAGAGATATTCGCCATTTGAAGAGCTCTCGATGTGGCGCCATTAGCGATCGAGTGTGACGGTATTAGTCATCGAGACCCCTGATGAATCGCATTCCATCTGCGCTGGCGCATCGCCAAGAAGTTAGGGCTGTTAGTCTTTAACAGACTAGGGAAGAACACACTTCAACGGCCGTGCCGTTCGTCCTACGAGGTATAATTTTTTTAATGCCGGTCCTAATTTCGCGTTCAGGTTTTCCACGCTGGGCAGGCACATAAACATCTAGCTGCATATGCCCCGTTATCCATCTCTTCTGTTTAGTTTGCTTCTTCTTTTATTTTTTTTATTTTGCTACATTTAAGATAGGCTCCTTTCATTCTAGCACCAGGTCTGTGTATCCTGGGTTGTCGTCTGATGTTTAGGACTCGTTCTAAGTACTTGTGAACCATCGACCACCCGAAATATATGGCAGCCACAAGCATATTTTGTCTTTTCTGATTAAATTCAGTTGGCAGTTGTTTTAAATGTAGGTATAAGTATTTTACTCAATTCTGTCTAGCCGCATAAGTTCTCATAAGAAGTTTAGTTGACAGTAATAAATACATTGGTCACATAATCATCTAAACATTATGCGTTGAAATCATATTGCATTCAGCTTACAACTGACCGACATACTGCCTTTGAAGATGGTTGGTGTGAAGACAATTTCCTGAAAATTTCAAAAGTACCTGCTCGATCAACGATCATAGATAGAATGCGGACATCTTTTTTTAAATGTGTTTTACGGCTCTGGGTGCGGACATAAAATCATTTATGTGACCAGCCTGTAATGTTGGTTCTAAGGTATAATGAAATTGACTTGGATTTTTAACCTTAGCTGAGGCCGTATTAATCACGTGCGTCATTTCGGTTTTGGAATACATTAAACTAATGTTTGTCTTTCTAAACCAGACACGGAGTATTATTATCATATATTTCTTGTATTTTCTTATTTCTTAAGCATTGTGTCTTTTTTTAAAGATATTGTGCGACCGTTTAGATTGACCAATGGTTGACACTAGGTGAGCCTGTAAAGCCCAAATATTTATGCTTAACCACTGTAAATCTATTTATCTACACCTCATACCATGAAGCAACCTCATACCCCAAACTTTGAGGTAACTTGGTGCTAAAAAATATTTTGCTTCATGGTATGAGGTAAACGTCCGCATTGACCAATAAACCACAGCTTTCGAGAAGTGGATATAACTACTGCGTATGCTTAGAATTTCAAGGAGAAATTTGTAGTACTTGGATAAGCGATAAGAGTAGACGAGTACAGCATTCTTCAGCACGAAAAGATACAGGTAGAAGATAACCTCTTGCCGGAGAATTTTAAACAATGATTCGGCAGAAGCACGCTCTCTTTGCCGTGTAGCATCCAGAGTTCAAACTAAAAATAAAGAGAAGGGTTACGAAGAATCCATTTAGCCTCAACGGTGTGCTCAATATGTGTGATGTGAACTTCAGGATGCCGCCAATCGCGTGAGTCAGCGGCCAGGCATTGTGGTGCATTTCCCGAATTAGAACAAGAGACGAGGTGCGTTGCAGGGTATATTTGGATCGGCAATACTGTAGGTGAGAATTGCAACGTTCGAGTGCATCGAGTGGTTCCTAGGGGTGGCAGAAGATAACTAAGGATTTGTTCGAACATTCGAGGAATGCCCAGTTTGGGCATAAACGTTCAGTTCCCAGAATGTTCATTGTAGATGCGAGTATAGAACTCCTGTTATAAGAGTTTTAACTATTTTATTTAGTTCTAGGAATTTGAATCATTTCTCTTGTTAGATGCAAAAAATCTATACAACAAATAGAACTGAGCGGGGGCGGGAACAGGAGCGGGACTGGGAGCGGGTGCGGAAGTGGGAAGGGTAGCGGATTCTGTAGTCCACGCGAGCGGAGCCTCGGGCACATCTATTAATGATAAACATGAAGTAAATATTAAATTTATTTAAAACAAAAAATCTGTAGTCCAACGGGCTGAACCGCCGCCGCCACGCAAATTTTATGTATATAAAAATGTTCAATGCGTAACCAGATTAATAGATTTATTTTAGGATTTAGTACTACATAATAATGTGTAATGTTAAGTTGTCCACGCGAACGAAGTCGCGGGCAATAGCTAGTGTAATATATTTATTTATATGCAACTGCATATTTAAAAAAAGGGTTGAGGGGGAAGTTGACAAGATAAGATTTTGCTGGTATTTCCTGAAAAATTTGCTAGGGCCGTCTCTGATTATATTTTAGTTTGTCAGAAGAACATCTCGCGAGTCATTTCATTTCATTTATTTAGCCATAATTTATAGGTACATACATGCTCTTCAAAATACTTTACGGTTCCAGTATAAATTTACCCAAGGGTGTAGCTTGCAATATTCTATAGGTAATCTGCAGAGTTTTTGTTTATGGGGACGAAGTCTACCACTACCAAGTTTGACTATGACTGTTCCCAGCAGTGGGACTAGAGGCTGATCTTATTGGCTAAGAATTGTACTATTTACACTGAGACGCAAATATCAAGAATTCTGTACCCCCGATTCTGTTTCTCCACAAAACACATTAACTGTAAATCAATCCCTTGGAGCCGGACCTTGATACAGTTTTATTTCTTAAAAAACAAAGGAAACAGCGTTCTGCTTCTGTCAAACGTCCTTCACCCACTGTAACTGTATCTGTTCAGTGTGAAATGATTTGGGGTTCCGGTAAAAATGGGAACCAATTGTTGAACGATTACAATACAATATAATACACTTTATTGCACAAACAATTATATATTCTTTAATGCACAACTCAAAACTAAATACAGTAATAAATGGTGTGTACAAAGGCGAGCTTATTTCTAAAAGAGATCTCTTCCAGCCAACCTTACAGGGTGTGAGACAAGGCAGTAAGAGCGAGGGGGGCAAAATAAGTGCATAATAGACTACATAATAACTAAATACCTGAACTATATATATACATATAATAAATAATAATAACTATAATAAACATACTTACATAAATACATACATACCATATTATACTGAGTGAGACAGATAGTGCTCTTTTAGTTTAGTTTTAAGGGATGTCACCGACGTACTATCACGAATGACCGTTGGAAACAAATACAGTTACACGTTATAAAAGTTACAAATAGTACAATTTAGGCGGTCTTATCGCTTTAAGCGATTTCTTCCAGACAACCTTTGGGTGGAAAATATTATGCCAGAGAAATTGTAGGTTGCGTTGATTAGGAAATTTAAATGTATTAATTAAATTAAAATACTAGGGCTAAACAACGTCGCCTTTACGATATCTGATTAGTTAACTCCAATATTTTTTTGTAGTTGACTTAAATAAAGTCCTACAATATGTGTCTATGGTCTTTGATGTATAAAGGTTTGACTTCTACGCAACGATGTCTATGTACTACTAGATGGAGCGATCTAAATAATCCCTCTGTTCCACGCAAGGAGCCACAACTCGTTCACATTCACTTTGAAACTTGTGCAGTTACTACGCAGAACATTTAATTATTTACTAAATATTGACGGTATTTACCCGTAGCTTCAATATCAGTTTCATTGTGAATGTAATCGAGTTGTGGCTCCTTGCGTGGAACAGAGGGATTGTTTGGAACGCTCCATCTAGTAGTACATAGATATCGTTGCTTCTACCACATAATAACTAATCAATTGGCCAGATTCTGAAGGCACACATTTAAAATTTGACAGCTCTAAAATTGGTTTCGTCTTTATCTTTATAATACTGTGTGACAAGGATAGCAACAGTTTTAGTGCTGTCGAATTTTAACATTGTGCCTTCAGAATCGAGCCCAGTATCATAGTATTAGTGCAGAAGGCGCACTTCCTAAGAAAACTTGTTCAATTTCTCATAAACGTAGAGATACTCTACGATAACATGGCCCGCCCAATGTACGTGGTCCTATCCTTACGAACGCTTTTGCATGTAGTTGTAAGAATTCCTCTTCCGTCTAAGCACGCACACATGCGTTGTGAGACTTGTAGATATTTTCACAAATACATTCAACCGCTTAGTAATGCGGGCCATGTTATCGTAGTTTATCTCTACCTCAAAATCCAATGCAAGCCGAATTGAATCCTATGCGCATGGAAGAAAGCCTGTATGTTACGCTGAATCGCTAAATCACACAACATTGACAGTAGTGCGCGATTCGCCTAGGTGCCCCGGCAACCGGGGCCGCGCTGCATAGGTATATTTTTAGCGCGAAGTGAGACAGACCTGATTCTATAGTGATAACGAAGAGTCCCGATTTTTTTTTAATGAAAGTCCAAAAGTTGGGGAACTACAGTTTCTATTAACACTTTCGTATTCACCCATTACACGGGATGTGATTGCGCGTAGACGACGAAACAGTACAAAATACGACGTCCATACACGTACGGTCACCGTAGGAGCCAACCACCGGTATGACGTCTATTTACGTACTGTCCACGAACATGTTAAACTGAGGTGGACATGTGTATATATTCTTTATTGCACAACTCAAAACTAAATACAGTAATAAATGGTGTGTACAAAGGCGAGCTTATTTCTAAAAGAGATCTCTTCCAGCCAACCTTACAGGGTGTGAGACAAGGCAGTAAGAGCGAGGGGGGCAAAATAAGTGCATAATAGACTACATAATAACTAAATACCTGAACTATATATATACATATAATAAATAATAATAACTATAATAAACATACTTACATAAATACATACATACCATATTATACTGAGTGAGACAGATAGTGCTCTTTTACTTTAGTTTTTTTTAGTTTATGTACCGATTAAGCAACACGGAGGGGAGAGACTGGATGTTGAGTTGAGCAGATTGCCAGTCCCTGTTATATTGACAGGCCCGAATCATTCATTAGGCAGTGTAGGCAACTGCCTAGGGCCCCCGCGTGTTCAAGCTCCCCGAGTCTTTTTTGAAAATGTGTCTAGTGAAAAGAGGAGTAGGCGTGAGCCTGGAAGTGGGTGTTGACGTGGGCTTCGGGTCGGAGTCGTAGTCGGATTGAAAGTAAGTATGCCACGCGTGCGGAGCATTGCATTGTGGTAGAAAACTATATTTCAGGAAGTTAGAACACGGTAAAGGGGCCCCGACATGTGCATTGCCTGGGAGCCCCGACATGGTTAATCCGGCTCTGCATATTATCTCGTGTTCGCTTATGAATCTTCGCAAGTGAATGCTCCCCGTGGGGACGCACATTTAGCTGTTATTTTTGTAATACAATAGGCATTTTGTTGACGACAGACAATAAGAGCGTTCGAGAACATAACAGAAATAGTATGAAAACCAAACTGTATTTTTTACACTTTACACGTGTATGGGGATACACGTGTAAAGTTTTTAGTACGCGTGCCGGTCCGCGGTCTCCACTCCAGAACTCGTCAGCCCCAACGGCCGTCGGTTCTGAGGAATATGGTCCTCCCACTGCCACTTCAGCTTGATAATACTTTCGGCTATGTAGGTGACCTTCCTTTTTCGTCGGATTTCCTCATTTTGAATCATATCCTTCAAATAAACCCCGATAATAGCCGTCTTCATAGCTCGCTGAGCGACTTGAAGCTTGTGGATCAGGTCCACCGTCAGTGTTCACTTCTACTGTCTACTTCTAAATAACATATTGCAAACCATTTTAAAAGATGTTTTTATTTTAACTGTCTATTTTCATTCCGTCCAGTATTTTCATACTCGCTGTTCCAAAAATATGATTGAGAATTATATTTATAACGCCTATTTGAATAAGAAAGTGTTCTCAGCTCGTGGACCAGTCATCGTGATGGAATTTGGCTGCGGTGCAAGGCCGCGCGAACATCATTGTGTCCACTTGAGATATGTATTTGTTTGCAGCTTATTTTATGGGGGCCAGAAATAAAGGTGTCATTATCACCTGCGTCGTTTATCGTTTGTATTGGAAAAAGTAGGCTGTGAATTTTATTGTCAGTCAGAACGGGCATTACAGCTAGGGGAAATCTGATACCAATAAGGGAAATAGACTTACAACATGGGAAACTCGCGAGATATACTCACCGTTTTTGTTGATATTTGGTACAGATGTACATACTTACATAATGCTCATGCCTTGGTCCCAAAGGGGAGAGACGATGTAAATTAAATAATAATTAAATAATTAATTTAATAAGATAATTTTTTAAGATGTAAAAGTGAAATAAATAAATCTAATCTAATCTAATCTGATGTATCGCCACTTTGGGCAATCCAATGTCGCAAAGCGAGTTTCCGTCGCCCGCTTTTCGGTCCGTGATACCCCTTGACGTGATGTGTTGCGAACTGCATCGCCGTCTCCATGTTGAGGTACCACGATTATCTAGGGAAATAATTGTCCAGCTCGTTAGAGCACAGCATGACTCGGTAAGGCTAACAGTGCCCGTAGTTGGGCCAGCTCCGGAATGTCGGCACGCTTACGAGCGGGCGAGCGGGCTAACCCCCAGATGTCCAGACACGCATCCATCGGCACGACAGACCTTGAATTAGCGGTACATATCTAGCATTTTGATAAATAGATTTTTGGCATTCATACAAACTTACCATCCATACCAACCCGTCTGGCCAGCGCGGGGAGTGTAGGCCAAATCTTGCGTCTGTCTCCGACAGATGAGAGAGGGTTATGCTCCTGCAGTGGAGACAAAAATAACCTGATGATGATGATACAAACGTACAAACTAGTAATATATTATCTTTGATACAAATCCATAATCCAACGTTTGGTTAATGAATTTATGTGCACAAATTTTATAAATGCAAAAATTGGAATTTTTCTACTACTTGTCATCTAGTGGGCCAAATAGCGCCCCCCGCGTAAAATCCCAGCGTAAGCAGCATATTTAACTGCAGCGTTTTACTGCCGCCGCGAGTATGGCATTCACAAACAGAAAGCGATATCGTCGCATTCTACTAATCACAGCGGACAATTTATCCCAACGCGGGATGTGATTGATTGAATCCACCATAATGGCTGCCCAAGTACTATCGTTGCCCTGTGTTAGATTGTGAATTCCTCTAACGTCATGGCGCTATAGACAACGCTGGTCTACCTACGTCAAAAATAAAGCGAATATCTGAAATTCCCCGTGTCTTCGACAGTCCATTGCCGTCGAGACAATTTATTGTATCCAGACACTTAAATTCTTTTCTTTATCACCACTAAACGTCCATTCAACCCGGGCCCACTAAACTCTGGAGAAACATACCAGCAGTTAACATTCCTATAAGTTTTAAAGTAGATTTTATTGCAGAAATACCCGCAGAAAGTCCGCAACGCGCATTGGCACATGTTCTCAAACAATAAACGCGAGATTTTAAACTTTAAAAAGATTTATTGCTCTGACAAACTTTAGGAGAGCATGCGGTACGCTGATTAAACCGATTAAGATCTCTATTAAAAGGCAAGTACGATATATTTGCGTTTATCTTCAATAATGGCTAGAGGTCTACTGTACGTACATACCTGATTTTAATGTCCATAAAACGGTAGAATTTATTTAATGTTTCACTTTTTTAATGGTCGGTAATTTAAAGGAGAAAATAGGTCATCTTATTAGCCTAAGTAAATATTTATAAAAGCGCGAAGCGAAAGTTTTTATTATTCCTTCTTCTTCATAAGTTTTAGAAGATTCTTCAGTCAAGCCTGTCAACTTCCACTGCTCGGCTTTCTTCTGATGCCGACACTTCATCATCAGCCGAAATACGTCCAGTGCTGAACCTAAGAACCCTGGTGGGCTCTCCATTAGGGGATTTGACATAATCACCACGCTGCTGGTGGAGCCGTTCAAGTATTAATACATTTCCAAGATACTTCACCTTACTTGTCTTGATGCATATACAATTACACTCATATTCTCCACATTAGCACCCACAATTACACTCCCATCAAATTCTCACCCTACTAATAATATTATCATTTTTTCTGACAATATCTGTTTTGTCCTACAGTTGTAATGTAACCTGGAATCCCAGGCTCTTCGATACTGACTGCATAGTCTGTGTGGAAGCTTCAGTATGCGTTATCCTGTAAATTTAAATGTTTTAATCGTACTCAATTGATGTAATCATACATAAGGATGACTGTAATAACCTATTACTCTGGTAATTTATAATAATAAACTATGAAAAAAAAAGTTCTCGGGTCCTGCGAACGCGTTGAAGAACTTCTTTTTTCATGATTATAACTCGTAGCCTATTATTTGTTGGTTGTTATTTTTATTGTCTATTAGTATTAGTATATTTTCTATTTGTTGGTTACTATAATTAGCCAGATATAGTATTGC
Organism: Esperia sulphurella; assembly: GCA_947086405.1. Lineage (NCBI taxonomy): Eukaryota > Metazoa > Arthropoda > Insecta > Lepidoptera > Oecophoridae > Esperia > Esperia sulphurella. Next base: position 15,264,243 of record OX352264.1, read on the forward strand.
AGCATTCTAGTCCGTAGATTTATGTTCAGCTGTTCACTACAGAGTATCTATTTCATTTCAAGTGACCATTATGACTATAATTAAGTAATTTGTGATCACTTAGTTGGAGTTTAAATTGATAGTAACCAATATATGTAGATTAAAAATTTAATCTACATACTTGTGCCGTGTGGTTTCCGGTAGAGTAGAATAGGACCACTCCAACGCTTCCCGTGGATGTCGTACAAGGCGACTGAGGACATTATAAACATCAATCAGGCCTCCTCAACCCGTCTGGCCATCGCGGGGAGTGTAGGCCAAATCCTCCGTCTGTCTTCGGCAGATGAGAGGGTTGTGCTCCTGCAGTGGAGACAAAAATAACCTGATGATGATAATGAAAAATTTAATATATAATTTAATTAAATATAAATATCAAAAATAGGTATCTGATCGCCTTGCAGCGTCTTACTTAAAGCCTCTTCTCCCCTTTCCCTCCCCTGCTCCTCCCCCTCCTTATTCCCCCTCTCCATTCCTCCTTCCCTCCCTTCACATATATATTTTTAAAAGGTTTTATCTTTTTTATCTTCTTTATAGGGGGCCAGGAAGACCTGGCGACACTTCGACCCTTCAGGATCTTTTGTGCCAAACCCCTGTCCACCAACGGTGCCCCAAGCCGATTTGGTGGACTTCACATACGCCTCAGAACTTCTTCTTTGGCATATGCAGGTTTCCTTACGATCTTTTCCTTCACCGAAAAGCCTGTGGTATTATAAATAAACGGTACTTAAGTTTCGTAAAGATTTGAACCCACAACCATGAACGTAAGGCGAGTGCACAACCAACCGGCTACCACGGCTCATTTTTTAAAAGGTACTCTTTTTTTTATTCTTGTTGTGTTAAATAAAAACCGAGTGTTGCTATATAAAAAATATCAAATTAGGATTTGGGATCTTCTGGGTGTAAGTAGGTTGCAGAGCTTTTTATTGTACCTAGTTAAACTTTTTCAAAATGTAGGTAGTCCGAAATTTTGTTATGCCTTGTGTTGTAAACAAGGCACTGTCGTCATTAGACGGTATTCCGTGTTGCGGAAACGGCCTGCCTACACGCGCTCGGTAATCGCGTCAGTTGCACATAAACGTTTTTCTACACCTCCCACTTCGTCATGTGATTGAAACACACGCCGTAAGGACGGCTTTACACTCGTTGCCTGGTCTTGGTAGTCCTAGAAACGTGTACTGATGCTCTATTTAAAAAAAACAACGATTTTGGATCCAGGCAAGAACTTTGACGCCAAGTGTGATAGGCTATTATTATATTAATTAGTAATTTAATTAATAATATCTATAATAATGATAATGGGCTCGGTTCTGAAGTCACAATGTTGAAATTTGACAGCACTAAAACTGTTGCTCTCCTTGTCACACAGTATTATGAAGATAAAGACGAAACCAATTTTAGCGCTGTCAAATTTTAAATTTGTGCCTTCAGAATCGGGCCCATCGAATGTGTATATAATGATTTTGTTGTTAAATTAGTGTATAAATATTTTTTCTTTCTTTCTTTCTCGTCAAATATATACAATAAGTAAGTATGTGATGTACAAGCAAATATATACGTTAGGATCACCATTTCATAACGCCATCGCCACTGTACTTATTAAGATAACTCCATTCATCCGCTCATTCACAAGTGTGTAGACCCTTTAACGTGACGTCGAAGGTGTGCGGGGCTCGCCTACGAATTGTGGAGATGAAAAAAATTGGCAGAAATATTCGCGTGACCAAGCATTTGTAAAAATAGTTATTTGCTGCGAAAACAGGTGGTTGCGTGAGTGTATTTGTGATCATACAAGAACGTAGTTATGGGTCTGTTTCCGTTGTTTTACGAAGAATGACTAAGGCCAAGCGAATGAATGAGTGAACGAACGAATGAGTGAAGGTTAGACCGACCAGGGTTATTGAGTTTGAACCTGAACGATGATCCTAGATGTTTGTGCCAATGCATTACACAACGTAGCAGGAAGTATAATGGTTGCAAACTGTGCGTGAGCATTTTAGGCATTAATTGGAACACTATGCTCTGTTTAGCGTAATAGCGCGCAGAGCTAATTAGCGACACCGTTTTTATTAATTTTACCTACCTACATTTATCCGAATCTTTAACAGCTGCCCCCCATTGGCGAGGCACGTTGTTATAACGGACTGACTGGGAGAAGGCCTCTTTAGGAAAATCAGCAATGTCCAGTGTATTAATTTATTTGTTCAAAAGTTCTCAGTAAAGAAAATTTCAGGTCAGGGTCCAGTAATATTTGTGTTATCGGACTGACAGACAGGCGCTACAAGGGTTTTGATACGAGTTATTTGTGGAATGTATCGTACCGCATGAAGCAGTGTGACCAGTTTTTGTTTTCGCCCCATTGATGTCGGACGGTATTTTATGACAGCGGTCGTTACAGCAACACTAAACCGTTTTAGATGAATGGAATGTTTTACAATAACACACAAGATAAACGGAGAAACAAACGGCGGATTGCAGTGTATTTATCATTAATTTTTAACGTAGTTAAAAAAACTTCAATGGATTCAAAGAAACATACTCGTACATAAATACTGCTCACGCCTCGCATCGTCATTTTACATAGAAACATAACATCATAATATCTGAAATCAAAATACTTATTACTTTTGGGATTAGTTATAGTTACCATCATCAGCCTGAAAAAGTCCACTGCTGGACATAGGCCACTACCAAGGCGCGCCACTGAACCCGACCCGATATGAAAAATTAGGCACGTTGCATTGCACATAGGAAAAAGATTTTGACGCTACTACTAGAAACAAGGTTTTCGAAATTCGGCCATAGTTTCGGTTTCGGCCAAAAATCAGCCGAAACTTCGGCCGAGCCGAAACTCAGTGTTTGCGAATTGACGCGCTGTTAGGGTGAGTTCGTGTAGAGTTTACTTACAAGAGTAATATTGTTTATTATATTTGTTCCTGTTAAAGTTAATGTTCATAAGTACGAATTTATCACTGTAATTTTCTAATCAGCGCAACCTCCCTGTTTCTCTAGCATAATATTCTATAACCATTAGAATAAATCTCTTAAAGCGATAAGAGCTATTTTAATTGTACTATTTTAACTTTTAATACTTGTAACTGTATTTGTTTGTGCAATAAAGTGTGTTGTACCTATTGTAACAAACAAATCTATTTTATCTTACATACTTTAATTGTTATTTTTTTATTATGTTATTTAACACGAATTAACTACATAATATGTAAAACACACTATGTTTCAGCACACAATAGAAATTTTAGCATGTCTAAATAAGGTTCGGTTCAGTTTCGGCCGAAACTGAGACCGAGGCCAAAGATTCGGTTTCAGTTTCGGTTTCGGCTGCAAATCCTGTTTCGGTCGGACACTCGTTTTTTTTCTTTAAACATCAACACCTATACTAGGTATCTATGACCTAAGTTTCTTGACAATTCGAATTACTTTTGTTTTTTACAAGATGAATTCGGAGTTTCTCTAAGAGACAGGATCCGAAATGAGGTGATCCGCCAGAGAACTAAAGTCTTCGACATAGCTAAAAAAGTTAGTACGCTGAAGTGGCAGTGGGCTGGTCACATCTGTCGGAGAACCGATTACCGCTGGGGTAAACGAGTTCTCGAGTGGAGATCGCGACTGGGCAAGCGTAGAGTGGGACGCCCCCTGGCTAGATGGAACGACCATCTGCGTAAGGCGGTTGGCAGTGACTGGATGAGAAGAACCGAAGATCGGGTTCAGTGGCGCACCTTGGGAGAGGCCTATGTCCAACAGTGGACTCTTTCGGGCTGATGATGATGATGAATTAAGGTTTTTTTTAAAGAAACTTGATACTTTTTGTAAAGTCCCCAAATTGGCCCTTGAGTAGTTTTCCCATTCCATTATTAGTTTTCAACTGGAGAGTAAAAATAAAGTCTTTAAAAATGAAAATAAAAGTAAATAAAATATCCAAAGAAATTTTCAATACTCGTATCATCATCATGTCAGCCTTTAGACGTCCACTGCTGGACATAGGCCTTCCCCAATGAACGCCACCACACCCGGTCCTCCGCCCTCCGCATCCAGCCGCTTCCGGCCACCTTCTTTAGGTCGTCGGTCCATCTGGCGGCGGGGCGTCCCACCCTGCGCGTGCCAATCCGTGGTCTCCACTCCAGAACTCGTCTGCCCCAACGGCCGTCGGTTCTGCGACAGATGTGGCCTGCCCACTGCCACTTCAGCCTGCTAATCCTTTCGGCTATGTCGGTCACCTTCGTTCTTCGTATATAATATATATATATTAGAGATGTACCGACTAGTCGCCGACTAGTCGGGAAAGCCGACTAGTCGGCCATATTTGTAGTCGGCGACTATTCGGCTAAAAGTCGGCAAAAACCGCCGACTAGTCGGCCCATTTTTTTTCCTTAATTTTTTAGTTCCTCTACTAATAAAATAATATACGTTGTGTTAGCTATGTAATTCAACATTGTTTTATTTTTTACTAATTAAAACACCAAGTCTCACACGTAAACAATGATAAAAAATGCAATGCCCTTACTTTGTGAAAGACATTAATTTATTGGAAAGTGTCCAGAGAAAAGCTACAAAAATCCCTTTCTGCCTAAGGAAGAAATGTTACGAACAGAGACTGCAAATTTTGAAACTGTCCTCCCTTCAGGAACGACACAATCGTGGTGACCTTATCCAAACCTCAAAATACTGACTGACAAATATGACTGTCCTGACCTGAAGTCCATCTCCAACCTCAGTTGCATCCACAGAGCAAGGCACAAAAATGACATGAAGTTGTTGACAACTCAATCTAACACCCTCGTCGGCCACAACAGGCTCGCGAGCACGTAGAACAAGTTACCGCAGGACGTTGTCGAAGCCCCCTCAGTGAACACCTTTAAAAACAGACTAGACAAGTTCAACAAAAACCAGTGTTACAAGTGACAATTCAAATACTTAAATACACCAGTTCAGATATAGGCATACCAGCAAATTGCTGCTCGCCTATTATCCCTATAATAATAATGTAAACAAAAACACGTCCCGACAAGTCCGCCTGGCCACCGCCAGGCGCCGCACGCCGGAACACGAGCCGAAAGACTATTCACGAATATTGCCGATGTCATCCGAAAGCAATGATCGGCTTGGCCGACTAGTCGGCCAAAGTCATAGTCGGCCCATCTCTAATATATATATTATATATATATAATAATATATATATATATATATATATTTATTAAAATGTTTGATGATTTCCGTTAATAATAAAAGTGTTATTAAATTCGATATTTCCCCTAGCATATAAAATAACTCATTCAAAAACTAGAGATTTTTAATTAATAGATTATATACGAGTATTATTATATATATATATATATATATATATATATATATATATATATATATATATATATAGGTATATATATATATATACATATATATATAATAATATATATAATAATACTCGTATATAATCTATTAATTAAAAATCTCTAGTTTTTGAATGAGTTATTTTATATGCTAGGGGAAATATCGAATTTAATAACACTTTTATTATTAACGGAAATCATCAAACATTTTAATGAATGTAAAATGGGTTAATGTGATATTTACGATTCAAATGCTGAAGAAACCTTGTTCAAATTGTACTCAAACGTAATGTACCAAATAATAAATAACCATGTTTATGTCATTGTGTAAATAGAGTAATAAATAAATTTAACCCCCTCGTAAATCTAATGATTGTCTTCATAGCTATAACTTTTCTCTGACCTTTTCATATCAGCTATCGACTGCTGGACATAGGCCTCCCCTAATGGACCACACCAAACCAGGGTCGCAGAAACTACGGCCGTTTAGGGCAGACGAGTTCTGGAGTAGAAGCCGGCTCGCGCAGGGTGGGACGCCCCGCCCTGCGATGATGGACCGACGGCTGAACCACGTGATTTATGAATGTTAGTTTTAATAATGATTTGAATTTTCAAATATCATATATATTTATATATTCATATAGATATATTTTTAGTCATTCTGTTTTATTTATTTATTTAACTCTTTATTGCACACACACAGATAAAACAAAAAATAATACTTTAAAAGAAACACAAGTACAAAGGGTGAACTTATCTCTGAGAGAGATTTCTTCCAGCAGACCCGCGAGAGAGATAATTGAAATAAGAGAGGCAGACATAGTGTAAATCTGTAGTTGTAAATTCATTTATAGAACTCGTCCCTATTCAGATATTAGTCTTAGAATTAGTCTGTACATAATAAATTATATATTTACATATACACGTATACATACACTCGTCTAATCTTAAACTAGGATTATCTCCTGCGCTATGGGAATTAAACAAGTATAGAAAAATTCACAAATATGACATCCAGACCAGGCCCAACTTGTAGGTACAAAGTTGTCTTTCCCCAGTGGGAATCGAACCCACGATTTCTGGCGTTCGAGTACAATCACCAAGCCACAAGGCAACGGGGCGGTCAAATCTTTCTTTAATTATTAAATTATTATCTAATCACTTTTTATTTTATTATTATTTAATGTCTTTATTTTCAGGTAAGTCCTTCGTCACTACATATGATATAATTTTAGGCAACCTCAGAGTTCGAAGATGATATTTGATTCAGAATTTCTGACATACAACTTTCTTGCATTTTTAGTTTGGCAATTTTCTGGTTGAACCACTTCAGTGACATCTGTGAACGAATCGTTATACTTTCTTTGTGGTCCAGAAAATGCCTAGCAGAGCAGTCAGGAATAATTTTGTTACATAACATACCGCTAGATGGCGTTGTGAACCTAAACCACAAAAAGCATTTCCTTTATAAAGTATGGTTCCTCGCGGGTTGAGTCACACTCGAATTTAATAGGTCACTATTTTCTAACAAAATCAATTTTTCCGGTCTTCAAGAGTAGCCGACATCCCGGAGCTGGATGAACTCCGGACAATAATAGCCTTACCGAATCATGCGGGCTCTGATGAGGTGGACAATTATATCCCTACCTAACCGTGGTACCTCAACAAGGTGGCGATGCTGTTCGCAACACATCACGTCAAGGGGTATCGTTTGGCGAAGAGCAGGCGAAGGAAACCCACTTTGCGACATTATATTGCGCAAAGTGGCGATACATCGTCTCTGCCTACCCCTCTGGGATCAAGGCGCGAGCATTACGTATGTCTAGAGTAGCACCTAGAGTATCAAATCATTTGTGACCTAAAAGAGGCCATGCCTCAATCCTCGATGCCCTAGAGAGTTGGCGCTTACACACGCCTTGTGGTTTTTTCCGACAGCATATGCAGGTTTCCTCGTGATGTTTTCCTTCATCGAAAAGTATCTTATGATATCAATTTTTTCGTAACTGCTTGGCTTTGTGAACCCTCGATCTATCGAACTTGAAGCTAGATCTCTCCTTACTGGGCAACACGGTGACCACGAATTAATTCGCACGAATTAAGTTAACATAAATAACTTGAAAACTTTAAATTTCCACAAATTTCCTCTTTGGTGTGCATTTACCACCGTTCCTCAGAATTCCATTATTGAGTTGCAAAAACTGTGTTATTCTAGACCTTTCATATCGTGCATTAAGATTCTTATTCCCAACCAATAGTCATACGAAAACCAACGCTATTTGCGTCTCGGTAACGTATACATGAAAGGGTCACCAGCAGCAAAAGCATGTTTGTATTACCATGTTAACTTTGCGGTCCACTTTTGTGAAGGTTATGTGAAATAAATCACTTTTAGCGGTAAAACCTTAAGTTACGTATTAATGTAACGCACTTATATCTGTGTATTTTAATTGTACAACTGAATATCCATTTTGAAAAACTCGTGATTTTTTCTTTATTTCACATCTATTCGATAGGAAAATTGAGTAGATGTATTTTCACGCCCTATAATTATAATCCGCCAAACTGTAATATTAAGTCTAAACAAAATTAATCATTTTTATCGCCTAACATAATACGGACTCTAGCTAAAAGAGCAGAAGCGGTAAAAATCTGCATAATCGGCGAACCCGCGGGAATTCATTATGTTGTCTGCATAAATAAATATATATTTGGATAACCCCGAGCAGCAACAATGAACAATTTATTATTTAGATTCCATTCTGGGGGTTTTTTATGCAAATGGCGGCGGTTCGCGGTTCCTTTTCGTGTTTTGTGGGACTTGCGGTGATTAATTGGACAACAGATATTGTTTATGGTTTAGTATAACCAGAAACACAGTGAGTTTATATTTTGATGGTTATAGTGTTATGGTGCACCGGGGCAATAGCAACTATGGGGCTATTACTATGGGGCAGTTGCAATTAGGGAGTAATTGAAACTATGGGGCTATTAATATGGGGCAGTTCCAATTAGGGAGCAATTGAAACTATGGGGCTATTAATATGGGGCAGTTGCAATTAGGGAGCAATTGCAACTAGGAGCTATTACGACTATGGGCAGTTGCAATTAGGGAGCAATTGCAACTGTGGGGCTATCACGACTATGGGGCAGTTGTAATTAGGGAGCAATTGCAACTATGGGGCTATTACGACTATGGGGCTATTGCATCTCTGGGGATATTGCAATAGAAGGCAATTGCAAATAGGGGGCAGATGCAACTACAGAGTTTACATCTATTACTGGAGGGAGAAATGCATGTTATGACATATTGTTTGTCATATTATTTAAAGGGGTCATATTATTAATTTACCGAAATCAATCTATACTACTGGAGACTGGACCTTTTATTTTGAAATATCAGAATGGATGAAATGAAAATTATAACTTTTAATATAAGTAAAATAACAAGCAACAAGGCATTAGTCGGCCCCGTAGCCTAGTCGGTAGTACACCTGCCTGCGAAGCTTGAATCCCGCCCAGGGCAAACATTCGTGTGATGAGCACTTGTGTTTGCCTTGTGACTGGATGTTATTTATATATTATATTATGTATCTATGTATGTATATCAGCTATCTGATACCCATATTACAGGCTCTGCCTAGTTTGGGATCAGGTGGCCGTATGTGACATGTCCCCACATATTTATGTATAAAAGGCTATTTTGTGATACTTTAATGCAAAATACACTTAAACTAGTACTATTTAAAATTATCTGCTTAAACCAAGCGGGAATAATTTCCTCATGGAAGGCACTAAGGGCAGTGTTGTATTGTAATCACGTTGTAATCCTCGTTCACTAGCAACTATTTGTTTTAATTACACAGTTCTTTTTATTAACTTTGGGACAAATAGGTATTAACGAGGGCTGGGATTAGAAGAGCGTTAGAGCGGGGAGACAGAGAAAATGAATTCATGTTGCCTTTAGCTTCTAGTTTTTTGCAGGTTCATTCAGAGAAAATCATCGGTATTTTAAATGTAGTGTCTATGTTATGAAATTGTTGTCAACATATATTTTCTGTGCTACATTTGTTAGATAATTCTAATCTGAAGCCGCTTTTCTTTCTACTTTGATTATTATTATTTATATATTCTTTACTAGCTGTTGCCCGCGACTTCGTCCGCGTGGAAAACTTCACATCACCAATTATTATGTATTTCCCGTAGGAATGGGATGTTTTTCGAGATAAAAACTATGCTATGTTCTATTCCAGGACCTAACTTATATGTGTGCCAAGTTTCATCCCGATCCGTGCAGTGGTTGCAGCGTGATTGAGTAACAAACATCGCAACATCCAAATATCCAAACTTTCGCATTTATAATATTAGTAGAATAGAATTAAATAATAAAGAGTAATCTTCCACTGTTGTACCACTAAATAGCAACTGTTTGTGGTGGTACAGAACATTTGCCGTTCACACTATAAAATGCTATACATTAAAATGTTTTCCATCTAATACTTGTCATATGCATTCTAAACTACATCACGAGCCAGTGGGGGGTTGGGGGGGTCGACTCCCAACTCAATTGGGTGCTATGCAATTATATATCGTACGTTTATATTACTAAGTTTACTTTATAGAATTCGTAACAGAGTTGGTAGGTTGACACGTGTAGGTAGTCGACGAAAATGTATTCAAGATACAAAAAATATGTTTTGTCTCTCCTGAAAAGTCATAATTTGTCCCTTACCCTATACCTTACCTACTTTATACTGTCTTATAAGAGTGCAAGTGTACAAAAACGTCGTAGAGCTCGCCGTAGAGCCTCTCGGCCCACCTGCACGCCGCGGTCGGCTCACAAGCAACTCGTTAACTCGTCGCTCTCTTAAGATAAACGTTGAACACCTATGCGGATGCTAGACAGACAACGTCTTACATGGGAAATTATAATTATTAGGGTAAAGTATTGCTAGTTAAGTATATTAGCAATTCAAAAAAATAATCACCTGTACTACTATGTTACAGCCTCTGGGTTAGTACAGTAGCTTAGTGCTTACTCTTTTGCACACTGTTACACCTCGTTTATACTTACCTGTAAGATATCTATAAATTTAATGATAAAAAAAATGGAATACACAAAGAAAAAAAACATTTTTAAATAAAAAATAAATTAAAAAAACTTGTTATAATAACCCTTTCCCCATAGTCCCAATTCCTGTGTATTCCCATGCTATACGAGCTCGAGGAATCTACTATAAAGAGCAAACACCGCATAATAAATGTCTTTGACCGACATGTCAGAGGATAAAAAAGTGCGAACCAAAAAAATAATTATGTTTTAGATTAAGAAAATTTATTATCTTTCTTTTTTGCAATAAATGACTTTGAATTTTAAAAATTTGCTGTATAAACACTTTATAAAAGCAACATTAAAATAAGATAATGTGATCGTAAGGGTATGTTGCGTTGGTTTGGACATTTAGAGCGTATGAGTGAAAGAAGACTGGCAAAAGTTATATACAGTGCGAATGTGGAAGGAACTACAGCTAGAGGTCGTCCTAGGAGGACATTCAAGGACCAAATTAGTAACGTCCTCAAAATGGCTGGGGTCCGCAGTGAGAAGAATAAAAGGAGGTGCATAAGAAGGTTGATGAATGTGAGTGAGGCTATTGAGGTGTGTCAGGAAGGCTAGTCAGGTGTGCAAAGTGGCGATCCATCGTCTCTGCCTTCCCCTCTGGGGCCAAGGCGTGAGCATTATGCATGTATGATCGTCCAAGATGGCGACCAGGGACGTACTTAGTGTGTTCTTGCAACGCGACCAGTCAAGACACGTAGATACAGCACGACTTCACAATCGTCATCATCATCTTATCAGCCCTTAGACGTCCACTACTGGACACAGGCATTTGAACGCCACCACACCCGAATCTCCGCCCTCGTCATCCATCGGCTTCTGGCTATCTTCCTTCAGGACGTCGGTCTAACTGGCAGCGGCGGCGGCGGGGCGTCTCACCCAGCGCACCGTCATAATCATGACCAATCTGTCAAGTTTGACAGCCTCATTGGCTTGGCTCAGGCGTTGGACTTGGGAGCTCGTATCCAAGTATCCTATTCTTGTCTGTTTCTATAGCACTATAAAATTCTAGTCTGGAATTAGACAAGGTAAGTACATAATCTACATTTAAAGTGAGTACAAAGACGCCTGGTACTAATGTGGCTTCATTTTGGCACAATTTTATATAATTGTACACAAATTTGATTTTAAAATATGTGTTGCGTGAAGTTTGTGGCGCCGTTTCTTCTTTAAAGCGCTAACACCTAGGAAACGGTAGTCAATCAAAAGAAATGACGTGTATAAATGTACCAAGTGTACTCATATGCAATAAATGATTTTGACTTTGACTTTGAGGATCAGAGTTCAAGGCCTACGGGGAATAACGTCCAACACAGCACTGTCTACAACTGCAGTTATCTATTGTCACATTCCTTTAACTCATTCTTCCACTAGGTACATGAATATTTTTAAATAATCTCCAAATAAATAAAAGTATTAAGTTTTAAAATCATAAATTTTGTAAACTGTAAGCTCTATTAAATTTTAAGTCTATAGTCCACCGTGCCCGTATAGGATGCTATTTATCTAAACGTAGATTAGTGTAAGTGTACCCAGCGTGTGTCGCACCTGCGCCTTCCTGGGCCTTACATACACTACGCACACAGCGTAAGGGAGAGTTTCTGTGGCGCACTTAGAACGCCTGTTATATCGAGAAGTCTGAGTTCGATTCGATCCCTTGTCTTGCTTTTTACCAATGGGTTTCTTCTGCAATAACGTACCACTAAAGTTATCCGTTTCAACGGAGGAATGCTAAAAACTAATTGGACTAGGAATAAAATATTTTTTTAGAAAAAAAAAACCGACTTCAAGACTACATGTACAAACTTAAACTAAAAAGTAGAAAATAATATTTAATTACTTCAAAGCAGAGCATTAAAGAACAATCAACGAAATTATTGATATTTATATTTAAGTTATTTTTATCAAATGAATCCAGATCGACTCGGTTAGTTGCTATGCGGCAAGCTTTTAAATCGACCCCACGATGAGAAAGCTTTAACAGACATGACACTTTCTAGGTAGTTTTCTTCAAGAACAGGTATTAATGTATAATTATTATGAAGGCTCCTTACAAATGCATACAATCTTCTTTGTTTTTGGCTAATGACAGTTAAAAAAAATTGAAATTCCTTATCACAACTTTACTGAAAGGAACTTCAAACTAGCATGTCGTCTATGTAGGTACTAAGCCTATATTTGTGTCTTTGTTGATTTTTCAAAAATCGCTGAATAAATTTTGATAAAATTTATATGGGACCACCTCTGAAGTATAACCTACCATACAAAAACGAACCATCAAAATCCATTCAAAATTGGCGGAGTAATCGCGTAACAAAAACAAAAAAAAACATACCGTCGAATTGAGAACCTCCTCCTTTTTTGAAGTCGTTTGAAAAATACAATTTGCTAGCGATCGACGACCGCTGATGTGACGACCCCCTAGGTAAACGATCCAACTGACGATTGCCTTTAAAGGGGGTCATAACCCCCCCCATTGACCACTCCCGTGGATCCGTGTCTGGTACCGTTACTGATGAAGTTTTATTCGCTGAGGAAACCATTTTAACAAGTATTCCAAACATCTATGTGAAGCGTTCCACAGTTTGTTCCACTTCCACACAACACATACATCAACATCGCTGTCGTCTTGCTCCTGTAGCTTCCCATCGAAGACATGTCATTAGGTCGCGCCAGGCTTCCCGGAGACATAGTGACGTCACGCGGCTATATTGATACTAGTAGCGGCACAGAATAAATAACACTACAAGTACAGAGGCGCTATCACTAAGAAAGCTTGTTCAATTATTGAAAGGTTGACTGGAAGAGATCCCTAAGTCGGATAAGTTCGCCTTTGTACACAGTTTAATTTCTTTTTTATTATTGTTGTTATTTTTGGTACAATAAAGCGTTTACATACATACAATTTCTCAAAACCTTACCTACACAATTCAACAGTACTTGTTCGCGATATATTTAGTACTAACCATAATTTTATACAATAAATGCAATGGATTGATTACGTCGCTCACGTCGCGCCACCTGATTGGCCCCGAAATCGGGGCCGCACTGCCTAGGTGAATACCTGAAGTGTGGAGCGAGATACGCGTAGTAGCGGCTCAGATTTCTTGCTCAACCACAAATTTTACGAGTGGTATACATAGATTAATCAGCATAAAAAATTCTTGCATGTAGTGGTGTTTTAGTTCCATTCAGCACGTTCGGCATAAATATATACACAAACACACACATTTGTAATAATTTTCTTATTTTGAACTAACTGTGCCCGCGGCTCCGCTCGCATGGACTACAGGTTCCGCTCCCAATCCCACTTTCGCTCCCTATCCCACTTCCACTTCCACTCAGACTCTCAATCTCACTCTCAATCCCGCTCCCACTCCCCTTTTCCCACGCCCACGCCCAATCCCACTCCCATTCCCACTACCAGCTCCAAATGTAGTCCAAACTCATCGCAATCTGAATAGTACGGAAATACTATTATATGCAATATATTGCATACTAACCTTACCTACTAATGTATTTGAAAACTAAAAACGTCCATAACTTTTGATTGAGTAAACCGATTGCGATGAAATAAAGACTAAATTTTAAGTTAGATTAAGCCCCATGTTTCTGTGAAAAGTTCATCAGAATCCGTTCAGTAGTTTTTAGGTGATGCGTGCACAAACTTACAGACTAGCAGACAAAAATTTCAAAAATGATCGAAATGTGTTCTGTTGCTTATCCTTAGACGCCCAATTTTTCACAAGTTTACGATTTTATTTTCAATACATACCTACCAATAAGAAGTACTAGTTTGGAATATGTAGCATATAAGTTTGTGTAAGTCATCATTTATTGTTGAAAAGTGTAAAATCAACTATTTGAAAGTATTCTATAGTTCCACATAGTACACGATATATCTTTGTCGTGTCCCACCAATGGCAAGCTATTAGCCTGCACCAGGCTTCGCGGCGACACAGTGACGTCACGCGGCCACATAATACTTGTACCGGCTCAGATTTATTGCTCCACCACAAGTTGTTAGAGTGGTAACTACTGGTCTATGTTTTACATTTCTGAATTGTGCTGTCGTTGTCAAGTTCAATATGTGGAACAAGGAGTTGGTTGGTTTTACACTTTTCTACAAGAAATGATAATTTTTACAAACTTATATGCTACATAATTTAGATATTTATGCAAAATTACTTATTAGGTGTAACAAGGAGATGCTTGTTTTTACACTTTTTAGTAAGATCTTAGCATAAATGTTTGTGAAAATGATATTTTCTGGTTGAAAAGTGTAAAACCAACCAACTCCTTGTTCCACATAAATCACAATAATATCATTGTCGTTTCCCACCAAGGACATGCCATTAGCCTACGACTGGCTTCGCGGTGACAGTGACGTCACGTGGCTACATAGAAACTTGTAGCGGATCAGGATTTACAGCTCCGAGCTCCAAGTCGCGTTCACGAGTTCGCGCCTCGCTCGCCTCAGTTTCACAGAGCTGCTGCGGGAAGAAGAAAAATATTAGAGAAGGCATTTTATAATTATTATAAAGAATCTTCGCTTATATAATGAAGCTTCGACCTCCGTGGCGGAATGGGTAGCACTCGGACTGCCACGCTGGAGGTTGCGGGTTCGAATCCCGCTAGGGGCAAATGTTCGTATGATGAATATGAATGTTTGTACCCAAGTCTTGGATGTTTATATATTTATTTAAGTATGTCTATCCGTTATCTAGTAACCATACCACAGGCTCTGCCTAGTTTGGAACTGGATAATTGGTGTGAATGTCTGAGATATTTATTATTTTATTCACTGTAACTAAGTAGTAGATAGTTCGATAGATAAACTCTTTATTGCACACAAAGAATAACAATATAAATAGTTACAGATTTTTGGAATGTGTGCAAAGTAGTACAGTCGTATATAATTAATGACTGTTGAGCCACTAACCACCTATTGTATATTTCATTCCAAACCAACAGTGTGAAAACCAACGCTATTTGCGTCTCGGTAACATAGACATGAAAGGGTCACCAGCAGCAAAAACAGGTTTGTATTTACATTCCACTTCAGAACACCATCGATTATTTAAGTTTAATTTTACTTAAACGTTCTCACATAGCAAAACTAAAAATCCTTGGCGTTTAAATTTTTTTTTATGATATATCACCAACACACGCACTCCCTTTACACTCACTCACACACACTACACATTCAATACACACAGGTGGATGTAAATATTTTATTAATTAAGTTTAATTTAAATTGTATATAAAACACTTTAGTACTTGTTTTTTAAATTGTACTTGATTTTTAAAAGATGTGTTGCGTGAAGTTTGTTGCGCCGTTTTTTCTTCACAGCGCTAACACCTAGGAAGCGGTAGTCAATAAAAAAAATTACGTGTATAAATGTACCAAGTGTACTTATATGCAATAAATGATTTTGACTTTGACTTTGAGTAATATTTCTTATTCAAATATCCTATTTATCATTGTATCTACTATTATCTGTATATTGTGCTAATAATTATTACGATGATTATGTTATAGATATAAAATAATTAAGATTCGTTACATCATCACCATCCGGTTATTTTTGTCTCCACTGCAGGAGTACAACCCTCTCTCATCTGCCGGAGACAGACGGAGGATTTGGCCTACACTCCCCGCGCTGGCCAGACGGGTTGGGGAGGCCTGATTGATGTTTTATAATGTACTAGCTGTGCCCGCGGCTCCGCTCGCGTGTACTACAGGATCCGCTCCCATTCCCACTTCTACTCAGACTTTAGGTCCAGGTCCAGGTCCATGTCCAGGTCCAGGTCGAGGCCCAGGCCCAGATCCAGTTCCAGTTCCAGGCCCAGGCCTAGGTCCAGGTCCAGGTCCAGATCCACAACCCTCCCCTCAACATTCCTCTCAACCCTTCCCTCAACCCTCCCCTCAAACCTCCTCCTCCACCACAAATTCCTCATAATCCGGTAACTCAGTCAAAAGTTATGCGAATTTTCAAACACTCAAATTACACTCGTTCCATACCCGCTACCGCTCACGAATTCAGTGGAACCTTTACACCCTACATTATGGACCGCAGTGTATGCGAGTTTTCGGAAACTATAAATTCGCATAACTTTTGATTGACTGCACCGATTGCAAAGAAATGTATATTATTATAAGATATGTTACACCAAATTAAGCCCCATGTTTCTGTGATTAAAGTCCGATCAGTCGTTTTTAAGTGATGCGTGCACAAACTCACAGACAAACAGATAAACAGACAAAAATTTCAAAAATGATCGAAATGTGTTCTGTTGCTTATCCTTAGACCCCCCCCAATTTTTTTTTGCAAATATCTTCAATGTACAGACACGCGAAGTTTACGATTTTATATATTAGATTCCCTCAGTCGCCTTGTACGACATCCACGGGGAGAGTTGGAGTGGTCCTATTCTACTCTAGGGCTATTCCATGAATTGGGGTCAAAAAAATAAAAAATTTGAAAAGTCAAATTTTTCTGTAATACTACCTTGTTGACGGTATTTACGTTAAGCAGTATCTAAATGCAGTTAAACTATGAGGTAGGCACTAAAATCCATATTTAAAACTAGGGGATATATTGAATTTGGTAATTAGAATGGTCATGGTGATTAGAAATTATGATATGGTAATTAGATAGTGGTATATGGCAATTATAAATATTGCTACGGATACAAAGTAGTTAGAATTTTATGTGATAGTAATTTATTATCATATATAATTTGAGTGTACCTAGTTTAAAAAGTTAAATAACATGTTATGTCGTCTTGGAATACACTAGATCATTTAAACAAATCAAAAACAATCAATTAAACATTACAAACAAAGTCACATTACACCTCTGTGTTAGACTTTATTTTATTTAATTACTTAATATTTCTTTAACGGTTCTGCTTTATATCAGTCTGATTTAAAGATATTTTTCATCAAAATGTAAAAAAAAAATTGTTTCATCATACTAACGAGCCTAAATACTTTTATACTTTTACTTAAAAAGGTTCTTCCTATATCAGTGTAATTCAATGAATTATATTTATTATATTTCTATTTCTTTCTCTTCAATAATATCTTTCTTTTATAGGGATTTTTTCAACATACCTACATTTTGATGTAGTTTACAAGCACAGGTGTCACGTGTATTGTCTTTAGGTGTGACAACCCAGAAAGTCGCTGATAGCAAAGAATGAATACCTATCTGATAGAGCTGATACGAGATCTGTAATTTTTTTTGTGCAGATTTACCAGTGTGTCATTCAGAAATCTCTTTTTAGTCTCTTATTCCTTTCTTTGTTACTCTTACTTTCCTGGCCTGACTTAGCTATTTTCTTCCTCGAAATAAAATCGTTTGCCTTTTGACAGGTTTGTCTCGACTTTTTTCTATCAACAGACAAACTCTCTTCAACGTTTTACATATCTTCAATTCTTTTCTGATCAATAAGCATTTGCTTATCTCTACTGAGATTCCTTGAACATGATTTATGGTCATCATCACTATTTGCCATGTTCAAGACAAGATTTTCTTTTTCTTTTCAAGTCGTGATCCTCTGGCGGTACATATTGTTTAACCTATGAAGACGGTGAACAGTGTCTTTGTAAATGGTCCACAATTTTTGAGCTTCTGTAACGCTGTTTACGTATCGCTCTAGATTCGCTTACTCCTGCTCCAGCACTCGTAGCACTTGTTACGGATTTTATTGTAGATGGACTATCGGGACATTTTATTTCAATCAGAATAGATTTCGACCTTGTTTTCTAGCATTTTCAGCTAAGTTTTGTTCGCGAGAAGTACGGGCTGCGATTATTGGAACACTGAAGCATCAGTTTCTTCACTTACAATATCTAATTGTGGCTTAAGGAGTTCTAAACGGTCTAAAAAATCTTCTACTTCAGCAGATTGTCGTTCATTCTTTCTTTTTTAATTTTTCTTTTATAAAAAGTATTAAATGTCTTCTTAATTTTTTTCTTTTTATTATTTTTTCAAATTTTGCTCTTTTCGCTTCAAATCTATCTTTGCCTTTCTTTTTCTTTAAGCTGATGGTAAAAGATTGGATCACTTTTTATCTTGGCGTACCATTCTCTTTATGTCTGTGCTCTTTTAGCGTCTCTCTCCGCTTTTGTTATTGTTTTCGATTTCCACATTCTCACATTAGGTTAGGTACTTCTCTAAAAAGGATCATGGTAATCATGGTAATTAGAATGAGGGTAATTAGAATTCGGTTATTTTTTATATATTACACTTTAACTATAAACATACAGAGTTGTTACGATATATGAAGTGAAAAAGAAACGTATAATACACACATATAAATAGCGAAATGAATATTACAGAAAGTATTTAATGAGTAGTGAGCGTCACATGAATTAGGTGAGCACTCTGACAAACACCAAAATCATTCCTTTATCGCATCGTATGTTTTGTAGTATCCAACTTAGCCTATGTCCTTCCCGCATAACATATTGATCAGTACTGTGTGTATGCGTATAAGCCGCGGCGATGCTATATTCCGTCAGTGTGTGAATTTAGGAATGTGTTTGTACGCGATCATGGTAATGAGACAAAAGTTGTGTGACAGCATTCGGTTGCTTATATTTATTTGTTTTTTCGGAATGTACCAAAGCTTAAATTTTTATTTCAAAAGATAGTTATTGAGAATGCTGTTGAAGCAAATTAATTCTATAGATTTCTTGTAGTTTGAGATATATACTAGGATTTTGTCGCTGACCAGTGCTGTGTGACAGTCATGGTAGTTAGATTTTACGACTTTGATATATTTTTTAATACATTTTCCACACATTTCCTGAAGCTTTGTTCGCAGATATAATAAAATCCAATGTCAAATTACATTATAAAAATAAAATATTGGGATAAGGTACACATTTATATGCATTCTTCGGGCTGTGACATACATTTGTCCACATTTCATGGAATTGACCTCTACCGGAAACCACACGGCAATGTTACATATTGTACGGGAATGTGGACAAAACGCAACCTACAGAAGGCACTTTCTGGGAGATAACATAGGTCACAATGGGGATCTTAATATAATATTGAGCTATCCGATAAGGCCAAAGACATAAGTTCATTACGTTATCTCTCAGACCGAGGTCTAAATAACATGACAAACTAGTGTTTCCTTACGAGGCTGGCATTGACTTTAGCGAGTCACAAACCTAAAAAAAAATAGTTTAAAAAAAAGATATAAAAATTTAATGACCTGTAACTGCCGATTCATCATCATCAGGTTATTTTTGTCTCCACTGCAGGAGCACATACCTCTCTCATCTGCCGGAGACAGACGGAGGATTTGGCCTACACTCCCCGCGCTGGCCAGACGGGTTGGGGAGGCCTGATTGATGTTTTATAATGTATTACCAATAATAAATGTCTGTGTCTATGTCTTACCGCATCCATTTCTTCGTTGCTTCCAGAAGCCCCAGTTCCGAAGGGCATCGCAGCCGTTTATCCAAGTTGCTAATTACTTGATCAACATTCCTTTACCCCGCGCGGCATCCAGCGCTTTGTGCCCTACCCGACCGGTGTGAAGTTAGCAGCCAAAGTTAGAAGCCAATTTGTAACCCGACCAAATAGAGATCACATACTTTTTAAAAATAAGATTAATAAAATAAAATAAAATAAAATAAAATAAAATAAAATAAAATAAAATAAAATAAAATAAAATAAAATAAAATAAAATAAAATAAAATAAAATAAAATAAAATAAAATAAAATAAAATAAAATAAAATAAAATAAAATAAAATAAAATAAAATAAAATAAAATAAAATAAATAAAATAAAATAAAATAAAATAAAATAAAATAAAATAAAATAAAATAAAATAAAATAAAATAAAATAAAATAAAATAAAATAAAATAAAATAAAATAAAATAAAATAAAATAAAATAAAATAAAATAAAATAAAATAAAATAAAATAAAATAAAATAAAATAAAATAAAATAAAATAAAATAAAATAAAATAAAATAAAATAAAATAAAATAAAATAAAATAAAATAAAATAAAATAAAATAAAATAAAATAAAATAAAATAAAATAAAATAAAATAAAATAAAATAAAATAAAATAAAATAAAATAAAATAAAATAAAATAAAATAAAATAAAATAAAATAAAATAAACCTAGGGTCTCGTATATTATTTTAATATTAAGGTAAACATTTTTCAGAAAAATTGGTGTCCGGGTATATGGAGCAGACCTTCCAAAACCAAACATATGTCAAAAGAAAGGGAATACATCAAGGAGTAGCCCATATGAAAATGAATTAGATTGATAGGGTCCTCGGGTTCCGTATAATTTATTATATTATTAAGGTGAAAATTGGTGTCCGGGTATATGGAGCAGACCTTCCAAAACCAAACGTATGTCAAAAGAAAGGGAATACATCAAGAAGTCGCCCATATGAAAATGAAGTAGATTGATAGGGTCCTAGGGTTCCGTATAATTTATTATATTATAAAGGTGAAAATTGGTGTCCGGGTATATGGAGCAGACCTTCCAAAACCAAACGTATGTCAAAATAAAGGGAATACATCAAAGAGTAGCCCATACGAAAATGGACTAGATTGATACGGTCCTAGGGTTCCGTATAATTTATTATATTATTAAGGTGAAAATTGGTGTCCGGGTATATGGAGCAGACCTTCCAAAACCAAACGTATGTCGAAAGAAAGGGAATACATCAAGGAGTAGCCCATATGAAAATGAAGTAGATTGATAGGGTCCTAGGGTTCCGTATAATTTATTATATTATTAAGGTGAAAATTGGTGTCCGGGTATATGGAGCAGACCTTCCAAAACCAAACGTATGTCAAAATAAAGGGAATACATCAAGGAGTAGCCCATATGAAAATGGAGTAGATTGATACGGTCCTAGGGTTCCGTATAATTTATTATATTATTAAGGTGAAAATTGGTGTCCGGGTATATGGAGCAGACCTTCCAAAACCAAACGTATGTCAAAATAAAGGGAATACATCAAGGAGTAGCCCATATGAAAATGAAGTAGATTGATAGGGTCCTAGGGTTCCGTATAATTTATTTTAATATTAAGGTGAAAATTGGTGTCCGGGTATATGGAGCAGACCTTCCAAAACCAAACGTATGTCAAAAGAAAGAGAATACATCAAAGAGTAGCCCATATGAAAATGGAGAAGATTGATACGGTCCAAGGGTTCCGTATATTTATTTCAATATTAAGGTAAACATTTTTCAGAAAAATTGGTGTCCGGGTATATGGAGCAGACCTTCCAGAACCAAACGTATGTCAATAGAAAGAGAATACATCAAGGAGTAGCCCATATATAAATGAAGTAGATTGATAGGGTCCTAGGGTTCCGTATAATTTATTATATTATTAAGGTGAAAATTGGTGTCCGGGTATATGGAGCAGACCTTCCAAAACCAAACGTATGTCAAAATAAAGGGAATACATCAAGGAGTAGCCCATATGAAAATGGAGTAGATTGATACGGTCCTAGGGTTCCGTATAATTTATTATATTATTAAGGTGAAAATTGGTGTCCGGGTATATGGAGCAGACCTTCCAAAACCAAACGTATGTCAAAATAAAGGGAATACATCAAGGAGTAGCCCATATGAAAATGGAGTAGATTGATGCGGTCCTAGGGTTCCGTATGATTTATTTTAATATTAAGGTGAAAATTGGTGTCCGGGTATATGGAGCAGACCTTCCAAAACCAAACGTATGCCAAAATAAAGGGCATACATTAAGGAGTAGCCCATATGAAAATGGAGAAGATTGATACGGTCCTAGGGTTCCGTATATTTATTTCAATATTAAGGTAAACATTTTTCAGAAAAATTGGTGTCCGGGTATATGGAGCAGACCTTCCAAAACCAAACATATGTCAAACGAAAGGGAATACATCAAGGAGTAGCCCATATGAAAATGAAGTAGATTGATAGGGTCCTCGGGTTCCGTATAATTTATTATATTATTAAGGTGAAAATTGGTGTCCGGGTATATGGAGCAGACCTTCCAAAACCAAACGTATGTCAAAAGAAAGGGAATACATCAAGAAGTCGCCCATATGAAAATGAAGTAGATTGATAGGGTCCTAGGGTTCCGTATAATTTATTATATTATAAAGGTGAAAATTGGTGTCCGGGTATATGGAGCAGACCTTCCAAAACCAAACGTATGTCAAAATAAAGGGAATACATCAAAGAGTAGCCCATACGAAAATGGACTAGATTGATACGGTCCTAGGGTTCCGTATAATTTATTATATTATTAAGGTGAAAATTGGTGTCCGGGTATATGGAGCAGACCTTCCAAAACCAAACGTATGTCGAAAGAAAGGGAATACATCAAGGAGTAGCCCATATGAAAATGAAGTAGATTGATAGGGTCCTAGGGTTCCGTATAATTTATTATATTATTAAGGTGAAAATTGGTGTCCGGGTATATGGAGCAGACCTTCCAAAACCATACGTATGCCAAAATAAAGGGCATACATTAAGGAGTAGCCCATATGAAAATGGAGTAGATTGATACGGTCCTAGGGTTCCGTATAATTTATTTTAATATTAAGGTGAAAATTGGTGTCCGGGTATATGGAGCAGACCTTCCAAAACCAAACGTATGTCAAAAGAAAGAGAATACATCAAAGAGTAGCCCATATAAAAATGGAGAAGATTGATACGGTCCTAGGGTTCCGTATATTTATTTCAATATTAAGGTAAACATTTTTCAGAAAAATTTGTGTCCGGGTATATGGAGCAGACCTTCCAAAACCAAACGTATGTCAAAAGAAAGGGAATACATCAAGGAGTAGCCCATATGAATATGGAGTAGATTGATACGGTCCTAGGGTTCCGTATAATTTATTTTAATATTAAGGTGAAAATTGGTGTCCGGGTATATGGAGCTGACCTTAAAAAACCAAACGTATGTCAAAAGAAAGAGAATACATCAAAGATTAGCCCATATAAAAATGGAGAAGATTGATACGGTCCTAGGGTTCCGTATATTTATTTCAATATTAAGGTAAACATTTTTCAGAAAAATTGGTGTCCGGGTATATGGAGCAGACCTTCCAAAACCAAACGTATGTCAAAAGAAAGGGAATACATCAAGGAGTAGCCCATATGAAAATGAAGTAGATTGATAGGGTCCTAGGGTTCCGTATAATTTATTATATTATTAAGGTGAAAATTGGTGTCCGGGTATATGGAGCAGACCTTCCAAAACCAAACGTATGTCGAAAGAAAGGGAATACATCAAGGAGTAGCCCATATGAAAATGAAGTAGATTGATAGGGTCCTAGGGTTCCGTATAATTTATTATATTATTAAGGTGAAAATTGGTGTCCGGGTATATGGAGCAGACCTTCCAAAACCAAACGTATGTCAAAATAAAGGGAATACATCAAGGAGTAGCCCATATGAAAATGAAGTAGATTGATAGGGTCCTAGGGTTCCGTATAATTTATTTTAATATTAAGGTGAAAATTGGTGTCCGGGTATATGGAGCAGACCTTCCAAAACCAAACGTATGTCAAAAGAAAGAGAATACATCAAGGAGTAGCCCATATGAAAATGAAGTAGATTGATAGGGTCCTAGGGTTCCGTATAATTTATTATATTATTAAGGTGAAAATTGGTGTCCGGGTATATGGAGCAGACCTTCCAAAACCAAACGTATGTCAAAATAAAGGGAATACATCAAGGAGTAGCCCATATGAAAATGAAGTAGATTGATAGGGTCCTAGGGTTCCGTATAATTTATTTTAATATTAAGGTGAAAATTGGTGTCCGGGTATATGGAGCAGACCTTCCAAAACCAAACGTATGTCAAAAGAAAGAGAATACATCAAAGAGTAGCCCATATGAAAATGGAGAAGATTGATACGGTCCAAGGGTTCCGTATATTTATTTCAATATTAAGGTAAACATTTTTCAGAAAAATTGGTGTCCGGGTATATGGAGCAGACCTTCCAGAACCAAACGTATGTCAATAGAAAGAGAATACATCAAGGAGTAGCCCATATATAAATGAAGTAGATTGATAGGGTCCTAGGGTTCCGTATAATTTATTATATTATTAAGGTGAAAATTGGTGTCCGGGTATATGGAGCAGACCTTCCAAAACCAAACGTATGTCAAAATAAAGGGAATACATCAAGGAGTAGCCCATATGAAAATGGAGTAGATTGATACGGTCCTAGGGTTCCGTATAATTTATTATATTATTAAGGTGAAAATTGGTGTCCGGGTATATGGAGCAGACCTTCCAAAACCAAACGTATGTCAAAATAAAGGGAATACATCAAGGAGTAGCCCATATGAAAATGGAGTAGATTGATGCGGTCCTAGGGTTCCGTATGATTTATTTTAATATTAAGGTGAAAATTGGTGTCCGGGTATATGGAGCAGACCTTCCAAAACCAAACGTATGCCAAAATAAAGGGCATACATTAAGGAGTAGCCCATATGAAAATGGAGAAGATTGATACGGTCCTAGGGTTCCGTATATTTATTTCAATATTAAGGTAAACATTTTTCAGAAAAATTGGTGTCCGGGTATATGGAGCAGACCTTCCAAAACCAAACATATGTCAAAAGAAAGGGAATACATCAAGGAGTAGCCCATATGAAAATGAAGTAGATTGATAGGGTCCTCGGGTTCCGTATAATTTATTATATTATTAAGGTGAAAATTGGTGTCCGGGTATATGGAGCAGACCTTCCAAAACCAAACGTATGTCAAAAGAAAGGGAATACATCAAGAAGTCGCCCATATGAAAATGAAGTAGATTGATAGGGTCCTAGGGTTCCGTATAATTTATTATATTATAAAGGTGAAAATTGGTGTCCGGGTATATGGAGCAGACCTTCCAAAACCAAACGTATGTCAAAATAAAGGGAATACATCAAAGAGTAGCCCATACGAAAATGGACTAGATTGATACGGTCCTAGGGTTCCGTATAATTTATTATATTATTAAGGTGAAAATTGGTGTCCGGGTATATGGAGCAGACCTTCCAAAACCAAACGTATGTCGAAAGAAAGGGAATACATCAAGGAGTAGCCCATATGAAAATGAAGTAGATTGATAGGGTCCTAGGGTTCCGTATAATTTATTATATTATTAAGGTGAAAATTGGTGTCCGGGTATATGGAGCAGACCTTCCAAAACCAAACGTATGTCAAAATAAAGGGAATACATCAAGGAGTAGCCCATATAAAAATGGAGTAGATTGATACGGTCCTAGGGTTCCGTATAATTTATTATATTATTAAGGTGAAAATTGGTGTCCGGGTATATGGAGCAGACCTTCCAAAACCAAACGTATGTCAAAATAAAGGGAATACATCAAGGAGTAGCCCATATGAAAATGGAGTACATTGATGCGGTCCTAGGGTTCCGTATAATTTATTTTAATATTAAGGTGAAAATTGGTGTCCGGGTATATGGAGCAGACCTTCCAAAACCAAACGTATGCCAAAATAAAGGGCATACATTAAGGAGTAGCCCATATGAAAATGGAGAAGATTGATACGGTCCTAGGGTTCCGTATATTTATTTCAATATTAAGGTAAACATTTTTCAGAAAAATTGGTGTCCGGGTATATGGAGCAGACTTTCCAAAACCAAACGTATGTCAAAAGAAAGGGAATACATCAAGGAGTAGCCCATATGAAAATGAATTAGATTGATAGGGTCCTCGGGTTCCGTATAATTTATTATATTATTAAGGTGAAAATTGGTGTCCGGGTATATGGAGCAGACCTTCCAAAACCAAACGTATGTCAAAAGAAAGGGAATACATCAAGAAGTCGCCCATATGAAAATGAAGTAGATTGATAGGGTCCTAGGGTTCCGTATAATTTATTATATTATAAAGGTGAAAATTGGTGTCCGGGTATATGGAGCAGACCTTCCAAAACCAAACGTATGTCAAAATAAAGGGAATACATCAAGGAGTAGCCCATACGAAAATGGACTAGATTGATACGGTCCTAGGGTTCCGTATAATTTATTATATTATTAAGGTGAAAATTGGTGTCCGGGTATATGGAGCAGACCTTCCAAACCAAACGTATGTCGAAAGAAAGGGAATACATCAAGGAGTAGCCCATATGAAAAGGAAGTAGATTGATAGGGTCCTAGGGTTCCGTATAATTTATTATATTATTAAGTTGAAAATTGGTGTCCGGGTATATGGAGCAGACCTTCCAAAACCAAACGTATGTCAAAATAAAGGGAATACATCAAGGAGTAGCCCATATGAAAATGGAGTAGATTGATACGGTCCTAGGGTTCCGTATAATTTATTATATTATTAAGGTGAAAATTGGTGTCCGGGTATATGGAGCAGACCTTCCAAAACCAAACGTATGTCAAAATAAAGGGAATACATCAAGGAGTAGCCCATATGAAAATGGAGTAGATTGATGCGGTCCTAGGGTTCCGTATAATTTATTTTAATATTAAGGTGAAAATTGGTGTCCGGGTATATGGAGCAGACCTTCCAAAACCAAACGTATGCCAAAATAAAGGGAATACATCAAGGAGTAGCCCATATAAAAATGGAGAAGATTGATACGGTTCTAGGGTTCCTTATATTTATTTCAATATTAAGGTAAACATTTTTCAGAAAAATTGGTGTCCGGGTATATGGAGCAGACCTTCCAAAACCAAACGTATGTCGAAAGAAAGGGAATACATCAAGGAGTAGCCCATATGAAAATGAAGTAGATTGATAGGGTCCTAGGGTTCCGTATAATTTATTATATTATTAAGGTGAAAATTGGTGTCCGGGTATATGGAGCAGACCTTCCAAAACCAAACATATGTCAAAAGAAAGGGAATACATCAAGGAGTAGCCCATATGAAAATGAAGTAGATTGATAGGGTCCTAGGGTTCCGTATAATTTATTATATTATTAAGGTGAAAATTGGTGTCCGGGTATATGGAGCAGACCTTCCAAAACCAAACGTATGCCAAAATAAAGGGAATACATCAAGGAGTAGCCCATATGAAAATGGAGAAGATTGATACGGTCCTAGGGTTCCGTATATTTATTTCAATATTAAGGTAAACATTTTTCAGAAAAATTGGTGTCCGGGTATATGGAGCAGACCTTCCAAAACCAAACGTATGTCGAAAGAAAGGGAATACATCAAGGAGTAGCCCATATTAAAATGGAGTAGATTGATACGGTCCTAGGGTTCCGTATAATTTATTTTAATATTAAGGTGAAAATTGGTGTCCGGGTATATGGAGCAGACCTTCCAAAACCAAACGTATGTCAAAAGAAAGAGAATACATCAAAGAGTAGCCCATATGAAAATGGAGAAGATTGATACGGTCCTAGGGTTCCGTATATTTATTTCAATATTAAGGTAAACATTTTTCAGAAAAATTGGTGTCCGGGTATATGGAGCAGACCTTCCAAAACCAAACGTATGTCGAAAGAAAGGGAATACATCAAGGAGTAGCCCATATGAAAATGGAGTAGATTGATACGGTCCTAGGGTTCCGTATAATTTATTTTAATATTAAGGTGAAAATTGGTGTCCGGGTATATGGAGCAGACCTTCCAAAACCAAGCGTATGTCAAAAGAAAGAGAATACATCAAAGAGTAGCCCATATAAAAATGGAGAAGATTGATACGGTCCTAGGGTTCCTTATATTTATTTCAATATTAAGGTAAACATTTTTCAGAAAAATTGGTGTCCGGGTATATGGAGCAGACCTTCCAAAACCAAACGTATGTCAAAAGAAAGGGAATACATCAAGGAGTAGCCCATATGAATATGGAGTAGATTGATACGGTCCTAGGGTTCCGTATAATTTATTTTAATATTAAGGTGAAAATTGGTGTCCGGGTATATGGAGCAGACCTTCCAAAACCAAACGTATGTCAAAATAAAGGGAATACATCAAGGAGTAGCCCATATGAAAATGGAGTAGATTGATACGGTCCCAGGGTTCCGTATAATTTATTATATTATTAAGGTGAAAATTGGTGTCCGGGTATATGGAGCAGACCTTCCAAAACCAAACGTATGTCAAAAGAAAGAGAATACATCAAAGAGTAGCCTATATAAAAATGGAGAAGATTGATACCGTCCTAGGGTTCCGTATATTTATTTCAATATTAAGGTAAACATTTTTCAGAAAAATTGGTGTCCGGGTATATGGAGCAGACCTTCCAAAACCAAACGTATGTCGAAAGAAAGGGAATACATCAAGGAGTAGCCCATATGAAAATGGAGTAGATTGATACGGTCCTAGGGTTCCGTATAATTTATTTTAATATTAAGGTGAAAATTGGTGTCCGGGTATATGGAGCAGACCTTCCAAAACCAAACGTATGTCAAAAGAAAGAGAATACATCAAAGAGTAGCCCATATAAAAATGGAGAAGATTGATACGGTCCTAGGGTTCCGTATATTTATTTCAATATTAAGGTAAACATTTTTCAGAAAAATTGGTGTCCGGGTATATGGAGCAGACCTTCCAAAACCAAACGTATGTCAAAAGAAAGGGAATACATCAAGGAGTAGCCCATATGAATATGGAGTAGATTGATACGGTCCTAGGGTTCCGTATAATTTATTTTAATATTTAGGTGAAAATTGGTGTCCGGGTATATGGAGCAGACCTTCCAAAACCAAACATATGTCAAAAGAAAGGGAATACATCAAGGAGTAGCCCATATGAAAATGAAGTAGATTGATAGGGTCCTAGGGTTCCGTATAATTTATTATATTATTAAGGTGAAAATTGGTGTCCGGGTATATGGAGCAGACCTTCCAAAACCAAACGTATGCCAAAATAAAGGGAATACATCAAGGAGTAGCCCATATAAAAATGGAGAAGATTGATACGGTCCTAGGGTTCCTTATATTTATTTCAATATTAAGGTAAACATTTTTCAGAAAAATTGGTGTCCGGGTATATGGAGCAGACCTTCCAAAACCAAACGTATGTCGAAAGAAAGGGAATACATCAAGGAGTAGCCCATATGAAAATGAAGTAGATTGATAGGGTCCTAGGGTTCCGTATAATTTATTATATTATTAAGGTGAAAATTGGTGTCCGGGTATATGGAGCAGACCTTCCAAAACCAAACATATGTCAAAAGAAAGGGAATACATCAAGGAGTAGCCCATATGAAAATGAAGTAGATTGATAGGGTCCTAGGGTTCCGTATAATTTATTATATTATTAAGGTGAAAATTGGTGTCCGGGTATATGGAGCAGACCTTCCAAAACCAAACGTATGCCAAAATAAAGGGAATACATCAAGGAGTAGCCCATATGAAAATGGAGAAGATTGATACGGTCCTAGGGTTCCGTATATTTATTTCAATATTAAGGTAAACATTTTTCAGAAAAATTGGTGTCCGGGTATATGGAGCAGACCTTCCAAAACCAAACGTATGTCGAAAGAAAGGGAATACATCAAGGAGTAGCCCATATTAAAATGGAGTAGATTGATACGGTCCTAGGGTTCCGTATAATTTATTTTAATATTAAGGTGAAAATTGGTGTCCGGGTATATGGAGCAGACCTTCCAAAACCAAACGTATGTCAAAAGAAAGAGAATACATCAAAGAGTAGCCCATATGAAAATGGAGAAGATTGATACGGTCCTAGGGTTCCGTATATTTATTTCAATATTAAGGTAAACATTTTTCAGAAAAATTGGTGTCCGGGTATATGGAGCAGACCTTCCAAAACCAAACGTATGTCAAAAGAAAGGGAATACATCAAGGAGTAGCCCATATGAAAATGGAGTATATTGATACGGTCCTAGGGTTCCGTATAATTTATTTTATTATTAAGGTGAAAATTGGTGTCCGGGTATATGGAGCAAACCTTCCAAAACCAAACGTATGTCAAAAGAAAGGGAATACATCAAGAAGTAGCCCATATGAAAATGAAGTAGATTGATAGGGTCCTAGGGTTCCGTATAATTAATTATATTATTAAGGTGAAAATTGGTGTCCGGGTATATGGAGCAGACCTTCCAAAACCAAACGTATGTCAAAATAAAGGGAATATATCAAGGAGTAGCCCATATGAAAATGGAGAAGATTGATACGGTCCTAGGGTTCCGTATATTTATTTCAATATTAAGGTAAACATTTTTCAGAAAAATTGGTGTCCGGGTATATGGAGCAGACCTTCCAAAACCAAACGTATGTCAAAAGAAAGGGAATACATCAAGGAGTAGCCCATATGAAAATGGAGTATATTGATACGGTCCTAGGGTTCCGTATAATTTATTTTATTATTAAGGTGAAAATTGGTGTCCGGGTATATGGAGCAAACCTTCCAAAACCAAACGTATGTCAAAAACCCACGTGTCACGCTCACGTTCAATCATTTTCTGTTGGGCGGGCCGTCACGGGTCCCCCTGCCGGGGGCCTTCACCGAAAAGGATGCAGCCGGGCGCAGGGAGTGGCGGGCCAGTCAAAGGCTCGCCGACATGTTCTGGGCGCGCTGGGTACGTGAGTACCTACCGGAGCTCCAACACCGGCGGGAGCCGCATGCGACGAGGGGCGCCATACAACTGGGCGACCTTGTCCTGCTCGCCGACGGTACGCTGCCACGCAACTGCTGGCCACGCCTGTGTGCGTTGCGGCGAGGAACATGCCGCGCGCGACTGCCCACGCCCTCTGGAGGAGCCGCCCACCTGCGCGAACTGCAAGGAGGGCCACACGGCAAACAGCATCGCATGCCCGGTGTTCCGCAAGGAGGTGCGGAACAAAAAGGCAGGTACTGTGCCACTTACTGTCCAGCCTAAGAAGGTCTCTCCCCAGCCCACGGGGGAATCGAGCGCCGCGCCACACCTTATGGCAGCGGCGAACGAGCCCACAGAGCGAGGGAAGAAGAAGAGCAGGCGAGGAGGAAACAGGGGGAGGAAGACGACCAACCAACCCCCCCCCCCCCCTCCCCAGCAACAGAAACAGCAGAAGCCAGCAGCACCAGCGAAGCAGGCGACTGCACTGAAACCGCAGGTGAGCACACGCGCACAACCTAGCGGTGCACAGAATACCACGGTGGCGGCAGTCATACAGCTGCTGACGGAAGTCCTGGTCGCGTACCAATCCGGCCAGGACCCCGTCCCGATTATTCTTAGAGGGATCGCCTCACTTTTAATCCCTACCAATGGCTAGCACACTAAGAATAGTTCACTGGAATGCCGAGGGACTCTCAAGGCAGAAGATCAGCCTCCTGCGTGCGCTGGTGAGAGAACAGAATATAGATGTAGTGCTTATTTCTGAGACCCACCTGCACAGCACAGACAAACTGAAGCTACCTAATTACTATGCCTATCGAGTGGACGAGACTTCACCTCACAGCGGCCAGGCCTACAGGGGCCTAGCAGTACTCGTGAAGAGAAGAGTAATCCATCAGCCGATACCACACGTGACGCTACAATCTTTCACGGCATTAGGAGTGGAAGTAAGTACCCCAGAGAACCCGCTCCGTGTGTTTGCGATCTACAGACCAGCTGGCAGAATGAATGTGGCTGACGTCAATCTTCTACTTGACTCGCCGCACCATACGCTCATCGCCGGAGACTGGAACGCAAAACACACAGCATGGAACTCAGCTAATACTAACGCTGAAGGCCGCCGCCTATTTGACGACGCAGAAAGCAAGGGATATGAAGTGCTGGGCCCAGAAGTGCCTACACACTACCCACACTGCAGAACCCACCTGCCAGACGTCATAGACTTTGCGGTCTACAAAGGCCTCGAACCCAGCAGACTAACCACAGAAGTGCTGGACGACCACATGATCTCCGACCACCAACCCGTGCTAATAACTATAGCCGAAAATCACATAGTGAAGCCACCGGCAAGAACAAGAACTCTACATGACTGGATAGAGTTCGGTATGTACCTTGACAGGCATATCCCCACCAGACCTGTCTCCACCCCAGAGGACGTGGACCACCTAGCAGCCGAGTTCAGCGACCACACGCAGAGCGCGCTCAAGCATGCCGCCAGAGAAGCTCCTAAACGAGCCACTTTCTCCAGCATCCCGGCCTACATCCAAGAGATGATAGCTAGAAAGAGGCGCCTGCGTAAACGCTGGCAACAAACTCGATGCCCTACCATGAAGTCACAGCTGAACGCGCTTGCAGCCAAGATTTCGGAAGCCCTGGAAACAGAAGCTACTGAGTCCTGGCAACGCACTATCGACGCAGCGAGTGAAGATTGGAATGCTATCCACAGGCTATGCAGGCAAGTAACAAACAAGCCAGAGCCTACCCGCCCCCTGCTAGCCAGCGACGGAACGCCGAGATATCGCGCCACAGACCGAGCAGAAATATTCGCCGACTGTCTGGAGCGACAATTCAAGCCGAATCCGCTGGCAGACACAGAGAATGAAGCAGAAGTAAGTCAACATCTAACTACTTACTTCCAACAGCCGATAGCCACTGATGAGGACCCCATTGTGTTCTCACCGGCCCAAGTCTTACGCATGATCCGTAAAACGAAGCCCAAGAAGGCCCCAGGCCCAGACAAGATCTCCAACGAGGCCCTGCGTCACCTACCAACACGAGCAATCGCAACAGTGACGCGGCTATTCAACGGAATCCTCAGAACGGGGCACTTCCCCACATGCTGGAAGTTGGGCCACGTCATTATGATACCAAAAGCCGGTAAGAACATCCTCAAGCCGGAAAGCTATCGACCCATCACGCTGCTTCCGACCATCTCCAAGGTGTTCGAGAAACTTCTACTGCAGCACCTCACACCTCATATCACACCTAGGGACGAGCAGTTTGGCTTCAGAGCCGAACACTCCACCACACTCCAACTGTCTAGAGTCCTGCACCACCTGGCAGTGGCGTATAACAAGAAAGAACACTCCATCGCCGTGCTCCTAGACATGGAGAAGGCTTTTGACCGCGTATGGCATCCAGGTCTGCTATATAAACTGTCCACGTCTACGACTCCCCGACGAGTCGTCAAGACTGTGGCCACTTTCCTCGCAGACAGACGTTTTCAAGTGGCAGTAGAAGACGTCCTATCCCAAGAGCGGAAAATCGAAGCCGGAGTCCCCCAAGGTAGCTGTCTGTCGCCCGTGTGCTACGCCAGGTACACGGACGACATCCCTGTGGAGAAAGGAGCGCATCTGGCCCTCTACGCAGACGATGCGGCCTACTACACATCATCGATCACCGCCGCACACGCCGTGGAGAAAATCCAGAGATCCCTCGACGCACTCCCCGCCTGGTTGGCGAGGTGGAGGCTCTCGATCAATGTCCAGAAGACTCAAGCCATCGTTGTGGGTAATTCACGACGCTTCCCGCCGAAAACCCGTCTGCTCGGGCAGGAGGTCGAGTGGACCCCCGTGGTCAAATACCTAGGGGTTCACATAGACCGACGCCTGAGCATGAACAGCCAAGTGAAGCACGTCATCGGGCAGACGCGCGCAGCTCGCGCTCTGCTCCGCCCGATACTAACTTCTGCTTTACCCCTCAGAGTCAAGACAGGCGTCTACAAGACGTACATCAGGTCGAGGCTCACCTACGCAGCCCCAGCGTGGTACGCGCTGGCCAGCCAGACTCTCCACAACCGGATGCAAGCCCAGCAGTCACTGTCGCTGCGTACCATCGTCCGAGCGCCGCGTTTCGTCAGGAACGCCACTATCCAGCGGGACCTTAAGATGGAACCCCTGGATAAATTCATACGACGCCTCGCTACGACCATGTTCCAGCGCGCGAACAACTCCGCGCTGCCACATATCCAGGAGACCGCGCCCTATCACGCGCGGCCTCCAGACGCCAAAAAACTACCTAGAGATCTCGTGGATGACGACTCCGCTGACCCATGAGACCTACGCTTAGCCGGCTCTGCTGCTGCTCGTTCGCTGGGCTTCCCCCTCGGGGGTTCCACCCGGTGCGCTGAGCACGCGAGCCGGCGAGAAGAAAAGGTCTCAAGTTTATCACAGCGGAGTCTCTCCGCGCTCCAAGGACCTGCCCGTATTAACGGGCAGCGCACGAAGCCCCTGGTAAGAGGCCATTGCCTCGGTACAGGTTCCCCGCCCCCCCCAAGGGGTGAGAAGATATCCCGCCGGTTCGAGCAGTCGACGTGCGCACCAACAAGGGAGTTCTCCGGCGCCCGACGCGGAAGCTAGTGATCCTGCCGACCACAGCGGAGCCCTAGATGACTACACCAGAGCTACACGAAACGGCACGAACGCGAGAGGTTTCCAGCTGTTACAGCTGCGGCGGGAGAATATGTTCGTGACAATGACTGTAAATAGTAATTAAGTAGCTCATTTTTGTATAGGTAGTCGTAAGGTTTTATAAATGTTTTATTTTGTGTGTATTTTATTTCCCATATTAGATAGGTAAGCTCTCCATTAGTTCGTTAAGTTCCCAACTAGTTTGTAAGTTCTCAACTAGTTGATTTTGTTGTTTAAAGTGTAATTGGGAACTCGGTAAGAAAGAGAGCAATAGTTAGAAAGGGATAGATAATGTAATATGATTGGTCGTTAATAAATGATGGGCAAAGTTAGCTTGCAAGGTCACCCACTAGTTGCGAACTCGGCAACAATATATAAGAAGGGACGTGACTGCGCGGGACTATCTTTGTGTTTATTTATTTGTGTTCGTTAGGTATTTGTTTGCTTACACCATTTTGGTTATTTTATTTCCAAGTCTTTATTCGTAAATAGTATTGAACATTGTGTTTAAGTTGATAGGCCGCCGTTGAGATTTGTTCATTGTTGTCTTTATTTGTTGATTGTGTCTTTTAAACACTGTGTTTTATTATTACATAGATTTATGTAATTACCCTGATGATAGTGAGATTGATCCGGTCGGATCTTATTTAAATACTTTTTCCATTCATTGTGTTACTTTAGGTTAGGTATTATTCGTATTTGGGTCTTTGTTACCACTTTTAATTGTGTTTTTTTTTATTACTGTTGTTTTTTTTCGTACATTTTGTTCAAAATTAGTTTAGGTTTACTTAATATTTCATTGATTGAAAGACTTTTAGTTCGCACTATTTCGTTTTAGGTAATAAATCAGTATTTATGTTTTGTAATATATTTGATTACCTACCGTAATTAAATAAATAGGTATAGTAATCGTGTTATAATTGTAGGTAACATATACGATTACATGTTTAATACTTAATAAGTAGGTATTCGTTTTGTCAGTTTTTTATTGCTATTTCCGTATATGGGATCCTCTCAAAGTCGGTACGAAATTTATCTTAGTCGTTATTTCTGTTATGGTTAAGTAGGTATTTATTATGCTTGTCTGACGTTTGTGTTGTCTGTTGTCATTTACATGATAAGAATTACTTAGTAAAGAAAAAATACTATACGGTGATTTTTAATTACTGTTATAAAAATATCTGTTATTAAAAATATTTTGTAGGCTATTTGTAACAAAAGAAATTTTGAAAATAAATGTTTAATTATTATATTTAACCTGGGTTTATATAAAGTAAATATTGTGTATTTGTAAATAATAAATAATTATTTTTTTAATCAGGTCATTGATGTTGTAGATTTTGGTTAAATTATTGGTCGTTGGTTTCTTGCTGCATTTATTTTGGGTACAGTTCCAATTATGACACCGAAAATTAAAAGATTTTCTAGAGAAAGCGTCAAAAAGGCACTGACGGTGCTAAAACATTTAGGAACACGTCCTGATATTAGACATTATAGACATGATAATCTTGAATTCTATAAAAAAATATTAAAACACATGGGGCACAAAAATACTGTTGCTAATAGGAGAAAAGTCTATTATCATTGTAAATTCCTTCACCGTAATAGAACTAATGAAAATTTAAATAATCCAGATCAAGAGGCATGCAGTTATTTTAACACCACTAGTGGTAGTCTGCTCGCAAACAGTAGCAGTAGCAGCGAGAAGTCTTTTGCTCCTAAAAGAAGAAAAAGATCAGGATCACATTGTGCGTTCTCATCATCGCCAGAGGTTAATGACTTCACTGTTCCTCGAAGATCACGTTCTGTTTCGCTTTCGATGGATCATACACAAGGTTCACCCCACATAACAGAAACAGACAAAAACACGCTAGAACACAATGTTTCTGCAAATAATTTAGACAAAGTTTTACACGATC
Organism: Esperia sulphurella; assembly: GCA_947086405.1. Lineage (NCBI taxonomy): Eukaryota > Metazoa > Arthropoda > Insecta > Lepidoptera > Oecophoridae > Esperia > Esperia sulphurella. The sequence continues at coordinate 15,300,894 of OX352264.1, forward strand.
ACATGCAAGTCTCACTAAATACTCTAGAAAAAGATATTCTGAAACATAAAGTTTCTCCAAATGTATCCGATATAGATAAAGCTATCTTAAATATATCAAGTCCCAATTCATCCCTACTCTTGCCAATCCAAGCAAAAAATCAATCGTCACCTATTTTAAACGCAAAGTGTGATATCTTGGAAGGTACATTTGACATCGACATTAAATCTTGGGCTCAAATCTTCGATGGAAATTATTTAGTGAAAAAGACATATCCTTACGTGCTTAGAAAAAAAATAACAAAAAATGCAAACAACTCATGTTTAATTGTTTTTAAGGGTGCAAAGTATTGCAAAAGAAATATAGTAGTGAATGCACTATGTAAACAGCCACAATGCAAAAAGTTTAGAATTGTCATCACAGCCTACAGTAAAGCCCAAGTTTACAGTAATAGTCTAAACTTCCATCACACGCAACCACTGACACTGCAAGTTAGGGGAGTAGAGAGAGATATTTTTAAAAAGAAACTTTGTGAAAAAAAACCATTTACTGTAAAAAAAGACGAGTTAACGAAATATAATCTTAATATGGCAGAAACAAGTAACTTACAAAATATTAAATCTGACGATGTATTGAGAAAAATAAAATCGGAATGTGTCACGAGGAACGACCGAGCCACAGATGATTTTGAAGATCTCTTGCTGTTGCAACGAGACCATCCGGAGTACGTGAAGGAAGTATGTGTCCCCTTCAATGTAAAAACTTACAGCAGAGAGCAGGCTTTTGTATTAAAAAAACAACATCCAAATCGACCAGTACTTTATTTTGACGCTACTGGCAGTGTGGTGCGTCCATTAAAACGCATTTCAACGAAGAGACTATACTTATATAGTGGCGTTATCAACATTCAAAAGACGAAACGCCTTTTTCCAGTTTTCGCCATGATTTCTGGTGTCCATGACACTAATACAATTTTGCGTCTTCTGAGTGATTTCCGTTTATTTTTAGAAAACGAAGATTTATGGCCGGCTTTCTCGGGGGTTGTATCAGATTTTTCATATGCCAATATACATGCAATCACGAGAGCATTTAATGGGTTGAACTTGGTCGAATATTTGAATAAAACTTATTCGATAATTTCCAATAAGAATGTTGATGACGTCTTATCGGAAATAATGGACAAACAACATCTGACACCGATATACCTTTGTTGTGCTCATTTCATGAAAATGGCATGTAAGGACATAGGAAACTTATCCATTGCCGATGGCTCGTTTTTAAAGGATGTTATCGCAAGCATGATTCAATTAAATAAAATCAAAGACTTCGATGCATTGATTACTAACCTCTACATTATGTTGTGTTCTAAAAACCAAAGTCGTGAGGTAACTAGGGCTGAACAATTGGTTAGGAAAATTTGTGTGGAAAAACTAAATGTCGAATATGATGATGACAATGACAGTACAAAAGAGGTGCTTATATCGCCTCGTGAAAATAAATACGAAGCTTTGTATAAAAAAAGTCCATACTTCAAAAGGTTCAAGGACCTAGTAAGCAAAATTCATTTAGATGTGTGTGAAAACGAGAATGATAAAAACAAAAAATACTGTCCCGATCTTTTTGATATAATATTACATAAATTCATACCCCTTTTACCTCTTTGGACAGCGTTGGTACATGGTGGAGAAAGGTTGAGCAATAGTCGAATTGAAAGCTATTTCGCACAACTAAAAAAAATTACACTCGAAGGAAGAAAGAACCTAAAAGTGACACAATTGTTGCGTCGTCTAAGAAAAGATGTTTTGGCAATGACAATAGAAACAAAACTGAATATTTCTAAAAAAAGGTTGACACGGGTAGATCCTTCAAGTACAAAGGATGCAAAAGAAAAATGGCAGAGGAAATCCAAGCCCACACACAGCCATTTTGAAGGCAGATGGCTTAAATCAACTAAATCTGAAATAATATACCCAGACCAAGAAGTTGATGTACAAGTATGTACCATTTGTTTTGAAGGATCATCCAACATTGGTATCACAACATGGGTCCAATGTGATCAGTGCGACCGGTGGACCCACCAAAAATGTGTCAACCCAAGCGATAATGCAGATTTTATAAATAGTGAATATAAATGTAACATCTGTGCAATCGACTTCGAAATAAAATCAGAGAAAGTACTAGCAAGTGACGAAGACACCAATTGTAATAATAATACATACACGGAAAAGGATACATTGAATATTTTACCAAATGGTCTGGTTCGCAATATATTTTATTATAAAAAAATCAAACAAGGTTATTTTGTATCAAAACAGAATGACATAGATCACTCATTAAAAGAAATACACATTTCAGATTACAGCACTTTAGATCCATGTGAATATTTAGACGGATTTGTTGTCGACCATTTACTTCATCTAATTAATAAAGAAAATGACGCCCAATTTACATTGATATCGGTTGCCAGAACAAGTGTTATATTCGAAAATAAAACATACACAGATGAATTTTTGAAATATAAGCTCTACAAAGTAGATAAAGAAACATCTAAACTTGTTTTTCCGATCTGCAGGAACTCACACTTCCAGTTGCTTATAGTGGACTTTCCTGATAAAAAAATAACATTTTTGGACCCGTTTGGAGAAGAAAAACATAAAACGAATGTGACAAAAAAAATTATAAATTTTTTCAAGCAACTACGACAGAAAGTCGACATGTTTTCTATCGTGTCACCAAACCACGTCATCCAGCAAGATACTTACAGTTGTGGCGTTATGATTATAAACTTTTTTGAATGTATTGCCACAAGTAGCTATGATAATTTAACAACGGAGAAAGATTTTGACAGCTACAGGAATGATATTAAACTCAAATTAATAGAAACAAGTGACAATGTTACTCATTTATGTCCTCCGTGTTTCAAGGAAATATCATCAATGGTCAAACCTGCTGAAGACTGCACTGAATGCAAGAGAGAAACAAGTGATGATGATAGCCACTTATGTCCTCCGTGCATCAATGAAAAATCATCAAAAGAGAATTCTATTATAGAATGTACTTTATGCAAAAGATTCTATCATATTAGATGTCTTCAAGAAATACCAAAAAACGTTAAAAAGTATAAATGTTCATTATGCTTCATTTATTGTGAAAATCAACATGTTGATATATGTGAAACACCAGTGGGTCAACAGGTTGGCGAATGTAAATCACCATCATCATCCTCGACAGTCTATTGACGTCCACTGTCAACTGTTTTGCAAATATTAAGTGATTGTAACTTATGTAATGAAAATGAAAAAAGCGAAAATTAATACTTAGTCTGTTTTTTAAATATTGAGTGTAGTTTCTGCTATAACAGGGTTAAAACACACCAATTATTGTAAACTAGCTGTACCCGCGACTTAGTATGTGCAGACCACTGAAACACCTGGATTCCCTTCTCCCTCTCTCCCCCACCTTCCTGTCTCCCGGCTTCTCTCTTCCACTGTACTCCCTTACATACATTGTATTTTGCCTCCCCCTTCCCATCTCTCACCCTCCATTACCCTCACCCCTCCGCTCTCCTGGTCACCAATTTTTCACCTTAATAATAAAAAAAATTATACGGATCCCTAGGACAGTATCAATTTACTCCATTTTCATACTGGTTACTCCTTGATGTATTCCCTTTCTTTTCACATACGTTTGGTTTTGGAAGGTCTGCTCCATATACCCGGACACCAATTTTTTTGAAAAATGTTTACCTTAATATTGAAATAAATATACGGAACCCTAGGACAGTATCAATCTACTTCATATTCATAAGGGCTACTCCTTGATGTATTCCCTTTCTTTTGACATACGTTTGGTTTTGGAAGGTCTGCTCCATATACCCGGACACCAATTTTCACCTTAATAATATAATAAATTATACGGAACCCTAGGACCGTATCAATCTTCTCCATTTTCATATGGGCTACTCTTTGATGTATTCTCTTTCTTTTGACATACGTTTGGTTTTGGAAGGTCTGCTCCATATACCCGGACACCAATTTTCACCTTAATAATATAATAAATTATACGGAACCCTAGGACCCTATCAATCTACTTCATTTTCATATGGGCTACTCCTTGATGTATTCCCTTTCTTTTGACATACGTTTGGTTTTGGAAGGTCTGCTCCATATACCCGGACACCAATTTTTCTGAAAAATGTTTACCTTAATATTGAAATAAATATACGGAACCCTAGGACCGTATCAATCTTCTCCATTTTTATATGGGCTACTCTTTGATGTATTCTCTTTCTTTTGACATACGTTTGGTTTTGGAAGGTCTGCTCCATATACCCGGACACCAATTTTCACCTTAATATTAAAATAAATTATACGGAACCCTAGGACCGTATCAATCTACTCCATTTTCATATAGGCTACTCCTTGATGTATTCTCTTTCTTTCGACATACGTTTGGTTTTGGAAGGTCTGCTCCATATACCCGGACACCAATTTTCACCTTAATAATATAATAAATTATACGGAACCCTAGAACCCTATCAATCTACTTCATTTTCATATGGGCTACTCCTTGATGTATTCCCTTTCTTTTGACATATGTTTGGTTTTGGAAGTTCTGCTCCATATACCCGGACACCAATTTTCACCTTAATAATATAATAAATTATACGGAACCCTAGGACCCTATCAATCTACTTCATTTTCATATGGGCTACTCCTTGATGTATTCCCTTTCTTTCGACATACGTTTGGTTTTGGAAGGTCTGCTCCATATACCCGGACACCAATTTTTCTGAAAAATGTTTACCTTAATATTGAAATAAATATACGGAACCCTAGGACCGTATCAATCTTCTCCATTTTCATATGGGCTACTCTTTGATGTATTCTCTTTCTTTTGACATACGTTTGGTTTTGGAAGGTCTGCTCCATATACCCGGACACCAATTTTCACCTTAATAATATAATAAATTATACGGAACCCTGGGACCCTATCAATCTACTTCATTTTCATATGGGCTACTCCTTGATGTATTCCCTTTCTTTTGACATACGTTTGGTTTTGGAAGGTCTGCTCCATATACCCGGACACCAATTTTTCTGAAAAATGTTTACCTTAATATTGAAATAAATATACGGAACCCTAGGACCGTATCAATCTTCTCCATTTTCATATGGGCTACTCTTTGATGTATTCTCTTTCTTTTGACATACGTTTGGTTTTGGAAGGTCTGCTCCATATACCCGGACACCAATTTTCACCTTAATATTAAAATAAATTATACGGAACCCTAGGACCGTATCAATCTACTCCATTTTCATATAGGCTACTCCTTGATGTATTCTCTTTCTTTCGACATACGTTTGGTTTTGGAAGGTCTGCTCCATATACCCGGACACCAATTTTTCTGAAAAATGTTTACCTTAATATTGAAATAAATATACGGAACCCTAGGACCGTATCAATCTTCTCCATTTTCATATGGGCTACTCCTTGATGTATGCCCTTTATTTTGGCATACGTTTGGTTTTGGAAGGTCTGCTCCATATACCCGGACACCAATTTTCACCTTAATAATATAATAAATTATACGGAACCCTAGAACCCTATCAATCTACTTCATTTTCATATGGGCTACTCCTTGATGTATTCCCTTTCTTTTGACATATGTTTGGTTTTGGAAGTTCTGCTCCATATACCCGGACACCAATTTTCACCTTAATAATATAATAAATTATACGGAACCCTAGGACCCTATCAATCTACTTCATTTTCATATGGGCTACTCCTTGATGTATTCCCTTTCTTTCGACATACGTTTGGTTTTGGAAGGTCTGCTCCATATACCCGGACACCAATTTTTCTGAAAAATGTTTACCTTAATATTGAAATAAATATACGGAACCCTAGGACCGTATCAATCTTCTCCATTTTCATATGGGCTACTCTTTGATGTATTCTCTTTCTTTTGACATACGTTTGGTTTTGGAAGGTCTGCTCCATATACCCGGACACCAATTTTCACCTTAATAATATAATAAATTATACGGAACCCTGGGACCCTATCAATCTACTTCATTTTCATATGGGCTACTCCTTGATGTATTCCCTTTCTTTTGACATACGTTTGGTTTTGGAAGGTCTGCTCCATATACCCGGACACCAATTTTTCTGAAAAATGTTTACCTTAATATTGAAATAAATATACGGAACCCTAGGACCGTATCAATCTTCTCCATTTTCATATGGGCTACTCTTTGATGTATTCTCTTTCTTTTGACATACGTTTGGTTTTGGAAGGTCTGCTCCATATACCCGGACACCAATTTTCACCTTAATATTAAAATAAATTATACGGAACCCTAGGACCGTATCAATCTACTCCATTTTCATATAGGCTACTCCTTGATGTATTCTCTTTCTTTCGACATACGTTTGGTTTTGGAAGGTCTGCTCCATATACCCGGACACCAATTTTTCTGAAAAATGTTTACCTTAATATTGAAATAAATATACGGAACCCTAGGACCGTATCAATCTTCTCCATTTTCATATGGGCTACTCCTTGATGTATGCCCTTTATTTTGGCATACGTTTGGTTTTGGAAGGTCTGCTCCATATACCCGGACACCAATTTTCACCTTAATAATATAATAAATTATACGGAACCCTAGGACCCTATCAATCTACTTCATTTTCATATGGGCTACTCCTTGATGTATTCCCTTTCTTTTGACATATGTTTGGTTTTGGAAGGTCTGCTCCATATACCCGGACACCAATTTTCACCTTAATAATATAATAAATTATACGGAACCCTAGGACCCTATCAATCTACTTCATTTTCATATGGGCTACTCCTTGATGTATTCCCTTTCTTCCGACATACGTTTGGTTTTGGAAGGTCAGCTCCATATACCCGGACACCAATTTTTCTGAAAAATGTTTACCTTAATAATATAATAAATTATACGGAACCCTAGGACCCTATCAATCTTCTCCATTTTCATATGGGCTACTCTTTGATGTATTCTCTTTCTTTTGACATACGTTTGGTTTTGGAAGGTCTGCTCCATATACCCGGACACCAATTTTCACCTTAATAATATAATAAATTATACGGAACCCTAGGACCCTATCAATCTACTTCATTTTCATATGGGCTACTCCTTGATGTATTCCCTTTCTTTTGACATATGTTTGGTTTTGGAAGGTCTGCTCCATATACCCGGACACCAATTTTCACCTTAATAATATAATAAATTATACGGAACCCTAGGACCCTATCAATCTACTTCATTTTCATATGGGCTACTCCTTGATGTATTCCCTTTCTTCCGACATACGTTTGGTTTTGGAAGGTCAGCTCCATATACCCGGACACCAATTTTTCTGAAAAATGTTTACCTTAATATTGAAATAAATATACGGAACCCTAGGACCGTATCAATCTTCTCTATTCTCATATGGGGTACTCCTTGATGTATTCCCTTTCTTTTGACATACGTTTGGTTTTGGAAAGTCTGCTCCATATACCCGGACACCAATTTTTCTGAAAAATGTTTACCTTAATATTGAAATAAATATACGGAACCCTAGGACCGTATCAATCTTCTCCATTTTTATATGGGCTACTCTTTGATGTATTCTCTTTCTTTTGACATACGTTTGGTTTTGGAAAGTCTGCTCCATATACCCGGACACCAATTTTCACCTTAATAATATAATAAATTATACGGAACCCTAGGACCCTATCAATCTACTTCATTTTCATATGGGCTACTCCTTGATGTATTCCCTTTCTTTCGACATACGTTTGGTTTTGGAAGGTCTGCTCCATATACCCGGACACCAATTTTTCTGAAAAATGTTTATCTTAATATTGAAATAAATATACGGAACCCTAGGACCGTATCAATCTTCTCCATTTTCATACGGGGTACTCCTTGATGTATTCCCTTTATTTTGACATACGTTTGGTTTTGGAAGGTCTGCTCCATATACCCGGACACCAATTTTCACCTTAATAATATAATAAATTATACGGAACCCTAGGACCGTACCAATCTACTTCATTTTCATATGGGCTACTCCTTGATGTATTCCCTTTCTTTTGACATACGTTTGGTTTTGGAAGGTCTGCTCCATATACCCGGACACCAATTTTCACCTTAATAATATAATAAATTATACGGAACCCTAGGACCCTATCAATCTACTTCATTTTCATATGGGCTACTCCTTGATGTATTCCCTTTCTTTCGACATACGTTTGGTTTTGGAAAGTCTGCTCCATATACCCGGACACCAATTTTTCTGAAAAATGTTTACCTTAATATTGAAATAAATATACGGAACCCTAGGACCGTATCAATCTTCTCCATTTTCATATGGGGTACTCCTTGATGTATTCCCTTTATTTTGACATACGTTTGGTTTTGGAAGGTCTGCTCCATATACCCGGACACCAATTTTCACCTTAATAATATAATAAATTATACGGAACCCTAGGACCGTACCAATCTACTTCATTTTCATATGGGCTACTCCTTGATGTATTCCCTTTCTTTTGACATACGTTTGGTTTTGGAAGGTCTGCTCCATATACCCGGACACCAATTTTTCTGAAAAATGTTTACCTTTATATTGAAATAAATATACGGAACCCTAGGACCGTATCAATCTTCTCCATTTTCATATGGGCTACTCTTTGATGTATTCTCTTTCTTTTGACATACGTTTGGTTTTGGAAGGTCTGCTCCATATACCCGGACACCAATTTTCACCTTAATAATATAATAAATTATACGGAACCCTAGGACCCTATCAATCTACTTCATTTTCATATGGGCTACTCCTTGATGTATTCCCTTTCTTTCGACATACGTTTGGTTTTGGAAGGTCTGCTCCATATACCCGGACACCAATTTTTCTGAAAAATGTTTACCTAAATATTGAAATAAATATACGGAACCCTAGGACCGTATCAATCTTCTCCATTTTCATATGGGCTACTCCTTGATGTATGCCCTTTATTTTGGCATACGTTTGGTTTTGGAAGGTCTGCTCCATATACCCGGACACCAATTTTCACCTTAATAATATAATAAATTATACGGAACCCTGGAACCCTATCAATCTACTTCATTTTCATATGGGCTACTCCTTGATGTATTCCCTTTCTTTTGACATATGTTTGGTTTTGGAAGGTCTGCTCCATATACCCGGACACCAATTTTCACCTTAATAATATAATAAATTATACGGAACCCTAGGACCCTATCAATCTACTTCCTTTTGCATATGGGCTACTCCCTGATGTATTCCCTTTCTTTTGACATACGTTTGGTTTTGGAAGGTCTGCTCCATATACCCGGACACCAATTTTTCTGAAAAATGTTTACCTTAATATTGAAATAAATATACGGAACCCTAGGACCGTATCAATCTTCTCCATTTTAATATGGGGTACTCCTTGATGTATTCCCTTTATTTTGACATACGTTTGGTTTTGGAAGGTCTGCTCCATATACCCGGACACCAATTTTCACCTTAATTATATAATAAATTATACGGAACCCTAGGACCCTATCAATCTACTTCATTTTCATATGGGCTACTCCTTGATGTATTCCCTTTCTTTTGACATACGTTTGGTTTTGGAAGGTCTGCTCCATATACCCGGACACCAATTTTTCTGAAAAATGTTTACCTTAATATTGAAATAAATATACGGAAGCCTAGGACCGTATCAAACTTCACCATTTTCATATGGGCTACTCCTTGATGTATTCCCTTTATTTTGACATACGTTTGGTTTTGGAAGGTCTGCTCCATATACCCGGACACCAATTTTTCTGAAAAATGTTTACCTAAATATTGAAATAAATATACGGAACCCTAGGACCGTATCAATCTTCTCCATTTTCATATGGGCTACTCCTTGATGTATTCTCTTTCTTTTGACATACGTTTGGTTTTGGAAGGTCTGCTCCATATACCCGGACACCAATTTTCACCTTAATATTAAAATAAATTATACGGAACCCTAGGACCGTATCAATCTACTCCATTTTCATATGGGCTACTCCTTGATGTATTCCCTTTATTTTGACATACGTTTGGTTTTGGAAGGTCTGCTCCATATACCCGGACACCAATTTTCACCTTAATATTAAAATAAATTATACGGAACCCTAGGACCGTATCAATCTACTCCATTTTCATATGGGCTACTCCTTGATGTATTCCCTTTCTTTTGACATACGTTTGGTTTTGGAAGGTCTGCTCCATATACCCGGACACCAATTTTTCTGAAAAATGTTTACCTTAATATTGAAATAAATATACGGAACCCTTGGACCGTATCAATCTTCTCCATTTTCATATGGGCTACTCTTTGATGTATTCTCTTTCTTTTGACATACGTTTGGTTTTGGAAGGTCTGCTCCATATACCCGGACACCAATTTTCACCTTAATATTAAAATAAATTATACGGAACCCTAGGACCGTATCAATCTACTCCATTTTCATATGGGCTACTCGTTGATGTATTCCCTTTCTTTTGACATACGTTTGGTTTTGGAAGGTCTGCTCCATATACCCGGACACCAATTTTTCTGAAAAATGTTTACCTTAATATTGAAATAAATATACGGAACCCTTGGACCGTATCAATCTTCTCCATTTTCATATGGGCTACTCTTTGATGTATTCTCTTTCTATTGACATACGTTTGGTTTTGGAAGGTCTGCTCCATATACCCGGACACCAATTTTCGCCTTAATATTAAAATAAATTATACGGAACCCTAGGACCGTATCAATCTACTCCATTTTCATATGGGCTACTCCTTGATGTATTCCCTTTATTTTGACATACGTTTGGTTTTGGAAGGTCTGCTCCATATACCCGGACACCAATTTTCACCTTAATAATATAATAAATTATACGGAACCCTAGGACCCTATCAATCTACTTCATTTTCATATGGGCTACTTCTTGATGTATTCCCTTTCTTTCGACATACGTTTGGTTTTGGAAGGTCTGCTCCATATACCCGGACACCAATTTTCACCTTAATAATATAATAAATTATACGTAACCCTAGGACCGTATCAATCTACTTCATTTTCATATGGGCTACTTCTTGATGTATTCCCTTTCTTTTGACATGCGTTTGGTTTTGGAAGGTCTGCTCCATATACCCGGACACCAATTTTCACCTTAATAATATAATAAATTATACGGAAACCTAGGACCCTATCAATCTACTTCATTTTCATATGGGCTACTCCTTGATGTATTCCCTTTCTTTTGACATACGTTTGGTTTTGGAAGGTCTGCTCCATATACCCGGACACCAATTTTTCTGAAAAATGTTTACCTTAATATTGAAATAAATATACGGAACCCTAGGACCGTATCAATCTTCTCCATTTTCATATGGGCTACTCTTTGATGTATTCTCTTTCTTATGACATACGTTTGGTTTTGGAAGGTCTGCTCCATATACCCGGACACCAATTTTCACCTTAATAATATAATAAATTATACGGAACCCTAGGACCCTATCAATCTACTCCATTTTCATATGGGCTACTCCTTGATGTATTCCCTTTCTTTTGACATATGTTTGGTTTTGGAAGGTCTGCTCCATATACCCGGACACCAATTTTCACCTTAATAATATAATAAATTATACGGAACCCTAGGACCCTATCAATCTACTTCCTTTTGCATATGGGCTACTCCTTGATGTATTCCCTTTCTTTTGACATACGTTTGGTTTTGGAAGGTCTGCTCCATATACCCGGACACCAATTTTTCTGAAAAATGTTTACCTTAATATTGAAATAAATATACGGAACCCTAGGACCGTATCAATCTTCTCCATTTTAATATGGGTTACTCCTTGATGTATTCCCTTTATTTTGACATACGTTTGGTTTTGGAAGGTCTGCTCCATATACCCGGACACCAATTTTCACCTTAATTATATAATAAATTATACGGAACCCTAGGACCCTATCAATCTACTTCATTTTCATATGGGCTACTCCTTGATGTATTCCCTTTCTTTTGACATACGTTTGGTTTTGGAAGGTCTGCTCCATATACCCGGACACCAATTTTTCTGAAAAATGTTTACCTTAATATTGAAATAAATATACGGAACCCTAGGACCGTATCAATCTTCTCCATTTTCATATGGGCTACTCTTTGATGTATTCTCTTTCTTTTGACATACGTTTGGTTTTGGAAGGTCTGCTCCATATACCCGGACACCAATTTTCACCTTAATAATATAATAAATTATACGGAACCCTAGGACCCTATCAATCTACTCCATTTTCATATGGGCTACTCCTTGATGTATTCCCTTTCTTTTGACATATGTTTGGTTTTGGAAGGTCTGCTCCATATACCCGGACACCAATTTTCACCTTAATAATATAATAAATTATACGGAACCCTAGGACCCTATCAATCTACTTCCTTTTGCATATGGGCTACTCCTTGATGTATTCCCTTTCTTTTGACATACGTTTGGTTTTGGAAGGTCTGCTCCATATACCCGGACACCAATTTTTCTGAAAAATGTTTACCTTAATATTGAAATAAATATACGGAACCCTAGGACCGTATCAATCTTCTCCATTTTAATATGGGGTACTCCTTGATGTATTCCCTTTATTTTGACATACGTTTGGTTTTGGAAGGTCTGCTCCATATACCCGGACACCAATTTTCACCTTAATTATATAATAAATTATACGGAACCCTAGGACCCTATCAATCTACTTCATTTTCATATGGGCTACTCCTTGATGTATTCCCTTTCTTTTGACATACGTTTGGTTTTGGAAGGTCTGCTCCATATACCCGGACACCAATTTTTCTGAAAAATATTTACCTTAATATTGAAATAAATATACGGAAGCCTAGGACCGTATCAAACTTCTCCATTTTCATATGGGCTACTCCTTGATGTATTCCCTTTATTTTGACATACGTTTGGTTTTGGAAGGTCTGCTCCATATACCCGGACACCAATTTTCACCTTAATAATATAATAAATTATACGGAACCCTAGAACCCTATCAATCTACTTCATTTTCATATGTGCTACTCCTTGATGTATTCCCTTTCTTTCGACATACGTTTGGTTTTGGAAGGTCTGCTCCATATACCCGGACACCAATTTTTCTGAAAAATGTTTACCTAAATATTGAAATAAATATACGGAACCCTAGGACCGTATCAATCTTCTCCATTTTCATATGGGCTACTCCTTTATGTATTCTCTTTCTTTTGACATACGTTTGGTTTTGGAAGGTCTGCTCCATATACCCGGACACCAATTTTCACCTTAATATTAAAATAAATTATACGGAACCCTAGGACCGTATCAATCTACTCCATTTTCATATGGGCTACTCCTTGATGTATTCCCTTTCTTTTGACATACGTTTGGTTTTGGAAGGTCTGCTCCATATACCCGGACACCAATTTTTCTGAAAAATGTTTACCTTAATATTGAAATAAATATACGGAACCCTTGGACCGTATCAATCTTCTCCATTTTCATATGGGCTACTCTTTGATGTATTCTCTTTCTTTTGACATACGTTTGGTTTTGGAAGGTCTGCTCCATATACCCGGACACCAATTTTCACCTTAATATTAAAATAAATTATACGGAACCCTAGGACCGTATCAATCTACTCCATTTTCATATGGGCTACTCCTTGATGTATTCCCTTTCTTTTGACATACGTTTGGTTTTGGAAGGTCTGCTCCATATACCCGGACACCAATTTTTCTGAAAAATGTTTACCTTAATATTGAAATAAATATACGGAACCCTTGGACCGTATCAATCTTCTCCATTTTCATATGGGCTACTCTTTGATGTATTCTCTTTCTTTTGACATACGTTTGGTTTTGGAAGGTCTGCTCCATATACCCGGACACCAATTTTCACCTTAATATTAAAATAAATTATACGGAACCCTAGGACCGTATCAATCTACTCCATTTTCATATGGGCTACTCCTTGATGTATTCCCTTTATTTTGACATACGTTTGGTTTTGGAAGGTCTGCTCCATATACCCGGACACCAATTTTCACCTTAATAATATAATAAATTATACGGAACCCTAGGACCCTATCAATCTACTTCATTTTCATATGGGCTACTTCTTGATGTATTCCCTTTCTTTCGACATACGTTTGGTTTTGGAAGGTCTGCTCCATATACCCGGACACCAATTTTCACCTTAATAATATAATAAATTATACGGAACCCTAGGACCGTATCAATCTACTTCATTTTCATATGGGCTACTTCTTGATGTATTCCCTTTCTTTTGACATGCGTTTGGTTTTGGAAGGTCTGCTCCATATACCCGGACACCAATTTTCACCTTAATAATATAATAAATTATACGGAACCCTAGGACCCTATCAATCTACTTCATTTTCATATGGGCTACTCCTTGATGTATTCCCTTTCTTTTGACATATGTTTGGTTTTGGAAGGTCTGCTCCATATACCCGGACACCAATTTTTCTGAAAAATGTTTACCTTAATATTAAAATAAATATACGAGACCCTAGGTTTATTTTATTTTATTTTATTTTATTTTATTTTATTTTATTTTATTTTATTTTATTTTATTTTATTTTATTTTATTTTATTTTATTTTATTTTATTTTATTTTATTTTATTTTATTTTATTTTATTTTATTTTATTTTATTTTATTTTATTTTATTTTTTTTTATTTTATTTTATTTTATTTTATTTTATTTTATTTTATTTTATTTTATTTTATTTTATTTTATTTTATTTTATTTTATTTTATTTTATTTTATTTTATTTTATTTTATTTTATTTTATTTTATTTTATTTTATTTTATTTTATTTTATTTTATTTTATTTTATTTTATTTTATTTTATTTTATTTTATTTTATTTTATTTTATTTTATTTTATTTTATTTCATTTCATTTCATTTCATTTCATTTTATTTTATTTTATTTTATTTTATTTTATTTCATTTCATTTCATTTCATTTCATTTCATTTCATTTTATTTTATTTTATTTTATTTTATTTTATTTTATTTTATTTTATTTTATTTTATTTTATTTTATTTTATTTTATTAATCTTATTTTTAAAAAGTATGTGATCTCTATTTGGTCGGGTTACAAATTGGCTTCTAACTTTGGCTGCTAACTTCACACCGGTCCCTACCCGCGGGTTCCGCAAGGCTTTAATTATGTCGTGATTGCCATAGTTGTTAATGTTATAAGCATATAGGGTTAGGTATATGTAGGTACTATTGTTGTGATGTGGTTATTGTTGTTACTAATTGTTATTGTAAATATCAGTGTAATGTATTTACGTAGCACGCCAAATGTTTGTTTGTCTTTGGAATGGAATGGAATTTATACTTCCATTTTATAGTTTTTCTCGAAAACTAACTAATTAAACGATTTTTTTATTTAATAAAATCTGATGAGCGAACTAATATAACTTTAATAAAAGTCTTCAAAATCTTAACAATTACATCTACAGCGCGTAAAAATAGATTTTTATTAAATAAAAATTTCGTTTAATTAGTTTGCTCGAGAAATACGATAAAATATTAGTCTAAATTCCATAAAAAAGGTAGCGTTAGTTTTTATATTATTCTGAAATGTACAGTTAGTTTATTCAACGTAATGCTAAAGTAAACATATACACAAAATAATTATTAAACTGTTTACAAATCACATTCCAAATCTTTTACATACTGTTTACATTTAAATATGGGCATCACACTAGTGCTGGAAAAATAATGTTTAACGATCTCCTACCTTGATGTCAGGACAGTAAGAAGTAAATAACTAACATTAATATAGAATGATCTTAATTATGATGTAACATCTGTTCACATTTTTGAATGAAAGACTGGCTAATCGAACAGGGAATCCTAGTTTGGGAGCCAGGCTACTAATTGTAATAATATATCTAAACTAAAATTACGTTGGGCTTGATTCTGAAGGCACACATTTAAAATTGGACAGCTCTAAAATTGGTTTCGTCTTTATCTTCATAATACTGTGTGACAAGGATTGCAACAGTTTTAGTGCTGTAAAATTTTAACGTAATGCCTTCAGAATCGAGCCTATTATTTACTTAAAACTCTTAGTCTAGTAATTTACAAGAGTAATTGAGTCGAGGAAAAAAGATAACAAAGACAGTGTGCAACACTGCAGGCGTCTTTAGAGTATGTTCAAGGATTAAATTAGTAACAAAAAGGCTGTGTTCCGCAGTGAGAAGTTTAAAAGGATGTGCATGAAAAGGTTGATTTATGTGAGTGAGGTGTGTCAGGATCGCGCAAAGTGGCGATCTATCGTTTCTGCCTACCCCTCTGGGAATAAGGCGTAAGCATTATGTATGCATGTAATACTGCAATAGAGTTATAACTAAGCTATATTGACCCAAATGCCTTAACGAATTATACAGGCTTTCTTTTTGTAAACAGAAATATCCGTAATGGTATTACAGGATAATATTACAGTAAAAAACAGATATATAGATAAATCTACATAGAAATATCTAGTATGAAGACATAAATGTTCTAGAACTAATAAAGTTATTTGTATTTGTAATGAAATGAAATATTTTTTTAACATCCTAGTATATTATAAACGCGAAAGTTTGTAATTATGGATGGATGTTTGTTACTCTTTCACGTAAAAACTACTGAATGAATTTTAATGAAACTTTACAATAATGTAGCTTTTATATCAGAATAACACATAGGCTACAATTTATAAAGATATTGTGTGAATTGTCCAAAATATCAAGTAAGTAGGAAAAAATGTACCATCTGCGAGCTATTCTGGCTTGGGCTGCCAAAACCGCTAGAGTTGCACATATGTAATGTATGATGGAAATGTTTATCTTAAATAGTCCTACAAAAAAGCTACTCGAAATACTAATCGTGCGCAGACGAAGTCGCGGGCACTAGCTAGTTTTTAATATTTTTGCAACAACCAAATCATGTTAACAAGTTAACTAAGAAAACACTACTGATTCAATTTAACCCCCAAGCTGCCTCGACAATGGATTACGCCACATCCCGGGATATACAGAAACATCCCGGTATGTATAGGAACATCCCGGGATATATAGGAGTATAACGTGCAAGGCCCTACCTGCCCGCAACACGAGGGCCATAAATCCAGCCGGCGAGTGTCGTCGAAGCGCCAATATACGAGAGTTATAGACCAGGAAATTAATTCTGTCGCCACGAGTTGGGTTACGCGGGAGTCGCGGGATGCCACTAGGGTGACCATGGTCAGTACAAAGTTTAGGTTAAAAAATATTATTGGCAAATATTATTTTATTGCAGCGTGGTTTCCGGTAGAGTAGAATAGGACCACTCCAACTCTACCCGTGGATGTCGTACAAGGCGACTGAGGGAATACATTATAAAACATCAATCAGGCCTCCCCAACCCGTCTGGCCAGCGCGGGGAGTGTAGGCCAAATCCTCCGTCTGTCTCCGGCAGATGAGAGAGGGTTGTGCTCCTGCAGTGGAGACAAAAATAACCTGATGATGATGATGATTATTATTTTATGCTGTGTGGTTTCTCTAGCTAAGAATAGGGTCACCCGCAATCTCCCCGTGGGTGTCGTCAAGGCAACTAAGGAATTGGCAGCAGCGTTCTCCTGCGTATATTAAGATCATGACTGCGATCACCAGTCCGCCTGCCAAGCGTGGTGATTATGGCAAATCCCCCAATGAACAGCTCACCACTAGTGGGGAGGCTTATGTTCAGCAGTGGACATATATCTGATGATGATATATAATTCATTTATTCTGAGACACAGCACAAATACAATGTTACAAATTGGCCACATATTGATTCTGTATCAATATGTGGCCAATTTGTACAGCAAGTAGACATAACAGAGTAACAGTAACAGTGTAGCCCGTGCTGTGCTGCGGAAAGGACCCTGACTCAGCATAATGTCGCAGCCCAGCGGCGCGACGCTGACATTCTGCCAGGACCGTTACTACAGAAGGTACGTGATGCGTTATGAAGGTCACAGTACACTGTTTATTTTCTTGTATTATTACATGTGAAAACCGGTCCAAATTATGTTAAATAAATGTTAGTATTTATATTAATAATGCATAGTAATAAATATGTTTTTGTTTTATATGATATACGTACAATATACTCGTATATACCAACTTACATTACAAACTAATCTTTCAAAAGACATACGATACATTACAAATGGTTGCTTAACTAGATAAATTGATGGGAGACAGTCTGAAGACATATCATTAAAATATAATTATAAACTAGGTGTCAATAAGAAGTAAAGTACGTATTATTGTTGTTCGACTTTATTTTTCAGCAACCTTTCTGTAAATCCAAAAGGTAAAATCGATATATTTTTTTTAATTTCAAACCGGACTTACGTCACGCAGAGGCGGTGGGAGATCATTCCAACACTTAGTAGACAGGAATCTGAAACTTCTGCGGAAAGCTGCCGTTCCATGGCGAAAGCTATGTAACTGGGATGAGCAGCCTCTAACCTCATATCTCTGTTGAGAGTAGCGCCAGTTTATTTTATTATATAGATACTCCGGTTGTTTAGTTTTAATTATGCCAAATAACATACTCTGGTAATGCAGCTGCTGACGTCCTTGCATTTTTAAAATATTGGCTTTATTGAGATATGGTATTACGCGAGTCCGAGGTGGAATGTGGAAATAATAGCGAGCACAGGCTTTCTGTACCCGTTGAATCAGACGTTGTGACCGTAAACCGTTATACAATAGTTTAGTTTTGAGAGAACAAGGGAATCACATAACTTCATACGTAGCTCTGTGTTAATGAAAGATCGAATTCTTTACACACCTCTAAATCTGTAAAAGCAGTTGCATACAATTTCATGTTATACGCAATTCAACTTATGTCGTCCCCGCAGACTTTCTGTTATTGCAGGATTATATAGTAGGAAGGTCTTTTCTGTTTTTGGTTTGTAAATTATAAGTCTAAACATGACCAACCCTTTTTTGATAATGAACAATTTTGGGTACCTAACCTATATATAGCAACTTCGAGCAAATATTTCGATTATGAAGACAGTTTCACGTCAATAAAACTGCACTCGTGGTCACCCCATCCGGCTGCGAAGAAACGAAATTGATTTTTCTCATAAGCTTTTTAGATACGAGAAGTACCCTTCGAAATAATGACTGTTATAGTGAGGTTTTGTGCGACTTAACCATATAATGTATCAAGTTTAGGACAGCATTTAAGCTATTGATATTTCTTAGTATACACACACTAGCAACAAAAAACCGGGTCGGGGGCAACGATCTCTATGTACTACTAGATGGAGCGTTCCAAACAATCGCTCTGTTCCACGCAAGTAGCCACAACTCTTTCACATTCACAATGAAACTTGTGCAGTTACTACTCAGTACATTTACATAGTTACTAAATATTGACATTATTTACCCGTAGCGTCAATATTTAGTAATAATTAAATGTTCTGCGTAGTAACTGCACACGTTTCAAAGTGAATGTGAAAGAGTTGTGGCTACTCGCATGGAACAGAGCGATTGTTTGGAACACTCCATATTGTAGTACATAGAGATCGTTGGTCGGGGGCTTCGTTAATTTTTTCGAGTTCATGAAATCACACAACAAACAACTTTTTTTTGCAACACGATAATAATAATGGGGACTTTCACAGACAGCCTATCTGATCCCAAACTAGGCAGAGCCTTGTACTATGGGCACTATTTAATCACCTGCTATATTACAGGGCACCCAGGCGCACGTAGGCGCAAGAAGAAATCGCTTAAAGCGATAAGACCGCCTAAATTGTACTATTTGTAACTTCTATAACGTGTAACTGTATTTGTTTGTGCAATAAAGTGTATTGTATTGTATTGTATCTAAACACAAGGCAATTACAAATGCTCATCACTCAAATATTTGTCCTGTACCAGATTCAATCCCTAACTAGATTTAACTTTGATTTTCTCTATATTCCCATTGGAAACTAAAGCTAATAAATATCATCTAGATAACTACGTAAGTACATGTGGAAAGACTAAAAATTCAATCAAATCTGTCAATTCTAGCTGTAACAAATCCATATAGTTTAAATTATATGATCTCTAAGTACAAAACGAACAAATAAGTATGTAATGAAGGGGACAGTCGTTTGTTTTGAAGTCTATTTGTTACATGTTGTAACAAATGTCGTCCCTTGTAGCAAACTACGCAATACTTTTTAAAGATAAAGAGTTCTCTCAACTCGGCCAACATTCGCTACTGTCTCGCTGTCTTCACGTGGCAGACGTGTGTAAGGACCTTTGTAGGTACAGGCTGCTCCTACAAATATAAATTTTAATTCTCGTTGTTAAGAATTTTTTCTCTTTTTCTTAAATAGATTATTTAAGACGTCGGTTTCTACCACATTTAGTACTTATTGTCCACTACTACTTTGTCTAATAGAAGGAACCATTCGATACGAGAACAAGAAGTATATATTGTAAAAAATTTATATAGTTGGAAATCAAGTTGTTTTATTTACTTTGAGCCCTAAGTTATGTGATTAACATAACGGTGAAAACCCTAAAGAACTTTCGATCTACTTAATCTCACTCGATTTCAGAATTGGGTTTAGAAGGACTAGTTAAAAGCCATAACCACATTTACTTAACCCCTGTATCTTTCTTGTTGAAGACTGTATGAGGATCTGGTAAAAGGAGTGCGACTTGAGAGCAGTCTAAAGAGCTGTGGTCATTACTGCGAGGTACATTTAGCCTGGAGCCTGCGAAGTCAAGCGGAGCGTTTTCTTTTGTTCACTACTCATGTCGTGTATGTGACGGTTAAACCATAACTATAGTGGTACTGCGTCACAGTGGCATTTCATGAAAGGGCCACTTTTATTATTACCATGTAAACTTTGCGGTCCACTTAGGAACACCATCTATTGTTTATTTTTTTTTCGAGACGAAAATGCGTTTGCTTTCATATGACTATTGACTTGGAACGAAATATATATATACATACTTGTATACATACACTTCTCTAATCCCAATTTTTAGTAATCCCAACTAGGATTTTCTCCTGTGCTATGGGAATTAAACAAGGATAGAACAATTTACAAATATTACAACCAGACCTGGGAAGCTTGTACAAATTGTACAGAATTGTGTGTCCCCCAATGTGTCTCAACACGGAGGCGGCGATGTTGTTCGCCACACATTACGTCGAGTGGTATCACGGGGCGACAAGCGGGCGACGGAAAGTCGCTTTACGACGTTGGATCGCGCAAAGGCGTTGCGCGCAAAGACGTTGGATGGCGATGCATCCTCTCTGCCTACCCCTCTGGGACCAAGGCGTGAGTATTAGGTACGTATGTGTGTCCCCGGGGGGAGTCTAATCCACTAGTCCAATGAGGTGGCGGAGGATTTATTTCACGCATATTTGGCTGGTTGATCTGTAGCTAGGTAATAAAAATTAAAATCATTTATTGTGGTACCGTGTGGTTTCCGGTAGAGTAGAATAGGACCACTCCAACTCTTCTCGTGGATGTAGTACAAGGCCACTAAGGGAATACATTATAAAACATCAATCAGGCCTCCCCAACCCGTCTGGCCAGCGCGGGGAGTGTAGGTCAAATCCTCCGTCTGTCTCCGGCAGATGAGAGAGGGTTGTGCTCCTGCAGTGGAGACAAAAATAACCTGATGATGATTGTGAGGCAACTTGGCCCATAGATTTACCTTAACTTAGAAATACATACATTATATAACCTAAATTAACAAAGTATACATACACTATTTAAAAGATTTTGGAGTCATTGTAAACACTACTCCCTCGGGCCAGGAGTAGGGACTGAGGAATATACCCTGGTGCTTTGTGGAAACTAGGAGTCTGCAGCTTTTAGAGCTAGTAGACTCCAGCAACGCACGTTCGACCGTGATTCTTTCTCCAGTCTGACCCTCAACCCTCGTCTGGATGTGCTGCATAAGGCATAAAATCTAAGGAACTGAACTTCACCCACTTTTAACTATTGTATCGATTTGAAACTTATATATATATACTTTAGCACACTTATAATTACTTTTAATTATTATAATAACTTAGCAGCTCTGGTGAGAATACAATAATATGGTACCATCCAGCTGTGTGATGATGGGGGTGGGCGGCGGTCATAGAAACTCCATCCTGCCTGCGAAGCTCGGGGTCGCGGGTTCGAACCCCGCCCAGGGCAATCATTCGTGTGCTGAGCACTTGTGTTTGCCTTGTGACTGGATGTTATTTATATATTATATTTTGTATTTAAGTATGTATATCAGCTGTCTGATAATACAGGCTCTGCCTAGTTTGGGATCAGGTGGCCGTGTGTGAAATGTCCCCACATATTTATATTTATTTTATTTATTTATCGATCCTGGGCTAGTTTGACTTGTCTCGATGAGTATGCGTCCTATATGGTAAAAAACATAACTGAGAAAATTTTTATGTAGATACCTAATTGTGCACGGTTTAAGGGCCAGGACAATAAACTAGTTAGTACTAAATAGCCTTGTTGTTTCCGGCTTAAAATGGGGCCACCCCCAATCTTCCCGTGAATGTCGGCGACTAACGAATTGCACCAGGGACGAGTAGCAGCGTTCTCCTGTGTGCATTAAGATCACCAATCCGCCTGCCATGCGTGGTAATTATGGCAAATCCCCTAAAAGACAGCCCATGAAAAGTAGCATTCTAGGAGGCTTATGTTCAGCAGTGGACGTATTTCGGCTGATGATATTGAAGTATACCTATACATTGGGCCCGATTCTGTATGCCCAAAGTAGCACTTAAATTGATGCTATCCCTGTCACACAGTATTATGAAGATAAAGACGCAACTAATTTTAGTGCTGTCAAAGTTAAAACGTGTACCTTCAGAATCGTGCCTTTTATCTATTTAATTTTAAGAATTTTATTTGCCATTTTCATTAATTAGTTATTGATGTTTAATTTGATTTTATTTAATTTGTGTAAAATTTGATTTGATCTGTAACGGAAGTTATTAATGAAGTATGTCTATGTCTGTCGATTATCTATGCGAAGAAATTGCCAATATATAAAAAATACATATACAATCAACTGTTGCAAAGAGAAAAAAAATGAGGTTAAAATTTAATCAAGGTTCTATATCAGCAATATGTGGTCTGAAACGTAACATTTGCATTCTGCTATAGCTACTGAATATATTACCTATACCTGTCTACGTATTTACCTGTGACACGACTTGGGCGGGACGCGGTGGAGGCAAGTACTCCGAATATATATATCAATTGACTTGTGCATATAAATTATCTGGAAATAGTTTTAATTTGTCCAAATTCAAGGTAATATTTAAAAGCTCAACAAGCATTCGATCTGATGTATGATTATAAAAACAAAATGTACGCTTATTGAGAAAAGATTTAAAATTCAATTAAGTAGAATAGAATAGAATAGAATAGAATATCATTTATTCATAGCTACGACACACACATACATGAGAAATAAACAGAACAAGTAATGGCCGTATCGTGGGTGACTTGGTCGTCGACTCGAACACCAGAGGTTGTGGGTTCGATTCTCACTAGGAACGTACAAGTTAGTCACGGTCTGGATCATATATTTGTGAATAGTTCCATCCTTCTCTAATTTCTATAGTACAGGAGAAAATTCTAGCATGGGCTACTTCATACAAGTATTACACACATGTATATGACATATTTACTTATTTTATATTTTAATGATATGTTTCAGTCGGTCTTTCAAAAAAGTCTTATGTCTTTGTTCAATTTTGATGGCCGTGAATCATGAAGACCGATGAAGTCATTGATTGTAGCCTGATTGGGTTGGAAGATTATGAGGTTGATATTAATGATTTTTTTATCATTCCAAAGAACTTTAGTTGAAGGAAACCATCGTAAGAAAACCTGTATACCTAATTTCCTAACTAAATCCTGTAATGGTTCCGTGAGGTGGACTTTTGACCCGTCCGTACGCCTTCATTGTGACGTATATATTGCTTCTATAGACTTAGAATATATTACTAGGTATTCGTAGGTATAATCGTTTGACATTTCCAATATAAGTTAAGTGAAAACTCGAATACATAGAGGTAAAATCCAGACAACTTCGTAAAATCTGTGAATTACTTACAACGCTCTTCAGATGATTTCGAAGTGGGTGGGCTTACCCCTGAGCTTCAGCTGTCACAGCTTGAGAATTCAAGTTTTACACACTAAGTCTATAAGTATTCAATGTGAATATATTATGGGGAAATTCCTCGACGAAAATCACGTCTTCCCAAACATACCTACGACAAACTTCGCGAACGCCAAACTGTGGGGGACGGGGGACTATTGAATGGGCGGGAAATATCAATCGCTCCAAATTGTCCCCTCCTGGGGCTGAACCTTGAATGCCAAACTCACAACTTGCCTAATGATGCATTACTTCACAACCCATAGATAAAACAGATTTCCTATTTATCTATGGTTAATGTGTACTGCATTTGATTCTGAATTTACGGTACTGGGATTAGAATTCAGTTTTGAAATGTATTCTGGTTGGGATTAATACGTGCTTAAGTTAAAGATAAATTAATGTTATCATTGAAATGTAAATTCAATTTGGCTAAGTTTGGTTATCACGAAAACTCTCGTTAGGATTTCAAGGAAGAAATTCAACGACAACTTTTTTCCTTTGCAGAAAAGCCTGTGGTTCTAAAATATTATTGGTACGACCCCACGTACCTAAAACTTGTGCTCCTCTATTTATATTACACAGCACTACTTGACACAACAATATAGAGGATGCTCGAGAAAGGTATAATAACGTTTTGTTGTATTTAATCAATACAATGCAATACATTTTATTACGCAAAAAAAATACATTTAAAATATTTAAGTTAAAATGACAATTTAGGCGGTATTATCGCTGTAAGCAGTTGCTTTCATCCAGAAAGGTAGGTTGTCCTGTATTTTTTATTTATTAATTTATTTTACACACTCAAATATAAGGAAACCATACAAAAAAAAGAAAATGATACAAAAGGTTGAGCTTATTTCTAAGAAATTTCTTCTAGGGGACCTGCGATGTAGTACCTGTATATTAAATAATTATACTATATAAACAATATACATACAGAACAATGCCTTATGTATTATTTAACCTTTAGACTTTGATCCAAAGTGTTTACTCCAAGACGTGAACTTTTATTGTATCAGGTAACATCTTGAAACTGCGAACAAACAGGGCTGAAAAAAGTTTAGAAACGACCCGCATAAGTATTCTTATATTGTGTGTAAAGGACTAAAGCAGCGGTTCTCAAATTTTTTTTCGTTTACCTCTGTCGGTCCCCTGTACCACCAACGGCGCGGCAGCGAGTAATAAGGCGATTGATTAGAAAGTTTATAAATATAACAGAATAGTAAATTACAACAAAATTAAATTATTTTTATCAATTTACTATTCTATAGTATTCTAAAGAATTTGAGAATGTAGTACCTGTTATTTATTATAAAATTCATAAGCTCATAAGGTTATTAAATGCTAATAAAATGAATGTGGGCATATTACGACCTCCGTGGCGGAACGGGGTAGCTGTCGGACTGCCACGCCGGAGGTTGCGGGTTCGAATCCCGCTAGGGGCAAACGTTCGTATGACGAATATGAATGTTTGTACCCAAGTCTTGGATGTTTATATATTTATTTAAGTATGTGTATCCGTTATCTAGTAACCATACTACAGGCTCTGCCTAGTTTGGGACTGGATAATTGGTGTGAATGTGTGAAATATATTTTTTTATATTTTTATTTTATTGCAGGGCATCCTGACCGAGCACTGTTCGGACTCGGCCAGAATGATATATATGATTTATCTGTATTTAACTGATAGTGTATAATTTAAAAGACTATAATGGGGCTGTCAAATACGATAGTATAAAAGTCCCTAAATAATAAAGATAAAAAGAAAATGTGTCCTAAAGTGAATCAAATGGGAGACGTACCTCGGCTAAGTACTCTCCTTTGTCCTGAAAACCTAATAGTAGATTGTATCATAAGGAAGCAAAATAATATTTTTACGGCGAGGGCGCTTTTTTGAATCCAGAGCGAAGCGAGGGATTCTTTAGTAGACGTCCCGTCCGAGCCAAAAATATATTTTGCGCCCGAGTGATACACTCTACTTTTCATCACCCTCTATGAGAAAATAAAAGACGCCTCATATTTTATTGTAATATTATTATTTAATAAAACAGAGTAACAACTAAATTGAAATTAAATAGTATCTAATAATAAAACAACTAAAGACTTATATTTACATTTCAGACATTTTCGCAGTTAATTCTATACTTTCACTGTCACTTGAAGAACTCATTTTTCAAAACAAAACCATGAATTTCTAACAATCTGTGAAAATTTACGAAAACGCGGGCGCGCTTTTTTTTATTCAGCCGGCGGCGCGACTATGAGACGTCGTAACCAGCCAATCTTTATTCAAACAATATTTGCGTTCGATTTCTTTGGCGCTGAACACTAAGATGTTCCAAATTAAAAAAGTGCGCGGCAAAGATAATTGCGGCGCACTTATAAAGATGATTAAATCTCATTACTGCCCGTTAAACGTTTCTTATAGAAAACAGCACCTTTGGGTGCACTTAAAGGCGAACCAAGTCGTCCTTTTGAAATAGAGGGGATGAAAAGATATAAAACACCTGGACCCGTAACAAATACTTGCAACAAATGTGTACAATCATTGTTTCAGTCGAACCCTTTAAAAAAGGCGATGCCAAACAACTCTCGTATAAACGACAGAGTCCATTAATCGTCCTACTCTGAAGGGTCTAACATTAAATGTCGTAGGGCATTCCGATAGATGGAAAGGGCTGGCAAACATCGTCAAAGGGCTGTCTCGCAATTCCGCCCCTTGATTGGGCTAAAGTCGAGAGCACACCTGTGTCCCCCTGACTAAGTGCACACCCTAAACAAAGGGCATCGGGTGTCTGAGGCAGAACCGACCAGCGTTGGATTCAGGCACTCGAAACAAGTTAAATAAAGTTTTAGCCTTATAATTATAATTAATAAGTGCCGTGTGGTTTCCAGTAGAGTAGAATAGGACCACTCCAACTCTTCCCGTGGATGTCGTACAAGGCGACTAAGGGAAAACATTATAAAATATCAATCAGGCTTGGGTAGAGGTTAAAGATTTTATGAAATGTAATATTTCTTCCTGTCTTTTAGTCGCGCCTTTACGACATATACAGGAAAACATCATTCGGAATTGACTTGTCAACTTAATTTTGTATTTGTCGCAAGCGCTTTTGACTTGCGCCCGCGGGTAAGACGGCAGGTGCGTACTACTGTCGACGTCGGCACTTGAATGCTTGATGCAAGGGATTCAGTTTGGGGCTTTTAGCGACTAGTGTCTGGAGACTAATCCGGTGGTGTGTGCGCGGCTTTATGGCTGGCTCTAATCATTATTGGAAACGCTGTGGTTGAAACGTACGATTAAGAGTTGGTGTTATATTTAATGATCGGCTACTTATGTTTGATCTCAGAATTCTAATAACAAAGTCAAAGTTTGTGATTACTGATAGATAACCTTTTCTTTTAAAACATATATTTCTAGGGTTTCGTAGGTCGGGGCTTCTTCACCATCATCATCATCAGGTTATTTTTGTCTCCACTGCAGGAGCACAACCCTCTCTCATCTGGCGGAAACAGACAGAGGATTTAGCCTACACTCCCCGCGCTGGCCTAGGTTTGGTTGGCTGGGTTAGGGAGGCCTGATTGATGTTTTATAATGTATTCCCTTGTACGACATCCACGGGAAGAGTTGGAGTGGTCCTGTTCTACTCTACCGGAAACCACACGGGGCTTCTTATTAGTATCTTATTTTCATTAATCATGTAGAAATATACCGACGGCTGTTGGGGCAGACGAGTTCTGGAGTGGAGACCGCGGATCGGCACGCGCAGGGTGGGATGCTCCGCCGCCAGATATACCTACGACCTGAAGAAGGTGGCCGGAAGCGGCTGGATGCGGAGGGCGGAGGACCGGGTGTGGTGGCGTCCATTGGAGAAGGCCTATGTCCAGCAGTGGACGTCTAAGGCCTGATATGATGATGTTGAAATAAGTTTTATAATAATACCTTAAACAAATTGAGCTTTTAATTCCTGCAATATATTTTTTATACGTGTATCTCCATTTATAAAAAAAAAACTATACAGCTTCTCGTCGCAATATAACCTCATGTTTCTTTTAGCATCCATCACTTTGCTCTCCAATTTATTATGCAGGTAATTCTCAGCGTTGTTTGTGTTGAGAATTGCATTTATAAATCACGGATATTAGGGCGCACTCCGCGGTCCATCCAGCATTCGTCATAGAATATTGCCGTAAATTTTATAGATATGACACCTACGTGTGCTGTTAGTGCCTACTTCGGCGATGGGGTAAATATCCGAGCGTTTCACCTGCCGTCAATACCGTAACCTCCAAAAATAATAGAATATATTTAGAAAAATATTTCGCCAATGCAGAATCTGTGCTAGGACTAGAAACTTATTTTATAAAAAAAAAGAACCTCTTCAACTTTTGAAGGTAATGGTAATGACGGTGGTTGAAACGCTTGCTTGCATGTTTACTCGATAGCCAATATCTCTAAGATCTTGTGAAAGAGAGGGTCTACCTATGTCCCTTTCAAGCTGATGATAAAAATTAATTGTCAACAAGAAGATGAAAACCAGTGTATTTGAGATTTTTGACTTATATTTGGCGACATGTAACTTGAACTCTATGAGTGCCGGTACAATTAGTACCGGCAAGTACAAAAAGTTATATACCGCCAATTATCTTCGAATCTAATAAATAAAATCGTAAACGTCGCGTGCCTGTACATTGAGAAATTAAAAAAAAAATAGTTTTTGGAGTGGGAGTGGGCGTGGAAAAAGTGGAGTGGGTGTGGGAGCGGGAGCGGAACCGGAGCGGAACGCCAGCGGAAGCGGGGGCGGGAGTGGGAATGGGAGCGGATTCTGTAGTTCACGCGAGCGGAGCCGCGGGCACAGCTAGTTGTTAATAAATGTAACAGGATAATGTGCTCAATAGATAACAGGGTGGCAAGTATCCAGGCAGGCAGGCGCAGGGTGGAACGCCCCTCCGCCAGTTGGACCGACGACCTGAAGAAGGTGGCCGGAAGCGGCTGGATGTGGAGGGCGGAGGACCGGGTGTGGTGGCGTTCATTGGGGAAGGCGTATGTCCAATAGTGGACATCTAAGGGCTGATATGATGAAGTATCCAGGCAGACCGAATATTAGATAGAGTTGTATTATATAAAGTTAAAGACCTAGTAATATATTATCTTTGGTTCAAGTAAGTGTCCTATGTACACAATTTTATTCCTGTTTATTACAAACTTACAAGTACCTACAATCTGTTCTCCGAATCTGCAATGAGTTTGAAAAAACAAACGTCTGGCATTACTTCTTAAGATTATTTGTTCTATGTCAAAATATCTGAAAAAAACTCGCGCCACCACGCCACATACTACTCACCGCTTTTATGGTAATTGTTTGGAACGGCGGTGGTGTAACGCAGATGTTTTACATTTTTTATCTATAAAAGCCTTTGTGGCGACCAAACTGCCGCTGTACTGTGCCAGTTTTTGTGGAATGGTGGACGAACAAACTGGAAACTATTTTTGTGGTAAACGGGACGGTTTAGCCTATTTTTCATCCTAGTGGCTTGGCAAACGCGATTTTTTTCCAGTAAACCTAGGACATTTGGATATGGATATTTCTTCCTTTCAGTTCGTGGGTTCGATTCCCACTCGAGACAGACAACTTTCTACAAGTTAGTACTGGTTTGGATTGTTATATTTGTGAATTGTATGTATGTCGGTAAACGCTTTATTGTGCCAAAATTAACAACCACAAAAACAGACAAAAGAATAAAGTTGTGTACAAAGGCGGCTTAACCCATATAGGGATCTTTTCCAGTCAACCTTAGAGTAACTGAAAGAACTGGCATAATGCCTAAAATAAACGTACCCATCAAATATACACTTACACTAAATATAATATTATACGCATTCAAACTAATGTTCCTGTTTATAATTCCTATAGTACAGGAGAAATTCTTATTAGGAACACGAGTTTGGAAATAGACAAGACACAATCTTTTTCAGGGCAGCTTATTTATTTAAGTACCTATCTATACTTCCTTCATATTTCTCAGGTTGTTGTAGACTTACCATCTGACTCCACTAATCATCTGACTGTACACACACATTACACACAGTACACACACATTTGGGCTTAAAAATAGATCCTCAAACTTAATTAAAGTACAGGGCTCAGCTCAATCCGATCAAGATAATTTTCCCCTTCGATGGTAAAGAAAATCTTCTTAGGAGTTAGCTACACATGCTGTCACGCAAATACAGGTATACAATAAAATATAACAGCTGATTCCAGCTATGTACAGACAACTTTGTACAGTTTGTACAAGTTGGTCCCGGTCTGAATGTTATATTGTGAATGGTTCTATCAGTGGGGACCTTATCTTTGAGGCGTTTGAGGTCGAGACCCAGTCTTCAGAATGTGTGTCTTCAGAATCGGGCCCAATATAGTTGTAAATATACAATACATGTAATAGGTTTTATTCTAAAGGCACATATTTAAATTTAAAATTTAAAAACTATTTCTTTGACAATATTCCTGATTTCGTTTGATAAGAATAAATTTAGTTTAGTTAAATCTAAAAATGTGTCTTCAGAACCGAACCCAATATATATTTAAATTAATATGTAGTGCAGGTTTTAGAAGAAGGTGGCCTGAAGCGACTGGATGCCGAAGGCGGAGTGGTGTGGTAGCGTTCAATGGGGAAGGTCTATGTCCAATAGTGGACGTCTAAGGGCTGATATGATGATGTAGGTATTAGCTTTTAAGTGACTTAGTACAATATTCAAATATGTTATGATTTTTTTAAATATATTTTGCGCCTACCGCTCATTTTCCGTATGTTCCAAAGGTAGAGTAAAACGTAAAACCAAGTCTTTCGTACTATTTTTTGCCAAGAGTTTTGAGATAATTTTTACCATGGAAATGTATTTAATTCAATATCTATTGCATCGAGTAGCTTGCCAAAAGCTAAAGCCTTCACATGCGGGGTAGACGTCAATGGTAGACGCATAAATCAGTACGCGTGGTGCATTAAATCTACCCCTGCTATAGCAGAGGCGGAGTGTCGAAGTGCGAAATTGTTGGCATTGGCGTTCGTGCCCGGCATGAAGGCGAAAACATGGCAGGCGACTCACTCGCATGAACGATTTTTTTTATTGTTGATGGGTTTGCGCTTGACCGCAATCTCACCTGATCGCAAGTGATGATGAGGCCTAAGGTGGAGCGCGCTTACCCAGAAGATGCCTATTCACTCTTCCTTTAAAAATATCCAAATTATACTTGTCCTTAAATACCCAAGCTGGTAGGGAGTTCCGTTCCTTAGCAGTATTTTCCAGTAGATACTTTTAGTTGCTGATGTTGGCAATAGATGGCGTTGCTCTCAATTTGTCTCAATGTCATTTCAGTGTGACTCCAAAACTTTGAAGAGATTCCCGTGGTAGCAGCCTTTAAGGAAGCAGCGCTAGGTTATATATCATCGTCATCATAATCATCAGGTTATTTTTGTCTTCACTGCAGGAGCACAACCCTCTCTCATCTGCCGTAGACAGACGGAGGATTTGGCATACACTCCCCGCGCTGGCCAGACGGGTTGGGGAGGCCTGATTGATGTTTCATAATGTATTCCCTTAGTCGCCTTGTACGACATCCACGGGAAGAGTTGAGTGGTCCTATTCTACTCTACCGGAAACCACACGGCAATATATTTAAAGGTTAATATATTTTGAGTTTATTCAGTTTTAGAGATATTTATTGTTTAATGATTGTGAATAGAACTAATTTATCGATAGCTCAAATAACTTCGTGTAATGTCGTTTGCACAGCTGCAGGCTGTAGGGCTTCGGGAATCCACGTGGACAGATCAAAGGTGATATCCTTGAATCCGAGAGACACTCCCTCGGCGCTCCTTCAATTATATGGGCAATCGCAACTCTAGGTCTAGCTACAAAAGTCTAGAATCTAGATCTAGTACTAATGCGATAGCCTTAAAAAGCATTATTAACAAACATACGTCTAGATTGCTTCTTGTTCACCGTATAACGGAAATAGTTTCCCTGCATCTAATACTTTCAGCAAATATTCTGACGTCGATGAGACAAACCATACTAACATGGGGTGGCTTAATGATTGTACAGTCAGCAGCGCAAGTCACTGAACTCTTGGAGACATTCAATTTTTAATACAATTAAAAATATACCTGACCAAAAAATGTCCATACAGCGTAAACGAATTCTTGCAATGATAATTAATATAAAGGGTGTAGATTAGTATAGGTAAGAACCAGAACCATGACATTTTAGAAATATTTTGAAATTAATGATTGATAATACTTATTGAAATTCTGATTTGACTTTATTTAAATGTTATGTATTTGTGTTGTATCTTTGTGTTGTATGTGTATTGTTACTATTTTAATTGCTACACCCCTGTGGGTAAAATTGCACTGATCAATTACCAAATATTGTATATTTTAATAACATCTGCACCTACATGTAATTTATGGCAATAAATGAATTATGATTATGATCAAACTTTTACCTCGAGTTTGTGAAATGTATAATATTTTACAAAACGTACAACGAAAAAGAAATAATTGTAGATTTGAACAAGATCTTGTTCCGTGATAGATAAGTCACGATCTTGTTTTAAATAAAAAAAATACCTGCTGTAGATAAATACAGCAACCAAGAAAAAAATCCTCTAAGTTGACTAAGTGCTTTTTAAACGTAGATTTTTTTTCGTGTAAGTACAAACAAGATCTAGGTTTAACGGTTTACATTATTACCGGATTACTCCTTCAAATTAAAGTTTGATTATCAATAACAGAAATAACGGTAAAGTAGGCTCAGAAGACGCGTGAAACTGTTACATACTCGTAGTTTTTTTTTTACTATTACTTATTACACCGCTTTGCCGTGTGGTTTCCGGTAGAGTAGAATATGACCACTCCAACTCTTCCCGTGGATGTCATACAACGCGACTAAGGGAATACATTATAAAACATCAATCAGGCCTCCCCAACCCGTCTGGCCAGCGCGGGGAGTGTAGGCCAAATCCTCTGTCTGTCTCCGGCAGATGAGAGAGGGTTGTGCGTAAATTATTGTATGGCTAGTGAGCACCCAGCGCACGAGCATAGACGATCGAGTGAGGGATAACGTTATGCGTCAACAACATTAGTGTTTCTCTTTCTAATTTATAGCGTCGATTTCTCGGAGCTGATCGATAACGCTCTGGCGTAGTTAATTTGTACCATCAGCTCAGTAATCGTACTGCCAGCCATACTCTATGTTGCAGGCGACGTAAAACTGGCGAGGGAGACAGAATCTGCTCTATATCTGGCTCTCGCTTTGACTATCCACGACTTTCCTATAATTACGTCTCATATGTCGCATGTTCCTATAGATTGCAGCCAAACTTTGTTACTGACTGTACTCTATTAGAGGAAGACTTAAGACTTGAGGTCTCCCTTCTGTTACTACATTTCAACCACAGTCTCTGTTACAGCTCAAAATGTGTTATTTAGTCCATAATGTATTAGACTATAAGGTTCACGTTATATTTCCATAGGTGATGAAATAAAGTTGCAAATGTTGTGAAATATGATAATCGCACGGTGCGATGGTGTTCATAGTTCGCAGTAAGGTAAGAAGGAAACCTTAGTTGTTTGTGCTAAGGGATCGGGATCAGGTTTCCGGTTATAAGATTGCGTGGTTTGTGTAAAGAAAAACCTTAGAGGTGTGTCTAGTCGAGGCTGCGGAACATCATTGGTAGTTTGGGTTTTAATGGTTCATCCGTTGTTGATACAGAACGACTAGCCAAGACTGCGGATCTGCTTGTATGAGACTAATATTTATGAATGATAGCAGCGCTAACACCTAGGAAGCAGTAGTCGATCAAAAAAATGACGTGTATAAATGTACCAAGTGTACTCATATGCAATAAATGATTTTGATTTTTGACTTTGACTAATATAAATAATAGATATAAAAAAATATGCAGATGTACTATTTATCAAAACCAGTCAGTTAGGGTAAAATATAAACTACTAGCTGTTGCCCGCGACTTCGTCCGCGTGGACAACTTAACATCACAAATAATTTGTGATGTTAAGTTATCCATGGGATGTTTTTCGAGATAAAAACTATCCTAAGTCCTATTCCAGGACCTAGCCATACGTGTGCCAAGTTTCATCTCGATCCGTCGTGGTTGAAGCGTGATTGAGTAACAAACATCCAAATATCCAAACTTTCGCATTTATAATATTAGTAGAATAATAAACATTACCAAGAGTATTTTTTTCTAAGATTTTAGAGTTAAGAAAAAATGCATCCATGGATTTTCAGGATATCTCAACACGATTCGAGAATTAATCCCGGATATTCTACGAAAGAAAAACGTTTGTTATTCAACACTTACTATCAGGTGATACTTATTGAGCTGAACCTACCTAATTTGAGGTGCACGCACGAAGCGTTTTGCTTCTTTTTCATAATACGAACTACTGAGGAATGGAGCCGGCCCCGTAGCCTAGTCGGTAGTACACCTGCCTGCGAAGCTCGGGGTCGCGGGTTCGAACCCCGCCCAGGGCAAACATTAGCTGAGCACTTGTGTTTGCCTTGTGACTGGATGTTATTTATATATTATATTATGTATGTATATCAGCTGTTTGATACCCATATTACAGGCTCTGCCTAGTTTGGGATCAGGTGCCCGTTTGTGAAATGTCCCCACACATTTATTTATTATTATTTATTATAATGGAGCTCCCTACCAGCATGGGTATTTCCGGACAAATATATTTTGGATCTTTTTAAATGAAGAGTGAATAGGCGTCTTCTGGGTAAGCGCGCTCCACCTTAGGCCTCATCATCACTTACCATCAGGTGAGATTGAGGTCAAGCGCAAACCCATCAACAATACAAAAACAAATACAAACGTCGCGAAGCGACTTGAATATTTAGTTTAAAAATAATATAAATCAGTCTTTAAAGTAAAATGTTAAAGTAAAATAACGCCAGACATATTTACGTCCGTAGAATATTCCGACGAAAAAGTCTTAAGTCATAATCCGTCACCGTAATCGGATTACGGTCCGTTCCCACTACACGACCCGGATTTGATAGGTACGGGTTTACCGAATCGACTGTACGGTCGGTTAGTGTGGAAAATAGTAATATTTGGGAAATGATGTTCTATAAGTAACTAGATTTCTAATCTGACCTCGTAGTACTAGAGGTGAGCTTATTTGCGATCATTTAGGAGACTCCTGCCGGGCGTGCGACCGAGACGTCTTCAAAATGCTAAATGTATTCTTCCAGATGACCTTAGACATTCGAAGGTAAATATGGTTACTTTTATATACACATGTACATATTATTAAGAAAGATTTTATTCAGAATTCATTATCTAGTTTAATTAGTAAGTCAATTATAATCATCTTGTCCTAGTTACGTTATTTTCAAAACAAAAACATAAAAATAGCTTTACATCTCGCGGCGTGTTGCCGATATGCTCATAATCTCACTTAAAAAGTTGCAGTGTTGTTAAAGAGATTTGATGATTAACTCTATCAATTGGTGATGTTATTTTTTCGCCTTTGCGTAAGTTTCATTCTCTGAAAAAGATGCAATGTTTATTAGATAATAAATAATATCAAAATAACTTTATTGGTTCAAGAACATTTGCGTCCTTATTCTAGATATATCGAAGCAGTACAATATAGACAAGCAGTAGCCGGATACCAAACGTCCGTGTTCAGCCATAAAATATTAATTGATGTTTTTTTGGTTTTGTGTCGGTTCCATTACCGGCTAAGGTAAGACACCATTTAACACATTACCGAAGGCAGTTTTACTTATTTTAAAAAATAAAGGAAAGTTTATGGTTGTTATGTGCAAACCCAGGGCAGAAGCGATTTAGTTGTAACTTAGAGTGATTGAAGTAAAGTTTGTAACGTCAATTCCTTTCAATTTGTTTTTATGAACACTAAATTGTAACCTATTTTAAAATGGCTTCATAACTTCACTGGTTTCAATTAAGTCAATTTTGTGTAGTAAATACGAATATGCCGCCTATATAAAAGTGAACTAACAAACCAACCTGTTGTTTGAATCGCGTGCTATAATAAAGGTATGTTCCACTTAACACGCTTCCTATATAACCTTGTGAAAGTGGCCGGACCAAACTGGATGACTGTAGTCAAAGATAGGCAGAAATTGAGAGCTCTTTTCGAGGAGGCCTTCACCTAACAGGGGTTCATATGGAGACATTAACAATAACTTGTTAAAATACTCTTATTAATTAATATTGCATGACTGAAATTATGGACATAATTTAACGATGTGAAATAAAAGGCTATTTTGTTATTATTTTTATACATACATACATACAATGCTCACGCCCGGGTCCCAGAGGGGTAGGCAGAGACGATGGATCGCCACTTTGCGCAATCTAATGTCGCAAAGTGGCTTTTTATAACACGCTTATTTCCCTTAGATTCCAATATTTATTATGCAAGATACAATATATATTATCAAAACTAATATTAACAATGTTAATTATGATTTCTACTTTGACATCAACTGAATTATAAAATCAATAAAATAAAAATGCCTTCTTTTGTTCTATTCTTTTAGGTATCAGTGCATCAAATAGTAAAAAGCAATAGTAATTATATATTACATAATTTCAAAAGTTATTAGTTGATAGGTCGCTGGTGTTGATTGAATTTCTGATCA
The DNA here is from genome assembly GCA_947086405.1 of Esperia sulphurella. Lineage (NCBI taxonomy): Eukaryota > Metazoa > Arthropoda > Insecta > Lepidoptera > Oecophoridae > Esperia > Esperia sulphurella. The sequence goes on from OX352264.1 coordinate 15,337,881, forward strand.
AAATGCCTTAATATAAGATTTTTATATATTTTTACAGAATTTTCTAAAAAATTAAATTGGTGGGCTCTTTGACGTTTAGTTTAATTTGTGATAATTTAATACCAAGTGTATTTTGGAATATTTATTTTAATATTATATACTGACATCGATAGTATGTTATATACTGTGACATTATTTGAATTGTTGACATTGTAATTTATATTTTGTACATTATTTTGTTTTATGACGATCCTTTTTACCATATTAGAATGACATGTAAAATTGATTTTTTAAGATGTAAAAGTGAAATAAATAAATCTAATCTAATCTAATCTTATGTTTTGAATTTTAAATTTGTACCTATTTTTATTGATGATTCATGTTATAATGTTTGAAACTCATTCGGGAGTTCGTCTCGTATGCTAAGAGACCCATCATGTAAATGGTCACTGGTTGCCCTCGAACAACTATAGCAATATTTGGATTGCTGCATGTAAGAGTCCAAATCTGCTCTAGCGTTGTCACTATAAGGACTATAATGGATTGCCTCGCGAGACTTTCATAGCATTGACAACATATTTAGATATATTAAACGGGTCTTTTACGATAAATGTATACTGCTTGCCTACTAAAGAGGGGTGTAATTAGAAGTCCCAAGTAGAACAACACAGCTGCTGTCACGCTACAACATTATTCATAGCGATTTACGGGTTTATTGTTTTATTGGGTTATTCGGTTAGCGGTGTATATCCAATTACAGTGCATGTTTGTGGACGTTTTAATAAGTCTCATGTACTATTTGTAGAACAAACTTAGTAGCAAGAAAGCAGTAAGGAACGTAGTCCTTTAGCAATGATAATATATGCCTATAATATATATTCATCATCAGCTGAACATAAGCCTCCCCTATAAAATGCCACCTTTGGTGGGCTGTTCATTGGGGGATTTGCCATAACGCCCACGCTTGGCAGGCGGATAGTGATCGCAGTAATGATCTTAGTACGCTGCGCCCGTCTCTGATGCAATCCCTTAGTCGCAATTATTAATTAATTGTGGATACACAATAGAACGCTGCTGTCCGTCTGTAGTGCAATCCTTTAGTCGCCTTCACGATACCCACGGGAAGTTTTGGGGTGGCTTTAATCTAAGCCGATAACCACATGGCTTAGAATATTTAGAACATGTGGTACGATATTGACGAATAAACAAAACTGTTACGTTAAATTAGCAAAAATTACGGATAGGATAATGACTAGAGATACACCAAATTATAACGGAGATTATCGGAGATAGATACAAGAGGAACAAGGGAGCGTTTTGTCCATCTGTCTGGGTAACTGATTAAGCTGAAATTTCGAACATATAAATAAATAAATAAATATCTCAGACATTCACACCAATTATCCAGTCCCAAACTAGGCAGAGCCTGTGGTATGGTTACTAGATAACGGATAGACATGCTTAAATAAATATATAAACATCCAAGACTTGGGTACAAATACTCATATTCATCATACGAACATTTGCCCCTAGCGGGATTCGAACCCGCAACCTCCGGCGTGGCAGTTTGAGAGCTTCCCGTTCCGCCACGGAGGTCGTCTATACTCGTACATATAATATTGCCCGGCAACTATTTACCTATAAAAAGTCCAGGCGACTTTTATGACATATTTTTATTTTTGCAAAGAAACTCAAACGAGATGTAGCGTGAAATTACATGGGGGATTATGACGTCACTCTAACAGCACCAGAAGGCCAGCGTAATTACAGCCTTTGACGGCGCCCCTGGAAGCAGGGCGTGGCAAATTTGTATATTAGAATCGAATGAAAAGATAACTTCGATTGAATACTTTCACATCTGGGGACCTCTCTTCCGCATTGGAATTACTTTTTAATTTCTTTGTTATCGTGATGACTGCACATTTTATCGTTCTAAAACTATCTACGTCATAGACTACATTTATTGATACGAGTAACTTTTTTTACAGGTAGGTATAAATTTAATAAAAGAAATGAAACTAATCAAAAAAATACAACATAGCAAATTAGTTAAAAAATAATAACCAATTACATACCTACATAATGCTCACGTCTTGGTCCCAGAGGGGTAGGCAGACGATGGATCGCCATTTTGCGCGATCCTGACACACCTCACTAGCCTCACTCACATTCATCAACCTTTTCATGCACCTTCTTTTATTTTTCTCACTGCGGACCCCAGCCTTTTTGAGGACGTTAAACCAAACCAATTAAAACCAATTAAATTAAACTAAATCAAAATACATTTGCCCTGTGGTTTCCGGTAGAGTAGAATAGGACCACTCCATCTCTGCCCGTGGATGTCGTACAAGACGACTAATGGAATACATTATAAAACATCAATCAGGCGTCCCCAACACGTCTGGCCAGCGCGGGGAGTGTAGACCAAATCCTCCGTCTGTCTCCGGCAGATGAGAGAGGGTTGTGCTCCTGCAGTGGAGACAAAAATAACCTGATGATGATGATAATGAATGTTATTTGTGTGTGTACAATAAATAGTTAAATAAATAAGAATGTCCAATATAATTGAATTATGGCAATGAGATATGGACATTACGTTCTTATAACTTCATAAGGTAATTTATGTCTTTGTCCCAACAGTGGGAAGTGACAGCCCAATAGTTCATTGTAGTTCATCTTTTAAACTACATGAAACAATAAATGAATATGAATATGAATATGAATATGTAGACTTTTGAAACTTTGTACAAATAATTATTATTATCATAATTAATGCCGTGTGTTCGACAAACAGTGCAGACAAACAGACAAAAATTTCAAAAATGATCGATATGTGTTCTGTTACTTATCCTTAGACCCCCCCAATTTTTTTTGTTGCAAATATTTCAATGTACAGACACGCGAAGTTTACGATTTTATTTATTAGATTCTGCACCAATACAATAGAATTTTATAAAAACAAAAAAAAAAAGATGAATTTAGTGTACAATGGCGGCCTTGTAGCTTATTTTGGTTATTTCTATTTCATATTTTTAAAAATTTAATGTAAGCAGCGATGTAGTTCGCCACTAACGGGTATCACGGGGGCGATAAGCTTGCGTAGTAAAGACGTTATGTGTGTGCGAAGGAATGGAAAGGAAGCTAGATGAAGTGTTTATATTGAGTAAAGTGTGTCAGGTTTGCGCAAAGTTGCGATACATTGTCTCTGCCTACCCCTATGGGACCAGGGCGTGAGCATTATGTATGTATATTTTGGTACAATAAGTAGTTTAGAAACATTCATTCATTTTAAAAAATCATTTCAATTTAAACTACAGCCAAATCCAAACTTATATCAAGATCTATGAATAGATCGTCAAGATACTCCTGGGACCAAAATAAAACTGAATCCGCAACTCCGCAATTGAATTCAGCGCAATAATCACTTCTAATTGTACTCAGCCGAAGGGCGAAATTTGCATAATTTTTGAGCGCTCTGACCCCGGGGAGAATTTTAGCAGGTTTGCATATATAAATATAAATGCAGGCGAACGAGGCGCCTTTTGATACGGAATCACTATCGAGTTTGCAAGTTATGCGCCTCGAAAGGGAATTTCCGAGGCAGATTTTTATCTCGTATAAATTGTGCTCAGTGAAATTTGAAGTATTTTATATCATCTTGCTTTTGCAGTAGCTCAGTAAGAGGCTTCGGTCAGGTCGGTTCCGTAGTCGGTTAGGTAGCGGGTAATCCTATCCTATTAGCATATAGAGTCTTCATGCGGGACGAAACAACGCAGTCCTGAAATTCACAGATCTTTATGTTCAAAATAGGATACACGGTAGACACATCATCAGCCGAAATACGCCCACTGCTGAACATAAGCCTCCCCGATAGAATGCCACCTTTGGTGGGCTGTCTATTGGAGAATCACCATAATCACCACGCTTGGCAGGATTGGTGGCGATCTAAATATAGACATACTTACTTTATTAATAACTTCAGTTACAGGTCAATACAAAGGAGAATGCCCAAAATTGTATGGAAGTTGGGCCTTGAACTTTGCACCTTGCGTCTGGATTAAATTATCGTCAAAATACTGACAAAATACTATGGATTATTATAAAAAGAAAATCGTTTAACTATTTGATGGGAAAATTGAATAATCTTACTTGGAATGAAATATTCGTTAGCGCACAGTTTTCACAACACCGTGGGTCACGATTAACTGCTCCAGATATATATAATCAACGTTTTTATTATATGTTATTTTTAAACTCCCGATTCCATTGGCTTTAAAAAAATTTGAAGGGTTTCACAATTCAGACCAATATTTTTGGTACATGAATGGTGAAGACGCATCTTAGGCCCACTTTTGGGCATTCTCCTTCACACAAAATAAACAAAATAAAATTAAACAAGAATAAACAATTAATAAAAATGTCAAATAAAATTCCTAAAATTGAAAAGAACTCTTCATAGCAATAAAATGACTGCAATAAATACATAGGAGAACGTGCTGTCCATCCCTGGCGTTTTCCCTCAGTTGTCTTGACACCCACGGGAAGATTCGGGTAGATGCTATTACTACGGAAAGAAGCGACACTCACCTGCCGCTTGCGGTCTTACGTTGCCCTAAAGGTAGAAGTATGGCACCGTCGTTTGCTGCGTGACCTTGTTATTTGTATTCTTGTTGGATAAAATAAAAAAAAAATATGTGGGGACATTTCACACACGGCCACCTGATCCCAAACTAGGCAGAGCCTGTGATATGGGTATCAGACAGCTGATATACATACATAATATATATAAAAATAACTTCCAGTCACAAGGCAAACACAAGTAAGTGCTCATCACACGAATGTTTGCCCTGGGCGGGATTCGAAATTCGAACGGGATTGGATAGTCGATCTACTGATGTTTTAATGATTATTGATATATGTACTGACATTGAAGATCATTAATGATAAAATATTTTTCGTTATTATCCGGTTTACGGATGCCAAAAAAACAATAAAACTAATAAATCCAAATAAACATAAATATATATTTTGATATGGGAAAGGTAATAGTTTCGATATGTCGATAAGCTTGTTAACTTGCCAACTCAATGTTAGCTGCTATGCAATTATACATACATACATAATGCTCACGCCCTGGTCCCAGAGGGGTAGGCATAGACGATGCATCGCCACTTTGCGAGATCCAACGTCGCAAAGCGACTTTCCTTCGTCCACTTTTCGCTTCGTGATACCACTTATATAGAATTATATACCATAAATTTCACTAAATATCGTTCATAATACAACAGCAGCTAAAACTGAGTTGGTATGTTCATTAACATGTTGAAGAAAAGCTAAATATTTGATTTGTCATTAATTCAACAAATATTTTTATTGCAGTATCAAATATTCAGCTCCTCTTTATAGCATACTTCCCTCCCCCAATCTGACAAATATATCTATAGGTTAGACGACAGAACAAACATCAGAGAAGGTATTAACGCCTATTGTGTGAGGAATTAGACTGCGCGATGGGTAAAAAGTAAAAAGACTGCGTGGCACGCCGGGGGGCGGCGCAGTGCGCCCTCGTGTTTGCGGTGTGCGCTATCGCTCCATCTACCGGGGTGCTGCTCGTGTTAAGGTAGTGGCTTTATATAGCATATAGCATATAGCATCAGGTTATTTTTGTCTCCACTGCAGGAGCACAACCCTCTCTCATCTGCCGGAGACAGACGGAGTATTTGGCCTATACTCCCCGCGCTGGCCAGACGGGTTGGGGAGGCCTGATTGATGTTTTATAATGTATTCCCTTAGTCGCCTTGTACGACATCCACGGGAAGAGTTGGAGTGGTCCTATTCTACTCTACCAGAAAACCACACGGCAAATGTGTGTGCAGCAGTGGCTTTATATGCTGTTGCGTAAGCATCCATTGACGTGTACAGTGAAATAACATATCACAAACATGTGACAAAACAGGTGCTTCAGAAATGTTTCCGCTCGTAAGATACGGATGAATCGTTGAATTGTTAATTTAGGGCATATGTACCTGTTTTGTATTTTGTGATAATCTAATAAATAAAAACGTAAACTTGGCGTGTCTGTCTGCACATTGAAAATATTAAAATAAATATATACTTGGGAAATGAAAAATAAGTAATAGAACACATTAGGATTATTTTTGAAATTTTTGTCTGTTTGTTTGTTAGTTTGTGCACGCATCACATAAAAAATACTGAACCGATTCTGATGCAGTTTTCACAGAAAAATAGAGCTTAACTCGGAGTAACATATCGTCTTTATTTCATCGCAATCGGCTTACTCATTTAAAAGTTATGGGAATTTTTTGTCATCAATTTCAAAGAAGTTATTACAAGCACGGTCTAATTAAGTTTGAACTCCATGTTGGAGTAGAACTCTACTCAATCATGGAGTTCAAACTGAATCTTGTCTTTGCTGCCATTGGTATTTAACTTGTTTCGTTTGGTCAGCCTGTTTACATTTACCCTTTTTGCTAATTATTTTACTAAAGTTGTTGTAGAGGACCCGTCGAGTTGCCTTTAGTAGAGGTTGTAAATCTCTACCGGTCTTTGCTGAGGTACTTCCCTAGTTTTGTTCAAAAACGCGTTAATTTTTTTCCTTTTTGATAGTTCTTTTTTCCCTTTCCAGGTGACTGCGTCAGATTTCAGACTCTCTGGCAGTGCTTTCCATTGCGACTCGTAACGTCGAGTCGCGCCTTGTAGTGCCTTACAAGCGTGGAGTCCAGTATCGTCATGGCTTTCGTTGATCGATGACGGCGTTATGCTCTTTCTCTTATGATCGGTAATCTTCGGCGCGATATGTGCGGTGCGGATAGCCGAAGGGCGGACGGTGTCGTGGTAAAACGAAGTGGAAATGTGGGTCGAATGCGATGTCATCACCGCGAGCGCTCCCTAAATCGTCGATTGTTTGACGTCGGCATTAAAACAGCGAAGTGTCAATATTTGTCGGCGGCTCCGAGGGCTGAGGGCCGTAATCCCTCCTCTCGGCAAATACTCAGAGATCCGCCGATGTCTCACTCCGGCGCCCTCTGCCAACATCTTTGTTTCCAGCCTCATTAAAATGTGCAAATTATGCCTTGAAAGGCAAATTACTTTGGCTGTTAATATTTTTACAGTCATTAGAAAGGAGGGTGTAATAAAATAATGAATTCCCAGCAGTCGTGTGTGTGTGAGTCACTCCAGCCCGCTTCAATACTCCCATGTATCTCTTATCGTGATCTATTTAAATATATACATCTGAATATTGGGTACAAAATAGTCTAAGGAAATTTAAATTGATGGAAGGGACAAACCACTACTTATATATTAATCACTAGCTATTGCCCGCGACTTCGTCCGCGTGGGCAACTTAACATCACAATTATTATGTATTTCCCGTAGGAATGGGATGTTTTTTCGAGATAAAAACTATCATATGTCCTATTCCAGGACCTAAACTATATGTGTACCAAGTTTCATCTCGATCCGTCCAGTGGTTGAAGAGTGATTGAGTAACATACATTCAAACATCCAAATATCCAAACTTTCGCATTTATAATATTAGTAGGATGTTAAAGAATTTCAAAGTTTTTTTAAATTTACTATTAAATAGAGAATTGAAAACCGAGTTTGGAAAGCTAAAAACCGATTTGGCATTTTGTACTAAATCCTGCTGGAGTCAGATTGCTGATTCTACCTTCGAGCTGGAGTGATACATACCAGTCGCTAGTCGTAGCTGTAGAGTGTTTTCGTAGCGCTCTCGTAGCTGCATAGGCGTTTCGTAGCATAGCAAAGACGTACTAGTATTTAGGTTTAAACGGTGTTGAAACGACTACTTAAAGACCTCTGCGCTACCTATCAATTCCTATACATTAGATAGCTTCTTATGTTAGTGGTACCTTTGTCACAGATCACACAGTAGTTTATTCTATCGTTTGTTAGTGTGTGCATTTACAAATATATGACGACTGCAACTGACATTTACTACATGATGTGATCTGCATAAAGAAAAACATAAAAAAATAATTAATTGTCAATTTGACACGTGTTGTCATGACATTAATAAACATTTTTGCCTGTACTGTGACCTTTCTAACATTGCACTACTGCACCCAAAGACCGCAAAAGTACGTAGTATTATTAAGTATTCTATGCCTCCAGTGATTTCCCTATATCCTATTTTGTAGAGGTTTTTGACTTAGACGCTTCGTGGCACTTTCGATCAAGTAAATAATTAATGAATAGTTGACGATTGTTATGAAGAATCCGTTTTTGTCAAATAGGGCAGAATCTTTACAGAATCGGACACAATCGCACTTTTGTCATTCTCCCCATAAATCAGGTGATGCATAACGGACAAAGGCACCCGTGGAGTGAGTAATAGGTCACACCGGAGGGTATGAGTGATGTGGGAGCCCGAGAAATTTTCCCCACAATTGATATCAGTCCCCGACCGCGGTGCTTTGCATTTTTCTGTTTACAAGTGTGAAATATGGTCTACGATTTGTTACTACTGCTAGGACATATTGTAGGTAACAAATATATTAAGACTAATAATCAGGGATCGGAATAAGGTAGCACTTGCGACGAAAATATGACTCGGAAGATTTATATGGACATTTCTTTTCACGGGATTTTAATAACTGTTTCAATGAGCTCTTAGTAGTAATAATTAAAAATGATATAATATCCAATTGAAAAAAAATATAATTTCATATTATTTGTATTTTATTTTATTGGTAAGCTTCATTAATCATAAACATAACTTTATTTATTTTAAACTGTATATCAGGAGTCAGTGTCTTCCCAAGAAAATAAAGTAGAACATTGACTGTTATTTTTAGCCTATCGTCTGGGTCTTAACCGCGATTCCAGAAATTCCTCACTGATAAATTGACATACTTTCATAATGCTCACGCCTTGGTATCGAAGGTAGAGAAGGGTATGTTGCGTTGGTTTGGACATTTAGAGAAAGAAGAGTAACAAAAGAGACTTACATCGTGAATGTGGAAGGAACTTTAGCTAGAGGTCGTTCTAGGAGGACGTTCAAGGATTTAATTGGTGACGTTCTCAAAAAAGCTGGAGGCCCGCAGTGAGAAGAATAAAAGTTGATGCATGAAAAAGTTGATGAATGTGAGGGAGGCTAGTGAGGAGTGTCAAGATCGCGCAAAGTGGCGACCTACTCCTGGCTGTCTACTCCTCTGATAAGTCCTTAGATATTAAAAATTAATTAAAACTTCGTTTTGAGTAACATGTCAGTCGACACTGTAGTTACTGAATAACTGCTTTCAAACACAACAATAATTTCCAACTGTATTAGTTCGTGGATAACGTTGTCGATTGTGAAATACTAAGTTATTAAACTGTAGGTACATTTATTATCTTAGTTTGTGCAATCACAGTCAAAGTCAAATCATTTAATGCACTTGAATAGACATTTACACACGTAATTTTTTAAGACTATACCTCTTCCTAGGCGTTGCTTACCGTTTAAATACAAACCATTAATGAAAAAACATATTTTCATTAATTAAATTTATAAATGAAAGCAGTTTGAGCGAAAAAAGCTTGGTCTACAACAGTGATTCCCAAACTATTTTGGGCATGAGGCCCCTCCAAAATGAACTGATAGCTCAGACCCCCATAGACAAATTACTTTAAAAATCCTATCGCTATTGTTTTTCCTTTTGACACAAAATACTTATCAATTTAAATACTTTGTAGTTTGTTAAGTGAGTAAACTTGACATCATTTTATCATCAAAATTTAACTAAATAAATAGACATAAAATTCAGTAAATATCAATTATTATTAATACAAATTATGTAAAAATACATTATTATTTATTAGGAGGTTATTATTATTTGAAAAAACAACAACAATAAAACCGCAAAGTAAAGATAAAATTTCAGTGTGTTGAATGAACCTGGCGACTTCTACCAATATCTAGCTAAATTTAGTTCAATATTGGTGAGTTGCGCCTTAAATCTCCTCGTTCGTAAATTTTCAAATAATTTCTTTGTGTTGTCTAAATGTTTGTAACCACACTGAAGCCTTTTTCGACTAGGTATGATGATGGAAAAGCGATAAGGTATTTTTCAGCAATGTTCTACAAAGCAGGATACTTTCTACTAAAATATTATTCATTCTTATAACAAGTTGGTACACCTAACACAACTTATACAGTATCTTGAAAGTTTCAAATAAGAACTTAACACAAGTTCTTATTAATAGGGGTCAATTTTTAGACACCGTCGACCCCCAAAATCAGTTTTCGTTTATGTCGACCCTTGGGAAACCGATTTCGACCTCAAGGGGTCGGTGCCGACCACTTTGGGAATCCCTGGTCTACAACAATCTGTATAAATATAAAATTGCTCACATCTGTCTTTTTCCCATTCATACTCGTATAAAATGCAAGTTAATAAAAGCAGTGGCTTTTTGCACGATATACCAATAATTTTCCGCAGTCTGAATGAATCCTTGCTTCAAATCCTTTGCAATAAATATTTAAACAAGCACGTCAATCTAGCCTGCACTTTATTTCCTTGTAGTAAAACCGATATTCACTCAAAAGTGCTACACCAAATCTACGATTGGTCGCATGTTACACTTAGTGTCACAAGCCTTGTATTTCACAGCAGATAATTATGGGCTATTTACTAAACACTTATTGAACAAACTACAGTTATTTATTATGCTATTGTCGGCTTATAATTGACTGGGAAATAACAGTGTACTTTATAACTGTGACGTTTGTTTGTAGAGTAGTTTCTGTGTGGTATTTTAGGATATTAGGTCATATAGAAGACCGTTTTTGGTGCAAAATCAGGTTTTTGTAACTTCCGTGATCGAGTCGCTGGTAACCCAATGTGACGCTTGCTTTCTATAGGGACAAAAAATGGTTAATATTTTATTTTACATCGAAATTTATCTTAGTTTTTCATAGACATTTTTTTCTGATAAAAGTTTTAAACTGTGCAAATATTTTTTTTAAGATTAGCTGAGAGATTTCAATGCAACCTCTAATTAAAAAGACTTTTTCTTAAAATGTTTTTCTTGAAAAGTATATGTAGTAAGTTGTATTATCTAGGTGGGGAAGAAGCTGAATAAATCAAGATTCTCTCTTAAAAGGTTAAAATCCGTCAAAATACTAAAACGGAAGTTAGACGCAGGCAACCGTGGCTGAAGAAATAGGCTCTCCTGCTAGCTCTGTAATCCCTTAAAGTGCTCAGAGTGAGAAAATAAGGGTTAAGTTATAAAGTACTTTGCAGGGTATTTTGTGAGGGTTAAGTGATAAAAAACGAGCGAAGTCGGGGTGACATGACTACGTTCGGAAATAATAATAATAAAGTGCCGTGTGGTTCCCAGTCTTCCCGTTGGTGTCGTCAAGGCGATTAAGGGATTGCACCATGGACAGCACTGTGTATAATAAATCAACAATTCGCCTGCTAAGCATGGTGATTATGGCAAATCGTCCAAATGACAGCTTACGTTCAGCAGTGTTCCGCTAGCGCTGGAGCATTTTGACGCTTGTTTAAAGGAGGGGCGGTTTCCGAGATGCTGGAAGCGTATGTACAAGGATATATGTATAAGCAAGGAGGGCCGTCCGCCGAACAGTCCCTCCGGCTATCACCCCATCGTCCTCTTGGACGAGGTGGGGAAAATGCTGGAGTGGATCCTGTCTGCCCGCATCGCCGACCACTTGGCGACCACGGGCCCGAATCTGAGTGACACGCAGTTCGAGTTCCATGAGGGGCGGTCCACAGTGGACGGCTGATGATGAATTTAACTTTGTATATCAATGATTCAGTTTTAAAACTCAAGTGACAAAGTCTGTTGGTTTAGGGTGGCTTGGCTAGTCGGGTCAGTACTCTTGACTAGTTCAGTCGCGTGGAGTTGTCCACTTGCTTCAGCGGTTCTGGCTTTCTGAAGCTATTGGGGTAGAGAGAGTTCTGGCTCTCGGTGGTGGGATTTCGGGGAACACTTCTCGCGAATGGCTCCCCGAGTGGGAGCAGCATCGGCCTTAGGCAGGCTGCTCCCCAACACGGGTGGATCTGGCAGCTCGTGTCGGCGCCTCTTCGCGGGCGTAGTGTGCAGCATGGCGCTCTACGGGGCGCCGATATGGGCTGATAAGTTATCGGCCCGGAACAGGGCGCTTCTCCGGCGGCCTCAGAGGGTGGTCCCCCTCCGAATCGTGAGGGTCTACACCACGGTGTTGTACGCGGTGGCGTGCGTTCTCGCCTGCATCCCACCCTGGGAGCTTGACGCCCAGGTGCAGGCGGAAACGCACCAAACGAGGGCAAGGGTCAGCGCGCGGGGGGAGCGCCCTGATCCGGAGGATGTGGCGAGGGAGCGCCGAGCGGCGGAGGAGAGGCTGCGGGAAAGGTGGAAGAGAAACGTGGAGGAGGACTCCCCCTATGGTACACGTACCATAGGGGCTCTCCTCCCGTCGTTCGAAGACTGGCTGGACCGCAAGCACGGCGGCCTCGGCTTCCAATTGACGCAGGTGATGACCGGGCAAGGGTGCTTCAGCCATTACCTGCACTCGATCGGGAGGGAGCCGAGTCCGCTGTGTCACGAGTGTGGCGCTCCTGATGACACCGCCCAACACACACTAGAGGTGTGTGGACGGTGGGATCGGGAGCGTTTCCAGTTGGAGGTCGCAATAAGTAGAGAGAACCTCTTGCTGTTCTCCTTGGTTCAGGCATGTTGAGCAGCGAGAGGTCGTGGGCGGCAGTGGCCTCCTTTTGCGAGAAAGTTATCTCGCCCGCCTCCTGCCCTATATTTCATTCCAGATTAATAGTCCTATGAAAACAAACGCATTTGCGTCTCGAAAACAAAATACACAATAGATGGTGTTCCTAAGTGGACTGCAAAGTTTACATGGTAATACAAACCTGTTTTTGCTGCTGGTGACCCTTTCATGTATATGTTACCGAGACGTAAATAGCGTTGGTTTTCATAGGACTATTAATCTGGAATGAAATATAGTGGAGTCAGTGGGTTAGGGGCCCACAGCGTTTCTGACCCTTCCCTCCTCTGGCGCGGGTGCACGGGTGTAGGCCGGTGCCGCCGGGGGTACAGTGGATTGAAATCAATGGCAGAGTGGGTGAAACGCCGGAGTGGTTTTAGTGGGTATGCCCTCCACAAAGTATGCTCTCGTGCTGTACCTTGAGGGAGAGTCCCACATACCCCCTGGTCTCCCTAACCAGGGGGATGCGTAACGCATTTCCACTCCGACAAAAAAGGGAGGCTTGGCTACAGTGACAGGTCGACGAGACGTGAAGGTGCAGTGAAACCATGACGATAACTGTTAACCTCTTTTTAATAAAAAAAACTTATTTATTATTTTAATACAAAGTACACAAATACCATTATTTTCAAATTTCATTTTGATTTCTTCCCTTAACTACGAGGAGACAGAGGCACTCTTATCTCACATACAATGAGCCACGCGAACACATTCATACACACACACACACACACACACACACACACACACACACACCCACACACACACACACACCACACTCACATACACACACACACATATACAAACACACACACACACACACACACATACACTACACATATCCACACACCCTAGGGTTTATTTGTTTTAATTTGTTTTGGATTAATTAATTATTAGTTATATTTAAAACTTATATATAGTTATAATTGTTACTTATGATAGTTATATTTAAAATTATCTATTGTCTAAAGACTCAGCACTGCTATTTATAATTATGAGAAATATGAGTGTGCGAGGGAGGAGCGGGACATTCTAGAACAAGTAGAATCATTTACTTAAAAGGATGTTCCGGCAACAATGTATAGATGTAAGAATTAGATAAAATAAACATTTTGAATTTTGAATTTTTTCAAAGTTCTTATGTCCACAATAAAAAATTATCCATTTTCTGTAGTTGTAAGATGGACAAATAAGCCATCATTCTGCTGAAGCGACAAGTAATAAGAGAGGTAAGAAAAAATACCCGTGTTACTATGTTAGTAGGATTGGTAGTACCACGGGTAAAAGGTTCGCGGAGCTTACCGTGCGCGTGGCATGCATTGTCTTCTAACTTGCACCACACGAGCACCGTACATACGACAATCGGATCGGGTTTTAAATAAATAATGAGGGAACCCTAACAACTGGTGCAAACGGCGCGTCAGGACACTTCAGTGCTTTAACTTTTAATAACTATGTACAGAATGCCGCCGTATCGGAATGTATACTTAGAACAAACTATCAACTTAAGAATTGGAAATTCAAATGAGAAAATGGCTCTATTATATGCCTGCTATTAAAAAATTTCAACCTCGTAATTATGACCTACTTAAGTTCTTGTTGTTTGAAAAGTTATGACTGTCTGTTCCTTAATCTATCAGATTAAGTGAACAGTGCCGTGTGGTTTCCGGTAGAGTAGAATAGGACCAACTCTTCCCGTGGATGTCGTACAAGGCGACTAAGGGAATACATTATAAAACATCAGTCAGGCCTCCCCAACCCGTCTGACCAGCGCGGGGAGTGTAGGCCAGATCCTCCGTCTGTCTCCGGCAGATGAGAGAGGGTTGTGCTCCTGCAGTGGAGACGAAAATAACCTGATAATGATGATGAATCTATCAGAAACTCCAGCAATTAAAGTTTATTTAAAACTCTTGAGAACTTTGCATATCAGTTTCCTAACTTTTAATTGTAATCTCTCATATGCCTGTAATTAATTATACAGTTGATTTATCTTATCTTCTCAGGAGGCCGGGAAGACCTGACACACTTTCGGAGAATCGTTGGTGGACTTCAGATCATCATCATCATCATCAGCTGAAATACGTCCATGACTGAACGAATAAATCCTGATTAGAATGCCACTTTAGGCGGGCTGTCCATTGGGGGGATTGCCATAATCACCACGCTTGGTAGGCAGATTGGTGATCGCAGTAATGATCTTAGTACTCTGCCCCGTCTCTGGTGCAATCCCTTAGTCGCCTTGACAACACCCACGGGATGATTGGGGGTGGCCCTATTCTAAGCCGGGAACCATAAGGGTGATGATGATGATTTTCAATGTACAGACACGTGAAGTTTACGTTTTTATTTATTACGTAAAGATATTTCAGAAACAAATAAAACAACAGCGAACACAATATGCAAAGCTTAGAACTGAAGTGAACAGCGAGCGCTGGAGCAACCGAGCCGCGTACATATAATGTGAAAAAGCATTTCATACAACCCACAAAGGGAAAGTTTGTCCCGGTGCTGCTCGCATTGTTTACGTCGCGGACACCGGAACGCGTTCTGCCAAAGAAAAAAGAGCTGCTGGAAAGGACCACGTTTTTTTTCTAACTTTTGTCATAAGTTTTCTATTCGAAGGTTATATCTAGCAAGTGTCTGCCTGTTTGCCGTTTATGTGTTCTGGTCAATTACTTTATATTAGTTATAAGATTTATAATTTGCAATGAAAATCGGTAACACGAATGAGGTAAGCCAATTTGCGATTAGTCGGGAGACCACAGATAGGCGTGCGACGATGCCTTAAAAAGCCAAAGTATTCTTCTAAATGACTTATATTAAGTTAAACAGACAAATATATTATTAATTTTATATTTACTTACCTATGTAGAACTTTGGACTTTTTCTAAGGAAGATTTTGTTCGGCATTCATTGTCTATTTAAATAAAATTATTTTTAACAAAAAACAAAAACCGACTTCAAGACTATTTATATACATGTACAAACTTAAACTAAAAAGTAGAAAATAATATTTTAATTACTTTAAAGCAGAAAGCATTAGAGGACTATCAACGAAATTATTGATACTTATATACGTATTTACAATTTATAATAAGTTATTTTTGGAGTCGGTGTACCATACAAAAAACGAACCACCAAAATCCATTCAGAATTGGCGGAGTAATCGCGTAACAAACATACAAAAAAAAACATACCGTCGAATTGAGAACCTCCTCCTTTTTTGAAGTCGGTTGATAATAAGTTATGCCATTGACAAAAGAGTTTCTTTAACGGACGAAGTGGAGAGGATAATTATTTTATTTT
The DNA here is from genome assembly GCA_947086405.1 of Esperia sulphurella. Classification (NCBI taxonomy): domain Eukaryota; kingdom Metazoa; phylum Arthropoda; class Insecta; order Lepidoptera; family Oecophoridae; genus Esperia; species Esperia sulphurella. Next base: position 15,353,917 of record OX352264.1, read on the forward strand.
TTCTTTATTTTTCATCAGGTTATCATATATTTTTTGTAATCGACTTAAACACACTTTCGGTCGAAAACTGGTAAATTTTGTGTTATGTAATTTGCATTTAGACATTCTAGTCTCATCTAGTTGTCTGTTTAAAATCTGTGCACATATGTTTTGGACACGTGAGGTGGACGATAAATTCTGCGCTTTGTGCTCTCCCAGTCTATTCCGAGGTTTTTTACGATGCATTTTATAAATGCTCAAATATATATGAACACCTGTAAAAATTTATAAAGTTTATGTGCCTGAGTCTTGCTAACTTAATATTCAAGCAAAACTACGAGTATAAATTATAAAACTCTCTTTCTAACTTATGACTTGTTTATTTTAGTTGTCTAGTCCTGTTTATTTATTTTCCTGTTGATAAACATACCAAGTGATTTAGTAAGTATAAAGGTATTTTTTCCTTAGGTATCAATAATAAAAACTATGAAAGAAAACTATGAAGATTGTGGTAAAAACTTTTTTTTGCACTTTACATGCAATTATGTCAAGTGTTGTTGTTTTATGCTGAAAGGGTCTGGTTTTGCCCCCTCGTCAGTCTAGGTCAGATATCGGTTCGATGTGCTCGAATGGGACAAGACTACGTTATGCAGTTGTATAAATATTAAAGTATAAATTATGCCTTGATCAGGTATTTGTTAAGTTAAAGTAGTGTTCTTGTCTAATACCTATGAGACAGGGATCCTTCAAAACATTCTCTCCATGCTGTCTAAAAAAAAGGAAACAGCACAATGCCACTCGTTGCATCTAAGGTTCACGTTAATATTTTTTTCGATTCAAAAAACCCAGTATTTTCAAAGATTTATCTTGTTGAAGACAAATAAAAGCAGTCCCATTTTCATATTTTCGTCAATATTTTCATATTTTTGTATTAAATTATACATAAAACGTATCAAAAATGAATTCCTCATTTCCGATTTATAATAAAACGACACCATACTCGAGGTACTAGCTAAAACTAAGTCGATATGATTTTTTATCTGAAGCGCGGTGGTGTGAACTGTGAGAGCCCCCCTTCCCACCCCTCAAGGGGGGGTGGATGGTTACCGGTCTAAATCAGCTTAGTTTGACCCAGTCTACATCTGTGCCAAGTGAATTCATCCGATGCCAAATGGCGACCTTGATGGCAAGACAACCCAGACTACCAGGCTTATGTGGCTTATTAAGCTCTCATTGAAGTCATATAAATTCATCTTAAAACTGCATTTTAGGTAGATACGATTCTGTGGTTCGTTCTTCCTTTTAAAAGTTAATAGAAACTATTAGCAAAGTGTACATCGTACACAATGTTTCGTACACAATGTTTTTGTTTAGTTCTCATGGAATATCTCAGAAAATATCAATTCCGTATCAATAATTTTCCCATTATTGCCAGGTAATCCTACTAATATTATCCTACTAATATTATAATTGATGTCTGTTACTCAATCATGTTTTAACCACTGGACGGATCGTGATGAAACTTGGCACACATATACTCGTAGGTTAGGTCCTGGAATAGGACTTCCTACACGAAATACGTAATAATTTGTGAAGTTGTCCACGCGGACGAAGTCGCGGGCAACAGCTATTCTACATATGTGTTCCAAACGAAACTTAGGTGACGTCATTTGGATCAATCCAATAATAAAAGGATCGTTGTTCGAGATTCTATTTATATGTAGAGACGGAGATAGTTCCCCGTAGAGACGGGCATCAATCTTTAACATGACAAAGAGCCTGGGCTGCCAATAAAACTGCAGTGAGGTGATGCATTCTTCGCTGTTCGTCGACGGATCTCCGCTATTCTGAAAATTTGAAAAGCGTTGGATTTGCGAGATCGTTCTGGGAATATGGAGTTATTTGATAAATGGGTAGGTATATCTATTTGTAGTAACTCCTATAGTTAAGTATGTATTTTTGAATTCTCCATTTACCTACATTTCTCATGGAATTTTTTGACGTCTGCTTTTATCGCACTGAGTATTTATTTGTTAATGCCACATATATGAGAATTTTACATGTTAAATCTTGAGTTAATTTCTATAATCTAAAAGTGGTTAAAAGCAAACCGTTAATCAGATGTAATTTCATACTAAATTTTTTAAACAGCATATATAATTGTATGTATTATGTGTACTGCGTAGTCTCTACAAGAAAATAATTCCTTCAAATTATGTTGTCATTATTATGAAGATTATTTCATTTCTCTTTGAATACCATGAGGGAGGTACGGTAAGGTAATTATCCAATTATAACCTTATTATTACCAGCAGTAATAATGTTATTCGTAATACATCCTAATTCGGTGGGACGAAACCCTGCCGTCATCTTAATCACCTCATTATTCCAGTTTCTGTTTATTGCGACAGTGTGTGTGATGAACTTAATCAACCCAACTTCTGTGTCCTTACAACATAAACAGAATACAAATGCCATATTAGACAATATTTAATACATAAAGCAACAGGGGGGAATCGCCATACTCAGTTCCCCTCTGCTATAGGTACAAGACCACCGGTCTTATTCCGTATCGTAATTTAGACGAGAGATTATAACAATAATAAATAACAAAAGCATTTATTTTCAGGTTAAACCCATATTACAAAAGGTACACAATAACAAATTACAACATAAAAGTAAAATAATAATAACAATATAAGTCTGTAAATATGATTATTATAAATTCCACAATTTAACATTTTGGATTTAGAGTTTAAGCAGTTGCCAATGTGGTCATTGATGGTCTTAAGAATATTATTAGCACTGCTTCGTAGTCGCTCCTAGCAGGAGGCGATCCGCGCTCTTAGGATGGCGAAGAAGATTGGAACCCCCGCGTCAGCGAATGTGTTCTTCGCACTGCAGAAAGGAGACTACCTCATAATAATGCGAAATGCATTATTATACTTTAAATGCATACTATAGTTATGTATGTGTTGGTAGAGTTATTACGTGGTTCGTCGTAGTATAAATGTGTGCGTGGATGCCGCTGTGAAAAATGGCATCATGTTTCTCATCAGAAGAAAACGCATCGTCTCCCCTCGGGTCGAGCCGGCGGCTTCGTGTTGCTCTAAGATTTAATACAACTGGAGATATCGCATTTCTGACGTGTTGATTTTTTTGTTGCATAATGGACGATAGGCCTTAGTAGGCCTTAGTGGAACGCAATTTGAAGAACGACAATGCAAAATTTAAAGATTCTAAAGTTTGAGCAATGCGTTTGTTGAATGGCTGATATATTATGTCAGGCTGTCTTATCTTATCTTATCTTCTTAGGGGGCCAGGAAGACCTGGCGACACTTCGACCCTTCAGGATCTTTTGTGCCAAACCCCTGACCACCAACGGTGCCCCAAGCCGATTTGGTGGACTTCACATACGCCTCAGAATTTCTTCTTCGGCATATGCAGGTTTCCTTACGATTTTTTCCTTCACCGAAAAGCCTGTGGTATTATAAATAACCGTACTTAAGTTTCGTAAAACTCATTGGCACGGGCGGGGTTTGAACCCACGACCTCATGAACGTGAGGCGAGTGCACAACCAACCAGTTACCACGGCTCTCAGTCTGTCTTACTCGGGACTTTAGGTATAAAATATACCTATGTGGTCTGGCCTCGATTGCCGGGGCCAAACGTTCAGGGTCGCGAGAGCTTTTGAGTAAAGTCCCGCGCCGTCGCGTCGCTCCACAATCTGTACCGTAGTGGGTAATAGACCTAGGCGAATCGCAAACGACTGTCAATGCGGCGGTTCAACGTAACATTGACTTTAATCCATGCGCGTAGGATTCAATTTGGATTGCATTAAATTTCCAGGGTAAGTTTTTAAGAAATTGTATAAGCTTTCTTATGGAATGCGACTTCTATACTTGTACTACTTATTCTGTGTCTATGTCAGGATATCGTTCTAGGTATTTAGATGAATCTCTTTCGTACATCAATCCATCGGGCCCTTGGACAATAAAACACGACGGTAGTAACGACGCAGTGAAAGCTTTAATGAAAACAAATGGAACGACGACGCACCGAAAACAAACGATTCAACTGTTAAGGGGCATGCAGATACTGTAAATAAATGTATATCAAGTACGATATCAAGTAGGAGCCCTATGAAATCTGCGTGATATATAATACATTTAATATTACATTTGATACTACAGCATTTGGTATGAAGATTCTAGCACATATTTTTTAGTTTTCGGATATAATTTTAAACCTTAAGAAAGATGAAGAAGAACATCTTACCTTAGTCCAGTAAGTACTCAATAATACTGAAATGAAATGAAAATGAAACTACTACTCCTAGTATTGCTATAGATATCGTATGAGCGAACTAAGCGATAAAATGGGTAGCATCTGTGCATTTTAAATTCTTATACTGAGATCGCTAACTCGTCTGCCCAGCGTGGTGTTAGGGCATTAACCTTAGAGGCGAATACTTTCAAAAGCTGATAGTAAAATAGTTATAATACAAATAGTTGTATTATAACTATTTAATACATTAATAGTTGTATTATAAATAGTTATAATTGCCGTGTGGTTTCCGGTAGAATAGAATAGGACCACTCCAACTCTTCCCGTGGATGTCGTACAAGGCGACTAAGGGAATACATTATGAAACATCAATCAGGCCTCCCCAACCCGTCTGGCCAGCGCGGGAAGTGTAGGCCAAATCCTCCGTCTGTCTCCGGCAAATGAGAGAGGGTTGTGCTCCTGCAGTGGGGACAAAATTAACCTGATGATGATGAAATAGTTTTTATTTAACGCATCTTTGCATAAATGCTATTTAAAAAGATATGTGTAATCTAAGATAGATTTTACATAGCTTATACAGCTGATAAATGCTAGACCTTATTATAACTCTTAATTGGAAACAAAATGACTTTTAATAATACCGTCATATAATGTTTTATGCATATAAAAGTAAATTATTACACCTTAATACAGTTTATAGTCTTTTTTTTATTTATTTGATTGCTTTATAAATTTTATGTATAAATGTTTACAATAGCATTTTATACGCTAGCTATTAAAAAGGCCAAGTAAACTTATACAGCAATTTAACTTAAACTTTAACTTAAACTTTGTGACGAGAAAAGATAATTTGCTATTCTATAAATACTGCATAAATCGCGACAATATGACTTTTAGATGACTCTAAGCTGTATATGGAATTTCTTACCTAGCATTTATGTTACTTAGGTGACTTCATCAGTTGATTAATACACTGTTAATACCTTAGCTAATGTTTAAACTGTTTTGACACTGAATATTATAATTTTACTAACATAAAGGATTTCTCGCGTTCAGTGTACCTGCCCCTTAACCCGGCATCAGTCGCAACGTGTCGGACACCTCCGCCGCCGAGTTTTGACTCTGGACAAATTAAATCAATTAAGGGCCAGCCTCCGTTTTTTGTGAGCGCCAAATGTCCTCCATTTGTTCGTATTAAGCCGACTTTTTATTTGTGACGCCTCGGGCTTTGTGACGTGGGTTTTCAGCAGTGGCGATAGTGGTTTGCTTTGTTCATTTTAAATGGATTTGTGGTATTAAGGATTGGGTGGATTGTTGATGTCATTATGATGTCACGGATTCCCGTGGTAGCAGCATTAAGTAAGTAGTACTGGGATACATCTTTTGAGTTTATTCTGTTTTAGCGATATTTAGTGTGTAATTATGATCACAGCAGTACTTATTCATGTCTGTGAATGTAACTTATCTAATAAATAAAATCGTAAACTTCGCGTGTCTGTACATTGAAGATATTGGAAAAAAATAAAATTTGGACGTCTAAGGATAAGTAACAGAACACATTTCGATCATTTTTGAAATTTTTGTCTGTGACTTTGTGGACGCATCACTTAAAAACAACCCACAGCTTTACTTTGTTAAACCCTGGTCTCCATGTTTGTATTCGTCCTACACACTTGACATTGGTAAAAACTATATAATATAAGGAAGGATATTACCTAATAAAAATGATGTTTTGAATATGTTTATGATGTCTTTTCTATTTTTCAAATAATTTTTTCATAAATCTACTTCATTAAAATATTTCATTGTGTAAGTACAATATTTCAATACAATAAAAATATTTTTTATTTGCATATTTTAGGAAGCGGCAAATACTTATCATTAAATCCGTGGCACTCAATGAGGAATCAACAAACGATTTTCTTTTCGGGCGAAAACAACAAACAGCCGGAAAATATTCTCATTTATTTGGGTCTTTAAGAGTGGCGACTCACACGTCCTACTAATTGAAAAAAAGTGTGTACATAACTTTAATTATCGATGGTTATACCGCTATTGTTCGGTCGTTTAACTTTGTCAGTTAGCTTGTAGCATTGTAAGGAGTAATAGACTAATTTTGTTAATCAATTAAGTTAAAGAACTAATATTTTTTATTTATTATTGTTATAATTCCGTTAGGTATATTTTTGTACTTGGTTACGATTGAAAGCGATGAGTTGAAATATTTAGTTAAAATTAGAAGCTATAACTGTATTTTGCTATTCGTTTTCCACACTGATTCTAACGAGGACTAACTAACAATAAAATAAAGAAATATGTGCCTCGGTTTGACCCACTGTAGACAAGGCTGTATATTCTCAGATATCTTTGCTTTTTCCTACATGGAGTAAATGTACCCAAAAAATTGCTTATTCTGAATTTTATGCATTAATTAGGTATATTATTTGGTTAATATGTTTTTTTGACATTAGTTATCATTACATCGTTATATTATTGTCATTTTTATTACTATTACATTTGTTCATATTTTTCGTTTAGATTTATCCTACCTTGTTTTCAGCAGCTCTATTTCAAGTGTAGGCCTCTTTCATGAAATGTCATTGTTCCCGTCTCTTCTGTATGCCATAATATGACGATTATCTCTTTTTTATGTCAATTTTAAATTGTCATCATTCTTTTACCTACATAGACATATCCTATATTTATGTTTGTGTATGTCAAGGGTTTTAAAGAGCGAAAAGCGGGCGAAGGAAAGCCACTTTGCGACTTTAGATTGCGCAAAGTGGCGATACATCGTCTCTGTCTACCCCTCTGGGGCCAAGGCGTGAGCATTATGTATGTATGTATGATCTCTTCGCATTATCCATTTGACATTCCACCTAAATTTTTGTCTATGCATTATGTTTTACTTTTTTTTAAATGTTAATTACAACGATCTCTATATACTACTAGATGGAGCGTTCCAAACAATCGCTCTGTTCCACGCAAGTAGCCACAACTCTTTCACATTCACTTTGAAACTTGTGCAGTTACTACTCAGAACATTTAATTATTTACTAAATATTGACATTATTTAACCGGAGCGTCAATATTTAGTAATAATTAAATGTTCTGCGTAGTAACTGCACAAGTTTCATTGTGAATGTGAAGGAGTTGTGGCTACTTGCGTAGAACAGAGCGATTGTTTGGAACGCTCCATCTAGTAGTACATAGAGATCGTTGGTTAATTAATACATTTTCAATTGAAGTCTTTTTCTATAACATCGTTTCTGTACGATGTGAGTCAGCCTGAAAAGTAAATGTTCAAATGAATTCCACAAAAAAGCAAAGAGCAACATCGATTGTGAGGCGAAGTGACAGATGCCGCTTCCCCGGAGAGGTTTATAAAAGGAACGAAATACAATCAATAGAGAACGAATGAAGGAACGGAGAGTGATTGTTTATTTACATTTGGCATCCCAATTTAAAGTGTTATTTACATAAAGAGTAGTTTCTACGCTGGAGTTGCTACGCGCGAGTAATTTTAGTATGAACGTCAAAATACATCCATTTATCAGAGCAAAATCTGACCGAGTTTTATCATAGCCTCCCCAATAAAATGCCACATTTGGTGGGCTGTCCGATTTGCCATAATCGCACACTATATACGTCCACTGCTGGACATAGGCTTCCCCAATAGAATGACACTTTTGTTGGGCTATCCATTAGGGGAATTGCCATAATCACCACGCTTAGCAGGCGGATTGGTGATCGCAGTAACGGTCTTAATGTACACAGGTGAACGCTGCTGCAAGTCCATGGTGCAATCATTTAGTCGCCTTGACGACATCCACGGGAAGATTAGAAGTGACTTTATTCTAATTTATACTTTATTTACTGCTTGCCAAAAGTATGAATGCAAAAAAATAATTATTACACCAAGCCTCATCTATTACACCAAGTCTCATCAAAATCTGGAAGTAGGTACTCGTAACATCTAGCGAAAGTCCTTTGTACCTAAATTTGATCAAATTTGATTCAACAAGTCAGAATAAACAACTAAGATTTATTTTCGACCATTTGAAAGTTTCAGCAGAATAGATGGGAAGTAATATCAAAATGCTACCATTTTCTGTTGTGAAAGAGAGTATTTATATATTATTTACGTTATCGATATTGTACTTTGTGGTTAGTTAAAGAGACGATGTCCACTGAAGGCTTCACAAACTATAGAACAAAATGTTCTATAATATCTCTGAAAGCTGAAGCCAAACAATATTAAAATTCCTTTTTAGAGCTTTTGCGGTAAACCAACCGCCTCCAGACCGAGTATTATGTAACATTTATTTAGAGAGACTGGTAAATGTCCAGAGCCAGTTATCACTGGCTCTGGACATTTACTGTGGTATCCCACAGTGATTTTATAATACCATAAAGTGTTGTCATATTCTAGCAGCAGCTGTATTAGAGGCCACTTAAGTCTCAGAGTTTGGTCTTCAGTACCTCAACTTAACTAACTACCAAACCAAATAAGCTCAAAGTGTGCCAGCACACCATGGAAGGAAGCATGTGAAACATAAAATTAAAAGACAAATGGAGACTTAGTAAAATCAGAAAAATAACCAAAGAGACATTTTATATAACCAAAACTGTTAGTCAACTAAAATGGCGTTGGACAGGACATATGATGCGATCAGCAAAAGGCAAATGGACAGATGAGATTACACATTGGTATTTCCGAGTTGAGCAACGGAAAAGAAGAAGACAGTTAAAAAGATGGGAGGACGACTTACACCAAGGCTAGCGTAAATCCTATAGGGACAAACTGGAGGAAGCATATGTCCAAGGACAACCTGGCCGTCTACAAACTGATGCTGATGCCAACATCATACACAATAAATTTATTTAAGCAATGGTCAGCGAATAAATGCTATTTTTATTTTATTTTCTTTTATTTAGACATAGACATATACATACTTTATTGATAACTTCCGTTACAGGTCAAATAAAAATTATACACAAGTTAAATATAATCAAATTATAAAGGCAAATTAAACACAATTAAATATAAAAACATCAATAACATTTATTTTTTATAAGTCTTAGAGTTTGCTTGATCACGTCTTTAGCTTTATTTGCATGGTCGCCATAAAATAAAAGCCTTTTCTGTCTTGCTAAAAGTGGTGAGCAAATAACAATATTGGCAACATCCTCTCTCATAATTCTCTGGTAAATAAAAGCACTTTCACGCAGAAAACAGAGTTTTCTCAACTTCCCTCTCAATATTCTCTATTTTTGTAAAACTTGCCATCGTTTCTGGCTTAAAAACAATGGTGGCGAAGAAAACCGTCGACACCTAACATAATCTCATTAATCTTGTGCTGACAGGGTAATTCAATGCCCTTTCAGATAGATAAGGAAGCAAGGAGAATAGCAAAAATACGAGGTCAAAGTACAGCTTGATGGCGCCGTTCTGACGACGGACTGGCACAAGGCTCAATGGAAGAGCGGTTGTCGACTTTCTGCAAGGAAATGTGATACGGAAGCGTCAGTCTCCTCTCGGCCCATTTGATAACCACTTTCAACATTTAAAAAAAACATTAAAAATATTTATTGTCTTAACAGTATTATTATAATATTTTGCGCCTACCACTAATTCTGCATGACCTAAAGGTCAACTGGAAGAGAAATCCAATGCATTGACATTATGTTCGCCTTTTGTACTTTCTGTGCAATAAAGTTTTTAAATAAAAATAAAAAAAATATTATAAAATAGATAACGACGATTTCTTTTCATGTATAAAAGCCTGTGTTAAGAAGCCCCGCTCTTCCTAATAATAATACATAGTAAATACTCGTAAAGATATTAAGGTAATTTAAGCGAAAGTTCAGATTAATTCATGTGATTCCATTACGTTACTGGCTACGAAATGAGAAATATAATATCCCTGTTCGAAGCCAATTACAAAATATGACTCCTTATTTATTTATTTATTTAATAGTTTATTGTACGAGTACACACAAATATACAAAGAACAACACAAAGAGAAGAAAATTATACAAAAGGATAAGCTTATTTCTAAAGAAATTTCTTCCAGCTAACCTGCGGTGAAGACAAGACTCCTTCGTCCCATTTAGTATACTCGTAGCTAAAAGACAACTAAATGTGACTAAAGGAAATCCTGAGATTAATTACGAGTTAAAATCATTGTCGTACTTTTAGCATTTCCTTGCACTAGGCCTTGATGTGATCTTCATATCTGGTGACAGATGTCAAAATTCAAAAGGCTTTATCTCAGAAACTACTAACTAGATATTTGAAGATCTCGATGAGGTCAGCATTATTAAAAGATAGTACCTTTTATGTATACTATACATTATTATTACTAATCTAGTTTCTCGTGGAGGCAACAAAAGTTATAATGTTTCTTTCATTCATTCATAATGCTCACGCCTTATTCCCACAGGGGTAGGCAGAGACGATGTATCGCCACTTGCGCAATCTACTGTCGCAAAGCGGCTTTCCTTTGCCCGCTTTTCGCCCCGTGATACCTCTAGACGTGATATGTTGTGAACAACATCGCCGCCTTGTTGAGGTACCACGATTAGTTAGGGGGAAATAATTGTCCATCTCATCAGAACCCCGTACGATTCGGTAAAGCTAATAGTGCCCGGAGTTCACCCATCTCCGGGATGTCGGCACGCTTACGACTAGGCTAGCCCCTGGACACGCATCCATCGGCACGGCAGACCATGGATTGGCGGATGGGACAGGGATCGGGGCAAGAGAGATAGGAGATGGGGGTATGGGTAAGGAGTTTAGGGTAGGTATGGGATACCACTATTACGGAAAGATAGTGGAATTGTAGTAGCGATAACTCTGGAAGCCGGGACCGCATACCGTGACTAGTCTGGATAGCACCGGACAGGTAACTACCCCAACCAAGTCCCCTGACTATGTTTCTCTCCAGTTTAGAAATTCTCGTCAACATAATGTCAGTGATGAAAATGCGGCTTAGTCTTCGTTACCTACAGTGATATGATGATAATTATAAGTGACTGTTATTTTAGTAGTATTTCTTCATATGTTTCCAATCAATGATCATCATAATCATCAATCAATCATAATCATCATCTTGTTCTTCAATAATCTGGTTCACATCGCTATCTCTCGTGCCTAGGACCACAATAACGTCGATTTCCTATTCATTCTTGACCAAGATTGCTTCGACAGTTGACGTTTTCATCCTGATTAATGTGTTCGAAATTAAAAAATAACCAACAAATGAAAGGAGAAAAATAACTTGGAGATTACCTAAAATACACTAAGGCTATTGCAACTAGGGGACAATGCAAGTACTGAGTTTACATAATAATTAAATAAATATTAGATGATATATACATTACATTATATTATAAAACACCAACCAGGCCTCCCCAACCCGTCTGGCCAGCGCGGGGAGTGTAGGCCAAATCCTTCGTCTGTCTCCGGCAGATGAGAGAGGGATGTGCTCCTGCAGTGGAGACTAAAATAACCTGATGATGAGATGATATATACATACTATAAAGGGAAACTCCGCCGTGATATCGTAGAATACTTAATAATACTACGTACTATAAGTTATGTTCTATCTGTGAGACGTGACAGTTCACTGTCTATGGGTGAAAGTTTTCATTCATTGTTAGTCTGAGTGCTTGGCGCGCACGCATTGTAATAAAACTTGATAATTATTGTTTCATATCTAACTATACACTTGTCCAATCCCAAACTAGGATTTTCTCCTGTGCTATGGGAATTAAACAAGGATTTGACAATTCACAAACATAACATATATAGTAACCATAGCAGAGGCTATGCCTAGTTTGGGACTGAATAATTGGCATGAATGTCTGACATATTCATATTCATTTATTTATTCAATATCCAGACCGGGACCAACTTATACAAATTGTACAAAATTGTATGTCGGACCCGAACCCACGACCTTAGGCCAATTGGAAATGACTAAGTTCGTTTAAATTTTAACTTTATCACCACTGGATAAGGTGCTAGGGCTGGTCACTTAATTCGGAATGTAACGTATATTGATTTTTTTATTGTCAAGTTTTATAAAACTAATTTTAGCTATAAGGTTTATTAGTGTTATTAAATTCAATTCTAATCTAAAGTATTTTTCTCTAATTATTCTTTCATATATGAATTGTAATATGTTGGACTTTCAGGCTATATTAAACTTTAAATTCTAATTAGAATATTATGCTGTAAAGTTTACTCATTAAAATGACCAGGTAGCCGGAAGTCATTGGAAAAGAAAGGATCTGTCAGAATTTGGAATGTAATAAATTTTTATGTAAATAAACCCACAGCACTGCTAAAATGCGGCAACATTATTTTAAATTTCTTAGAAAGTACCATTAGATTTTTTTATATTCAAAAAGAAATCGTCAATTTCTTTGGAAACTCCCTTTATACAATTCTAAACGGGCAGAAAAATCGCTGAAAGGTTCTTTTAACAGTCCACGTCCTATTTCCCAAAACTTTTGATCCTCCCATCTAATTCATCAGGCCGACACATTTTTTGATTATTACCTGACGTGTATAAAAAGTGCTCTTTTTCTTTCTTCGTTGATTAAGGAGGAGGGATCCCTAAATTATCCGGGCTGGAGGGGCGAGTAATGCACCTTATTGGATTAGCTCTGGCTTTGATGTCTGTCCCGTCGTTTGCGAGTCGCTTACAGCGCGTTAAAGGTAATAAAAAGTAGGTAATTCTGTAAAGGAAGCCTTCGAAATTCGGCCCAACTAAGTGGAGTGTCTTCGTAGATAAGGGAAGTATTATGAAAGGAATTTGCGAAATGTTCGATGTTTTAGACGGAATGTTTATTTAGTGAAAATGTTTAAGATAATTTATTTAAGATATTTAAGAAATTATTTGCCATTTACATCAATGTTTACATTTACTAAGCAATCAGGAATCAGAGTAGAGTAGACAATATTATAGGTAAGTAACACAGATATTCTATCAAGATAGAATGGTAAAGTAGGCGCGACAAGCGTGCCAATAATATGCAATATATTATAGAAACTATCAACGCTTACTTACGCCTTTTTCGCCGTGTCAAGTTCCGATAAACATTTGCAATAAATTGTATTCAAATTGAATTGAATTTGCTAGAAAGTTAATTTTAATGTATACTTCTAAGTACAATATTAAAAACTCGATGTACTTTCAATCCAAAAAGAAAAAAATCACGTGAGAATTCATCTTATGTTTCATTTGTATATTTATTTATTTACCTTGACGTTAAAAGCTTTCACATTAAACCCGTATTCAGTTCGCTTCAGGTAAACTTTACCACGATAATAACAAACACAAGCCGTATTTCAGTTTCGAAATACTCGCACAATACATTCGCCCGCATCACGTTCGGAGTCCAAACAGAATCGCCGATATAGCAGACAAACAGGCAAACACTGGGAGCGCAGTCCAGAGCCGAAGTCAGTACGGCGCTTGTTTAATATTTTTAACTGTTGGTAGGTCCAATATGCCAAATTCAATTCAATTAAAACTATGGATAATAGTTTTAATTGAATTGAATTGCAGTATGAGTTGTCAGAGCCTCAAATATCGTTGCAGTGTGGCCTGTCTTTCGGTTTCTACAGGTTACGTTCTGGGGAGTATACCCTGAAATTGCACGATTTAATTCCTCCACCCCCCTTCCATCACCGGACTGCCAGGTGTGAGAGGAAGACGACTTTATCCTTATGTAGTAGACTCTAGTATATATTATGTTTGGTAGTAGTCATTACTTACTCTCTCGCACGCCAGCTTCGATATTTCTGAATAAGTACAATTTGGATACCACTGACTTGAATGCTGGTAGACTAGTCTACAGGTTAGCAACATGCTTGTAGTCGTTGGATTTTTAGAAATCTTCCAGATATTTCATAGTCGAGACTAGACGGTAGACTGATTTCAGACCGTGAAATATATATGATAATAATGTAAAAGTTTCTGTTTCTTAATTTACATGAGGAATTGGACAAACTATTCTGCTGATGACAGTAGGTACTATAAACAAAAGTGTTGCATTGGCTTGATGGTATAACCAATTTATGATAAATTACCAATTAAAATAGAACAGATAAAGCAAGAGTAGTTTAGAAATGGGCATTTAACTAAAAATAAAAAATAGCACACCAATAAGCCATGACCACAGAAATATCAACATACATCCCCCAGTCAGGCCCTGTTCTCTCAGCAATGCAACGCGACCGATGCATGATGGTGGTGGCTAATCAGCCATCTAACGATTCGGCTGCATTATGCGCCGCTGAATAATTACGGGCGCATGCAAATGGGCGCTAATCTAAATGTGGACCTGGATCTGCGAGCTAATTACCATCAAGATATCAATTGCTGTTGTATGCATTTGTAATGCTCTATGGGCTACTAGTACTTTGTACTTAATTGCTTAAAGTTGTAGTTGATAAGAACTGTATAAGTATAGGGGGTTATAATACCTGTATTTCTTCAACGTGATACTTCCTACTTTGATACCACAAATGACAAGAGAAGTTGGTAAAAAAAACTTGTGTAGTTTTTCTCGATAGGGATGAAAATCACTACATATTTTAGTATCAGAGAAATTTTATCGACCGCATCTGTCTATATGTCTGCGCTAAGCTCAAAAACTACTGATTGAATTTTAATCCGGTTACTTACTACCGGCCATTTACTAGGGAAAATAATCGCTCTCGATTAGTAAGAGATTGTAATCAACCAACTGATATATTTGACGATTTGTTTAAAACTACCTACTCATAGGTATTTATTTAGTCTCTACGCTTCGCTTGCTACGAGAAGTTCTGGCGCTGCGTCAGCTTAACAGCAATTTGTTTGTAGAAGAGAATCTGCAAGTTCGCACGTATACGCGTGATTCCAGTAATTTTCAGGACCATTGGACGGGAAAATATGATATCGCTGGCGATAGTTCAAAGGGATTAGGGAATTAACAAATTGACGAATACGCGTTATATTATTGTAACTTAAGTCGTAGATCAAAGGTTCCATTTAAATTAAACAAGGTGTTTTTAAACACGTATACAGTTACGTAACTTTGAAATCAGGACAGATTATTCAAATTAAATAGGTTATGGAATATTAATGCCAAAAGAGGTAATTAACTAAAATAAAAAGGTACCTTTTCTATTATTATATAAGGCGTTTGTACTACCTAGATCACCTAAGACGTGTGGCTAGGCATTTTTAGCTCTCACCGTAGATGTACTACGTTCGTAGCACCAAGCTACGAGCTTCTACAAAATATACTGCAATCCCACTAATATTATAAATGTTAAAGTTTGGATGTTTGTTACTCAATCACGCTTCAACCACTTGACGGATCGGGACATGTGATATATGACATATGATAGTTTTATCCCGAAAAAAACATTTGGTTACGAAAATGATATCTATTTTGAAATTCAAGATGTGTAAATATCCAAACCTATGCGAACGAAGTCGCGGGCAAAAGCTAGTAAAAAATCTGTTTTAGAATTGTTAATGTATTTACGCTTGACCTCAGTCTCACCTGATGGTAAGTGACGATGATGCTTAAGGTGGAACGCGCTTATTCAGAAGATGCCTATTGGCTCTTCCTTTAAAAAGATCCAATTTTTTACTTGTTCGGAAATACTGAAGCTGGCACGGAGTTCCACTTCTTAGCAGTGAAAGGAAGTACAAAAGCAGTACACCGTATAATGTTATCTTAGCCTCATGGAAATTCAAGTGTTTCAATCAAGAAACCAGCTCAATCAGACTAAAGAGCTCACTGTGAATATTTTTTGCACAATGAAATTCGCCCCCTTTTTGATGTTGTCGGCGCGTGCGAGTCGCTTGAGTGAGTGAGTCATTGATGATGAGTGAACGGTGACCGACCTCGAATGGAGTTGGCGACGTCACGACACGTCGACGCGCCGGGGGACCAATTTGTGAAATCAAAGAGATTGTGTGAATTTTAGGAATTATTTTAGGTTTTATTTTAGAGAAACGTGAATTTAAATACAAGAATTGGGTATGAAATGCGTTCAGAAATATTTAGTAAGGAAGCGAAAATGATCGACCACCTCTGAGGAGTAAATATCACGTAGGTCTATACTGACCGCCTTGTTGGCCTAGTGGTTGGGTCGTGGATTCGATTCTCACTAGGGACTCACTATTTTGGACCAGTTGGGTTCTGATATGGATGTTATATTTGTGAATTGGTCCTGTCCTTGTCCAATTTCCATAGTACTGGAGAAAATCCTATTATGGGATTAGACAAGAGCAATGTATTGAAATTTTAGCTTTAGAGAATATACCTATGATGACGATGTTGTTCGGCACACTGTGCCGTTGTTGTGGTATCACGGGGTGCAAATGAAGGAAAGTCATTTTTCGACGTTAGATCCCGCAAAGTGGCGATGCATCGTCTCTGCCTACCCCTGTAGGACCAGGGAGTGAGCATTATATTCATCATCAGGTCATTTTTGTCTCCACTGCAGGAGCACAACCCTCTCTCATCTGCCGGAGACAGACGGAGGATTTGGCCTACACTCCCCGCGCTGGCCAGACGGGTTGGGGAGGCCTGATTGATGTTTTATAATGTATTCCCTTAGTCGTCTTGTACGACATCCACGGGAAGAGTTGGAGCATTATATATGTATGTAAAATAGACCTAACAAAAAAAACTTTTAATAAGTGGTTAGGTAGTTGTGAAGTCTAAGTGCCGTAAGAATGTTTGATACAACCTTTGAACTAGGATGAGGAGAAATCCTCTGTGATTACTGATTAGTATCATTTAGAAGATAGAAGCACCCTTTAGCTTTTGCTACAATCTAACTCTTTTGATATTTGATCACTTTGCCACATATTATCATCACCGATGATCACAGAGCTTCGTTAGAGCGCCACGTGTGGCACACGTGTTCTCGCCAAGTGTTCTAATTGATATAATTTTTAGCCCCATTTTTCGAGAGCAGTTTTTTGGAGGGTGAATTACTTTCTGAATGGTATTGTGCCCTTTGTTTCTGAGTTGTAGTGTTCGTGCGTAAACTGAATGTAAGTTTTACACAATTTCTTATGGAAAAAGGGGTATTGTGTTTCTCTATAGTGTATTAATTATCATATTTGGACATTATTGATACCATTTATGCAAAATTTGTGTCTTTGAATTTTTGAGTCATAAATTAGGACGCCAAAATTCTAAAATTCAATTTTTTTTTATAAATCATTGTAGTTTCTTTATATTTTTTATTAATTTGCTAATTATTGTGTGAGATTGAATAGATAATAATAATAAATGTGATAACATTAAAAAATCAAAGATCATGCCAGCCCTTAGACATCCACTGTTGGACCATAGGCCTTCCCCAATGAACGCCACCACACCGATCCTCCGCTCTCCGCATACAGCCGCTTCCGACCACCTTCTTCAATTAAGTTTGGCTTTATGGCACTTTAATCAATTTACTGGATTTAGTTTTAGAAACAATTTGAAACTAAAAATATATTAAGGTTGGTTGGAACGTGGATTACATGAGTATTTCAAGGAATTTTTGTCTAAGACCACCAAAGTTCAATTAAAAGTACGTTAGGTATCTAATGTTCTTGTGGGTCTATAAGGTACTTAAAGAATAGGTGGTAGCGTGCTAACTATATAAATTAAACATATTTTATGTAAACATAGGTACACTTGTCTAATTCCAAATGGTATATAATATATTTAAATGAACATCTAACTTAACCTAACTCACATTAAATAATACTGATTTGGTCGCCAAAGCACTTGGATGTGCCATCAGTATATTTGATGTAAATTCAGTGTTTATTTGATGTGAGTTTAAATATATCTCATTCCAAATTAGGATTTTCTTCTGTACAATGGAAATTAGGCAAGGATAGGCAATTCGCAAACATGACATCCAGATTAGAACTAAAAAGTAAATAATAGTCTGTCTCTAGTAGGAATCGAACCTACAATTTCTGGCGCTCGAGATTGATGATTAAGCTACTAGGAAAACAGGGTGGTCAAGTGGTTCGATTGTTACTAATGTTGATATTATTAACAATCGAATCGTTATAATGTTGAATGAAATTGATAACTCATGTCCATCTCTATACCGTCTGTACGCATCACAATAAAAACCTTTTGAAAGCACTTCAAGTAGTCTTTAGATCTTTCTAGATGCAATAAACAATTTGGGTCTGTTATAAATTATTTATTAACATCGACAGTAGGTAAGCCTGTTTTCACACGCCGCTGACTGCGGCGTTTCTTTTCGACCAAATAGGATTTTCGTCTGCTCGGCACAAATCTCGTCGACCATCTGTGCCCACGTCTTTATATTTTCGTGACATACAGCCGCCTTGGATCAGAAACATAAAACTTTTAATATTTGTTTACGTGAAGCTTAAGACGCAACATAACAGCGGCATGGAAGTTTTGCGCCTGGAACGTTTGGGTAAAATAACATCATCATCAGTCCGTAAGAGCCCACTGCTGGACATAGGCCTCTCTCATGGCGCGCCACTGAACGCGATTCTCGGTTCTTCTAATCCAGTCACTGACAGTCGCCTTACCCAGATCGTCGCTTCATGTAACCAGGGGGCGTCCCACACTATGCTTGCCGAGTCGCGGTCTCCACTCGAGAACTCGTTTACCCCAACGGTTATCGGTTCTCCGACAGATGTGACCAGCCCACTGCCATTGCAACGTACTAACTTTTTGAGCTATGTTGGGTAATACATCCCATTATTATAAGCGATCGGGTTATGCACCTATTTATTATTGTTGTTTATTTTGCTATAATAAAGCGTTTACATACATACACGAACGCAATTATACATACTAGGATGAACGAATACCTTGGATTTTGTATGACTTATATCGAGTGTGAATCGTAGCCGAAGCTCGTGTTCCGGGAATCTAAAAAAAAACTGTTTCAGAATGCATTATAAATAAAAAAAAATTCATTTTCAGACAAAGAAATGCATATTTTGTTCTATGACTTATTCTGTGTTAGTAAATATATAAATCAATAATTATAATAATAATAGACGCTCACCGGGTCATGCTCTTTTTCATGCAACCCCATGAACCTCCCAAGAATGGCACCATCAAACCTGTCCACTATGACCTTCAGCATACTGTTGGTGCTCTCCCGCATTCTACGTATTAATGAGGCAGACTTTTTTCGTTATAGAGTGTGTTTATCACGATAGAATTATTTGTAACCCTCTCATTCACTCTATGGTCTTTCATCATGTTAATGTCTGTGTGATGTCTAAAAGTTCTACGGTTTCTCCGGCCGTGTGTCCGTCTCTAAGGGGTCGTTAAAATTCAATTGTTGCCGGCCACCCCGCGGGGTCCATCTCGGCCCCTATAGATGTAATAACTCTATTGAGACTGCATAATTGCAAATCATTTGTGGGTTTTTTGTCGTTAGTGCGGCTCGGGAACTTCTATTATACGGCCCCTCAGGCTAAATGCAAATTTTATTATGTTCCTTTGTCGAAACAAGGAATTGTTGATATTCAGCACACAAGTTTATTAAGCACGATGAAACTTTTAAATGATGATGACGGTCAATCATCATATATATCATACAATATGGGGTCTTGTTTTTTTATTATGTTCATACAAACATATATAATATTCACGTCTTGGTCCCATATGGGTAGGCAGAGACCATGCATCACCACTTTGCACAATCTAATGTCGCAAAAAGACTTTCCTTCACCCGCTTTTCGTGTGATACCACTTGACGTTATGTGTTGCGAACAACATCGCCGCCTCCGTGTTGAGGATACGGAGGATAGAGTAGGTACCACGATTATCTAAGGAAATAATTGTCAACGTCATTAGAGCCTCGCATGACTCGGTAAGGCTAATAATAGTGCCCGGAGTTCACCCAGATCCGATAGTGCCCGGAATTCGCCCAGCTTCGGGATGTCGACACGCTTACGACCAGGCAAGCCCCTGGACACTCATCCATCGGCACGGCAGACCTTGAACTGGCGGGCGGGAGAGGGATGGGGGCCCTAAAGACAGGAAATGGGGATATGGGTAAGGAGTATAGGGTATGGATACCGCCATTACCGAAGAAAAGTGGGATTGTAGTAGCGATAACTCGGGAAGCTGGGAAGCATACCCGTGACTCGTCTGGATAACACCGGACAGGCAACTACCAGAACCAAGTGCCCTGACTTCATTATATGTATTTTTATTATATGTTATATTATAAATACCTTGTCATATAAACGGATCCACATGCGTTCCCTAGCTGGAATATAAAGCAGTCCCCTAACTTGTCTTTGCTTACGACTTATTTTATTGCTGACAGTAATGACTTGCCATAACTATTAACGCCGATGTTTGTTTCAGCTATTAAGGCAAGTCGTGGAAGTCTAGTCGGAAACTTGCCTCAGATAGGTAAGATAGAAGGATCAAACTCAGGTTAATGTCAATTACTTTTTAGCATTTAAATATCATTTTACCACCAACTTTTCAGAGAACGAAAACAACTTGCAAGAATTGTTTTTATTTATTTTCTTAGGGCCATATATAGCCCTAAATTATTACTTTGACGTTGTGCGGGTAGTTCTGACCCGCTCACTCGTGCAAGCGAGTGTAATATTAAATTATCGTCCGACAAGCCGTGTGATGCGATCCTCCACGTCCGATTTTAGTTATAGTTTAATATTGTTTATTCTCATAATAATAAATAATAAATACCTCAGACATTTACACCAATTATCCAGTCCCAAACTATGCAGAGCCTGTGCTATGGTTGCTAGATAACGGATAGATATACTTAAATAAATATATATACATCCAAGACTTGGGTACAAACATTCATATTCATCATACGAACATTTGCCCCTAGCGGGATTCGAACCCGCAACCTCCGGGGTGACAGTCCGAGAGCTACCCGTTCCGCCACGGAGGTCGTCATCGACTAATATATCGGCCATTATTGTCTGCGTTTGGTCAGGGGGTAAATTGGCCTGTGCGTCGTCACCCGTACGATTCTATACAGTTTCCATGAACCGATGAGTCATGGTGTCCCCTAGACATGGGCCAATGTCATACGATACTCTATACCTTTCCTTACGAAAACATTTCATAACCCTTATAGTCTTAGTTTTAAAGTTAAGTTTTGCGGATGCCTCGTTTTAGGGATTGGTAAATAAGTGGATAAAAGTTCGCAAGAACATCTAGTAGGGTAAATGTGTAACCGACATTCGAGGGGTGTAAGTCTTTAGTATGTGCAAATTGTTTTATGTGGAAATGGTTGTTAGTTTCTAATAGATATTGCTGTACCCTAGTTAGTAAGTATAGTACAAGTTATGATTGATGAGGATGATTGAGGTTGACTAGGTTGAAGGTCCAAACCCTGGCTCGTACCAATAATATCTTTGAAGCGTAAGTATTAATTATATAAATAGGTAAATATTCGAGTGTTCCAACCGCCGTCATTATTGTCTACCTTCAACAGTTGAAGAGACTAAACCAATTCATCGTTATCTTTTCAACAATAAGCTTCTGGCAGCGTTTCCAGCTATCCCTACTAGCTTTATCCCCTGGTAGGGCCCTACTGGTCCTCGGGTCTTGTGTAGACAAGACAGATACCGAATAAATAATAAGCATGTGGGATCTTTGGATTGCAAGGTATACTGATGTGCCTCTCAAATAAATACACTGGCTCTTTTATCTGTTATATTCGAAAACGGCAATGTATGCATTGCTGTGTTTTTGTTATATAATAACTCGGTCGGGCTGATTGTGCCCAATGTGCGCACGCGCCGACCTCGTCTGTTGCATACGCCCGCGGTGCACACCAACTATGCACAAAGTTCTGTGTTGCTTAGGTGCATGCGCCAATATAATGAAATTTTTTTAGACCTGGATTTGTTTTATATAAAATATCATGCTTTCAAAAAGCAATTGCTTGAAGCAATAAAGACCCTTCATCGTTAGTGCATTAATTCCAACTATGTAAAAACACCCCTACTCATTATTTACACACACACACACACTCACACCCCCACATGCACGCACTCGCAGTGGTTTTATAATATTTGTAGTTATGTTTAGTTTACTTAATATTTTTGCTGTACTTAATGATTGAATGTAAAATGTGAAATCTCTTTTTGGCCTTCAGATTTCTTAATCAAACTTTATATAATTGAAAATTGTGTGCTGTAAGATTTCTAAATATATAAATTAAATTAAATTAAATAAGTTTCCGTTAACAGCACAGATTCAATCGCATTCATAACCGTAACCAAAAAGTTGTTCTTTCGAATATATTTAGTTATATATTTCATCAATGTGAAATCTGTTCTAGGACCAGCAACTTATTGGCAACAAAAACAACTATTTAAATTAAATAAAATAAAATTAAATATCTCAGACATTCACACCAGTTATCCAGTCCCAGACTAGGCAGAGTCTGTGGTATGGTTATTAGATAACGGATAGACATACTTAAATGAATATATAAACATCCAAGACTTGGGTACAAACATTCATATTCATCATACGAACATTTGCCCCTAGCGGGATTCGAACCCGCAACCTCCGGCGTGGCACTACCCGTTCTGCCACGGAGGTCGTCAAATTATTTTCTCTTTGGAAGGTGACGGGAATAACGGTGATAGAAACGCTCGAATATTTACCAAAATGACCTCTTCTTGGACCCAAGATTTTAATTTAAATATAATATTATGTCATGCCCTGTATGCATCTACCAAGTAAAAGTAGCTCGTAGCATGCAAAAAAGTGCAATAATTACTTGAAAGCCGATCCGCACTCCGCACCCTCGCAAGGGTTGCACCGTGGCCAATTACCAGGGGCGCTAATTCTTCGTGCTTAGCGCCATTAGTCCAGCTGACCATGTGTGACTACAGGACTGGAACAAGGGTTACTGACATGATCCACGGATATTTGTTTACGAGGAGTTTGATTAGAATTACCTGCTTTGTTTCATATTTGAATGAAACCTTAGTATTATCATATTAACTTTCCAAAGTATAAGTGTAAGTTCTAAAATACCTTGCTTTTATAAAAAAAAAATTTAAAGAGCTCTGTCTTTAAATACAATCATTCTTTTCAATTTCTAACAGCGACTTTGTAATAGTGTATTTAATTTAACAATCAAATCGGATAGAAGAAAGACTAAGACATTATTACAGCCACCTATTTGGCAAAAACATCTCATTCTCAAAAAAAATAAAAAAACCTTCTGTATGACTCGTTTTACCAAATCCGTGGTGACGGGACCTTTCCCATCAAATGTGCGAACTTATTCAATGGAATGTGTTCAACAGGTAGATAAATAAACACACAGTGTGCTCAAAAATTTCCACAATTATTCCCAAAATGTAATAATATCTCACAACCATATCGTCGCTGGAAAGGAAAAAATGCTTAAAGTGAATTGAAAAAAGATATTATAAAAAATCATAACTTTTTATTTAAACATCAGATTTTGATAAAACAAATTGACATGAGTTCAATACATGTATTTTTTACGATAAGCTATATTTCTCTTGTTGTTTAATTATATAACGAATGTTGACAAAATTGGCGTTTCAGTAATTTAGCATTTCCAGCGACTACATCGCCTCAAAATAGCGTAAACGCTGTAATTCACACCGATGTAATTATTTTAATGTAATTTCGGAATAAAAAACCACGTTGTGTGGTCTATAGATAGAATAGAATAAATTATATTTCGGACATAATCCATATGTGTTCGTAACTTTCTAATTTACTAATGTTAGTATTTAACACAATATATTTTATAATTAAAAATGGCTGCCGGATACTGGGCCGCCAGGCTACTTGACTGCATGCAGTCGTATCCACCGCCCCAGCATCGGAGAGTCCCACCGGTCAGCCAGCACGTTCAGGATCCTGTTGGGGCTGGCGCGCACCCGAGCCATCATAGAGTCACGCATGATGGCATCAATCTGTGCCAGCGCGAACATACCGGAGGCACTGCATATGTCTATACTCGGACAAATAAGGTCTATGCCCGTGTCTTATCTATTAGCCGTAGAGATATTTGAGAGTAAAGGCGTTTACGCTTTTTTGCATCGGATTTATACACGAACAACAAACTGAACTGCCAAACATTGTCAATTAGCAATGAAAATCCGACGCGCAATATCGGCGTTCGGCAGCCAGCCGACATCAAGTATAAATCTGTGAACGCCACTGGACCAGCTTATCTGTGAGATGGTATCGACGAGGGGAGCCAGTGAGGCCCCAGCAGGCCACGGGGCCAGTAATTGGGCCCCCGATGCCGCGCCAGATAGTGCCGTCTGGCCCCCGCTCTCTGATTAAATGTGCAGGCAGATGCATATTTATGTTGTACTCGTATTGCAATTGAATTCGTTGGGGTGCTTTACTAATATGTATCAGAATTGTCTCTTTGTAAAAACAACTATTGCAGTATCAAACAGAATCAAAATATTCTTTATTGCAAATTAAACAATATAAAAAAATTACGTAGAAGGATGAAACTAGTGTATATATAGTGTACACATATTAATATACTACCTGTTGCCCGCGACTTCGTCCGCGTGGACAACTTAACATCACAAATTATTATGTATTTCCCGTAGGATCGGGATGTTTTTCGGAATAAAAATTATCCTATGTCCTATTCTAGGACCTAACCTATATGTGTGCCAAGTTTCATTACGATCCGTCCTGTGGTTGAAACGTGATTGAGTAACATACATCCAAACATCCAAATATCCAAACTTTCACATTTATAATATTAGTAGGAGTAGGATAGGATTCTGAGGCTAGTGAAGTGGTTAGAATAGGGCCATCCTTAATCTTCCCATTGGTGTCGTCAAGGCGACAAGGGACGGGCAGCAACGTTCTCTTGTGTATATTAAGACATTACTGCGATCACTAAACCAAGCCAAGCGTGGTGATTATGGCAAATCCCCCAATAAACAGTCCACCAAAAGTGACATTCTATTGGGGAAGCTTGTGTTCAGCAGTGATTCTTCTTTAGCTTTTTGTTGTCGCTTTTACCGGATGGCAGCACTGCGGTAACATAACTTCCCGCGACTATGAGTAGTTCCGGTATTTTGTTAGTTGGCAGCACTGTAACTGAATCAACAACCGTGTTCGATTGGTAGCACTGTTGATAGGGGCGGAACAATAATGGTGGGAGCGAAGAAAGCCTTAGTGTTGGAAATAGTCAGCCGGGAGCTCATTCGCAAGTCAAGTGTCGTCCAGGAACATTAGTTAACCTGAAACTATGTTCTCTCTACTCTCCCGTCTGGATGCAGCAACATCAATAGAGGATGTGATGCAACACATCCGGACGAGGATTATGGGTTGGACTGAGGAACGAATCAGGGTCGAATGTACGTTTCTGGAGTCTACTAGCACTAATAACTTTAAGGCCTGTAGACTCCGGGTTCCCACAAAACACCAGGGTATATTCCTCAGTCCCGACTTCTAGCCCGAGGAAGTAGTGTTTAGACGTTTTAGGGATTCAAATACTAAAATCTCAAAAATAGTATGATGAACTATGTTAATTAAGGTTTTTAATGTATGTATTTCTAGGTTAAGATATTTATCAATGGGCCAAGTTGCTTAATAATAAACTATTTATTATTATTATTATTATATGTCGGGTTAAATACAGTGTTCATTGATAGTGTTATATGTAATAAATATTAATAAATATAGTGTTCTTTAGTAAATTGTTTATACTTTTTATAAGGAAGCCTTAAGATAATTAACTCGGATCACTGAGGTGGCCGCAGTCTTTCAATCCAACCCTTTGGAAAACAATTTTGCTTACCACTAATGACGTCACGATGACAGTGTCCGCTGGCTTGCCACTCTGTAATTACCCCGAATCAGGGTAATTCGGGATGCTGAGTACGGCAGGCTTTTTGCTCGTTAGGTAGTTATAGGGTGGGGTGTCACTGCGAGCAAAAAACATTAATGAAAAACTCAAATGTACAATTATACCTCGACCAACCTGAAGGCTGCAACGCCAACGACATCCCTTTACCTCTCCCGTCTGGATGCGGCAACAACACCAGAAGATTATAATGCAGCACATCCGGGCGAGGCTTAGAGGTCGGACTGGGGAAAGCATCTCGGTCGAATGTGCGATCCTGGCGTCTACTATATCTAATAACTTTAGGGCCTGTATACTCCTGGTTCCCACCAAGCACCAGGGTGTATTCCTCAGTCCCGACTTCTGGCCCGAGGGAGTCGTGTTTAGACGCTACAGGGAGGCGAAAACTCTAAAATCCCTGAAATAGTGTGTATTTAATGTAAGGTTATATAATGTATGTGTTGCTAGGCTTAGGTATTTGTCTATGGGCTAAGTTGCCTACAAATAAATGATTTTATTTATTTATTATATTATTATACCATTCCGTTTTTGGTCATCTTACATTGTTTTATATCGGAATCGGAGACAATCATGTTATTGATTCAAGTATATACGACTTCGTTCATATTAGTGGGTCAGGCGCGGATTACCTAATATATCGGTCGCCAGAGCCTCGTTGGTCAATCAGCAGGGTGCACCACGTGCAGATGAGGTTGGCATTTGGAGCACCGGATGTCTTTCTGCTCCCTTACCGCTCGGCCACGACCTTGCCGCTGCCAGCGGCAGCTAGGAGCGGGGCGGCGAGCGGCGAGAACAAGTGTACAAAAATGTTAGCAGCACGCCACGAGGCGCCGCAATCAGCGCCCAACCCCCCGTCTGCCGAAACCGCGCCGCTCACCGCGCCGCGTCCCGCTAAGCCAAAAGTCGTGGCCGAGCGGTTATACCCCAATCAACTTTACTCACTTCGAAACCTAAACCACTGGCATTCTGTAAACATTCTAAAGCACTGTCGACGCGAAGTGAGTTCTTTGTTGACTTCACTTTTATATTTCTATGGAATGTTTTAAAGAATTACGAATGGTTTTAAAGTGAGTGAAGTCACTTGAGTGAGACTCGCAAGTGAGTTTGTATTTTAGAGAATGGAGTGCGAACTCGCGGGCTCCCAGGACCTTCTACTAAACAAGATAACAGTACAAGTTATTTTGTGTCTCGTTGGGTGCCAGTGAAGCGTTATTTGTCTAAGCTATCTATGCGTTTTTTATTATTTTGTGAATTTGTCGTGTCAGTGAATAAATGTCTGTCTATTTATTATTATTATGATTAATTCTTAATCTTAACTTCTGAAGGAAAAGTCCGGCGACCGTCGAGCCAGATCCTTTTTTGTCAGCCGCCTCAGCCTGGACATTCAAAGGAGTAACGCAGCGAGCATCCTCGGCACGTTAAAAACTCTGCAGAGCTGGAGGAGATATTCTACCTGTAGAGCGGCCCCTCCCACTCCTCTTTTCTTTAGTATTATTATATGTCAAATTGTATATTTTTATATCACCTCTTGATTCTTAATTGCACATATTATTATTTTTTTTACCAAAAAGGCACACATAATAGTGTACAAAGGTGGACTTATATATCTCTTCCAGCCAATGTCTTATCATCATCAGGTTATTTTTGTCTCCACTGCAGGAGCACAACCCTCTCTCATCTGCCGGAAACAGACAGAGGATTTGGCCTACACTCCCCGCTCTGGCCGGACGGATTGGGGAGGCCTGATTGATGTTGTATAATGTATTCCCTTAGTCGCCTTGTACGACATCCACGAGAAGAGTTGGAGTGGTCCTATTCTACTCTACCGGAACCCACACGCAATGTCTTATATTTTTCCTTGTTTCAGAATGTTTCACCTGTAATTCCCGCTAGCACTGTGTCCCCGAGATTCCGGACCATTGCGTGCGTTTCCGCCGCGTCATGTCGGCTCGGATTGCCGGTGAAACTAGCCGTGTAGAGATTTACACGGTCGTGAGGTCGAACTAGCAGTTAGTACTCAGTCACTTGTAAGTTAAGTCCCCAATCAATGACAAAGATTTGAAGTAGTACGAGAAAGCACAGTAATTAATAATTATGTATGTATGTAAACGCTTTATTGTACCAAAAATAACAACAACAACAATAATAAAATAGGAATTAAACTGTGTACAAAGGCGGACTTATCCCACTTGGGGATCTTTTCCAGTCAACCTTAGAGTAACCGAAAGGACAAGTATAATGCGTTTAGTACCAAATTTGATATAGAAATGTACCTACTTTTAATAAAGTAATAATAATTAATAGGAAATAATAATTCAGCCAGTTAATAATAATTCAATAATTTAGCATCATGATTTTTTTATTTACCTACACACTGGGCTCGATTCTAAGGGCACACAATTAAAATTTGACAGCACTAAAATTAGTTTCGTCTTTATCTTCATAATACCGAGTGACAGGGATAGCAACAATTTTAGTGCAGTCTAATTTTAACATTGTACCTTTAGAATCGGGCCCATTATTTGATTACACTTAAGCACCATACCAAAATTAAATAGAATTATTCAAGTAAGTGCTTGTAATATACCACAGAAACGGATATAGGTAGAAGTGGTAAATCACCTGTTTACTTCAGTCACGCGCGTGCCGATTTTCGGACACAGCGCGCCCCTCCCGCGCCCCTTGCTTCGCCGTCAACGATTTTCGCGGTCACGTTTCTAGTGAGGAGAAGCAGTTACGCAGTTAGAAATCACGAAATATGGCACTTTTGTAGATTTTTGTCCATGTTTACCCGACCTTGACTCGGCACGAAACGAGTAAGCGTTTGATAGTATTAATTTGCAATATATTCAAATATATTCAATATATTTGCAAAATCAGTGCGTCCTGCCTGTCATGACTTACGGTGCAGAAACGTGGACACTGATGGTGGGCCTGATCCACAAGTTCCAAGTCGCTCAGCGAGCTATGGAGAGGGCTATGCTCGGGGTTTCTTTGAAGGATATGATTCGTAATGAGGAGATCCGACGAAGAACGAAACTCACCGACATAGCCGAAAGGATTAGTAATCTGAAGTGGCAGTGGGCGGGCCACATATGCCGCAGAACCGACGGCCGTTGGGGCAAACGAGTTCTGGAGTGGAGGCCGCGGATCGGCACTCGCAGGGTAGGACGCCCCGCCGCCAGGTGGACCGACGACCTAAAGAAGGTGGCCGGTAGCGGCTAGATGCGGAGGGCGGAGGACCGGGTGTGGTGGCGTTCGTTGGGGAAGGCCTATGTCCAGCAGTGGACTTCTAGGGGCTGACATGATGATGATGATATTGCAAATCGTTGGCACGCGTGTCTCGTCTACTTCACAATTTTATCTTGATAGGATTTATGTATGATATTAACTATGTGTAGCCGTCTAACTATGTGAATCCCCAAAAGAGTGAAGGGGGGGGGGGGAGGGGGGCAATGCTGCAAAACATAATCAGAACAAGAGAGAAAGACGTGAGAGCAGAGCGCAGAAATGGCTATGTGAACAGTTACCCCACCGAAGTAATGCAAGTTGCCGTATAACAGAAGGCGAAGAGAGGTTTTAGTCCGTAGGACACTCAGCTAAAATTTCCGTCTACTCA
The DNA here is from genome assembly GCA_947086405.1 of Esperia sulphurella. Taxonomy (NCBI): domain Eukaryota; kingdom Metazoa; phylum Arthropoda; class Insecta; order Lepidoptera; family Oecophoridae; genus Esperia; species Esperia sulphurella. The sequence goes on from OX352264.1 coordinate 15,383,728, forward strand.
CCAAATAGAAGTTAAGTACTGATGTGTATGTTCAAGGTTAAGTTTCCATAACATCGACTTCGTTTCAGTATATATAAGTAAGATGCAGTGTAGGCAACTGCCTAGGGGCCCCGCATCGGCAAGAGGCCCCGAGTCTTCTTTGGAAATGTTTCTTAGAGTGAAAAGTAGGCGTGGGACTGGCCGTGGGCGTTGACGTGGGCTTCGGGGTCGGAGTCGTAGTCAGGTAGAAAGTAAGTAGTCCACGCGTGCGGAGCATTGCATTGTGGTAGAAAAACTATATTTCAGGAAGTTAGAACACGGTAAAGGGGCCCGACATGGTTAATCCCGCTCTGCTTACAGTGATAAATCTTACCTCACGCAGTGACACATTTAACATTATACTGTGGCGGAATTAAAAGGTTTTCAATTTCATTCTTCATTCTGTCGTATCGCTAGCATATTCGTTTCAAACCATGAAGGTACAAGACAGGCTGTCGCATGGAAAATTATGTTTAATTGTTTGATAACAAAGTTTAAAATGTGTCATTTCTGTAATATTGACAGAAGTCGGAGTTGGTAAAACAGTAAACAAACTAAGGTTTATTCAAATGTTGGCAATAATGTTTAAAATGCACTGGAATTTGCAAAAAATATGATGAGCCTTTTCATACTGCCATGGTGTCTACCTAGAAATAAACTCCGATTTTAATTATTTTTGTTTTCCGAACATATATAAGATAACGAGGGATAAAGATATGTATTATATTTGAATAATCAAATCTATAAATACTCTAATATTGACATTGGTAGATACGTGGGTATGGTTGATTGGAAATTGCTTTATCGTCAAGAAAATGGCTGGTCAGTGAATAGGGAATTTGAATCCTATCCTATCCAAATAATATTATAAATGCAAAAGTTTGGATATTTGGATGTTTGTTACTCAATCACGCTTCGACCACTGGACGAATCGGGATGAAACTTTGGCATACTTATAGGTTAGGTCCTGGAATAGGATATTTAATAGATTTTATTCCGATAATTATTTCTACGGGAAATATTTAATCATTTTTAATGTTAAGTTGTCCATGCGGAAGAAGTTGCGGGCAATAGTTAGTATAAAATAATTTCCATCTCCATTCAAGATCGCTTTAAAATATAATACTTAGGAGTTGTCCTGCTCCTTCCAGCGATAACCGCTGTGTGATAGCGCTGTCACGGCAAGACTCCAGCGAGACAATTAGACAATAACCCCGCCATGAATGGCTTAATCTAGCAGCAACGTTGTTACGTTTCCTTTCCTTTGTTATTTGGCTTAGTAGACGGGCGGTTGGAACGCAGCGGTGTTTGTACAAAAGATACTGAATAAAGTTTGGTAGGGTTAGTACCTAGTCTATATGAATATTTTACATAGCTTACTCATGACTTGTCAAGCAGCATTTTATAGTTAAAGAGTTTTTACAGAACTCATTGACATAATTAGATTCAATTTTATGCATTATATTTGACATTTTTATTTTCTTTTTATTATATAAGGCATTTTTAGATTTAAATTATCTTTATTTCATAAAGTTGTGTTTTAATTTTATTTTATAATTAATTTGATCTGACCTGTAACATTAACAAAACATTAATTACTTAATAAAAATATGTCTATGGCTAAATCACTTCATTGTTGGATCAGCGTTAATAAAAATGTTTTACTTACTTCAATTGATTTGTTATATGTTGTTTGTTCGATGTTAAACCTCATCGTATTTCTACCATTGAATGTACCATTGACTCTTTTTCATTATTATTTTTGTTAGGGTTGCCTCGAAACTAAGTTATCTGAAACAAGAAATATGTAGTAAACAAATAGACCAAAAATTATTACGAGAATGAGCATTATGAGCATAGTATTGCTAGTGGGTTAAGATTTTTGAAGAACTTATAAACTTATACCATGAAGCAAAATAATTTTTCGTATCTCATAGTTTCACCTAAAAGTGTTTTCCTTCATGATTGACACTAATTGGTTATTAAATTAGATAACAGATGTACATTTTAAAAACATCTGTAAGTAGATGTACAAATTGAATGTAGCACTAGAAAACAAATTAAAGCAACAAGGAAGCTAATCGCCATACTCAGACGTTCCCCTCTAACGAAGGTATAAGACCACCTGGTCATACGCCGTATCGATGTGTATTAGGTTACAAATGTCTTATTAGAATTGCTACGTGTGTGTGTTTTGTAAAGAAAGTGTACTAGTGTGCATGTGAGCATAGATCCCATCCCGAAAAACCCTGAACTTTTCGACCGACCGTTTAAAAACACGCTCGTGTACATCAGCTTCTATTGTACAAAACGTAGCGTCTCCGCGACCTGCTTTCGTTCACAAATCTCTCCACCGTCATTTGCACTTCCCTCGGTGAAAAAACATCGCAGTCGAATGAAAAATGGAATTTCACTCTCAGGCTGCGAGTCTCAGCCCCTCACTGAGCTCATTGTCACCGGAGGTATTCAAGTCCGCAATAATAACTTAATTCTTAATTTGAGGCTCGGAGAAGAAAAAGCTTTGACTCTAAGAGATTACAAGATTTGTTCGCAAGATTTTCCGTGTCATCTTTTCATTCTGTTTGCGCCGCAACCTAGATTGTCTTTGAAACTTGAAATAAGTGATGTTGATGATTGTATGTTGCGAGTATGGTGAACATTGTATATGCTTGGTGGAATAGTCGTCGATCGGTCGATGGAGCCAAAATCCCTTTAATATTAAACATTTCTTTATTTTTAAAAATAGGTATACTACACTATGCGAAAAACACCATCAGTCGGTAGGGTGATAAGAATCAAATGTCTTTATGGAATATTCTGTCTTAAATTAAAAAAAAAGACAATAAATTCCATCCATACCCACGCCAAAGAGGTTTCTATACTGTTAGTCGTATAGCCTTTTATTTCTTGCATAACATAATTACAATATTTACAATACAAAATATTACTAATCTGCAAGAATGAAGGCCTCCTCCAAAGAACTCCATTTATCTCTATTTTGGCTACTTGCAGCCAGAGAGGGCCAGCCGTCTTTGTGACGTCATTCTCCCATCTCGTGTGGGGTCTTTCTTTGGAACGTTTGCCTTCCAAAGAAAACTGGGATAGGTAGGCAAGTTTAATAAGTAACACAGTAAATTTTTTGATTCGTAGTCGACCGACAGCTATGTAATCCTAAAACGTGTGTAGACTGTAAAAAGAAAAACAGAATTATTTTAAATATAAAAAGTCGCGTGAATTTGTATTTGTATTTATTTATTTAATCTTTAGGTACATAAAGTACACTTAGACATGTCATCACAAAAATTGATTACAGTTATATTATAAAATTAATTAATAAAATCATGTCAGTACAATGTCAAAATAAGTAAAATTAATTACAAAATAAATTACAGATCATGTAAATTACAAATGTCAGTATAAAAAATTAATAAAAAAAAACATAAATGTCATAAATAATGAATCAATTACAGATAATATACCACTTGGTACAAATATTAAAATGTCAAAATAACACAGTCATACATCAAATACTTATCAAACTAAATGTCATGTCAAAGGTTTAGTAAATTCATTTAAAGAATACAGTTCGGTTTTATTTAATAATATTTTACATTTCAGTTTGAATGTTTTGCTGTTGCATTCTCCTATGATACCTGATAACAAATTGTAATACTGAACACTGTTATGAATATAGCTTTTAGACTTTTTAGTCAATCTGCACTGTATCTGTGCAAGTTTGTCCTTATTCCTGGTGTTTAATGAATGTGTATCTGAGTGTTTGGGAGTATTTGACAAGTTTCCACGAGCATACAATAGATTATGTAAAACATAAGCTGAATACAGGGTGAGTATATTGAGTATTGAGTGAGTATATCGGGGAGTGCCCGTTTTTGTAATATAAATATTTTATTGACTGTGGCGGCATTTCCCCAGAATTTGATACCATAGTTCATTATACTATGAAAATAAGCATAATAAACTAATTTGGCCGTGTCTAGACCGCATAGTTGCCTTATTTTAGAAATAGCATAGATAGCTGAGGACAGCCTTGAAGCCAATTTGTCAATGTGTGTTTCCCATTTCAATTTATTATCTAGGTATAGTCCTAGGAACTTAACAGTCTCCACAAACTCAAGCGATTTATTGCCAATTTTAATATTAGCAGGTAAAGTCACGTGACGCGTTCCAAGGTAGAAATGAACTGCTTTAGTTTTGTTAACATTAAATATTAAGTTATTTGACGAGAACCAGTCATTGAGATTTTTCATTGAGGCGTTTATAATATTAACAAGCTCGGGCAATTTTTTGTGCCTAAAGATAATAGAAGTATCGTCGGCAAACATAGTGACAATACCGTTTGTCCCAATACTACTAGGCATATCATTTACATATACCAGAAACAGAAATGGACCCAGTATAGATCCTTGAGGTACGCCATATCGACATTCTTTTAAGACAGACTTAGTACCATTAGTCTCTGTACAATGCTGTCTATTGGTCAAATAAGACCCTAACAAATTTAAGGAAATACCCTTGACACCATAGTACTCTAATTTGCCCAGAAGGATCTTATGATCAACACAATCGAAAGCCTTTGACAGATCGCAGAAGACACCTATAGTTTTCTGCGATCCGTCCAATGACTCAATCACAGAACACAACACAGATGCAATTGCATCATCAGTGCTTTTGTTTTTACGGAACCCAAACTGATTGTCCACAATTAGTTTGTTCAATTCAAAGTGTTTGTTGAGTTGATTTAACATTGCTTTTTCGAAAATTTTGCTGATAGTGGGCTGAATAGCAATAGGTCTATAATTGTTACACTCTAGTCTAGATCCACCCTTGAATAGTGGTATCAATTTACTTATTTTCATTTCATCTGGGAAAATGCCGCTTTCGATACACATGTTGAAAGTTGTTGAAAGTGCTGGTGATAATAATTGAAACAGAAATACTCGTAATTTCGAAAATCGGTTTTGTTCAAGGGCATCAACATACTTTATTTTACAATTTCATGCGCGGCCTATGACATCATCGGGTGAGCTGTAGGGGAGTCATACATTTATTTTATTGTAGTCGTCGAATAAATTTTTACGATGGTATAACTTTTGCATTTCTAACTTTTAAACTTAAGTTACATGAAGTTCCCGAAAGTAAATATTTCTCGTTAAGCAACGTCTAACGAAAAATATCTGTGACTGACGATACAAAGACCTCTTTGACACGGGCAAAATACATTTGTTTTCTTTGATTTGTAACGCATCCATCAATAAATCTCGCGTGCCGTGCAGCGTTAGTACTGATAGGAAATGGGAAGTGAAGCGTTATTAGCCGTTGACAGTGAGGCGAGGGGCTGGAGAGCAGAGTCATGTCCGATGTCTTAGACACGGAGGGTGGGTCACGACGGAGCCTTCTACCCGGCTAAAGGCTAATGCTTAAGACATGAAGATTTATAGACTAATGGACAGACAAACTTTAAAGACCTAGAGAACACCCCGGCACTCAATACAAGCAAACTGATTTAATTATCTACTACAGGAGCAGCTTGTACGTATACCTATGTTTGTGTGTGTGCGTAAAGGGCCGAGCGCGCGAGCTTAATCGATCGAGAGAGGGATAACGTTATATGTAAACAACATAAGTGCTTCTCTTTCTAACCGGCGGGCGGCGGTAGCCTAGTATTGTGCACTGCCATCCGTGCTATATCTATTCTACTGTTATATATACAACTAGCTGGTGCCCGCGACTTCGTCTGCGCACGATTAGTATTTCGAGTAGCTTTTTTGTAGGACTATTTAAGATAAACATTTCCATCATACATAACATATGTGTAACTCTAGCGGTTTTGGCAGCGCACTCCAGAATAGCTCGCAGATGGTAGATTTTTTCCTACTTACTTGATATTTTGGACAATTCACACAATATTTTTATAAATTGTAGCCTATGTGTTATTCTGATGTTTAAGCTATATTATTGTAAAGTTTCATTAAAATCCATTCAGTAGTTTTTATGTGAAAGAGTAACAAACATTAATCCATACTTACAAACTTTCGCGTTTATAATATTAGTAGGATAGGAAAGTGTGTGTATGTATGTCCAGCCTTTTCTCCATAACCACCCACTGCCACCCACTCATGGTTGCAGTGGTAGATAGCCTTTGGTCTGCACTTGCAAGTAAGGGAGTTTGGTTACGGTGGGTGGATGTGGGTGGTAATAATTTGTGATGGGATACCCTATTCTAACATATTGTACTGCTCATATAAATTCGAGGCTGTGCTAAATGGCGTTAAGTGCGTTTGGGAGTGATAATTTTGAGAACTTTTGTAGAATATTCAAGATTTTTCCAGAATGTTCTTGATTATTTTTTAATTTTTTAACTGAACTATGAAAATGTGTGTCTGTAATTGGTCCAGAATTTTCTCAAAATTTTAAAAATGATCTGGGAAGTTCTGCAATATATTAAAATACTTAAAATTATTAAAAAAATAATTGTTATCGGTCTAGAATGTTCCAGATTATTCAAAAAAAATTTAAATAAATCTAATCAGTTTAGAATGAACTGGATTGTCCTAAACAAATGTAATTGTGCATTCTAGAATGTTTTGAAAGCGACGATTTGTGAAAGCTCTCAATTGTTATATCGGTTATCTGGGGGGCTTATCCACGCGAACAAAGTCGCGGGCGACAGTTAGTTAAATTATATTTATGTTCATTGATAGAACAATATTGTTGACAACAAAACTATTAAGTATTCTATGTCAAAACCACTATGCAAATTTTATTCGTGCTAGAAAAATGTCAACGTCTAATTATTACTGAGGACGTAAGGATATAGCAGACTTAGTTTCACATACTAGGTGTAAATTGAATCAGAACGGCCAATTGACATCAACATCCTAATCCCAAGATCACGACTAGAATGGGGCGGTCATGCGGTGTGTATGTGCATGGCATAAATTGTTGTTTCGTACCATTGACCGTTATTTATGCGGCTGGCTGCGGCCGCGGTCTCAGACGCATAAATACAATTCTATGCCTTAGCTTTATAAGACCACTACTATGGGTTTTTGTCAGGCAGGAATTAGCACAGAATTAGAAGAGTGTTGGCTTCTTTGTAACGTAGAAGTTCGGATTTCTGAGATAACGATTTATTTATGTACTAGCTGGTGCCCGCGACTTCGTCTGCGCAGGATTAGTATTTCGAGAAGCTTATATTAGCGTGGCGTAGAAAATAACTAACATTATGACATTAAAATTATAATTTTATGGCGCACGCCAGAATAGCTCGCAGATGGTAGATTTTTTCCTACTTACTTAATATTTTGGACAATTCACACAATATCTATATAACTTGTAGCCTATGTGTTATTCTGATGTATAAGCTATATTATTGTAAAGTTTCATTAAATCCATTCAGTAGTTTTTACGTGAAAGAGTAACAAACATCCATCCATACTTACAAACTTTCGCGTTTATAATATTAGTAGGACTAAGGACCATCTGAGTCGAGGAACTTCGCAAATGTGTGTCTAGATAGATATACATTTATTCACTAAAAAACACAAATACACAGACTAATAAAAACACTTAAGTTACTTCGCGGGCACCCCAAAAGACAATATATGTTCTACTGTTGTCTCGTCTAGAAGACGCTGGAAGAAGTTCTGAAACAGCGTGAGTCGCGACTGGGCTGCAACGCTGGTAATTCTGCCAGAGCCTTGTAGCGACGAAAGTTAAATACTTCTACTAAATAACAAAATTCCTGTGATATCTACTGTGAGTTGAGATTAACTACTGACAAGACCAGATTTGATTGAACAATCGAGAATTATTTTCAACAATCAGAATATGAATTATACTTTAAGATTGTTTGTGAAACTTCTTGATTCTGATAAGAATTTGGCCTCTGACTACGATAGTTAATAGGTCACATGACTCGCTAGAGAGTACGAAATGTATTTTTAATTCGACTGATATTAGCCGATATGCTTATGGAGTATCTGCTCAATCAAATGTTACGTCAACGATCTCTATGTAGTACTAGATGGAGCGTTCCAAAAAATCGCTATGTTCCACGCAAGTAGTCACAACTCTTTCACATTCACAATGAAACTTGTGCAGTTACTACTCAGAACATTTAATTATTTTCTAAATATTGACATTATTTAACCGTAGCGTCAATATTTAGTAATAATTAAATGTTCTGCGTAGTAACTGCACAAGTTTCATTGTGAATGTGAAAGAGTTGTGGCTACTTGCGTGGAACAGAGCGATTGTTTGGAACGCTCCATCTAGTAGAGATCATTGTGTTACGTCTTCATTATTTTTGTCAATATTTTAGTGTCCTCTGTGATGCGTAGTAGGGGTCTCTTCACGTTTCACTGCGCTGCTGAATTATAAGATGGTGCTAAATTTTGCAATTCAATTTATGAGTTATCGTAAATTCTGATGGGTCTTCGAAAAGGCCGAATTTAATTACGGAGTCATTAACATTTTATTGACGTTCAATCAAATCGAGAAAGTTATTGCTAAGTTCAATTAAATCGTCTCGGAAGACCGAAGCAAATGAAATCATGAAGTTATTTTATAGGTACCATGGTGGGTGCAAATTTATTTATTTATACACACATCCATAATGCTCACACCTTTGTCCCAGAGGAGTTGGCAGAGACGAATTAACGACACTTGGAGCGACCCAGACCAACGTTACAAAGCGACGTTCCTTCGCGTGTTACCACGTGGCGTGATGCGTGGCTAACAACATCGCCGCCTCCGTGTTGAGATACATTGTGGCACCACAATTAGCTAGGGAGTATTTATAGAGTTCTATAAAAACAAATACCTTTATAGCAAAGATTTTTTGTTTATCTACCTGTTCGCCTGATAACTTTAAAACTACTGGACTGATTTGCAATCGATGTATAAAATTACCCAGCAATGATGGGAATATTAAGGAATTTCCGAGATATTAAAGAAAATATTAAAATAAAATAATAGACGGAACCCGAACGATGTGCAAGGCGTACACTTTGCTGACTTCAGAATCGCACTCACTCACAATCCTCACACTCACTCATAATCCTTTTGTATAATTTTCTTTTCTTTGTGTTGTTCTTTGTATATTTGTGTGTACAATAAACTATTAAATAAATAAATCGCTATTAACTAATTACTACCTAAGTAGATTACATGGTACAATTTGGTTCTTTAAAGGAAGAGCATCTTCTAGATAAGCGCAATCCACCTTAGGCCTCATCATAACTTCAAGTGAGATTGAGGTCAAGCGCAATCCATCGCTTCAACAATAAAAAAAAAACAGATCGAGTGTGTTGAATGTGAGTGAGGCTGGTGAGGTGTGTCAGGCAGGATACAGCAAAGTGGCGAAGCATCGTCCCTGCCTAAACGTCTAGGAACAAGGCGTGAGCATTAGGTATGTATATATGTACGAGTATGTGTGTTTCTAGAAGATAGTGTAAAATCACACAAACAGTGGGAATAAAATCTTGAGATTTGTAAAGGATTTTTTTTTGTAAATCTGCGATCGGTCCTTAGACCATGAGTGGATCTTTTGTGCTTCCATTGGCTTGCGGAATATGAAGTCCAACGACTACACTTTTCCTTATTGTGGCTATGTTAAATGTGGTCTGTGTCTTTAAAAAGTCTGTCTTGTAAAGGAATTTAACGCAAACAGAGTCGCGGGAGGTCGCTTGTCAAAAACATCGCGTCTATTATATCTAAAGGCCATATTTCCACCGCCCCAAACTTTCCTCACAAAAACCTTGGTCCTTTTGAAAGTCTTATCACTGTCAATATGCGTCTCGCACGTGGTGATTGATATTAATGGCGGGTCGTGTGCAGCCGGCCTTATCGCGGCTTTGTGTTGCGCGACGTAACCCAGTCCGCGGCCGGCCTTAACAAAAATCCCTGCTGTAAGTAGTTGAAGAGTTTGGGAGCACATATTTGCAAGTTGAAGTGGGGTGATACCGTGATATCGAAAATGGGTTTGTCGTTTTTAGGCTGAGTATAAATAAAAACAGAGAAAGGAAAGAAAATCCTCAGATAATATGTTTTAATTGTTCAGTCGAAATATATACCCTTTTAGTGAGGTTTTTTATCTGTGTGTCTGTCCGGCGGATAACTTGATAACTACTGGAATAATTAAACTCATCATCATTAATTTCAACCTCTTGAGACACTGAGAACTCTAGGTTAAGTCGACTCTATAAATAAAATAAATAAATATTACATTGTACATTTACTTTTCTTCCGTCAATGATGAAGGTAAAAATATTGAGGTGGCTTATGAGGTGAGAAAAAATATTTTCCTTCATGGTATGACCTGTAAACTCTGTTGAACTGACTCATCGATATAATTTTGATTATATCGAACAATCTACTTACCGAGCAAAAATTCTGACCACTATTCGTGTATTACAAACTTTTCACCTCGATTCCACAATCGGTTTTGCTCGGAAAATATTGAATATTGTACGGCCAGCAAATTGGGTGCAAAAACCACGATCCTCGGGATTAAAGGGTGTAAGACCGCAATTAGTGGAGTAACGACGCGCACCGACTAATGGAGCGGAAGTTTTAGCTGCCCAGTAATTGCTGACCGTACTGCTGTGGTGCAAGTGAAAGGCTCAAGGGAAGTTCTTTCAAAGTCTAAGTCATAATCGTTTATTGCACATGAGTACACTTGGTACATTTATACACGTTGTCTACAGCTTCCTATATGTTAGCTCTTTGAAGAAGAAGCGGCCTACATTTTTTTTTATCCTTTTTTATTGTTGATTGTTTGGCGCTCGACCTCAATCTCACCTGATGGCAAGTGATGATGAGGCCTAAGGTGGAGCGCGCTTACCCAGAAGATGCCTATTCACTATTATTCTTCGCTCAATCAGAACAGAATATATCCTTTAAATCATTCTTGGGTGACTTTCTTGCCTTGATTAGTTTCTTGTTATTGTACAACTATTATTCGTCTTCTCCATTTATGCCAAGCGTATGCAAATTTTGCCATAAAACTTACTCTTTGTTCCCGAGGTCAGTGATATTGTTTTTACGAAGAAAATATAAATAAGTGTAATTCGTAAACTATACAAATTAAAGAAATGTCTTATATAAAAGCGAAACGAAAATTTATACTACATGTAAATAAATTTTTTCCTCACTTCGTAGTTTAAATAAACGACCTTCAAAAGTAGACACTTTTAAGCACTGATTTTTGTGACGAACGCACCTGTTGCTATACAATAAATTGACATATTGCATCATAAGTGGCACCTAGTTGAAGCTCAGACTCAGACAAGTAAACAGTGTTACATTTACTAAAACTGACTTTTAAGCCACAAGTTTATACTTAGTTTAAAAGTCAGAGTGATGATTAATTACTTATTGGAGCTAACTTTGAATTATTTTTAGTTCATACTTAGTTTCAAATTTTTAATTATTTTAATTATTGAAACTAGACTTGAATTGTTTTAATTATTGTAATTTGGAAATGTTTGTACAATGTGTGAGAAATAAATAAATTATTATTATTATTTACGGACGACGCGACGGTGCCGTCGTAACAGTATTTGTAGCGTTCGCTTATAAGGGTTGCATGCTTTGTTGATGCGGTAGAAATAGAGGGAACTTTTGAGAAATGTTTTCATTCGCCATCCTCTTCAAGACCGGGTCCTATAAGTAATGTGGAGACTTCACGTAATCGCTGTCGCTTATAATTTAAATGCTTAATGATTCTGATCTTCTATTACTGTATAATAAAAATATTTTAATTTTCTTATTATAAAACCCAAAACAGTGCATACTTTAATTAAACTACTGTTTTGTACAACTTAGTCCCGGTCTGGATGTCATATTTGTGAATTGTTCTATCCTTGCCCAATTCCAATCGTACAGGAGAACATAATAATTTGCGAGTGGACAATTTGATGTACACCCCTATGTTTAGAGAAAGAGTCCACTGTTGGATATAGGCCTCTCCTAAGGTGCGCCACTAACCCGATCTTCGGTTCTTCTCATCCAGTCACTGCCAGTCGCTTTACGCAGATCGTCGCTCCATCTAGACAGGGAGCGTCCCACACTTTGCTTGCCCAGTTGCGGTCTCCACTCGAAATTTACCTCAGCGGTAATCGGTTCTCCGACAGATGTGACCAGCCCACTGCCACTTCAGGTAATAACTTTTTGAGCTGTGTGGGAATTTAGTTCTCTGGCTGATCACTTATTTGTGTGTGATATTTGTCTTTAATTTTTCCACAACAACTTTTATATGTATTTGAAAATCATTGTAAATCGCCGAGGCACCACACTATGACGTGTTCGTGGACGGCATGGGACGGCTGATGACGGAATGTAAGGTAATGCTAGAGAGAGGAATGCCTGTTTCGTCTATAGCATAAAAGTTATTGTAACACAATGGAATAATGATCTGTAATGTTTCAATATTTTAAATAAATAAATGTCAAAAGTTTATCAGCTATATTTATTTAAAAATATAACATATTTTAATAAATTGAGTAATTTTTTATAGGTATATCAATGTAAACCTACAAATAAGCACATATACTGTAAGCGTATTTTCAACCCTGTAATTTTATCCCGTAATCAATTACTCTGTGTATGCTTAGTAACTCAAAACTATAGGTCCATAATCCCCCTCCCTTCCTCACAAACCACATTCTTGCAATGTTTCAATTAGATTTAGCGTTATCTCGTATCCGTATCGCACCCTCGCTCGGAGGGGCCGAACTGTCTGCGATCTGTCTGCGATAATACAGGGGATGTGGAGACGGTACTGGGCACTGGTTTGTGTTACTGGTAGTATAACCAACAACCTAAACTGATTTATTTGTTAGCAGGCTGGCGACACTTCGGACACTTCGTCCCTTCAGGATCTTTTGTGCCAAACCCCTGTTCACCGACGGTGCCCCAAGCCGATTTGGTGAACTTCACACACGCCTGAGAAATTCTTCTTTGGCATACGCAGGTTTCCTTACGATGTTTTCCTTCACCGAAAAGCCTGTGGTATCCCATCCCACTAATATTGGGAATTGCGAAAGTTTGGATGTTTGGATATTTGAATGTGAGTTACTCAGTCGGTGACGGCTGCACTGCATCCTGAGAGGCAAACCTACTTGCCTTTGGTATTATGCGCGCCACTGCTGCTGTCCGCGGCGGGGGCGCACAACACGAAAAAAAAAGGAAAAAATTGTATATTACAGCTGTCACGATAAACCTGTCACCAGATTTTATTTTTTTATCAACGGTTTTATTGCACAAATATACTCTCGCTGTTTTGATTCCGATTTAAGCTGTTTATTTCATTACACGAACCTGCACATCGCGTACAAATTGGTCCTTCGAGCCTGGGATCTGTGTAATGAAAATTCTGTGATTCTGTCAAATCGTGGAATGTTCCACACACCGCCGCACAAAGTTTTAACACGCAGCGCGTACAGGACACAGCAGAAAGAGCTGGCCAATCAAACATCAAACGATCTCGCACTGGAGAACCAGATGGACAATACATTTTGCGCCGATCCACTTCTCCACCCACGAGACAACGAGGGTAATGTAAAATTAAAATCGTCGAGTGTAACTGGCGAACAGGCGGTATCGAAAAATTCTTCGAACAGGTCGTCGAGCAGGTCCTCGTTAATCACCCGCAGGATTTTGCTTGAGCTCCAGGCAGCTGAAGAAAAGGCTAAAATTGACAAAGAGTTGATAGACAAGCGCTTGGAAGCTCAAATAGCTGCCCTATCTGACCAGTCGCGGCTCTCTGATGTATCATCTCAGAAGATTGAAGATTGGTTCGATAATAGTGAACATGCTGGTGCCCTTACTACCGGTGTACTCATCACTGGTGCCGCGCCATTGGTGTCCCTAGGTGCTGGCGCCTTTAGTGCCGGTGCCCCGCCAGCTGCGCCGCCAGTTCCCTCGCCGGAGCCTGCGCCAGTTCCTCCGCCAGTTCCTGCGACATTGCCTCCGCCAGTGCCTCCGCCGGTGTCTCCACCAGTGGCCCTGTCACCACAATCGTCAGCCGCTGACGCCGTTGATGACTTCCGTCAGTTGGCCCAAGCCCTGCAGCAGCTGGCTACTAGCACTGCTAATGCTAATACACAGTTGCTATCGAGATTAGCCACACCTGTGGACTTACCTGTATTTTATGGCGACCCATTGGGATGGCTGGAGTTTAAAAAAAGATATGAAGATTCCACCAGGCTCTGCAACTATGTTGATAGTGAAAGCGTTGCGCGCTTAAACAAATGCCTTCGAGGAGAAGCCAGGGAAACTGTATCAGCCCTGCTAATTGGTAATACTACACCAAATACTATTATCGAAGCGCTAGATCTGAGATATGGAAGCCCAGAAGTAATTGTTACAAGAATTACTGCACAGATAAAGAAGATATCCCCATTATCACAAGCCTACCACACTGAGATTGTCAACTTCGCAATAAAAATAAAGAATTATGTTGCGGCTGTGCAAGCAATTCAACAGAACGACTACCTCAGGAGCCCAGAGCTGTATGCTGTCGTAATGTCTAAGTGCCCCAGCGCTCTTATTAATAAATGGGCGGACTATCTATTCGATCATAATATCCCAGGAAAAGCGAAACTGGAAATATTGTCTGATTTTTTGTATTTAGAAGCCACTAAAGCTACAGCAGCCGGTTCAAGTAATATCTACAGCCAAACCGATTTTAAGAAGAAGATGGACGAACGCAAAATCTACCCAGCTATTCTTCACACGATCGTTAAAAATGCGTGCCGCTTTTGTAAGAAAAATTCCCATACGTCACTCATTGATTGCCCACGCTTTAAGCGAGCGCTTCGCAAAGACAGATGGAGATTTGCACGCGCGAACAGGCTCTGTTACAAATGCCTGTCTGCTCGCCATGAGGATCCTTCGTCATGCTCAGCGAGTGATTGTGACGTAGAAGGCTGTGGCCAGGCCCATCATAGATTACTGCATTGGTTAAAACCACAACAGAAGACTACAGAACATGAGCAAGACTCCAAGCCCGAGACCGTGGGGCACACTATAGCTACTCAATGCCCGAAAGTGCTCTTGAAAGTTGTGCCTGTTACTATTCACGGGCCCAGCGGTAGTGTGCATACGCATGCACTATTGGACGACGGGGCGACCGTAACTTTGATCGCAGCTGATATCGCCAATATGGTCGGTCTACACGGTCAAAGCGTCACGATGCGCGCCCGCAGCGCCTGGGACTCCGGTGAACTCGTTTGTCAAACCGAAGTAGTTAATTTTAATATTTCAAACGGTGATGGTGATACTTATAAATTAAGTGCTCGTAAAATTAAAGAATTAAACTTGCCGGTACAAAAAATTTCGAATATAGATTTTACTCAGTACGAGCATTTAAATCACGATCTAAACTTGTGTAAATGTGATGCGCAGCCTAAATTGTTAATCGGTCAAGATAACTATCATTTAATTGCTCCTATTGTGTGTATAAAAGGGATGCAGTGCGAGCCGTACATCACGAAAACTTCACTGGGATGGTGTGTACACGGGACATTGGTAAGTGACGCTTCACATAATATGCAATCTGGTCGCTTCATTTCCCTCGCTTGTGACTGTCCCGACAACCCTAGTGCCGACACTACGTCCCACCTGTTTACTATAGAATGTACGGACTCACCCCAGAGTACTGCGGCTCCTATCGATACTGATTATGAGTACACAGACCGACAATTACACGAAGACGTACGCCGATCATTCGCGTTTGAATCGATTGGTATCAATACGAACCCACGAAAAAACTCTGACGAATTACGAGCCATAGCTATTCTCGACAAAACATCCCAATTTATTGATGGTCAGTGGTATGTAGGCCTACCTTGGAAGAGCGACGATTTAATAATGCCAGACTCCTACCCTAATGCTTATAAAAGGTTATTGTCAGTCGAAAGAAAGATGCTAGCAAACGACGAGTACGCGTCACGTTATCGCGACCGAGTACAGCATTTATTTTCTAATGACTTTGCTAGGGAAGTAGTCAGTGATGACCCTGTAGGTGACCGCGTGTGGTACTTACCTCATTTCGGTGTTGATAACCCTAACAAAGGAAAATTAAGACTGGTGTACGACGCTGCTGCTAAAACCAGAGGTTATTCACTAAACGATTTTTTTCTTCAAGGTCCTGATTTGCTGCAGTCACTTCTAGGAATTATGCTGCGTTTTAGAGAAAATCCCGTTGGAGTAATAGGTGACATAAAGGACATGTTTTTGAGAATTAAAATTAGGAAAGAAGATCGTGATGCATTACGTTTTTTATGGAGAGATATTCAGGAGTGTGGACCTCAAAATGAATCACAGGGAAATCAAACCTGTGAATTGCGTCAACCTGTAAAGAAATTCGTTATGACTTCACTAATTTTCGGTGCTAGTTGCTCACCCTTTGTAGCGCAGTATATAAATCAAATAAAAAATACTCTTCGATTCCAGGAAAGTATGCCCGAGGCTGTTGATGCTATAAAAAACAGTCAATATATGGATGACTACATCGATAGCTTGCCAGATGATGCTACGGTAATCAAGATGGTCAAAGAAATTACGTACATTCATCAGCAGGGCGGATTTGAAATGCGTAACTTTATGAGCAACAGTTCCACCGTACTTAACGATACACCAAAAGAGTCCTTAAGCGACAAGGCTGTAAAGTTCAATATTGAGTGTCAGCCAGAACGAACGCTCGGTTTACTATGGTATCCATCTAGTGATATGTTTGCATTCGATTTGTCTCTGAAAAGAATACCTAAGGACATTTTAATATCCCACAGAAAGCCAACCAAACGTGAAATGTTAAAAATAATTATGTCTATTTATGACATTCATGGATTTCTGGGCCCATTTACCATAAAAGCAAAAATATTGATGCAAGAAACATGGATAACTGATATTAAATGGGATCAGCTGTTAACCGACCAATTGTTTGTTGCATTTCAGGAATGGATGGCACAATTGAAAACCATCAACAATATACGTATACCAAGATGGTACTTCAGACCTAGTAAAGAAGGTTGCAATTCGCTTAACAGCTCTGATGGTGATATGCAACGACAAGGCCCTGATGGCGAGAGCGAGACCGTACCGAATGCAACGGGTGGAAGCAAGATAGACGAGACAACACTCGAGCTTCATATGTTCTGTGACGCATCACCCAGCGCTTATGCTGCTGTAGGGTACTGGCGAAAGATACACAGGAACGGAAAGGTATCTGTTTCGTTCATAGCTAGCAAGAGTCGTGTCGCGCCGATCAAACCGGTGACGATACCTCGGCTCGAACTACAGGGCGCTCTATTGGCATGTAGATTAGCTGCCACTATTAAAAAAGAGCACAGAATAAAACCGTTTGCTACCTATTTTTGGGCCGACTCCACCATTGTACTCCACTGGATACGTAACGAACATAGGAATTATAAAATATTTATAGCAAACAGGTTGGGCGAAATTGACGAATTGAGTCAAATAAACGAGTGGCACTATGTACCCACAGACATGAACGTAGCGGACCTGGCAACGAAAAAATCCGACTATAAACTGGTCAGCGATGCACATTGGTTTACGGGACCACCCTTTTTGTACGCTGAACAGAGCCACTGGCCCCGGGAACCTGAAACAAAAGAAAATGTTAGCGACGAAATCTTAGAAAAAATACACGCTATACATACATGTGAAGAAACCGAAACGTGCGACTTACCTGTTCCTGATCCTAGTCGTTTCTCCAGCTGGTTGCGACTGCTGCGGTGTACCTCTACTGTGTTATTGTTCATTGAAAAATGTAAAAAGAAGAACATTGACAGAATTAACAATGAATTAATGCAGAAGGCTGAAAAACTGTTACTTCGTCACTCGCAAGCTCAATCCTTTCAGTATGAAATTAATCTGCTGAAACAAAATAAAGAAATTAGTCGTAAAAGTCGCTTACGTATACTTACGCCGGTTTTGCATGACGACGGCCTCCTACGTGTAGATGGTCGTATAAACGCGGCAAAAGAAGTCGACACACAAATGAAAATTCCGATCATTTTAGATGGTCGTAATCACACTGCCAGATTAATTGTGAAGGACTACCATATTAAGGCAGCGCATTCATGTAACGAAATGGTAGTAAATGAATTACGCCAGAAATATTGGCTTTTGAAATTAAGGCCTACTGTACGCACTATCGCGACACAGTGTTTGATGTGCCGCATGAGGAAAGCTGTGCCGAGTCCACCACGTTTGGGCGACCTTCCAGAGAGTCGACTGATGCATCATCAGCGACCATTTTCTTCGTGTGGTGTAGACCTGTTCGGTCCGCTTGAGGTCACAGTGGGAAGACAACGACCTAAGCGATATGGTGTTTTATTTACGTGCCTTACAGTACGTGCCGTTCACATCGAAGTGGTATCGTCTCTCACTGCTGACTCTCTTATCATGGCACTGCGACGGATGGCTGCACGCAGAGGATGGCCACACACTATCCTAAGCGACAATGGCACGAACATGCGAGGAGCTGATTCTGAGTTGAGGAAGGCCTTTGCAGAGATTGACCAAACGGCAGTTGTTTCGGAAGCCCTAAATAAAGGAGTGTCCTGGCGTTTTATACCTCCCGTTAGCCCACATATGGGCGGAGCATGGGAACGACTCATAAAAAGTGTAAAAACTGCTTTGAAAGTCGTTCTTAAAGAAAGAGCACCGCGTGAGGAGGTGTTATACACGTTTCTCGCCGAAGTGGAGAACCTCGTGAACAGTCGACCGTTGACACACGTAGCCGTGGACCCCTGGAGTGAGGAGGCGCTAACTCCCAACCATTTTTTAATTGGGAGATCTTCAAATGCCCCTGTACCCGGAGTCTTCCACGATGGAGACCTGTACCTACGACGTCAGTGGCGCATAGCTCAGCGGTTAACTGATTTGTTCTGGAACCGATGGATGAGGGAAGTTCTGCCGTCACTGCTTCCTAGGCGCAAGTGGAACCAAGAAGGCCTGCAACTTAAAGTAGGAGATTTTGTAGTAGTGGTAGATCCGTCATCCCCTCGTAACACCTGGCCGAAAGGGATTATACAGACAGTTTATCCGGGATCGGACGGTAGGGTTAGAGTCGTGGACATTAGGACCAAGTTGGGGGTGATGAAGCGATCGGCCACACGTGTAGCCTCACTTACCTGTGCCTCCTGTGATGATGAGTGTCGCCAAGATGACACTGGGCGGGAGAATGTCGGTGACGGCTGCACTGCATCCTGAGAGGCAAACCTACTTGCCTTTGGTATTATGCGCGCCACTGCTGCTGTCCGCGGCGGGGGCGCACAACACGAAAAAAAAAGGAAAAAATTGTATATTACAGCTGTCACGATAAACCTGTCACCAGATTTTATTTTTTTATCAACGGTTTTATTGCACAAATATACTCTCGCTGTTTTGATTCCGATTTAAGCTGTTTATTTCATTACACGAACCTGCACATCGCGTACACGTATCGCACCCTCGCTCGGAGGGGCCGAACTGTCTGCGATCTGTCTGCGATAATACAGGGGATGTGGAGACGGTACTGGGCACTGGTTTGTGTTACTGGTAGTATAACCAACAACCTAAACTGATTTATTTGTTAGCAGGCTGGCGACACTTCGGACACTTCGTCCCTTCAGGATCTTTTGTGCCAAACCCCTGTTCACCGACGGTGCCCCAAGCCGATTTGGTGAACTTCACACACGCCTGAGAAATTCTTCTTTGGCATACGCAGGTTTCCTTACGATGTTTTCCTTCACCGAAAAGCCTGTGGTATCCCATCCCACTAATATTGGGAATTGCGAAAGTTTGGATGTTTGGATATTTGAATGTGAGTTACTCAATCACGCTTCAACCACTGGCCGGATCGGGATAAAACTTGGCACGCATACAGGTTAGGTCCTGGAATAGGATATAGGATAATTTTGATCCCGAAAAAACATCTCATTCCTACGGGAAATATATAATAATATGTGATGTTGTCCACGCGGACGAAGTCGCGGGCAACAGCTAGTAATATTTATGACATACTCGTAGCTTGCTTGTGCCGTGTGGTTCCCGGCTCAGAATAGGGCCACCCCCCAATCTACCCGTAGGTGTCGTCAATGGGCATTGCATCAGGGATGGGCAGCAGAGTTATCCATTGTATTCGATCACCAATCCGCCAGGCATGGTGATTATGGCAAATCCCCCAATGGACAGCCCACTAACAGTGGCATTCTATTGAGGAGGCTAATGTTCAGCAGTGGACGTATTTCGTTTGATGACGATGGATAGCTAAGTCTGAGACTAGCTTTGATTATCTGGCTTTTCGAGGAATGAAACATCATGTCTCACGAAAACGTATGATACGTTTTAATATCGTGCGCTGCTAAAAATGTTATGGTAATCCTTAGAATAATTAAATGTCATTTTACAGAAGTAAAACTTTAAATGTGTACAACAATGTGCATTCCTCTAAATACATGCCGATGTTTTGTCACATAGTTGAGCGAACGGGGTCACATAGCCGGGTCTCGTCAAAAGTTACGGTGGTGCCGTGACAAAGCAAAAATGTTAAGCTTCCATGTCATGTTTTTGCGTTAACATTTTGGAAAATTAATTTGAGCTTGAGCTGAAAGGCACTTGTACATACTTTATTTTGCCAGCGTTTTAACAATGTGGCATACCAATTAACCAAAGTAGCATCAAATAATACTAACTATTACCACGTAAATAAGCGACACCCACCTATTCCCACCAGTTTTCGTCGCCCGCAAAAGTTTTATTTTACTTGTGTAACTAGTAGAAGCTTGTATGGCTCTAAAACCTGGTGGGTTAAAAGTCGCGATCGTTCCAAAATTGATGCTTTTGAGATGTGTTGGAGAAGACTACTGGTATACTATGGACAGCCATGAGAACAAGTGACTAAGAGCTCAACATAACGAAACGGTTCTCCTTTATCTGCAATGAGAAGACTCTAAGCTTCTTCGGTCACATTGAGCGGTCTCCCAAACACGACCTGGAGAAGCTAATCATCCTGGGACAAGTGGAGGCCAGGCGTGCCAGAGGACGAGCTCCGACGAGGTGGTTAGACCCGGTGAAGAGGGTGGCTGGCCGATCCTTATGTAAAGCGGTGCGGCTGGCCAATGACCGCTATGCGTGGAGGCGCATTTTATAGCAGTGAGAGAACGACAGGGGAGAGAGTAGAGTTACGCTTAGTAAGGCACTACATACGAGTTAACTGACATAATTACTTACTACTACTACAGGCGCACCAGCCTGCCCGTACACTTTTGCGTGTGCGCTTAAATTAATATAGGGCCGAGCGCGCGAGTACAGTTCATCGAGATAGTTAGGCATATTTACATTGTAGATTTCTAAATGATATACAACGTGGTTTATTGTTGTGTCGTAAAAAACCAACAAGGATCGGAGATTTAAACGTTTCCCATACAAGCGCCGAGCGATCGACCGACGCACCGGCGGACAACGCCGCAGTTCCCTCCATACCACGAACAAACTGAGAAAAGGACCCTTCGCGCCCTGTCCTGCTGCGAGTGCTATCCCATTCAAAACACCTGATTTGTATAGGATAGTGCAAGATAACTTATTTTCAATTTTGAATCATAATCTCTCCACATAGAGGTGGCTGCCATCCCATAAATCCAAAGCTTGCAAGACTAACAGTCTCTTAAGAAACACAAGCGAAACACAGGGAATATTAGCGAAACTCCACTTAAATAAGGTCTGGTGCTCACTCGGTCCAAGGTATGACGGATAGGAACGAGCAAGACTTAGAATAAAAGGTCATGGTAAGACCTACACTTAATTTTGAACTTGATCTCTGAAATAATATCTTGAGTAGTCTAGATATGTTCTCTATAATAAAATTATAATTTATTGAGTTGGGAGAGGTGTACAAATATTTTATCTAATTAAAACAAAGTGTTTTACGAATTGCCGCGTGGTTCCCGACTTAGAATACCCCTATCTTTCCCGTGGCTGTCGTCAAGGCGACTAAGGGATTGCACCAGGGACGGGCAGCAGCGTTCTACTGTGTGTGTATGTTAAAATTATTACTGCGATCACTAATCCACCTGCCAAGCGTGGTGGTTATGGCAAATCCCCCAATGGACAACTTACTAAAATTGGTATTCTGTTGGGGAGGCCTATGTCCAACAGTGGACGTATTTAGGCTGATGATGATGATGAAATGTCATGACTAATGAGTCATAAATTAAACATAATAAATTATAAAAAAATCCAACTGATGACTGTTATCCTAATACATATGTCGCGAATGAAAATTGACACAGGTGAAGAACATTGATAAATTTAGTGCTTTTACTAATTGCCCTCAAACGATGAAGGGAAACATGGTGAAAATAAACACATCTGAGATAACCAGTACTAGAGTGTGTAAAGGTTTGGACCATGTTGCACCACGTTACAACAGCAACCCTAAAAGGGCTGACACAATAGATCCTATAGGGTCTAACTGTCGCCGGGCATATCTAGCTCCCTATTCATCATATCAGCCCTTAGACGTCTTAACTGTTGGACATAGGCCTTCTCCACTGAACACCACCACACCCGGTCCTCAGCACTCCACATCCAGCCGCTTCCGGCCACCTTCTTCAGGCCGTCGTTCCATCTGGCGGCGGGGCGTCCCACCCTGCGCCCCTTATTATAAGATCTTATCTTCTTAGGGGGCCAGGAAGACCTGGCCACTCTAAGATCGTTCTGGATCTTTTGTGGCAAATCCATGTTCACGTAGACTTCACATACGCCTTAGAATTTCTTCTTTGGCAAAAGCAGGTTTCCTTGCAATGTTTTTCGTCACCTTAAATCCTGTGGTATTTTAAGTAAACCGTACTTATGAACCTTACGTAAACAGGACCTCATGAACTTGAGGGGAATCCACAACCCAGTAGGTTGACACGGCTTCTTCTCCACTAAAATCAAGACCACTGACACATCATTAAAAGAAATGTCTAGATCAAGATTAACCTCGAGTTTTAAAGAGATGTGACACGTAGTCTTCAACTTTGATCGAAAAGAAAAAAAATGAGTTCCCGTGAGCACCGAGCTTAAATGAAACTCTGGCCACTTAGGCGGCCGGCAACTCCTTGCAACTCACTAATTACTCGCCCAAATATTTACTTTGCCCAGATTCTCTTGCAACGGGTTCTTAAGGTAGTGAGCTAGCTTGTTAGGAGGAGCGGAGTGGACGAATGTAGTTTTTATTACAGATTTCGATATGCCTTTCTAATATTTGATTTTATTCAATCTATTCAATTTCACACAATAATTAATTACCAAATTAATGAAAATATAAACTAACTACAATCATTTACATAAAAAATAAACAAATCAAAACAGGAATTTACAAGAAAAAAATCAAGGTCACACTGAGGTGTTGTGCCCAGAAGGCTGGCAACGTTCCCTCGTTGTATGGCCAGGCTAATGCTCTGGCTGAGGTACTGGTCAGCCTTCTGGTCACCGGAAACTCTATAAGACGTGTGGAAAAAGCCAAAATTAGGTTTTTCGCCTCCGGGCTCCAAGGCCCCAGTGTCTCCACAGTGCCTTTCTAATGTTAAATGTAAAGAAATTCGTGAACAGGTACCAATGTGACAGATTAAAAACACATTAACAAAAACTGCAAAGTGCAGAATGCCGTACACATTGTGTGGTGTGTGCTTTTTTTTTATTTTTTTAATGTTGGCCTCCCCAATCTGGCCTATCAATCAGGCCTCCCCAACCCGGCCAGTGCGGGGAGTGTAGGTCAAATCCTCCGTCTGTCTCCGGCAGATGAGAGAGGGTTATGCTCCTGCAGTGGTGACAAAAATAACCTGATGATGAATGCTGCCTTAGCCGGGGGCGACATATCGATTGCGACCTTGATTGCAAATAAAAACCCAGAGTAAGTCCTCTGCACGCTTCACGTTACTGGCTATGGTAGCATCCTTAGACATAGACGGAGCGTCTTTGATACTTACAGTCCGCAGTTGGGACATTCTTGACAGTTTCTGAAGAGATTCAAACAAGATAAGGTGAATGTCAGCTGACTTTAGAGGCGCTATACTGTCCCTTTAGCATTAGAAGCTCTCTGAGCTCTGATGAGAAACTATTAAATAACATATGACTGACTGTTTCTAGTAATATATTAGGTATCTTTGCTATTAGATGTTTGGAAAAACACGCATTATGTACACAAGTACATTAGAAAATGTCCCCACATCCATCATGTAGTCCTAATTGAGTAATGGCCGATACGGCAGAGGCCTGATTGATCGGGACTTCGGGACATACCGCTAAATATGATGTATCGGCGGGACATGCCTATCCCGCGAACTTTGATTAGTAAATTGAGCGGGACATACGCGTACGATTTTCTCGTGTTTCTCTGAGATGGATTTGACGGCCAATGGATCATACGATTTGATAACTCCTGGTCAGAGTATAACTCCAGTCTATACATTTATAGAGTAGATTGATTGAATCGGATTTAAAGTCAGGTGAAGGAAAATTGCAATTACACTACTGAAGTATAGGTATCTTCTTATAAATAAAATCATAAACTACGTTTAAATTAAAGAAAACTACATTTAACACGTATAAAAGTTACGGAATTGCAGACATCGGTTCTGCGACAGATGTGCCCCGCACACTGCCACTTCAGCTTGCTAATCATATCGCCTATATATATATATCAGTGGAACCCTAAGCACACCCCTCTCCATAGCTCGCTGAGTGACTTGAAACGTGTGGATCAGGCCCACAGTTGGTGTTCACGGTTCTGCACCGTAGGTCATGACAGGCAGGACGCACTGATTAAAGACTTGGTCTTCAAACATTGTGCAATAGGTGACGTAAAGAATTAAGGCAGTTTTCCAAAGAAATTTCTTATTTCTCATTTTGTGAGTCTGGAAAAACTCACCGTTCTTATTTACCCTACTCTACGAAAGTACTAGGTACCTGTAATTTTCCTGAGGGAGTTCTGACAACTTTAGTTATTACAAAAGTTAGGTCGTTAGCACTCAGTCACCAAACGTGGGCTTCTGCTTGAGGCAGCAAACATTACCTGATCAGCTAACACCAAGAGCTCTGTCTACCTAGACAGAAGGCGTTTTCACGTCTGCTAGCTCTGTTACTCGTATTAAATGTGACAGAGATAGAAAGGATCACATTTCGCGCCGGTGTTGCTATGGACTACGCACAATACGATTGGCGGACGGATCTGAACTGACCGAATCTGTCTGACCTAGTCGTGTAGAATAAAGACGCGATATCATAGGATTTGTCATCATAACATAACATAAGCGTTTAATTACAATTAATTTATGTTATTTTCATAGTAGTACCTCAAATAATATAAACTTAATTGTTCTTTGTACATTGGATTTGGTAAATAATTGATATTCCTACCAAATTAGCATTATGCTTACTCGTTTTACCTTCATTTATGACAGATGCTATTTGATGGTCTGATCAAAGGAAAAACACAGAAATTTACCAGATCTAGCTGATTTTTCTTTAATTTCAAAACTGTATAATACAGTTTATTGGCAGAAATTGCTCTTTGACTTAATGCATACCTATGGCAGAGAATACTAAATATCACTACGCACCTATGGTGAAAAGCAAAGAAAATTAATAAATAAATAAAATATAAATATATGGGGACATTTCACACAGGGCCACCTGATCCCAAACTAGGCAGAGCCTGTAATATGGGTATCAGACAGCTGATATACATACATAAATAAATAATATAATATATAAAGGTTTTTGATATTAGCAAAAAATATAAAATTTACATCAATGAATTGCGGCCCTATCCAAACCGATAAGACCAAACACGTCCGACCGAATCTGACAGATCAGATCCTGTGCTGTGTAAGTTCCAATACTGGGCAGACAGACAAAAGGTGTGCGCTGATTGGCCCAATTTGTCGCAAGCACGGCGGTACGAACGGCACCAGATAAATTGTTGTGATTAATACGTTTATTATTGCGGAAAAATGCTTTCCGTTTGGCGAAAGTGGGGTGGGAGATGAAAGAATAATATTTATTGCTATTGCTGCTCGTATGAAAAACATATAAGCAAGTGAGAACTGTATAGAATGTATAAGAATATTAAAGACATTTATTATAGTTCGACAAGAGGCCAACAGAATACGAGAACTATTTTTTATTTTATTTATCAAGCCTTCTGTAGTGATAGATATTTACAAAGCATTATAGTATTCTTCATCATCATCATCATCAGGTTATTTTGTCTCCACTGCAGGAGCACAACCCTTTCTCATCTACCGGAGACAGACGGAGGATTTGGCCTACACTCCCCGCGCTGGCCAGACGGGTTGGGGAGGCCTCATTGATGTTTCATAATGTATTCCCTTAGTCGCCTTGTACGACATTCACGGGAAGAGTTCTAGTGGTCCTATTCTACTCTACCGGAAACCACACGGCAAATATAAAATATATTAAAGCTATTAATGATACTACCGATATTAATGTCATATGAAATGAAATGAAATGAAATAAATAAATATTTATTGCCATAAATGTGGTACACAGGTGGTAGATTATTTTATATATCCAGCACATTTAGTCATTTCTGACATACAATAATTAGGTATAAAAATGATTTAATAGTAATTTGAGATTATTTATAACAACAACAAAAAATTCGTAAGTATGCATAATAATATTACAATATATCTAACTGTCTAAATACACAATAATTTGTTACCTATTATTAAGACTAGAATTAAAGATACTACAAACTAAGTATTAGGACAAAGTAGCCCCTTTACAGAATAGAATCCTTGGTCCGTCAACCAAAGTTTTAACTTTGCGCGAAAACGTTTCAACGGGAGGTCTGTAATATCCTTAGGCAGTGCATTATATGTTTTTATACACATTGCATAACAATTTTTTTCGTACACAGCTGTCCTTGGATTTACGTTATAAATTAGTCTGTTTGGATACCTGACATTGCGTGAGTGTACATCCCTTGACACTATAAACAGATGGTCGTTCGATTTAACAAAATTTGCTAATTCGAAGATATACATAGATGGGAGTGGAAGGATGCCCAACCGCTTGAAGAGAGGCCTGCAGGGTTCATCAGGTGGTACGCCACACATTGCTCGAATACATTTTTTTTGGGCTATGAATGCCTTTTCGGAATCAGTGCTATTTCCCCAAAGCAGAAGACCGTACTTGAGAGTAGAGCTCACATAGCCATAGTATGCAGTTAAGACTGTTTTTTCTGAGGATACTCTACGCAGTCTACCCAATACGTATACATAGCTATTAACTTTGCTGCAAACTTTCTCGACATGCGCCTTCCAGTTACAATACCTATCCAACACAAGTCCCAAAAATTTCGTTTCAGCAACCTCTTGCAGAGTATGACCGTTGTAATTTAAGTTAAGATTACATGTGTTCTCCCCGTATTTGGAAAATTGAATGTAGTTAGTTTTCCCGAGATTTAAGCGCAGATTATTTTTATATAGCCAATCAACTATGGACCCAATCGTACTGTTTATATTATTCTCATACTCCTCGATGTCAACAGCTTTACTAGAGGTAATGGAAACTGAGATATCGTCAGCAAACAGGGTGCAATCGTAGTGGGATACATCAGGAATATCGTTGATATATAGTAAAAAGAGCAAGGGGCCTAAAATGCTTCCCATATTGACAGATAACTCATTTTAATACCGGTTGCGAATATTGTTGTACTATAGATTAATCATGATATCTATTTTTTACCGATATCCTATTAAAAATTTCCTTACTTTGGGTTTTCACTCATTTTATGTTTCACATAGTGTATTTTTGACGTCGATCGTATAACGATAATTTTAAAGTTTTTATTGTTTGTGTCTCCACACACATAAAGTAAGTTTTACTTCGTTCAGATACCTACGTTTAAGTGTCACTTCAAATCAAATAAAGAACTTTATAGCCATCATTGTGGATTGACGAGATTTTTTAATAGTTTTGGCAACGGAATTTTATAGTTACGAGTAGGAATTATATTCTTTAGTACATTCAACAATATCATGCCATATTAAATTTTCAATGACAGACTGTAGTTTGGGTACAAATATTACCAGCTGAACTTTAATTGACAGGTTCAATAGTTTTGAGTTAGGTGGACAGACCAAAAGAAGAGTATATCTGCTTTGACTTTATATCATCCTA
The DNA here is from genome assembly GCA_947086405.1 of Esperia sulphurella. NCBI lineage: Eukaryota > Metazoa > Arthropoda > Insecta > Lepidoptera > Oecophoridae > Esperia > Esperia sulphurella. The sequence goes on from OX352264.1 coordinate 15,411,976, forward strand.
AAAATCTACTCTGTAGACCGTTGTACTTCAGGCAATGAGGTGCGGTGAGGTGGGGGAACGTCACACCATAGAATACCTTATGTCAAACTTCCAATTGCAATGCAGTGTAAAGATTCATTGGCAGCCAACGATCTCTATGTACTACTAGATGGAGCGTTCCAAACAATCAGTCTGTTCGACGCAAGTAGCCACAACTCTTTCACATTCACTTTGAAACTTGTACAGTTACTACTCAGAACATTTAATTATTTACTAATTATTGACATTATTTAACCGCAGCGTCAATATTTAGTAATAATTAAATGTTCTGCGTAGTAACTGTTCTGCACAAGTTTCATTGTGAATGTGAAAGAGTTACTTGAGAGCGATTGTTTGGAACGCTCCAACTAGTAGTACATAGAGATCGTTGTTGGCAGCCATCAGTGCAGTCATAGTATCGGATTCGTTCCGTCTCAGTGTCTTTTAGATGTGCCATATGAAAAATTGATACTTACATGCTAATTTAGTTCCGGATGCAATGGCATAATGTATATTTTAAGAAGTTTCTTAAATTTCACGGAAGTGTCGTGACATTGCACTGAAGGACCACTGACGCATAACTGTCGGAATACGAACGCATGACGGGATAGCCTTTACTGCATTTGAAATATGGCACATTTGTAGACTGACTCAGGACTGAGGCGACACTGATAGATGCTGATTGGTCCGATATTCTTCTGACGGTCCTTTATCTCGGTTCCCCACTTTAATGTTACCTGTAACTACAGAAATCCTATCAAGATAGAGTGGTTATTGCCACTTGGTTACTTTAGTCTCGCGCGTGCCGATTTTCGGACACAGCGCGCTCCTCCCGCGCACCGTTTTTGCCTCGTGGTCACGTTTCTAGTGAGGAAATACAGATATGCAGTTTGAAATCACGCAATACGGCACTAATGCAGATTTTTTGGTTGATGTTTACCCGACCTTGGCTCGGCGCGAAACTAAGCGTTTAATAGTTTTTGAAATTTATTGCAAATTGTTGGTACGCGTTCACCATTCTATCCTTATAGGATTTCTATGCCTGTAACGTAGTTGTAGAAGTTAAATCTATACTCCACAATTCATTGTATGCTGTAGCACATTGCTACGAACGTAGCAAGTCAACGAGGAACGTAAAGTACAGCACAGCGAATTTACAAGTTTCCACTATATAATTCTCCCGTCTCGTAGCGGGGCGTAAAGCTCATAATTCAATTATTTGTCGTTTGTCGCAAGGAACAAGAAAAATAGAAGCAAACGCGTTACGTGCCGTTTGACAAAGTCTGTGTACCACGATGTTGGAAGTTGAGCGTCAAAGTTGCGTGATTTTGTTTATGGCTTGCAGAGAAATCCGAATTATATTATGTCCGGTACCAAAGCAGTATAATAATAACATTAGGTATATAGATTACGGTCGTTAACAGTTGAGAAATTTACTTTTATCAGTATTGACAAGATAGTTTAGAACGTCGTCGGGTCAAATGCTGTTCGCGTATTATATTTTGGTGAGTTTACATATACAGTAAATAAACATATAAACGAAACTGGGGTTAGATAGGTTCGAGCCCTTCAAGAATATTATAAAATTGAATGTTTTGTGACATCCTTACGTTTCCAGATGTTACCGGTTTTTGTAGGTTTTTTGCCTTATTTATAAATAAAAAACCGATATTCACTGACAATGAAGTTTTACATTCTGATAGGATTTGACCTCTAGCTTTTCCTCGAAACCAGTTTCGTTACTCCCTTTAATTCGAATTTCTTAAAATAGTTACTATATATTGAAAATAGAACTGCTCCATAGACAATTAAATGTGTAACCACACGGCTAACATTAATTTTTTTGTCCTCTCTAAAAAAAAAATTTAATAAGTGATATTAAACAAAGTCAAAATAACCGCTTGAAGCAGCTTGAAGTTAATATCTGTTTAAACATCCAAATAATTCGTTTACTACACAAGGACTTTGATCCAAGTTCCTTGCTAATCAAGTCCAAGACAGAGCCGTATCTAGGGAGTAGGTACTAGCGCATAGCGCCCCGGTGGGAATATGGCATGACGCCCGGAGACCACTAATGCTGAGCCGAGCGCAGATAATAGTAATCGCCCCATAGATTTTTTTTGAGCTCCGATTCGCTTAGGTAGCTTCTATAAGAAAATCCTATTGGTCGATACACAACACATCTCCTTTAGCTTCGATAGACTCTGAGCCAAAAGACCGCGCAGAAAAAGGCCGCAGTATTATAGTAAAGGTAATACCTAAATAATGATATTATCAATTTTAAAGTGCATTTTAAAATAAATATTGAAGTGTGTTTGTGTATTTATTCTATAGTTATTTATGTACTACATACAGTTGCGGACTTTATCGTAAACAATCATGTTAACCGAGAAATCAATATATTTTGTTTGGCGGAATCCATCCAACTACACAGGTAAAATATACAAAAATACAAAATGTTTATTACCAAAACTTAGGGGTTATAGAGGATAGTTGGGGGGCCCTCTTTTAGACATAAAAATGTCTGTGCCAGAGGACCAAAAAAATATGCAGCCATAAAATATAAAATAGGTATTTATAATTTAGCGGTAAATAGGTATTAAGCTATAAATAGGCTGCTTATTTCAACAGTGTGCTATTACATGTTTACAAAAAACTAAAACCGACTTCAAGACTATACGTAAGTACATGTACAAACTTAAACTAAAAAATAGAAAATAATATTTTAATTACTTTAAAGCAAAGAGCATTAAAGGACTATCAACGAACATATTGATACTTATATAATACCTATTTACAATTTATAATAAGTTATTTTTGGAGTCGGTGCCAGCCAAAGCAAAAATAAGCTTAATAGACAAATCCCCCCGTAAATTGTTAATTAAACTGTCCTTCCATACAAAAAACGAACCATCAAAATCCATTCAGAATTGGCGGAGTAATCGCGTAACAAACATACAAAAAAAAACATACCGTCGAATTGAGAACCTCCTCCTTTTTTGAAGTCGGTTGATAAAGGCGTCTGTCTGACAGTCGGATTTTGCAGGAGATGATTTTTTTGTTGAATCGCAATGTTATTATTCGGAATCGCAATCTCAAAATACAGTTGACTTACTGCGGCCCCGGATTCTGTTGTGCCAATTCACAGTTTCATCCGAAAGTCTTAAGGAATTTAATTATACCAGGGGGGGGGCGAAAAAAGTCCCAGCAATTGAGAATGGGAAAACAAAATGGAGGCAGTTAACCGTCTAGTTAGAGACCGGCAACTTCAAAGGAATGTTTCTGAGACGCTCAACTTAATTTCTAAGAAATAAAATCGTCTTTAATTTTTTTCTTCTTTTGGTGTCGTCAGTGACTTTAGTCTTATTATTAAATAAAAATAGGATTAATAGCAAAATATACAACATAAAATAACTAAACTCTTTTGATATTTATTATTCAATTATTTATATATACATATGTAATTATAATTGCCTAGGGATATGCAGGGGCCTGAGTAGATATAACAACTTTTCTATTGCCGCTAAATCATACTATATATAATATTATAAATGTGAAAGTTTGGATGTTTGTTACTCAATCACGCTTCAACCACTGGACGGATCCGGATGAAACTTGGCACATATATAGGTTAGATCCTGGAATAGGACATAGAATAGTTTTTATCCCGAAAAAAACTCTCATTCCTACGGAAAATACATTACAATTTGTGATGTTAAGTTGTCCACGCGGACGAAGACGCGGGCAACAGCTAGTAGCAAATAAAGGGTAATCACTGTAATTATAGTGTAATCCGTGTAATTACAGGGTAACTAGTGTAATTACAGGGTAACCAGTGAAACTACAGGGTAACTAGTGAAACTACAGGGTAACCAGAGTAGTTATAGGGTAACCAGTGTCATTGCAGGGTAACTAGTGGAATTATACTCACACGAGGCATTCCTTCCGAGTGCTTAAAATAACCATTAGTTAGAATATGTTTTAAATATTCCTTTAATAATAAGCCGTGTGGTTCCCGGCATAGATTAGGGGCACCCCAAATCTTCCCGTGGGTGTCAAGGCGACTAAGGGATTTCACCAGATCATTACTGCGATCACCAATCCGTCTACCAAGCGTGGTGATCATGGCAAATCTCCTAATGGAAAGCCAAACTAAAAGAGGCATTATGTATATTGGGGAGGCTTATGTTCAGCAGTGGATATAAATAGGCTGATGATGATTCCTTTAATAACATTTTTCCTTGCACAATTTTCCCGTAATTGCAGGGGAATTTTAAGTTCATGTTACAAAATATAGATTTCAATGTATTTGTAGGACATACATATAGACAGACGGACAAATAGATTCACTATAGGTAATAACCGTTTGGACGAACTCGAGTCCCGGGCCACTTACAACGATAAGGCAATTTTCAAGTCATTGCGAGTCGCAATGGCTTGCAAATTGATACGTCTCTAGGGGTTAGATCTCGGAAACAATTAGAGTTTCGGCAGGGGACTGAGGGGGACGCAACGATGTAGAATCCCGGAAGAATTAGTTGGCAGTTGTGTCGAATATAAAGTGCATTTTTATCTTACGACCGAAACTTCGGCTTTTCGCTTCTAGTCTAGAAACCAAAACAGAAGGTGAATAAGGTCAGGGCTGACACAGCTACTAGGGAACTCATACAACGAGGGAACGTTGCCAGCCTTCTGGGCACAACGCCTCAGTGTGACCACCTCGACGGATTTTTTTATTTGTAAATTGCTGTTTTTATTTGGCTCTTTTGTTATTATTGTTTTTATAATGCACTTTTCTGTTTAAATAATAAATACTACTTATATCTTTAAAATTTGACGTGTGGTTTCTGGTAGAGTAGAATAGGACCACTCCAACTCTTCCCGTGGATGTCGTACAAGGCGACTAAGGGAATATATTATAAGACATCAGTCAGGCCTCCCCAACCCGTCTGGCCAGCGCGGGGAGTGTAGGCCAAATACGCCGTCTGTCTCCGGCAGATGAGAGAGGGTTGTGCTCCTGCAGTGGAGACAAAATTAACCTGATGATGATATCTATAAAATATATATAACTATATTATTGTTTGTGCTACTAATAGCATTCTAAAAATTAGTAAAGGTGCAACGAGGTATTGCAACTTCATCATCATCATGTCAGCTCTTGAACGTCGACTGCTGAACATAGGCCTTCTCCAATGAACGCCACCACACTTGGACCTCCGCCCTCCGCATTCAGCCGCTTTCGGCTACCTTCTTCAGGTCGTCGGTCGTTGCAACTTCAGATAGAAATTGTTTCTATGACTTGATAGAAAGTCATTGGTTACGTCATATAATATTATGGAGATTTCATGATGAGAAGACGTGAACAATGATTTTCTTAATTCCGTAATAGATATAAACTCTGTTTTGCCAGCGTATTACCCTACTTTAACGAGGCTTTGGTCCATCCCAGCCTCATAGGAAAGTATTCAGCAATCACACTCACCTAAGACATGGCTTAGCGAAATCATAAATTACTTCGCGTCATTAAAACTGGGACCATGATGTACATTGGACATAAAGTTCATTTTACCATTACGTTCGAATTTGTCTCCAAATAAACGCTTATACCCTGATTGTCGAAAGCCGAATCCGAAACTTCGATCAAAGACTAGTTGTATCATGCGACGCGACCTTTGGTTGGGTGTAAGGGGTTCGTCTGGTATGACGATTTTTATTTTTTGTTTGCGACATAGGTCAGGATTTTCGAAGGGTGTTCTGGATGTAAGGGATCTATCAGACAGAAAGCGGTCACGCGTTCGAGCGTGCAGTTGCTCACGAGACGCCGTCAGAATGCCTGCTGTGTGGGTATGTGTATGTAACGCTATACAACACAATTAACGCAGAACGCGAACGCTGAACGCTCGAACGCGTGACCGCTTTCTGTCTGATAGATCCCTAAGTGACGTACGTATCGATATCATTTCTGGGGAGAAGTACGTTATTGTGGTCTCCTTGAGGATTTGTATGGAATCTGTGATTTTTGTTAAATTGCCTGAAATTTTGATATTCCATAGACCTGAAGCACTTGATTCAAAGTTTAATGGGTCAATCATCAAAAGCGATTAGTTTCAGAGTTATGTCAAGTTTTATATTGCACTTGTTTTTTCAAGTATTAAAATGTATTAGTAGTACTGTAATACATGTAGGCTTTATTGTAAAAATATTACCTACTTGGTACTCTCCTACCTACGTACATGATTAATTTGCCAACCTACAAGGCTTTATCATTCCGCCAGCCTCCATTCAATCAAAACGTTTTTTTCTACATAAACGTGAAAAGTGAGTGAAAAATGAAAACATCACTAACATGTCCCGGTATTCCCCTACCCGCACCCCGCGGGGCATTGTCGCACTCCCCCCTCCACCCCGGCGTGTCAAGCAGAAAAATGACAAGCGATCATAGAGCAGGCACTGAGATATAAATGGTGAAAACGTTTGTAGTTCATTTTAATTATAAATAGAACTGAGTCTCTGAGAAACATTGTCTTCAGCCACTTGCTGATGTAGGCCGTTTCTCATACCAAGAGTAATGCCCTCAATATTATGCAGGTAGTTGTAATTTTCATCCTAGTGCAGTCAAAGCGCATTCTGAATTAAGTGACCAGCCCTAACACCTTATCCAATGATGAAAAAGTTCAAATTAGAATAAACTTGGTCATTGTACTAGGCCCGTCATAGGTCCACCGACCTGTGACCTATTACCGTGCCTGTATTGTTTTGTCGTCATTATACTGTGATACTGATAGCTTGAAGACTAGGGTGCATACTGACGACACTGCAAAGTAAAAATAACATACGTAAATTCCTTTCTATTTCACCTGGCATATGAAAACAAACCCTTTGCGTCTTGAAAACAACATAAATAATAGATGGTGTTCAGAAGTAGACCGCAAAGTTAATATAGTACTTACTACACACCTGTTTTAGTTGCTAGGGTACTTTTAATATATTAATACACTTGCTAGTCACAAACTATAATTCATAACATCTAGATTGGGACCAACTTGTACGATGTTTATGCCAAGGGGGCATCGAACCCACGACTTCTAGCGTTTAACTCCAACCAACGAGGCAATCAAACGTATAAATGTTATTCAGTAAATAAATACCATGAGCTAAGATAAAAGACTACTATATACATGAGTGCAGACAAGGCACATATTCTTTGGCAACTAACAAAGGCAGGATATGGCGGAAATTTTTCAAAAGTTCTCTGCTTCCTGCCGGCTGATTGTATGCATCCAAGTGAAAGAGACATTTTTTGTCTTTGTCCTGCCTTCAAAAGAATGACAATGCGAATGTATTTGTGTGAAATAATACGTAGGAATATGGGAAATAGTGTAAAATAAAATTTGTTCGTTTGCATTTTCTGGGACATTTTAATTGAATTAATATTACGAGGGTGGGAGGACCTGGAGAAGGTCGATAGCATTCATTGGGGAAGGTCTATGTCCAGCAGTGGACATCTAACGGCTGATATGATGGTGAAGCAAAAGCCATAACTTATTAACTGAGGTACTGTCTGCCTGGAACGGTCGAACAGAGCTTTTTGCGATTTGGGTACGATTTTATTTGAATTTTTTGTTGTTACGGAAGTTAATTTTGATGTTACTCTCTGAATCCCACATAGAATATTCTAGTTTTAGAAATTACAATTTGTAGCGTTTTTATAATATAATAATACTGTTATTTCTTAAAAGATCAATAACTGTTTTTATACATTTTATCTCGTACACCTATAAAGCAACACCGGAGAGAAGTCGCCATACTCAGAGATATTCCGCTCTCCCAAAGGTACAAGACCACTGGTCATGCGCGGTATCCATGAATGAATTTATGAAATTTACGAACGAATGAACTTTTGTTAGAACTCGTATATCTTCCTTCTGGGAAAGATTGCTTAACTCCAATACAGCATTTTAAAAGCGATCAGTGAGGATTTATCTAGAGGAATGTTAAAACATTGGCTATCCGGGAGTAGCGGAATAAGTGTGATGTTTTGTTTTTATGACCATTTATTGTGAATAAAAAAATTTACTACATTTTTGTTGTAGTAATATTGTATTCAATTATTATTATTTATACATTTTATTGTGGGTCTTTTGCCAGAATAAAGAAAATTCATAATGTGAGAAACATAAAATTTAAAAAAAAGCAAAATCGCACAATGCCAAAGTTGCAAAACGACTTTATTTAATTTTTTGAATCCGAAATTGTACAGGTGTGTATCGTAGCTACTGCATATAAGTGTAAGTGGATGTTGAATCGCATCCCAAGAAATCGCTATAGTTTCTCCTTTCCGAGTCGAGCCGGCGGCGGTTACCCCGTGCTACTCTAAGCCTGCACCCAACATCGTGAATTTTAACTTTTCGACTGTGATTTGCAAGGCAAGTAGATCTGCGTCGTTAAAGATGCACCCACGTAACTCGAGCCGTCGTTATATCAATCTTGCTTGACAACTTAATGGATTATAGAAATCGTCTCAGGGGGCCGAGACGCTGAGCACTGAGAGACAAAAAACTTTCCTTGAGATGTACCTACATATACCTTACCAGTAAGTAGGTATCAAATTGGGGGAAATCTGTTAGGAGTATTTTGTGTAATAGATGAGGACGGAAACTAGATTAAAATCACGTATCGATAGTGGAAGGTACAATCACTAAAGCGTCATTTTGGTAACTTTTGTAAAAGTTACCAGACCTAAAAAAAATTTTTTATTTACAGTATTTTAAATTTATTTTTGTAAATCTACCATATTTAAACTATTTCTGTAAAGTTAGTAACTATACAAAAACAGTTTAAATTTGGTAAATTTACAAAAATAAATTTTAAAGACTGAAAAGATTGTTACAAAGGTTGGCTGGTAGAGATCTCTCAGAGCGATAAGTCTACCTTTTTGGATTTTTAACTTTTTATAAATTATTTATTTGAAAAAAAGTATGTGCAATAAAGAATATATATACGTAAAAGCTAGAAAAATAAACCATTTGCATAAGCCTATAAAATCGCCTATTAAAACAAAGAAATAAGTACAGGTTGTATTATATTCTTTATAGCATATTTTAAACAGGCGAGCTTATCTCTAAAATATAGAACATCTCTTCTAGCCAACCTGAGTGAAACGAATCAGTAAGAGCGAGGCGAGTGTATCTAAATCAAAAATCCTAAATAAGTAACTTTCAAGTTTCTAAAAACTACGAGTACTAGTCTAATATCGCACTTATACATATACTGGGCCCGATTCTGAAGGCACACATTTAAAATTTGACAGCGCTACAATAGGTTTCGTCTTTATCTTTATAATACTGTGTGACAAGGATAGCAATAGCTTTAGTGCTGTAAAATTTTAACATTATGTCTTCAGAATCGAGCTCATTAGTTAAGTTATAATATATTTTTTAATATAGATATGTTGTTATACTTAGATCGTACAGTTCACGACGGCACGCCCCACCCTACATTTTCATTGTATGCGTTTTGTTACTGTATTAGTTCTATCGCTACGCACTAATTAATGTGTGCGTACGTAAACTAAGATACTGACGCTCAAATAGGTTCAGATTAGCTCCCCGCGTCCCGCGCTCCCACTTGCGAAAATTATCCGGGGCGTGCCATCGTGAATTGTGCGATCCTTTTCACAAAGTCCAGTAACTGCTAGTTTGTAGCGATGATCGAAACAAACAAGAAAATAAAATAAAAGTTATTCGCAGAAGTGTTTCATTCCTCGCGTTTTATTTTCAATCCCAACCAAAAGCGAGTATCCCGTGATATAAATCTAGTTTGGCGCCACGTCGCCGTCGCCGCAGCGGTGCATCCTATTCCTACATTCCACCGAACTCCGGCACCCGGGATTTATTAGAATGGGATCCCGAGCTAAAAGCATGGGCGGAACGGAAACGATCTCTGTTCGATGTAAGGAGTGCATGTAATGAGATGTGAGACGGGAATGTTTGTATCACAGATATGAAAACAAAGCATTTTAGGTTTTTTTTTACTAATATTTGCAAGTAGAAACTTTTGAACACAGAAGTTTCAACATCCACCACCACAGGACCAATAATATTAATAATAAAATCATTTATTCATCTCTTAAAGAATATACATACAATAACTCCGCCAAACTGTATAATACAGTTTGTTGGCAGAAATAGCTCTCTTACTTTATACACATCTATGGCAGAGAATACTAAATATCACTACGCAATGGTGAATAGCAAAGCAAGTTACAAAGTTTTTAATTTTGATATTAGCACAAAAAGATTGAGGTTACGTTAATAAGTTTACTAGATATTTCTTATATTTAATTCTGAAAGTGTTTTTGTTGATTACATTGCTTCTGATGCCTAGTGGGATAGTGTTAACAATTTTGGGTACCAAATACTGCCATGTTCTTTCATCATTGTAGATGCAGACTCTAGGTACACAAAACAGTACACGCAGAACCTGGGATAGATATTTTATTTGTAAACATTTTGTTTGTCTGTAAATATTCTATTATTATCCTAACTTATTTTAATTGATTACATTGTAAGTTGTTGCAATAAATACTTATTTATTTAAATTACATTTCAATATAAGTAATAAAAAAAAAAAAAATGTGATGTTTTTTCAAAGTAATAATAAAAGTGATGTTTTTTACAATAATTTTATAGTGCACAATATAGAATATTTGAATTTAATTTAATTTAATTAAGCCGTGTGGTTCCCGAGTTAGAATAGGGCCACCCACAATCTTTCCAGCAGGTGTCGTCAAGGCGACTAAGGGATTGCACCAGGGACGGGCAGCTGCGTTCTCCTGTGTATATTAAGATCATTACTGCGATCACCAATCCGCCTGCCAAGCATGGTGTATATGGCAAATCCCCCAATGGACAACTTACCAAGAGTGGTATTCTATTGGGGAGGCCTATGTCCAGCAGTGGACGTATTTAGGCTGATGATGATGATAACATTATTCGCAACCAGGGACTGTAACCGGTATTAAAATAAGTTATCTGTCAATATGACACTAATATCGGTAGTATCATTAATAGCTTTAATATGTTTTAGGATTGTGCAAAGTGGCGATACATCGCCTCTGCCTGCCCCTCTGGGACCAAGGCGTGAGCATTATGTATGGACAGTCCACCACAAGTGGCATTCTATTGGGGAAGCTTATGTTCAGCGGTGGACGTATTTCGGCTGATGATGATATTTAATACAAAATTAATCCTTATTTATATCAAGTTAATAAAATTCTATCCCTTTACATCAGCCGCATCAGCCTGGATATTCAAAAGGGTAACGCAGCGAGCATCCGCGGCACTTTTAAAAACTCTGCAGAGCTGGAGGATATATTCTACCTGTAGAGCGGCCCCTCCCACCCCTCTTTTCTTTAGTATTAGTATAGGTATGCCAAATTGTATATTTTTTCTATCACCACTCTTCATCATCTCATCAGGTTAATTTGATCTTCACTGCAGAAGCACAACCCTGTCTCATCTGCCGGAGACAGACGGAGTATTTGCCCTACACTCCCCGCGCTGGCCAGACGGGTTGGGGAGGCCTGATTGATGTTTTATAATGTATTCCTTTAGTCACCTTGTACGACATTCACGGGAAGAGTTGGAGTGGTCCTATTCTACTCTACTGGAAACCACACGACAAAAACGGTTTCTCTTAATAAATTTAAATAAATGTTTTATATTAAGTTAACAAAATAAGCACTTACTGTTTTTGTTTCCATATGCTAAAACACAACCTTTCAAGTCAATACAAAGCAAAAACCCATGAAGGGCAAAGACTGAAGCGCCGTTTATTATTTATGAAGCCTGTCACTAGGGTTGAAATTCAAATGAGCACAAATAAATTTTTATGCGTTACCCTCCGCGCGACAAGCCGCGGTGTGACGTCACATAAAACTTTACCGCGCGTCAGATATTGTCACGCACTTACGTAATATCTGGGTTGAACTATAAAAATGACATGTTGAGAACTTTTCCATAATCAATCTTTAGTTTAGCTACTTTTCTCAGGCAAGACCAGCAAGACGAGACCTTTGTCGGATGCATATAACATATGATGTCATCGGTTACTTGTTATATTACAGACGCTGCTACTAAAGCAAAAGAAGAATAGTACCTAAATTCATTTCATTCAGATCCCTCTCTTATCTTCTTAGCAGTTCAAACCTTAGAGGTCATCTGCTCGCAATAATCGTTTCCGTACTATAATTGAACTAGTCGCGCAATTCATTGACAATCTTCTCATGGAAAATAAGTTTTAATAAAGAAATCCGTATTTGGTGATTACAACTTAATTTTTTCTATAATTTTAACAAGTACTAGTGACGAGTTATACTCCTTTATTAGTCTGATTGTCGTTTATAAAAGCGTTTGTTTTTATGCAATTTTATTTTTGTCCGTGTGTTTAAATGCTTGTTCGTTTATAAAAGTGTTTGTTTTTATGCAATTTTATTTTTGTGTGTGTGTTTAAATGCTTGTTTCGCTTCATTTGCATTGTTATTTAAACATAAGATTGTATACAGAACTGAGAGATATCCTTGACATCAAAAAAATGTTAAGTAAATAAGTTGGACTAATCAAAATCAGTGAAAAGTTTTTTCGTAAAAATTTTAAAACCTACAATTCGATATGTTTTCATGTTAAAGACCCTATTTTCAACTTCCATTGTTTTAGAAGTCTCAGAAACGGCGGTCAAAGTTTCCGTAAAATTCAATGGTCTTTATCCTCAGTCAAACACTTCTTAACTGTCGCTTCTTATTTTTCCTTATGTGTTATTACTTGTATATATTGGATACCTTTTTGTATCTCATTGCATATCCCAATAATAAAAATATGAATAATATCTTCTTTTGCGCAATATCTTTGGGAATATCGGTCGTCGTGCACCACTGGATCACAATATTTCATAACTAAGGGAACAATTTTTCCCTCCGATTCCTTCCACAACATAAAATCTGGAGATAAACGATAATTATTTTATTGTTGAAGTGTTTCGATGTAGCTGAATAAAATATTAGCGTTGTTTCAATTTGGCCTAAGTGAAAAGTGGAAGGATTTGCTTAGATTTTTATTCAGCTAATAAGGTAGGTTAGCTATGGTTCCCGGCTTAGAATAGGGCGTCCCAAGTTATTCCCGTGGGAGTCGTCAAGGCGACTAGGGATTACAGCGATCACCAATCCGCCTGTAAAGCATGGTGATTATGGCAAACCCTCATTGGACAGCCCACCAAAAGTGACATTCTACTGGAGAGGCTTATGTTCAGCAGTGGACGTATTTCGGCTATACATAGATGATAGAAGGTAAGCAATGTTTTGGCAGGATATAGAGTAAGCAGATACTATTATCTGCTTACTCTATATCCTGACAAAACATTGCTTACCTTCTAAATAAATATATAAACATCCAAGACTCGGGTACAAACATTCATATTCATCAAACGAACATTTGCCCCTAGCGGGATTGGAACCCGCGGTGACAGTCCGAGAGCTACCCGTTCCGCCACGGAGGTCGGCAAAGGATAAAAATTTAATGTCTTCAATTAATGTCAGAATGGAAACTGATGAAAAGTTTTCGAGCATCCCATTTTCGCACTAAATTCGCTTACTTTGCACCACCTTTTTACCCGAGTGTCCCCACGCTTCAATGAACACCGAGACAGGCAAAGATTCAAGGGGAGAGCGGGCGAATTTGGACACTAATGCGAGTTTTGATGTTTTATGTTAATAACGAGCCGGCAACTTTGCCCGATAGTCATTCAATTCGGTATATACGTTGCCAACTTTGACAGTACACTTCTCGGTACAAGTTGTAGAATTTAAGACTAGTTTTATTGTAATACTAGCTGATGCCCGCGACTTCGTCTGCGCACGATTAGTATTTCGAGTAGCTTTTTTGTAGGACTGTTTAAGATAAACATTTCCAATTCCATCATACATTACATATGTGTAACTCTAGCGGTTTTGGCAGCGCACGCCAGAATAGCTCGCAGATGGTAGATTTTTTCCTACTTACTTGATATTTTGGACAATTCACATAATAACTTTATAAATTGTAGCCTATATGTTATTCTGATGTATAAGCTATATTATTGTAAAGTTTCATTAAAATCCATTCAGTAGTTTTTACGTGAAAGAGTAACAAACATCCATCCATACATACAAACTTTCGCGTTTATAATATTAGTAGGAAGTAGGATGATTTCATTTGGTGGTTGGAAGTGAAACGCACTTACATACGAAAGGTAGGAGTTTCAATTGAGGACAGACAGTATCAAAAGCTTCTTCATACGTACATAATGATCACACCTTTGTCCCAGAGTAGGCAGAGACGATGTACCGCCACTTAGCGCGATCCCAGCAAATTTCTTAAATACTTATATTACAGGTTTTTAGACAAGGCTACATAGATTAGAGAATACCTAATATTGCTACATAAAGAAGCGACACTCACCTCCCCCCGCCAGTTGAACGTCGCCCACAAAATAGAGCACGGCTGACAGTACCCGCTACAACCTACTACCCGGTACAAAGTTATTATGCCGACGCTATAAGTTGTGAGAGAAGTACTTATGTTGCTGACATGTTATTATTTATTCATTTTTCGATCGACTCTGTTCGCGCACTGGGTGCAGTAGCCCTACAATAGTTTACACACACACACACACACACACATGTACACATGTGTACAGACATACAGACTGGTGTTCCTGCAGTATTAGGTAGTGTTCGCTTGCATGAACTTCCGGGGGTGTGGACAGATGATGATACGAGTAATTGCGAGATTTAATGCCAGTGAGCTGAAGGGCTGTTACCGTAAGTTTCTACATACTTGTCTACGTCAGATGCTTGTCTATGCTTGAATCAGCGGGTTGATTGGTGTTGTAAGTCGTGAGCTAAGTTTACTGAATGGCTCATTAGGCGTTATTCATCATAATTGTTTTGCAACTGAAGCTTTAGCGAAATTTTTCGATCTATGTTCTAAAGTTAGAACGGTGGAGTCTTTAGTAATAATAATAATTCTTTATTTCAGAACAAGGATCCATATAAGTAGATTACAATTAGTACAGTACTAGCTGTTTAACATCACAAATTATTATGTATTTCCTACTTACTTGATATTTTGGACAATTCACACAATATCTAAATTATAGCCTATGTGTTATTCTGATGTATAAGCTATATTATTGTAAAGTTTCATTAAAATCCATTCAGTAGTTTTTACGTGAAAGAGTAACAAACATCCATCCATAATTACAAACTTTCGCGTTTATAATATTAGTAGGATAAAATACAATATGGGCCCGATTCTGAAGACACACATTTAAAATTTGACAGCGCTAAAATTGGTTTCGTCTTTATCTCATAATACTGTGTGACAAGGATAACAACAGTTTTAGTGCTGTCAAATTTTAACATTGTGCCTTCAGAATCGAGCCCTTTAATTCACAATTACAAAATAAAATTATGCTGCTATATCCAGCCAGCACTTGTAAATGGTTGAAGTGAAGAATCTACTGTCCAATCCGGTAATAGTGTGACGATACGCTATTGAATTCTATCTTCTATGTTGTATGCCTATGGTCGTGGCGTCAAGCCTCCTTGAATAAATACATGACTGGCTGACGAGTTGATTTTGAAAGACGGATTGACTGACAAAGAAAACGACAGGAGAACAAAAGGGACTGACGAAAAGAAACCATGGTGTTTTTTGCTAAATTCCAGTTTCTCTTATCCCAGACCATTCATAGTGGTCCTTCTGAGCCGGACCGGTCACTTATTTTTTTAATTTGTATATTAATAGATGACAAGGTTCCTTTCTTCTAGAATATTTATACTGTTCTTCAGCAAAAAGAGATATTTAAAATATATTTTTTTCAGGTTATTCATATCATGTATTATTCATGTTTTACTCCGAGAAGGCTTACCAGTTTCATTCGTATAGTTAGTGCGGATTTCCTTCAAGCACGAGCCTACTTACTATGTTATGAATCACCTATCTGCGGCATAAAGTGCATCTCATCACAGTGCTCTTTGTTTTCCTTCGTATCCCGACGTCTAACTTCGGCCTTCGAGTTCCTCGCTTCAGTTTGCTCTCTTCAATAGCGATCCTTACCTGCGTAACAGGAGTAGTACTTACGTAGTAAATATGTATGTACATATTGTACACTAGCTGTTGCCCGCGACTTCGTCCGCGTTTATAAATTAACATAACACATTATTTATATTTATAACACGGTATTTATAGTTTATACTTATTGTGTTATATGTTCTATGATTATTTAATATATAGTAGGTACACGCGACTACTGCCTCTCCATAATCCCTTATCTTCACCGCAGGTTAGCTGGAAGAAATTTCTTTAGAAATAAGATTATCCTTTTGTATAATTTTCTTGTCTTTGTGTTGTTCTTTGTATATTTGTGTGTACAACAAACTATTAAATAAAAATAAATTATTATGAATCTATTAATTGAAACTATTAAAGAAAAATAAATCACATGAAAATGTTTTGCAGGAAGTTAGGTATTTTTTCTCTGTATGTTAAATATTATATCGCAATGGCGAATGCCTTTACTCCTCCTCTTCTCCCTTCTCTTTTTATTTCAGTTTTGAAAACCAAAGATCAAATTAGCTGGTTTTAGTAGACCTCTGAAATATACTATCTTTGTACTGCACCAAAGTTTTTGTTGCTAGTTTTTCTATTTCTTGGATAATTATGGAGATTTTTTTATATATTATGTTATTCCGGGATATACACTGTCACTTTACAAAGTTTCGTCAAAATCCGTTCGGCAGTTTATGCGTGATGCCCGTACAAACAAATAAACAAACAAACAAAAAATTTAAAAACTGTTCTAACATGTTCTGTTACTTATTTTAAGTCGCCCTGGTTGGTTTTTTTCCGAATACATTCAATGTACAGACTTTTTTGCATTTTTGGATTTTATTATACGAGATAGATATGTCAAAGAAAGTCACATACTGTGGCCATCAGTGTCAGTTTCATCATCATCATCATCAGGTTATTTTGGTCTCCACTGCAGGAGCACAACCCTCTCTCATCAGCCGGAGATCGACGGAGGATTTGGCCTACACTCCCCGCGCTGGCCAGACGGGTTGGGGAGGCCTGATTGATGTTTTATAATGTATTCCCTTAGTCGCCTTGTACGACACCACGGGAAGAGTTGGAGTGGTCCTATTCTACCCTACCGGAAACCAAACGTCAGTTTACTGATAGGAAATGTATCGCTATCTTACTGCATAGATTTCGCAATCTTAAAGTCACTATAGCTTCTTGGGTATTCCTCAGAAATTAGTGACTTCTTACTATTCACACGAAGTCGTGGTAGACTACAATACAATACAATACAATACACTTTATTGCACAAACAAATACAGTTACACGTTATAAAAGTTACAAATAGTACAATTTAGGTGGTCTTATGGCTTTAAGCGATTTTTTCCAGACAACCTTTGGGTTGTTGTTATTGTTGGTTGTGCACTCGGCTAACGGTTTAAACGTCGCCCGTACCAATAAGTTTTTCAAAACTTGAACGGTTTATTTATTCAGGTGTTTCTATAAGGAAATCTGAATGCCAAAGATGAAAATTCTAAGATGTATGGAGCACCGATGATGGATAGGGGTTGGCACAAAAGATCCCGGAAGGTTTAAAGTGTCGCCAGGTCTTTCTGGCCTCCTAAGAAGATAAAATACTATTCGTTGACGATTGGTAATACGGAAGTTTCTTATTAGGATTTCCAAAAGTCGTCGTACCTAATAAAATCTTCATATATTCCGACTTTATAATGTATTCCCTTAGTCGCTTCGTACGACATCCACGGGAAGAGTTGGAGTGATACTATTCCACTCTACCGGAAACCACACGGCAATCAAATAACACATTATAAAACATCAATCAGACCTCCCCAACCCAGCGCGGGGAGTGTAGGCCAAATCCTCAGTCTGTCTCCGGCAGATGAGAGAGGGTTGTGCTCCTGCAGTGGAGACAAAAATAACCTGATGATGATGATGATTCCGACTTTGATCACCTCTATGAACATGATAGTAATAATATGGTTCATAGACTCATCATCAGTATATCGCAGTTCAACGCTGGACATACTCGTAGGCAATAAGAGAGACAGTCATGAGTTTTAGTAACGTTTCGTCACGTTTCAGAAGTCAGTCTAATCGCGCTCCCCTCGTTCCACGGAAATGCACACACGTCGAGCGGAGACTTTCCACGTCATCCGCTATATTGTGCCGTCCCTTTTGTCTTGCTGGGGCGGGGGCTGTGGAAGTGCAGCGAGACGTGAATGTAAGTTCAGATTCGCCTCGCTGTCATCGCAGCTGGATTTGTGATTAATGGGCGACTAACTTTTGGGAAGTCGAAGAAAATCTACCTATATAGGATGTGATCATTTATTTATATAAGACTTTATTGCGCAAGACAGTACAAGAAGTGTCAATATAGAATTCTCTACCAGTTTATAATTTATATCTTTATTATGTTATGCTGAAATTAATAATTTATACTATGGCATTTTTTTTATAATGCACAATATTTATATAATATTTATAGAATAGAACAGTCATTCAAAATCTTTAATATCTCCGTTATTATAAGAGATATCAAAACTGATATCGAAAATATGTTGCCTTAAGTCTAAAATGACATCAATAACATTTACAAAAGAAACAAGACATATTTAAAAGTAGTAAATAGCATCTCTTTGGAGTCACGGTAAATGTGTTATTTTAAATTAAAAAAAAGGGATATATCGCGTTTTTATTAAGTTGTTGATATCATTTTACCTATCAGGCAACACAGTTATGATATCAGTACAAAATTTGTTGATATATCTTATATTTACGGAGTAATCGCCTGGTGACACTTAATAATTTCAACCTGTGTTGAATTTAGAGTCTAAACTTTAGTGCTTTGTACACAAACTTACATACTAGCTTTTCTTATTGCACAGTTAATAAAGTTTCCAGTGCCAGTGGGAAACAGATATAAATGAGCTTTCCAAGAGTAAAAGGATTTAGTAAATCACTTGCTTAGTTCCGGAGATTACTTACAAACTGTACCTTTTTATTACATTAGTATATGTAAAGGATTTCTATGTACTACTAGATGAAGCGTTCCAAACAATCGCTCTGTTCCACGCAAGTGGCCACAATTCTTTTACATTCACTTTGAAACTTGTGCAGTTACTACTCAGAACATTTAATTATTTACTAAATATTGACATTATTTAACCGTAGCGTCAATATTTAGTAATAATTAAATGTTCTGCGTAGTAACTGCATAAGTTTCATTGTGAATATGAAAGAGTTGTGGCTACTTGCGTGGAACAGAGCGATTGTTTGGAGCGCTCCATCTAGTAGTACGTAGAGATCGTTGGTATAGGTGTCATCTTTTGCTTAAAATAGACTTTCAATAATCTCAACTAATGTTTTGTTTTACAGAAATATCGCTCAATGTCATTCAATCAGACGCTAGGGGGAGTTAAAGTGCAGAGTCGTGTCGGAGCCGCATGGGACCCGTGCTGTTTAGGCAAAACATCTCGCATGGTCTAAATGGCCCATCTGGCGACATTCGGGAAGTATAACTTTTATTTCTATAGAGAACGAAAATATTTACAAATATTTAAAATCGTTTCCTCGTTGGAGTCGTTGGCCTAGTGGCTTGTTCAATGGACGCGAGCACCAAAGGCGATGGGTTCGATTCCCACTGGGGACAGATAACAAGTTTGTACAAGTTGGTCCCGCTTAGGACGTTATATTTGTGAATAGTCCTACTCTTTCTTAATTCCCATAGCACAGGAGAAAATCCTAGCTTGTGATTAGACAAGCGTACCTATGTATATACTTATGTAATATTTATATAATTTGTTTTAATAACGCGGAGAAATACATTTAACAGAGATCTTCAAAATTTTTAATAATAACTACAACTCGTCCAATTTAAATAATAAATTTAACTCAAACCCCACTGAACGGACAATAATATGAGATTACAAAAATCCAATGCTCACCTGAACCCGCAAAAAAATTTAATCATCAAGGATGTATGCAGATGGAACAATTTGCCAGAATCTGTTGTATCTGCCACATCAATAACTATGTTTAAGAACAGACTACACAATTTATTATAAGAAAATGACCAAATCGACTACTGATATGGAAGCACCAGCTATTAGCTGCCTTTCTATTTAAAATAAAATAAATAAATAATTTAGCTTTGGATCACATGAACTTTGTTTATGTCTCTGAAACTCGGCACGTAAAAGAATTATGCAGATAGTTTGAGTTGAAAAGATTTTACTATTGGAAAATATGGAAACTTAAATAACCGGTATAACCGCAGGACAGAAGCTAGTAAAGAAAAATTAACATTTCAACTCAACCTTACAAAAAGATCCCCTAAAAACCGAGAGGCACTTTCTTAGATTAAAAAAAATATATTACTGGAGTAAATACCTACTTATATAAAGTTTTCGGCGCCCACTAAGAGCTGTTAAGAGGTTTTCAAATTTATTCACCCTTCGATACTGGGAGGTTCTGGGCAAAGTTGAGGAAATTCAAACGATTAAATCGAGCGGAGTGCATGAAGTTAAGGGTTGAATTTGCATAACGATCGAGCGGTATGTTATTGTATTGTCTTGTAATAAGTAAATTTTAATGTATATATACATATATATAGTGTGGTTCCCGGCTTAGAATAGGACCACCCCAAATCTTCCCGTGGGTGTCGTCAAGGCGACTAAGGGATTTCACTAGTGACGGGCAGCAGCGTTCTCCTGTGTGTGTATTTTAAGATCATTACTGGGATCATCAATCCGTCTGCCAAGCGTGGTGATTATGGCAAATCCACCAATGGACAACTTACCAAAAGTGGTATTCTACTTAGTGGTTATTCTAGCAGTGGACGTATTTAGGCTGATGGTGATTATTTTTAAAGCAATACAACGTTTCCTACATGATTAATGGGCTCGATTCTGAAGGCACAATGTTGAAACTGTTGCTATCCTTGTCACACAGTATTATGAAGATAAAGACGAAACCAATTTTAGCGCTGTCAAATTTTAAATGTGTGCCTTCAGCATCGGGCCCATTATTTATTTATTTTTAGCCCTTCTGTAGTTATAAATTATCATTCTAGAATTCGTCACTTCACTTATTATAAAACTGTACATAGTTATAGTTCATTTTATGTCATTCTTAGTTTATGTCATTATTTAATATTTGTAAGTTAATGTTTTTATTTTCAGGTAAGTCCTTCGTCACTACAGATAATCCCATTTATGGGCAAAGGCCTTCCTACATGATTATGTTTGTATATATTTCCAATAGTAAGAAAAACCTAGTACAATGTTCGTGTTAGCACATCGTTGGAGCGAAACGAGTGCGTTAAAAGCACGATTTGTTATCTTTTGTGCTGGTTGTATGCGCTAATGTTTGTACTTTGTCTTCAGCGGCGCTGAGTGGGGGAAATGGGTAGTTGTGGGTCACATATCCTTCTTCCATTTCCTTTTAGTGTGACACTGTGTTAAGGCTTGCTTGTCAGACACTTTAAGATATGGGGAAATAACTTTGCATTTACATACACACCCACACAACACACACCAACACACACTTTTTCTCTTTCTTAAGTATTTAAGAAGTCTTATATACATATCTGTAAGTAGATAATGTGCTCGATTCTGAAGGCACGATGTTAAAATTTGACAGCACTAAAACTGTTGCTATCCTTGTCACACAGTATTATGAAGATAAAGACGAAACCAATTTTAGCGCTGTCAAATTTTAAATGTGTACCTTCAGAATCGGGCCCAATGTCTCACTCTTACCATGAGTTATACTAAGAAACCTGTATTTGGCTTTGTTAATTAAGATAATTGCACAAATTGTTTAATTAAGCATAAGAATAAGCTGTTGGTTTCGTCAAATAAATAAAATAAAATGAATAAATAAATTTAAATACTGTTTTTAGGTGTTATTTTATTTTCAAATTACACTGTAAGTTGAAGAAAGAGAAACTCATACCGCTCAAAGAACTCAAAGGGCGTTAAGGACATAAAGATGTAGAGGCATCAGGACATCAGTTTTCAATTCTAAATCGATTTGTTTGATCGACGTAGCAAAATACACAAAAATATTTCGTTTACTAACCATGTCGTAGTTAATAAAAGAAACAAATCGATAAATAATTAAAAACTGACAACTTGATCGCACTAATCACCAAGTTAAATTATGATTTATTTTACACTACCTGTTTCCTGTGACTGCTGCCGCGTTGAGTTTGAATAAAAAGCTTTTGCCCACAAGTAACTGCACAAGTTTCATTGTGAATGTGAAAGAGTTGTGGCTACTTGCGTGGAACAGAGCGATTGTTTGGAACGCTCCATCTTGTAGTACATAGATATCGTTTCCCAAAGTAAACTAGATTAACACTGTTCTAAGCAATCATGTAGGTATCACGGTTTATTGTACCAAAAATTAACAAGAACAAACAAAAGAAGAAAGGCGGCCTTATCATATTTAGGGATCGCTTCCAGTCAATCTTAGAGTAATGAAATGTGTGAATTAAATTTTAATTTTAATTTTATTTAATGCAACTTATTTTCTTTATTTCACGATAAAAATATACAGTTACGATAATAAAGCAGCTTCCAGCTAAAACTGATTTTTCCTGACAACCTTTAGTTAGAGGATATAAGAATAGTAGATAAAGGTAGGAGTGTAAGTTCATGCATTATTTAAAAATTAATTAAGTAGGTGGGTAGGTATATAAGACAATCACATCATCGGTCTATATATACGTCCACTGCTGAACATAAGCCTCCCCAATAGAATGACTCTTTTGGTGGGCTTTCCATTAGGAGATTTGCCATAATAACCACGCTTGCAGACGGATTGGTGATCGCAGTAATGATCTTAATATACACAGGAGAATGCTGCTGCCCATTCCTGGTGTAATCCCTTAGTCGCCTTGACGACACCCACGGGAAGATTTGGGGTGACCCTATTCTAAGCCGGGAACCACATGGCCAATACAATACATTCTCAAAAAATAGATACATAGGTATATACATACAATTATATTTATATATTTCCCGATTCCTGACCCATTGTTTGCTTCATACACAGAAAAACTCATTTTTCAATGTCCTAAAACACTGAAAACCGTGAACCGTGAAAGCCTCAAAACCTCAGCTGACAAGCGTCGACAAGACAGTGTAGGGGCGTAAAGGGCTCGTGACGTAAGCGCCCTCCAATTAAAGCCTGCCCTTGTAACGGAAGTGTTTTTAAAATGACAACCTATTTAGTGTTTTAAGACTTTGTTAGTAACATTACCTTAACTCGCATTGTAGAAGTGTGCTCGCCTCTGATTCGTGTGTCTTATCTTAGCTCTTATCTTAAAACAAAGCCGGGTTATTTACACCATTTATAACTCAAGAATGGCTGAACCTATTTTAATGATCTTTGATTTGTTTTTCGTCTTCGCCCCGAATAGCAGAATAACTATTAAAGTATCGGAAAAATTCACGAAAACAATGTATACTGAATATTTAATTTTACATTAATTAAGTTTGCAACTCCGCCATCTTCCGCAATTTACAGCTCACGTCACGCACGGTTGTACTTATCTAAGACTTACCGCTCGGCCACGTCCTTGCCGCTGCCAGCGGCAACTAGGAGCGGAGCGGCCAGCGGCGAGAACAAATGTACAAAAATGTTAGCAGCACGCCACGAGGCGCCGCAATTAGCAGCCAACCCTTCGCCTGCCGAAACCGCGCCGCTCACCGCGCCGCGTCCCGCTAAGCCAAAAGTCGTGGCCGAGCGGTAATAGCATATAATCTAAGCTTATTTGTAATAAGTAATTGATGTCCATTGCAAATCAGTGACATACTTAGACATTATAGAATAAAATTTCAACGGGAAATAGTGGGAAAATAGCATATTCAAATCTAGAAAGATATTGAAATATATAGAAAATACTAAAGTTTAGCTAAAAGTTAACACAACATTAATAATAATAATAATAATAATAATGGGCCCGATTCTGAAGGCACACATTTAAAATTTGACAGCGCTAAAATTAGTTTCATCTTTATCTTCTTCTGTGTGACAAGGATAGCAGCAGTTTTAGTGCTGTCAAATTTTAACGTTGTGCCTTCAGAATCGAGCCTAATAATAACTTTATTTATTTCTTCTCATAAGATAAATAAAATACATACAGTAGGAATCTTATGCTAGGCTTAACAATAGATCAATGGACAGCATTTGCATATTAGGCGGTACGAAGTTCGCCGCGTCAGACAGTTGATAAAAATGATAAAAACAAGATATTATTGTTGTACTGTTTTCCAAATATTATTTCTTTACCAAAGTTGTATTTCCAGGTGTATACTGACGACATAACACCTTTATTAGACCAAGTTACTTTAATACAACGGAAAGGTGATTCGTGAAACTGCGCGGTTGGTTCAAATAATAAGCGATAGCGAATCCGTCGGATGGAGAAACTTTACCGCGGGATAGTACTAATAGCACTGTGAAAAGCACAATAATTAGATACTGGGTGACTTCGTAAAGCACGGGTAGCTTGTGACATTTCTCAATGTCATCCATCACACCATCATTAGATCTATTTATCACTGATTGTTACTAACCTAGTATTTAAGCATTAATTACCGGCTAAATATGGACTTCCAGTCTAAAATAAATGCATGCATTAATTTAGTTTTCAATGTTAGGTTTAGGTTAGGTCTGAATATATATCAACATTATTTTACTTTCACCCATTATTATATTTTAATAACTGTTGTAATATTTAATAATGTTTATCTGCAAGTCAAGTCTTGTAAAGTTTGCTTTGAAAAAATAATAATTGATTGAATAAAATGTATCCTAAATCTTCCTTTCCACTTTAGTACCGGTCTATTGTGTATTCCAATGCTGTACGATGAATCAATATAAAAGAGCAAATACTGCATAAAAATATATCTGACCCATGACAAAGGATAAATACAAGTAGGTACCTACTCGTACATGCGGAATAATAAAAAAAAGGTAATATAGTTGTACGTTGAATGATGTGTTGAGTAATATATTTTTTAAACGATATGAAAAGTACTAATGAAAGCCATGAACCGGCTATTCAATGCCATAGGTAATCGCTGGTCGCTTATACCTGAGACCCGTATCAATATGGAGTACACGAAGGCACGCGGTTTCAATTATTAAACAATGCAATCGTCTGCTCCGTCGGTACAACCCTAGCGTTAATACTTGAATACCTAGTACGTACCTAGTACGAAGTAACGAGTATCTGGGTCACGGGTCGTGGGAATCTCGAACTGCGGTATCTAGAAATAATTCAGTGGTATCTCCACTTCACTTGATGCTCTGAATTTTTTGTGCTTGGAATTTTGATTAAAGATCTATGAGTGTTGTAAGATGAAGTCATTTATCAATAGGTGGATAGATAGATATGTTTACTCGAATGTGGAATGCAGTCGTTTCTAAAATACATCGTACGTGGTAAATTTTATGGTTTATTTTTATACCCTTTTTTCTTTAAGACTATACAAAGGTATTAAAAAATTATTAATACAAGAGTTGGTATTTTAGAAACAACGACGTTGCGTAGAGTGGGACGCCCCATCGGATGGACCGATGACGACCTGAACTTGGCGGAGGACCGTATATTGCGGCGTTCATTGGGGAAGGCATATGTCCAACAGTGGAGGTCTAGGGGCTGATATGTGTTAAAAAAAATGTGGTACCTCCACCATCAGGTTATTTTTGTCTCCACTGCAGTAGCATAACCCTCTCTCATCTGCCGGAGACAGACGGAGGATTTGGCCTACACTCCCCGCGCTGGCCAGACGGGTTGGAGAGGACCTATCTTACATTAAATCCCCGATTGTTAAACTATCTGTATTCAAATATAATTATGCATTTCATTGAGGTATATTGCAGTTAAAGTGGAAAAAATGGGCCTTAAGCCCTCGTTATGAAGGTATGGTAGTCGCGGTATGTTTTATTGGCAGAAAAAATAGTAGAACAGATGGTAACGACTCGCGGTCGGTGACCATCTCTAGATTTGACCACTTCTAGATTCGATCACTCCTGGAGTCTATCACTTCTGGAATGATAGGCCTCTGAGTAACATTGGGATGTATTTAAGACCACATAGGAAAAAACATAAAAGAATTTAGAAATGGAACTGTCGAAATAAAAAACATTAAAAAATCATTTTAAAATGTTTATTCATAACTTTTTAAATCACTACCTTAAACATATTAATACACGACGTAATTTGTAAATATTTACAATTATAGTGTTTTATAAACATAATCTACTCTTTATTAAAATATCAAGCATTTCTAATTATACTGACTAGAACCTATATATAATAATTATGTCCACTAATCAAATGTACATACTTAGTGATTATAAAACATATAAAGTGTTTTCTATATCATTATCATTCTCTACGTCATCATACACAGATTATTATTTAAATTCTATTTTAAAAAAATCATTTATAATTTACTATGTGTGTTTTTTGGTTAAAAAAAAGTATGTTAAAACTTTTTTCATTAAAATATAGACGTAACTGCAGATGTTTTTATAGACCCTTTGTCTTAATTCTCGCTCTTCTCGATTTTTCAGTAATATATCATAACATTCCAAAACATTTCAACCAAATCTAGTTTTGCTAAGGCTTGTGCTGTGTTGTGTCTCAATTTCTAAGTGTTCATGGAAAATCTAGTTGATATTAAAGTCAGTCTATCTTATATAATTAATTGGGAAAGCATCGCCTTTCCACTACAGTCGCGCAATCGATCCTGACCATTTCCCTGAAAATCCTAGACAAATTGACCAGCATGTTCACATCGTTGTGCCTGCACATCCAGAGGTTCAGGATGTTCTCTGTCGGAGAGCAGGTGTTAGAGAAGTAGTAGTAGTATGAAGAAACTTTCAGTTTCTCTGCTAGAAGTCGCCAATCGTTTCCATTCGAGGTCTGCGCGTCTAAAAGTTTGCACAAAATCACTCGGTCAGACTTTGTCAACATATTAGTTCGATAATTGTTGTCCACACTGAAGTTACCTCTGACATTACTGTTTTTATAAACAAAGTCATACCTACCTTGCTTTCTAGACAGTGAAGAATAATTAAAAGGATTCTCTAAAATATTTAATGTGTAACCCGTTTCAATGCTTGAAGAACTAAATCTTTTGCTACTGAAGTTCGAATTTAAATCGTTAGTCTTGAGATTGAAATTGACAGAATTAGATTGCTTCTGCTTCTGATAAATCGATAAATTCAACTCCAAACAGTTGATTGAATCGGTTTGTTGTAAAACGAAACTGCAATGCAGAAATCTATTTATGTTCCATACGTGTGAGTAGGTCAGCTCCTGGTATTTCCCTCCAGACTGTATCTTCCATCCCTCTCCAACATCGCGTATGTTGAAGCATAGATCTGAGCAGTTCTCTTGGAAGTAAACGGTTTTTGGGTCGCACAGCAAAGAGTTTCCAGACCTCTTTTCAAACTCAATACATTCGTAGTATGCATACGGAGTATCATTAAAAACTTGACATTTAAGGCAGTAGGTGCCATCGTCGAACCTTTTAGAAACAAACAAGGCCAGTTTCAACAACTTGGCGTCTAAACCGGTGTAACTTCGCCCGACGAGAACGAAGTCGCTTAAAAATTCGCACACGAGGTAAAGTTTTAAGGGGTCGACTTGAGCAAATATCGGGGTGCCGGGAGTTTCCTGACCGAGGGTGAGGATTTTCCGCCATTCCCGAGAGTTGATATCTTCAGGTTTCTGCAGTATTGACAGCAGCCAGCTGGTGTTCTTGAGTGATGCGTTGTGAGGGAAGGAGAGGATGACACCCTTTCGGAAGTGGAAGTTCTTCGGGCTGCATCTTATGACGGGGCTCAGCTGGGTTTCGCCTGGGGAAAAAATGATAGTTTTTGTTTTTGCAAAGACCTTGTCTACTTCGCAGAGTAACAGGGCAACTTCGTATTAGTCTAGTTTAAAGCAACATCAACATCAGAACGAATCATGATTCCAACAGAAACAGAATTCTCAAAATCCGGTCCTGTTTGAGACTAAACATGACCTATTATTTATTGCACATCTTAAAACTAAATGCAGTAATAAATGGTGTGTACAAAGGCGAGCTTATCTCTAAAAGAGAACTCTTCCAGCTAACTTTACAGGGTGTAAGACAAGGAAGTAAGAGCGAGGGGGGCAAAATAAGTGCATAATATACCACATAATAACTAAATACCTGAACTATATATAATAAATAATAATAACTATAATAAACATACTTACATAAATACATACATACCATTATTATACTTACAAACATTTTATTAAATTAGTACACAGGTAGATGTTAAAGAAAAAACCGGTAAGCAACGATATGTATGCTATTTGAAAACAACAGAACTTAATAAGGAATTCCTATTTGGGGCACACAATTTAGGCCAGCCGAATCTAATATAGCCAACCTGTCTATTGTTAGGGTTAAGTCGGTCCCAGACGAAACCAAAATAGGATTACATCGGCTGTGACCTAGATGAGAAACGTCAGGTCGCTTCGACTGGGGGAAGTTAATTGTATTCCGCCTTGTTTGGTTACAGACTTACAGCTCTGACACGTGACTTTTACATTGATTTACGTGATTGTTTTCGCTTCTAAATCATTTATTCATTCGTTAACTACTTTAGTATTAATGTTAATTGATAACGTCTGTCTATGTCTTTAATGTAATGCCTTGTTAAAGATTGAATTGTTTTCCTTTATTTTTACTCTGTTACTTGATCATCTATCGCTAGTTTTTGATTTTCTGATAAAGAAATGTATATTTGTATTAAGAAACTGGAGGTTTTTCATTGTCCCATCGCCAGGCCCACGAGGTATTCCTAGTGACAAGTGAGTTCTGTATTTTTTCATATTCACAAAAGTCAACATAGGAAAAACATCCAAGGCTAAGACATCAGCTATAGGAAAAATATTATCGTCGCTGGAAAAACAAAATTGCTGAAGCTCGAAAATAGGATTTTATATTAGAGATTTTTTAAAATAGTAATTTCTAAAACAAGCCATATACCGTATAAAGAGTTGTGGCTACTTGCGTGGAACAGAGCGATTGTTTGGAACGCTCCATCTAGTAATACATAGAGATCGTTGCTTATACCTATTTTATCAGCTGCGCATTGTGCTGTACTACAAGTTTATGCGAGATATTGTGAGCCAATTTTTAGATGTACTCGTAAAACGAGTTCACGAGTACGAGGGTCTGTGCCTGTGTGCATCGTGTGAGCGTTGGACAGCATGGGGTCTGGTACTACGACAAACCAAATAATGGTTTACCAGTACCGGTGAGGATGTCAAAGTAAAGTGTTTTTAATTTGTGTAATAAATAAATAGAAAAAAAATCTAAACATCCGATTTTGGAAAAACAAATTGACATGGGTCTTTCACTTTTCCTACTAATTTTACGATAATCCACATTCCTCTACGCCGTTTAACATATACGAGTATATATACGTAATTGACGCTTCAGTAATATTGCCTTTACAGCGACGTTATCCCTTACCTTCCTGCAAAATGGGCCGGTTCCACTCTTCATCCGTCACCTCTATAGAAAACAACTCCTCTCCTTTATCTATCACCCCGTCAGGAATAAACAGGCTCACTCCACACTTGTGCAAATTTAGCCAGTCTCCGTCGCTGCTGACAATCTTCGAAGTAGCGAACTCCAAGTGTTGAGGATTGAGAAGCTTGGAGTCGACTGACGTGTTGTTTTTTAACGAAGGAGACATTTCTACACTTTCGTTGTATGACGAGCCCGCTGGAAAGAAAAGAGTGATTAATCTAGGGCTAAGATTGATTGGGGCAAATTTCCTATATGATCTTAAAAATATTAGACAATTTAACGGTACTAAATATTAAACAATTTGAAAGCATTTAAAAGCTAAAGTGCAGGGGGTGATGAAACTCACAGCTCATAAAGCAACTGGAGTCAGACCGATCTGACTCCAAGTCCTTGCAAGCGTTCCTGGTGCTGCTGTTACCGGTTCTTACCTCGTGGTCTATCGGCGACATGTAGCTGAAACCAAATCATCCCGTTAAAACAAAAAAGTATAATGAAAACCAGATTTTGATTGCTGCTATGCATACACCTGAATCTGTCAGGAATTATGGGAGTAATAGAATTTATAAACAAAAGTAAATACGAATTTTACATTACGAATTAGAATTGAATGTATTCCAATTTTCAATTAAAAGGTACCTATCAATATATCAATACTGAGAAAATATTCAGAAAGTAGATATGCATTATCATTGTTAAAATAGATACAATCGTATAAAAACAAGGGGCATGTCTCGTACCACAAAAATCATATCAAGATAGAACGTTTAAATCCATTTGTTTACTTCAGTTCCGCGCGTGCCGATTTTCGTACGCGCCCTGCACACCATTTATGCCTTGCGGTTAGGTTTCTAGTGAGGTGTTACAGCTATATAATTTATTAAACTCGTATAGTTAGTGAGCTATGGTAAATAACCAAGTTTATTCTAATTTTGATCATAATTGATAAGGTGCTAGGGCTGACCACTTAATTCGGAATGTGATTGCACCTACCTGAAATTGCCCTAAATATTAATAAACAGCGGTTTACCTATTTGCCAATTGCGGTACTTCATACAAATGTTCATTCCGTGCACTTATGGGTGTGTTCATATGCCTTTGTTTCCTCCTCGAGTCTAACGTTTGGAACTCCTCGTGAATTGTCAGATCCGGCTGGTTCGTTAGTGTCCTCTTTATCACATTCCCAAGGTAATTTGTACCTACATAGAAAATTACTATATATATATTAAAATAAATCATCGGCTACTTAATCTGGGGAACCTGCCGCTATTTCTGTTAAACATTCTTTTAACTCTAACAAACATTGATCAAAAGTCTTTCCTGGCTCCATTCTTTCACTTTTCACTCGGCATGGAAGTTATGACTGGATCATGATAAATCACTATAAATAGGAATCTCTCGAAAAACGCGGTTGAAGCGATCCTGTGTGCGCTACGAACCGCTGTGTCGCATGAGGTCTTACAGAATAGGTGAGATAGAATCTTATTGTGGTTAATGCCAAAATTAACTTTGGGTCGTTACGCTAATTGAAAAAATAAGAATCAAACTGAAAATCATAAGATATTAGAAAAAGTCATAAGTTACTTACCTGGAGGTGGTTTCACGTAAGGCGAATTCTCGGTGATTTTAATCTTCATATATTTCATTACTAATATAGCAACAACAATGAATATAAGAAATGCAATTGACAATGCTATGAACAGTGGCCAGTATCCTGATCCTGCAAATATAAAACAATGTATTAACATCGATCAAATCAATTAAATATCCTCAAACATCGTCGCAGTGTGGCCTGTCTTTCGGTTTTCTACAGGTTACATTTTGGGGAGTGTGCCCAGGAATTACACGATTTGATTCCCCCATCACTATTCCATCACTGGACTACCAGGCGTGGTGAGGGACTTCATCCTTATGTAGTAGACATACCACGCTCTCGCACGAAGCGTTTTGCTTCCTTTTGCATAATGCGAACTGCTAAGGAACGGAGTTCACTGTCAGCTTCGGTTTTTCCGGAGAAGTACAATTTTGATATTTTTAAAGGAAGAGTGATGACGCATCTTCTGGGTAAGCGCGCTCCACCTTAGGCCTCTTACCATCAGGTGAGATTGAGGTCAAGCGTAAAACCATCAGTAATAAAAATAAACACCAAAAATAGGCGTAAGAATTCAAGTATATTATAAACCTACCATCACTAATAAGATCAGACTTCGAAGTCCTGACGCACAAAGGACATTGTGCCACCTGATAGTCTTTTCCAGGACAGTCTGTAACAAGATTGGTCAGACACCGTCTTCTTCTGCTCTGCAAGCAATCAGAGTCGCATCTCGACCACTCTGACCACTGCGACCATCGCGTCCGAGGCATATTCCCTAGTATTACTGTAGATTCATCGGCCAACTCATCTAAACCATCAACGTACAAATCTGAGAAAAAATACGTAATCGGTTAGTGAGATGTAGAAGAAGTTCCCTATCAGTATCTTCACAAAGCCACAGATAAGTAAATGACCCTTAAATTATTATTTTTGTACCCAGTGTTCCAAGTTCTATATAGTATTCTTACCTAAATCACAATCAATACAGTCCGGAGTCTTTTGAACACTGGGTCCAACACACGGCTGACCTCCGTTAAGAGGGCGAGGGGCTGTGCAGGTCCTCTCTCGCCTTCGCCCTGCGCGGATCTCCCTGCAGTTGCATTCTGCCCATGATGACCATGTGGTCCAGCCGCCGTTGACTGTTGAATATAGAACAGATTGTAGAATTTACCCTTTACAACGATGATGTTCGCATTCTTTTTTGCGTTTCATCTTAACCTTCATTGTTTTAATTGCATACATTATTCAAACCATTTCATCAAACTCACCAAAGATTGTTAGCAAGGCTGGATCAGAAATTCTTTTTCCTGCAAAATTTTCAGCAACACAGGTGTAGTTTGCCATGTCCTAAAAAGTATTCAGAATTTAGATCAAATATATATAGATAGAAAACACTAAACTTAGGAATTCCAGCTTTAATATTCGATAACTGTTACTTTGTTTTCAGGGTAGTTAAGATAGGGAGGCTGACGGCCTTGGGGAAATTGCACGAATCTTTAGATAGTGCAGGAACTGCCAACTCCGTCTTAGAATAAGAACTGCAAGATAAATTGGCTTCAATCTCCATCATATTTAAGATCATTATGTATAAATGGTACTACCGCTGTTTTGAAACTAGAATATCTACATAATGCTTACCAACAAAGTCGCCTGTTTAATAACCAAATATCCTTCCTTGGTGATCTGTACATTATCGTCAACGACGACGGGGCCCCCATTTTTGAGCCAGTACTGTTGAGCGAAGGGCGCGGCGGGGGGCGACTCGCAACGAAATGTCACTGGGGAGTTCTGCTTCACTAGCTGCGACTGAGGCGCTTCTGTGAAGTGCTTCTTTATGTCTAGAAGATAATAAATTATAAGTACTACTTCTTTCCAAGAGTACCACATTCGTCATAGAATTATTTCGTTTATTTCTACAGCCAGCGTAAAGGATAGTTTGCTATACTAAGTAGCCTCGTGGAAAGTAGGGAATTTGCTTAAATAGTCTTCTGTGAAGAAGAGAGTTTCTAAATTAAATGGACACAAAACAAAACAGAGACCACAGGAAGACGACCAACAGTTATTAATTAATTACAGTTTAGGTAAATATTTAACAAGTTCATCCTGAGTATCAATAATTTTGGAGAGTTTTGGGTTTAATTAACTATAGTTCGATGGAAATAACTTACAAGCGAGTTCAATAGTTGCTGGTTGACTTCGTATATGTCCTCTACTGGTCCAAGCAAAACAGGAGCATTGGAACTTT
Organism: Esperia sulphurella; assembly: GCA_947086405.1. Taxonomy (NCBI): domain Eukaryota; kingdom Metazoa; phylum Arthropoda; class Insecta; order Lepidoptera; family Oecophoridae; genus Esperia; species Esperia sulphurella. The sequence goes on from OX352264.1 coordinate 15,445,570, forward strand.
TCGCTTCCGAAGTACTCCTCTACCTGTTCCCTGTTCACTTTGTATTCCCCCTCTATGATCCTCACTCCAGTTTGAGGATCAACGAACTCAAAGTGGATTGGTTGCGTTTTTATGCCATTGCATTTGAAATACACCTGCAGAAACATTTAATTTAAATTGACAAATGTATAAACTAAAGAGTAGGTTGTAAACAGTTTACTATGCAGAACTAAAATATTATTTATTTTAGAATATAAAGTACTTTTACCTTAAACTCAAATTGTAAATAAAAATATATAATATTAGCTGTTGCCCGCGACTCCGTCCGCGTAACTATTAATTTAATTTATACTTTATTGTACACAAATATAAGTCATTCATCAACTAATTTCAACACAAGATGTACAAAGGCGCACTTAACTCTGTAAGAGTTTTCTTCCAGTAAACCTTTGGGTGAAAGAGAAAAGCAAAGCAGATAGGCAGACAGCAGTAACTTAACTATAACTATTATGTATTTCCCGTAGGAATAAGATATTTTTTCGGGATAAAAACTATCATGTGTCCTATTCCATGACCTAACCTAGTGATAAGTTTCATCTTGATCCGTCCAGTGGTTGAACCGTGATTGAGTACCAGACATCGCGTGGGATTACCTTATCATTAAAATAAATACGAAATCAACCAAACTTGCACTTACTTCCAAAGCATTAGCAGCCCGACACTTCAATGTCGCTGGCTTGTTTTTCACAACATAAGTATTTTCTGGCTCCAACAGAAATATAGGCAAATTATCTTTCGTCGTATGAAGCGGTATTTTGTCGTCCAATGTTAACACACTTTTCGCCGTTACTAATTCTGGCGAGTCTTTATAATTCGTTTCTTTCGCTTCGTAATCGTAATCTGAATAAGAAGTTTCTTCGTCTTCGTCTTCTTCTTCGTCATTCTCGTTATTCGTGAACACGGGAGGCAGGAAATAATCTTTGGCGTCACTTGTTTCAGGTTTTGCAAGGAATTCTAGGGGTTTGTTAATGTGGTCGTCTTTTGTTTCTGCTTTAGCTATACCGTCGTCATCTAAATAATGATGTTTGCCTACAAATGCGAAACTTTTGTGAGTTCCCAGAATTGTACAGTTCAATTACTTCTACTATTAAATTATATTTAGAATTTTACTGTAATCTCATACATTACTGTCATAATTATGTTTAATAGAAAATGTATAGATACCTTTTGCTGTGTTGCCCTTCACATGAGACACTAATTGCACTAAGAAGAGGCAAGTCCAAAACTTCACTTCCATTTATAAATTTATCTTCATTCAAAACCTTTACAAAATCAAGGACCGATTGGTAGTGGGCATTGTGTTCCATTACTAATCTATAATTTTCACTTCTTTACATTTTATAAGTTTCTGTTCTCACTTTCATTAGCTTATGATTTCTGTGTCACTCTATTTGTCACTTAATTTGTCACTCTTTGTTTTATGTTATTTTAAGTAACTATGCAGTTGAATGTTATATAAGTAAGAAACCAGACATCTTTAAAAGTTAGAAATTATAAAATTTTAAAAATTAAATCATATAAACTTTGACTATACTTAAGTATGTCAAAACATTTATCACATCCATATAACAACGTAACTGCAATTATACAATATTTCAGTTGTAACGTGATATCAATTGATGTTCGAAAAATGTGCTTTATTGTTGATTGCAAGAGGACGATTTTCAGCTAACAGTAAAGAACAATATTCAAGCAAAATTTTGTTTTAATTACCTAGGGCAATTTGATTACTAGACATTAATTACAAGAGCTATGTTTTAAATGCTTTTGAAATTACTCTTCAAGAGTTGTCATAATAAAAATTATTCCCAACTCCTAATAAACACCATCATCGCCCATATTTATTTCACTTAAAATTAAATTTTCACTTTACTTTAATAAAGGACTCTGAAACTACATTCGATAAAAAAAAATCAGTCGTAAAACTTTACGAGAAATACGAGGTAAAGTTGGACGCGAGTCAACCTTGTGGCGAATGGCTTTCAACTGAGGATTATGGGGGATGAATGAAAGCGAACTCTACCCCACTGGGGACAGAGGGGTGTCCTGCGCATGCCCCAAACTTTTTTAAACACTTCGTTACAGCCACTTCAAGTTCATGCATAATGAATTCATATTGAAACAGATTTGTACTTTTTTACGAATACAAGAAGCTGTGTGATTCCCGGCTTAGAATAGAGCCACCCCCAATCTTGCCGTGGGTGTCGAAGGGATTGCATCAGGGACGGGCAGCAGCGTTCATTATAGCGTGGTGATTATGGCAAATCCCCCAATGGATTTCCTCCCCAAACACACCAAAAGTCGCATTAAGGTGGCTATAGCGTGGCAGCCTTTTTGAGGACGATACTAATTTGATCCTTTCTATTCTTAATATTATAAATATTCTTTATTACATGCTACATGCTGTTTCATCATCAGCCTAAATACGTCCACTGCTGAACATAAGCCTCCCCAATAATGCCCACTTTTGGTGGGCTGTCCATTAGAGGATTTGTCATAATCGTTTGATAGGCGGATTGGTGATCGTAGTAATGATCTTAATATACACAGGAGAACGCTGATACACATCTCTGGTGCTGTTTGGTAAATCCAAACTTAAATACACATTTATTTTCATTTTCTAGACGTTTACTATTATTTAACCAAGTATCATCAGCCTTTCTAACACAGGACGTCATCACACTGATGATCAAGTATCATCTGCGGACTGCAGATGCTGAAACACGCCCGCAGCTAGCTGTTCTTTATTCGTCATGACGAAATACAAGAAAGGGTGGTTCGCGATGAAATCTACGTTTGTTAGCAGTGACGAAACAGGCACCAAGTAAACCGCTGAAAATGAAACCTTTTATTGTATAAAGAGAGACTAAAAAGTTCTAAATACCTCAATAGATGCCACAGACTGCATCAACAAATCGCACACGAAATCATAAACCGTCATAACTCAAAAAAGCATGTTTTAAGAAATACGATTTATAAGTTTAAAAAATTATATAAACAAAACTGCTAAAGAACAGAACTCAATTTTGACTTATTTACTAAGACTATGATTATCTGTTTACATAATGAAAAACAAAGATAGAGGAAATCGAGTACGTTTTTTCTCAACTCAACACTCTATTTTTCAAGTTATGACGGTCTATACTCTATAGTTTGCAAAAGCCCGAGAAGCAAGGCCATAAAATTAATTTATAAAATCGGCCCAATTTGACTTCTGGCCGATTATGTTGTTGTTGTGGAGCAGTTGCGAGAATCTGTCATTTTGGCTGATCACGGCCTTGGATTTGAAATATGAGTAGGTAGGGAACATGTGTCGAATATGTGCTATTTTGTGCCCTAAAATCAGATTTTATGCTCCAGCCGTTTAAAAGCTATATATTTCATTCCAAACCACTGAAAACTTTGCGCTCCGCTTCAGAACACCATCTTATTTATTTAATTTTCGAGATGCAAATGCGTTTATTTTCATATGACTATTGACTTGGAATGAAATATATAGGAGGGTTGTATTAGTGGCTCAGCTGCAATGACGCCACTACAGCTGAGCTACGGTCATATCCCGGAAACTACAAAACTATGAGAATAATGTAAACGAGGAAAAAGGTGCCCCAAGTTTTGACAACCTATCTAGAAATCAGAATATGTGCCCATACTGCTTAAGGCGATACCAGGTTTTTAAATTAAAGTTTGAAGGGTGTGGCCCAATGCTTACGATAATGTTACGCTCCAAAGACCATACCACGGTTTAAATGCGTTGACGAACACCTCCACTCGGGGAGCTAACTCCGAGGGGAGTTAGCTCACCGATAAAAACCATCGATGGTGTGAGCGTCTATACCAATTCCATAGAGTATGGAAAGGCTCATAGAACAGAATTGATTGATATCTTTAGCATTCTCATGCATCAATTCTGATTATCGCCACAGAATTAGTAATAGCACAAATCGGGCACAAAAATAGCTAATAACTAAATATTACCATAAACCGAGGGTTTCATACAAAAATATATAGTTTCCATAACATTAAATATTTTGATACCCAAGTAGGTATTACGCACATTAATTTTAAAAAAAACTTACTCTTGTTTATCTTTTATGTGAATATCATTCATTACATTGGTTAGAAAAAAATATTTAAATTTTATTGTTAATCGAAATTTATTTACGGATAAGAATAAAAAGAAAAAGTTCAATGAATAGGCCGTTTTGTATTATTATTTCATTACATTAAAATCATGTATTACTTTCAAATAAAAATTGTTTTCTACAAAATGATTATAATGAGTCATTTCATTCATATATATTGTATTAGGTTACATAAATTTTTATTTACGAAAACGCAATAATTTACACTTTAAAGACTAAGTTGTGAAAAAGTCCCGACAAATAATTGTTGACGATCAGTCAGAACGAGGTACAAAAATGGGTGATTGGCGTTGAATTTTAAATCCGGTATTTTAATAGGATATTTTCGAATGGTTCCAAGCACTGAAATAAAAAAAAAAATTATTTATTTTCCACAAGGTATAAAGTTTCTTTCCTTACTTATCTTGATAGGTTGTAAGAAATTTTAGTAGAGCCAGACGTCCCTCACTCGAACCTACCTATCGCGATAAGCACCTAGACATTCGCGCGGCTTCGGCTGTATTCTCGCACCGCCCACCAGTCGCTTGGTTTAGCATTATGTATCATTGGGAAGGACTAGAAGATTAAAAGCGTTTTACATGGGAATGATGCATCTGTTACGTTGTAACTATTGGTAGAGCGTAAAACTGTTAACTTAAAAAAAACTTATTTCAGTTTAATAATTAATTTTAAATTTGTGTTCCACTGGGCTCTATATAAACGTATATACTGAAGGTTTCACCAAAACATTTTTCATTATCATATCAATTCTTTGACCTCCACTGCAGGACATAGGCCTTTCCCAATGCGCACCGCCACACTTTCCTCCGCCCTCTGCAGCCAGCCGCTTTCGCCTTTCTTCAGATCGTCGGGGCATCAGAGTCCCACGCTGCGACTCCACCGGTCCGCGGTCTCCACACCAGAACTCGTCTGCAGGTCGTCGGCTCTATGACAGATGTGGCCCACTCCGTCCTCCGCAGCCAGCCACTTTCTTTATGTCATCAGCCTATCTGGCGTTTGCATTGATCTGTTGCAATCGATATTGTATAATTATATTGCAATTATTTCTAATAAGCTATTTAAAAAAAAGTGTCTCTCGCTGGTAAGATAAATATATTTTAGTACAAAAACCCTCGGCTAATATAAGGTATTTTGTTGTTGTGAATAAAGGATTTTAAGTAGATTTAAATGAATGATGATAAGTAAAGTAATAATTATATTATGAATAGTTATCAGCCGGTCCAGTATAAGCCTATTGGTTGAAGGACCGTTCGGTTATATACCACGTGACCATTCGGATTCTGTGAAGGGGTGAATAAAAAAAAATTGTGGTTTGGTTTTAACTGCCTCGAGAGGCTGTAATAGAGAGATAAAAAATCTATAAATCTAATTTACATGAAGAGTTCACTTTATGTTTATGGCCAGAGAAATAAGTTAATATAAATAAGAAAAACTCACCGGTACCGGATTTCATGATGATTCTACCTAACGTAAAATTAACATCGTCCATACACGAATACCGAAATTAAATTTAGCGCGGGGGTATTAGTCGCACTATAAAGTTCGCTGTTTTAAAAATCCTTGATGAAAATCATACGCTCGATGATACGATTCCGCTATGAAACCTGTTGGTTCATAACCGTAGAATGATGGACGTGCTCAACATATTATGGAGATAAAAATATGACGGAGATCACCGCATGTCGATCGGGTCCAATGTCTGTGCCGGGAACCTTCCCTCCGTTGTTCGAACGCGCTGTTGATGGCAGACCTCGCTTGTGGGTCTTCAAGCGTCTCTCGTCGGGAACATGTCGACGGACATTTTCTTCCTTCACGTGGTTGCGATTCAAGATGGACGCACCATTAAAAAAACTACTTATATTTTAAGTTATGAAATTACATGGCAAATGTTTGCGTTGTCAGTCGCCTGAAGGGCATGGTTCTCACCAATTGAGTCCGTGGAGTTTGTTCGCCGAAATACTTAAGCGATTACTAAATTTACTATGTTCCAAAAGTATGCCGGGAACCAAAGTGATACGCGCGAAACTCCACTTCAGACTGTGGGTCCGTCGTTTTGATCGTACGGGATTTATTTCCGTCGGTCGATGTCGACTGCCGACCTCCTTGTCTGATGGGAGTGAAAGACAGGGAAAGCGAATGCCGATCTTTACCGATTGGCTTCGTGACGTCTCTCAACTATCATAAGAAAATATCAATGTACTCGCTTTTACAATAAAAATAATGAAACTCCAAAATGTTTCTAAAATCAAAATATATGTTTATGAGGTGAAAGGTTAGAAACGAAAAGTTTATGAGATATGAGCGAGAATGGTTTAATGCTTTAATTTGCTCATTTCTATTATTAACTAATTTGATTGAAACTTGATAATGTGAGATAAGCTGTATGTAAACATTACCGACAATGTTGGATGGTAATATCATGAGTTGTTGAACTGAAACGACACAAATTACGATCTTGTAGTTTTTTGTATGTGATTTATTTATTAAAATACCTTCAATTTATATTTTACATTACTGAACTTCTTTGTTAATTAAATGGTATTTTGATGATTTGATATTTTATTTATTAAATTTAGTAGCGCTTCGCTACAATTTATAGCAAATGATACATATTTAATTATAACTACCAATATTAAAACTTTTTTACACACCTATATCTCTAATACATTATTCACATAATTTCATATACCAACGAAGAATTTATTAAGAAACATAGGTAAGATTAGACGATAAGGTCGTACGTTACGTTTATGTTTAATTTTATTTTAATACTTTGGCAGAATTAATTGTAGCAATTATAAATTCCACCAAACACAATAAATTTTTCGTTCCCAGTCTGTCTAATTCTCACTGTATTTAATTATATTTTAGAGCACCTTAAGAAAACTTCCAATTTAATTATTTATTTATTTTTAAAGACACACAATTTTACTAATAATTAAGTAACTGTATTCTATAGGTATAGATCGTACAATTCACGACGGCGCGGCCCACTTCTTTTCTAAATCGCTTACATGTCATTGTATGCGTTATATTGTTACTGTGTTACTTCTATCGTTCGCACTAATCATCACATCAATACATACACTAAGATGCTGATGACATTGGATTTATTTTGTGTTCAATCCTGAAACGAACGAATGCTATTCTGGTTGAACGAAACTGCCCGCGAACAACTGCTCACGTTTGCTCATGACGAAGAAAAGGAAAGGGTGGTCAGCTATAACAGATATTTTTGCCAAAGCCGATCCTACTCCCACGATAGCTGAAATAGCAAAAATTTTAACATATAAGCAAGTTGTCTTTGGCAGTCAGATAAATCTAAGCAATTAGTATGTTGGTATCTTCAACAGCGCGTAGCCCTAGCCGTCCAGCGGGGAAACGTAGCGAGTGTCCTAGGCACGTTGCAGCACCATTCGCTGGACAAATTAGGCGAAATTTTTTATTTAAATTAGATGTGTTTCATATTTGTTAATTTTCAGCTTGTATTTTATACTCATCTTATAAATAAAATCGTAAACATCGCGTGTCTGTACATTGAAGATATTTGCAAAAAAAAAATTGGGGGGTCTAAGGATAAGTAATAGAACACATTTCGATCATTTTTGAAATTTTTGTCTGTTTGTCTGTTTGTCTGTTTGTCTGTTTGTCTGTGAGTTTGTGCACGCATCACTTAAAAACTACTGAACGGATTTTGATGGACTTTTCACAGAAACATGGGGCTTAACCCAACTTAACATTTAGTCTTTATTTCATCGCAATCGGCTAACTCAATCAAAAGTTATGGGAATTTTTACGTTGCGTTCGAAGCCCATATACGATTAATTCAAATAATTCTCAATAGATGACGCTACGTGTATTTTAAAACGCGCTCGAATTGGGCGTGGCTTAGATGTTTAGGCGGTCAAAGACGTGCGGTGTGGTGTGATGCGGGGAGTGGGGGTTCTTAAGCTAGCAACCCGAACGCGGGCAGACGCGTGAGGGCAGACGTCGTTGTCAGTCGTACTCCGCTCTTAACATTTTTGGAGTCTATGCGATGCGATATATAACCTTTTTTCCACAATTTGTATACTATTCCAACTGTTATTATTTAACTATTTGATAGTTTTTGCACTTGCAGTAATAAGCTGTTGCTTTAAATAGTTTTAGTTAATAAAAATTGAGATACTTTTAAAGTAAATAAATATATTTGCAGCAATATACTTACATTGATGTAAATATTTGTAATGGTAGGTTCTGTATTGGTCTGTGTAAATTGGTAGTTGAATAATTTGTATTCTAACTTGGATTTAATTGACTGGGATATGTATAATTTGTTTGTTATTTCAGTACTATACTGTGTAAATTACATTTTAAATATTTAATATAATTAGCTGTTGCTTTATATATTTTTAGTTAATAAATTGATATACTTATAAAGTAACTATATTTGCAGCAATATACTTACATTGATGTAAATATTTGTAATGGTAGGTTCTGTATTGGTCTGTGTAAATTGGTAGTTGAATAATTTGTATTCTAACTTGGATTTAATTGATTGGGAAATGTATAATTTGTTTGTTATTTCAGTACTATACTGTGTAAATTACATTTTAAATATTTAGTATAATAGAATTTTCATTATTTTATTGTTCTCACTATTTGAATAGGAAACGTAGGTAAGTACCTATACTTTGTTATTTTCGTAATATACTGTGAAAGTTAAAATGTTAATCATTTTATCGTTGTACGCAAATTTTTAATTTAATAGCTTTGGCGGATTTTGTCTTGAACTTTGTAAATTGGTAGTTAAATAATTTGTGTTCCGATTGGATTTAATTGATTGTAAATTTTTTTGTTTATTATTTTGGTAGTTTTTGTAATATATTGTGTGAATCGTATAATTTGTTTGTTATTTCAATAATATACAGTGTGAATTAAAATTGTATTTTGGAAAATACTGCGTCGAATAATATTTTAATTATTATATTGTTGTAGGTATTTGTAAATTAATTTATTTGTATTGCACTGTGTAAATTGGTAGCATTGTACCTACATTTGTTCATCCTGCTTGGATTTATTTTTAATTTAATATCTTTGGCGGATTTTGTCTTGAACTTTGTAAATTGGTAGTTAAATAATTTGTGTTCCGATTGGATTTAATTGATTGTAAATTTTTTTGTTTATTATTTTGGTAGTTTTTGTAATATATTGTGTGAATCGTATAATTTGTTTGTTATTTCAATAATATACAGTGTGAATTAAAATTGTATTTTGGAAAATACTGCGTCGAATAATATTTTAATTATTATATTGTTGTAGGTATTTGTAAATTAATTTATTTGTATTGCACTGTGTAAATTGGTAGCATTGTACCTACATTTGTTCATCCTGCTTGGATTTATTTTTAATTTAATATCTTTGGCGGATTTTGTCTTGAACTTTGTAAATTGGTAGTTAAATAATTTGTGTTCCGATTGGATTTAATTGATTGTAAATTTTTTTGTTTATTATTTTGGTAGTTTTTGTAATATATTGTGTGAATCGTATAATTTGTTTGTTATTTCAATAATATACAGTGTGAATTAAAATTGTATTTTGGAAAATACTGCGTCGAATAATATTTTAATTATTATATTGTTGTAGGTATTTGTAAATTAATTTATTTGTATTGCACTGTGTAAATTGGTAGCATTGTACCTACATTTGTTCATCCTGCTTGGATTTATTTAATTAGGAAACGCATAATTTAATATTTTCTTGAAAATGCCTTCAAGAAAAAGATTACATCTTTCTCAGTATAGCAGAAATGCCAAAAGAATGCGACTAATTAGGTCTCAAGAATCTATCGAAGATCATGAGGCAAGACTTAATGCAGCTCAAGAGCGTAAGGCCAGTACTCAAGCCTCAGAAACTTCTACCCAGCGTGATTGTCGGCTAAGTGCACATCGAGCGCGCATGGCAGCCTCACGGTCTCAGCAGAGCAACGAGGCACGCGAAGCGAGACTATTTGCTGACCGAGAGCGTCATGCATTGTCACGAGAGTCTGAAACTTTCACTGAAACAGAATCTCGCTTGAGCTCTCAAAGGACTCGAACAGCGGCCTCTCGGTCTCAAGAGAGTAACGAGGAACGCGAAGCGCGATTATCAGCTGACCGAGAGCGTCATGCATTATCACGCGAGTCTGAAACTTTCACCGACGCAGAATCTCGCTTAAGCTCTCAAAGGACTCGGACAGCGGCCTCTCGGTCTCAAGAGAGTAACGAGGAACGCGAAGCGCGATTATCAGCTGACCGAGAGCGTCATGCATTATCACGCGAGTCTGAAACTTTCACCGACGCAGAATATCGCTTAAGCTCTCAAAGGACTCGGACAGCGGCCTCTCGGTCTCAAGAGAGTAACGAGGAACGCGAAGCGCGATTATCAGCTGACCGAGAGCGTCATGCATTATCACGCGAGTCTGAAACTTTCACCGACGCAGAATATCGCTTGAATTCTCAGAGAGCTCGCACAGCGGCCTCTCGAGAGCTTGAAAGTAGTGAAGAACGTGAAGGACGCTTAACTGCCGATCGCGAACGTCACAACTACGCCAGATCTCTCGAAAGCGAAGATCGATATCAGCTACGATTAGAATCAGCAAGAGAGAATTATGGCCGCACACGCCAAGATAACGAAAGTCATTTATTGGCTGAAAGGGGAAGAATAAATGAAACTCGACAGGCTGAAACAGCAGAACACCGTCAATCACGCTTAGAGGCTGATCAAATTAGGCACTATCTTAATAGATTGTCAATTTCATCTGATGATTCTAATGACTCTCAAGAATATGGTGTGGCAAGTAATGCTCTACCTTGGGTTAATAAGGAAAAATCAGGTTTTATATATTCACCTAGGATTGACTATGCTGTATTTGCTTCCGTAGATGGTATGGGCATAAGTTGCAATTTTTGCGGTGCTCTCAAATGGAGAAAAGAGCCAAATGGAATCTGTTGTTCGGGTGGAAAAGTTCACATTGAAAATTTTCAAGATCCTCCAGAGATTATAAAATCTCTTTTAAATGGTGACCATCCACAATCAAAACACTTCCTAGACAATATCCGTTTATATAACAGCGCATTCCAAATGACATCTTTTGGAGCAAAACAAATTGCAGAGAGGCAATTCATGCCAACCTTCAAGGTGCAAGGCCAAGTTTACCATCTCATCGGATCTTTGTTACCACAAGATGAGCCAAAATTTCTCCAGATTTATTTCGTATCAGATTACAATGAACAGGCTCATATCAGAAATCAAAACTTTCCTCAACTTAATAGTGACCTCATATCTCAACTCCAAAATATGCTACATCAGGTGAATCCATACGTACATGGTTTCAAAGCTGCATTGGAGTCTATTCCGCAGGGGCAAAGCAATGATTACAAAATAATCATTAGCGCAGATAGACGTCCTGTTGCTGAGCACCGCGGTAGGTATAACGCCCCCGTCACAGATGAAGTTGCAGTGGTTTTAGTTGATCAAGAATGCGATAGGCGTGACATCGTGTTGCGCACTCGCGACAATCGCCTTCAACGAATTTTTGAAACACACCGAGCTTACGATGCCCTGCAATATCCCTTAATTTTTTTAAACGGTGAAGATGGGTATAATTTTGGGCTCTACCAAGTTGATCCTATTACTAGGGCTACCAATTTTAGTAAGAAATTATCAGCTCAGCAATTTTACTCCTACCTGTTGCAGGTAAGGCGTAATCGTTTTATCTATTTGCAAAGATTTAGAGGATTGTTTAGCCAATTTATTGTGGATATGTATGCCAAAATAGAAACGGAGCGTTTAGTATACATACGCACTAACCAGAGTCGTTTACGCGCCGAAAATTACGTGCATTTGCGAGATGCCATGGAACAAGACAATCATAACGCGGAAAACCTGGGGCGATTAGTCATCCTGCCATCCAGTTTTACCGGTGGTCCGCGTTATATGCACGAGCGAACGCAAGATGCTTTTTGTTACGTTCGAAAATACGGCCGACCTGACCTTTTCATAACTTTCACAACTAATTCAAAATGGAACGAAATTACCCAAGAACTTCTCACAGGTCAAGCGTCTTATGATAGGCATGATATTATAGCCAGAGTTTTTCATTTAAAACTAAAGCTGATGATGAACCTTATTACAAAAGAAAAAGTTTTCGGTTCAGCTCTTTGTTTCATGTACAGCGTTGAGTGGCAAAAGCGTGGTTTGCCACACGCTCACATTCTCCTGTGGCTGCAAGAAAAAATTCGTCCTGATGCTGTTGACACGGTCATAAGAGCTGAATTTCCTGACCGAAACGAGGATCCGATATTATACGAGATTGTAAAGACACACATGATTCATGGGCCATGCGGCGCTTTAAATAGAAACTCTCCTTGCATGCAGGAGAGTCATTGCTCTAAAAGATACCCTAGGGCGCTCTTAGAGCAATCTATGTCTGGAGAAAACGGGTATCCGTTGTATCGTCGAAGATCACCCCAACAAGGTGGTTTTACAGCTACAGTCAGGTTAAATGGTCAAGAAATTATATTGGACAATAGATGGGTGGTACCATATTCACCGCTGTTATCAAGAACATTTCAAGCTCATATTAACGTCGAGATGTGTAACAGCGTCGAATCCATCAAATATATATGTAAATACGTCAACAAGGGCAGTGACCAGGCCACATTAGCGTTGAGAAATAATGTATACGACGAAGTCACAAGGTTCCAATCTGGCCGATATATAAGCTCTTCTGAGGCAGTTTGGCGCATTTTGAGCTTCCCCATTCATGAGAGACATCCACCAGTGATGCATCTTGATGTTCACCTTGACGGCGGGCAACAAGTGTACTTCAACCCTGAAAATGTGGTAGAGCGATTAGAAAACCCGAGACAAACCACTTTGCTGGCATTCTTTCGACTTTGTGAAATAGACGATTTTGCAAAAACATTATTATATGACGAAGTTCCGTTATATTATACTTATGACAAGCGGCAAGGTATTTTCAACCGTAGAAGACGCGGAACAGCTGTGGATGGCGAGCCCGGCATTTTCAAAGAACACGTGATTGGAAGAGTCTACGCAGTACATCCGAATAATTCCGAATGCTTTTACTTACGCTTACTTCTACATACAGTGCGAGGACCTACTTCTTTTGTCGAACTGCGAAAGGTTGACGATATTCAATATCCCACTTATCAGGCTGCTTGCCGAGCGCGCCACTTGCTAGATGGTGATCAGCACTGGGATGATGCCTTGGCCGAAGCATGCGTCAGCGATAGTCCACATCGCTTGCGTCATTTGTTTGCCATCTTGCTGGTATTTTGTGGACTTTCAGATGCTGTACAGTTGTGGCAAAAATATCAGGAAAACTTAGCTGAAGACTTTTTCAGGAATTTACGACTAAACAACAACGGCGATCTAAACGACAGGCTGCGTGAGAGTAATCTGAATCGATGTTTACTGGCTATCCAAGACATAGTTACTTCTATTGGGGGTAATCCTCTCTCTCAGTATGGTATGCCTACACCAACTTTAGACGGGGAACGCATTAACAGGGAGTACGCGGCGGAAATAAACTATAATCCAGCGGAACTAGCCGAAACATTGCAAAACGGCGTCTCAAGTCTGACTGTCGAACAGCGTATGATATTTGATCACGTTTGTCACAGTGTAGATAATGCTTTGGGAGAAATCCTGTTTTTAGATGCACCCGGTGGTACAGGAAAAACTTTTCTCACTAAAGTCATCTTGGCCCAAATACGCAATCAAACCAAAGTTGCTCTTGCTGTCGCTTCATCTGGCATAGCAGCCACATTGTTGCCCGGAGGCAAAACCGCCCATACAATGTTCAAGATCCCGATTGACTTGGACCGTACGGAAAGTCCAGTGTGTAACATTTCTAGGAACAGCGACAAAGCAAGGGTTCTACGCGATTGTTGTCTAATAATATGGGACGAGTGCACTATAGCAAACCGTAAATCAGTAGAAGCGGTAGATAGAACCTTGCGAGACATCAGACAAAATGACCGGCCAATGGGTGGCATTACAGTACTGTTCTGTGGTGATTTTAGGCAGACTTTGCCAGTAATACCACAAGGTACAAGGGCTGATGAAATTAGAGCCTGCCTAAAGAACTCGAGTCTGTGGCGCAATGTTATAACGATGCATTTAACAATAAATATGCGGGCGCGAACAGGAGGGAACCCAAATGCACAGGAGTTTTCAGATTTATTACTTAAAATTGGTGACGGCACATATCCGCAAGAAGAGGGGAAAGTTATTTTGCCTGATAATTTATGCTGTACAGTTCCATCACTGCAAGACCTGATTTCTTCTGTGTATGGTGACCCAACACAATTAACAATCCAGGAAAACACTTGGCTATGCGAGAGAGCTATTTTGACCCCTCGCAACGACCAAGCAGCCACAATAAACACTAAAATATTAACGTCTGTTCATGGAGAAAGTAAAGAATATATTTCCATCAACAGAGTCATGGAACAAGCAGACATAACAAATTATCCAATTGAATTTTTAAATTCTCTCAGCGCACCCGGCCTCCCATCACACAAAATTAATTTAAAAGTCGGTGTCCCCATAATTCTGCTCAGAAATTTAAGTCCACCGAAACTTTGTAACGGCACTCGATTAAAAGTAATAAATCTACAACAAAACGTCATAGAAGCTGAGATTTTGACAGGATGCGGCGCAGGTGATAGTGTATTCATACCCCGAATTCCCCTCATTCCAAATAATTTTCCCTTCTGTTTTAAACGCGTACAGTTCCCAGTCAGTTTATGTTACGCAATGACAATAAACAAAGCGCAGGGCCAGACACTGCGGGTTGCAGGCGTGGACCTCAGTGTCAGCTGTTTTTCGCATGGCCAGCTCTACGTGGCTCTCTCACGTGTGAGCAACTCTAGAAACATTTATGCACACGTCCCCGGTGGTTCTACTGCTAACATTGTTTACAGGGAAGCTTTGTTGTAGTGAACCTGATTAATAAGGAAGCTATTAAAAACGTAAATTTTTGGAATTTTTGTCTGTTTGTCTGTTGGACCTGGAGCTGGAGTGGGTACAGGTCCAGGTGCGAATGTGAGAGTCTGAGTGTGAGTTGGAGTAGAAGTGAGAAAATGAATGGAAGCGGAAGTGGGAACTGGAGCGGATCCTGTAGTCCACGCGAGCGGAGCCGCGGGCACAGCTAGTATTCAATAAATTATGTACCTTTTACATTAGTATGCATCACAATTCTCTCTCATACATTCCCAAACACTCCCCACAACCGCTTACTCACATTCTGAGACAGCCTAGCCTAGGTACTAGCAGAAAACCAATTGTTGCATTCCCAACTTACAATTTGTACAAGTTGGTCCTGGACTGTTATATTTGTGAACTTGTCCTTGTCTAAATTCCATCATACAGGAGAAAATCCCAGTTAGGGAATAGATAAGTGTTTATATGAAATATGTATTATATTATTATTAATTTATTACTTGCTGTTGCCCGCGACTTCGTCCGCGTGGACATTAACATCACAAATTAATATATTTTTCTCGTATTATCGTATTTTATCGAAATGTCACATGTTTATGTGAAATGTTTATGTGAAATATCACAAATTAATATAGTTCAAATAATAATATAAATAATAATTTAATTTAATATATGTATACTTATAATGAATGTAATTTATCATATGTTGTGTTAGTGAATACATTTTCTTTATTTTCTTTCTTTAAAATTGAATTCAACAAAATCAGATATAAAGTATTATACCTATTGAATTTTTTTACTTCACCTTTAGCCTGTGCTTTGCTCTCACCATTCTATAGGCAAATTAACCAGCTACGTATACGGTCAAAGTGACAGTTTTACGGATAAATCTCGCAATAAAAAATATATTTTTGTACGAAAAACCCTCGGCCTTGGCAGGCAGAGAACAAAATTATACCTATATGTATATTTCAGTATGCAAGTTGCTACGCCGAAGCGGTCGTAGCAAGTACATTTCCGACTTACAAGGAAAACTGGGCGCGTGCATTGTGGCGAAACGTCGTTGGCGCAGCCCTGACTAGCGGTAGCCCAGGGGGGCAATTCTACTATTTTCAACATTTATCGTTCGTTTAAACAAAAAATACGTCTTTAACAGACGCTATTTTGACAGCAATGCGTTTCGTTTTTACCTGAGACAACTGTCAAAATGTAGAAAAACGTTCGTTCCATCTACGACTGACGTTTGTTTAAACGTTACCTACGGCTGAAACGCAGGTGAAGCACCAACCTTGTGCGCAGCGGAGTACGAATAGTGTTAAAACTTGCGTTTCAGCTGCAGTTCAATTGCGTTTTGTGCGGAAATGCGTTAGTAGAATTGGCCGACTAAGTTAGGGAACGTACGTAGAACGTAGTACCCATACTACTAAGTAGTATGGGTACTACGTGACCTATTCAGGGGGAGGGGGTCTTCAAAATACCACGCTTGATCACAGGGGTAGGTTTTCGTCACGTAGTCAATATCCTCTAGGAAAATCTCGCGCTTTGTCGAACTATATTCAAATACTAGCTGTGCCCGCGGCTCCGCTCGCGTGGACTACAGGATCCGCTCCCATCCCCACTTCCGCTCCCTATCCCACTTCCACTCAGACTTCAAATCCAGGTCCAGGTCCAGGTCCAGGTCCAGGTCCAGGTCCAGGTCCAGGTCCAGGTCCAGGTCCAGGTCCAGGTCCAGGTCCAGGTCCAGGTCCAGGTCCAGGTCCAGGTCCAGGTCCAGGTCCAGGTCCAGGTCCAGGTCCAGGTCCAGGTCCAGGTCCAGGTCCAGGTCCAGGACCAGGTCCAGGTCCAGGTCCAGGTCCAGGTCCAGGTCCAGGTCCAGGTCCAGGTCCAGGTCCAGGTCCAGGTCCAGGTCCAGGTCCAGGTCCAGGTCCAGGTCCAGGTCCAGGTCCAGGTCCAGGTCCAGGTCCAGGTCCAGGTCCAGGTCCAGGTCCAGGTCCAGGTCCAGGTCCAGGTCCAGGTCCAGGTCCAGGTCCAGGCCCAGGCCCAGGTCCAGGTCCAGGTCCAGGTCCAGGTCCAGGTCCAGGTCCAGGTCCAGGTCCAGGTCCAGGTCCAGGTCCAGGTCCAGGTCCAGGTCCAGGTCCAGGCCCAGGCCCAGGCCCAGGCCCATGCCCAGGTCCAGGTCCAGGTCCAGGTCCAGGTCCAGGTCCAGGTCCAGGTCCAGGTCCAGGTCCAGGTCCAGGTCCAGGTCCAGGTCCAGGTCCAGGTCCAGGTCCAGGTCCAGGTCCAGGTCCAGGTCCAGGTCCAGGTCCAGGTCCAGGTCCAGGTCCAGGTCCAGGTCCAGGTCCAGGTCCAGGTCCAGGTCCAGGTCCAGGTCCAGGTCCAGGTCCAGGTCCAGGTCCAGGTCCAGGTCCAGGTCCAGGTGCAGGTGCAGGTGCAGGTGCAGGTGCAGGTGCAGGTCCAGGTCCAGGCCCAGGTCCAGGTCCAGGTCCAGGTCCAGGTCCAGGTCCAGGTCCAGGTCCAGGTCCAGGTCCAGGTCCAGGTCCAGGTCCAGGTCCAGGTCCAGGTCCAGGTCCAGGTCCAGGTCCAGGTCCAGATCCAGGTCCAGGTCCAGGTCCAGGTCCAGGTCCAGGTCTAGGTTCAGGCCCAGGTCCAGGTCTAGGTCCAGATCCAGATCCTCAAAACTCCCCTCAACCCTCTCCTCAGCTCTCCCCTCAACCCTCCCCTCAAACCTCTTTCCCTCGTTTCTCAAAATGTAGTCCTCGTAACTAATCCATCGCAGTCCAAATTCCGACCAACATTACTTTGTTGCATACCTATTCCACAAATTCATCGTAATCGGGTAACTCAATCAAAAGTTATGCGAATTTTCAAACACTCAAATTACACTGGTACCATACCCGCTCCCGCTCCCGCTCCCGCTCCCGCTCCGGTCCAGCTCCGGTTCCGCTCCCGCTCCCCTCCCACTTCCGCTACCGCTTCCGCTTCCGCTCTCAATCCCACCCCCCACGCCCACTCCCACTCCCACTCCAATTCCTACTCGCAGCTCCAAATGTAATCCAAACTCATCGGAATCTGAATAGTACGGAAATACTGCTTTAAGCAATATATTGCATAATAACCTTACCTAACTAATGTATTTGAAAACTAAAAATGTCTATAACTTTTGATTGAGTTAGCCGATTGCGATGAAATAAAGACTAAATGTTAAGTTAAGTTAAGCACCATGTTTTTGTGAAAAGTCCATCAAAATCCGTTCAGTAGTTTTTAAGTGATGCGTGCACAAACTCACAGACAAACAGACAAACAGACAAACAGATAAACAGACAAACAGACAAACAGACAAAAATTTCAAAAATGATCGAAATGTGTTCTGTTGCTTATCCTTAGACCCCCCAATTTTTTTTTTGCAAATATCTTCAATGTACAGACACGCGAAGTTTACGATTTTATTTATTAGATGGCGCGCAGCGTATAGCGCCTTTTCAACTCAAACATTGACGCACATATCGTCAGCTGATTGAAAACTTAGTTTTTTATTAGGAGGATAATATTTTTACACTTGTAATTATAGGAATGCACGCACTCTTGGCGTCACGCGGCAAGCGCCGTATTAGTAAAGACAAATATGAGCCAATTTATATATATTTTTTCAACTTTCTGTTCACAAAAACTGGTTTACAACCATATCTATGAAGTACTACGTGAAAAATAGAGGGGGAGGGGTGGTCACCGAGGGGGGTGGTCACCGAGGGGGAGGGGGTATGGGGGGAGGGGGTAAAAGATTGTTAAAAAAAGGGGACCCAGTGGTTTGGGTACGTTCCCTTGTTGCCGTTGTGTGCATGCGTACAAAGCACACACACACATACAAACATCATTCGGTACTAGATAACCTACTTTATTGGGTTTAGTATGTCGCAAGTAGGAGATAGTAAAAGCAAATTGCTTACCAGACGCGGCCGCTGCAGTGGTGCCAGTCTCTGTAACCTCGATTACCGCCTTTTGTATAGCGGTGGATACAACGACCACCTCATTGTCCACCACGCCTCTTAGCCCCAAGTTTTTGTCGAATATAGCTTTTACTCCAATCTGTAAATACAATTTATTTCAGACTAATATTCGAAACTCATACTATTTAAAACAACTACCTGTCGCCCGCGACCTCGTCCGCGTGAACAACTTAACCTCACAAATGATTATGTATTTTCCGTACGAATGAGATGTTTATTGGGGATAAAAACTACCCTTTGTCCTATTCCAGGACCTAACCTATATGTGTGCCAGGTTTCATCCCGATATGTCCAGTGGTTGTCGTACAAGGCGACTAAGGGAATATATTATAAAACATCAATCAGGCCTCCCCAACCCGTTTGGCCAGCGCGGGGAGTGTAGGCCAAATCCTCCGTCTCGTCTCCGGCAGATGAGAGAGGGTTGTGCTCCTGCAGTGGAGACAAAAATAACCTGATAATGATGATGATGATGATGATGTCCAGTGGTTGAAGCGTGGTTGAGTAACAAACATTCAAATATCCAAACATCCAAACTTTCGCATTTATAATAATAGTGGGATTGGTACATGTCGTGACCGGAAATCAAATTCGGACCTCTCTACGCACGTTACGTTTTCGCGAAATAGTATATGGAGCACTGCTGTACAATTTATTTTCCTGTTTCATCGGAAAAAAAGCATTGTGACGTGTAGTTCCCGGCTTAGAATAGGGCCACCTCCAGTCTTCCTGCGGGTGTCGTCAAGGCGACTAAGGGATTGCTCCAAGCAGAGTTCTCCTGTGTATATTAAGATCATTACTACGATCCGCCTATCAAACGTGATGATTATGACAAATCCCCCAATGGACAGCCCACCAAAACTGGCATTCTATTGGGAAGGTGTATGCCCAAGTAGCAAACAAATGTCTTAAAAGGGTATTATAATTATCTTGAAGACAAGTAGACGTATTCCAGCTGTTGTCTTGGCTAAACCTATTACGTCCCTCAAGATATCCCTGAAGATATCCCTCAAGATACAGTTAAGTACAAATGGGCACAGCATTTAGGACAAATTTAAGACAGAGTTAATACTAATGTTTAGACAAACTTTAACCCTACTTAAGAGAGTTGTTTTTGCAGGCTCTAAAACGGATTTCAAGATGTCTTGTAGGTCGAGTTTAGACCAAGAAATAGACTTGAAGATATCTACAAAACCTAGTTAAAACTATCAATATTGAATTGCACAGATTCTATCATAACTTACTGAAGTAAAATTTAAAACTTTTTTTACTTTATGTCATAGTATTTTAGAAAATATGGTGAACATTTTATACTTAATACAAAAACAAGATGAAGGCTTATGATAATGGCGGTTAAACAACTAATTTTTATGTCTAGAAATGATGTAATATGTCGTAGTATGCATTGGAAATTTAAAACGCATGATTGTTTCTCGTGTAAAATCGATAGAAAGTGCTATAAAACAGACGGGCCTTTAAAACAGCGTAAAAATAACAATAAAATTTAGGATATTTGTATTGCAATTGAAAAATTTGGCGGCATAAAGTGCAGAATATTAAATTTTCTATAAATAAATGAATTTTTATAAAGTTAGAATTACTCTAACAAAAATATAACTTCATCTTCTCTAGTCTTTCATGAGGTGGTGTCGGAAAATGTTTTATTATTTTTTTTACTTAAAGTGCAAAATGGCGTTAAATCTTATTTTTCCTAACGAAGTAAGACTTTAGACAATATTGATTTTGTAAGGCTAGTTTAGCTAAAGTAAAGACAAGTTAGATTTAAAGTAGTGCTAGTTAAGAGATATTACATTTAACTTATACTAAACAACGTATTGGTGTATTACTATTTAATACTACTTAGTATCAAATGATTCTTTAGTTTGATTTAGTTAATACCAGATTACTTGATATTTTCTTAGCTTGTCATTTCATTATTCTAGTGTATTTTGTGCTGGAAAGAAGTTTATGCAAAAAAAAACTATTCATTTATAAATTATTCACTCGATGACGTATAAGTAGTGTAAAATTCGACCAAGCCTAAGTGAGTTCAAGATTTATAAAATCAGCGGTAAATACGTGATAATGAATTAATAACTATCTAACTCCCATATAATAGGGACACGGACTACGGCGAGAACTGGAATTCACCATTTTATAAGAGCATTTTCTTAGGTTAGCCAGCCCATCTATAAAAAAAATTGTACAGTAATCAAATTAAACTAATTTATTTTAAAATAAAACATATAATAAAAAAAAATTACAGCTTTTAAATTTTAAAAAGATAGTGGGCTGTCCATGGTGCGACACGGATAAACACGAAACATGACTACTCGTGTCGGCGCGGCACTCGCGATTGACTGGATGACTGGATTGCGAACCTCGCTTAGCGTAGCGATCCTGTCTCTACTTGCTTATTTTACTTCTGGGCGGCTCTCAGTTCACACGTAGGTACTAACCTGTACTAAGGATTATATCTACGTAATAGTTTATAATTCCCTTTGTTTCAGAATTAGTACTTCTGTGTTTATTGTACCTATCATGCCGTTCAAAATAGTTCAAACGAAAGAAAATGATAAAATTGTTTTAACAATTGTTCCAAGCAAATGGGAACAAAGTGGGACTTTGTTTTGGCCACTTCATCGGAATGAAGTGAAATTAATACATAATGAGGAATCTGTTCCAAAAACAGATTGGAAAAAAATACAGTGTAATAAAAAGAGAGAGTACTCTACATTACATGAGGCAGAACGAGAACTAGAGATTATGGAGCAAGCTTCTGACACAGATGCAGAGGCTAGTTATATGTGCACTTCAAAACAAAAAAGGCGTCCGCTGCACAATACACGAGTCCTCCAGCCTATAGATTTGAATGACCAGATATTGTACCAGGTAATTGACCTTTTAACTTAATTACATATTTTATGCCACCATGATTATGATTCCCGCTTAGCATTGCGCCAACCCCAAATTTTCTATGTTATACAAGGCAAATCAATGTATATCTGGTATATTTAAGCTCAGAAAATGAGTAGCAGCGTTTGGGTGGCTCAAAAGTAATGACTATCTGATATATATATATAGAGAGAGAGAGTACTCGCTTTTACGACACTGACAATCCGGGCATTATTTAAGAATACTTATATGGGGTCCGATCATCCTCCAGAGAGATGGAAATGCGCTTCGTTACTCATGAAAAAAGTATTGCAAATTTCAGTTTTTGCGGTTGTAGCCGGTGGTTTAGACGTTTTCAATTATTCCAAAATAAGCTTAGTCTAAACCTGAGCTTCCAAATTTTGGCGGTTTATCATTATTACGTAACTTACTACGTAACTCTAAAAATAAAATTTACTTTTATGACACGAAATAAGTACGTAAATTCCATATACGTATTTTATTTGGAACCTTTCAGAATTTAATTTCATGTCAAGGTCAGGAATAGTTTTTATTTACCTAGAAAGTCTTAAATATAAATGTTATTGTTCCAGAATACCGTACCAAACGTTCAGGCTTGCTCAGGTGAAAATTATGTTCAGGTAGAAAACAATATTGAGCCAGTAGTTATAACCTTGGGAACAGACGAAGAGCAAGTATTACCATCAACTTCCACACGTGAGATCAGCAGCAACAGCTCACCACTCTTGATTAATCTGGACACCAACAGATATGACTCCAAATCTTCTTCTAATACCTCTGAACCGAATTCAGATACGTATGTTAATGTAACACAAAACCAAGTACTTGCACAACTCTTGGAAAACCAACAAAAAATTATATCTCAGTTGGCTTTTTTACAAGCATCTGTTGATTACTTAATGGGAGCAAAAATGAAAGTAATGCCTACTGGACAGCGAATAAATAGATTGCCTATTCAGCCACTCAATTCCAAAAATGATTTCGACGAGCTAGAATCACATTTAAAGGACGAAACGTTTTACAATACATTGGTCACTGAATTAACGTTTATTTGCGGAAATTCTGGGAAATCTAGAGGATTAGACTCATGCTACAAACTTGTTGATTATTTTTTCACGAGGCAGATTTTTCTGCACTGTAATTGGACTGGGTTAACTAGAGACTCAAATTCCGAAAAGAAAATTCCCTTTAAATATTATTCCAGAATAAGAAATTGTTTTTTGGACATTATTAGAAAGTCAGACTTTAATTTCACAGAAAATGACGCTGACAAGTTTTTTAAGGTTATAATAAAAAATGCCAAGCCAAGATTACAAAATAAACTTAATTCTATGACAAGGACAAGTAAGCCACGCGTTAAGAAACAAGGAGTTATTGAAGGTCGTAACATACAGCAATTGCAAGAAAATGAAGATGGTGTTAATGATGAATCCCCTCTACCTCAACAGGTTTCAAATAAAGAGGCAATGAATGTACTCTTGCAAAATGATGAAAGCGCAGCAGATAAATTAAATGGCGAAGAAACCGAAAGCGAAGTTGTACGTAATAATGAGCGAGTTGTGAACTTGGACACTTCCCATAATATCCTAAGGGGTCAAGTTACTCAAGTTTAAACAGGATAACTAGTATGTCAGACGTAAACAAAATGTTTAATAATACATGTTTAAATCTGGATAAAATTAAACTTTTTTAGCACCTTTTCTTGATTGGGAAATTACTTACATTTAATCATTTTAATCTTGAAGAAGTTTTTTTTATTGAAACCGGTACTTACTTTTCTGGTTACCTAAGTAAGTGATAAATTCATTATTTTTACCACGTTTTTTAGACTTTATACTTTACTTAATGTTTTTAAGAAGTTTTAGGACTTTTAGATATTTAATTAGAGTAGGTACAGCAAAACGTGGAAATAGATCACACTGGAATGATAATTAAAATGTATGATTCCGTTAACGAAACAGGCTTATGTGCTCGGCCCGGCCACTGCTGGTAGTGCTGCTGCTGCTATTTGCTGTTCTTGCCTGTTACCGGTGACGGAATTATAATGTACGTAAATAACGACAATTAATTTAAAAATATTATTTTTGTATTGTGTTCTACTTGTAATAGGGATGCAAATTTATAAATAATTCAAATTATCTATAAATAAAACTGTGAAAATCATCACGATCATGTGCTTCTTTAATATTGTTTAATTATAAATAATTTTATCAGTTTGTTTTGCAACCTGTTACTGATTTTGATCTTTTTCATAATATTATAGGAAGTCACTGAAGTCTGTAGAGTGGCGTGAGTAAGGTTAAATAAAAGTTTTTGGTGATGCTGATAACAATTAACTTTATTCTTTCAATGTGTGAATCAATGGCATCAATACATGTTCATTCTCGCTATAAGACACAACTACGAGTTTACATTTCAACTTAGGAAGTGTGCATATGATACTAATATCAGAAGTTTGCAAATCACTGACATAAATATTTAAATGACTGGATTGTATTGGGTTTGAGAAAAAAGGTTCTTTTTTTATTATAGGCAGACCGTAACAGTACAAATTATTGTTTACTGTTACAGCGTACTCAAATTTCACTATGACATTTTCTGTTGTAAGAAACCATGAATCAGGATAATTCTTAGAAAGTACAAAATTTTCGAATTCGATTCGTGTGTGAAGTGTAATTGTTGATTGATTTTGTTCCTCTTCTGATAATAAAGAAACATTAAAATCTTCCGGCCTTTCAATAATTCCCTTAAGTTTTGGATATTCCTTCTCTACATGACTCTTGAAAACTACAGGTATTTGAGATTTTTCTATAATTCTTTTCGCTGCTTGTTGCAAGGGTTTTTTTCCAGTCCTCAACAGTCGTTTGATATTATACAATTCATTCTCAAATGGGTAAGCGTTAAAACTTTTTAGGGGTCCAAATCTTCTCACTTCCTGTACGACATGGGATAAATTGTGTACGTTACTCGTGATGTGCGCTTCACCATAAATATCTCCATAATATTCAATGTAATGTTTCAGCATTACTTCTGCTATATTAAGTAAAGCGGAGTAAGCGTTGGAAGAGCATATTGTCGTTGCACAAACCAGGAGTAAAAAGTGATCATACGCATCAGGCTGCAAATTTTTTTTTAGTACAACTACCCCTATGTAGTGCACAAAAGTACTAAATTCAGAGGCTTTCCAAAATGCCAAACAATCCAATCCTCTGACAGCTCGGTGGATTTCGTTAGGAAGTTTGCAGGCTACTAGTGTGCGCGAAATTTTAGCAATGTCATTTGCCGACCATTTGGTGCGATACCCACAGAAAGACCCATCACGCCATCCTAGTAAACATCTCTTCATAATTCCCAAATCTATCAAACTGATATGAATCACTAACTGGGAAATCTAAAATCATGTCTATTGGAAGTTCTGTTAAAATAGTATCACCTTTGTGATGATCCTCATATATTTTATTACGAAATCCTTCGTCAGTTCTTTCAGGAAATTCACGCCTGGGATATACATTGCAATGAGATTCATACGAGTATTCGCCAACAGCAGTGCACTTTGGACATCCATTTTGACTGTTAAAATTAGCTATGTCTGAAATTATAAAATACAGTTAATTTTAATGAATTTACACTTATACGTACATATGTATATTAAAATAATACTTGTTTTATATTTTTATGTATAAATAAATGAATAAGTGAATCGGTGTATAGGTCTAGGTCAGTAAGTAAAAAGGTAAACTGATGGAATGGAATGATAAATAAATAAAATTATAATTTAATAAATGAATAAATAAACAATGCTACTAAATGTATACTTACTAAGTACATAAAAATATAATGAGAAGTAGAATTGTAAGGTATATGAGAAAAGGAAATTTAATTATCAATTACTTTTTATGTAAGCCCTCGCTGGCGAATCACATATGAATGATCGCAACTTTATAGTTATTAAATAATTATTGATTTCAATCCCGTTTTGCAAAATGTCGTTCATTTCAGTTACAAAAGGTCTAAAAAATTCATTAGACTGAGGTTTTCCAATACCACAGTAGATTCCAATGGTCATTACAGGCACAGTGTTCATCTCATGAATGTTACATAGAATTGGCCAAAACTCTACTTTTGAGCTTTTGTATGTAGGTAACCCATCGATATTTACATTTATATGTAAATTGATATGTCTATCCAAATTTCCAAAATACTGTAAAATATTTTTTTTAAATCCATTATGCCAGTATTCTCCACTGCCACAAGGTTTGATATCTACAGATTTTACTGTATTCAGAAGCGTTCTTGCGTCTTTTGGCACAACACCTGGATCATGCTTATTTATAATCTGCAATAAGCCATTGATTGCAGTATGTGGTATATTGTGACCAATAGACCAGTTTCTTAATTGGTCTCTAAAATTAAAATTATCAGCTTTCGACTCATTAGAATCGGAATCACTGTCCACTATTTTGGTTTCCCAATTTTCCGCGGTATCTTCTTCCTCGTGATCTGTAGTTCCTGATAACGACACTGAGGTCTGAGTCGAAGATGATGCATTGTTGACATTTGCAGCACGCACTGTGTTTAAAGTATTTTTTTTATATTTCACAACACGCCGACGAAAACTACCAGATCTTTTTAATTTTTCAACGTCATCCATCTTTCTACTTGGTTCCATTTGATAAAAACGTCCCGTTAAATGTATTTTTACTCTAAACTGATTAATTTGAGCAATAAAGGAATAAAATGTTCTTCAGAAAAACGGTTCCCAGAATTTGGTGTTACAATTATCTTAAGTTTATCTACAAAATTAATTTTTACTTTGGAAGACTAAACAGATGCTTGAATTATTTAAATGAGTTTTAAGTGAGCCTTCAAATATACTGAGTACAGTTAAAATAGAATTTTAGTTTTAACTGTAGGCACACCTAATACAAAACAGTTTTGAGAATACTTAACTTGGTTTTGGGTATTCTGAACTTGCTAAAGTAGCGGTAGTATAAAACTAATTAGTCTTAAAGAAAAAAATGACTTAACGAAAACTTTTTTGATTTAGCCAAATCCAACTTTAGATAAAGTATAGATATGTAGGATTTAGTCACTATTCTTGATTGCTACTTGGGTGTTCAGCAGTGGTCGTATTTCGACTGATGATTAAGGAGCATTAGGTCTCTAGTTATCCTGTAGTGCGTATTTCTAGCCGTGCTTTATATTAATAGTCGGGGGGGGGGGGGGGGGGGGGGCTTCTTTACGCAGTAATATTTAGTATTCTCTGAATTTCATATATTTTGGTACAATAAATAGAATATTTGATTTGATAAGGGGTCTTACCTTTTTGTATAACGCTTCTAAGTTCAATGTCGTTTCGACTTTGAACTTCGGAATGGTTACACTGACGGCTTCGTCCTTCATGAACTTTAGCGCCCTGTCCAGCAACTCCGGCGCTAGCTTCAGAGCCTTCAGGAGGATTGAGAGGCCGTCCCTGGCGTTTGGGAGGACTATGACGAAGAAAGAGCATTCTTCCTCGTAAGGGATAGATAGTATCTGAAATTGGTATTGTTATTAAGGTAGTTATTAAGAACGAAATAGCCGAAAGGATTAGCAAGCTGAAGTGGCAGTGGGCGGGCCACATCTGTCGCAGAACCGACGGCCGTTGGGGCAGACGAGTTCTGGAGTGGAGACCACGGATTGGCACGCGCAGGGTGAGACGCCCCGCCGCCAGATGGAACGACGACCTTAAGAAGGTGGCCGGAAGCGGCTGGATGCGGATGGCGGAGGACAGGGTGTGGTGGCGTTCATTGAGGCAGGCCTATGTCCAGCAGTGGACGTCTAAAGGCTGACATGATGATGATGATTAAGGTAGTAAGTATACACAGTGTATCATCAAGACCGGTTAGTATTAGCATTAGTATATATTATCTTTGGTATTAGGAAGTCAGAAACTGTAAGAGATGGAGTAGCTTTTTCTAATGAACCATGACGTCGATTTTAGAAACAGAAAGAAAAAGAATGAAAAGAAATGACTATCACTAAAATATGTCACCAAACATTGCCATACCCTGAAGTGTATTTAAATTCGAACCCCCCCCCCCCCCCTCCCTCTCCTACCCTTACATGAGATTTCCCCCATAAAGATTACAGTTTGATGTCTTCATGTTTTTCGCTTCGTGACTACTAAAAAAATAAATAGCAAATACGAGTAGCTATTCCAAGTAAAAATTTCATGAAAGCATATGTCAACCCGAGGATATTTTTTGTACTTATGTAAGAGAACCCGAAGCATTCTTTGTTGGTTGTAGGTTAAATAGTAGGTATAAATTACCTACTATTAGGTAATATTATTAGTTGACATGAGACCAATCTAAATGAGATTTGATAAAATTTTTGCATACCACTCATATTGACCAAAGGCAATTAATTGACGCTCCCCTTTTTGTACTTATTTATTTATTTAACTCTTTATTGCACACACACTAATAAAACAAAAATAATACATTAAAAAGAAACACAAGTACAAAGGGCGAACTTATCTCTGAGAGAGATTTCTTCCAGCAGACCCGCAAGAGAGATAATTGAAATAAGAGAGGCAGACATAGTGTGTACGTAAATAAACAAAAATATATACATACATACACTAATATAAACTATATACCCACTTACAAAGATTATAACCTACACGATAAAAAATGTAAGTACTCGTAAGTATATAATAGTAGATTGTATCATAACATAAGGGAGCAAAATAATATTTTTACGGCGAGGGCGCTTTTTTGAATCCCGAGCGTAGCGAGGGATTCAAAGTACGTCGCCCGAGCCAAAAACATATTTTGCGCCCGAGTGATACACTCTACTTTTCATCTCCCTCTATGAAAAAAATAAAAAAAGGCGCTTTTAGATACAATTCATGAATACGTGTATTTAGTTAGGGAATAGAAACAAACGTAGTTCGCGCCTTTTTCATTTGTTACCATTTTTAAAATAAGCCGGCGCGTTGTATTCTTTTTTTTAATTCAGCCTTCGCGCCGCTTACGTTACCGGCCAGTAACTTTATTCATATAATATTTGCACTCAATCTCTTTGGTCGCGGAACACTAAAAGTCATATTCGTGTTCCAAATTCAAATCTCATTGCTGCCCGCTGAAAAACTCTCTTGCAGAAAAGACGTACTTTGGTCGCACTTATTGAGGAACCAATCGTCGCTTTTCGAATAGATGGAATGAAAATAATATACAAACATTAATAAAATACATTTAAGATATGGATTCCAATCCTAACTTAGTGACAGATGTATATTCCGAAGGTCAAATCAAGTATTGTAAATAATTTAATACCTGTGAATCTAACACTTCGCTCTTCACATACTTATAAATTCCAATCCTGCTCATCATCGTCAGTTGCTGTTCTCCTGAAGGTGCATAAAATGTACCGGGTGCAGTGTTACGAAAAGGATCAACCCAATTCGCCTGTAACATTACGATCAGCGATCGTGATCAGTTATTGAGTTGTTCACCTCACCATTCAGTACGAAATCTGAACATGGATATGGACAACTATATTTCAAGCCAATAGTCATTCGAAAACCAACGCTATTGCGTCTCGGTAACGTGTACATGAAAGGTGTCCAGCGGCAAAAAACATGTTTGTATTACCATGTAAACTTTGCGGTCCACTTAGGAACACCATCTATTACTTATTTTGTTTTCGAGACGCAAATGCATTTGTTTTATAGGACTATGGATTTGGAGTAAAATATACATATGTTGATTATATCCTAATGCTCTATATTTGACAAATATCTTGATTCTGATTGAGACGTAGCGTTCCGTAAATACGGTTTTGTATTCCGTTCGTCAGCCCCTTATTTTGTAATTTGTTTTTGTTTTGTAAAATGTAACTTTTAAAAAAAATTAGGTACAAAAGTTACTTTTATCAGAAAAGTTGGTAAAAATGGGTCATGTAGTAAGGTTAAGGGTTCCCCATGGAAAGGACTCGTGCGACTGCGACTCTGTCGTATATAATTATTGTATTTTATACTAGCTGTTGCCGCGACTTTGCCTGGGATGCTTTTTCGGGCTAAAAACTATCCTATGTCCTATTCCAGGACCTAACCTATATGAGTGACAAGTTTCATCACGATCCGTCCAGTGGTTGAAGCGTGAGGATTGAGCAACAAACATTAAAATATCCAAACTTTCGCATTTATAATATTAGTAGGATTACTAGCATAGGATTTTTTAACAGTTTTAAGATAACGTATATTTTTATTCTGATGATTATTGATTTGGATAGCCAATTAAAAAACATAAAAAAATAATTAAGTGCGTTGACCACACACGGTATAGCGACAAGCCAATCTTTAACAAAACAAAACAAACAGCATAAATGCACCCAGAATTAGGTACAGCCGTATTCTTTGTTGCCGTGTGGTTTCCGGTAGAGTAGAATAGGACCACTCCAACTCTTCCCGTGGATGTCGTACAAGGCGACTGAGGGAATACATTATAAAACATCAATCAGGCCTCCCCAACCCGTCTGGCCAGCGCGGGGAGTGTAGGCCAAATCCTCCGTCTGTCTCCGACAGATGAGAGAGGGTTGTGCTCCTGCAGTGGAGACAAAAATAACATGATGATGTATTCTTTGAACTATTCCGAAGTTTTTTTATTCAAAAAGCTGGTTCACTTTACGTACCTTGAAGTATATAGCATTCACTAATATGAGGGACGACGTTGGTGATATCTCATTCGGCGTTATCAAGTGTTGAATCATGTTATGGGTCTGGTTCTTTACCTAAACATCATACATTAGACACGGTTAATATTGGGCACAAATCAAGCAAGTGGAATTGCTGGAAAATGTGGTATTTAATCATACATAATAATTATATTTTATAAGTATCTTATGTTGGCTTGAAGATATCCCTAAGTGTTATTGTTGTTGCTAACTTTGATATAGTAAAGCGCAATTTTTTTTTTACTTTCCATATAAGTATATTCCAATACGATTTTTTTTAATTTCTTTAATTTTTATATTACTGCCGGGCAGAGTGCCGGCAACACATCGAGGGAGTAAGACGCGGCCTACCATGTCGAGTGGTGCGAGTTCGATACCCGATCATGCCATGTAACAATGTTTTTTTCCAAACCTATGAACATTTTGGTACTTACTACTTTAAAACGATGAAGGGAAAATATTGTGAGGAAATCCACAGATTTGATAATAATCAGTATTTTTAATCGCGGGGCTGATTGGGGCATAACCAGACCCAGCCAGCTACCATAGACTCGTTGGTTCTATACCTACAGGGGCATGAACGAATGTTGTCATAAGAAAATATTCTACAGAATTTTCTGTTTATATCATAATTTAGTTTCGGGTCAATAAATAAATATTTCAGACATTCACATCAATTATCCAGTCCCAAATTAGGCAGAGCCTGTGCTATAGTTACTAGATAACAGAAACACATACTTAAATAAATAAATAAACAACCAAGAATTGGGTACAAACATTCATATTCATCATACGAACATTTGCCCCTAGCGGGATTCGAACCCGCAACCTCCGGCGTGGCAGTCCGAGAGCTACCCCGTTCCGCCACGGAGGTCGTCAATGCAGTACAGTAGGTAAACAAAACGATAAACAACTTGATAACATCGACAATACTGTTGGTCCTCCTCTCTCTTACTTGCTGTGCCCAAATGGGTCCATGAGAACTCTGTCTTTTTATTATCTGTTAACACCATAGAATGCAATAAAATTTACTGAGTTTACTGAGTTTAAATAAACTGTAAAATTATGAAAAACGTCTCTTCATGTTTGTGACCTAGAGGCCTCTGGTTGACGCACATACCAACATACAGAGTTGCCTGACATCAGAAAACTCACCCATTCGTTAATGGAGCGAGCAGCTTCGTGAGAGTACTTCATATTAATCTTCTCGCAACTTGCACCGAAGACACTTGTGCTCTGCGCGTGAAACTTGCTGTTCAATTTGCTATCCATACTGACGTAGATCCTGCTAGCGATGTCCAGGGACACGCCAGGAAGTCGCTTCAGAGAGGTAACCAACTCCTTGAATTCCGTCTTGAGCTGAAGGGGGAGATGAAACGATAGAAACTGTAATAGTTTCTATTTGTTTGGAGCCCAGAGAGTCGTACTGATACATCTGTAACTCGAAATTCATAATTTTTCAGGACACGAAAAATACTTTCCATTGGTTCACAAACGAACATAAAATAATAATTTAGGAGGTACTGACTTTAATATTTAATTCGCCAAAATGAAAGACGGAGCTGGAGAAGCTCATCATTCTGGGACAAGTGGAGGGCAGGCGTGCCAGAGGACGAGCTCCGACGAGGTGGTCAGACCCGACAAGGAGGGTGGATGGCGTGACCGCTATGCGTGGAGGTGCATTTTATACAGTCGCGATCCTCAGCAGTGAGGGAACGACAGAGAAGAAGAAGAAGAGAAATGAAAGAAATTAAATTGATTTTGCGAGCACTTGCACATTAAACTTTAAATCTATCTTCACAAAAAAGTCAAAATACACAAGTAGAGTTAGAAGATGTTGCCATTTCATCGTCCATAATGAAAATATAAGGGAAGTATCAGGAAGATCGGCAGAAGGGACGATCCGATCCGTTAGCGTTCTTGTCCCGACTATTTCTAGTAGAAAATATACCCTGCTCGCGTGGACTACACAATTATTTACAGACTCTTTTACCGAGTCCGAATCCGACCCCACGCCCACGGCCATGACCACATCTAGTCTTAGTCTCAGTCCTACTACCACACCCACCCCCAGTACAGTTCCAGACATAGTCCTAAAGTCCTAACTAATTATAATTATACTTCTTTGCTATATTGCATACCTACTAGTATTTGAAAATTAAAAAAATCCTATAACTTTTGATTGAGTCAGCCGATTGCGATGAAATAAAGAATAAATATTACTCCGAGTTAAGCCCTATGTTTCTGTGAAAAGTTGATCAAAATCGGTGTACAAACTAACAGACAAACAGATGTGTTCTATTACTTATTCTTAGACCCCCCATTTTTTTTGCCAATATTTTCAATGTTTTATTCATTAGATTTTCACGTCTAGAACATCGCAGGTTTGCGTTGGAACTAATGTTTCTTGAAGCTACCACTCACCGTTGAACGAGATTTTGCGCCGACAGCTGAAAGCAATTCCGTTACTGTTGTCTTCTCTGTTCCCAACGCCAGCTTCCCCAGAGGAAGCAGAGCAGATAGTGGTGAGCAGATGACGCTTTGACCTGGATTCAACTCTGCTACTTCCTAATTTAAGCAAAAAACCTTATTTCATTATCAGCCGAAATATCCACTGCTGAACAAAAGCCTCCCCAATAGCATGT
The DNA here is from genome assembly GCA_947086405.1 of Esperia sulphurella. NCBI lineage: Eukaryota > Metazoa > Arthropoda > Insecta > Lepidoptera > Oecophoridae > Esperia > Esperia sulphurella. The sequence goes on from OX352264.1 coordinate 15,479,029, forward strand.
CACTTTTGGTGGGCTGTCCTTTGGGGGATTTCACCACTCTTTGATCGCAGTAATTTAATATTCGCATGAGAACGCTGCTGCCTGTTCGTGGTGCAAAATCTGATCTATGCTTTAATAGATATGTTAGAAAACTATATAGATTCACAGACAGGGCAACGAAGTGAGCTAAAGTGACAGTGGGCATAGGCCACACCAAAGTTCTCTCGCATAGCTGATGCCCGTTCCACAGCCTGGGACTTAATCTAGTGACGGGCCGACTATATAAAAAAGTGACTGGAAGCGGATTGGAATTGAGTATACGACTGCTTATTATGTAATACTATATCCAGCAATGGAGAACAGAAAAAAAATTCGTAGTCTTTTGCTGAGCACTGCACTCCAAAAATAATGTAAGATTTATAAATCTGTAAACTCCGTCACTTAACAATATTTAATTTATGGTGGCGTTCTTTGGGAAGGCCTATGTCCAGCAGTGGACGCCTTAGGGCTGATATGATGAATGACGATGAAATGCAGCACTAAACATAACTGTTTAAAAATCGTACAATTGCAAACCGTTGCCTCAATTTTCCATTTAGGTTCATTCCTTTCTTTCTGTATCTTTCAATATCTGAATTGGAGTTGCGTCTGTCAGCGGTTTTCTTTATCGTATCGTTTCGACCGCACATCACTATTGATAGTACTGAAGCTATACTTACTGCAAAATTAATGAAACAAAGTCAGGATCAAGAAAGTGTAAGAAAATTATAAAGAACTCACAACAACAAAAAACTTATAAATAAATAAACCAATGAGGATCAGTAAAGATACAGAATATTCGTTAAATCTGTACTGTACGGCGTTTAATATGACTTGCTAATTATTTATCTTTTAAAATTATTGAAATCGGACCAGTAGTTACAAAGTTATTGAGTATTAAACATAAGCCGCCCCAGTCCCGAACGCTAGTACGCCACGGATACGCTTGACGTCACGATCTTCCTTTCCTTTCCGTATTCTCTTTAAATTTCATTACAACGACGGTTGTTTTTTGTCAATCTATGTACAATAGTGTTGGTATGTTGTCAGTATCCCTGATGTGTATTTTTGTTTATATGATACATTACAACTTATAATCTAGTATGAGTAAATAAGGTAGAAGCTGGTTTGGTGACATTTCAATCGGATAACTTACCAAAAGTAGATTCTTTCATGGTATTTGATGACCTAAGTATTAATTTAAAGTCCCTCTCATTTACTCTAGACCCTTAAGAATATTCTAGACCCTTCATTATGCTGTACCTAAAAGTTCTAGAACATTCAAACACTTCCAGATTTTTCTCGAAATTACCATACTTGTCCATTAAGGACACATTGTCATGGTCATGTGAACATACTCGTAAACCGTAACAAATAGTTCAACATTATAGAATACTCTAGAAATATAATTTAGGTATGCTATGGACAAGTATAGAAAGTTCGAGAAAATTCTGGAAGCGTCTCGAATTTTCGTAACTTTTTATGTACATCATATTGAAACTTCTAGAATGTTCTGGAAGGTCATGGAAGGTGATGGAAGGATCTAGAAGGTGTTGTTCTAGAACTTATCACCATTCATGACCTTCCATGATCTTCCAGAACATTCTAGACCTTTCAATATAATGTACATAAAAAGTTTTAGAAAGCTCTTATCGTTTTAAAAAGCTGCGACTGATGTCATTATAACACCCTACTTTATAATAACATTTGATAGAGAGCGTCATTAACAACAACTTTTGTTAAATACATTTGTTTTCTGCGCCCTCTCTCCTGTTCGCTATAGGCTAAAATAGGTACCGGCCAGGATTTCTGTGTCTTTTTAGAAGGTCAAGTAAGGCGCAGAAATGGTTCAGCCGAAAGTTGTTGGTCATAATACCCTCTATCCAACGCTAATCCTACTCCATCATAAAAGTGGGGTCATATAATGACATTCCTCGCGGTAAAAAAAGGCTAAGTCCTAAAACCGAATTTCAGGCTGTAGCAGGAAGGGCGCAGAAGAGAAGTATTTGAATTAAGTTGTTGTAGTAGTCTTGATGTCGATTTAATTTCCGTAATATGGAGTTTTGTCATTTATTTTAAACTGAAATACATTTTTTTACACAGTTAAGTAGTCAAGTAGACACTTTTCAATGCAAATAACAAGCATAAACTGAGTACCCCTAACGAAACTAACGATAAACTGACGGTGGCAGACAGCGCGCGCGATCGAATTGGATATCGTGACGTCACTTCCTCCGAGCGCGGTAGCCAGCCGGTTATTACATTCATTTGATTGCTATGAGCTCATTTTTGCTCGTAGGGCAAAAATAATTACACCGATGTTAAGGATTTTTAATGTACAATACTACATTTAAAACAAAAATACTCGTTGACCCTCATTAGATTGATTATCGTAACCACAACAACAGGTTACCGACTTAGAATAGGTCCACCCACAATATTCCTGTGGGTGTCGTCAAGGCAACTAAGGGATTGCACAGGAGAACGCGTTCTCCTGTGTATATTAAGATCATTACTGCGATCACCAATCCGCCTGCCAAGCCTAGTGATTATGGCAAACCCCCCAATCTACAGCCCACCAAAAGTGGCATTCGATTGGGGAGGCTTGTGTATAGCAGTGGACGTATTTGGGCTGATGATGAAGTCTGGATATATTTATATAAAAAAAAAATATAATTAAATCACATGAGTCACAACAGGTGACGTTATTTAAATGATGTAGTGTTATTTAAATTTGAATATTTTAACAGTTATTATTGTTTATAACATACTAAATATTTAGTTATTTCTATCATTAAGTATCTGATTATAAACGCCTGTCTAACACTCACGAGCAATTTTTAATTTCATTGTGGAGTATTTTGTCAATGATACACACACTTAGCACCACAACACAACACACAACTTAATAATTAAAATGTTACATTCCTATTTGAATTTATGAAATTGACTCAATGTATTAATTTCATGCCTTTTGCATAAATTTTATGGACGAACATAAAATCGTCTCGAAATAGATTACCTAACTGTTTTGACAGTCTGTTAGATTTAATTTTCTGCTAATTCATTAAAAAATTATGTACAGTGTAGTATGCAAGCTGCCGAGTAATAATTATACTCCATTGTATACTATTTAAAATTTATAATTAACAACGCAAAGTTCACTACAGCGTTCCAAGCGTTCGAAAATCGATTTTTTTCCTATACTAATTTAACGATTAAAGAACTTATATTAGTAAAAAAATCTTACCTATTTAGCTTAGCTTAGCTTCCTACCTTCTGGTGACGCAGAGATTACATGCGCTCCCCTAGCGGCAGAATTTGGAAGCTCTGTTACAAGAGAAGTGTGAAATCCTTGCGCTAACTTCACAAGAAATTCTCCACTCACCAATTTGTCAATTAGTAATGAAATTTATTGACGTAAGCAAAGACTTTATAAGTAGTAAACAAGACTGTGCACTGTCGAATTTAATTGAAGGTTAAATGAACTTTGTGTACTTATCATAGAGTCCATTTTCATTGTACAAAATACTAAACGAAAAACGGTCTCGACCGAGAGGTTAACCAGGATTGCGTCCTTGTCTAATGGTTAAAATACTTTCGTGCAGGTAGGATTTCTGATATCAGTATTAATGTTCTAATTCCTATTTACGTTATTATATAAAACCGGGAATCAGTAAAATGTATACTTTTAAATATTCTCTCGAGTTCTTCGTTGTTTTTTGTATTTTTTAATGTGTTTGTATTCTAATTTAATTGTCAACGTTATGGTAGTATATCGCAATTAATGTAATGGTATCACTGCTGCGCCACCATTGGTCAATGTCGATGATTGGTCAACATTAAACCAATTTGTTTTATGGAGTGGGATGACCATAAACATATTTTTGTTTTAGTTTCCTAAAAATGCAGAAAAAATTGGTTGATGCCGTACCAGGATACTAAGGCAATATACAGTAGATTGTGGATTCCATTTGAAACCAGATGATTTCACAACTGTTGCTGGGGCACTCAAGAAGAGAATAAACCAAAATGCCATCTATACCTTCCATATTTTCAGTGGTATTTGCTCACTTTTTACACGATTTAATTTTTTAAATTATTTAGAATTCAATTTAAATCAATTTTATTGTATCAAAAATTTTTCTAAAAGAACTAAAATGCAACGCTGTGATAAAAATAACACGGCTTTTATTTTTCAGGTATAAATACCTGAGGAAAAAAGGGCATGTGCAGTGTAGCACTCGTTGATGAATATATTATACTCGTCTGGAATATCATCGGATAAGATGAAATCAAAACATTAACATTTTCTAATATTATTAAAGGCAAAGCTTTGGCATAGCTTATAAATATTTGTGAAATATTTTAGTAGTTCGTAGTTTAACAGTTTAAGAGTTTTAACCACCCATAATTATTATAATTTGACATTTATGATATGATAACAGAAGTTTTGGATTTCTTTAAAATATATATTTCTGAAAATAGCGAATATAGCGTTGATATTTCGTCATCTGTGATCTTTGATCTGTGATTTCTTATATTATATAAATATTTGTTAGATTCCATTACACTATACTATGTCATAATAAAATATAAATAAAATGAAATACTTTCTTCGACCTTTTATTATTACGTAGGTGGTAACAATACTCATACTAACACAGTAATATAAAGTCGACCACACGTCTGGTGAAACACTTGTATTTCGATTTCGAATCTTATGGCACACGAGATAAGAACAGTCCAAAGTGTTACGTCTGGCGTGTGGTCGACTGTACATTTGACAGTATACAATTACAACACCAACTTTATTGCAAATCTGAAGTAAGAGACGAGAGCCTAGTGCCGGTCCCTCGTCTCCCCGATATTTCCCAGCTGATACCCGAAATTATGTACCTACTCCGCCATAAAGTTCGGCACGTGTCATACCTACCAGTTCACCAAATAATGAAATATTTCAATTTCAATTTATTCCTTAACAAAATACGTTGTGTCGAAAACATCACAAACATAAGATTCAAAATAACATGCAACAATAATACAAACAAATTCGATATATATTATTAAACAATGTCAACTGAGAACAAAAAAATTACTTAATGTCCTAAAAATTCTTCAATACTATAATAACATTTGTCAAGTAGGAACTCTTTCAAGCGGCGTTTAAAAACATTTACATTATTAATAATTTTAATTTCATTTGGCAGTTTATTAAATAATTTTACTGTTTGACAACGAGCATTGTGCTGCACAACTCTTAACCTCGGATTAATAGAGTTCAGTAAATACATTGGATGTCTTTTGTAAAATACCAAATCATGTTGTCACTCTAGTAGAAAGGGACGCAATCCTGTTTAACACTCTCTCGCTCGAAACCGTTTTTAGCTCGCTAGTGCCAATCCTGTTTATGTGACAAATCCGTGGACGTAAGTTAAAGATGTATGCTTTTAGCTTGGACCTATTAAGGTTAATAGGTCCAAGGATTTTAGTCAATGAACTTTGAGTGAGACCGACTGCTTTGACAATAACAATCAACAAGGCTGTATGGATCAGTCAGTATCATTGCCACAAATGTCACTTGCTTGCCTTGTCACATTATTATTTATAAAAAAGAACTAAGTATGTATAGTACGCACAATAGTAAGTATCTGTATCGGCGGCTTTGTTCCTTTTACTCTGAAATTTTAATAGTTTTTTGAAAGAAATTGTTTAATATTGCAAATAACTAAGAACCTTTTATCTCCGATATACTTCTTGCAAACAAACATAATCAGTAATCAGAAGAACTTTGTCACAACCGCTTGTTAGAGTTCTGATTGAAATATTGATCGTGCAACAATGATTCCAAGTGAGATTTTCGCCGAGGACCTGATGAGTACAGTGATACGGTATGGGCTGTACATAGGGGCGGCCTTCCAGCTGGTCTGTCTGCTCGCCTGCGTCACTCTTACTGACGAGCAGAGCGAACAACATCCATATGAGAAGGTACATATACAAATCATAAAAAGTGTATTGTTTAATGCAAGCTTGCTAAGTTGTCCATGTGAAAATGCAGTCTTTGTCTTCTTCCTAGAATGTTGTCAATGTATAGGATGCATAAAAACATAGAGTCCACGTTTTAACAGAGTGAAGCTGTGGGTTTTGCCACTAGAACGGTTAAACATTATAAGGTTAGTAAATCGTTAATGGGGCAATGTGTACACTTCAACAAACTACCAGATCAAACCTAATATATGACAGACAGAAAGTTTAAGAATCACATTAAAATCAACTTTGTAAGAAGCCTATTATAACATAGCTATTCAAATAATGACGAAAGTTTCCTGGTACTAATATTCCTTCTTTTACAGACTTACATTTGATATGATTTTTGATTTGATTTTAAAATATGTTACTTGAAGTTGTATCATTTCTTCTTCACAGCACTTGGTAGTCACAAAAAAATGATGTCTAAAAATGCACCAAGTGTACTCATGTGCAATAAAAAAAAATTATGAGGACAGTGCAGTGAACACCTGTCTAAGAACCAAAAGAAGATTTAAGACACCAAAAAAATTATACTATTTTCACATTGACTAATCCCACTATTTTTTCAAAGTGGCCTAGGTAAACCCATCGGCTTGTCCTTTTAGTTTTTATTTGTCATTTGTTTCTTAAAATAATATAGTGATGCAAGAAAAGATTTCAGAATGAAGCCAAGTTCTATCTTCTATAACTGAACCTGTATAGTCTCTTACGTCTGAAGCAGCATCATGATTAACCTTATTGATAATTGGTTCCAGACATACACTGATAGTGACGAATGCAGCTCTGAGCAGTCATCACCAGGACACCGAGCAACCATGTCCCGCGCCCGACGACATGATAAGAAGAAGAGGCGCTAGCTCAGACTCAAGTCATGGAGGTGAAATACTGTTGTTAAGGTGCTTTTAAACAGGCCACAGTTTCACTGCAAAATGTGGCAACCATATTATCCACTATGGAGTAGCTGTATGTCAGTAATATTGGTGTAAATTGCATATTTCTGCAATTGTATAGCCTCATTTCTCATGTACCTAAATTGATTTATAGACAGGCAACAATGATTGATAAAAATGTTCTTGTTGCAGAAGCTTTTGTTGTCATAAATAAAGAAAAAAAGATATGTACAGCTACAGTAAAAATACAACCACATATATGTTTGGCTATATGGTCAGGCAATAATACTCATAAATAACATATTGCTGGAAATATTGCAACTTCCAAGCCATACTACTGTAGCCACTAGATTGTTGCCCATTTAGAAGCACCTTTATGTAATCTTTATTCATATTTAACATGACAGGACACAGTTTATGAATATCAAGTGAGACAACTATAGTTGTGGCACACTTTCCATCTCAGTTACTCAAAAAGAGAGTTGGCAGAAAATCTGCTTAGTCTGTAAGTACTCATTCAGCTGTAAGGGCAACATAAGCTTTACTATTATTAATTTTTACCTTCATAATGCATTAAACATGACAAAAGCAAATGGTTGGTTAGAGTAAACAAAAAGGGGTACTATGTAAAAAAAAACTGGCTTGAAAATTTGTCCAGGGCATTACACCATGCTTAGCATACTATATAGTTTGTGATTACACCCTAACCAAATAGTTGTATAAAATATTATATATACATCTGTATGAAAGTTCCAGTATGAAATCAAATGTTGATAATAATCAATTAATTGGTTTATTGATTATTACTTCTGAAACAGTAATTAATTATGATCACTGATACATCTTGGTCAGTTTATTTATTTCACACGATACTCATTGAAGTTTGCATGGTGATGTGCTACAGAACTGTGATTGACTTATTTATTTAATTAATGATTCGTCTCTTTATTTAGTTAGTTCTTTTATAATATTTTAAGTAAGTTTGAAATAATATGTACTTGAAACTGTTGCAATATCAGATGTAACAGATTTAAGTAACTTTGTGTATTATTTATTTATGAACTATGTGACATCTATTCTGTAGTAGTAGTAAAACTTCGGTATAGCATTGAAAAAACAATATGTACTTAATTTATATATACATGTATGTACTGATGACAGTAGCAATTTTTTTGTATTTGTTGATAAAAGTAGATTTAAGTAACTATATATAAAATAGATCTGTATGCCAATACTCAGTGTATTCTAGTATTTAAATTTAAAATAAAAAACCAAATTGTTTAAAAGCATTTAATTTGTTACATTGACTAGAAATCTTAACAGAACATAATTATTTCTTACACATTGCACTTAAATTATAAAAATCTCCTTTAAAATTATTCAACTTTTGTACAATTTAAGCACGACATAAGTACGACATTTAAGGCACTGTTTCTTACATCACAAAATAGTACCAAGTATTATCTATATAATTGTAAATATTATTTTATCACTTTTATTTATTGCTATATATACTTTATATTTAAATAAATGGCAGGTATGGCACAGTATACACTATCATTTAAAATTGTACTTCTAATATTTTATAAATACTTTGTTCTTTGTTTTTTAAAACTACTTAGTTGGTTTAGACAAGTATATTTTGTTCTTTTTGGTTTCATAACAACTATTATACCATGTTTATTCACATTGTAAAAACTTACTAAGAATCAACTGGAGTATTTATATATAAAAATACTGACTTTGATTTTAGATTGCACACAATAACAAAGATTATTATTATAGATAACAATTATGTGCTGATAAAAACTAAAATGTTCAAAGACAGATAATTTTTAAAAGTACATTAGATGGTGCTTAAAATTGCACAAATACAACAGTCGGATAGTAGCGAGAGGAAGGTAATGCAAAGAACTCAATGCTTCTGTAAGTAAATGCAGTGTTTTCTAAAAGCGACTAGTTAAAGGCTTGTGGTTAAATTAAAGTTGTGAGCTTTCAAAGCTTGAAATAGTTCGTTCTCCGAAAGAAACTGTTTCAACGCCTCCAGTTTTTTGAAACATATGGTTACACAGCATGATTTAGACGAACCATTGCTGCATTCTCCATTTGCGTTGTTGTTACCACACCCTCCGTTTATGCTATTACTTATACATCCACCAGGTTTAGAACAGCCGCTTTCTCTCTTCGAGTCATTGGAGCTGTCTACTTCTTTGTCTGTATGATTACAATTACACTTCAATTTATCAATAACTGACGTGTCTTCGTCGCATTCGTGAAGAGTGTAAACGCCTAGTTCCTCTAAATTCGTATTATTGTGTCTTCGATGGTAATGCAAGAACGTGTTGTGGTTATCGTCTGTTGCACGTCCGCATCCCGTAACACATTTCATAGTTGCATGATCGCATTTACAGTCTATACAAGTACATGTGTCCTCAGTGCAACATCCAGTTTTCTCGGTAGGTTCGTGTTCGTTGCAGTTTCTGCATTCCCCGTCAGACGGGTCACATTTGCAATCTGAACATGCACAAATACCAGCGTCCGCTGCCAATTGCTTGAGAGCATTTCTTTTGGCAATTTCTTTACCGAATATGTTCTCTGTTCTGACAACGTACATGTCCGATGGCGGTTCGTTGTCGAATAACAACGTGTCTTCTAAAGCCAAGTCTGTGTTGAAAAGAACAGATATAGCCGGATTTATTTCTATTTTCTGCTGTACTCTGGATGGTGGTGGAGTATTTAAGAGCCTTTCGTTGTCAGGACTAGGACTTTTTAGGAAGTTGTCACTGAAAAGAACTAAATCAGCTGGGTTTATTTCTGTTTTCTGTTGTTCTTTTGAAACAGGTATAGTATTGACGTTTCTTTCATCATCTGAACTATTTAAAAAGTTCTCATTAAATATTGTAACGTTTTCTGTGTTTATTTTAGTTGTCGATTCTACTTTGGTTGGAGGTGGTGTATTTAACGATCTGTCAATGGACGTGCTTCTCAAAAAGTTATCAATATAATCAATCTTACTGGATTCAAGGTTTTGTATGAGCTCACTGTCATTGAAGACTTTATGATTGACATCTAGTATTGTAGGCGTATCTAAATCAAATGAGTTTTGTGACATGAGGTTTGCAGTAGGTGCTACATCAGAATTCAAGTCTATGTAGCTCTGCATATGAGTTGGCACGAAAGTTGCAAGCGTAAAAATGCTTTCTGGTGATTTCTCTTTAATACTAACTGGAGTTTCTGATATAGAAGCTGCCAGAGCACTAACATCAACCCACGGAGCTTGAACTTCAATCTCATTAGCTAAAGCTAATTGCATTGCTTTTGATTCAACTTCCATTTTAATATTACTATTTACCGGTTGTGGCGGTAAGGAGTGTAAATTACTAACGTTAACCCAACCATTTTCATTAGGATCTTTTTTACTATTTTTATCAACTGCAAACGGTGATATTGCATCTAAGTTTGCTAAATCGTAGTCTACAGTTATGTTATCAGTTTCGTTTATCACTTTCGTGGTGTTAGTAGCGTCATCAAAAAGCAGTTCGGTTATATCTACAGTGTTGCTGGATAGAGGGTTGACTCTCGTGATGTCTTCTAAACTGCCATCGGTGGAGTTGGATTCTGTGGTGATCCTTCCAAACGATTCGAGTAGGCCATCCCAGTTCATGAAGTCGTGGACTATTTTAGAAGTTGGGGTTTCAGTGACTTCAACCGTCGGTGTCTCTGCTTCAGTCTAAAATAATAATATAAAAAAAAACTCGGTATTGTCCTTTTACAAAACAGTTTTAAATAAAAGACAGTAAGACAGTATTTTGAGTTTGAGACTGCTAGAAATGATTTAGTAAAAAAAAACTATACTTATACAAACTAGTTCATAGTTTTCACATTGAGGGACAGATATAGAGAGGCTTTAATTAAGTTACAAAAATTACCTGATGTTTTTTAGCATGGCTTCTAAGACTGGTCGCCGTGGAGAACAATCGACCACAGCCATGAGCTGCACATACGTACGGCCGTGTGTTTGAATGAGTCCGAGAATGAGCTTTAAGGTGATGAGAGGCGGTGAATGATTTGCCGCAGCCATCTGCTTTACATCTGAAAATGGATGGCTATCATAAGAAAATACACAATTCTTTATTAAGAAGAACTGGCCGTTCGCCCTACGGCGTTTTTCACGATTAGCCGACTTTTCCATAGGAATCCAATGTACCCGGGATAAATATTGTTATATATCCATGTAGAACAATGTAGCTTCTCAACAGTGTAAGAAATTTTAATTTAAATAAAATTCGGTTATTCTGAAGAATTTTTAACCATAAGGAAGTGGAAAACGGACCGAAAACCCACATAATGGTACTCCTGTTGCCCATTAACACAAGTTAGTTGACACTAAGGACTAGGTTGAAATTCCTCGTTTGCTTATAATTACACTGATTCACTTGCCATTCAAATCGGAACACAGCATTGCTATTTGACGGTAGAAATAGGTAAGAAGGTAGTATTTATCCCGATTCAGACGGATCTTGCACTATTCCTATCATCAAGTGTGTCATTTTGGACACACAAACTTTGTATAAGATTGGAAATTATGAAAGTGACTTCACTATGTATCACTATCATAAAGATAATGGGGTGGCTGTAATCTGGCTGTAAAAAAAATTCCAGATTCACAACTATGTCTGGAATATTTTCTTGGATAACGATGCGGTCATTTCTCAAAATGAGTGAAAAAATTAGATTGGAGCGAAAAAATAATTGATTGTAGGATAAGTTATCTTTGTTTACGCTTCATGAGATTACTAAATGTATTGATGAGTTGAGGAATTTGTTACGTGAAGGTTTAGAAAGGTATTTAACTAACTTATAAGGCCTTTCCTGTGTGTGCGTCCGAATATGTTTCTTTAAGTCGCTCAGGGTTGTGAAGAACTTGCTACAACCATCCGCTTTACAATTGAAAGTGTCGCCACTGTGCAATCTTTGGTGTGCCCTAAGCCTGAAATGAGAAGCAAAAACACAAATGTATCTGGCAGATTGATAAAAAGATAGTGCTATATTGAGCCTAGAGCTTGTGTACGTAGAGTCTATGCTTTTCCAATAGATCATCTAAGTATGTATAAGGAAATTAAGTTTAATAACAACAGTGTCTTGATGAGTGGTCTATACTGTGGTAAAGATAAACAAACCACTGTTACATTACTTTAAAATAATTTGGATAAAGAATGTTTTATGGCATGCGCTGGGATAACTGATAACACCGAAGAAGCAGCTGCTACAAGGTTTGTAAAATACTATCTGGAATTTATAATCAAACACATGTGACAATTGTACAGCAGGTGTATGCCACAAAAATAACCACACGACATTATCTTACATAAAATGATGGGCACTTATTTGCTCTATTTATTGCAACCCGGACTACCGGCGGATTTCTTGTCGGGTAAACAAAACATAATTAAGATAGTTTTAAATAGAATTTAAGAAAAATAGTAGTGACAAACAGTGTTGAACGCTGTTTTGTAATTTACAGAGCTGCGAATAAAATGTGTTCGCTACAAAATATGGATTGGCGTATTTCCAACTACACATTAATCAACAGTTACTTTTTTTTCAGATACTACAATTTGTTCGGAACACAGAAATTACAACTTAAAATAGTAATAGTGGTGATAAAACTACAGGTCTCTTGAGAATATTCCCTGTGATTTTTTATTGACGGACTTGGTCTTGGTTTAAAAATAAATCAAGAGTAGATAGTCATCATAACTGTTCATGCGAAGCTCTTATGAATCATTTTACTGAAAAACGTTTCTAACACTTTTCAGTTTTATGTTATTTCGAAGATTTTTCTTGTGTGAGGTTCGGTATACCGAATGTAGCCGCTGCGTTATTTCTTTAAGGCTTGCCAAAGTTATGGTCATGGTCCTCTAATGATAGATTTGAAGTTGTTGTGGCATCACGTAGTTCATAGTTTTCCAAGCAAGTTAAATAAATTACCTGTATAACGTGTTGAAAGCCTTTCGGCATCCTCCTATGTTGCAGACGAAAGGTTTCGATTTAGTGTGCGCCCGGACATGGATTTTGAGACTGTATGATGTAAGAAATGCCTTGTAACATGCCTGCATTGGACATTTGAACCTATATTCACCTGAAATTTAAACAAATTTTACAGAATTTCACCCATCCTGAATAGAATTGAATAATCATTTATTGGCATTTAAGTGCAACATTACATACAAGCAGAAACAATACAACACTAAATCTAAAGGTCGGTCATCTAATATTATGTTCCATCTTTTCCGCAATAATAGAATCAAATAAGATAGAAGAATGTTTTATTTGAATCGGAATTGATAAGATGCGAGAAACTACGAAATATCTTATCTCAAGTGCCAAATATAAGTCAGCAACAATTATCTAAATTGACAAATTACCGATAAATCTTTGGGATACACGAAAATTAAGAAAACACGTTTTACAATGTTTACATAAGGATCACGTGGAACCCTGGAAGTTTGTCAAGAACTTAAGAAAGTTCAGAAGCAAGACCACGATACACAAGAACAAGCTCAACTACCTTACGGGCGGTATAAGCATACAAAATCTAATAGGTATTTATGTTTACCATTAGGCGTGGCACAGTATGAAGATATCTGGCACTAACGGTTTGATCAATGTCGAATGTAAAAGCCTAAAGTTTAAATGCTACTGATGACTCTCAATAAATCGTGATATTAAAGTATAACGGGTCCACGGTAACAATCGACATCTTGCACTAGGCCTGCTTATGATCTTAGGTTAGGAGAATTGGACAAGTTTGTAACATGGTAACTAGAGCAGGACTTATACTACTGTTAACAAAAGGAACAAGACAGAGCGGTAGACATTTTTGAGGAAGGCTAGGCACTGTATCAGATAATAGAAATAAACCATAAAATTAATGTTTCGGGGCACTTAGAGTATTGCAATAATTCAAGCATAAACACAAATTAGGGAAAGAGTTCGTATTGTTGCGGACAAGTCATCAGTACCTAAAGCAATGAGATGGAAGCTATTTACAATTATTGCGATACAAGCTGTAACTTTGGGTGCCATCAGCTGTTATCACAAAGCAGTCCAGTTTTTTAAGGGAGATGCAGAACATATACCAAACAATTTCTCAGACCAAGAAGTAAATTATCTGAGTTGTCGTGTACCTTATTCTTTTTCTGTATCAGTAGTTGATAGAGGGTTGTATGCATTAGAAAGGAAGGAAGGGAACTATGCAGTGTTTCTTCTAAAATCAGAATCTTCAGATACTTTTGCATATTCACATACCTTTATGAGTCTTCATGTGTGTCCGCAAATTCCCGACGGTGCTGTAAGTCCGTTCGCAACCGTCGTATTCACATTTGTACCTGGCGCTGTTATCCTCCTGTTTTCTTTTGTTTTTCTCCATGTTCGGCTTTTGGTCGACGTTTTGGTTTGGCACTTCGGAGAGTCTGTCATTGTTGCTGAAAGTAATAAGAAAACAATAGTTTCACTAAAAATATAGTTATGGTACAAGAATGAAACACCTTTAATTCTGGAGTTATGCTTAGTTACAGTAAAACTTATGTTTTGTGTAGCTTTTTCCTACGTGTATAACCCGAAAATATATGTTAAATTGGCCGAAAATTATGAGAAAGTTATGAAAAATCTATAAAAAATATTTTGAAGAATTAAATGAAACTAAAATTGATTTTGCAATTTTTTATATAAAATGTTAATGTAAAATCTTAGGTCTTAGAACAATAAGGGGAAAAATAAATGTTATTAATGCAATTTGTAATAAAATCAACATTCCTTAGTTAAGTTATAATATACTTATGAAAAGAGTTATCTTATTTTGCAAGTTTTTGCTCTATAAGATTATCTTATTTGTTTCATGATAATGAAAAATTATATTCTGTTAAGAAATAACATTGATAAATTTAAACTACATTAATTTTTTATAGGAGTAGCTTCTATAAAACTGAGTCATACCATCAGACGTGAAGTCTCAACAATAGACCTAATAGATATTTTCCATTTTCGATGTTAGGTTAGGCATCTATTCGAAGGAACTTCTGAACAAGTATTCAATTACCTTCCCAAAATCTGTTAGAGAAGTCGCTCCTCAACTCATTAGAGAACATAGAATTGGATATTCGCATCGCGTCGTGATGGTAATGTACCAAAATAGAATGCCCAAAAATGAAACTTGACGAAACAAACCGCTTATATACTGTATACAACTACGAGTGCGACAGGGAGAGAAACAATGTTGACAAACAGCTGATTGAATAATTGACGAAAGGGTGCGAGGGAGGGGTGACCCTCGTAGTTTAAAATGCACTAAAGAATTCAAATGAAATACCAATCAAAATGATACAAAACTTACGATAATAATTCTTGTTTTTCCGAAATACTGGCCTTGTGAGTCTCTTTGCTTTCAGACGTCACTTCACTTTTAGTGGAACTCTCTTTGTAACTGTCCACCGAGAAGTCACCAAAAGTCTTCCTAAATGACTCGTAATTTATTTCACCATCAACATTTACGCGAAAACTCCCCGCGAGATTGTTGCTCGAATTGTTTTGTGCCGGAATATCGTTGGAGCCGCTGTCACAGAGCCATGCGGCCATGTTCGTTAGGAAAATAGAGAAATAGTGCTGTGACACTGACAGCTGATGTTAAGGCCGGTCTTTGAATCGGTATCATTCGTGGTAACTTGAGAAGCGTGGCCGTGGTTCGCGAGTTTTTGGATAGATGGCGCTAATTTAAATTTTGTCAGCGGAGAGAGCGGGCGGTTTGTATGGCAAAGTAGGCGCCCTGTGCGGAGTAGTAGTACTCCCGGCCGAACTCCCGTTATAATGGACACCAACAGCACTTGTCTGTGCGGGCAGTGCGCCGATCGCACGCCCTTCCACTCGCGCGAATGTCTCATCCTCACATTTGGACAAAATTTCGCATATAAAAGTGTGCCGCACTAATTAATCCTATATCATCCTCTAGTGCAATTAGCCAAGAACAAATTAATTAAAATGTGTTCAAGAAGTATATCCGTCTGTTTTTGCTTGGTAAGTTAAGTTTGTTATTGGATATAAATATTGTCCTTTTAACTAGTTTCGACTTTAAAGTTTTGTATTGGGGGCACATAACTGAAAGCGGTAATAAGTTGTGCACGCAAATTGAATTTATATTGGAATCCAGTTATTGGTATCGTATATTTGTTTATTGCAGCATATCCGTTGCTTTTAGTGATCATAAAATCAAGAATAGGAAAGCTTATTCTATTAGCTTTTACATCGTCGTTTCTTAAAGCTTATTTTCTGCCTCTTTTCCGTGTTTATAAACTTATGTGGAGTTTTTAAATTACTTGCAAACTACTATTTGTAAATGGTTTCTTTCACATGATTTTAGATAACGCCGTAAAGTTCTTTGAACTTTACTAACTTTATTACAGTTTACAATAACTTTTAAGACATGAGTTATTGTATTAGTTACTTTTCCAGGTTGTAAATAGTTTACAAAAACAAAAAAATGCAGGTAAATCATTTTGTTACAACAAACTAGCTTGAAAATTAAGCGAGAAAACGGATTTTCCGATTCTATTCAATGATAATGCGAAAAGAAATGGTCGTTTATGTATGGCATAGACGTATTTTGATGCCCATTATAGGAGTCTGCATTGCAATTCTGTAAATATCTACGTTAACAAAGACTTACAGGTAGCTTAAACACCTACTGCACGCTCGACTGACTCATTGCCTATGCATTTGGAGCGAACGAACCGTTCAGGGAGATAGGTAAAAAAGGTATGAAACAGTGGGTGAAGTTTTATCTCCGGTTTACTGTTAGCCCACAGCACCCATCGCTCGCTCGGGCGCCCATTCTCCGTCTAAGCGCATTAACGTGTCATTAGTTGAAGGTTGCTGACCGACATGGCCCATAACCTGGCGTGGTGCGGTGATAGACCGATAAGGAAGGCGCTAAGCTTTAGGTAAACGTACTAGCTGTCAGGCTGAGTAAATAGAACAGAATACGCTGTTATTTTTCGCCTTTATTTTAAATGTGTTAAGCATTAAAAAAAGGAAAAGAAAATGCGAGTACAATTCATCTGCATTCAAATTATGACTTTTGTGTATGAATCAGGAAATTAAATGTACAGTTGTACCTACTTTTTGGATAAATTATTCTAATTCGAAACAAGTTTTATAGCTGTCACTAAAATTCCATAACACAACTTCTATCTTTTTGCGGAAAGGCAGTAAAATAGATAAATTCCCTTCTTTTCTCCTGTCGTCGACGTTGAAACTATACGTGAGATGGTTTATCTCGTGTGGTTACTTCATAGAAAGCTTACTATGACTAATAATAAATTTATGTTGTGCGAAACAGTGAAACTTTGTAGGCTTTCGCTATTAAAACGCGCACTGCATGATCATTGGTGGTCGGAAAACGAGTATTAAAATGTCGTCCAAGAACGTGCTGTCCATACAATGGATCCAAGAGACTCAAGACGCTAAACACTTTCGCTTGTTTTTCTTTATACAAATTTCACTTTTAGTATCAATTGCTTAAGCCTGCGAGACTCTTGATGGTCGACATAATGAAGTAAGCCGTCCCGAGAGATCTAACGTTGCGGCAATGGTAACGTTGTGAATTAATCAGTTGAAGAAAAGTATGATATAACTGATGTGGGAATATGGGATTTATATAACTGCATAAACTAGTTATGCAAAAAATATATTTTATGAAGCAAAAGACATTAAATACTCGAAGAAGCCCTGTAGGGTAGATGGAGAATATATATCAAAAGCACGATTAAACTTATTTAAATAATGTAGAGTACTAGAGATTGCCTACAATTATAGATTGGATTAACAATTAACGCCTTTCATACTACTTCAGTCGATTATCCAAATTAAAGCAGTATCACAGATTAACCATCGATTTTGATTTTGAAAGAGACATCTAATCTAATTTATGCTTGCCTGTCAGCTGGCAGAGCTAGCCACGTGCTTAATGTTACGAAAGCTTAGTTCATTATTTCTTTCTGTCGCCTGAACTTTACGTTCTAAGTTATAGTGTCCTGTTTGATCATAATTCCATAAATCAATGTTATATAGATAAGGTCTTATCAAAATGCATCTAAATAAGCTAAGATACAAGACTTCAGTAAAGTTTACTAAGTTAACAAAGAGAAAAATATAAATTCCACTGCATGTTTTAGAATAGGTATCAAATGTCACAAAGTCAACCCACTTGACACCGGTTTTAGTTTCAAACAGTGCAATGACATTACAGTCATACATGAATGACCCAGAAATCTGACTCGGTTACTTTCTTCTTAGGCCCTTGCCGATTCGTCGCACATCACTAGGTTACCCTTCCCATTTCCGGCGCGGGAATGCGCCGGATACGACCAGCACGTGGTGTAATTTCGCAAATCAATTGGAAAGTTTTAAATGTGGCTGCTGAGGTAAACTAATTGCTCGCATGGTTATAGAAATGTGAAAATGATTGCTTGTAATTTGAAGAGCTCTTCAGATTTTGATGATGCCTTTTCTATGATTTAGCGTATTCCATTCTTCGCTCTGTGCGTTTCGGGACGTGATATTATATTAAACACATTACCAAGTTTTTTTAGACATTTCGTTAATATACCACCATCTGTGATCGGATCGCCAAAAAACTTGATCATACTCTGATCTTAGACATGCACGCCAACGATGCATAACCACGAAAAAGTTTGACCAACTTTTCAGCGCGGTTTTTGGCGATCTACGGTCACGTGATCAGGCAGAATTCTATGGAATGAGGATCTGATAATGAAGCCATGCGTTGCCACTGCTGGTGTGTCTACTCAGGACTGCAGAGGCTACCGCAGATTTAAAGTTATTCCTAAATACATGGGAAAAGGTCTAAAAAAAACACTTGAGGAAATGAACTTAAAGCGATCCTATTGGTTGTTAGTTATTATCTTCCACGCGCATAGGTACATAATCTGGAAACAAATGCATGCGACTGGTCCATCAATACAGAAAAGAATTGTCTTGTAACGAAATAGCACGAAGTTTTTATCGACTTTCATCTGAAACCCACAAAAAATCTTATCAACGATTATACCTTTTTATTGAAGCAGAATTTTTGTTTGGTCACGCTTCTCATCGTGCGCTCCCTAGATCGTTATCAATTGCCTTTTGTCTTACTTTTAGTTTATAAAGGGAGCATATTGATGCAGCAATGGATTGTTGTTTCGATCGAGGAAAAGGACGGGTTTTGTTTGAAGTTTGCCTGTCCCGGGAACTGTGTCATTCGGCCACGGCCTGGCACACATACTGCCACTGACAGCAACTCACGCGCAGGCGATAGATCCATGCGACGATCGATCATTTATGTATGATTACGACATGGAACGTGATCGATATGAAATTGCTGTCCTGTTTCTTTTCACCTATGGTAGATTAGCCGAGATTTACTTTTTACTTATTTGCAACTAGCTTTTCGGCCCGAGACTTCAGCCGAAGTGCGGACAAATTATGAAACACTAAGTGTATATTTATGTCCATTTAGATTCCGCCAATTCAGATTTTTAACAGTAAAAGAACCGTAAATATCGTTTCAGTGCCCAGGGATTGCTTCGAGGAAACTACTTTTTACCGTTTCGTACCTAAAGGGTTCAAATGGAGTCAAATTACCGAGCCAACTGTCTATACGTCTGTCAGAGGTCTCTATCTCAGAAGCGTGAAGAAACACAAGTACTTACTCTAGCTCAAAAACTAAGTTATGTTATTTTTTTATCAGATTTATATTTGGGGTGTCCCGTAATGGTAAGAGAGGGTACCCTTCACCACCCATGGTCTTTCGACGTCTAGTCGTACAGGCCGAATCACGGAGGAGGTGCCCGTTACTTGCTCAGATGCTCTTTGTCGGAGCACCCGGCTTGAAATAATTCTGTCTTTTGTCCTCTGTACGGCAACTCTCCCCATTCAGGGGCGCGACACCACGCTCACGGCTTACGTCGGGGTGTCCAGTCAATGTCAGTCAAGTCGTGTGAGGTCAATAAAGTCAGATAAACAAATGTAAATATCACCTTGCTCCACTCCCATTTTTTAAAGATATTAGGTACGCGTGTGAGGTTTGATTGTTTAGAAGAATATGACAATATTTTTTTTCTATTTTCCTGCCACTTATGTCGAAATTGGAGACCGGCAACGTTGCGATTTTTTTAACCAGTTTTGTTGAGGCTTTATTTGCAAACGGTAATACTTTAAGATATGAAAGTGTGAGGTTTGATTGTTTAGAGCTCTCTTGGTAGAATATAACAATATATTTTTTTCTTTTTTCCCGCCACTTATGTCGAATTCGAAAACCGGCAAAGTTGCGATTTTTTAACCAGTTTTGTTGAGGCCTATTTTGCAAACGGTAATAATTAAAGACATGACATATGTTTTCATGTTTCTTGGTTGGCATGGTACGGAATGCTTTATGCATGAGCCCGACTTGCATTTGACCCAATTATTATTATTATATAGGCGAAGTTATACAGGCACTCATTTTTGGATACTGAACTATTGGAAATTCGAAAAATAAAGCGAAAAAATCTTTCAATATTTCTATTTTCATTACTAACATTTTCATTCCATTTCCGTACACATGACTAATTTAATTTATTTGACTTTTGCCGTGTGTTTTCCGATAGAGTAGAACTCTTCCCGTGGATGTCGTACAAGGCGACTAAGGGAATACATTATGGAATTATGGAAATATCAATCAGGCCTCCCTAACCCGTCTGGCCAGCGCGGGGAGTGTAGGCCAAATCCTCCGTCTGTCTCCGGCAGATGAGAGAGGGCTGTGCTCCTGCAGTGGAGACAAAAATAACCTGATGACGATGACTACATGGGGGGGGGGGGGGGGGATTTAAAGTGCTTTGGCAAATGAGGTTGTGTGAGGTAGGATGGAACGTCAAATGTATGTACCGCACAGCACTATTACATAACTGTCGCATTCCTACGAAGGAGTTTTAACTCTGTCCCCCATTGTAGGTGATGTTATATGGACTGCGCTATGATTTGTGTAAACACAAGGCGGCAGTGTTAGGTTTTGTTTGTTGGTAGAGCGTCTTAGCTGGCGTGAAAGGTTTTGCGCGGCCAACTATCTTTAAGGCTCTTTTGTTCTAGGCCGTATCTATCTGCTGCTAGTACCTACCCATAGGTCAGTTCCGTAAGATATTAAAACAGTAACATATCGACAGTGGAAAGGTAAAACTTCAAAGGGTCACTTGCTCGAAAACTGACCACCTATCTCGCAAAATGAAATAGTATTTAGATAAAGTCAAGAGGGGATATTTAGGAATTTGAAGTAGGGCAGAACGGTAAGTTCAGAGTTTGCCGTGTGGTTTCCGGTAGAGTAGAATAGGATCACTCCAATTCTTTCCGTGGATGTCGTACAAGGCGACTAAGAGAATCCTACTAATATTATAAACGCGAAAGTTTGTAAGTATGGATGGATGTTTGTTACTCTTTCACGTAAAAACTACTGAATGGATTTTAATGAAACTTTACAATAATATAGCTTATACATCAGAATAACACATAGGCTACAATTTATAAAGATATTGTGTGAATTGTCCAAAATATCAAGTAAGTAGGAAAAAATCTACCATCTGCGAGCTATTCTGGCGTGCGCTGCCAATACCGCTAGAGTTACACATATGTAATGTATGATGGAAATGTTTATCTTAAATAGTCCTACAAAAAAGCTACTCGAAATACTAATCGTGCGCAGACGAAGTCGCGGGCACCAGCTAGTACATTATAAAACATCAATGAGGCCTCCCCAACCCGTCTGGCCAGCGCGGGGAGTGTAGGCCAAATCCTCCGTCTGTCTCCGGCAGATGAGAGAGGGTTGTGCTCCTGCAGTGGAGACAAAAATGACCTGATGATGAGAACGGTAAACCATAGAATGCCTAATGTCAAACTTCCTATTGCAGTGCTCTGCTATATGTAACTTACATTTTCTCTCGGTTTTTCATTATAAATACGTAAAGAAATAAAGGCTGACCGGTGGAGTTTTTTTACGAATCGATTTGGTAAACTATAGTCAGTCCACCTGACCTGTAGTGCTGTTCTATAAAATACAAACTCACGTGCGAGTCTCACTCAAGTGTCTTCACTCGCTTCGAACTCTAATCCATTGGCATTCTGTAAACATTCTAGAACACTGGCGACGTGAAGTGAGATCTTTGTTCACTTCACGTCGATAGTGCTCTGGGATGTTTACAGAATTACCAGTGGATTAGGTTACAAAGTGACTAAAGTCACTTGATACTCGCACGTGAGTTTGGAGTTCTACTGATGAATCGGTTGGAATGTCACGTGTGGCTGTCTGTACTCGGTACTCTGTAGTTAGTTTTGCCAATGTTAAAACTATGTAAGCGTAAGTTATTTTGCACATCGATTCTCGAAACGTAAAACCGCTAAAGCTCAATTTTGGGAATTTAACAGAAACAAAGTATGCACTTTTTAAAGTATTATGCACTTTTCGCCCCCTCGCTCTTAGTGCCTTGTCTCACACCCTATAAGGTTGGCTGGAAGAGATCTCTTTTAGAGATAAGCTCGCCTTTGTACACAAAATTTGTAAAAGTATTTGCTTTTAAAATTTGTGCAATAAAGAATAACATTAACATAAAAGTTTGGACGCCGTTCATTTTTATAAAAAAACGTTAATAATGCATTTTTAACATGTTTATATAATTTTTATGTTGACTTTCCAGGCATTAGCAGCAACCTGCGTGGTAGCAGATTGTGGGCCTAGACTGAAATACGCGTGGGGAGACGCGTTGCAAGAGACAGACTGCCCCGGCCCTGACGGCACTCCATACCCTAGGTAAATGAATCATTAAATTACCTTTACATCTCTCATATTCGGTAAGTAGGTCCTTATTACCCCCAAATGGGGCTTGTAGGTGACTAATTAGCGCTCTAGGGTAATAATGTAGCTAGGAAAGCCCTAGGGCGGTAAGTAATAAAAAAAAACTCTTCACTCTTTCAAAAAGTTCGCGTACATCTAACCATCATACTGGCAATAGACATCATGCATTCAGCCTAATAACAAAAGAGGTCGCTTCGCTATTCAGCCTTGTCTTCGTATGAGTATAATAGTCATCAATTTTAAATATCGAACGGCGAAGCTCAATTTCGTTCTTGAAAAAAATAATAAAAAAAAGATGAAAAAAGGCGGGAATAGAAATCGTTTACATTAAATAACTAATAAAATGTTTTATTCTTGTAATGCCGGTTTTTTTCTGCTTACCTCACAATCGAGATGTAAAGCAGAGTAGTTAGCTCGGGTGTAAGCATCAATTGCACCCTCGAACTATACTAAATATCTCGGGCTGCAATTGATGCCTTACAGCCCATGGCTACTAATCTACTATAGTTATCATCGTCGCCAATAGTAATGGATAAACATTTGCTTGGGACGTCCCACCGCCTGATGGACCGACGACCTGCAGAAGGTGGTCGGAATAGGGGGAAACCGGAGGGCGGAAGACCGCGGGTGTGGTAGCGTTCATTGCGGAAGGCATATGTGAAATTTTCTGTGTAATAAAATATTTTAAATTAGATTTTTTTATTGGATGCCCAGCAGTGGACGTTTAAGGGCTGATATGATAATGCTGAAACGTTTACTTACGAGGGAACCTTACGAGGTCTCGCTCTCAAATTTCAATTTGACATCAAATTAAATCATAGGTGCTACTAATAAGTATTTATTGGGATATATAATGTAATAGTATATATGAACATATGTATATATATTTTATATATTTATATGTTATGTGTATGAGTTTATGTATATATAGATATTTGTATCATTCACTTATTCGTGTATCGTTTATGTTTATATAATATGTATTTTCAAACTTTATTAAAAGTACATTTCTTTATCAAATTTGGTACTAAACGCATTATACTTGTCCTTTCGGTTACTCTAAGGTTGACTGGAAGACATCTGTAAGTGGGATAAGTCCGCCTTTGTACACAGTTTAATTCCTATTTTATTATTGTTGTTGTTGTTATTTTTGATACAATAAAGCCTTTACATACATACATCATTTCACCACAGCGATATTTGTAGAGTTTCATTAAAATCGGCGAGGTACTCTATATGAACTTTAAAGGCAACCCCCACCCGATTGAGGGGCTTTCCGCCAAATATATGAATGTCTTCATTAATCAATTTACCAAAGTATACATCGGTGCCAAACAATCGAAATCGGTGAGCGGCAGAGATTCCCTTATTAGCAGGATCTTACTAGAACATGAATTTATAACTTTATCCGTGACCGTGGCTCATATTATAACACGTTTATAAAGTAATTTTTCTGTCTCATTATCATTATGCCTCCAGCCCTAGAAATATTTATTGAAGTTTTATCCTGGTGAGAATCCCGTTTATTCCAAATCGATTGTTCGTGCTATTAGCTAATATTGCTTTCTTTATATTAAGGTCCAATATAGGTAATAGGAAATATTAAAATAACATACATAAATCTAATCTAATAAATAAAATCGTAAACTTCGCGTGTCTGTACATTGAAGATATATGCAAAAAAAAAATTAGGGGGGTCTAAGGATAAGCAACAGAACACATTTCGATCATTTTTGAAATTTTTGTCTGTTTGTCTGTTTATCTGTTTGTCTGTGAGTTTGTGCACGCATCATTCAAAAACTACTGAACGGATATTGATGGACTTTTCACAAAAACATGGTGCTTAACTTAACTTAACATTTAGTCTTTATTTCATTGCAATCGGCTAACTCAATCAAAAGTTATAGACATTTTTAGTTTTCAAATATATTAGTTAGGTAAGGTTATTATGCAATATATTGCTTAAAGTAGTATTTCCGTACCTACTATTCAGATTGCGATGAGTTTGGATTACATTTGGAGCTGCGAGTAGGAATTGGAGTGGGAGTGGGAGTGGGAGTGGGAGTGGGAGTGGGAGTGGGAGTGGGAGTGGGAGTGGGAGTGGGAGTGGGAGTGGGAGTGGGAGTGGGAGTGGGAATGGGAATGGGAGTGGGAGTGGGAGTGGGCGTGGGGGGTGGGATGGAAAGCGGGAGGGGAGCGGGAGCGGAACCGGATCTGGACCGGGGCGGGAGCGGGTATGGTACCAGTCTAATTTGAGTGTTTGAAAATTCGCATAACTTTTGACTGAGTTACCCGATTACGATGAATTTGTGGTATAGGTATGCAACAAAGTAATGTTGGTCGTAATTTGGACTGCGATGGATTAGTTACGAGGACTACATTTGGAGAGACGAGGGAAAGAGGTTTGAGGGGAGGGTTGAGGGGAGAGCTGAGGAGAGGGTTGAGAGGAGGGTTGAGGGGAGTGTTGAGGGAAGGGTTCAGAGGAGTGTTGAGAGGAGGGTTGAGGGGAGAGTTGAGGATCTGGATCTGGACCTGGAACTGTCACTAGGCCTGGACCTGGACCTGGATTTGAAGTCTGAGTGGAAGTGGCATAGGGAGCGGAAGTGGGAATGGGAGCGGATCCTGTAGTCCACGCGAGCGGAGCCGCGGGCACAGCTAGTAATAAATAAATAAATAAATATCTCAGACATTCACACCAATTATCCAGTCCCAAACTAGTTACTGGATAACGGATAGACATACTTAAATAAATATATAAACATCCAAGACTTGGGTACAAACATTCATATTCATCATACATAATTTGTTATTACTTACCTAGGTTTAAAGACAACTTTAATTAACCTAGTAAAAGTAAATACAATCAAGTTTTTGCCAGTGTTTAAAGATTGTAATCTAATATTTCCTTAATAGCGTTAATCTATCGAGCTGTATACCAAGTCTATACTTACCGGCTATTAGTATAATGCTGTTAGATGGTTATGTTATACTTATATCGTATATTGACCTAGACCTAGAACCGGAGGTGGCCGGTAAATACTGGTGATAAAGTAGCCGCGGTTAAAACGCGTTCCTGCTGGGCGAGCGAGAGCGGCGAATGTTCGGCTTTGTCCGGCACACTTCGGCCGTGTTCGGCGGCCATTTGCATTTACAGCTCTCCCCGCATTTGTGCCTTCCCCAGTCAGTATGCGTCATATAGTCAAGTTAGAGTTCGTTTATTTTGTTACTCACGTGAATTGTGAAACCAAAACACGGTTTGTTTTGAGAGAACAGCGATAGTTCGAGCAGTGTGGCTGATATAATAGTGCTAAATCTCATCAATTCTTCATTGTAGGAGAGGAAAAAACCATTGTTGTTATTTTTTTACCCTTGACAACCTGATAAAATGTCAACCACAATAGAGGACGGCGTCGACCGCAATGAGTTTTACCGGCGAATTGATGAAGTATTAAAGAGCAAGCAGGCGCCAAATACGTTTTTAGTGACGCGCGAAAGATACTATCGACTTATTGAGCAGGTGAAAAATGCTAAAACGAATTTCCCGAAAACGCCAGCCGACTTTCGCCGCGCGAAACGTTTTGAGGTCATCAAAATGCCCGACGGAGATAGACTATTCATGGCTCTGTTACTGGGCCAGACTGAGCAGCAGATGTACGTTCCTGTAGAGGAAATGTACGACATTATACGAGAATATCACTTGAAGCTCAACCACGGCGGGAGATCACGAATGATGACAGACCTCAAGAAGAAATACAAAAACATTACTGCCCAAAGCGTTTTGGTATATTTATCGCTCTGCAACGGCTGTAAGGATAAATCGAATAAACGCAGGACTGTCAGACCAAGGACTCGAACTTCGCAACCTGTAAATGACGTGTTTACAACTGAAGAAGCTGCTACTCAAAATTCTATTGACAGCGATCCTTTAGCGTCTGAATCTCACGATGGTATAGATTCAGATACAGAAGAAAATACCACAAATGCTGCCTTGATCAAGGTTTACCCGGAGCTCTACTCCAGAGGCCAAGTGGATATACTAGAAGTGACATCTGTGGCGACTGAGGAATTTAAATACATGTTGGTTTATAGGAATTTTGTAACGAAATTCATACATTTGAAGCCTTTGAAAGCGACCAACGTGGACGATACGGTCGATGCTCTACTGGAGATATTCCTAGTATTCGGCGCGCCGAATATTTTGCAGTCCAAGAACGGTATGCCGGTGGCTATGCCGATCTGTAGGCGCGTCACAACACTATGCCCGGAAATTAAAATTGTTGCCAGTGAAATGAATTTTTCAGAATTAGACTTCAGAGGGAAATCGAACAAAGATATACTGAGAATGTTGAACGAGTGGATTGCGGCGAACAAGAATGCGAAATGGCGGCAGGGTTTGAAATTCGTTCAGAATGCTTTGAATACCACGTTTCACGATGTAATGTGCAGAACTCCCAGTGAGTTAGTGTTTGGCATTAAGCCGAGTAAGGGCTTAGCTTCGATGATGTCCACTGATGAATACGATGTTTTATCCACTGAGGATGATTTGAGGAAGGCGTTGGAGCACAGGGACCACGAATCTAGGTCACCTAAACACTTAAAATTGGAAGAGTCGTTGATACTTCCGTGCAATTTTATTAAAAAGGAACCGGATACTAACGATATTGGTATGTTAATAAATGATGATGATGGTGACGAGTAAATGTTATAGGTTATTTTATTTTTATCCTGTTTGTGTTATACTCGTAAAAGAACTCAAGTTCAAGGAGCCTTTGATGATACAGAGTTAAGATTTCTTTAGAGAACGGAACCTTGTTCCGCGGATATTGTGATTTGTGTTTCATTCATTAGATCATCATAACTCTCAGAAGGTGTTGATTAGATCTCGCCTCGTATTTGGGTTTTAGCTTAGATTTGATGTCGAGTAATAAAACTTAATAGAAAGTTGGAACCACGTACAACTCTAGAAAACTATGCTATTTCAAATGAGCATAGTTTTTGCGATTTGATTTATTAATTTGCTGGGAAAAGAAGGAACTGGGAAATTGTATGCTTAATACTAATTTACATTGAATGGCAATGAAATACGCTTGACATCTACACACGTGCCTGCATATTGTACCTCAGAAAGTTCTCATAGGTCCCGTTAATCCGTGCAATGTTCACCTCTCGTGAGAACTCTCCCACCGAGCGCATCAACCTCCAGTTGTTTACCACCTGGCAGTTTCATTCTCTCGTAATTTGTTGTAATTTTAAAATAATTGCCATTATCATCTCAGCGGCTCACAAAGCGTAACGGAACGCGGAGCCAATTTAGGTTAGCGCCATCTGTTGCGATTATAAAGCAATTTGGTGGAAACACTTTGTTTTTGATAGCCCTTTCTTTTGTTAGTAGTTTTAGTAACACAGTTTCAGTAATACAGTACAGATGGCGTTTATTGCTAAATTAGTTACTAAAAACAATTACGCAGTATAAAATCGAAAAAAAAAACACGTTCACGTAAAGAATTTTTTTTAGAAACTTAATTAAAAATTGATGTGATTTCTTGTCACAATTGATTGGATACTTTGGGTGGTAGTCTAGAAAGTGGCGAAACTGATTTTTATAGAAAAATATAGCCAAATGGACTGAGACAAAATTTAAATCTTTTTTTGTTTTTCACTACTTCTTTACTACTTCTTTTTCACTAGTTTTTTACATCTTGTGTACTTGACCATTAGTTAATTTGTCACAATAAATTACTTACACATAGGAAAAACAACTTTTTTACGTTTGTAGGGCATTCGGGTATAAATAACATTAAACCAGAGAATCCCATTCTACTCTACATCCTTGCAATGCCTCACAATAACTCTCTCGTGCGTTTTGTATTCCAGGCACCTAATAAACCGAGCGCTCAAATCAGGTCCATGGGGCCAGGCGTCGCGGCAGGGTCGGCAGACCAGGACTCTGGACCCTGCGGTGATGAGGCGAGCGCTGCTTGACGCGCACGCTGGGTACTCCGAGAGCGTTGGCACCTCACGCAGCAGTGGTAGCAATAGAACTGGTAAGATATGCAACTGAAGAAGCAGGCTAGAAGAGAATGCATAGGGAGGCCTGGGAACCAGGTGTGATAAAAATTCAAAATATATGTCGGCGAAATAATAAAAGAGGAGCTAAACTTAAGGCACAGTGTGTGCTGGCGCGCCGTTCGGCTTGGTTCGGCGATCGTCGCGAGCGCGCGCTGACGGAACGTCGGGTATAACTTGCGCAGACGCAGAACCGAGACAGTCTTCGATGGAAAGGCGTGTGGTGCGCAGGCGTTACGCTGACGGATTCTAAAATCGTTACTTATTGATGTAGTGTAATTTCATGTAGTGTCATTGAAGTCAGTAAATGTGTTAACTTTGTAACGGCGTTAAACTCATTTGGGAGCCCACACTTTCGGCGGAACCAGGACCCTACGACATCAGAAGTGGGACATATATTTATTGCCTAAACAGTATTTTACAATAGATATAACGGGGCCGGGACTTCTTTTTAAGCGTAAAAGCCTGTGTTAAGAAGCCCCGCTCTTCCTAATTATTACATACATAGTAAACACTCCTAAAGATATAAAAATAATTTAAGCGATAACTAAGATTAATTAATGTGAATCCGCCAAAATACATGTTGTGTGTGTGTGTGTGTGCGTGTGTGCGTGTGTGTGTGTGTGTGTGTGTGTGTGTGTGTGTGTGTGTGTGTGCGCGCGTGTGTGTGCCTGTATGTGATAGGAGAGGGCTCGGGGTTTCTTTGAAAAACATGATCCGTAATCAGGAGATACGATGAAGAACAAAGGTTGCCGACATAGTCGAAAGGATTAGTAAGCTGAAGCAGTGGGCAGGTCACATCTGTCGCAGAACTGATGGCTGATGGGACAGACGATTTCTGTAGTGGAGACCGCGGATGCAAATATTCAAAGCCAAAATCATTTATTGCACTTGGTACATTTATACATACATAAAGCTCACGCCTTGGTCCCAGAGGGGTAAGCAGAGACGATTTATCGCCACTTTGCGTAATCTGAAGTCGCAAAGCGGCTTTCCTTCGCCCGCTTTTCGCCCCGTGATACCCCTTGAGGTGATGTGTTGCTAACAGCATCGCCGTTTGTTGGTACATTTAACACGTAATTTTTATTCTACTACCGCTTCCTAGGTGTTCGCGCTACGAAGAAGAAATGGCGCAATACATATTTCAAAATCAAATTTGTGTAAAATATGAAAAAATAATTGTATGAAGCTGAAAGGCACCTTTGTCATCCAACTAATCGTCTATTTTATAATAAGCTTAAACTTGCAACACTTAAACTTTCTGTCTGTCATATTTAAGATCTCCTCTGGTAGTTTGTTGTAGAAGCGTATACATTGCCCCGTGTATTCGGCCCCACGTACTACGAGCACCTGCCCGCAGATCTACGTAACGAGACCAATATCGAAACGTTTTAGTCGACGACTGAAAAACCTTTTGTTGGAAAATGAATATTATTCCATAAATGAATTTTCTAAAAAATGAAATTGTCGGGCCCTCTGACGTTTAATTTAATTTGTGATAATTTAATACCAAGTGTATTTTTAAATTTTTATTTTACTATTATATACTGACATAGATAGTATGTTATATATTATGTCATTATTTGAATTGTTGACATTGTAATTTATACATTATTTTATTTTATGACGATCCCTTTTACCATATTAGAATGACATGTAAAAGTGAAATAAATAAATCTAATCTAATCTAATACTGACCTTACCAACTCTTAATCGTAAAACAAGTAGTTTATTCAACATGTTCTTGTTATTTCTAGGCCGTGCCACCAACCTGCCTGGTTTATCCCCCGCCTCGACGAGTACATGCGGGGGCTCCCGGCTCTGCCGGACGCGGTACAACACCACCGCCCCCATGTACGGCGTGTCGCTGACTTCCGGGCAGCCCGTCACCATCGTGCAGAAGTTCCCAGACTTGCTACAGCAGGTCGTGTTTGAAGTGTGCGAGTGAGTATGATTGGCATTTGCTAATATTGTTAGTAGACGAGTTCTGGAGTGGTACGCGCAGGGTAAGACGCTGACAGATGGACCGGCAGCCTAAAGAAGGTGGCCGGAAGCGGCTGAATGCGGAGGGACGGGTCCTGGCGTTCATTGGGGTAGGCCTATGTTCAGCAGTGGATGACTAAGGGCTGATATGATGATAATGCTGTGAACATTATAGCAGTCTATAGTCTAAATTTCTTCAGCGGTCTAAAATTCCATGTACAGTGGCCCCAACGTCCAACTGTCATCATCATCATCAGCCTAAACACGTCCACTGCTGGACATAGGCCTCTCCAATAGAATACCACTTTTGATTAGATGCCCATTGGGGGATTTGCCATAATCACCACGCTTGGCAGGCGGATTGGTGATAGCAGTAATGATCTTAACATGCACACTCAGGAGAACGCTGCTGCCCGTCCCTGGTGCAATCCCTTAGTCGCCTTGACGACACCCACGGGAAAGATGGGTGTGGCCCTATTCTAAGCCGGGAACCACACGGTAACTGTCCAACTATACTTAGTTTTGTTTATTCACTAATACTTAACAGCACATAATACTAAGATAAAAAACAAAAATCATAATAGAATGAAGCCAGTAACAAAGTATAAGAGATCACCAAAAAAATAAAAGTGAGGAAAACGTATGAACTAAAAAAGAACATACAGAATTATATATTATGTACTTATATATATAGGTAGGACTTTAGTAACTTCAGCTTCAGTAAGTATATTTTGTAAGCACATTCTGGAACTTCATCACCAGGTTATTTTTGTCTCCACTGCAGGAGCACAACCCTCTCTCATCTGCCGGAGACAGAGAGGATTTGGCCTAAACTCCCTGCGCTGGACAGACGGGTTGGGGAGGCCTGATTGATGTTTTATAATGCATTCCCTTAGTCCCCTTGTACGACATCCACGGGAAGAGTTGGAGTGCTCCTATTGTACTCTACCGGAAACCACACGGCAGTTTTTGTTCACATTGGAGTTTTTCTTTATTTACTTTCCCGACAACCAGCACATCAGCTACAGTGTGAATGTCTGACATATTTGTCGGCGAAATAATAAAAGAGGAGCTGATTTGGAGGCACAGTGTGCTCGGCGCGCCGTTCGGCTTGGTTCGGCGATCGTCGCGAGCACGCGCTGGGTAGGGCGGGCGCGGGCGCAGGCTCGAGACAGTGTTCGCTCGATACGCGTGCGGAGCGCAGGCACTACTCGGACGGATCGTCTGCCTTCTAAAATCGTTACTGGTTGATGTAGTGTAATTTCATGTAGTGTCATTGAAGCTAGTAAATGTGTTAACTAAACTAAAAGAGCACTATCTGTCTCACTCAGTATAATATGGTATGTATGTATTTATGTAAGTATGTTTATTATAGTTATTATTATTTATTATATGTATATATATAGTTCAGGTATTTAGTTATTATGTAGTCTATTATGCACTTATTTTGCCCCCCTCGCTCTTACTGCCTCGTCTCACACCCTGTAGGGTTGGCTGGAAGAGATCTCTTTTAGAGATAAGCTCACCTTTGTACACACCATTTACTACTGTATTTAGTTTTAAGTTGTGCAATAAGGAATATATAATAACTTGGAAACGGTGTTAAACTCAATTTGGGAGCCCACATTGTCGGTGGAACCGGGAACCTGCGACATATTTGTTATCATTATAATGTATCTCTTTCCAGATCGAGCGAGTGCTCGCTGGTGCGCGGGTCGTGCGCGCAGACGTACGTGCCGTACCTGTTCCTGGTGCTGCCGCTGGGGCCCGTCACGCTGACGGGGCAGGACTACGTGCTGGTCGAGTCGGGCTGCGTGTGCCGCCCGGACCCCGCGCCCTAGGCGCCGCCGCACCCGCGCCCGCACCCGCTTTAGGTTCATTGTCAATGAATTCGGTCGGTTACTCTGAGGACATATGCTGAAAGCGATTTATTAGAAAGATTGAGTTTGTCGCTCTTCTCGACTGGAATTTATTATTTTTTATAAGGATGAGGGATTTTATTGGGCGATTATTAGAGAAAACCTGAATTTTTTTAACCAATTCAATTCAAATATTCTTTATTGTGCACCAAAACATACATTTTTAATAAAAACAAAGCTTACATAGAAGCATGAATTTAGTGTACAACGGCGGCCTTATCGATTTCAGCGATTTCTTACAGGCAACCTTTGGGTGGTGGCGAATTTTTTGAGGAGTGGAAATACTGGATGCAGAGAGTATACAATTTATATAACATAAACTTGTATGAATACTTGAATAAATATATGCCTACATACCGATAACTAGTAATACGAAATATTACTAATATCGGTAATCCTATGGAGTTGGATTAAAGTTAACTCTAATTGAACCCAGTTGGACAGGATTGATCCAGTCCACACCTAAGTAATTTTTAAGATATATTTTATGCTCAAGAATTGATGACGATTATATAAAAAAAGTATTAAAGCTAGCCTGGAACGTTAATGCCGTTTGCTAGATATTTTTTAGGATCACTAAGGACAGTTTTCGTTCATAATTTGTTGACATCTCGTGGATCTTGGATCATTTCTAACTGGATCCAAATAAAGGT
Organism: Esperia sulphurella; assembly: GCA_947086405.1. Classification (NCBI taxonomy): domain Eukaryota; kingdom Metazoa; phylum Arthropoda; class Insecta; order Lepidoptera; family Oecophoridae; genus Esperia; species Esperia sulphurella. The sequence goes on from OX352264.1 coordinate 15,512,519, forward strand.
TAAAAACTCATTTTGCTCGCAAATAACAAAAAATTCACACACTTGGGCTCGATTCTGAAGACACAACGTTAAAATTTGACAGCACTAAAGCTGTTGCTATCCTTGTCACACAGTATTATGAAGATAAAGACGAACCCAATTTTAGCGCTGTCAAATTTTGAAATGTCTGCCTTCAGAATCAGGCCCACTATTGTATTTAAAATGGTTGAGGCAACACCTTCATGAAACAAGCTTAAGCTACAGGTGCTGTCTCTTACTACTGTTAGCTGTCGGTCTGCATCATATATTTTAAAATCTCAGTAATTAATCACCTCCGCCTATTGACTTCTAGACTAAGGCTCCTGCTCCTGCAGTGGAGACAAAAATAACCTGATGATGATTGGGGGGCCCAATCATCATCAGGTTATTTTTGTCTCCACTGCAGGAGCACAACCCTCTCTCATCTGCCGGAGACAGATGGAGGATTTGGCCTACACTCCCCGCGCTGGCCAGACGGGTTGGGGAGGCCTGATTGATGTTTTATAATGTATTCCCTTAGTCGCCTTGTACGACATCCACGGGAAGAGTTGGAGTGGTCCTATTCTACTCTACCGGAAACCACACGGCACCACGCGCCCCCCAATGCTCGCCAGTAACCCGGTCACCAGTTTGGATTGATTTTTTCTATTATACCCAATCTTAGTGCGAGTTTCAGATAACTGTTCGTGTTTTATTGGACTGATACATTTCTCACACTCGAGGCAATTAACGTGTGAATGTGAAAACTATACATGTGTGAGACAACCGTTTTGCGTAGCAAGGCGTGTCGCCTCTGATAGAGTTTACTGTCCAACTCGATTTTGCTCGCGTAGTTTCGGGAATCCGCCTTATCCCTGATCATTTTTATATATTATTTACAAAACAATGCTTTATTGCAAGTAAATACACTTATGACATTTTGTGTATAAGGGCTAGTTTGTCTCTAATAGAGGTCTCTTAAAGCATCAAGAGCAGGTGGCGATGTCAAGTGCGTTCAAATTTACCCCGGGAATTTTCAAATTTTCCCTCGTAATAAACAACGCAAAAACGCAACTAAACATTAGGTATGCATTTCGTAGTATTGGAGTTATTTATATATATACCAATAATATGTCCATATTGTAGTTGGAATCGAACCCACCAGCTCCAATGACCAAGCCACTTGGCCAACGCAGCAGTCAAAATGAGTGTTGTCTACATTATAAGAATACGGACATTATAATAGTTTATTCAGCGGCATGAGTCAGGATATAGAAGAATACTACTCCGCGTAAGTTTTCAGAGAAACCTTGGTGAATGTGAGAAGACTCAGTTCTTAAAAAAAACTGAGATAAATTCCTGCTGTATGGGTTATACTTGGGCTATAACCAATTTTATTTAAGTTTGGACCAACTATTCTTTGCCCATGTAGATATTATTTAGAAACTGGTTGCATTTATTTTAATTTAGGGATATCGTCGACTAACGACGTATACCTGCTAACTCCATTCTTTTATTAAGCAGATTTAGACTCTGAATCATTTACGAGTATGTTATATTATAATATCGTATGAGGATAAAATACGGAGTTGACAGGTTTACGTCCTTAAACGACGATATCGTCGATGGAAATTTAAATTGGCGTATGGAACAACATGCGAAAATCGGTGTTTTAGCTTCCCAAACTCAGTTTTCACTTCTCTATTGAATGGTATTTTTAAACCACTCTGAAATTAAACTATCCTTTTACATCAAACAAAATAGTTACAGTCACAAAGAAAAACCCAAAGGTTTGCGTCTCCTGAAAAATAGTGGTATGTCCCTTACGCTAATTTAAATTTTTGTCGACGATATTTATAAATGGCTTGCATGTATTTTGCATCGCATTATTTTTGAGCCATAAACAGTACGAATGCATTTATTTTTCAATTTGTCTAGAAATTAAAATAGTTTTTATTTTATGTAAAATTGCCGGAAAATTTTCTTCAAAGTTTGAGAATTTGTCGGCCATTTTTCATACAAAAGTGTACGTAAATTCTATCATGAAATGAATTTATTATTTGTTAATTTATTTTATTATAGATATTTATTTATTTTCCAAATCTGTTAAATTAAAATCATAGTGCGAATGTTATTATATTAGAAATATTAATTTGTATGTAGAAATATTATTTAAAATTCGTTGATAATTTATATTTTCTAAACGCTCAAATGCCTATTATAATAGACTTAACGACAATTGTATCAAAGATGAATAAATTTTAAAATTGAGTCGTATTATTTTCATTAAAAAGGAAACGGAAATGAATGAACAGAATAAGCTTTGAAATTTTTTATTAACATTTTCATTCCATTTTCATACACATCATTAAATTAATTTACGTAACTAAAGTATGGGACCGAGTTAAAGGGCTTCGGGGTTGAGGTGCCCCCCCTCCCCCCTAGATTTGCCTCTTCTACATTGTATAAATTTGATATTTTTTTAAACTCCGTTAAAGCAAAATGTCATACCAATTCCACTCGTATTAAAACCGTCACAGTGTCTTAAAGTTTTAAATCAGTAATAATTACAATAAACTGTCATTATAGACGCTATGCAGTTAAGGTAGGGCCTCATTTTCTGAAGCAAGCGTAACTTTTTTCGTATTAAGATTCTTTTAACAATCGACTGGAATTACATCATATTGTGTAGGTAGTTTCACAAAAGCTGGAACGAATGAATTGATTGAGTTAATTAAAATATACATACATAATGCTCACGCCTTGGTCCCCCAGAAGGGTAGGCAGAGACGATGTATCGCCACTTGCTCAATCTAATGTCCTTCGCCCACTTTTCGCCCCGTGATTAAAATATGTACAGTGTAAAAAGTGCGGTTATTTTGTTTAATATAAGGATTGCACTCACACAATAATAGGCGATATTGGTTTCGTTCATTTCATTCATACAGCTCTTGTGAAACTACCCATACAGCTCTTGTGAAACTACCCATATCGCTTAGCTCATAAAAATCGTCCAAAGATATCACATACGCATACTATTCAATATACTCGACTAAAACAAACTCACCTAATTAATACAAATGTGCTTCCTCCGTTGTAAACTTCAATAGGACTATAAATAAGACTTAGTAGGATTTATAAACTTAAAATATGGTAAGTGTATAAAAGTTAGTACTAAAAGATTTTTACAGCAGTTTAGAATAGAAGACAGAAGAAAATTTAAATAGGAAATTTTACAGACTTAGCAAATAAGGGAACGCCACAGTTTTAACACTGTTCAGGAATCACGTGGCTCTCTTGTAAGAAAAATCGCCGATTTGATTCGTTTTAGGACATGTTGTACAGCATTAAAAAATAAAGACACTTATTTTTTCATATCTCCCCTTAGTAATCAACCTTCAAACTCTTAAAAAGTGATTAAACCCATGAACAGATTCTACACGTGATTTCTTGTAAGGAAAGTACCCAAGGTCCGTCTCCGATTTGATTAGCTTTAGGATATGTTGTAGAGCGTTAAAAATATAAGGGACACGTATTTTTTTTTATAGCTGCCAACCAACCTTCAAACTCTTAAAAAGTGACTAAACTCTCAGAACATGTTAATGTTTTGTTTATGGACTCATATTGGACCACTTTAAAAGATGATTTCTCCCACTAGACATGACTTAATGCAGATTTTACAAAACACGTGCAGCTTATTTTTTTAATGCTACCTACATATCTTAAAGTGAATTAAATCGAAGATGGACACCAAAGGTACTTTGCGTGTAAGTAAAAAAAGCCTGACAACCCTTGAATTATAATCATTATCACACTGAAGTAATGTTTAAAAAGTAATTGGCCATTTTGCGTGCCTACTAAAACGTTACCCTCCTTTGCTTGCTAAAAAGTTCAATATGTACCTTGCAATGTACTGTCTTGGGCGCTATGGTAAAAACAGAAGAAAACAGTGAATCAAGGATGAAAATTAGAATAATAGTAAAGGAGATGCACGTCATGTTTCTAGACAGCTGGAGAAAGAGAAACCGCTGTTTGTGCCATCGTTAATGTACCTAATAATCCTAGTATTGTATAGTCTATCTCAGGAGCCTGTAGCTTATTGCTCATAACGGTAGTACTGGGGCGCCTGCTGCACTTGCTGTTGCTGGGGCCTGGGCTGCGCGTGCGCCGGCTGCGGGGCGTGGACGGCCTGCAGCTGCGGCTTGGGCGTCGGGACCTTCACCACGATGTCGGTCGGTTGGCGGGATACCTGATAAGAATAATGATGGTTCATGGTACTGGAACTCGATAAATACACGAGTCATGGTGTCGTGTCCCTGTCCCCCCCTCCCCGAAATGCCATAATGTGATCAGGAAAAATGGTTCTATTGTAAAAAGTAATTAAAATACAATAAATAGCTTTCGCTTTACTACTGAATGAAGTCTTATTTATTATACAAGACTGCTATCATATCACCTATCATCCATCAATCTCATTTGATTTGACTAAACCAATATGCAATCTCAACAACATACGTTATCGTTATCCGACGTCCCTTCGTTTTGTACCAGCGTATCGAGAAAGGTATAGTGGATGTTACTTTTTTTTTTACCAAAATGTGTTCTAGTAACCAGTACATCTCAAAAAAGCAAGTTTCCCAAAAACGTCCGTCCGTCACGCTTTGCCAATAATTTATACCTTATTCTGGCATGCCACGATCGCGGATTGCAATTCTGAATAGATAGAACAAACTTCGTTAATTAGTCGAGTTTAGTCGCAAAAAACTAGATTTAGTCGGTCCGCCGTTTAAAAGTTATACCTAGGGGTTTGTTGGTGGCATGCCAGACTAAAGCTTATTTCGGCATAGCCACCTAATACAACCGAAAACAGTACATAGCGAGCTACTTGATTAGTCCATTGGTCAGGTGAATTAGTCGAACTTAAACCTCATACCATGAAGCAAAAAATAATTTCATAGCCCATAATTTCACCTCAAAGTGTTTCATAATTGACACCAATTGGTTATTAAATTAGATAACAGATGCACATTTTAATCGATATTCTTTATTCTTTATTGCACACATTTTAAAAGTAAATACAGTACATCTCTCTTCCAATCATCTGTTATCTAATTTAATAACCAATTAGTGTCAATCCTGAAGGAAAACACTTTGAGGTGAAACTATGAGCTACGACAACTTATTTTGCTTCACGGTATGAGGTGTAGGTAGTCGCAAAAAATCAGATTGATCGGTTCTCCGTTTAAAAGCTACAGGGGATTGAAAGGCTGTATGGGAATTGGCGTATCTATGCCTTATTCTGGCATGCAGAACTTTGACCTTAGAGTTGTTGCTTATTCACCCAAGGATTCTTAGTGCTACGTACGTTACGTTTTCGCGAGAAACTACCTAATGTAGCGCTGCTGTAGGTACAATTTGTCTTATCAGGCAACAGTGAGAAGTTTCGGGTCTTACCTCAGCCTTAAAGCCCTCCTTGGGGTCGGCGGTGTACGTCACGGTGCGGATGAAGCCGTCGCTGTCGACGACGGAGTAGGAGCCCTTGATGACGTCACCGTCGCGCTGCTCTTTGCGGTTTTGGTAGTTTGTATACTGGTCGTCGCTGACGTCGAAACCGAACTGGTAGGATGGGTGAGGCTGGGAAAAAAGGAAAATATGTAAAAAATGGCAAAGAAAAAAAAGTCTACTAAATTATTTGAGTGTCCGAATGTCCAAAATGAAAAATGTCCAAAAGAATTATGTCCAATTTACAAATTAATGATAACTGTCCAACTAATAACGTTTAATAATTAGATTTAACTAGCTAGATTTACCAGGAATACAAGTTAAGATACTGGAAGGAATAATTTCTTCTTTCGTGTTAGTTCTATCGTTACGCACTAATCATCAATGTGTACGTATGTATACGGATAAGCTCCCCGCGTCCCGCGAAAAGTAGCGGGAAGAGCCATCGTGACTTGTACGATCTATATTTACTCTTATACGTTTCTAACAGGCGTAGTTCTACAAACTGTAGTAACTCTTTATGCCTTATATCTCTGCCTGCTATAGTAGGGCTTACTATGATTTCGTCCTTTCACTGTTCGTTTATACTTTCATAGGCATTGAATTAAACCTAGTATATATTATCTTTGATTATACGTAATCCACTATCGATTTATAGCTGCAAGCGAATTGCTTGGTGAAAGTTGTGAGCCGGCCGGCGGCGCGGGCGCAGCGGTCCCGCTTTAATCTGATCCATCCGCATTACTTACTATGTATTACAATTTTACTATGCAAGTGACGTTTAACGACATCGCGCTAATAGTTCCTTGAAAGTGGAAACTTCCTTATTTGGTGCTTTTATAATTATTACCTACGATATTGATAATTTATGAGGTACGTAGGTAAAGTATGCTGGGTATTTATAATACCACAGGTTTTTACGGTGAAGGAAAACATCGTGAGGAAACCTGCATATGCCAAGGAAGAAATTATAAGGCGTATGTGAAGTTCACTAAATCGGCTTGGGGCACCGTCGGTGGACAAGGGGTTTGGCACAAAAGATCCTGAAGGGTTGAAGCGTCGCCAGGTCTTTCTGGCTAAGATAAGATAAGAAGATGCTGGGTATTACTTCGTGCGAAAATAGACGCACAGATAGGTACTTAAAAAAAGAAAGTTTAATAAATAATTTGATTGTTAATTATAATGTTAAGTATACAGAAACGATTGTGTTTCTGTTAGGAAATAAAGCAGATTTACATCTAATAAAATCGTAAACTTCGCGTGTCTGTACAATAAAGATATTTGGAAAAAAAAAATTTGGGGCGTCTAAGGATAAGCAACAGAACACATTTCGATCATTTTTGAAATTTTGGTCTGTTTGTCTGTGAGTTTGTGCACGCATCACTTAAAAACTACTAAACGGATTTTGATGGACTTTACACAGTAACATGGAGCTTAACTTAACTTAACATTTAGTCCTTATTTCATCGCAATCGGTGTACTCAATCAAAAGTTATGGACATTTTTAGTTGATGAGTTTGGACTACATTTGGAGGTGGTAGTGGGAATGGGAGTGGGAGTTGGCGCAGGCGCGGGCACGGGCGCGGGCGTGGAAAAGGGGGAGTGGTAGTGGGAGCGGGAGCGGGAATGTAATAAAGCTCTCATGGAATTCACATTAAAGCTTAAATCCTTTACACAAATGAGGGTATTCGAACGTATAATGCGCCGTGAGCAATATGTCACGTCGAGATAAATAATTACCCTTCTACAAATTGTCCCTTACGCTAACAAAGTCTGTTTTAAAATATACTATTATTTAAATGACAACTATGCGTGGTATTAGTCTTACTTTAGGTTCACACAATCTTGTTAATACTATATACGAGTACAACTTAATTATAAAATATGCGTTGTTCGAAGTTTGTTGTACCGTTTCTATTTCACAGTGCTAATACCTAGGAAGCGGTAGTCGGTAAGAATATTGACGTGTATAAATGTATACCAAGTGTACTCATTGCAATAAAAGATTTTGATTTTGAGGTCTCTCGCTGCGATCGTTTTATTAGTTTGCAGCGCGCAGTTAGAAGTCCATGAGAGCTTCTGCACTGGTTACTATAGCTGTAGTTAGAGTCGACATCTCTAAAAGCTGCCAACAAGGACAGAATCATGAAAACCCTGTATTTTGGAGCTTACAACCCGGACCAACAGAGTTTTAGTAAGTTACTCAGTGAAATAAAAAGTAGTTTTAATTTTTATAAATTAACTTTTTGCTTGTATTACTAACACTTAGCTTAAGTTTCTTACTAACAATATATGGATGAATATCTGATTTTTTTTTATGAAAACTATAAAACCCGGATTACAAATGAAACCCCACTCGGACGCTACCCGGAAACCCCGTAAACTAGGACAAATCCGGGCGAACTCGGACGGATGGCAAACTTAGCTGTAGTAGATACTTTGGAAGAATAGTGAATAGTGGAAGTTACAGACAGGCTACAAAGGGCTCGTTCCCAAGGCTGTAAAAACTATTATAGAAAAAATAGATACTTTGGAAGAATAGTGAATAGTGAAAGTTACAGACAGGCTACAAAGGGTTCGTTCCCAAGGCCGTAAAAATTATTATAAAAAAAATAGTTACTTTGGAAGAATAGTGAATAGTGGAATTATAAACAGGCTTCAAAGGCTCGTTCCCAAGGCCGTAAAAACTATAATAAAAAATAGATACTTTGGAAGAATAGTGAATAGTGGAAGTTACAGACAGGCTACAAAGGGCTCGTTCCCAAGGCCGTAAAAACTATTATAAAAAAACCTTGTACCACTGTGTTAGTTTAAGGTACTTACGTCATAGTCCTCCTGGGGGTCGCGGGCGGGCTGCGCCTGCGCCTGGTACTGCGGCTGTGGCCGGTACTGCGGCTGCGGCTGTGGCCGGTATTGTGGTTGAGGCTGCTGTTGGTACTGTGGCTGAGGCTGCTGTTGGTACTGTGGCTGTGGCTGTTGATACTGCTCTTCGGCTTGCACTGCGTACGGCTGTTAAAGCATGGTGTGAATTTATTAAAATTTAAAAGTGTTTTTTTATTCAATAACAGAACCGGCACATTCGTTTTTACTAGTTGTTGGTGCCCTCTATTAAGTGTGGCAACACCCGGGTCAGAGGGCCACGGCTCTCCATAACATACATATTATATATAGTGTACCAGAATAATGTAACAGATTGTTCTCAAAAACAGTTTATACCTACTAGGTATCTACATCTAATACTATTACATTTGTATGAGTGCAAAAAGATGTGTACAAGAGTGTGTTTGCATGAGGGGGTGTAGGTACATATGTGGGGGTGTGTGTGTGTTTGTATGTGTGTGAGGGGGGGGGGGGGGGGTTGTGGGTGTAGGGGGTTGTTTGTATGTGTGTGTGGGGGGGGGGTGGAAGGGGTGTGTTGGTGTATATAATATTACACATAGGTATACAAACAGGTAAATGCTTGTCTAATCCTAAACTTGGATTGTCATCTGTGCTATGGAAATTAAACAAGGCTAAGACAATTCACAAATTCCATCCAGATCGGGACCAACTTGTACAAATGGTACAAAGTTGTCTGTCCCAAGAGGGAATCGAAGCCACGACCTCTGGCGCTCAAATCCCATGACCAAGTCACTAAGCCAAAGAGCGAGCTAAATAACTTATAAAATAATGATTTATTCATACACTAACTCATTTTCGACAAGCATTTGTATTAAAATTTGTCTGTGCATTGTTTAAATTTCACAGAAACTTTTTATAAGAGAAATGTTCGTGTCAAACGGCTAGAAGCTCTTCTCAGCAAACAATATTTGCAAGAAGAATAATTAAACTTACGATTTAGACTTACAATAGATCGAGCAGTTCATACTATTCTGCTGTTGATACTTCATATTTAGTACACCTTAAGATTTTATAGGTAGATGGCTAGGTTTTTTATGTAGATAGTTAGGTAGGCACTCACAATGCGGGCCGGCGCGGGCGCGGCGTGAGAGCGGGTGTAGAGCTGCGTCTGCGCGGGCGCAGGCGAAAGCTGCTGCTGCGCCGCTATGTACTGCCGCAGTAGGTGCGGGGGCACCTCGGCCTGCTGGAAAGTAGAGACAATAGTTGTATATACTGCACAAGGTAGAGCAAGAGTCTGCGCAAGCTCTATACTAAGAGACAGTCACACATATTTTTGGCATTTAAATCATCATCAGGTTATTTTTGTCTCCACTGCAGGAGCACAACCCTCTCTCATCTGCCGGAGACAGACGGAGGATTTGGCCTACACTTCCCGCGCTGGCCGGATGAGTTTGGGAGGCCTGACTGATGTTTTATAATGTATCATTTCAAATTAAATGTTCAAATATTAGAAAACCTTTTTTCCATTCTTATTCTCTACTAAAATATTCTCTGAAACAAGACCGCCTTGTTAAGCTACTGTATTTACTGTATTTCTGTATTTTTATTGTGCAACATTGAACTGAAAAATTTACAGAAAATGTATGCAAAATGTTCTGGGTTTGTTGCTTGGCTAACGGATATAATTCGTAGAAACAACGACGACACTAACAAATATCATTATCCACTTCGATTCTAGCGATTTTCCAGAACAAAGGCGATGAGCTGATGAATACATAAATAATGACATCAAACAAGGATTTATAAACTTCCGAGCCTACGTCAAAACGTATAATAGTGTGCTATCAACAGGAACATAAAGGCGGCCACCCACTTGACCGGTAACCGCGACTTAACGACCGCCAATTATACTATAGTTACGTAACGCGACCTGGCGTAAACTGGCTCAAATAAAAGGCTTACACGCTGCCGTTGCGAAAGCATCTAAACTGTAACACTTACGCTCCGACTTGCCCGATTAGCCACATGTCTTGGGATCCTTTCACATAATATAATGCTCGTGGAGCCGATACTGGCAAATACTTCTTCTAAGATCTTTCTAAGATAATTACAATGTCCTCATAATCAAAACATTACAATTTTATACAAATATTTGCATCTATTTTTTGTATAATGAATTAATCGACAGTAAAGCACAGAAATGAAGATACAAAATAATACAAAAAAAAAATACAATGCAATACTAATTTTGTATTCAAAATTAGTATTGCATTGTATTAAATAACTTAACCGTAAATAACAACCCCTTTTTAATATGTTTCAGTTATTGTTAAAAGATATTAGACAAAAGAAACATTCATAAACATCTCACACCCCTATTTTAAACAATAACGTCTAAAATAAACGCAGCAGAAAAACTCCAGTGTACCAGGGCCGTGCTGACGTCTCGCGGCCGGCGAAGCCACACGTCTACTTACTTACACTAGACAAGTTATGCAAAGACGCTTTGTTGTGCCATTTTCCGCTCCACTTCCCTAATTAATTGGCACTGATTGACGAGATATGCGGTTCGTCCGCGGCAGTGCGAGGACGGGGTTTTCGCAAGTATCGAGTCTCAGTTTAACTTGATTTTCAGGTAACTGGGGCCCACACCGACAACAAACATCAAAATAAATATATAATTGGAATGTATATTAATGTGTTATTACATCCTAGCAGTTTACTGCTGGACATAGGCCTTCCCCAATGAACGCCACCACACCCGTTCCTCCGCCCTCCGCATCCACCCGCCTCCGGCCACTTTCATCAGGTCGTCGGTCCACCTGGCGGCGGGGCGTCCCACCATTACGCCATTTAATATTTATAGTAAAACTTATCGAGGACAACAAATATTACGTATTTTCGGCAGCTGTCAGGGGGCTCACTCGGATAATAATGTGTCGAACTAAAAAGCTATTTTGTACTTCTCTAACGGCTCACGTGACCTATTCTGATAATCATTTGGCGTCTAATTACGATAGTCAGACGCCAAACGCTCATCAAAATATGTCACAAGCCATATTACAGGGTACAAAGAACCTTCTTAGTTGCGTACATTTGTATAAGATATTAGCTCCCCTGGCCTCGCGCTCCCCCTCGCAAAAAGTTGCCATCGCGAATTGAACGATTTATACAGTTAGTACGTACCTATTTCAAATAAGCATTAAACCTATCGATGTTATGCATCACTTATCTGCGAAATAAAGTGCATCCTTTTTTGTGGTCTCGCGGGAAAATGCCTAACGCATACACACTCGCTTCGGGGGGACGAGCAGGTTATGTCAGGTTTGCACCGACTAAAAACCCGCGGTGGCCGTCTCCGACGCACGGACGAAGGAGGGAACCCGGGGGCTCTACCTGGGCTTGCATCCAGGTATCCCTTCTCCGTGCGCTCCGCCGTTCGCGCTCGGCGGCCCGTCTCGGGGGAAGACTTACTTCCTCCCCCGGCACCCTCGCGGCGCATGCAGCAGCAACGAGGCCACCCCGTTGCTGCCTCCCTGACGTGTAGATGGAATGCGTGCACAGAGCCCCCGCTCCATGCACCCGCGTCTCCGATGTCCCCTTTTAGTCCCGCCGCCCCTCCACCTCCCGCGGTGCCGGCCTGTCGCTCTGACCTCGCGCCTCCTCGCGCCAGTCATACAGCGACGCGAGGGCCTTCGCCTCCAGGTCCCTGGGCAGAGATCCGGCCAGCACGCACGCCACCTCCGAGGAGACCGTTCGGTAGCCCCGCACCACCCTGATCGCCATCGCCCGCTGCGCACGTTGCAGCAGGGCGATTGTCCGGCTATTCAGGGTGTCGGCCCACACCGGGGCGCCGTACAGGGCCATCGAACGGACCACTCCCAACTGCAACCGCCGGCAAGAGACCCTGGCCCCCCCAGGTTTGGGAGTATGCGCCCAAAGGCTGCGGCTGCGCTCACCAACTTCGCGCTAGGCGCGCAAAGTGCGCCTGGAAATTCCATCGACTGTCGAGGATGAGGCCCAGGATGGCACTTGACGTCGATGGAAGTTCCGTCCACCACTAGGTGTGATCCGGCCCTCCGAGGCCCTTGAAAACACAGGGCCTCGGATTTGTCGAGGGCCACCTCTAGTCCCAACAGCCGAATCCTCCTCACCCTAGCCGTGGCCAGAACAGCGGCGTCTCTATAGGTGCAGCCGCGGGCCGGCACGAGCGTGTCGTCCGGCCGCGTAGCACCCAGTCGTAGCCGATGTTCCACAGGAGCGGTCCGAGGAAAATAAAGTGCATCCTATCCCAGCGGCACCCATCTAGACCTATGGTCGTGCGTATATATAACCCAAGTTCATACATTATTGTAAACGAAAATGAATATAAAAACGTTTTAGTAAGTATATTTAAAAAAGAAAGTAAGAATTTAACTGCGCGCCAGACAAACGGCAACGACTTAGCTTAATATCGTCGGAGTTAATGCAATAAGGTTGTATTTTTACATACATATTTTATAGAAAACTTACCTGCTTAGGCTCGTTTTGATTTGAATGACATTGGGCCTGCTTCTGAAGGCACACATTTAAATTTGAGAGCTCTAAAATTGGTTTCGTCTTTATCTTTATAATACTGTGTGACAAGGATAGCAACAGTTTTAGTGGTGTCAAATTTTAACATTGTGCCTTCAGAATCGAGCCCATTGTTAACTTAAAAACAGCTATTTATTGACAGACGACCTATTGTACTAATTAACTCCGACGATCAAAGGAGCTGGACACTGATGACGGTGATTCTCATTTGTATGAAACATGAATAATGATCCATAGAACATGATGTCACAGAACAAAATGATAATTTTTGTTCCAGTTATTATCCATACGCGATTGTTTTCAAAAATTGTTCCATAGAACAAACATTAAAGTCTTTGCGAGATAAGTCTCAGTTTTCATGCTGTCCACTTGAAAATAATTACATCAACACTTGTATAATCACGATATCTTCATTATTGCCAAAGTCTTAAAACAAAAAAAAATCAACACTTGTCATAGTTGACACTGGAACAATTTGTAAAAAAAAATTACATACCCTAACAAATTATACTATGTAGTTTACTGATGTCACTGTTCCATGAAACAAATGAGTATCAACGATTCTTTGACCGGACGCTAATTTACAGTCGCGTATCAGACTTCGGACATAATTTGGGGGTGAAACTTAAGAACTGATTAGGACGTAAGTATAGACGATATAAATTCTAAAGTCGATAAATTATAAGTATCATTAAACCCCTATGTGACGTTTATTCATGCCCCGAGAATTCTGATGTCTGATTTTCGTAAATACGCAACTGTACCTAAATCAGCGTCTGGCGATACTCATTTGTTTCATGAAACAGTGATATCATGAACTACATATTATTAGCATTTTTACACGAGTTCACTTATCAGTGAACAAAAAGTCATGATCATTCTTTTAGTTGGATCTACCTATTTTTTTTAATAAACATTACATATACATATACTTATCTAATCCTAAACTAGGATTTCTCCTATGCTATGGTAATTAAACAAAGATAGGACAATCACAAATATAACATCTAGACCTGGACCAATTTAAAAAAAGCTATCTGTCCCCAGTAGAAGTCGAACCCACGACCTCTGGCGCTCGAGTCCAATTACCAAACCACTAGGCCAATGAGGCGGTCGGTATTTGTTATCACATTGATCATAGCGTTCGTGCCAACCAACTATTCCAGTTTTCACTTGGTTGGTGGAACTGACGAATCGTTACTATTCAGGAAAACGACAATTACGTGACAATTTAACACGTAAGTGAAGGAAAAACATATTTTCCATGTCACTGTTGCTACCTAACTTACACTTACTTCTTTTGTCTCCGCCATACCAATATGTTTTAGTTAAAAATACTTAAATGTAATATCATAATACAAGTTTTCATACTTTAATTCCGATTTCATAGATATTATACTTTATGTAAATATGTATGTCAGATTATTATGATTTTTTTAACTTTAACTTTAAGTTGTAAGTTTTGGAATTAAATAGATTATGTACTGTTGCTACCTAACTTACACTTACTTCTTTTGTCTCCGATGGATATTAAAAATATGTGTATTCATGAGGTCACTTCTTGTTATCATTACTTGTTATCACAATAGAAATTTAAGTAGGTACAGTACGTACAGATTGATTACAGAAAACAAACTTGCGTCTCGTAAACGGGCGGTGAAAGGAAGTTGCAGTCGACTTAGCTTGGGATAATAAAATAAATAAATATTACATGTAGTTAGTGCTAATCTCAATAGTTAATTTCAATAACGATCATCATCAACATCATCATCAGGTTATTTTTGTTACAACCCTCTCTCATCTGCCGGAGGTAGACGGAGGATTTGGCCTACACTCCCCGCGCTGGCCAGACGGGTTGGGGAGGCCTGATTGATGTTTTATAATGTATTCCCTCAGTCGCCTTGTACGACATCCACGGGAACAGTTGGAGTGGTCCTATTCTACTCTACCGAAAATCACACGGCAATAATACCATAATCCATGCTTTTCTATTAAACTGGTACAATAATTGATTGCCTCGGTGGCCTAGTGGCTTGGTCACTGGACTCTAGCGCCAGAGGTCGTATCGGAATCGGTCGATTCCCGATGGGGATAGACAACTTTGTACAATACGAGTATGTACAAGCTGGTCTCGGTCTAGATGTTATATTTGTGAATTGTCCTATCGTTGCTTAATTCCCATATAGTTTGGGATTCATCATCATCATGTCAGCCCCTAGAAGTCCACTGCTGGATATAGGCCTTCTCCAATGAACGCCACCACACCCGGTCCACCGCCCTCCTTATCTAGCCGCAACCGGCTACCTTCTTCAGGTCGTCGGTCCAGTTTAGGCAAGTGTAAATTAAGTTAAAAATACGTTAATTATATTCTGTTTAGAATATATGTTATATTTTAGTAATATTTAAAGATTTAGTAGTAACATCTAAGTAGTTCGCCAAGTGGAAATAAAGTATAATAAAAAAGTTAAATCTTTTTTTTGCTTGATTGGTTTTCTACACTATCTTTTTAGGTGAAAGCTATAAACAAAATGTGAGACTCACCTGCTGCTGTGGTTGGTATTGGTGCTGGGGCACTGGTATCGTCATTACACTCCCCAACAACGCTAATGCAACGCACTGACGTAGCATATTGTTAATGTCACTCACAAACCTCTCTCAATGAAAGAAAAAAATTGAAAAGTTATATTAAAAAAAATATAAACGCAATATAAAGACCACAGCACACTCACGCGCGGATTACGTGTCGTACACGCGTGTAAGTAACTCTCGTTTTATATAGAGTCACCCCTCCCCGATTGGAGGCGGGGGTGGTTAGACCACTTTGAAATTTTTAAATTAGATCATACGTCGCCTTTTGCATTGTATGTTGCTACTTTTTAGGTATTGGTTAGGTAATACTTATGTCTTATTATTAATCATACCAATATAATGTTTAAATAGCAGAGAACCGTGCAGGTTACCTCCTGCATAAGATGGGATATTTGGTGTTTGAATGAAATGCACTAGCTGCAAGACGACGGTCCTTGGTATAGCTTACTTTGAACCCAAGAACTACGGGTTAGTGCAGCTACTACTATTAGTTCTACGATTGGACAAAAAAGTCCAACTAGTCATACTGTTCAGTATGACATATTGGACTCAAATAATTAACGTAATTTTTAAAAATAAACTGAAGTAGTGGCTTGTCGAGCAGGCGTTCTACACTTATATTGACTTTGTATGTAAAATTACTTAAAATCTAAAATTGATATTTATGGAGAGTATTTAAATATATTTTTTGACATTTCTCTATTTTGTATTTTATTTTAAATTTTGTTTACTTACAGTTGGTAAGAAATATTATTTTTAAGCTAAATTACATGTAATGAATATTACCAATAAATTATGTCTTAGTCTAAGTAAATTTAATAAATGCCGTCCAAGTACCATTAAGCTTTTATCCCTTAGCTGCATATAGCTTTTATGCAGCGGGCTCTGCTTGGAAGCATCGTATATACACAGAATCCCACGGGATCGTCGGCCAGTATACCTGGTTTCACAAATACAAATAATTTTATTGGTTCAAGAACATTAGGGTCCTCATACATCCCCTGTTCTATGGGTACCCAGTCTTTCATAGAAAAAGTGAACAAGTGTTGTAATCAAACTCTGTAGTAGTACCAAAAAAATAAAGACAACACAACACAAGCAGGTAAATTGGTTCATATCCTAAATACATACCAGCATTATGTTTTATCCAAAATTATGTACTTAGTCCAACACGACTTAGCTTATGTACACTCTAACACGATATATATTCACAGAAACATCCTTTGTATATTAACTTATTACTATTATTCATTAAATAGATACTTGTTTTATATAACTTTACTATATTATCAATTACACTTCAGAATATACTTTAATTTTCAAACATTTGATAACCTACTTAATTTAGTTCGCTTACAGTGTCAAATTGCGCGTGTAAGTCGGTTAGAAAAATAATAAAAATCGTACTAATATTATAAACGCGAAAGTTTGTAAGTATGGATGGATGTTTGTTACTCTTTCACCTAAAAACTACTGAATTGATTTTAATGAAACTTTACAATAATATAGCTTATATATCAGAATAACACATAGGCTACAATTTATAAAGATATTGTGTGAATTGTCCAAAATATCAAGTAAGTAGGAAAAATCTACCATCTGCGAGCTATTCTGGCGTGCGCTGCCAAAACCGCTAGAGTTACATATATGTAATGTATGATGGAAATGTTTATCTTAAATAGTCCTACAAAAAAGCTACTCGAAATACTAATCGTGCGCAGACGAAGTCGCGGGCACCAGCTAGTGTAGTATATAGTAGTTTGCGTTTTAGCATAGTAGGTATATGTGATGATCTTATAAATAAAATCGTAAACATCGCGTGTCTGTACATTGAAGATATTTGCAAAAAAAAAAATTGGGGGGTCTAAGGATAAGCAACAGAACACATTTCGATCATTTTTGAAATTTTTGTCTGTTTGTCTGTTTGTCTGTTTATCTGTTTGTCTGTTTGTCTGTGAGTTTGTGCACGCATCACTTAAAAACTACTGATCGGACTTTGATGGACTTTTCACAGAAACATGGGGCTTAATTTGGTGTAACATATAGGCTTTATTTCATTGCAATCGGTGCAGTCATTCAAAAGTTATGCGAATTTATAGTTTCCGAAAACTGAGTGTAGGGTGTAAATGCTCGATTGAATTCGTGAGCGGTAGCGGGAGCGGGTATCGTACCAATGTAATGTGAGATTTTGAAAACTATAAATTCGCATAACTTTTGACTGAGTTAGTTGATTACGATGAAAAATCTGGAGCTGGAGCTGGATCTAGATCTAGAGCTGTATCTGGAGCTGGATCTGGAGCCGGAACTTTAGCTAGACCTGGACCCGGACCCGGACCCGGACCCGGACCTGGACCTGGACCTGGACCTGGAACTGGACCTGGACCTGGACCTGGACCTGGACCTGGACCTGGACCTGGACCTGGACCTGGACCTGGACCTGGACCTGGACCTGGACCTGGACCTGGACCTGGACCTGGACCTGGACCTGGACCTGGACCTGGACCTGGACCTGGACCTGGACCTGGACCTGGACCTGGACCTGGACCTGGACCTGGATTTATAGTCTGAGTGGAAGTGGGATAGGGAGCGGAAGTGGGAATGGGAGCGGATCCTGTAGTCCACGCGAGCGGAGCCGCGGGCACAGCTAGTTTAAGATAAAATTAATAATTATTGTATTGATTAAATGAATGAAATAGCACAATATGTAGATGTATGCATGTGTGTGTATGTTTGCAGTAAATTGATATGGTTGTGAATGGGAGTGTGTATATAATTATGTAAGTATGTTGGTATGTGTGTCTGTATGAAGAAAAGATGTATGTAAATTAAGATAAAAAATTAAGTTCTTATAAATTAGTGAGTGAAAAAATGTTTCTGTATCATCGTAGTCTTGACAAAGCAACCAGTTGAATATATATTTTTTACATTGGTGTTTTTTCATTGAGACAAATTGAAGTTGACAATTTATATGTATGTAAATGAATGGGTCCATGTAGTAGTAAAACCTGCGAGGAAAGGTTGTATTTGTTTGCGGTTTTTTTTTTACTTATTTCGGTTTTGTTCATAGAGTTTTACATGAATATGAAGGAGCATTGAACCGTTTTCAAGAAAAAAAATCAGAACATTATTAAAAATCATTTATTTGCTCTCCTGAAAAGTAGCATTTATATTGCTTTTACTGGAGTCACCATGAAGGTAACAACTTTTCGGTAGGCGTCTCCGCCTGCGAATTGTATTCCTTCGAAACCTCTTAAACAGCCTAGAGTTTTTCTGGCACGGTGACAACTTTCTAAGATATAAGGTCGATACTTTATACTATCGATAACTTTTTCTAGATCTGGTTATAACAATTAGAACGTTATCCATCGGACATCGCTGAGTCAGCGGTGTGAAAGGGTATTGTATTCAAATGGGTTAGTTCGTGCCGCTCTGGCCTTGCGAGCGCAGATAATGTCGGCGGGCCGATCGGTCGGGGCAAATGCCATTCATAAATCAGCTTATGCGGCCGCGCCGGTTCAGTTTTTGCCTAGGGTCGCAGGTTTTCTGTGTTCTAAAGAGTTTCTAGTTTAGTAAATACGTTAAACGGTTGTGTTTGTAGCGTATCAAGTATTTTCTCTGAGGCAAGCGCAAATGCCATGACGTGCAAGAAAATAAAAGAAAAGAATAAGAAAGAAAAAGGGAGACTTTGCAACAGCAAAGAATAAGTATTAAATATTACCGTGTAGTTTCCGGTAGAGTAGAATACGACCAATCCAACTCTTCCCGTGGATGTCGTACAAGGCGACTAAGGGAATAATACATTATAAAACAACAATCAGGCCTCCCCAACCCGTCTGCCAGCGCGGGGAGTGTAGGCCAGATCCTCCGTCTGTCTCCGGCAGATGAGAGAGGGTTGTGCTCCTGCAGTGGAGACAAAAGTAACCTGATGATGATTACTACGTAAAGAACTGACACTCATTTCTCCCCGCAAGTATTACAGCACAGGGGCTGCCGCCACAGAAATCCTATCAATATCAATTTCTAACTGCATGGTTGTATCTCCTCATTAGAATCGTGACCGCGAGGCATAAATGGTGCACGAGAGGGGCACGCTGTGTCCGAAAATCAACACGCGCGAAACTAAAGTAAAGAAATGGCTATAACCGGTCTATCTCGGTAAGATTTCTGTGGCTGTCGCCGTTCGC
Source organism: Esperia sulphurella (assembly GCA_947086405.1). NCBI lineage: Eukaryota > Metazoa > Arthropoda > Insecta > Lepidoptera > Oecophoridae > Esperia > Esperia sulphurella. Next base: position 15,532,207 of record OX352264.1, read on the forward strand.
TGCGTGTATTTTTGTTGAATTTGTCGTTCTACTGGTGATTTAATTTAAGGGGATTGATATGGATCTTAATATTGAAGACTATTATTGATAAAGTATATGGTTCATTACTGTGCTTCATACATATACTTAGAAAGCAATAAAACAAATAAAGATCGGAGATTTTTTCGTTTCCAGTAACAGCGCGGTACCAAACGATCGACGCCATTAGTTAGAAAGAGAAGCACTTATGTTGTTGACGTATAACGTTGTCCCTCTCGATCGACTATGTTCACATGCTCACTGCTGCAGCCCTACAATGATTTTAGTATGATTGTATGCCGGGGGGTGTGCCAGCGTGGTTATAAGTTCATAAACCTTCGATGTTTATTATTTATTTATTTGCATCGACACAACGATCTCTATGTACTACTAGATGGAGCGTTCCAAATAGTCGCTCTGTTCCACGCCCCTTAGCCACAAATCTTTCACATTAACTTTGAACCTTGTGAAAAGCTACGCAGAACATTTAATTATTTACTAAATTTTGACGCTCTTTACCGGTATCGGCAATATTTAGTAATAGTTAAACGTTCTGCGTAGTAACTGCACAAGTTTCGTTGTGAATGTAACCAAGTTGCGGCTCCTTGCGTGGGATAGAGCGATTGTTTGGAACGCTCCATCTAGTAGTACGTAGAGATCGTTGCATCGACATAGTTTTATTTGGGATACATGCAAAACAATTCTCTTTAAACATTACAATGCCATCTTGATCACACACAGTGTTGCAATATTCAAGCTGATTACTTGAATAATGAGCATCTCTTTGTGCTTCATAATTACTGATGGCAACCCGAGATACACTCATTGTAGAGAAAATGTCAGTATGTACACCTGCACGTAATATAATATACTTGTTGTACTTATATGCGATATAAATAATGCTTTGTTTGTTAGTTAAGAATGGTCTTGGATGGAAATGTTGGGAGATTTCGGCCCCGTAGCCTAGTCGATAGTACACCTGCCTGCGAAGCTCGGGGTCGCGGGTTCGAAAACGCCCAGGGCAAACATTTGTGTGATGAGCACTTGTGTTTGCCTTGTGACTGGATGTTATTTATATATTATATTATGTATTTTTGTATGTGTATCAGCTGTCTGATACCCATATTACAGGATCTGCCTAGTTTGAGATCAGGTGGCTATGTGTGAAACGTCCCCACATATTTATTTTTTACTAGTTGTGCCCGCGGCTCCGCTCGCGTGGACTAAAAGAACCTCTCCAATTCCCACTTCCGCTCCCTATCCCACTTCCTCGTCTTTCCCTCGTCTCTCCAAATGTCTCGTAGTCCTCGTAACTAATCTATCGCAATCCAAATTCCGACCAACATTACTTTGTTGCATACGTATACCACAAATTCATCGTAATCGGGTAACTCAGTCAAAAGTTCAAACACTCAAATTACACTGGTACCATACCCGCTCCCGCTACCGCTCACGAATTCAGTCGAACATTTACACCCTACTACATTCGTCGCAGTGAATGCGAGTTTTCGGAAACTATAAATTCGCATAACTTTTGATTGACTGCACCGATTGCAATGAAATAAAGCCTATATGTTATACCAAATTAAGCCTCATGTTTCTGTGAAAAGTCCATCAAAATCCGTTCAGTAGTTTTTAAGTGATGTGTGCACAAACTCACAGACAAACAGACAAAAATTTCAAAAATGTTCGAAATGTGTTCTGTTGCTTATCCTTAGACCCCCCAATTTTTTTTTTGCAAATATCTTCAATGTACAGACACGCGAAGTTTACGATTTTATTTATTAGATTTATGAGGGAAAGGGGGGGGAAGTGAGGCGGAGGGAAGAAGATGTAACACGGGCGGCGGATGCGGGGCAGGGAAGGGGTTAAGGGAAGGGGGAAGGTGTAGGGAGAAAGGGAGAGCAAAGGACAAAGAGTTAGTAAGGGAAGGAAGACATCAGAAGGCGAAGAGTATGCGGGAGGAGAGAGGGAGGTGGGGGTGCCACGTATTTCAGTGGTCTACGCGTACCAAGTCGCAGGCATAGACTAGCTATGCCTGCGACTTGGTACACGTAGTATATAGCAGGCAGAAAGTTTAAAAATCCCATTAAAAACAGCTTTATAAAAAGTCCATTATAAAATAGACGATTATTTTCAACAAGAATTTAAAAAAAATCTAACATGTTCAGTTACTCATTTTAAGTCGGCCCGGTTTTTTCCGAATATATTCAATGTACAGACTTTTTGCCTTTAAGATTTTATTATATGTATAGATGACATAAATGTGTTGTTTCTGCTTCGCACAATCTTTTTAATACTATACATATAGAAACTTTATTTCAAAATACATATTGTTGCGCCGTTTTTTCTTTATAGCCCTAACACACAGGAACTGATAAAAAAATTACGTGTTTAAACGTGTATAGTGTCATCAAAATCATGTCAGCCCTTAGTCGTCCAATGCTGGACAGAGACCTTCCCAAATGAACGCCACTACACCTGGTCCTCCGCCCTCCGCATCGAGCCGCTTCCGGTCTTCTTCTTGACATCGTATTTTTAAACATTTTATTAAAACTTGACTTTTAATTAAAGATGTGTTGCTGGATGTTTGTTGCGCCGTTTCTTCACAGCGCTAACACATAGAAAGTGGTTGCCTTTATTAACGCCCCGCCGCCATACTGACCGACGACCTGAAGGTGTCAGGAAGCGGCTCGACGCGGAGGGCTGAAGACCAGGTGTAGTGGCGTTCATTAGGTCTTTGTCTAGCAGTGGACGTCTAAGAGCTGACATGATTTTGATGTACTGGCGTTCAGTGGGGAAGGCCTATGTGTAGCAGTGGACGTCTAACGGTTGATGTTCATGAGGCTGAGAGTTCGACAGAGCCCATACCAATACAATACAATACAATACAAAATTTACTTATTATCTATAAAATAAAGATTAAGTACAATTATAATGTATAAAATTAAAATGGGTACAATTTATCTTTTGTGAGAGTCTGGTGCCTAAAATAGGATGAACCTGTGAGATCAGGTCACCAGGCTCCTACCCCAAGGAATTTTTGCGCATCACCCTGCCATACCAAGCAATTAGATTAATAATTAATTACCTGATAAAAACAAAGTACTGCGCAAATTATTAATTTAGAACATAATTATTAATTTAGATATGAGAGTATAATTTTTATAACATGCATTATGAAAAATTCATGTGTGTGATTGTGTGTGTGTGTGTGTATGTTTGTGTATATCATGTGATACGGGTAACTGTGGAAAGAGTAATTTATATTTACAGGCTCCTACCCCATGGAATTTTTGCGCATCACCTTGCTATACCAAGCAATTAGATTAAAAATGTCTCGCAACAATGGTTTATTATCATATCACAGACTTTTTGGGGAAACCTGCGTAAGCCAGAGGAGATTTCTAATGTGTAGTCTTTGAAGTCTACAAACTAGCACTGGGCCAACGAGCGTGGTGCAATATGACCCGAGTCTCTGGAAACCCTGCACATACACACTTTATTACATTATGCAAGTTGCTATGGTGTAACCCGCAGTTATTTGTTACTATGTTTTATCATCAGGTTATTTTTTTTTGTCTCCACTGCAGGAGCACAACCCTCTCTCATCTGACGGGGATAGACGGAGGATTTGGCCTACACTCCCCGCGCTGGCCAGACGGGTTGGGGAGGCCTGATTGATGTTTTATAATGTATTCCCTTAGTCGCCTTGTACGACATCCACGGGAAGAGTTGGAGTGGTCCTATTCTACTCTACCGGAAACCACACGACAGCACATAAACGAAAAATAAATAATAATAAGGCTTTGGCTCCACATGCTTCCACTTAGTATTGGCTATCAATTTATTATTCAAAGAATAAAATATGATCATTCTAACCGGATACTAAATGTACCATTAGAAAATGATAAACGATCAATGTGGGTATCGTATGTAGTAATGGTACCACGTGTGCGCAGGCGCCGACTGACCGACTTCTTGCCCATGCACTCGTAACTGACAACTGGTCAGTATTACAACACACTTATGTGTAGTTATAGTATGTTATCAAGTCGATAATCAGGCGATGTATAGTTAAAAGCTCTTACTTTGACAATGCAGGGTTCCAGTACGGACTAACCAGGACGAGAAGCCGGTACGGGTCTTCGAACATAGAAGAAACTTGTAACTGGAATGCGGTTTCTAAGAACTTAGTTTGTTGTTACTGGATATCTTTTAATTTTAATAGGGGGCCAGGTATGCCCGGCGACACGTCGACCCTGTGGGATCTTTTGAGTCAGCCCCTTTGTCTATGCTGTGCTTCCGTCCCCCATAGTTCGCTGCATAAAATCTACTATACAGCTAAGGGGCAGAAGCCTGTAGTCCTTGGGTTTTGGATAAGCCACACCCAGGACACTCATTCGCCTTGCAGCTAGTGCTTGCATTCACTCAGCAGGTGCTTCACCGTTTCGCTGTCCTCTCCGCAGGCTCTACAAACTGACAGTCTCTGACAGGTGCCTTACATCAAGATGGCCGGCAAAAACTCCTACGATAAGACGGACTGCTGTCTTCCCGGATTTTAGGATTTTGTTAGTAAAACCTGCGACTGTATTGCCGTTAAACTCCATACCCTACACTGGTACCTGTACTGGTAAAATGGGTAAGAATGACAGTAGAGCAGATTTTCGGTATAGACTTGCTACTTTAAGATTCACATTAAAAAATATGTAAGAAAGCCTATTATTATAAAATAGGTGATTATTTGAATGACAATGATGCCTGATGCTAATGTTGCTTCAGCTTCGAACCATCCTTATATTATTGTATACAACATTGTATATAAACAACGATCTCTATCTACTACTAGATGGAGCGTTCCAAACAATCGCTCTGTTCCACGCAACTGCGGCTCGTGGAGCCGCAACTCTTTCACATTTACTTTGAACTTGTGCAGTTACTACGCAGAACATTTAATTACTTACTAAATATTGGCGCTACTTACTCGCAGCGTCAATGTTTTTATTATTATTACTAGCTGTGCCCGCGGCTCCGCTCGCGTGAACTACAGAATTCGCTCCCATTCCCACTCCCGCTCCCGCTTCCGCTCTCGCTTTCGCTTCCGCTGGCGCTTCAGCTCCCGGTCCCGCTCCGGTCCCGCTTCCGCTCCCGCTCTCGCTCCTCTCCCGCTTCCGCTCCTACACCCACTCCCCTTTTCCCACGCCCACGCCCACGCCCACGCCCTCGCCCACGCCCACGCCCACGCCCACGCCCACCCCCACCCCCACCCCCACCCCCACCCCCACCCCCACCCCCACCCCCACCCCCACCCCCACACTCCCACTCCCACTCCCACTCCCACTCCCACTCCCACTCCCACTCCCACTCCCACTCCCACTCCCACTCCTACTCCTACTCCTACTCCCACTCCCACTCCCACTACCACTCCACTCCCATTCCAACTCCTATTCCCACTCCCGCTTCCGCTGGCGCTTTCGTTCACGCTCCCGCTCCCGCTCCGGTCCTGCTCCGGTCCCGCTCCTGCTCTCGCTCTCGCTCTCGCTCTCGCTCCCGCTCCCGCTCCCCTCCCGCTTCCGCTTCCGCTCCCACACCCACTCCCCTTTTCCCACGCCCAAGCCCACGCCCACGCCCACGCCCACGCCCACGCCCACGCCCACGCCCACTCCCATTCCAACTCCTACTCGCAGCTCTAAATGTAATCCAAACTCATCGCAATCTGAATAGTACGGAAATTATGTGCAATATATTGCATACAACCTTACCTACTAATGTATTTGAAAACTAAAAATGTTTATAACTTTTGATTGAGTTAGCCGATTGCGATGAAATAAAGACTAAATGTTAAGTTAAGTTAAGCCCCATGTTTTTGTGAACAGTGCATCAAAATCCGTTCAGTAGTTTTTAAGTGATGCGTGCACAAACTCACAGACAAACAGACAAACCGACAAACAGATAAACAGACATACAGACAAAAAATCCAAAAATGATTGAAATGTGTTCTATTACTTATCTTTAGACCCCTCAATTTTTTTTGCAAATATCTTCAATGTACAGACACGCGTGTTTACGATTTTATTTATTAGATTATTAGCCTCCTATAAATATTACAATTGAATTACAAATCATTTTCCTTAATCTAGTTATGACAAAATTTAACAATATCCTTCTGACTATATAAAATACATTACTTTATTAAGCATTCAATTTCATTTAAATAATCAAAATATTAAAATAGTACATAGAATTAGGGTAAGTCATTCATTAAATTCGTCAAAATAGTCATACACTGTTTAAAAATAGATCAATAAGTCAAACAAAAAATATAAAGCCTCAATATTTAGTAGGTAACAATTAAAATCTTTTAAAATATATATAATATTTTAAAAGATGTGTTGCGTGAAGTTTGTTGTGGTGTTTATTCCTCATAGCGCTAACACCTAGGAAGCGCTAGCCTGTAGTAATATTTCTTATTCTTTGGTAGATATGGCATTGTAAAATTTTCTAATTCGGTCAATCAAGAAGGGCTGTCTCTTCCTGACGATGATGGCATTTCAATATGTCCATGCACGTGGTCTCCGCTGTTTTCTTCCTTACACATAGAAGGTTATCTGGAAGAGGTATCTTATACAGAGACAAGTCCACGCAAGCCTTTTTGTGTATTTTTATGCAACAATTAATTTATAGCTATTTAAAATTCACATAATAAAATTCTCGTTCTCGATTCGACACACATTTTGCTGTTTGATAAATAACTGATTAGAAATAAAACTTAGTAGTTATCTTATATCACTCTAATGGGTATCTAGTGACAATTTCGTGACATGTAAGCGAGCACGTGTCGCAACTATTTGCCAAGAGGGCGTGGTCCAGTAGACAGGTTCAATGGAGCAGACAGCGGTGCCGTATCAGTTGATTTTAGAGTGTGAGATAGATGATACTAGCTGTTGCCCGCGACTTCGTCCGCGTGAACAACTTAACATTACAAATTATTATGTATTTCCCGTAGGAACGAGATGTTTTTTTGGGATAAAAACTATCCTATGTCCTATTCCAGGACTTAACCTTTTTTTTTTTTTTTTCGGAGTGAAAATGAGTTGACTCATCCCCCCGGTTAGGGAGACCAGGGGGTATGTAGGACTCTCCCTCCCTCATTGAGGGCATACCCACTAAAAACACTCCGGCGTTTCACCCGCTCTGCCGTGGTAGGGGGTACAGTGTGGTCCCAAGGATTTCAATCCACTGTACCCCCCCGGCGGCACCGACAAACGCCGGTGCACCCTCGCGAAAGGAGGAGGGTCGCGAAACGCTCACGACCCCCCCCCGCCCACCTGTGTGGAGCCGTGCAATGTGGGCCCCTCACCCACTGACTCCACACCGCGGCAGGAGTTGGACGAACTGCGCCCGCCTCCTGCCGCTCCCTCCGACGGCGGTGGCCGAAGCCTGCCCGCCAGTCTCGCGACCGGACGAGCCCGCCTCCCTCACTGGTGGCTTGCCCGCCGGTCTCGCGACTGGACGGGCAAGCCTCCCTCAACGGTGGCACCAGGGATAACCCCGGTGCCTGCTCAGCGGCACAAAAGTGCGCGCTGAGCCCGTCCTTGCCCCATCCACTGTGCCCTCTGCTAATCAGAGGGACACGCGGAGGGACGCGTCTCTCCGCCTCCCCGAAGGGACTTGGAGAGACCCACCTCGGTGTCATTGGCTTCACCCACGGGCTGGATTGCCCGGGGCTACTGAGCCCCCCCGCCACGACAAGGCTGACACCAGGGGGGGATTCCAGGACTTAACCTAACCTAACCCAACATGTACTTGACAATTACGATATCTAACAAGAAATGCATTAAACGAGTAGGTAAAATAAAAATAAATGTTTTGTGTGTGTGCGGTGCGAACTAAAAATATATTTTTTCTATATTGTTACTCATGTAAGTGACATTGTCTTAATGAGAATAAAGATCTTTAAACCTAACCTATAAGTGTGGCAAGTTTCATCACGATCCGTCTAGTGGTTGAAGCGTAATAGAGTTTGTTACATTCAAATATCAAAAGTTTCGCATTTATAATATTAAGTAGTAGGATGTTATAGTAAAAGCTTAGGGCCCAATCGAATGTAGCAAAATAAATTACACAGCAGCGCTTCACATACTTTCTCACTAAAATGTAACGTACGTAGTGAGCTACTATATTATTTTAATAAATCGCTTTAAATTTTGACATGTATGTATATATTCCGTTATTGACATCTATATATTGTACTTAATTATTTGCTTTAATTTTAATATGTAATGAAAAAAAAAACATTTGTGAAACGTTAAACACTAATGTCGTACGCCTGTGGGCAAAACATAGAGTACCTAACGAGTATTCGACCAGCTTAAAATTACCTGTGTTTACGATTAAATGATTTGAATTTGAGAGGTCCGAGTTCGATCCCTGGTCATGACATGTACTAATTTTACTGTTTTTCAAAATGTAAGTGCAATTACTGACTGCTCTCAAACGGTGAAGGAAAACATCGCATCGGTGAGGAAACCGACATAACTAAGGTTTATCGACTCCATGTTATAATTAATTGATTTGGTTTGACCGTCTCATTGGCCTAATGGTCATTGGACTCGGGCGCCAGAGGTTCGATTCCCACCGGGAACAGAAAGCTGTATAAAACTTTGTTGGTCCCGGACTGGATGATTTATTTGTCTATTGTTGTTTTGTTTATTTATTGTCCTTGTTTAATTCCTTTTGAATTGAGAAAATTCTAATTTGGATAAGTGAGTAATATTTATTTATTTAATTCTCTATCTACTTAATATTCGCAAATTTTTTTTTTACAATCCTCTTTATTGAGATCGAACTCCGACCTTTCCGCGTAAGTTGTTGCGAGAAAGTATTTAGAACGCTGCTGTACAATTTATTTTTGTTTGTGTTTTAAAAGTCTAATTGCGTTCCACGACTTTTGTCGAACATGAAAAATGTCCAACTAGAATTATGTCCAAATAAAGAAATACGTCCAACTATAAAACTGCCGTGCGGTTTCCGGTAGAGTAGAATAGGACCACTCCAACTCTTCCCGTGGATGTCGTACAAGGCGACTAAGGGAATACATTATAAAACATCAATCAGGCCTCCCCAACCCGTCTGGCCAAATCCTCCGTCTGTCTCCGGCAGATGAGAGAGGGTTGTGCTCCTGCAGTGGAGACTAAAATAACCTGATGATGATGATGATGATGATAAAACTGTCCAATACGAATTATGTCTAATATAAAAATATCCTAGACATGTGGTTACTGGCTCGGAATAGGGGTACCCCAACCTTCCCGTGGGATTGGGGATTGCACCAGGTACGGGTATATATTATGATCATTACTGCGATCACCAATCTGCCTGCCAAGCGTAGTGATTATGGCTAATCCCCCAATGGGCAGCCCACCAAAAGTGGAATTCTATTGGGGAGGCGTAAGTTCAACAGTGGACGTATTTCGGCTGATAATGATATTGTTAAGGCGTCTGACATCGACATCATATCGGATAATGTGAAATATCATCGAAAATAAAAACCACTTAGAAACTTATAACTATCTGTGTATTCATAACATATTGTACGTAACATATTGTAGTAGGTATTAATATTATTTAATCTAATTCGTAATCAGGACAACAATTAAATCTAGAAATAACACTAAATAAATTAAATAACAGTAGTCTTCAAGCGAACTTAATTTACTACGACGTGTATTTATTCCCCACGTGGTGTCTGACCCCCCATTTATAGTTGGCATTCTTGTCGGTCTTGACGAATGTGTGGACGGGGCCCGTGACGCCGCTGGAACTCTGCCCGTGGCCGTGACCGTGGCTGCGATCGCGGTCGTGGTCATGATCGTGGTCGAAATCGTCGTGATCACGCTTCGGACGCTGCCATTGTGACTCCTCAGGCTCTCGTGCTGGAAAGTTGAATGGGGAAAGTTACCATCGGCCCTCTTATTATACTATACCGGACAATAGGGAGTTTTTTCTCTATTGGATAGTTGACGAAATAAATATACAGCCATTATTCAATGATATCACGATCCAGTTTAGACACTTTATTATGCGTAGTTGTGTTAAATTTTTAATAAGATTTCGTACTCATTATTCACAGAATTATTAACAGCTACATAGTCTACCAAAAAAGAAGTCTACCACCCTAAGTTTGAAGTTCGTTTGCACTAAACGATAACGTCAATATTTTTTACTTGAAAAATAATCTGACAGTTATCCTGACTAGAACATAATACGTCATAATTGTGCATCTCTTTTAGTGTTAGAATCCAAATCTAAGGCTCATCTTAGTATATTTTTATTACCTAGATTTTTTTGTGAAAACTGATAGACCTCTTTCTTGGTCGACTGTACGTTTTACTTCCATCGGTGGGCTTAGGCTATTCTCCCAACTAAGGTGAGAGACCACATAATCCACTACAAAATTCAAATTGATGATTTCAAAACTTGCAGTTTCTACTAAGTTTTATTGGAGTATCTACTATGTCTTATTTAAATATACCTGGTATCCTATGATGAGGAGGCGGATGCGCGAACCTGGTGATCCTAGGAGGACCTCTTGCCACAGGGTAAAACGGGATCGACCACCCTGATGTGATCATCACAGCGCACGATAATATTAACTGGAAATAGAGAGTCAATATTGATTTCGTGGAGGCATGTGGAACACTTTCTTAGTAATATTGTTGATATAAAATTATAAATAATACATACACCCCCCTCAAATACACACAAAAATACATACAATACCCAGACCGGAACAAACTTTTACACAGTTGACTTTCCCCAGAGGGGAAAAAGTCATCGAACCCACGCCCTCTGGCGCACGCGTCCAACGCCCAGAACTTACCTCGTTTTGCCTATTAACGTGTACTAAGTAGCTACCTACCTACTTCAAAGAGATAAATAAGAACGTAAGCGTAACTTACATAATTTATAATTAAGTCAATAAATCAAATCAGTGCTAATGTGTTAATTACACACATTGTTATAATTGTTATTGTTATGTAATCTAACAATACAATGTTACATAAAATTGTAATGATGCAGCAATATTTTTAGCTCAATTATTATTTAGATTGCATACAATTAGGCACTGTATTTATAAAATGGAAAGCCTGTTTGATAAAGTTTGTACAAATGTCAGTGTCATATCTGTGAATTGTCTAGACCTTAACCCATTTTTAGATTAGACTTGTGAGAAAATGTAAAACGGTAAAATAGATAAGTTATATGTTATACCCCAATATAGGCTTTGGCAATTGGTTTTGGGTTTTGACGCAACCATGAGAAAGTTCTTGTTTATATTTTAATTCTATATATAATTCTATATATAATTTTAATTCTATATAGTCATTTGATTTGACTTTAAGGTAGCTTAAATTCATTTGGTTATGTTTATTTTGATAATTCAGTTCGATTAATTAATATGTAGTATTTACCATATTTAATAATTTAAGTCGATTTGGGTAATTCGGTTTTATTTTATCTAAGTTAATTTAAATATAAATGTATATTTTGTTTATTTTATTTTGGTTTCCCTAATTATCCAATTAACTTTATTCATTTAATGTGAATTTGTTCATTTTTATTTATTTAATTCTACTGTATTTGATGTGTAAATTTAGGAATAAATGTCTATTTTATTTTTATAAATAGTTATTCATCCGAGGAATTGACATAACCTTAGCAATGTACCTAGTGCATAACTTGCAAAACTTAAGTACTTTTTGTTTCTATAGACACGCGACTTGTGCATGCGATTTTCGTCTTAAAGGTGTTCAGACACTTTTATCGCTGGCAGTACAGTACAAGTTTCTAATTCAGACCATATATTTGATATTCTATAGGCAGATACTTGTATATAAATATCACATTATAGGCTTTAATTTAGGTACCTCCTCGTTGCCCCACCACATTTACCCCTCTCATTATGGACGAAGGCAATTAAGCTCAATTAAAACTAATAACACTAAGTAAGCTACTCACCAAACAGCAGTAATCCATAATTTCAAAATTAATTACTCAACGAATTGCTTTGAACTCATTCGAGGTAACAATGGCAGGCAAGGTGTCAAACTGTCTCTTATAAACTAGAAGAAAACGAATTTAACACTTTCTAAGTTGGTCGATTTTCCGCTCGGCCGGCTCTCCCCGGTCCGGTACAAACCGAATAATGGTGGCTCTTCCGACTCAACATCCGGACATAATCAGGCAGATAGATAATTTGCATAGCCAAGCATGATATTATAGACAGACTAATCTTACATAGAAATGATTGTCAGCCACTGCTGGACATAAGCCTTCCCAATAGAATGCCACTTTTGGTGGGCTGTCCATTGGGAGTTTTTACATAATCACCACGCTCGGCAGACGGATTCGTGATCGCAGTAACGTTCAAGCGATGATGACTAAGCCTGGTGATTATGGCTAATCCCCCAATGGACAGCCCACCAAAAGTGGAATTTTATAGTCACAGTCATATTTATTTATTGCATCATGTGTTACAGGTGTTACATTTCACAACATGACCCTGCAAGGGTGTCACAATCGGTGTTTATCGGGGAGGCTTGTGTTCAGCAGTGGACTGGTTTCGACTGACGATGATAGACTGTGTGATAATGAAAAGCTAGCGTTGATGTCTTTTGTATGAGAAGTGGTTCTTAAACATATTTAGTTAATGTTCTGATTTTGACTGTTTTTCGACACGACTTTTCACATATTTTTTCACGTAAATTGGTTAAAGTATTTATTTATAACAATTAAAATATGTATTTGCATATAATATAAAATTCGAGCACTATAACTTCGACCACATCAAATTTTAAAGAAATGATATGATATCATCATTATCATCATATTAGCCCTGTTCGGTTTACTTTTCTCTGTATTGGCATATCACTACGACAAATTTGCATGTGTGTGTAACCATTTAAATATCTACCATTCGAGTATTTTAGCCAGTCACAAATAAAGTCTCTTAGCAAGAACACCTCGTTTAAATTAATAATCCCTGCAGAAAAGTGTACCTTATCGCCCACAACATATGGTCCTAAATCGAACCGGATAATTGTGCTACCAGTTACGACCTTACTCAACACGTGCGAATACAAAAGAACTCGCCAGCTGGCCGGCCGGAGACAAAGGAGCAGCGAGCTCGCCTTATCTAAGGAATGCGGATTTCTTTTGTGCGTCAATTTAACTTAATTTAAAAGTACCAATTCGACTGTATTTTATCTACTTGCGAGTACGGTGAAGTTAACGAGTTATCGAGTTGGAATCTGAAGATATTTTGGCGTTTGGAACATTATTTCGATGAAAAATGACTACTACGGCGGAGCAACTGTTGATGACATTGGAAGATACGGCAAGTTTGCTACAGAAGGCTCAAACTAATTTGAAAAAATGCCCTAAACATAGGCTTACGAAGGGGTACATCGAGACACGTTTACAAACCATTGAAGAATACTGGGCTTCATTCAAGAATGCACATCAAAGCTTATCAAGAACCGTACCGAAGGAATCTCGCCAGACTATGCCGTACTTTGTAAATGAAGACTATTTTAAGATCGAAGAGTTGTATTTGTGCACACACGCTGACTTAAAGGACATGTTGTCATCACTCACACCATCGCCACCACCGCCGCCGCCTATTCAGTATGAGTTAACACAACAACCAAATGGTGCATCATTATTGAAATTACCGAAGATTCAACTACCAACATTTTCTGGAGTGTATGAAGAGTGGCCGACATTTCAAGACTTGTTTCTCTCGTTAGTGCACAATAACACATCATTGAGCAAGGTACAAAGGCTGCACTATTTAAAATGCAGCATCACTGGAGAAGCGGAGTCACTTCTGAGGCACATTCAAGTCACCGAGAACAACTACGAGCAGGCGTGGGAGCTTTTGAAGGACCGCTACGGTAATAAGCGACTTATAGTAAATTCTCTCTTAAAAAAGTTATTTGCACAAAAAAGGATACCTACTCAAACTGCCAATCATATAAAATCGTTATTGGATACAACTAATGAATGCATCAATAGCCTGAAAAACTTAAAGATTTCTACAGACTCTTGGGATCCTATGATCATATTTCTGGTTGTTCAGAAGTTGGACCCAGAGACACATCGAGATTGGGAGGAGTGCGCCTACAAAGATAATTCCGAGGAGTTGCCAACGTGGGAAGATCTTGTCAAGTTTCTGCAAGCCAAATTTCGTACATTGGAATTAATCACCCCACCATCAAGAGAGAAAACTGCAAAAGGCAGGGAATATACAGTCCACGTCTCTACAGCTTCAAATACAAGCCTTACCACAAAGATTTGTAAAATATGCAAAGAAAATCATGCGCTGTACCACTGCAGGGAGTTCACCAAAATGGAATCAACGGAGAGGTGTGAATACGTCAGGACTCATAAGCTTTGTTACAATTGTCTGGCCTCAGGACATTCAGCCATAAACTGTCGTTCACTTCTAGCATGTCGCATTTGTCGTAAACGCCACCATACAATGTTACACTCACCTAATCAGACAAATGCACCTAACCAGCCAGACAATTCAAGTGCAATTCAAGCTCATTATAGCAAGGTTGAGGATCAGGAAGAAGATGCTGAAAGTGTTACAGAATCAAATGTCGCACTGTCAACACATTTCACTTCGAATACGTCCACAGCACTACTAGCCACAGCGCTGGTGCCAGTGAGAGATGAGTCAGGACACGTGACAGTCCTTCGAACTTTGATAGACCACGGATCACAAGCATCCTTTATTAGTGAAAGAGCCGCCCAGACACTAAGGCTTAAGAGAACGCCTATCAAAGGCACAATCACTGGGGTCGGTTCTACCAAGACTGCAGTCAAACACGCTGTTAATCTTGAGGTTCTATCGAGGTGTGAAAATAATTTCAACCTCAAGGTGAAAGCTTATATAATGCCCACGCGACTGACAACCCAACTACCCACACAAAAAATCTCTGCCTGCACCTGGCCACACTTACAGGACCTCGTCTTGGCAGATCCGAGTTTCAACCAACCGGGACGAGTAGACATGCTGCTAGGGGTAGAAGTATATGCCCAAATCTTGAAGAGTGAAATTATCAAGGGTCCCCCAGGCACTCCATGTGCTCAAAATACCAACCTGGGTTGGATTCTATTCGGGAACATTAGCGACGAGAAACAACGAGATGAGTTTGTGGTTATGCATCTTCAGCTGGAATTAGACAACATGTTAAAATCAATGTGGGAGCTAGAAAATGATGACAGGCTAGCACAAACAACAGAAGAGAGAAAATGTGAGGAGATTTATCAAGCTACACATTCCAGAAATGAAGAAGGGAGATATATTGTGAAGTTACCAACGAAGACTGACAATCTTTTATCAACACAAGGTGGATCGAGAGACATAGCTTTGAGAAGACTGAACCATTTAGAACGACGATTTGAGAAAAATACCAAATTGAAAGGCGAATATGAGAAGGTGATGACGGAATACCAAACATTGAAGTACATGGAACAAGTTCCAAGAGATGAACTGAATAAACCAGCTGTTTATCTACCACACCATGCAATCGTAAAGGAAGAGAAAGAAACAACAAAGGTCAGAGTGGTGTTCGACGCTTCTGCTAAGGGAGCAAACAATGTATCGTTGAATGAGGAGCTGCTGATAGGGCCACCGCTACAAGAGGACATGAGAAATCTGATCATAAGATGGCGTATGAAAAAGGTGTGTTTTGTAGCTGACATCGCAAAAATGTATCTTCAAATTATGGTCACTGAAAATGATAAAGATTATCAGCGAGTACTTTGGCGTGTCAATACGAATGATCCCGTTAAAGACTATCGTCTTTTAAGAGTAACTTTTGGCACGGCTTCGGCTCCATA
Source organism: Esperia sulphurella (assembly GCA_947086405.1). Taxonomy (NCBI): domain Eukaryota; kingdom Metazoa; phylum Arthropoda; class Insecta; order Lepidoptera; family Oecophoridae; genus Esperia; species Esperia sulphurella. The sequence continues at coordinate 15,548,140 of OX352264.1, forward strand.
CTTGGCTGTCAAGACCCTGCAACAAGTAGCGAAGGACGAAGGCCAAGAATATCCTGATGCAGCCAGAGTCATTAAGGAGGATTTTTATATGGACGATCTGATGTCGGGAAGAGACACACTGGAAGACGCGATTGAAACCGCCAAACAGATTGACGTTATTCTGCGAAAGGGCGGCTTCTGTCTGCAAAAATGGTGCTCAAACAGTGCCGAATTCTTAAAACAGTTTGATCCCTCACAGAGAAGTTCTCATGTGAACTTGGATATTAAAATTGATGGCACTATCAGAGCACTGGGACTGTACTGGAACATGGGCAAGGATGTGTTTCAATACAATTTCAACTTACCTGCAGTAGCTGATGAGAGTACAGTCACAAAGAGAACCATCTTGGCAGAGATTCAGCGGCTGTTTGATCCATTAGGCTGGCTATCTCCGGGTATTGTACCTGCAAAAATTCTCATGCAGAAACTCTGGCTACAAGGGATTACATGGGATGAAGAGGTTGATTCAACAATCAGAGAAGAGTGGTTTAATATACGCGAGAGCTTTCAAGACATGAATGACATTGAGCTAACTCGGTGGCTACAAACCACTGACAAGGGAGTGAAAAATATCGAAATACATGGCTTTTGCGATGCGTCCACCAAAGCATACGGAGCAGTAGCGTTCATGAGAGTAAAAACAGAAGGCGGAGAAGTGAAAACGAGTATCATCGCAGCTAAGACACGTGTGGCACCAGTCAAACCGGTTTCGCTTCCTCGTCTCGAGTTGTGCGGCGCAGTGCTGCTGGCTAGACTTCTGAAGCAAATTAAACAAGCTACAAGAATCCCTGAAACTCAAATATTCTCATGGACCGATTCAACTATTGTATTGTCGTGGCTCCTTGGTGATCCTTCAAGATGGCAAACATTCGTGAAAAATCGGGTAGTGGAAATAATCGACAGCATCGGTAACAAGTGGTACCATGTTCAAAGCCAAGAAAATCCAGCGGACGTAGCATCTAGAGGCCTGAAATTATCCGAATTGAAAGAATGTGAAATCTGGTGGAAAGGTCCAAAATGGTTACAAAATGAAGAAATCACGTACAAGCGGCCAAACCACATATCGACAAATTTAGAAAGGAAGGAAATTATACAGGTCAACCTGAAAATAGAAACCGAAGGTAGCGAAAACAGTTTAGAGACACAATTTAAACACTTTGACAATCTAATGGAACTCCTACGGGTTATCACATATGGCAAAAGATTTTTAAACTACAAGAAGACGGAAAATCAACGAACAACCATAACCGCACAAGAGATACAAGATTCTTTAAAAACATGTATAAGAATTACGCAAACGAAGGATTTCGAGGAAGAAATAGAAAGATTGAACAAAAAGAGATCAGTGAAGAAGGGAAGCAAACTAAAATCTTTAGATCCGTACTTGGACGAAGAAAGGATTCTCAAGGTGGGCGGAAGATTACGTCATTCGGATTTAGATGAAAAAACGAAACATCCAGTGATTCTAGATGGTAAAAATCATCTGACGGCTCTTATTGTAGCTGATGCCCATCTGAAAACATTGCATGGGGGAGTACAATTGATGCTGGGTTATCTAAGATCAAAATATTGGATATTGAAGGCAAAGAGATTCATAAAGGCAAGGATTCACAGCTGCCTGATATGTGCCAAGCAGAATGCTGTTGCCAGGGCGCAATTTATGGGAGATTTACCACGGGTACGGGTGACTCCAGCTAGACCATTTTTAAACAGCGGTGTGGACTTTGCCGGCCCATATCAAGTCCTAATGGCAAGGGGCAGAGGATCAAAAACTAACAAATCCTATATTGCCATTTTCGTATGTATGGCCACGAAGGCTATACATTTGGAGTTAGTAGGAGATCTTACATCAGAGGCATTCATTGGTGCTTTCCGAAGATTTGTTGCTAGACGAGGAAGATGTGCACAACTCTGGAGCGACCAGGGTCGAAACTTTGTAGGAGCCAATAAAGAACTTGCGTTGGCATGGAACCAAGCCAAGCTAGAGTTTGAAGGTCCGATTGCTGAGTCTCTTGCAATGGATGGCACCCAATGGCATTTTATTCCAGCATACAGTCCACATATGGGAGGTTTGTGGGAAGCAGCGGTGAAATCAATGAAACATCATATGAAAAGGATACTAACCACTCACCTGACCTTTGAAGAGATGACAACCCTGCTATGCCAAATTGAGGCCTGCCTGAATTCTAGGCCATTGAGCCCCATTGATGATTCCGATACCGACAGTATAGTACCTTTAACACCTGGCCATTTCCTGATTAGCGAAGCTCCAGTTACAGTACCAAATCCAGATTTACGAGATGTTAAAATAAGCTACCTGTCTCGTTGGCAGCACTTGCAGAAGCTACTGACAGACTTCTGGCATAGATGGCAGATGGAGTATCTGTCTGCACTACAACAGCGAACGAAATGGCTCCAGAAGATGGAGGAGTTCAACATAGGTCACCTAGTACTTATAAAGACCGAAAACCTTCCTCCTTCAAAATGGACCCTGGGTCGGATTGTAGACAAACATCCAGGCGCAGACGGGGTGACCCGAGTTTACAGTGTGAAGAGTGGAGACAATGTAGTAAAACGATCTGTAACTAAATTATGCCTGTTACCCATAGACATTGAGTCATAATTTGTTAATTCTTTATTATTATCTGTGTTGCATGAAGGTCTGATTATTTACTGTTGTTAGTAAAATGCATTTAATTATTTGTTGTATGTAAGTAAGCTTAAATGGCGTCAATTTATGTTAAATTCAAGTAGATAATAATTTTTTTTGAAAAGGACTAAGAGTCCTTTGGTGGGCGGCATGTTCGGTTTACTTTTCTCTGTATTGGCATATCACTACGACAAATTTGCATGTGTGTGTAACCATTTAAATATCTACCATTCGAGTATTTTAGCCAGTCACAAATAAAGTCTCTTAGCAAGAACACCTCGTTTAAATTAATAATCCCTGCAGAAAAGTGTACCTTATCGCCCACAACAAGCCCTTATAGACATCCACTGTTGAACATAGACCTTCCCCAATAACACCACATCCGGTCCTCTTTCCTCCGCATCCAACCTCTTCCGGCCACCTTTTTCAGTTCGTCGTTTTTATTATTATAATTAATGATTTTCAGTAAACAAATGCAATGAAATAATTAATCTTACAGTTTATTTAAAATATTGTTTTGCACGATATTCTCGTAACCGAACCAAATTGTTTTAAGTTTTTATTCAGCGCAGCTCGGAGAGGAAACCTATCGTATCGGAAACATTATCTTACATAAGGATGGTGGCACAATCAACCCGGATGCTAAAACTTTTTTTTTAATAATGTCCTTTTTTGTTTATTATATTTGTGAATAGTCCTGTTTTATTTCCATAGTACATAGGACAAAATCCTAATTTGGAATTTTGTTTTACTTTTGATTTACAACATATATACTTACTTATCTAAACACTTATCAAATCTCATACTAGGTTTTCTCCTGCGTTGTGGGAATTAAACAAGGCTCGAACAATTTACAAATATATCCTCCAGACCGGGAGTAACTTGTACAGAGTTGTCTGTCCTCAGTGGGAATTGAACCCACGAGCTATGGCGCTCGTGTCCAGCACCGACCCACTACGCCAACGAGGTAGTCAGTTAAGTGTAAGTACCTACATTCCCACTAAAAACGTTTCGGTAAAAAGGAGACAAGTTCTTATAAGAAAATTGTTGGGATATACATATCGTCGTTGTTTAGAAATGAAATGAAATTTAATTTATTTGCTGGAATATGGTATTAATGTGATGATAATATAGATAGTTGGCCAATATATTCTGCCATAATTAGGCGTGCAAAAATTTTGAACATTATAATTAATTAATAATATGACATAAAACAAGAAATAGATGAAAAAAAATATACAGGAAAATAGTGAATGTCAATGGTAATGAATGAGAATGACTGAAGCGCCAAGATAGGATTTTAAGGAAGAGAATTTAATATATATATATATATTTTTACCAAATCAAAGTACATACTTTTATCTAAACATCCGATTTTGATAAATTAAATTGTTGTTTTATCAAAATCGGACGTTCAAAGAAATAATAATTTATTTTAGGTAAAAATATATATTTTTAATTCTTTATTGTACCTTGGCGCTTCAGAAACTTTTCCTAAACAGCCACGATATATACTTATTATTTTGGGCTCGATTCTGAAGGCACAATTTTAAAATTTGACAGCACTAAAACTGTTGATATCCTTGTCACACAGTATTATGAAGATAAAGACGAAACCAATTTTAGCGCTGTCAAATTTTAATTGTGTGCCTTAAGAATCAGGCCCATTACATACTTTAACATAAATATTTATTACTTAGGTCTAGTGATGAAGTTCTAATATTTTTGCCAGCCCAAGAATTATTCATTAATAAATACATTTTCTGTTGTTCTGCCTCAGTGTACCCGGCCCTAACCTTACGAGATGCAGTAATTACGCGATATTACGTAAATGCGGTCTCGTTGCAGCACTCTATTACACGGCCGATGATCGCCATTGGTCACTTTGTTTTCTCCGCAACCTTTCGACGCGCTACTTAAGGCGGCCATTTTGCGTATCCGCTCCATTTGTTTCTAATTACTTTCTTGCTGTGTGCACTCGGCTTTAATTATGCAGGTGTAAAGTAATTGGGCATTCAGACGGCACGACTTATATAGTGTGTTTAATTATGACGTCATGTCGGTAGGTCAAAAGGTGTTGCTTTTAATTGGAGCCATCTAAGGCAGCTTATCTAATAAATAAAATTGTAAACATCGCGTATCTGTAATTTGAAGATATTTGCAAAAAAAATTGGGGGTCTAAGGATAAGTAACAGAAGACATTTTAATCATTTTTGAAATTTTTGTCTGTTATTTTGTGCACGCATCACTTAAAAACTACCGAACGGATTTTGTTGGAATTTTTACAGAAACATAGGGCTTAACATTAAGTCTTTATTTTATCGCAATCGGCTAACTCAATCAAAAGTTATGGACATTTTTAGTTTTCAAATACATTAGTAGGTAAGGTTATTATGCAATATAACATTGAAGTACAATTTTAGTGTGTTCGGTACTATTCAGATTGCTATGAGTTTGGACTATGCTGGGAGTGGGCGTGGAGATGGGGGTGGAAGGGAGCGGGAGTGGGAGCGGAAGTGGGAAGGGGAGCGGATTCTGTAGTCCACGCGAGCGGAGCCGCGGGCACAGCTAGTACTTAAATATTTTATTTAACTCTCAACGTCCTTTCTCTGGTATTTTGATCCGCTGCCCAAAGTAGAGATTACTAAATATTACTAAATAAATAAGCGACACTCACTTCTCTCTTCCAGTTGAATGTCTCCCGCGAAATAGAGCACTGCTGGTAGTATAAGGGCGGAGGACCGGCTGTTGTGGCGTTCATTGGGGAAGACCTATGTCCAGCAGTGGACTTCTAAGGGCTGACATGATGATGATGACATGATGGTAGTATGCACTAACTGGGCTGTACAAAGCTTTTACGCCAGGGCGTTACTGACCGGCGGCGCCGAGATCGGCGTTATAATTTAGAAAGAGAATTACTTACCTATGTTGTGGACGTATAACGTTGTCCCTCTTTAAATCGACTGTGTTCGCGCGCTTGGTGCAGAAGCTCTACCATAATCTACACACACACACACACACACACAAACGTGTACTGATAGGCTGGTACGCCTTTAGTAGTAGAAGTGCCAGGGGTGTGCACAAAGGTTATCGACGTCAATTAGGGTTGTAGGCATGCCCGCCATGCCCACAACGGTCGATCAGCCCTTACTACTCTTTAAGATTTTCGACTAATATCCATCCAACTAATACCCCATTTTGTACTTTTTACTCTTTAATTTCATTAATTCCTGCACAGCCGTACTACGTACAGTGGGGGAGCTGTGTCAGTTACATATATCAGCACTGTAATTGAAGTGAGAAAACTATCTAAGACTGGCTGAAAAGAACTTAGCTTCCAAAGCCGTAAAACACATTTGAAAAAAGTTTTACATTAGGTATTCTATAGATTATATAGAGTCGTCCCCCATTGTAAGTCCCTCAGACCATAATTTAAGGTAGGTCCTATCACCCCCCCCCCCCCCATCTACCCCTCAATAAAAGTACCTGTTTGACAAGTTTATTATTACAAATCACGTAATCGATCTAGATTTTTATTTCTGTCTAGATCTATTCAATGGCCTAGTTTTTTTTCCTGGCTTGTCAGTAATGTAAACATAATCCACAAAACAATTTTATTGTCCACGATGCGGGACGACTCAGTGATGGATGGCCCATCAGAGGTCCACAACCAAAAGTATGACGCGAGAACTAAAACATGACCAGAATATAAAAAAAATGCCTGTGAAAATCAAGTTTTTTTTAAAAGCCGCTTTATGAAGAGGCTGTGTTTTTTAAAAAAGTTTACATTTGGTTTTTATATATTTATTGAACAATTTATTGCACACGCAAAAGAAAATAAACCCATACAAAACAATAAAATTGAGGGAAAAAAAATAACATGTAGAAAAGGTAATGCTTATCTTTTTAAGAGATTTCTGCCACACTATCAGCTTTTGTAATAAAGTAGAAAAGGATTTTTTATGATTTATAATTATTTTTTTATAATTATGATCATGTTTCTTTTCAATAAAGATTTATTATTATTAATCTAATAATAATATACAAGAATAAAACTGTTTGATCGAATAATATGAAAAAAAATTACGTTAATTTATTTCATAACCTGTTGGTCTACCAAAACAACTAAATATATATTGTATTATGTTTACCAAAAAGATTGTATTATTATTTGAAGTACTTACTGGCAGGCTATGCAGTCTAATGCTCTTTCATTTGCTTCTATATAAAAACAAACAGTTTTCTTCTTTTGTATCATCAACACATTTCTGGAGGTTGTTCTCGCGTTTTTTTGGAGAACAGTCTGTTGTGTATTTGTTTATTTCCAAAATGATGTATACTTCGGGCTTTGGTGTTTAGTAGTGATAGTATATTAAGCAACAAATGTCTGTGCGTGTGTACACTATGGAGGAAACATAAATAATCGTGACTAAGCTGATCTTCTTAAAACTGAGAACTTCCTTACCTCAAACCTTACTAAAGCTTACTATCAACGTTAGTAAGGGAAGTTATGTGACTATATTTAGGACCAGTATTGGTCTGAAGCACTCTGATACTGATAGTGAATAGAAAATAAAAAGATATCGTGATGGCATGACATTGTTGACAATCATGGTATTCTATAGATTGACTGGTCCCCCATTGTAGGTCCCTCAGACCATAATTTAAGGTAGGTCCTATCCCCCATCTACCCCTCAATAAAAGTACCTATTTGTAATTGTATTTCTATAATCTAAGTTGCCAATGTCTTGAAAAAAAACCACATTTCTTACAAAATAGCGGCCAGGTATTTTTTATAAACTAGAGAATACACTTCTTAAAAATAAATGGTGACATTGTAATTCTATATCGAAGTAGTAATAGATACAAAATGAACTGAACAGAATAACAGAATCATTTTAATTGTAATTTAGCAACGCAACGCACGTATATCTCGAAACAATTTTAATTAAAAATTACAAAAATATGTTGAGAAATGATTTCGATCTCAAATTGTTGACGACAACTGTCCCAGCGCGTTTGTTACCGTCCGTATAAATGAAAATAACGGTCACCATTCACTTGCACCCATTATCAATCGCTCAAGATGTCACAACGTCTCCAAGACACAACGGTAGTAAATCATTAAATATTTTTATCATTAAATACCGTCAATAAAAAGTAATGATTAATTATACGTGATTCAGGAACGTGATAATAGTTAATTTTGTGAAAGTGATTTTATGAATCGGATGTAATCTACGCACGGACATTATTAAAATCAGTAAAGTGCATCGATTATCAACCGACTTCATTTTAATATATGTTTTTCATGTAAATGTGAGGAGATATATACCTACTGTATAGCGTCTACAGTAAAAGTTTTTATTTAAAATTTTACAAAATGGCGGTTCTATGGTGTGGAATAAAAACTTTTTATTATTTCTATTTGAAACTTGTCTCAGTATTCCTAAGTTTTTGGTATAATTATGAGCTAACAATAGTATTTTTCTGGAGAGAATACTAAATTAGAATTTATGATAGTCATATACCGACTTATTTAATTTTTTTTCTAATTGTCTGGTCTACATTCAATAAAAGTTATTAGTTATTTTGTATATTTATATTGGTATAACAAAACAATAAACCTTGCATATCTGTGATTTGAAACTATTTGGAGATAGATAAGTTATAGAATGTATTACGATTTTTTTCAATTTTTTGACTGAGACTATTTACTGATCTAATTAAAATTGAGATTTCAGAAAAACATGAGGCATAACTTGGAGTAACGTTTGAAGGGAGGAATGGAGGAAGGGAGGTAGGAGAGGGGAGAGGGATGTAGGGAGGGAGAGTTGTAGCTTTTAGTCGGATTTTGTATTATCTAAGTTTTTTATTGTTTTCTTTGTTTTTAAAATGTCCACGGCTAGGGCATGCTAGCGTATACACTTAAAAAAAAGCTTAGTAAAAAGGGCGTAAGTGCTTCTAAAGTTGGGGGCATGACTAGTATTAAATATAACGGTACAGCACGTGCTATCCGGGTAAAAACAACTTTCATTGTGCGCATAGAAAAAAACAAATTATTTCCACTTTCGAAAAGTCTTTAGGCAAATTAGAATAATCGGAAGCGAACGAGAAAGCGGAGTGCATTTGTAATGGAGTTTTTGTCAGGTTCTTATTGGACTGAGCGATTCCAGTACCTCTTTAAAGACAAGAAGTATTTCTAAATACTTCGATAGGTGGCATCTGAGTGTATCATCCACTGTGTCGTCAATTTTTTTATGGCAATCGCGCTTGCATTTGCCAGCGTCACACCTAAAAGGAAATAACATAATATTTTTTTTATTAAAACAAGAAGCCGAAATCTAAAAAACAAAGTAATCCTTCCTACTTATAATATTATAAGTGTAAAAGTTTGGATATTTGGATGTTTGATACTCAATCACGCTTCAATCACTGGACGGATCTTGATGAAACTTGGCACACGTATAGGTTAGGTACTGGAATAGGATATAGGATAGTTTTTATCCCGAAAAAACATCCCATTACTACGGGAAATACATAATAATTTGTGATGTTAAGTTGTCCACGCGGACGAAGTCGCGGGCAATAGCTAGTTAATAATATAAGTATGTAAACATCATGCACTACAGTCTTATGTTATTTTTCTTGATGAATGAGGATAATTTATCAAAATACAATAAATTAGATAATAATGAATTTATATGCACAGGGAATAGCATTTATTCCCTGTGCATATAAATTCATTATAAATCGTAAATACAGGAATAATCATACCTATAATGGACATGAGAAGAATATGTGGTTAAGGTTTCCTTCCTCCAAACCGCACTCGCAAAGAGAATATGTCGTCCATTAATACTTAAATTTACTTAGTTTTCGAGCCACGATTGAAAATGTCATGAACGACAGTTGAGATTAATGCGAGGAATTAAAATATTTCAGTAGGTATTAAATTATGATGTTCTTGGCAATATATATATAGGTCTCAGTTGTCATTGTCAATTATAACCGAAGTTCAGGACGCACCGGGTTTATTTTCTGCTTTTGCTACAGAAAACGTGATTGATTATGGTCAGACTGCTGCAAGAAATGTTGGGTCCAATGCTGGACATCCGCCTTCCGAAATGAACACCACCACATATGGTCCTTCGCTCTCTGCAAAGTCAAAGTCAAAATCATTTATTGCATATGAGTACACTTGGTACACGTAATTTTTTTTTATCGACTACCGCTTCCTAGGTGTTAGCGCTGTGAAGAAGAAACGACGCAACAAACTTCACGCAACACATCTTTTAAAAATCAAGTTTGCATACAATTACTAAAGATTTTGCGAAGCTGAATTAACATTAGTACCAGGCATCTTTGTCATTCAAATAATCGTTTATTTTATAATAGGCTTTCTTACAAAGTTGTTTTTTAATGTGAATCTTAAACTTTCTGTCCGTCATATTTAAGATTTCCTCTGGTAGTTTGTTGTAGAAGCGTATACATTGCCCCGTGAACGATTTGCTGACCTTACCTTAAGTTAGTCTTAACCCTGGTAAAACAAGTTTATTTTTATTTCCAGTAGCTTCCGGCTATGTCGGTGACCTTCGTACTTCGTTAGGGCTTCTCATTGCAAATCATATCCTGTAAAAACTTATTTATTTTTATCTAGATCTGTTTAATTTTCAGAAATGGCTGTGGTTGCTCTTGGCTCTGTACTCGGACCCGCTGTGGAGCCCCGTCCGGTCGGTCACCGTCAGGCCCTCGACGAAGATTCCTGCCACGGTCGAGGCCCAAGCTAAATTCTTTCAGTAAGTGTCCCCTCCGGTATATTAAAATACTTAATATATTTTCCTTCCTCTTTTTTGTCTTTGAAAATAAGTATTATTTAAACCTAATTTATCATTTAGTTTTATATATAACTAGCTTATGTTTGCCGCTTCGCTCACGTTATATTTTAATAAACAGAATTAGATTTATAAATTATTTTCAACTATGTTCATAAAGTTACTAAACTTATCCCCTATTCGAAAAGTATTGTACTTATTGTACTTATATATTTAGTTTGATTAGAAATGTTGATCTTATTAGCTTTCCAGTACATAACAAAGAGAAACCGACCTACTACGCATACCTACTATTTTCAATGCTAAACCGCAATAGATTCGTCAAAAGTTTCATCAACATCATACAAAAACTCCTCACACCAAGGTTGTCATTGCTGCCAAGTAACCGAAAGAAACCATAACTGTTAAAATCGTTGAAGAAACGATGATAAAGTGGAGGCCACGACTGGACAAGCACGGGATAAGAGGTGGCTGGCAGTGACCGCAGTTTGCAGCAGGCGTGCTTGCATGAAATCTAGATCTAGCAATCGACTCACAGTCTGATGATAAAGTCACTAATTTACTTTATAGGGATTTTTTCTCAGTACAGCTAAGTCCGTACAAGATAGAGTTTGGACATGTTTGCGAGGACCCTAACACGTGGGAGCAGCGCTACGAGAAAAAGGACTTTAAGAACCACAGGGACATGGGAAAAGTAATTGTTTTGTCTCGCTCTGTGCTTTACCAGTGGTGGACTAAGTGGCCCATCATTTTAGATGCATTTGGATAGTAAGCTACCTTCATAAGCATTTGATACATCAAATATAGGTAGTACTAGGTATAAAGAAAATTTCAAGTTAACGACAATAAAATCAGAAAATTAATTTAATTTTCTATTCTTACCTACCTACTAACCTTACGTTTAACTTTACCTCACTTCAAAACTACCTTGAGACACTATACAGTTTCATTCCTTCTTTTTTGGTAGTGGACTACCTCTAAGCTTAGCCTCTTAGTCTGCCACAGCCTCTAACTTGTCTTTATCTTTCTCTTAATCTGTCGTGCTTCGCTTCGCTTCTGAAGGTACAGGAACTTGCCCACGCATGAGGACTACGACCAAGGCCACCGGCTGGGCAATGAGCGTCACTTCACCGAGCGCCACGAGAGGGCTCGGCCCGCTGATGGACTGTTCTCTGCTAAAGTACGCTGCTTCTGCTTCTAACTTGGCGGGTGGCACATCAGATAAGCAATCGAATCATGCAATTACGCTTCTCTAGTTATTTTCTTTTTGTTTCTGTTCAAGCGTAGCAAATTTGTGACTGATTCAGCAATAATTACAATCTGCTAAGTGGGTTAAATCTTTTAGTGAGTTGTCTATAGTCTCGTAATAATTATTAAATCTTTGCCAACAACTTGATTGTTCGCTGATGTGCTGCCTGCCTTGCCATTTTATATTTACATTGTCATTTATATCGTCTCCTATTCAGGATCATAAGTATCTATTTTACGTTTATTACTAAACATATTATTATAAAATCGCGATGCTCTGCTTTTCTACTTGCCATTGTATCTTTTAACGTATATGTATTCATTTTAATCCTAAAAATATCCTGACTTTAATTACCATATTTATTTTCATGCGTTTTGCAACAGCAATTTTGGTTAAGCTAATTTTCTTTTTCTCCAACTAAAATGTTAACCGTGAATTTGAAGAAGTCTTGTTTTTACTTACAAATCCAGGACTTCGTTAAATTTTATACAAATATGTAATCTTCTAATTCTTATTAGGTACGATGGGGGGACAAAAAAGGGGGATATGGTGAACACTACTGGGATTTAAACCATGCCGGCCACGCCGGTAACCATGGCGATGACAAGTACGGTGACTCCGACGATGGCTCCTACAACAGTCATGACAATGAAGACCCATACGACGACGAGCCCAGTGAACAGGCCCCTAGTTATGACAACGAATATGACTCTGAGAAGTCATCAAACCATGATGAAACCAATAGAGCTAAACGAGCCCATTCAAGGGTCAAAGCTGAAAGAAAGGGGGAAGAAAATAATGACGACATACACAAGACAAAGCCTAAATATACTCGCAAAAATACCGAACAACAAACAGATGCAAGTCACAAGGTAGAAACGTTGGAAGAGAAACAACCCGAAACTTATAAGAAAGCAGCTAAGCCAAAGCGTCAGTTCAGACCAGTACAGAAAGAACAGGACTACGAAGAGGACTATCAGCAACCAAGAGATCTGAAGGCCAAGGAAACAGAACTCCAAGAACAACCAAGTCAGTATGTTACGAGAAGACAATCGGAGCAATACGTACCTTACGAAGGTGGTGCAGGTGTAAGGCAGTATCAACAACCAGAGGTGACTGCAGCATCAGCACCGCGACTTTTTCTCGAACCTGCGACGGGACATGTTGTGGACAGAACCACGGGACAAGCTTATATCCTGCAACCGATAGTGGCGAATAACAATTACAATTAGAAAGTTGTTCAAATTAGTTTTAGCTTGTTAGATTCGTTAAAGAATTAATAATTTATTTTTATAATTAAATTACTGTTATTTAAACCTTTTTTTACCTTTCCTACCTTTATTTTCTTCATATTTACAGCCATGGAAAGTGAAATTACCACCAACCAGTCAGACCGGACCGGACGCAGAAAGGCAACACGGTTTTCCAATTAGATTAAACACTTTGATGCAATAGCAAACTACATGGACGAGAAACGAATGCACAATTTTACCTAGAAGTTTATCACTAGATTGTCTGAGTTCCTAGTTAGGAAAAGAACATGGCAATGCACTTGTTAAGTTCAATTGAGCCTTTGGATCTGCGGTCTGCTTAATCTTACTGAATGATTCTTATGAAATTTACTAAAATTTCTACTTCTCAAATTAGGGGAAATTTTGGGAAACAAGATTTTCAGTGCTTGTAATTTTTTTGTTTAATATATTAGTTAAAGTTTAAATGTTAAATCTTATGGCATTTTATTCCTCGTTAATCATCTATGGCGTCGCTTTGTTTTTGTGTGTATGTTGACTTTGACTATGGTCTTCTTCGACAGCACTTACTTTGTTTTTCGCATAAACTGGATTTGTTGGCCAGACTAGTCTGACACTGGGAAAAACCCGTTTTAAAAATTGAATAATACATAAACTAAAAAAAACTTTTTTTTAATACATTGATCGATTGCCGTGTGATTCCCGGCTTAGAATAGGGTCACCCCTATCTATCCCGTGGGTGTCGTCAAGGCGACTAAGGGATTGCTCCAGGGACGGGCAGCAGCGTTCTCCTGTGTGTGCATATTAAGAGCATTACTGCAATCGCCTGCCAAGCGTGGTGATTATGGCAAATCCCCCAATGGACAAATTACCAAAAGTGGTATTCTATTGGGGAGGCCTATGTCCAGCAGTGGAAGTATTTAGGCTGATGATGATCGTATGTAATAATTAAAGTAACTATAAAGTAAATTAACTATGTAATAAATCGATGTATTTTACAGATCCAATGAGGAAGAATATGACTTAAAATTTATTTTCGTCCAACCAATATTTAAACAAAATTAAAGGATTCAAAATGAATTGCGCGTTGTTCGGCAGATTCGCGGTACGGCAGAAGCTGGTTTAGGCAGAATCGTATTTGGGCGGAATACAGTCGGCATCAGTCGAATGTTATTTATTTAATCAAAATCATATCATAACTCCTAATTGTTTTGAATACTAGGTACTTATATTATAGTGGTTCGCTACATACATTTCATTCACTGCAGTAGAATCATTAATACAAAGGTACGTTTCTGAAAAATCATAACGAATACCTCTATTCGTCGATGTACTCGATTCCTTTATCTTTAACTGCACGCCGGAGGTTGCGGGTTCGAATCCCGCTAGGGGCAAATGTTCGTATGATGAATATGAATGCTTGTACCCAAGTCTTGGATGTTTATATATTTATTTAAGTATGTGTATCCGTTATCTAGTAACCATAGCACATTCTCTGCCTAGTTTGGGACTGGATAATTGGTGTGAATGTCTGAGATATTTTTTTTAAAAAAGACGTAAGATTAGAAATGAGAATAAAATATCTAAAACGATTTATACATTGATATTAAAAAGACTTTGTAATAAAATTAGTGAAAGGACCTCGGAAGGGACAAACTTTAACACTTAGGGGGTCATTGTTCAACCATAGATGCAAATCAAGGGTCAGCGATGATGTCCTTTCCCACGTCTAAGCAAACAGGTTTAAGGACAATAGACAAGGAAGACTTTAACATTTAGTTTTTATTGTTTTCTATAATAATAACCGACAGTTTCGTTCCGTTATATGCGGGTAGTTGCTTATCTAACTGCATCTTAGTCCAGCCCTTCTGTATAGCTAGGAACGTTAGAACTGTCTAATCTGATGGATGATAATGGGCCCGATTCTGAAGGCACACATTTAAAATTTGATAGCGCTTACATTGGTTTTATCTTTATCTTCATAATACTGTGTGACAAGGATAGCAACAGTTTTAATGCTGTCAAATTTTTACGTTGTGCCTTCAGAATCGAGCCCCATTAGGTATAAAATAGTAAGATGTCAATATAAAATCGTAAGTGACTGCTGTAAATTTATCAGTAGGTAATTAATGATTGGGCCCGATTCTGAAGGCACACATTTAAAATTTGACAGCGCTAAAATTTGTTTCGTCTTTATCTTCATAATACTGTGTGACAAGGATAGCAACAGTTTTAGTGCTGTTACATTTTAACGTTGTGCCTTCAGAATCGAGCCCATTGTCAAATTAAAGTATAGGCAATTTTCTAAATGAGTGTTATTTAAGTTTTTATTTTATCATTTCATATTTTCTCATTTTTGTAATGTTTTTTTATGGGCTAAACTGGCCTGAAATAAATCCCATTCAATTAAAATTTAATTTAATTCCATAATTGCATCACTATATAAAAAAAAAAAACCTACTGCTTTATTATTTAACTCTAATGATATTTTTAACTACACCATAAAACGAAAAAAATTACGATATATTTTACGGTTTTGACTCTAGTTTCATTTGGTAGAACCGATACTTTTTAGAGATTATCTGAAAATTGTAGACCGAATTTACTGAGAACTGGAGAGATTTCAGGATTGGCTAAGACTTTGGATGGTCAAAACAATAATTAATTCATTCATCATCATCATCATCATCATCATGTCATCCTTTCGACGTCCACTGCTGGACATAGGCCTTCCCCAATGAACGCCACCACACCCGGTCCTCCGCCCTACGCATCCAGCCGCTTCCGGCCACCTTCTTTAGGTCGTCGGTCCATCTGGCGGCGGGGCGTCCCACCCTGCGCGTGCCAATCCGTGGTCCGTGGTTAATTAATTAATAAAACAAAAATCATTAATGATTTAAAATCATTTAAAACTAGTGTCTAAAATCTATGACTTATTCACCCTAGACTTAATTTTTACCGAAATTGTATTAAAGTGTTGTAAAGTATAAATAAATCAAACAGGTTCCATTTTACGGTCATGGACCACAACAGAAGGGGACCTCCCCTTCTTATTCTACCATCATCTTCCTGCAGTGGTTAAAAGGGAAGATGGCACGCGACTGAGATGAAAAAAATATAAAGGGTTGGTCTGAAGGAGGTAGGTAGGTATTGTTATATTGGATTGTGATGCTGATTGTGTAGTATTTTATATTTCATCGCCTTTTTGGGGTAAAGAAATGATCATGAATGGTTAATGTCAAATAAACATATTAAGAGAAAAAGGGACCGTGTGGTTCCCGGCTTAGATAGGGCCACCCCCAATCTTCCCGTGGGTGTTGTCAAGGCCACTAAGGTATTGCACCAGGGACGGGTAGCAGCGTTATTCTGTCTATATTAAGAAAATTACTGCGATCACCAAACCGCCTGCCATGCGTGCTGATTGTGGCAAATCCTACTAAAAGTGGCATGCTAATAGGGAGGCTTATTTTCAGCAAACGTATTTCGGCTGATGATGAAGAGAATCCACGTGTGTAATATGGTCCTATTTAATTGGATACTTTGAGTAGTCTAGACGACCGTCGAAATGGACTGTTATAGAAAATTATGGCCAAATAAATTCAGTAAAAATTAAAAACAAATTTATCACCCTCATATCAAGGCTCAATATAATGGTGATTAATTATTATCAAGATTAATTGATTTAATTTTTAGTGAATTTAGGCATCGATGTCCACAGCCGGACAAAACTTTCCCCAAAAGACATAAATCCAAACACGGTCCCGGTACCAAATAATAAGTCGGTCAAAATAGCAATAATAATAATTTAGCAACAACATTCCCACACCGAAATAATCCTTGCGATACATCAGACCTCACGTCACATATATTCAGAAGTCCACCGGGTCCTTTCCTTGGCTATCAAACCTGTTTGACCAGTTACTAGTCGTGGGAACCATTGTCCACTGTCCCTTCGAATGTCTGCGATTCACCTTTTGGCGCAGCAAGACGGGCCGGTGAAAAGGTTGGACCTTTTTCACCTGTCTTAAGGAAGGGTGCCGTACAATTGATGTTTTTTAAACGCGATACACACTGTTGGATTGCATTTTAGCGAGTAAGTTCAAAACTTTGTGATTTGTTTGTAAGTCAATTCAACAAATTAGAACAGCCAAATACCTATAGGGTTTTTCCAGTCCGTTATAGCCGATTGATAAAAATAAAACTAACTCACCTTTCAACCAAAAAGATTGCAGTTAGTCTATGATTACTGGCTGGTTACTGATGCAAAAAAAATACTTTTATTAAAAATAAATATTTTTTCGTTTTCAGTTATCTGACAGATAGAATTTGCTACACATGCCAGTGATTTGTAACTATAGAATACACTACTAAAAACAAAATATATTATTGCATGAACATTGTAATCGTATGTCACTGACAAAACTATATACGCAACATGCAAATATAGGGTCATTTTGCAGTGTCCTTTCCCACACGTGGAAGTGGTCAAACTGGTTTGTGGACGAACCCTTTCGAAGATAAAGGAAGACAAGGACATTTTGTGTCCTCCTTCCTGGGTCTATTGTCCAAAACTCGTCTGACCGGGTCGGTCATGAGAAAATTCTTCATTTTTGGTCTGATTATTTTTAATTGAATAGGGTAGGTTAGTATTTAAGTAATAAATAAAATAATACATACATACATACTCAGGCTCATTGGTAACGATGCTCTGGTAACTACCAAGTTACAGAGCCTCAAACATCGTAACTATGTGGCCTCTCCTTCGGTTTTCTACAGGTTACATTTTGGACAGGTGCTCAGGAATAACACGTTTTGATTTCCCCTCCCTCTTCCATCACCGGACTATCAGGCGAGGTGAGGGACTTCATCCTTATATAGTATATATACCACGCTCCCGCGCGATGCGTTTTGTTTCCTCGTTCATAATGCGAACTGCTAAGGAATGGAACTCCCTGCCAGCTTGGGTATTTCCGGACAAGTACAATTTGGATCTTTTTAAAGGAATAATGAATAGGCATCTTCTGGGTAAGTGTGCTCCACCTTATCATCACTATCAGGTGAGACTGAGGTCAAACGCAAACCCATCAACAATAAAAAAAGACATACATACATATACATACTTACACTTGTCTAACCCCAAACTAGAATTTTCTCCTGTGCTATGGTAATTAAACAAGGGTTGAACAACTCACAAGAATAACATCCAGGGACCAAGTTTGTACAGACTAATAATTCGTCGTAATAGAGTCCAAATCATAACTCCAACCGTTTTGCAGATAGTTAAAACTCCGAATAGTCCATTCGCCGATGATTATTTCAAAAAGCATTGATTACTTACCTACCTACATACCTATAGGTCATACCACGAAGCAAAGTAATTTTTCGCACATCATAAGTCACATCAAAGTTTTTACATTCATGATTGACACTAATTGGTTATTAAATTAGATAGATATGAGACGACTCTCATACCTATTTAAGATATGAGATGACTCGCATATAATAACCAATTAGTGTCAATCATGAGGGTAAAAACTTTGAGGTGACTTATGAGGTGCGAAAAATTATTTTGCTTCGTGGTATGACCTGTAGTGTTTAAGAATGTCACACTTCACACACTTCACACATTTCACACTGGCCATGCAGATATCTTTCCTAATGCAGATCGCAGATCTAAACCCCTTTCGCGATTTTCAGGTCGCTGGATCTTCAACAGGATATCTCAAGAATGCAAACAAACTTTGATTCTAGTCCTCTTCAATTTAGATCTAAACTAGTACGATATATAAGCTAGATCTACCTAGACTATTTAGTAAGTTTAGTAGAAGCTCCAGATGCAGCTATTCAGTGGGTCCACAGTGGGGTTATATCGGTATTAGATACTATATTTCAAGTCGCTCAGCGAGCTATGGTGAGGGCTATGCTCGGCGTATCTTTGAAGGATATGATTCGTAATGAGGAGATCCGACGAAGAACGAAGGTGGCCGAAATAGCCGAAAGGATTAGCAGGCTGAAGTGGCAGTGGGTGGGCCACATCTGTCGCAGAACTGACGGCCGTTGGAGCAGACGAGTTCTGGAGTGGAGACCACGGATTGGCACGCGCAGGGTGGGACGCCCCGCCGCCAGATGGACCGACGACCTAAAAAAGGTGGCCGGAAGCAGCAGGATGCGAAGGACCGGGTGTGGTGGCGTTCATTGGGGAAGGCCTATGTCGAGCAGTGGACGTCTAAAGGCTGACATGATACTGAGATACTATGGACCACAATGGACATATTAAACTAAAAAAATAATTGTATATTTGGTCAGTGTGCTAGTAGGGACCAAAGAGGATGTAAGTGGCAGAGACGACCGTCGCCGTCGTACCGTAGGGTTGTGACAGTTAAATAGGTATATGTAACCACATAATACTAAATAGTAGGTACTATTCTTGCAGAACTGCGGCTGAAACTTTGCCATTACGTATAAACAGTACGAATTAGTCAACTTTTATCAATAACTACTAAGTACCGACAAGCCGTATTAGAAAGTAAATGCAGACAAATAAAGCAATACCTAATGACCAGCTTAAAAAGTTCACTTAGACTGCACTGAAATTCGCGACAGGTTTCTAGTAACGAAATCTGTTTCTAATTGGTACGTTAGGCAGTTTTTACCTAATCAAATGGACTCATGCTTGGCGTAGTTCGTGAAATTTGGATCTTAACTATTTATTATTCTTTAAAGCAACTTTTACTTTATTGTTAGATACCTATAGTAATAAAATAAGTAGTCAATAATAACTTTAAATAAATAATAAAGTAAAGTTTTGATGAGTTTATGACTTATGTATGACACAAGAAATAAAAACAAACTTGTTTTGCCGTGATTAAGAATTACTTTTAAGATATTTGTCTTTAAGATACCTATGCATGGTAAAACAAAGGTAATTTTTTATAAGCTGCTCATATTCATATAGGTAGTGATCAACACTCAAACTTTTAGAGTCCCCGCAGACTGCAAACTTTATATCGGCCGATAATTTAGTCGGATTGAGCTGCTAGTGCGTACACTGGGCCAACAAATCGTCATAGTGTGCGCACTTGCATACATCTTTATACTGTCTAAGAGCCTGACTAAATTATCGGCCGATATAAAGTTTGCAGTCTGCGGGGACTCTTATGCTCCACTACATTTCATAGGTAATCAATCGATAAAAAAATTACGTGTATAAATGTATTAAACTCATGTCAAATAAAGGATTGTGACTGGAAAAGGATTTGGGCCTGCCACCTAACCTACTCGTATCACCATTCTCTGAGCCCTATGTAGTCGTTTGAAAGGAGTCAAAATGCCCTATACGCTAAGCATAGAATCTACCTAATAATAAAAATGAGTTAGGTATTGTCGCTTATAACAAGCATGTAGGTTAAAAAAAATTGTGGGCGCGTCCACCATGGCTAGGGTTGCCAGATGGTCGGGATTCATCTGGATTCTCCCGACATTTTAAATGATCTACAGACTCCCGACAAGTTAAAATCTCTAGACAAACAGCTTCTCCGAAAGTTCTCTAGGAAACAATCACTCTATTTTCTAACGGAACGGTTGAGTGGTGGCCGGGCGGGGGTCCGAGGCGGGTGGCGGTCGACGGTGGCGACGTTTTTATTTTTTATATTTATGTATCCCAACAACAACCCCAAAATCCCGAAATTTTCAAAGTTCCTCCAGATATTTTGGACTTCCGATCTGGCAACCCTAGCCATGGCAACAAGCATCAATAAAAATTAAAACTTATAGGTAGTCGCTCGCTCACTAGATTGTTTTAAATTTTATTCTGAATTAATTTTCCAAAAAATATGAATAAAAATCAATTTTGCCGCCTTTCTTGACTACCACTCAAAGGACATAATATCCATTGCTTGTGATGATAAGATTAGTTTGTAGTTAATGCATAATGCAAATTTATGTGCAGCAACTTTCTGAATAGTGTGGGAAACAATTGATATAATCATAGTCATTTGATTTCAATCTAACGGAAATCGATTTTGCTCGGTCAGCGTTCACGATAGCAACGCCTTCACATAATCGAAGAGCATTCGTGAACGAACGCGCAAAAAATTTGAGCGGGGAAATTAAACCCTCTTCTAATCGAGACGGACACAATGCGTATGCAAATAGGGATGTGACTTACATTGCATTCTTAGTGTGATGTCAGTAATGCACAGGTCGTTCCAGTGGATACTTCGGTATTCGTATTTGCATACTTAGTTAATAGTTGGTCAAAGTGAATCAAAAACGATAGTTCCTGGTGATATATAATTTTATTTATAGACGGACTACAAATAAGGAAGGTAAGTGATATTTAATCATGATTAGATAAACTTGATATATAACATAAGTTTTGGTTATTAATTTCATTTTAATATTTATAGTTTTATCGCTTTTATATACTTAACTCATAAAGTACTCTAATTAGCTAGCTAGATAATAAATAAACTGAATTAAGAACATTTAAGAAATAAAACAATAATTTCCTACCATAATGTTATAAAAGTAAACAATGCTGTTAGTTAATACAGTTAAGGTCAAATAACAATAAAATCGGGTAATAAATTAATCTGAAATACAACGTATAGATTTCGTGGGTACTTGACTTTGTTGCGATATTTTTTGGATTTTCTGTGATTTTTCTGTTTTTTTGTTTGTTGTTGTTGTGATTTTTTAATAAGTTACTCAGGCTCATTCATCCTGAGGCGAGCGAAGTCTTCAAACACAATGTTATCCTCCTCCTCATTAGTGTAAAGAGAATTTTCGTAACGGTGTCTCTCAATTGACTGCATTTTCTTCATTGCGTTGAAACGCTGACGTTCAATAGACCCTAAAATTGAAAAATACTCATAAAATAAAAGCTTAATCATAACAGTTGGCATAAGTTAAACAAAGTCCAGATGTTACCTTCAGCTGGATGCAGAAGCTTGAATGGAACATCAGTTACCAACTCTCCTCCAAGAGTGCCACAATTCAGCTTCACGCGAACGGAGTACGATACGACGATACCAATGGCATCAGCTGGGCATTTGCCCTCAGAGACGAGGGTCGAGCTGGCCAGGTTCACGTCATCCTCCTTAAGATGTCCGTCCAGAGCCACGCCTTATAAAAGATTCAAAACATAAGTATTTAACATCGCAAAACTAGGTACATATTTCAGAAATATTGTCAGTCAGTGATTGCAAGTACTAACCGCGAATGTCCTTGTTGCTACGAGCCAACGGAACCAAGTAGAAGGTTTTCGACAAACTAGCTCCAGGGGTTATAGGGCAACCCTCACGGCTCTCCAAAGAAGCAACATGGCGGCTGAATTGAGAGTTGATCATAGTAATCTCAACATGCTGCACGACCATGCATCTGATATTGCGCACAGACTTGCGGGAGTTGTTCGACACGATGATGTTGGCAGCGAGTTTCTCTCCATGGTAGTAGATCTCCCTATCCAAAGTCACTTCGAGATTGATCTTTCCATTGCTGAAGGTAAATCCTTTGCTCACGAGAGAACTAGGAAGGCGACGCCCACGCGAAGTTGGAGCATGTTGCAGCTGTGTAAAAATAGTTTAATATTAAGTCTAACTGGTATTATTAATTCTGATTGGAACCTACTATAAACTTGATCATTATTACCTTCTTGATGGCAAGAGTTACAGAGCTCCTCTTGTGGCTTTTCTGGTCTTCGCTATCAGCAACATAAGTTCTTACGCTGTAGTCTACACCCATTGGCTTGCCTTGATCTTCCTCAGAAGGTTGCAGAGTCACCTGTTTGATATTATTAGCATGATACTGATGTTCTTTACCAAGAACTAGTTTAATAACTTTGATTTATTCATGTCCGAGTGTTAGAACGTTCGTAACTATTTAATATTTAACTTTGAACTTAAGATGAAAACTAAAAGGGCACTTGTATGATCGTTCCAATATTCGGACGAAAGATTGAGTGTTACCGAGCTAGGCGCCATTTCAGGGAAGTTGAAGGTGAAAGGATAAGCATTTGGCCCGAGCTTCTTCAACAGCTTCTCCTGCACTGGTGTCAACTCCATCTTCGAATTGATCAATGGCACAACTTGCTCCTGGCCGATGACCATTTCCTTGGAGAACTTTACTCCCATCACCTCATCCTCCTCCCTACCATAGCGGTATGTAGTCACCAGCTGAATAAGAAATTATACTTTAAATCCCAGGGGTCCACAGCACTTAGTTTTAACTTCACAATTTCACTGCACTTTGGTACCTGACTATACACCTTCCTTCCTTTCAGGTACTCGGTGTCGACAACCACAACTCCATCGACGGGATCGCAATAATCCGAATGATCAATGAAGTCGCGCTTGCCAAGGTAAACCGTGATTTTTCCATTTGGAGTAGTTTTCTTGAAGACTTTAACAGCAACCACGAATGCCAAGGAAAGATAGTCAAGCATTTTGGTGTTTTATTGGAAACAAAAACGTGAATGAAACAAAATTTGGGAAGCACAGGGAATTCAGATTTCAAGTTCTTAGAAACTTGGGTTGCGAATGTTGTGAGGCATTCACCAGAAATGATCTTTGCTAGGAAATGTTACCTTTATATTGGGTTACATGTGAGGTTTCTTGAATAGACTAACGGCCTAATAGGATTTGGTTCGTAGGCGTACAAATGAGATTAAAATCGTGTGAGTGTGACGCATACTCCCATTTCAATCGATTTGATGGCACATCACTATGCATGAATTACGGGGCGTCAAAAAAGTACGTGCTTTTATGAACGTCCTATTTGGTTTGACGTTTGTTTTGACAAACAAAACAAAGGTTATTTTAAGATTTAGAAATTAATTTAATAATCTAATTCGAATCCGCTAAGAAATAATGTTATTGGACATATTATAGTGATATTTAGGTTTGTGGAATTATTCTTTGACGACAATGTAAACGTGAGAGAAGTTTTCGTAAGTGATTTCCTTTTGGTTTCTTGTCAAATCTACGTTTCTATATCACAATTTCATAGTCCTTATCGTCGTCCTAAATGTAGAATTTGTCTGCAAACTCGTGAAACTGTTTTAACTACGCCTTCAATTATTAACCTCACAATCTTACAAATAGATTTAATAAGTGTCGACTATATATTTGAATACACTAGCTTCCTAACAATTCCTTGCTACGCTCCACGAAAACCTTTTTTTTCTACAAAATAACCTAAGTTTCAACTTAACAGCAGACGACCGGCCTTATTTTAAGTCCTGATACAACCAATAAAACTACATTGTTCTAAGCCTAGTGTGACATTTTAAGAAAATTAAGAATGGCTGAATGCATGTTTAAGTTATGTATTTTTTCTTATAAATTGTTATAAGAAAAATAACACATTCAATTCTAACCCCATTGGCGAATTAGAGCATATAATAGGAGAATACAAATTCAATGAACCCTCAAATAATTATTTTAAGCAAAAGGGATGTAATCTGTTGTATCTGCCATATGTTTAAGAACAGACTAAACCGTTTATTAAGAGGAAATAAGTAAATATGGATATTGTAGATATGGAAGCATCGACTATAAATCATCTTTCCATTTAAAATATATATTTTATGTTATGTGTATACATTCATGACTACTATGCGTGGAGGCATATTTTATATGGTCGCGATCCTCAGCAGTGACTGAACGATAGAGAAGATTATAAATTCATAGGTGTTGGCAGTTTTATATTTCCGTTTTAATACTTTTGTTTTTATATGTCAGTTGGCCTTAGCTATTATATAATACCTGGTTATCTATTTCAGCAAATTATTTCAGCCCATAACTCGTCAACAATAGGATTAGACAATATTCCCAAATATGATTTTCTTCTGTATGATGGGAATTAGACAAGGATAGAACAGTTCCCAAATATAACATCATTCCAGGAGCAACTTGTTCAATTGTACAAAGTTGTTTGTCACTGGTGGGACTTGAACCCATGACCTCTGGCTCTCGAACTCTAAAAGACCATGGATATGTCCAGTGAGTTGTTCAGTAATAAAATAAATGTTATATTCTAGTTACACAATCAGCATGCCTACGTTCCTTACACCGGGGCGCCATGGCTACAGTGTGCGATTCTCGCGGAGCAGGCCAGATGTACTGGCTGTGGCCACGAGTCAGTACTATGGCCTGGCTGGTGGAGGCACTCTGTTCTTTCTGGAGTTAGCTCCAGATGGAGGCACACTATTGGAGCTGCAGAAGTTGGAATGGAGTGATGGATTGTTTGATTTGGTGAGTATTTCATTAATAGTTAATATGATAGCCTCCTTGATCAATCAAATAAGCTGACAGTGGATTTTGGCCTTTTGAAATTGAGCAACCTGCACCTGTTATCCAGAAGCCCTACTCCACTAGTGTCAAGAACTATAATGGCTGAACAAACGACCTGTTGTGAATTGCACAAAAACTCCCTTTTCATAGAGTATAAGAATACCCCTTGATTTAAGGTTTTCAAATCAAATCAAATCTACTGAGCCTACTCTTGCAACATTGACATACAGGCCACAGTCTGAACTTATAAAAATGTCTACTCATATCCACAAATAAAAATTATTGTCTATTTTCTATTGTTCATCATGCTGGCACAGTACGTCTTAGAATATCTTTGCTATATGCAGGGTCCTCATGATAATTTTCTTCACCAAAAAACCCTGTACTTACATGTTTACATGTTAATAAACAGTACAAGTTCTAAAAAACTCTCACAAAGACTTCATGACTGTGAGACAGGCCCCATCTGACCAAGTTATCATTTAAGGTTTAGGAAAAATTTTAGAGTCAAGAAAATACACATTGATCTTTCCAAGAGCCAAAAGCAAGTACTGGTTTCTGTCCATGTGCCCATAACAGAACCTTGGGAATGACTGATAGGTGACTTCTTTCCAATGCCAAAGGTGACAACAGGTGCAGTTCGATATTATACAATTGTGCAGTATGTTCAAGTTAGTTCTGGTATAGGTGGTTTTATGAATTATGTTGTTACTAGCTGGTGCGCAGGATTAGTATTTCGAGTAGCTTATATTAGCGTGGTGTAGAAAAGAACTAACATTATAACATTAAAATTATAATTTTATGGCATATGCCAGAATAGCTCGCATTTTTTCCTACTTACTTGATATTTTGGACAATTGTCTTGATAAATTGTAGCCTATGTGTTATTCTGATGTATAAGCTATATTATTTATAGTTTCATTAAAATCCATTCAGTAGTTTTTACGTGAAAGAGTAACAAACATCCATCCATACTTACAAACTTTTAGTAGGATTGACAAATCCCCATATTATAGGGCTCGTAGGGTCAGATGTATCTATTGTAGTATTATTTTAACTACTTGGTCATTAGAGTGCTGTTATAGGTTGCTAAAAGATATAAATGCTGAAGGAAGAATTGATTGGTTTTTTTTTTGCAATTTATACAGTCCTGGTCTGGTTGATTATGTTATGACATTGATTATGGCATTTAGTTAGTTGAGTGTCAATTCAAGATAACCATGACAAACGAGAAAATGTAGTCAACGTTGTGCAAAATCCAATGTATTGGTTGCAGAAATAGGTATTTTATATGATTTTTGTCTCAAACTGTTGGGTGGTTTCGACTTATGTTCTGGATGATGTACCGTTTGTAGATATCTACACGCAGTGTACGCACAGCGTGCGTTGAACATGGTAAAAACTTCATATTATGGATATAAACTGCAGTATTAACGCAGTGTGCACATATTTTTAACTTTATATTATATTTTTTACTGTAACTGTATTAATTGTTTGTGCTATAAAGTGTAGTGTATTGTATTGTATCCACACTGTGTACTTAAATACTGCAGTGTGCCTAAAGCTAATGAACCACGGTGTAACCGTTGATCAGCATTAGTGTCATACATATTATAAATGCTTCATATCATGACAAAGAATTGAAAAGAAAAAAAAGAAAGAAAGAAAAACATTTATTCACTACCAGAATTGGCACACACAAAGAAAAAACCAACAAAGCAAGAAAAAGGAAAAAAAATAAAATAAAACTTATAAGAACTAGAGAAATCAATTTAAAATTTTGAACATAGTTAAAATAGTATGCGTGTGCCGTGGCAGCAAAAGGGCAAACGACTCAGCATATGCCTAGACCAATTGGTATTCAACCCAAGAATCTCAGGCCACTGGCCCTCCTTCATCAATAAAATAGATAGTCATTATCATCTGA
Source organism: Esperia sulphurella (assembly GCA_947086405.1). NCBI lineage: Eukaryota > Metazoa > Arthropoda > Insecta > Lepidoptera > Oecophoridae > Esperia > Esperia sulphurella. The sequence goes on from OX352264.1 coordinate 15,575,383, forward strand.
TCCTACTAAGACGTTCGGCCTCAAAATGAGTTAGAATGTATCTATGTAAACAGCCATTTTGACTCGTTTTACTTCTCTATACTGTATTTAACCATTAGTGAATTCGATTGTTTTTAATGTAGGTAATAAAACAATCTTGTAGTGTTCTAAGCTAACTATAATCTACATAACTTAGACATTGAACACACCGTCCCTCACTGAAGCCCCACTAGTGTGTTACGTGTGGGAACTGGCTCATGCGAGCCCTTAATAGGTTTATGGCTTGCTCTTTATAGCCAATTGACTTGAGTCACCACAAAAATACTTGTTGTCTGTCTTGATTTGTGCTGTCTTCTGTTTAGGTAAACCGTTTATATATTTTAGTGGTTATTAATGTTCAAGTTAACTCTTAATAATTCTAAGTTTAGATTTTAGACTTTCATGTTAAAATGTCCAGCAAATGTTAGCGTTAAGAAGCTGATTAAATTCTAGGAGAAAGCTGTAGATTTTTTTGGTATAGTTCTGCCGTCTTAATCATAACCATAACAGCAAAATATAACAGGGAGAAAAATGCACATACGAGTAAATCTAGGTATTTCTTTTTATTTGTCTCTACCACCTAATATATTGGATCCTATATATATCATATAACCATCTAATATTCAATAGATAGTAGCTAAAAAAGTTTACTTATGTTAATCTCCACATAGAGATCTTTGCTGTTATGGTTGTTATTATTGTCATTGTTTTCTAGCAACGACAAGGATTTTGAGAAGTTATGTTTGTTTATTTGTCTTGAATGGTAAGTATAGGGCTATTGACGTATCAGTATATTATTTATTTGTTCATATATTAAGCAGGTCTTGTGGCGCTTTTTTTTTTAGTATTTGGAAAGTTGTTTTTGTCCACATTAGTTCTGATGCCAGCTTGTTAGAATGTCTTTAGATAATAGATAAAGAAATTTAAATGTTTGGGTTAGAGTGTACAAAAGGAGGCGTGTAGGAAAAACAAGTGTGTTGAAATTTTTTGAAAATCTATTTTTTGAGAAATAAAAAAAAACTCAGCGCCCCTTTTGTACATCCTAACCCTTGAGATATTGTAATGAAATGTAGTTCATAAACTATAAACTTTCCCGAATTGGAAAATGCAAATAAAAAAATTCCTATTATGCCAATGAATTTTTTTATGGTATACATATCCGATGTGGAGTGTTCACTATGTTGTGACTTATGGTCTATCATTGTAAGTGTTATTACTTGTTCCTAATAATGCAGAGGTATCTGGAGTATTGCCAATCATACTGTTGCTTTGGTTAGACAAGTGTACAAGTCGATGTGTTTGTCATTAAGCATCAACATTAAATTCACTGTTGAGAGGTATCGCAGGTGACCCCCACCTATTTACAGAAGTGTGAACTGTCTATATGGTCCTTCAGTTCCTCTCGTTCCATATATCTAATAATATGTATATATGTAATGCTTCATCTACCCACTCGATCGAACGGCACTCGCAATCGTATTAAAAACCAACATTAAAACTGTGTGTGTGTGCATAAAGTTCTAAAACCGGACTCCTAGTGTCGGTGGAAGCGGAGGTTCCAGGGTACCCTGAGGAAGACGACAAGATCCACGCAGGAGCCGGGGGCTGTACTTTCCTGCATTCGATTTCCCTAACATTCCCTAAAACCTCTCAGTAGTGAAGTTGTGTTTCTTTTCTAAATGATCTGTTGATGCGGCAGACGTGGTCCGGCAGCGCGTCGGCGGAGGGCGTGGCGGCGTGCGGCGCGGGCGACGGCGCCGTGCTGCTGTGCCGCGCGGGCTGCGCCGCGCCGCTGCGCGTGCTGCGCGCGCACGCCAGCGAGGTCTGCTCAGTGGACTGGCCGCGCGCGCACCTGCTCACCGCCAGCTGGGACACCACCGTCAAGCTGGTAGCGACGCCTTCCTACTTATTTATTTATTAACTAGCTGTTGCCCGCGACTTCGTCCGCGTGGACGACATCACAAATTATTATGTATTTCTCGTAGGAATGAGATGTTTTTTGGTGATAAAAAAAATCTTAAACTAAAACTATCCTATGTCCGATTTCAGGGCCTATCCTATATGTGGGTACTTCTCCACTAGTTGGAAAATCGCTCCTACAAAGGTGTCCTGCAACTTTTTTTAGCTTAATTCAAGAAAAAATACAGATGGAGGGATGTATAAGTAAAATTTGGAACTAATAAACTGAAAGGCCCGATTTCCTAAATGCTATTTTCGGAGTTATTCAAGATTTTTTGTAAAATTGTGACCGGAAACTGTTTAAATTGATCAAAATGATGAATATTTATAAAATCACATATATATCAGAGATAAATAATAGTTTTCTTTAATGCCAGGCACACAACAGTTATATTTCTATAAAAAAATAAAATCACTTACCATAAACAAAAAAAAAAAATTAATATTCTCTTGAAAAAAAATTAAAATTAATAATCATTCTAAAATCAACAGTTCTTCTCTTTAATGCTATATGTGTACTAAAACAGATATCTTTTAGTAATAACGGTCAGAGTGTACAAAAGGGGGCGCTATGGAAAAAATCTCTAATTGGTACTTTAACACTATAAGTTAGAGAAGCACTTATCTTGCTGGCGTATAACGTTGTCCCTCTTGCACACATACAAACGAATACGGACTGATGGTGCTCCTAATAGTATTAGAATTAATATATAATTAAATAATAATAAATATTACGTACATATACATCATCAAAACTAAGATTTTTTGCTGTGATTTGGAAATTAAACAAGGATAGGACAATCACAAATATGACATCCAGTCCGGGACCAACTTGTACAAAGTTGTCTCTGCCTAGAGAGAATCAAACCCACCCACCAGGCCAACGAGGCGGTATTTACTTGTAACGAGTGTGTACCGCGGGTTTCGTTGACATTATGCGAATACTCATAATTAGCACGACTTTCTCATTTGGGATCCTAAGATTTTTTTCTTCATTCATCTTAACAAAATTAATGCAATGAGAAAGATGAGTGCAGCTATTTTATGATCTAGAAAAATAAAACTGAAAATCAGTGAAAGAATTTTCGCGACATCTTAAAAACTGTATTTTTTACAATTTTTTAAAGTCAATGAGCGGATGGGCTATGTGGCTTCACATCGCCCATCGACGACTGAAAAACCTTTTGTTGGAAAATGAATATTATTCCATAAATGAATTTAAAAAAAAAATGAAATTCTGACATTTAATATAATTTGTGATAATTGAATACCAAGTGTATTTTAAATTTTTTATTTTAATATTATATACTGACATAGATAGTATGTTATATACTATGACATTATTTGAATTGTTGACATTGTAATTTATATTTTGTACATTATTTTATGACGATCCCTTTCACCATATTAGAATGACATGTAGCTTTTAAGATGTAAAAGTGAAATAAATAAATCTAATCTAATCTAATATAATCTTATCATCACCCATTGGCTCTTACCGAGCAGGCGTAATTAAGCAGTTTTCGGAAGTGGCCAAATTGAGCCAGTTTTCAAGATATCGTCATGATTTTTAACAGCTAGTATAAAATATAAGTTAATCTTCCTCATTGGCAGTGGGACCCCGAGTCGGAGGCGTGCCTGAGCACGTTCTCCGGGCACTCGCAGCTGGTGTACACGGCGGCCTTCTCCCCGCACTCCCCCGCCACCTTCGCCTCCGTGTCCGGCGACGGCCACCTCAAGCTGTGGGCGTGCGCCGAGCCCGCGCGCCCCGCCGCCGTCGTCAAGGCGCACGACGCAGAGGTAACGAACATACTAGCTGGTGCCCGCGACTGCGTACGCGTGGACGAGTTACGTGTGGTGCGAATTTTAAGGATCCGCAGATAGTCGACACACAAATTGTCGCTTTTCTGATATTATACACAGAACTTCCCAGATCATTCTTTAAATTTTAAGAACAATCTAGAACATTCTTTTCCAATTACAGTCCCACGTTTTCATAGTTCATTTAAAAATATTCTACAGTATTCTAGAACGTTCTGGAATATACTAGAAAAGTGGTCAATATTGTCACTCAGAATCGCACTTAACGCCATTCAGCACAATCTCGAGTTCATATGAGCCGTACAATGTGTTCGTAAAGAATAGAAGTATCCCATTACACATTTTTACCACCCACATCCACCCACCGTAACCAAACTCCCTTACTTGCAAGTGCAGACCAAGGGCTATCTACCACCGCAACCATGAGTGGGAGGCAGTGGGTGGCCATGGAGAAAAGGCTGGACATACATACACACACTTTCCTTTTATATATATAATAGATTTAATTAAATATACAAACTTGACACAAAGAAAACATTACTCGTTTTAAAAGGGAACTGCAGAAACAATTTATTCCCATTAGTTCTATCAATCTTTGCAATTGAACTTTTGGATAAAAAATCCCAACTACAGGCAAGCGCATAACTGAGTAGGTTCCTGCGGTAGTGGAGCGGTGCGGGAGGGGTGACGTGTGACGTAACAGAACTGTCTCGATATACATGACGCCAGCGACGACTATTCCCGTCTGAAGTCTCGCGTCATTTGATGTAAAGAAAACACCCTCCCGCACCGCTCCCACTACCGCAGGAATCTACTCAGTTATGCGCTTTGCCTATAGTTCAGTTGATTGAACTGTTAACTGTGCTTCTGGGAATAGACGAATCAGTTTACTGGTGATCGGTCTTTCTAAACAGCCATGATTTTAGCAAAGATAGTAAGGTTCGTGGTAATTTACTACTTATTATATTGTGCATTACAGGTGTTGTCATGCGATTGGAGTAGGACAGAGACGCACGCGCTGGCGACAGCGGGATCGGACGGTCTAGTCAGAGGATGGGATCTACGGAGACTCACATCGCCTATGTTCACTCTTAAAGGTAATCTCTACTTGTATCTTTGCTTCGCTAGAGAGCTTGAGGCCAGTAACACAATCTTGACGACTTATTACCAGTCAATTGACCGTCTTTGCGGAAAGCGCACTGATCAATTGAAGGGTTCAGCAGCACCATATCGTCCGTGTAGCTTATTATTTCTTCGCGGTTATTTGGAATCGTAATTTTTTTTTATATTGAACTGTTTTTTTATGTTTGTGTTTTGTATGTTTTTAGGCTGCGAATGTGCCGTCAGAAGAGTTCAGTTCTCCCCACACGCACCTTCGGTTATTGCGGCTGTTTCATATGATTTTACTACAAGGTAATTAGTATAATGATCTCGATAGTTTAAAATTATTTAGCAGCTAAATTCGAAGACTTCATTATCTACTTGAGGTGTGCAGTTTATTAACTAGCTACTTTATTTCCAGGATATGGGACCTAAAACGCGGCTGTGATCCACTAGAGACAATCAGACATCACTCCGAGTTCACCTACGGCCTCGACTGGAACGCGCTGCGACCGCATCAGATAGCGGACTGTGGGTGGGACTCGCTGGTGCACGTGTTCACGCCGCGCTCTCTAGCCTGAGGCCTGGTCAGTTCACTGTTAAGTCACTTCCGGCCTCGACTGGACCGTGCTGAGGCCCCGCAGATAGTGGACCGTGGGTGGGGACGGTTGGTCTCAACCATTGTAGGAAAGCTTGCTTCTGCCAGTTTACAGAATTTATAGTCATATTTTGTTGGAAAGTGCCATGCTATAAGAATAGTAAAATTTGACATTTGTTCCCATCTAGGAGTACGTTTTCAGTTCATACTGTCTTTCAATCGTTCATAGAATGAAATAGATTTAATTAGACTTTTTCTTTAATTGTCCTGGTATTGTTAGATTTTTTAATTGTTTGAAAGAGAAAAACTCATGTACAGGGCAACCCCCCCTCCCCTCCCCCCACCCACGAGATTAGGCCAATATGACCCTAATGTCGAAATGGCCTTGGGAGGACTATTTCTAAAATGACTGAATTTTTCTTTTCAGATCGAACAAGTGCTCAAGATTATTGTAGTGGCAAAATAAAGGCTGTGCAGTTGACTATTGTGCCAAAACGTACCATGTGCCGAAACCATTATCGCAATGACACAGAGTTCACATTCGCTTGTATATTTGGCGCGTAGTTTGAAGGGTATGGATGAACAAAAAACAGGGATTATTTAAGTGAAAGAATATTGTATGGTGGTTGATGTAGGTTTTACATATATTATGAATATCTGTATTATTATTGTATATCTGTATTAATGTTTATTCGTATACTTATGTCAGTTGGCATCGAATAATACATTGTAAGTGATCATATCTAGGGTGTCACGTCATGGTCATCTACCAAAAAAGCAAATATTAACCTATAATGACTCCAAAACCGAGTCTTCAAAATTACAGTTTGAATATTTTACTTAATTATTACAATAATTATGTGTTTTTCGTGTTTAAATGATAGTTCATTTGATATAAATGTTGGTTGCTAGCGAAAAGTTTAAGATGCATGATATTATAGTTAAAGATTATGTTCCTTCATCCGATATCAGAATGAGGATCATTCGCATAAGATTTTCGACTATTATTAATTAGTATGGCGTATGCGCTATAAATTGAAGTTATTATTTTTTTAATTATTAAAATCTATCAAGAGATTCAAAACGCGGGCCCTTTTATGCTGACGTCGGATCGGATTTCATTCACCGCACTGTGTCGCCCGTGTTTGTTTACGGCAGACTGCGCTAGTGTGCTGCGCACACTTCTTCCCGCGACATTGCTCTATCTTCGTCATTTTTGATCAATTCAAATATTTTTTTCATAGTATCTATTGGGGGTTTTAGCGCTAAATATCTGCATACTTAACAAAAGAAATGTGACTGATCCTCATTGACCTATTAGTGCCAAACTGACGGATTGTTTCAAGTAGTCCCTTTGACGGAACTAATGGAACTGTCAAATGGAACTTATCATTATACATTCTTAAAAATAGACTAATAAATCTATAAATATGCCAGCAATGTGTGCTAGCTTTAAATTTCGCACCTTGATGTGCCTGTATAAGTATTATTTTCGTTTGGCACTGATATTAGATTTTTTTTATGCATTTGTTAATGTATTTTTAAGTTTATAAACTAAGAGGTGAACGTTAATAACACTATTCATCGAGTATCAGGATGCGATGTGTGATTTCGTATTATGTTTTGAACTTAAACTCAAACGTCAGTAGTTCAGGCTGCGTCAGATATTATTGAAGGTTTACAAAGCGATAAACGTCATACCGCTTTTCCTTTTATGTAACGCTCCATCGATTCAGATAGGCGCGTCAATCTTTCTGACTTTTGTACCGCCCGCGCCCCGCTGACTCCACCTTGCAGCGGCAGCGGTACCGAAATCGCAAAGCGGTTAACCACTCAAGCGTCCCACTGACATAAAAATATGTAGATATAGGGCTCGATTCTGAAGGCACAACGTTAAAATTTGACAGCACTAAAACTGTTGCTATCCTTGTCACACAGTATTATAAAGATAAAGACGAAACCAATTTTAGCGCTGTCAAATTTTAAATGTGTGGCTTCAGAATGGCGCCCATAAAAATCACAAAAACGTCAGACTGTTATTTATTATACTATATTATAAATTTCAATTCTTTTATATGAATTTAATATTGAAATTTTATTTCAGTAGACGACTTTAATAGCACGCAATCTAGAAACACTTAATTAAACTGAAGTAAGTACGTCTAATTGACAAGAATAGCAATTTTTGTGCGCTCAGAACTTGAGTGCGCTGCCACTGCTTTTTGGGTACTGTAGTACCCGGGACGTTTGAGTGGTTAATTAAACGTACGTTTTTTTATAGCGGTGGTATGTACCGGTAATTTCTACCGCTTTCAGCCCAAGCTGCTGACTGAACATTAAAAATGTGCCCCAAAGTTCACTCGAATCTCTAAATCCGGATAAAGATTTTTTAGTGTGTGACGTTATGATTTAGAAGCAGTTGATTCATTCATCATCAGGTTATTTTTGTCTCCACTGCAGGAGCACAACCCTCTCTCATCTGCCGGAGACAGACAGAGGATTTGGCCTACTCTCCCCGCGCTGGCAGACGGGTTGGGGAGGCCTGATTGATGTTTTATAATTATTCCCTTAGTCGCCTTGTACGACATCCACGGGAAGAGTTGGAGTGGTCCTATTCTACTCTACCGGAAACCACACGGCATATTGATTCATTAGTCAATCAATAATAATAATTAGTTATAAAACATCTTGGTACTTGCTCATATAGAGTTCTCTACGGCCTTCTAACCTGTACATATTATATCGACTGTATTACACATTCCAAAAAATAATTTCGTTTGCATTCCATAAATGAATTTAAAATTTTGTATGCACTGTAGAATTAAACTCCAATATAACTCGTGTAAATGTAAATATCTTTATGTATAATAGATTTTGTATAGAAACTATAATCATTGTATAAATAATAAATTTCTTGTTGTATCGTATGAAATATTATTTACTGCGTTCATGGAAAAATTATCGCTAAATAGTTAAATACGATTTGTCTACATGCGTTTTTTCTTAGATAATGTTTGAGTTTTCCGATTTGGTTTTATTTACATACATAATGCTCACGCCTTGGTCTCAGAGGGGTAGGCAAAGACGACGTATCGCCACTTTGCGCGATCCGTTGCAAAACGACTTTCATTCCCTCGCTTTTGCCCCGTGATACCACTTGGCGTGATGTGTGGCGAACAACGACGCCTCATTGTGGTACCACGATTAGCTAGGGAAATAATTGTCCACCTCATCAGAGCCCCGCATGACTCGGTAAGGCTTATAGTGCCCGGAGTTCGCCCAGCTCCGGGATGTCAGCACGCTCATGACCAGGCCAGGACATGCATCTATCGGCACGGCAGACCATGGATTGGCCTATCCCGTAACCTATCGGAGTGAAGGAGACAGCAGATATGAGGGTCTGGGTAAAGATATGTTAGGTATGAGATACCGCTATTACGGAAGGAAAGTGTGATTGTGACTCGTCTGGATAGCACCGGACAGGCAACCACCAGCCTTACCAGAACTAAGTCCCTGACTTCCGTTTTCTGTCTGTTTTTATACATAATATAAAAACAGCAAATGCATAATGTAAATCCAGACATTGCTTTAAAGTCGTGAAGCTTCGGACGAAGCTCATCTTGTAGTTGAAAGAGGTAGCTGAAATTTTAGTACAGAGTCTATAGTTATAGGAACATTGATACATAGTAATAATTTTATTTCTCAGCCCAGTAATTCCATTACTTGTTTTTAATACTTGTTATTGTTTTCATATCTGTACTGTTTATTTATTTTACGTTAACTCATAACAATTAGGGGCTGTCTATTAATCACGTGAGGCTTGAAAGGGTGTGACCCCCTTGTGACATTTCGTGATTTTTGTCAAACCCCCCCCCGGGTTTGACAAAAATCACGAAATGTCACAAGGGGGGAGGGGGTGTAGTAAGATGATATCACGTGTATTTATTTTTTCATTATTTTTTCAAACACGCGATTTCTACACGCCGCATTTCGATTTAAAATCGCGCGTTTAAAAAAATAAATATATACAACTAATCTAAAATAAAATAAAATAAGATTATACTTTATACCTGTATTTAAGATAATATTCTAAAAAAAACTGCCTGAAGATAAATAGAGGTTCGTTGTACCTGCTCTGAGAAAAAAATAAGTAGCCCTCCTTACATAAGGATAAAAATATACCACTATTACGTAAGTAGCCGCCTCCATTATAAATGGTGTCGCCTACAACTGATTCAGTAGCCGGCCACATTACTAAGTAACCACACTACTTAAAAATGTGGCCGGCTACTGAATCAGTTGTAGGCGACACCATTTTTAATGGGGGCGGCTACTTACGTAATAGTAGTATATTTTTATCCTTACGTAAGTAGGAGGGCTGCTTATTTTTTTCTCAGGCATAGAACGAAGTAATGCGGTTGGAGCGTGTTGGAAGCAGGATACATTTTCGCCTCATCTAGATGCTTGGCTATGTAGTAGTTTGAGGTGGCTGCGGCTCGTTCGTTGGAAATTGTATCGGTCCTAAGTCGTCGGTCGATGGTGGGTCAACAAGTGGCCCGTTGTCTTCTTGCGGATTCGCCGTATTTGCAGGTCTCCATACACTGCCGCCGCCGTCCAATAATACAGCGAACGATAGTGCTAAGAGCACGTAACCAGTGGCTGTTGTCTTCATAGCTGAGAGCGGAGTGAGTTGACGCGCCGCGAGTGTGCTATATATCCTTGGAATGCTCGTAGCTTGAAGTTGCATAGGGATGGAACGTCGTAGTTTAACGACGTTTGCACTACTTGCTATTTACTTCACACCTAGTGGCTTGGTTGTTAGACTCTAGCGCCAGAGGTCGTGGGTTTGATTCCAACTGGGGACAGACAACTTTTGTACAAGTTGGTCCCGGCTTGGAAGTTATACTTGTGAATTTGTCCTCGTCTTAAATTCTATCATACAGGAGGAAATCCTAGTTTGGGAATAGACAAGTGTGTATGTACGAGGGCGGTTTGAAAATCCATGACTTTACGGTTGAACAAAAACGTTTTTCTTAATTTATTTTTGTTTCATAATAAGAAACTCCTTAGAAAGCTAATGTCGTTATTTTTTCGTATTTGGCAATCCCCGAAAATAATCTTTTTAGAAACAAAAAAGTTAGGTGACTTCGTAAGTATCATAGTTTATAGTTCCTATAGTTCTTTGAAAGGGGGGAAATCCGAGTTTCGAATGTTAATTAAACACTGAGGGGGTAATAAAATCCATGATATTGTTTTGGCAGACGAGTGTAGATACGCGAGATAGCTGATGCTGTACACATCTCGACTGAACGAGTTTTTTGTATTTTGCTTGATATTCTGGGTATGAAAAAGCTTTCTGCAAGATGGGTGCCGCGTTTACTGACAGTAGACCAAAAACGAAATCGCGTAACAACTTCTAAGGAATGCTTAGTATTACCGCAAATCAAGTGATATTTTGCGTTAGTACGTAAGAATTGATGAAACGTGGGTACATGATTATACATCAGAGATTAAGCAACACTCAAAGCAGTGGACTTCTACAGGGGAACGTGCCCCAAAGAAGGCAAAAACTATTTGTACGGCTGGTAAGGTGATAGCAACAGTATTTTGGGACAGTCAAGGAGTCATTTACATTGATTTTTGGAGAAAGTTCAATGAAGAGTTGAAACGACCACATCTAGCAACGAAAAAAGTTCTATCTCATCAAAATAATGCTCTAACCTGCTTGTCTGCAATCGCGACATAAAAACTTGTCGAATTACAATACGATTATTGCCATACCCTCGGTATTCGCCAGGTTTATCCCCCCGTGACTTTTTCATCTTCCCAAACATGAAGAAATGGTCTGGCGGGATAAGATTTTCATCAAATGAGGAGGTGGTCGCTGAAATTGAGGCTAGAATATTTAACGAAAAAAAGTGTTCCTTTCCAAAGTCATGGACTTCTCAAACCGCCCTCATCATCAGGTTACTTTTGTCTCCACTGCAGGAGCACAACCCTCTCTCATCTGCCGGAGACAGACGGAGGATTTGGCCTACACTCTCTGCGCTGGCCGTCGGTTGGGGAGGCCTGATTGATGTTTTATAATGTATTCCCTCAGTCGCCTTGTACGACATCCACGGGAAGAGTTGGAGTGGTCCTATTCTACTCTACCGGAAACCACACGGCTAACCGCCCTCGTATATATGAAATAATTATTATAATATAAATTAATCATTACCGACCCTAAGCATAAAATGGTGTTATTTGTACTGCAATAATGAAGTGTAACTGTGACGATTTGGACAATGCATTTTATTGTGTGAACAACATCGCAACAACTGTGTTAATTTAAACTTATCATTTAAAAAATTCTTTTTGATATTGACCGCGTCGTTGGCCTAGTGTTTGGTCATTGGACTCGAGCACCAGAGGTCAAAGTTAAAATCATTTATTACATATAAGTACATTTATCATCATCATGTGAGCCTTTAGACGTCCACTGCTGGACATAGGCCTTCCCTAATGAACGCCACCACACTCAGTCCTCCGCTTTGGTGGATTTGGTGGACTTCACATACGCCTCAGAATTTCTTCTTTGGCATATGCAGGTTTCCTTACGATGTTTTCCTTCACCGAAAAGCCTGTGGTATTATAAATAAACCGTACTTAAGTTTCGTAAAACTCATTGGTACGGGCGGGGTTTGTACCAGGGCCTCATGAATGTCAGGCGAGTGCACAACCAACCAGCTACCACGGCTCTTACCCTGCATATATACAGATGATGTCTAATTCCAGAATAGGATTCCATTTCGCAAAACAACATCTATGTGGAAACAGTTCGCAAAAAAACATCTACTTGGAAATCGAATCCACGTCTTCTGCGCACTGCTGATGAATGTGTACTTTTCTACCATTGTTCAGTTTAACAAATTTATTCTTCGACTACAATTAAAAACTTATTTACATATCAACTAAAACAGAATAAATTATGGTAATATTTATTTTATTTGAACACAAGGTTTAACAGTAAACATTTACGTGTACCTAAAAAAATACAGCTCACAAACAGCATCTGCGAAACATAAAATTTTGTCATCCCCCCCCTTAATGGAGTGGAGGTTAACATGCCCAACATTAACATGCGTGGTGTAATCTTTTTCTTATAATATTATTTCTGTTTATTTTGAAACTTTAACGTATTTATAACGAAACAAAATATATAATTCAGGTCTTAGGTTACTGTGAAATAAAGAACACTCAGTACTTTTAAGTTAGTTTTTGTTCAGCTACTTTTGAGGCTGACGGTACATAGAATTGATTATAGATATTATAGAATTGATTACTATGCATATTAAAAAAATGGCTTACTGCAAAAAGAAACTAACTGCTCGGGGATTGCCGTAGCAATTAGTGCCTTCTTGCCAAAAACCTTAAGGTTCTAATTACTAATGTTATTCCCAAGCAGTTAGTTGCTTCTTGCAGTAAATCGCCGATTTACTTATGTAATAAAACTGTCGGAGAATTCGCAACAGCATTGATGTCCACATTAGAACGAGACAAAGAACTTGACGTGGGGCCTCTCGCTGGGTCCCTTTGCATGTAAGGTCCTTGAATTCTGCTTAATACGTATGAACTCCGGTTAACGAATATTACAGTCTTGTTGTTGGAGTGATGTCTTTTCCGTACATCACGTTGGTATATTTCTCTTCAATCTGCGTATCCTGCCCTCGATCGCAGTTAACATGTAATACACAGACTTCAAGTCTTGCTCTCTGCCTCTGCAGATGTCTGTGAGGCTCAGGGCTGGTGACAGGAAGCAGCAGGAGACAGGTCTCGGCAGTCTGGGTCTTTGCTGGGTCTGGCAGGCCAGCGTCTCTCGACCACTTGGCTTCATAGTGCATGCTTCTATGCAGCGCTCTTTGGGATACAATTCCCATTGGTCTTGGTCGGTTGGCATGTGTTTAGTTACTGGAAACAAATTTGCTTACTGTTATACCTATCATAGTAGCATCTGTTATAGGATGGATGGGGGGGGGGGGGGGGGGGACACAAGTGATGAGCATTACAGCACGTAGGCTCCCTCTATTTCTCGTTTTCGGAGTGACTCACTCTCATTCATTCTCTCTTCCAGTCCACGGCACTGTTCTACCTATTCTATAAAGTATTCACGAGGTGTATACGCACAATATATTGTATATTTTCCCGAACCTTCAGTGTTTTCCTATATACCAGTATCCCTGGTTAGGACTCCAGCCTATAAAGTTTCAAAAATAACTTAATTAAAAAGTCTACTAAAAGTTGTCCAGAATCCGTCGATTTGGTTTTAGACCAAAAGCAAAGAAACCTTACAGTTATTCGTGACGCGGCCAATCTGCTTGGTCAACAACTTGCTGTAGTACCGGCACGAACCTATCAGGTGGCTCTTCACGCAATCCTCCAGGGATCCTGCGACAATTATTTTGGTTAAAAACGCCCAATGATAGCCACCCATCTGGAGGTCTCAGAGGTAATGCCTCGTGTGTTTAATTGCACTGTGTCTCTCTAGGTGTCAGGGCTTCGGTTCCTCTGGCAGGGAGCGTGTCCAGAACCGTCTGCATCAACGGCCTTCTGTTTTGTTATAGTTATATCTGCCCACTGCATTCAGCTTACCTACCAATCCTGGATGTCGGTAGACTACAAAAGAAAAAACCAAACAGTGCCTTAGTTCATAATGTGCGAGCTGGTGTGACGTCACTCCAGGTATCTCACCCTTACCCCCTTATATCTCTTGATCTATTTAAGTACAAAATCTAAAATTTGAGTACAAAATAGTACATATTGGGTACTAAATCCTGCTTGAGTCAGATTACTCAAATTCGCGCTGGAGTGACGCACACAACCTCAGTACCACGGGCGTTCTTTGAAAGAAAACGTCGAAAGGAAATATGCATATGCCAAATAAGATTCATCATCATCATCAGGTTATTTTTGTCTCCACTGCCCAAGCACAACCTTCTCGCATCTGCCGGAGACAGGCGGAGGATTTGGCCTACACTCCCCGCGCTGGCCAGACGGGTTGGGGAGGCCTGATTGATGTTTTATAATGTATTTCCTTAGTCGCCTTGTACGACATCCACGGGAAGAGTTGGAGTGGTCCTATTCTACTCTATCGGAAACCACACGGCAAGTGAGTAAGCCAAATAAGATTATAAGGCGTGAACAAACAACTGAGTGAACTGGTAGCGTGGTGTACAATGGACCAATGGACAATATTGATAGGTAGTAAGGCTGTTGATTTGATTTTGATGTGCAACTACCTGCTGAATCCAAATGGTCAAGATGACAACGCGGCGCCTCCATCATCCTGGCGCGGCAGCTGGAACAGAATTGCGTGCTGCCGTCCAAGGCCTTGCAGGGGAGCTGACGCATAATCTCCGAATCTGATGAGGTAGAGCAAAATTGCTTTAACTGACAGTGAATTTATTCAAACTGCTAACGATAACAAATCTCCGCTTCATGTGTCAATCGAGAAGCGCGGCAACCCCTTCCGCACCTTTCTGCTTACTCGGGCAATATTACTGACATTGACGCTTTCAGTAAAACTCCCATGGTTGTAAAGCTGCTTTCTGTTCACTTCTAGGTCCATTCAGCTTCAGTCACCGGAGAAGTTTACTTATAATCATGGTGCATGCAGCAGAGCCGAAATACCAGGAGCCCAAAGAAAGATAAGAAGGCAATTAAGCTGGTGTTAAGACAAAACGAAGCGCGAAGTCATGCAGCTCTCGATCCTGGTAAATACCAGACTGTCGGTCGGTTCGCTACTTTTATAGACATTATCTTGTTATAACTTATGTGGGCTTCGATGATGCTCTTCCACTCTGATCTCATCCTGCACGATAATTTTTTCAATGAGGTATTAGATAATAATACTTGACTTCCTACAAATTCTCCTACCTTTCGTAATACCTTCTTACCTTGCCCTGTGGCCATGTCACGAACATAGCTGCACTGCATGGAGCCATCGAATTCGCACCGCGACGTCAGCATTGACGCAGACTGTTTTTCTGGTGTACGAGCTCTGGTACAAGCGGTGTTTTCTGTTAACAATGCATGTGATTTGCGATTTGACTCATGAATTACGAGTAAACTAGATTTCAATTTTAAATAAGCATATGCCATTTTAATGGAACGGAGTCTCAGGATATTGTCTGGCACGGTGTTTCGAAATAGAGGGGTTCATTTCTTTGAGGAGTTCTTTTCAGTGATTCGCGTACAATAATGTCGACAAGGAAGTTGACATCAGTTTGGCTCCCGCCTTTATCATTCGTGGCATCTGTTTGTCTGGTAAAAGGCGTGTTTACATTTGGCTTGAGGATAGTCAGTTAGGTACTCTCAAGTAATGGCAAATATGCGATTTACACATAGCAATATTATCAGGGCAACTTGCCTTTCTCTTTGTGTAAATGAAGCCTACTTGGAATGACTTAGTGCTGAATTAGTATCTTATTTCTGATGTTTCAACTGTGAAGTCAGTAGGTATAATGATTAAAGTTAAAATATACCTCCACAAGGTACCTTGCAGTAGCATCGGTAGCCATCGTAGCTGCGCTGTGAAGTCAAAATGGCGGCAGATAGTTTTTGTGGCGAGAAAATTGCGGGATCATTCTCTAAAAGCAAACAAAGGGCCTGTAATCTGCGTTATTACTATGCCGCTACTTATATCAAACTATTTTGGATTCTTCGAAGGAGGAACAAAGTGATTTGCCCATGTTCATAGACAAGTAGGCAAAGCTAGTGGCCATGTGGCTGGATTCTAGATGAGCGATATCTATCAGGGAACAGAGAAATGAGGCAACTTATACTGGTTTAAATACAACTTTTTTTATTTTGGTTTTTGATATAATTAACACTCGACACATGCGTTTTCTCTTTAGGTAGTCTGGTGACGTCGTTCCCCACATCTTCCCCCCTCGCGTAGCACTAGGATGCTACGGTGTAGCTGTGACGTCACGGTATAGCTGATGATATCATAGTGTAGTGCTACACAAGGTTCTACCTGTATGTACTGTACTTCTTATACTCCGAGAGAAAGGGATCGAAGGAACGCAACATTTTAAGGCAGGAGCCCTATGTCTAAGCATAACTTATCACACCTACGTATCAAACACTAAGAGATGATGATGATATTGATATCTCTATAGTTGGTTAAATGGTTGATGCTCAAGTACTTCCGACCAACATCCTCAAGTTTTGCAGTTCTGGACTAACCTGTTTCACCATGCATTGAGTTTGTGAAGTTGCTTTTGATGGAGTATGACTTTGAATCCGTCTTAGCGATATATTTCGTAGTTTCGTAAAGGGCTTTGTATACTGGAATCAACATCGGAATTTCATAAATGGCATTGATTAAATAATGTGTCTCTACAGTTATTGTGCTCAAATATCGGCCATTACTGTTTGCATTTTTGATTGTTATAAATTTGTAAATAATTGTTGTTCAGCAAGTTTCATTATGCATTTCTATGTTGAGTCATCATTTATTAAAATCGTTTTTCATATATAAAAAAGCTGACTTTGTTGCTTCATATTTTTTCTGCGTCTATATACTTGTTTGTCTAGATTTTTGCAGTGATGTCTGCCCAGAGCTAAACTCTCGAAACTGTTGTCGCAAAGAATTGAATGTGGTTTCACTTCATTTGGAAACTGATAAAAACTTACCTTTTGTACAAAAGTGCGCTACTAATATCTCTCTTGCAAATAAAAGTTTGTTTAGAGTTCCGTCAATACCTTACCATAAGTGGTAGGTACTCGACAAAACTGGACCCATTCAACTGATTTTTGGAACGTTTTTTTGGGTAAAAATGACCGTAATAGCTGGGAAAGTTATTGGAATTTGCGAAAAATGAAGCTTTCCGAGATATATTAAAGGGAAACTGACAAATAAATGTAATTAGCGCAATCTGCACATCGTGTACGGCATACACTTTTTGACTTTACTTATCCGGTATATACGTTTAAACCGTTGTCTTGATGATGGACACTCGCATACCACTACGGCTACCTCTTGGCGACAGGATCTCGCTCTGGTTCCACGGCAAGGCGCTGCAGCACGTAGTCACCAGTTCACTCATGGAGCCCACGGCTTCCTCCACTGAGTGCTCTACCTTGCACGCCTCTGATTCTGAAATAAAACATCGTCGTTAGAGGATAGTAAGAGTACTGTTATTCCCGGTTCTCAATTATGGAATGCGAGGGTCTAGGTTATGAAATGAAATGCGTACGTACTTGGCACTCGCTATAATAGTACTGAATTCCCTGCCGAGCGGGCGCAGCCGCTTCGTGTCATATACAACTACCCTCAATCTACTAACATCCCTCCAACAATATTTTGAGGATTGTACCACTTATGCTACCACAAAAAATTCTTATAATCTACAACATTACGCGGCCGTAAGGTGACACGGCCGCGGTCCTGATTAGCGGACCCTGCCGCACCGTCGTCGGTCTGCACAGTCGCGGGCCGGTCGGTCGCCGTCAGGGCACTGGGGATGTCCCCCGCCGTCTCGGCATACAAGGTCGCTAGATCGGGTGTCTCAACCTCCACACGTGGCTCCGTAAGGCCCGGTGAAGTATCCCCAACTGTACGAGCACCTAATTGTATTACAACCGGCGGTAAGAACTCGCCGTGCTCCACGCTAGGCCCCAAGCGGACCACTGGAGCACTAGAAGCTGGTTCTGCTGCGACGGAAGACACCTCTTCCTCCCCTCTTAGCTCATAAATTTGATTTTTATGACGCTTCAAAATTCGGTCATCTTTAATAAGCTTTACTAAGTAAGCTGATCTTCCTAACTTCTTATTGATAACACCTTTTGTCCATGATACGTTGTGTTGATAATTTGCCTTTACAAGCACTAAATCACCAATCTCAAAATCTATATTTCTTCTACCACGATAATATTTAACCTGTAAGCACTGATTTTCTTTTACAGTATCTGTAAGTGTCGCGTCGGCTGATGGCAATGGCAATGGGTTTATTAAATCCATTCGACATCTAAGATTTTTACCAAACAACACCTGTGCAGGAGAACGGTTCGTGGTTGAATGTATAGAATTCCTGTAATTAAATAGGAACTCGTTTAATTTTACATTCCTGTCGCGGTTATGAGTGCCCGTTAACAACATGGATTTTAATGCTCTTTTTATGATTTTTACGTAACTCTCTGCTTGGCCGTTACTAGCTGGATGGTAGGTGGGAGAAGTCAGGTGAGTAATACCGTTACTTGTACAAAAGTTATTAAACTCACTCGATACAAACGAGCTACCATTATCACTACAAATAGTATTTATTAAGCCGAATCTCGACATCAACTCACATAACTTCTCGATCACTACTCTCGATCCGTACCCGTTACTGACATCATAAACTTCTACCCATTTTGAGTAGGCATCAACCGCGATCAAATAAACTTTCCCATTGAACGGGCCTAAAAAATCCAAATGGACCCTATACCAGGGCTCTGGCGGGAAGGGCCAGGGGGTGAGGGGCGCGCGTCGCGGCGCCGGCCGCAGCTGTGCGCACACGCCGCACGCGGCCGCCGCGCGCTCCAGCGCCGCCGCCTGCGCCGGCCACCAGAACCGCGCGCGCGCCTCACCCTTCATTTTACCCACGCCCATGTGACCTCTGTGTAGCTCCTTAATTATGCTTGCTCTTAAACTTTCCGGAACTACTAATTTGCTACCTCTCATTAGACAACCATTTTCTACCGCCAGTTCAATTCTACACTCGAAATATGGTTTTAAATTTTTATCTGTAATTTTATTAGGCCAACCTGTTCGTACCGAACGCACTACCTGCGATAAAATACTGTCCGACTCCGTCGCCCGTCTGACGTCACTCACGGTGAGCGGCGGCGAGTCGGCCTGCCACACGAAATGAACATAAGTCGACAAATCCTTATCGTAACGATCAGCTGATTGCTCGCCGGCGCGCTCGCGTTGCACAGTGTCGGTGCTATTAGACACTGTGTTCGGCGCCCGCGCCATGGAGCGACTAAGAAAATCTGCTGAGTTTTGCGCACTACTAACGTATTCTATCGTATAGTTGTATGCCGATAGAAATAACGCATATCTTTGTAACCTATTGGCCGATACTTCTGGTACACCTTTGCTTGGACGAAAAATAGATAACAAGGGTTTATGGTCTGTTTTTAAAACAAAAGGGTCTGATCTACCGTACAGGTATTGATGATATTTACGAACACCAAATATTATCGCCGTCGCTTCTTTTTGAATTTGACTATATTGCTTTTCAGCCGAATTCAGTGACCTCGAAACGTATGAAATTGGCCTCTCGACATCATTAACTTCAATCTGCGATAATATCGCTGAGAGACCGTACGGTGACGCATCCACCGTCAATATTATTTTTGCATCCGGGTTAAAATGCGCTAACGTGTTTTCTGATGTGAGTTCGTTTTTTATAGTATTAAATGCCAGGTCGTGTTCTTTTTGCCACTGCCATTTACAGCTTTTCTTTAAAAGATTGTTTAATGGAAAAAGAATAGTGGAAGCGTTCTTCACAAAACTGCGGTAATAATTTACTAAACCTAAAAATGATTTGAGCTCTGTAACGTTCTCGGGTTTCTTTGCTTCCACAATAGCTTTCACCTTCTCTGGTGATTTGTGCAGTCCATTTTTATCTATTATAAAACCAAGATAGGCAACAGAGTCTTGGAAAAAACTGCATTTATCTTTCCTTAACACCAACCCTGCTTCCTCTAGCTTCCTAAACACATTATGTAATCTAGATAAATGTTCCTCCTTTGTCCTTCCTGTTATTAAAATGTCATCCAAAAATTGCAGCACGCCGTCTACTCCCGACAGTATGTTTTCTAAAGTACGTTGGAAAATAGCCGGCGCGCTCGACAATCCGAACACCAGGCGATTATACTTGTACAACCCTTTATGTGTATTTATACAGGTAAGCATTTGGGACTCTTCATGTAACTTTAGTTGGTTATATGCGCTCGATAAGTCTAATTTTGTAAATTGCCTACCCCCGTGAAGTTTGCTAAACAACTCGTCGATACGAGGGAGGGGATATTTTTCAATTAAAAGCTGCTGGTTAAGCGTTGCCGAATAATCTGCGCACAACCGAATACTGCCGTCTTGTTTTAGAACTGGGACTATAGGACTTGCATTTTCTGAAAATGAGACTGGCTCGATTATGCCTAGATCCACTAACCGATCTAGTTCCTGTTCTAGTTTTGATCGAAGCGCAAACGGTACTGGGCGAGCTTTAAAATAAACAGGAGTTGAATCTGGCTTTAAGTTTAATTTAACTTCAACCCCTTTACAACAACCCAATTTATCAGAAAACAAATTAGCGTATTTCTCAATTAAATCATCCGTGTCTAACAAAATCCCACAACTGTTTACCTGGCACATCTGCAAATTAAATTTTACCATAAAATCTCGTCCAAGCAACGGTGGGCCACCACCCTTAACAACGAAAACATCGATGGATTTAGAAATTTGTTTATAAACAAATGGAAGTGATATAATGCCCACTGTTTCTATCGAACTCCCGTTGTAGCTTTGTAGTACTTTGCTATTAACGCGTAACGGATGTCTAGAAAAATATTTATAATATATTTCATCAGAAATCGCCGTAACCGCCGAGCCTGTGTCTAATTCAAAAGTTAACGTAACCCTATCCACCAGTACCGACTCCTGCATAGGTTCGCCATTATGTGAACGAATATTAAAAATTAAATGCTTACCATCATCACCATCATCCTCACAACATTGCAGAAAATTATGATTATAACCACTTTTCTTACAGACACGTTTTAAATGACCTTTTAACCCGCACTGCCTACATGAATAATTTTTAAATCTGCACATTCTACTATTTTTATGTAAATAGCCACACGCTTCACATTTTTCTGCCGAGGAACCACGTTCCTGTTCTCGAGACGCCGCCGCTGTCGACGCACCAGCCTCCTGAGTACGACCCTGGTATACCGCTGGCCCGCCGCCGCGCGCTGTAACTTTGTGCAAGTCTAACAGGTGCGGCGCGGCAGTGCCGGCGGCCGATGCCGCTGCCTGCCTCGCGCCCTCCCTGGCACAGCGCACGCTCTCCGCCAGTTGCAAAGCCTTTTCCAGAGTGAGCTCCCCCAAGGGCTCACTGAACAGGCGCTCTCGCTCCTTGCCACCTGCCATGCCCAACACAAATCGGTCTCGTAACGCTTCATTCAAGGTGTTAGACGCGAAACCACAGTGTATCGCCAAACCTCGAACGCGCGCTGCCCACTGCGCCAGTGATTCACCCACATCCTGAACTGCACTATGAAACTTGTAGCGTTCGGCAAACCCGCACGTCTTGGTTTTAAAATGCCCGTCCAACAATTGAATCACCTCGCCGTACGCCAATGAGCCGACATCTTGTGGAAGAGCTAAATCCCGGACCAGTCTGTAGGTGCTCTCAGTTAAACTACTGAGTAAAATAGCTCGACGTTTCGCACCGCTCTTATCTAGTTCCTCCGTAATTTCATTTGCCAGAAACCACTGTTCCAGCCGCCCTTTATACAATACCCATTCTTGAGATTCGTGACAAAACAAACTTAATACTCCCACTGACACCTTTGCCATATTTATCGCGTGTAGTCCAATCGTCGCCAAATGTTATTCCCGGTTCTCAATTATGGAATGCGAGGGTCTAGGTTATGAAATGAAATGCGTACGTACTTGGCACTCGCTATAATAGTACTGAATTCCCTGCCGAGCGGGCGCAGCCGCTTCGTGTCATATACAACTACCCTCAATCTACTAACAAGTACCACGTACAGTATGGCTACTCCCTGCCCCCCCCCCCCCCCCCCTCCCACTACTCCTTACATCAGTTACCGATTGGTATCCTACATTACATACGACAGACTTACCAACATCACGATGTGAAGGGTATATCTGAACTCCAGCATCGGTTTTAGATTTGTGCACTATGCATCTCGGCCGATCGTAAACGAAGAGGCAATCTGTGTTATAAGAGAAGACAATAAAATAACTACCTATCGAAAATTACATGGACTTATTATACTTATATGTCTAAAATCTGGTGCCATCTCTTTCCTATTATTTGCTCAGTTACTTAGTTACTTAGTCCTCGAGGTAGCAATTCGGCTATGGCATTGGGTTGTTGTCCAAATATTGCAAGTTATAGGCGTTAGTGATAGTTATTCATCAGGCTGGCTGTCTGTTCATTCAGATACAACTTTAGATCTTGATGTTTATATTCGCAAATAAAAGCTTGAACGTCCTGGACCAGAAACATCTATTTTCCATAATATCCACTTCCAAACAGGCTGCTCCCGAAACGAGTACTACCCAAAACGTCACTTCCTAAAGAAAGTTCCTTTACGTCCAGCTTCTTCCCTGTTACTGCAAGAAATAACTGAACCTCACTTGAACAGTTTTCTGTCTTATCCTGATGACAACGAGGTGTAGACAGCACGCACCGTGACGTAATAGCACTTGCTGACTTCTGCTGCCTGATTGCCGTCACACTGGAATCCGTTGCTGAAACAGATAAGGAGTAGCTATTAGGTAATCTAAGCATCAACGATAGATAACATACTGTCAGCTGTCGTAAGATACAGGTCACTGCGCGGAGAGGTTAGTTGTCCAGGGTAGAGAAAATTAATGCAGACCAATCAAATCACTGACGAACATGAACAACACTCAGAACGAATGCGTTAAACCAACCGTAATATTTGGCGCTGGGTTGTGCAATGTGCCACTGAGCCTCATTCATGAAAGACCTAGACGTCCCGTCAAGAGTAACTGACTCAGGAGAGGAAATTTATACTTAATCCTTATATTATTCTAATAGGTCTTCATTGGCGTCTTGATGACCACGCAGCATTAGACTCCACATACGAATAAAAACACGAGAACTCCCAAAAAGACTATTAGTAGGTAAACGGTTACCAGCATCGCAAATGTCTGGAGACGCTTGAAGCTCAAGTTCTCGTACATCTTTCGAAAACACTGCTCCGTCTGAAAAGAATATGATACTTGCAATTATTTTGTCAAAATAAAATTGATCATTATCTTCAGGCGAAATGCTTCCACTGCTGAATAAATCACCCTAGAATGTTACTTTTGTTGGGCTGTCTATTGGGGGGGATTCGCCATAATTATAACGCTTGGCAAGCGATTGGTGATCGCAGTAACGATATACACTGGAGTAATATACACACTGCTGCCCATCCCTGATGCAATCCCTTAGTCGCCTTGACGACACCCACTGGAAGATTGGGTGTGGGCCTATTCTAAGCCAGATACGTCACAGCGAATCAAAATAATTGTATACAAATCATACATTAGGATACATTAGCTCTGTAAGCGAGTCGGTTGATGAAAGAAGCGGCGAGTGATTTACCTGAAGTTACTTTATCGATCATCAACACGTTTCTTAGCGGGACGGCTGTCCGTTCTCTATCTTTTGTACTTTCTTGCGAAGGCAATACGTCGGCCAGACTGTCCTTGGATAACGATAATAACGGTACTCGGATAGCTAAAAAAATAAAAGTACAGTCAAATTCATTCGCTTGGATTCTCGACTTTGCCATTTTACTAGCCAAAATAACTGCTTGTTGATAAGAAATTTAGCTTGTTATAGCTATTAGAAGACTAGTTAGAAAAACAGCACAGACTATCAACATTCCATCAAAAATAATTTGCTGAGAGAAAGCGGTACTAAAGAGTGTTTGGAACTAAAGAGTGGCAGAACTTGGTAGTTAGTAATGAATATGGCGATAAACTACCAGAGTTTGATAGTTTCGGCTTGCTTGGTTCCGATGTCATGTGAAAAGTTTTCGACGATTTCTTCCGCTCGTACCGAGGAGATTTTGATGAACTCGGATCAGACATATCAACGTCTGCTTCTTCGGTTGCAACTTGGTTCAAATATTCTGAAGTTGCCTGCTCTAGGTCAAGTAGTGATTGGAATTCTGAAATAGGTAATCAATTTTATAATTGGATTAAAAACACGAGAGGTTTTTAATTTGTATTATCGAATTATGACTAAACTAAGTTAAATACAAAGAGAGACATGGCGAATTGTTTCATTTGACTTTGAACAACAATGTTATAGTTGGTACTGGTGGTTGGTCAAATCGTCAGAAGCACATTTACTGATAATTAGGATGCCACACTAAAAGATGATCATGGGGTTGTTGAATAGTACAATCCTACTAATATTATAAACGCGAAAGTTTGTAAGTATAGATATTTGTTTGTTACTCTTTCACGTAAAAACTACTCAATGGATTTTAATGAAACTTTACAATAATATAGCTTATACATCAGAATAACACATGGGCTACAATTTGTAAAGATATTGTGTGAATTGTCCAAAATACCAAGTAAGTAGGAAAAAATATACAATCTGCGAGCTATTCTGGCGTGCGCTGCCAAGACCGCTAGAGTTACACATATGTAATGTATGATGGAAATGTTTATCCTACTAATATTATAAATGCGAAAGTTTGGATATTTGGATGTTTGTTACTCAATCCCGCTTCAACCACTGGACGGATCGTGATGAAACTTGGCACACATATAGGTTAGGTCGTGGAATAGGGCAAAGGATAGTATTTATCCCGAAAAAACCTCCCCTTGCTACGGGAAACACATAATGGTTTACGATGTTAAGTTGTCCACGCGGACGAAGTCGCGGGCAACAGTTAGTTAAATAATAAATTTAAGTGAACTACTGACAGTTTTTTTTACGATGTACACTTGCTAATTTACAGACAGTCTACTGTCACTGTCGTGTATAAACTTTTCAGCGTTTGGACCACATTCCAAAGACCACAAGTGTTTAACCTCTTTGAGACTATATTAGCTTACAGCAACACTCAGCCTGGAGGGAGACATAGCGTTTTCATCCTGTCATTAATCGCGGGGGATCCACGCACAGATGCTTATACTTGTACGCTATCGCTACGACACACACAGGCGATACAAATCGAGCAACACCTTAATCTACACGCAGTGGTCTTATACCGTTGGCTGAGGGGAATCTCTAAGTATACTTGTGTACATACTTATCTTGTCCCGGAACATATCGCTTGAATGATATTGGTCATCATCAGCCTATATACGTCCACTGCTGAACATAAGCCTCCCCAATAGAATGCCTCTTTCGGTGGGCTTTCCATTAGGAGATTTGCCATAATCACCACGCTTGGCAGACGGATTGGTGATCGCAGTAATGATCAGTAATCAGTAATCAGTAAACTTTATTGCATTCCATGGTGTTAACAGATAATAAAAAGACAAGAGTTCTCATGGACCCATTTGGGCACAGCAAGTAGGAGAGAGGAGGACCAACAGTATTGTCGACGTTAATTATGTACATAAATGTACTCGTATTATGCATTATTTGTATAAATAATAATTTTATTTCATTTGTTGCATATCTGTTTGTTATCTAATTTTATCATAATTTATCATTTAGGTATTCATTTAATGTGTAGTAGCTTTTGGAAATTAGTAGCTGTCTCAGGTATTTGTTAAATCTCTTATTGTTAGTTTCTTCTTTTATTATATCGGGCAGGTGATTATATGTTTTTACTGACATGACGAGAGGGCTGGATGAGTGCAGTCCTAACTTGGAAGTAGGTTGCATCAGTCTGCTTTTATTGCGTAGCGGGTATTTCGTAGGTATGTCTCCTCGGGTTTTGTAGAAGTGTGGATGTTTACGAACGAATTTGCAAATTTCTAATATGTATATACACGGCAATGTAAGAATCTTTTGTTCCTGAAAATATGGTTTGCAACTCGATATTTGCTCTATATTGAAGAGAATTCGGATAAGTTTCTTTTGTAAAATAAAAACGGTGTGTGCATCCGTGCTATTTCCCCACACGATGACACCATAGCTGAGCCAAGCGTAAGCATATGCATAGTATGTAACTGTTGCAGTTTGTAAGTCTGTTGTTTTTTTGATCTCGCGTAGTGCGTATGTAAATCTAGATAGTTTTGTTCGCAATTTTTGGATATGTGACTTCCAGTTTATATGAGTATCTATATTTAGGCCAAGTAATGTAAATTCATTTACAATTTCTAATTTTATGTCGTTATAATGATAGTTAATGTTTAATAAATTTCTTTTTTGATATGGATGGAAAGTCATTATTTTTGTTTTTGAGTAGTTAATTTCGAGATTGTGTTCGTTCATCCAATTCGTTATATTATTTAATATGGATTCCAGTTTTTTCTCGAGATTAATACTATCCTTGCATGAAGTTATGAGGGAGACATCATCCGCGAATAGAACACACGGCTCTGTCATGATTTTCGGCAGGTCGTTTATATAGATAAGAAAAAGAAGACATCCAATGACACTTCCCTGTGGGATTGAGGCATTGATGATCATTTTGTCTGAACGGACGTTTCTTATCTCGTTTGTCGTATTGTTGAAAAATTCAATTTCTACGAACTGCTCTCTGTTCTTTAGGTATGAAGCTAACCATTTGTGAGCTGGTCCGCGAATACCCACCCCGTATAGTTTGTCTAATAGTATTCTATATTGTACTTTGTCGTATGCTTTAGTCATGTCTAATAGTATCCCAATAGCGTATTTTTGGTCATTCATTATATTGAGGGCTTCCTGGATATATCTGAACACTGCTAAGGTTGTGGATCGTTTTTTCCTAAAACCGTTTTGGCTATCATCAAATATTTCATATTTTTCACAAAAGCTATACACACGATCGCACATTGCTTTTTCAAACACTTTTGAAGCTGTTGGCAATAGGGCAATAGGCCGATAGTTATTTGGGTCTGTTTTTATCTGTTTTTTGTGGATTGGTTTTATTATAGCTGTTTTTAGTAAATCAGGGAACACACCTTCATTGAAGGACTGGTTTATTAGCAGACAAAATGGTAGAGTTAATTCATTCGCGCATTGTCGTAACAAAGCAGGTGGGAGCTCGTCCATACCGTGGCTTTTTTTATTTTTGAGGTTTTTTATAATGTTGTGCACCTCGCGGTAGGTTACTGGACTAAGATACATGGTGTTCGTAACGGGGCGGAGCACGGGGCGGCCTCGAGGCTCGCCTGCGTCCGTGGCTCGTGTCCCGCCAATGGATGCAAAGAACTGGTTAAAAGTGTTGGCTACATGTTTGGGTTCAGAGATTGGAATGTTATTTATTTCTAATTTAATATTGGATTTTGTATTATATCTAATAGTTTTCTTGTTTGTACGTTCATTTATTATACTCCACATAGTTTTAACTTTATTATTTGATTTTTTCATTTTGTTTATGTATTGTAGTTTTTTGGATTTATTTATCACCTTTTTTAATATCTTTTCGTATTTTTTGTAGTGGTTTTTCAGTATATCATTATTTGACTTATGTGCGAGAGTTTTTAATAGTCTTTTATTTTGACAAGAAAGCTTGATGCCTACAGTCAGCCAGTGTTTTTTTTGATTTGGATTTATTTTTATTTTCCGCTTCGGTATACATAAATTTAAGATGCTTATTAATGTGATATGCAGAGATTCATAGTTTTCGTTAACGTTTTTATTTTTTGTTAGAGTGTCATACCAATTTACCTTCTTTAATTTTTGTTTGAATTTTTCAACGTCTGTATTTTTATATAATCTTTTCTCTGTATACCAGGTCCTATGCTTTTGTTTATGTTGTTGTAATGATTTCGTATGTATGATTGTACCAGCGTGGTCCGAAAAACCCATTTCCTCCACCGCAGTATACAGATATTTATCAGAAAAATTTGTAAATATTAGGTCTAGACATGTTGACGCCGTATATGTAATGTGTGTAGGTTTTTTTATATGCTGGGTTAGGTTATGTTCTGACATTAAATCCAAAAACTTATTTGTTTTTGTATTATTTTGTAGAATATCTATGTTAAAGTCGCCGCCCAAAATTATTTTAAATTTGGAATATTTCTTGTTTATATAATTTAAAATCTGTTCTAACCGACTGAAAAATAGATCTTCCTCTTCCCTATTCCAGTACATAGTTATTAGCAAAATGTTTTCACTCGGTAGCTCAGTCGCGCACACTTCCAATAAGTATTCTATTGACATATCTGTGATATCATTTCTTTCTATACTTTCAATATGTTCTTGCAGAAGGGTACAGACACCGCCTCCTCCTCGATTTTTCCTGCAATAATTTGCTCCAATTTTGTAGCCCTCAAAGTGTGTTAGATCTAGTTTTCCTTGTGATAGCCAGGATTCCGAGATACATATTGCTTGATATATTGGGTTTTGATAAATAAAAGCTGTCAGTATGTCCCGTTTGTTATTAAGGCTTTGGAAATTTTGGAACAATATTTTAAAATGTAGGATCGTACCTTCGAAAGGTAGTATTTTCATTGAATTCGTTATCGTTTTGAAAGTTCTGAGAATATTGAATTCCGCTCCTTCTGTAATGAGTGTTCGTTTTATTATTTTCTACATTGTCTTCGTTTTTTCCGTGTATAATTGTTAGGTCATTCATGTGACTTTTATGTTTTAGATCAATTGTCTTTCCTTCAATAATCAATTTATTATTTCGTATTATTGCGTAGAAGCCTTTTTTTCGTGCTGCAATCATCTCATCTCTCATAGCTTTCCTGTCTTTTCGTGCATCATTATCCAAATATTCTGAAACTGCCAAGCCGGACCCTTGAAAGTAGTAGTTATTGTCTTTTATGTATTTTGACATTCGCTTACTGATTAGTTCTATTACCAGAGGCCGATTTATATTAGTATTTCTGCCGACTCTATATGTATCCTCGATGTAGCCTAGCAGATCTACTTGAAGGATGTCGCGGAATATTGCAATTAGTCTATTGTGCTGTTCGTATTCAGGCTCCCTGTAGTATTCGTCGAAACCGTACAACACTATTTTCTTACTATTGCTATCAGATGAGTGGTATTTTCTGGGTTCTCCAAATTTCGTTGATAGTTCCTTTATTTCTATTTTTAATTTTTCATTATCAATTTTTAGTTTTTCCATTTCAGTGTTGAGTCGTTCTATATTTTCCTTTATAAGGTCGTTTTGTATTAAAAGACCGCTTGTTTCTTTGTTGACATCTTCTCTAAGTTTCGCTATAGCGTTTTTAATTTCAGATTGAATTGTGTTCTGAAGTTCTAATATAATTGATTTGTTGTTTTCTTTTAGTTGAAGGGATATAATTGCGCTCAGGTTTTCCAGTGTTATTTCGGTTTTTGTGTTCATCGTTAAGGAGTTTTCCATGATCTTAATATACACAGGAGAATGCTGCTGCCCATCCCTGGTGCAATCCCTTAGTCGCCTTGACGACACCCACGGGAAGATTTGGGGTGGCCTTATTCTAAGCCGGGAACCACACGGCTTATGATATTGGTGATACTCGAAAGTTACTGATAAAATTTTTAAATATACCGGTATTAGGATAGGAAGGACCTTTATCCACGGGAAAGGTGCATCTTTTGATCCATTTGGCTGCGTTCAGTTTGCTAGACAGTACTGCGTCTGGCATCTGGTCGCTGGGCTTGGCGATTTGCGATTTCTTTTGACTGATCAGACGCCAGAGGCTTACTAGTCGATCCTCTACGTGTTCTATGAAAAGAAATTGCTACTAGTCAACGATCTCTATGTACTACTAGATGGAGCGTTCCAAACAATCGCTCTGTTCCACGCAAGTAGCCACAACTCTTTCACATTCACAATGAAACTTGTGCAGTTACTACGCAGAACATTTAATTAATACTAAATATTGACGCTACGGTTAAATAATGTCAATATTTAGTAAATAATTAAATGTTCTGAGTAGTAACTGCACAAGTTTCAAAGTGAATGTGAAAGAGTTGTGGCTACTTGCGTGGAACAGAGCGATTGTTTGGAACGCTCCATATAGAGATAAGCTCTTTTTAGAGATAAGCTCGACTTTGTATACAAAATGTGTAACTGTATTTACTTTTAAAATGTGTGCAATAAAGAATATATATAGTAGTACATAGAGATCGTTGCTACCAGTAAAGATATTTTAGAGTAAAGTATGAATACAGTGTCCAGTAAATAAATACCTAAAACGTAACCAGGGGTAGATGATTTCAAGCCTGATCAGAATGTGACATTTGATGTTCAGCGGAACCCTTAGGTACCGTTTTAGTCAAGTGCCCCTTGTCATCTTTTTGTTTTGGTCTATTGTCAACTGCACAATGTTTACTTAACATCTAGACTAGACTAGTTTGAACTTCAAAATATTAGCCACAAAGCGAAGAATAAGTGATCCCAACGGTGATGCACGGATGGTGGGGACGGTGACGAAAGGATTAGCAGGCTGAAGTGACAATGGGCGGGCCACATCTGTCGCAGAACCGACGGCTGTTGGGGCAGACGAGTTCTGGAGTGGAGACCACGGATTGGCACGCGCAGCGTTGGACGCCCCGCCGCCAGATGGACCGACGACCTAAAGAAGGTGGCCGGAAGCGGCTGGATGCGGAGGGCGGAGGACCGGGTGTGGTGGCGTTCATTGGGGAAGGCCTATGTCCAGCAGTGGACGTCAAAAGGCTGACATGATGATGATGATGAACGGTGATGCGCATGGCACGTGACTAATCAGTAGACACTGTCTCTGGTGGGATCAGTAAATATGTGGCGCAGGAGTAACGTCTTGCCTGTTGCAGGCCTGTCTCACTACGCACTTTATGTATACAAATATGCCTATGCGGTGTGGCCCCGATTGCCGGGGCCAATCGGTTAGGGTCGTGAAAGTAATGTGATGTATTCGAGTAAATTCCTGCGCCACTCCATAATCCGAAATCATATGTACACGCCATATGCGACTGTTAATGTGTGCGTGATTTAGCGGTTCAGCGTAACACTGACTTTCTTCCATGCGCGTAGGATTCAATTTGGCTTTCATTATTTTGAAGGTAAGTATTTGAGAAACTGAACAAGCTTTCTGTATTGTACTATTACTTATTCTATGCCTGTTGTATGGATCACAGCCAACATGTAAAACGTCATCATCATCATCATCAGGTTATTTTTGTCTCCACTGCAGGAGCACAACCCTCCCTCATCTGCCGGAGACAGACGGAGGATTTGGCCTACACTGAAGGTTGGCTGGAAGAGATCTCTTATAGAGATAAGTCCACCTTTGTACACTTTTATGATATGCCCTTTTTTTGTTGTAAATTTTATGTGCAATAAAAAATATATTATTACACTCCCCGCGCTGGCCAGACGGGTTGGGGAGGCCTGATTGATGTTTTATAATGTATTCCCTCAGTCGCCTTGTACGACATCCACGGGAAGAGTTGGAGTGCTCCTATTCTACTCTACCGGAAACCACAATGTAAAACGTAATTGGCTATTTTGAATTTTCATACTGCAGTTGAAAAAGATGTTTATAACATACTATTATCGCTTCGGGACTTTGGAGGTTGGAGGCCTGTACCCTGGCGGGGAGTGGCGTGGCTAGACATCGCTTTGGGTATTTTCAGGGTTCGGCGGACAAACGAACAGGTTGGGCAGTCGAAACCTGGAGAAAAAGTTTATATTAAGTAGGTACTAATTGTGATAACTAGAATACTTTCACTTACTACGTTCATAAGGAAAATAAGTAACGTGTGCAACGATCTCTATGTACTACCAGATGGAGCGTTCCAAACAATCGCTCTGTTCCACGCAAGTAGCCACAACTCTTTCACATTCACTTTGAAACTTATGCAGTTGCTACTCAGAACATTTAATTATTTACTAAATATTGACATTATTTAACCGTAGCGTCAATATTTAGTAAAAAATTAAATGTTCTGCGTAGTAACTGCACAAGTTTCATTGTGAATGTGAAAGAGTTGTGGCTACTTGCGTGGAACAGAGCGATTGTTTGGAACGCTCCATCTAGTTGTACATAGAGATCGTTGAACGTGTGTGACTTTTTTAACCATTAGTATAACACATTCCGGAGCAACAAAAATCAGACTTGGTTAGTCTATGCACCACAACGACGTACAAACAAAATAAACAGAACTATGTGCTAAGTTATCTTATACTACGTGCATGCCATATGACAATGTTTAAAGACAGGACTTTAATCAGTGCGTCCTGCCTGCAATGATCTACGGCGCGGAAATGTGCACACTAACTGTGGGACTAGTCCGAAAACTCAAAGTCGTTCAGTGGGCAATGGAAAGAGCTATGCTCGGAGTTTCTTTATGGAACAAGAACCGAAATGAGGTAATCCACCAGAGAAATAAAGTCTTCGACAAAGCTCAAAAAGTTAGTACGTTGAAGTGGCAGTAGCCTGATCACATCTGTCGGAGAACCGATTACCGTTAAGGACAAACGAGTTCTCCAGTGGAGACCGACCCTGGGCAGGCGTAGTGTGGGACGCTCCCTGGCTAGATGCGACGATCTGCATAAGGCGGTGACTAGATGAGAAGAGCCGAGGATTCAGTGGCGCGCGTCGGAGAGGCCTATTGTCAGCAGTGGACTCTTTCAGGCTGATGATGATGATGATTGCATTGGAAATATATTCTTAAAGCTCATGAATTACTTAGTACGCTCAAATAATTTGGGTCCGTCCGGGTTTCTGCATCGCAATCGTCGACTTGCGCGCAGGTACACACCAGGACTGGACCTGACAATAAAACAGAAAAACGTTCAATAATAATAATGTTGCTCGCAACATATCATGTCAAGGGGTATAACGGAGCGTAAAGCGGGCAAAGGAAAGTCGCTCTGCGACATTAAATTGCGCAAAGTGGCGATACATCGTCTCTGTCTATCTCTACCTCTGGGACCAAGGTGTGAGCATTATGTATGTAACATTCATCATCATCATCAGGTTATTTTTGTCTCCACTGCAGGAGCACAACCCTCTCTCATCTGCCGGAGACAGACGGAGCATTTGGCCTACACTCCCCGCGCTGGCCAGACGGGTTGGGGAGGCCTGATTGATGTTTTATAACATCGCGAACATTCAATGTAACATTCAATAATCTCTTATAGCGAGACGGAGAGAGTCGCTGTACTCGGCGTTGCCCTCTGCCGAATGTATCAGATCATATCGTCATGCGCGGTATCGATGTGTGCAATAGATTATGAGTCTGTGTTTGCCGTGTGGTTTCTGGTAGAGTAGAATAGGACCACTCCAACTCTTCCCGTGGATGTCGTACAAGGCGACTAAGGGAATACATTATATATAAAACATCAATCAGGCCTCCCCAACCCTTCTGGCCAGCGCGGGGAGTGTAGGCCAAATCCTCCGTCTGTCTCCGGCAGATGAGAGAGGGTTGTGCTCCTGCAGTAGAAACAAAAAAAAACTGATGATGATGAATTAAAATTTTAATATGATGAATGTACAAAGTTAGTATTGTCAATGTTTTACCACCATCCAAATTACTCTCAGGTTTGTCGAGTGTTCGTGAAATTTTGGCAGGATCACCGTCTTTGACGCTGTAGCACGATTTAAAAGCAGGGTGAGGCGAAGTGGAGGGCTGAACCGAAGCGGGGTAAACCGAAGTCGGCTGGAGTGGGGTCGGAAGAGAAGTAGAGTGCAGCGTAGTATGCTTGTAATGTAATGTAGGTACTGGGGCGGAGGATGTAAGTCCTGTAACAAATGCTGTATTTGAGATATTTTAAACATCATCATCATCAGCCTGAATGAGTCCATTGCTGGACATATGCATCTCCCAAGGTGCGCCATTAAACCCGATCCTCGGTTATTCTCATCCAGTCACTGCCAGCCGCCTTACGCAGATCGTCGCTTCATCTAACCAGGGAGCGTCCCACACTACGCTTGCCCAGTCGCGGTCTCCACTTGAGATCCCGTTTACCCCAGCGTTAATCAGTTTTCCGACAGATGTGACCAGCTCACTGCCATTTTTAAGCGTATACTTAAATATACTGAGTGGAAAAATGTATGTACTGCTGTCCTCCAACGCATTTCTCAATACTCGAAGCTCAAGCCGAAGCCTTACCTTATCGTCAAATCAAAAAAGGGTTTTTCTTTTTCACTAAAATCATTCGATATTCAGAAAGTTTAAGATTCACATTAAAAAACAAACAAAAAAAACTTTGTAAGAAAGCCTACTATAAAATAAACGATTATTTGAATGACAAAGATGCCTGGTACTAATGTTGCTTCAGCATAGCACACTCTTTATATAACTTGATTTTAAAGATGTGTTGCGTGAAGTTTGTTGCGCCGTTTCTTCTTCACAGCGCTAACACCTTGGAAGCGGTAGTCGATAAAAAAATAATGACGAGTATAAATGTACCAAGTGTACTTATATGCAATAAATGATTTCGATTTTGACTTTGATATTCATTAATTGGTCATATTTCTGCCTAGACTACCTTATCAAGCATACGCTGAATTTTTCGTTATTGTTGATTTGAAAAATCCTTTCTCTCATAAATCCTCATAAATCCTTTTAACCATGAACTCCATACGAGCACACCAAGATCTCATTCCCTTGAACTAACCTCTTGTCCCCTTGCACTAACTCAAATTGTTGCCTTGATCACGATCTTCTAAATATTTCAATTACTTAATCACAATTTTTTTTTTGATTTTTGAAAATTGTAAAAAACTACCTCTCACACAAAATAAGTTGGTAAGCAGCTCAATTTGTATAAAAAGAAAAAGTAACACTTTGAGGTCTGTAAAAGAATGAATGATCTATCAATGGCAAAAATCGCTGAGTCCACCAGAAACATTTTGAATAGACAGGCCTACCTCCAAAGACGCAACGATTTATTCGAAATTAATTCATTACATTAAAAAGTGCGATACTTTTAGCTTCAACGAAGTCACGAAGCATCTGCTAGTTTTATTTATTAATTGTACACAATGTCTTAGACTTCCGTCTGCCCACAAAATTATAAAACATCGTCATATCCGTAACTTTTCCTCCCCCTTTCTGAAAAGCAACACATGCCATAAATTCATCGTAAACACCAATATATTTCAATGTGAATGAAAAATAACCTCCTGTCGTTCAAATAATCTACCCTTCCGTGCCATTAGACGCAATTGTGAAGAATTTCCCGAATGAAGGGTTGAAAAGTCACGCTTCGGTATACGGAATGTTTCGGTTACTTTGCTTCGCTTCCCTTCTAAGTGTCAGTCATAAAAATTTAGATATAATGGGTAATGAAAATATATTTTAGAATCAAATGACATTACATTTCAAATGAAGGTGTAGTTTTAGATATATAATTTGATTTTAAAATATCCTTTAATTCCTATACCTATTCTAAATCTTTATGACATCTCACATCACAAGAGAAGCTTCTGTAACCGAAACTTCCGTATCGTACCGTGATTTTATAGTGATTTAGTCTTATACTAAATAATAAATATGGTATGGTATTTCATTAAGAGCAGTGAAGTCCGGGAGGGCCAGTACGGCTGCCAGCTTAGACTCCCGTGGACCCGGTGTAACATCGACTCGCGATTACACACTAACTTCCTCGGATTCCTTACTATGATTTCCTTCACCGTTTGAGTGCAGAAAGTAAATGTACATAAATTTCGAATTATCCATTGGTAGTGTCATCAACCATATAATATTAGTGTAAAAGAGAAAACATAAAAAGTCTTCTTGCGCCGGCCTTGTTACGATGCGGTGGTAAAAAATTGTGTGAGTGAATTTTCATCATAATAAATAGTTTCAAGCTTCAGTACTGTATTATTGTGATCACCGTCCAAACCCTGTGGAGGTGGTGCCTGGTGCGCCACAGGTAGATCACATAACTGGGGATCTAACCTCGATATTATTGACCAGTTTCTTCTCCAATTTGCCATCGACGCTTATGGTAACCTAGTGTACAAAGTAAAGCAGCGCAGACTTTTCTCAGTCGGTTATCCTAGATAGAAGTCCAAAAGGCAGTTCAATAGTAACTGCGAGGCCTGGATAGTATATATATAAATTTGGCGTGCTATTAGAGAGTGCCTTTAACAAAAAAGGGTCGTCGGAATCATTTGCATCACTATAGACAAGCCCCCACCTCAATTATTTCTCTTTGATACGTAATTCAGCTATCCTTGTCAGCCTGTCGGTATCACAGGTTACATATAACATTACATCTTTACCATTATGACCGCCCGCGCCATCTGACACCGCCATCGGGTCCGACTGGGTTGATGCCTCGATGACTGAAGAGTTCAGTGTGAATACCGACATTAGCCGGCTGTGGCCTATCCGCGCAGAACGTTGCACTGCAGACAAACACATCTTTGGTCATCATCATATCAGACTGTCGATGTCCATTGTTGCATTTAGGGCTTCTCCGAACAGTCTTGTTCTCTTCTTTAGAATTGATCTGCCCTAACGTCCATCAATTCTGCGACAGATGTGACCCGCTCTGCAACTTCAGCTTACTTCCTTTCAGCTACGTAGGTGACCTTAGTTAAGATGTCAAAGAGCGGTGAGAAGCAGAAGCGCTGGTAAGAGGTTGTCCTTTGATGAACAAAACTTGAGGAATATGGAGCCACCGGCTCGACCCGGAGGAAAGACGCCATAGTTTATTTTTCTGATGCGAAACATCCTGTCATTTTTGTGAGGGTATCTATGCGCACATGCACTTATACGCTGTCGCAACGAAGCACACGTTATAATCCGAAAAGCACATTCATAACCATGACATGATGCCTTTGACAGGTGGTAAATACCTGAGCATGGCGATTCCCCTTCAAAGTGTTAATTTAAGGACCCAAATGACCCAGAGCGGGGTCATTATGAGCATTGCTACAGTAAGAACCTACCCAACGAAACCTTGACATATCTAGTCTATAATGATTATGTTGTTATTGCCGTGTGGTTTCCGGTACAGTGGAATAGGAGTACTCCAACTCTTCCCGTGGATGTCGTACAAGGCGACTAAGGGAATACATTATAAAACATCAATCAGGCCTCCCCAACCCGTCTGGCCAACGTGGGGAGTGTAGGCGAAAATCCTCCGTCTGTCTCCGGCAGATGAGAGAGGGTTGTGCTCCTGCAGTGGAGACAAAAATAACCCGATATGATGTTATTAATTATTATCGATGATAATAGGTTTTTCCGTGAATTACAGCTAAAGGAAATAATCATATAAATTATCTAACCATTCAATTCATTATGGGCGCACTGAACGTAAGTATCAACTTTACATATTTTATCAGTAGAGTTCAGCCGTAACCCGGAAGTGATTTGTCCAAAGGATTTAGATAGTTCCAGGCCAAGATTGACGTTGATGCCTGTAGAGGCACACTCGCGGCAGGATGCTACGCAAAAGAAAAATGATTTATGCATCCAGTTAGAGTAACGCAGGAGAAAAGTGACTAAACTTATTTAGCTATGTCAGAACAGAGAAAAAAGATAAAAGAGAATTGCAGGAGATCAAAAATTTAAGAATGCAGATTATCACGGAAATGTAACTCAGCGTTGAATTTTAACGAGGCTTTACGCTATCATTTCACATGTAACTTTCTGTAATTGCTTGGTAATTTCAACTGATCACGATTCATTGCTCGCGTATTTGAGCATTGTGAGCGTATTCTATGCGTGATCGCTTTACGTAATACATTGATGATCAGAATGATGGATAAGTCGAGGGGAACACCACTAATCATAGTTGATAATCACATATTCTGGCATTGCTAGAACGTCTATGATGTGTTTTTAAATGTATTTATTCGGTCATGAACGTTGTTTTCAGTGTCTAGTTAACTGAATTCTTGAAATTCAGAGACATTCCACTAGGTTTTGAGTCAGTAGTTCATACTACGCGTAATTTATATTTAGTCTTAATGATTTTGTGGATCTTACCATTGGATTCTTGGCATTGGCAATACACATCGAACATTGTCCTGTTGAAGCTATCACGGGGTGTGGTCAGA
Organism: Esperia sulphurella; assembly: GCA_947086405.1. NCBI lineage: Eukaryota > Metazoa > Arthropoda > Insecta > Lepidoptera > Oecophoridae > Esperia > Esperia sulphurella. The sequence continues at coordinate 15,613,746 of OX352264.1, forward strand.
GGTGACAGTCCAGTGGATACACTTGCTGTGCACGTGCATGTACCAGTGCTGGCACAGCGTTTGGCATATGGCTCTAGAGTAAAAACATTCGTAATGAAATGGTTGAAAAACCTTATCGAAAGAAAACGAGAATGAGAACCAGGAATAGAATTTACAAATTGGTCAATATTTTGACTATATAATACTAGCAAACGCCCGCGGCTTCGCCCGCGTGGAGTTAGTTTTTATTTTTCGAGGGAACCATTGCTTCAGAGGTAAACATGAGCCTATGTTCATATTAGTACATGATGTTAGGTGTGCTAATCAAAAAATTATGGTGATTAGTTGAACAGCCGAGCCGTGAAACAAACAGACAAATAAACACACAAATACTCTTTCGACTAAATTATATTAAAGCTGTTGCCCGCGGATTCGCCTGCTTAAAAAAAGTGTTTATTTCCAGCTTCCGGCTAAAAAAAACCACGGTAAACCAAGTTATCCAACAGTGAAAAAACTACATTCAAATCCATTTAGTGGTTTTGGAAAAGAAGCTGATGACCTTATCATACATTATTTAATCGACGTATTTACTTATTAATGTTTTCGTCGTTTTATACATTTAATACAGTTCATCATCATAATAGCCCTGCGACATCCACTGCTGGACATAGGCTAAACGTCATCACACCCGGTCCACCATCTCCGAATCCTGCTGCTTCCGGTCGCCTTCCTCAGGGCGTCGGTCCATCTAGTGGCGGGGCGCCCCCCCTTGCGCGCGTCTTTATCCGAGGTCTCCACTCCAGAACTCGTCTACCTTAGCGATCGTCGGTTATGCGGCAGATGTGGTCCCCCCACTGCCACCTCAGCTTACTAATCCTTTATACTTTAAATGTATCTATAGGTTTAGAGAATACCACTTTTGAACTCATTTCACCCCCTTAAGGGATGGTTTTCTGAAACTGTAAAACCCGTGTGGATTCATTAAATCTACAATTACTCCTACAAAGTTCAGTTAATAGAAACATTTCATAGTTTAACTCCATTTTAACTTCGAAACCCCATTTTACCCCGATAAGGGATGATTTTGAAAAAAACTTTCATAACTTGAAATTTTAAGTTTCTGAACCATCGGATGTAGACTACTACTACCTGAACCTACCTTAGGGAATGGTTTTTTAAAAACTGTAAAACACGTGTTGAATCATTAAATTTATAGAGTACTCTTAAAAGTTTCGATTTGATTGGAACATCTAATAGTGCTTTTCCATACAAACTTTGAACCTTTATTTTACCACCTTAGGGATTTAATTTTGAAAAACCCTAAGCCAACCAAAGCGCATACTTGAGCTACATAACATTTGTGCTAAAATTCCAGTTTCTAGACCTATCGGTTTGGAGATTACTACTTTCGAACTCCATTTCGGCCCCTTGGGGATGGTTTTTCAAAAAACTATAAAAGACATGTTCAGTCATTAAGTTTTTAAATTACTTCTACAAAGTTTTGAATTGATAGGAACATCCCATTCCTACGGGAAATACATCCTACTATAATATAATAATATAATATTATAAATGTGAAAGTTTGGATATTTTGATGTTTGTTACTCAATCACGCTTTAACCACTGTACGGATCGTGATGAAACTTGGCACACATATAGGTTAGATCCTGAAATAGGACATAGGATAGTTTTTATCCCGAAAAAACATCCCATTCCTACGGGAAATACATAATAATTTGTGATGTTAAGTTGTCCACGCGGACGTAGTCGCAGGCAACAGCTAGTAAATAATAAATATCTCAGACATTCACACAAATTATCCAGTTCCAAACTAGATTCGGTTGCGGAATTCGATTCAGGATTCGGGATTTATAGAAAAAACTACGAAATTTCACGCTTTGGAATTGTTGATTCATTATTGGTGCACCCACCCACTTGGCCGATATATCAAGAAACGAATGAATTTTATAGAGCTGAAAAAGATAATGTTCTAACAACCAGTAAGTATTTATATGGATCTAAACTAACCAGTAATATCTTGAACACCAGTATGCTGAATGCAAGAGTCAACAGATTTACGTTCCGCAGAGCGTACTAATATTTCTGAAGTTGCTGTCGATTGCAGACGGAGGTGAGCGCTAGCAGCGGCATTAATATGTTTGCGATTGAGTTCTATAACAAATTTAGCGTCACAGTCCTACTGAATAATCAGGGGAATAATCTGAACAGACAGAGGCTAATATTCGCGCATCTGTGTCTGTAGAAGCATGTTTCTGTACCAGTGGCCAAGACTCGCTTGGCGTTGCTGATTCAACGCAGTAAATATGTAATAAGGACCTTTCGTTCTAAAAGCTCTTTCTTAATTCTAGGATATTTATCAACTACATTTAAATACTCCAAGGTCCTATATTAAATGCTGTGTAGTTTTTCTACAGTAGTGTTCTCTCCAAGTACTCATCTATACCTCGTAAAGCAAGAATGCTGTGTTTTAATAGATCTTTCTTACGACAGCTGGTCAACTCTCGCCTTAAAAATATATCTGTCAAATATGACTTTTACCGTTAATGCCTTGAAAAGCGCTGTATTGAACACCAGTATCAATTGTTTTAGGGTTACGTTCTAAAGGAGCTAGTATTAAAATCTTTGAAGTATTCGCTGGTTGCACTCTCAGGCTTTCCTTAGTAGTTGCATTGACATCACTTAGTTCTGGAACTAAATAATAAGTTTATGTAAGTTTATGCAATCTGTGCATAAATAACCTTAGGTATATTTATATCATATGAAGAAAGACTAAAGATTTTAGGGGTCACCACCCTCAAGGAGAGACGTCTACGAGGCGACTTGATAGAGACGTTTAAGATACTCACACACAAATACAACCTGCCAGACCTGCACAAGATTTTCACAATGAAAGACATACTGCCGTTGCGAGGACACCATCTGAGAATAAGCCGCACTAACTCAGACTCAAATGTTGCACATCACTTTCTGAATATTAGAGTTGTTCAATCGTGGAACAGGCTCCCAGATGAAGTGGTTTCAGCCAAATCAATAAATTCTTTTAAAAATCGCCTTGACAACTGGCTTAAAACTAATACAGTTTAAAAGTTAAAATCCAACACTGTGAAATAGACACATCAGCATATTTGCTGCTCGTCTATAATATAAATAATAATAATAATATTTACATTCAGTATTTTTGGAATATGTAACTAACCTTTACTGACTTGATAAATGCTGTATTGAATGCCAGTATCAACAAGTTTAGGTTCCTCATAACCTAGTGCAATCTTCGAATTGTTCGTTGGTTGTGGCCCTAAGTTTGCGCTAGTAGTGGCACTAACTTTATTAAGTTCTGGAACTACATAAAATTTAGATTTAGTTACTATTTCTACTCCATTCATTGAAGTTATGATGTCAATACCATTGCTATTATTATTTATGTGTAGGTATTCGTTTCACTAAAAAATTTGTGGATATGAAGATATCCTACCATTTGTTTTAGGTTTAAGTTGCTCAGAAACGTACTACCAAAATGTTTGAACTCTTCAATTCAACTCTTCAATTATGGTGATATAAGAATATAGTGATATGATGATATACCTCGGTGCTCTAGTGGCACGACCCACAGCTTTACTCCATTAAAGCGTGGTCTCCATGTTTGTATTCGTCTTAAACACTTAATCATCATCTTTTTTTTGTCTCCACTGCAGGAGCACAACCCTCTCTCATCTGCCGGAGACAGACAGAGGATTTGGCCTACACTCCCCGCGCTGGCCAGACGGGTTGGGAAGGCCTGATTGATGTTTTATAATGTATTCCCTTAGTCGCCTTGTATGTCGTACATCCACGGGAAAGATTGGAGTGGTCCTATTCTACTCTACCGGAAACCACACATACACTTGACATTAGCAAAATATAAGGAAGGCCAGAAATAAGAAGAAGATGAAGAACAAGTTATGTCTTACTTACCATCGTTTTCACTGTACTGATCTTGGCTGTTAATCATAATAATCTGGCTCCCTGTGCAGTGGTCTGTCGTATTATATTGCATTTGCTTTTCTTCTGAAGATCCTGGTATTTCCAATGGCATTTGCCCGATTGATTTAAATGATGATAATTTATTGCAAGTGCTAGTGGTTGCAGATGCACGCTTGAGAGATAACACTGCAACATGATAATATTTGTTATAATGTACAAACATGGATAACAATTCATAGCTCAGGTATGTAATGACACATGGATAAACTACGTTGTGTCACAGCGTGTATTCCAACATGAGTAAAAAAATAGGCTGTAACAGAAATTGTGACCTATTCCACATATCCCTACTGGTCTGTCCTTACTAGTAGGGCAGAACGGAATTTTTTCCACTCTTTTCTACTATGGGGGACTTCGTAGTATTTAAATGCACAAAAACCCTTAGACTTGTTACTAAGATTCATCTAAACTATAATGCAATTTTTTTTTGTCAACAGTATTACACTATTTTTAAATACATTAACTTCATCTATATCTCATCTCACACTAGAATGACTCAGTCAATACTGTCTTTCTCATTTAGTGTTATTAGTTCGTTTTTTTAATCAATATCTTCATTTTCATCAACTAAACGAAGCCTCATATATTTAGCCCTGATTTACGAGTAATTCGATGAATTGCTGATATAGTTAGTTAAAAATATCTGAAGAATCCTTGGGAGTATCGTGTGCTTCTAGGCAATGGATAAAAACATGCTTAAACATTAAATTAATGGGATGGTGACTATTCTCATCAAAAATGTCCCCTTGGAAATACATTAATATAAGTGCGGAAAAGCTGATAACTTCTTTAATGTAACCAATAAAAAGCCTAAGCGTAATAAAATGATGAAAATAATTAAACTCAAAGAAAGATGCAAACCAACAAGCTTACCCCGTTTATGTTCTACCGCACAAGTCGATTGTACTGTATTATCTGTTGATGTAGATGCAGAAACAGATCTCTCATCTGCTCCAAACGGTTCTGTGCCTGATGACAAACACCTAGGCGATTTTATATAATCTATTGAAAATAAAATACCTGCATCATACTTCAAAATGCAAGCTTACTTACTTGTTTCTCTAAGCAGCGCAACGCATGGAATATCGACGTGGAAATTGTCGAGAGTTTCACCTTTTTCTAATAAATCCATATCTGAGAAATCTGGAATTGATGGAAGATTAAGCAAAAAAAATTTTTAAGGGGTATAGGTATGTGAAGTCTATCAACGCGCACTGGGCAAGTGTGGTAGACTATGGCTTGTACGATCTCGTAACGAGGGTAGGCAGAGGCTTGGCAGTAAGGCTAATTACATATAGGCTATTGAACTTGGTTATGTAGTTGTCACAAAGAATTTCCCCCATATAACTGTTTATTTTGCTGTAACTTTTGTTCCATTCCGATTTCAATTTATCAAACTTGCTGATCTAGGAGGCAAAAAATTGATCTCATTTCGATTTACCTGATGATTTACTAACTGTTGACATGTATTAACTTGCCGTTGTATAGTTAATACAAATAAATAATTATTAATATGATGAATTGGTAAAAAAAATTTACTCGTCACTTATTCAATAACATTAGATAAAATTATGTCATTAACTGCATTTAATTCTTTGCGGGAAATGTGTCATACTCCAGATAGGACACCAACTGCGTACCAGACTATGTTACAATATTAAGCAGATGTTTTAATTAACCTTTGTCAATAAGATCCAAAATAAATGTCAAATCAGTGGTAGATGTTGCTTCTTGACAAACAGCGGCATGGTTGTTAGTTGGAGCTGTTTCTACTTCAACAGAAAAAAAGCTAAACTTAGTTGAATACTTGTTAATGATTAAAGAACTTATAAGATTAGTTGTGGTATCTACTTCTACAATTAAGGTAGTATGTACAAGTCTATAGTATGAGGCTTTTTCGATGAGATGGGATATTTTGGGAGAGGTTTGTGATATCCACATTTGTAAATAACAGGGGTATTAACAATGTTGGTGATGCTATTGATATTGTATAACAAATAGGGATGGTTTATATACAGACATAGTCACAAGTTGTTATAGTGTTTTCAGTCACCTGTATTGTCAACTATTTGGTTTGACATGGCCGTACACGCTGACAATTTTCTTATCTCCGCAGACGATATTGACAGCACTTTTACACCTGAAGTTATAAGAACTACATTTAAAATTTCACATGCAAATATATTTGTTACTTTATCTACTTCGTCTTCTTCGGAGTCTAGCGGATGTCGTTGACCATCGTTTTAATATATGTCCTACTATTTATTTCAGCAGCGTCCTTAACATTAGTCTATTTTTAGATTGGCTCCCTATGTAGATATTCTCTGTTATCAACACCTCTTTCCCTATATTTTGTGCAACTTAGAAAATAATTAAAATACCTGTGCGACAAAAAATTCGTTTGATCGGATCTGTTTCTACAGCACAATCTTTTTTCGTCAGATTCAATGTTGCATCTGAAATAATTTTGTTATCTTTGAATACTTTTTCCAAATACACAAAATAATCTTTATTATCCCTGTTTACAAAATTGCTATGAAATACCTACAGTAAATCAGCAGGGACGATATTGATGCATTTTAGCAGAATTAAGGGTTAGAAAGCTAATAACAAAAAAAATATATATTTTAAAATGATTTAGTAATTAGTAGTTGCTTGGCGAGATAATTATCACGAATATGATGTCTCCCACACCCAATGAAAATAAATAATCTGTCAAAGAAGTAAACGTACTTGTAACGTAACAGGATATTCCTTTCCCTTGAAATATTTGCGCTGATGTCGGTAGACGTTCCGTAATAGATACTGGCAGCGGAGTTACTAACACTTCATTATCTGGAGTGTCTGAATTATTAAAAAAAATGTTAAAAAGAAAAATGTTTTGTCGAAATCCTAGCATTAAGCTAAGATCAATAATTAAGTATAAATCTTTTTTTTTATTATTTTATTTTTTATTGCTGATGGGTTTGCGCTTGATTTCAATCTCACCTGATGGTAAGTGACGATGAGGTCTAAGGTGGAGCGCAGCTTACCCAGAAGATGCCTATTCACTCTTCCTTTAGAAATATCCAAATTGTAGGTACTTGTACGGAAATACCCAAGCTGGTAGGAAGTTCCATTCCTTAGCAGTTCGCATTATGAAAGAGGAATCAAATCGCTTCGCTTCTAAGTTCAATTACTAATTATAAAAAAGTTGGAAGAAAACTTGCTGAAAAAAGTTTGCTTCGTGTGTCTGTAATTTGATTACACTTGCTCTCCTACCCTTAAAAAACGCTAGCATTGCTGTTTGACGGTAGCAATAGCCAAGTTGTTTTTAAATATTACCGACCTGAGTACCTGTTATTGTATTCTGCAAAATAGGCAAATAACGTCATCAACATCAGGTAATTTTTGTCTCCACTGCAGGAGCACAACCCTCTCTCATCTGCCGGAGACAGATGGAAGATTTGGCCTACACTCCCCGCGCTGGCCAGACGGGTTGGGGAGGCCTGATTGATGTTTTTTTTATAATGTATTCCCTTAGTCGCCTTGTACGACATCCAAGGCAAAAGTTGGAGTGGTCCTATTTTATTCTACCGGAAACCACGTGGCAACAACGTACCAGATCCGTAACTAGGGAAGATACTAATTTTCCCTTGAAATCTTTGTCCTGACGTGGATTGACCAGCGGTCATGTTGATAGCAAGCGGAATCATGGGCACTTGAGACTCTGATGGTTCTGTAATTAAAAACTACAATTCAACTAATTAAACCATGATATTAAAACTTTCGTTGCTGCTCGCCACTATACACTAAAGTTAGTGATGCTACTGATTTTGTGAATTATTAACTTTTCAGAGAATTAGGATTGTCAATTTGTGTTTTATGATATAACGGATATGCACTTAGTAAGGTGATATTAAAGTTAAACTGGTACCTGGAAATCTTCGTTGGGAATTTTGTTTTCTATTTGAAATATAGATATAGTTCTGTATTATTGAACATTGTGTTTAGTCAACTAGATATTGCGAAGCGTATAGTAGTTTTTGCTGGTATTATAGAATTAACAGAGAGTTTAGAGCTATGGGCTTCAATAAAAGAAGAAGCATTCGCTTCCTTGGTAGTAGCAATAGGATCTATAAGTATTTTTTAAATAATGATGATGATGTCTTCCGAGTAGTATCCGATGATGGCGACCTGGAATGAGCTCCGATGTGTCTGAGCGTGAGCTCTGTTTTAGCGTCGTGCAGCTGTCCACTGTCATTATAGGTGTAGGTAAAGAATGTATATATAATAGGTGTTTTTCTTATTTAATGGATTCAGATTTATTATTGCTGTTACAAACATATATAATATAAATACATTGTTACCAGACTGACCAGATTCTTTCTTCATTTTACTGGACTTCGCAAGATTCGCAAATTTCTGCAGATCTTTAGTTTCTGAACCTTGTGAGATTTCTGCAAAAAGATAGTGGCTTTATATTTGTGCATTTCACGTAATCATACGATCTAACACTTAAAAGTTTGCGATATCTAAACCAACAGCTGATCTTCAGGGGAACCCGTCACCGGAATTAAAGTAGGTACCGTTGTTGTCTTTACAGTCTAACAGGACATAAGTCTGTCTGTTCCTGTTAGGTTAGATTACAGGTTTTAACTACTTATAAAGATAACGTGATGTGAATGTCTTTGTTTAATTTTATTTATCTCACCTGGATTAGCAATGTTAAGTCTATACGTATTAGTATTCATGTCGATACTGGATGTCAAAGTTCCAAAGGAATCATTTTTATAGTTGGATAAAGAGGGTATCGCCGTAGCTAAGAAACAAAAAAAATACTGTAAAGAAACAAGAAGATAAGAGGGAACAGATGAACATACATACATAGCCTGTTGAAATCATAACCTGGGGAAAAAGAGCAAACAAACTGAATAATCTACAGTCAATCTAAGATCGGGCAAATTTTGCTTTGAGACAGGCCCTAAAATTCGTACCCCTCGATCGTTGACAACCATGTTAAGTACCCGCAGTACAGTTGAAGACTTTCTTTTGTAAGACGTAGATATAAAAATGCTAAATGGATTACTAGATAATAAATTACCTGCGTTATTGTTTGGAACCATTTCAGTGTAGGCGTCCTGTGGAGGCGCATTCAAATCGCCTATATAACTCAAATGCATCATCGCACTTGTGATTTTGTCTTCCAATGGTAAAGATCTACCTACTACAGATGTAAAAATATTACTATAATTTTAAACTGCACTATAAATTAACATAAGTTCTATTATTCTTGACTATGATAGGATTGTAATGACGAAATAAATGATTTGTATTCGAATTACAATTTGTAGCGATGCATAATAAAGATAATTATTCTTTATATATTTGGACTGCAATCCAATTGCAAATTTTTAGTTTGTATGCGTTCAAGTGCAGTTGCTACAATTGCATCAATACTGCCCACTACTATTACTGCACGTATATTATTTCATTTTCATTGAATACTTGTATCAAAACAAATATAGTAATCCTTTATTTTCTATTAAATATTTTACTAATTTATTAATTCCGAAGCTACCATGCAGCGAGCTTGCGGTCGGTGTGCAGTCGTCAGAACTGTACAACGACTGCATCCAAACGCAATTTTGCAGTTAATATGCAGTCCGTCTATCTACATCCTTAGTTATCTGGATTCATATTAAACAACTTAGACCATATTTTGAAGGCCTTTATTTAAAATTTGACAGCCCTAAAATTTGTTTCGTCTTTATCTTCTTTATACTGTATGACAGGGATAGAAACAATAGTGCTTTAAAATTTTAACGTTGTGTCTTCAGAATCGGGCTCAATATATTCGTAATAAGTAGGTTTGTTCATGGTCAAATGTCAAGCACGAACATAGCTTCATGAATGCTCACGAATTAATATTGGCACATAACAAATCTTTTCAATCCAAAAAAATATTTGATTACCTGTGGATGTGTTGTTATTTATCATTAAATTTCCGTAAACTCCACTGGGACCAACTGCAACACCGGTAGTATCTGGCAATGATTGTTTATCTGAAAAACGGGAAAATTCCTTTAAAATTGGCATTAAGAACAACAAGACTTGATAAAGCATCAGATTGTATAAAGTTGCTTGAAACTAGATCTTCTCCTTCACTCTCTCGTTCATCATCATCATCGGATCCTCTGTTGTCCTCATCCAGTCACTGCCAGCTCGTCGCTCTATCTAACCAGGGGATGTCCCATACTACGCCTACCCATTCGGGTTCTGCACTCGAGAACTCGAAACTTTTTACTTCTATCCCACTAATATTATAAATGCGAAAATGTTGATGCTTGTTACTCGATCATGCTTCAGCCACTGGACGGATCGGGATGAAACTTGGCACACATATAGGATAGGTTCTGAAATAGGACATAGGATAGTTTCTATCCCGAAAAAACATCGCATTCCTATAGGAAACCAAAATGACATCTATTTTGAAATTCAAGATGTGTAAAAGCCATACCATGAGCAAAATGACAATAAACGTCTGTTTCGCAAGCATTGTTTTCCTTGCTTTTATCTTTGTCGGATTTTTTACCGGGGCCTCCATAGGACTGTTTGCTGGGACCAGGGCAGCTGCTAAGACGAGGTATATCTTTGGAATGATTTTTCACCATCGGACCCAGGGATGCTACCCCTGAAAATCATTAAACGACATTAGTAGCGATTAGGATCAGTGTTGTTGAAATTAATTTTGTTGAAAAGCAGCTGTAGATGAAATACCATTTCAAGGCATGTGGAGCAATTAGATCCTAGTCTTAAAATGAGTTCTTGGTGTTTACGCGAAAGCCTTATAATTAACTTGAAAACACTCATAATCAAAATAAAAATGATGAGCTCTTACTTGAGTTTAGGAAAAGCGGGAACATTGAAGGACCGCTGTATTTAGATTTCAATTCACTATTTTTAGTTACTGCTCCTGTAAAATATATCGGCCATAAATATAAGCGCCATAAGTATCAGTTCTAAGTGGCAACACATTTTTACGAAAATAAAAGGTTTGAAACAAAGGTCAGTTTGAATTAGGTTTGCTTCATGGTCGACAGTCGCCACTTAGGATAGTGTTCGAGATGTCTATCCTCTTCCCTAAATAACCAAGAGGGTATTTTATTGGCGATACAATGAAAAAATTATCCCCAGCAGCGCTTAGTGGCCGAAATACTAAACTTATTGGTCAGTAGAGATATTCAAAGTCACCGCAAGAAATTTGCCAATTCTAGGGCATTGCGTCATCATAGAATAAGTGGACATTTGACCAAAGCGATTTCTGTATAAAGGTGTGAATCTCGGCTTGAAAATTATGAATGACAGATATTAATTAAATTAATACGATCGAAGTTAATCGAAAACTTTCAGAAAGTTTTAGGAAGGTACTTAAATAAAATGAAATAAAGTAATGAGACCTGAACTCTTGTTATACATTGAGAAGTAAGAATTCAATCTAAGAGAAGTGTTGATTGCTGCAGATTTTTGATCTCTCATTCCTGAACCAGTACCTAAAAATTAGAAATAAAGCATTAGTAAGGCAAATTACTTATAGAGGCTTACTGAAATAGTTACTATGGTTGCATGCTTTGTTATGTCTAAGATTATTGAGAGTTTTAAAGTAAATTACAGACACAGGGGCATATTCTTTTCAAGTGCTAAGAATGGCAACGCACCTTTAAATTTTAGACACAGCTATTAAAAAATAGCAGGTATTAATGGAAGATTGCAGCCGTTTACCTTGTGGGACTGTCCACAAGGTAAACGGCAGTTACAGTATATAATCGCATTGGCTCATATCGAGAGATTTTTGAACCGTTGGCAATTCAATTATTGGGAGTGAGCTGTTCCATTTCTGAGACCCGATTGCAATCTCTACCGCGTACTTCGCTCTTATGACTTGCAAATTTAACTAACTTTTATCAGCAGTCAAGGAGAACTTGAGACATTTTCACGTTCTCACATAAAATAATTCTATTTAACTAGATATCTTTGCATAATGCTTTAGAGAGATTACGATATAGCGCAGTGCGGTGCATGGGACGTTCGTGTCATGAATGTAGGAAACCCTTGGGGTAGAAGGAGCAATGATCAACGTAAGGTGTGTGGCAGTACAACGTAGAGAGCGAAGAACGGATTTAGTGTTGCAGTTTGGAAGAGGTCTAATTCCAGCTGTGGACGTGATACTAGTATAGGATGATGTTGATAATAATAATGATCGGTCGGATTCTAATACTTGATAGTCAACTATTTTTGCCGCCTTTGCTAGCATTGTTGTGTTTCGATTTGAAGTTTGGGAGATCTAGTGTAATTAAAGCTATACAAGATATTCCGATATAGACATGAGGGTAGAAACGTACTTTTGGCCTTTAGGTTGCAGGTTTATGTGAACGCACCATCACGTTTGTTCAGTTGCCTCTCTTTCAAATCTTTCACTGCTAAAATCCTACTTTGTTCTAATTATACCAATGTTACGTCATCATGAGAAAATACTGATTCCCCAGAATACCCACTATCCAGTGGTCAAGTCACAAAAAAATTCTACCAAAACTTAATGGATGAGGATTATTTACCTGTCTCCCTAAAGAAATGCATTGTAGTTTGCGCATCAGCGTCCTCCCATATAAAGGAGCGTTGCATATAGAGAAATATGCGAACTGAAATACAATTTTCTCAAATTATTAAATAGATTACAAGTACCTAGCCTTAGCAGTGTTATAAACTCGATAACGCTAAACTCGATAAAATTTCACGCGTCTGGCAATACAAACTTGTTTCAAGGGTTCCGATCAAGCACCTAAGCTTTTTGGTGGTTTCAGGGAATCAAACTCATCTCAATCGCAACTGGTCAAATGGTCTCAATTGATCCGACAAATTTGCACCTTATATCCTAAATTAATCCTAATGCTTTGTCTTTGGCAATACAAGCTATTTTCTTATCAAACTCATTCGGCTGTCGTTCAATATGGTAAATGTGAAACATAAACTGCGCTATTCAACTGGTACGGTGCTTAACCTAGTGAGTGACTTCTATTATAAATCTCAACATAATTCTCATCACATATATACAACTTACATCTTTTAAGCCGGGAAGCTGATTTCGGCCAGTTCGTCAGCCGATCGGCAGTTTTCTGCCAGACGTGATCCCAACGTCGGCGACAAATCCGCCGGATCTTACAGAGAGGCGGCCAGTTCCTTGACATTGAGCAGTTCCCCCAAAACGTATCTTGAACACAACAAGCAACTAAATATCAGACTGATATGGATGCCGTAATACGTGCAGAGGTTTGCTGTGCAGCAATGCAAACGTGAGAATTTCAAAGTCAACAGAAATTGTGGGGACCGCAAAAAAGAATGTTTGTAAAACATCGCAAACGTGTGCAATGAGTTTTGGGGGTTTCAGTATTTCGTACGCTGGAAACTATAATTACTTATTACTTAACACTGCACCTTTTTTGACTTTTGGCACTTTTACTTCTAAGACTTGAGGTAAAGATCCTTACTTCTGTATCTGCCTCCGAAAACGTGTTTTATTGTGTAGGAATCCCCGTAGTAATGTTTAGCGTAGACTCTTCTACTTAACTCTTTTCTCCAAACACGATGGTGGTGATCTATTCCTATTTTAGAAATTTGAAAGTTTTATAATAAATAAAATAAGATTTTCAAATAAACAGGTTTTATTATTAGTAGTTAAAATTCACTCGTCAGGAGGAGAGCCATCTTCGAGGTGACGGTCGTCATCTAGAAGCGTGAAATGCAACAATGTAATCCTTTTCACAGTAAACAAGACAAAATTTTACTAAATGAAAATACCAGATCCTGAGTTGAAGTATTTAAGAAACTGTACCTTTATTTTTCTTTGCATGTAAACACTTTTTACAGTCATGTCCTTTGTCACAATTGTATCGACTATCGTAATTCTTCATTTCCTCAGTTGGCGCTTGATTCGACGTGACGAAAGTCAGCGTGCTCTGAGATTTGTGATTGCTATCGAGCTGATCTTCTATGTAGTAGCCATCGTCCATCTGTTCCATGATGTACTGGCTGTAGTCATCATGGATTTCCAGATCAGTGCCCGCTAAACTCCCTGTTGTGTGTGGCGAAACATAACCTGTGACATGAATTGAATGTTATTCTCACGCAAGCGTAGCTTTACTTGTATTCTCACGTGCTACTGGGAACTATCACATAAATGATCTACTAAACAAAGATCCTATTATCTAGTGCTTTGGAAGAAAGAACTCAGCTAGCTTTGTTGTCATCAGGTAGTTCGCAACCTATTAGGAAATCACATGATAGTAACGGGCAGTCATCCATATCCTCTTTATATATAGTAGCTTTACTATCTTCTTACTATCTTCCCCATACTACTATGCGATGTTAGAATCCGGGTTAGCTACAACTATGCCTCCTTCATTTTCTTAACTGTAAACGCGGCACTCTACTTTCCTATTTACGCGAGCACTATTTTCTCTGACCTGCGCGTCCTTGCAGTATAACAGAGGAATCAAGACGAATGGAAGAGTAGTCCTACCATCCACTTCCAAGTTAGTTGTTCTCTGTAGCACCTCCGAAGAACATTCGACGTAGGAGGGAACAGTTATTGTAGCATTTTCACTGTCTTTGCAGCTGGTTTCTACATGTGAAGGGTATTGCAAGTTTTTGCTGAGATCTGAAAGTTAAATAGTCAATTTCATCAAATAATGAGACATTATTTTAATCTTTGCCAACTCACCATATATAGTTTATACAAAGATCAGCACATTACTACTTATCCGATGGATAATGCCTACTATGTCCGGAATTGTAAAGCATCATCTTGTATTATGGTGTTTATAAACTCTAGCTAGCGTAATATTATTAAACTCTATCAATCCCATTATACTAGAAAAAATACCAGATTTAAGAGTTTCATTAATCTCAGTGAAGCGCATTCTAGTAGAAGAATTATGTTGTCTGAGAGTTTCTATGAACTCTTGGCGGAGCGTTCTAGCAGGACTATTCTGTAATACAGCGTCCTCCAAAGTGTCGCCAGCTGATCTCTGTATGCTGATGACCACGGTCGGTTGCTCGTTTAGTATTGAACCTGCACCTGCAATAAAATCATGATCAGACAATCTTATATTTTTATATATATATTCATGTTTCAGTGCGAAAATACCATAGTGTTTCATCGTAGTACTCTCAGGTTTCTGCGTTTGTTTTATCTTTGATTTTTATTTAGATAATAAAATTAATGTAGTTTTTCGGATGTACATATGGTAACACAAATTACGTTGTGTTAATATGTCTTCTTTTATTTTCTAATTAAATATTCATTACCTTCAGTGTAAACTTTCTCTGCTTCTTTGTAAAACACAGATTTTTCAGAACTACGTTTTGAAGAAAACCTAGTATCATACATTTCGCTAGATTGCTTTGTAACTGGCGTGCCATCGTCTCTGTGCACTGACTGTTTTAATACGATTTTATTTGAAGTAGTTCCTGTTGGGCTTATGGAGCGGTACCCTGTAAACAAAGATTTTTGTTCCAAAACAAGGAATATATGTGGAGTGGTGGCGACCCACATAGACGCGGTATTGGTGGCGGCCTGGGCGGTACAATTTCTATCAGTCAGTCAGTTCTTTGTATATTAGATTGCAAAAACCAACTCAAACAAAAAGCAGCCTGGAGGCCCCACCGGTACCGCCATCGCGTGTGGGGGAGACTTTAATATGCATGGACATTACTAATGCATGAGTGGACATACTGAGGCTGCTGATGATGACAACCTTTAGGGTTGTATGCATTTTAGATTTTTTTTCCATAAAAATACAAAGCTGCATGTATAGATCTGATTGTGAGATACCTATTTGGTGATATTCTTTCTCGTAACTCGTGTATGACTTAAAAAGATAATTCGGAATATTCCGCATTTCTGAGACTCATCACATTTTGCTAAGTTAACAATATATTTCACAATTTAGTAATCAAAATCTGATGATTACGTGAGATACAAAATCACATCATCATCATCAGCCTATATACGTCAACTGCTGAACACAATTCTCCCCAATAGAATGCTTCTTTTGGTGGGCTGTCTATTGGGGGATTTGCCATAATCACCACAAAATCACAATCTCATTTATTCTCGCGCTTAGCGGTTAAGCTTACAACGCCGCATGGAGATTTGTCAAACGCTAGAATTAATATCGGACCACAAAATGCTTTTCGAGATTAATCCAATCGGAATAACTCGTTTCCGATTAAATTCTGTGGCGGAATTTATCATTGGATTTGCCATTTGTTTGATCTTGTGGAAAGTAAAATGCCGTGATAAAAATAAAACCAAAGCAAAGATGAGCTCGGCCCATATCCCTCTAAGATCAATTTTATCACGTAGCGAAACAGGTACATAAATAATATATATTTTATTTGCAAACTAAATAAAAGGTAGGAAAGTTTTTGGGATGGTGACAAAGTGATAGATATATAAGTAAGATACATAATTTGTGTGATTCTGTTTGTAATTTCCTTAAGAAGAGGTTAAGATAAGAGCGCCTCATTCAATGTTAATGAAAATTTCTAATCATGTACCTAATTATATTAAAAACATAACAAAAAATACGGACTGCCAAAAACGGCTCAAATAATTTCTTATAAAAATAATTACTACAAAATAGATGAATTCTTCGCAGAAAAAATTGACTAGGAAACAGAATATGTATAATATGCGAATAGATTAGATTAGTTAGTTAGATAATAATAAATTGTAAATTAATTTTATATGTATTTTTAAACATTATATTGTAGTGCTCTTGCAGGGATCATATCGTAAATTAATTTTATATGTATTTTTAAACATTATATTGTAGTGCCCTTGCAGGGATCATATCAGTACTTATGTATTATTGTAACATCTTATTAACTCTATAAAGCAAAAAATTAATATGAGTCAGAAAATGAGTAGAATTTGTGATTATATCGAAACTGTGAATATTTATCTTTAAACCTTGTGGTTTGGCCTTGAAGCTAATTTATGATAGGAAAGAATGAAAAATGTACAATTATATTAGTAGATTATTCCTTATCCAAAGAGTTAATTAGATAATTAAAATGAACGTTAAACTTTTCTATCATAAGGGAAGAAGGAGGTTGCGGTTTCGAAATCCCGCTAGGGGCAAATGTTCGTATGATGAATATGAATGTTGGTACCCTAGTCTTGGATGTTTATATATTTATTTATGTATGTGTATCCGTTATCTAGTAACCATCACAGGTTCTGCCTAGTTTGGTACTGGATAATTGGTGTGAATGTCTGAGATATTTATTTTTATAAGTGGAGTCGTGAAATATTCTAGGGAGATCTATGTAAATATCTATGTCAAGTATTGGACCACTGGAAACATAATGGTAACGACAATGACAGCGACGACGACGGCCATAGTGGCAGTGGCCATGGTAACCATAATGAAATTTATCATGATAATAATGTGTTACCAGATTCATTGTCCTTAGTAGGGTACTCAATTTCGTTGCAAAGCCAATTCACATTCTCGTTGGCCGTTTCACTGAGGTTCAATGGTCTGTTCTGTGACTTGGACATCTCTGGTAAAGGACCAGGACAGCAGACGTCGGTAGAACGTGGTTGCTCCATGCAGGTGCGAAAGGAATTCCGAATTTCTGCATAGAATAGAATAGTTAGTCCTTAATATATATATTTTTTTCGTACATTATTTTGCTTGTTTTTAATAATAAAAAACCTACCATATGGTTTTTTATTATTAAAAACTTGCGGTAAACGCCAACTTTATCGATCTACTACACCACGGGGTCTTCTGATTTGCCGAGGCTGAGGCCTCAATCAGGACCGGCCCTAGGAAGTTCCTTAGGTAGTGCGAGAGCTCAATATGTCCCCAAGCCCCCCTCTGACCCCGCTCTCGCCAACGCCCCGTAATATGCAGCTAAAGCTTATTCATGATTAAGCTAAATAATCAATCAATTGATTGATAAATAATCAATCATTTCAGTAAGAAGTTTGATTTTCATTTATTTAGGCGGTTAGGGTTAAGTGGTATCATATCATGATATCGGCCCTTAGACGTCCACTGCTGGACAATATAAGCCTTCCCCAATGAACGCCAACACACCCGGTCTACCGCCCTCCGCATCCAGCCGCTTCCGGCCACCTTATTCAGGTCGTCGGTCCATCTGGCGGCGGGGCGTCCCACCCTGTGCGTAATCAAAGATAATATATTACTGTGGTAATAAGGTCTTGGGTTTAGTTATCCTTGGAGGTCGGTGATAAGATTCAAATGCAGTGCCTATCTGTTCATTTAGTCCAATGAAGCTTAATGATAGTAACGTTCGGACTGTCCGTTTCTTGTACATGAATATGGAAAATAAAACAGGCCTAAAATGACTTTATTTCCAAGCCGTAAAACGCATTACCAAATAAAAAGAGGTAACAGATTTATGAGTGGTCTTACCGGAATCTGCGAAGCTCGGTGCAGTATCGTGACTCCTACCGGAGCCTCTCCTGGTTCTCATATCCGATGCTACGGAGTTTGCAGGGTTCAGGTATTCGTCGATTGACTCCATAAACCAATCTGAGAGAAAGTTTCAACTATAAGAACTCTGGCCACAACTGAATCTCTAGAGAAAGACAACTAAGTTGATATTCAATCTTCAGCGTTAGTTACCTTTAATAAATAGGTACTAGATAATCTCGCTTTGGTTATAGTATAGCTTACAGTAAACTCAAATGAAATATACCCACACTAATGACGAAACGTTTAGTCGACGACTGAAAAACCTTTAGTTGGAAAATGAATATTATTAAATAATTGAATTTTCTAAAAAATGAAATTGGTGGGCCCTCTGACGTTTAATTTAATTTGTGATAATTTAATACCAAGTGTATTTTTAAATTTTTATTTTAATATTATATACTGACATAGATAGTATGTTATATACTGTGACATTATTTGAATTGTTGACATTGTAATTTATACATTGTTTTATTTCATGACGATCCCTTTTACCATATTAGAATGACATGTAAAATATAATTTTTATTATATAAAAGTGAAATAAATAAATCTAATCTAATCTACATCAAATGCCAACCTTAAGTACACGTAGTGCATCACAGAAATGCTATCAAAATAGAATGGTGAAGTAGGAGCGACACACGTGTCAACAATTTGGAATATACGAGTACCTATTGCGTTAACCATCAAAGGCTCACTTACGTTTCGCGCCGAGTCAAGGTCGACGATAACTGCAAAAGTGCCATATTGCGCAAATTCTAACTGCATAATTGTATCTTCTCACTAGAAACGTTACCGCGAGGAGTAAATGGTACGCGGGAGGGACGCGCTGTGTCCGAAAATCGGCACGCGCGAGACTTAAGTAAACAAGTTATACCGCTCTATCTTGATAGGATTTCTGTGTAGCGCATTATGCTAGTACATCATAGACAAAGCTGTGGTATAGCAAAATAAATATCAACTACTACCTATTGCCCGCGACTTCGTCCGCGTGTACAACTTAACATCACAAGTTATTATGTGTTTCCCGTAGGAATGGGATGTGTTTTTGAGATAAAAATTCATCATCATCATCAGGTTATTTTACACAACCCTCTCTCATCTGCCGGAGACAGACGGAGGATTTGGCCTACACTCCCCGCGCTGGCCAGGCGGGTTGAGGAGGCCTGATTGATGTTTTATAATGTATTCGCTTAGTCGCCTTGTACGACATCCACGGGAAGAGTTGGAGTGGTCCTATTCTACTCTACCGGAAACCACACGGCAATGTCCTATTACAGGACCTAAACTATATGTGTGCCAAGTTTCATTCCGATCCGTCCAGTGGTTGAAACGTGATTGAGTAACAAACATTCAAATATCTAAACTTTCACATTTATAATACTAGTCATGCAGTGCATTATGCTAGTTCACAGACTATCTGTAGCCTGTGCTATAAATGCGGCGGCGATGGGAATCCATTGGCTCAGCATGTCCGTTGTGGTTCGTACTTCCATAAAAGAGAAGGTGGATGTTGAAATTTTACTTACCATTAAGTCGCTCGCTCTGCAAATTATTCCTTCTGTAGATGTGTCCCAGTGTTGGAATAGGCTTAGCTGAAGCAAGAGATGTTGGCGTCGTTTGCTCTTCTTCGTTTGCGAAATCTATAGAGATGACAATAAAAATATTTTTGACACTATATATTCATTTAAAAATAATGTTTTTACATTATTTATTTATATTATTCACAGTGATTTTACTCGAAATTCCAGTAATTTTACATACTAAATAAGTAGCCGTGTGGTTCCCGGCTTAGAATGGGGCCACCCACAATCTTCCCATGGGTGTCGGCAAGGCGACTAAAGGATTACCAGGGACCGGCAGCTTCGTTCTCTTGTGTACATTAAAATCATTACTACGATCACAAATTCGCCTGCCAGGTGTGGCGATTATGGCAAAGCCCCCAAATGGACAGCCCACCAAGTGTCATTCTATTGGGAAGGCTTATGTTCAGCAGTGGACGTATTTAGGCTGATGATGATCAAGTTACCTGTACTAATATTCACAAGTTGAACTCTATGAACATTCTTGGATGGTATGGAAAATCTGCGCGGACTGGGGCTGGTTTCCCTTGAGAACTCTTTGCCGTGATCAGCAGGTTTTGTTCTAGACTCTGATATGCTCGAACCATCCTTAAGTGATCGGCGTCTATACGACGAGGATCTCGGTATGTAACTGCTCTTGGCTTTGTCAGTTTCATATCCTGAAATGTATGATGAATATGAATGAATATTATTCCATAAATGAATTTTCTAAAAAATGAAATTGATGGGCCCTCTGACGTTTAATTTAATTTGTGATAACTTAATACCAAGTGTATTTTTAAATTTTTATTTTAACATTATATACTGACATAGATAGTATGTTATATACTATGACATTATTTGAATTGTTGACATTGTAACTTATACACTATTTTATTTTATGACGATCCCTTTTACCATATTAGAATGACATGTAAAATTGATTTTTTAAGATGTAAAAGTGAAATAAATAAATCTAATCTAATCTAATCTAATAAATTGATATATACATTATTGTATACTGACATTATTTTATTTTGTATTATCTAGACTATGTGTTTAATTCTGATTTTATATGACATAAGGTTTATTATTGTATTCAATTGACGATCCCTTTTATGGCTAAGATAGTATATAATATTATATATTGTTTTATGGTATATTAGCGAAATAAATAAATCTAAATCTAAAATCTATTGGGATTTTGAGCCTTTGCTGTGTGGTTTCCGGTAGAGTAGAATAGGAACACTCCAACTCTTCCCGTGGATGTCGTACAAGGCGACTAAGGGAATACATTATAAAACATCAATCAGGTCTCCCCAACCCGTCTGGCCAGCGCGGGGAGTGTAGGCCAAATGATCCGTCTGTCTCCGGCAGATGAGAGAGGGTTGTGCTCCTGCAGTGGAGACAAAAATAACCTGATGATGATGATGATGAATGCAAGTCAACAGCACAAACCACCAAAACCCTTTAGATGTTCCTACAGTTATTACAGAATGTTTATGCTTTAATGAATACCTAATTCAAAGAAAAGGGAAGTCTCCATATTCAGAATCTGTGTATGGTAATTAAACATCTGGAGTGCAATTCTGTAAAGCTTAACTTTGTAACTCGACTCTGAAACCGCGGTGAGATTTCAAATTACCATTCGTTCGAGCCACTTGAGAGCGCGACAGCGGGTTGTAACTACTGTAAGTGGACATGATTACGTTTGTTTGTACGAGATGACGTTTAGAATGGTATTTTATAGAGACATTGCCTGCATTCGACGTACGAAAAGTTCAGTATTTTGTGCGTGAAAACTTAAACGAATGTATAATTTTATTAAAATCAGTTACTGCTTATTGCACAATAAAATAGAATAAGAAAGTTACTGAAACGATTTCTATAGCAGACAACCTAACATATGAGATATTGTTGTGTTAAAAGCAATGAATTTACGTGTCTCATCGTTTCTAGACGTTGGAATTCGACTGGTACCTGCTCCATTGTCACCTACAAAATAGTAAATTGTTTTATAATTATAATAAAATAAGAAAGCCTGTTTAATTTCCCCTACAAAATTCAATGAGGGCCAAACTGAATCCTACGCGCACGGATTAAAGTCAGTGTTACGATGAATCGTTCGTCTATTCCCACCTGTTCTGTTGAATAGTTCTGCCGGCAGAACTACTGGGATTTTTTTTCCCATTAGTTCTATTCCCAGAACAAATGGGAATGGAATTCCCGTTCTGTTCACGTAACGTGTGATTCAAAACTACTTCTTCTCCATGTAGTTTGCTATCAATTATCAAGACTGACCACTTAAGATAGGTAGGCGCAAATCGTTGTATCACGCAATATTGACAGTCGTACGCAATCGTTCTCAATACCCTGATCGATTGACCCCGAAGTCGGGGCCGCATACGTATATATTTTTATAACTAACTAGCTGTGCCCGCGGCTCCGCTCGCGTGGACTACAGAATGAAATAAAGTTGAAACTTATTAAGCGTTAATTCCTTTCCCCTTTGTATTTACTCTAGTCTATCATCAATAGGTTCCGCAGCGCATGCAATGATTGAAATTTTATGGCAAATATTTTTAGACATTGGGTTACATTATTAAAGTTTTAGTAGGGATCCCTAATTTTTTTTATACAGCAATCAATATAGCCTATTATGTTACTCAGGGATAATGTAGCATATAATCGTGAAAGAATCTTTCCTCTTTATAATATTAGTATAGGAGAGCGGAGTGAGGCAGACCGTAAACAGTTACATACCGAACACTAACCGTTAATTTTAAACAAAGTCCACTTCCCTGCTATTTGTAAGAAAATTAATAAATAAATAATAATAAATATTAATAAATATCTCAGACATTCACACCAATTATCCAGTCCCAAACTAGGCAGAGCCTGTGGTATGGTTACTAGATAACGGATAGACATACTTAAATAAATATATAAACATCCAAGACTTGGGTACAAACATTCATATTCATCATACTAACATTTGCCCCTAGCGGGATTCGAACCCGCAATCTCCGGCATGGTAGTCCGAGAGCTACCCGTTCCGCCACGGAGGTCGTCGAATATAAATCACACACTACTGACACACTAGTACTATACAAATAGAGTACTAAATACTTGATCGCTCGTAGGTCGCTTTAATAGTTCCGAATCGTTCGTTTCTGAAACTAAACTATCCTCGGTGTGCAAGATGGCCGCTTATAGACAGCGGGCAGGTTCACCGGAATATTCTAGATACGCAGCATTGTTTGGTGTTGCGACCCTTACATACCGCCGCTGTGTGGTACATTCTCGAGACGTCGCTGTACCCACTACTATTTTCGTCTCTTTCTTCCATTTAGCATTCTTTCTCACGCCTGCTCTTTGCTGTTGTTTATATCGATGGCGTAATAGTTATATATTACCTGAATTATTAACTTCACAGCTCACAGAACCTCTGTTAGTATTCGCAGTAGGTATCCTAACAATCCTGGGTAGTTTACTGGTAACTTTCCTTTTCCTATCTGTTTGGTGACCGTTTCTCTCTGTAAAAATTACAACACGAAAGTCGGCGAAGTGTAATACGTCGTTACTTTTCTTTTAATATGTCGAAAAAGTAAATTTTAATTGGAACTTCCATAATTTTTTCATTATTGCCGTAAAGTTTCAAATTTCAGCTCAATCGGTCGAGTAGTATTCAAGTTATCCCAGAGTGACAGACAGATGGATCAAAAATCTTCACTGTAAAGTATTTTTGATATCCGTTTTGGCAGATCCCAAAAAAATATTAGATAGAACAACTGCAATTAGTTGCGTCAGAACCCTTTTGATATCCTAATTTATTATTTTACGACGTTGACGCTGGTACCTACTATTAGGAAAGGCCTATGTCTAACATTGGACGTCGAAACGTTTATGATGATGATAATGATGATGCTCGTCTTAACACAACAAAGTTAGAATGTAACGGAGGTTCTTTATTAGATTAAGACAGTTATAATGAACAATATAAGTAAATGAATGGTCATTATGTGCGGTTTGCCTCAATTCTGCAAGCAAGCTGATCTGAAAGTTTAAACGTAAAACAATGCAGTGCCCCGGGTGACCCCGACTCACCTTGTTTACGACCCTTTTAAATTCTTATATTTTGTAGATACTCGAAACAATAAGTATTGAGAAAAATGACAACAAAAGACAACATCTCCTCGAATTTATCACAATTTGTTGGAAATAAATATAACAAATACTTATTTGTATTTTGTATTAGGAGTGATTTCTTTTAAAGATAGTCTTTTAGATAAAAGTTTTTGAAGTTCCATACAGCTTATTTCGATTAAAGCAAATTTAAAAACTTTGGTTCTAAATGATAAGTTATTACTAGTCACAGTTTTCAATTGGCATGTGGCGAAAAGATTTGTGGAACAATATTTTTAAAGGAAAAATTTAACCATTGAACAATGTAGAGTATAAGAATTATTCGAATTAACATCTACCTTGAAATTACCTGATCATTCTATCTAATTAAACTCGCTTCCTTGATTAAAATTGCCTAAGAGTGTGTATCTACCTGGAATCTGTTGTTTATTTGGATTATCCTTATCCAGGACTATTTTGTTACCGAAGGCGATGACGTATTCTTTTGGAGAGGTCATAAGATTCAATGGTTGTTTTGCATCAGAATTTGAAGTTTCTTCCATTGTGTCTGCTGCAAAGATAATTTTGTCGTATCGTTTGTTTGTAATATATTTATACAATAATGTTATGCTTACTTCTATGCAGCATTATTAGGTATTCTATGATCAAGGTCTCATACAGAAAAAAATTCAAATATATGTTGCATATCATAATCACCTACCTTTTAAATTTAAAAGTCGTTTGATATATTTGCGTGCAGTGCAACGACCACAGCCGCGATTGTTGCAGTATGGTTTGTTTAGGTCCTGAAATAATCTTTGGAGTTTGTCTACAAAACGTATTAATTTACTAAGTTTTATTGTTATTTGACGAATGATATTTATTATCATATTAATTAATCGTAAATAATCTCTTACCAGACTCGTTTGAGCTTTTTTCAGTATTGAATTTATGATTTCCTTCAGAAATGTGCACTCCTTTCTTTTGGGTTTTAGATTTATAGAACTTTGTGATAGATTTATCTAAAACATAATTATTTATTAAATAACTTGACTTGTATTACAACATTGACTACACTATTTAAAGTTAGCTCTTGCAGCGTTATTCACTGTTAATTGACTTCGCTAGATAAACTTGTATTTTCCTACGGTAAAAATTAAATAAATTTACCGGAGTTTCATTCACAGCATTATTTTTAGTCTGAAGTCGTTCTTTGACGGATATAGCCTTCTTTAACTTTCTTCGGTATTGTTTTCTCGGTTGTTTCACGATTTCACTTTTTATCGCATTTGCTTGAACTTACTAGGTTTCGAAAAATTACCTCAAACTTTCAAAATTTACCTATTCAGTCTATTTATCATATCAGCTAACATACACCGCTAACACAGCTAGATTAGAATGACGTCCACTGCATGCTGGACGTGTGTCTATTACTACCTTTAAAAATGAAATAAAATAATCTTACGTTTAATAGGTCGATGTTTAATAACTACAATTTCTTCTGTATTATTGTTTAAAGCATACAGTTGCGTCAATACTTCATCCAGAGTTTTGTCGTCATTGCTTTGCATTGCAGAATTCGGATACTTATTTATCTCTACAACGACAGAAGCAAAGTAACCTAAACTTTTATTTTTAGTTCACACAATCTAAAGCTTTGAAATTCTTACTTTTTATAGGTAAATAATTATCCGAACCACTTCTGTGATACAAAATAAATATCAAAGTAGTTTTGTGGTTAATTTTGTATTTTTTACTCAAAATTTTGTGTACCTAATCTAAAATCTAATACATGTTATTTTTAGAAAAAAATTTTGACAAGCGTACAATGTCTAAATTTCTTTTTTTTCTACCAGCCTTTTTAAAGAGATTTAACACGATAAAGTATATGTCTATCTTAGTCTGCTATTTGGATCTTTTCCTCAATTTTCCCTTGCACTAGATGTTTGGCGGCTCTCTGTTCTGCTTTAACTTCATCCAATTTTCTTATCAGGTCTTCTTGAACGCTATCAACTATTTCTTTTAGATTTTTAGCTGCAACGAAGGGCGTTTTATTAGTTTTTGTGCATATACTAAAAAACATGGACGACTAGACAATCAAAAATTGTTCTTGTCCTTTTGATAACTTTGATCCTTAACTGCAGTTAATACAGTTTGTCACATCAGACCTTCTGCTTCCTCGTTCAGTCTCATGCGGCATCATTTTTCAGATCGATTTATACACTTACTGTAGACAGATCCCACTTTTCACTTAGCGATACGACGTGATCTCCTTACAAAACTTAGTCTTATCGAGTATTGAATATGTGTTAACAAAATATATAACAATCACCTGTTTTTTGATTAAACTCCTCGGCTATTAATGATATCTTCCGCAGCGTGTTGACGTGCTTCGAAATCTCACTTGCTACATCACGATCACCACCAGTGTTAACCGCTGCATCTTGCATTGTTACTGACACTCTTTTTTTCTCCTGTTTCATCACATCACTTGTTATTACTGGCATTTTGGGCATAATATAGCCTGATTTCATAAATTTGTCTTCTACTATAGATACATTAGAATACGCCGGACCGGGTATATTTATTGTGTCGTTAGGCATAAGTTCCGGTGCTAGAGCTTGTAGCTTTTCTATTTTTATAGGAGAGTCCTTCTTTTCCACTGACTTTTTGGAGAATAGTATTGGTAAAGCGTTGGTTAAACTTTCGATGATGGTTTCTGTGGAATCAAATTTAGGATAGATAGGAAACTGTGATGATAACCGTCGTAAACGATGATATTACGATGCGTACGATCGAAGTATCTACATAAATAATAAAACTGTAAAAAAATTGTGTCTGTATATAGTAAATATAAAAAAAATTAAACTACCATACAGTGACACATGGGATATCCCTAGATGAAAATGACTGAACGAAGAAGACGGTGGACCTGACTGCGCGATGACGCCATTCAGGAAAAGCCTATGTTCAACACTGAATGAGAGACAAATGATGGCAAACCTACTCAACAAGGTGAAATCATCAGGGGGAACTTACGCACGATATTTTTCGGAGCTTCTTCTTCCTCTTCCCGTCTCCTTTTATGGACAAGTTTTCTGGTGATTTCGGCCAAGAACATCGAACATGTTGGTCCTGAAAAATGACAGAAAGTACAGGTTATTGTTCAAGAAATACTGGAACATGGGCCACGACAATGATTTTGTCCATAAAAACACAAAACTAATCCCAAACTAGGATTTTCTCTTCTATTGTGGGCAGAGTTAAGCAAAATGTTATCGTAATTACTTTCCTAATTACTTTATTTTGGTAAATTATTTATGTTCTAAATTTTGGTGTTATATAGGCTTACCACTTTCACTCTTCCTCTTCTTTATAGTTTTGGGTTTCGGTGCCTGTTTCTTGGTCTTTGACTTGCGTCTATCTGACTTACTTGGGGGTTCCATAGCTGTAAAAAATACATCGTCATCCTTTTTGTTAATTATTTATTGCACACATAAAATTTACACAAAATTAGTACCTAAATTCGTGATGTACGGTCGCAAATAATGATTGTTGTTATAATTTACTCATCATCATCATCAGGTTATTTTTGTCTCCACTGCAGGAGCACAACCCTCTCTCATCTGCCGGAGACAGATGGAGGATTTGGCCTACACTCCCCGCGCTGGCTAGACGGGTTGGGGAGGCCTGATTGATGTTTTGTAATGTATTCCCTTAGTCGCCTTGTACGACATCCACGGGAAGAGTTGGAGTGGTCCTATTCTACTCTACCGGAAACCAAACGGCAACGGAAACCACACGGCAACGGAAACCACACGGCAGTTTACTCATAATTTGGTAAAATCAGTTAAATTTCGTATGCTGAGCCGACAAAACTATTGATATGACCGATTTACTGATCTTACGTCAGTCAGATACATCTAACTCTTCTATTTAAGTCTTAATCGTGGTAAAACAACTTATTTTTATCATAACTATTATTGTCACCGTGCCTCAAAAATATATATTTTTGCGGACATATAAAATATTATACAAAAAGAAATGACATTTTAAATTCTTTTGACTTTTATCTTAATGACTCTACAGCGCAGATTACAGATTGCTCTAGTAGCTATCTTTTGGAAAATAAAAATCTGCTACTTGAGCCCACAGTAATCTCGCGGTATCAACATCAGTTAATTGTATAATTTTTCTTACGGCGGCGTAAGCGATAGGAGGTAGTCTACCAGATAGTGAAGTTATAATCGAAACTAATGCAATTATCATTGAGTGTGTGCCGTCTTTATACAGGGATCCTTAAATTTTTCAAACAACTGTATTTTTTACACTGTACACATACAGTTTAATCATTCTATCCACTCGTGTCAGCTTTTGTGAAATTACCTATATTAGTGGCTCAACAATCATTACTTCCATCATCAGCCGAATACTTCCTGCTGAACATAAGCCTCCCCAATAGAATGCCACTTTTGTTGGGCTATCCATTAGGGGAATTTACATAATCACCACGCTTAACAGGCGGATTGGTGATCGCAGTAATGATCTTAACATACACAGGAGAACGCTGCAGCCCGTCTCTGGTGCAATCCCTTAGTCGCCTTGACCTACCAACGGGCAAATCATTACTAGCGATGGTACAAAGGTGAAGGTACTTAATTCTAAAAGAGTTTTCTGTGACGAAGTTGTTTTTTATAAGGCGTGAAAGTTTCTATGACAAAAGATAACATTAAATCTTCTGTAAATTAGTTACAGTTCCACAATAAAATCGTTCAAACTGAGATGCAAAGAGCACTTCGTATCTAACTTGTCGTGACATAGTAAGTATATATTGGGCCCGATTCCGAAGGCACACATTTATAATTTGACAGCGCTAAAATTGGTTGCGTCTTTATCTTCATAATACTGTGTGACGAGGATAGCAACAGTTTTAGTGCTGTCAAACTTTAACGTTGTGCCTTCAGAATCGAGCCCATTATGTATATGTATGGTATGTTATATATATTTGTATATTTTGCATGTATTTATGTATATAATATGTATAGTTGTAATGATAATATTTAATGTTATATATATATTATTATGTATGTATTAGTAACTTATATTAGTATATATCATTTATTCTATGTATAGTACAATATTTTATTATAAAATTTCAATATCCATGAAAAAAAAATTTTACCTACCGCTTGTTTTAGCTTTTCCCACAGTGAAGATCGACTGGAAGAGATCTCTTATAGAGATAAGTCCACCTTTGTATACTTTTATGTTATGCCTTATTTTTGTAAAAGGAGAATGCCCAAAATTGTATCTGAGTTTGCCCTTTAACTTTAAACCTTGCGTCTGGATCAAATTATCGTCAAAATACAGGCGAAATACTAAGGATTATTATAAAGAGAAAATCGTTTAACTATTTAGTGGGAAAATTCAATAATCTTACTTGGAATGAAATCTTCGTTGGCGCACAGTTTTCACAACACCGTGGGTATATGGCCACGATTAACCGTTCCCGATCTTGATGTCATAGTTTGGTTATTAGTCGGCGACGGTATATTGCGTTACACTACATTAAACTCGTTAAAATAGATCTTTTCACCCAAATACCTACATAATGTAAACAAACCGAGACAAAACAGGTTTTGACACCATATCGGATATGACGTCACAGTACGAAACCATAGTGCATATCAATAGTGAGGTTCTACTAAATCGATTTAACAAATTGAATAATCGATATTTCGGTTACGTAACAATATTTTCATAAATATCTTTTAAAAACGTGTGTATTACTTTAAATGAGTATAAATACCGTATTTCCAGTCAGTAAATGAAAAACGTGATGGGTGGATTATCGCGCCAGTAACTGAAAGGCAGTATCAACTATTGTTGACAAACCTCGATTAAAAATATATATCGATTTTAATTCTGCTTTCACTACTCTAGTTGAAAAGATCAGGTCAAGGATCAAAGATCGGTCAGCCGGCGGAAATCAATCAACGTTTTTATTATATGTTATTTTTAAGCTCTCTATTCCATTAGCTTTAAAAAAAATTGAGGGGACTCATAATTCAGACCAATATTTTTGGTACATGAATGGTAAAGACGCATCTTAGTCCCACTTTTGGGCATTCTCCTTTATGTGCAATAAAGAATATGTTAAATTTACCGGGTTTTTTTCGCCAGAAATTGTCCTATAATGTTCCCATCATAGCCAATCTTACTATAAAAAAAAACGAACTCCTTACATTGTGTATGTACACTTTTCTGACTTTTCTATCTTTTTGTTTTGATTTTCAATATAAAATGCTTGCTAAATTGTCGAGTCCAATACTCACTTTATAAAATTATCCCGGCAAGTCCCGTCGTGCCGGGACTTCCGTTAATTAATCTACTATTTTCTTTCTTGACTATTCGTCAGTGACACTAGAAATTTAAAAAAATTGTGACAGTGATAGATGTTCTGAAAATTATCTGTTGTCTTTGGGTGAATATGCAAAAGAGATCTTATACAATTCATATATTCATAGCTTGAACCATACAATCCTTCATACTAATATTATAAATCCGAAAGTTTGGATGTTTGGATATTTGTTACTCAATCACGCTTCAACCACTGGACGGATCGTGATGAAACTTGGCACACATATAGGTTAGGTCTTGTAATAGGACATAGGATAGTTTTTAACCCTAGAAATCATCCCATTCCTACGGGAAATACATAAAAAACTGTGATGTTAAGTCGCGGGCAACAGGTAGTACTTAATAATAGGGTTAGTCCATAGATTTACTACTATATTTGGTATTTAGTCTGAGGGTTAGTCCAACTTTCAGGTCCAACTAGTGATACTATAAGTTCTACGACCTGACATTGGACAAAAAAACGTCCAACTAGTTATACTGCTTCATCATGTCAGCCTTTAGACGTCCACTGCTGGACATAGCCTTCCCTAATGAACGCCACCACATCCGCATCCAGCCGCTTCCGTTATACTGCTTAGTACTCGCAAATCTATGGCTTAGAATGGGAACCTCGGTTCTAAATTTCATCTAGAATGTTTGACTGGACGGGTGACCACAAACCACGTGAGCTGATAAGGGGGAAACTCAGACTAAGTACCTATATAATCTAAGGGGGGAAAGGTCCGTTTTTTTATTTTTATTATTATATACTAGCTATGCTGCGACACCACTTCCGTGAAATACATTTTTTTTTAATAAAGTTGAAATTTATTAAGTGGTAAGTCCCGAAGAATTATTCCCCCTCCGCTTTCCCACCGCTCCCGCTGCCGCTCTTACCCTACCCTCCCATTTTAATTGCTACTTCAATCGCCGCACCGTAGTCGTAACTCATCGCAATCTGAATTCTGCCGAGCATTGAGTGAGGTTTCGGAAAGTATAAATTGGCATAAATTTTGATCGAGTAAGCCGATTGCGATGAAATGGAGACTAAATATTACTCCGAATTAACTCCCATATTTTTTAAAAAACTTTATTAGATCTGGTTCAGTAGTTTTTATGTGATGCGTGCAGCTAACCTACTGAAAACACTGTGTTTATTTGTAAGATGGTTAAAAGCTATTCAGGGCTACGACTACGTAGGAATGGAAGCCAGGATCCTAGCAATAGCTAGGTAATTTTTCATTTGGGTAAGACAGTAAAAGATAAAATTCAGTTATCAGTTCCAATTTTTACTTTATTTTTTATTTTTTGTCGATGTTATCATGAAAATCCGGAAGTTATCTGAAACAAAAAATCTTAGTACAAGGCGAGTAGTCACTAACTGCTGAGGAATAGCCGTATCAACTAGATACTTAGCTCATTGCAAGAAGTCACTAAATTAGCATATGTCGGCCCCGTAGCCTAGTCGGTAGTACACCTGCCTGCGAAGCTCGGGGTCGCGGGTTCGAATCCCGCCCAGGGCAAACATTCGTGTGATGAACACTTGTGTTTGCCTTGTGACTGGATGTTATTTATATATTATATTATGTATGTATATCAGCTATCTGATACCCATATTACAGGCTCTGCCTAGTTTGGGATCAGGTGGCCGTGTGTGAAATGTCCCCATATATTTGTATTTATTTATTTATGCCATGAGCGTCAGCGGTGGGATCACGTTTTCTTATCTGGTGGCCATGAGCATCACCGGTGGGAAAGAGTAATCCGTATTTTTAAATTATTTTCTTAGACAAAATGACTTTTAATTTCAATATAATCATTTTATATCTGAATAGCAGCTATTTTATTCAAAACTAGCTGTGCCCGCGGCTCCGCTCGCGTGAACTACAGAATCCGCTCCCATTCCCACTGCCGCTTCCGCTTCCGCTCCAGCTTCGGTCCCGGTCCCGCTTCCGCTTCCGCTTCCGCTTCCGCTCCCGCTTCCACGCTCTGGCCCACGCCCACACACACGCCCACGCCCACGCCCACGCCCACGCCCACGCCCACGCCCACGCCCACTTCCATTCCCATTCCCATTCCCATTCCCATTCCCATTCCCATTCCCATTCCCATTCCCATTCCCACTCCCACTCACAGCTCCAAATGTAATCCAAACTCGTCGCAATCTGAATAGTACGGAAATACTATTATTTGCAATATATTGCATACTAACCTTACCAAATTACTAATGTATTTGAAAACAAAAAAAATGTATAACTTTTGATTGAGTTAGACGATTGCGATGAAATAAGGACTAATGTTAAGTTAAGTTAAGCCCCATGTATCTGTGAAAATTTCATCAAAATCCGTTCAGTAGTTTTTAAGTTATGCATGCACAAACTCACAGACAGACAGACAAAAATTCGAAAAATGATCGAAATGTGTTCTATTACTTATCCTTAGACCTCCCATTTTTTTTTTGTAAATATCTTTAATGTACAGACACGCGATGTTTAAGATTTTATTTATTAGATAATACTACGATCCTAGTTATTAATTGTGCATACGAGTATATTATGCTGTTCGCCCACAAGCTATTAGAAATACTCAGAAAACCGATCAAATAAGGTTCACATCTGACACATGGTACTACAAAACACCTACCATCTCAGAATCCATTCACTTCGACGGAGCTACAGGTTTCTGCAACAAAAAATAAAGCAGTGACCGAAAAATAACTACGAGATGATAAATCTAAGGCGCCGGGTACACGTTTATCGTTCAATGTCCCCTGACCGAGAGTTTCCGCGTCATTCGATCCGTTGTGATAATGGCTGCCTTAGCTTAGGTACGAAAACACCGGACACAACGCAAAAACCAGTACACGTGGATGTGATGTATTGTTTGTTACAAACAATCTGCTGGCTTAGTTAATAACGCCTATATCTTCTTATATATAAGTGTTATACAATGTCGGCCAAAACAGTGAAAACACTGTAAACCATACCCATGTAAAATTTATCTTTTTTTTTTTACCGTGTAGTTTATAATCTATGTATGTGGGTATATAGTTTATATTAGTGTATATGTTTTTTTATTTACGTACACACTATGTCTGCCTTTATTATTTCAATTATCTCTCTCGCGGGTCTTCTGGAAGAAATCTCTCTCAGAGATAAGTTCGCCCTTTGTACTTGTGTTTCTTTTAATGTATTATTTTTTATTCTGTCTGTGTGTGTGCAATAAAGAGTTAAATAAATATGTCTTATTCATCATCATCAGCCTGAAACACTGTTGGACATAGGCCTCTCCCAAGGTGCGCCACTGAACCTGATCCTCGGTTCTTCTCAACCAGTCACTACCAGCCGCAGATTACGCAGATCGTCGCTCCATCTAGCCAGAGGGCGTCCCACACTGCGCTTGTCGAAAACTCGTTTACCCCAGCGGTAATCGTTTCTCCGACAGATGTGACCAGCCCACTGCCACTTCAGCGTACTAACTTTTTGAGCTATGTGGAAATCAAAAAATATATTGAGAATTCGGAATCAGAAAAAACCTACGTCGAATGGTCTGGGTCTCGTGTATTTCCAGCTGATATAAAATACACGAGACCCAGTCAGACCATTCGACGATTTCTTTAGAATTCGGACAGTTATTATTGCACTTAAATTCATTTCATCAACAGCCTATGTACACGTCTACTGCTGAACAGAAGCCTCCCCAATAGAATGCCTCTATTGGTTGGCTTTCCACTGGGGGAGTTGCCATTATCCCCACGATTGGCAGACGGATTGGTGATAGAACGCTGCTGCCCGTCCCTGGTGCAATCCCTTAGTCGCCTTGACGACACTCATGGGAAGATTTGGGCTTGCCGTATTCTAAGCCGGGAATCACACGACATGTTCATGTTCATTTACTAAACTTTAAATCTCGTCAGAGGGGTGCCTACTCCTCTGGGATCAGGGCGTGAGCATTATGTTTGTATGTAAATCTCGTCACAATAGACTGAATAGTTTTGAGTCGTAGTCTGGAAGAACGGCGAAATTAATTTTTACAATAATTGTCGTGAAATAAATTCAGGAAAAATTTAAAACTATATACGACTAGACGATAACTATAGACGACTACTACTGGCGTCATCTATAGTTACTCAACCCGTGAGCGCTTTCTATAAAACCCAACTCAAATCTTGATACAATATAATAGTTACAGGAAGGTTCTTTCGAGAAACGATATCGTGGTAGCATAATCTCTTCAAGTTCAAATAAATAAATAAATATCACAGACATTCACACCAATTATCTAGTCCCAAACTAGGCAGAGCCTGTGGTATGGTTACTAGATAACGGATAGACATATTTAAATAAATATATAAACATCCAAGACTTGGGAACAAACATTCATATTCATCATACGAGCATTTGCCCCTAGAGGGATTCGAACCCGCAACCTCCGGCGTGGCAGTCCGAGAGCTACCCGTTCCGCCACGGAGGTCGTCAATACATTGTACTGATGTTAGATGAGTAGTTTTGGATGAGTTGCTGCTGAAGTCAAGTTGCAGGAGAAGTTGTCAGCAAGTTCAGTAAAAGTATAGAAATGTGCCTTAGATATTTCTTGACACAGATATAACATACGATGGTGAAATATGCACTGAATAAAATATTTATGTTAATGTAAATAGACGACCAAAGTTTTCTGGCGTCTGCTAAAAGTGTACCGTGAGAATAGCACAAGGAATAAAAGAATTATTGAGACGGAGTTATTCATCTGAACAATTTGAGATACTGGAGTATATACCCATATCCTATGTAGGTACCTATCCTGTCTATCCTATCCTATCGGAACTGCTGTCTATTAAAATTATGTAACCTAAATTACCAGCGCCGGCCTGAGCAATTCCGACGCCCTGGGCGAACGAATTGAACGGCGCCCCTTAAAAAAATAGCAACAAGTCAGCCAGAGATTCTTCCAACTTTCCACAGTTACAACATACAAGAGCTTTGAAAGTTTTATTCTTCATATCATGATCGTCCATAAGCCATAAGCGGTTATGCCAAATTCTAAGGCGTATGTGAAGTCCACGAAATCGGCTTGGGGCACCGTTGGTGGTCAGGGCACAAAAGATCCTGAAGGGTCGAAGTGTCGCCAGGTCTTCCTAGCCCCCTAAGAAGATAAAATATGCCAATAGTGTTCGTAAGAGGAATAAATAAATAAAAGAATTATGGTCATTTGTTCACATGATTTACGTACTTCAGATGTGCCATCTAGAATTACTGAATAATACGTATATTTATCAGAGTAAACAAAAGCTGGTACCAATGTTATTCTACCCTTGGCATGCCGTCCCTCAAATTCAAGCGTCCTACACTGAGAAAAAAATAAGTAGCCCTCCTACTTACATAAGGATAAAAATATACTACTATTACATAAGTAGCCGCCCCCATTATAAATGGTGTCGCCTACAACTGATTCAGTAGCCGGCCACATTACTAAGTAACCACACTACGTAATAATGTGGCCGGCTACTGAATCAGTTGTAGGCGAAACCATTTATAATGGAGACGGCTACTCATGTAATAGTGGTATATTTTTATCCTTATGTAAGTAGGAGGGCTACTTATTTTTCTCAGTGTAGGCCATCGCCTTGTTTTTCTATATGGCTGGCCCTGATCTTCGCCGTAGTACCATTTGCAGTAACTTTTAAAATTCTAACCGTAATAGTAGACGAGGTGTTCCGAGGTGTAGTCGAGGATTGTTGACCAGACGCTAGGGATGCTTTTGGATCCTGTCCATGTTCAGAATGAGCCAGTAGTAGGGCCGCAGCTGCTACTGGTGCGACCGCGCTGGAGGCTTGGTTTTCTGGCAACAGTCAGACATCGTATCAGGCGAAAAATTGAAGAGAGTTGAATGCAGGATACAAGAAGACTTTCAACAAATTCAAAGGAATTCTTAGATGTACACAAGGCATTATTACTAGTGATGAAACGGATATCCGGTAACTATCCGGTATCCGGCCTATCCAGCTTAGTTTAACTATCCATCATCATCATCAACATCATCATCAGGTTATTTTTGTCTCCACTGCAGGAGCACAACCCTCTCTCATCTGCTGGAGACAGACGGAGGATTTGGCCTACACTCCTTTGAGTTTTACTATCCGGCCGATTGAAATTGAATCCAAATTGTATGCTATCCGGCTAACCGGGCCTAGAGATGCGCCGGATATCCGGTATTCGGCCAAAACACCTTCCGTTTCATCTCTAATTATTACTGCAAAGTAACTGCGATGCAGTCGCTGTCTGTCTGTAACTTCTGCACAATCAGAAATAGGTAAGTAACTTTTCTGTATATAAGTAAATCACGCTGCTAAATTGATACAAACACAAGCCCGATACAATCACACTATTGCATCGATACAAAAACAGAGCGCGACAAGCGTCGACTGTATTGCATTTAGAGCGTTACAAGCGTAATTGGTGTATGCTCATATACACAGCTGGAATTGTAATGCTTGAGCCAATAATTGCAAAGGATAATCTTAAACGTAAACACTTCAATTTGTTATTTACCTTCGCTCGGTAGATGTAACAAGTCGCGCTCGTTTTGTTGACGAGCTGACATAGAAATATGATAGCTCAGTATTGTAACGTTGGTATTTTTATGCTATGAATACGCTCATGATCCTAATCATCAAAATACAAGTTTTATCATCAGTATTTAATGTAGTCGTCTCACCTGGCAGTTCATGGTAACTTTCACGTGCGTCATAAAACTCCTCCTTGGTAACAGTCAACGGACGGTTTGTCAGAGATGTTTCGGACGGATTACTCGACGACGAGGTCGTTTGAGCCTTGCTGGCTTCCTGCTTGTCTCTTCGCTTCTTCTTAAGTTTCTTCACCTTATCTATGGGCGGGCTCTGGCCTTGAGTGTCCGGTTCGTCCTTTTGTAGGTCATGCAGCTCAAGGACGAAGGGCTTGGATGCGAAGAAGCCTTTTGGTGATGAGAATGACGTGGAGTCGCTCGATGATGTTTCGGTTGTATCGAACATATCGTCGAGGTCTGCAAGTTAAAAACGTTATCATCATCACATGTGGTTGATGTATATTGCTGGACACTGGCTTTCAATAAAGCGCCCACTGCCTTCCTTTTCAGATGCTTTCGGCTACCTTTTCAAATCGTCGTTAGTTCATCCGGCAGAAAATGTTCTACCGAGGTCTTCATTTTAAACTCGTTTGCCACAGCGGCCCTTGCTGCTGCTACGAATTATTTCAATAAAACAATAATTACAATATATTTTATTGCGATTATGAAATATCCTGATCATGGTATAGCGTCGGGAATAATTAAAGTAACAGCCGTATTGCAAAGCAATCGGCCAGTCTTGGCTCATATGCAGAACTAATTATTATAGTTTTATGAGGAGTCATAAATAATAAATAGTCATAAGTCATATAAGTAATTTGAAACTAAGTTTCAAATTAACAGATGACGAAGAAAACGAACTACAAGAAAAGGTACACAAGTTCTATTAAAACATAGCTTTTTATTTATTTCTCAGTAAATTTGCAGTAACAAGATTTCCGGCGGCAACTTTAATTGCCAGAGTAAAAGCCTTCATTTAAGTCTTAGTACATTTGCGGTGATCAAATTTCCGGCAAGTTTGCCAGCGTGAAAAGCACTCTCTTCCTTTAAACATGTTTGCATCTACTTTAATGCAAATCGATTTATATTAAAGTAGTATTTTAGTGAATCGAATTCACTAAAATACAAAAGAAGTTTCTTAATAATTGTTAGTAGTAGAAGGACCTAATGCCAAGCCCCGACACTCCATACAAGCGATCCGATTATACACTAGCCGGAATGTACGGAATGTACGGAAATCTCACTATCCTACTAATATTATATATGCGAAAGTTTGGATATTTGGATGTTTGTTACTCAATCACGCTTCAACCACTGGACAGATCGTGATGAAACACTATAGCACACATATAGGTTAGGCCCTGGAATAG
Source organism: Esperia sulphurella (assembly GCA_947086405.1). Classification (NCBI taxonomy): domain Eukaryota; kingdom Metazoa; phylum Arthropoda; class Insecta; order Lepidoptera; family Oecophoridae; genus Esperia; species Esperia sulphurella. The sequence continues at coordinate 15,652,395 of OX352264.1, forward strand.
GACATAGGATAGTTTTTATCCCGAAAAACAACCCATTCCTACGGGAAATACATAATAATTTGTGATAATGTCCACGCGGACGAAGTCGCGGGCAGCAGCTAGTAATAATATAAATGTGAAAGTTTGGATGTTTGTTACTCAATCACTTCAACCACTGGATGGATTGGAATGAAACTTGGCACAATATAGGTTAGGTCCTGGAATAAGACAAAGGATAGTTTTTATCCGGATATATAATAACGCGGACGAAGTACATCCACAACATAAGTGCTTCTCTTTGTAACTGAAGGCTTCGATCGCGCGGCGCCCGCCGCGCCGCCCCTGGGCGGACGGCGGCATACCAGTAGTGTTGTGGTACTGCCATCGATGTTCTATTTTTAGGGCGACTAAAACTGTGGGGGGGGGGGGGGAGGGTCGCAGCTGTACGTAGTAATATTTAGTACTCTCTGCTAATGCACTCACCTTCTAGGGTGACCAACTCACCCAGCTTCTCATCATCCATGCTTGAAGTTTGATTTGGGTTCACTTTGTTCTGGAAAATGATTTGGATGGTGCTGGACTGAATGATTTTAACTGAAAACCATTGTCGTTTTGAAAAGGGTCATTGTAAATGCATTTTAGTTTAAATTCATGATGTTATTGTTGAACTGATGGGGGAAATGTCAAATTCTTTACATTTGAATTTAGAATTTTATAGTTATTTTTGACATAGAATACAATGATAATGAATGAAGGTTGTTTAAAAAAGTTTATTTATTCTGCCATTAAAATAATATTAGAATGTAATAATAATATTTGCAGACGACACAGTTGTAATGGCAGATTCGCTGCAGGATCTCGAGGAAATGCTGACCAGCCTCAACTGCTCTTCCAGACTAATAGGTCTTAGGATAAACGTGGACAAGACGAAAGTCATTGTCGGCCCCGTCCTAGTCCGTAGTACACCTGCCTGCGAAGCTGCGGGTCGCGGATTCGAATCCCGCCCAGGGCAAACATTCGTGTCATGAGCACTTGTGTTTTTCTTGTGACTGGATGTTATTTATATATTATATTATGTATTTAAATATGTATATCAGCTGTCTGATACCCATATTACAGGGTCTGCCTAGTTTGGGATCAGGTGGCCGTGTGTGAAATGTCCCCGCATATTTATTTATTTATATTTATATTTAATTCACACGTCGACCTATCAGAATCATTACTGACTCCACTTCCGCTACACTGTTTGATTTTTAAGCTATTTCGTAATAATTTTCGATGGCTCCTTGTTCTTTATTGAGACATTCTGTTATTGTATTGCCTTAACCACTTGTCTGATTTCCTTCCTTACATTTTCCGCTTCCCCCTTTGTGTCGCGTTATTGGACTGGAGAGATAAATCTTGAGCACACAATGCAATTGACATTGTTGAAGATATTATGTTATCACTGTTACATTTTACGTTACAAATTCTGTTATACATATTGTGTTAATGTTTTATATTGATATCTACAGTTTCAAGATAATAATCCTATCCTATTAGTATTATAAATGCGAAAGTTTGGATGTTTGGATGTTTGGATATTTGGATATTTAGATGTTTGTTACTCAATCACGCTTCAACCACAAGACGGATCGGATGAAACTTGACACACATTTAGGTTAGGTCCTGCAATAGGACATAGGATATTTTTATCCCGAAAACATCTTATTCCTACGAGAAATACATAGGTACATAATAATTTGTGATGTTATGTTGTCCACGCGGACGAAGTCGCGGGCAACAGCTGGTAATAAATATATTTATTTATTTCTCCAAGCAATCTCTTAAATTTAATTAATTAAAGCCGTCAAGCAAGGAACATTGTTGTGGAGACTGATGGGGCTTGGACTTAGGGAATCCCTGTATTCCAGGACTCCTGGTCTCCACACAGAACAAAGTTATACCTATCGCTAATTAAAATTGAAAGAAACCGATGTTGAGATAAACAAGAAGATTAAAAAGGATACCTATAGAAGATCAAAAAGATAAAGAGAGTATATCTACTCAAAGTCAAAATCATTTATTGCATATGAGTACACTTGGTACATTTATACACGTCATTTTTTTATCGACTACCGCTTCCTAGGTGTTAGCGCTGTGAAGAAGAAACGGCGCAACAAACTTCACGCAACACATCTTTTAAAAATCAGGTTTGCATACAATTAATAAAGATTTTGCGAAGCTGAATTAACATTAGTACCAGACATCTTTGTCATTCAAATAATCGTTTATTTTATAATAGGCTTTCTTAAAAAGTTATTTTTAGTAAATAATTTAATCTAATCTAATAAATAATATCTAGATATTGATGATGGGATAGGACGAATATGAATATAAAACACTGTGAAATATTCTAGTTTCAGTATTGTCTTGTTATATGTTACTTTTTTTCGATTAGATATTTTGTTATTTTCATCTACGACTAAATATTTAGATATATATTTCATTCCAGATTAATAGTCCTATGAAAACAAACGCATTTGCGTCTCGAAAACAAAATACACAATAGATGGTGTTCCTAAGTGGACTGCAAAGTTTACATGGTAATACAAACCTGTTTTTGCTGCTGGTGACCCTTTCATGTATATGTTACCGAGACGTAAATAGCGTTGGTTTTCATAGGACTATTAATCTGGAATGAAATATACGTAAGTTTTACCTATAGTTCTGGGTTCTTATACCCCTTGGTTTTAGGCATTGCTAGTTAAGTAGGTGATATATATTTGATCGCCTCGTTGGCCTAATGGTTTGGTCATTGGACTTGAACGCCAGAGGACGTGGGTTCGATTCCCACTGGGGACAGACAACTTTGTACAATTTGTCTGGATTCGGTCTGGATGTTGTTATGTTTGTGAATTGTCCTATCCTTGTTTAATTCCCATAGTACAGAAGAAGATCCTAGATTGGGATTAGACAAATGTATATATGTCATATTTATTTATTTAATACGCATTATGAACCAATTAGGGTGCTTGCATATATCAACTCTGGATTTTTCCAGTAAGTATGAAATGTTCTAATGAAATATCACCACAATATACCATATAAAATTGACGTAGATGCTCACTTCACTTTTCATTTCTCCCACAGGAATCCTTTAAGCTTTACTCAAACAAAATAAAGCTTTACAGTGCAGCAGAAAGCAAACCTCCGCCTACGAGTCTAGACTGGCCATGATTATTCCATTAACGTTCTCAGCAAGTGAGCGTGCACGTCGAATGTTGACTTGCGGATTAAAGTTTCAGTGGCGTCAAGAGAATTACAAAAATGTATCTGCTCGGTTGCTTTATCAGTAAGAAATCCATTTTTAGAATTCTGCACAGATTGTAATTTATAAGCCAAGATTTTCTTTATAAGCCATATCGTATCATCGTCCGCGTAGGTTTCGATATATACACATCTGAGAATGAGATGTTTTTCGGAATAAAAACTATCCTATGTCAGGACCTAACCTGTGGGCCTTCCATCGCGATCCGTCCAGTGGTTGAAGCGTGATTGAGTAACAAACATCCAAACTTTCGCATCCCACTAATATTACAAGTGCGAAAGGTTGGATAGTTGGATATTTGGATGTTTGTGTGTTACTCAATCACGCTTCAACCACTGGACGGATCGGGATGAAACTTGGCACACATATAGGTTAGATCCTGGAATAGGACATAGGATAGTTTTTATTCCGAAAAACATCTCATTCCTACGGGAAATATTTAATAATTTGTAATGTTAATTTATCTACGCGTAAAGTCACGGGCAATAGCTAGTTTATAATATGTGTACGATGGGATTCCGCCGCAGGCTGTAATTTTTTTTACTATATACTAAGATAGAGTAAAGTAACTACTATTATACTGAATTTCTCATAGATAGTAGGTAGCTAATGATATAAGCTAAGTAGCTAGTAGCGGGGTGTTATAAAATGTAGTTGGATACATGATATGGAGGAGATAGAGTCGTAAATGGACGCGAACACGACTATGGGAGGCAGGGGCCGCACGTGAAGCCCTATAACTAGCTTATTATTGAAGTCCGTAAGTACACGAGAGATTTACAAAAAGCAACCGTGCATTCGATAACAGGAACTAGAATGCTCAGTGCAAGAAAGAGACGGAAATAGCAGCGCGTCGCTAGAATGTACCACACAGCGCTTCTACGTAACGGTCGCGTCATGAAACAACGCCTTTGTGGAACGTTCCTGGGAAGCTGGCGGATTATGCACCAGAGGCAGTTTAATAAAATTATTTTAACAGCAGTCTTGTCTTATAAAGTTAATAACAAATAGGTATTAATAAATACTATTATATCTCACGAGATAAGATCTCACCATATAGTGTTTGATTCTTCCCTTCATAATAACTCAGTTTTGTGACTTCAAAATATTAGGGAATTTGAGTATAACTCCTTTAGAGTTGTATTTTAAATGCCACAAACACAAAAATGGCAAATTTATTGCCTACCAAAAAATGTAGCAAGGTATCCCTTTATAAACAAAATTTCATAACTGCCTTCACTTCGGCCCTGACGTGATACTATTAACGTTCCTCACTGGATACAAGCAGAATGGACTCGTGGCCATTTTTATATAGTCTATAAAACCCGCAACGAGTCCTGCCCTCTGTCCTTTGGTTTACGACGTGATTGACACTGACCTCGAAGCCCTCATGCTAGGGCGTGAAGCAACGATGGAAAAAATAAGTAATGTTCTCGGCCGGTCGCTGACCCATGAAACATGACGTCGTTAATCTAGTTACGGAAGATAGTGGTTACCCACGGTTGCGGTCGAATGACCTATGAATGTGTTGTCGGAAATTTACGTTTAAAACTATAAGGAATCTTGCTACTTCTTGCTTCTTTACAGACAAATCTTCCGAAGCGGTTTTAGATTCAGATTTTTTCTCACAGTCTGACTCCAAGGTGTGTCTTAAAGTAATTCCATTACATTTATTGGAAGCAAAAACATACCCGTTATACTAATAATAAAAAGGTAAAGTCGGTATCAATTATGTTTGTGAGGATGGATGGATGTTTGATATAATCTTTCAAACTACTGATCCGGCATCAAAAAGTCTCTCGCTGTTGGTTCGCTGTACTCTCTGTTTGAACATAGACTATATTTTATTGGGATTTATAAAAAGGGAGGGATACGCCAAGGGAGGGATCATAAAGTAGCCACGTCAACAAACATCTCATTAAAAGAATTCCACTCAGAAGAAGTTGCGAGTGATCACTAATTCTAAATAATGTGTATGACAGTGACTTATCCCGCAGCAAAACTTCAACTACAATTTGTAATTTTATCTAGTGAGTTATGTGACTGAACTTGGATGTGACTTATGATACTTACTCATTTCGAGATTTTTAACATAAATTCTATTAAAAAATTACGAGCGATTTGTTGCAGATAGTGAAAATTCATCATTTTAGTAAGTTTATGAGAACACACAGTACAGAGAACATACAGAAAATGATAAAATACAGTTTTGTTTACAAGATTTAACTTGATACAAAAGAACAGCTAAAAAAAAATTCAATAATGTATTCTCAAAAATGTGAGACATACTTTTATGAATGGACCAGTTCTATATAGTCTTAATTTTACCTAACACAAACCACTTAAAACTTCTCTCTGTAAACGGGACACTGTTATTTAAAATTAAAGTCCAACTTTTCACCGAGCCATCTGGCCTACACTAAAATGCAATAGAAACTATTAAAAAGCTTTTACGATTAAGGCTCTTAATATTGGTGCCGCTAGATTGATCGTAAAAATGTGGCTGTTATTTGGCAATATTGCGAAAGATGGACCAGTTTCCATTATGTGTTTATTGCATGTATAAGTATATAAGGCTTTAGTTAGACATTTATTTTTAAAAATCTTTGGACGATCGAAGAGCTGCATCGCATATACATATGATTTGTTCATTAGCTCACACTCTGCTTACACTCGTATTAGGGTTCTGAAACAACTTGTGATGGTTCAATCTAAGATTGCTTGCGAGGCGAGGAGAGATTACTAAGATAAGGATTGATAAGGATTAATACCAAGGTACAAATAAAGAGCCTTTTCTGGAGGCGGCATTACAATTAAATTTTAAAAATAAAAGAACACTTATTGTTATATAACTATAATATTTAGACATATACTGTCGCGACACTTTTTGTAGATAATGATGTGTTCTGCAAAGTCGTAGCACATTATTTTATTCTATCATCAATAGTTTACGCAGCGCACGCGATGTAAAGAATATTTTAGGTAATTTTTTTACACCTTGGGTTACATTATTAGAATTTTAGTAAGGATTCCTAATTTTTTTGTAAATATAATATAGCCTATGTCACCCGGGGATAGTGTAGCTTCTCAACAGTGAAAGAATTTTTCAAATCGGTCCAGTAATTTCGGAGCCTATTCAATGCAACCAAACAAACAAACAATCAAATCTTTCCTATTTATAATATTAGTTTAGATTTAGATAATACACATATACCCACAACCCAGCCTAAAAAGCCAGTGTATAATAATACACTTCCTACATTTCTGTATTGTGTTAGCATAATGTGCAAACAGCCCACCCATCTTCTAGGGTAGCAAACGTGTGACGTAAACGGTTAGGTGTTAACATTTACCTCCTTACAACAGGAATGCAATCAGATATAATACTCTGGTGGTCAGAATCCATACATAACAGGAAGAAAAGGACAGAAATATTCCTAGATAAGTTGTGGGGAGTGCGCCCAGGAATTACACGACTTGATTCCCCTCTCCAGCTTCCATCACTGGACTACCAAGCGTGATCAGGAACTTCATCCTATTGTAGTAGACATAACCACGCTCTCTCACGAAGCGTTTTGCGTCCTCTTTCATAATGCGAACTATTAAGAAATGGAACTCCCTGCCAGCTTAGGCATTTCCGGACAAGCACAATTTGGATATTTTTAAAGGAAGAGTAAATAAGCATCTCCTGGATAACTCTGCTCCACCTTAAGCCTCATAATCACTTACCATCAGGTGAGATTGATGGCAAACGCAAACCCATCAACAATAAAAAATAAAAAAAACTTATTGCACTGAATTAACTTCATCACGATTTGGTTTCAAACGACCATAAAAACAACGATCTCTATGTACTACTAGATGGAGCATTCCAAACAATCGCTCTGTTCCACACAAGTAGCCACAACTCTTTCACATTCACAATGAAACTTGTGCAGTTACTATGCAGAACATTTAATTATTACTAAATATTGACGCTACAGTTAAATAATGTCAATATTTAGTAAATAATTCAATGTTCTGAGTAGTAACTGCACAAGTTTCACTACAAGCGATTGTTTGGAACGCTCCATCTAGTAGTACATAGAGATCGTTGCATAAAAATGATTACTTTAGTTAACATACAGCAAACAAGACAAAATGCCACTAAATTGACCACAATTATATTCAATGTAAACAAGTACGTACTATAGAATATTTATGTCAATTTCTGTAATCTCTATAATAGGGTATTTATACTGAATTTAGCAAATTATACTCTGAAATTAAAGATTACCTACATATTTTGATCTGGTAAAAAAAGTTTGTTGCGGTACATAGGTTGGATGGTTGTTTCAGATGTTTCCTCACTTCTTCATTTTGTCGTTCTTTATCATAGGATTCTTGAAAGAACTAAGATCTCGCGATGTAATTCACACTATAGGATTTCAGTAAATTCTCGTAGATCAGTGAATTTAAAACAAATTTGTTTTAAATGCATGTTGCACTGCGAAACAATATTGTATTGCTGGATATAGTTGAGCTCTAACTATGATATGTAATCCTTTCTATATACCTATAATCCAAAATAAAGATATTTGTATTATTAATAATTGATTTTCTTATAATTACTGTATTTTTAAACTTTCTGTATTAGCTACAATATTTAAAAAAAAATGATGATTAATTATATTACTAAACATTTGTCAAAACTATAAAGTTCTAAAACCGTAGGCTTAATTGCCAGCAAACCGATTTGTATTTAAACTTAACAGTTTTCTCATATCACGCAAATTATCGGCGTAATCATAATATAATGTGTTTTAGTGAATAAATATTTTTTCTATCCACTTTCGTACTATATTGTTATAATCACTATTATTTGTGTATTTTCTTGGGGGGGTCATAGTCTCATAACCCACTCCAACGACCCCCTGTCTCCCTGTTTACGCCTTTCCTTCTCACGTAGTTCATTTCCCTCCGATATTTCGCAGCCGATCCGCCGCGCAACGAGGCTCGACTAACGGCTAGTGTTATTGGCAGTTGTTTCTATTCAAATTCTTTTGAAAACTGTGGAAGTATGAGGTGACAACGATTTTGCGTCTTCTAGAGACTTGGGACGCGTGACATCTTTTATAGAGATGTGGGAGCAAAACTATATGACATTTATCATTCTTTGATTTCGCTTGATGAATTCATGTCGTCCTAGTAACTTTCAAGGATCAAATTGGAGATGTTCTCAAAAAGGCTGAGGTCCGCAGTGAGATGAATAAAAGGATGTGATGAAAAGCGAGTGAGGCTAGTGAGGTGTGTCAGGATCGCGCAAAGTGTCTGAACATCAAAGTCAAAGTCAAAATCATTTATTGCATATGAGTACACTTGGTACATTTATACACGTCATTTTTGGTATCGACTACCGCTTCCTAGGTGTTAGCGCTGTGAAGAAGAAACGGCGCAACAAACTTCACGCAACACATCTTTTAAAAATCAAGTTTGCATACAATTAATAAAGATTTTGCGAAGCTGAATTAACATTAGTACCAGGCATCTTTGTCATTCAAATAATCGTTTATTTTATAATAAATAGGCTTTCTTATAAAGTTGTTTTTTAATGTGAATCTTTAACTTTCTGTCCGTCATCGTCTCTACCTACCCCTCTGGGATCAGGGCGTGAGACGCGCATCGCTTGCACAAGGTTGCGTAGAAGCAGTCGATGCGCGGTACCGCAAAGTAGCCCAAAGCATTACATTCGAGGGGCAGCCCCAGCAGAGGGCCTTCAGCGCGTTATATAGTGGTCGCGGAGAGTGTTATACGACTTCTTGCGTGTAGATTTCCTAAAGGCTGCACGTGTGCGTACACGCAGATATGTTTTTACTTGTGTACTATAACTGTGGCAGAGTAAACATGAGGTTAGCATTCATACTTGATTCCTTTACATTATTTTTAAGATGATCCATAGTATATCCTACGTTCTATAGTTTGGAAGAATTTCTTGGTGACGGTTCAATTTAAGGTTTCTCTAAGTATCTAATTAACTCTAAAAAAATAATAATTTGTAACTTTGTTTTTAAATGTATGCTTTACTGCGACACAATGTTGTATGCCCATGTGGCGGGACATAGCTGAGCTCTAATTATGACATTTAATCTTTTATATACCTATGATCCACAATAAAGATATTTCATTTCATTTCTACTTTTATTTACAATCTTTGACGATACTACGATTTGTATTTTCCAAACTCCACCTCGAAATTAATTCGACCGCAACACAAATAAATGAACTCAACAATTAATGAGTTCCAATGAACTCGGTGAACTCTCTGTTGCTAATGATAAACTTAATGCTAATCTTGTTTCTAAATCGAAGTGGACGACAAACTTCGGTCGTCTTGTAAATGCGAATAAATCTCAAACAATTGAAGGGATCTTTACAAAAATAACCTGGTGATGATGAAAACAATATCATCATCACCAGGTTATTTTTGTCTCCACTGCAGGAGCACAACCCTCTCTCATCTGCCGGAGACAGACGGAGGATTTGGCCTACACTCCCCGCGCTGGCCAGACGGGTTGGGGAGGCCTGATCGACGTTTTATAATGTATTCCCTTAGTCGCCTTGTACGACATCCACGGGAAGAGTTGGAGTGGTCCTATTCTACTCTACCGGAAACCACACGGCAAAAACAATATATTTAGTCGTAACTATAATTTTTATACTTAATTATGATCCATATTGAAAGTGAATAAATTTACAAACAGAAATATTTTATACACATACAACCCCGACCCTACTTCCAAATATAAAATGTAAATTAAGTGTACATGAAATTAATTCTACTTTCGTAAAAAAATAAAAAAAAATGATTAAAAATTCTAAAACCGGCCTACTACCGGTATCTATCTTTTTCTTAGACGGGTTTTAGTTTTCTTTTACTGATTTTTTTCTCTTTCTATCATTTTCTGTTACTTCTAGTTTCTTTTTTTCGGCTTCTGCGTTGCTGTCACGTAGATTTTGTACTGAAGCACCATTTTCTTTAGGAATTTAGAGTAGTAAGTGGTCTCAACTAGGGCCTGTGTTGTGATGTGATGTGATGATCCCAAGTGAATGGTAAGTGGTAAGGAAAATCTTCAAAGTTCGGCACAGTGAAACTGAATTTATGTACACCCTGAAAACATGAATGAAATTAATAATAGTAGGTACTTAGAACTCTGGTTACAGGCCACTTTAAAATCAAACTAAGTCTTAGGAGTTCTAGTCTGGGATTAGCTGTATATGCATATTTAAGAGTTTTGAGCGGTGTGCATATACAATTAAGTCTGGAAGAGAGATAAGCTTCATCTTTTTTAAGGTTGTAGCGGGTAATCTCTGGATCTACTAAACCGATTTTCAAAATTATTTTAGCAAAAGAAAGCCACGTTATTTGTGAGTGAGGCTATTTATTGACAGCCACGTTATTGAAAAAAACGTTGCGTTTTAATAAAAAAATTTTTTATTAAAAGTGAAAAAAAGCAAAGCTTTTTGCAAAGAAGCTCGTTGTTTTACGGTTCATTAATGAGAGTTACTTGACCTTACCAGACCATATTTAATTAATATTACATAAGTCTCGCGTGATGACGATTCCATTTAATAGATGATTTGAAAAAATATTTACCGCCCAACGAAGTGGGCACGGGTCAAATAGTAGTTTATAAGATCGCTCATATAATATGAGTGATATAAGTGATGACGAACATATAGATGTATTGTCGCGGTAGGAGCCACTATTATGACGTCTATTGACGTATTTAATCCTGCTGTGCCTGCCGTGTGGTTTCCGGTAGAGTAGAATAGGACCACTCCAATATAAAATTTCTATATCTGTCCTGTGACTCACGGCTGGTACAGGGCATTTCCAGGTCGCTTCCACTTGTTGCAGTAACTTCGTTCCAATGAATTTCTCTTTCTCAAAGAAATCACAAAAGTCATAGTCTTTCAGCTCAAGTGGCGTCGGTTAATACTGGCCGCTGCTGAGTAATTCCAGGACTCTACCGCTGAGCTAAAGGAGAAAGATATATAAACCTGCAGTGGGCGACCGAGTTAGAGGACCGTCGGAGGAATGCGACAATATTATAGTGCTGTGCTATGTACGTTTGACGTTCCCTCATCTCTCACCGCACTAACTCCCGGAAACCCTTTAACTCGGCCCCCACTGTAGGTAGTTTAGATCTAAATTTAAAATACTAAGGGTCCGAGATTTCGTCAACATGAATGGAATTAAAAAAAAAAATCGAGTCACCTATGCCGTTGAGGAACAAGCAACTCAACAAGTTAGGTTGTGAGTTCATATCTTTTGTAACAGCCCCCTTTTATTTGTTGACAGGGGAGAAATCTTCTTAAGATAATCGAACTTGAAGATGGATTAGGACTATGTGAGATTTTTACATGCTAAAATTCTCTTGGTGCCCATTGCATAGGGAGACTCCAAGCTTTGTTACGGACCCTTACCCCTAGGCGAAGGTTCCTACTCCATTCCTACACTAGCTTTACAGTGGACGGTCTCTGATAGTTAGCACAACCCGTATCTGAGTTATCGATAAACTTTTTAGTGTGTTTCAGATCCCGAAATGTTCATTCTCAGATATTAATCAGAGTGTCCTTTAACATCCATTCTGGCGGAAGCCATAAATTAAATATCTCGAGTGTGTAAGTGTTATTGTGGTTCCATGTGTGTCCGTGTGTATCCGTGGGTGGGGGTGCGTGTCCGTGCGTGTATGTGTGTATTCGTGTGTGGGGGTGTGCACTCGGGTGTCAGTTCTAAAAACTTAACCTACTTTTACATACCGTAACATTATTGCCAAAGGCATCTATGTTTTCCCAACTGGCGTTCACATAGTAGGGGCTACGTCTATTTACTTTTCTAATTGTATAATTGAAGTATCGAAATACGTTAGGATCGACATACAATACTTTTGGCCTTTCTGCTACTATTTGAATGCTCTGAAATTATAAACAATTTCATGTAATTCAGTACTTATATAGAACTGTAGGTATAAAAACGATAAATTGGCTTTTATATTTTTATTAGAGGGCAAACGAGTAGACGTTCCACCTCATGGTAAGTGGCCACGCCTCCCAAGGAAACCTGAAACACCAGAGAGTTCCTAGTGCGTCGTCATCATAGATTAGAAGATACATTTCTTTAAAACAAATACATCGTTTTCAATAAACAGGTCACGCATTCACACATCTAATTACATAAAAACATATTTTTATATTTGGTTTAGTTTTTTTTTTGTTTTTTCCCATGATGTTATAAAGTATGTGGTGGGCGCTTCGAGCGCAAAGTTTTAAGTGTTATCAAATTCATTAAATTGCGCTGAGAATCAGACAACAGCTGCAAATCTACTGCGTATAATATGTATGTAGAACATAAAAATCAAGAAAAGAAAGAAATTTGTGGCGTCCTTGAAGTGGAGCCCACAAAATACCACTTCATAATTATAATTTGAAGTTACTGTAGTTTTGCCAGCGCGCCGTCTTACCGGCGCGCAACATTGTTGCAGACCGGTCCGCTCGCCGCCGCCGCGCCGCATGCTCTCTGCCCCGTCACGCGAGTGAGTCACACGGCGGTTCTCGTGTCGTTCGCCCGCTTGCCAGTTTATGTGTATAAATCGTGTACTACTTTCCTATATCTCAGTTAATAAATATAAACAGTATTGGATATAAGTGTTGAGTTGTTTCTCCATCTCCACACCCACAAATTAAATGGGATTTATTTCGGCCTAGCCCATAGAAAAAATTTGAAAATATAACAATCTTTCACAATTAAAAATAATTTTTTATGATTATGTCAGCACGTAGGTCTTGGTGTTCATCAAGAGGGAAGAGGATTAACACAAAGTTTTCAGCCTTTTTTAAACAACAATAATTCTGTTGTCCACGCGAGCAAAGCCGCGGGCCCAGCTAGTTATAAACAAAAACATGTCACAATTTGTGCACACATATGTCAAAGGCAATAATTAAATGTATTTTTAGTCAGGCTCTTAAACAGTATAAAGATGTATGCAAGTGCGCACACTATGACGATTTGTTGGCCCAGTGTGCGCACTAGCAGCTCAATCCGACTAAATTATCGGCCGATATAAAGTTTGCAGTCTGCGGGGACTCTAAGACCCCACGGTTGCCATCTTCGACGCACAAACAAAGAGACACCGGGATTGATGAAGAATGCTTCTCGTGTCCCGCTTACGAGCGTCTCGCCACTCGCACTCGGCGACCCACGTCGCGGGGAGATAGAGTACCTCCCCCGGCACCCTCGCGGTGCCTGCAGCAGCAACGAAGGGTACGCGTAAAACGGGAAGCATCCTTGATGACCCCTTTTACTCTGCATTCCTCGCTCCAGCCCACAGAGTCAAAGATATTCCTAACTGGGAACACCACATCTAAATAAAACAATATCAATAATCTATACATATAATAAAAGAGTAGAAAAAACAAAAGAAAAGCGAATCTGTACATTGAAGTTAAAAAAAAATTTCACTGCCCGGACGTTACTGAAGACCAGTAGAGTCCAAAAATATAATTAAAAAATTTCTTATCTGTCTGTATGTATGTATGTATGTACGGGCTAATCTTGGAAACTGCTGAACAGAATTTGACGGCGTTTTCACTGTTTAATAGCTTTGAGTTCGGGCCTCATACTGGTATAAGTCATATCTCAATAAAATGTCAGGATACTGATATACAAGTTGACCTCTCATTTCATATCATTTGTATGAAACTGTAGTTCAACATTACTGGTCGACGCAAGAACTTGACAGAAAGTGACAGAGATGTTTTAAAGCTCAGGTCTCAGTCTCGATACAAAAAGTTCGCTATTCGATAATTAGTGGCCCTGTATTAGACCGGTGATCGTCGACAATGTCAATATCGAAGCTGTTCAGGAGTACATCTGACTAGGACAGACAATATAGTTGGGTAGGATCAATTTCAAAAGCTGACAGAAGAATTCAGTTAGGGTGGGCAGTTTTCGGAAAACTGCGTCAAGTCTTTACGTCACCTATTCCGCAATGTTTAAAGACAAAAATCTTGAATCAGTGCGTCCTGCCTGTCATGATTACAGCGCGAAGACGTGGACACTGATGGTGGGCCTGATCCACAAGATTCAAGTGGCTCTGCGAGCTATAGAGAGGGCAATGCTCGGGGTCTCTATGAGGGATATGATTCGTAATGAGGAGATCCTATGAATAACGAAGGTGACATAGCCGAAAGAATTAGTAAGCTGAAATGGCAGGTCACATCTGTCGTAGTACCGAACGGCCGTTGGGGCAGACGGGTTCTAGAGTGGGACGCGACGTCCCACGCGCAGGGTGGAACGCCCTGTCGCCAGGTGTATGGACGGCCTGAAGATGGTGGCCGGAAGCGGCTGGATCTGTAGGGCGTTGTGGCATTCATTGGGGAAGGCATGTCCAGCAGCTTGACAGACATTTTGTTGTACAGTTAATTGGATATGCAACATAGGAAGGGAATAGGAGGGGAAGGAAGTCGGATGGAAAAGAATAGAGGGATTAGGGTAAGAGAGGAAAGATGAGGGGGCAGTGGTAAATAAAGGGTGTAGGAAGGAGTGGGTTAAGGGAAGGGGGAGAGGTAGGAGTAGGGAGAAAATTGAGTTTCAGTTCTAAGTATGGGGAACCCCCAAAATTTAATTTTTTTTTTCTATTTTTGTGTGAAAATCTTAATGCGGTTCAAATAATACATCCACTTACCAAGTTTCAATAATAAGTTCTTATAGTTTCGGAATAAAGTGGCTGTGACATACGGACGGACAGACAGACAGACAGACATGACGAATCCATAAGGGTTCCGTTTTTTGCCATTTGGCTACGGAAACCTAAAAAACTGTGGTCCAACGGGCGAAATCGCCGCCGGAACGCTAATTTTTACCCGACTTCAAAAAAGGAGGTTCTTAATTGGATAGTATGTTTTTCTATGTATATTAATATTTTTAATGCATAACCAGATTAATAGATTTCTTTTAGGATTTAGTAACACGTAATACTTAAGAATGTGTAATGTTAAGTTGTCCACGCGGACGAAGTCGCGGGCAACAGCTAGTTACCAATAAATATCCAAAAACACTAATAACGATTAATATTAGCAGTTGTAACATCTTCCCTCTTTTCCTTCAGCCACCACAACCATCGACACAATGTTTATGTGTAAATTTTAAAAGGCTATATAGGTCGTTAAATAGATATTTCCCCCAAATATTGCTACTTATTTCAATTACTGAAATTGTATAATATTATGTTCTATAATTATATAGGTACTGGTATGGTCGGAATATTATGGCGGTTATTGACTGTGTCTATGTATATAAAACGTTGATATATGAGTGCACAATTGCAACCAATTTAGTAATTATAAATGATAGACGATCTATTTCCTGCGACTTGGTCGTTCGAAAAAGTTAATTATTTTGCGAATTTTATGGCCCCGCAGACGGGATGGCACATGCAGGGTCTGATACCGGTCCCGGTATTTGCGTACCTTAGTCATATACCGGTCCCGGTATTTCTGGATCCGATACTGGTACTGTAAAAATCAAAAGAATGCGGTGTAGACTGTGGCGGCGAGCTGATGTAGACAGTGCTATTATACAGCACTGGACCCGCGTCCACCTCGTCAAAGAAACCAAAATTTCATTTGTATTGTTCTAATATTGAGTTATAAGGAATCATTGTTACTTACACTCTATGGGCAACGCCTGAAATAAATGTTTATTTTTATTTATTTTTTAAGTGACACCCCTAGTCAAAAACCTGTATTAAAAAATACAGTTAGTATAAGAAATACATATTATTTACAACAGGTGTACGTCATTAAGTGATACCCGAGAAGTATAATTTTAAAGATGACGTAGTAACGAGGGTAGAAAAGGGTATGTTACGTTGCTTTGGACATTTAGAGCATATGAGTGAAAGAAGAGTGACAAAAGATATTTACAGCGCGATTGCGGAAGGAACTACAGCTAAAGGTCGTCCTAGGAGGACGTTCAAGAATCAAGTTGGTGACGTCTTTAGTAAAGCTGGGGTCCGCAGTGAGATGAATAAATGGAGGTGCATGAAAAGGTTAATGGATGTGAGTGAGGCTAGTGAGGTATGTCAGGATCGCGCGAAGCGGCGATACGTGTTTTTGCGTATCAGGACCAGAACCCTCTGGGACCAGGGTTTGAGCATTATGTATGTTACTTATGCACGCCGTCTAACCCCTCGAGGCAAGGTATAGTCCCCAGGACGCTGACGACATTACGCCATGCTCAAAGATTTTATGAGGTAGGCGCTAGCCCTGATGTCTCCGGAGGCGTAGGCAGCCGGGTTGAATGTCTTCGTGTCAGCGGCCAAAACTAATGTTTGACATTTCATACAAACAGAATGAACATTTTATTGTTCTAGTATATACAGGGTTACAGGAAAAGTCGTGCTAGATCCCTTAAGGGTGTGGAGCACCCATCATTTCTGACTTATTTCACTATGAAACACCCTACCCTAAACTTAACCCTTTTCGAGATATTCGACTTTTAATTTTTTTATTGAAAATTGCTGATTTTTAGGCTACTACATTTATTTTTGTTTATTTTGTGTATCTTATTATTATTATTATTGCATTTTTACATGTGTAGTAAGATGCTTTAGGACGTCAATCATTAAAATAGTGCACAAGTTAATTGAATAGACTGTAGTAGACAAGTGAAAGAAAAGAAATAAAAAACATATTGCAAGTTTATTTTTTTCTAAGGGATATCTAAAAAAAATGTTATGGTAATTGTTCGGCAGATGTTTTTTAAAATATTTACGTTTCATCAGCTATCTAACGAGGTGTAACAATCTAGGGTTTGTATTACATTTCGTGGAAAAAAAGTAGTTGGGACGCTCCAGGTAGCAGTTCTAACGGTCCCACGCCTATTGTCCTTCAAGTTAAGACGCACCGTGCGAGCGAGACAAGTGACGATTTATGTAGGTACGAATGAAAGAAAAAATGTGTAGACACCGGCTAGGACTGGGAATACAACCGGAAACATTGTTTTGGTTGTCAGTCTGCTTTTGTGCTTCGTACATAGTAGATGCGATATCGTTTTGCTCTTTTTCTCGACTTGGCTGTGATTCTGGACTATTTCTTCTGATTTGTGACTACTGTGCTTGTTAACCGGACTCTGATTTGTGCCTGTGATACGGAAGTGTTGAGTATGACGTCCTACACACCTGAGGAATATGCTGATATGCTTATTTGTTACGGATACTGCGATTGTGTGTCTGCGCAAGCTCGCAACGAATACATAACTCGCTACCCCGGTCGTCGAGTGCCGGATGTGGCCGTTTTTGACAGAGTTTATCGAAGACTTCGAGAAACTGGCTCTGTTTTGAGACGAAGTACAGACATGGGAAGACCACGAATTGACGACGAAGAACAGAACAATGAGATAGTGCAACGCTTTCGAGCGGATCCGACTACTTCCACTAATATTGTTGCCCGTGATCTGGGGCTTTCGCAATGGAGAGTGTGGTTTACAGTGCATACTGCTGGCCTATACCCGTACCATTACACGCCAGTACACGTTATTGAAGAAGGGGACCCCGCGAGAAGATTGGACTTTTGCAGATTTATGCTAAATGCTGATGTAGAAGACCCAGATTTTTTAAGAAATATCTTGTGGACGGATGAGTCCAAATTTGATAAAGATGGCATAACTAACTATCACAACGCCCATTACTGGGCCCTAAAAGAACTAAGGAATCCCAATAAGAAAAGAGTGAAGGGGTCCCAACGAAGATTCAGCGTGAATGTGTGGATGGGCATTATCTCCAATCATTTGATTGGACCTTACTTTCTTCCGGATAATCTAAACGGGGAAAGCTACGAAAATTTCCTGAGAGCAGACTTGAGTGATTTGCTGGATGATCTGCCACTCAACCTGATCAGGGACATGTGGTTCCAACACGATGGCTGCCCTGCCCATTTCAGGAGAAGTGTCAGAGACTGGCTGGACACAAATTATCCAAACAAATGGATTGGACGAGGTGGGCCATTGCCATGGCCAGCAAGAAGTCCGGACCTAACCCCCATGGATTTTCATGTGTGGGGCTGCATGAAAAGTCTCGTGTACAGCGAGCCGAATCCAGTTTCGTCTGTGGAAGACTTAAGAGAAAGGATTGTGGATGCAGCAAATAAAATGAGGACCACATTGACCACTGGCGTAGTGAAGACCGGTCTCCGTAGAAGGATGCGACAATGTATTAGAAATAGAGGCGGCCATGTTGAACATGAACTGTAGAAAAAGAAAAAGTTGTGAGAAAACCTTTAATAAATGGCATTTCATGCTTACCTATTGTTTTATTTTACTTTTTAGGGCTAAGTATACATTTTCTTCTCCACTGTCGCCTATGAAACTAAATTTTTTTGAATGCATTTGAATAAAACCCTACATTATTATACCTCGTTAGATAGCTGATGAACCGTAGATATTTTAAAAAACATCTGCCGAACAATTACCATAATATTTTTTTAGATATCCCTTAGAGAAAAATAAACTTTCTAATATGTTTTTTATTTCTTTTCTTTCACTTGTCTACTACGGTCTATTCAAATAACTTGTGCACTATTTTAATGATTGACGTCCTAAAGCATCTTACTACACATGTAAAAATGCAATAATAATAATAATAAGATACACAAAATAAACAAAAATAAATGTAGTAGCCTAAAAATCAGCAATTTTCAATAAAAAAATTAAAAGTCGAATATCTCGAAAAGGGTTAAGTTTAGGGTAGGGTGTTCCATAGTGAAATAAGTCAGAAATGATGGGTGCTCCACACCCTTAAGGGATCTAGTACGACTTTTCCTGTAACCCTGTATATAGATAGACCTGATAAAGGTTTTTTAGTGTTGAATTAATTGCCAAATCTATTATTGCTATCATTTTATAAATGGTGATGGTTAAGATCATTGGACCGGCTCTTTCATTGCACTACTTAAATATTTAAAAAATACTGTGCACACTAGGGAGTCTACTCACGTTTGCATACCTACCACTGGAACTTACCTATGTCCTCACTTGCACCGCTTCCCCCGACTACGACTGACGTGCACGAATGTCATCAATCATCACCATGGAGCCGTGGTAGCCTAGTTGGTTGAGACATCGACATTACAGCATACCAATGAACCAATTAATATAAGATATTTGTAGCTGTTTCTCCCCAACCCGTCTGGCCAGCGCGGGGAGTGTAGGCCAAGTCCTCCGTCTGTCTCCGGCAGATGAGAGAGGGTTGTGCTCCTGCAGTGGAGACAAAAATAACCTGATGATGTAGCTGTTTCACGTGGGGAAATGCCCGTATACCTCGGGGAATTAGTATGTTATGTCGGACTCCTCGACTAATACCCCAAGGTGGTCATCTCCGATGCTCAAACAAAGAGGGACACTGGGATTATGAGGTTTTTT
This sequence comes from Esperia sulphurella, assembly GCA_947086405.1. Taxonomy (NCBI): domain Eukaryota; kingdom Metazoa; phylum Arthropoda; class Insecta; order Lepidoptera; family Oecophoridae; genus Esperia; species Esperia sulphurella. Next base: position 15,672,143 of record OX352264.1, read on the forward strand.
TGATTATGTGCTCGCGGTGCCTGAAGTTTTGCCACCCTCTCCGAGGATGCATAAGATGGAAAGGGTGCACAGAGCTGCAGATCTGTGCTCCCGCGTCCCCAGTGACCCCTTTTAGTCGATTTGTACGAAAGAGAGGAGATACGGTGGCTGCATTACTCGCCGTAGCCTAAAGAGCCGAAGATATTCCTAACTAGGGCATACAAAGCCAAATAAAGCAATATCGATAGTTACCAATAAATATCCAAAAATCCCATTAAGAATTAATATTTGCAATTGTGACATTGTTCCTCAAGTCTGAGAACCTTGAAAACAACCGATGAAAATTATACGAAGAAACCTCGTTGAAAAGCTGATATCTCGTTGAATAGATAATTTTAATTACCGGAAATTATATACTATTTAGTACGGTTGACATGGTATGATTGTTGTTTACTGTGCGTATTAAAAACTTAGGTCAAAGGAGTGCACAATTGCAACCAATTTAGTATTTAACCAGTATATAGTGATAATCATCATAAACTATTTCCTGCGAATTCGTCGTTCGCATGGAAGAAGTCACGTGTTGTGCGAATTTTAAGGGCCGGCAGACGGGATGGTACATGCATGGGCAGGGTCTGAGACCTACGGCTCTTTGGACTGGGACGAGGAATGCAGCCACGGTATCCCCTGCCTGTCGTATAAGCCGATTAAAAGGGGTCATCGGGGATGCGGGGGCACGGAGCGGGGGCTCTGGGCACCCATTCCATCCTACACGTCAGCTACGGGGTGGCCTCGTTGTTGGTGTAGGAAACGGGAGGCCCGCAGGGGGGAGGTATCGTCTCCCCCCGAGATGGGCCGCCTAGTACGATCGGCAGAGCGCACGGGGAAGGGATAGTGGAATTGCAAAATCATTGATCCCGGTGTCCCTCCTTCATCTGTGCGTCAGAGACGGCCACCGCCACCGCGGGTTTTAGTCGGTGGAATTCTGACATAACCCACTCGTCCCCCCGAGGCGAGTAGATATGCAGTACCTAGGCATTTCCCCGCGACAAAAAAAGGGTCTAATACCAACCGGTGCCGGTTTTTGCGTACTTTAGTCATATACCGGTCCCGGTATTTCTGGTACCGATACTGATACCGGTGTTGTAAAGAAAACTGATAGCGTCGTTTTAAGCGACACTTAACCCCTACGGAAACGGGGAACGGGGAGGGAGCTTAATAAGTTTCAACTTTAGTCCACGCGAGTGGAGCCGCGGGCACAGCTATTATATATAATAGGAAAGTGTGTGTCCAGCCTTTTCTCCTGCCACCCACTCATGGATGCAGTGGTAGATAGCCCTCGGTCTGCACTTGCAAGTAAGGGAGTTTGGTTACAGTGGGTGGATGTGGGTGGTAAAAATGTGTGAATATTTCTATCGTTTTTTAACACATTTTACGGCTCATATAAACTCGAGATTGTGCTAAATGGCGTTAAGTGCGTTTGTGAGTGACAATATTGAGAACTTTTCTAGAATATTCTAGAATCTTTTTAATTTTTTAAAATAAACTATGAAAATGTGTGACTGTAATTGGTTCAGAATATTCTAGCTAGATTGATCTCAAAATTTCAAGGACGATCTGGGAAGTTCTGTTTATAATATCAGAAAAGCGCCAATTTGTAAAAACTGTCAATTGTCAGGTCGGCTATCTGCGGCTCCTTAAAATTCGCGCCATACGTAACTTATCCACGCGAACGAAGTCGCAGGCAATAGCTAGAATTTTATATAAACATTGGTTTGCACAAACAAATGTTTACTGCAGCGCCCCCTAGTGAGTTATCACCGTAACACCTATCTAAGAACATGCACCAATCAAACCCGAACCCATCACTGGAAACCGCATCATCTGACTTGTAGTTTTGGAGATAAATGGGTTTGGAACATTGGTTTGCACAAACAAACAAACAAACAAACAATCAATCAAACAAACAAACAAACAAACAAACAAACACGAACGAACGAACGAACAAAAGAAACAAACAAACTGCCTCTCACCCCAAACGCATACACCGTCTCCGTTCCGTCGTGGGTAAAAAAGGAAGTTAACAACCAAAACCCGAGTACGACATTAAAACTACATAAACAAGACTTCAATTACTATTTTTATTGTGAGTGATACACTATTAGGTAGTCTGTGTGACGCATAACAGTTTAGTAAATAGGTAATTATATAGTATAAACTGTAGCTGATTTACCTCCATATTACCTATACATACAAAATGATTGTGTATGCCTATCACCATCATCAGGTTATTTTTGTCTCCACTGCAGGAGCACAACCCTCTCTCATCTGCCGGAGACAGACGGAGGATTTGGCCTACACTCCCCGCGCTAGCCTTGGGGAGGCCTGATTGATGTTTTATAATGTATTCCCTTAGTCGCCTTGTACGACATCCACGGGAAGAGTTGTTAGTGGTCCTATTCTACTCTACCGGAAACCACACGGCTATGCCTATGCAACGAGACATTAAGATTTGATGATTGTGAAACGGCACAAACTCATGTTATTACGAAAACTCTTCTGGTTAACCTTTACCATTGCTATAATTTATCATTAAAGTAAATATCGGTATTCGCTTTGCGCCCGCGACGGGCAGCACTAGAACTAGTGAAATTTGGCATGTATGAAATTAATTAGACGAGGATTATCGGAAAATTACGAAAATGGTGGTTAAACAATATTCTATATAATTGCAATCACTTCCCTAATGAGTTAGTTAAAAACTATTTTTACATTTAAAAATTTAAAATAAAAGAACAACTTCTAGGTATGGTTCCTGTTGGTATTAATTTCTAATTTGTATGGCAACACCACTCTTCTCGAAACTTGTAGACAAAATGGCAGATGTTACTGTGCGCAATTATATTACTTTTATTCAATAATCCGGTTTCTAATTTCAACCAAGCTTTCTATATTTCGCACTCAAACCATCAGTTCCTAAATAATCGTACATAGTTCAAGAAATATGCGCGTGATGGCGCTGTTGTACAGAATGCACAGTTTAAAAGTAATTTCCCAATGATATTTACGTCTACTCATATGAAACTCATATTTGATAGAACACTAGATTTCTTTTAATGTAAATAAGCTTATAGATTTTTTTACGTTTAGTTACAATTAAATTCCGGTAGATGGCGCCTCGTAAGTGGAAACGTCAAAAAAAACCCAGCAGATATATGACAGAAATCTTTATGATATTAACCAGATTCGTTCTGCCACCATAATATGATTGTTTGAACGTGACCCGTTAGAAATTTTATCCGAAGATATGTCTGAATTAATGAATCTGAACATTCATTAATATCTGACATTTTATCACTGTGACAATTAATTAATTCTTTTAAGTTTTACATATTCTTTTTGTTCCACTTTAGTCATTTTATTATTATGAATATGTGTATATTTTGAACAAATAGCAAATTAAAACCTTGTATATGCCTGGAAAGGCAGGTTTACGGTGAATCTAATGTATATAGCAAATTAAGCCGCATAATGTACCCGTTTTCCATACAATAAAGATATTCTATTCTATTCTATTAAAAAAAATTATATACTTTTCGTCACTCACATAATCTCAATTTCCCAGCAATCTATGAAATGTTTTATATAAAATTACATCTCAAGATTCGTTTTATGCTTTTTTGCTTCGATATTACAATTCGAGAAGTCCTCGTGCAAGGAGGAAAGTAATTTTGAGACATCGTCGGTAGTTACTGGAGCGCCGTTGATTTATTGGACTTGCTACCGATTGCTAACTTGTTATGTCTTTGACCCGATGTTTCTCCCACACACTCTATTAGCAAAGCTTAGCCAGTAACAGTAAAGAGTAGAGACACTTAATCATATCAACGCGGGTGCAACGACAAAAAATCTCGACGAAAATGGGATTAATACTGCCAGCTTAGTGATTCCCGCAATTACACTTTAGTAAAGGCAGAGAATACTAAATATTATTAGTACAGGCATGTGGTTCTCGGGTAATCACTATCACTCAATATTAAATACCTTAGGCAATTAAGAATTGACACATTTTTTACCATTAGCAATACGAGTACTGTACACCATCAAATAATACATCTAATCATCATCATCAGGTTATTTTTATTATTTATTTATTTATTTAATTTATTAATCGTATATAATAAAACATTTTCTTACAAAAATTGTCTCCCAAAACCGTCTAGACGGTTTGACTGGGGGATCATAGTCTCCTTATGTTTCATTGAAATTAATAATTAAATATGATGGAGTTAAATGTTTTCCAGCAAATTATTTTTCAGCATTTTTTTAAATTTACGCTTATTACACTCCATTCTAATATCCTCGGGCAAGGTATTAAGTAAATAAGGTAGGCGTTTTCTTATGGTTCTGTCGCCATAGTAATTACCCACCCTAGGTACGTCATACTTCATATTTGTCTCCACTGCAGGAGCACATCCCTCTCTCATCTGCCGGAGACAGACAAAGGATTAGGCCTTGAGATAATAAACATTTATTTATTATTATATATGTCGTAGGTTCCTGGTTCCGCCGAAAGTGTGGGCTCCCAAATTGAGTTTAACACCGTTCAAAAGTTAACACATTTACTGTCTTCAATGACACTACTTGAAATTACACTACATCATCAAGTAACGATTTTAGAAGGCAGACGATCCGTCAGCTTAACACACTGTGTGTTCGGCGCGCCGTTCGGCTTGGTTCGGCGATCGTCGCGAGCACGCGCTGACGGAACGTCGGGTATAACAGGCGCAGGCGTAGAACCGAGATAGTCTTCGATGGAAAGCCGTGCGGTTCGGCTGAACCAGGAACCTACGACATCAGCTCCAAATCAGCTCCTCTTTTATTATTTCGCCGACATATATATTTATTATTATATATTTAAAAGATGTAAAAGCGCCGTGACAAAGTAATTTAATAAAAACATATCTACCTACTTTCACGCATCGAAACATTGATATCAGAAACATCAACAACTATTCATTATTCTGATATCAATCAGGGTAAGGGACTGAATGGTAAAATGATTTCTATACATTAATAAATTCATAATTAGCTTATATTTGAGTTTATATAGTTAAAGACGTAGAAAATCTTAGAAACGTTGCTCTGGTTGCATATTTATATAGCATCAAAAAGAAAAAGCTATATGCAACATAAATAAATATAAAAAAAAGCTTTTTGGCTGTTCGGAAAAGTCATAATGTATTACACCTGTATTACAACATACCTATATTACAACCGTTTCCATGCGAAGCCGGAGCGACTCATCATCAGGTTATTTTTGTCTCCACTGCAGGAGCACAACCCTCTCTCATCTGCCGGAGACAGACGGAGGATTTGGCCTACACTCCCCGCGCTGGCCAGACGGGTTGGGGAGGCCTGATTGATGTTTTATAATGTATTTCCTCAGTCGCCTTGTACGACATCCACGGGAAGAGTTGGAGTGGTCCTATTCTACTCTACCGGAAACTACACGGCGCGACTCGCTATTTGCATAATAGTTACCGTACTGTGTGTTGATACTGGAGTACATAATCTTATATTTTATTCCTGTCAGTAACAACTTCGTGTCTAGTAAATAGGTATCATATAACGAAGAAATACTTGCTAATTCCTTTGACAGACCGAGAAGCTTTTTTATATTTCTAGGATATACCTACTATCTATCTCATAGCTATGTTATTTCAACATATAACAAAGGAAATACTTCATTGTCCTGAATGCCTGCCTAGGGATATTATAGATAACAGTGATGTTCAGTAATCAACTTTGATGTGAAAGGGAATAAGTGTGAATTTAAGTCAACAATCGAAATCCTTAAAGGAGGTCATTATTTAGGTAAAATTATATCCAGATTCCAGACCAAGAGTACTATTCTCGTCAGCTATTCAGACCAGGAGTTATATAAGCTGCAAAGTATATAAAAAATAAATATCTCTTGAGTGGTAGTACCACTCCAGTGATCTTTTAACGATACTCTCTATCTCTGGCTCTCTCGAGATATGCAGACAACTTGGACCTGTAGTGCTATTCTATTAAATACAAACTCACATGCGAGTCTCACTCAAGTGACTTTACTCACTTCAAAACCTAATTCATTGGCATTCTGTAAACATTCTACAGCACTGTCGACGTGCACCTCACGTCCTTTGTTCACTCCACTTTGATAGTGCTCTGGAATGTTATCCATGTTATTAATTATTGTTATTTTTCACTGTCTGGCAAAGTTGATACATGCCATGGGCCCGGCCGTCTACAACAGGATACCCGGCCATATATAGGACGCGCCTTCAAAACCAGTCCTTTTAACTGAAGCTGAAGAAGTGGCTTCTCTAGCACACCTTCCATAGCTTCGATGAATTTATCAAAGGAAATTTACTCATATGATTGTTGATTGTATAATTGTTTATATTTTTAATTTAATTTTAAATTGTTATTATATTACGGATCTCTTAAAAAAATTCTATTGATATTACCGATTTCGGGAAAACTGTTTTCCGTCAAAATATATTACAAGTACATAAAACTGCAATATCTATTTCGATCACTAGTAATTCTAGTATTTTTTCGATTACAAGCTTTGATAAATGAAACACTTACTAACAATCCAGCAAGTACTGGTTACTCTACCGGGTAATTCTACGTGAGTCTATAAATGCAAATAGCACGTTACCTACTGTATCTCTATAATTGAATAATCAAAGTGACTTATAGACGTGGCTCAAGAATCTATTTGTACAGGATTTGCTCAGATCTGCCTCCAGGTTACTGCCGAGACACACGGGCTCGTGAATTGACATTGGCTCCATTTATCCTACTTAATATTTTAAACGTGAAAGTTTGTAAGTATGGATGGATGTTTGTTACTCTTTCACCTAAAAACTACTGAATGATTTTAATGAAACTTTACAATAATATAGCTTATACATCAGAATAACACATAGGCTACAATTTATAAAGATATTGTGTGAATTGTCCAAAATATCAAGTAAGTAGGTAAAAATCTACCATCTGTGAGCTATTCTGGTGTGCGCTGCCAAAACCGCTAGAGTTACACATATGTAATGTATGATGGAAATGTTTATCTTAAATAGTCCTACAAAAAAGCCCGCCACAATATATATCTATATCTTATGTGTATCCCATTATAGCAAAATAGTGAACCATAACTATAATAAAAATTGATAATTTATTTGGTAGTAAAATCGTGCGCAGACGAAGTCGCGGGCACCAGCTAGTGTTGTATAAGTAGTGATTTTGTAGGAGCTATTGACTGGAGATGTCGTATATACGTGGGCTTCCGGGAGTTAGGTGCGGTGAGGTAGGAGGGAACGTCTAACGTACTATTAGATATAACTGACACATACCTCTGAAGGTCTTTAAACTCGGTACCCACTGTATACGTTGTATTCGGTTATCTATCTACAAAGACCTTTTTTAATCTTTTAACGAAGGCGCTATCTTCGCCATCCGAATACCTCAAAAACTATTGGGCAGATTGAGATGCAATTTGGACTTAATTCAAGAAACAAATATTTTCTGAGACATTTTTTTAATAACGGAACCACGTTCACGATTTTACGAAATTGGAACTTTTCACCATAGATTTTTAATTCGTAATTGATTTGTAATTTGATTTTATTACCCGTGTCAATCAAACTTTTTGCCAGAGCAGCAATTTGATTGAATGTTTTAATATGCCAAAGATCTATGATCCCAAAGAAATGTTCACTTCCATGACGATGTCACGACTGACAAGTAAATCGTAAGTATATTTGATTTTAATTTTTTCGACATTACTGCAGATGAGTATTCTGAGAATGTGTCTAGGAAATGGGTTCCAAATTAACGTTAGCGTCTCAACACGTTGGCACAAATATGTATGCATTGTTGTGCATTCCACTAAATGTTCCCCTTCCTTTCCATGACCGGGCTGAAGGAGTACCTAATAAAAATTCCTCTCACATTCTTCAGTGATTTCCCCTTATAAATTGGGTCAGTTGGTCGCAGCCAAGGACTTGCGGTGTTATTACGATTTACCCTCACTGCCCCCTTGTCAGTATTCTGTTGTGACAGCGAGGTAGTGGAGAAACGCAACCTTCCATTTTGAAGGTTTGAACTACGGTTGCAAAAAACACCACTTCGGAAGGGTTTTTGGGTAAAAAGTTACAATCAGTGACATCATTTTCATACCAGCCTCTTCCCTCCGTATTAGAAATGTGTATGGAAGTATATCTTTCAGGAGAGTTACTGTGGTCGGACGTCGACCGAGATACAGCGTTTATTTGACGACCTCCGTGGCGGAACGGTTAGCTCTCGGACTGCCACGCCGGAGGTTGCGGGTTCGAATCCCGCTAGGGGCAAATGTTCGTATAATGAACATGAATGTTTGTATCCAAGTCTTGGATGTTTATATATTTATTTAAGTATTTCTATCCGTTATCTAGTAACCATACCACAGCCTCTGCCTAGTTTAGGACTGGATAATTGGTGTGACTGTCTGAGATATTTATTATTTATTTGGCCACAATTTTGGACATTATCGTGAAATAAATTTGAAAAAACAGGATCCAAGTTTGAAAGAAGTTATAGTAATTATAAGATTTCTAGCCGGCATCCCACTAGATAGACCGACGATATGAGGAAGGTGGCCGGAAGTGGCTGAATGTGGAGGGCGGAGGACCGAGTGTGGTGGATTGGGGAAGGCCTATGTTTAGCAGTCGACGTTGAAGGGCTGATATGATCTACAATAATAGTCCAAAGCCTCGTTAAAAGTAAAAGCTTACCGTCCATGAACATCTTGGTTGCTGCATAAAATGCGAAGGTAACGAGTGTGTCGATACTCTAAGAACTCAATGCCTCTTGCACCTGTTACAAATAAATAAACTAATTAAATAAATATAACATACATACATACATACATACATACATACATACATACATACATACATACATACATACATACATACATACATACATACATACATACATACATACATACATACATACATACATACATACATACATACATACATACATACATACATACATACATACATACATACATACATAATGCTCACACCTTGGTCCCAGAGGGGTCGGCGGAGACAATGCAACTTTGCGCAATCTAATGTCGCAAAGTAGCTTTCCTTCGCTCACTTTTCGCCCCGTGATACCCCTTGACGTGATGTGTTGCGAACAGCATCGCCGCCTTGTTGAGGTACCACGACTAGCTAGGGAAACAATTGTCCACCTCGTCAGAGCCCCGCATGACTCGGTAAGGCTAATAGTGCCCGGAGTTCACCCAGCTCCGGGATGTCGGCACGCTTACGACTAGGCTAGCCCCTGGACACCCATCCATCGGCACGGCAGGCCTTGGATTGGCGGACAGAACAGGGATCGGGGCGAAAGACAGGAGATGGGGGTATTAGTAATATAACATATACAAACACTTGTCTAACCCCAAGCTATGGTCTTCTCCTGTGCTATGGGAATTAAACAAGGATTGTTTCAACACTTTCAACATGTAAGTAAATGCAAGCTCTGGTCCAAGTGAATTCTGCACTAGAGTAAAAGAGTTATCTATTTTTCCTACTATCAAATAGAGAAATCTTTCTTCTATTCATATATTATTACTGTAACATATGATAGGAAACGTTTCTGAAATGACGGTCAAGTCCATTCCCGCTTTCACACTTGCAATATCAAAATACTCTTACATACTCCGGCTGTTCTTCAATTTCGTACCTAAAATTCGGTAAAACCCCTGTCCTTTCATTTAAAAGCTTCAAAACTCTGCAGGAAGAGTTTATAAAGCTCTTACATAAGTAGGTAAGTAAAATTACTTCAGAGGCTTTTGATTACTTTAACGTGTCTGAAAACGCGTGTTTGAAACTTTTGTTGTATCGCATTTATCTGACATCTGAGTTACAAGAAAATCTGAAAAAATTAAAATAGGTAGCCGAGAAGGATGACATGAATGATGAAGCAAGCTTAATATTCTATAATTGTTGAAACTACATAAGAATCTTAAACCTGAAGTACTGTAAAGGTATCTTATCTTATCTTCTTAGGGGGCCAGGAAGAACCTGTCCACTAACGGTGCCCCAAGTTCATTTGGTGGATTTCACATACGCCTTAGAATTCCATTTTTGGCTTTGTAAGTTTCCTCACGATATTTTCCTTCATCGAAAAGTCTATAGTATGATACGGGCGAGGTTTAAATCTGTAAAAATCTGTTTATATTATAACATATAACATCAAAAACTTGTGTCAACAAACTTTACACATGTGTCCGTCTCTTGTGAATGAACTTTTTTTTTCAATCAATCATATATTTATTTGCGAACATAGGTAAAAATATGGTGTTAACAGAAGGTAGTGTGGCAATCTATGCCCCGCCATACGGCATACAAATACATTACTTAATAATAAGCACATGGGCAAGCGGAAATGAATCTATTACAGTATGTCAATTGATTAGATAAAGTGACAAGTTAAAAAAAAAATCAGTTAATGTCAGTTATATAAATATTAAGAATAATCACAAGAATTATCTGAATGGAAAGTAAGTATCAGTGTACATTGCAAAACATGGTGTACATCAAAAACTGTTGTCATTCATGAATTCGTTTACAGAGTAGTATGATTTTCCTATTAAAAACTTCGCGACCTCTGAGCTTTAAGCCTCTCGGTTTGTTTCTCAATGACGCCTCTACAATTGCAATTCATAGAATGTGATGGGTGAATATTCTCGCCCCCAACAGTTGCTAAAAAGAATATATTTAATTAAATATTTAACCAATGCAGAATCTGTGCACGGACCTGAAACGTATTTTAAAACGATGAACTGGTATTGTCTCTTCAACTTTTGAAGTTGAGGATAATGACGGCGGTTGAAACGATCGAATATTCACCTATAGTCATCTTTGTTATTACCAAAATACACAAGAGGCATTTTAGAAATAACGACGTTATATTTAGACTCACTGTCTATACCATACTCCTATGGTATTCCATACAAGCGAACTGATTTAATTACCTACTATTTTTACCAGCGCACCAGCTTTTCCATACAAGTTTGTGTGTGTAAATTATTGTAGGGCTACTACACCCAGCACACGAACAAACTCGATCGAGAGCGGAACACCGTGATATGTCAAGAACTTAAGTGCTTCAGTTTCTAATTTATAGCGTCGATCTTTCGGCGACAGTCGATAGCGCGCTAACATAGTAACTTAACCGGAATACTACCAGCCGTACTTGTAACTTATACTTTGCGGGTGACGTTAAACTGGCGGGGGGAGGTGAGTGTCGCTTCTTTACGTAGTAATACGAATATTTAGAATTCTCTGTCAATAGTACACTCTATGGTAAACCAAAATAGACACGTTTCATAAATAATTTATTACAAAGGCAAAGAGACGCATGGTGGCAAATTTAAATCCATTTTGCGAATTGTTAATTAAGTCTTTCACTGGTTACACGAATGTTTGGAGCAGAGTGCCGTAATGGCCTAAGGAATGAAACTTGCGCGAAAGTTTCATTCACTGCGGTCGTGGCCCCATTTAAAATGTCCACGCAAGTGACAGCAGCACAGTGATGCTAATATTTTTGCAGTAATGTCCTATTCCATTCAATTACTCTTTATTGCACGATAAAATTACAAATAATAAAGTAGCATACACATGTATATATTTCATTCCAGATTAATAGTCCTATGAAAAGCAACGCTATTTACGTCTCGGTAACATATACATGATAGGGTCACCAGCAGCAAAAATAGGTTTGTATTACCAAGTAAACTTTGCGGTCCACTTAGGAACACTATCTTTTGTGTATTTTGTTTTCGAGACGCAAATGCGTTTGTTTTAATAGGACTATTAATCTGGAATGAAATATAGACACCTGCATAAGTAGGGTCAGTCAAGAAGGGTTATAGTCGCATACAGATATTTTACTTACAAACTCACACATTCATGTCCCTGTGAAGGCGAAGGGTTTTTGAAGAACGAAGAGAACGAGCGTGAGTTGAAGAAAGAAATTGAAAGTATTCTTGAAAATAGATTTCTAAAGCAGTTAAATTTGTTAGTTTGCGCATGGTAATATTTTCACCGGGTCATATTTTATACAGTCATGAGCATATCGACGCAAAAAATCATAAACGCTGTAACCCAAACCGATGTATTTTTTTATTGCAAATTCGGAATCTAAAAAAACTACCTCGAAAACACCTACCTGGGTCCCGTATCTCTATGGCTAAAATAAAAGACACGAGACCCAGACCTCACTTCTAAGTACATAAATTAGTGCAGAAATATTAGTAACCACTTATTATGTTTAATGTTAAGTTTATGTATACCTACCATTTGTGGCAAGTCTTTTTTTCTTTTTTCTTTTAGATCATTCGACGTAGATTTGTTTCCTTCCGAGTCCAAAGTTGCAATAACATAAATTTTACATCCATGTGGGTTATGATGTTTTGTGTGTGAATATTTAGCAGAATGTGTTAACTATCATGTACCTAATTCATCATCATCATTATATCAGCCCTTAGACGTCACTGCTCGATATAGGCCTTCCCCAATGAACGCTACCACACCTGGTCCTCCGCCCTCCGCATTCAGCCGCTTCCGAACACACACGTTGGTCCATCTTGCGGATGTCCCAGCTGCTTCCGAACACACACATGTCGTTGGTCCATCTAGCGGATGTCCGTGTGCAGAACTTGTCTGCCCCAACGGCCGTCGGTTCTGCGACAGATATGGCCACACTTCAGCTCGCTAATTCTTTCGGCTATGTCAGTCACCTTCGTTCTTCGTCGGATCTGCTCATTACAAATCATATCCTTTAAAGATACCCCGAGCATATCCCTATCTATAGCTCGCTGAGCGACTTGAAACTTGTCATCTATATCAATGTGACAAAATTACTCATCCCAGCAAAACAACAATACGTTATTGCTAATAAAACCAGGATTAGCTTATATCCCCCCAGTATTGAATTATTCAACGGTACCCCCTGTATCTCAGTAGTGGGTACTTCGCCATCTTTATTCATGTGTGTGATGCGATAGATACCTTGCGATATATTTGGGAAAATTTGCATTTTATTGAGTGGTTCGAATGAACACAAGCACGCAAAGTGGATACCTATCTTTATTATTTTTTTCTTATGTGAAAAGGTTTGCGAAAGTATCCAATTTCAGTTCCTTCATCATAATCTCCTCTTTACTTTGTCCTACGATTTTCGAGCACGTCGGCCCTGACATCCCGACGTCCAGGTGCACCTCGTTGTGAGAACACCCTGAGGGTCTTCAGGAGATTTGTAACGCAACAAGACCGTGAAGGAAAAAAGAATCGCGCCCCATAAGGGCGGAGGTGCCCACCTAAAAGTTTGTACCTTCATCCAGTCCTTCTATCTATCTTCAGTAGCATGCTACGGCGTAGCATTCGTAGAACTGTATTGTAGCCTTATTCTAAGCCGGGTACCACACAGCTTCAACAACCCACCAGAGAATTTTCTCGAGGAATGTAAATGCATTCGAATTTGTACCTTCATGCAATTTAGCGTAACGCCATGATTTTCGCGAAAAATTCTTACTCGAGCAGTATGTTTTAGGTTAAAGTGGACTTTTATTGAAATTTATTTTTGTTGGTTTTTACAATCGTAACTTTAAATATTAATGAAATAAAAAATGAAAATAACCTTTATGCTTTCTTATTACAATGTTATTATAAATTTTTTAATCAATTTAATTTGTCATTGGACCCGATTCTGAAGGCACAATGTTAAAATTTTGACAGCGCTAAAATTGGTTTCGTCTTTATCTTCATAATACTGTATGACAAGGATAGCAACAGTTTTAGTGCTGTCAAATTTTAACATTGTGCCTTCAGAATCGAGCCCATTATCATGTCATAGCATTTGTCATTGTAATATTTTGTCATCACATTGTAAGTCATTCATTGTGTGTGCATGTCATTATTTGCATTGATTTATTTGTGTCATTACTATGTAATTTTCATCAGTGTTTTATTACATTATGTTTTTTATTTGTAATGTAAGCATGTATGTAAACGCTTTTTTGTACCAAAATTAACAACAACAAAAATAAATAAAAGAATAAGGTTGTGTACAAAGGCGGACTTATTCCACTTAGGGATTGTCAAAGAAGATTTCATTCTTTTTATTTTCTTTTAAATGTCTTTATCCGTGTTTTGTTTTTTTCTATTTAACGTCTTGTCAATTTTATTCAATGTACTAATAATTATATTTTTCACGTATTTTAATTTCTTTGTTTCGTTTAATCACGAACATGTGGTCCATTAAAGCCGGATTATTATAAAAACGACCAGCGACTTCAGTGCTCCAGTAGGATGCAGCTGTGGGTGCCAAAGTCTGCACGCCCAGCCGCCTACTAGCCGTATTAACGACAAATTCAGTGCTCCAGTGGGATGAAGCTGTGCCTGCCAAAGTCTGCACGCCCAGCCGCCTACTAGCCGTATTAACGACAAATTCAGTGCTCCAGCGGGATGAAGCTGTGGCTGCCAAAGTCTGCACGTCCAGCCGCCTACTAGCCGTATTAGCGACATACTTCAGTGCTCCAGTGGGACGCAGCTGTGGATGCCAAAGCCTGCATACCCAGCCGCCTGCTAGCCATATTAACGACAAACTTCAGTGCTCCAGTGGGACGCAGCTGTGGATGCCAAAGCCTGCATACCCAGCCGCCTGCTAGCCATATTAACGACAAACTTCAACGCTCCAGTGGGACGCAGCTGTGGGTGCCAAAGCCTGCATACCCAGCCGCCTGCTAGCCATATTTACGACAAAGGAACGACACATCATAAGTGCATACATCAACGCCGTATTATCGCCTTAACTACGAGTCTCCTGTCTCACGCCAGTTCTTGCTGTTGTTACTCCACCGACATACGCATCGTTCGGGCAAAGGATAGTACACAGTGGGTCAACTGTTCGGGTCAGGTTTTCATTTTATTATTCATATTTCATACCTTATTATTTTATTGACTGTGTTGCTTTGTAGTTTTATGAGCATCCGTCAACATGAGCGACGACGAATCTACTTTAGTACGCAAAAGAGCATCAGTAAAATCACGTTTGACTAAATTCAAAAATTACGTAAACGATTTAGAACTTCCTATTGATATCAAAATTCAATCTGAATTAAAACTTAGGCTTGAAAAGATAACCAATTTACAGAACGAATTTGATGCAGTCCAGCTTCAACTCGAATGTATGAAGTTGGATGACGAGAAAATAAACCAGCGGTATGAGGAGCGCGAGGAGTTCGAGGACATCTTTGTTGAAACGGTTGCGCTGGCGAATCGGCTGCTTGCCTCACGTGATGGCAGCGGTGCCATCAAACGCTCGCGATGCTCATCGAACACCAGTGACGAGGACCCCATCACATTTCAGTCCATACCAGGTAAGCGGGTTGGCTCCACGGACCGTCATGGTAAAAATGTCAAATTACCTACTATTTCTTTGCCTAAGTTTGACGGGTCATACGGTAAATGGCTCGAATTCAGAGACATGTTTACTTCGTTGATTCACGACAACGAATCAATTAATAATACGAGTAAATTTCATTATTTACGCGCAAGTCTTGAAGGTAGTGCCGCGCAGGTGATTAAGTCTATCGAGTTCTCAAAAGCTAATTACAGTATTGCTTGGAACCTTTTATTAGAAAGATTTGACAATACTAAACTTCTTATATCAAACCATGTTAAATCTTTATTTAATATCAAGCCAATTTCTAATGAGTCCGCTTGGGAAATTCGAAATCTGATCGATATGTTTAACAAAAATTTAAGAGCGCTGTCATCCCTGGGTGAACAAACTAACAACTGGGATACTTTGTTAACACATATGATTAGTTCCAAGTTTGACCTCGATACTGCCCGTGAATGGGAAAAAACTAAATTGCAATCAGACAACAACACATATGATTCCATTATTAGATTTATGAAAGATAGAGCTACTCTTCTAGAGACACTAGAAGTAAACAAATTAACTACTCAAAAAACTCATAATAACAATTTCAACAAACAACACACATACAAAATAAAACAACATCGTAGTTTTGCGGTTACTAACTCTCACAAGGACAACACACAAACACGAATTACTGAATGTCCTATGTGTAAAAAAGAACACAGATTGTATTTTTGTGACGAATTTCGAGCGTTACCAATAAATATGCGTAACAAAAAAGCGAAACAGCTCAATTTATGTTTAAATTGTTTATAAACGAACCACACAGCGTCAGCTTGTAAACGTAGCCATTGCCAAAGGTGTACGATTAAACACAACACATTGTTACATGAAGATGATGTCCAACTAACGACTGATAACTCATCACCATCTTCCAATCAAAATGAAAACAGAGTTGTGTTATCATCATCTGTTCTAACTACTTACAAACAAGTCTTATTGTCAACAGCTTCAGTAACTGTTTATGATATAGATGGTGTAGCGCACGAAGCTCGTGTGTTACTTGACAGCGGCAGTACATCCTGTTTTATCACAGAACAGTTTGCAAACCTTTTGAAACTTCCCACGATAATTACAGGAGGTGCTGTCTCTGGAATTAATAACGTCACTTCTGCGGTATCAGGCAAATCAACGATCGTCATACATTCTCGAATAAATTCGTATAAAACACAAGTTACGTGCCTAATTCTGCCAAAGATAACGCAATTATTGCCGTCATACCGTATCAATACTAGTGGATTCATTATTCCAGAACACATACAACTAGCAGATCCACAGTATTACGAACCTAAGGATATTGACATTCTTATCGGTGGTGAACACTTTTGGGATTTATTAGGTTCACAACAAATAAGCTTAGGGCATAACAAACCGTCAATTCAAGAAACGCAACTAGGATGGATAGTTGCTGGCAGTGTTCTAACGACTTCTAAGTCAACATCACCCGAAGTAAACTGTCATGCTTCATTAAAAGACGACGATCTACAACGACAATTAACCAAGTTCTGGGAGCTTGAACACGTTCCTGAATCTTCAACTTGGTCGAATGAAGAACAACAATGCGAACAACACTACGTTGCAAATACAACACGTGACTCCGACGGCAGGTTTATAGTTTCGATTCCTTTGAAACAATCTCCACAAAAACTAGGCGATTCTTATGTATTAGCTCGCAAAAGGCTAGAAGTGCTTGAAAAGAAGTTTTTACGAGATAGAATTCTAAAACAACGTTATCGTGAGTTCATTACAGAATACCAATATTTAGAGCACATGACTGAAGTGACGACAAGCGAACCAGCAATACAATTACCATATTATCTCCCTCATCACGGAGTTATTAAAGACGATAGCACGACAACAAAGCTTCGTGTTGTTTTCAATGCTTCTGCTCAAACTAAATCAGGAATATCCAGCAACGATTTGCAAATGGTAGGTCCTACTATACAAGACAATATTATTTCAATACTGCTTCGGTTCAGACAACACGAAATTGTAATCACCGGAGATGTCGAGAAGATGTATAGACAGGTTTTAGTCAACAAAAGAGATCGGTTTCTTCAACGTATACTATGGAGAAATTCGGAAACAGAATCCATAAAATCGTTTGAATTAAATACGATTACATACGGAACTGCCTCAGCACCATTCCTTGCAATTAGGTGTCTCAAACAAATTGCACTTACATGCAAGGATAAGGAGGTAGCTGAAGTTATTGCGAAAGATTTTTATGTGGATGATTTTATCTCAGGAGCGCCATCTGTTGACGAAGCTATTGATCTAGCTCGTAATGTTACTTCTCAATTAAAATCTGCTTGTTTTCCACTACGAAAATGGAGATCCAACAGTTCGGAGGTACTTAAACAACTCGTTGACATATCCGAAACGAGTGACCACAAAATAAGCGAATCTCCATGTTCTAAGACACTCGGATTGCTTTGGAATAATATCGAAGATATACTATACTTCAAAGTGAATATAGAACTACAACAAAAAGTTACGAAAAGGACTATGCTGTCCATAATATCACAAGTTTTCGATCCATTGGGTTTAGTAAATCCATGTATTATGGAAGCCAAGATTTTATTACAAACCTTGTGGCTTCAAAAACTTTCTTGGGATGATCATATTCCTCAAGAAATACTAACAGGTTGGTTAGCGTTCATAGATTCGTTTAAATTTCTAAACGATTTCACAATACCACGAAAAGCTCTGCACAGTCGACATGTCGAATTACATGTCTTTTCTGATGCATCTGAACGAGCTTATGGCGCATGCGCATATGCTAAAACAAACGACAACGATACAGTCCACATTCATCTACTCTGTGCTAAAGGTAGGGTTGCACCACTGAAACCAACCACAATACCACGTTTAGAATTATGCGGTGCACTCACAGCTGCTCGTCTGAGTACTTTTATTTGCAATTCTCTTCGCGTAAATATCGACAGAATCGTATTTTGGACTGACTCAACAATTGTTTTAGGTTGGTTGAGTCTGGATCCATACAAACTTAAGCCTTTCATTCGAAATCGCGTATCTGCAATTCAAGAAATATCTGCAGATAATCAATGGCGCCATATTCCTGGCGAAATAAACCCAGCTGATATGGTTTCCCGAGGAGTTAAACCTCATGTTTTGGCAAAATCAAGACTTTGGTGGCATGGTCCAGAATTCCTAATAAGGGATGAAACCGATTGGCCAACGCCATTACTCAATAATTCAACTGAAATGTTGCCTGAACAAGTGGAAAACCCAATTTCTGCTACTACTCAAATAACTGACATTGACAATTCAATTGATAAACACTTAATGAACATATCGAGTCTAAACAAATTTGGGCATACGTGTTAAGGTTTATAAACAATATTCGAAATTCTAACAAATTGCAAGGTGCTTTAACGAGTACTGAAATTCAAAAAGCTAATGTAATACTATTAAGACATTTACAATACAAACACTTCCAATGCGAAATTGAACAACTTACTTCAAAAAAGGTTTTACACAAAAGTAGTACATTGGCTAAACTTAGCCCATTTTTAGACGTCGATGGATTACTCCGTGTACGGGGTCGTCTCGAACATGCAAATTTAGAATATAACTCAAAACACCCCGTTATTATTCACGCGAAACACAAACTAACTGAAATGATTTTTAATTCAGAACATCTCAATACTATGCACGCCGGTCCACAACTTTTGCTTAGTACTATACGACAAAGGTACTGGCCTATAGGAGGTAGAAACTTGGCAAAGCAAATAGTTCATCGTTGTGTAAAATGTGCGCGATTATCACCTAAATTTATATATCCAATTATGGGCGATTTGCCTCAAGATAGAGTTGAACCCAAACCACCGTTCACTAACACAGGAGTTGATTTTGCTGGTCCTGTCTATATCAGCACCAAATCAGGACGTGGAGCCAAACTCGTTAAATCCTATATTTGTGTTTTCGTATGTTTTGCTACTAGAATGTATGTAATGAAACACAATGCGGTGAATGAAGACTGGTTTATTGTTTACAACTACCCACATACATCACATTTCCCCCCTTTCGAAATTTGCATACAATTTTTTTTTCTTAAGTTTTAGAGACAACAAAAAAAAATTACATTCAGCACTATTTAATTTTAAACTAAGCATGCAGTTATAAGTAACATGATATCTTACAGTATCGATTATAATACTAAAGTATCGTTATACCTAATTAATGTAGGTACTAATATTAAATTGCCAAAAAAAAAACACTTAATATCTTTCCTTTATCTGTACCATTATTAGACTAATTATATTATAAAAATAGTTTTTTTTTTACATGCGTTATTTACGAGTACATGTTATGTATTATTGAATAATAATTTTTTTTCGAATTTTGATAGGTTTGCTCATTTTCGAAAATTGTAGTGCCATAGAGAAATATGTATATATATTTAAAAATAAAACTACTTGGTAAAATTATGCCTAAATATTTAAATGACGTCGTGGGCGGAGCTGCATTGGGCGCTTTTGAGCTGGTTGAGGTGTGTCGGGGTCGGATGGCGACGCGCCTTGCTCAATGCGACTGCTCGCCGACATGGGGGACGCGAATGTACTCGTGTCGCTGTCCCTCGAGCGCGCCATCGGTATCGACCGCCTCCCCATAGGTGTTCCCACAGCCGTCGAGGGCGTATTGCCATTCGACTCCGATTGCTGTTTGACCGTCGAACTAGTGTCAGGTGACGTATAATTACTTGCCGACGACTCATCCTGTAATGTACTGTCACTCGGCATGTTATCACAAGTGACTGTTGGCAATGAAAATCGATTTTTGCCTTTTATTTTCATTTGATCTATGTGTCTACTGGTAATATTATTACCAGTATTCACTTTGTATGTGACGGCGCCGGTGCGCTCGACCACCGTGCCCTCCTGCCATTTGGTGCCGCGCTTCGAGTAGTTCCTCACGAGAACGCCGTCCCCCGGCGCGGCGGCACGCGGCTCGGCGCCGCCCGCGTGCGCCACCTGCGCGCACTGCGCCGCCCGCGCGCACTGCGCCGCGCTGGGGGCGCGCAGCAGGTCGAGCCGCGTGCGCAGCCTGCGGCCCAGCATCGCCACCGCCGGCTCGCGCTGTGTGCTGCTGTGTGCGCTGTTGCGGTATTGCATTAAAAATTTATGCAATGCGGTTTCGGTATTTTCGCCTTCAGATACGGACTTTTTTAATACCTTTTTAATAGTTTTTACAGCATTTTCCGCAGCGCCGTTGCTCGAGGGGTGATACGGCGCGGTCACCACGTGTTTGACTCCATTTTTTTTCATAAACTCCTCGAACTCGAACGAAGTAAACGGCGGACCTCCGTCCGAGACCAACTGTCGTGGTATGCCGAATCTTGAAAAGAGTTCTCTCAATCTGGCGATAACCAAGTTCGCCGAAGTACCACTCGTCATCGCGAATACCTCGATCCACTTCGAGTGGGCGTCGATGATGAGGAAGTAGTGCCGCCCGTTGTGATACAGAAAATCCACATGTATCCTCTCCCACGGGGCGGCCGGCCAGGCGTAGGGCACCGGCGCGGCGCGCGGCGGCGCGTCCAGCTGGTCGCGGCACGGCGCGCACGCGCGCGCGCGCTGCTCCAGCTCGGCGTCCAGCTGCGGCCACCACACGTAGTTGCGCGCGATCTGCTTCATGCGCACCATGCCCACGTGACCAGAGTGCACCTCCTCCACCACCTGCTTGCGCAGGGTGTTAGGTATCACGATACGATACCCCCATACGATGCATCCGTGATCGATATGCATCGTTTCTTTACGATGGAAATATGGTTTTTCATTTTCGAACTCTGTTTCCGTCGGCCATCCGCTCATTATGTAAGAATAAATTTTACACAATGTCACATCCTTCTTTGTCTCACTAGCCACGTCCTTGTGACTGAGAGGGAATGTGTCTTCGACAAAATGCAAGTATGTCGCTTCGTCTTCACTCTCCTTTGTTTTGCCTCTAAGTGGGAGGCGGGACAGACAGTCAGCGTTACCATTTTTCTCGCTAGATACGAAGACAATGTCGAAGTCGTATGCTGCGAGTCGCACTGCGTATCTCTGCAAGCGGCTCGCAGCCGTCTGCGGGATGCCATGTTTAGGGCCAAAAATATATGTGAGTGCCTTGTGGTCACTGCGGAGGGTGAACTTACGACCGAACAGGTACTGGTGGTGCCTCGCCACCCCGTAGACGATCGCCAGCGCCTCCTTGTCGACCTGGCTGTAGCGGCGCTCCGTCTCGCTGAGCGTGCGCGACGCGCAGCTCACGATGCGCTCGGAGCCGTCGGGGTGCAGCTGCGACACCACGGCGCCCAGCCCGTACGCGCTGCTGTCCA
This sequence comes from Esperia sulphurella, assembly GCA_947086405.1. Taxonomy (NCBI): domain Eukaryota; kingdom Metazoa; phylum Arthropoda; class Insecta; order Lepidoptera; family Oecophoridae; genus Esperia; species Esperia sulphurella. The sequence continues at coordinate 15,694,020 of OX352264.1, forward strand.
CCGCCAGCACCATCGGCAGCGCCGGCTCGTAGTGCGCCAGGGCCGGACCATTCACCAACTGCTCTTTAACATCATTAAAAGCCCTTTTACACGCGTCGGTCCATTGCCATTGCGTACCTTTGCTCAGTAATGCATACAACGGGTGTAGAGTTGTACTCGTATTTGGCAAGAACCGCGAATAATAATTTATCAAACCTAAAGCAGCCCTCAGCTGACTCACGTTTTGAGGTTCTGGTAAATTGACAATGGCAGCTACTTTATTTTTGTCTGTGTGCAAACCGTATCTGTTGATTCGATAGCCTAAATAACATATTTCGTTTTTATAAAATTCACATTTCTCAAATTTGATACGCAGGCCCGCATCTCTTAATTTAGACAAAACAGCTTTTAAATTTTGCATGTGATGGATTTTATTTTTGCCCGTGACACAGATATCATCAATAAAGGCCACTACACCCTCTAGGCCGCTCAATGTTTCTTCAATTACTTTTTGAAACATTTCTGGCAAACATTTCAAGCCAAAGGGTGCCCTACGATAAACATAAATGCCCATGTGCGTAGTGATAGCAGTAAGTGGTTGCGACGATTCTTCTAAATTCAGTTGCAAATACGCGTTTTTAAGATCTAATTTGCTATATTGTTCGCCACCACTTAATGCCGCAAACAGCTGTTCAATGCGAGGCAGCGGATAGTGAAAATCCTTCAACACTTTGTTGACTGTCACTTTATAGTCCCCACAAATACGCAGTGAACCGTCTCGCTTGATAACAGGTACAATAGGTGTCCCGTAATCTGACCTTTCGACCTTGTATATTATATTTTCTGATTCTAACCGCTGTAACTCGCCTTCGACTGGCTTTCGCAACGCTAGCGGCAGAGTACGTGCTTTACAGAATATCGGCGTGTCGTCTTTTAAATACAACTTAATTTCTGATTTAAAAGTACCTATTCCCTCCGCGAATACCTCTGGGAACTCAGTTTTTAGTTCCAAGATGATCGGGTCACTAATCTCTTTAATATTGTTGAGGTTAATCGAATCTAATTTTAATTTACGTAGCCAAAGACGCCCTAACAGCGGCGGGCCGCCGTTACTGATAACAAATAACGGTAATTCGTTCGTCTCGCTCCCGCTCGATACACGCACCATTACGCGACCGAGAGGTACGATCGCCTCACCTGTGTACGATTGTAACTTTATGTTATCTTTAGCTATTGACAAGTGTGATAAAAACTGATCATAGAATTGTTTGGAAACCGCCGATATTCTGCTTCCCGTATCTACCTCAAATAAAATGTTATTATTTTCAACTTTTAACTCACAGTTAAATGGGCCGTCCTTACTATTATTTGTAGTCGTAAGAATGTTGTACAATCCATCACTCGCATCACTATCGCTATTCTCATTTTCCACGTAATTTTGATAATGCGACTTTCCGACACTTACACTTTTCGATCCCTTTTTACACATCACTGCTAAATGTCCACGAGCTGAACACGTGTTACACGTATATGACTTAAATCTGCATTTGTTTGGCGCGTGTGAGTCCTCCCGGCCACACCGCCAACACGCCTGCCGGCGCGCCGCCGCCGCCGGTGTGCGCGCGCGCTCCTGCGCCGCGCCCACTCGGTGCAGGCCGGCTGCGCCCTGCCCGAGTCCCGAGCCCTGCGCCCCGCCGCCTGATGCGCCCATGCCCGCAGCTGTTTCCGCGTGCCGCTCGGCTGCCTCCAATGCGAGCGCTAGCTCCACCGCTTTCTTGTAGTTCAATGAGGGTTCAGCGAACAGACGTGAGCGCATTTCTTCACTGCGCAATCCCGAAACGAATTGGTCCCTGATGTTTTCTTCTAAGGTGGCCCCGAAGTTGCAATATGTTGCTAGATGTTTAAGATTTTGAAGAAAAACCCCAATCGATTCAGCTTCAGCCTGTCGCCTCTGCCGAAATACGTGCCTCTCAGCAATTTCGGATCTTTTCGGCTCCAGATGGTTGCGTACGAGCTCCACTAATTCCGTAAATTGTTTGTTTTCTGGATGACTGGGAGCGCACAGGTCACACATCAACTCGTACGTGGCTGCCCCGACGTGAGTAACCAACGTGGCCACGCGTAGCTCCTCCTTGATGTCATTCAGTAAAATGTACTGTTGCACTAATCTCACGTACGCGTTCCAATTCCCCAGACCGTGTAGATCAAATTCGTGTAGTTTTCCGAAAGGCATCGTCACTAATTTCACTCGAAATTAACCCAAATCGTCGCCAGTTAGAATGTATGTAATGAAACACAATGCGGTGAATGAAGACTGGTTTATTGTTTACAACTACCCACATACATCACAGCTACAAAAGCAATTCATTTGGAATTGGTTGGGGATCAGACGTCACAGGCGTTTCTTTTAGCTTTAAAACGGTTTATCGCACGTCGTGGAAAACCTGCACGCGTTTATTGTGACAACGGTTCTAATTTTGTTGGGGCTTCTAACGAAATTCAAGACCTTATTTCAAATTTCGTAGGTGATGAAGGCATAGAGTTCAAATTTATACCTCCAAACGCTCCTCATTTCGGCGGATTGTGGGAAGCTGGAGTAAAATCCACAAAGCATCACTTAAAAAGAGCTATCGGTCTACATCATTTAACGTTTGAGGAACTAGGCACTAGTCTGGCTCAAATAGAAGCCATATTAAACTCAAGGCCTATAACCACTTTGTCTTGTTCATCTGACGATTTTAATCCATTAACTCCGGCTCATTTTCTTATCGGTCGCCCACTGATTGCTCTTCCGGAGCCTGAGTTCGATGACGTCAACAACTTACGACTTCCTAGATACCATCGCATAGAGCAAATCAGACAATCGTTTTGGAAAAGATGGAGTTTACAATATTTAACAGAACTCCAAGAAAGATCAAAGTGGAGACAACTTCAAGACAACCTAAAGATCGACATGACAGTACTAATCAAAGAAGACGGTCTTCCGCCTTTGCGATGGCGTCTTGGTATTATACAAAGGCTTCATCAAGGTCACGATGGAGTGCCACGAGTAGCAACAGTTAAGACAGCAACTGGACTAATAAAAAGGCCGCTTACAAAATTGTGCCCCTTGCCGACTACCAAGTGTTGAAAATCAAGATCTTCCAAGGGGGGCGGAATGTCAAAGAAGATTTCATTCTTTTTATTTTCTTTTAAATGTCTTTATCCGTGTTTTGTTTTTTTCTATTTAACGTCTTGTCAATTTTATTCAATGTACTAATAATTATATTTTTCACGTATTTTAATTTCTTTGTTTCGTTTAATCACGAACAGGGATCTCTTCCAGTTAACCACAGAGTAACTGAAAAGACTGGTATATTTAGTACCAAAATTATAAAAGAAACGTACACATCAAATATACACGGATTAAAGTATACATATAATAATTACATAAACATAAATGATACAATATATACACGATATAGCTCATAATACAACTATCTATATTTTAAACTAACTTAATGTTGTTAAAAAACTAGAATTTAGATCAATTGGTAATCTTAAAATAAATAAATATCTCAGACATTCACACCAATTATCCAGTCCCAAACTAGGCAGATCCTGTGGTATGGTTACTAGATAACGGATAGACATACTTAAATTAATATATAAACATCCAAGACTTGAGTACAAACATTAATATTCATCATACGAACATTTGCCTAGCAAGATTCGAACCCGCAACCTCCGGCGTGGCAGTCCGAGAGCTACCCGTTCTGCCACGGAGATCGTCATGAGAATCTCTCGATTGTTATCCGACTTCAAAGTCAAGACAAGATATGAATATTTACAACAACGTTGTAAAGTTACAACACTGGCGTCACAAAGAACCCTGTATAGTATGAAAGTAGAACACACCACTATACGTGAAATGAAACTGGCATAACTTGTACAATTTATTGGTTTCATACTTTGGTTCAGGAATTACGGAATTCCTTACGAAATTCGTTTGTAGCGAGATATAATATGCAAACACAAAAAGCAGAGATAAAAATAAAAACCTAGTAGGTGCTCGCAAGCGCCTATACCTTCAAAAAAAATCATTCATTGGAGGTTGCGGGTTCGAATCCCGCTAGGGGCAAATGTTCTTATGATCAATATGAATGTTTGTACCCAAGTCTTGGATGTTTATGTATTTATTTAAGCATGTCTATCCGTTATCTAGTAACCATAGCACAGGCTCTGCCTAGTTTGGGACTGGATAATTGGTGTGAATGTCTGACATATTTATTTTATTTTATTTTATTTTATCGTAAACTTTTTTATTTGTTATTTGTACTTACATTTGAATTATGCTCCGTTTATCTGTCTTAAAAAGTAAGAAATAACAAACTGCTTAAGGTCGTGCGTAAGGGGAGGGGGGCAACTGCACTTTTCTCATGATACCGCATACCCGCTACTACGGACCTGGCCGTAACCGCGCAACCTACGGAATCATCATGATTATCATCAGCCTGTAAGCCCACTGCTGGCCTCTCCCATAGGACATAGGCTCCCGATCTTCGGTTCTTCTCACCCAGTCTCTGCCAGCCGCCGTACGCAGATCGTCGCTCCATCTAGCCAGGTGTGTCGCCTACGGAATACAGAGCACCTGACCAAGTACCGGGCACCTCCCCCGTGATTCGGCCTATATGACCTAGACGTCGAAAGGCCATGGGAGGTGGAGGGTCTATATTTGATGTCTTGTGTCTTTTAATGTGCAAAAGGTCTTAGAGTTTGCCATTCTGAGTCCGATGCATGGTTAACCGGTGCTTTGTGAAGCAGTTGCCAATGATGACGGCATGGTCATAAGAACATCGTTAGCACTGCTCCGTAGTCGATTAAATCTGTTCGCTTATAACGTACTAGCTGTGCCCGCGGCTCCGCTCGCGTGAACTACAGAATCCGCCCCCGTTTCCACTTCCGCTCCCGTTCTCTTCCCACTTCTACTTCCACTCCCACTCAGACTCGAGACTCTCAATATCCCAATCCCAACCCCAACCTCAACCCCATCCCTATCCCCAAAAACTAAATTTCACTCAATCCCATACGCGCCGCGCCGTACGCCACGCTGCGGCCGTTGACCTCGCCCATATGATGAACATACTCGTACGTTCGAGAAATATTGCATTTTTTTTATCAAAATTTTTGTAAAAAAGGTTTTTTTTTCAAGAATGATTTCTAAATGTGATACTGAGTTACTGGAAGAAATATTAACAGTCGTTTTATCATCCGATATAATGGCTTCTAGAAAATTTTTCTTTATTAATATCTCAGGTTCTAAGTAGCGTATCAAGATGAAACATGCACCAGCAAGACAACTGTGAAAACTGCATCACATTTCAATCAGTAGTTTTTGCGTGATGCGGTACAAACATACATACAGACAAAAATTCTAAAAAACAATTTTAGCTTCTATTGGCCCCATAGAGACACCTCATACAATTTTTTTTAAATATCTCTCATGTACAGATATAGACCAGTTACAGTTTTATTATAAGTATAGATGAAGTGTCAAAGGTTACTGCGTAGTTTTGTGCTAAAATGAAATTCGCTTTTTGTCGCATGCGATATTTGAAAGATAAAAGGCAACAGCGTGGCTGGGGACGGGGCCCGGCGACATTTGTTTCATTTTTTATCTTCCGCCCGAAAGGGAATTGTGATACGTTACGATACGGTCCTTTGTATAGAGTGATTTCAATGTCTTACATTGTCTTACTTTTACATTTCATCAGTAAGAATAGAAACCTCACTGGGGCGGAAACAACGCTACCTAATTTTTACCATCAACTTTAAAATCGAAATTCTAATTGAAAGAAAGAAATAGTTAATTAATAATTATTTAGGTAATTGATTACTTTTGACATTTTTAAGCTAGTTTCATCATCATCATCAGCCTACCCTAGTGAATGCAACGTAACCGAGTTAGAGCGTGGAATAGAGCGATTTGTTGGAAAGCTCCATCTAGAAGTACATAGAGATCGTTGGTTATAAACTCTTGTGTTTAGCAGTGGAAGACAAGTTTTACACATCATGCCACTTGCATGACTTAATCTTTTCATTGAGAATGTTTTATGACCCAGTAACGTGTTAAAATGTATTGTTGTCTCGCTTTCTAAGCATGCTTCTATTGTAATAACATTCCATGGTTCTAATAAACACAAGCGAATCGAAGACAAAGCCGTTTGCAATTAAAAGCAGCCGGGATTAATAGCGAAGGAACTGCGAATTATATCCGGCTCGACTTTGACCCGATTTCCACCGGGTCACGATACAATGAACTATGAAAACAACCGCCCATTTGGCGACGTTTTAGGGCTCGGCTTTAGGATTAGGAGGACAGAGACGCATGTAGGGTGAGTTTCTAATGGGGGTCACATTTCGGCTAGAAACTTACTTAGATGTCGACGATTTATGTGTTATTTGGAAACAGTCATGAGTTAGTTCCGAATAGACCTAAAGTGTGGTTGCCGTGTGGTTTCCGGTAGAGTAGAATAGGACCACTCCAACTCTTCCCGTGGATGTCGTACAACGCGACTAAGGGAATAAATACATTATAAAACATCAATCAGGCGTCCCCAACCCGTCGGGCCAGCGCTGGGAGTGTAGGCCAAATCCTCCGTCTGTCTCCGGCAGATGAGAGAGGGTTGTGCTCCTGCAGTGGAGACAAAAATAACCTGATGATGATGATAATGATGAGACCTAAAGTACAACTATTAACATATTTTTTAAATTATTTTGTTAACGCAGGTTACTCACGTGAATTGTTTTGGTACTCTTATGTCCGACGTGTTTCGACCCCGTCCGGCTATCAAGGAGAACCAGACTGCGCAACACCGACTGATACCTAGAAGAACCGCGTACGAATGGCAATGTTTAAGTTTTTTTATTTTTTATTTATTTAACATTAATAAGAAAATACATCTCATGTCTTACATAACTCACACATAATAAACCTCTTGGGTTTGTCCTATGTGCGGTGAGGCCGCTCGTCACTGCGGACCATGCTAACACTTGTTGTACATTATAAAGAGAGTTAAGTACAGACCAGATGACAAAATAAATGTATCTATGCAACCTTGAATTGTACTTATATAATAACCTATTCTTATTTGATTTCCTCTACTGAAGTAATTTAGCGCTTCAGAATTCAATTTGGTTCGCTTTTGATTTTGTAGGTACGTTTATAAGAGATTGAATAAGTGTTCAGTGTCACACCTTGGGAGAGGCCTATGTCCAGCAGTGGACATTCTCAGGCTAATGATGATGAAAAGCACTTAACCAAACCTCCAACTTCTGATTTCTTTATAAAGTTTCTCAATTGACTTTTTCCACAACTTCGTTTCTTCGGTAATCTTCCTCCACTTTTCCTTATTGTTGGCGTGCTTATTAAACACAATTAAATTAACTATAAGTTTCTGCAAAATATGAGTAAGTAAGGTCACACGTAACTTTAACTCACACAGATCAGCCTTTTGTCCTATTTAGTAACTAATTTCTTAGCTGGCTACAAAACGGGAAATGCAGTTTACCTGTTCGAAGCCAGTTACAAAATGTTACTACGAAATGATAGTAAGATTTGCCGTGTGGTTTCCGGTAGAGTAGAATAGGACCACTCCAACTCTCCCCGTCAATGTCGTACAAGGCGTCTAAGGGAATACATTATAAAACATCAATCAGGCCTCCCCAACCCGTCTGGCCAGCGCGGGGAGTGTAGGCCCAATCCTCCGTCTGTCTCCGGCAGATGAGAGAGGGTTGTGCTCCTGCAGTGCAGACAAAAATAATCTGATGATGATAGTACGAAGGTGACTATCATAGCCGAAAGGATTAGCAAGCTGTAGTGCAGTGGAGACCATGGATCGGTACGCGCAGGGTGGGATGCTCCGTCGCCAGATAGACTGACGACCTGAAGAAGGTGCCCGAAACCGGCTGGATAAGGAGGGCGGAGGACCGGGTGTAATGGCGTTCCTTGGTTCAGCAGTGGACGTCTAAGGGCTGATGATGACTATGAAATAAAAAATAATAACCTATACCTTGTTAAATAAATGTTGATAAGGGTCATGATTCTAAGACCTCACACCTCAATACGGCCACAATGGAAACCATAATTATACGGTTCAAATCACATTATTCCGCACATATATTTCGGCATAAGCTGCTAGGCCTTTTATGCTTACGCTCAGTTTGAAATCGAAATGAATTAGGAAAAAACGTTAGGAACAGAAACATCAGTTTAGAGAATCTGATGAAGAGATGGACGTCGACTAAACACGAGACGAATGGATTTGCAGAAGTTTATTGTGCCGAAGTTAGTTGTAGTTAAACATAGCCCACGAAATCAGACGGTGATATTGTTCAACAAGATGCCTAAGGAACTGAAAGAGAAAAAAAGACCAACTAGGTAGGTAAGTTTAAAAAGAAATTGAGGGCACTTTTATAAGAGAAGTGTTAGGTAGATGACTTTTGAAATATTGTTTTTTTATGGCTTTTTATATTAGACACTGGGTGGGGCTGTTGAAACCTATATCTAGTTATGTAAGAAATTAGTTAATAAGTTTACTAACATAGTATTAAGGCTTTACTAACACTATGGATGGATGTATATCTGAAATAAATAATAATAATAACTGCTAACGGGCTAATTCCAACCAGCCTCGCTGACCACCTGAAGCGGTTGGAACTCCGCGTGGGCTCGCTTCCGGCGGTGATGCAAAAGGCGGTGCTTCTGGACACTGCCCGGATTGTCCGTCGGTTTCTCTCTCTATCGCCCTGACCTCCGGCCACTTGGACTCCTCAGCCGGAGGATGTCCGTCTGGCCATTTTGATTTTGCTGGCCAGGCTAGACAATAACTTAGATTTCTCACATAATAATAATATCGTGTTTAGGGAACAATAATTCTGCCAATTTTACGTAGTGGAAAATACTGAAATATTGTTGTAAATTCGACATATAAATTAACATTTATTATTACGTACAATCGATGACAGTTATTTGACTTATTACTGGGTTTATATTTTATTTTTTATTGTAAATACTGTATGTTGCTTTTAGTTTAATTTATTTTTATTTTAGTATAGTTTAATTTCGAATATCATGTAATCATAGACATATTAATTCATTGCATCATGTGTTACAGGTATTATACTTCCCTATAAGGGTGTCGCAATCTTAAATCTTATATCTAACTTAATTAATTACTATTTTTATTACCACCTCATTGCAGTGTATGTTTTATGAACAAATAAATTAAATTAAATATCGCCGCTGACGGTTCAGGAAGCGAGTGTCTTGTTCGTTGCACTCGTATCACCACCAGGGGACCATATGTCTATAGAAGTAGTTACTACGATTGGTGCAATGTAATATCGGCTCCGAGGTTTACAATAACAGTTCCGTTCTCGATGGGTACTTGCCGTTGTTTACCTTAGACGTGATAGTTCCTTAGGGTTGTTTTCTTTTATCGTTATTTGAGAGCGGTAAGTGCAGAGTACGTAAACTAAACTCGGGGTGGGTAGAATACTGAGGGAATCCTGTCAGTTTAACGTAGCTCGCAAAAATAAGTACGACGCGTGTACCAGCCGCGGTGATGACATTTACAAACTTGTCTGTCCTCAGTCGAACCCACGACCTCGAGTCCAATGATCAAGCCACTAGGCCAACGAGACGTATTTTTTTTAAATTGTTGATGGGCTTGCGCTTGACCTCAATCTCACCTGATGGTAAGTGATATAACCAACTTTCTTGTATAATTTTTTGCGCCTATCACTCATTATCTGCACGATCCAAAGGTCAACTGTGAGAGAAAACCATATTGGCATTATGTTCGCCTTTTGTACTCTCTGTGAAATAAAGTTTTTAAATAAAAACATATTTTTTAGCGATTTTCAATAGTAATGGCGATGCCTGAAAATCATCGCTTCGCTAAGGCATCGAACAATTTATCTCATTTTAGAATAGTTATAAATATTTAATTGTTGTACACTTAGTTCTCCTTTATTTTATTTATAATTTTTTATTATTTTCGTACAATTTTAGACTAAATATATATTGTACAGAAACAAAACAGAATCTTCGCCTTTGGCGAGTGGTGACTTGAAATCATTAAAGCCCGGACTACATATGAAACCCCGCCCCGGACGCTCCCCGGACGCTCCCCGGATGCCCCGTAAACTGGGAAACCCGGATGGCAATGTACAAGCCACTGCGTGAAGATGAGGTTGACATTTAAAGCACCTTTAACATACACACTATCCTTTTTAGTTATACCAACCCCTTTGCATGAATATGCATCTATCCAATAGCAAATTAGTTACCCTATCGATAGCCTTCTCGATTTCTCTTAATTACTGCCGACCCTATGTAAACGAGAGTTTGGAAGTTTCCATCTCTATTTCGGGCGACAAGCAATTACATATGAGGACACTTTATATATTGCGGGCATTTATTGCGGTCATGTTCATCAAATATACCTACATAGAAGAGGGTATTTTTAAACTACTAGCTGTTTGCTCGCGACTTCGTTCGAGTGGACCATGTAACTATATAAATTATATAGCCTATGACACTCACAAATAACGTGGCTTTCTATTGGTAAAAGATTTTTCAAAATCGGTTCAGTAGATTCAGAGATTACCCCCTACAATCTCACAAACATTACCTCTTTATAATATTAGTATCATCATCATCAGGTTATTTTTGTCTCTGCAGGAGTACAACCCTCTCTCATCTGCCGGAGACAGACGAAGGATTTGGCCTATACTCCCCGCGCTGGCCAGACGGGTTGGGGAGGCCTGATTGATGTTTTATAATGTATTTATTCCCTTAGTCGCCTTATACGACATCCACGGGAAGAGTTGGAGTGGTCCTATTTTACTCTACCGGAAACCACACGGAACTCTATAGTATAGATAATGAGAATTCGGTTCTTTATCTATCAAAAATTTCTTTGAAAGAACATATTGTTAGAATACAACAAAAATGAATCCATCTCATCTTAACAAACAGTTTGAGGGTATTATTTCCCTTTCATAGATGTTGTTTCATAAGTAGGTGAAGCTTGAATGCATGGCATTGCTTTGTTAACACTATCCCACTAGGCATCAGAAGCAATTTAATTACCAAAGAACATTTTTAGAATTAAATATAAGAACTATCTAGTAAACTCATTAACGTAACCTCAATCTTATTGTGCTAATATCCAAACTAAAAACCTTGCAATTTGCTTTGCTATTCACCATTAATCATCAGGTTATTTTTGTCTCCACTGCAAAGCAGGAACATAACCCTCTCTCATCTGCCGGAGACAGACGGAGGATTTGGCCTACACTCCCCGCGCTGGCCAGGCGGGTTGGGGAGGCCTGATTGATGTTTTATAATGTACCATTGCCTAGTGATATTTAGTATTCTCTGCCATAGATGTGTATAAAGTAAGAGAGCAATTTCTGCCAACAAACTGTGTTACACAGTTTGGCGGAGTTATTGTATATATATTTTGTGGAGAGATGAATAAATGATTTTATTATTATTATAATTATTATTCACTTTTCTATCTTGATTGCGTCCTACAGTAGATAGCACATTATCGTCCCTCGCATGACTAAGTGTCGTAAGCAGCTTCAAATGTAGATAGAGATCGTTGCTTAATATGATATTTTTCATTGGCGTATCTTATTGTATGGTTGCTCTTAGTAGGTGGATATTGTAATTAAGTAAAGACGTCGAAAATATAGCCATAGTAACCATTGTTTTAATTAATATGTTTTTTTTTCATCGGCACATCACTTATTGTTTTATTTATTTATTTGTAATACAATTACAATTACAGTGCCATTACAGGTAACCTAATTTGGCACTGTAAGCAACCACTCTTAAATATTTTTGTTATGTGCCTGAGACCAAAACACCCATCATTCTTTTGATTAAAAACCGAACAAAGAACAATTGTGGTACCTATATTCAGTTCGTGAAGACAACACAGGCCTACAGGAAAAAACCCATCAAAATACGCTCAAGCAATGACAAGGCGTCACTCAACCAAGTAGATAATTAAGGCATTATTTTAACGCCATAATAGATATTGTGGGAAATCAGGCAGGTGTTGCCGAAAGGATGATTAATAATACGTATCTAGCAACTAACTGGGAACATTATGTAACGTATGTTTGTCTCATTCTACAGCAGTCTACATATGGAATTCTCTTCCAAGTGAGATTCGTCAATCTAAATCTTCGAAAGCATTTTCTCTCACAATAATTGTGCCTAATTTAATATAATATATCACATACGGTATATGTATTGTATTATAAACTATATATGTATGCATATCTATTTAAGTGTATTTGTATGTAATATATTATTGTAGTTAGTATATATTATAAGCATAATCAAGCTTATTTATTAACAATATTTGTTATGTGAATTTAATAGGGTAGTCTTTTCATCATCAGGTTATTTTTGTCGCCACTGCAGGAGCACAACCCTCTCTCATCTGCCGGAGACAGACAGAGGATTTGGCCTACACTCCCCGCGCTGGCCAGACGGGTTAGGGAGGCCTGATTGATGTTTTATAATGTATTTCTTAATATATGTAATTCTTAATTTGTGTGCAATAAAGAGTTTATATATCTATCTACGTAGTCGGTTCTAAGTACTACCAAGACAGTGGAAAAGACGCAGCTTCATAGGCATGTAGAGGTCCGGTTATGACATTAATATACGAGCTCACAAACGCTGGAGGAAAAGTAGTTTTTGAGAGCAACCCCCTCCCCTCCTGCCACGCAAACATACATACATATCATCGGGTCGCTAGTTTACATTTAAAAACTATAATCAACCTAACAGATCGATATCCATCGAACGGAAAATGGTCATTCGAATATGCGTTTGGTATATAAGTAATTATCGTACCTAATTAGACCCCAAACGCTTATCAGCATATGTCACATGACTCGTCAGAGAGTACAACATGGCTTCGAACTTCGACGGATATTATTTGAACTTCATATTTCTGTGATCACCAACCTCTTCTGGCCAGCGTTCTGATCAAATGCAGTTAAACCTACTGTTTTCGGCATCATCATGTCAGCTCTTGCCGTGTGGTTTCCGGTAGAGTAGAATAAGGACCACTCCAACTCTTTCCGTGGATGTCGTACAAGGCGACTAAGGGAATACATTATAAAACATCAATCAGGCCTCCCCAGCCCGTCTGGCCAGCGCGGGGAGTGTAGGCCAAATCCTCCGTCGGTCTCCGGCAGATGAGAAGGGTTGTGCTCCTGCAGTGGAGACAAAAATAACCTGATGATGATGTCAGCTCTTAGACGTCCACTGCTGGACATAGGCCTTCTCCAATGAACCCCACCATACCCGGTCCTCCGCCTTCCGCATCTAGCCGCTACCTGCCACGGCGGCGGGTTTTCGGCGATACAAGACGTAATTACAAAGAATGTTTATGATAAAACTTTTCCTATATCACCTTTAACACGCAAAAAAATACCTATTTAATAGATTAAGTATGCACCAAAGGTATTTTATTGTTATCCACACCATAAACAAAGCTCTTGAAGTGAACTCCGAACTGTGTCAGAGAAGTTCTACGAATCGCAACGCCGGCGGGGTGTTAAATTGCTTGCCATCAGGGGTAGGTAGTAAAGTTTACATCTCGCGCAACAGGGCCGCATTTAAACCCGTGCTAATCAATAATGATGAAACCTACTTCCAAGTTAGGACTGAACTCGTCCAGCCCTCTCGTCATGTCAGTAAAAACATATGATCACCTACCCGAAATAATAAAAGAAGAAACTAACAATAAGATATTTAACAAATACCTGAGACAGCTATTGATTTCCAAAAGCTACTTACTACACATTAAATGGGCCCGATTCTGAAGCACACATTTAAAATTTGACAGCGCTAAAATTGGTTTCGTCTTTATCTTAATAATATTGAGTGAAAAGGATAGCAACAGTTTTAGTGCTGTAAAATTTTAACATTGTGCCTTCAGAATCAAGTCCAATGAATACCTAAACGATAAATTATGATAAAATTAGATAACAAACAGATATGTAACAAATGAAATAAAAAGAACATTTATACAAATAATACATAATACGAGCACATTTATCTACATTATGTACACAATGTATATAATGATAAACAACTTGATAACGTCGACAATATTGTTGGTCCTCCTCTCTCCTACTTGCTGTGCCCAAATGGGTCCATCAGAACGATTTTTTTTTAAAGTTTTTTTATCATCTGTTAACACCATGGAATGCAATAAAGTTTACTAATTACTGATTATATGGACACCCCGTGATGTGGCGAACAATATCGCCGCCTCTGTGTTGAGACACGTTGTGATTCCACGATTAGCTAGGGAAATACTAGTCCACCTAATTAGACCCGCAGTTGAAGTGGCAGTGGGCGGGCCACATCTGTCCTTAAACCGACCGCCGTTGTGCCAGACGAGTTCCGGAGTGGAGACCGCGGATCGGCACGCCCAGGGTGGGATTATACCGCCGTCGCCAGATGGACTGACGACCTGAAGAAGGTGGCCAGAAGCGACTGGATGAGGAGGGCGGAGGACCGGGTGTGGTGTCGTTAATTGGGGAAGGCCTATGTCCAATAATGGACGTCTAAGGGCTGATTTGATGACTTGGTGATGCTAATACTGCCACAAGTTCGCCCAGCTCCGGCACGTCGGCACGCTTACGATTAGGCTAGCCCCTGGACACCCATCCATCGGCACGGCAGACTTTGGATTGGCGGACAGGATAGGGTTTGGAGCGAGGGAGACAGGAGGTGGGGGCATGGGTAAGGAGTATAGGTTTGGTATGGGATACCTCTGTTACATTAGTAGATACAATTTGTACAAGTTGGTCCCGGTCTGGATGTTATTTGTGAATTGTCTAATTCTTGATTAATTTCCACAGCAGAGGAGAAAATCATAGTTTGGGATTAGCCAAGGTATGTACGAATATACTGTATATCGAATATTCATTTATTTAATGAACTTGGGCGTTTATCCATAGCTTATTGTGAAGCATATACAATACAGGGGGATCCAGCAGTAGGCCAAGGGCCTTTGGTTCACCTTACAACCTTCAAGAACCGACCCTGGCTTCTTCCCTAACTGTTTACATTTCGCATTCACAAATTTTTAGTGGAAACGTTCACACCCTCAACACAAACAGTTTACTCCCTCCCCCTGCATTCACTTCCTGCACGTTAATGGAGGGGACGCCGCCATTTGCGGGAAGAAATTAATGTGCCGAATATACGGCGGTAAACAATTTATGAGGAACAATAAAGAAAAAACAATTTGTCAGTTTGTTTTTCTTGACTTTTCGTTATGAATCAACTATTTGTCAAAAGTATAATGTCTTGACTAACCGTAATTGAGATCAAGCTTTTGGTAGAATAATGACGTAATTGCCATAAAAACGATCAATATGTGATGTACTGTTATTTGAGAGCCTCGTGGCTTGACTCGAGCGCTAGATATCGTGGGTTCGATTTCCACCATTCGCGAATCAACAAAGTTAGAGAAAGAGATCCGAAGCGCCGAGAGATCGACGCTATAAGCCTATTAGAAAGATACTTGAGCATTTAAATTGTTGACGTATGACATTGTCCCTCTCACGATCGACTATGTTCGCTCGCTGGGTGAAGAAGCTCTACCATAATTTATGAACACACACAACCTTCTACGCCTGTAATAGTAGTAGATAATTAAATTTGTTCGCCTGTATGCAGTATTGGGGATGTATTCTATTATACATCCTGTGACCAGACTGCACATGTCCCCTGCACTCTCGGCAACCACTTCAAGCCCCATTTGCCAAAGCGAAACTAACCGTGACGTTCCCGAGTAACTGCTACTTTGTAACTAGTAGAGATGCTCAAACAGCACTTTAAATGCTCACTTAAGTACCTTGCAAATGTAAACTTAAACGTGGAGTGTCTCGACACAACATGACACAAGAACACTACATTGAAATCCAAATTCGCTATAAAAAATTTACTCCATAATCGTTATCCAGCTCTCCGAGCCTACCTATTTTCAAAAAGAGACTGTGCGCCTGGCTTGTCAAGCAGGCATTTTATTGCTATGAAGAGTTCTTTCAGAACGCATTAACTTAATTTATTTAGTTTTAAGAATTTTATTTGACATTTTTATATTTATGTTAGTTATTGATGTTTTTATGTTTAATTGTGTTTAATTTGCCTTTATAATGTGAATTTATTTTACTTGTGTATAATTTTTATTTGACCTGTAATGGAAGTTATCAATAAAGTACGTCTATGTCTATGTTATAGCTTATAAGATCGAAGGCTTGACTTAGGTCTAAAAAACACGCGTAGAGTCTACTAGTCTAGACAGACTTGTATCTATTGACCAACGATATGTATTCCACTAATATTATAATGCGAAGGTATGGATGTTTGTCACTCAATCACGCTTCAACGACTGGACGGATCAGGATGAACTTGGCACATATATAGGTTAGGTCCTGGCATAAGGCATAGGATAGAATTTATCCCGGAAAGCATCTCTTTCCTACTGGAAACCAAATTAATCGTTAAAAGCAGTGAAGATGTGTAAATATCGAAACCTACGCGGACGAAGTTGCGGGCAAAAGTTAGTTTTCTACTACCCAACAGTGCAGGCATAAGACGGAGTCAGTCAGAGTCCTTGACGAAAACCAAGATTTACGTCTTTCATCACTTCAGGCTGCAAAGTCTCTTCAAAACTTTGACAGTTCCCAATGAAGTAGATAAGGTTAATAAATCGTCAACGGGGGCAATATACGAGTATACTCTCATAGAATAAATTAATACTTCTGGTGGTCGTCCATAGGGGATTTGCTATGATCACCACGCTTGGCAGGCAGATTCGCGATCGCAGTAATGATCTTAATATACATAGGATAATGTTGCTGCCAGTATCTGATGCAACTCACCTTGGTGATTATGGCAATTCCCCCTATTGACAGCCCACCAAAGTGGCATTCTATTGAGTAGGCTTATGTTCAGCAGTGGACGTAATTATGGCAGGCGGATTGGTGATCACAGTAATGATCTTAATATTCGCAGGAGATCGCTGCTGCCCTCCCCTGGTGCAATTCTTTTGTCCTGGTGGTTGGAGTCGCCTTGGCTACACCCACGGGAAGATTAGGAGTGGAACTATTCTAAGCCTTTTCTTCCACATCCCCTTCCCACTACGTTGAAATCATCTTCCCCCACCTCTTCCCGCTCCCTTTCCCTACCCTTTCCCTACCCTTTCCCAGCCATTTACCTTCCCCCTACTTTCCTTTTCTTTTCCCCTTACTGTTCCCTGGTTTCCACTGCTCCCCTCCCTCTGTCCTACCACCTCCCCTTCCCACTATCCCTCCTCCTACCAACTTGCCCCTCCCCTTCACTCTCTTCTTTCCCATCCGACTTCCTTCCCATCCTAATCCCCTCCCTTATCCTTAAGACTTGTTTTGCATATCCAATTAACTGTACAACAAAAAAGGTAATAAACAATATCCTACAAATATTATAAATACGAACGTTTGGATATTTGGTTGTTTGGATATTTGGATGTTTGTTACTCAATTACGCTTCAACCACTGGACGGATCATGATGAAATATAGCACACGCATCGGTTAAGTCCTGGGAATAGGACATAGGATAGTTTTTTATCCCAAATATCTAATTCCTACGGGAAATAATAATAATTTGTGATGTTGAATTGTCCATGCATACGAAGTGGCGGGCAACAGCTAGAATGTAATAATTTTATTTATTTTATTTTATTTATTAATTCTGAAACCTACAGCTAATTTACAAAAATATATAATACAGTATAATATGAATTAAACATTAGCCATTAACAGATTTCTAATATATAAACATAAACATTATTGCATAGGGTAATAAAAGTAGACAAAAGTAGGAGGGTACAGAAGAAAAAAAAATTAGATAGAAATTTACAATCAAATATAGAATAAATAAATTATCTACAATCTACGTCGTCGTCGCAATGAGAGTTGAGTGCGTGTACGTGAGGAGTGTGTGTGTGGGGGTGCGTGTGCGCATGTGTGTGTGACTAGGCGAGCGATACGAAGCGAGGAGAGGCGAGGTGGGGGCTGCTCTGCAGGTGCAGATAATAAGTAAATAAGTGACTAATGAAAATTGAGTTTATGTAAATGTTTACACCTATGTGGTCAAGGCGTCATGGTTTGGATTGTAGATCAAGAAGATATGCTGTGAGCACGCTCCATACTACGTCAAAACCTAATAAATGTTTTCGTAAGTTGTCCGACACGGAAACTAATACTCGCATGTCGCCGACACCCGCGGTATCTCCAAAACAAAATATATCAAATCAGCTAGTTGGTGATTTATCGCGCCAGTTGTGGAGATGGGAGCGTGTACTGCGACATGCGGCTGAGTTATGGGGAGTCGTTGACCCTGCTGTGCTTCCATGTTATTGTATTCAGTAATGAATGAGAAAATTTTTGTGGATTAACATAAAAGGAGTCAACTTTTCAAGTCAACTTGCCATGTGGTTCCCGGTTTGGAATAATTCCACCCTTAAATTTTCCCGTGGGTGTAGTCAAGGCGACTAATGCACCAGGACCAACGATCTCTATGTACTACTAGATGGAGCGTTCTATACAATCGGCTCCCGGAGCCGCAACTCATTAACATTCACTTTGACTCTTGAGCAGTCACTACGCAGAACATTTAATCTGTACATATAATAAAACAGTAGAAATACAAAAGAAAAGCGAATCGGTACATTGAAGTTAAAAAAAAATTCACTTCCCAGAAATTACTTAATTACTCCGAAAATTAGATTAAAAAATTTCGCATCTGTATATATGTATGTACGGGCTAATCTTGGAAACTACTGAACAGAATTTTCACAGCGTTTTCACTGTTTAATAGCTTTGAGTTCGGGGCACAATCTGGTATACATTATATATCAATAAAATTTCAGGAAAATGATCTACAAGTTGACCTCTCATTTCATATCATTTGTATGACAGTCTAGTTCAACATTATTGGGCTTTGTAAAAATTTGACAGAGAGGGACAGAAACATTTTAAAGCTCATTTACAGCTTTATTTATTTATTTTACATGGAAATACCCTGAAAGAAAGAAACTGACAGAATAATCCAATGAGGCTGGGCAGTATTCGGAAAACTGCGTCAAGTCTTCACGTCGCCCATTCCACAATGTTTAAAGACAAGCCTTTAATCATTGCGACCTGCCTGTCATGACCTACGGCGCGGAGACGTGGACACTGACTGGGCTATGCTCGGGGACTCTATGAGGGATATGAATCATAATGAGGAGATCCGACGAATACGAAGGTGACCGAAATAACCGAAATAATTAATAAGCTGAAGTGACAGTGGGCGGGTCACATCTGTCGCAGTACCGACGGCCGTTGGGGCAGACGAAGTCTAGAGTGGAGACCGCAGATCGCCACGCGCAGGGTGGGACACCCTGCCGCGCCGCCAAGTGGATCGACGACCTGAAGAAGGTGGCCGGAAGCTGGATCCATAGGGAAGGGGACCGGGTGTGGTGGCGTTCATTGGGGAAGGCCTATGTCCAGCAGTGGACGTCTAAGGGCTGATATGATGATGATGATTTCTTTTCTAACGACAAGTTCTAAAGCCCCCGCATCACTTTCCGCTGGTAAAATGTTACTCCTACATGCGATTTTCAACTTTATTTTAACCCATAAATAAGACGCACTCTCTCCGCAATCTGCGCTGCCCAATTAATATGTTCCATACAAACACCGAGTTAAATTTTTCAAAGGGAAGAATATTTATCTTTTTTGAAGAAAATATTTTATTTTTATTTTATTTCAATGACCAGATGAACCTCGGTTGAGCCTCCTATAAACATCTCTTCGCTTCTTAGATAATCTTGATTTTTGTGAAGGTTCCTTTTTCCTGGAATGTTGTATGACATCCACATATAATAAATAGTATTAGGCTTATCTTCATCATTATCATCAGCTTAAATACGTCCACTGCTGGACATCATCATCAGGTTATTATTTTTGTCTCCACTGCAGGAGCACAACCCTCTCTCATCTGCCGGAGACAGACGGAGGATTCTTGATTAGTTGGAGATATTTTTGATCACTACCAAAATGTGGTAAACTCAGGAGAGACGTCATCAGTATAAATGGGATCTAAAATAAACTAAATTGCCATAAGGTTGACTTTACACTACAATTATGTACAACTAGCGAAGTGATTTTATCATTTATTACCGTCAGGACATTCCGTGGGCGGCGGTGTAGGGCAGGCGCGTAGTCAGGATGAATCTGAGGTCTCTTCTTGCAGCTGTGTGGAGAGAGGTAGGGTGAGTTAAACGAGCCTAATACCAACGAATGCCAACTATTATTACCACTGTTACAATGTAAGGAACGACTCTCACCTTACCCGCTAGTGTTATTTACATCGCCAGCAAAGTAAAGGGGTTCAGCTGCGTGCGCTTGCGACTTGTATTATTGTTGAATTGTCAATCTTCTGCTGCTTACTGGAAACTGTATGGAATTAATGTTTAAACTCTTGTCAATCTACAGATGTTTTAATTTGACTTATACTGATATGGAAGATTTCTAATGATAATACTATATTGTTCGTTATTGTACTGTGTACGGATAATAAAATAAATAAAATATAATTTATTCAATTCAGTATGTGCAACAAGTATTTATAACTATTCTATAGTCAGATGAATTGGTCGATGCCTCAGCGCAGCTCTGCTTTTCAGGCATCGACATTATAGGTATAAAGTCGAAGTTAGTGAAAGAAAGCACTAAAACCAATAAGGATCGGAGTTTTTTTTATCCCGTACCAGAGCCGAGCTGGTACCATAAGTTAGAAAGAGAAGCATTTATGTTGTTGTCGTATAACGTTTGGTTCTTTTCGATCGGATATGCTCCGCACACAGCCCTACAAGAATTCACTCACACAAATAAACGTGTTCGGACAGGAGATCCCGGATCTGTTTGCTTGTACGGAGTGCTGGGGTGGCACAGGGCCAGGTTTGAATACTTGACATATAAAACACAAGGATACGTGCTTAAATCGTTTTAATAATTAAATAAATAAAATAAATCATTTATTCATATCACCAAAAGAATACTTACATTAATTTACCCAAACGTATATGAGAGTTTATTGGAGAAATAGCTCTCTAAACTTATACATAATGGTGAATAACGAAGAAAATTAAAACCAGGTTTTGTTATTTTTGATATATGAACAGTAAATAAGTTAATGAGTTTACTAGATATTTCGGATAGGTATTCAATTTTAAAAGTGTTTAAAATCAATTAAATCGTTTCCGATGCCTAAAAAAAGTGTAAAAAAAATTAAACTTTACGACTCAAGGTGAGCTCCCAAATGAAACAAACTGAAGGAGAGAGCATGACACCATCATCCCTGGCGACGGACCTTAGTGGGAATTAGCATTCCGCCCCCGGAGTCTTGTTTCAATTAAAATTTCCAGAAGATTACGCCACTTTCGGAGACTAAGCGAAATAAGCGCTACTTGATACTAGACACAGTTCATCCGTCGAATTAAAAATACATTTTGTAGGTACCTATACTCTAGAACGTAACAGTGTACGGAGTGTCACGCAAGAAGCAGTGCTGCTACTGGTATTTTTAAAAGTAAACTTATTGTGTATATGTAATTATGTATAATAAATGTAATCTGCGTTGCAGAGAGTCGTTAAGAGAAAAGTTTTAAGAAATAAGCATATTAACAGTAGCTGGTCAATTAATTTTAGATAATATTTTATATGTCAGAAATAAATTATCTCTGTTTTTGAGGCACTGTGACAATTATAGCTATAATACAAGAAATAAAAATAAACTTGTTTTACCAAAGTTAAGACTAAGTAAGGTCAGCAAATCGTTCACGAGGCAGTGTATACGCTACTACAACAAACTACCAGAGGAAATCTTAAATATGACGGACAGAAAGTTTAAGATTCACATTAAAAAACAACTTTGTAAGAAAACCTATTATAAAACAAACCATTATTTGAATGACAAAGATGCCTGGTACTAATGTTAATTCAGCTTCGCAAAATCTTTATTAATTGTATGCAAACTTGATTTTTAAAAGATGTGTTGCGTGAAGTTTGTTGCGCCGTTTTTTCTTCACAGCGCTAACACCTAGGAAGCGGTAGTCGATAAAAAAATGACGTGTATACTCGTAAATGTACCAAGTGTACTCATATGCAATAAATGATTTTGACTTTGACTTATATGTTATTGTGTATATATACTATGTATTATCAAGTATCACGTAACACGGAGGCGGCGATGTTGTTCGCCACATTACGCCAAGTGGTATCACGGAGCGAAAACTGGACAAAGGAAAGTCGCTTTGCGACGTTGAATCGCGCAGTGGCGATGATTCGTCTCTACCTACCCTTCTAGGACGAGGACGTGAGCATTATTGTATGTACCTACTGTATTGTATGTATATATACATACATATTTTATACTAGCTGTTGCCCGCGACTTCGTCCGCGTGGACAACTTAACATTACACATTCTTATGTATTACGTGTATTACTAAATCCTAAAAGAAATATATTAATCTGGTTATGCATTAAAAATATTTATATACATAAAAAAAAATACTATCCAATTGAGAACCTCCTTTTTTGAAGTCGGGTAAAAATTAGCGTTCCAGCAGCGGTTACGCCCGTTGGACCACAGTTTTTTAGGTTTCCGTAGCCAAATAGCAAAAAACGGAACCCTTATGGATTCGTCATGTCTGTCTGTCTGTCCGTCCGTATGTCACAGCCACTTTATTTCGAAACTATAAGAACTTACTATTGAAACTTGGTAAGTGGATGTATTCTGTGAACCGCATTAAGATTTTCACACAAAAATAGAAAAAAAAAACATTCGTTTTGGGGGTTCCCCATACTTAGAACTGAAACTCAAAATGTTTTTTCATCAAACCCATAGGTGTGGATAGGTCTTCAAAAATGATATTGAGGTTTCTAATATCATTTTTTTCTAAACTGAATAGTTTGCGCGAGAGACACTTCCAAAGTGGTAATAAAATGTGTCCCCCCCCCCCCTGTAAGAGAATGATAAAACTAAAAAATATATGATGTACATTGCCATGCAAACTTCCACCGAAAATTGGTTTGAAAGAGATCTAGCAAGTAGTTTTTTTTAATACGTCATAAATCGTAAACCACAATACTATTATTAAAACATCGATCAAAGTTACAACGAACTACAATAACTTTTATATTATGTTACTTGCTGCTACGGAACCCTTCATGGGCGAGTCCGACTCGCACTTGGCCGCTTTTTTTTAAAATAAAGTTGACATTTACATTTATCATGAATTAAAAGATTATCATATAATCAATATTTTTTTATATTTTAATATTATGCAAATTAGGTGATATTTCCTTCCCCCCCTCCAATTTTTCCTTTCCATACCCTATCTTTCTTTCCTTCTCCATCCCCTTCCCACAACGTTGAAAACCCTTTCCCCCCTTTCCCTTTCCCTCTCCCTACACCTACCTCTCCCCCTTCCCTTAACCCACCCCTTTCTACACCCTTTATTTACCACTGCCCCCTCATCTTTCCTCTCTTACCCTAATCCCTCTATTCTTTTCCATCCGACTTCCTTCCCCTCCTATTCCCTTCCTATGTTGCATATCCAATTAACTGTACAACAAAATGTCTGTCAAACTGCTGGACATGCCTTCCCCAATGAATGCCACAACGCCCTACAGATCCAGGCGCTTCCGGCCACCATCTTCAGGTCGTCCATACACCTGGCGGCAGGGCGTCCCACCCTGAGCGTGGGACGTCGCGCCCACTCTAGAACCCGTCTGCCCCAACGGCCGTTCGGTACTACGACAGATGTGACCTGCCATTTCAGCTTACTAATTCTTTCGGCTATGTCGGTCACCTTCGTTATTCATAGGATCTCCTCATTACGAATCATATCCCTCATAGAGACCCCGAGCATTGCCCTCTCTATAGCTCGCAGAGCCACTTGAATCTTGTGGATCAGGCCCACCATCAGTGTCCACGTCTCCGTCCATGTAATCATGACAGGCAGGAGGCACTGATTAAAGATTTTTGTCTTTAAACATTGTGGAATAGGTGACGTAAAGACTTGACGCAGTTTTCCGAATACTGCCCACCCTAACTGGATTCTTCTGTCAGCTTTTGAAATTGATCCTACCCAACTATATTGTCTGTCCTAGGCAGACGTACCTACTCCTGAACAGCTTCGATATTGACATTGTCGACGATCGCCGGTCTAATACAGGGCCACTAATTATCGAATAGCGAACTTTTTGTATCGAGACTTGTGGAAATACCTGAAATACATCAGCTAAAATAAATCTATAAATGAGCTTTAAAACATCTCTGTCACTTTCTGTCAAGTTCTTGCAACGACCAGTAATGTTGAACTACACTTTCATACAAATGATATGAAATGAGAGGTCAACTTGTATATCAGCATCCTGACATTTTATTGAGATATGACTTATACCAGTATGAGGCCCGAACTCAAAGCTATTAAACAGTGAAAACGCCGTCAAATACTGTTCAGCAGTTTCCAAGATTAGCCCGTACATACATACATACATACATACAGACAGATAAGAAATTTTTTAATTATATTTTTGGACTCTACTGGTCTTCAGTAACGTCCGGGCAGTGAAATTTTTTTTTTAACTTCAATGTACAGATTCGCTTTTCTTTTGTTTTTTCTACTCTTTTATTATATGTATAATATATATATATATATAGATGTTGTGTGTCATTAATAGGCCGTTCGTCGTCGAGACTCTGGGCACCTAGGGGCCCGCTAAAGATCTTTCTACGCGCCTCATCAAAGCTTCGGGAGACCGTAGCTGGCAGCTTTTTCGCACAAAGAATCAGCTTTGCAATTTGGAGGAAGAACGATGCCAGTATATTAGGAACCCAGCCCCGTTGCGGTGCGTTGGAAGACATTTTTTATTTAAAATGTTATGTTTTGTTTAAGTTCCTTTACATTAATTAAATTATGTATTAGAACCTATTAAATAACTTTAATTTTTTTATTTAATTCATAAACTTTCTAACGATTAAAAGGTATATATGTAATTATGTACCTATAGTTGTGATGTAAGTCTGTCTTAGTGTAGAATACTTTTATATGTAGTTTATTTGTTTATTAATCCAGTGGAAAACAAAGTTATAATAATAATGTCATGTAATATATTCTGATAAACAAAGCTACATGGCCTCATTAAAAACGCTGTGTAAGGAATGGTTTATGTCTAGGCAAAAATCTACCTGCATCTGGTCTATATGATTTGTTTGTTATCCCTACAGCCCTACGTTATGTTTTCAGTGGGTATGTGTCATTTAACAATGTGTTTCTTTTTTAATATATATTTTTATTTGCCGTGTAGTTTCCGGTAGAGTAGAATAGGACCACTCCAACTCTTCCCGTGGATGTCGTACAAGGCGACTAAGGGAATACATTATAAAACATCAGTCAGGCCTCCCCAACCCATCTGGCCAGTGCGGGGAGTGTAGGCCAAATCCTCCGTCTGTCTCCGGCAGATGAGAGAGGGTTGTGCTCCTGCAGTGGAGACGAAAGTAACCTGATGATGACGATGATTTTTATTTATTTATGGAAGGCTTACAATACTTGGAATGAGGTTTACAATTAGTATTAGTAGTTAACACTTTGGCTGAGATAATGATCACCACTCCTCTCTAACTTCGATTTTAGCGATGTATAACTATAATGGCGACGCCTGAAAAGCAGCGCTGCGCTGAGGCATCGACCAATTCTGCTGATGTCGTTGAATATTTTTATTTGTTTATTTATTTATAACCGTTTGGCTTCAAATTACGATGGTCAGACGCCAAAAGCTTATTATAATATGTCACATGGCCAATTAGAGAGTACAAAGCACCTTTTTTGTTCCACGAATAATATCCGAAATGGTTACAGAGTATGCCCTTAGTGAAACGTCGGATCTTTCATACATCATCATCATCATCAGGTTATTTTTGTCTCCACTGCAGGAGCACAACCCTCTCTCATCTGCCGGAGACAGACGGAGGATTTGGCCTACACTCCCCGCGCTGGCCAGACGAGTTGGGGAGGCCTGACTGATGTTTTATAATGTATTCCCTCAGTCGCCTTGTACGACATCCACGGGAAGAGTTGGAGTGGTCCTATTCTACTCTACCGGAAACCACACGGCAATCCGGAAACCACACGGCAAACATTTAGCATGAAAGATACGACTTTCTTTTACCAAGGGTACAAAAAAATACAATGTACAAAAATGTTTATTTCAGAAACTTAGGGGGTTACAGAGGATAGTTGGGGCCCTCTTTTAGACATAAAAATGTCTGTGCCAGAGGGCCTCGCTCTTCCATACTTATATCATAGATATATTTAAATAACGTGTGTGAGTGGTGTGTGTGTGCGCATGTGTATGATAGGAATTGTGTATGATAGTTCGTTATTAATTTTAATAGGTACATTCAATATATATAAATTTGTGATACGATATGTAAGACAGATGTAGTAAGAGTAAATATGTACTTATATTATACTTAAATATTATAATAATAAGGGTAAGAGTTATTAAGAGGTTATGAGAATCTGTGTGAAGCCTCTGGACGAAATTCTCGGGCGATAATATTTCATTGGGGGACGTGGGAATTAATTACGAAAAAGTAATTTATTTTACTTGCTGAGACCTCTCTGTTACTCGGTTATACTTGCTGTTTTGTTTCAGTGATGAATTGCTGATTTGGCGTCGCTGCTACTCAGGTAATTGGCTTTTTATTAGCTTATTCTGCAGATTTAATCATTTCAAATGCATGACTGTGGTTTCGATAGAGTAGAATAGGACCACTCCAACTCTTCCCGTGGATGTCGTACAAGGAGACTAAGGGAATACATTATAAAACATCAATTAGGCCTCCCCAACCCGTCTGTAAAGCGCGGGGAGTGTAGGCCAAATCCTCCGTCTGTCTCCGGCAGATGAGAGAGAGTTGTGCTCCTGCAGTGGAGACAAAAATAACCTGATGATGATGAAATGCATGACGAAAACTCCGGGTCGTCAATTCTGTTCCTAAAAATGTTTCAAAAACATTTTTTTAGGTTTCCCTAAAACACTTTTTCTTATTTTCCTAAAATTGCAATTGGGTATAACCATGTTACAGTTTCGTGCTGATACTGACGTCAACAACTCAAGAATTCAGATCACTGGTGATCAGATGATTGCTTCTTGACGTGAAAGCTCTGAGTTGATAACGTCAGCACAAGCTCTGGGCTCAATTCCATTATATCTTAACTGTACATCATCAGCCAAAATGCGTCCACTGCTGAAAATAAGCCTCCTCAACAGAATGCCACTTTTGGTAAGCAGCCAATTGGGGGATAATCGCCACGCTTGGCAGGCGGATTGGTGGTCGCAGTAATGATCTTATAATACATAGGAGAATGCTACTTCCCGTCCCTGGTACAACCCCTTAGATTGGGGGTGGTCCTATTCTAAGCCGGGCAACTTAACTGTGTAAACTAATATTATTCAACTAACAGACAAATCATTTCCGTTTTATATATTAGTAGAGATAAATTACTTCAGCGGACGTAGGAATTTGGCGAGGAAAAGTAATTTTTCAGGCAGACAACTAGGATTTAAGGCTTGCGGGAAAGTTGTTTAGGCAAAAAGAAGTTAAACTGCAAAAACTCAGTGAGGTGGGTTCTCGTTGATAAGATAGGGAGGTAATTTAATTCCAACTACTGTCAAAGTTATTGACTGGTTCATTTATCTTTCTTCGCTGTGTCGGAAAATTTTGTTAGTTTCTATAGGTACGTCACCGATCTCTATCTACTACTAGATGGAGTACACAACTCTCCGGGAGCCACAACTCGGTTACATTTACAATGAAACTTGTGCAGTTACTACGCAGAACATTTAATTATTACTAAATATTGACGCTACGGGTAAATAGTGTCAATATTTAGTAAATAAGTAAATGTTCTGAGTAGTAATAGCACAAGTTTCAAAGTTAATGTGAACGAGTTGCGGCTCCCGGAGCCGCAATCGCGTGATACAGAGCGATTGTTTGGAATGCTCCATCTAGTAGTACATAGAGATCTTTGAGGTACGTATAGATTTTACATAGTCTACCTATGAGATAGTATACTTTCACGGTAATGTGATACATTAGTCAAATAAAATACGTCTAACGCTAGTACAGCTTAGGCCCAATGTCACGGGAAAGACGAAGTGGAAACGTTACAGAGAAGCCAAATAGTGGTCAAACGCAAGCTGAAAAGGTAGGATGGTCTCGGCTAGTCATCAGAATGTAGGTATATTACCATTTTAGTTACATTTCCATTTTATTAGTCTATCTTAAGTAGATACAAACAGGTTTTTGTTGAAGGAAATTTATAAAACTGAATCTATGGCGTCGAAACGTGGGGTTGGTTCGAGAAGTCAAAGTCGCTCAGCGGGCTATAGCAAGAGCTATGCTTGGGTTTCTCTAAGGGACAGGATCCGTAATGAGGTGATCAGCCAGA
The DNA here is from genome assembly GCA_947086405.1 of Esperia sulphurella. Classification (NCBI taxonomy): domain Eukaryota; kingdom Metazoa; phylum Arthropoda; class Insecta; order Lepidoptera; family Oecophoridae; genus Esperia; species Esperia sulphurella. The sequence continues at coordinate 15,722,643 of OX352264.1, forward strand.
GCTGGTCACATCTGTCGGAGAACCGATAACGGTCGAGTTAAACGAGGTCTAGAGTGGAGACTGCAACTTAGCAAGCGTAGTGTAGGACGCCCCTGGCTAATGAAGCGACGATCTGCGTAAGGAGCAGTGACTGGATAAAAAGAACCGAAGATCGGGTTCAATGGTGCCTTGGGTGAGGCCTATGTCTAGCTGTGGACCCTTTCAGTCTGATTATGATGATAAAGTTGGACATATAAAGTATCACCACGTCTCGTTATTTAGAGGATTATTTAGACTAAGAATAGTCCTAATATTTCTTTGCTTTTTGATACATCTTTTTTAGCTTAATGTCTAAGAGAAATTAGGTAACTGATAATTTAACACTCTCTCTTGACAGCCCATAAATTGTGCTAAAGTCTAATCTTTATCTGAAAAGATTTATCATTGACTATCTCGTTATATTATTTTCTGGATTTTCGCTTTTAAAGATCCTCGCCTTAAAGAATATCATCAAAGAAAAAGACGTATTTAATGTAAGAACATACATTTATTTTCGCTTATAAATTACTTAGTTTCGTTTATGTGTAGTTTGTATTAACATTACAATTATATAAATAATTAAAAATAAGGTATAATGGTCTTAAATAATTAAAATATTAATTAATTCTTGATTAAAAAGAACACATTGATTAGAGTTTCACTCCAATACATTTGGCACCTTAACTCTCAATTTTAAGATTTAATTTTTATATAAAGGATATCTGTAAGAATCGATGCGTGTTGGTGCAAACGGGTGATAAAGTGGAGAGCAAATTCTTCCATAACGTTATGCAAATAAAAGCATCTTTCCTGTAGCAGACAACAATAAAAAAACTAACACAAACGGTGTAAACTGCGGCAAGTGAAGATGTCATCATGTTATCCAATTTAATAACCAATCACCTTCGATCATTGTAAATGATCAAAGCCCATTAGTGTCAATCATGAAGTTAAAAATGTTGCAGTGCGAAAATTTATTTTCCTTCATGGTATGTGACCAGTAGTGCTATACTCTAAAATACAAACTCACGTGAGAGTCTCACTCAAGTTATAATACAAGAAATAAAAATAAACTTGTTTTACCAGGGTTAAGACTAAGTAAGGTCAGTAAATCGTTCACGGGGCAATGTATACGCTTCTACAACAAACTACCAGAGGAGATCTTAAATATGACGGACAGAAAGTTTAAGATTCAAATTAAAAAAACAACTTTGTAAGAAAGCCTATTATAAAATAAACGATTATTTGAATGACAAAGATGCCTAGTGGTACTAATGTTAATTCAGCTTCGCAAAATCTTTATTAATTGTATGCAAACTTGATTTTTAAAAGATGTGTTGCGGGAATTTGGTTACGCCGTTTCTTCTTCACAGCGCTAACACCTAGGAAGCGGTAGTCGATAAAAAAATGACGTGTATAAATATACCAAGTGTACTCATATACAATAAATGATTTTGACTTTGACTTCACTCACCCACCTAATCCATTGGCATTCTGTAAACATTCTAAAGCACTGTCGACGTGCAGCGAGTTCTTTGTTCACTTCACTTCGGTAGTGCTCTGGAATGTTTACAGAATTACCAATGGGTTAGGTTTCAAAGTGAGTGAAGTCACTTGAGTGAGACTCGCACGTGAGTTTGTATTTTACAGAATAGCACTACTGGTCACATACCATGAAGGAAAATAATTTTTCGCACCGCAAATTTTTTAAGTTGAGTAAATTTTTTTACGTTTGTGCTGTGCCTTTCGGACGTGCGACGTTTCTGTGCGGCGAAGTCCTTTAATACCGCCCCCACTCTACGTGACATCGATTCCCATTGTAACTGCATTTGTTGATTACCAGTATATTACTAATACTAACTTTGTATAAATAGTTAAATCTAATGGGTAACGTTTTAATTAACCTATCTTAATTATTAACATATACTTAAGGTTTTGCATTATTTACAATATATTTGGTTCAATTAAAGAGATCCATTCGTCGTACAAAACTGTAGACAAATATGAAAAAGTAGACAATTCTAAGTAGTCCCTGTATTTTGTTTGCTATTAATTTACAATAAATTATTATACGGTTTCATGCCATACAATATTAATAATAGGCATATACTTCATTTAAGTATAATGTAATATGTAAAAACTTGTACTTAATATCAATTCTAGTTTGAGTTAGATACACATTGTTACAAATCTTAGGTAATCAGGGATAGAATATTTTGGGACAGGTGCTAGTGATTTCTGGGTCGATAAATATCCCACTGACATATCGATAATATTATTAGTACATAGCTGTTACTTATATATAGAGATTGGAATCAGGTAGTATTATTGATCTACATCATTACATGTTAAACATCTTTCTGGTAATAATTCACAACAACAGTTCACAGAGACAAATTATTTTTCCATTATTGACATTATTCTATTACAAATTGAAAAAAAAAAAACAATGAGATATTATATAATCAGAGATCGGATTTTTTGTTTGTGAACTGTTTTTGTAAGTTACTAGCAGAATGTGGTGGAAGAAGTAATGGTTTTTGAAACTGAAAGGAGAATGCCCAACATTGTAAACAAACGGACACAAAACAAGTGTTGACATATGGGATATGACGTCACAGTACGAAACCATAGTGCATATCAATAGTGAGGTACTACTAAATCGATTTAACAAATTGAATAATCGATATTTCCGTTACGTAACAATATTTTCATAAATATCTTTTAAGAACGTGTGTATTACTTGAAATCACTATAAATACCGTATTTCCAGTCAGTAAATGAAAAACGTGATGGGTGGATTATCGCGCCAGTAACTGAAAGGCAGTATCAACTATGGTTGACAAATATCGATTATAAATATATATCGATTTTAATTCTGCTTTCACTACTCTGGTTGAAGAGATGCCGGTCGGCCGGCGAAAATCACACAACATTTTTATTATATGTTATTTTTAAATTCCCCATTTCATTAGCTTTAAAATAAAATTTAGAGTATTCATAATTCAGATCAATATATTTGGTACTTGAATGGTAAAGATGCATCTTTAGGCCCACTTTTGGGCATTCTCCTTTGCATTGTATTCCTTTCAGTATAAACAGAGAGACTACATTCAATATGGGAAAATATAGTTTCGATATGTCGGTAGATATTTAGCGACTCAGATATCTATATGAATTGCCTATTGACCTACTATTTAAAATAAACAATGAATTCTATACAAAATCTTCCTTCAGAAATGTCCAAAGTTCTGCACAATATGCAGAACTTTCAAAATTTTCTAAGGAAGATTTAAAGTACTTAATCATGTTCACGCACATTAATAATGGCTTTGTCTGTTTCATTTCTAATTTCTTAAGTCATTTGGAAGAACTCAAATTTTGAAGCGACCCACTCCAGCCAGTCCCGATCTTAACTTTAGTATTTCAAACCCATTTGCGTTACAGTTTTTCCACTGCAGATAAAAAAATCTAATACGTATAGAACATCATTGTATCTGCCCAAAAAAGTTATATCCCTGGGATACTTAAGTATTATGTTTATACTGTTATATTACAAAGAACTTGATTCGTCTATTTATAGATTTTGTATCGTATCAAAACAGCTGGACGAAACTAAACAAGAAAGTGACAGTAACACACTACTTCATTTTTTTTCCACCCAAATTAATGTAGTGCCGTTATCTATAATACAACTTTCAAACAACCATTATTTTAATACTATTTTACATACAATATACATACATTGAAATATTTGCAAATGTCATAGTGGAAAGGAAAAATTGCTTAAACACCATTTAAACACCAGATATTTTTTCGCCCCGCTATCCTGCCCGCAGCGGTACGTAAAATTATATATACTCACCACAAAAGGTAGTAAGAAATGCTCAGATCGCACGTTTGCGACACTCGGTTTCGCCTCGGGTAACAATGCACGTGCGATCTAGGACATTGTTTATTTTACCTCCGTAGGCGTGAAATGTATTGTTATGAGTAATTTTATGAATCTCGATGCCATATTCAATCATTCTATAATTAAAACAAATAATCACCTAGCCCTTCTATTTTGCGAGACAGATGTCTACTTTGACCAAATACAAGCGCTTTAGCGTTTCTCCCTTTTAATTATCACTGTAAACTGAGATGTATGTTTCAATGCTGACTGCCAGCATAGAAATATCTCTGATTATGAGAGGTAGCGCTCTTCAAGTGAAATAATTACATTGTATGTATTAATTAAACCCACACACCGTCTTAGCCACGTTCACGATTTTAATACAATAAATATATATACAGGGTATATGGACCGCAGAACAGAAGAAATTGTCCGGAAGCGGCTGGATGCGGAGGGCAGAGGACCAGGTGTAGTGGCGTTCATTGGGGAAGGTCCAGCAGTGGACGTCTAGGGTTACGATGATGATAATATTCAGGGTGGAAAGAGCGATGGTGACCTGAAAGTATCTTAATATTATAGATACTTTAAACACTCCTTTATCAGTCTCATTGATCTAGTGGCTTGATTTTAAAAGCCAGAGATCGTGGATTCGATTCCCAATGGAAACAGACAACATTGTACAATTTGTACAAGCTGTCCCCGGTCTGGATGTTATGTCTGTGATTGTCCAATCCTTAGTTAATTCTCATAGCACAGAAGAAAATCATTGTTTGTTAAATTAGACAAGCGCATGTAAGCGTATAATTTGAAAAAGTAGGTAATTGAATTTATATTTTTTCACATTTATATCAGTTTAATTCCCGGCTCAGGTTCGAAGACAATTTTGCTTACGTTTAAAAATAAAGAAGGGTTTCCTTTGAGTAAAATTTGCTATCCAATATTTAAGGTACTCTTCCACCTTGTATACATACGAGTATTTCACTTACTCTTAAATACATTAGGTTGATATTTTTACAATAAAATAAATAAAAATTTAAATAACTTAAAATAGTCATGATGCATGACAACAGCCGGCGCCAACATGAAAATGCCAGAACACCCAGAGTCACATCAAGGATTCATTCTTCAGGACTGGAACCATCCGAGGTCAAATCATGTGGAAAAACTGATTTACGAAATTCTAAATTTGAAAGCCTATATGCTATTGATGATAATAATGAAGATGTTAAATTACCGTAACAAATAATTGAGGTACTTTTCAAATACAGTCTCAAAACCTAGTCGTGCACTACAAGAACGTATCTTCTCGTCTCCTGGGAGCGTGGCAGTTGTTGTTGATCTGATGCTGTTCATCAGGGAGGTGGAGTCGGACCTTCCGCGAGTTGGTGCTGTTGCATTGATGGACCCGCTGCTTTGGGAACTTTAGACTGTCCTCTTTCACCTAGGACAAATATGTTTGATGAACTCATTTTTGACTACTTACATTGAACGATGAAAAAAAACTGAAAGGCTATGTGACAAAAAATATTAACGAAAATGTAACGTTAAAAATTGACGTAGTAACGAATAAAATGAACTAAGACAGGACAGATAATACAAAACTGAGAAATAATTGCTTTGACAAAGTAATAGGAAACAAAGGCCTTACTTTTCTCATGGAACCACATATTTTTTAAAGCTAAGTACAGTAGGGAACCGAGTTCAGGACCTTCGAAAAAATTTATCAGCCTTGACTGACACATTTTTGACACATTTTCCGAACGTCCTGAACTCTGTTTGAAGTTTGACATAGATATTATATGGTTTGACGTTCCCTCTGCATCGCACCTCATTCCCGAAGGCCTTTACACTTTTAGTACACCACCACTGTATTTGCGGTAAACATGTAAGAAGCACATTGCCTATACTTATGTACTCGTACATCCCGCTTTAGCTTCCCGCGAGTTTCCTATAACTGCGTCTCTATTCCTCACAAGGGCTTTAACTCTGTCCCTCACTGTAGTTATGAGTAACTCACCCTGACATCATGTCTGGTCCGCCTGTGCGATGACGTCAGCAACTCGGTGTGCGCACGCGACTCGTTCCCAGCAGGACTGTCGCCTGTCTTCATCCAGCACCACAGCCATTTGTATGGTGGTATATTCCTGATATAAACAATTTGAACATTAACTACATATATTTTAGGTTTTTAACGATGTGCCATTCTAAGGCCGCAGATGTACTCTATATTTCTTTCTACAGTGTATTTTTGTGATTGGTGTGAATATAGTATATTTTTTCGTTCATTCATTCATCTAAGGTTAGCGTTTTTTTATCCTCAAAAGAAAAAAAATTACATGTGACAATGCGACTGACATATCCTAAGTCACGTACTAAAAATTCGCTGTGAAATATTCAGTCTCAGCGTAGGTATCATACGTAAAGTAGAACGCCACCTAGCGTGGTTCGTGGGAATAGTGATTCACTAGATAATAAAATGTGTCACACAAATTGAATACCTACTTTAAGTTATAGACTAGAAGGCTTGCGAAATATTTTTTTAATAAAAAATTGTGCCCAGAAATATTCTGAAAAAAATTAAAACAATATTTCTTACCACTGACGCCATCTAGTTTTGCTCAACTCGCCTGTAATATACTAGAATCTAGATTATACCAGCCGGAAAAGTTTTACTTATTTAAGATCAGTTTGAGCAGTCCCCTAAAGTTGACTTTATTGGTAATCATAATCATTTTCAAAACTGTTTAAAAGCTTTTAAGAAGATGAACATAAGAAATATAGTATTTAGGTAATCAAAATAGTAGATTAAATGTGAACTGAGTTAAACATATATATTGATAACTTTTGTTAAATATACTGTAAAGAAACGGCCTATAGATTCTCACATAAAATACCCAATCACTTTAACTAGATACATAAATCGTAAGTAAGACATTCTCTTAAATTGAAGCCACAGGTCTGGAATGAAATGTAGATTTTTTTAAAGGTTCAAAACGAGAATCACGAGTGGTTTATAAAAAAAAAATACGTGTTTGACATATTCTTATTTACTTTAACTCTGAAGATTAAATAGTGATATAATATCGAAAAAAAAATCAGAATGTGTTCTATCTGCTACATCAATAAACATAGTAGAAAATAAAACAGTTTCTTAAAACAAAATAACTACTGATACGAAAGCTCCAGCTATAAGCGGCCTTATTGTTTAAAATAAAATATATATTGGGCTCGATTCTGAAGGCACAATGTTAAAATTTGACAGCACTAAAAATGTTGCTATCCTTGTCACACAGTATTATGAACGTAAAGACGAAACCAATTTTAGCGCTGTCAAATTTTAAATGTGTTCCTTCAGAATCGGGCCCACTATCGACAATGGGCTCGAGTCTAACAAGGCACACAATTAAAGATTGACAGCACAAAATTCGCATACTTAACTTTTGAATGAGTAATTAAGATTTCAATGAGTTGGAACTACATTTGGAGCGTGGATAAGAGAGATAGAGCGGAGGGGGGCATGGAAGTGTATGGGAAAGGGGAAGGGGAAGGGGGAGAGGGAAACAATAATTCTGTAGTCTACGAGAACAGAGCCTCGGGCACAGCTAATTATAACTAAATATAACACAAATGGATATATATATAACCAATTATAATCATTTATATTAAACTGCCGTCTCAAAGGAAACCTCACGATTGTTATCTAGCATTAAATTTACGTACTGCACGTTATTGTAGTGTAAATTCTAAATTATAATTAATTACTGGCCTTAATTTTCTCACAGCTATCAAATTAAGTCCGCTACCATGAACGCAGAATAATAAGCAACGCAAATGTGTAATAATATCGTTTAAAATTTAATTATAACATCGCAGACCTTATGGCTTTGCGTTAAAACTCCACATTTTCTGTAACGCATTTGAGACTCTTGACTATCAAATTAATATAGAACAGGATTCTGTTGTGGCAATGGGTAGACCATATTTGTTGCGGAGAGAAAACATGATTTTTGTCTAGAAACAGAAGACCTGACTTTATCTGAAAGGAACTAATAATAAGAGAAATGAAGGAAAAGGAAAAAGACCAAACGTAACTCCAAGTTAAGCCCAACATTTTTCTGAAAACTGCTTTCGAATTTGGACAGATAGAAACAAAAGTAGAGCAAATGTTTAGGAGCGGTGTTACAGATAAAGCAATTGGCTTATTATCGATAGCCATGAACAGGGCATCAGGGTTATTGGTCTAGAAACCACGTGACTTGATAATCGTCGTAATTGTCGCTATTAAAAACTTAGGGTAACTGCTCTATTCCTCAAAATCTATAAGACCTACATATGACCAATCCTAGAGTATGGGTATCAAGCATGGAGCCCCTATTTCGAGAAAGATATCACTCTCCTAGAGAACGTGCAGAGGAGAGCTACAAAACTACAGCATGCTTTCAAAAGGTTGAAATACGAAACTAGATTATCGCGCCTGAACCTTACTACTCACAAAGAACGCAGAGAAAGAGGAGGTCTAATTGGGACCTTCAAGATTTTGAACAATCACTACAACACATCCAAGTTAAAGAATATATTTAACTCAAACCCCACTGAACGACTCAGAGGACATTATGTGAGAGATATGAGATTACAAAGATCAAATGCTCACCTGAACCATCAAAGAATTTTTTTAAGCAACAGGGTTGTATCCAGATGGAACAAGTTGCCAGAATCTGTTGTAACTGCTACATCAATAAACTTGTTTAAAAACAGACAAAATAATTTCTTAAAGGAAAATAATCAAGTCGACTAATGATATGGAAGCACCAGTTATAAGCTGTCTTTCCATTTAAAATAAAATAAATAATAGTTGGAGTGATTTTCAATTCAAGAATATCAATAGCTCAAAAACTCCATAAAAACTATGACCCTATTGCTTTCCAATTGTTTGCTATGAGATTCCGCGCCCTGGCCAAGAATATTATTTCAGTACGATCTAAGCAAAATCAACATGATTACGTAAGAGGGCTCAGTAGGGGTCAAATTGAGTGTAGTATTGTTATTTGTATTAACTGGGTTAATAATCATAACAGTTAGATGTTTCAATTCATCCCGTTCAATTACTAATATCATTGTGCATTTTTGGTAGTTTTCTTCAAAAGCGTATAATTGCCAGTGAACGGTTTCCACGAACCTCCCTCAAACGACATTACAGTATATAAACTACTAATAAGTATTTATTGGGATATATAATGTTATAGTATATATATATGTTATGTGTATGAATTTATGTATATATAGATATTTGTATCATTCACTTATTCGTGTATCGTCTATGTATATGTTCGTTTATGTTTATGTAATATGTATTTTCAAACTTTATTAAAATTTGTTTTTTGCATTATACTTGTCCTTTCGGTTACTCTAAGGTTGACTGGAAGAGATCCTTAAGTGGGATAAGTCCGCCTTTGTACACAGTTTAATTCCTATTTTATTATTGTTGTTATTTTTGGTACAATTAAGCGTTTACATACGAATTTGTTTCAGGAAGAAAAATAGGAGATACAGTTAGAACCTTGTGTAACACAACGCCGTAGCAAGCCAGTGCTACGCGAACGGGGGAAGGGATGGACAGCTGAACTTCTGATTGAACTATCACTGAAAACCCAGCGTATAGACTGTTGATTATATCAAAGACAACATATAACAAGTAATATTTTACCCTAAGTTGTCTCATTTCTTAACTCCTAACGGTGGTTATCGGTCTACCTGGCAGTGGGTCGACGCACGATGCCATTTCTGGTAGTCTTAACTCGACGCCTATTGCATTTGGAAACTGTTTGAATCCTACCCATGTCCTAACTTTGATCAAGTAAAGTTTAAGCAAGAAACTAGTGGAAGTTAGATTGACTTAGTAATGTTCCATAACTTTCAAGCAATAAATTAACCGAATGGGTGCGTAAGGTGGCGATTTCTTTAGGTCAAATAGTCATTGTCGCTTTCCAATAACTCTTTCAGAGTATACTTCAGAGGGTAGGTACATTTACATCAAATTTTAATTTAATAATAATAATAAAAATTAAATAAATATGTCAGACATTCACACCAATTATCCAGTCCCAAACTAGGCAGAGCCTGTGGTATGGTTACTAGATAACGGATAGACATACTTAAATAAATATATAAACATCCAAGACTTGGGTACAAACATTCATATTCATCGTACGAACATTTGCTCCTAGCGGGATTCGAACCCGCAACCTCCGGCGTGGCAGTCTGAGAGCTACCCGTTCCGCCACGGAGGTCGCCGCTCGATTTAAAATTATTATTATTATTTTAATTTTATTTTGCTTGTTTAACAAACTTCAACACTTTTTAACGTAGATTTGTAACGTAATTTTCAAAGTTTATTTTTGCAGAACTAAATGATTTTATTTGGTGTAGTAATTAGCCTTGTAGGACAGATATCAGATAGATAGATCAGTCAGTTGTGGATTTACCAATAGTCCATATAGGACGCCACCTTGGAGCGGCAGACTTCAGGAGGCGGCAGATTTCAGATAAAAAAAAGGCTTAAGTAATTAAATACAAGTAATTAAGATAGGCAGAAGGGAAAGCGATACCTACAATGTTAAGTGGCTTATACTTAAGAAAAAAAACGGAAATGTACCTAGATACGTGACTTTGGTATAATTTCAATTCAAATTGATATAGCTACTAGCAACCAAGCCACCAAGGCAACAAAACAATGAGACTGCCATAGTCCACAATTTTTTTAAAGTTATATGAACTCCTTTCTTTATGTGAAGCAACAGGGCCACAAAAAGAGTACTCGTAAGTCATAATATTACCTCTAACTCAGTTGACGATTCAAAAAGTGAAGCATAAAACGTAAGGCCACTCTCAGCTTTAGTGCAGCCGTTTAGTGTCCACTGTCATGGAATTAGTGCTAACGATGTCGTTAGTTGAAATATAAACCTCTGTTCTAGAGCATTAATATTACAACTTAGTTTATTTGAGGAGGACGTAAGTAAAACCTTCAAACTTAGTCTTTACCATTTAGATTTTCACAACCAAGAAGATTCTTTAAAAGTTATATTTTAAACAAAACAGAGCTGTCGAAAGGATTCGCGTCAACAAGTGAGTCAAATCAAAACCTTGAATTTCAGTAGAAAGGTTTTTCGTCCAATTTCCATCAGGACAGTAAGTTATTTGGACAACTCTGAAAAAGGACAATGAACCGGCGTTTCCACATCGTCCGACCCGATATCGGTGCATGACGTCGACACGATATCTCCGCAGGCAAATGTCTTCCTGCCACAATATGATCGGATCCAAAACAAATATATTGTACTTCCTGACCGACTTCACTAAGTGGTATTTTAGATTATTGCGGTATGTTAGATATAAATATATAAATATGTCGGACATTCACACCAATTATCCAGTCCCAAACTAGGCAGAGCCTGTGTTATGGTTACTAGATAACGGATACACATACTTAAATAAATATATAAACATCAAGACTTGGGTACAAACATTCATATTCATCATACGAACATTTGCCCCTAGCAGGATTCGAACCCGCAACCTCCGGCGTGGCAGTCCGAGTAAAGTAGGTAATCCATGATTATTTAAAAACAAACCATGATCAAGTTAATAAACTGATCTAGTGCAAGGGGACAAGAGTTGGATCAAGGGAACAAGGTGCTTCTTGGTGCACTCGTGTCTATTAAGTTAAGATGACTGTTCACAGTTAACAAGATGTTGTTATAATCAATTTGTTTTTGTTTCAGGTTCCCTATACACGCTTCAGATATCGTATCGGATAATATGGAAGCGCTATGAGGCGAACTTTTAGAATTTAATAAGCCGTTGCGATGTTAACAATATGGCCGTAAATCACTTCCCCGGGACTTGAGGGGAACTTCAGTAAGTGGGGCTTAAACTGCGAACAGATAATTAAGTGGGGACTGGGGCACCAATTATGTATACAAAGATGATAGCTTTGAGCTTTGAGACTTCTCTAAACAATACTGTAGCATGATGTCAGAGGCATATTGATGAACGCGTACTATCTTCCCTCTTCGTAACTGATCATCATATGAAACTGAGGCCAAGCGTGAAATAAATTTGCCCTGTAGTTCCAGGCTTAGAATAGGACATTCCTCAATCTTCGCGTGGGTGTCATCAAGGCGAGTAAGGGATGGTTGCACCAGGAATGGGTAGCAGCGTTCTGCTGTGATTAAGATCGTTAATCCGTCTATCAGGCGCGATGATTATGATGAGGCTTACGTTCAGCAGTGGACGTATTCCGCCTGATAATGTTAAATAATTTACACTTCAACAATTAAACGTCTAGGGGTGATGTGGGTCTGCAGGAAAATCGGTCTACATCTTCCTATCGGAACCGAATGGGAAATAAAAATGCTGATATTTTAATACGTTCCTCGCATGCCGCCAACTCGTTCCGCTGGTGGCATGATGAGGAAACCTACACTGAAAAAAAACTGGTCAACTAAGTGGAATTGTGTCTTGTTTTCTTTATGTTAGCTAAAGTAATCATTTTAATAATTATTTGAAACCAACCCATGATCAAGTTAGCAAGTTGAGTTAGTGCAAGGGGACAAGAGTTGGTTCAAGGGAACAAGATCTTGGTGCGCTCCTATTGAGTTTAGATCACTGTTCACGGTCTTGTTCAAATCAACGATTGCTGTTTTTTCAATTTACTTTATTTTATTATCTAATTAATGTGTTTCTTGTCATGTGTTTAATTTAGTTATGTACTCATGTAATTGAGTCATAATACATCTCAAACCCTTGCGATAACAGTGACTGGATGAGAAGAACCGATGATCAGGTTCAGTGGCGCACCTTGGGAGAGGCCTATGTCAAACAGTGGAATCTTTCGGGCTGATGATGATGACATCTCCAACCCTTTAACTTAATGTATCTATTTTGTAATTATTGTGTTTGTTTGAGTAGGTACCGAATAAATAAAAAAAAAATAAGAAACTCATTGTTTTAGATGTTTTTTTTTTATTTAGGTTAAATGCGTGTGACATAGTGACATCGAATGACTAGAAGAATCCTATCTGCACAGAGGGAAAAAGAACAGACATTTTTATCCGAGCAGATGTTAAATCCTAGTCTATTATTAAAGAAACACACTTACCTCAAACTCACGAATATCCTGTTAGAGAAAATGAAGTAGATAACAGGATTGGCAGCAGAGTTGAGGGGCGCCAGGCTCTGGATCATGGAGGCGATGGCTATGTTGGACTGAGTGTCCGGGATGTACTGGTACACCTGCAGTAGGTCGAAGATCATGTACGGAGACCAGCACAGGACAAACACTGTGGACGAAATAAATGGTTAGAAACAATGATGTTTTAAAAATAAGATACGGGCAAGAATGACAACGGTACAGATTATCGGTACCGGAATTCATACTTTATAGATATGGGGATTTTATGTGTGCCCGTACCGACTACCTGCGCTAGCGTTTTGGCTTACATCTAGCGGTGGACGTCAGCAGATTGATAATGATGATGCCACTGTCTATCTATCTATAAACCTTTGGCGTCATCATCACTGACTGAACTAACTCATTATCAAGAGCGTTTACGTTATAAAACAACGCGACGTGCAGTCTAGAAGAAGACCGAATCGACGTAAAGAGAACGTGAAGCTACTGTATCAATTCGTTTAATAAGCCCACTTCTCGGTAAGACCAAAAATGATAAGATGAAATATAGCCCAGAAGTAGGTACATATATTTGTCTAAATCACAAACTAGGATTTTCTCCTGTATCTCCTCTACTACAAGAATTAGACAATCATATGATAATGTGCCGTGTGGTTTCCGGTAGAGTAGAATAGGACCAACTCCAACTCTTCCCGTGGATGTCGTACAAGGCGACTAAGGGAATATATTATAAAACATCAGTCAGGCCTCCCCAACCCGTCTGGCCAGCGCGGGGAGTGTAGGCCAAATCCTCCATCTGTCTCCGGCAGATGAGAGAGGGTTGTGCTCCTGCACTGGAGACAAAAATAACCTGATCATGATGATGATGACAATTCACAAATATAGTCCCTCGCACGACTAAGTGTCGTAAGTAGCTTTAAGCAAATGTTGCAGGGCAAGGCATTTTCGGTTTTACACTTCACATTCTATTGTCTTGGAAGATACGATACTTTGTTCATAGTCAATAAATCCATTACAGCATCTGATACGAATACGACGGTTAGCGGAGTTAGATCACCATACAAATTTAAATAAGTCCGTGTTTGTAACTCATTTAGACAAAAAAATTACAGTTACAACAGTTAGTCAAAAATACAGTTACGCAACGATCATAGAGATCGTTGCAGTTACGACAGTTAGTCATGCGAGGACGATATAACCTCCAGACCAAGACAAACTTGTAAAATGTTTACAAAGTTGTATTTCCCTTATGAGAATGAACCCACGACCTCAGACGCTCGTGTCGACCAAGCAACGATATAAGATAATATTTTGTTTATAAATGTATTTTATGAAATCGTCCTGTACGGGAATCGATTCCATTTACCCTAATTGATTCATGGTGTTTTTTATGTGAGAAGTTCGAGAGCCATAAGAATAACAATTTTGTCCACTTAGCCATAATGGAAGGGCTCGTAAATGTTTTATTGTTTCGCCAAATTTTGTCCATCTAAGCATGTTATGGTGTACTTAATAATGACCTTGACTTCTAAGTTGCTACCTACCAACTTCCTTAACATAAACCTCAGTTACTGAAGTTTGTTTCGGGTCTGAAACAAAAGGCGAAGCAACTTCTAACTGGATTTCTCATCGATCTTGTCTCGTTCCTACTACATATTCCGAAGAAGAGAATCAGGGAGGACGCCTTGTGGTCCAGAAGTCTTTAACGATATGAGAGTCGTCATCTGGACAAATCATCATTCCAGAAATGTGAGATTTCTAGAGCAAGAAGAATGGATTGGATTTTCATTCAGTCTAAAGTGAAAGTCGAATTATATTTTTGCTTTCCGTGAAATTATAAAAAGATGTTACAATTTATGAACCAGTACCACCTAACCATGAAATCGTCAATTTCATTAGATTAGTATTAGTAAGAGCATAGTGGTATTATTCTTCAAGAAAGGAGATATTACACTTCTTAAGAATTATAAGCCGATCTCGCGTCTAAGCCATGTCTACAAGCTGTTCTCGAGGGTTATTACGAACCGTCTCACCCGAAGACTTGACGACTTTCAGCCTCCGGAACAGGCTGGTTTTCGAAAAGGCTACAGCACCGTAGACCACATCAATACATTGCTGCAGGTTATACAGGAAGACCGAAGAGTATAACCAGCCCTTGTGTCTTGCATTTGTGGTTTACGAGAAAGCCTTCGACTCCATCGAGACATGGGCTATTATGTAATCCCTGCAGCGATGCCAAGTCGATTGGCGATATATCGAGGTGTTGAGATGCCTGTATAACGCAGCCACAATGACCGTTCAACTCCAGAATCAGCAAACAAGGCCAATCCAGTTGCAAAGGGGGGTTAGACAGGTGGATGTTACGAGTATATCCCCGAAACTGTTTACCAGCGCACTGGAGGATGTCTTTAAAACACTGAACTGAGGAGGACGGGGTATAAGTATAAACGGCGAACACATCTCACACCTTCGATTTGCAGACGACATAGTTGTGATGTCAGAGTCGCTGCAGGATCTTGAGGATATGCTGACCAGCCTCAACTGCTCTTCCAGATGAGTAGGTCTTAGGATGAACGTAGACAAGACGAAAGTCATGTCCAACTCACACGTTGACCTAAGACGGTGATCGTCGATAATGTTAATATCGAAGTTGTTCAGGAGTACGTCTACCTAGGACAGGCAATACAGTTGGGTAGGAACAATTTCGATAGGGAAGCTGACAGAAGAATTAAGTTGGCCTGGGCAGCATTCGGAAAACTGCGTCAAGTCTTCAAGTCGCCCATTCCACAATGTTTAAAAACAAAAGTCTTTAATCAGTGCGTCCTGCCTATCATGACCTATAGCGCGAAGACGTAGACGCATACACAAATTTCAGTCGCTCAGCGAGCTATGGAGAGGGCTATGCTCGTGGTTTCTTTGAAGGATTTAATTCGTAATGAAGAAATCCGACAAAGAACGAGGGTGACCGACATAGCCGAAAGAATTAGTAACCTGAAGTGGCAGCGGGTTGGTCACATCTATCGCAAAACCGACGGCCGTTGGGGCAGATGAGTTGTGGAGTGGAGACCGGAGATCGGTACGCGCAGGGCGGGACGCCCCGCCGCCAGGTGGACCGATGACCTGAAGAAGGTAGCCGGAAGCGGCTGGATGCGGAGGGCAGATGACCGGGTGTGGTGGCGTTCATTGGGGAAGGCCCATGTCCAGCAGTGGACGTCTAAAGGCTGACGTGAGTATTACAATACAAAATTAAAGGAGTCCTATTACAGAACGTTGGTCGGGCGGCGAAAAAATTCGGATAAACTACTTATTCATCAATATTTATTTTAGTTTTCTCAGTAAATCGTTAAAATTTTAGAGAATAGCACTACAGGGCGATCTCGCGAGGTTTTAGTCGGTGGATGTCCGACATAACATACTCGTTCCCCTAACGTGAATAGGTATTCATAAAACATCTCCCCAATGCTAGACTTTCCTGTTTGAATGCTATCACTAGATATAATACAATACCGAAAATAGTTTGTTTATAATCTAATAAATAAAATCGTAAACTTCGCGTGTCTGTACATTGAAGATATTTGCAAAAAAAAAATTGGGGGGTCTAAGAATAAGCAACAGAACACATTTCGATCACTTTTGAAATTTTTGTCTGTTTGTCTGTTTATCTGTTTGTCTGTTTGTCTGTTTGTCTGTGAGTTTGTGCACGCATCACTTAAAAACTACTGAACGGATTTTGATGGACTTTTCACAAAAACATGGGGCTTAACTTAACTTAACATTTAGTCTTTATTTCATCGCAATCGGCTAACTCAATCAAAAGTTATAGACATTTTTAGTTTTCAAATACATTAGTTAGGTAAGGTTATTATGCAATATATTGCTTATAGTAGTATTTCCGTACTATTCAGATTGCGATGAGTTTGGATTACATTTGGAGCTGAGAGTAGGAATTGGAGTGGGAGTGGGGGTGGGAGTGGGCGTGGGCGTGGGCGTGGGCGTGGGCGTGAGGGGGGGGGGATTGAGAGGGGGAGCGGAAGCGGGAGCGGGAGCGGGAGCGGGAGCGGGAGCGGAACCGGATCTGGACCGGAGCGGAGCGGGTATGGTGGTATGGTACCAGTGTAATTTGAGTGTTTGAAAATTCGCATAATTTTGACTGAATTACCCGATTACGATGAATTTGTGGTATAGGTATGCAACAAAGTAATCTTGGTCTGAATTTGGACTGCGATGGATTAGTTACGAGGACTACATTTGGAGAGAAGAGGGAAAGAGGGAGAGTAGAGGGGAGGGTTGAGGGGAGAGCTGAGGAGAGGGTTGAGAGGATGGTTGAGGGGAGGGTTGAGGGGTGAGTTGAGGATCTTGATCTGGACCTGGAACTAGAACTAGAACTAGGCCTGGGCCTGGACCTGGACCTGGACCTGGACCTGGACCTGGACCTGGGCCTGGGCCTGGACCTGGACCTGGGCCTGGACCTGGACCTGGACCTGGACCTGGACCTGGACCTGGACCTGGACCTGGACCTGGACCTGGACCTGGACCTGGACCTGGACCTGGACCTGGACCTGGACCTGGACCTGGACCTGGACCTGGACCTGGACCTGGACCTGAACCTGGACCTGGACCTGGACCTGGACCTGGACCTGGACCTGGACCTGGACCTGGACCTGGACCTGGACCTGGACCTGGACCTGGACCTGGACCTGGACCTGGACCTGGACCTGGACCTGGACCTGGACCTGGACCTGGACCTGGACCTGGACCTGGACTTGGACCTGGATAAGTCTGAGTGGAAGTGGGATAGGGAGCGGAAGTGGGAATGGAGCGGATCCTGTAGTCCACGCGAGCGGAGCCGCGGGCACAGCTAGTTAAAAATAATATTGAATGTCAATATAAAATTACGATAACACAGGCTTTTTTAAAAAAAAAAACACAATTGTTGTTTTTGTAAAACGGTCTTCGATTCCTGGGAATATTTTATTTGTTTGTTTAAACAACTGAAGAATGTCAGCTAATGCGTTTTGGGAGCGTGTTTATTTTAATTTGTTGATAACGCGTGTAAACACGGTTAGCGTGTCACTTGGACACCGTGTCAGGTCAGCGTATAAATACTTCTTGTAATGAATACGTCAGAACTATAATGCCCGAAACACACAGTGCCATCTCTTCACTAGCTTTAAAAAAATTGCGAAGAGCTTAAAAAAATTAAAGATAAATTAAATATTTTACTTTTGTATAGTGTTACGTTAACTATTAATAGTCGAAAAATATTTTTGTTACAAAATGACAGAACATCAAAGCTTTACTCACCGAAAACAATGACGAAAGTCATTTTGACAGTTTTAATTTTGGCTTTCGGTATGATACCCCTGCTGCTCGCTCGGCGGCCGTCCAAGTCATCACTGTCTGGAAGAAAACGTATCGTTTTACCAACACCATTTAACATTTTACCTAGAGATGGGCCGAATATGACTTTCGCCGACGTTCGGCATCCCGCCGAACTTCGGATTAGCAATCTACCAAATCCAAAGTTCGGTTCGGTCGATTGAATGACGTTGCATGTAGTGGTTTAAAAAAAATAGGTATAGGTACAGTTTTTTACTTGATTTTATAATAATAATAATAATAAAATCATTTATTCATCTCTTAAAAAATATACAATACACTTATTTGCCCAAACAATGCAGAAAAAACAAAATATACATACAATAACTCCGCCAAACTGTATAATACAGTTTGTTGGCAGAAATTGCTCTCTTACTTTATACACATCTATGGCAGAGAATACTAAATATCACTACGCAATGGTGAATAGCAAAGCAAAGTTACAAAGTTTTTAATTTTGTTATAAGCACAAAAAGATTTGAAGAACTAGTGAAGTATTTATTTTACCGTTGCAAAATATTATATTTGTCTATTGTTGAACGATACCTAAGCGTCAGCACTACGGGCCCTTCACTCATCTAGAAGATTAAATGTATCGATGAAATAATAGATACTGAGTATCTTTCATTTTATGGATATTTCATCATCAGCCAAAATACGTCCACTGCTGAACATAAGCCTCACCAATAGAATGCCACCTTTGGTGGGCTGTCCATTTGCCATAATCACCACGGTTGGAAGGCGAATTAATATATACAGTACCTAATATACACGATAATATTATATACAGTAAAACGCTGCTGTTTGTCCCTAGTGCAATCGCTTAGTCGCCTTGACGACACCAACGAGAAGATTGGGGGTGGCCCTATTCTAAGCCGGAAATCACGCGCCCAATTATATTGCTGTCAACGTCAGTATTAATGACTAAATCAATTGAATTTTTGAAACGAATCCCGGCGCTTGAACCGATCTTCGGTCGAATACCGAAATTTGGTAAAACTACCGAATTTTAACAATATCGAATGTGATATGGAACTTCGGCCCATCTCTAATTTTAAGATCTTTAAAGAGAAAGGGTTTTTAAGTCTGTTGTTATTCGTTTTAAAATCGTAAGAGGTTTTGACGTGAAACAGTTTTAGATGAAGACTGGAACCACCTAAACTAACATGGCGTAAATGACGGCAATATACGGAGATAATAGACGTCGAAAGTCAAGCAACGTCGTTTCGGTCCAAGTTACGGATACGAAACTTTCTTTGCCGTGTGGCTTCCGGTAGAGTAGAACAGGACCACTCCTACTCTTCCCGTGGATGTCGTACAAGGCGACTAAGTGAATACATTATATAACATCAATCAGGCCTCCCCAACCCATCTGGCCAGCGCGGGGAGTGTAGGTCAAGTCCTCCGTCGGTCTCCGGCAGATGGGAGAGGGTTGTGCTCCTGCAGTGGAGACAAAAATAGTTGATGATGATGAACTTTCTTTTGTCAATTCGTAACTATGTTTGCCGATTGGTAAACGGCTTCTAAAACATCATCGTAATCTTTCACTGGTGGCGATGATGCCCACTGGCAGTCTATAGCTTTATCCTTGCCAGTTGGACCGATGACCTGAGGAAGGTGGCCGGAAGCAGCTGGATAAGGAGGGCGGAGGTCCGGGTGTGGAGGCGTTCATTGGGGAAGGGCTATGTCCAATAGTGGACGACTAAGGGCTAATATGCTAATGATAATTGAAATGATTATACCGGAACTCTTGCCATGCACGCAATTGAGGTTAGCATTCGAAGCTCCCGATGTTGTTTTTCCCAAATTCAAATTCTAATATTTTTTATTGTGCACTAATACATGTTATAATAATTATACTGAAGAAATTTTACATGGCTTGTAAGCCAGTGTACAATATCGGCATTGTCCCTTTCAGCAATTTTTTCCAGGAAACATTTGGGCGAAAAGCGGGCGAAGGAAAGTAGCTTTGCGACGTTTGTCAAAGTGGTGAATGGCGATACATCATCTCTGCCTACCTCTCTGGGCCCAACGCGAAAGCATTATATATGCATGTAACCTTTGAGTGATTGGTAGGTATTTTATCGAGGCTAAGAATATAATTTATATTTTTTATTTATATTAAAGTCACATGTCAAAAGCTTAACACACTTTCGGTTTAACATAACTGTATTACAAGTAAAGCGATTTTTAAAAGGTTTTCATAATTGAATTTTTGCTCAGAAAATTGCATCGAAAAGTAGATTTTCCGGAAACCATGCCTTTGTTTCTTAAACGCTGGTCTAAAATGTCTTTTGATTGAGGTGAATATAATATAATATAATATAATATAATATAATATAATATAATATAATATAATATAATATAATATAATATAATATAATATAATATAATATAATATAATATAATATAATATAATATAATATAATATAATATAATATAATATAATATAATATTTATTTGCATTAATAGGGTACAAATGTCAGATTTTATAACTAGCAACTGGTAGATCATGCCTATTTAGCCATCCATATAATAACATGCAAATGTTACACCATTACAAATTAAACTTAATACTTATATGAATTTAAATTACAATGTCAATAATAATAATATGTCAATTAAATTTACGAGATGTCATGTATTCACACTGTCAGTGTTTAACGTACCTACTGTTTTATGCATTAATTATGTCGTTATATTTCTGCCTGTTCTAGAAATTCCTGTACCGAGCAAAACATTTTTTGCAAAAGCCAACTGTGTAGTGACACTTTAAATCGATTGGTGGGAAGTTGTTTTATTGACTCGGGAATTTTATTATAAATTGATGTGGCCATGGCAAAACAGTTTTTATGGAAGCGCACCGTTTTAGGGACTGTACTAAGAACTAGCCTTATACTGCGCTGCCTAAGATTTCTTTCAGAAAAATCAACTCCTTGTTTGAATAGGTGAATATTTCTCTTCACAAATTACCTACCTCGAGAGAAACCTATTAACTTTAAACCTATTAAACTATTCCACAATATTTAATTAAAAGACGAAGTCTTCAATTAGCGCATCCTGCTTGTGCAGAAACGAGGACACAGACGGTGGGCCTGATCCAAAAGTTTCAAGCCGCTCAGCGAGCTATGGAGAGGGCTATCCTCTGGGTTTGTCTGAAAGATATGATACGAAATGAAGAGATCTAACGAAGAACGAAGGTAACCGACATTGTCAAAAGTATTAGCAAGCTGAAGCGGCAGTGGACGGGTTACATCTGTTGCAGAACCGACAGCTGTTGGGGCAGATGAGTTCTGGAATAGAGACCGCGGGTCCGCACGCGCAGGGTGGACCGATGAACAGAAAAAGGTGGCCGGAAGTGGCTGAATGCGGAGAACGAAGTGCCGGGCAAGGCGTATGTCCAGCAGTGGACGTCTCAGGGCTAATAATATATTCTTTCTAGAAAGATTAGACGTCATAAAAAAGCATGCATTTACATCGTGCAGAAAGGGGACAAAACAATTGAACAAATTAAGAAGTTTAATTTCTCGACTGTAACTATATAATAATATATATTCTTTATTGCACAATTTAAAAACTAAATACACTTACAAATTTTGTGTACAAAGGCGAGCTTATCTCTAAAAGAGATCTCTTCCAGCCAACCTTACAGGGTGTGAGACGAGGCACTAAGAGCGAGATATGATGAGAGAAAAGAGAAAGAAACCTATAAGGTAGGCACGGTAAATAAAAACACATATCTACATGCAACGATCTCTATGTACTACTATCTGGAGCGTTCCGAACAATCGCTCTGTTCCACGCAAGTAGCCACAACTCTTTCTCATTCACTTTGAAACTTGTGCAGTTACTACTCAGAAATTAAGTAATAATTAAATGTTCTGCGTAGTAACTGCACAAGTTTCATTGTGAAAGTGAAAGAGTTGTGGCTACTTGCGTGGAACAGAGCGATTGTTTGGAACGCTCCATCTAGTAGTACATAGAGATCGTTGCCTACATGCGAGTGTTTAGCAAAACTTCGAACCCAGGTCGTATAATTATGAGGACGTCATAAACATTGCCAGAAGAGCGTGTGACGTCATAATTCATTTCCAGTCGTTGCCAATAGCGTGACGTTTCATTTAATTTACTACGACTGCTTCCGTTCTGCTTTTTCTGGTCATCAATTCAATGTCCAACACTGACGTTGACGTTCTTAGTATTTTGCTCCAAGGAGGAAATGAGAAATAAAACCTTAAGCGGATATTGAGCGGATTTTCCTTATCATTTTCTTACCAATTCTGCGACATTTTCGAGAAGTATTACGTGCCAAGTAGGTATCATAATAAAGTATTTTATACGTTCTTAAATAAATAATCAGTAAAGGGAAATTAATAAACATGGAAAACCTTTTATGTACCAATAATTTATTTCCTTCCTTTTGATTTTAAATTAAAAGAGGCCTCGACTGTCTCCTAATAAATTATGGAATTATCGATGAACTGGCAGGAATGTCTTACTTCCACTGTTGAACATAAGCCTCCCCAATATCATTTTTGGTGGGCTGTCCATTGGGGGATTTGCCATAATCACCACGCTTGGCGGGCGGATTGGTGACCGCAGTAATGATCTTAATATAAACAGGAGTACACTAGTGCAATCCCCTTAGTCGCCTTGATCGATACCATTTTTAACCGACTTAAAAAAAGGAGGAGGTTCTCAATTCGACAGTACGTTTTTTTTTGTATGTTTGTTATGTAATTACTCCGCCAGTTGCGAATTGATTTTGATGATTATTTTTTGGTTTGTCATACTTCAAACGTGGTCTCATATATATTTTATCGAAATTGATTTAGCGCTTTTTGAAAAAGAAAACAAAATCAAAAAAATATATACACAGATGACGATTACTCCGCCAGTTATCAATTGATTATTTGTTTGGTAAGTCATACATGTACAAAATTAAACTAAGTTATATTAAACTAAACTAATTGTAAGGAAACATCATTATTAAGCTAAGTGTATGTCAAAAAAGCATGGAGAGGAGCATGTTTAATGTAAAAAGAAGGGATAAAATAAGAAACGAAATTATCAGAGAAAAAACTAAAATAATGGACTGTACAGAATATGTACATAAACAAAAATGGAGATGGGCTGGATATTTGATGAGAACAAACGATGACAGGTGGACAAAGAGAACGACAGAATGGTACCCAAGAGAAGAGAAGAGAAAAGTGGGACGACGAGAAGAAGATGGATGGATGACATAAAAATAAAGAATGAATCGTAATGAATTCAGAATAAAGGCTATTTTTATTTAATTGTAAGGAAACATCAGTACTAAACTACTTACTTTGCCTGCTGACAGTGCCGCGGCGGCCCAACACGCGGTGACTCTTGTGACGGATGGTGACAACAATTACACCGTAGCACGCCGAGATGGTGAGTGCGGGCGCCACGAACAGCGTCGCGAACACGCTCGTGACCCACAAGCGCCACTGAAGGTTGCTGAGACAAGCCCAGCACTGGGTGGTTCCTAGGTAAAGACGGAAACTCATCAGCATAAGGTGAATTACTGGTCTAGCTTCCAGCTATCATGGGATGGCGTCGCAGTGGTCCACGATAAAAGCCATCATCATCATCATCAGGTTATTTTTGTCTCCACTGCAGGAGCACAACGCTTTCTCATCTGCCGGAGACAGACGGAGGGTTTGGCCTACACTCCCCGCGCTGGCCAGACGGGTTGGGGAGGCCTGAGTGATGTTTTATAATGTATTCTCTGAGTCGCCTTGTACGACATCCACGGGAAGAGTTGGAGTGGTTCTAATTTACTCTACCGGAAACCACACGGTAAAGATGTACATTCGCGGAAAGGTAATATTTAACAGGTTCTAGTCACCTTAAATTGTTAATTAATAACAATCACGATTTAATACGCGAATATGAATAGCCCAAGGAGCACCGGGTGTGGTGGCGTTCATTAGGGAAGGCATATTTCCAGCAGTAGACGTCTAAAGGCTGACATGATGATGATGATGATGATGAATAGCCCAATATCAATAGCACGGGAGATTAAAGTTTCATACTCAAATTATTACAAGGAAATAAATGATTTTCTATTGATAAACTTTCTCTTTCGTCACGATGTTTTCCTTCACCGAAAAGCCTGTGGTATATTAATAAACCGTACTTAAGTTTCTAAAAACTCATTGGTACGGGCGAGGCTTAAAACTAGGACCTCATGAACGTGAGGCGATTGCATAACCAACTAGGCTACCACCAGCTCTTACATAAGATAAACAGTGTTTATTAAACATCGTCCGTTTTCGATATGGTAGAAAGTCTACGTACCTTCGATGTCTTGCTTGTCGAATAGGATCAACATTGGAATGCAGAACATGAAGCTGACGAACCAAGCGGCCACTATGAGAGCTCGCGCTCGACGCCCTGGAAAGTTCCACGAGCTATAAACCCCATACTTAATTTTAAAGAACAATTAGTTTTACTATAATTTGAACCATAAGCTTTAATGTCGACGTAGTCAGCGGCTAGCAACTAAAGGGGGTTCTTAATAATGAAATTATACACATAGAGATAGTAAGTACATCGAGATATAAGTTGATAGAGAAGTTACGTAGCGTGCTGCATTCATAAAGGTGAAACAAAGATGTCGCAGTATTTTACCGCGAATACAATCGATTGTATTTACCGAAGTATGTGTGTGTGGTCGAATTATCGATATATAAAGATAGACATGCAGTTTGTAATATTTTATAGTCTAAGTTGTTTGTTATAGATATATCGATAATTCGACCACACACATTAACTTCGACCACACATAGTGTTGGAAATAAGTGGCAACACTGACATGCCAAATGTCACTGTCAACGTCAATGTCAAATACGTCATCGTCTAAACTGTCACATCTGTTGTGATATCTGTCACTACCACCATTACATTCCATTTGAAGACTTGCACTCGATCGAATATATGCCGTTCCGCAATTTATTATTTCTTTCTTTTATTTCTGTCGATCCTTTTAAAATATTAGTTCAGTTCATCAGCCAGGAAGGACAGAAAAGATTATAAATATTATTTCACTGTTGTATAGAGGTGACACTGACTGTCACTCACTGTACCTTCGACCAAAAAGCCTAACAGCCTCTTAATGCTCTTGATTATACAAACAAACAATGTCAAGGTACTGAGGTGTGCGGGCGGAGGGAATGCACGCTGATTGGCCTGGTCAAGTTTGCACTTTGCGTGATTGGTCGGATCTAGACATAATATACGTTGAGTCTGATGTATAATGAGAAAATCCTTGATTGATGCTATAAACTTAAACTACATTATTATCCGTGCATATCCAAGGGGTGGCTACAAGAGGGGATGAAAGGTAAAACTATTCAAAAAGAGAGGATTTGTAAAAAAATTAAACGAACTTACAGCTTCCGGTGAAGTTCATGGGATGAGTAATGGCGTCGCAGCGGTCCACACTGAGAGCCACCAGGACGTACGTGGAGGAATATGTTACTACACCCTAAAAGAATAACATAAATTAATGGATTCTGCTAGCGCAGATAAAAGCAAATAATCTGGTGGGATAGATAGATAAATAAATTATTGGCATTTGTGGGCATTGGTGGGCTGAACTCTATTATTGATTCTAAATGGCCTAGTTTTCTCATTCTCATTTAGGCGAGGCTTAGAGGTCGGACTGGGGAAAGCATCTCGGTCGAATTTGCGATCCTGGAGTCTACTATATCTAATAACTTTAAGGCCTGTAGACTCCGGGTTCCAACTAAGCACCAGGGTGTATTCCTCAGTCCCGACATCTGGCCCGAGGGAGTCGTGTTTAGACGCTACAGGGAGGCGAAAACTCTAAAATACCTGAAATAGTGTGTATTTAGTGTGTATTTAATGTAAGGTTAAATAATGTATGTATTTCTAGGCTAAGGTATTTGTCTATGGGCTAAGTTGCCTGCAAATAAATGATTTTATTATTATTATTTAGTACGAATTTCCAAAGGTCTGTAATGTTAATGATATTTTCTTCCCCATTGATGCACTGTCATATTAGGTCCACCGGAAGTGACCGGAAAGAGCTCTGAGTCAATCGACAGTGATACCTATGTGGTTCCCCCTTATAGGAATATATTTGGATAAGTTTGTATACTTATTAGGATTTCTGAGAAACGAAATACATTAGATTAGTAGACGTCAAACTAAGCGTGTAATTAGGACTTTGGTCTGCAGGGTTCTGTAATAAGATTATTGGTCTATCTATATAACTTATAGTCAAATCACGAAACTGACAACAACAATAACAAATAGGAATAAAACTGACGTGTACTTATTCCACTTTGAGATGATAAGTCAGCCTTAGTGTTCAATTATTCAGAAAACTTTTTGTCAGTATTAGCAAAGATAATATATACTAGAGTAAGATAAGCAATCCCCGAACAAAAAGTGTAAATCTAAAATTGGTAGCATAAACTTAGATGGCGCATTTGCTATCCAATTCTAAAAGTATTATCTAAAATCCGCACGGCGCTGGTGTATTTAGTCAAAGATAATATATACTAGATAGCTAAAAATCATTCAATAGACAACTAAAATCAAACACATAGTTTAATGCTAATAGTTGGAAATATAATAAATTACCTATTAAAATAAAAATGTAAATAGACTATGGACTCGATTCTGAAGGCACAATGTTAAAATTTGACAACACTAAAACTGTTGCTATCCTTGTGACTCAGTATTATGAAGATAAAGACGAAACCAATTTTAGCGCTGTGAAATTTTAAATGTCTTCAGAATCGGGCCCTATATGTAGGTAAATCAAGAAAAACACAAAGAAGAGATTTACCTGTAAATATTTCATCATTTTGCAGGTGATGGAGCCAGCGAACCACGTTATTGTAACTCGTTGTATCAAATCTGGCAGCACGCTTAGAAATCCAACTAACAGATCTGCAAAATATACTACATGTTACAAACGAAATACTTACAAATATATCGCAAATATCACTGCAAATTCCTTGATCCAAACCGATTTAGTAAGTTTAATATTACAAAGTTTTCATGTATATAACTACTTATGAAAGTTTTTTGCAATCTGTGATAGCAGTGTGTGATTTACTCATTAGGTAAACTTATTCAAACTTCTGTCATCGAACAGTTATGCTTATATTTTTTAACCTAGTATCATCATCTTGCAGTTTGTTTAATTCGTCTAATACTGTAATGTTGTTTAAAATAAATGCTTGTGAAAGGAGTCTTTTACTTCTTAGCTATTTCTGCCGTGATACTACATTGCTGTTTACGTCTAAAGGATTTAAAAGCTTTTTGAATTGAAAAATCTCAAGTAAGTTTCCATAATAACATATTAAAGTCAATGAAATAACAATTGTCGGCCCCGTAGCCTAGTCGGTAGTACACCTGCCTGCGAAGCTTGGGGTCGCGGGTTCGAACCCCGCCCAGGGCAAACATTCGTGTGCTGAGCGCTTGTGTTTGCCTTGTGACTGGATGTCATTTATATATTATATTATGTATTTATGTATGTATATCAGCTGTCTGATACCCATATTACAGACTGCCTAGTTTGGGATCAGGTGGCCGTGTGTGAAATGTCCTCACACATTTATTTATTATTTATTTATAATTACAACCGCAAAAAAGCTTTACATCTGAGTTTCTCAGCACATGCCTGACTCGTGACTGCTTACCACGGGCTAATGCTTTTACCTCTGTTACAGTTCGATAGTTATATAAGGTTCAATAACAAAAAAATTACCAGCTATCGCCAGCTGCATGATGAAGAAGTTCATCCGACTCTTCCTTGGCTTGGTGAGCAGTAGCGCCAGCACCACTGTCGCGTTTCCAGCGACGATGGCCACCAGCAGAGCCCACAGCACTGCCAGCTGGGCGGTCTTAGAAATAAAGAAAAACAGTTGGAAATGGCTGCATAAATTTGGTATTGGCTACTTTACAACAATAGGTAACTTGACAAAATACCCTGTGATGTCAGATAACTAATACTATTATATTCATACACACATAGGATTTGTGCCCCAAAATTTTACGCTTAGTGCAAAGTTCTTTATTTAACGAGCAGTAATTTTTTTTTTTCATTTATTTTATTATTAAGTATACAAAACCGATTACTATAATAAGTAATATACATAAACTAACACAGCATGATCAGTATAGCAGACTATTGTTACAAATATCAATGTACATGAAGATAAAAATCAAAGGTATGTTTTTGGCAAAACAATAACTAAAAAAGCAAACAAACACATTAACAGATTAAATACGACACTTAAAAAGGATTTATTTGTGGGGTCCAGTACAATTTAGGACTTCTGTAACACATCTTTTATACGTGGTAAGCCTGGAATTAAATAGGTAATAGGTACCTATTATAAATGATATATTGGGCCCGATTCTGGAGGCACACATTTAAAATTTGACAGCGCTAAAATTGGTTTTATCTTTATCTTCATAATACTGTGTGACAAGGATAGCAACAGTTTTAGTGCTGTAAAATTTTAACATTGTGCCTTCAGAATTGAGCCCATTGTACTGCAAAGACATGGCATTGATTTTTATAATGTAGTAATTCAAACCTTATAAGACTTAAACTTCAGGCAACTAAGGAATTGTGCCTGCTAAAGTATTTTTACTCGGACCCTGTAAATGATGCTTCATAAAATTAAATGCACGTCATACTGGGATATATTGTCCCTTCGTATACACAACGTGCGCAGAACGCCACGCAATCCTTTCAAATGAGGCACATAATTTAATTCAAGCAAGTAGAATACAAAGAATTTAAATAACCCACCCATCCTAATGGCTTTTGATGGACTTAAAGCGAAAGGAAATAGCGGATTTGCGTCTAAAAAACTCAATATTTTTTAAACCAATTACATAGCCGAAAGAATTAGTAAGCTGAAGAGGCAGTGCGCGGGTCACATATGTCGCAGAACAGACGGCCGTTGGGGCAGACGGGTTCTGTCTGGAGTGGAGACCGCGGATCGGCAAGCGCAGGGTGGGACGCCCCGCCGCCCGGTGGACCGACGACCTGAAGAAGGTGGCCAGAAGCGGCTGGATGCGGAGGGAGGAGGACTGGGTGTGGTGGCGTTCATTGGGGAAGGCCTATGTCCAGCAGTAGACGTCTAAGGGCTGATATTATGATGATGACATAGTTATAGTACATTTGAACAAACAGGCATTTCTACCTTCGCTGGTTGTTGATCCTTGGTTGATCCATCTTATAAGTAGTGGTATGACCAACGACATGAAACTAATTGCCAAAAGCGACTAAGTAGAGGGCGGAGAAGCGCGTACGCTGGCTCTCATTGTCGAAAGCCTAGTCCAGCAGTGAACGTCAGCAGGCTAAAGATGATGACGATGATCTATCTGGCAGGCAAGGCGTCGCACGCTACGCCTTCGGTGAGCATCTTCACTGCTGAACTAATTTGTTCCAAAGGCCTCAAATTAAATCCGAGATTTCACCTCGCTCACAGCCTATCACTTGTCCACCAGCCAGTCTAGTGGCACGTTTAGCTGGACCCATGTATCAGTGGGGCGATTCTCTCACGCAATTAACTCGGTGCTACACCCGGCGCCCATAACATGGATGATTTGCGAGTGATATGCTTATTCGAGACTTCGATGTTTTCGACAATAATTTTGGATCTTATTCATAAATGTTTTTTCTGACTTTATTTTCCAAGTTGTTATGTTCAAAAATCAAATAATAACTTATTTTGTATTCACAGTTTCACCATAGTTATTCGAACTATTAGGATATAGTTATTGCTCTTTGATAATAATATTTTCTACCCATAAAGAAAGCAGAAGACATCGCTTAAAGCGATAGGACCGCCTAAATTGTACTATTTGTAACTTGTATAACTTGTAACTGTATTTGTTTGTGCAATAAAGTGTATTGTATTGTATTATTATGTGAAATTTTGATACTTAAGACCTCTGCACTAGGAAGGGCTCCGAATGCTCCATCTTCTACTTGGAAAATTAATCTTAATAATAATAAATTATATAATTGGCAATTTCAACGCAACACCGCTCGGCAACGTGAAATTGGTACTAATTTATTGTACCAAAAATAACAACAACAAAAATAAATAAAAGAAAAAGTTGTGTACAAAGTCGCGGACTTATCCCACTTAGGGATCTAAATTAAAATGTTGAAGTAGATTATTTTATTCAAAAATATATTATCAAAAGCGAATGAGCATTTTATTTAAGAAATATATATATATCCTCATACTTCTTGTCATAAATTATGACTCAAAAGTCAAAGTCAAAATCATTTATTGCATATGAGTACACTTGGTACATTTATACACGTCATTTTTTTATCGACTACCGCTTCCTAGGTGTTAGCGCTGTGAAGAAGAAACGGCGCAACAAACTTCACGCAACACATCTTTTAAAAATCAAGTTTGCATACAATTAATAAAGATTTTGCGAAGCTGGATTAACATTAGTACCAGGCATCTTTGTCATTCAAATAATCGTTTACTTTATAATAGGCTTTCTTACAAAGTTGTTTTTTTAATGTGAATCTTAAACTTTCTGTCCGTCATATTTAAGATTTCCTCTGGTAGTTTGTTATAGAAGCGTATACATTGCCCCGTGAACGATTTACTGACCTTACTTAGTCTTAAACCTGGTAAAACAAGTTTATTTTTATTTCTTGACTCATAAAAAATATAATTTTTTATTGATAATTTACCAATATTACTTTGAGTGTTTATTTGTAACTTAATATATAAAACAACAACAAATATAATCCTACTAATATTATAATTGCGAAAGTTTTAATATTTGGATATTTGGATGTTTGTTACTCAATGACGCTTCAACCACTGGACGAATCGTAATGAAACTTGTCACACATATAGGTTAGATTCTGGAATAGGACATATAATAGTTTTTATCCCGAAAAAACATCCCATTCCTACGGGAAATACATAATGATTAGTGATGTTGTCCACGCGGACGACGTCGCGTGCAACAGCTAGTATTTAATAATAATTACATCTATAATTGTGTGGAGAAAAAAATACGTTTACAGGTAAAGGATCTCCTCTAGCTGTGCGGAGTTGCGTAAAATATTGACTAGTATATTCACAATACCTGATAGAAATAGAACTTGTCGAGGGTGGCATTCTCGGAGGAGTTGTCGTTCTCGTATATGCCGCAGTCCTCCATGACCCTGATGCTTCACATTGTGCTCCTGATTACCTGCAGACAAAACTAAACTTTATCTATTCACGAAATTGCGACACATATCGACCAGGTTCATCTGGCTGAGGTCAAGAGCGGACTGATGTTGTAACATGTCCATGGTGAGACGAGAATAAAACGTGAATTTGATTAAATTAAAATTAATTATGTTTATTTATAACTAAGAACTAACGGTCATTTTTGTATTATAAGGAAACGGTCAAATGGATAAATCAGTCGAATGGATGACATCAGGATGTTAATAAAGCAAAATACTTTTAACATCAGGATGTTAAAAGTATTTTGCTTTATATAAGCTCAGTTCGGATTAGATTAGAATAGAACATAATATAATTTTAGTTTACTATCTCATATAAGTGAAATGTTATTTCTTATGAGAATAAATAATCTTAAACCATATGTTAGCAAGTATAAAAATTCTGTTACTAAATAACCCAGTGATCTTGCTGTACGTGTAAATTGTACATTTTCTGTGTATTTTGATATACAAGAGAGAGAGAGATAGAGTACAATAACAATGCTTCATCAATAATAAGCAGTAGAATGACGAGAAATATGACCCTTGTGGGTACTGTTAGGACAAAAAATTGCTTTTCTAAAAAACTAAAGAAGTAATAACATATAGTGTTCATATTCTTAAGCGGTTACCAAAATATTGGGCTAAAGGATTCTGAAGGCACACATTTAAAATTTGACAGCGCTAAAATTGGTTACGTCTTAGTCTTTATAATACTGTGTGAAAAGGATAGCAACAGTTTTAATGCTGTCAAATTTTAACATTGTGCCTTCAGAATCGAGCCCATTATCCCACTATAATACCTATTATAAATGCGAAAGTTTGGATGTTTGTTACTCAATCACGCTTTAACCACTGGACGGTTCGGGATGAAACTTGGCACACATATAGGTTAGGTCCTGGAATAGACATAGGATAGTTTTTATCCCGAAAATCATCTCATTCCTAGTAAAAGGACGAAGTAAAAGCTAGTTGATAATAAAATCTAACTCTCCAGTCAGCTAGTACTTGAAACTAAAACTAGCATACACAGTTTTTGTAATCAAGATAATTAATTTCATTCTTTAAAAAGTAATACATGCATTTCAATATTTCTTGTTCAGTCTAATTAAAGGCAAAGATCATCAATATGAGACCTTTAAGTGGCAAATAGATTTGTGTTGTTACATGCAAGAAAATATCATTTTGATTAAAATTCCGGCAAAGAGATGATAAATATCTTACAAAAAAGAGTAACACATCAAAACATAATTTAATAGAAGGCCAACGCCGTATAAAAATCAAATTCGGCCTGAAGAAGCTACCTACATCACCCTAAAGTGTTATCAGACGGTAGAATGGTCAATTTCTTAGTCACAATATAGCTAAGAATTCCCTTTCTACGGTACAGAGGTCAGAACCTCTATCCGAACCAAGGTTGTCAAAAACATTATTTTATAGTAATTTTATAAACGAGTAAAGAGAGCCATTGCAAGATGTGATAATTTCATACTTTTTGATTTTAGTTCAGTTTTTATTGAAAATCTTTATTCTAGATCTGCTGTTTTATTAAAATTTTGATATTTCATTACAAAATCACATGTTTGTCTAATTCTTAACGTGTTTATGTTGACATTGCACTCGACCTGACACGCTGCATTAATTTTCAACAGGTTTTACGTTAAGTCACTCGACAAAGGTAGTTATGGTGTATTCAACTTTTTCTTACTAAAAATTATATTGCTCGGCTTCCTTTTGTCGCAGCTTCATGATATATACAAAAAAAACGGCCAAGTGCGAGTCGGACTCGCCCATGAAGGGTTCCGTAGCAGCATGTAACATAATATAAAAGTGATTGTAGTTCGTTGTAACTTTGATCGATGTTTTAATAATAGTATTGTGGTTTACGATTTATGACGTATTAAAAAAAACTACTTACTAGATCTCGTTCAAACCAATTTTCGGTAGAAGTTTGCATGGCAATGTACATCATATATATTTTTTAGTCTTATCATTCTCTTATTTTAGAAGTAACAGGGGGGGGGACCCATTTTACCACTTTGGAAGTGTCTCTCCCGCAAACTATTCAGTTTAGAAAAAAATTATAATAGAAACCTCAATATCATTTTTGAAGACCTATCCATAAATACCCCACACGTATGGGTTTGATGAATTTTTTTTTAGTTTCACTTCTAAGTATGAGGAACCCCCAAAATTTAGTGTTTTTTTTTAATATATTTTTGTGTGAAATCTTAATGCGGTTCACAGAATACATCTATTTACCAAGTTTCAACAGTATAGTTCTTATAGTTTCGGAATAAAGTGGCTGTGACATACGGACGGACAGACAGATAGACAGACATGACGAATCCATAAGGGTTCCGTTTTTTGCCATTAGCTACGGAACCCTAAAAACTTCCTCGCAAAACCCTTTGAATGACACTGAAAAGCGAACAAGCTGAGTGTATTTTAAATTCGCATTTCTCTGTTTATAATTGACAATAAATCAAGCTTGTATTTCCATTTTTCTAATCGGGCGGTCGCTAACCCTGAACCGAGGGTGTCGGTTGTAGTTTTGCTACTTTAAAGTCTGCCCTGGCGCTCACCCGCTGCTCCACGCAAAACATGTCTATTAAGTGAAGTCAACGCTCTCTTTACTGGCTCTCCATATGGAGAATTAGTATAGTCTTCAATGTATTTATTACGCCTATACTACGATGTAAATTAAGTGTTGATAAGAGGTTTTATATTACAGTGTCGTTATGTTGTTACTTATATTCAGAGCGACAACTTATTTTCATTGTTGTAGTTTTGTAGATTAATGTTTATGCTTTGACGTAAATCACGTTCAATCTTCATTGAAAAACTATTCGGTTTACCAACTAATAACTGTCGGATGGCAAGCGAGTTTTTTCAGGCCTATTGTAAATCATCGTCCCATCGTTTGCGATTTGGTTTGCTAATAGTAGTTCCTAAAATCTTTTCTTCTTCGGGCACCAGGAAGACCTGACGATTCTCCGTTCCTTCAGGAGCTTTTGTACCGAACCCTTTTCCGCCAGCGGTGCTCCACGCTAATTTGGTGGACTTCACATGCCTTGGAATTTCTTTTTTGGCATAAACAGGTTTCCTTGCGGCGTTTTCCTTCACTGAAAAGCCTGTGTTATCCTACTAATATTATAAATGCAAAAGGTTGGATATTTGGATGTTTGGATGTTTGTTACTCAATCACGCTACAACCACTGGACGGATCGTGGTGAAACTTGGCATACATACAGGTTAGGTCCTAGAATAGGACATAGGATAGTTTTTATCTCAAAAAAACATCTCATTCCTACAGGAAATATATAATAATTTGTAATGTTAAGATGTCCACGCGGACGAAGTCGCGGGCAACAGCTATTTATAAATAAACCGTTCTTAAGTTTCGAAAAACTTATTGATACGGCCGCGATTTAAACCTGCATCCTCATGACTGTGAGGCGAATGCACAAACAACTAGGCTACCACGGCTCTATTACCTACTCTAGGTTACACTAAGGTTGACTGGAAGAGACCCCTAAGTGGGATAAGTCCGCCTTTGTACACAGTTTAATTCCTATTTTATTATTGTTGTTGTCGTTATTTTTGGTACAATAAAGCGTTTACATACATACATACATACATACATGCATACATACATACATACATACATACATACATACATACATACATACATACATACATACATACATACATACATACATACATACATACATACATACATACATACATACATACATACATACATACATACATACATACATACATACATACATACATACATACCTTGTAATTAATATATGCTTCTCCAAAGCCTTATTGACAATTGCTCAGTCATATTTCCAAAAGATTTGAAGTTCCATCCCCTCGCTTTTCCCAAACATTTTTGACAAATCTCTTGTAACAAATTCCGGTTTTAATGATCCCCTCAGCTGGTTCAGTTCCAATATATTTTGCATTTTGCAGACATTATTTCCAAATCTACAGCCAACTGCGAGAGGCTGTGAGTGCGAAGGAGATAAAACTAGAATTCATTGCCCCTTATTGGAAATTTATTGGTACTGCCCCAAGATTGTATTTATAATGCTTGGTTACACAAGATTTTTTACCGTTCAATTCAGAAAAATATAGGTATATCTGAACGGTTTTATACGAATATTTTGTGAATTTATTAGTAAGTGCAAATAATGAATGAGAATAATTTATTTTTGATCTTTTCTTTTTTCATCTTATTCTGTTCAAAGTCTTGTTGTAGAACTATAAAATGTTTTATAACGCAAAGGTTGAAAGTAACTCAGAAATCTACTTAATACTAATAATAAAACAGATTAGGATTTAACATACATACATACATAATGCTCACGCCTTGGTCCCAAAGGGGTAGGCAGATACGATGTATCGCCACTTTGCGCAATCTAAAGTCGCAAAGTGTTTCCTTCGCCCGCTTTTCGCCCCGTGATATCCCTTGACGTGATGTGTTGCGAACAACCTTGACGGATTGGTGACCGCAGTATGATCTTAATATAAGTACACAGGAAAACGCTGCTGCACGTCCCTGGTGATTATAGCAAATGCCCCAAAGGACAGCCCACCATAAGTAGGTTTCCATTGGGAAGGCTTATGTTTGGCAGTGGATGTATTTCGGTTGACGATGATAGAACGTATTTGCTGTTTAAGCCAGTACGATGATTATCATTCACAGAACAAGGAAACACCCGCCCCAAGAAGAAAATTCCTTGAACGAAAGTCTAATCTCATGTTTTCACTGTGTATTTTAAGTAAGCGTGAATGAGAAAGCCTATTCATGAAGGGTAAGCGAAGCTGCGTCTTCCAATATTGTTTACGGTTCCGGCCGCGATCCATCATCCTGGCAGCTGATTGACAAAGTGATCTACTTTATCAATTTATCCGCAGGGCCTTGTAATGAGCCGCCAGAGAACAGGTGCCATATTGTTTTGTGATTTATTCACTTAATTAGAATCGATTTAAGGTTCGGCATTAAAATGAAAATGTAATTTATCATCTGGGTTCGGTTGAAGACATTTATACTTGTCCTCAATCTCACCTGATGGTAAGGGCCGATGACGCTTAAAGCGGAGCGCGCTTACACAGAAGTTGCATTCACTCATTCTTTAAAAAGATTCAAGTAAAATAAACTGCCGACGGTCATTCGAGATAGTACGTCGGTGACATCCCTTAAAACTAAACTAAAGGAGCACTATCTGTCTCACTCAGTATAATATGATATGTATGTATCTTTATTATTATTTATTATAAGTATTTATTTACTATACGTAATATATATGTGTGTGTGTGTGTTTAAAGTAGTTTTAGTATTTAGTTATCATGTAGTATATTATGCACTTTTTGCCCCCTCGCTCTTAGTGCCTTGTCTCACACCCTGTAAGGTTGGCTGGAAGAGATCTCTTTTAGAGATAAGCTCGCCTTTGTACACAAAATTTGTAACTGTATTTACTTTTAAAATTTGTGCAATAAAGAATGTATCAAGTTGTACTTGTCCAGAAATACCGAATCTGGTAGAGAGTTCAATTCCTAAGCAGTTCGAATTATGGAATCTTCATACGAGAACGTGGTATGTGTTAGGTCTCAGCTGAAAATCAGTGCTCTGCCCTCACAGGCAAAGCAACATGCTGAGCTGGGGCCTGTTTGCTGCTGCAGCACACATACTGTGTCTACTACAGTGTTGCCACGCTGTACTGTTGTCCCCTCCCCTACAGGTCGATCGCACGCCTTGGTTCTACTCCCGGTTTGTCGGGTAAGTTCCTCGCGTTGTTTCTGCTCCTCGTGCAAGCGAATGTAACATTAAATTATCGTCCGACAAGCCGTGTGACGTGATCCCGGCGTGTGCACCCGACTCTTAGTTGTATATTATTTTTGTTTATGTGTAATGTTGCACTGTATGTGTTTTGTTACAGCCATTAAATGAATATTCTATTCTATTCTACTACGTATAAATGACGTCCGTTGCATGAATGATGTTTGTTTCTACCCTTTACTCTCTACCAAACTTGCATCACCAGCACCACTCCACACGTAGCCTCCTTACTATCCATCAGTATAAGTTATAGACTATTTTTTACCACGGTTATGGGGCGTATGCAGTTTACGTACCGTAAAATTCTACAATTTTTTCCCCACGTACCAGGACCGTAACGCTTGACAGTACCCCTCTACCCCCAAATTGCTTCTACAACTGCGTCTTCTTCTGCTACCTAATCTACTTGGCAGGTGTTAAGTGGCACAGTAGATCTCCCTTAATTATTTCGAGTAAATCATACTCCCATCGTATGCAGCTGCCTCTTTAGAGCTTGAACATGCAGATATTTCTACATACATACATAATGCTCACGCCTTGGTCCCAGAGGGATAGGCAGACACGATGTATCGCCACTTTGCGCAATGTAATAGTGCAAAGTGGCTTTCCTTCGTCCGCTTTTCGCCCCGTGATACCCCTTGACGTGATGTGTTGCGAACAACATCGCCACCTTGTTGAGGTACCACGATTAGCTAGGGAAATAATTGTCCACCTCATCAGAGCCCTGTATGATTCGGTGAGGCTAATAGTGCCCGGAGTTCGCCCTTCTCCGCGATGTTTCTAATAGTTCTAAAATCGTGACGTACTGCTCCCTCCCCCCACGTACCAAGACCCTAACTCCCCCAACGTTTTGAAAATTCAGGATTCTATATTTATAAACTATAAACAACAAAACAAACTATAAAAAATAAAACAAATTTAATTTGGTCTGTAGAACCACTACAGAGAATCGTGAATTTCCAAATGTATTTTACATGAAATACCTACTTCACATTGGTCTGCAAGATAAGCATAAGAGGAAGGACGTGCTTTCCTTGTGTACCAGGCTAACATAGGTACGTTGGAAGAATTCCTAAGTATTCCTCTAATCCTCCTTCCGTTCCATATAAGCTTATTTGAGTTTCATCTGACTAGAAGCCTTTACTTTGAAGCTAATATCAAATATCTAACAACGTACTTTTTGAAGCATTTATTATGTACTTGGGTATTTATTTTAAAGTTATTATTAACGCTAATGAAATCAACCGTAATATAATTTATACGATTATTTCAACTATTCCCAATAGCTCTCCAGGTATTAATTATAAGACAAATCGCCTGCAAATTAAATTGAAACTTATTAACACTGTATGGGGTTCCGAATTGGCGTGATTTTTTGGTTTAATATGTATTATCTAACAACGCAAATTGAAAGTTTCACAGTAATTGAGTTAATTATCAGATTCGACCAACTTACTCTCTAATTTAAGTGACCCAGAAACCTGCCACCTGACTAAACAGAGAACTACAGAAAATGATGCCAGTATTTGCGGAGAGGGAAAAAACCGTCCATTTTCGCGCGAATTAAGACCTTACTCTCCCGACTTATTGTCCCTTTAATTCTCCCCGAGTGGTTTCCCAGAGGGAGTAGCAACTCGACTTGGGTGACCATCTGTTAAAGTTTTTTTGGACCTTTTCCGGGTATCCCTTGTAACTTTCGCAATACTAAAGAGAAGCACGTATTTGGAATTTCAATTGGACGGAAACTGTAGGGAAAACTTTCGGGCGACGACTTTAGGGCACAGATAGTAGAGTTTAATAACGACTTAGTGGGGGCAATGAAATAATGTCAAATCGATTTCTGATTTAACGAAATTTCTGAAGTTTTTGGCTACTGGGCTGAGGCAAGTGATAAAATGCCGTGCAGTGTGTGACGCCCCGAAGCCAGATGGACCGACAACATGAAGAAGGTGGCCGGAAGCGGCTAGATGCGGAGGGTGGAGGACCGGGCGTGGTGGCGTTCATTGGGGAAGGCCTATGTCCAACAGTGGACGTCTAAGGGCTGATATGATGAAGTGTTAAAATATTAGATTGTTTTCCAATTCAAAGATTGAGATTTCTTAAGGACTTATTTGTACGGGAGCACAACCACAACAAATGTCTCAAATATCATCGAGACGTATCGTATAATATTCGTAGAGAATACTAAATATTACTATATAAAGAAACTGCACTCACCTCCCCCGCCCAGTTTAACGTCATCCACAAATAAAGCATGACGTGTAGTCGGTTAGAAATAGAAGCACTTATGTACACAGACAGGTTAGTGCTATTGGTACGAGGATAAGAGGAGGGATGTCGGAATTTTAAAAGTCTCGATTTTGAAATATTAAATTTGGTCACCCTAGTCTCATTTCTTGTCTAATTCAATTTGGTTCTCTTTGTAGTCAAGGCAATGTTGCAGGGAAATCACGTCTCGGAATCGAGTGTCGTTCGGTTGAAATATTGTTTACTGAGGTACTTACTTGATTTCAAAAATGATTTAATATAATTTACCTTTAATATCGTTCTCTCAGGTACTACTTGGAGAAGCGCATTATCTTGGGACAAGTGAAGGGCGGGCGTGCCCAGAGGACGAACCTTGACGAGGTGGTCAGACCCGGTGAAGAGGGTGGCTGACGGATCTTTTTGTGTGAAGCGGTGCAACTGGTAAACGACCGTAACGCGTGGAGGCGTGTTTTATACAGTCGCGATCCTCAGCAGTGAGAACGACAGAGAAGAAAACCTTTAATATTACATAATATACAGTTAAGATGATTACTGCGATCACCAAACTGCCTGCCACGCGTGGTGATTATGGCAAATCCCCCAATGGACAGCCCAGCACAAGCGACAATCTATGCTTATGTGTAGCAGTGGATGTACTTTGGTTGATAATGATGATGATAAAATTTAGACACAATAATAACTTCAGGATTTTGGCGAGTGTCTAATAATAACACAAGAAAAAGTAAGAATTATTTTCCTTCAGAAAGGTTGCCTGGAAGAGATCGCTTTAAGCGATAAGGCCAGGCCGCCTTTGTACACTTTCCAAAAAAAATTACCTATTTTATTGTTATCCTTAATTTATGTGCAATAAAGAGTTTATCTATCTATCTAAGAGTTTATGGTAGGTATACATGATTTTCCTCTTAAACTCTCTTATTTATGATTTTCTTTAAAAATAAATACCACTTCGTTGAAACAAATCTATTGGGAAGACATCAAAGCTAAAAATAAGCCAATTAATAATAACTGGCTGCAAATTCTGAAACAAAACTTATTTTACGAATTTTGTTTTTTTAAATAAATTGATAATTATTTTTGTATTCTAAGACTGTTGTCAAAATAAAATAAGAATTTAAGTTTTGGGAAAAGTGTAGGTAATGGGTACGCAGAATGTGAAATATTATACTTTGTAATAGATAAACTACTTATTCTATTAAATATTTTGATCCCATAAGTTAGGTATGTCAGATATCTGAATTAATTGTATTTTGCAATTTTAAAAATAATATTCCACACGAATCGGTGACCCCAAAAGGCATAGAAATCCGTAATACTCGGCGACGTGTTCACCTATGATACAATGTTTCGCGATGCAGACATGATGTTCATTGGACGAGAAGCATTCTTAATTAAAATATTAAAGAAAATTAGTTCTTAATCACACACAGTGGTACACCCCTTACACATACATTCATACACACTTCCTCACTCATATTTGAGCAAATAATAATTATTATATTATTATATTTGCCGTGTGGTTTCCGGTAGAGCAGAATAGGACCACTCTAACTCTCCCCGTGGCTGTCATACAAGGCGACTAAGGGAATACATTATAAAACATCAATCAGGCCTCTCCAACCCGTCTGGCCAGCGCGGGGAGTGTAGGCCAAATCCTCCATCTGTCTCCAGCAGATGAGAGAGGGTTGTGCTCCTGCAGTGGAGACAAAAATAACCGGATGATGAATTATATTTATTATATCTTTAATTTTTAAATTATCAAATATAATAATAAAAGAGCCTTTAAAGTACATATACTGCATGTTTTTTTTTTACTTTATACGATTTTCGCTTTCATTTTTTTTATTTTGTGATATGTTGTACGTTAAACCGTGTTAATGGCATTATTCTATAGTGATGTTTGTTTTCTATATTAGCAATTATACTAAGAACGTTCTGTTATGTATTATATGAATAAATAAAACCAAAACGTATCTACATCTGATCCGTAATTTTACTTCTTCACAGCGCTAACATCTAGGAAGCGGTAGTCGATAAAAAATGACCTGTATAAATGTACCAAGTGTACTCATATGCAATAAATGATTTTGACTTTGACTTTGAGCTAAGATAATATATTACTTTGAGTCAACTGAGTGGTATATATAATCACTATCACTATCTATCGATTAGTATCAAAGCAACACACGGTCGCCATATTGAAGATCGTCTTAGTCCAATGTCAGTACCTATTATAGGTCATGCTTTAAAATATATTTAATATTGTCTATAATTGTATGTATGTATGTAAACGCTTTACTGTACCAAAAATAACAACAACAACAATAATTAAATAGGAATTAAACTGTGTACAAAGGCGGACTTATACCACTTAGGGATCTCTTCCAGTCAACCTTAGAGTAACCGAAAGGACAAGTATAATGCGTTTAGTACCAAATGACTCTGAAGGCACAACGTTAAAATTTGACATGACTAAAACTGTTGCTATCCTTGTCACAGAGCATTATGAAGATAAAGACGAAACCAATTTTTGCACTGTCAAATTTTAAATGTGTGTATTCAGAATCGGGCCCAATATATACATAGACGATACACTAATAAGTAAATGAAGTAAACGAATAAGTAATTGTATTTTACTCACTTGACCTAACTTTTCTAATACAATACAAGGTTGAATTTGAACCTCTCAATGTTCAAAAATCTACAGCGATGTCACTAGGCCAGTGCCGGATTTAGACAGAGCGGGGCCTGTAGCAAATGTTATCAGAGGCCCTTGGTTTGATTTTGGATTTACAATAAACACAACTTTTCTCGAGAAAATGTGAGGTCACACTAGTCAAATCAACTTTTCTAAGTAAATCACATTCAAGTCGCAGAACCGACAGCCGCTGGGACAGAAGATTAATTTTTAATGTTCTGTAGGCACGCGCAGGGTGGGATGCCCCGCCGTTAAAGGAGCAACGGCTGAAAGAAGGTGGCCGGAAGCCGCTGGATACGAAGGGCGTAGGAACGGGTGCAGTGGCGTCAGCACCCAGCAGTGGTGAGGATATTTGGACGATCTTATCCCATCATGTTCCTCAACACACACACTGTGATACGTATCAACCATTGAACTAGTAGATGGTAAAAAAGATACATTTTTCCGCTCAGCCGCTGGACCCTCAGATACAAAGGGCCCGTAGCATGTGCTACTGCTACGTGGATAATCTGGAACTCGATATCACTAAGCTAAAAAGAAACGACAACTCCAGTCGGAATGATATAAACTCAAATATAATAGGATACAAACTAGACAGAGTTACTGATACGGAATGTTACAGTAACAGGATAAAATCTCCGACAGACTGGAGTCAACACAATTCATTCGAGAAAGACTTTGTCTAGATCACAAAATAGCGTTCAAACCCCCAATGAAGGTTTTCTTTGTTCCTTTAACAGGATTAAAATTTCAAAGGAGATGGCAGAGCTAAATTGCTGAATGGTAATAATTTTCAAGGTAAATTTTATATTCAGAGACTTTCCCTTGTCACGGTGTATGTACTCACAGTTGTCAAAGAATTGATTAATCATTTTTAAGACGGGAATCCCATGCAAGACAATTGCTTCATTTTGTTCAAAATTGATAAGACAGTCTTCTTTTGCAATTGTTTTATTGCTAAAGGGACAACTTGTCGTTGTAGTTACATAATAATTTTATAAGAGATAAAATATTTGTAATAGCCAAACTGTGATCCCATACTAACACTTAATTCAATTTGTAGAGGTTACAATGTTTTTTAAAGTAAATATTTTATTTACATAATACATAACAATCAGACAGAAACAAACATCACAATAAAATAAACCAATAGGAATGAAAACGAAAAACATGCAGTATACTATATTATGAAATTTATATTGATTAACTATAGATAATTTAAACATTAAAGATAAAATCATACATAATTAAAATAAATATAATCGGCATAATCCCCATTAGATCTTACTCAAATCTTTTCCTATTACTAAGAACTAAAATTTTACAATAATCTTAAATGTATTCAGATTACACTAGGATTCGATTTGTACTACAAATACAGGAATGTCAGATAAATACCAGTTCAACAGACTAACAGACTAACAAACTAACAGTATCGACCTCTAGCCCGACCCCTATTGCTCCATAGAACGGCAGCCTGAAGCCCCGAGAGCTAAGGCTGTGGTTAATTGAGAAATACAGACCCACTTGATGCTGACCCAATAAACTGTCTATATCGCAAATACGAGTAGATCCTGGTAATGAGCTTTGGTGTTTATTTTGGCTTGGTTTATAAGTGTATTTCAAGTAGAAACGATATTTTTATCATACCTATTCTAAGAATACAGAAAGAAGGAATGTTTTACAAGTATAAATGCATCAATTAGGTAGTTTACTAAAGCAAACTTCGGAAACGTCTCTTATCAATGGTTTAGATACATCTGATAGTTCATATACAAATGGGCTTCCATTTCTTAAAGTATTGTATTAATTTGTCAAATAAATAAAGAGAAAATATATTTGAGAAGCTGATGAACAGCACTGTTGACCCACGGAGAGCACAATTAAGTTAGCAAAGAAAATAAAGAAAGTAGGAGAGTTAGAGAATTGAGAGAGATATAGAGAATCGCAATATTTGGAATCGTATTCTTACTGCCTACGATGATTTTTTTTTATAAAAGAAGATTGAACAAGCTTCTTCGAAGAGAACGATGAGATAAAAAACGAAAGAGTAATGTATGTAAAAATTGCAATAAATACTTGAATTTGCTAGGATATACTTTTTTCTGTCTACTCTAGGATAGGATGTTTATGTATGAAAAGACGTTGTATAATTTTGCTGACATAAATAAACCAACAATATATCTGTTTATAAGTTTCGAGCAGATAATTTCGTGGAAATCGGTGGCTGACCCGCGCTTGTTTGCGGAATTAACATATTTTCGTCCAGCCCTTT
Source organism: Esperia sulphurella (assembly GCA_947086405.1). Classification (NCBI taxonomy): domain Eukaryota; kingdom Metazoa; phylum Arthropoda; class Insecta; order Lepidoptera; family Oecophoridae; genus Esperia; species Esperia sulphurella. Next base: position 15,767,499 of record OX352264.1, read on the forward strand.
CGTATGATAAGCACAATCGCGGAACGAATGATATATTGCTTATGTATTCATCCTTCCTTCTGCTTTGATAAAATATTTCCATGGAAATTCGGTAGTTAGTGATTTTTCATTTTACTTTTATGTCAAATCCATAGACTTATTACACATGCACATTTAAGGTTGAGCTACATAATATAAACGCGCGATGGCGGTTGACTGACTAGCACAATACTGCCACACTCTCGGTACTCCATACAAGATAACAGAATTAATAACCTATTAGTACTACAGGAGCTACCGGCTATATATACATGTTTGTGTGCGCGCGTAAATTGCAGCTAGTTTAGTGCTAGTCGATTGAGAGAGGGACAATGTTATAAGTCAACTTATCGCGTCGGTCTCTCTCGGCAATCTAGAAGTGCGTACTCTGTTTTGCGAACGGGGGAGTTTTAATATTTAGTATTCTTTAACCGATATGCAAAGTCGATGCTATAGAGAGCGGCGCGGCGACTTGCAGCAGCGTACGCTGCCAATACTGTTTGATGCGGGCGCTATCCCATACAAAAGTCGCGATTTGTTGCGATAGATCAATTGTGTAAAAGTACGGCACTGCGCGCTATAATAGGGGTCAACCCTTTTGGTACCGCCTACGCTCATTAGGGGACTTGCGGTTAAATACTACACTACGCTAGTTAATTCAAATTACTAAACTCACATAGGTACCCTTAGATAGTATTCTATAGGCCAATTTGCTCACCATGTTTCTCTTTACCGAAAAACATGTGGTGTAGGTATTTAACTTGATAATAATCTCCACATACGGTGCAACAAAATTCATAGCTCATAAAAAATAGAAATAAATAATATTTATACTAGTAACTGTCCAATTTCTGATTACAAATATAGGTACATATAATAAGTATGAAGTTGTATATATTCCATCGCTCAAGCTCAATCTGATAAGAATGTATTCACTGTATTTCCATAATCATGCATGCCCATTGTACTCAAAACAAAAGCCTGATTACCAGCGTCATAATTAGTCTATTTGCGCCCTCTAAGAGCTTCAATTTTGAGCGTTCAGTGACTTAATTCGAAGTACATAAATTTAAATGAAATTTCTGTTTATACGTAGTTCTGGTATCACCCCTATAATTTGCAATCGAGCATTGCATTGTTATACCTCTAGATTTATGGAATTAAAAGCTTATAATAAGTTGTCTGTAACAAATCGCTTTTAGTGATAAGACCACCCTGATACGACTAATTTAAGCTGCTTTATTATTAGTGCCAGTGTGGTTTAATATGCAATAAAGACTAATTTAATTTTAATATATACGCTACTATAAATAAATTTTAATGTTATTCTATGTTAGGTACGAGTATGTATTTTTTTCTTAAAAATGTTATAGGATATAGTTTTGCCAATTCCAAAATGAAATATATCATAAGATTTGTCTGATATAATTTTTGGGCCCCATTTGGTCACATTTTGAATCGCCTCGCTCTGATCACGTCCTGACTACGGCACTGCCCTTTGTACTGTAAGCTATTTCCAGCTATTATCGCCGGCTCAAGCGATAATTTTAGACCAACAGTCTATTATAACGCTTTCAGAGGATTATATACGGATGTGTTATTTTGATACTTGCAAATAACAATAATTTCTATAAAGTGGCGATGATCTCATTTTTAAACGTTGTTGAGTGGATGCGTAGAACTTTATACACCACTTATAAAATACTAGCTGTTGCCCGCGACTTCGTCAAGTTGTCCTAACATCACAATTTATTATGTATTTCCCGTAGCAATGATATGGTTTATCTGATAAAAACTATCATATGTCCTATTCCAGGACCTAACCTATATGCGTGCCAAATTTCATCCCGATCCGTCCAGTGGTTGAAGCGTGATTGAGTAATAAACATCCAAATATCCAACCTTTCGCATTTATAATATTAGTAGGAAGTAGGATAATATTAGTAGGATTAGGACTCTCACTGTTAGAATTGTTAGTGGTATTTTTTATTTAGAAACTAGTCAATTAGACTACCCATCATTGTTTATGGCCGGTGTGACCAGTAAAGTAGTACCTTTCACTTAAAGAAAAAACAATTGTTGATTTGAAAAAGATCTTGTTAATCATATTATTAGCTCTTATATTTCACCTACTTCTTGTCCTTATAAAATTATCATATTTGTGATATCATCCCACCTAGTCTCAGTAAAGACCTAGGCTATTAACATCTCTAGGCATTAAGGCATTAAAACCTGTCGTAAATTCTGAGAGGCTTCGTTCGGCCTATTGGGGCTTCTCTGGACATACATTTTATGTCGTTCTATAACGCATGCTCGGCCCATATACTCGTATGCGCTATGTTAGAGTTAAGACAGTGTGTTAATTGTCATACAGTAATATATAAACAATAAACAAACAATTTATATTTATTTAAACAAACCGTGAACTTACGAGAGAAACAATATCTTGTTCTCTTGAACGAACAAGATTTTGTTGCGCTCGTATGTTGTTAACTGCCACTAACTCAACTTGATCATAAAAATGATTACTTCAGCTAACATACAGCAATCAAGACATAATGCCACTTCATCATCATCAGCCGAAAAACGACCGCTGCTGAACATAAGCCTCCCAAATAGAATCCCACTTTTGGTAGGCTTTTTAATGCTATCATCATCAGCCTACGAGTAAATACGTCCACTAGGGGGAGTTGTCCATTGGGGGATTTGCCATAATCACCACGCTTGGCAGGCGGATTGGTTATAGCAATAATGATCTTAATCTATACAGGAGAACACTGCTCTCCGTCCCTGGTGCAATCCCTTAGTAGCCTTGACCCACTGGAAGATTGGGGGAGACAGTGAGGGAATTATCCAAACTTTTGGTTCATCATCAGGTTATTTTTGTCTCCACTGCAGGAGCACAACCCTCTCTCATCTGCCGGAGACAGACGGAGGATTTGGCCTACACTCCCCGCGCTCGCCAGACGGGTTAAGGAGGCCCGATTGATGTTTTATAATGTATTCCCTTAGTCGCCTTGTACGACATCCACGGGAAGAGTTGGAGTGGTACTATTCTACTCTACCGGAAACCACACGGCATAACTTTTGGTTAATTTAACTAAATACCATTCTACTGGGTTCCATAATAAAGCAAAATAACTAAAGAGATCTGATGTAACGATAGAGGTTTAAAAAACCATTTCGGCTACATTTTGTCTTCAGAGCTGGAAAAGTAAATCCATCAATGACAACGCCAGCTTTTTATCTCGGCTGAGGAAAAACAAAAGCCTACCAAAACGAAAACCTACTTTAAATTCTTTTAATAGTACACGAGTCTACGTCCTACTTTTTCAACCGACTTCAAAAAAGGAGGAGGTACTCAATTCGACGGTATGTTTTTTTTTTTTTTTGTATGTTTGTTACGCGATTATGAAAGGAACTACTTCAGAAATTTCTTTGTTTTGTGAAGTTTCAACTTCTCGGGGTAATTTTTCTTCTTATTCATAAAATATATGTCAAAGTCCTTGATTGCACCTTTAAAATCCTTGATTGCACATGATCACACTTGCTAAATTTATACACGTGTTTTTTATAAACTACGGCTTCCTAGGTATTAAAGTTGTGAAGAAGAAACGGTGCCACAACACATCTTTTAAAATAAAATTTGTATCATCATCATCTGGTTATTTTTGTCTCCACTGCAGGAGCACAACCCTCTCTCATCTGTCGGAGACAGACGGAGGATTTGGCCTACACTCCTAAAATTTGTTTACTTACTTACAACCTAAAAATGATTGTGCGAATCTGAAGGTCTATTTTATAATAGGCCTTTTAAACTATATATTATGTATTTTCATAATGCAGAATCCAATGAGAAGTAGAACGCTAGAGAGGCGTTAAAAAGAAATATAATTATAAACATTGTAATAGATTTTCACATTAATAATTAAGAATTAATAGATGGTGCTTCATTTGTAAGAGCAGACCCAAAAATACTGACAACTTCGCAATACACTTTTGAAAATACTTTCACAGTACAATCTTACAATAAAACGATCAAAAAGAAATCATCTGGGACTTACATCATCATCGTTTCTTATTCGTCACTACGACACGCAGTAAATCGGTTTCCAAAACGGAAAAAATCTATTAATATTTATGACTTATTGTAACTTACAGCAAGTAAATAATATTTCAAGACGCTAGGCAAATACTCTAAGCGACGACGAACAAAATCGTATTGTATTTTGGATTACAACCAAAAAGATGTTTTCATGTTCTTAAAACCCAGTGCATGACTATTAAGTACTGTAAATTTTAATTTAATTGTATCGTTTAAATTGATAATGGGCTCGATTCTGAAGGTACAACGTTAAAATCTGACAGCACTAAAACTGTTGCTATCTTTGTCACACAGTATTATGAAGATAAAGACGAAACCAATTTTAGCGCTGTCAAATTTTAAATGTGTGCCTTCGGAATCGGGCCCACTAGCTATATAAGGGTTAAAATAGTAATTATTCATTTGGGTACCTCTGTATAGTTATATTTGTAGTTAAAGACCCATAGTTCCCGGACTACAAAACTATCTCCGAGGCCGAGGAGAAACTTTGCAACTACATATTGATTAGGTCATTGAACTTCTTATACGACAAAGATAAGACTGTAAACAAACATTATTTGTACCTAAACTCGTTTAGGGTTTATAATTTACTTTCATCACTATGACCACATTAGTCAATTCAATTCAATTACACTTTATTGCACATAAAATAAATAAATAAAAAAGACACAATAATAAAGTAACTTACATATGTACATCTAGGCTGTCTTTTCATCATTATTCCTTACACGTCAACAGCTGCTGTCCATAGGACTTCCTCAATAAATTTACTTTTATTATAATAGAAATCATTAAATTGTATCTATTTATATAAGCCCTATATAGTATTTAGGTACCCTAATTTAAACATCTCTAGAAACTTTTTTAAACTAGCTAACTTCAAGTGAAAACTTGTTCGGTGTATTTTAAAAATGTTAACACTTTCTGTTTATTTCCGCCCAGCTTAGCACATTTTAAATAATTTACTCAACAATTTTACTGAAATAAATGTCGAGGGTGAGCTTGAAGGCTCTTCAAAAACCTGAATAGTCCCGCAAACTTTTGTTCAAGTGCTTTCGAGGAGTCATCACGGGTAATTAGTCTCAGCGAATAAAATTTCACAGTGTGTTTATTGCGGAGAGAAATAGAATTTAGTAATAGTTAATAATAAATAATGTAAGTTATATTTTTTGACATTGGATATTCGATCGGGAATATGGGAATGTTAGTATAACAACATGGAGTAGAGTAGTCAGACTTAAGTTAAAGGGACTAGTCCACAGGACTATGCGCGGTATCAACATAACGGTAACATAGCGGTATCAAATCATAAACAAAGACCATGAATAATAAAGGCCCCAATATAAAACCCTGGGGAACTCCTTCAGTGACTTTACTTGATTCAACTTGTATTGTCGGCAGAAACAAACCCAGTATTTTTTCAACATAATCTTTGATTTGTACGAACTGTTTTCGGTCATAAATACGATAACCAATTTAAAACTTAGTACCTGACACCCTTTTTGTTTGTTTATTAAACATATGGTCAACAGTGTCAAAAGCGGAGCTCGAGTCAACGACACCTGCAACCTGATTTTTATAGTTTATTTTGCGATGTGTCTACTTAAGTATCCATTCCGTAGTAGTGTTAAACAGAGATTTAACTCAGTTGAATTATTAGATTAGGCCAATAACAGCACGCTTGCATTGCATAGGTAGCTTAAATCAGGTTATAGGGTCAACGAACCAATCGAGACCTGGCTTAAAGCGATAAAAACATACGTTGCTACGCGCGCTACGCCCGTAGCACTAATATACTAGTAAGTCGAGCTTCAACTACTTCCTGCTTAGCGATGATCAGTGTGAAAAACCCCAAGGATTTCTTGGTTGAATTTTTTAATCAAAAGTAATCTCACGTAGCACGGTCGCCCTACTTTACACCAAGTCGCCAACGCAACTTTGCAGCAACAATTTATATTAGGAAAATTATACGACTTTGCCGCGGAAATCCAACCAATCACAAGAGTCGTAGCGCCCCACCACAGTAATCCCAAAGGGGGGATGTTACGTGCTTGCGGTGCAGCAGTTTACTTACACTAACGAACCTTGCTTTAACCTTCTTCATTCAAAAGGGAACTTCAGAACTGAAATGATGTGTAAGTTAAGGTAAAAATTATGAGTAAATCCTTTTTTACTAGTTGCTTTATATCATCTGAGGAACAACATCTCAAGGCTTAAACTGTGTGTTGATAAATCAGTTGGGGTACATCCTTTTTATACACAAAGATAAGCCCTGTAAGTTTTTCTGGAAGAGATCTCTTTCAGAAATAAGCTTGTTTTGTAAAAGGTGTAGTAAATGTTAAACTATTCTATGGTCGTAGACGGGTTCTCGAGTAAGCAAGCGTAGTGTGGGATACCCCCTGGTTAATTGGAGCGACGATATGCGTAAGGCGGCTGGCAGTGACTGGAAGAGAAGGATGAGGCCGATATCCAGCAGCTGACTGTTTCAGACTGATGATGATGACGGTCGTAGAAAAAGTAATACTCATTGCTAGTACTCGAGTTTTAATACCCTTCATTATGAGACAGCTCCATTATTTTGACACGAACAAAGCCTTAAACACTATTCAACTGCAAATCCTAGGACAATGGGATACAAAACAAAGATAGTAAAACCATATATCTTTGTCCTGTAACGCCACCCGCCGGCCATAAGGAGTTTGTAGAAAAAATCTTACCTAACGGTCTGTACAATAGACAAAATTAGGAACATTCGTGCGTGAAGCCTCTAACACAGTATAACTATAAAGTATTGACACTTTTTCTTAACCCTTGATAAGCAGCAGCTCTTTAGAAAATACAAGGGTGGCCGACTCAAGAGCGGCCCTACCCCTAGCGAGTTTTCAGGTAATGCGAAATCTCTTGTGCCCCCCCCCCCCCCATTTCTCACGCCGTCAAAGTCTAAATCATTTCCAATTCATTCTCCTACTAATAATCAGTACAGTAAAAAGTTTGATTTTTGTTGCGTCATAATGCCACTCTTATTTTCCCTCTTGGCCGATAGCGTTAAGTGTTATTAGGGTGCTTGTATTTTTTTTTTGCGCAGGCGATCTATCTATATAATTGTGGCTGGTGCGGTTGCGCTTCGTCACTACATAGTGTCCAGTAACCATTTGTCTGTCTGCTTCGGCTGTGGTGTAGAATATTAATAAATAAAAAATTAAGTGGTAAATTTTTTTTACTACATATTGACAACAGAATAAGAGTATTATGCTGTGCAAGCATAATTATTGCTTAAACGGAAAGTTTTATTGTATAAAGATTTAAAAAGACAAATATTTTATTCTACATAAACTCTCATTAGCGAATTATACAGGATATATGAATAATTATAAATATTTTAAATTAGAATTTGAATAGGTACAACATGATCGGAAAGTAGAATAAACCTCAACAATATTCATTACTCCCTTATTTACATTTTAATACACGAAACCTGATTCCAGCAAATATGTTTCGTATCATATGAATCCTTATTAACCGTGCCAATGTGCGCGGCTTCAAATATCTGTCACATGATATTCAGTAATCCAATTGCAAACGAATCGCCCAATACGCCTCACACGATTTTCACTTACATTAGCTAAGATTACTATCACTTCTCGAAGTTGCTGTCCTGTGCGCATAATTATACTGTGTATCTGTAAGGCCGCATTTATTATTCCAGTGAGGACATCCGAGTACTCAGAAATGCCGGCATATATCCGCTATTAGGACCTCTTGTTCCTTCGCTGCACGCATGTTTCTCTACTAGATACATATATTGGGACCACTTTTTAATAGAAGGTTTGAAATATAAATTAAAAATACAAAATCCGTCGTCCCCTGATTTGGAAGTACAGTTAGCGTCAAAAGTAGCATAAAAACTATAGAATAAAAACAAGTTACCAAAAGTACCGACTGTTCTTAATATCACAGTAACCTGACTTCTCTATTTTTTATTTTTCGTCTCGTTGGCCTAGTTACTACTGGCATAGTCATTGAGCTAGAGCGCCAGAGGTCGTCGGTTCGATTCCCACTAGTGACAGACAACTTTGTACAAGTTGGTCCCGGTCTGGATGTTATATTTGTGTTTTGTCCAATCCTTGTTTAACTCCCATAACGCATGAGAATCCTAGTTTGGGATTAGAAAAGTGTAGGTATGTAACTATATCATAATCATCATCAGGTTATTTTTGTCTCCACTGCAGGAGCACAACCCTTTCTCATCTGCCGGAGACAGACGGAGGATTTGGCCTACACTCCCCGCGCTGGCATAGGGTTGGGGAGGCCTGATTGATGTTTTATAATGTATTCCCTTAGTCGCCTTGTACGACATCCACGGGAAGAGTTGGCGTGGTCCTATTCTACTCTACCGGAAACCACACGACAAATTTGAGAATAATATTTCATAATGAGGTCACCTAACTTCTTTATTATAATTGTACATTAAAATAATCGGTATAATCACTTCCAATGATATTTTTTGTATTTGTTAATATCAACGTTATGAAACAAAATGTAGAGCACGTTCAACATAAAATAAAAATCGACGTTTCAAATTGATTGTGTTCGAGGAAATCCATTTATTCTGAATGTTGCAGATACTTGTGAAATATTGTATAATGCAATTCTGTTGAAAACGCTATACCTATTTTGTCTTACGTTTGAAAGGAACTATTAGTTATTTAGCAATGTTGTATGATCTTATCCTTTAGACATTTTCTGGTGTCAGACTATTAAGACGTGTTTAACATTGCAATTCATTTGAAAATTTCATATACTAAGATATTATTGACGCTGACTGTACGATTTCATATTTTAATCTACACTATATTATAAAGAGGAAAGATTTGTGTGTTTGTAACGGATAAACTCAAAAACTACTAAACCGATTTCAAAAATTCTTTCACCATTAGAACTAAATTATCCCTGAGGAACATAAGCTATACTTATTATTTCAAGCTGTGTTGATATTGAAATAAACAATAAATAGTTTGAAAATAAGCCGTAAGTATACAAATACAAAATACAAAATAATTTATTGGCTTTATATGTTTACATGTTAATGATATTTGTGGGATCCTCCTTTTAAGCATAAAAAATGCCTGTACCAGGAGGGTCCACTCTTCCTTAACTTATAATTTATGTAACTATAACAATATTAATATATGTAATGTAATTTAATTCAATTGAACCTAATAACAATAAATAATTTAATTTAACGACAATAAGTATATAAGTAAATAAATATGCATGTGTATGTTTGTTAGTATAAGATTGGGTGTGTATGTGCCTGTGTGTGCGTGTTATGTGTGTGTGTGTGTGTGTGTTAAGGTGAGGTTATTAGGTTGTGTCTGTGTGTTTGTTCTGGTTTTGTGAGTGTGTGTGTGTGTGTGTGTGTGTGTGTGTGTGTGTGTGTGTGTGTGTGTGTGTGTGTGTGTGTGTGTGTGTGTGAAAGTATATCAAATTGAATTAAATTTAAGTCTATATACGGCTCATTTTCCAAGTAATTTCATTGTTTTATAGCATTAAATTGCCGTGTTGTTCCCGCTTTAGAATAGGGCCGGGCCACCCCTATCTTTCCCGTGGGTGTCGTCAAGGCGACTAAGGAGTTGCACCAGGGACGGGCAGTAGCGTTCTCCTGTGTGTGTATATTAAGATCATTACTGCGATCACCAATCCGCCTGCCAAGCGTGGCGATTATGGCAAATCCCCCAATAGACAACTTACCAAAAGTTGTATTCTGTTGGGGAGGCCTATGTCCAGCAGTGGACGTATTTAGGCTGATGATGATAGCATTAAAATTTTGGTCGTGTGTTTGAGCCATTAGTGTTTGAACGAAGATTGTATACGACGCGACGTATCCAACCGCCTTGACACTAAAATACAAAACGGAAGCAGTGAGAGCTGAACTCGAGTTCACTGGATCGAGCGCGTTTTAAAATTTCATAACGTTAGAGTGTAGTTACTGGAAGCGTGCCCTAAATATTTTCCTTAGAGCTCATATCTTGAATACCTAGTCAGCACGATCGTCGTCTTGTTTTACAGGGTAAGAGAAGTAGCTAAACAATACAATACAATACACTTTAATGCACAAAAAAATACAGTTACACGTTATAGAAGTTACAAATAGTACAATTTAGGCGGTCTTATCGCTTTAAGCGATTTCTTCCAGACAACCTTTGGGTAGAAAGATATTATTATAAACAAGTAAGTGGAATCTTAGTGAATTTCTCTACCTTTTTGTCCATGGGACAGGCAACTTTGTACAAGCTGGTACCGGTAGAGTTAAATAAAAAAGTTACGGTAAAGTTAAATCTATTAGAGTGCGAAAAGAAGAATAGAAAAAAAAACTTTCTTCATTTATAGGCCTAGCCGAGGGTAACCTCTATTTACTATCTGACTGCCTCGTTGGCCTAGTGGCTTGGTCTTTGGACTCAAACGCCAGAGGTAGTGGGTTCGGTCCCAACGGGGGACAGACACCTTTGTACAATTTGGTCCCAGTTTGGAAGTTATATTTGTGAAATGTCCTATCCTTGTTTAATTTCCATAGCACAGGAGAATAACCTAGTTTGGGATTTGACAATTTTATGTTTCTGTAAATATGTATATATTTAATTTTTATATCTTATCTTCTTAGGGGGCCAGGAAGACCTGGCGACACTTCGACGATTCAGGATCTTTTGTGCCAAACCCCTGACCACCAACGGTGCCCCAAGCCGATTTCGTGGACTTCACATACGCCTCAGAATTTCTTCTTCGGTATATGCAGATGTTTTCCTTCACCGAAAAGCCTGTGGTATTATAAATAAACCGTACTTAAGTTTCGTAAAACTCATTGGTACGGGCGGGGTTTGAATCCACGACCTTATGAACGTGAGGCGAATTTTTGTATACGGAATTGTGTAGAATATTAATAATAATTTTTCTAAAGAATAATTGTATTGATTGTTTACTCCAGTGTTTACAATTAACAATCAATTCAATTATTCTTTATGACACAATAAAAATAATACACATATACAATAATATGGTTGCTTATGTGAGTACATCTAGCCGGTTTTATAGTTCAAAATCATGAAATCCGTGAGTATGTAAGTACAACCGTGAACATCGCCTAACTGTCATCGCCCTGAATAGTTATTGTATACCTAGAGTTTCTCCCTCACAATGTTCTCCTTCACGTCGAAGTGACAAATCTTTATAAAGACCCGTATTGGTGCCGCGAGATTGAATTTACACGCTTCCTTTCCGAATGCCCTCCCAAGGGCGGCGTCTACTGTGTACGAAATGTAATAAACTGTTTTGTGGTACATGATGGCGATTAGGTTGGTAAAGGATTGCTGCGTGCAATAATTTAAAGGCTATACAAGTATTTTGCCACCCTAAAATTGTTACGAAATATCTCGTCTAGCTGTAATTACCACACTCGCGCACCAACCTCTACCGTCGCGCACGCACAGCAGCTGTTCGCCTCCCTGCTCGCCCTGGCACTACACTGTGATGTGTTCGTGGACGGCATGGGACGACTGATGATGGAATGCAAGGTAATGCTATAGAGAGGAATGCCTGTTTCGTCTATAGCATAAAAGTTATTGTAACGCAATGGATTATTTAGAATCTGCAAAGTTGCAATTTCTTTCAATAAATAAATGTCTAAATGTGATCGGAGTATGTAGTGCTATTTTTGGTGCTTGCACCATGCTATCATATGGTGAAAGTACCAAAAATGAGTGGGGTAGGGGTGGGGTAGAAAATTAGGGATTAGAGATACTTCCCTTCTTGCGCAATTTTCATAATTAAATCATAATAATTTGTAATGTTACGTTCACGCAGATGAAGTCGCGGGCAACAGCTAGTAATATAATACAACATTTCATAATAATCTGAAGAAAAAAAAAATTTTACTATTCTGATAAACATTTGCCATATAATTACAATAGTTAGACGCCGAACGCTTACCTATCCGAATATATCACATGTCCCGTTCGAGAATACAAGTATACTATGTACTGTCCTTAAACACGAGATATCCAAATAGGCTTGTGATTAGTGACATACCAAAAACTACGCGTTTCCAGAAGAATTGTTACGCGATGGGCAGAACCATATTCAATAATATCTATAAAGGAGTTACCACTAAATAGGTTTAAAAATTCTCTTCGGAAATGGCTGATTCAGCATGCGTTTTATTCCGTTGCAGAATTTTTGTCGCACAAAGAAAAAAAATAGGTTTAGTTTAAGTAGTTGAAAAGTTTTAGTCTTAGTTTCATTAAGTGTTATTGTTATTATTAATGTAAATATTTGCATGCTCTTGTAAATAGCAGAATTAGGAGATCGTACCTCATAATGACCATCTAATGAACTGTACCCTATTCTATAGCAAATAAAATCTTATCTTATCTTACTCTTAAGTTGGACGTATATTATCCGTCTAGTGATCTTTAGTGGTTACCTTTTCACTATATTTATTATTGTTATGATATGACCTACACTGTCAACTAAAGCTGCTCCAAATAACACGTTAAAACTAAGTTTTAAACGACATGGACACAAAACACACATTACCTGTTCATAAAAGCGGTTCTGTGTTCGACTTAGCCATGACGTCAGCTCAAAGTTTTTACACCGGGGAGGTTAAGCTAGATAAATAGCAGAGATTTCCTTTCTCACAAACATGTAGGTACAGTCGGGGAAAAGGTAGCATAGACAAATATATGATGGATATAGTACACAATCGTATTCCATCTGATTTTCCGGTGTAGAAATGCACTTGTAGCGTTTGAGTTGTTGACCGCTGCCTTTAAATTACCAAAAAATTTGCAAAAGTCTGCTCGTTTGTACTTCATATATCGAAGGAATAACTCAATTATAACAAATTTAACCAAACTGATATAATAAATGCGAAAGTGTGGATGCGTTTTACGATTTAGTTCATTTTTTTGTATTTCATCATCAGGTTATTTTTGTCTCCACTGCAGGAGCACAACCCTCTCTCATCTGCCGGAGACAGACGGAGGATTTGGCCTACACTCCCCGCGCTCGCCAGACGGGTTGGGGAGGCCTGATTGATGTTTTATAATGTATTCCCTTAGTCGCCTTGTACGACATCCACGGGAAGAGTCTGAGTGGTCCTATTCTACTCTACCGGAAACCACACGGTTTTTGTATTTATTTTGAGAGATTTATACAATACCTTTTATTCCCAAAAACATGTATTTTAATAAAACGTAATACCAATTCAAAAAATCTATTTCCTTCCCTTTGTGCGTATACGAGTATGTTACCGTCTACTATGTGTATTCCCCTGCTATCAAAGCTTAAGGGATAAAGTAAAAGAGCAAATTTAGGAGTCGCTGACTTACATCAGAGTATAAAAAGTGTGCGGAACAAAAAAAAAAGAAACTGAATGGTTCACAATGAAAACATCTGTGCTCCATCAGTTCCACATGTTTAACTATTCAAAATGGTCGAGAGATAGCTGTTAATTCGCATTAAATCTTAAAATCGCGGTTAAAATTAGCACGGAAAAGGTCGCAGGTCAAAAGTAGTTATGAGAAAAAATACAATATTTCTTTTTCTATACATAACGATTAATTGCAAAACATTAACAGGGAGTTCTCGGACTGCCACGCGGAGGTTACGGGTTCGAATCCCGCTAGGGGAAAATGTTCGTATGATGAATATAAATGTTTGTACCCAAGTCTTGGATGTTTATATATTTATTTAAGTATGTTTATCCGATATCTAGTAACCATAATACAGGCTCCGCCTAATTTGGGACTGAATAATTGGTGTAAATGTCGGACATATTATTTATTAACGCCCTAATGTTACTATATTTCTTTGCCGACTATACATATTTTATCTAAGTAACTAGTGTAGATATAAATGACTGTCTTTGTTACATAACTTGTACATCTAGGTTGAGGAAACAGTAAATGACTTAGGAAGTCGCTGTGGCGCTGTTCTATCGGTAGGAGTTATAGTAGAACAGTTTGGATCATATTTTCCAGATAGTTATACTGGTAGAACAATCAGTAGAACTGCTTGGAAAAGAGAAACCACTAGATATCATTTTGAAGATCACACCGCCATCATTCCATACAAGCAAACAGATTAAATACCTACTACTACATACACGTGCGCGTGTGAGTAAATTATGGTAGGGCTACTGCATCCAGCGCGCGAACATAGTCGATCGAGAGAGGGACAATATACGTCGACAAGATAAGTGCATCACTTTCTAACCGACGATCTCTCGGCGCTGGTCGATAGCGCTCTGGCGCAGTAACTGTACTGGCGCGACAAGCCGGGAGCCTAGTAGTGTGTACTACCAGCCGTAGATATTATAGTAATTTAGCGGGAGTGTTGCATCTCTCTATTTCTAGAGCAGTTACTGTCTTAGAAATATATATGTTTTAATTTATTTTAAATCATCATCATCATCAGGTTAATTTTGTCTCCACTGCAGGAGCACAACCCTCTCTCATCTGCCGGAGACAGACGGAGGATTTGGCCTACACTGGCCAGACGGGTTGGGGAGGCCTGATTGATGTTTTATAATGTATTCCCTTAGTCGCCTTGTACGACATCCACGGAAAGAGTTGGAGTGGTCCTATTCTACTCTACCGGAAACCACACGGCAATTTTAAATGGAATGGCAGTTTTATAGGTCTTGTGGCTAAAACCGATAAAAAAAATCTAGTTTGTTATGCACATATGCTAATTTCAACACCAGGACAAGGAAAACCATGGGCATCGCCGAATAAAAAACTAGTTAAACATAAAAGATATGCCCCAGTGGAAATAGAAACATGTAAGGTATTGTAATTTTATTATGACTTATGAATCCTCAAAAACTTCTGGTTCGATTGAACTGAATTTTGGAACATTTTAAAATGGCAAAATGATGATAAAACCAGCCAGTAGCGTTACTTACTCAAAACCAACGATATCTATGTACTACTAGATGGAGCGTTCCAAACAATCGCTCTGTTCCACGCAAGTAGCTACAACTCTTTCACATTCACAATGAAACTTGTACAGTTACTACGCAGAACATTTAATTATGACTAAATATTGACGCTGCAGTTAAATAATGTCAATATTTAGTAAATAATTAAATGTTCTGAGTAGTAACTGCACAAGTTTCAAAGTGAATGTGAAAGAGTTGTGGCTACTTACGTGGAACAGAGCGATTGTTTGGAACGCTCCATCTAGTAGTACATAGAGATCGTTGCTCAAAACATATATTTTTAGTGGTTCGACTATTGCACTGACCATTTTGTTTGATATGTGGTCAAATCAAATGTTATTTATTTGTAAGTATAGGTTACATGTTAGACACAGTGGTCGTCCAAATGTGGGTCCGCTATTCAGATACCTTACATTAGCATGCTAATTATAAATAGGTACACGTATAGGATTTAAAGTTCAAACAATTCCATTCAATTCAAATATTCATTATTGTGCACCAAAACATATACATTTTTAAATAAAAACAAAACTTACATAGAAGGAAGAATTTAGTGTACAACGGCGGCCTTATCGCTTTCAGCGATTTCTTACAGGCAACCTTTGGGTGGTGGCGAATTTTTTGAGGAGTGGAAATACTGGATGCAACAATTCGTTGACACTATAAAAAAAAAAAAAAAAAAAAAAATAATAATAATAATGTATATACCTTTTTAAATATGTTATTTTTATTGTATGTTTTACTAACGTAGCTTTAGTTTTAGTTTTTTAAGGTTTTATGTTACTAACAATTATATGGACATGAGTCTGAAATAAAATATTAATAATAATAATAATAATAATAAATAAAACTTTTTTTCAAGTAGCCATCTGTACAAAGTGTTTACGAATGGCTTCACATTTAATATTTTTATGTGGTGTGTTGTATATGAAATCCAATCCGTCCTCCAATCCAAGGTCTGCCGTGCCGATGGATGAGTGTCCAGGGGCTAGTCTGGTCGTAAGCGTGCCGACATCCTGGAGCTGGGCGAATTCTGGGCACTATTAGCCTTACCGAGTCATGCGGGGCTCTGATGAGGTGGACAATAATTTCCCTAGCTAATCGTGGTACCTCAACAAGGCGGCGATGCTGTTCGCAACACATCACGTCAAGGGGTATCACGGGACGAACAGCGGGCGAAGGAAAGCCACTTTGCAATTTTTATTATATTGCGCAAAGTGGCGATACATCGTCTCTGCCTACCCCTCTGGGACCAAAGCGTGAGCATTAGTTATATATGTCATCATCATCATCATGTCAGCCCCTAGAAGTCCACTGCTGGACATAGGCCTTTCCCAACGAACGCCACCACACCCGGTCCTCCGCCCTCCGCATCCAGCCGCTGCCGGCCACCTTCTTTAGGTCGTCGGTCCACCTGGCGGCGGGGCGTCCTACCCTGCGAGTGCCGATCCGCGCTCTCCACTCCAGAACTCGTCTGCCTCAATGGCCGTCGGTTCTGCAGCATATGTGGACCGCCCACTGCCACTTCAGCTTACTAATCCTTTCGGCTATGTCGGTGAGTTTCGTTCTTCGTCGGATCTCCTCATTACGAATCATATCTTTCAAAGAAACCCCGAGCATAGCCCTGCCCATAGCTCGCTGAGCGACTTGGAACTTGTGGATCAGGTATATATGTATATGAAATATTTGTTATTTTCTTTTTCTACATGTGTCCGAGTGTATTTTTCTTCTGTTTCTGGTGTACCATGACCTTGTTTGCAGCTACCATTAGTCCATAACACTAATATCCCCTATTGTGTTTCTAACTTTTTATGGGCAGTTATGTCATAAAATTATGGATGTAGCTCAGTTGTTATGTACCATAATGTAAGTGATTTCGCTTTCTGATGTGAATGTTTTATGGCTTGGAAATTATGAATGGCTGACTAGGTCTAGCATTGTCAGAGTCAAAGGCCAAGTTTTAGTAGTAGAAAACTCATTTTTTTTAAATATACTATGTAGCAAAATAAATTAATAATTGGTTGACTCTGTAACTTGACTTAGTACTCTGTAATCAACGATCTCTATGTACTACTAGATGGAGCGTTCCAAACATTCGCTCTGTTCCACGCAAGTAGCCACAACTCATTCACATTCACAATGAAACTTGTGCAGTTACTACGCAGAACATTTAATTATTACCAAATATTGACGATACAATTCAGACATTTACCAATTATCCAGTCCCAAACTAGGCAGAGCCTGTGCTATGGTTACTACATAACGGATATACATACTTAAATAAATGTATAAACATCCAAGACTTGGTTACAAACATTCATATTCATCATACGAACATTTGCCCTAATGTCAATATTTAGTAAATAATTAAATGTTCTGCGTAGTAACTGCACAAGTTTCGTTGTGAATGTGAAAAAGTGGTGGCTACTTGCGTGGAACAGAGCGATTGTTTGGAACGCTCCATCTAGTAGTACATATAGATCGTTGTCTGTAAAATGACTTAGTACGCTGAAGTGGCAGTGGGCTGGTCACATCTGTCGGAGAACCAATTACCGCTGGGGTAAACGAGTTCTCGAGTGGAGACCGCGACTGGGCAAGCGTAGTGTGGGACTCTGGCTAGATGGAGCGACGATCTGCGTACGGCGGCTGGCAGTGACTGGATGAGAAGAACCGAGGATCGGGTTTAGTGGCACACCTTGGGAGAGGCCTATGTCCAACAGTGGACTCTTTCAGGCTGATGTTGATGATTATGATAATTTTACTAAATTGTTTGATTTAATGTATAAAATAATTTTGTATTTTTTTTAAAGTTAAGTATGTCATGTAAAATTTGATTTGATTCTTTGTGCCGTTATTAACTTTGTTAAAATTAATAAAAAAA
Organism: Esperia sulphurella; assembly: GCA_947086405.1. Classification (NCBI taxonomy): domain Eukaryota; kingdom Metazoa; phylum Arthropoda; class Insecta; order Lepidoptera; family Oecophoridae; genus Esperia; species Esperia sulphurella. The sequence continues at coordinate 15,785,502 of OX352264.1, forward strand.
CTATTTATTCTAATAATTTGTTGGCTCTGTTATTAATCTAATAAATAAAAAGGTTAACTTCGCGTGTCCGTCCATTGAATGAAAATTTATAATATAAAAAAAAACTTTTGATTAACTCAAAAACTATTACACTTTCTGATATATATATTTAAAACCCGGTAATGATAAGAAAATTATGAATCTTACTTCTAAGACAGCCAGGCACGGATCCGAGGCGGGAGGTGGCATTGCTCTTTGCCATGTATTTCAAAAAAGAAGCCACCCATGTATAAAATAAATACAAAAAAAAAAAATTTATGTAAACAGCGCGTGAACTAACGAGAGAGGGACAGCGATATACATCAACACATAAGTGCTTTTCTTTCTAACCGGCTGGTACTACTCAGCAGGCAGGGGAGGGGAGTGTCGTTTCTTCATTTAGTAATATTTAGTACTAGCTGTTGCCCGCGTCCGTCCGAGTGGAAAACAATTATTATGTATTTCCTGTAGGAATGGGATATTTTTTTCAGGATAAGTTTTGGCAGCGCACGCCAGAATAGCCTGCAGATGGTAGATTTATTCCTACTTACTTGATATTTTGGCCAATTCTCACAATATCTTTATAAATTGTAGCCTATGTGTTATTCTGATGTATAAGCTATATTATAGTAAAGTTTCATTAAAATTCATTCTATATACTATTATAAAGAGTTATATAGGAGAAATATACAGTAAATGTAGAAGTGAACTGTGGCTTTCGTCAGACTCAAGATTGCCGGCTTCACCTGTCAACTTATACTTAAAGTTAAATACTTAGTAATTAGTTAACTTACTGTTAAAAGACCGCCACTGTCTGGTGCCTGGCGAAAACTTTACACCTTCAATCTTCTTAACCCTAGTCTTCAAACACAGTAACAGGAAGTTTTCAAAGTGAAATAAGAAATAACCATGTCCTTGACAGAAGTTATTTACAAAAAGTTTACTTTTATTTAATCCCACTTCGTATTTTAAAAGTATAAGTCAATTATTACTTCATAAAGTTTAATATACACTTTACAACAATTATATTCAACATTTACACTGTTAATATTATTAAAAAATCTATATTTTTAATGAATCTAACACTGATTAATTTCTATAATTAAAACAGTACATCAATTTATCTGTATATTCGTAATTAATTGAGTACAATGAAAGTTCTGTCGTTCGTGAATCAGAACGCGCCGCGCGGCACAGGCGTGCGTTACGTTCAAAAGCTCCGGACTGAATCGGGCGGGCGGTTAACTAAACTGAAGCTCGACTTGACGCGACTCGAAAACAATAATGCTGTAATCTTTGGGGAACATAACGTTTGAAGCCAAAACATGCAGCGGCATTTATCAAACCAAAGGTTTTTTTGTAAGAAATCTTTACATGGAGACGTGATTCTCAAACGTACGATGTTCATAAATCCGCATTTGTCCAGCATGGTGCACTCCAAACTCTGAAAAATAAGTCTCTCCAATATATTGCCACTTTTAGTGGGCTGTCCATAGGGAAAACTGTCTAAGGGCTGATATAATGATGATGCTGTGAATATTATAGCAGTCTATAGTCTAAATTTCTTCAGCGGTCTAAAATTCCATGTACAGTGGCCCCAACGTCCAACTATCATCATCATCATCAGCCTAAACACGTCCACTACTGGACATAGGCCTCTCCAATAGAATACCACTTTTGGTTAGATGTCCATTGGGAGATTTGCCATAATCACCACACTTGGCAAGCGGATTGGTGATCGCAGTAATTATCTTAATATACACAGGAGAACGCTGCTTCCCGTCCCTGGTGGAATCCCTTAGTCGTCTTGACGACACCCACGCGAAGACTGGGGGTGGCTCTTTTGTAGGCCGGGATCCACATGACAACACACTTCGTCATTTCTAAGATCGAGCGTTAAAGTCTAACTTGGTATTATTCAATAGAAAGTTATGCAGGATATGTTGAGAAATATATTATTAAGAAAAAGTATAAAATTTAGACCGGAACTTTTCTAGCGTTCGGTGTCAGATGATTTTTTAGATTAAAAAGAGCGGTTTAGAATACTTAATTATTTTTTTGGCATCTTGTAGGTTAGATCATATCAGCATCAGCCGAAATACCTCCACTGGTGGGCTGTCATCACCACGCTTGGCAAGCGGATTGGTGATCGCAGTAATGATCTTAATATATACAGGAGAACGCTACTTCCCGTTCCTGGTGCAATCCCTTAGTCGCCTTGACGACACCCACGGGAAGATAGCGGGTCACCCTATCTAAGCCGGGAACCATACGGCCGTCAATGAATACTATATAATAATAATAAAATAATAAATATGTGGGGACATTTTACACGGCCACCTGATCCTAAACTAGGCAAAGCCTGTAAAAACAGCTGATATACATACATAAATACATAATGTACTTATATAAATAACATCCAAAAATAATATCATAAAGAAATTGGTATTTTATTCTAGAAGGGGAGACACCAAATCAATTAGATTTTGCTTTTCATTAATATCGGGTGACAAGTAAAACTCACTAAGTTCCATAATGAGACATCAGAGTAATTAAACTTCTCGAACATATTTTTGTGACTTATTACTTTTTTATAGCAATTTATTATCAAAGTGGAATTATTATAAAAAAAGTGTGTAAGCTACGTGGTGCTATATAGTTATAATTTTATTTTGTATAAGTTTTACCTGTCACCGACTATATACATATCAAAAACAGATATGTACTGCAGACAAACTGGACAATCGCTAAATGACAAAAAAAAAACAACAACAGAGATTAAGATTACCATCACAGAATAGCTGACCACTTCGAAACAATTATATTTAAATCAAAAGCTGACCGCTTAAAGCCACTCTCAGATTGGCGCGGTGACGGTGGCAGCGGCGGGCAAAGTCTCCATACAACTTTGCACCACCTTGCGTGCTTTAAGTATGGTGGTCTTCTATAAAATCCGACACGCGTTTTCCCAAGCGATTGAAATTTGATAAAGAGCGGGCAGGCGAATATTCGAGCGTTTCAACCGCCGTCATTATCCTCCCCTTCAAAAGTAGAAGAGACAACACCAGTTCATCGTTCTTATAATAAAATAAATTTCTGGTCCGTGCACAGATTCTGCACAGGTGAAATATTTAATTAAATATATTCTTTTTCATCAACTTTTGGTGGTGAGAATAATGACGGCGGTTGAAACGCTCGTATATTAGCCCGGGCACAATTGCTTGCGTCTATGTGTTCCAAATGTTATCCCTGAGCGAGAACGCGACTGTTTAATCCATACTGTAGTAGTGCTCATAGGACGCGATACCCAAGAACTCTTCCTTTCTAAGTACGTGTGATTGTCCGTATAATTGTATTGACGCATTGCCAGAGTGCGTGATTGTGAGCGACATGTCTCTCTTTAAGTATCTCTCTAATTAGCTTCATAACTAACATTAATTATTACTTACTTTATTTCTGAAGGTTACAACTAGTTTCATTGACTTATTTATACTATAAACAGAGTTATTCTTATCCTCTACCCAAAGGTTGTCTGGAAGCTGTTGTCTTTTAGCGATAAGACCGCCTAGATGTACATATGTAAGTTACTTTATTATTGTATCTTTTTTATTTTTTTACGTGCAATAAATAAATAAATAAATATTTCTGACATTCACACCAATTATCCAGTCCCAAACTGGGCAGAGCCTGTGGTATGGTTACTAGATAACGGATAGACATAATTAAATAAATATATATACAACCAAGAAATAATTAAATTAAATAAAGAAACAATTGAATTAACCTGAAACAGATGTAAGTTTTCTCAAAATGAAATTGGTAAATAAATAAAATTACCAAAGTCACAGCCACCGCAACAGAGTGGGATTGGCTTTATTCCGATTTCAATTAACTGCTAAAATTAAACCATTCGGACATTAGGACAATCGCCTAAACCTGTCGGTGACTGCGACCGCAATCATGAATTGAAAAGCAAAACCAAATTATGGTAAAGGTTGGAGTGGACTGAGGTTGGCGTGAAAGCCTTTTATACGATTTCCCAGTGGACAAGGGATTAATATCAAAGTATGATGAATAGATATTATCAAGTCATTAAGACATATAAAAAATAAATAAGTACGTACCTAAATAAATAGCTTTGAAATTAATAATCTATACATATAATAAAATCGCAAATGCAAAAAAGGCTGTACATTGAATATATTTGGAAAAAAACCGAATAGGGCGACTTAAAATAAGTAACTGAACATGATAAAACCTTTTTTTTTAAATCTTGTTTGTTTTTCTGTTTGTAGAGTGTAGAGTGCAGAAAGTGTAGAGGAAGGGTAGGGTAAAGTAGAAGTCGAAAGGGAGGAAAAGGGGAGAGGGGAACAGGTAGGGGAGGGGAAGGTGAGGTGGAAGAGGAGGCGAGGCATATGCCTATCCGATAAAATATTTAACTTAAATAAATATTTTCAAGTGGTATTATAATTTAATCACAATAGTATGTGATGTTAATTTATCCACGCGGACGAAGTCGCGGGCAACAGCTCGTGTTTTATATTTTTCTCTTTCAGCATTCTGAATGGTTGATAACGGAAGGTAGATAACTATAGGTATAAGTCCATAGTAAATGTTGAAAAATGTATGATGTGTACAATTATTTTCTAATTTGACTTCCAAAGCACGTGATCTTTACATTAACTACAACTTTGTTATCAGCCTGTCGAAATCCACTGATAAGCTATCTTCATAGGGCATGGCTTAGACTCCATACAAAATTGCACCGCAGGCCGCACCTTATCCACCTCAGTGTGAGATCCTCCATACAATTCCTTAAATCACAACTGGCCGTCACCGCGCCAGTGTCGATTGGCTTTAGACCTTACTGCACGTTACTATATCACCCTTTCCTCTGACGCTCCGGCTACCTTTTACACGTGTTCGGTCCATTTGAAAGGAAGCCTTTCTTTCAATTTTCTCAACATCATTAAAACCAAAAATTCGTTCAATACACTTAAATTTAAATAAATATTATTCTTACTCATAATAACGTCTCCTCTCAATCACTACTGCAAAGCAGTCAAAATGGAGTTGGGAGGTTAACACGTTTAGCCGACGCTGAAATGTCACCCGACGTTTTCTATCAAATATGAAAAACGTGGAGCGCATTTACTAGATAGTAATAAATAGTAATTAGTGTAACGACTATAATAACGAAAATAATTTATTTTATTTCAAAGACAACATCGATCCATTAGTATTAATAAAGACTAAAACTAAGTTAGTACTACTTAATTTCTAAAAGCAGAGCTGTCATTGCAATTTAAAGTTGTTAGGGACTTAGGTGAACTATTAATGAAATTTCAGGACAATCTGTATGGGATTAAGAACCTGTACGGGGTTATAAATCTTAAGGGCTAGGAGTTTTTTTAATAGTCTTTTGTGTGTGAATTTTGCTCTGGTTTAGAGACAGAAGTGCCATTTAAGTTACTAATTCCTTTGGTCTAATTTTACTTTGTCGAATCGCCTCGATTTGCATCAAACAAAGAAACAAACAAACAAACAAACAAACAAACAGACAGACAAGAGAGTGAGTTAATATTGAAGTATAATCCAGTCCGGATGTTTAAAGTAGCTCAAGTCTCTGTAGCTCTTTAGAAAGTCAGTAGAAAATCGACTGCAAGATTTGTATCGAACAGAACAGAAAAGCAAATGAGTAAAAACGTGGTAAAAATAGATTCACTGACATAGTTTACTAAAATTAATGTAATATTTATATAACAGGACCTGCCATTCCCATGCCTTATATTTCTATTTCCATGGCTCTGTCGGACCCATGTTCCGCCAGGACAGTTATGGGCAGTTACAAATTACTCACCGTGGCTGCCGCGGGCGAGTCTCCATTTCTCTTCGCTAAACAGGTGGTCGACCTGTCACGGGGGACGAATTTAAATTTTTCACTGTCTTGCCATGGTATCCATGGAATCCGGACTAATGTAATGAAAAATGGGTATAAGGTATTTTTCTTTGAATAACGATGGCATTGGATTTCTTTTGAGAAATCCTACTAACATTATAAACGCGAAAGTTTGTAAGTATGGATGGATGTTTGTTACTCTTTGACGTAAAAACTACTGAATGGATTTTAATGAAACTTTACAATAATATAGCTGTATACAATGATGTATAATCAGAATAACACATAGGTTACAATTTATAAAGATATTGTGTGAATTGTCCAAAATATCAAGAAAGTAGGAAAAAATCTGCCGTTTGCGAGCTATTCTGGCGTGCGCTGCCAAAACCGCTAGAGTTAAACATATGTATTGTATGATGGAAATGTTTATCTTAAATAGTCCTACAAAAAAGCCCGCTACAGTATTTAACTATATCTTATGTGCAAGCCATTATAGCCAAAATATTGAACCATACTAACAATAAAAATTGATAATTTATTTCAAATGCACATTGGGTAGTAATAAATTGATTCCTAAATGAAAATAGATACTTTTATCGCTTCTGGTATTTAAAATAGATAAAATATGTATTTCACGCTACATTAGGACAGAGGATAGTTTTTATCCCGAAAAAACATCCCATTCCTACAGGAAATACATGATAATTTGTGATGTTAAGTTTTTCACGCGGACGAAGTCGCGGGCAACAGCTAGTTTATAGTAATATAACTGTTATACTGTGTAAAAATAATAATTATCATTTTCACTCCTAATCATTATCACTCAACACACCTAATGATCCAAAGGCACACAAAGTTCTAAACATACACAAGTATATTACTAACTAGCTGACCCGTGCCCACTTCCTTGGGCGGTAAACATTTTCCGACTACCACGAAAAAGTGTTTTCATTTTTCGGGTTGATATATAGCCTACGACACTCACAAATACAACACTCACGTGGCTTTCTATTCATCATCATCATCATCATCAGGTTATTTTTGTCTCCACTGCAGGAGCACAACCCTCTCTCATCTGCCGGAGACAGACGGAGGATTTGGCCAAAAATAACAAAAACCACCTCTGTAATGTTTTTTTATAAAAATCCTAAAATAATCCCCAAAATTATTCAATGCCGAGTAACAAACAGCTAATACATTAATGACTCTGTAAAACGTAAACCAGTTCTGCTTTAACTGTTGGAAGGAAAGCCATAACACGAAACAGTGTCGGTGAACTTGTAAAAGTTAAATCGCCATAAACTGCGCATTGTCCGTGGAAGACGAACTTTGCTTTATGTTCGAGTCTGTGGGGACTATTTATTGGCAGTCACTGTGCTGTACAATGGCTGTATTGACGTCAGATAACGTCGTTTCCTGTATTAACTCAAAGTTGCAGTATATAAGTTCTAGAATAAAGTATACGGAACTTATCTATCCATTCGAGATAGAATGCAGGAAACTTCTGAAATGATTTTGATGTGGTTTTGACCTTTGAGTCGGTGATGATTTTTTTTTAAATAAATATTACATATACAATACATACACTTGTCTAATATCAAACTAGGATTATCTCCTGTGCTATGGAAATTAAACAAGGATAGGACAATTCACAAATTGAGTTACACAAGGGTTGGAACTTGTACTAAGTTCTCTGTCGAACCCACGATCTCTGGTGCTCGTGTCCAATAACCAAGCCACTAGGCCAACGAGGCGGTTAGATAATAACTAGAGGTTACACTCTACTAGGCCTATAAATGAAGAAAGATTTTTTTCTATTCTTCTTTTCGCATTCTGTTAGCTCACTAATTTATACAGATAAACATATCGTACAGATGGTTCAATTCATGATGGCACGCCGGTTACTTGGAGGGGACTGCGGAATGCGGGGAGTTCAATCCGAACGTCAGTAACTTAGTATAGTTAGTACGTATGTACAAAACTATCTAACACAGTAACAATATATATAACGCATACAATGCAATTCAAAGAGGAATTGTGGGACGTGCCGTCGTGAATTGAACGGTCTATACTACTATCTGAGTAATAAAACATATTTCATCTAAGTCTGTAGGCACATTTAGCTGTCAAACTTTGTGTCAAACTTGCGATTTGACTAATAATTTGGTGGAAAAACATATTAAATTTAATTACAAACTATATTTAGTTTAACTGCAAATAAAATATTTAAGCCGAAAGTATTGTTTGTCTAGATAGTACTACAGCATATTTCTTCGTATAAAAAGATGTTTTATTATCAAGCGAGAAACCACAAATTAATTCTTTACACTATCTTGCAGAATTTTTTTACAACTTCAGGGGCATAAAAAGTTTAATATGAAACCTGGTATTTCTATAGCTCTGAAACGCCTATAAAATCAGAAACGCCTATTCTGCTGAATATTTTTGCTTACATTTAGGTATTATTTAGCTTTTACGATTTAATAAACTTCTGACTGAGGTCTGAGTATTGTCCTTAAAATTCAGGCACCTATAATTTCAAAGATTTTAAGCGTCAAATGGAAATACGCTTATCACTTGAACAATTTTCAGGAACTGTTTTGAAATGTGCATATGTCCAGTTGTTCTTTATGTTGTTTGTTTAATGTTTATTGCCATAAATGTCGTACACTGTAAGGTGGTAAGATATCCAGAGGGTGAATAGCATAATCAGTCATTTCAGAGCATGTAGGAAAAAAAACGCGGCCCATAAGGAGATGCTCATCAAAAACTTGTTAATTTACATTACTTTCACTGTAACAAGTTGCATTAAAATCCGTCCAGCCTTAGAGTTGTTGAGCAACTAGCAAGTAAATAAAATAAAAAAACATCTTAGCTTCGCATTTATAATATTAGTTCGATATACAACTTTTTTTAATTACGAAAATTACATCTCGGAAGGCCCCACCCTCCTGAAAATTAAATTAGAACAGTAAAATCCAATTATGACACAAAAATTATTTACAAAGAAGTAGAAAAATAAACCGCAGTATTTTCTTGAAAGCTTTTGTCTGTGTCCCTTTTAAGGCAGTTTGTGTTTAATGAGATGGTCAGTATACGTAAGTATTTGGGACAAGCGTTGTTATTTACTCCATATTTTCGTAACAGTATGAAAATCTGATCTAATCTAATAATGTGTTTGTCTCTCTATATGTCTGTTAGCTGAAATTATGACATACATAATGATAGAGGGATAGGCAGAGACGATGTATCGCTGCTTTGCGCGATCCTGACACACCTCACTAGCCTCACTCACATTCATCAACCTTTTCATGCTCCTCATATTATTCTTCTCACTGAGGACGTCACCAATTTGATCCTTATACGTCCTCCTAGGACAACATTTTGTTGTAGTTCCTTCCACATTCTTACTCTAAATTTCTTATATTAAATTCCTTCAAGTTTGAGATTAGACAAGTATACGTATATGTAACCTCGTTTTACCCATAAGATTTCACTGAAGACAAAGTTAAAACAAACTCAGCAAATCATTACTTAACCCTTATAAATATTTACATTCTATCCAAATTTACGACCAACCATTTCCCAAAACGCAAATAAATCATCACTAAACTTAAGTGACTTGCAAACTAGATAAGAACGAATGAGTAAATCAACTAGAGTTGTCAAACCTTTGTTATATACTTACGAACAATAACTTCTATCTATCATACGACCTTTCCCTTGGTTAACCCTGACCTTGACGAGTTAAAGGCTGGGGACGCACTTTAGAACATGTCCCGCGGCGTCCCGTAAAATCCCCGGAGAAGCTTCTACTTTATGGTTCAAAACAAGAAGTTGTGTATCCCTAAAGGAGGAGTCCCCTCGGTTGACCTTGACATAGAGACAGCCATAGGCCATGAACTCACTTGAGACATGTCCCGGGAGATTTTCCCCTTTCCATAAATCAGGAGACGAAGCTTTTGTTTTATGGCGAACAGTTCCATCTTCCATGCTTCTTTTCCCCTTCATTGTCCTTGACAATGAGACGTTGGGTGAAGTAAAAGTACAAGGAAGAGTGTTTTCTTATATCCTTGCTCTTGTCTGTATATTTTAATCTCGCAGATAAATAAAATGTTGTATTCTGTTATTGGCTAGTATATCAGGCATAAAATAATATACATATAAATACTGTATTCGGCATACTACCCACAGTGTTAAATTATAAGAAGAATAAGAACGAATACTTAAATTAATAATTACTAAATTAATGTTACAGTTAATATACTACCCTGAATCTATTTAATTCCAAGGAGTATGTATTTCAATGTCTAAGGCATTAGAAAATGTTTCTTAGCATTATACATTTTTAAGATTCTTCTTGACATGGTGCATACCTCACATGGTGCATAGGCTCTCACATGCTGTTCCTCCTGACTCTGTCCTATACATCAATTACGTGTCTTTAAAATAGGGGTATTTAAAGTGTAAAATAGTTGTCTTGGATAATAATAGATCAGGAGGATCTATTCGTCTCGCAAAAATTCGAGATATTTGTGAGAACATGATCAAATTTTGCGGGACAATTCCTCAGTGACCACCCCACTTTGATTTCAGGCATAGCGTAAGTAAGTAAGTAAGTAAGTAAGTAAGATTTTATTTGCTCAAAACATGGTATGTACATACAGATGTCAATAAATTATTTCAGTTTCACATGTTTTACCATAATAATTATATGGCACGCAAAAATTTGAATTACAAATAGAAATTAAAATTAAAAGAAAATAATAAAATGTCATTACCAATAATGTCAACTAAAATTTATAATTTAAAAAGTCATTCACAGAGTAAAATACATGGTCTATTAAAAAGTTAAACAAAGAGATCTTGAATTTAGTTATAGGTAGATCTTGTAAAGATGTGGGTAGTTTATTATAAATCGACTTGCACATCGCATAACAGTTCTTATTAAAACGTGTACTCCTAGGAACAGTGTGAAAAATTAACCTATTGCGAACATGTGCCCTGGTGTTCCTAGAGCACACATCTTTTGCCTGACGAAACAGACTCAGGTTTAGTTTCACAAATTTCGCTAATTCAAAGATGTAAAGGCTGGGGAGCGGTAGGATTCTGAGTGATTTGAACAGTGGTCTGCAGGAATCGTCATCCGATGCACACCCACATATAGCACGAATGCATCGCTTCTGCGCGACAAATAAGTTATTGATGTCAGTGCTATTGCCCCACACAATAATCCCGTACCTTAAGACCGATTCTACATAAGCACGATAAGCGGTGATTGCCGCATTCCTACCTGCTACTGAAGTTAACTTGCGAAGAGCAAAGTTAAAGCTATTAACTTTATTGCACACTTTTTCCACATGCGGTTTCCAGTTTATTTTTTGATCAATCAAAATCCCTAAAAATTTCACCTCATGTGCATGTTGTAGTAACTGTCCGTCGTGTTGAATATTTAATTTTTTATTATAATTGTTAAAATTAATAAAGTGTGTCTTATTCATATTGATTTTTAAATTGTTATTAGCAAGCCATTCAATTATTATCCTCAATGTATTATTTATTTCCGATTCATGTTCATGTATTGTATTTTTTTTCTTTGATGTTACGACAACAGATATGTCGTCAGCAAATATAATACTTTTGTGTGTAGTCACTTCTGGTAAATCGTTAATATAAAGCAGAAAAAGTAGGGGTCCCAAGACACTACCTTGTGGAACACCAAAATTGTTCTGTCTAAATTCTGATTTGAATGTTTCAGCCACGTGTTTCGAAGAGAGCTGCGTCACTTCAGTACACTGCCTTCTATTTGTCAAATATGTCATGAACCATTGAAGCGCCGGTCCTCTAACACCGTTATGCTCTAGTTTGGAGAGTAATTGCGCGTGTGATACAAAATCAAAAGCCCTAGACATATCAAAGAATAATACTGTAGTATAATTTTGTGCATTGATATTTTGCAGTATTTCATTAATGAGCGTAAACGCAGCTAGTGTTGTAGACTTACTTTTTTGAAAGCCGAATTGACTATCTTTTATTATATCGAATCTATCAAAAAAGGATATTACTTTATGATACATGATTTTTTCAAATATCTTGGCAAGGATCGATATTAGTGTTATGGGACGGTAGTTGTTCATCAATGTTTTTTCACCTCTCTTATGTAGTGGTTTAACTACTGATATTTTCAATTTTTCGGGGAACATTCCCAATTCGATAGACATGTTTATTAGATAAGCAAGGATTGGACTTAATTGATTCTTGCAGGCTTTAATTACCTTCGTACAAACGTTATCATAACCTTCAGAGTTTGTATTATTTAATGTTGTGATAGTTCTTTTGACATCATGTTCATCGATAGGAGTCATGAAGATGCTATTATGAATTTTACAGTTAGTGTTGGTATTTATTATGTTTTTATTAATTTTATTACTTATATTAATAAAGTAGTCATTGAAACTGGTTGCAATATGTGATGGCTCAGTTATAATCCTATCGTTATGTACTACTGTGTCTATATATTTATCTATGTATGTATTGCTTGTTTCGGTTTGAATTACTTCCCATGTAGCTTTGCAAACGTTCTTACTGTTTTGTACATATTTGTTGTTAGTGTAGCGCTTACAATGATTGATACATTTTTTTAATAGTCTATTATATTTTACATATTTATTCCTGTCATAGGTAGTTTTGTTTGTATAATAGTTATACCGCAGAATTCTCTTCGTATGACAGCTTTTTTTTAAGCCGTTGGATATCCAATTTATATTTCTTTTTGTGCTAATTTTTATTTTGACCAGTGGAAAGCAGAGTAAATACAATAGGCAAAAGAGTTCATAAAATGAATTAAACGCCGCATTAAGGTCTTTTTTTGAGTATACATCGGCAAAGCTTAAACTATCTAAGTGATTTTGAAACAATTTTATATTCTCTTGGGAGTAGCACCTTTTTATAATAAAAATATGTTTAGGAATAATTTTCTTTGATTTAACTGTAAAATTTAAGATTTGGGCCGTATTATGGTCAGACAGCCATAGATTGATTACCTGACCAACGGCGTTTTTTTGATTGCTAAAAATGTGGTCAATGCAAGACTGGCCTCTAGTCGGTACTTTAATATGAGAGATGAAGTTATAGTTCATTAAAATGTCATGTAATGTCGAACTGTAAGTCGTACGCTCTAAGGTATTTATATTAATGTCACCAACAATAAATATTTTTTTTTTGCTAAACTTGCGAGAACATATCTGCAACAGTTCCTCAAGTTTATTTAGAAAAAACAATAAATGTGCCTTTTTTTTTGCCGTTGATGTTCTATACAGGCAAATGATTATGGCGTTGTTATGTGGAATACTAATTGCACAACACTCAAAATGAAAATTTACTGCCATCTGCTCAAACACATTGATTATTTTGAAAGACATGCCTTTTTTAACCATAATACATGTGCCACCCCTTTTTTTTTGTCTAGAGTAGTCTGCTGCCAGTTCATAGTTAGCAATAAGTATGTCTCTCTCCTGGCCTGATTTCACAAATGTTTCACTAAAACACAGTACATCCGGATTTAAGCCCGGCTTCAAATCGGATAAAGTAATTTCCAAAATTTCCTTTTTTGATTTAAGGCCCTGGATATTCTGGTGAAAAATGGAAAAAACTGTCTTATTCGCAGAATTAGGGGCGAAAACATTTTGAAGTGTTTGTCTCCGTTTGTGTATCCTGTATTTTATTTTTAACTCTAAAATAGAAGGGTATCGTGCCTATCTTAGGTGGGGGCTTAGAACTATGATTGCCTGCAGAAACACTATCTTCACTTTGTAAGCAGTTAAAAGCATTTCCCCTGTTATTCTGTGATTTTAACCGCTTAAATATATTTTTGAATGTCAGAAATTCCGTCTTATACTGAATGAAGTCAATGTGCAAGTTAATTTTGTTACAAATATAATTTAGATAGTCAGACTTATTAGGGTAATATTTTGGTTCAAGTACAGTGCAGTTGGAAAAATTATATGTCCATAAATTTAAATGATAATTTACAGTTCTCTCATTTAAGTATGAGTTATGATTAACAGGCATTAAATATACTTGTGAATTTTTAAATATGTTCAGCATGATACTTAGTGCAGTATGTAAAATTTCGGGATTTCTATCATTACTCCCCATACTCAAAATAATGATGTCATTAGCAGATAATTTATAACTACTTATACCATATGTTTCTATACAATAATCCAATATTTGTGAACTCGACGCATTAGACATAATGAAGGCTGAGGGCTCATAGAGGTCATTCCATTTGCCAGATCTTGAACCCAGCAATGCCGCTGATAGACCTTTAATCTGTTCATCTCCAATTATAACGATCTTCCGTTTCGCTTGGGCGCTGGTGGAGTCATTTGTAGAGGGATTCTCATTAGGATCGGTGCTCATATTCTGTTCACAGTCAGGAATCTTCGAGTTACTGTCATCATTTGTAGATGGCGCTGTAATGACCGTCTCGTGACGACAATTTGTGGGGTAATTTGACTCATTTAGAGTTAGACTTCCATTCCCTCCTGCCTGTGAGATCTCTGAATGAGTTTTTCTTAGGGATCTTAGTTTCTTTGTAGCGGATGATACACTTCTGGAAGTCTTTGGGGTAGTAGACTTACAAATCAGGGTGAGGTGGTCAATTTTTTTTTCATACTCAGTGATTTTCTTCTTCAGGGTGTGGTTTTCATAACTGGCCGTCTCTACTTCGTTCTCAGCAATTTCTAATTTCTCCTCCAATGATGAGATCTTTCTCAACAATTCCTCAATACTGTGATTATTTATTGAGGACAGATCAGGACAGCTTCTACTTAAGTCGCAGTTTGCCATAGATGAAGTATTTACAGTTTCTTCGTCATCAGACGACAGAGAAGCAAACGAGTTTTCAGTAGGTATGTTCACTTTGTACTTATTTCGAACTGTCACCTTCTCACATGTTGAGTTAGCTGTAGAAATTGTTTCGTTCAATGGTGACGGCAGAACGGTAACATTTCCACAAGAAGATTCAACTGGAGAGATCGTTTGGTTTGGCGGGGTTGACGGCGACTTGGTATTGTTTAATGATCTACGAACATGTTCCCAACATGTTCCACATTTCCAGTTTGATTTATTTCCGGGAGTCATCAAGAGAAATCTCCTTAGGGTGACATTTTTTGTACAGTATAATAAAATAAAATAAAATAAAATAAAAAAACATCTTAGCTTCGCATTTATAATATTAGTTCGATATACAACTTTTTTTAATTACGAAAATTACATCTCGGAAGGCCCCACCCTCCTGAAAATTAAATTAGAACAGTAAAATCCAATTATGACACAAAAATTATTTACAAAGAAGTAGAAAAATAAACCGCAGTATTTTCTTGAAAGCTTTTGTCTGTGTCCCTTTTAAGGCAGTTTGTGTTTAATGAGATGGTCAGTATACGTAAGTATTTGGGACAAGCGTTGTTATTTACTCCATATTTTCGTAACAGTATGAAAATCTGATCTAATCTAATAATGTGTTTGTCTCTCTATATGTCTGTTAGCTGAAATTATGACATACATAATGATAGAGGGATAGGCAGAGACGATGTATCGCTGCTTTGCGCGATCCTGACACACCTCACTAGCCTCACTCACATTCATCAACCTTTTCATGCTCCTCATATTATTCTTCTCACTGAGGACGTCACCAATTTGATCCTTATACGTCCTCCTAGGACAACATTTTGTTGTAGTTCCTTCCACATTCTTACTCTAAATTTCTTATATTAAATTCCTTCAAGTTTGAGATTAGACAAGTATACGTATATGTAACCTCGTTTTACCCATAAGATTTCACTGAAGACAAAGTTAAAACAAACTCAGCAAATCATTACTTAACCCTTATAAATATTTACATTCTATCCAAATTTACGACCAACCATTTCCCAAAACGCAAATAAATCATCACTAAACTTAAGTGACTTGCAAACTAGATAAGAACGAATGAGTAAATCAACTAGAGTTGTCAAACCTTTGTTATATACTTACGAACAATAACTTCTATCTATCATACGACCTTTCCCTTGGTTAACCCTGACCTTGACGAGTTAAAGGCTGGGGACGCACTTTAGAACATGTCCCGCGGCGTCCCGTAAAATCCCCGGAGAAGCTTCTACTTTATGGTTCAAAACAAGAAGTTGTGTATCCCTAAAGGAGGAGTCCCCTCGGTTGACCTTGACATAGAGACAGCCATAGGCCATGAACTCACTTGAGACATGTCCCGGGAGATTTTCCCCTTTCCATAAATCAGGAGACGAAGCTTTTGTTTTATGGCGAACAGTTCCATCTTCCATGCTTCTTTTCCCCTTCATTGTCCTTGACAATGAGACGTTGGGTGAAGTAAAAGTACAAGGAAGAGTGTTTTCTTATATCCTTGCTCTTGTCTGTATATTTTAATCTCGCAGATAAATAAAATGTTGTATTCTGTTATTGGCTAGTATATCAGGCATAAAATAATATACATATAAATACTGTATTCGGCATACTACCCACAGTGTTAAATTATAAGAAGAATAAGAACGAATACTTAGGCCAAATCCTTCGTCTGTCTCCGGCAGATGAGAGAGGGTGGTGCTCCTGCAGTGGAGACAAAAATAACATGATGATGATGAATTAAAGTTATAATTTTATGATCATTGGATTTAGTTAACAAGTTGAGTTGATGCAATGGGACAAGAGTTCAAAGGGGCACGATGTTGGTGCTGTCGTGTGGAGTTAAGATGACTGTTTACGGTTAACAAGATCTTGTTCAAATTATTAGGAGAGACAGTGTAATTCCATCAAAGTCAAGTATCAAAGTAGGTTTATCTTGAAAGATTGCAGTTTACAGTGGTCTTCTCATGATCGTAAAAAAATGTAACAACTAGATAGTGTTGATATAGATGTTTTCTTCTACTTTATATCTCTTTATTACTATTGGTTGGCTATAAACTTAGATTATCTTTCTCTTCTGAACTGATGACTAGACCTGTTGCTTATCTGTTCTCGCGTGCTTTGCCGTTACGACTTAACTGCCTTTCGAAGTGTCGTAGGAAAGTATTTTTTGTATATATAAAGTATTTCTGTTAGTTCATCATCTTCATATCAGTCCTGAGACTTTCACTGCTATACATAGGTCTTCCTCAATGAACGCCACCACACCAAGTCCTCCGCCCTTCGCATCAGCTACTTCCCGTCGCCTTGCTCAATACTCGGTCCATTAGCTTTAAAGACCTATAAGTTCATTTGAGTTGCCTTTACAAACGGATGTAACATTCAATTGTTAGTTAAAACAATTTACTGTAAAACAAGTAGACAGGTTAATTCCATTACCGTTTTCTTTGAAAGGGTTCCTTGAACTAACTCGTTCCATATTCTTCGTGACGTCACCTACTGTGTATACTGGCTAATGCATTTACTCTTCGCGTATTTGTCTGTTTGTTTGTCCGACATCTGTGGCAGTTGCTGGATATTTTAATATAACTCGACTAGTTCAGTGCGTCGTTTTTACGTTAAATAAAAATACCTGGTTTTAGACACCGATGGTTAATAGTGAAAGCAGTTAAACTCGTCAAAAAAATCAAAATATTTATTTTTTCAAAATTGGAATACATTATTCTCTTTTTGACGTCAAATTCTGCCTAAAACTACTCCACTTCCACCTGTATAACCGAGGGGAAGAAGTGGCAACAAACCCAACGGCAGAGGGCCCTACCTACCTTTGATTTATCTTATTCATTACAATCATTAAGTCTACCTATGCTGAGCCATCAAGCACTCAATGGACTTTTATCATTTAAGTACCTAGTCATCTAACTTATAGCAGGGTTTGTTTCATGCTTTCGTCAGTGATTATTATATCAGAAAGTTTGTTAAAACACCAGAGTGTGGTTAAATCGCGTCTGCCTTGCATTTATATAAGTGTGTAAGCATGTACAAATCGACGACGACTGCAATTAACATTTAACATTTATGATATGATCTACATAAATATTAAAAAAGAATTAACGATCTTAAATATTCTTATATTTTGCGTAATATGTATGCAGTATAGAGTATCATTGAAAAAAAGTCTGGCCAGCGCGGGGAGTGTAGGCCAAATCCTCCGTCTGTCTCCGCCAGATGAGAGAGGGTTGTGCTCCTGCAGTGGAGACAAAATAACCTGATGATGATGAAAAAAAAAACGAAAACCAGGTAGGTTTATGCTTAAAATGTTTATGATACCGAGATAGACCTAGTGTAATGTAGATGTAATGGTATGTAGGTGTATATATGTATCTTATTTATGTATGATGTGTAAGTATATGGGTTTATGTACATCCATAATACATACATAATGCTCACGCCTTGGTCCCAGAGGGGTAGGCAGAGACGATGTATCGCCACTTTGCGCAATCTAATGTCGCAAAGTAGCTTTCCTTCGCCCCGTGATACCCCTTGACGTGATGTGTTGCGAACAGCATCGCCGCCTGGGTTTATGTATATGTAATAAAATATAGATAGTTGTATTAAGAGCTAATTCGTGTATATATTGTATCATTTATGTTTATGTAATATTATATTACTAGCTGTGCCCGCGGCTCCGCTCGCGTGGACTACAGGATCCGCTCCCATCCCCACTTCCGCTCCCTATCCCACTTCCACTCAGGTCAGGTCCAGGTCCAGGTCCAGGTCCAGGTCCAGGTCCAGGTCCAGGTCCAGGTCCAGGTCCAGGTCCAGGTCCAGGTCCAGGTCCAGGTCCAGGTCCAGGTCCAGGTCCAGGTCCAGGTCCAGGTCCAGGTCCAGGTCCAGGTCCAGGTCCAGGTCCAGGTCCAGGTCCAGGTCCAGGTCCAGGTCCAGGTCCAGGTCCAGGTCCAGGTCCAGGTCCAGGTCCAGGTCCAGGTCCAGGTCCAGGTCCAGGTCCAGGTCCAGGTCCAGGTCCAGGTCCAGGTCCAGGTCCAGGTCCAGGTCCAGGTCCAGGTCCAGGTCCAGGTCCAGGTCCAGGTCCAGGTCCAGGTCCAGGTCCAGGTCCAGGTCCAGGTCCAGGTCCAGGTCCAGGTCCAGGTCCAGGTCCAGGTCCAGGTCCAGGTCCAGGTTCAGGTCCAGGTCCAGGTCCAGGTCCAGGTCCAGGTCCAGGTCCAGGTCCAGGTCCAGGTCCAGGTCCAGGTCCAGGTCCAGGTGCAGGTGCAGGTGCAGGTCCAGGTGCAGGTGCAGGTGCAGGTGCAGGTGCAGGTGCAGGTGCAGGTCCAGGTCCAGGTCCAGGTGCAGGTGCAGGTGCAGGTGCAGGTGCAGGTGCAGGTGCAGGTGCAGGTGCAGGTGCAGGTGCAGGTGCAGGTGCAGGTGCAGGTGCAGGTGCAGGTCCAGGTGCAGGTCCAGGTCCAGGTCCAGGTCCAGGTCCAGGTCCAGGTCCAGGTCCAGGTCCAGGTCCAGGTCCAGGTCCAGGTCCAGGTCCAGGTCCAGGTCCAGGTCCAGGTCCAGGTCCAGGTCCAGGTCCAGGTGCAGGTGCAGGTGCAGGTGCAGGTGCAGGTGCAGGTGCAGGTGCAGGTGCAGGTGCAGGTGCAGGTGCAGGTGCAGGTGCAGGTGCAGGTGCAGGTGCAGGTGCAGGTGCAGGTGCAGGTGCAGGTGCAGGTGCAGGTGCAGGTGCAGGTCCAGGTCCAGGTCCAGGTCCAGGTCTAGGTTCAGGCCCAGGTCCAGGTCTAGGTCCAGATCCAGATCCTCAAAACTCCCCTCAACCCTCTCCTCAGCTCTCCCCTCAACCCTCCCCTCAAACCTCTTTCCCTCGTTTCTCAAAATGTAGTCCTCGTAACTAATCCATCGCAGTCCAAATTCCGACCAACATTACTTTGTTACATACCTATTCCACAAATTCATCGTAATCGGGTAACTCAATCAAAAGTTATGCGAATTTTCAAACACTCAAATTACACTGGTACCATACCCGCTCCCGCTCCCGCTCCCGCTCCGGTCCAGCTCCGGTTCCGCTCCCGCTCCCCTCCCACTTCCGCTACCGCTTCCGCTTCCGCTCTCAATCCCACCCTCCACGCCCACTCCCACTCCCACTCCCACTCCAATTCCTACTCGCAGCTCCAAATGTATCCAAACTCATCGGAATCTGAATAGTACGGAAATACTGCTTTAAGCAATATATTGCATAATAACCTTACCTAACTAATGTATTTGAAAACTAAAAATGTCTATAACTTTTGATTGAGTTAGCCGATTGCGATGAAATAAAGACTAAATGTTAAGTTAAGTTAAGCACCATGTTTTTGTGAAAAGTCCATCAAAATCCGTTCAGTAGTTTTTAAGTGATGCGTGCACAAACTCACAGACAAACAGACAAACAGATAAACAGACAAACAGACAAAAATTTCAAAAATGATCGAAATGTGTTCTGTTGCTTATCCTTAGACCCCCCAATTTTTTTTTTGCAAATATCTTCAATGTACAGACACGCGAAGTTTACGATTTTATTTATTAGATATGTAATACTTTAGTGTAAGTGTATATCTGATGGGTACGTTTCTTTTATATTTTTGGTACAAAACGCATTATAGCAGTTCTTTCAGTTACTCTAAGGTTGACTGGAAGGGATCCCTAAGTGGGATAAGTCCGCCTTTGTACACAACTTTATTCTCTTTTTTGTTGCTGTTAATTTTGGTACAATAAAGCGTTTACATACATACATAGACCTATATGATACCAAGATAATATAAAACATGTTTTTTCATATTTCGCGCGCGAGAAAACATTAAACCCAGGTAAAGTACAGCTTTTTGCTTTTTTTTTTTACCAAAACATATTGATTTGAAAATATAAAATTAACAAATTTACTGGCCAGTTACTCAGAAATCATATTCATATTCATTTATTTGTATCAATTATACAGCGTCAAGCTAATATTGAATTAGTCGATGCAAGTAAAACCATAACATATATCTTGTAAAAAAAATATTAACATTTCCACAAAAATTGGAGAAAGGTATTGTGTGGTAAGGTCAGAGTCCTAAACCATATTCACTTAACAAACAAATTCCCATTAATTTTATTTAACCCACATCGCACGATGATTAAGGTAGTTCCACAAAACTTGCCGTTGACGGGGCAAAACATCCATCTCAATTCCCCACGACCTTTCCGTTTAAAGCGCAAGCTATACAGAGAGGTCGAGCGAGGACAGAGCAAAGACGCGGCGCCTCTCTAATATACTTTAGTATAAAATGTATGGAAGTGTCGCGTCGTAATAAAAAAAACCTACAGAGAGGACGGAATGCATGCGGTGCGCGGCCGCGAGCGCAATAGGCAGTACCCGCGTCTCGCTGCTTCGGCCGTCTGTCAGTGTGTGAGACATATTTTTAAATTATATCTGTTATGTGGTTGAATGACGATTTTAAACCCACAATGGATCGTCCGTGCATTTGCCCTACTCCTCGTGTGCGTCACTCCAAAGTCTAATTTCAGTAATCAGACCAGATTTAGTACCCAGTATTGATTGTACTCCAGTTTCAGATTTTGTACTTTAATAGATCAAATTACGACACCCCCGCTCGGCATTATGAACGGCACGTACTTAATTGTGATCACAGCAGACTTGACCATCAAATTGTACTACTTTGTACCTCAAATTTAAGATTTTGAAATGAATACATCAAAAGATACGAAATAAATGCTCTAGCTGGCATGACGTCACTCCAGTTCACACTATGAACTAGGGCACGTACCTACTTCAATTATGATCACATCTAAGTATATTGTTTGGAAAGTCGCGTCCGCGCCCCATTCGAGCCGGGTCCTCAGCTAGTCCTCGGCCGATGTCCTCTCTGTGTGGCTTGCGCCTAAATATACGAGTAAAACACTATTTCACCGCACGTCCGACATAAATTATTGTTTGACGACATGATAACATCACTTTATCATTCTTGTAATCTTTTAAGCACCCGATTAATACTTTGTGACCGTTTACTTATTTCTTGTAGCAATGTTTAGTCTTGTTTCTTTTTGGCACGACGTATAGGCAGCTCTCACATAAATTGACTAGCTCTGGGGCGAAACGGGATAGCTCTCGGACTGCCACGCCGGAGGATGCGGGTTCGAATCCCGCTAAGGGTAAATGTTCGTATAATGAATATGAATGTTTGTACCCAAGTCTTGGTCGTTTATTTAATTATGTGTATCCGTTATCTAGTAACCATAGCACAGGCTCTGCCTAGTTTGGGACTGGATAATTGGTGTGAATGTCTGAGATATTTATTATTATTAATGAAGGTGCAAACTCGCCCTAGAACTAGGGAAACTCAGCTGGCCTACCTCCAACCAAGTCCCCCGGACAGTGGATCGTGAAAAGATGTGTATAGGAAACAGTAGGGGAAAAAAGTCATATTTTCAACTAACTACCTTGCCCTTAGACGTCCGCTGTTAAACATAGGCCTTCCCCAATGAACGCTAACACTACCGGTTCTCTGCCTTCCGCGTCGGTCCATCTAGCCGCGGCGCGTCTAGATGGACCTTTACCGTTGCTGTTGAAAAATTTATAAAAATTACTTTGCCTAATCCCAAACTGGAAAGATACAAACTAGGTTTTTATTCTGTACAATGGGAATTAAACAAGTATAGGATAACGTACAAATATAACAATCAGACTTGTACAAATTGTAAAAGTTCTCGGTTCCCAGTGGGATCCGTACCCACGACCTCTGTCGTTCGAGACCAGTCGTATATGATGATGTTGATTTGTTTAAATAGGTACCTATACTCCATTTATAATGTATGATTTTCATAAAAAAAACTGAAACTCCCAAAGCTTGTGTTGAAGTTGCCGCGTTATGATAAACATCCAAAACCAGACACGGACTTCATTACTCGACTGTTTGAACGAGAATTTTATTATAATACAGCGTGATTCACTCATAATGGATATAGGGGGTGAAAACTTGCATCTGCATAAAACGTTTATAGTGATGAATGGTGGTTATGCTTGCGGATTCTTAAATAACAAAATTATACAACGTTTGTATGTTTTATTATAGTTATAACTCTATTTTTATTTATTTTATTTTATTCCTTAGGGGAACTTACAGCTACAGTTACAATATACATTTTCAGGTATAAACTAAAAGCCAGTTAACAGCTACCACATATAACAATTTACAGATATATGTTTTATTTTTTTTATTTTCTCTACTACCACTATACTACCCAAAACAAATCAATTTCATCTCCTACTTCAAATATCTCTCAAGTATTACAAAAGGCATTCTTTCTTCTGCTCTATTAAGAACTTAGTGAGTAAATTTTTATGTATAAGTGCAAATGTTAATTTTAAGTTAAAATGCAGTTTTGTAGGGTTACTCCATAGTTTTACTTCCAAACTTGGAATACATACACATGTGCATTTTTCGGAGTTCCTTTTTTATTGTTGATGGGTTTACGCTTGATCTCAATCTCACATGATGGTAAGTAATGATGAGACCTAACGTTCCTCTTGTCACCCTGTATTATTATTATTATTTAAATATTTTTGTTTTACTATGCTAATCAATCACTAAATCACTATTTATACACTCAAAAGAAGATATTGTTCAAATTCTATAATCAATCTTCATTGCAGGTTAGAACGAGTTAGAGGAAAATATTTATAGAAATAAGCCTAACATTTTATGTAACATTCTTTTCTCCGTATAGTTTTTATTATTATATTATGTGGACAAAAACGATCAAAAATAGGAATACTCCTTTAAATATATGTATTTGTTTTAGATTTCTTATTTTTGAATTACCTATAGACAACATTTTCACTAATTTCCCCAGCAATTTTACATAACCCAATCCAATATATTTCAAATCAATATCAGATCCATTGGACCATTAGATTTCAATACAAAAAAAAAAGCTTAGATCCGTTTTGATGGAGTAAAAAAATGTAATTTCACTGTTTTAGTCCAACACCAAATCTTGTAACAACCTCTAGTAAATCATCGCATCCATGTTTCCAAATATTCCATCGTATGTGTCATTCATAGCTGTTGTTATTTTAACACCAATATTACTTGACCCTTGCATTTATCCTTATCTCCCCTTTTACTATCTAAATTAAAAGGAGAAGCAGAAGCAGGGTAGTTAAAATAATACTGGTGTTTGTGGCTAAATTTTGGCGATGGCCCAACACAGTGTGTTTTCGACAGCATTGATTTCTAGTAATATACTAAAAGCATATACATTTTTGATAATTAGATATGACTGTTTGTGATGTCTTGTCTCTTTCATTTTGTGTTACTTTATATCTTTTGTGATAATAACTCTTTGCGTCAAGATGGGTGGCCACTCTTTTTCTCTTTCGATTTTCTCTTTAACTTAAGTAGCTTCGTCCACTTCTGATTAAAAATAGCTTCTCATAAGTGTGGAACTGGTTTTAAAATTAACAAACAACATTAAAATAACCTTTATTAGATTTTCTGATCACGCTGTAAACAATTTTTAGTTATTGTTGTTATGAAAAGTTTCTACAATTTTCATTATATCATTATTTGTTATTTACAAATCTATTTCGAGCTTAGGCCTCCTCCAAGAATTACCAACTTTACCTATATCCCCCGTTTCTCTGTGCCATGTGAAGTCCATTTCTTTATGTATGTCACATGGTTTTACTGCAATTTAATGTTGTTTCTATTTCAGACGACATCTGTTTTTATTTTAGGCAGTTTTTCGTTACATGTTTTTTTTTTCAGAAGTTTAGGCAAAGATTTAAAAATTAAAAAAGATTGGAGAATAAGAAGATTCCCCTTGTCAAGTAAGGTTTGTTGTTGAAGACTCAAAAAGCAGAAGCGAGGCATTCCACGAACGGAGTTGGATAGGTGATTCATTCGTTAATAACATAAAGAGTAAGTAGGCTTGTGCAATTTGGACTGCGTTAACGGTGATTAATACAAATTAGCCATCTTGGAGTAAATATGAAAAAATAGTGATGCGAAAATGCTAGCGAAAAGGATTTTAAATATGGCTAGTTATGCTGAAGACCAAAAACAACAATGAAAATGTACTAGAAGAAAATATCTAACTTTAAAAAAAAATTGCCATTAAAAGCTCACTAAAACATGAAACTAAAAAGATTATAAGAGTTTACATTAGCGTCTGGCCAAATACTTAGCAGTCGGAGTCACAGACAAAAGCTAGTAGATTTATAAAACAATTTATATGTGGTATCACTAGTACTCAGCGGTTCCAAATTAAAGCAATGTTTACATTACTAAGAAGATAAATTGCTTCGCTTTTAACAGCGCATCACTATAAAATCCTTGAGTGAGTGAAAACAAGCTTCTGTAGAAATATTTACATTGTGTTAAATAGCTGAGATCGTGGCATTACAAATAGTGTTGATTGATTGAACTATTATGAGAAAAAGAAAGCTGTTGATTGAAGTTAACGGCCACTTTGGCCTCTGCCATTCAATCAATCAATCATATATTTATTTGAAAACATAGGTAAAATATGGTAAAGTATGAAGTGGCAATCTATGCCCACCATATGACATACAAATACATGCTTTGCCTCGTGGCTTTGAATACATTAAACGAGAACTTAGGTACCAACAGAAATTATATTTTCTGGGCATTTTAGTCTGATTGTGTTCATAAACCACTGATCTGTGATTTATGTCATAATTAATTTCTCATATTTCTTACTAAATATAGTGAGAATAACAAACGGATGGACCGAGCGATCGGCCGGCCATCGATCACTTAGTTATCTCCGTTCTGCCAGAGAGCGTAGAGACTTTGTCACACAATTTATTATTTGCTCAAACTCGCGCCTCCGCGACAATTGGAAGGCTCAACGATGTTTTAAAGCCTGTATTCTACGCTACGATAAGCGATGCTTTTGTTAAATCTTTATTTTTGGGTCGTTTTGAAGTGCCTAAACTATGGTGTGTCGAACGTTTGCTTTAAATTATTAAAGGTTGTTCGATTCCCATTGCACAGGAGACAGACAGCTTGACGTGTTGGTTGGCGTGCCAAGTCCCTCGGAGAAGGATCTGATTACGGACCATCGCCGGTAGAGTTGCGGAAGCGATTATCGAGACTCAGTCGCTAGATGGCGAAAGCAACACCCTGGGTTTATAGCCAGTACGAGTCTGGCATAGTCATCCACGAGAATTTTCCCCTAGAATAAAATAGGATAGAGAACTTCACACAATTTGTACAAGTTGAATCTAATATAGGTTACTCGTGAGCTGTGACGTCATTTTCTACTAATGTTACTGGGAATTCTAGTAAACACGCCTGACTCACCAGAGGACCTAATGCGCCTTTATGTAAAACACGTCTTCTCCAGTGGATTGCTTTTGCTAATAGTTTCAATTCCGCTACTGCTCCGAAGCAGAACCCTGGAACGACTAAATATTCCACTCATATACATAGTCTTTCCATGGAATATCGACTTTATATTTCCCTCAGTGGAGTCATAGACGCGATAAGCTGGGACATACAAATTGTTGCATTGACATTTTTCTCTGAGTATTGTTGCTTCGTATTTTTCGTAAGCCTTGATTTTTTACTGACATTGCGGTTGGCGAAATAAGTGTTTTTGTTTATTGAAACCAAGGAATGAATTTCGAAGGCTCATAGTATTAGAAGCCGGAAGAAGAAATCAAATATAATACGGACAAGGCTGTGTTTGTAAAATGATTATTTTTCAAAGTACTTGCTAGTTGCTAGCTGTACCAAATAGTTACTATTTTCTACTGAGATGAGAAGGTAAGAGAATGGGCAGAGAAGACCTGGCTAAGTGTATACAGGAACCAAGAAAGGACGGAATGACCTTTCGAGTATCAACTGCGGTAAGTTGATTCATCCGTCATTTTCGCTAATTCCCAAGTTTCCTGAAAAAAGTGGCCGGTAGTGGCTGGATGCAGAGGGCGTAGGATCGGGTGTGATGGCGTTCATTCGGGAAGGCCTATGTCCAGCAGTGGACGTCTAAGAGCTGATGATGATGTTGATGGCCAGTTTTCAGATAGTTTCCTTAAAGGCTTCTGTGACTTTGGGGTAATGAAAAGTTCCATAACATATTCATTAAGGGATAAATTGTAAAATCACAGCTCCCTTCAACATGCGAATCCACATTTATCTGCACTAAATTGACTTCCTTTCAATCCCTTAAATCAGCAAAGTTGTTCGTCCCCTTCGTCTCTATAAACGTGACATAAAAATGTTTTGACATAGAAACTCGCTATTATCGCTTCTTTTCCATGACAACGGGCGCAGCGAGCGTTCTGAATTATATGCGCACATTCCCCCGCCTTCAAATGGAAGGGCAAAAGGGAGGGGAAGGTCGGCCCTCAACCTTGTTCGCCCTTGACTCGTAGTGGATACCGCTTCTTGAATGGAGGTAGGTCCTGGTCTATGGAAGGTATCTTTATTAAATAAAACAGGCCTAGATAACCTTTGTCACTAGCAAGTGACACCCAGATCGGCTTAATGTTTCATGTTCAGGAATCTTTGAAGATAAAATACGGGTATGGGAATGGAGAATACTGTAGTTAAGTTATTGAAACCCATAATGGAGAATTCGATACTCTAAAAAGGCCTCCTCCGCCTCCGCCTCCGCTGGCTTGATTTTGTCATTTTTCGCGCGGGGGGGGGGGGACCTACGCATACATGCACACTTGTACGACGTTGACAAGACCCACGAGAAAGAATGAGAAAACAAGAAAATTGGGGATGACACGTATTACCCTTCTTCCTGAACTTACGTAAAGTACTAGGGTATCACGTGCTGGTCTCTCAGTTTTCGCTGTAGAACTATTTGACAAATTGATATTAATACTCTGTATCTAAAATCCATAACACTGAAGAATTCCATTTCTGGTCCGCAGTGAGAAGAATAAAAAGGAGATGCATGAAAATGTTGATGAATGTGTGTGAGGAAACGATCTCTATGTACTACTAGATGGAGCGTTTCAAACAATCGCTCTGTTCCACGCAAGTAGCCACAACACTTTCACATTCACAATGAAACTTGTGCAGTTACTACGCAGAACATTTAATTATTACTAAATATTGACGCTACGGTTAAATAATGTCAGTAACTAATTAAATGTTCTGAGTAGTAACTGCACAAGTTTCAAAGTGAATGTGAAAGAGTGGTGGCTACTGGCGTGGAACAGAGTGATTGTTGGGAACGCTCCATCTAGTAGTACATAGAGATCGTTGATTTCTGGTGCCTGTATGAAGTCCTCCTAAGTCGATATCTCCTAGTATTAGCTCCTCTGACCAAGACTAGATGGCACTAACAGGTTTTACGAGAGGTTTATTTTATTACAAGGCTTGTGGCAATCGTATAACGTGCGGACCGAAATAACTTTTCAATAAATAAGACATACTTAATTTAGCTGGGCTGTATGGCTGGATTATGCAGCTGTTTACTGCGCAGTTGAGCTAAGTAGGGTTCGGTGTTTACTTAGGGTTGCTTAATTAATTTAGTTGTCCGTTGAAAGGTCAAGTCCAGGACTGTCTAACTAAATTCTGAGTGTAGACAGGTATTTGTCTGTACAAGTTGAGACTTTAATTTGTAGGTCCTTTCATAAGTACGTCCACTGCTGAACATAAACCTCTGCTTTTGGTGGGCTGTCCATTGAGGGATTTGCCATAATCACCCCGCTTGGCAGGCGGATTGGTGATCGCAGTAATGATACTGAAGAACGCTGCTGCCGGTCCCTGATACAGTCCCTTAGTTGCCTTGACGAAACCAACGGGAAGGTTAGGGGTGGCCTGTTCTAAGCCGGGAACTACACGGCTTGCTCCTTTATCATAGTTTGTCTTTAAACAACACTGCTGCCTCCGCCGGCTAGATTTTGTCATTTTTCGCGGGGGGGTGGGAGGGTGGGGGGGGGGGGGGATACAGTACTGAACATTAAACTATTACAACCAATATACAGGATTATTTTTTAACAACTGAACTAATATTACCCAGAACATAACACATTGTCATTCATTCGTTCGTTCTCGATACCAAGTTATCGACTACGTCAATCACTAGTATCAGTCGGTCATTTTATCTATGTAATGCATAAATTCCATACTTCGACGAGTTCGTGTCGTGTCCGGAGGTTAATAGGTCCAAGTATTTTACCTACAGCAGAGGGGAATTCACTTTACTTTCATACGAGCCTATATTCCTTAGGGGAAACTTGCCCAATTCGTACCCCTTAAGAACAAAGTCTAATATTGGGATATCTAAAAAAGTAATAGACATTTAGTTTATGATTATGTAATCTTTATTATGTGATTAATAAACAACAGTATCAATTTAAACTTAAAAGATATAAACCTCTTAAAAAAAACAATATTTTTAAAAAAGTATTTAAGGTACGATTAAGGAGCATTACTCTTAAATCGTACTATGATATACCTAAATCGTACTTAGAGATCAAATAATTGTTGTGAATCTTATAATCACAGGAAATGAATTATTGTACCAAAAATTTAATTCTGCATAGTATATTCCATTGTTTTATTTAATTCCTTGCAATAATCACAAAAATAACAGTTTTTTGTCCACACCGGCGCTAAGCTCATATATCCAGATACAGTAATGCCGAAAAATCTAGATTCTAGCTTCAAATATATTTTACTAGCTCTTCTTCTATCTCTTTACTCAAATTTGTGGGACGTCCAATACTTAGGTGTATGTTCAAACCATTCAAGTGACGCCGGAAGGTTGGTATAGGTATTTTATATGTATGATAAGCCTAATTGAATTTTAAAATTCCTTTTCTATATCCGTCAAGGGCTTTTTCCATATCACCTTGGGACCAGGAAATATTTTCGCTTAGCTATGGCAAACTTAAACAAAAATAACATATATTTTCCTAATTCGTACCGGTACGAAATAAGTCAGAGCTTCGAGTACGAATTAGGCGCAGGTTACAAAAATATTTCAAATTTTCCGCGAAAAAAAATGACAGCTGATTGGAGCCGGTAACAACATGAAAATAACTCTCAAATATACGTACAATTTAATAATATATTGTAAAGTTCAGTCACTTAAGATGAGTCTTAATCACAATGCTTATGAATTTACTAAAAAAATTACATGATAATTGTGAAAATACTAACTTCTCATATATTTTTTAACGGAGTAGCAGTGAAATGGCGCCACTTGTTGTGTGGACCAAGGCGGGTTAATGGTTTTATTTTTCGTCACTTGTGTCGCTACTGTTGTTCTTCATTCAGAAATAATGATGGGGTACGATTTAGGAACAAGTACGATTTAGGCAAGTTTCCCCTATTTCAAGAAATCGCTTTATATCTGTTTTAAAACGATATCATGTACACGTGACATGGGGTAACACCTTGTTCACTGTTGTAGCCTTACCCAATGCGCCAGGTTCTCCGAATTCAGTCGCTTTTGC
This sequence comes from Esperia sulphurella, assembly GCA_947086405.1. Classification (NCBI taxonomy): domain Eukaryota; kingdom Metazoa; phylum Arthropoda; class Insecta; order Lepidoptera; family Oecophoridae; genus Esperia; species Esperia sulphurella. The sequence goes on from OX352264.1 coordinate 15,815,831, forward strand.
CACTCTCGATCATCGATTCATCTGGCGGGCAGCTGGCTGGGTTTCCACTCTGCGCACACCAGAACTGGATCTCATTTGCCCATTTAAGTTTAATTACAGATAACTTAATAGGTACTTCGTGTTAAACTAGCTAAACCAACGATCTCTATGTACTACTAGATGGAGCGTTCCAAACAATCGCTCTGTTCTATGAAAGTAGCCACAACTTTTTCACATTCACTTTGAAACTTGTGCAGTTACTACTCAGAACATTTAATTATTTACTAAATATTGACGCTACGATTAAATATTGTCAATATTTAGTAAATAATTAAATGTTCTGATGTGAAAGAGTTGTGGCTATTTGCGTGGAACAGAGCGATTGTTTGGAACGCTCCATCTAGTAGTACATAGAGATCGTTGAGCTAAACCTTACGGTAATGTTGATAACCTTAATTCTTGTTTTTACCTTAGATCTACTTATTGGAGATCCATAATCTTTCAAAGAAACCCCGTGCTTAGCCCTCTCCATAGCTTTCTGAGCGACTTGGAACTTGTGGATCAGGTCCACCGTCAGAGTCCACATTACTGCGCCATAGGTCAGGCAGAACTTCTCTGGTTTTTGACGCAGTTTTCCAAATGCTACTAAAATTAACTGAATTCTTTTGTCAGCTTCTCAATCGAATTTTTCTCTACCCAACTGTATATAGGTCCTATATAGGTCGATGTAGTCCAACAGTTGTCAACGATCATCACCTGTCTTAGGTTTACGTATGAATTGGATATCACCTTTGTCTTGTACCCGTTCATCCTAATTATAAGCTTTAACGTGGAGCTATAAGGTACCACGATTGCCTAAAGCTTATTCAATCATATATACTCCAGTTTTCTGGTGGAAGTCACTTCTCAGTCGATTTTGGAACGTGAAATAGTGAAAATCGTTCGCACTTAAACGCAAATACCCTTAAATTGCTAGCAATTTTCCGCTGAATAATATTAATCAAGCCCCAAGTCGAAGCGAAATCATAAAAATCCTTACAAATTACAGTTCATTGAACTTTGATTTTATTTACGGCCCAGAGTTTTACGGGACTATAAAAATTTTCGCTCATTTCCAACAATTAGGGAGGAATGTTGGGCTGCGGTGGGTGCAGCTTAGCGCTGAGGAGTTACGACCAATATAGTTTATTAATTTTCGGACCAAATGTTTACTGCTGCTTTATTAGTTCTTGGATGGGTGAGTGTAATCCAGTTGCGGTTTTTTTTATTAAAATTTATCGAACAGCACATTTTTTGTCTCAGTACTTACGTTGTTGTCTAGAATAAGTCGATATTCCAAAAGTTAAAGAATGATGTAAATATATAGTCGTTTTGCTATAATAGCAACTAGTTATCAGACACTAAGTTGCAAGTTTGGAAAATATGGAAACTTCTTAAATATACTTTATTAAGCCCCCCTCCGCCCTTCGCTGCTCCTCCTCTCCTTTTCTACTGTTTTATTATATGTATAGATACCCACAGGAGGATTGGGGTATGTGGCGTAGCTATGAATAACTGACCTAAAATATTATCGGTCTAAACTATATATATCGCTATTTGGTGACGTTTAAATAGTTATATCTCCAATATTACGAGTCTGTCTACTCCCTTCTACATTCCCGTTATTAATGAAACGCAGTATAACGTTGTTGAAATTCTTAATCTACAAAGCGATATTGCAGCGAGCATTTGGCTTCCGGCCAAACCGATTAACAGCCATTGAAAAGTGCACGAGACGGATGAAATGCTCGTTTATAAAAGATATTTGTAAAAGAAAACAGAAGAAACTGAGGTTTTTGATGTTAAAGGTACGAAATAAAATGTGCGCGACTCTCGGTCAGTCGCATGAGTTCAATTAGTACCTTTAGATCATCATCATATTAGTCAGTCATCATCAGTCCACTGCTTGACATAGGCCTTCGTCAATGAACGCCATCACACCCGGTCCTCTTCTTCAGGTCGTTGGTCCATCTGGCGGCGAGGCGTCCCACCTCGTGTGTGTCGATCCGCAGTCTCCACTCCAGAACTCGTCTGCGCCAATAACAGTCGGTTCTGCGACAGATGTGCCCGCCCTCTACCCCTTCAGATTGCTAAACCTTTCGGCTATGTCGGTGACTTTGGTTCTTCGTCGGATCTCCTCATTACGAATCATATCCTTCAACGAAACCCTGAGCATAGCCCTCTCCTTAGCTCGCTGAGCGACTTGAAATATGTGGATCAGGCCCACCGTCTGTGTTTACGTTTCTGCACCGTAGGTCACGACAGGCAGGACGTTCAGAACATTTTCTGTCAATGTGTTATATTTATTTATATAATACAAAAACCTTCCTGTAAAAAAATTGTACCAAAATAGTTGAATTGTATCTCAAACATTAATAATCCTTACTTGTTAGTTTAAGAACTTGATAAGATCAACTTGATTAAATCTACTAAATAACTTCCCTCAATCAATCATTTTGAAATAATCATATACTTTATGATGACATGGACTTCCGGTTAGTTCTGTAATAATTTGTATACACATTATTAATGTGCTTTGACACTCTCTGTCTTATATCAGGCCTAATTCTGATAAGCGTTTGGGGTACAACTATTGTAGGCATCACAGCTGTGGTAGCCTGGTTGGTTGAGCACTCGCCTCACGTTCATGGTAGGTTCACGTAGGTTCAAACTCCGCCCGTACCAATTAGTTTTTGAAACTTAAGTTCTGTTTATTTATAATACCACAGGCTTTTCGGTGAAGGAAAACATCGTAAGGAAACCTGCATAAGCCAAAAAAGAAGTTCTAAAGGCGTATGTGAAGTCCACCAAATCGGCTTGGGGCACCGTTGGTGGACAGGGGTTTGGCACAAAAGATCCTGAAGGGTCGAAGTGTCGCAAGGTCTTCCTGGCCCCCTGAGAAGACAAGATAAGATAAGATCGTAGCATCTAGCCAAAGGCATATCATAATAATGTTCCATGGTGATTAGATAACATTATTAAAGTTATCTTCAGAATGAGGTCTAAACATGACAGTGTTTCCAGACGAGGCTGGAGTTGACTTCATTCAGTCACAAGATTCAAATAACTATTTATATCCAAGTTTCATATATGTTTGTAAATAGCTTTTTAATAGCTTCTTAGTCTGACGGATATTATATAAATTGCTTCCGGAGTAACAGTACAGTAGCAAATCCCAATTCTAAATTTTTGAATGATTGAATTTCGTTTTGATCGTTTAAAAATAGTTTGCAGAGAATTATAAAACATACTTGATATTGGTTTACGATTAAGTAGAAATTCGTATAAATGTTCAAATAAGGTCTAGAAAATTCGATTTCACTTTTGGGCACTTTCGCTATGCCAACCTGGCTATGCTATTTCGAAGAGCGATTTTCCCTACTAAACATGAATTTATGTAAGGTGTGTCGGTTATTGTTTAATGATATTCAAAGCCTACTTAGCGGAACTTCTACTTGATATTGTAAACAGCTGTATTGAAGAAGGTGTGTTCCCGGACGTTTTGAAACTGGGACGCATTATACCATTATTCAAGAAAGGGATGAAAGATGAACCCAATAATTACAGACCAATTTGTATCCTTCCAGCCATTTCAAAAATATTAGAGCATCTTTTCACTATAAAACTTGTGTTATATCGTGAAAGTAACGAAATAATAAGTGATAAACAGTTCGGTTTTAGAAAAGGAAAATCAACATCTATGGCGATACGAAATGTCATCAACTTTGTGTTGGAGGCCTTGGATGGGTCTCAGAAATGCTCTAGCATTTTCTGTGACCTCTCTAAGGCATTTGACTGCTTGCGGCATGACGTGTTACTCCATAAATTAAAGTATTAGGGAATTTGTGGAGTTGAGTTGAAATTGATAGAATCCTATCTTACAAATAGAAACCAAGTACTTCATGTTAATAGCACTTATTCATCTCAAACTAAAAGTGATATCGGTGTCCCACAGGGATCTATACTAGGCCCCGTTCTTTTTCTAGTATACATTAACGACCTTCCGAATTGTCTACCACAATGGGCTTTCGTAAATTTCTTTGCAGATGACACTCATGTGGGTATAAAGGATAAACAATTTATTGAATTGGAACATAAGATATAAATTGTAATGGACACACTGAGAAAATGGTTTGAGGCCAATGGAGTCGTGATGAATATTAATAAAACTACACTAATGACATATGCAACAAGAAAATGTAACAAAACTATTTTGGACGATTACAAAAAGAAAAACAAATTTCTAGGTTATACGATAGACTACACAATCACACATACAGCACATATTGAGAACATCTGCAACAAAATATCAAGCGCAAACTATGCTCTTTTAAAACTAAAACCACTTATTAACAAAGAGTCCCTTATCAGTGTCTACTACACATTACATAATAAGCTACGTCATCACAATATGGGGCAACGCATCGGAAATAAACACAGTTCTTATACTACAAAAGCGAGCTATTCGTACAATCCATGGCCTACAGAGACGTAAATCTGCCAGAATAGGTTTTATTCAAAATAAGATCATGACTGTAATATCTCTATTTATATTTTACTCATTATTGGAAATACACACTGATAAAATAAATAAAACAAATCTTACTCAAATCCAAGACATAAATCATCACAACACAAGAAATAAATATAAACTAGTTGTTCCTAGAACACGGCTTGTGAAAACAAAGAAACAAGGGATATCTCTAAAAATATGTATGTACAATAAACTACCACAGCACGTAACTGAGCTTCCATTCCTGGATTTTAAGCGTAAACTTAAAGCATTCTCAGAAGCTAATGCATTCTATAATATAAATGAATATATCAATGCGCCCAAAGAAATTTTCACTTCCATGACGATGTCTGATGACTGAAAAGTAGATTATAAGTACATATTGCAATTATTTACGGTTAATTTAAGTATTATTGTAAATTTGACTGGCTAAATGCAACGTACCCTGTTACATGGCTAATAAATATTTTGATTTTTGATTTTGATTTTGAATCACCTGTCCTTATTGGAAAATATGTTACTACAAAATATATTTCAATAAACTCATAAGTAGTCGTTTTTTTTATGTTCCGCAGTTTTTATCCTCTGACAAACAAGACATTTATTATGCGGTGTTTGCTCTTTAGCTGGTGTCTGCTCTTTATAGTAGATTCTTCGAGCTCGTATAGCATGGGAATACACAGGAATTGAGACTATGGGGAAAAGGTTGTTATAGTTTTTTATTATTATTATTTTTTTCTCTTTTTTTTGTATTTTTTTCCTGAGATTCTTTTTTCTTATTATTATTTTCTTTTTCTTTTTTTCCTTTGTATATTCCATTCAAATCAAATCATTTATTAAGTCAGATGTTAGTCCATAAAATGTTGTTAGTATAAATATAACTTAAGTCTATGTTAGAAAGAAAAGAAAAGAAAAAAAAACAATAAAATAAAATTAAAATTCGTTTTGTTTGTGAAGGTGGATAGTCACCCAGTGCCTGAGTATTGGACTATCCACCTTCTCCCGTATAGTGGTCAGGAAGCTGTTAGTGCTGCCCCGCACGCGGAGCATCAGGGAGGCAATTCTGTTGAGCAGGATGGCGTGGAATCCATCCACACGCGCCTCGGCGAACATACCTGACGCACTACAGTAACGTGGCAGCCCCAACAGCATCCTGAACCCCTCATTATATTGAACACGCAGGGCATTGACGGCTCGCTGCGTATATCTGACCCATTGTATTCTTATTTTTTTTTCATTAGTGCAAACATTACTTAAATATTATACTGTAGAACATTAATTAAAGTAGTTAGAAGTTATATTACAATTTGGATTAATGCAACTTAATTTAAATCAAACACTCGTAAACATAAGTCATGTCACATTCATCATAACAATGTATTTTCATACTTGAATTCATCCAAAACATACCTATTAGTGGTACTTCAATAACAATTCGGAAACTTTCGCCATAAAAACTAAGAAACGTCTCACAATTACAGTGACGCCAACTATTTTATTACCTTTAATAGAGTGTTCGTCGGAGAGTGCTAAAAGTCTAGAACGACATGGAAATAAAGTTTCTGTAATCTTGGTGAGTACTTCCAACTAGAACAATGGCGATATACATGCATACATAATGCGGGGTAAACCGAGACGCTGGATCGCCACTTAGCGCGATCCTGACACACCTCACTTGCCTCACACCAACGATCTCTATGTACTACTAGACGGAGCGTTCCAAACAATCGCTCTGTTCCACGCAAGTAGCCACAACTCTTTCACATTCACAATGAAACTTGTACAGTTACTACGCAGAATATTTTAATAAGGCTAAATATTGACGCTACGGTTAAATAATGTCAATATTTAGTAAATAATTAAACGTCTGTTGAAGAACTGTTAACCGTTGGGGCAAACGAGTTCTCGGGTGAGACCGCATCTCAGCAAGCGTATTGTTGGACGCATCCTGGCTAGATGGAGTGACGATCTGCGTAAGGCGGCTGGCAGTGGCTGGATGAGAAGAACTGAGGTTCGGGTTCAGTGGCACGCCTTCGGAGAGGCCTAAGTCCAACAGTGGGCTCTTGCAGGCTCATGATGGTGGACTTTTTTTAGCTTATGGCTGCATATATCGTCGTATGTGGAGTGAAGTTATGTGACAGAGAGAGGAATAAAGTGATACGTGAGAAGTGTGGTTTGAAAGCAGATGTAGTAGAGATTGAAAGCAGATGTAGTAGAGAAGGGTATGTTGCGTTGGTTTGGACATTTAGAGCGTATGAGTAGTGTCAAAAGAAATTAACAGTGTGAATGTGGAAGGAACTACAGCTAAATGTCGTTCAAGGAGGAAGAGGAAGTTCAAGGATCAAATTAGTAACGTCCTCAAAAAGCCTGGGGTCGGCAGTGAGAAGAATAAAAAGGAGATGCATGAAAATGTTGATGAATGTGTGTGAGGCAACGATCTCTATGTACTACTAGATGGAGCTATCGATGAACTTTTTGAGCTGCCCCTAACACCGATATACCCCCACTATGGATCTATGGAGGAGTTGCATATTTCGCCAAAGTGATAGTTGGGCTTACATGTACTCGTACTTATTGCTCTGTCGAAAAACATCGTAAAGAAAGTTGCCTTATCTGTGATGGAAAAAGTTGAAATCGCTAAAGCAACCGCTGCACTTCACCTGTGAGAGAAAATACATAATATTATCTTTTCTACTGCACATTTTAAAACTAAATACAGTAATAAAATTTGTGTGCAAAAGCGAGCTTATCTCTAAAAGATATCTCTTCCAGCCAACCTTGAGACAAGGCAGTAAGAGCAAGGGGTAAAATCCACTACTACTACTTACACATCCCACTAAAATTATAAATACGAAAGTTTGGATGTTCGGATGTTTGTTACTCAATCACGCTTCAACCACTGGACGGATGTAATGAAACGTGGCACACATATAGGTTAGGTTCTGGAATAGGACATGGGATAGTTTTATCCCGAAAAAACATCTCATTCCTACGGGAAGCCAAATTAATTTGAATTTATGTTATTTTTGAGGTTTATAAGGACGTTGAATACGAAAATGATATCTATTTTAAAATTCAAGATGTGTAAATATCGAAACCTACGACGAAGTCGTGAGCAAAAGCTAGTGAGTAAGTAGTAACTAAGTAAACACCTATTTTACTTCATCATCATCATCATCATCAGCCCGAAAGAGTCCACTGTTGTACATAGGCCTTTCCCAAGGTGCGCTACTGAACCCGATCCTCGGTTCTTCTCATCCAGTTACTGCCAGCCGCCTTACGCAGATCGTCGCTCCATCTAGCCAGGGGGCGTCCCAGACTATGCTTGCCCAGTCGCGGTCTCCACTCGAGACTCGTTTACCCCAGCAGTAATCGGTTCTCCGACAGATGTGTCCAGCCCACTGCCACTTCAGCGTACTAACTTTTTGAGCTAAAATATGAGCCTATTTCACTTATTGGCAGAATATGCGAAACTATTTCTACCATAGGTATATTACTATGTTCTAGTAAATAAATATTTCATTTCAAGTAATACTTAAGTACTTAATATAGGCACGCAAAGTTAGATTATAATCTGTCCAAAAAGACGTAAACAAATGAGATCTTGATCTGCCTTGATTAATTGCAAGTTTAATTAATTTACCCAGATCAATCAACGCGTCAAATACATATATATATATATAGGACCTTGAATATAAACATGCTAAGTTGATCAGGCGTTCGGCGTGTTAACGTAAAATTAACTACTCAAATGGTTTTAGTAATTTGAAAAATACAAAACTAGGTCAGAAATAAAAGAAAGGCTAGAAATATAGCAATCAAGGAGATTGATAACTGAAACTTACAACGTTTATTATATTCTTTATTGCACATAAATTTTACAAAAAATAAATAAAGGGCATAACATAAAAGTGTACAAAGGTGGACTTATCTCTATAAGAGATCTCTTCCAGCCAACCGTCACTGTGGGAAAAGCTAAAACAAGCAACTTAATTATTAAAAAGTATTTACATTATTTTACAAAACTAATTATATGACAGTATTTGGTTTGTCTGTTGCCGAGTTAAAAACTGAGGGGAGGATTTTTGTGAACGACTTTTGCAAACAGTATATGTTATGATTTTTATTTTTCAAATACATTAATAGTAGGTATGCAGTATAATTATCATTTTCTGTGCAATTCACATAGCGATGAGTTTAGAATTTTGGACTATATTTGGAGGTGGCGTGGTGTCGGAGTCGGTAAATAATTGTGTAGTCCACGCGAGCGAAGCCGCGGGTACAGCTATACTAAATTGCTACATAATCTATTATATGTAAAAGGAAAGTGTGTATAAATTTCAAGAATGATCTGGGGAGTTCTGTATGTCCAGCCTTTTCGCTATAACCACCCACTGCCATCCACTCATGGTTGTAGTGGTAGATAGCCCTTGGTCTGCGCCTGCAAGTGATGGAGTTGGTTACGGTGGGTGGATGAGGGTGAGAAATATATGTGATGGAATACTTCTATCCTTTTCTAACACATTGTACGGCTCATATAAACTCGAGATTGTGGTGAATGGCGTCAGTGCGTTTGTGAGTGACAATATTGAGAACTTTTCTAGAATATTCCAGAATGTTCTACATTATTGTAGAACATTTTTAATTTTTTTAAATGAACTTAGAAAATGTGTGACGGTAATTGGTCCAGAATGTTATAGATTGTTCTCAAAATTTCAAGAATGATCTGGAGAGTTCTGTTTCATCATCATCATCATCAGGTTATTTTTGTCTCCACTGCAGGAGCACGACCCTCTCTCATCTGCCGGAGACAGACGGAGGATTTGGCCTACACTCCCCGCGCTGGCCAGACGGGTTGGGGAGGCCTGATTGATGTTTTATAATGTATTCCCTTAGTCGCCTTGTACGACATCCACGGGATGAGTTGGAGTGGTCCTATTCTACTCTACCGGAAACCACACGGCAGTTCTGTTTATAATATCAGAAAAGCGACAATTTGGGAAAACTGTCAACTGTCATGTCGTCTAGGTAGCAGTGATGCGGGTCCTTAAAATTCGCACAATACGTAATTTATCCACGCGAACGAAGTCGCAGGCAACAGCTAGTAGGTTTAATAACCTTATTTTAGTTTTAATCAACGATCTCTATGTACTACTAGATGGAGCGTTCCAAACAATCGCTCTGTTCCACGCAAGTAGCCACAACTCTTTCATATTCACTTTGAAACTTGTGCAGTCACTACTCAGAACATTTAATTATTTACTAAATATTGACATTATTGTTAAATAATTACGTAGCATTACGTAGCGTTAATATTTAGTAATAATTAAATGTTCTGCGTAGTAACTGCACAAGTTTCATTGTAAATGTGAAAGAGTTGTGGCTACTTGCGTGGAACAGAGCGATTATTTGGAACGCTCCATCTAGTTGTACATAGAGATCGCTGGTTTTAATAATCTAACTTAACCTATAATAATAATCTAACCTAATCTAAGTTTAGATTTAATCATCTGTTCGCTTGTATGTAGGGGATGTGATAGGTAACTATAAAACAAGCGGTCAACCTCTTGAATTATGCAACAATCAAATTAAATTCAAAATAGATCTCAATTGAATTAACGATTCAAACTTAATTGTGAAAGGTGAGAAATTGAAATCCAAACTCTAGCCACAAAAATTAAACTTTCTTTCACCGATAGCGGGCAGCAGTTCTTTGTTCTTAAAGCTGTCATTTGCACTCCGCATAACTTTTTTTACTGCATGGTTTTTTAGGGTTCCTTAGAAAACTCAAATACCTATTCGAAGTTTGATCTCAATAATTCTTATTTTCGAATTCTTTAATGACACTGATCTGTATACAAAATGACATCCTTAAAATTTTAATATTTAATCTATTAATATTATTATTATTATTATAACTTTATTGTACCACAGAAAATATAAAAATAAATACACAGAAGGAGCGGACGTATACACTGGTGACCTTATCGCCAAAAAAGAGATTTCTTCCAGCCAAACCTTGTCTGGAAAGAAAGAGATTAATAATAGTAGTAGACCTCTAGTAGACAAACATACGTGTACACATAAACTATAAAAATATATACACTTTTTTTTTCTCTGCCTACCCCTCTGGGACCAAGGCGTGAGCATTATGTATGTATGTATACATATATATACTAGTACATAAATATATATATAATTAGGAGGTTGCGGGTTCGAATTCCGCTAGGGGCAAATGTTCGTATGATGAATATGAATGTTTGTACCCAAGTCTTGGATGTTTATATATTTATTTAAGTATGTCCATCCGTTATCTAGTAACCATACCACAGGCTCTGCCTAGTTTGGGTCTGGATAATTGGTGTGAATGTCTGACATATTTATTTATTATTTATTATAATACATAACTAAATCAATATATTTATACATATACACATATACATTCACTTCTCTAATCCTAAACTAGGATTTTCCTGTGCTGTGGAATTAAAACAAAGATTGGACAATTCACAAATATGACATCCAGACCGGGACCAACTTGTACAAATTGTATAAAGTTGTCTGTCCCCGATGGGAATCGAACCCATGACCTCAGGCGCTCGTGTCCAATGAATCTAAGGAGGCAGTCAAATAAATAGACTGATTTCCTTTCCGCAATACTCCAATTTTAAAAATATTTACACCTCATACCATGAAGCAAAATAATTTTTCGTAGCTCGTAGTTTCGCCTCAAAGTGTTTTCCTTCATAATTGACACTAATTGGTTATTAAATTAGATAACAGATGATTCTAAAATGTGCATCTCTATAGGTAGGTAGTATGATCTAAAACATTTTTTTTTGTCAATAACGTAATTTAATATTGTTTCCAAATCATTATAGCATAATTGAAGTTAAAACATCCTACTAATATTATAAATGCGAAAGTTTGGATATTTGGATGTTTGGATGTTTGTTACTCAATCACGCTTCAACCACTGGACGGATTAGGATGAAACTTAGCACACATATAGGTTAGGACCTCGAATAGAATTTTTGTCCCGAATAAACATCTTATTCCTATGGGAAATATTTAATACCTTGTAATGTTAAGTTGTCCACGCGGACGAAGTCGCGGGCAATAGCTAGTTTAAAATAATGAAAATCAGTAACTAATGATGTTATATTTAAAATAATGAATAATATTATATTCACTAAAATCAAATTAGAATGAAATAGTCATTTACTTAATAATAATCAGCATAATTTGATTTAATTTTTTTATTGTTTTTAATTCAATTTTAATCTTGTATAATTTTGACATTGTTATTTTTTATCTATAATTTTATGTAATTCCGACACACAGCAATTTGTTATGGAAAATAAACTGAATAAATGTTGAATTTAAAACGATGTCACTGTCGGTGGTGATGATGTTTTCATAAGATGTTCGTCACGTCTATTTAGAAGTGCTATCTAAGCCTAAAAATCAGCACCAGAGTAACAACACTCTTCGAGAATATAAAATATGATGGCTTAGTTATGCGCCCTAATGAAATATTATGCAAACCAAGGACTTCCTTGACATTTATCACCGCGAGGAGGCGATTTTTTGAAGGACCGCAATTTACATGAAAGAGCTTATTAACATTCATCAAGGGGAAAATGACGTTTTCTCCGTAAGCTTCACTTTGGTCTTTTTTAATAACCACTGTAATTTATTTTATTTTATTGTATACTGGCGGTTGCATGCGGCTTCGCTCTCCTTTCGAGATTTATTTATTTATTTTATTTATTAATTCTGAAACCTACAGCTAATTTACAAAAATATATAATACAGTATAAGATAAGATAAGATAAGAAGCCTCTTTATTACTGAAAAGAAAATTAATAATATAAAAATGTTAAAATTACAAATTAAATTATTACACTATTATTAAATTGTTACATTACTATTAGTTGAATATTTATTTAATTTATTAGATATATTATTTATTTATATGATTTAAAAATTCAGTCCGCCCGTAGGACGAAGGCCTCCTCCAGTTGCCTCCACTCGCTCCGGTCTCGTGCCAGTGTAGTCCACGTCGCTCCTAGCATTTTCCTTATTTCGTCACTCCATCTTTTTCTTTGCCTGCCTCGTGATCTTTTTGCGTCCCTCGGGTACCAGTCCGTGAGTATCTTGGACCATCTCTCATCTGGATATCGACATACGTGCCCTGCCCATTTCCATTTTAATATAAATAATACAGTATAATATAAATTAAACATTAGCCATTAACAGATTTCTAATATATAAACATTATTGTATAGGGTAATAAAAAAAGTAGACAAAAGTAGGAGGGTACAGAAGAGAAAAAAAAATTAGATAGAAATTTACAATCAAATAGGTATAAATAAATTATCTACAATCTACGTCGTCGTCGCAATGAGAGTTGAGTGCGTGTGCGTGAGGAGTGTGTGTGTGCATGTGTGTGTGACTAGGCGAGCGATGCGAGGCGAGGAGAGGCGAGGTGGGGGGGGGGGGGGTGGGGGGGGGGGCTGCTCTGCAGGTGCTCGTTTTGGTTGCACGTAAGCTAAGGTTTACATGGCGTGTACAAATACATTATATTATAATTTGTTTTTGTAATTAAAAATAAACAAACTACAATATGTATAATAAATTAATTAATGTCAGTAGATTATTATAATTACTTACTCATATAAAAACGTCAAGTTTAAAAAACATGATAAATTCACATGTGTAAAAATTTTATATAATTAAAAGTTAAAAAATAAAACACTAGCAAATTGTCAACTTAATTTGTTAAAAATAATAAAACAGTGTATTAAAAATTAAATCGTTAAAAATAATAATAAATAAAAATAAAAATAAAACGGAATAATGATAAATAAGCATAAGTGCCGATGCTTATTGTCCTTCGCCCACTAACTTAGTCAAAATATTTCTTCTAAAACAGTTTTTCGAAAGTGCGAATGGGTCCAAATCACAGAAGAGTTTATTGTACGTTCGTGGCAAACGTGAGGTAATACTATTTGCGGCATAGTTAGTACGAACGAGGGGGACGTTAAAAACTTAAACGATTTTCACAGTTCTGCATCAACTTTCATATTTGCTGTAGCTGAAGCCTATGAGAATACTAAGGCACCTACTGGAATTGGGAAAATAAAATAAGTTCAGTCAAAATAGTTCCTAGACAGTGTACCTATAGACGCAGTATGAGACGCCCCGCCGCCAGATGGACCGACGACCTGAAGGTAGTCAGAAGCGGCCAGATGAGGAGGGCGGAGCACCGGGTGTAGTGGCGGTCAATGGGGAAGGCCTATGTCCAGATATGGTGATGATGATTTACTTATATAGTAATTTTTAATTAATTGTAATCACAACGGAATGTAATGGACATATAATTTATTCGCTGCTACAAAACACATAAAATGTAAATATTAAATAAATAAATATCTCAGACATTCACACCAATTATCCAGTCCCAAACTATGCAGAGCCTGTGGTATGGTTACTAGATAACGGATAGATATACTTAAATAAATATACAAACATCCAAGACTTGGGTACAAACATTTATATTCATCATACGAACATTTGCCCTCCAACCTCCGGCGTGGCAGTCCGAGAGCTACCCGTTCCGCCACGGAGGTCGTCAAATGTAACACGACAAAACTACAAGCAGTAACAGTCTAAAACTAACAGTCGGGTAAAAGAAACGCATGCGATCTACCTGTAAGGGAGGGGACAACAGTACCGTATGGCAATGGCAACACTGTAGTAGACACAGCATGTGACTGATATTACACTCGGAGGAGCGTATGCGATAACCGAGAGTAGAAACGACGTGTGCGATCTACCTGTAAGGGAGGGGACAACAGTACCGTGTACCAATAGCAACACTGTAGTAGACACGTATGTGACTGATATTACACTCGGAGGAACGTATGCGATAACCGAGAGTAGAAACGACGTGTGCGATCTACTTGTAAGGGAGGGGACAACAGTACCGTGTGGCAATGGCAACACTGTAGTAGACACAGCATGTGACTGATATTACACTCGGAGGAGCGTATGCGATGAACCGGGAGTAGAAACAACGCGTGCGATCTACCTGTAAGGAAGGGGACAACAGTACCGTGTGGCAATGGCAACACTGTAGTAGACACAGCATGTGACTGATATTACACTCGGAGGAGCGTATGCGATGAACCGGGAGTAGAAACAACGCGTGCGATCTACCTGTAAGGGAGGGGACAACAGTACCGTGTACCAATAGCAACACTGTAGTAGACACGTATGTGACTGATATTACACTCGGAGGAACGTATGCGATAACCGAGAGTAGAAACGACGTGTGCGATCTACCTGTAAGGGAGGGGACAACAGTACCGTGTGGCAATGGCAACACTGTAGTAGACACAGCATGTGACTGATATTACACTCGGAGGAGCGTATGCGATGAACCGGGAGTAGAAACAACGCGTGCGATCTACCTGTAAGGGAGGGGACAACAGTACCGTGTGGCAATGGCAACACTGTAGTAGACACAGCATGTGACTGATATTACACTCGGAGGAGCGTATGCGATGAACCGGGAGTAGAAACAACGCGTGCGATCTACCTGTAAGGGAGGGGACAACAGTACCGTGTGGCAATGGCAAGACTGTAGTAGACACAGTATGTGTGCTGCAGCAACTAACATATTGCTTGCCTGTGAGAGCAGAACACTAATTGTTAGCATTCAAGTTTCCAAATCCTCCAATGGACAGCCCACCAAAAGTGACATTCTATTGGGGAGGCTTAGGTTTAGCAGTGGACGTATACAGGGTTACAGGAAAAGTCGTGCTAGATCCCTTAAGGGTGTGGAGCACCCATCATTTCTGACTTATTTCACTATGAAACACCCTACCCTAAACTTAACCCTTTTCGAGATATTCGACTTTTAATTTTTTTATTGAAAATTGCTGATTTTTAGGCTACTACATTTATTTTTGTTTATTTTGTGTATCTTATTATTATTATTATTGCATTTTTACATGTGTAGTAAGATGCTTTAGGACGTCAATCATTAAAATAGTGCACAAGTTATTTGAATAGACCGTAGTAGACAAGTGAAAGAAAAGAAATAAAAAACATATTAGAAAGTTTATTTTTCTCTAAGGGATATCTAAAAAAAATATTATGGTAATTGTTCGGCAGATGTTTTTTAAAATATCTACGGTTCATCAGCTATCTAACGAGGTATAATAATGTAGGATTTTATTCAAATGCATTCAAAAAAAATTAGTTTCATAGGCGACAGTGGAGAAGAAAATGTATACTTAGCCCTAAAAAGTAAAATAAAACAATAGGTAAGCATGAAATGCCATTTATTAAAGGTTTTCTCACAACTTTTTCTTTTTCTACAGTTCATGTTCAACATGTCCGCCTCTATTTCTAATACATTGTCGCATCCTTCTACGGAGACCGGTCTTCACTACGCCAGTGGTCAATGTGGTCCTCATTTTATTTGCTGCATCCACAATCCTTTCTCTTAAGTCTTCCACAGACGAAACTGGATTCGGCTCGCTGTACACGAGACTTTTCATGCAGCCCCACACATGAAAATCCATGGGGGTTAGGTCCGGACTTCTTGCTGGCCATGGCAATGGCCCACCTCGTCCAATCCATTTGTTTGGATAATTTGTATCCAGCCAGTCTCTGACACTTCTCCTGAAATGGGCAGGGCAGTCATCGTGTTGGAACCACATGTCCCTGATCAGGTTGAGTGGCAGATCATCCAGCAAATCACTCAAGTCTGCTCTCAGGAAATTTTCGTAGCTTTCCCCGTTTAGATTATCCGGGAGAAAGTAAGGTCCAATCAAATGATTGGAGATAATGCCCATCCACACATTCACGCTGAATCTTCGTTGGGACCCCTTCACTCTTTTCTTATTGGGATTCCTTAGTTCTTTTAGGGCCCAGTAATGGGCGTTGTGATAGTTAGTTATGCCATCTTTATCAAATTTGGACTCATCCGTCCACAAGATATTTCTTAAAAAATCTGGGTCTTCTACATCAGCATTTAGCATAAATCTGCAAAAGTCCAATCTTCTCGCGGGGTCCCCTTCTTCAATAACGTGTACTGGCGTGTAATGGTACGGGTATAGGCCAGCAGTATGCACTGTAAACCACACTCTCCATTGCGAAAGCCCCAGATCACGGGCAACAATATTAGTGGAAGTAGTCGGATCCGCTCGAAAGCGTTGCACTATCTCATTGTCCTGTTCTTCGTCGTCAATTCGTGGTCTTCCCATGTCTGTACTTCGTCTCAAAACAGAGCCAGTTTCTCGAAGTCTTCGATAAACTCTGTCAAAAACGGCCACATCCGGCACTCGACGACCGGGGTAGCGAGTTATGTATTCGTTGCGAGCTTGCGCAGACACACAATCGCAGTATCCGTAACAAATAAGCATATCAGCATATTCCTCAGGTGTGTAGGACGTCATATTCAACACTTCCGTATCACAGGCACAAATCAGAGTCCGGTTAACAAGCACAGTAGTCACAAATTAGGTTCGTCTTAACTTGAAGGACAATAGGCGTGGGACCGTTAGAACTGCTACCTGGAGCGTCCCAACTACTTTTTTTCCACGAAATGTAATACAAACCCTAGATTGTTACACCTCGTTAGATAGCTGATGAAACGTAAATATTTTAAAAAACATCTGCCGAACAATTACCATAACATTTTTTTTAGATATCCCTTAGAGAAAAATAAACTTTCTAATATGTTTTTTATTTCTTTTCTTTCACTTGTCTACTACAGTCTATTCAATTAACTTGTGCACTATTTTAATGATTGACGTCCTAAAGCATCTTACTACACATGTAAAAATGCAATAATAATAATAATAAGATACACAAAATAAACAAAAATAAATGTAGTAGCCTAAAAATCAGCAATTTTCAATAAAAAAATTAAAAGTCGAATATCTCGAAAAGGGTTAAGTTTA
The DNA here is from genome assembly GCA_947086405.1 of Esperia sulphurella. Classification (NCBI taxonomy): domain Eukaryota; kingdom Metazoa; phylum Arthropoda; class Insecta; order Lepidoptera; family Oecophoridae; genus Esperia; species Esperia sulphurella. The sequence continues at coordinate 15,833,342 of OX352264.1, forward strand.
GGGTAGGGTGTTTCATAGTGAAATAAGTCAGAAATGATGGGTGCTCCACACCATTAAGGGATCTAGCACGACTTTTCCTGTAACCCTGTATATAAGCTGATCGTAATAAAAAAAATTTCCACAGTAATGTTTATCATTAAAGACAAACTTATCTTTTGGTACATATTTCTTGGTTTATGAATTACGTAAGTAAGGAGCAACAAACAAACATACTCGTAGGTACAGATTTCTACTTTGTCAAGAATATCAATCACTTTGAAGTTGAAAGAAAAAATGATGAAAAAATATGTTTGACGATTATTATTTTAAATATACCTTCAGAAGATTATTTGAAGGTTCAATCTTAATATTATTTCGGTTACAATTTGTAACAAAATAAATAACATTTTAATGTTTTGTTTATGTAGTAATTTCAAAGACTATTTAACTTTAGGTAAATCACTACTCGCACTAACATGGGTTATTTGATACGAGTTAAATTAGATTTAAAAATCGACTGTAATAAATAAGCTTTTATTTAAAGCATCACCAAATTCGGCAATACCATTAATTTTATTAAATGTCGAACAAACCAGTACGCATTCAATAATAATATTAGGCGAGATTGCTATGAGTCATAATCATAATGTATTATGAGATTCTTCATCATCAGCCGAAGTACGTCCACTGCTGATCCTACTAATATTATAAATGCGAAAGTTTGGATATTTCGATGTTTGTTACTCAATCACACTTCAACCACTGGACGGATCGGGATAAATCTTGGCACAGATATAGGTTAGGTCCTGGAATAGGATATAGGATAGTTTTTATCCCTAGAAAACATCTAATTCCTATGGGAAATACATAATAATTTGTGATGTTAAGTTGTCCACGCGGACGAAGTCGCGGGCAACAGCTAGTATATAATAAGCCTCACTAATAGAATGCCACTTTTGGTGAGCTGTCCATTGGGGGATTAGCCGTAACCGCTTGGCAGGCGGATTGGTGATCGCAGTAATGATCTGAATGTATATAGGTGAACGATGCCCATCCCCGATGCAATCCTTTACGACACCCAAAGGAAGATTGGGGTGGCGCTATTCTAAGCCGGGAGCTACATGGCAATATGTGAGATTGTTATTTATATATACTCTGAGAAAAAAATAAGTAGCCCTCCTACTTACATAAGGACTAAGTAACCAAACTACGTAATAATGTGGCCGGCTACTGAATCAGACACCATTTATAATGGAGGCGGCTACTTACGTAATAGTGGTATATTTTTATCCTTATGTAAGTAGGAGGGCTACTTATTTTTTTCTCAGTGTACTGTGTCCTTGTGGTGCTAAGCCTAATTATTTTGTGGCCTCAGATTTGTAATAGAAAGTTTAAGGAATAATACTTTTACCCACAATAATATGGGTCATAAATTATTATGACTTACGCTGTGTCTTTTGAGCACCACTTTGATTAAATCTCCACCACACCAGTATCACTATTCGTTTTAATACTACTGAAAGCATTACTGATTTGGTGCTTACACGATTGTGGCCTCAACTTTGTAATAAAATTTGAAGGAATAATATTTTTTTTATTACTCATAATGCATTATGAGTCATAAGGCTCACCAAATATTGACTCATAAATGCATTATGACTTGTGTATGGGTCATAAAACGAAATATTATTTCTTCAAATTTTATTACAAAACTGTGGTCACGAAGTTTCTAAGCACCAATAGGACACCGTATAAATAACAATCTAGCCGCAAAATTATAGGGGTTGAAATCTTATCGATGGCCCCCATGACCCGGTCACCCCTGTTATCATAGGCCCCCAGGCATAGACGTCTTACGGTTATTGTCGCCGCACCGCTGTGACTATGAACTTAAGCTTTAAACATAGTACATAACTGATGATCAGACTGAAAAAGTTCACTGCTGAACCCGATCCTCGGTTCTTCTCATCCAGTCACTGATAGCCGCCTTACGTCTCACGTTGCTCCATCTAGCCAGGGGGCGTAACCACACTACTCCTGCCCTGTCGGGGTCTCCACTCGATAACTCGTTCGCTCCAAAGGTAATCGCCTCTTCGGCAGATGTGGCCAGCCTATTGTTACTTCCACGTACTATCTCTTTGAACGATGTCAGTGTATCATATTGTAAGTTTATTGTTTACAACATAGAATTATGTACGCGAAATATCATCATCACCTACATACTACTTTATAGCCGATGTTGAAGTGCCCAAGTAGCAAACAAATGTCTTAAAAGGGTATTGTAGATATCTTGACGGCAAGTAAACGTATTCCAGCTCTTGTCTGGAATACGTCAAGAGCTGATAATTATTTAGTCTTAAAGAATAAAATGACTGAACGAAAACCTTTTTAATTTAGCAAAATCCAATTTTAGATAAAGTATAGATATGTCAGATTTAATCAGTATTCTTGATTGCTAATTGCCTAACTTGTTCGTTATAGACAAATGTGTGAATAAAGTATACTCAAAATTAATATAATTTACCGAAGAATATGAACCAGTGTACTAAGCAGTTAGTGTACTTGATGCAAACAGGTGATTTGCCGCAAATGAACTAAGTATAAATAATACATTATTTCGTCGGCATAACATACCTAATAATTGATGTCGGGTCCCCGGTGATAGGATATCTCCCCACACATCTTCCGAGATTAAATAAATAAATAAATAAATATCACAGATATTCATACCAATTATCCAGACCCAAACTAGGCAGAGCCTGTGCTATGGTTACTAGATAACGGATACTCATCTAATAAATAAAATCTAATAAATAAAATCGTAAACATCGCGTGTCTGTACATTGAAGATATTTGCAAAAAAAAATTGAGGGGTGTAAGGATAAGTAATAGAACACATTTCAATCATTTTTGGAATTTTTGTCTGTTTGTCTGTTTATCTGTTTGTCTGTTTGTCTGTGAGTTTGTGCACGCATCACTTTAAAACTACTGAACGGATTTTGATGGACTTTTCACAGAAACATGGGGCTTAATTTGGTGTAACATATAGGCTTTATTTCATCGCAATCGGTTAACTCAATCAAAAGTTATAGACATTTTTAGTTTTCAAATACATTAGTAGGTAAGGTTAGTATGCAATATATTGCATATAATAGGTAGTATTTCCGAACTATTCAGATTGCAATGAGTTTGGATTACATTTGGAGCTGCGGGTGGGAGTGCGAGTGGGCGTGGGCGTGGGCGTGGGAAAAGGGGAGTGGGTGTGGGAGCGGGAGCTGGAGCGGAAGCGGGAGCGGAAGCGGGAGCGGGAGGGGAGCGGGACCGGAGCAGGAGCGGAAGCGGGAGCGGAAGCTGAAGCGGGTGCGGGAATGGGAATGGGAGCGATTCTGTAGTTCACGCAGGCCGAGATAACTTTTGACTGAGTTAACCGATTACGATGAATTTGTGGTATACATATGCAACAAAGTAATGTTGGTCGGAACTTGGATTGCGATTGATTAGTTACGAGGACTACATTTGGAGAGACAAGGGAAAGAGATTTGAGGGGAGACTTGAGGGGAGAGCTGACGGGAGGGTTGAGGGGAGAATTGAGGATCTGGACCTGGACCTGGACCTGAATTTAAAGTCTGAGTGGAAGTGGGATAGGGAGCGGAAGTGGGAATTAGGGCGGATCCGGTAGTCCACGCGAGCGGAGCCGCGGGCACAGCTAGTACTTAAATAAATATATAAACATAAACATCCAAGACTTGGGTACAAACATTCATATTCATCATACGAACATTTGCCCCTAGCGGGATTCGAACCCGTAACCTGTGGCGTGGCAGTCCGACAGTTACCCCGTTCCTCCACGGAGGTCGTCAAAGAGACCACGAGGGAGCACCCATCATATAAAAAAAAAGAATTTTGTGAGGTTTAGAAGAAAGAAAAGAAGAAAGAAAAAACATTTATTTACTACCATAATTAATAATAATAATTAGCACGCACAAAGAAAAATCCAACAAAGCAAGAATAAGGAAAAAAAGTTAAATAAAATTATATGAACTAGAGAAAACAATTTAAAAATTTTAACATAGTTAAAATAGTATGCGTGTGCCGTGGCAGCAAAAGGGCAAACGACTCAGCATATGCCTAGACCAAGTAAGGTGCTAGGCGCTGATTTTCAGTGTGTTTTTCTGTTTAGAGTGCGCCGTACAGTCGGCAAGTCTTCACTAATACTGCTATGCTAAAACATTCTAAAACTGTGCACTATTTTAGTTTAAGATTGTAATTTACTAAACTTAGCATAAGTTTTAATTACTATTAATCATAAAGAATATGTAATAATATTTATTATTACACTGTTTTAATAATTATTTAAACTGTAATTTTTTTTAACTATTCAATCAACTTCAAAGCTTACCTAGCCACGTCGCGTGCTTTGATACACATTCACTCTAAAAATGGCTCCTTCATCGTCCGTGTGTAGGGGATAGGGGGGTTTGTGTGAAGGGGGGAGAGGGGGTGTCCAAACGGCTGTTTAAGAGTTTTCCTTTGTCACGCCGACGTGTGATGCCTCACGCACACATCCGCATATCGGATCAGGGTTAATGATACGTTTCCACTTTTATGATGAAGTTTCAAGTGTTTATAATATAAGACAGTCGTGACGTATTCAGCTGGGAGAGATTCAAGGCAAGCTTGCCTTTGCCAGGTCGAGGCTACAGTCTGGGCCCGTGACAATTAGGTTTTCGGAAGTTAGGTAAACTCTGGACCAAGGCGAATTTTTAAATAAAGAAAATTACATTATATTTTATTTATAAACTTAAGTTAATTTACCTCCATATATGATACAAACAAAAGGTTAGTGTATGCGTATGTAACGATACGTTATTTGATGTTTGTGAAACAGCATAAACTCATGTTATTACGAAAATTCTTCAGGTTAATCTTTACCATTAAATATCGGTATTCATATAGCTGTATGTCACATGTAATCTTTTGTTTTAATTATCGTGTCGAGTCATAAATAAACTGTTTTATTTTGCCAACCCTGCTATTGGATGACGTGTTAGAAAACAGACTTTAGCATTAGACCGCCGAGATGGATTCTTCGGCTAACTTCCGCTGTCACGGAATCTCGTTTAAACCTATAATCGTTTGCCTCAAGCTCTATGGTTAGGCTGTCTAGATAATGGGGCAAATTGCTAGTCGAAGCCATGTCAAGTGCATATCTGCATTGAATAATTCTACAGGTAGACGTTAAAGTTTGTACAATTTATTGTGAATGCAATGGGGTATGGCTGAAATTATTGACTTCCGATATATCGATTACGCTCCTGATTTTTAATTAAAGCTATTGTATATTTTATTGACCAATAATCACTAACTGATCTGAAATACAGTTTTAATTTGGTTTTGTTTCACAGTTTTGTTTTTGTATTATCGTATCAAGAGAAAATTTAATAAGCTGTCTATATATATTCATAAATATATCGCACATGAAATCTTAAACCGTCTTAACTCAAAAACCATGTTTTGATAAAACACGATTTGAAAGTTAAAAAAAATTATATAAACAAAACGGCTAAGTAAGTATCGTTTGTTATGTACTATATGTACACAAGTCTGCCCTTTCATGAAATTTTCTGTGTCGCTGGTAGGCTGACAGAAATCTCTTAAAGAGATAAGCATTAACATTTGTACATGTTTTTTTATTCTTTACTTTTATTGTTTTTTATGTTTTTTCTTTTGTGTGTGCAACAAATTATTAAATAAATAAATTAAATAAACGTTTTGGTAGCAAAATGTCAGAAGCGTATAATGCAACTATCTACATATATTAGATATATTATATATCTTATACGTTGTAATGTGTAGGTATATGCATAATTTATAGATTACATTTAGTATATTTTAGTTTGTATTTATTATGTAAGTATAGTATAGTATATAACCAATTTTCTCATATAATTTTTTTGCGCCTACCACTCATTATCTGCATGACCTAAAGATCAACTGGAAGAGAATGCCATATTGGCATTATGTTCGCCTTTTGTACTTAATGTGCAATAAAGTTTTTAAATAAATAAATAAACTATCTCGTCTTTTATATAAAAAAGTTAGTTCGCTCCCGATTAGTTCCTTTGCAAACTGACAGTCCGAGGAAAGCTTTTTAATGTGGATCATTTGATAAATGTGCAATAGACCAGTTTACGACTAACAGGAACCCATAAAACTACTAGAACTGGCTTAAAATCACAGAGAATTGCAAAATTATGGGCCATAACATTCAAAAGTTATAAAAATGTCCTCACGTTGTTGGCTCGCAGTCAACTGGCGTTCTTGGAAGCTGGGAGACCTTTTCAGATACCTTTTTTATACTATTTTCCGCCTGCGGTGCTTCTTGACATTTTTCAATTTGTTTTGTATAAGGTTTTGTTGTTGTTATTGCGAAAAGGAGATTATTTATTCGTAGGGAAACAGAGGTCCAGTGTGAGACGTGCTTGCGCACCGAGGGTCCCGTACCTTGAAAGGAAACGTGTAAAAAGTGATTCAAGTAGGTGTTATTACCATACAATAAAGTTTATTTTTAGGACATTGTAAAAGATTTTTTTCTGATTTCTAAAAACTCTGCTAGTTAGAGATATTTTGATCTCCTGTTTGGCTGAAACGGCAGGCCAAAATGTCTCTAATAGACTTTTTCAATGAAAATAAATATAGTTTTTAAATTCTATCATTCGCAATAAAGTTGGGTGGGCATTATTTAAAACTATTCCAATTGTCAAGTCGATAGCATTAGTAGTTCCTTACAGACAGTGACAGACGGATGGACAGAGTCACACCATAAGAGTTTCGTTTTTACAGTTTTGGTAAGGAACCCTAAAAAGATGATCATTTGGGTAGGGCCGCTATAGAGATAAAAGAACTCCTCCAGTCAGTTTCGTTACTGCTCTCTTCTTCGTTATTCCCAGCTAATGATCAGGATCACATAGACTAGTAACAAATATCTGCTTAAAAAAATCACACACATTGCATCCGGCCGGGAATTGAATGTTAGGTTATTTGATAAGCAGCTTAATTATAAACCAACTGAGCTGCTTTTAAAATGCACAGACAAATACTACTTTGTTATTAAGTAAGTACATTACATGAGAGACGACAATTATCTACTATACTCTTGCTTCAAAGAAATCTTAAGGTCAATGGAGGATTTCTATGAAATGCTACTCTTTTGTAAACAGGGTATTTCTTTAGCGTCATTATCGAATTTTTTGGAACAAACGTTTTATCCGAGTCCGTGTTCCGATTTGAAGAGTAAAGCTCGGACTACATGCATCCGGAATCTACCCGCGACTTGAGAAAAAATCTAATTAGACGACACGCAGTCCGTTTGAATCCGTCTGAAATCAAATTTTATTCTGAGAAAACTAACGGTGGCCTGACCAACCTAAGCATGTCAAGATGCTTCCACGTGAAAATCAAGTCCACGCAGGTAAAAATCAAATGTTTAGAAGTAGGACTTCCCGTAGGAATGAGATGTTTTTTCAGGACAAAAACTATCCTTTGTCCTATTTCAGGACCTAATCTGTATGTGCGCCAAGTTTCATCCGGATCCAGTTGAGTAACAAACAGTGGAATTGTATGTAAAACTTTCCACCTTGAAAGAGCGGAAACCCCTAACTCAGGTATTTAAAAGGGGTTCCTTACATTTAAAAACGGTATTACCTGTAAGTTGTTGGAATTAATCATTTCATTTTCACTTTTAATTCATTTATTTTCTTTCTTGAATCGAATTTTTATTTCATTTTAATCGTATAACAAATGAAACCCACCTAGTACAGTTAAAGAAACTCACTGGTACACGCCAAAGTCGCGTCACGTCAGGAAATAGAACAAAGAATACGTCTCAAGACAGTGGGAGGGCGCAGAACGTGATCAGAAAGCGGTGGGCATCGATGAGAGCCAGACTGCAGATTAAAAAGTCCGCCGGCTATTTCATTAAAAGGGTATTAAAATAATTAAAATGAATTCTGCAGTGTTAAAAGTCTGCTCACTCTGTAGAAATCTTTTAATTGCTTTTCGCAATACTTTATTTTCGTCTGTAGGTATATCGGTTCGGAAAAAATCTAATTCTTTATCCTATCGTTAGCTCGGGAATTTTAGAAAGGTCAGACATCACAGCCACAGGTGCGTAGTCAGGAATACATAATAACATAAATAAAAATAAATTTGTTTTACCAGGGTTAAGACTAAGTAATGTCAGTAAATCGTTCACGGGGCAATGTATACGCTTCTACAACAAACTACCAGAGGAAATCTTAAATATGACGGACAGAAAGTTTAAGATTAACATTAAAAAACAACTTTGTAAGAAAGCCTATTATAAAATAAACGATTATTTGAATGACAAATATGCCTGGTACTAATGTCGATTCAGCTTCACAAAATCTATTAATTATATGCAAACTTGATTTTTAAAAGATGTGTTGCGTGAAGTTTGTTGCGCCATTTTTTCTTCACAGCGCTAACACCTAGGAAGCGGTAGTCGATAAAAACGACGTGTATAAATGTACCAAGTGTACTCATATACAATAAATGATTTTGACTTGACTTGACTTACCTAAAATATAAAGTGACGAAAACCTAAGCCCCCTCCCGCCCCTGTGACCAAGCGTGGTATTTTGAAGACCCCCTCCCCCCTGAACGGGTCACGTAGTATGGGTACGTTCCCTAAGCTATTAGTGCTACACTAAAATGCACTACTACATCAATTAAATAGGTTCCTTAACCCGTAGAAGTCAATCATGTCAGCCCCCAGAAGTCCACTGCTGGACATAGGCCTTCCCCAACGAATGCCACCACACCCGGTTCTCCGCCTTCCGCATCCAGCCGCTCCCGGCCACCTTCTTCAGGTCGTTGGTCCACCTGCCGGCGAGGCATCCCACCCTGCGAGTGCCGATCCGCGGTCTCCACTCCAGAACTCGTCTGCCCCAACGGCCGTCGGTTCTGCGGCATATGTGGCCCGCCCACAGCCACTTCAGCTTACTAATCCTTTCGGCTATGTCGGTGAGTTTCGTTCTTCGTCGGATATCCTCGTTACGAATCATATCTTTCAAAGAAAAAATCAATAAGATTGATTAAATTCACTATTACAAGATAGTAACTTATTCACCGAACTTACAGCGTTGATAAATGGCGTAGAATAGAACTTAAATAACTTTGAACAGGTATTAAACAGTGTGAAATATTGTTCAAGTTAAATTGTTTCAGATTCATAACATACCAGTAAAATGCAGAGGATGAGTTTCATATTTAGAAACCATTTTCAAAAGAGATATTTTAACCTTTTTCCGCCATCATCATCATCAGCCTGAAAGAGCCCACTGTCGGACATAGGCCTCTCCTAAGTTGCGCCACTGAACCCGATCTTCGGTTCTTCTCATCCAGTCACTGCCAGCCGCCATACGCATATCGTCGCTCCATCTAGCCAGGGGGCGTTTTTCCGTCATGGTAATAAATAAATAAATATCTCAGATATTCACACCAATTATCTAATCCCAAACCAAAGTGGCTCTATTCTAAACCGGGAACCACACGGCATGAGTACCTATTATATGTTTGATTCTATTCAATTACTTGCCGTGTGGTTTCCGGTAGAGTAGAATAGGACCACTCCAACTCTTCCTGTGGATGTCATACAAGGCGACTAAGAGAATACATTAAAAAACATCAATCAGGCCGCCCTAACCCGTCTGGCCAGCGCGGGGAGTGTAGGCCAAATCCTCCGTCTGTCTCCGGCAGATGAGAGAGGGTTGTGCTCCTGCAGTGGAGACAAAAATAGAACCTTATGATAATTCAATTACTATGAAAGTGTACAACTGGTAAGACTATTTGGTAGGACTACTGGGAACGTTCGGAAAATTTTCAAATAATAATTAATCATCCACATAATGTCCAAAGTCCTGACTTGATATGAAGTCATTGGCGGCCGGCTCTGCGACACACCCGTTGAGGCAGATTAGTCCTGGGGTGGAGACCGCGGATCGGCACGCGCAGGGTGGGACTCCCCGCTACCAGGTGGACCGACGACCTGAAGAGCGTGGCCGAAAGCGGCTGCATGCTGAAGACCGAGTATATTGGCGTTCATTAGAGAAGGCCTATTTCTAGCAGTGAAGAAGATAAACTAGATGCCCGAAGGCTCATTGGCGACGATGCTCTGGTAAATACCAAGTTACAGAACCTCAAACATCGTCGCAGTGCGGCCTGTCTCACGGTTTTCTTAAGGTTACATTTTGGGGAGTGTGCCCAGGAATTTCACGATTTGATTCCGCCATCTTCCGTTCCTTCACCGGACTGCCAGGCGTGGAGAGGGACTTCATCCTTATTTAGTAGACATACCACGCTCTGCACGAAGCGTTTTGCATCCTCTTTTATAATGCGAAATGCTAAGGAATGGAACTCTCTGCCAGCTTCGGTATTTCCGGACAAGTACAACTTGGATCTTATCTAGATGTGTAACCTCTTTCTGTCGTCCAATAAAGATAAATTGAATTAATCGTCACTTACCATCTGGTGTGATTGAGGTGAAGCATAAACTCATCAGGAATATAAAAAAGATAAGGAATAATAGTTCTTATACCTAATTTCCGAAATCATCCTGTACTATTGCAGTAAGAATGTCCATTATAGCGTAAAGTTTTGAAGCGTGACCAGTTATAAGTTTAAACAGAACTGGGAACAGTTATATAACAGTTAAGTTTGTTGTTTGCTCTTGGCACTCCGTCTCGTGGGAACTAAATAAAAGCCTTTAAATAGGTTTTGTTTTCTGTTCGTGGAATAAAAGGCATGGAATAAAGAGTATTCCGCATAAAAAGAAGTTATGTTCAGAAATTTTGTCTCACTCCATACTTGTCGACTGATATACACTTACCTATCTTATCTTCTTAGGGGGCCAGGAAGACCTGGCGACACTTCGACTCTTCAGGATCTTTTGTGCCGAACCCCTTTCTACCAACGGTGCCCCAAGCCGATTTGGTGGTGGAGTCCACATACGCCTCAGAATCTCTTCTTTGACATATGCAGGTTTCCTTATGATGTTTTCCTTCACCGAAAAGCCTACCTAACATTATTATGTTATTATATTACACCTAGAGTTGCCTATTTACCTCGTTGTTCAAGACGTAGCACCTCATAACTTCAATACATAATTTAGAATACGTATATTACGGATTTTACTAATATTAGTAACCTGTGCCCGCGACTCCGCTCGCCTGGTAGGTATCACATACATTTCAAGTATAAAGTACTTGTAGGTATTTTTATATTATGTGTTGGAGTATTTGCATTATATATTTATACATACATGCATAATGCTCAGGCCTTGGTCCCAGAGGGGTAGGCAGAGACGAATTTTCGCCACTTTGCGCGATCCTGCCAAACGTTGCAAAGCGACTTTCCTTCGTCGGCTTGTCGCCCCGTGATACCACGATTGGCTAGAGAAATAATTGTCCACCTCATTAGAACCCCCCTCATGACTAGGTAAGGATATTATTTTACAGTTGTACTTATTGCTGTATGATAACCTATATCTAACTTAATAACTTGCCCGTATCTTATTTGTGTGATATCTATCTCGTTTTAGAAGTCTACAAACGCTCAAATTTCTATATTTTGCATCTTCCTATCACAATTTCTCAGCTTATGCTGAAGGTTCAGAGGCGGCCATAGCAAGTTTTTTAAGTGGTGCTGGGTGTCATTATGTGATGTAAACCCCCTCCCCCTTCCCCATCTCCTCCCCCCTCCTCCCTCCCCCTTTCCCTCCACCCCGAAATGCTTATTCGTCATTCAGCTGTGCTTACATACTTACTCGTAGTTCAATAAGAACTTCGATTTTTAATTTCTTAAAATAAATTTATAATAAAAATTTTGCTGCTAAATTTAGCCGGGTAGGGTTAAGTAGTGGTTGAAGGGTTAAGGTGCTTCTGTGAGAAGACAACCTGCGCCCCCCCCCCCCCTCTCCCACCCACTCCCGCATATATAATCCCTTTGTCATTAAGTTCGTCTGTTGTGTAACTATGCGTAGGTAAATAACTATTTATAAGCACCGTCCTAGTGTAATCCAAATTTAGGCGTAAATGCAAGGTCTTTGCTTTACGACAAAAACAAACCAAACTGTCACAAGACTACGTTTTATTTCTAGAAAGGATTTTATGACGAGTATTATTTCTTTTGTTTCAAACAAATAAAGCAATTGTCTGAGATAAATTTTTATTTGTACCGATTCATGGTGTGGCGAACTCTTGGCAACAATAGTTTTTGTTTAATACCTACTTGAACAACAGGCACGAGGATGACAAGCTCGTTTGTGTCTTCATGAGCCGGTCAATGTCCACTGCTGCACATAGGCTTGCCAAAATGGCCACCACCACAGCTACACACTGTCACAGAATAAGTAATAGTACATGTACAGAAGGAGCATTCCCTAAGAAAGCTTGATTAGATTCTCAATAATTTACCTACGAAATTCAAACCTACTGTGATAATAACATCTCATTCAAAAACAAACTATTCAATCTCTTAATTGACAAGACTACAAAATAAACGATTTTTTGACTGACACTAGCATATGACATTGTAAACTTTTTATTTCAATTTCCTATTTCTTGTAATCTATGTGAATTTATGTCCGACATGTTTGCTATTTTTGTTGTTTTTTGGAGCAGTGACATTGTGATTTAACTGTTACTAATATTTCTTTGTTTGATTGCATGTTCAATTCTTTTTTTTAGCCTAAGTATTTAAATTTTTATGCCCGCACTAGCAGAGGCGGAACATAGAAAGCTTATTTAATATAAACATCTTACTTGTACCCATGTTTCACAAATAAACGATTTGATTTGATTTAATACAAGCCAAAATAAATCCTTCGCGGATGGGCGAAAGTCAGTGTAACGCTGAACCACTAAATCACGCACACATTGACAGTCGTACTCGATTTGCCTAGGGCTGTATACCTACGCTTTCGGATTGTGGAGAGTCGCGAAACATCACTCTCGTGACATCCGACTGATTGATTTTCTACTAACTTTGAGCAATGATTTCTATTTGTTTTATTTAATCTTGTGTGTGCGTAAATTATTGTTGAGCTATCAGTAGCGAGTGTGCGAGCATATCCTATCGAGTGGGACAACATAAGTACCTCTCCTTCTAACTTATGGCGTCGATCACTCGGCGTCGGTACGAGAAACGAAAAAATCTCAGATTCTTATTAGTTTTATTGCTTTCTAAGCATTCGTAATAACAAACCATAATTTATATATTTATTTATCATTAATTATATTTAATGTAAAAATATACCTCAAATTAAAACAGTAGATCGACAAATCCAACAAAAATTCAAATGACAAGCGCAGGGTGGCACCCCTGTAGAGCGTAGGCCCGCCGAACTTTCACTTGCAGGCGATGTAATACTAGTAAGGGAGGCAAGTGTCGCTTCTTTAAGTGGAAATAGTTAATATTCTTTGACTGAACAAAGCTGAAGGCAATAGCTAGTATACTGCTACGTAATAGCTACGAATTTTCTACGTAGTGTGCTACGAACAAAGATCTCAATATGGGACTCGGAATGGAGTCGTTTCGTAGCTCGCGCTGACAATTTTCCGTTCAATATTACCAGAGGAGAATATCCTTTCTACTTCAAAATTATTATTCATAAGAATAAGTTTCGTCAGTAAAAGACAGTCCTGAAAAAAACTTCGATAAAAGCACAGCACTGTGATGACACTAGGTATAAATAATTCATATTTAGCAAGTAAACATATAGGTACTCGGCTAATCCCAAACTCCATTTTCTCAAGTACAATAGGAATTAAACAAGGATAGGACAGGATTCAAATTTTTCTATTCTCACAAGCATAAGGTGGTCTGGAAGAAATCTCTAAAAGCGAAAAGGCCGCCACTTGTACATTTACTGTATATTTCTCCTACATATCTCTGTAATTTGTAAGCAATAAATGTATATTAAATTCATTCACAAATACGAGTATAACATCCAGACTGGGACCAACTTGTACAAGTTGTTCAACGACCTCACGAACGTCAATGTAAGTACGGCCTTTGGAGCTCGAGTCTAATGATCAAGCCACATGGAGGTTGTAAAAAAAAAACAGATTTCATCTCATCATCAGCTCTGTTGGACATAGGCTTTCCCCAATGAACGCCACCACACCCGGTCCTTCACATCCAGCTGCTTCCGGCCACCCTTCTCAGCCAGGAATGGTATGGCTGCCGGGAACTGGGGGCCGTGGTTGCTGCTCATTGGGTATTTTTGCCCATTTTGGACACGCTCTAGACAAACGGGTTGGTCATCACAGTACTAGTTCTCGCACCGGTGACGCTGCTGCCAACTGACTTGTAGACTTTTAGTATGGGCTGCCACCGTTCGGGTCGCGTCGCGCCGTCCGCCAGTAAAAAGTTACTACACCATTACGCTATCGACGCTAAAAGTCAGAAAGGGAAGCACGTTGTTGATGTATAACGTTGTCCCTCTCTCGATCGACTATGTTTGCGCGCTGGGTGCAGTAGCCCTACAATAATTTACTAACACACACGCACACAAACGTGTACGGACAGGCTAGTTCTTCTGTAGTATATATAGTACGTAATCAATCTGTTTCGTTTATATGGAGGGTCGGAAGTGTGAAGCGTTAAAATTGAGCCACAATTAACTCAATGTAGGACTCAATTTTCGGTGTTCGCAACTGGAACTTTTTTACCGCAAGTAAGCGAAGGGCTCGTGGACTGCTTGACACAAATCGTGTTTTATTGCGAAAAAAAAATTAGATTTCTGGCGAGCGAACGGCGGAAATTACTTTAGGTCGGTAAAGTGGCGTAATGAATTGGTTTATTTGAGGATTTTGAGATGATTGTGTGAGTTACCGGTTTAATGGAAGTTTTGGTTTATACAGGGCAATCATGAAGAGAGTTAGTGTTCGTTTAAAAGTACCTATTGTTTAGGTATTACACTAGAATTTATTAAAAGTACTGTGTTCCTGGGTATAACTATAGATTCATCTTTACAATGGGGACCCCACATAACTTCATTAACTGGCAGATTAGGTTCTGCCGCATACGCCTTAAGGAAAATCAGACAATTAACTGATGTTGCTACCGCGAGGTTAGTATACTTTAGCTACTTCCACAGTATCATGGCATACAGTATCCTACTGCGGGGTCAAGCAGCTGATATAGAGACCATTTTTATCTTGCAAAAAAGAGCAGTTAGGGCAATCTATAATCTGCGTTGTAGAGAGTCATTAAGAGAAAAGTTTAAAGAAATAAGCATATTAACAGTAGGTGGTCAATTCATTTTAGATATTTTATATGTCAGAAAAAATTATCTCTCTTTTTGAGGCACTGTGAAAATAATAGTTATAATACAAGAAATAAAAATAAACTTGTTTTACCAGGGTTAAGACTAAGTAAGGTCAGTAAATCGTTCACGGGGCAATGTATACGCTTCTACAACAAACTACCAGAGGAGATCTTAAATATGACGGACAGAAAATTTAAGATTCACATTAAAAAACAACTTTGTAAAATAAACGATTATTTAATAAATAAAATAAACGATTATTTGAATGACAAAGATGCTTGGTACTAATGTTAATTTAGCTTCGCAAAATCTTTATTTATTGTATGCAAACTTGATTTTTAAAAGATGTGTTGCGTGAAGTTTGTTGCGCAGTTTCTTCTTCACAGCGCTAATACCTAGGAAGCGGTAGTCGATAAAAAAAATGACGTGTATAAATGTACCAAGTGTACTTATATGCAATAAATTATTTTGACTTTGACATTGAAGCATCAAATAGGGTTTGAAAGCGGTAGACATACTGCCATACTAGTTAGAAGACCGTAAAGTGTTGAAACTGGCAAAAAAGGTCAAACTGGTTTTGTAGAAATCTATAAAAATTACTAGAGTTCCTTCGCCAATTTAAGAATTAGAATTCATCAGTCGTAGAATTATAGCGACCCAGTTTATAAAGATAATTTTATTTAGATATTTTTATTTAATTAGGCTACAATTTATAAAGATATTGTGTGAATTGTCCAAAATATCAAGTAAGTAGGAAAAAATCTACCATCTGCGAGCTATTCTGGCGTGCGTTGCCAAAACCGCTAGAGTTACACATATGTAATGTATGACGGAAATGTTTATCTAAAATAGTCCTACAAAAAAGCTACTCGAAATACTAATCGTGCGCAAGTAGGTGATTATTGGGCATTCTGGCTCACTTTCAATCAACCAAAATCGATTGGGCATTCTAGCTCACTTTCAAATGACGAAAACAGATTGGGCATTCTGGCTCACTTTTCACTCGCTTCACTCGTTCGCTCGCTGCGCTCGCACAGTGAGCCAGAAAGCCCAATCTGTTTTCGTCATTTGAAAGTGAGCTAGAATGCCCAATCGATTTTGATTGTTTGAAAGTGAGCTAGAATGCCCAATCGGTTTTCGCTGTTAGAAAGTGAGCCAGAATGCCCAATCGGTTTCCGACGTTTGTTTGTATTAAAATAATCGCATGACTTAGAACATCTTGACAAAAGCGACTCACGTCCAATAACGATTGCAAACATCGTCGATTAAAACCTGTTGTATGTTTCGAACGGAACGCGTTTGAGTGCGCGTTGGGTTACGTACCGACGGTTACCAAGCTATGTTCGCCGTCCGACGCGCGGTTGGAGTCGAGGCGCGAGTCGCCCCTGTGTAGCGCTCTGAACGCGATTATGTTTGTGTATGCGACGTATAACGAGCTAATCGAATTAGGTTATGTAATATAAAATTAATAAAATAATAAACTCACATGTACGAGAATCTATGTTGCGTGCACTTTGTTCTGATCACACTTTACTCACATTTATATATACATTACGAAATCTGATTTAAGGCTAACAGAGAGATATTTTAGGTTTTAACATTTTTAAGCTTCCAGCACCTAGAAACATTATTCCATCAAGAGACAATTACTATTTGTAGGTACCATCCTGTCACCGGTTGTTCAAGGAATTGTCCAAGCCCGATTGGTCGTGCAGTTCGTTATAAAGAATTTCCTAAACTAACAGCACCAAGAACCTTATTCCTTCACAAGACAATTATAATCAATTATCTTGTCGCCGTTTGCTCAAGGAATTGTTCAAGCCCGATTGGTCGTACCGTTAGCAAGGACTTCCTAAAGTCACAGCACCAAGAACCTCATTCCTTCACAAGACAATACATACATTTAACTATCTCATTAGCATCTGCTTAAGGAATTTGTTCCCAGCCCG
The DNA here is from genome assembly GCA_947086405.1 of Esperia sulphurella. NCBI lineage: Eukaryota > Metazoa > Arthropoda > Insecta > Lepidoptera > Oecophoridae > Esperia > Esperia sulphurella. The sequence goes on from OX352264.1 coordinate 15,850,622, forward strand.
TTTGGTCGTACCGTTAGCCCAAAGTTAAAGCCAAACCTTCACAACATCTCAAGTAATTATTTTTACCTTGAACCAGCTTTCTGTATCTGAGTTACACTTTCCATAAATAACACAACAATAAACGTGGCTCCTCACCGCGTTGCAATTTACAATAATAATTACAAAATAAAAGAGTCAATGCAAACATGCTACCAATTAATTAATAAAGGGTTCTGTATATCGAAATCATTTCTCAATGTCACATTACTCGAATGTTTTATGTATTTTTACTTAGTTAGGCCCTAGACTTGATGAGTATGGCGAAAAACACATATATGGTAAAATAATTGAGTTTTGCGGACTACAATACTTTGCGCTCTATAAGCTCTCTTCTATTCATCCTGGTTGATTACATTTAATATTTCAAGTTTATTAACTAACGCGCAGGTATATCTGCATTTTATCTCTATCACATACATGTACGTAACTCCGCAAATACCAAAGAACACAAAATTTATGTCTCCGTTCAAAAGTTCATTATAAATGAACTAACATTCTTACATTGATTCATAAATGTGAAACAAAACAATGTCGACTTAGCCTAGAGTTCTCAATGTCCCAAAAGGTTGAAATAAATCAGTATGAGTATTGAAGAATTGTATAAGGGTTTTACAAATTATGTAGCGATCCCTAATACTTACATATTACGTTACAAGCATTATGTTATGTTCTTGTGTTACTTGAGTACCGAGCGCGCACAGAGCGCTTATCAAAGCAAAAGAATGTCGACGTACAGTCAAAGAAAAAACAGGAGAATACGTAATGGTATTAGTTATAATATTTCAATAGCAGGTAGGCACTATAATTTAATCGATTTTGTTTAATTGACTTTTTAAAGTAGTTTCGAAAACACCCAATTCGCTGATTTATGATTTCCGGTATCATCATGATGTTTTATGTTTTTTTATTAAAGTGTTTGTTATAATACATGGTCCTAATCGCGATTATTACTAAGTATGCAATATGTTAATAAATAACTTATTCATTACAATGATTCCCACGACTGTACTTGAAATGCTGAAACTTCATTTTACATTGCGCATGGTTACGACGTATTAGAGGTATGTACACATTGATTAAATTTAGTGTGACATTAAGTTCCAACAATTAAAATATTATTAATGATAGACGTACAAAGTTTATAATGTGCAATAATGATTGTACAGAGATCAATAGAATGGGTAAGTGCTAAAAACATAATGGATAAGCACCTATAAGAATAATTTAGGTGCTTAATTACCTATAACAGTCTGTTATCTTACGATAGAATTACATATTTATAAAATAGAATCATAATTCATAATAACTTTACAAAGTTAAAGAATCTAGTTAAACTAATTGTTGTGTACCTACTTTAAGTTGAGTACTCGCCCTAACATAGCCAAGTATTAAATGACGACCGTCACCTTTTGATATTGCCGCGAATCGTAGTTCACATACACCGCAATGTGTCACTTATTTACCTATGTTCCATACACAGTTTTATGCTGATCTGATTAAAATGTCAGGGGTATTAAACAATTCACAGAACTTTCATCAAAAATTAATCAATTAAACAAGCATAAACATCTATTACATGTGTGCAGTCACGTAAAAATGTTAGTACTTTTCCTAGTAGAAGTAGCATGTTCATGTACATAAATATGTAATAAAATTACTTGCAATGATACTCAGTCAATGTTGATTTTATTACAGAAGATGTATGTATGCATATTATTGGAAGCAGATACATTTTACGTTATTAAATGTATCACATTTTATATCAAAAACGCACCACCTAATAAGCTTATTTTATTTCTTTACCCGAAGGTTTCTCGGAAGTGATCGCATTATAGCAATAATACCGCTTCCGTTTTACTTAGACACAAATAAATGTAATTTGGTTTCTTTACCTTCCTGTGCAATAATCACTATTGCATTTTAATTGTTTGTCCGAAGGTTTTTAGTCCCTGATAATTTTATTATCATTAAAGCGCTTTGAATATTGTTCAAATTTTTTATTGTCTTTTCTGATTCGGTACGTGGTTGTCGTTAGTTCGTTTCCGCGCATCGTCAGTGTCCAGTGCCCCCGCTACCCCTCCACGCCGTCTTCAGTTCTACCAGCGTGCGCATCTTCGTGAAAACAATAATGTTCGTAAGTTTGGATTATTATTCATTTTTAAATAAATAAAGTTTTTCAACATTATATACCTATCTAGTCGCAAACTATCATTTCCCTGTACTAAACGAGAATTTCACAAATATTTTACTCATCAGTTAAGTTTTAATGATGTTTTATTCGAAATAACAGTAAGGGTATATTTTATTTGCAGGTCTGAATCCGAGTATTACAGTAAGAGGAGCGTGGAAGAAGCCAGTAAAAGAAAATCGTGCGCGTTTGATTCGGATGACGACGGTGACGTAAGGTTAGTTGTAGTACTTACCAAATATTTTATTTTTTATTCAATCAGAGACGCTATATGTAACAAATAATGGAGTCGCCCACTTCGGTCTCGTACTTACAGTGATTGTATATTGAAATCATAATTATAAAACCTATCCTATTCATTCACTATAAAATAGTTAAGAACTTTATCCAAAATCACAGACACGCGCGGAGAGAGACTTTGTTTTACGCTATTATTATTAGATTAACGTTGTATTATTATTATTATTTCAGGTCTGTGCCATCGACTGCCGCGCCCGCCAAGCCGAAGACTAAAAAGCTGAGAACGAAGCAGGTTCCATCGTCATCGGCTGTGAGCAAAAAAGGAAGCCGCGAGTGGTCCCTGCTGTCTGACGACAGTGAGGACGAAGAGGAAGCTCGGCGCGCGGCCTCCAAGCGGCCGCCGCTCACGTCTGCTCTGACGCGGCGCGTAGCCGACGGCGTGCTGCGTCGCACCGCCCTGCTGGCCGGCGACCAGTTCGTGGAGCTGAGAGTGTACGACACGCGAGACATCCTGCGCGTCGACCCGAAGGACAGGTGGGAAAAAGCTGCAATAACTCTTAAGTATCAAGTTGGTTCGGGAGCTGATGAGCTAATTTTTTTGAAGAAATTCATTAATGCAGCAAAAACTAGGTTCAAGGAAGACGGGCAGTTCTTTTCTAATAAGAAAAAATAATTTAATTTGTATATTTTTTATTAAAATAACTTTGTGGTTTTTATATTAAATATATTAAAAACTTTCAACTGCATACAATTTAATTAATTAACCTAGGTAGGTACTAATACAAACCAGAAATCGGTCACATATTTTATATTCTCTATTTCTTTTTAAATTTTCAATTACATAAACAAGTTAGGCCTTTTAGCCTCTAGACCATCGAAGTAAAGTGTTAAAATTAATGTTTTCATCCTAGAACAAAAATATCTCAACCATGGCAGGCAGAAACATTTTCTGTACTGTTTGTGATCTAACCATCAAAAGTAAAGCCTTTTCGGGTCACCTCCGAAGTCGTTTACATAAAGATAATAACTCGATCGAAATAAGTCCAAATGTTGAAAAACTTTGTTCAGCATTTAGAAACCGAATTGCTAGTTTTAGGGTACGGGAACGCGGACGGCAGTCGGGGCCGAGACGTGGGGGTAGCGAGGGTAGTGAGGCGGACTGCGACAGCGATTGTGGGAGCGAGAGCGAGCGTTCGGCTGCCCCCGCGCCCGGCGAGTTCTTGAGGCGCGTGCGCCGCCCCGTGCGGCAGTTGATCGCTGCGAAGATAGCTCAGCACAATAATATAAAAGCAAACTTTGAACTTTTTGCAGAGTTCTCGCTGCCGAAAAATGATATGGTTGAAATTAAATCTTTCGCAACGGAAAATATTTGTATACATAAACATTATGAGTTTAATGATATGTTTGCGAAGGTCATTGAAATAATATCTAATAAAGTTGATGGATTTCAAGAGAGAGACAGTGGGTGGTCCTTTTTAAGGACTTTGTACCTGGAGGTAAATATTAACAAATATTCACCTCTACGAGCTTCTAGCTATATTGAGTTACCAAAATATTTAAAAATGAAGAAAGCATGCATTAACATAAAAAACAATGATAATTTTTGTTTTGTATGGTGTATAATGGCATCCCTATTCCCAGCTAAAACTAATGCGGACCGAATCAGCTCGTACCCAAACTTTGAAAAAGTACTAAATTTGAACAATATGTCGTTTCCAGTAAATTTTCAAGATATAAAAATATTTGAAAAGAATAATCGTAACATCAGCGTTAATATCTATGGTCTAAATAAAAGATTCAATATAATCGGACCATTATACAAAACTCAGATGCGGAAGAAACATCATGTCAATCTATTATTTTTGGAGAATGGCCCTCGCACACATTATTGCTTAATTAAAGACTTATCTCGATTGATAAGACCTCAATTAACGAAACATCATGGTAAAATATATTTTTGCGATGAATGTATGTTATTTTTCAACAGCGAAAACAAATTAGCCCATCACGTTTGCGGTGGTGTGGCTACTATTTTACCTGAGAAGGGTTCTTTCATACAATTTAGGAACTATGATAGGATGCAAGACATGCCTTTTGTTATTTACGCTGACTTCGAGTCTTTTCTAGAGACTTGTAAATCAGATCTTGAAACGAGTAGTTCAAGATTGACAAAAAGTTTACAAAGGCATGTGCCTGCCGCGTTTGGATATTATATTGTATGTTCGTATAATCCTTCGCTTAATAAGTTTGTGTGTTATCGTGGAAAAGATTGCGTTACAAAATTTCTTGAATATATTCAGAACGATGTCTCTAATATATTTAAAACACTTAACGATCCCGTTGCGATGAGTTTTACAGAAGAAGACTCAAAAAACTTTACAAATTCGCGAGATTGTTGCATTTGTTCAAAGTTATTGTTTGATGATAGAGTTAAAGACCACTGCCATCTCACCGGTAAATATCGCGGAGCTGCGCATTCTTACTGCAATATTCGGTTCAAATTACCGAAGTTTGTTCCGGTATTTTTTCATAATTTGTCAGGATACGACTCTCATTTATTCATATGTCAATTAGGAGAAATGCTAGGTCAGTTAAAAGTCATAGCTAAAACTAAAGAAAACTACATTTCGTTCACAAAATTTTTTCCAATCGGGAAGGATCAATACGCTGCCGTTCGCTTTGTGGACTCTTTCAAATTTCTTGGCACTAGTTTAGAAAAATTAGTAGAAAATCTGCATAAAGAAGATTTCATTCATTTATCGCGATTCTTCGTTAACCAACCCCATTTTGATTTATTAAGAAGAAAAGGTGTATATCCGTATGACTATATGAAGAACTGGGAGTCATATGACCAAGAGTGTTTACCGCAGCGAGAGGAGTTTTTTAATATTTTAACCAATCAATCAATTTCTGATACGGATTATGATCATGCACTTCAAATTTGGAGAGCATTTAATATAAAATCTTTAGGAGAGTACACAGACTTATATCTTAAATCTGACGTTATTTTGCTTGCAGATGTGTTCGAAAATTTTAGACGCACATGCAGAATTAATTATAAATTAGACCCTGCTTTCTACATAACTGCCCCAAGCTTAAGCTTTGACGCAATGTTACTTAAGACTAGAGTCCAGTTAGAACTTATCGACGATTTAGAAATTATTAGAATTATTCAAAACGGTATTCGCGGTGGGGTATGCTTGTGTTCTACTAGATACGCGGCATCAAATAATAAATATTCTCTTAACTACGATCCAAGTAAAACAGATAATTATTTAATCTATATGGACTGTAATAATCTATATGGTTACGCAATGTGTGCATATTTGCCACACTCAGATTTTAAATTACTAAATAATGTAGAAAAAACCAGTCTTAATATATGTCAAATTGCAGATGACAGTGATTATGGTTATATCTTAGAAGTTGACCTTGAATACCCCGATGAACTCCATAACTTACATAATGATCTTCCATTTTGCCCACAAAAATATATACCTCCAGGTTCTAAAACACCGAAATTGGTTCCAAATTTATTCGATAAATATCACTACGTTATACATTACGTACATTTAAAAACATGTTTAAAACATGGACTTAAATTAAAAGCAATACATCGGGTTATACAATTCCGACAAAGTCCCTTTTTAAAACAGTATATAGATTTGAACACATCATTAAGGCAAAATGCAAAATCTACATTTGAGCAAGACTTTTTTAAGTTACTGAATAACAGCATATTTGGGAAAACGTTAGAGAATTCCGAAAATAGGTTGGATGTCAAATTAGTTAATCAATGGTGTGACGAAAGAAATAAGACCAAGAAATATTACACTGCTGACCAATTAATTGCGAAACCAAATTTTCATAGCTTAACTGTATTTACTGAAAACTTTGTGGCAGTTCAGATGAAACCAGAAAAGGTAATTCTAGATAAACCTATATACATAGGATTTACTGTATTAGAATTATCCAAGAGTCATATGTACAACTTTCATTATACGGTTATGAAACCTTTTTATGGTCCAAAAATCAAACTGTGCTACATGGATACTGACAGTTATTTGTATTCAATAGAAACAGAGAATTTTTATAAAGATTTAAAGAGAAATTTTATACAATATTTCGATACAAGTAACTATCCTGAAAATAACAAGTATAAAATAAAATGTATAAATAAGAAAATACCTGGTTTGTTCAAAGACGAATTAGGAGGGCAGCATATTTTGGAATTTATAGGACTGCGTTCTAAACTATATTGCATAAAGACAGAACAGAGAGAAATTAAAAAAGCAAAGGGAGTTAAGAAGTACGTCGCAAATGACTTACATTTTAAAGATTATAATAAAGTGTTGAAGGAAAATGAAGTAATACGTAAAAAAAACGTTCTTTTCAAGTCCCTTAAGCATCAAGTTTTTACTCAAGAAATAAATAAAATCGCTCTGTCTTCTAATGATGATAAACGTAGAATATTAGAAGATAATATTACTACATACGCTTGGGGTCACTGTTCATTCTTTTAATTGGGTGCCTCAGAAACTGTTCACTTTTTCTGATTACTCTAGTAATGGCTGAAAGTTATCTATACAACGTTATAATTTCAAAACATACATATTTACATTCAAATGGTGTTAAGATAACCACCGGTTTATGGGCTTTAGACAATTTTGCACCACAAGTTCACATAGTTTGTGAAAATAGTGATATATTTTTTACATTAGAAGAATGGGGGCATATATATGAAGAATTTGAGTTATTCGGTAAATATGTGACCAACCATGACCGCTTTTATCAACTTTTTTTATACCAGCTAATGTTTTGTGATAAACGTTGTTCTATAAATATGTTGTACCTAGTGTGTGAAGCAATTAATATTTTTGCGCATTGTATACACGTAAGATTAAGAAATTTGACTGAAAACGATTATATTGAAGCTACAATGTTTGTTAGAAATATCGATAAAATTTTAAAAAATAGATTTCTTTCATCACTAGATGATATCTTATTAGTTTTAAACTGTAACAAATGTGTTAATTCTATAATTGAACAAGAAATATCTGTTCTGGGTTGCGATTATTTCATAAGATACTTATATAAATAGGAGTATAACCTGTATTATATTAGGTTAACCAAAATGTATGAGTTACCTACTTTTTTTAAATAAATTGTATTAATTATAATTTTTGTTGTTGTTATTATTTTAAATTGCATCTTCATTGTTTATATCTTAATTATGTTTCCCTTGTTTTGAGATACCGAGATAGATACAATTACGCACTTATAGGTAGATACATTTTATTTCGGCTTCTTTCAGAGGAAGCGTTACCTACATAATTTACCTATATATTACATACAATTAATATTGTTATTTATGTAGCTGAGACTGCTGATTCAGTACATTATTTTTCAAGTTTGATCATGTCTGTTGTCTTTAGCTTTGCGCCTGCGGTGTAACTCGAGCCACGTCGCGCACACGGTGTTTTTCATACAAGACTCAACTAGAAATATTGACTATAACCATCATTCGCTACCAGTCCTTCGTCGCGTCTTCTCAATTCTCTTGCTTTTAATTAATCAATTCAAGTATCCTATTTCATATCATAATGTTACGAAATCAGCAGCTACAAAACGCTAAAACCAGTTACATCGCGGTACATGACAGAGGAATACCGAAATATGTAGTTAAAATTGAAGTGTATAGTGCAGATGAAACTGAAACTGAAATCGTTATGAGGTCACAAGCCAGGACGCAATATGTGGTATATGAAGAAGGTGATAGCGTCCTATATAAAATAAGACGAATTCTGTACCAGATAAGCGCGCAACTTGGAGAACGAGCCGAAAAGTGCAAGGTACTTTTTTTTTTTTTTGTTATTTAATAGTGTTGGTTATGGATTGATTCTATACGGTTATGGTTCTAAACTAATTTTATTCTTATTAACTTTCAGAATCCATAATGTGGAACACAATTACGAATACGACTGCTGTCAGAAGTCAAGGCTACCTAACTACCTATTTTATGTTTAAGATTGTATAGCTTAAGATTAGATATTTGAATAAAAATAACACCTACTTTGTAATCTATTTACATGTAATAATTTACTTGCTTGTTTCAATTATTTAATAAATTACTTGTTTGTACCACGTTATACTGTAAATAAATAATTAAGGGCTGAATTCTACATCTTAGACTTACTTTGACATAATAAAGAGCGTCATATCTGTCTATTTTAGATAGGTTATTAATCCTTATATCTATTTGTCAATATTTTCTTTGTATAAAATACAATGCTTAATTAAAATGGTGTCTACATAGTTTTTTTGTCGATAATAAAATAAAAGAGAAGTTATTATTATTATTTTATTTACATGTATCCAAAACACAATACAAAGCTGGCAATATACTATGAAACAATAATAATTGATAAATAATTGATCTTAGCGATTAATTAAATTAAGTACCTATATTATTTTCATAACACCACTTTTTTATGGTAATTGCGTTTTTTAATGCACAATATTTTTTATGAGATAAACAGTTATAAGTATTATTTATACAAAATGTGTTATATAAAATTACGAAACTGGGACAACCTTTTACGCCAACATCAATAACATTACAGTCACTACATAATTCTCTCATCCATTTTACTTTTTCCTGACCCTTTACGATTATGATCTTATTTTTTAACAATGGTAAAATAATAGATCTTTTAAATTCGCGATAGTCAATAAAGCCTTCTCTCCAAAGTATACCCCTGTTTCTTTCTAGCCACACGACCTGTTTTTTCTCCTCTGTTGTTAAATACGAAAAAGCGTAAGGAGGTTTGACTAAAAAGGTCTGAGAATATTCTTTTGTCACCAGGGCTAGTTCTTTAATAATAAACACATTATTGTAATCTTTGAAACCTTGTATATCCACGAATATGAAATTGTTACTCATGATATTTTCTTTACTGTACTAGTCAATGGTTTATATTCAACAATGGACTCATTAATAATTAGACAGAAAGCGGTGGTGTTGTTCGGAATGTCTGAAACACACTCAATTTCCACTTTAACATCTATGGGTCCCCCAGGTTTAACGCTATCTACTTGTCGACTACAATCAATTAGCCACAATGGCGCTTTATTTTTAAAATTTTCAAAGTTTAATAAAGGGTCTGGTCGACGTCCGTAATACGACTGCTGAAATTTTGCGTGATGTTCGTATAATAAAGAGTAATTGTTGTTGGCAAAATCAACGTTTAGGTTTTCATACGGGAAGTAAGTTGAATTCAGAAACACTTTAACGTTACGTAAATGACAGTGGTCAAATTGAGACATATCTTTAGTTACTTGATTCTTACGATCAGTTTGTAAACCCAATATTACATATCGTGGTTTTTCCAACTGAGAAGACGTTTTAATTGACCAAGTATGCTTAGACGTCTGAGGAAGTAAAGGATACTCATATAGATCCCAGTTTCTAAACATTATAGTCAATGAACGATCTTTTTCTAAATGACGAAGTAGATTAATTCTTTCACGATCAGAAACTTTCACTTGGGGTACCCGCCAAACCAACTTAGAAATTTCAACATCATGAACATATTCATTCTCGCCTAATTTTATACAATTCAAATTAGAGTTGTTACGCAATAAAATAAGCTCATGTTTACAATTCATTATTATTTTATTAAAGTCTTCTGCAAACCCCAGAACTTTATTAAGAGGTATAGATACTGAGAAATTACCTCCGTGGTTTGTAGTACCATCAAGGTTCCAACCCCAACATTCTGAAATTTTCGATTCTGCCGCACCCATCGATAACAAACCTTTCATAGTTGTAGTAATACCAACATTTTTAATTTTATCTATTTCTATACCATTAAGTTCATAACGTATGTCTTGAAATAGAAACAATATTGGATTATTTGTGAAGTGAATTTGGTTAACTTTTGTTTTTGATTGTCGGTTGTAAACTTGCACATTTCCTTCTATGTAAATGGTACTGGCCGATGGCAATACGTACAAATCCTGTTGATTTATAGGTATTCGTATCTCATCATTATTTTTAAAACTGTTTACGTATGGTTTGTATGAATAGTACTCATAACTTTCAATTGAATTGTCATAAACTGGACCATCTGTTATATTTAGGATACTCATTTTAGCCCTATGAGTTTAAGGAAGTCCTTATTTTCTTTAGTTAACTTCTTTTTTGAATATGGTTTTTTTCTAAATTGTTTTGAAGGTGCTATTGCTTTAGGAGTACAATTCACACTGCTGCTTTTTACTACAGATGCAGAGTATTTATTATTAAAGTCAATCATTTTCTTCTTAAATGTAAATATAACTGAATTTCCTCGTTCCTTAAGTTAACTAAATTACCATTTACGTCTAATATTTTAATATTAATAGAACTTATGCTACTCTGGTTTACTGGAAAATAAATTATGTTTTTAGGTACTTCTATAATTCTATAACCAGGTGGAACATTAGGCGCGAATTCATGAATAATATGACTAGGTTTTCCGTTTACAAAAGATCCGCTAATGATGTCACATTCAACCCGGAGAACGGTTGTCGACAGAATGTTGACGGGAAAGCGAGATTCGTGTAATATATTCGCGGGAAGGGTTTCTGGTCCAAAACCTAATAATTGTCCTACGGAATCTTCTTTTTGAAAATGTATGACTTTCGAACAAAAGATAGTAGTTTTCAAAGTATTGTTATTACACCTTAATTCAAATGAACCATCCTTGATATTATCTTTTAAATAGTCTCTAATATCCTGAAGTTCGTAGGAGCCCTCTGGTATTTCTATCACCTCATTGTCACCATAGTATAGTTTATTATTTCTAACATCTACATTCGGTATAGAATTAAATGTAGAAAAATACAAAAGACCACATTCATAATCATTATCTAATTGTAAATTTGGCGAATAGTTTGTTGCTAAACTCGCCTTAGTATCCGATATAGACAGCGTGAAAGTCATTTTGGTAATGACAATAAGTACAAGAGATAAGTTCTTTTAAATGTTTATCCAAAAGTTTTTCAAATATTTTATACATAAATGTCCACAATTAACAGAATTAAAACTTTGATATATATTGTAATTGTAGTAAATATCATATTTATCCAAGTATCCGATTAACTCTAATGGCGGCTTTAAATCTCCAAAACTGTCAAAATACTCACAATAATTATTTAGTTTTACATAGGCTACCCAATGAGTACCTTCGTTTTTAGAGCTGTCTAAATTAATAACACCACATTCAATACGTTTAGGTTTTTTTGGTAACTGATTTCTCATATAAACACCTCTAAAATATGGAATACCATGTGCATGTTCTATAATATCCAAATTAGTAAGCGCGCGTCTAGGTAGCCTTTTCTTTAGTTTTTTGCCGACCGTAAAAATAAACCATTGCCTTTTTTATACGGTTTGATGTACAAACCTTTACCCAAAGGAATGGATTCCATTACTTTGTTATGGCGTTCAGATTCTTGTAAATTTTTCTGTGCTGATTTATAATCATTTACTGTCTTCGCGATACCTGCTGCTCCTCCAGCTAATGTGCCCAAAGCTGACAACCCCGCAAATATAGGAATTAGAGGCAAAATTCCTCCTGTTTTAGGAATTGGTATGACGCGCGGTAATCGAAATCCATTATTTTTAGAGAATAGCTTCTTTGCAGCCAGATAGGCAAATTTAATTGCAGACTTATTATTTTTTGGTTTGTATTTTTTCAACTGACTATATATTTTAGAGACAACCTTTTTGAAGCCTTTGATACCTGCACCTGCTTTTAGTTTTGTTTTCATTACTTTACTTACTATCCAGGAAGATAATTTTTCACCTCTTCCTGCATCTTTTGACCTAAGTCTTCGATTTGCCATGTTCAATAGTTCTAAATCTGCTTTATGGCGATCTTCTAAATTAGTATAGTTGGAATATGCTATATCGTGCTGCATACAAGCGTTATCTAATTTATTAATTCCTCTATCGTTCCGTGATAATCTTTCTCGTAGTCGTGTACCGGGACCGCAGTAATTATACCCTGGTAAATGTAACTCAAAAGGTAAATTGTTTATTACACTATTAATAAGTCCTCCTCCATGCATTACAGGTATACTAATAAAAATATAATACGTATCAACTAATTATATAGATTTATACGATGGATGTTTTGTTAATCCAACTATTTTCACTTTCATTAAGGCCCAACCATTTTACAAATAGCTTGTTACCTTTCTTTTTTAAAACTTTCTCAACTAAGTAAATATCAGGGTATTTTGTTTTTTGAAGTTCCTGTTCGTAAAAAGTACCTAAAATGATCTGTTTTCGTTGATCAACAATCTCATAAGTCGGTGGATTAGTCGAATTTACTTTTGACACGATAAATATTTCTGTTGACCAATTAGGGGTATATCCTTTTTGAAAAGTTCCTTTGTATTTGCTAATTCGCACATAATCTCCAACTTTGAATTTATTCCTTTTTACTGTAATATATTTTCTTGATTCCTTTATATTATTTAATATTAAAGATTCATTGTATTGATTCACGTCTTTTGGTTTATGTTTAGTAATTCGATGTACACAATTATTGTAAGAGTCAAGTATGTTACTCAACTGTTTACCAATCCATTTATAATTGCCAATGAAACTAAAATATTTATATAACTTGTTTTTCAAAGTTCTAATCAACCTTTCAACAATTGAAGCCTTTTTAGTGGAATATGTTGAATAATGGTTTATTTTGTATAACATCGTTAAGTTTCGAAAATCCTCATTATAAAATTCTTTACCTAAATCGGTTTGTAAATTTAATGGAATACGCCCATTCTTTTCAAGTACTTTTTTGAACGTGTTTGTTATTTCAGATTTAGTTTTCGTTTTAACAGGCAGTGCCCAAGCAAATTTTGAAAAGCAATCGATTATGACTAAGATGTACTTATAACCATTGTTGTCTTTTCCATAATTCTGCATATCAATTAAATCAGCTTGCCATAAATCATCGATACCTTTTAATACTACAGGACGTCTGTTAAAATTTTTTCGTGCTGCTTTGTGAATTTCGTCTACTACTTGTTGCTTACTCATTTTTGGTGACTTTTAATTTGCTGTTGGCAATGGCTTGATCTACTTCTCCTTTCATATAAAATTTTACTCTCATGAGATTAATTATATCCGTTTTTATTTTATGTAGTTCGTCTAATACATCATGTTTTGTGTAATAGTCATTCAGCAAATTATCGACATACTGCTTATTTACAGCATCATCGGAGGCTGATGGAGCCTTAACTCCTTTTAACCTTACTAAATGTAAATCAAATTCTCCGTTTTCTGACTTTAAGAGCTTGTGTGAATCCAATGATTCCGGTAAACGCAAACGTTTATGAACGTGGTGACCAAATTTATCTATATTCATTTCCTAGCGACTATCTCAACCAGCGGATAAATAAAGACTGTGAAAAACTTTCTAAATATCAGCATATATTTAATTAATGATATCACTTTCCCGCAACTCTTCGATAATAGATAGTATTTCATTGTCTAATCCTGTGTTTCCAGCATCTCGCGAAGCTATTAATAGTTTCAATCGATTAACTAATTCATTAGGATCATCCCAGTAAACATAATCTACATTTTGATTCAGCTTTTTTGTGAGTGGCAAACCAGATCCATGAGATATGCTTTCAGTGCTCACACAGTTTTTGGCCAACTTCATAAATAGAGGTCTAATTATTTGTGTATATTTTCGACCTTTATTACTTTTTATAGGCTTCATGGGATTATACTCACGGCGATGAGCATTTGTAGTCAATAATATAGTCTTATAATTTTGTTTATCATCTTCAGTTATTAATTCTAATTGCGGTGTTTTCTTAAACAATAATTCCATTAGCCCCGGAGTTTTTGCGAAAGTCTTACAACCAATAGAAATATTATGTTCAGTAACAAAAACACGTAACGTTCCCATCATGAGTTTTTCTCTCTCGTTTCTGACCCCAAAAGGAATGTTTTCTGAAGACATTCTTATGGGAGTAGTGTTGTCAGTCGATTTGAATGATAGACCGCTAGTATCAGGTTCCAGATCACTATTGTCTTCATCTTTATCAGGTTCCAAATAGACGTAGTCGCTTTTTTCTTCATCTTCGTCATTAAAATAGACATCGGATTTACGATTTTTCATAAAAACTGTATTGTTGAAGTCTTTACTGGATTGGTCGCTTTCGACATCATCACTAACATCGTAACTAGCCCGATGTTCCTTGCGTTTACTAAGAGGAGTGTAGCTGAGTCTTTGTTTCTTTATTTTTCTATGTGGTATTTCCATTTTTGTGTTTATAATTTGTTTCAGTGGCTCTGTTAATGGTTTAAAAACCGATTCCATTGCGAATTCGTTATTACTTTTAATGTCTCGCATCATCTTTAGTTTTCTTTTAACTGATTCAGCTGATTTTATTACTTGTTTTTTCAATGCTTGTTCGTTATCCATGTTTATACCTTACCAGGCGAAGCCTTAAGTTGTAATGATGGTATAATAATAAATTTAGTATTTTTAAATCATCAATGCAATTCTACAAATGTGTCAAATTTCATCCTGTAACATCCTTTACTCTTTTCACAGTCTTTGTTTATAACTAAGTAGCTATAGGGTACACTCCAAATCTTGGCACACATTTCTCGAAACGCTAACCAATTCATGTCTGTATTAACATGCTCTTCATAAACATGTCTCAAGTTCATATCGTCTTGTTTAAAAAGAATAATGAGATTAGCATTGTCCCGTATCAACTGCTTCGGGATTTTGCTATAGGTCTGGTTTAAGTAAAAACAATCTATATTCTTGTGTCTACCCATTGCAAAGTAATCTCTTATATGATTTTGGTTTTCACAAGCTACATCATCAAATATAATAATCGAATTAGAAGTTGCCTCATGAGGACTCAAAACCTCATCATTACCATGAAATTTTGTAAAAGTTACCTCTGACACCTTTCTAAAAACTTTTTCTAAAAATACGTACTTAGGTTGAAAAAGTGTTTTAGAGTAAAGGTATACATTTCTATAATGTAGTCCATCTTTATGTAATAGTAGACCAATAATTAAATTCGTTTTACCGCAGTTGGAAGGTCCAGATATAATACAACGAATAGTATTCGGTAAAAGTTTGCCGTGACGTGAAATCTCTTTTGAATAACCCAAACAAATTTTTTCTAGTTGCAATGAATGCGGTTGTTTTACAAATTTCATTTTGTAATTAATAATAATTCAATGTTTGACATGCATGAGCCAAGGATCCCTGCAGAATGTAGACATATTTATTACATTAAGAGTTTTATACGTATCACGCTTAACCTTTTTCGTACAAAACGCTCGACGTCACCCGTTAGTCCGTTAAGCGGAGCGTATGATTCCAATCGCAATCGATGTCTTGCGATAATTTGATCTTGCGTTCTAATACAACCAACCGTCGAATGATTGGGAATTCCGGCACGCACGAAACAACGAAAACCGATTGAGCATTCTAGCTCACTTTCAAACGTCTAAAACCGATTGGGCATTCTGGCTCACTTTCAAACAGCGAAAACCGATTGGGCATTCTAGCTCACTTTCAAACAACCAAAATCGATTGGGCATTCTAGCTCACTTTAAACAGCGAAAACCGATTGGGCATTCTAGCTCACTGTGCGAGCGCAGCGAGCGAACGAGTGGAGCGAGTGAAAGTGAGCCAGAATGCCCAATAATCACCTACTTGCGCAGACGAAGTCGCGGGCACCAGCTAGTACATAATAATGTGTAATGTTAAGTTGTCCACGCGAACGAAGTCGCGGGTAACAGCTAGTAAATTATAAATGGTGCTCCGAAGTCAACCGCAAAGTTTACATGGTAATAATACCCCTGACACATTTATTAATTTACTTAAAAGGGGTTCCTTACATTTATAAACTGTATTAACTGTAAGTTGTTGCAATCATCATCAGGTTATTTTCATCTCCACTGCATTAGCACAACCCTCTCTCATCTGCCGGACACAGACGGAGGATTTGGCCTACACTCCCCGCGTTGGCCAGACGGCCTGATTGATGTTTTATAATGTACTAGCTGGTGCCCGCGACTTCGTCTGCGCAGGATTAGTATTTCAAGTAGCTTATATTAGCGTGGCATAGAAATGAACTAACATTATGACATTAAAATTATAATTTTATGGCGCACGCCAGAATAGCTCGCAGATGGTAGATTTTTTCCTACTTACTTGATATTTTGGACAAATCACACAATATCTTTATAAAGTAGCCTATGTGTTATTCTGATGTATAAGCTCTATTATTGTAAAGTTTCATTAAAATCCATTCAGTAGTTTTTACGTGAAAGAATAACAAACATCCATCCATACTTACAAACTTTCGTGTTTTGTTTATAATATTAGTAGGATTAGTCGATTAGTAGGAGTATAATATTGGGCCCGATTCTGAAGGCGGAAAGTTAAAATTTTACAGCGCTAAAATTGGTTTCATCTTTATCTTCATAATACTGTGTGACAAGGATAGCAACAGTTTTAGTGCTGTCAAATTTTAACTTTGTACCTTCAGAATCGAGCCCACTACCTGTTTTGCTTCTGGTGACCCTTTCTTGTTACAGAGATTCGTATGACAAATTGTTTTGGAATGATTTTATTTTTTAAAGCTACCATTCAGTAACGCAAAAGTAAGACAAAAGTATTTAATCAGCTCGTCCTGCCTGCCTACGGTGCGGAAACGTGGACACTGACGATGGGTCTGATCCACAAGTTTCAGGTCGCTCAGCGAGCTATGGAGAGGGCTATGCTAGGGGTGTCTTTGAAGGATATGATTCGTAATGAAGAGATCCGAAAGTATTAGTAAACTGAAGTGGCAGTGGGCGGGGCACATCGGTCGCAGACCCGACGGCCGTTGGGGCAGACGAGTTCTGTAGTGGAGATCGCGGATTGGTACGCACAGCCTGAAGAAGGTGGCCGGAAGCCGTTGGGTGCGGACCGGGTGTGGTGGCGTTCATTGGGGAAGGCCCTATGTCCAACAGTGGACGTCTAAGGGCTGATATGATTCAGTAACGATATAGAAACAGGTGAATAATTTCAATAAGTATCATTTAAAACCTGCTCGCAGCGTCGCATTGCATTACTAATAAATACTGCCTATTCAATTTATTCAAAATCATTCACATAAAGAATTTATTCATCGAGCCGCAGAACGCTAAAAATATTTTCCGAAACACGAATTGAATGAACGAGCGAATTTGAATGAAAATTCAAACATTTTAAGTATTTTCTTGTGTAAAAAAAAACGAATTGATTCGATCTATTGAAGCGAGAGCATTTCCAAGAAACCGCTCTCGTGTGAAACGGCTTTGTACAAGATCTTGTCTCATGTAGCATTACAAACCCACAGACAGCGTCGGATCTAGGAGAGGGGGGCACTTTGTTAGTTTTAAAATATTTTTCCCTATGACTTTTACCTGATCTTATATCATGGCAATAATAATTTTATGATAAAAGAGGAGCTGATCTGGATGCATAGTGCGTGTTCGGCTTGGTTCGGATATCGTCGCGAGCACGCGCTGACGGAATGTCGGCTAGGTCTGGCGCAGGTGCTTATGGTTCAACTAATATACTAATTCCTACAGTTACATTCCGAACTTACACTAGTACCTTATCCAATGACGATAAAGATAAATTTTGAACGAACTAGGTTCAGTATGGTTTATCTTACCATACTGACAATACTTAGACCATCTACAATTAACGATATACCTGTTGATCGACGTTATAAATAAACATAAAAAACAATTTATTTACATATAAATACATGTAATAGGTCAGGGGACTTGGTCCTGGTAGTTGCCTGTCCGGTGCTATCCAGACGAGTCATGGGTATACGGTCCCAGCTTCCCGAGTTATCGCTACTACAATCCCACTATCCTTCCGTAATAGCGGTATCCCATACCTACTCTATACTCCTTACTAATACCCCATCTCCTGTCTCTCGCCCCGATCCCTGTCCCGTCCGCCAATCCAAGGTCTGCCGTGCCGATGGTTGCGTTTCCAGGGGCTAGCCTGGTCATAAGCGTGCCGACATCCCGGAGCTGGGTGAACTCCGGGCCCTATTAGCCTTACCGAGTCATGCGGGACTCTGACGAGGTGGACAATTATTTCCCTAGCTAGTCGTGGTACCTCAACAAGGTGGCGATGCTGTTCGCAACACATCACGTCAAGGGATATCACGGGGCTAAAGAAATCTACTTTGCGACATTAGATTTCGCAAAGTGGCGATACATCGTCTCTGCCTACCCCTTTGGGACCAAGGCGTGAGCATTATGTATAAATACACGTGTCTATTCTCAAACTAATCCTAGTCCTCCTATACGATAGGAATTTGACAATGGCGTTTAACGGCGTACACCCTTTTAAAAATAAACTCTTGAAAAACAGTAAAACTACTTAAACTCAAGGTAACCCACCACTAGAACCGGCTCTGTCGCTAGGATCAAGCCTTATCGTTTTATTGTTTCGTATTTTCTGTTTTTACGTATATTGTGTTCTATTGGAAGAATTGTACGACTTGTAACATCAAGATACTAAAAGTAACCTGGATTTAGGTTCTTGGTAATTAAATTAGAGGGAGCTATTATAGGTTAGGTCGTATTCAGAAGGGGCTGATAACATAATTATCTGATAATATAATTTAAATCTATTCGCTTGTATGGGAGTGGCTGTGCTATAAGTCCTACACAGGTGGTGTTGCTGCCCCATAACGGAGTTACCCTGACATATCCATATTAGATATATACGCTTCTACAACAAACTACCAGAGGAAATTTTAAATATGACGGACAGAAAGTTTAAGATTCATATTAAAAAACAACCTTGTAAGAAAGCCTATTATAAAGTAAACGATTATTTGAATTACAAAGATGCCTGGTACTAATGTTAATTAAGCTTCGCAAAATCTATATTAATTGTATGCAAACTTGATTTTTAAAAGATGTGTTGCGTGAAGTTTGTTGCGCCGTTTCTTCTTCACAGCGCTAACACCTAGGAAGCGGTAGTCGATAAAAAAATGACGTGTATAAATGTACCAAGTGTACTCATATGCAATAAATGATTTTGAGTTTGACTTTGAGATAGACTCTAACAATGCAGATCAATAACGGTTATAGGTATAAGAAAGAAGAAAAAGTTTTAAAAACTTTGAGTGCAAATAATCTCACAAACTTTAGTACCCTCCATATTACCATAGACAACTAAAGGTTAGTCGGCGTGAAATTAAGGTCTCCATGGTTCGAAGGTCTTGGTGTTAGTTAGTAATTCTTTACTCTATGGTTCAATTTCATTTTATTATAGTTGGGTTTGTTTGAAACTGAATGAACTATACTAACCAAATATTTATTGGGATCCGTTTCGTAGTGTTCATCATCATCATCATCTTATAACAAACCTTAGCCGTCCACTGCTGGACATAGGCCTTCCCCAATGAACGCCACCACGCCCTGTCCTCCACCATCCGCATTCAACCGCTTCCGGCCACCTTCTTCAGGTCGTCGGTCCATCTGGCGGCGCAGCGTCCCACTCTGCGCGTGCCGATTCGCGGTGTCCACTCCAGAACTCGTCTGCCCCAACGGGCGTCGGTTCTGCGACAGATGTGGCCCGCCCACTGCCACTTCAGCTTGTTAATCCATTCGGCTAAGTCGGACACCTTCGTTCTTCGTCGGATCTCTTCATCAATTAAGGAGTTCTTCTTCCAAATTTAACAGCTTCTTAGGCATATTAAAATATTTCAATGAAAGCTCCAAACAGGACGAGAGGCGTCCCACTAGAGCAGGCAGGACGATCGTGGCCGCGCAATAATTAGGGTTCCTTCGTCACTGATTCCTAAGTTAGTAAGTATGGTTAACGTCACCTAACTTGATCTCTGTACCCCTACCATGAGTTTACACAAACTGTATTCGTTAGCGACTATTAGTAAATAGTTTATTAAGATTTCGTACAGCACCCCTAGCGGATAGATAGAGAACTAATCTTCCCACCATGAGTCGCCATAGTTGACTAGTTTTCGTAACGTTATTTTGTACGACACTTATTGTAGTTACCATACTATTTCGGTGCCACGAGTGCCATATTTGACTGATGTCATAGTAATTTACCGTAACTAAAGCAGTTACGTGTCTCACGGTGATTTTTCACGTGAGAAAGAAATTCGAAGTATAATTATATTGTAGTGATTGAAAAATAATCTGCTAAATATGTCTGTCAGAGTATATTTCGCTTGGAGAATGTTACTACAGCAACTCATGGTAGGGCTACTGATTTCTACAGGCGTATATGCAAGTCAGATCCAACTTTACCTAATCCGTTTTACCAAGAACTGCCACAGGTAAATCACATGAGAGTTGCGGTCCTAGATGTAGTAGTGTAAAGTAATAAAAGTCACAGTACAGGCAAATATGTGTATTAATGTCATTGCAACACGTGTCAAATTGACCACAATTTATTTTTTAATGTTTTTATCGATCATACCAGTATGTTAAATGTCAACTGCAGTCGTCTTCTATTTTTTTATTTGTTTTGACCGCCTCGTTGTGTGGATTGGTCACTGGACTCGAGCTCCAGAGGTCGTGGGTTAGATTCCCACTGGGGACATATCATCATCATCATTAGGTTATTTTTGTCTCCACTGCAGGAGCACAACCCTCTCTCATCTGCCGGGGACAGACGGAGGATTCGGCCTACATTCCCCGCGCTGGCCAGACGGGTTGGGGAGGCCTGATTGATGTTTTATAATGTATTCCCTTAGTCGCCTTGTACGACATCCACGGGAAGAGTTGGAATGGTCCTATTCTACTCTACCGGAAACCACACGGCATCATATAACTTTGTACAATTTGTACAAGGTGATCCAAGTCTGGATGTTATATTTGTGAATAGACCAATCCTTGTTTCATTCCCGTAGCACAAGACAAAATCTTAGTTTAGGATTAAAAAAGTATGTATTTGATGGCAAAAGTCTCAAAAATTTGTTAATAACAGATTCAAAACAATCAGTACTGACTTATGACACTAAATTCGGTGACGCAGACACCTTCTTTCTTAGCCGTGGTCATTATATCTCATTTATTATTAAAAAAATAAACCCGAGTGGCGATTTATAGTGGCGCTGTGCCATCGTCTCCTTATACAACTTACCACACACATCACCAACATACACACTTCCTTTACACTCACTCACATACACTCATTTACAAGGTAGTAACATATTTGATTTGCATGTTAATATTAATGTTATTTCCACAATTAATAATAATTGTGGAAACATCTGGAAGAGGCCTATGTCGAAAGACAAGACGAAGTTGTCGATGTTTTAATAAATACATAAATTATAATATATTATCTAATTAGATTTAAGATACAGCTTAGATAAATAAAGGCTATTTTTATTTTATTTTATTTATTAATGTTATACAAATTTCACAAAGCGTGGTGATTATGGCAAATCCCCCAATGGACAACTTACCAAAAGTGGTATTCTATTGGGGAGGCCTATGTCCAGCAGGGGGGGGATGTATTTAGGCTGATGATGATGATGATGATAAATTTCACCGCTTTAGTAATATTTCTTATTTAAATATAACATTTATCATAGAATGTATTATTATCTGTATTTTCTTCTTTAGTTTGTCTTTAATCAAAATTATGTACTAATTATGTTGAACTTGGCTATTGACTGTATAATTTTATATTAATTTCTGATAGTAGCTAATTAATTGTAATGCTGTGAAGTTTATAAAATAAAAATAAATGTCTTCTTAAATCTTTGTACTATAATCCTAACAAAAACAGCTTCTGGCTTTAAGAAACCTAAGTCCGTTTTATTTCTAGCTAACTGCAAAATGTGCTTACTTTAATTGAAATAAACTAACTTCTACCTCTAACGGACTTGAGAGACAGAGAGGGACTAAGGTCTTCAGAGACAGTTTAAATAATGTTGCAATACTTTTGTGGACTTGCTGATTTTGAACACTAACCTTACTAGAAGAGAGAATAGAATACTAAATATTACTGCGTACTTAAACAGGCTAGATGGAGCGACTATCTGCGTAAGGTGGCTGGCAGTAACTGGATGAGAAGAACCGAGGATCGGGTTCAGTGGCGCGCCTTGGGAGAGGCCTATGTCCAACAGTGGACTCTTTCGGGCTGATGATGATGACTTAAACATCAGTAAAACATAGGTATACTGCAGCACTCCGATCCTCTGCAACTCGCCTCTGGTAAGCGCACGTCCCAGCTCACTCTCTCCTCCACCTCCCTCACGTCACCACTTCCCTCCTCCCCCAATCCTCTTTCTACCTCTTCCTATCCATATCCTTCCTTTACAGAAGTTTAACCTTAAAAAGTCGTTGTACAGTGTCGTAAGTGTGGTTGCAGTGTGGTTCCATCCACAGAAATCTATCAAGCTAGAACAGTGATAGACATTTGTTTACTTCAGTTCCTTGCGTGCCGATTTTCGGACACAGCTCGCCTCTCCCGCGCACACTTTATGCCTCGCGGTCACGTTTCTACTGAGCAGATACAGTTATGCACCTAGAAATAACGCGATTTTTCCTAATTTTTGTCGATGGTTACCTGCCTTGACTCAGCGCGAAACGAGTAAGCTTCGCACACCTGTCGCGCGTACTACACCTTTCTGTCTTGATAGAATTTCTGTGGTTCCATAAATTGAATTTTTTTCCTAAAATTTTCCCATACTTTTTTTATTGCTGGGGAATTTTACAAATACGTTCCAAATTTCAGCTCAATCAGTCCAGTGGTTCTCAAGGACAGACAGACGGATAAAAAGTATCCGTAGCTTGTGTTCCCAACAGGTCCCAAAACGAAAATTCGACTGCGACCATATCCTTAAGTTCGTCCGACGGACTCGGTCCATTTTACGAGCTTAATTGCTTCAGGAATGGGACTCTTGGGCGTTTGAATTTATATTTAGCCCCACGTTTTGTGGCTAAAGTATACTTACTAGTGGAATTGGATAAACGATCCTCAATTCTCAGGATTTTTAATCAAACGTACTCGATTTGAATGCAAGAAAGAAAGAAAAACATTTATTTACTGCCATAATTGGCACACACAAAAGAAAAAAAACAGCAAAACAAAAAAAAGGATAAAATAATAATAACTACAGAATACAATTTACAAATTTTAACAAAAAAAATATGGTATGCGTGTGCCGTGGCAGCAAAAGGGCAACGACTCAGCATATGCCTAGACCAAGTAAGGTGCTAGGCGCTGATTTTCAGTCGCATCCGGTGCAGACGAGTTTGTCTACGAGTGCCAAACAAAGGAGTAATAATGATATGTGAATTTGTACCTAGATAATATAATATAACACTAAGAGTCATACCAAATACATATATATGATGAATACAAGGGCGATCAGCTTAGCTAACAAGCTCGCTAGATAAAATCTGCTGTCTCAGATAGATAAGTAATCAATTTATTCTTAAACACATCAGAAATACAATAGTACAATTGGGACACTACTTATTCTCACTATAATGGCCAGTGCTGTCTGCCTATCTGCTTTGCTTTTCTCTTTCACCCAAAGGTTTACTGGAACAAAACTCTAACAGAGTTAAGTGCGCCTTTGTACATCTTGTGTTTAAATTAGTTGTGTGACTTATATTTGTGTACAATAAAGTATAAGTAAGTAAGAACAGTAACAGTGGCTGTGCTGTTCTGGAAAAAGGGCCCTGACTCAGAATAATAAGCACATTCTTATATTACAGGGTTTTAGGTTTGAAAGAGGATTTAGTAACGAAGGTAGAGAAGGGTATGTTGCCTTGGTGTGGACATTTAGAGCGTATGAGTGCAAGAAGAGTGACAAAAGAAATTTAAAAGTGCGAATGTGGAAGGAACTACAGCTAAAGGTCTTCTTAGGAAGACGTTCAAGGATCAAATTAGTAACGTCCTCAAAAAGGCTGGGGTCTGCAGTGAGAAGAATAAAAGGAGGTGCATGAAAAGGTTGGTGAATGTGAGTGAGGCTAGTGAGGTGTGTCAAGATCGGCCAAGTGGCGATCCATCGTCTCTGCCTACCCCTCTGGAACCAAGGCGTCAGCATTATGTATGTATGTTTTAGGTGTCATAAACTGAGTAAAAATTTCCTTTCGTCCCATTTCGTAACCAGATTTCGTAACTGGCTACGAAATGGGAATTTAATTCCCATTCTGAAACCGGTTACGAAATGAGTATAGCCAAAGATAATATATACCTACTAGAGTTGTTCCATGTGGTAACTTACTTTCATGGCTGGTTACGAAATGGTCATCATTCACAGGACCGAAGGTTTCTTACATACGAGTTTCGAAGTGAAGAGAGCGCACCAGTAAATGCAGCGTGGGATAGAACAAGCTCAAAAATATGGCCGAAATCTGTAATTTTCTCCCTCATGCTCATACCCAACAAGGGTTTTGACCTCGTTTTAAAATCTCTCTCTGTTTGAACTAGCAACATGTCCGCTTTATAAATGTTGATACTCTATGGCACGGGACACTCGGCCGAAGTGTATACATGGATGGTAAACCTTTTAGAATATTGTCGGGATATTATTACACGATGGCATGTTTATGGCGATTTATCAGCCAGCTTATGTTGTATGTAAATGTTTTTAAAAGTCACGAGACCTGTCGTGAGGTTATGAATGTCAAAATATATCAATGTACCTACCAAAGCTGCATCTGTGTTAAGTTTTAAATTAGTGACATCTCGCATGGTTTCCTTTTAAGTCTTAATAGTGTTAACAAGTTTGTTTGTATTTCTAGTATCATACATTCGTATATACTATGTATACAAAATATCATACATGAATATACTATACAAAATATTATCGAAAACTAATTAACAGACCGCGGTCGGTTGGAAGCCTGGGGGTGGGACGCCCCACCGCCAGATGGACCGACGACCTGTAGAAGGTGGGTGGTTGGAAACGGCTGAATGTCGAGTGCGGAGGACCGGGTGTGGTAGCTTTCATTGGGGAAGGCCTATGTCCAGCAATGGACGTCTAAGGGCTGATATTATGATGATGATGATGAATTGACTAGCTACGGTTAATATGTTTATTTCTATAAGCTCTTTAATTACTTTCTACAGCTCTATGATCTGCGTTTGTCTCTTTTGCAAAATTAAAATATAGTCTATATCTGTTGGATCCCAGGGTATTATGGTACCTACCGAATGCCATGATACTGTGGAAGTAGCTAGATCCTTCTTATACATAAACTTGTTTAATCCTAAACTAGAATTTTCTCCCATGAGAATTAAACAAGGATTGGACAATTTACAAATATAAACATCCAGTGGATCAACTTGTATAAATTGTACCAAGTTATCTGTTTCCAGCAGGAATCGAACCCACGATTTCTGGCGATCGAATCTGACCAAGCCGCTAGGCGAAGGAGGCGGTCTAATCAAAACGGTGAATGTATTTAACCTATGGTTTCCTCGACTGTACTTATCACTTTGATCGTTTCGGAATATATAGTTCATCACAGCGGAGTGACAAATTCCCCATGTTTCATGCTAATTAGATACTGCTCTTTTGGGAAATGATCCTGTCCTCTGTCAACACGGCCTCATTCAACTGAGTTGTTAATCGATAGAGTAATCTATAATTGAATATGTAAATTGCCATAATCTTTGATTAATTGATACGATGAGGGCGATAATTTGATGTTTGAATTTGTTACATTAATTGGGTATATTGATTACACAACCTTAGACCCTGTCTACTGATTTAATTTTTCCGCGAGAATTTTCGTTTTTTCCCGTAGTCAACGCCAGCTGAAATACGTCCACTGCTGAACTAAGCCTTCCCAATAGAAGGTCACTTTTGGTGGGCTGTCCGTTGGGAGATTTGCCAAAATCACCACGCTTGGCAGGCGGTAATGATGCTAGAGAACCTTGCTGGCCATCCTGGGTCCAATCATTTAGTGGCCTTGACGACACCCACAGGTAGATTCAGGGTGGTTTCAGGTGGTGGATTCAGACTCTAAGCCGAAATCTACAGCATTTTCAGTCTGATATCTCAGATTTTTCGAGACATGACGTCATTAAAACACAACAAGTATACTGATACACACATTTAATGATTTCTTTGAATATATTTGTAATAAACTTTTATTTACACTTTAATTTATTTAATATACAGGCTGATATTGAAATCTTTTTTTAAAGCAGACTTTAATCACCCAAACTGCAATGACTAAAAAAGTTTTTTTTTAAATATTACTGTGAGATGATTCATTATAACTTAAAACAATGTAATTGACGGAACTCGCTCATTGTGCACGATGTGTACCTACGCTTTGCTAATTTTAAGTATGTAACATTATATCCCATCACATACAACTGGTAAAGTATGCCATATTGGCATTATTTATCTTCTTGTACTGAGTGTGTAATAAAGTGTTTTTAAATAAAAACTATTTTTTGTTACTCAAATGATAAAAATCTTTTTATTTTCACTGTTTTTACAGCATAATTTTATAAGCATTTATATGTTTTTATAAGCATCACTTTTGTGATGCTTATGAAGTAAAGGTATTATCACTCATTGGCATGAATTCTCCAGTAGGAAACATTATTTCATTTCAATATCAACCTGTATATAACAAGTACAAAAATAACTAAGTACTTATAGATTTTTTATACAATAAGTACGAAGCTAAAATAACCTAATCTAACAATAAATTACAAAGTTATGATAAGAATAATTATTAAACTTATATGTATAAATTACAAAATTTATAAGTATTTATAAATTACAACAGCTTTAATGATTTTATTAATTTAACGGGTCTATCTTTAAATTACATAGTTAACGAATATTAATTATTATATTTATATAGGTAATTTATAATTATAATGCATATGAAGATTAATTTAATTATTCCTTATTTATATTTTAACTTAGTCTTTGGTAAATACAAATGCAAATTGGCATTCTCTCTTCGTGACTATATTTAGAGATTAAAATTCATCGTGATCCTACACTGAAAAAAAAAACAATTTTTGATTTGAACAAGATTTTTTTAACCGAGTACACTCTTCTTAACTCCATACAAGGTACCACGGTCTTGTTCTCTTGAACCAATTCTTGTCCCCTTGCACTAACTCAACTTGTTAACTTGATCATGGGTTGGTTTCAAATAATCATAAATAAGATTACTTTGTCTCTGCCCTGCTCCCAAAGAAGCCCGGTAAGTTTGGTTGTTCTGGTTCTGTTTGTGGACTGGTTCTCTGGAATTCTATGATTGGTGGATTGGTGAATTCCAGTTCTTCAATTGGCGAATAAACTCTAGTAATTTTCATAGAATTTTTCCATTCTTTGGTAGCAGGGCTGAGCTAACATACAGTAAACAAGATAAAATGCTACTTAGGAGTAGACCAGATTTTTTTCAGTGCGCTGTAGAGAGTCCACGAGCAAACATATTTCTATTTTATTTAACTAACGCATCTTAAGACCATATTTCGTTCTTTACTGAATCTACGATAAAAAGTGAACCTTACTCTTTGTCCTTTATTATTAACAAAATTTCTTAAATAAGAAAAATATGTACAAAACATCACACGGTCGCGCAGTTCGGGCAGAAGAATGTCCCGTCACGATGCTAAAAGACCAACGACCGTGGCCGAAAGTGGCTGGATGCGCAAAGGGGAGGACCTGGTGGTGGACCGTTAATTGAAAATAAGCTTATGTCCAGCAGTGAAATCCATAGGCTGAAGATGATCATGTTTAGTTGTCATATATAGGAATACCAGCTGTTGCTCCCAACTTCGTTCGCTTTAACATCACAAATTATTATGTATTTCCCGTAGGAATGAGATGTTTTTTCGGGATAAAAACTATTCTATGTCCTATTCCAATACCTAACCTATATGTGTGCCAAGGTTCATCCCGATCCGTCCAGTGGTTGAAGCCTGATTGAGTAACAAACATCCAATTATCCAAACATCCCAACTTTCGCATTATAATTATAGTGGGATTTATCAGCTACTTACATGTTTTGACAGCGCCATGGAACTAGGAACCCAAGATTCTTTTTAAACACCAAAAGCAAAGCTAGTAAAACCATACACACCTTGGTTCCTGTCGGAAGCCTTCCTCATGCTAGTACACAACTTAGCGCACGCATCATAAGTCGCGTCCTGCCTCATCTTCTTAACAGTTAATTCAACATTAGAATTAAAACATTAACATGGATATTAAAAACAGAGGACCGACGCAAAACAGGCGGCTTCTTAAGCTCCCATGGACCACACACCTCGCTAAACTTTCGATCCTGAAAGAGTTAAATATCAAGAAAAGGTTTTCGTCGACTGTTCAATACGAATCTTTCTAACTATGAATTCTTCGGCCATATCATCAGAAACGAAGAATCGATCAGCCATGCGCTGGACAGATGCCATCAAAACAGGTCTCGGAGCGAACAAACCGAGCCAGGTAGAGAGAAACATATCCCTCGTCAAGTTAAAAGACAACCTGCCATTATCATCGTAATCTCGACCACTCTATCGAGAGTCCCCACTTAGAAGAAGAGTTTAGAAAATTCACACTAACCGAGATGTTACTCTAACCATCTTCGCCCCTACGCCGAAATTTACTCTGAATGAATTCTTTAACCATTAATTTTACTAAAAACATCGCATATATGTTGCAGCTTATAGGTAAGTTAATTTTTACAACTCCATTACCGAAACTCCTTAGCTATATTTCAATCAAAGTATAGTTTATAAAAAATAACACTTCACAGTTCATTACGTACGTCCTTATACAAAGCGCAGAACACTCTTTACACTTCTTCACAAACTCCAGCACTGCCACTTGCTTCCACGCTTTCGTACTGAGGCGTAACGTATGTACTCCGTGGCATGCAGACGCACGCGCACGGCATTGGTCGCCGCTAGAGCATCACGTCACGCACCGGCTCCCTGATTGGTTGCTGTCAGTCGCGCGAAGATATCAGCACCAGTAGTTGCGTACGTCGGGGATCGGGCTTGGCACGGGATAGGTTGGTACTGTGGGTGCGGTTCAGTATCTGAAATTGTAAGACAATAAATTGGTTCGTATTAAATAAATGATCCACAGCCTGTAAAGTAAACATGGTAGCTTTTCGACGGAAAGTTTCCATTCTAGAAATCGTTAGCACAATATGTCTTCGCCTCAGGTAACCTAAAAAATCATTAGTTTTCTTTAAATTGTATTATAGATGAAGTATGCCAACTCAAGAGTAGACATATCTCCCAAAGCGGACTGTTCCGATCTGATGTAAGACTATTTTTAAAAGCACGTTATAAATTTAACTTTTGGCGCCCAACAAGGGACAAAAACTTACGTAATTTTAGCCTAATTCCTCCTGATTAATTTGAAAACCTTTTCCTGTGCAAGTGACGAGCACGAACCCCGAACTGATGCTTAACAATCAAAGACATCGGCACTTTTATTTACAAAAAGGAATTTCTGCTCTATTACTCCTAGTAATAGAACACAAAAGAGATGAAGATAAAGGCAATATTCATACAAACGATCTATAGGTAAAAGGTGGTTTCATGGAAGCGACCATCCATGAAGAGGATATCGGTTAAGTATTCGTTTGATAAAAGTCAATCGACATGCCTTTCCTAATCCTTACGATGGTAAGCCGGATCATTTCCTGATAGTATCTAGCGCAGATAAAACTTACAGTAGCAACTGAATGCGAACGCTTCGCATGCGTGGAGCTGAGCAGATCCGAGTTTGCAGTGGAGTCTGATCGGGAGCGCAGGGTGCCGCGGCCGTGGCGGCGACGTCTCCGGCCCCACCATAGCCACCGATACGGGGGCACTCGTCTGGAAACACAAATGTGATGTAAGATTATGACCAGATATAGAAGATTTGTCGTGTTATTCCCGAATATGGCCAATCTTCTCGTGGTGGGTGTCGTCAAGGTGCACCGCACTAGGGACGGGCTGAGGTTCTCCTTTGTAGATCATTACTGCGATCACCAATCCCCTTGCCAGGCGTGGCAATTATCGCAAATCCTCCAATGGACAGCCCACCAAAAGAGTCATTTTTTGGGGAGGATTATGTTCAAACAACAACAAACTACCAGAGGAAATCCTAAAAATATTACGGATAGAAAGTTTAAGATTCACATTAAAAAACAACTTTGTAAGACCATTATAAAAAAACGATTATTTGAATGACAAAGATGTCTGGTACTAATGTTAATTCAGCTTCGCAAAATCTTTATTAATTGTATGCAAACTTGATTTTTAAAAGATGTGTTGCGTGAAGTTTGTTGCGCCGTTTCTTCTTCACAGCGCTAACACCTAGGA
Source organism: Esperia sulphurella (assembly GCA_947086405.1). Taxonomy (NCBI): domain Eukaryota; kingdom Metazoa; phylum Arthropoda; class Insecta; order Lepidoptera; family Oecophoridae; genus Esperia; species Esperia sulphurella. The sequence goes on from OX352264.1 coordinate 15,881,483, forward strand.
AGCGGTAGATGTTAAAAAAAATCGACGTGTATAAATGTACCAAGTGTACTCATATGCAATAAATGATTTTGACTTTGACTTTGACTTCAGCAGTGAACGCATTTCGGCTGATCATGACAATCTATATCTATACTAATAATAAAGAGGTAGTGTGTTTTGGCTAAAGCCTGACAGGCAGACGATGTTGAGAAGATAGGAAGCAAGCAGTGGAGACGACCAGAAAGTTGATAAAGATAGAAAAGAACAAATATTACGACCTTTCTCGGAGTACCAGGTATTTTGATATACTCACCGAAGACTCGTGTAGATGTGAGGTGAGAACATGCAACAGATGAGGGGATTGGCAGCCGAGTTGAGGGGAGCCAGGCTCTGGATAAGGGTGGCGAGGGCCACGTTGGCTTGCGTCGGTGGTATGTGGTTGTACACTTGCAGGAGATCAAACACGATGTATGGAGACCAGCACAGGATGAATACTGTAATGGAAAACAAAGTATAAGATTAAAAACTGGAAGCGGCGAGCGGAAGACCAGGTGTGGTGGCATTCATTGGAGAAGTCCTATGTCCAGCAGTGGACGTTTAAGGATCTATATGATGATGAAGATTTCATTAATAAGATGGTAGATTGTATAAAGAAATTTCGCAACAGAACGCCACGGGTTATGCAATTTGGCAGATTGACCTATACAAGTTGAAATATAATATGGGTATTGTGTGGTTTCCGGTAGAGTAGAATAGGACCACTCCAACTCTACCCGTGGATGTCGTACAAGGCGACTAAGGGAATACATTATAAAACATCAATCAGGCCTCCCCAACCCGTCTGGCCAGCGCGGGGAGTGTAGGCCAAATCCTCCGTCTGTCTCCGGCAGATGAAAGAGGGTTGTGCTCCTGCAGTGGAGACAAAACAACCTAATGATGATGGGTATAGTATATCATGCCAGTTTTTCGTCTACGTAAAATTTCTCGCAGGAACGACAAACTGTTTCCACTCAAATAAGTAATGACATTGTACATTCATATAAAATAGGTACAACTAAAACATCGGAATCATTTAATATATTTTTACAGTTGTTATTTTTAGGCAACCTCTGAATATTACTATCTATTCTATCTGAATATACTATTTATCACAAAAATCCTATCAAGATAGAACGGTTATAGCCATTTGTTTAGTTCAGTCTCGCGCGTGCCTATTTTTGGATACAGCGCGCCCCTCCCGCGCACCCTTTATGTCTCGCGGTTACGTTTCTAATTATATTTCATTCCAGATTAATAGTCCTATGAAAACAAACGCATTTGCGTCTCGAAAACAAAATACACAATAGATGGTGTTCCTAAGTGGACCGCAAAGTTTACTTGGTAATACAAACCTATTTTTGCTGCTGGTGACCCTTTCATGTATATGTTACCGAGACGCAAATAGCGTTGGTTTTCATAGGACTATTAATCTGGAATGAAATATAGTTATGCAGTTAGAAACCGCGCAATATGGCACTTTTGAAGATCTTTTGTCCATGTTTACCCGACTTTGACGAGTAATCGTTTGATAGTTTTTGCAATATATTGCAAATAGTTGGCACGCGTGTCGCGCCTGCTTGACCATTCTATCTTGACAGGATTTTTATACTATTCATAGACTTTTAATATTTATAGAAATACAAGAGGCATAGAACAGGGCCACCCAAAATTATCCCGTGGGTGTCGTCAAGGTGACTATTGGATTGCACCAGGGATGGGCAGCAGCGTTTTCCTGTGTATATTAAGATCATTACTGCGATCAACAATCCGTCTGCCTAGCGTGGTGATTAGCAAATCCCTCAATGGAAAGCCAACCAAAGGAGGCATTCTATTGTGGAGGCTTATGTTCAGCAGTGGACGTATATAGGCTGATGATGAATATTTATAAAACTTTTTGTATACTAGTTTGTTATTTAAGTCCATATTAATATTTTGAGTTGAATTTTTAACGATCACATTGTATAGTTTATGGGTTCTCGTGTCCGCAAATAAACCTTACTTATTTAATTTACGACAATGAAATATTATTTTTCAATTAGTTGGTTGTTTTATATTCAGAAATTACGTGTACCTGCAGAAAACTGAATCCACCTTTAGAGAATAGAATATACCATGAAGTGTGTCATAGTCTGAAACCGGAGAGCTTTTAAAACAGAGTACAATCTATGGCATACATAATAATTATCTGGGTTAGCCAGAGTTTATATAAATATCAGTAACTCGTAAAAATAATTCATCTGGATATCATTAAACTAGATTTCAGTTGCCAAAGAAAACATACCTAAGTAGGTATGTCTTTTGATACACATCTGAATTTCAGGAGTGAATCATCAAGACCGGGCATTATGGGGAAGTAAAAAACGAGGATAGAGTAATTGGTTTATAACAGAAGAGAACTATGACGTTGATTATAGAGATAAGAAAAACTGCATTCACATAATTTCAATATAACTCATCGCGACTCGGGAATTCAACCCCGCCATATAAAAAAAATTAATATTAAAATTAATTGTGTAGATTGTTAAGAATAAATCTTGCTACGGTACTTGGTGTCTATAATTAAAAGGAAATGCTGCAATTAATTTTTAAAATTGATTTTAGAGTCATTTCTTTTCTATTCCTTTTTTAATTTTTGTCTTACCTCTGAATGGTTCCTTAAAACAAATTACTCTTTCTCTACACTATCTTATACATATGAACTGCATGGTCATGGGCGATGTCGCGGAGGTTTTAACTCGTATAAAATAAGTGATTAACTACCTGCCTTGTCACTTTGTCATTCTAAATTTACTCACCAAAAACAATGACGAAAGTCATCTTAACACTCTTGATTTTAGCCCTGGGTATGAGACCATACTGACCAAAAACAATGAAGAAAGTCATCTTAGCAGTCTTGATTTTAGACCTGGGTATGAGACCATACTCACCAAAAACAATGACGAAAGTCATCTTAACACTCTTGATTTTAGCCCTGGGTATGAGACCATACTGACCAAAAACAATGAAGAAAGTCATCTTAACACTCTTGATTTTAGCCCTGGGTATGAGACCATACTGACCAAAAACAATGAAGAAAGTCATCTTAGCAGTCATGATTTTAGACCTGGGTATGAGACCATACTCACCAAAAACAATGACGAAAGTCATCTTAACACTCTTGATTTTAGCCCTGGGTATGAGACCACGTGAACTCGCGCGCCTGGAATCCGGGTCGCATTCCATCTGACCTGAAAAAGTTAAATATAACACTTTAATCATTTCGATGTATTTACTGATCGTATTCTGAGAAAAAAACTATTAAAAGACGGTCATTAGCGACTGTCACGAACAGTATGTTTCCTGTTACCGACTTTTTTGTAAACAATTCGTGTGTATGTTTGTGTTTGAATGTCTTTTATGTTACATTTATTAGGTCTAGCAAGTTACTTACATAGCCATGTTTTTGTCCACTGGCAATTACAGCATATTTTATTTAGGTTAATTTATGAATCAGTGCTTTCATCTACTAAGGCATTTTAAAAAAAACCGCTATTAGCAAGTTAGTTATCGCTGGATATTAGATATATACTTGTTAATTTAGTTTTTACAAACTATCATCATCATATATCTGCCCTTAGACGTCCACTGTTGGACATAGGCCTTCCCCAATGAACGCCACCACCATATCGTTTACGTTTGCGATTCATCAAATAAATAAAAGACATTTAAAAACGAATACACTGACAGGGCTAACCTCGATTTAATAGAATTCTAAACGATTTATCAGGTATACCTACCTACCTCTTAAATAACGACTAGGCGAATAAGCGTCAGAATTTACAAAAAACTGGAATAAAGTCATGTAGGTACAAGCTAAAGTTTGTTCGATGATGTATTACTAGATTTCCACAGTGAACCAGCGTGGTAATGGGCAACACAGTACCTATATAATTCAGAGACAAGATAAGCGTCCTGATAAACTGTTAGTACCTAATACTGAAAGTTCAAACTTACAATTTATTATGGAACTGATCTAATTTCTCATCATAGCGATATTATTTAATTACGACAAAATGCCTTATCTAGATAAGTTCTAATCTATCCTTATCTAGATAAGAGATAACTTTGTATATGTGTTTTTTTTAATGTATTATTTTTGTTTTATCTGTGTGTGTGCAATAAAGAGTTAAATAAATAAATAAATAAATATCTCTGTGTAGGAATACTGTAAATAGCGGAAAAGACACTAAATGAAACTGAATAGTTCGCACTGTCTTAAAAAGAACCTAATAGAACTAATTATTTTGAAAATATTTTTTATTCTGATTGCCAAACAATTTGCCTCTAGATTAATTATCTTCTATTTTTATACATCAACACGATCTCATAGTCATGACATGAAATTTTCGTGGAATATATTTTATTTACAAAATAATTGGAACTAAAATTAATTTATTCCAGCTGTGTAAACGTAGGTAGGTTCGGATATAATACCATTTAATCTATTTTCAAAGAATAACATCCAGTATTAGAAAAGGGTAAAATGCCTAAGCCTTTTCTAACGCTTCGATATTATGTGATAACCAACTAACATTATAGTCTTACTTTGAGAATTCAGTGGTGTAATTCGCATGAGAAAATATGTTTTAGGCTTATAGCGGTCTATTGTTTTATAAAACTTTTAGTAAAGACTTAGTCAACGTTTATCCAGGCTATTTATTTAAGAACGTTCGGAATTTAAGTTGATACCTTGTTATTTATTTAACTCTTTATTGCACACACACAGATAAAACAAAAATAATACATTAAAAGAAACACAAGTACAAAGAGCGAACTTATATCTGAGAGAGATTTCTTCCAGCAGACCCGCGAAACTACCTATTCTTTCTACTCGGAGAAAGAATAGGTATCTACTTAATTTCCGGAAGTTCTTTGATTTGATTCTCGAATCAAATCAAAGCATTCTTATTTTCTTGTATTTTTTATTGGTAAAATTAGACTTTTCTGAATTCTATTGTAACAGTGAATTTATTTCCAAGAAAATAACCTAAAATTTCGTTGTTATTTTACTGTATCAAGCAATAATTAATTCTAATTTTTAAATACAAAAAGGTAAAAAGAAGTGGATGTTTTGACAAGGCACATGACGACATTTTAACTTTGGCATCTAGGCAAAATATGAAGGTAGTAGTTATTTTAACTATTGTGTAGTAGATAGAGTAGTTCAACACGAAAAAAATAAGAAGTAGACAGCATAATCAGGCTTTTCATTAGAAATATTTGCCACTCTAGAAATTCACGATAGGGCAGCGTAAATAGTTGGTGACATTCTTTAACGTCAGGATATCGCCTTCTACAGGTCTCCATTGCCTTATAATATAGTCCAGCAACACTACCAAGGGCTCCACTCACATTTTTAAGGGTGCAACTAGCAGGAGCTGCATACATGGTTTAATGAATACGATGTTAATTCGATGTCGAAATTCGAAGAGCAGTATCCAAATTAATTGCTCTGCCTCATCGAGACATATCCCAGGAGCCTTGAAAACAAGCTTTTCAAGGTGGGGGGAGGATGTTACGGCATACACCTCCACCAATCGGAAGCACTGCGCGAGCGCAGAGAAGACAGTCGCCGATCCGAACGAGTTCGGGTTAAATCGGCAACCAGAACAGCTATATACCATTGCGACCGGATCATTATTCCTCCAATATTTTCATATTAATTAATTGTTGTAGACTTTCAATAAACAATGTCAATTTAGTAAATGTTTCTTTGGATTCATACTCCATTAAACACCTATGTTTAATATGTTAACTGCACTACCTGTTATAAATTTCATTTACGTTTAGTTTTATCGTAATATAGTACCGTTGGTATTGTTCTACCATATTATAAGAAAATGAATACCGTATTAATCCGGTAATTTCTGTTAATATTTATTTTTACAAATTCAAATATATTTATTCATATTTTTTAAGATATAAACCTTATTTCATGGCAGACATCTATCAGAAATTTTCATCCAGCTTGAATACAATTAATATATTGTCGGTGAAATAATAAAAGAGGAGCTAAATTGAAGGCACAGTGTGTGCTCGGCGCGCCTTTCGGCTTGGTTCGGCGATCGTCGCGAGCACGCGCTGACGGAACGTCGGGTATAACTGGCGCAGCCGCAGAACCGATACAGGCTTCGATGGAAACGCGTGCGGTGCCCAGGCGTTACGCTGACGGATCGTCTGCCTTCTAAAATCGTTACTTGATGACGTAGTGTAATTTCATGTAGTGTCATTGAAGTCAGTAAACGTGTTAACTTTGTAACGGCGTTAAACTCAGTTTGGGAGCCCACACTTTCGGCGGAACCAGGCACCTACGACATCAGAAGTGGGATTCGAACCCCACACCCTCAGAGGAGGCACCTACGACATATTAGTTATTTAAAAGGAAAAAAATACTCACTCTAGTTATAGTAATATATTATCATTGCTCTAGACAACCAGTAATTTGTGAAGAATTTTTCTTTCAGCTAGAATACCGATAGCTGGAATTCTCTAAATTATATCTAACTTAGCATTCTAAGTGCCATACTTAAAGGCATTTTTCACACCTGCGGTCACTTTTACTTAGGTTAAACTGGGATTAAACAATAAACCTCGCTTGAAACTCATATAAATTAGGTCAAGCATCCTATCGCCGTGATCAGAATCATGGTGATTTACGTTCCGGTGCAGCCTCCGCCGCTCGCCGGCTAATTATAACGAATTGTTAAATTGCGTGAGCCGAATCTCAACGGTATTACTATGGTGATATAACATTCAAAGATTTTTTCCTCGTTGATATTTTTTAGAGAGCTTCAAAAGATAGAACTTTGAGAATTATATTTGCGTGTAAAAGAAATCATTTAAAATTTTGGCATGTTTCCAAAAATAACTTGAAGACCGCTTATATTGTAACCATTAAAAAAAATTAACACTGTTTTTCTTTATTTGTGCAGAAATTAATAGTATTGTATTGTAATTTGCCAAGAGTGTATAGTTGATTGAAAGAATAACTTGGAGTAAACGGTTTCTCGAGTGTAGGCCGCGACTCGGCAAGCGTAGTATCGGATACCCTCTGGCTAGATATTATGGAACGAAAATCTGCATAAGGCAGCTAGCAGTGGTTGGATGAGAAGAACCGAAGATCGGGTTCAGTAGAGCGTTTTGGGAGAGGCCTATGTCCGGCAGTGGGCTCTTAGGCTGATGATTATGATGAAATGATAACTAAATTGTAAGTGTAAGGTCCAATAAACTATGCCTGTGAAAATTTATGCGTTTTATAACTACAAATTACTAACCATTTCTTAAAGTCTTAGTCCTCCTGGAGTTGACAGGAGGGCTCATGACCACAGCCTTGCTCTTCGTCCATATAGTCAGCACAATGACTGCATAACACGCAGCGATTGTCAAAGCCGGCAGCACGAAAATCATTACGGACACCAGAGTCATCCAGATCTGCCACCTTCGGGGCGTTCCTAGCTCGATCCAGCATTGTAATTGTCCTGGAATGCGAAAAAATCATATTAAAAATCTGGACTATACACGTTAATTAGTTATGATATCATCTAAAGAAATTAAACTAAGTCGTCATTTTAATCGTTGATTCTGCACTTCAAATCATGAGTGTGTAATAAAATTTGAACCCAAAAACATATGACGGGAAGTGTTTCCATTGATATTTTTTAGTGTTTCCCAAAAACGTCGTTTGAATCTCATCCATAGCTACTTGATGATATGCCGAAGGACATGCAAACAATAGGTGGACAAACGAGCATAAGGCAGTCCACCGGATGGTAAGTGGTTACCACCTACCATCACCTGCAATTAGGCACAAAAATATGGATTTACACGACTAATGATAAAAAAGAAAAATGTCCAAAAATAAAACTGCCCAATGATAAAAATTTAAATTAATAAAAATAACCAAAATTAAAAATGTTTACAACTTCGCCCGCCTTTGTTTTATCTAAAAATGTACAAAGGCGAACTTGTAACCGAAGGCATTCTCTATGAGTTGACCTTTGGATAATATAGAACCCAAGTAGTAGGATCAAATAAACAAGATTTCAAAATGAAAAAATATTATAGTTATAATTTAAATATTATAGTAAATTTAAATTACTCTTACAATAGGTACCTATTAATATTCTTACCTTGAACTTCCTTGACTTCATACAATATGAGGAGTGGAATGGAGAAGATGATGCTAATCAGCCAAGCTGACACAATGAGACCTCGAGCACGATTCCCTGTAAATTATAAAAGATAAAATATTCAATACTGCACTGAGAGAAAAGTCTAGTTCTGTTTACCAGAATATTGCTAAGATAACTAGATTTTATTGTAGTATATGTGACAACTATTCTTTTTGTAGAAAGTCAACGTCGTCCATTGTGGCAATTTTCTGCTATTTTACAAGTTCTTAATTATAGATTATTTGGTGTAAAAATTACCAAAACAGACATTTATGAATAAAAGGTCAACCCCGAATGAATCGACCTTTCTGCACGGTGATAATACCGTCCCAATATTATCCAGTGATACGAAAATATTTACAAAATCAATACTTTTATTATTTTAAGAGAAAATTGTTCATTAAATATTCTTTTGTTGTTCATCCTTTGTCGACTATTTAAGGCATCATCATCAATGGCAGAAAGAAATGTAAAAAACATAAAAAAATTCTGTTATATTAATAATGACCTACCTTTTTCTGCTATTCTTATCCCAACCCAAAGGTTGTCTGGAAAAAATAGCTTTAAGCGATAAGACCACCTAGATGTACATGTGTAAGCTACTTTATGATTAAATGTTTGTTTTTATCGTGCAATGAAGAGTAATTGAATTGAATGATAAATCGCTACAAAAAAAACTTTGAAAATCGCTGAGCTGTTGTACGTTAAATCCGTAAGCTTACTCCACTTAGCGAAAAAATAAATAATAATTAAAAATACTTCGTTCAAACTGCTTAAATACGTGGTTTATTAGAACTTTTTGTACATTTCAAAGAAATACTTCCCCTTATTGAAGTCATTATTGTTTTAATTAAAATTCTTAGAAACAAAAAAGGTATTTGGATTCTCGTTGAATTGAGTTGTAAAAAGTAACGTTCTATCCACTTATTCTCGGCAAATGGAAAAAGAAATGTACGGGAACTTTTTAAAAGGCTTTTAATTTTATTGACCTTAGCCTTTCGTATCTGTAATTCAATTCAGAAAAAGGAAACCGCATTTGGAATTATCAAATTAACATGTTCTGACATTCAGTTAAAATATGGGAAAGATAATGCCATCGAATACGTAATATAACAAATAAAATAATAAACAACAATTACTCATGTCAACTAAATCATAATGTAGAAACAAATCATTTATTATCATAATCAGACATCGGAATTCTCAAGGTTCGGATAAACGTCACATTGAATGATGATACCTATAAGTTATCGACTTTTGAAAGTATTGACAATACTTACTAAAGTTAAGTAAAACCCGGCGAATTAATAATTGGGGGGACAGAGAAGACGGGGCTTAAGAACTGATTCATTATCAGGTTATTTTTGTCTCCACTGCAGGAGCACAACCCTCTCTCATCTGCCGGAGACAGACGGAGGATTTGGCCTACACTCCCCGCGTGGCCAGACGGGTTGGGGAGGCCTGATTGATGTTTTATAATGTATTCCCTTAGTCGCCTTGTACGACATCCACCGGAAGAGTTGGAGTGGTCCTGGAAACCACACGGAAACTGAGAAGAATTGATTAAGACAGTTTAATTATTGATACGTGAAAGTTATATGCATGTGATTTGTATATTGTAATCGATAATACAACTTAACTTCGAAGTCCTTGTTGTACAAAGATGCGCTTTAACTTCAGTTGTTCTCCGTTTATTTTCCAACTTATAAATACGTCTGTGTTCCCAACAACCCAGGAAATACGGACGTATTCCCAAAGGCAAGTCGATAATCTCCTTTGTTTGACATACCCTACTTCTTTGTTGATTGTGTGGTAAATCAAGTGAGGCATAAGTCAATTATACTAACAGCTTCCTGAGAAGTTCATTGGGTTGGTGATGGCGTCACATCTGTCAATGCTCAACGCCACCAACACGTATGTTGAAGCGTACATAACCACCGCCTGAAAAGAAAACATACCGGTTACAAAATAAATGATTACAATTGATTTAAATATATTTATAAGACTTTTTATTTCTCTTTACTTATGTTTCTTTTAAAGGCTGGGTCTAACAGCTGAAGGTCTTCTTAGGAAGACGTTCAAGGATCAAATTAGTAACGTCCTCAAAAAGTCTGGGGTCTGCAGTGAGAAGAATAAAATGAGGTGCATGAAAAGGTTGATGAATGTGAGTGAGGCTAGTGAGGTGTGTCAGGATCGCGCAAAGTGTCTCTCCATCGTCTCTGCCTACACCACTGGGACCAAGGAGTGAGCATTATGTATGTATCTCTTTATCATAGTCCGGAATATTAAATGGTTTTTTTTAAAATATGTAAGTAGAAGATTTTCAAAATCGTTTTGTGACCGAAAATCTTTGACTAGTATTATATCAGGCTTCACATTAATATTATAAATGCGAATATGTAGATTTATGTTCATGAATCATTATGATCTTATGAAGTCATTGGATTTCAAAGCGCTGTCTATAAAATCTCTCTATCTGTGTGAAATAATGAAAGCAGCCTGGAATACGGCTGCAAGCTGAGTTTTCTTAAAATAAATTTTATTAATGCAACTCTTAAACTGAAAAACTTTCTAGAGATAAAAAATAATAATCTGCTATCTACAATTCGTTTAACTTTAAACTTCGTAAGTTAAGATACAGGATAAGACAATTTATTGTTGAACATAGCGCTCTACTGTTTTCTGTTAGTGTAAAGTAACTACTGCTAGAAAAATGCATTAAAGAAGATTCTTTGTCGTAAGTTAGAATTAAAAAGCTTTAGAAAATCACGCAAATAATTTGTCAAGGCTATAATAGGAATATGTAAATATATTACACCAAAAGTTTTTAAATATTTGTCACTGAATGCGTTCGACGTTTAACAGTGTCGGAATAAAAAAAAACTGGTGGGATTCTTGGTAGAGTTCGATGGTTAGAGTTAGTATCATCATCAGCCCGAAAGAGTCCACTGTTGGACATATGCCTCTCCCAAGGTGCGCCACTGAACCCGATCATTGGTTCTTCTCACCCAGTCACTGCCAGCAGCCTTACGCAGTAAGTATACTCACTCTATAATAATTTGAACTTTTCCAAGCTACTTCATATAGCGTGTTCAAAAGATCTCATTTTATTACGTAAGAGTTAGTTGTCAAGAAGTTAAAACCAAGAACTCAACTCTCTTGGAATGCAACTCTATTCAGTATATTGGTAATTTAAAGTTAGTAACGTCTGCATATTCAGTTATAGCTTAAACAATTAGTCGCTGAAGTGGCAATGAGATGGTCATGTATGATATCTGAGAACCGGATTACCATTGGGGTAAACGAGTTCTCGAGTGGAGACCGCAACTGGTCAGGCGTAGAGTGTGATGCCTCTTGGCTAGATGAAGCGAAGATCTACGTAAGTATCTGATATTGACTGGATGAGAAGAACCGAGGATCGGGTTAAGTGGCGCGCCTTGGGAGAGAACTATGTCCAGCAATGGACTCTGGCAGGCTGATGATGATGATTCGGTTATATTCTTAAACACATTTACATATCTACTTGCAATATGACAAAGACTTATCTACTATTTAGACCTTGGTAATTTAGAAACAACAAAACCTACACTAAATGATCTAGTCATTTGTCTTACTTGACACTTGTTTTTAAGAGAAAATGTCTTAGCATTTTCTTCGTCATTCTTAGACTTTATCATTCCGCTGCAGGCTAATATAGGCCATCTTTCTTTCGCGTCTTTCTTGACGGTTTTCTCGCTTGAGATTTTTTTTACCTCTAATATCACTCTCGCTTGCCTTTTAATTCTGCTTGTCATGTTTAATGTAGTATTCAATTACTGTTTCGCTTTTTTTTGGCAATAGTACAGGCTATTTCTATATATTATTTATCTCTTTCATCTTTAGATGTTGACACAAGATCCTAGTGAGTTGTGCACTCACCTCACGTTCATGAGCTCGTGGGTTCAAATCCCGCCCGTACCAATGAGTTTTTCGAAAATTAAGTACCTGCGCTGTGGTTTATATAAAACACTAAAGGTTTTTCGGTGAAGAAATACATCGTGAGGAAACCTGTATAAGAAGAAATTGTACGACGTATGTGAAGTCCACCAAATCAGTTTTGGAGTACCGTTGATGCACAGGGGTTTGGCACAAACACCAAAAAGAGTCGAAGTGTCGCTAGGTCTTCCTGGCCCCTTAAAAAGATAAGATACTGATAAATTACCTGTAGAAACTTTACTAATTTGCACATGATCTCGCCAGCCAGCCACGCTATAGTGATCTTCTGTACTATGTCCACGAACACCAGGATTAGTCCCACGAACAGATCTGTAACAAACAAAAAAACTCAACATTCTTTCCTGCTAGTGCACTCCTTGTGTATTTTGGAATTAAATCCTTAATTTTCCTGTAGAGAATTTAAGAAGGTGTCTTAGGGATTTCTCCACACAGCGTTCAATGGACGAAAGCCTATTAGTCTTGGTGATAGAAATGTCTTCATAATTGTTTCTAGCTGGAATGTTTGCGTCTGTGACTAAATTTGGTACCTACTATCTAGTTCTTTAGACGACCTCCGTGGCGGAACGGGTAACTCTCGGATTGCCACGCCGGAGGTTGCGGGTTCGAATCCCGCTAGGGGCAAATGTTCGTATGATGAATATGAATGTTTGTGCCCAAATCTTGGATGTTTATATATTTATTTAAGTATTTGTATCCGTTATCTAGTCTCTGCCTAGTTTGGGACTGGATAATTGGTGTGAATGTCTGACATATTTATTTATTTATTATTTATTTATTTTGAGAAACACTTCTTAACAAAGTTCTAAAGATACAAATTAAATAATAGATTCTAATGACTACCCGCGTATTTACCAATACTGACTACACAAGCGTCTCGATATTAACATCGACAAATCTTCCCTTGATCTTATTTCCGTACGTCGAAAGAAATTGTTTACATGTCCCGCAATTCTCGTAAATCCATCGTTATGTGCTCTGTAACAAAAGAGTTTTTCCTACCACATTACGAAGGAAACTACGCAAAAGTGTAATATCCCTTACAACTGAAGACTATAGAGGATATAACTGTTAACAAAACGGCTTTTTACAAGCATTAATTTTGACAGTTTGAAATGTTAAAAGTTTATTTACGAGCTCGGTGAGATGTTTGTTTTTTGGCAACACGGTGTCTGTCAGAACTTCATTTTCCAACTATATTTATGTGTTATTATTATGCACAGAAAACGGATAAACTGTTAGATTTATGTGTTCTAAATAGATTATGTGTACGTCGGAAATTTGTGGAGAGGTTAGTTCTACAAATTATGTAGTAAATTAATGTAAATTGAGGCGTCAAAGTCAACGTATTTACGAACTGATTTAAAAAAAAGTTTTATAGTCTGTACGAGTATGTTTGTCGATCCATGTGGTAATTAATATAAACTAGCATATACGAGTACCTTACGTTACTGCCTGAGGTATTTTAAATTTTTCAAGTGGTAAATTTAGTTTTTCTGTGGTACATGTGGTTTCTGTGGTTCTATGAGCAGAGCCGGATTAACCATGTCGGGGCCCCTAAGCAATGCACGTGTCGGGCCCACTTAACCGTGTTCTAACTTCTTGAAATATAGTTTTTTCACAACAATGCAATGCTCCGCACGCGTGGACTACTCACTTTCAACCTAACTCCGACCCCGAAGCCTACGCCCAGGCCAACGCCTACTCCTGTTTTCACTCTAACAAACATTTTCAAAAAAGATCCCTTGCGGGGCCCCCAGGCAGTTGCCTACACTGCCTAATGGATAATCCGGCCCTGCCTATGAGGAAGCCTACGTTATCCAGCACGATGAAACTGCAACGTAAAATTAGATAACAAATATTTCTCATACTAATTTCCGGTGACTTAACAAACCTAATATTGTAAGCAACTCTTTTACTATTTACATACTTCAATTTGTCGTATCAGTTTGAAACTTTACACACTTGTGACATCAAGCTGGTATGATGATGGAGAAGGAAAGTGGTGATGGAGCTTCTTCAATACCTAACAATAAACCCATTGAGTTTGGTCGCGTCTGACTTGACTTAATGAGGCCTTTGGTTATATATCATCATCATCAGGTTATTTTTGTCTCCACTACAGGAGCACAACCCTCTCTCATCTGCCGGAGACAGACGGAGGATTTGGCCTACACTCCTTGCGCTGGCCAGACGGGTTGGGGAGGCCTGATTGATGTTTTATAATGTATTCCCTTAGTCGCCTTGTACGACATCCACGGGAAGAGTTGGAGTGGTCCTATTCTACTCTACCGGAAACCACACGGTTATACATATGAGCGTGGTTTTATTCTTTAATTGACGAATGTATTATACCTAGAGCTTAGATTCTATCTAAACACACACCCGACTCTTCATAAAATCGAACTGATTTACCTACTTATACTATTAGAGGAGCACCAGCTTTACCGTATACGTTTGTGTGTGAGTGCGTATTTATTGTAGGGAGCACAGCACCGAGCGTGCGAGCATAGCTGATCGAGAGGGACAACGTGCGTCAACATACAAGTGCTTCTCTTTCTAATTTATATCATCAACCGCAGCCTATGTCCCCACTGTTGGACACAGGCTTACCCCTTTAAAAACAGCGTACGGGCTATAAGTTCACCTCGCTAGCATAATGAGTGTTGGTGCACTTCACATGCGACATAGATTTCCTTCTTTGTAGTATGCAGATTTCCTCACGATGTTTTCCTTTTTTTGTTTGTTTAGAACTTTTTATTCTAGGACTATCGATATTTATATTTCGAGGTCCTTGTATCTACTTTACTATTTTAATTGAACTTTATTGAAAATACCTACTTACATATTATTTTATTTCCTATAACTATTGTACTTTCTTTATTTTATTTTTCATATACATTATATATTTTTATATATTATATCTTCCTTCCGCTAAGCTTTTCGTTTTGCCTTAGTTTTTTTTTTATTTGTGAGATTTTTTTTCTCTTCCAAATGTTCGGAATATAAAAGTAATTTACCTTTTATTTCATCCAAAGTTATTTTTTCCTATATCATCATCATCATCATCAGGTTATTTTTGTCTCCACTGCAGGAGCACAACCCTCTCTCATCTGCCGGAGACAGACGCAGGATTTGGCCTACACTTCCCGCGCTGGCCAGACGGGTTTTTCCTATATACAGGCACTTTATTATTTAAAAAAAATGAATTTCCTTTATATTTGGGGTATGAACCCAAAAGCTTGCTTTAGTATTCCAAATTCAAAAATAAATTGCCCCTATAAATATTTGTATCTATTTACTGATGATGTTCTCCTTTTCCAGTCGTATGATAATAAGTATTCATTCAGTGTCGTTTAATTTAATAATTATGCAAGAGACGGTCAGCGAGGCAAAGTTATCATCAAAGTTCGCTCAAGTCAAAAGTCTCTCAGAATAATTACTAATTATAAAATTTTACAAGAATACCAAATGGGGATTTAATGGGGCACGGAATACGCCACTTTTATGTAAAAATTGGTGGAAAGGTGGAACAGATTATGTCTCAGTGGAAAGATAAAACTGCTAAAGCGCCACTTTGGTAGAAAATCGATACTTATCTCCCAGCATAATTTTAATATATAGAGGCTGGTATATAATAACGGGTTTTTTCCAGTTCCATGAAAGTACTTCTCATATAAAATGATTTTTTTGAAAAAAAAAAGAGTTTTAAACTATACTTTTCCGAAAATGGCGTTTGAATAGCGGTTTTACCTGTCCACTGTCAGTCGATATGCTTTACAAAACATACTTCCTAGAGTAATTAATAATAATTTATAATTGAGGTTATACATTTTATATTGAGATAGTAATAAAATAGTACAAAAAATATTTCATCTATATATTCTTTAATGCGCATATAAAAAACACATAAGCATAAATACATGAAAAAAGTGAACAAAGGTAAATATATCTCTATAAGAGATCTCTTCCGGCAAACCTTCACTGTTTTCTTAATTATTAATTAATTCTTTTCAGCAGCAAGTTTTCGGATTCGTAAGTTTCCATGTTTTTTTTAATTGAATATATGTACTTATTTTGCACACCAATCACAGAAAATACATAAAATACAAATAAACAGTAAATATACAAATGGCGACCTTATCGCTTTAAGCGACTTCTTTCAGATAACCTTATAGCTAGAGAAAATCATAAGGTAGAATGATGCGAGTGCTTGCACCACACTTTCCGTTTTATAATAGTTAAAATATGTGGACGTTCGCTTTTTTAACTGAACTGATTTTAATAAGACTTGGAACACTGTTATAATATATTCCTGCTGAAGTCAAGCTTAAGCCGTTTAACCGGTAAATAATTTTAAACACGAGAAATATATTTTCCATGGGAATATCGCAAAATTGCTGGTAGAATCGCGGGGTATTTGCTAGTTTAGTACTAAATCCGGTGACACACTGTTCCTGCGGATGACAAGTTGACGGCACTCCGTTCGAATTTGATTTCGAGCCAAACCGCACTTTGCGACCAATTTCAATTGACAGGCTAATTTAGTAATGTACCACTGGCCTTATTCTTTCGGATTCCATTGTCATTTATCAATTTAAGATAAATGCACTGTATTTGTATACATTTTTAAGGTATATATTCGAGCGTTTCAACCACTGACCCCCAAAATTGACGAACATTTGTATTTTAATTAAATATTTCACCAATATATATTGCTAAGTAATGGAACTCGCTTCCAGCTTGGGTATTTCCGGACAAGTACAATTTGCATCTTTTTAAAGGAGTGAATCTATGTTCTGGGTAAGCGCGCTCTACCTTAGGCCTCATCATCACTTACCATCAGGTGAGATTGGGGTCAAGCGCAAACTATCAACAATAAAAAATATCACGCTTCAACCACTGGACGGATCGGGATGAAACTAGGCACACATAGAGGTTAGGTCCTGAAATGGGATATAGGATAGTTTTTATCCCAAAAAAATATCTCTGTCCTACGGGAAATACATAATAATTTGTGATGTTAAGTTGTCCACGCGGACGAAGTCGCGGGCAACAGCTAGTCGTATAATAAAAACGATGACCCGATATTATTTCTTCAACTATTGAAGGCAGTTGAAACCAGGGCCGCAGCCAGACTGTGTAAGCACAATACTACGTAATGGATACATTAATCTTTAGTAAAACCACCTACTAAGCCAGGTGGACCGACGACCTGAAGAAGGTGGCCGGTAGCGGCTGGATGCGGAGGGCAGAGGACCGGGTGTGGTGGCGTTCATTGGGGAAGGCCTATGTCCAGCAGTGGACTTCTAGGGGCTGATATGATGATGATGATGAAAACACCTACTGTCAGATATACATGGAATATAGTGTCTAAGGCACTCAACTTAGCGTTGTTATTACGCCTGGAGAGAACCACGCCGGAACGAGTGTAGGTAATTATCGCGGTAGTTGCGACTAAAGTGGGCTCAAAGTTTTACCCTCTGGCTACGGCCCTGGTTGAAAAGCTTGAATATTTATCTTTTAGCATATTATTTGTAGAGTAAAAATGTTTTACATATATATCAAATTCATAAATTCAAATCAGGATGTTTTTGGTAAAAAAAGTTATTTCAGTTTACGTGGTACAGAATGTGCAAGTTCTGTCAATTAGAATTATTAATTTAACTAGCCATGCCCGCGGCTCCGCTTGCGTGGACTACAGAATCCGCTCCCGTTCCCTTTCCCACTCCCACTCAGACTCTCAATGTCCCAATCCCAATCCCAAAACAGACATACAGGCAAAAATGACCGAAATATGTTCTATTACTTATCCTTATACCCCCAATTTTTTTTTTAAATAGTTTCAATTTACAGACACGCGAAGTTTACGATTTTATTTATAAGATATTACGTTCAAATTTTCATCAGAATCACCTCAGTAATGGGACTTTTAGAAAGCTGGAATACGGCCTCATAATTTTAATTTTACTCCAAACTTTTCACTGACGATGCAATTTGGCACAAACATGCACAGGGGGAGCCACCGAACATTAATCTTGTGACGTCACTGTCACCTCAAGTTAAATCCGCAGGGGATGGCCGAAAACAAGGGTAGCGTCTGATTTCACCCCTTTTCGCCTAATTTGCTGGGATCGCCTGTTTTTTAAAGATTTTTTATCCTTAATGAATTGATTTTTTTTTATTAATATATATACACTTGCCTAATCCCAAACTAGGATTTTCTCCTGTGGTTTGGATATGAAACAAGGATAATTCACAAATATTACTTCCTGACCGGGACTAACTTGTACAAATTGTACAAAGTTGTCTATCCCCGATGGAAATCTAACCCTCTGGCGCTTGAATCGAAAGACTAAGCGACGAATCTCTTTCTTTCTTTTCCTTTTTTTCTTTCCTTTCTTTCTTTTATTTCCTTTCTATCTTTTTCTTTTCTTTCTTTTCCTTTTTTTCTTTCCTTTCTTTCTTTTATTTCCTTCTATCTTTTTCTTTTCTTTCTTATTTCTCTTAATTTCTTTTCTTTTTTCGGGGTTCGCTGTTAGCCATCGCTTTGTACATTTTGTGTTTAAATTGGTTGTGTGACTTCTATTTGTGTACAATAAAGTATAAAAAAAAAAACATTTGGGCGACTTATTGCGACAAATAAATGGTGTTTAGTGCTTAGATCAGCATATCCCTATAATTCATTGGTTGTATGTATAAAGTACATTACCCGTGAACCCGTCATTTTGTACAAGAAATCCAATTTATTTGCCAACTCCCAAAATTCTTCGAACAAAACTTTCTCATTTTGAGGATAAGGATTTTCGTCCCCTAACGGCCCGTAACGCTTTTCTACACATAAATAATTAATAATGAGATCTCATTACACGGCACCGGCAATGACACACACACGAGTAATTCATTTTAAACAGAGCAGTTGGGCGGAGGCTAATTTGATCCCAGCCCTTTTGCATATTTAAGTGTGGGTTAACCAGTTTCTTTAAATACGCTACGTAGCAGGACAGAATCCAGTCTCTCTGCAAACATCTTCAGGATTCCGTTGGAGCTCCCCCGTACCCTCCGCAGAGTTGAGGAGAAAACCTGAAGCTGTACGTCAGGTTTTCTCCTCAACTCTGCGGAGGGTAACGTAAATTAAAAGTAGGTAAGTTGACATATGCCGTGTGGTTTCCGGTAGAGTAGAATAGGACCACTCCAACTCTTCCCGTGGATGTCGTACAAGGCGACTAAGGGAATACATTATAAAACATCAATTAGGCCTCCCCAACCCGTGTGGCCAGCGCGGGGAGTGTAGGCCGAATCCTCCGTCTGTCTCCGGCAGATGAGAGAGGGTTGTGCTCCTGCAGTGGAGACAAAAATAACCTGATGATGAAATGTTGACATATCATAATCTTTGTCTATAGTCATGTAAATAAACATTAGACCATTTCAACTGACGTTAATACTGTGGCCTTCAAAACTTAAAGAGACAACACCATTTCATCGTTTTTATTCCCGCCCCCCTTCCCCACTCCATTTGCCACTGCCACCCCCACCAGTCCTCCTAACTCATTGCTATCTGAATTTTGCCTTTGAGCGAGTTCTGAAAGCTCCATCAAAATCGGATAAGTAGTTTTTACTCACAAACTAACAGACCAACAGGCAAAAAACCCAAAAAATATGTTCTTATTACTTATCCTTAGACCCCCCCAATATTTTTTGCAAATATGTTTAATGTACAGACACGCGAAGTTAAGTTTTTTTAATTATAAGATCAGTTTGTGAATCAGGATTATATGGCACAGGATCGTCCGAAGTAGATCCCCGATCATACCTTGTGCCAATGGGGTTCTTTCCAAACTTAAGAGCATTTTCTGACTTCTCTCCTTTCTGATATTGAACTACGTAAATAGAAGTCACCCCAGAACACCTACAGGGACTGACATGAAAGTAGGTATATCTCGAGGTACATCTCAATAATATACCTCGCCATCAATAATATAAAAATTTCAGAACATTTTTCAATTAAGCCCTATAAATTGAGCTTTATTATATTAACGAGTTGTGCCCGCGGCTCCGCTCGCGTGAACTACCGAATCTGCTCCCGTTCCAGCTCCCGTAAAATAAATCTTATATGTTACACCGAATTAATTACACTAAGTTTCTGTAACAATTCCATCAAAATCGGGTCATTCGTTTTGAAGTGATGCGTGCACAAACAAACAAGACAATTGCGTTTTTATTTATCCAGAGGTACATAATTTATTGAATATGAGTATAAAATACAAGCTGAAAGTTAACAAATATGAAACACATCTAATTAGATGAACACTAAATAATGAACTAGTTAATTTGTTAAAAGAAAAATCCGGTGACCCTCGAGCCAGGGCCTTCTTCGTTCGCCGCATCAGTGTAGAAATTCAGAGGGGCAACGCCGCGAGCGTTTTAGGCATAATACGCAATTCCGCAGAACTGGAGGAGATCTTTACCTGTAACGGGTTTTTTTCCCCCAACAATTATTAGATTTTTTTTTATTTATTTATTTAATATTTTATTGTACACACAAATTTACAAAGAACAACACAAAGAAAAGAAAATTATACAAAAGGATAAGCTTATTTCTAAAGAAATTTCTTCCAGCTAACCTGCGGTGAAGACAAGGGATTATGGAGAGGCAGTAGTCGCGTGTACCTACTATATATTAAATAATCATAGAACATATAATACAATAAGCATAAACTAATAAACTATAAATATCAATACAGATACATAAATATATATAAATATATATTTGTATATATAATAAAAATATACCATATATTATTGACAGAGAGTAAGATAGTGCTCTTTAACTCGTGATCTGAACAGAGAAATCGTCTGAGAGACGCGTATGGAGGGGGGCAGTGAGTTCCACAGCCTGACCGCATGAACAGTAAAAGAATAGGAGTAGTAGTCACTTTTATGAGAAGGAATTTTAAGAAGAGATCTAACGTGAGAACGACAAGGGACATCAGAGGGGCGATATATAAATATATATAGATATATTAGTGTTAATTAAGATTTTCTACGATTTCTGGTATGTTTAATAGTTTGATTTGTAAATGAACATGAATATGAATGTGCAAAAAAACCGTTAATGAATTAGTATATGAAAGTTATATTAATACGCATCAAAGCATAAGTATGTAAGCAGGTGTGTTATATAGGCAGGTTTCCTCAACTCTGCTCAGAATATTAACTGTAATGTAGATACTACCCTAAACTTTACAAGTCGCTTAAGACTCCCAGAACTCTCATGTTCAGTTTCTTCCTGAGGGATTACGCAGAAGTATTAACTTAACTTTCATATTTTAGGATGTGTCTACATTGTCTCAAGTCGTGTCTTTGTGAGCAGTGACTTATTAGACCGGCGGTCGAGACGTGAGTTCTTGGCTCATCGTACTTTTGAACAAACGACATACGCGACAGCCAGTCTGGCGCAAATCTTCAAGAAAAGCATTATCTCTCGGTTTCTTAGAAATTACATGTCATATTGCCATATATATATTAGCTGTTGCCCGCGACGTCGTCCGCGTGGACAACTTAATATCACAAATTGTTATGTATTTCTCGTAGGAATGAGATGTTTTTTCTGGATAATGTCCTATTCCAGTACCTAACCTATATGTGTGCTAAGTTTCACCCCGATCCGTCCAGTGGTTGAAGCGTGATTAAGTAACAAACATACAAATAACCAAACATCCAAACATTCGCGTTTATAATATTAGTAAGATAAGATACGTCTCTGTTCTATCGTTCAAATATGTTAAGAAAATAATACATACATACACAATACAAGCAGCAAATTACAACTGAAATCAACACTAATAAAGACAAATTGATTAAAATAAATACATAATATAAATACAACGAAGGAATATTTCTTAATACTAGCTCTAACGAAAGAATTTAGCACTTAGAATTTGCTTCAATCTAGGAATGCTCATCCAGAATAAATCTAAGTCATTCTGCCACACTGCATTATTGACAGTAGCACATGCTCGCCACATAAGAGAGTTCTGCCTGTAATTGGTTGCTGCGTTATCTAAAGAAAAAGTCGGAATAGAGACCGCAGACCTGAAGAATTGTGAGATGACTCGTTGAGAGCTTAAAACTAGGACTCACCAGCTATAGCGAGTTGCATGATGAAGAAGTTCATACGACTCTTCCTGGCGTTGGTGCAGAGAAGGGCGGCGATGACGGACGCGTTCAGCACCACTATCAACACAAACAACACCCACATCACCGTGAACTGGATCCACTGGAACAAAAGAAAAGCGGTAAAGACACCGTAACATCAATTATTTATTAATCGGCTGGGTGCGGAGGTCGCAGGACCGGGTGTGGTGGTGTTCATTGGGGGACTACATTTACGAGTATGTACATAATGTATATAAAAAAAAATCAAAATATATTTATTGCCTAAACAGTATTTTACAATAGATATAACGTGGCCGGGACTTCTTTTTAAGCGTAAAAGCCTGTGTTAAGAAGCCCCGCTCTTCCTAATTATTACATACATAGTAAACACTCCTAAAGATATAAAAATATAAAAAATAATTTAAGCGATAACTAAGATTAATTAATGTGCATCCGCCATAATACATGTTGTGTGTGTGTGTGTGTGTGTATGTGAATATCTTTAGAATAATAATTATTATGTAATATATAATAGAAGTGATTCAGTTTCTTCCCATGTTTTAGTTTTTAGACCTTTAGTTATAAGTCTTTTACATTCAAATAAGGGTTTTTCATAAATGTTTAAATTCCTTGTTTATTTTATTGTAAAGGTGGGCTGATTGAGTACCACATTGAATACCAGCAAATTTTGTTCTGACTCTAGGAACGTGAGTATACGTATATAATGATAAACAACTTGATAACGTCGACAATACTGTTGGTCCTCCTCTCTCCTACTTGCTGTGCCCAAATGGGTCCATGAGAACTCTGTTTTGTTTATCATCTGTTAACACAATGGAATGCAATAAAGTTTACTGATTACTGAAGGTAGGTATATGTTCAAAAATTTATGTCTAAGGGCTGATGATGATGATGATGACAATTTATTACTGCGCATGCTACTACAAAAGTTAGTCTAAGACCGCCTCTGGCTTTGTGACATTCGTTAGAGTTAGCGCAGACCTTAAGCGGTCGTGGGCATTGTGAACTCAAAACAGCAACTTCTTGGCATACGACCTATTGCATTAATTCCGACGTTATGCTGTCTACTGTTGGGCAAAGACCTCTCGTGTCAAGTCATTGAATTAAAGTTTCAAATGAAGGAAAATAATTTTTCGCACCTTATGACAACATGAAGGTAAAAACTTTGTGGTAACTTATGAGGTGATGTCATCTGCTATCTAATTTAATAGCCAATTAGTGTAAATTATGAAGGTAAAAGCTTTGATGTGACTTATGAGGTGCGAAAAATTATATCATCATCATCATCAGTCCGAAAGAGTCCACTGTTGGACATAGGCCTCTCTCAAGGTGCGCCACTGAACCCTATCCTCGGTTCTTCTCATCCAGTTACTGCCTTACGCAGATCGTCGCTCCATCTAGCCAGGGGGCGCCCCACACTACGCTTGCCCAGTCGCGGTCTCCACTCGAGAACTTGAGAAAAATTATATATATATATATATATATATATTTAATTGTTGATAGGTTTGCGCTTGACCTCAATCTCCCCTGATGGTAAGTGATGATGAGGCCTAAGGTGGAGCGCGCTTACCCAGAAGATGACTATTCACTCTTCCTTTAAAAGGATCCAAATTGTACTTGTCCGGAAATAACCAAGCTGGCAGGGAGTTCCATTCCGTAGCAGTTCCTTCGTGGTATGACCTTTAGATCCTGTGTTTTAGAGTTGTGAATATGTTTTAAAAGATGTGTTGCGTGAAGTTTGTTGCGCCGTTTCTTCTTCACAGCGCTAACACCTAGGAAGCGGCAGTCGATAAAAAAAATGACGTGTGTAAATGTACCAAGTGTACTCATATGCAATAAATGATTTTGACTTTGACTTGTTTTTCTGTTCCGTATACGTAGCATAAAGAGTTTATCTACGATGAGATAATTAATTCAGACAGGACTACAGGACGCATTCAATATAAACTATCCGTCCTCTTAAAAGCTTGACCAAAATACATTTGGGCGATAACCAATGTACCGTTATCACGACAGGCTCTCACGATAACATAGCGATAAGGTAACGATAACGTCATAGCGTAGCGTCAACCTAGGTGTCCATTATCCGATTAAAGCCTTTCACGTTTTATTGGAGTTAATCCAGCGTGGGCGTGGGCGTGGTGAGATTTACTGGTTTTTTCGTGATTTAACCGAGTCTTTCTGTAACCAACGTAGCAACACGAATTATGAAGTAGCTGTTTCCAGAGACTACATCTGCTTGGAATTAGATACATTGTCAATTCCAATCCCTTTGAATTTCAATGACTTCTTTTTCTCCCTAGTCTAGTCTGGAAGGAGAATTTTCAATCTACTAGGCCACGTACAGATCATCTGCTGTATTATGATAAGCGTTTTGCGTCTAATTGTCGTAGTTAACCGCCAGTCAGAATAAATAAAATGTCCCGTTAGCGAATATAAAATAGCTTTATGCTTTGATGGATATTAGTGTTATTAGCATTATTATACAAATGTTAGGATATGTGTGTTCATCTAGTTGGAACCCCCCGCTAACATCGTATTGAAATAAAACCTATACCCTAAACCCTAAGCCAGAGGTACGCAGACTTTTTTTCACATAGACCACTTTCAAAATTTATCTGGTTTCGGTGGACCCCATGCAGCTATATTTCTACCATATTCCCAAAACTCGAGAAAAAATTTGAAGATTAGATCTAACTATGGAAATTTGCGTTGCGGCTGAGTTCCCCTGGGGGTCCACTTGGCCCACTTTTGGAACTACTTCCCTAAACTATTAAAAATATTGACGTTTATCATATGCACGGACGTACATCCAGACATATGCATATACTACTAAAAATTTGGTTATTCTTTTGGACCCACTGATTCTAAATAATACCTAGGGATTTAAAATTTAAATTTGCATTTTTTTGCTGTTTTATTATTATGTACTTACGGTTTGTTTTACTGTAAGTAGGTAGTGTTCGGAACACATCCGAACACAGAATATTTGTATGCTGGCAACATATAATATAAAATAAGAAGCGACTAACTTCCGTTTCCGCATCATTCGGTTCGCCATCTTGGGGTAAAACGTGTGTTCCAAATATATTCCAGATTAGCGGGCAATTGTCGCTAATAAAATTAAAATCTTCATTGTTCCTAGTGCTATAGCTAAGAAAACCTAAATTTTATGTTGGTGAAGAAATAAATACCAGTAAATACAGTCCACGATTTCATTTTAAAAGACCTTCACCCAACAGGTAGGCAGGAACAAAATTATTTAAAATACCAGGTTGTACAAAATGTTCGAGACCAAAATGTTGAATGGTGTCGGTGGATCAGGCCGGTCAGTTTTAAACGTTTCACCAAACGAAGACGTGCATCACTGCCGTAAACTGTGATGGCAGTTCGCTTACTGTTAATTTTAATTCGAAGATTTTTTTTATGAACGGTTATTTTGTAACTTCTTTGGCTTCGAACAGGGAAATTACATTTCCCATTAGTAGCCAATTAAGAAATACATATCTATACACATTTAAGATATGTTGAACACAAAGGTAGGCCTATCTCTAATAGAGATCTATTCGTAATTTGATAAAGCTAATAACATATACATATATAAGTATACACAAATAAAAAAAAACTTTTATTAAGATAGATCAACGATCTCTATGTACTACTAGATAGAGCGTTCCAAACAATCACTCTGTTCCACGCAACTGCGGCTCTGGGAGTCGCAACTCGGTTACATTCACAATGAAACTTGTGCAGTTACTACGCAGAACATTTAATTATTACTAAATATTGAAGCTACATGTAAATAGCGTCAGTATTTGGTAACTAATTAAATGTTCTGCGTAGTAACAAGTTTCAAAGTGAATGTGAACGAGCCGCAGTTGCGTGGAACAGAGCGATTGTTTGGAACGCTCCATCTGTTTGTACATAGAGATCGTTGAGATAGATAAATTAAATAAATAAATAGTAGCGTGTTCTCTAAAATAATTATAATCAGTAATACTTTATTAAGAAGATAGTACCTAAATGAGAAGAAGAGAAGAAGAAGTTAGTCCCACTTTGTAACGGGCTTCTAACAGGGAATTACATATCCCATTACGAAACAAGTTACGAAATTTTTTCACCATTTACGACGAAAGGGATTATTCAGTGGCTTAAGCTTACAACAGATTTTTTCAATTTGCAACTTCGAGCGGCCTTTGACGAGTCTTTAGGCCAAAATAGGCACATTTTACGCTATTATATAGGATGTATACAACTGTTATTCAAAAGTAAAATGGGGTACAAAGAACGTCTTGGCCGCAGTTCTATTGATGCATAATTAACTGTTTTCTTACAAAGGTAAGGTTCAGAAAAGGAAGTGAATAATCTGTAGTACAAAAGCTTCCTTCCAAATGACAACATCGTAAATATGATTAGCCTTTCATAGTCTACAAAAAGTTTCGACCTAAGGCATGCAATTCGTGTATTCGAGTATTCGAATTATTCGAGTATTCGACCTTATTTACCTACAAGCATTAGTATTCGAGTTATTCGAATAGTTTGATTACATTACTAATACTATATAATAACGTGTGAATTCATGACAAAATATGCTTTTTCTGTGATCACAATCTTTATTGTACATGAAACGTAATTTTTTTTTTATTTTAATTTGTTATACTAATATTTAAATGTGTAAGTAATTATGGGATAGCAATACAGGAAGTTGGTTGCCTGTGTTTATTTTTGATTGAAGGTATCATACCTTGCTTGACCTAGGTATGAAATTGAAATTATTGTGGTGGGTATTTTGTGTTTCAATATAATAACTATATTATAACAAATAATATTAAAAAAGTTTTTATTGAACTATATTTTCAAGAAATTAATAAATATTAGAACTGTTAATTTATGGAAATCGGCTCTGGGGCGTAGGCCGCCCACAGCATTGTCCATTCATTCCTTTCTATGGATTCGCATATTTCGTTAGATACATCCTCCCATCGTTTCATCAGGCTTCCATTTTTCTGTTTTCCATGTCTTGGCAACCATTTAGTCACTTTCTTTGTCCATACATTGTAAATGGAAAAAAAATACAGAAATTCTGCACACATTACCTGACCATTTTTATTGTAATCTTCATATTCTTGCACATACATCAGTTATTTCTGTTTTCATTCTAATGGTTTAATAATCTTTGGCCTAGCATGCACCTTTACATCTTCTATTGTTGTATTGCAAGTTTAGGCTGATCTTGTTTATGTAGAGCCCAAGTCTGGCATACATACGTTAAAAATGAGAAGATTTCTATTTCGTACATGCAATTAACTTTTTATTTTTATATTTGTGTCTATACTTCTTGCATAAAAGCAATTCTCCCGTCAATTTCTCTCTCCGTCTGGTCTTGGAACGAGACTGATTGACTTAGATTTATATATATATATATATTAACATATTATATTATTTATCCTTCTAAATACTGTTGACTTCTTATACAGCATTTGTTATTAGTTCTGTTTTGTAATAGGTTAAGTGTTCAGTGATAGGCCGACTTTCTTACTTTCCATTGCTAGATCTTGAATCATGTTTCCTAACTATGTTGGATCTTCTGTGAACACTGCAATATTATTTGCGAACCGTATATGGTTCAGATATTTCCCATCGATTTTTACAGCTTTGCTCTTCTAGTTCATATTTCTGAACACTATCTCAAGCAGACGAAAAATATGGGTGATACCACTATCACCCATATTTTTTGTCTGCTTGTAGGCAAAGCGGCCCACGCCGCTTTGCCTAACATCATTCAATATAGGAAAAGCCGAAGCTTTCCTCTTTAGTCATATTTTAGCTGAGCTCTTGAAATAAATACTGTGCAGTATTGCTTCGTATTTAATACTTACTTCCAACGATATCTATGTACTTACTAGACGGAGCAAACCAAACAATCGCTTTGTTCCACGCATCTGTGGCTCCGAGAGCCGCAACTCCTTCACATCAACTTTTACATTTGTGCAGTTACTGCGCAGAACATTTCAGTATTTTCTAAATAGTGGTTGTGGCAGATATGGATCGTTGTTTTGGCGTCGTCTTCTTTTGTAGTATGTTGTTGAACACTTTTTACAACGGTCGTTGTAGAGGTCATGATATTGACTTGAGTAATTTGTTAATCACCTAGTTTTCTCCAAGCATTTTATTGGTTTTCAATTGCGAATGCTTTTTCGGTTTTCATTATTTTTGGTATTATATCTTAGTTTAAGTTATAGATTATTGCTGTAAAGTAGTTAATTTTGACACTTAATTTTTAATAAAGAAAACACAATACAGTAAAGAAAACCCCAAAAACAGCATTTGCTCGAACTCGAATACTTCGAATAACTCGAATAGTGCGGTCTCGGTATTCGTAATAATCGAATACTGAAAATCGGGCGAATATTTCGACCTACAAAAGGAATTCTATTTATTTTTGAATGACCGGGCGGTGCACGCGCGGAGAAGATGTGCTTAGCACGGTTTAGACCACAAATATAAATTACATGCCAAAATTGGTACAGTGGACATTCATCATCATCATCAGCCTGAAATAGCCCACTGCTGGACATATGCCACTCCCAAGGCGCTCCACTGACTCCGATCATCGGCTCTTCTCATCCAGTCACTACCAGTATGCAGATCGTCGCTCCATCTAGCCAGGCGGCGTCCCACACTACGCCTGCCCAGTCGCGCGGTCTCCCCTCGACAACTCGTTTACCCCAACGATAAGCGGTCTTCTGACAGACAAGCCCACTATCACTTCAACGTACTAACTTTCTGAGTTATGTAGTGAACATTATGTAATGATATAAAATGTAACAATTACAGTACATCTTTCTCAAACATCTGTAGTCATTGAGAGAGTGGTTCTGCATGCTTGAAACAAGCTTGGAGAGGTCGGGTAACGGGTTTAACTGTGCAGTGCTCAAATAGTTAGTCGCTTGTTGTTAAAAGACACCACGGTTATTGACATGTCATATGTGATGTAATTCTGTGGTATTTTTTCTTTACTTTTACCAAAATAAAAAAAAATTTCCGACTCCAAGGAACTTCTCCTGTACTGTTTTACATAAGCGCTGGGTCAACATTTAGTGTATTACGAAAAGCATTTTTAATCGTAAATCTAGAGTTAGGTTGCGGACCACCTTTAGAAAGCCTATAATAGTTTGTGAACTTCCGAACAAGGACACTATAATAGTCATGGCTTACAACTTTCTTGGGCTAATGAAAATGGCAATATACGATATATCCACGGCTTACAACTTTATTGGGGTAACGTAAATGACAATATCCAATATAGCAACGATTGGAACTTTCTTGAGCTAACAAAAATGGCAATGTACGATGTAGCCAAAGCTTGCAACTTTCTTGGGCTAACGAAAATTCCAAATACTCACATCATAGAAGTAGTAAACATTCAGGTCACTGCCGGTGCTGTTGGTAAAGTTTCCCCAGGAGGAGTGGTTGTGGCCATCCGAAGGGTAGAGAGTGGTCATGAGGGAGCCATAGGGGGTGGTCTGCCCCTCCAGCTCCTGCATTACGGCATTGGGCTCCATGGTGCTGGAACAAAAGATATTTGTCTTTATTAATCAATATATTAAAATTAGATTACTTATATTTCTTCTCAGTATTAAACTCTAGATAGAGTTGCCAATCAGAACACGAGGGGCAGTCGCCATACTCAGTCATTCTCCTCTGCCGAAGTACAAGTTCAACTGCCCATCCACAGAATCAAAGTGTGCAATAGTGTTTCGTAGCGACAGCGTAAAGATGTCAATGTGTGCGTGGATTTCCCCGCGAGAAACCCCAGAATCTTTTGCTGTTCGATTATCTCACATATCTGAAGGGGGCAGTAGAAGAGGTCCATCGCCAGCAGCAAACTCTGACTAGTAGACAGATAGTAGTCCACCGACCACTTGGCTCCCTTTGTTGGTCCCTTGGGGATCAGAGGTCTATAGAGAAATAGATGCTAAGCTAGAGGATTGAGTACTGAAACCATATTGTGTTAATTTTTCTACGGAAACAATAGGAAGAAATGCACATGTTTGCACTTATGTTTAGTGTAGGTAGATTCGTGTGCATGCACTTAGGTATTACTCTTTGTATCAAATCAGTTATCAAATAGAAGCACCATCCGTAAATAACTTAATGGACTAAATCCATTTGTTCAGCAATAAATACATTTATAGCCGATAAGGGACGATACGCAGTCAAGTTTGCATCACCCTAAAATAGCTGAGTATACACAAACAGTGCTATTTTGAGACTTGGGCTTTCTTCTAAGGCCGGGTATAAATACAGTGAGACGAGACTACACGGTGGATAAGAAGGATGAACTGGAAATTAACATGAGCACGAAGTGACCCTCAATCTAGAGAAAATGATGAAATGAGAGCAGAAGGAAAGTAAAGTAAATTCAATGAGCGTAATCTGAGTTGTGTAGATCAAGAAACACAGCGAAGAAATCTATACACGTTAAGGCGAAAATGTGAAGATAAAAAATATCTGATATATGAATGACTTGTATCCAGAATTCCATCAAAGTAAGTGAGATATTGATAGTTATACCTAATGTCAATTGACGTAAGCGCTATTTCTCCAGTTTTTAGTATACAAAACACTAGATATTAAATATTCTACCTTCAACTTTGGTGATAAAGAATAAAATAATTGTTCTCTATTTAATCCTAAATAATAAATACTCATTTTGAACACTTCATTGAGCTATTGAATTCCTGCGATCTGAGCTTTGAGCATTTAGAGCTTAGATTATACACTACTGAATTTAGAGCTATTTCACAATGAATCCACTGTTGCTGTCAGTTTCTTAACTTAATCGAAAATTTGTTAGATGTATTTTTCAGATTGATGTTTTATAATGTATTCCCTTAGTCGCCTTGTACGACATCCACGGGAAGAGTTGGAGTAGTCCTATTCTACTCTACCGAAAACCACATGGAAACCCTTTAAATGGGGCTTATCAAAGAATCCTCGTGTAGACGGATTGTTTTATTGAGAGCAACCCGTTTAACCTGGGATCATTTAGTTATACTTGATCGATACACGTTGTTGTTTAACCTAATAATCTGGCTTTTGCAAGCATCTCACGTACTTTAACATTTGATGATGCAAGTTATTTTTTTTTTTAAATAAATAAATAAATATCACAGACATTCACACCAATTATCCAGTCCCAAACTAGGCAGAGCCTGTGGTATGGTTACTAGATAACGGATAGACATACTTAAATAAATATATAAATATCCAAGATATTCATCATACGAACATTTTGCCCCTAGCGGGATTCGAACCCGCAACCTCCGGCCAACTTTCATGGTATTTGAAACTACTTTTTTCAAAGAGAACTACAACAATGTCGATCTAAGAGCACTGCTGAAATACAATCCAATGGTTGAAAGTTTCACAATTCAGAAATTTGAATTAAAACTTTTATTTCGAAATCGCTTCAGAGTGCAGAGTTATGAACTGCCCCCATTTGGTCCTGGAATTAAAAGTTTCCCATTTGGACTTAAATAATGGTAAAGTGCATTAAATTGTCAAGATAACTATATTAAATATATAATTTTCTTGACAATTTAATGCACTTTATAAACACTTGTTCTACGTCAGATGAATGTTAATATCATAAAAATGTCACCTACATTAAAAAAATTACTTTGTCGTAGATTTTAAAAATGAACTAAATGGAGAATAGCTCATTCGAAAGAAGCCCTAATACCCAAACCCCCATAGTTTTACACAACTCTTTGTTTTCTTCCACGTCTACTTACCTCATGCAGAAGATATGCGAGAATGACTGAAAGACTTACCCGAAATTACTCGCTCCTACGCATGAGAGAACGTGTAGGAAAAAAATCTTGACTAATCGGTGATACATTGTAATTTAGCGTAAGTAAATAAAGCGTAACGTGAAAGATCCACCCACTTTCACTTTAATATTTATGTATATCTAAGACATCATCATCTGAAATACGTCCACTGCTGAACATAAGCCTCCCCAATAGAATGCCACTTTTGATCCGTCCAT
Organism: Esperia sulphurella; assembly: GCA_947086405.1. Taxonomy (NCBI): domain Eukaryota; kingdom Metazoa; phylum Arthropoda; class Insecta; order Lepidoptera; family Oecophoridae; genus Esperia; species Esperia sulphurella. The sequence goes on from OX352264.1 coordinate 15,913,940, forward strand.
TAGAGGATTTGCCCTGGTCACTACAGTTGGCAGGCGGACTGATAATCGCAATAATGATCATATACCGGAAAACGCTGCTGCCCATCCCTGGTGCAATCCCTTAGTCGCCTTGACGACATACACTAGGGGCGGCTCTGTTCTTAGTCGGGAACCACCCGGCTATGTAATATCTGAATATATGTATAATTATTTATCTGCGCCGCGAGTAGCGAATTTTTAATTTAACTATCACCACGTTACTTTCCAAATAAAGGATTGAAACTAAATTAGAAATTAAATTAAATTACAATACATCCCCAATTATCCTAATTTTACCATCTGTCCCACAGTGGATAGGCTGACGACATTAGACATTTATTTATTTAAAATATTGCATCATTATAGATAAATACTCCATTGCGTTACAATAACTTATCTAGGGATATACCTATCTATCGATCAAAACGTAACAATGCGGAAACAGCAATCAACACCAACGAAAATAAGAATTTCATAAATCATAGACAAAGGTCAAATAAAAATATGAATTCTAATTTCGGATTACAAGTGTTGCAATGCCGCGCAACTCCAAACAAATAAACAAAGTTATAAACGTCGTAACATCCGCCTCGCGGTTCGCAAAAAAAACGGAACTTTTTTTCCACCCGACCAGATCTGGTGAGTTGTTCAATAAGTGTGTAGTAAAATGATAGCTTGTTTTCCCGGAACAAAATGCGTGACTACATACGGCCGTAAAGTTTAGGAAACATTTTTAGTATTTTATTGAGCATGCATGGCGCGCCGTGTACCTACGCTTGGCTTCGTTTCGCAGTTGCTAGTAAAGTGAAATGGGCCAGTCGAATCGTAGTATCATGTATCTTGTCAGACATAGGCCTTCCCCAATGAACGCCACCACACCGGTCCAATGCCGCATTTAACATGTTTATGATCTTTTTAAACTATTTTATGATCTATCCCAAGTAGCATTTTACTCCATTTAAGAGTACACATTTAGTTCCCATGTGAACTTAAAGCATTATTACAGTTCACTCGTGATGTATAAGCTGCATTATTGCGATTAACACCACCTATACCTGTCTAAGGGACTTATAGGAGTGTAGAGTTATACTTTTATACGGTTGTTGGTGTTATAATACTCTAACAACTGTCCTTTAGTCAGCCGTCTGACTAAGAGCATTATAGGAGGGTAGAGATACGGCAATCGCTGTTTAACGGTCTACTTGTACGATGTTATACAGCTAGCATATTAATAGAACACACGTGGTCATTTATACAGCCAAAGGCTGTTATGTTTACTTGTTTTAGACTGTTATACAGCTAGTAGCTGTAGTAGGAGTTGTTTGTGGTCATTAAAATAACCTTTTTTACTATCTGTATAGAAGTGTTTAAATGGTTCACATGTGCACTGTAGGCTGTTAAAAGTACTACATGTGTTGACCATTAACTTCAATAGCAGTTTATTTGTCCACAAGTACTACTCTTATTTGCTGTAAGCTGAACATGAATGTGAATGTGATATTCTATTACACTTATCCCACAAGCTGACGTGTATTGTGTTTATTACGTCGCGTGCAAAAATTTGTGAAAAAGAATAAAAAATCTTGGAAAATAAGAGCGAGAACCGGTGGAATAAGAAAAAAAATTGCAAAAGAATATTCGCAAATTCGTCCCTCTATATCTAGTTTGTTTACATTCTTTTAAATACCTCCTTGAACAACGTAGTGTCTTTGTAAGTGTAAATACTCTGACACCAAACTGTGTGGCTCACACGAAAACAAAAAGTGTTTTTTGTTAGTTTGTTACAAAATTTGTACTTTAGGTATTCATACTTGACTTAGTACCTGGGCTAGGCGATTTAACGGACAATAATTATTATTGCGGATCTCTAAAATTTCAGTATATGAAAGGATAAAACGATGATCACAATTGACCTGAATTACATCTTAAAGCTGTACATAAGTTCACATTAGAAAACATTTATAGACATTGGTTCTGTAGTGGTACAAATGTGGGACTTCATATAGCCAACAGCATTCTAACAGAACACATGTGAACCTATATACGCTCTAGCCGTATTTCATTTCCACCATTTTGTTCACGTAACCTAAAATATTTACCATATAAATCTCCAAAATTATCATGCAGATTTATCACAAAATACGCAGATAGAGCGATTGAGTTTTGGTTTCATGTTTTAATTAATTACCGTAGTATAATTATAATGCCAATATTATATCAAAAACTGAAAATTGTAGATTTCCTCTCAGCCAGTTTTAAAATTTTTAAAATGAATATCGCGTTTTTACAGAGGCGCGCGAATATTTTAGCTGTAAATATGTATACATTTTACGATAAAGTTGCATTCCCATGGCATTTAACATTATTAAGTATTTAAAACAGGTATACTTACCGCGTGTTATCATAAATTTTTATCCAATTGATATCCGCCGGAGTTAATGTTTCTGATGGCCGGGCGTACACACAAAACCAAACTAAATGAGGAAAATTAATAAATAAAAGAAATAATTTAGGACACACGTGAACTTTAGGTAGCACTGGAGTACTTTTGTGGGATTTTATAACTGTGAAGGCTGTGTATTTAGCCACTTGTTACTCTTTATTACGCTCATGGACGTTGTATGGTTCACATGTGTCCCATATAGCGCCGTAAGTCAGCCTTTAAGCCCGATGTTACTACTTAAACTGCTAATATAACGCTAATGTACAGCCATAGTGAACTTAAGGCTGTCTAATTTGTGCCCAAACTGGTTCTATAAGAGCTGTATAGCAAGCTATACAGCTCTTATACAGCTGACTTACACAGCTTGTGGAGTACATGTGAACCACTATACATCTTATATAGAACCCCGAATGCCACTTGGGATGCTTCCCTGTCATCAAAGTAAAAGTATCAGTAAATGTAAAACCCTAACCATTTTTTGACTGACACTAGCATATGACATTGTAAACTTTTTATTTCGATTGCCTATTTCTTAGAATCTATGTGAATTTATGTCCGACATGTTTGCTATTTGTGTTATTTTATTGGGGCAGTGACATTATGATTTAACTGTAACTAATATTTCTTTATTTGATTGCATGTTCAATTCTTTTATTTAGCCTAAGTATTTAAATTTGTATGCCCGCACTAGCAGAGGCGGAACATAGAGAGCTTATTTTTACCTGTACCCATGTTTCACAAATAAATGATTTGATTGATTGATAAGTATAGTTTAATGAACCATATTTGTCAGATCACTTGATCTGCTCCTTACAGAATACCAAGCGCCGTAGCATTATCCTGAGTGAGCTCTTTTTTTAACGTGTTCTGTAATCCCGTTTTCTATGTTAGTGTTGCATGTATGTGTCGTAGCTATGAATAAATTACCTATATATCACGCTATGTATAATACACACAAAAAAAACAGTCTGAATTTAACCTCATAAAATCCACCGTTGTTGTCCAAACAAACCGACAGTATTATACCACTTTTATAAGAATTCTTTACTCATCGTCTGCTATATCGTAATGTATATTTTTACCAGGCCAGTGTAGCGATGGTTAGCGATCATTTGTAGACGTGCTCTTTAATCTCAAGATTTATTCGCTGCAGATCAGTAATTTATCTTCAGGGTTTAGCCGCCGACTCTCCTTTTTCCATCCCATTTAAAGGCTATTTGGATTTTGCGAATTCTTATAATAGCATCTTATGAATCTTTACTTCCAAACTCTTAAGACAGATTGATAATGTTTTATTCTTACTTCAATATTGCCGGAAGAATTGACAACAGGAAAATATTTTCGGAACATTACTTTCTGAATCAAGATGAATTTCTTCCAGCGGCTATTGTGAAGGAAAGTATAATGTTCGTTGATATTTCGATACGAAATATTTTTAGATATTTTTACTGATTCTGATTCAAGCCGGTCATGTGCGAGTGAATTGCAAATTCCCAGAAGTTGTGGCAGAAATATTTTTCAGTATTCGACGTATTCCATCGTTGTATCCGAAGCAGATACTTCCAGCCTTCCTGTGCATATGGTAAAAGGCGAGAGAATCAAGGTGATGGAATAATGATGGGGAACAACATCATCTGAAATTTGTACTGTCAGTAAATCTTTCACGGGGCAATGTATACGCTTCTATAACAAACCACCAGAGGAAATCTTCAATATGAGTAACAGAAGTTTAACATTAACATTAAAAAACAACTTTGTAAGAAAGCCTATTACAAAATAAACGATTATTTTAATGACAAAGATGCCTGGTACTAATGTTGCTTCAGCTTTGCACAATCTTTATATAATTGTACTTATACTAACTAGATTTTAAAGATGTGTTACGTAAAGTTTGTTGCGCCGTTTCTTCTTCACAGCGCTGACACCTAGGAAGCAGTCGATAAAAAAACGCGTATAAATGTACCAAGTGTACTCATATGCAATAAATGATTTTGACTTTGACTTTGACTTTTTTGAATTCAATATACTGTAACCACAAACCACGTTACTCAGTGCGGTGACAGGGCATAGACCTCCTAAATTTTGAGAGATGCCTATAGTCGAGATCAGTGGACTTAGTTTGTGTTACATCTTCTTTTGTATGTTTTGTTGTGTGTGTTGTTTTGCTCGTTATAACAGATGTGGTGAAAATGTTGACACCGAGCAACAATATCAACATAAAAGGTGTTTTAATAGAAACAAACCGATCAATATTATCCCGCTGTGTATTTTCCGCTACATGAAATTGGCAGAATTAATGTGCCCTGAACACAATACAAGGGCCAATGTCAGAGATGTGATTGCTATTGGGGAGGCTTATGTTCAGTAGTGGCTTGTGTGTGGCTTGCCGTGTGGTTTCCGGTAGAGTAGAATAGGACCACTCCAACTCTTCCCGTGGATGTCGTACAAGGCGACTAAGGGAATACATTATAAAACATCAATCAGGCCTCTCCAACCAGTCTGGCCAGCGCGGGGAGTGTAGACCAAATCCTCCATCTGTCTCCGGCAGATGAGAGAGGGTTGTGCTCCTGCAGTGGAGACAAAAATAACCTGATAATGATGATGTTCAGTAGTGGACATATTCGGGATGATGATGATTTTCTACAAGTAGTTACAAAGAAATTCAGATAATGTAAAGACTACTTTTTAAAAAGAATGTCTGTATAAGTAATCGCCATTTTGTAACGTCCGTGCGGTAAGGTAAATCAAAAAGTTGTGCCGAGTCTAGACGATAAATCAAAGTAAATAATAGCCTATTTTCCTAAAAGGAAAATTCCATTTCACGCAAAGAATTCCATAAGGAGTCCAGTGCCAATAAAGAAGTGAGAAAGAAAATATTGTTATTTCTCTCATAAATCGGACACGTAGATATTAGCGCCTCTCGTAATTACATTTAATTAATCTTCCTTGAGAACATTCCTGCAATTATACTTTTATCATTATGGGTATTTCTTTTATATACAATACAATACACTTGATTCCACAAACCAATACAGTTATAAGTTTTAAAGTTAAAAGAAGCCAGTCTGACCGCTTTAAGCGTTTTTTTTTTCAGGAAACCTTTGGGCAGAAAATATTATGCCAAAGAAAAAGGTAGATTGCGCTAATTAGGAAATAAAAATGATAAATAGGTACTTAAATGACTGTGATAGGAAATCCTACTAATATCCTACTTCCTACTTTAATATTATATTTGCGACAGTTTGGATAATTGAATATTTGGATGTTTGGATGTTCGGGTGTTTGTTACTCAATCACGCTTCAACCACTGGATAGATCGAGATAAAACTTGGTACACATATAGGTACGGTCCTGGAATAGGACAGTTTTTATCCCGAAAAAACATCCCATTCCTACGGGATATGCATAATATTTGTGATGCTAAGTGGTCCACGGGGACAAAGTCGCGGGAAACAGTTAATAAGTAATAAATATTAATTTATATATTTAACTAGTTACTGTAGAGTATTTGTTTGCATAGTATTTAAAAAACTCATCGTAATGAGGAGCATTTACGCAAAATTTTAAGTTTCTGGACACGTTTTACCAGTGCGTTAATTGCCTTTGGGACGACATCGTGGACTTTTCTGAGACTGTGAGGAAGAAACGGCGCAACAAACTTCAAGCAATACAACTTTTAAAATCAAGTGTGTATACAATGATTTCTGCCCAGTTTGCCGTGTGGTTTCCGGTAGAGTAGAATAGGACCACTCCAACTCTTCCCGTGGATGTCGTACAAGGCAACTAAGGGAATACATTATAAAACATCAATCAGACCTCCCCAACCCGTCTGGCTAGCGCGGGGAGTGTAGGCCAAACCCTCCGTCTGTCTCCGGCAGATGAAAGAGGGTTGTGCTCCTGCAGTGGAGACAACAATAACCTGATGATGATGTTTAGCAGTGGACCCTTTTAGGCTGATGATGAACCATCACCTTCTGCGGTCACCAAGCAGTTTGCCCGATTATGACATAAACCTCCCATAATGTTGAAAAAGGTGTTTTTTACCAAGTTAGTATCTATTTGGGGCAGATAAGTTATGGAATGGAGACCACGGATCGGTACAGGTTGGAACGGCCGTGACGTGACCGGAAGCGACTGGATGCGGAGGGCGGAGAACCGGGTGTGGTGGCGTTCATTGGGGAAGACCTATGTCCAGCAGTGGACCTCTAAGGGCTGATATGATGATGATAATCTAGCCTAGCTCCTTTGTCCAAGGAGCATCAGTGCTCCGACACTAAGGCAATAAATAAAGTAGGCACATGACTGCAAAGTGTCTTTACAAAGGTAAAAGAAAACTAAAATTGAGTTAACCGACGACAATATAGCACTAAAGTAACACAATTTAGAAAAGGATTTTGTTCAGTAAAGAAAGGAAAAGTATTAAGTAAAAGGCGAAAAAATTCCGAGGCCTGCGAGAACCCAGCTCAGGATGTGGCATATAATAAATAGTGCTATGTGCCTGGCTGTGAAGCTCAGAACTAATTTATCTTCTAAATCTGTCATGCAAAAAAGGAATAATCGCGAAGTTCTGAAGCGCGCATGGAATTCAGATAGTTTGCGATGTACAATAAGATATACGGGATGGGATATATATATGTCTTATTTTTTTAATACAGGGCCGTATACCTGGCCGGGTAAGCGACACGTCGACCCTGTGGGATCTTTTGTGTCAGACCCTCTGTCTATATGGCGCTTCCATCCCCCTCAGTCTCCTGCATAAAAACTACTATGACGCCAACTGCAGAAGCCTGTAGTCCTTGGGTTCAGAGTAAGCCACAACCAGGACACTCATTTGCCTCGCAGCTAGTGCATTGCTTCACACAGCAAGTGCTTCATCGTCTCGCTGTCCTCTCCACAGGCTTTACAACTGACAGTTTCTGACAGTCCCATTTTATGCAGGAGGTGCCTTTCTAGGATATATAAATTCATTTAATGGGCATACGCAGTAGCAGAAATACGTCCACTGCTGAACCAAGCCTCCCCAAATATGCTTCCGGCTGGCTGTGATTGGATGAGAAGAACAGAGAATCAGGTTAAGTGGCGCACCTTGGGAGAGGCCTATGTCCAGCAGTGGGCTCTTTCAGGCTGATGATGATATAGATATTTAACGTGAAATGAGTTGTATATGAACAATGAATCTGCATTCAGCTAATTTATGGTATTATAATAATTTACTGTTCGAAATTTATGATAGTGTAATTTCTGATTCACAATGATAAAACTATCTCTGATAATCCTCAATCAATAGGAATAACTTAGTAAATTAACATGACAACACAATAGCTACGAGGTTTAATCAAACACGTATTATTGGCGTAAACGATAAATTACTAGAGAGGTACGTACTCAAACGGGGACTTTAGAGGTCTGTACCCCCCGCTATAACACAAGTTTCCAATATGGATAAAAATGTCCCATGTCAGGAAACCACTTGTCTACTATTTTTATTCTCCGTTGATCACCAGTAGACGCCTAGTTGTCTATCTCAGTTGTCAACGTGGAGTCCGGGGTACTTGACCTTTCCTCTACAATATAGTGAAAAGGTAAAGCCATGAAAGCGTCAGTTCGTCGAAAATTTACACCTATCTCGCAAAATAGAAAGATTGGTGATTCTCCGTTTTAATAGACGACTAGATTGCATATTGTAACGATAGATGGATAAACTCTTTATTGCACACAAATTAAGAATGACAATAAAAATAGCTACAAATTTTTTGCAAAGTGTACAAAGGCGGCCTTTTCGGCGGCGATCTCTTCCAGTCAACCTTTCAACGATTTTTTTTTATTTCGAGCTCCATGATAATACTCCTCATAATAAAATGGAATATTTTCTTTTTGCATCCAGGGACGCAGCTGTTTCTCCTGATAATAAGATCTTAATCTTTACTGCCATCACCAATCCGCCTACCATGCGTGGTGATCATAGCAAATCGCTCAATAGACAGTCCATTACTCCTTACATAAAGCCAAGCTCAATATAAACAGATGGTTAGGCACACTATCATACAACGACACTGAGAAACTGCTAATCAAATTAGAGTGAAAACATATGTTAATCCTAGTTACCTCTACTTATTTTGTTTTGTTTTTATTGATTGATTGTTTTATTTTGTCATCCCTTCTGATAGAGGTAAATTGTTAATTATAAAATTGTGATTCACTGTCGACCCTTATGATTCAGGTGCACCTAGTATAAGGGTTGCAGGAAATCTTATCTATACCTATCACACAACCTGCACTAAATCTTATAATTGTATATACCTAATCATAATTATCTATTTGTGTAAGTTGCAAATAAAATATTTTTAATTATTTTTTTTTCATTTTTCATTAATAGTGCCATTGTATTGGGGAGACTATGTTCAGCAGCGGACGAATTTCGGCTGATGATGTTTTTTTTTTCATTAGGAAGCCCTAATCTTTGTTTCTGTCAAGTGACCAGAACGATATTAAGATAGTTCACTCATTCATTGTCATGGCCACTTTACGAATATATACATTTTTCTCTCTACACAATGTTTCCTAGTATACATATAAATACATGTACTCGTATATAACATATACTCGTATATAGGCACTGTAGACAAACTTGTCTGCACTGGGTGCGACTGAAAATCAGCGCCTAGCACCTGACTTGGTCTAGGCATATGCTGAGTCGTTTGCCCTTTTGCTGCCACGGCACACGCATACTATTTTAAGTTAAAAATTTTAAATTGTTTTCTCTAGTCTTATAAGTTTTATTTTATTTTATTTTTTTACCTTTTTCTTGCTTTGTTGGTTTTTTCTTTGTGTATGCCATTGTGGTAGTGAATAAATGTGTTTCTTTCTTTCTTTCTTTTTCTTTATATATATATATACGAGTACATGTATTTATATGTATTTTACTTTGATAAGCGAAAACTCCTAGAAATTTTAGAAAATTTTACACTTAAAAAAATCTACCTATGTGGCCCTCTAACTTCACTTTCAAAAGATACAATACAAAATAGGGTCAGAATGACCTTTTACGATCTTAATACACCCCTGGTCGACCTTCCGTTAACCCAATAAATGCCTTTTGTCTCATACCGACCATATTTCCCGTATTCGTGTTTAACTTGTTCCGTTATTGGATTTGTCGTTTGTTCGTCCGAATTGCCGCACTTTTTGTCCGACAGCGCAAGGGTTGCAATACTGAATAATGAGAATTTCGGACTCTACCGATTTTGGGTATTTCCTTCAGAAGCGTTATTAATTTGCAATGATCGTTATCGAAAAAACTATGGAATAAAGGCTTTTGTATAGTTTGCGAAATATTTAAAAAATACTTAGGTTTAAAGATAATTAAGTTGGATTTGGTGTTTACAAGAATACAAGCCGCTGTAAAGGACACTAAAGCTCCGTATTATTAGTCATTTTATAGTTATGATAAGTTTACGTGACTCATTGACACAATTGAATTATATTGGACACTTTTATTCTTATTTTGACTTCCTTTAATTTGATTGTATTTTATTTGATATATTATTTTAATTGGTTTTTATATTGCATGAATTATACCAACCTGTAACAAAAGTTTCCAAAATAATCCGTAAACATTCTGACGTGTAGCGACCCTAATCGTGACCCACATTTCCGCCCTATATCCAGTTACAACTGGTTCTAACCCCTGATTACCAGCACAGGGACCAATGACAGTTCACAGAGTTTCGAGCATTCCATTGATTGACGCTTTCTCCTCTCAGATTGGATCTTTTATGGGGTTCCGCAGAAAGTTTCCTCGTTTTAAAGGTTCCGTTGAATCCGGAAACCTTTTAGGGGGATCCTTTTTGCCCATCTTTGCGCCGATCTCGGATAATTATCGCGGAGAAAACCATGATTGAAGCGGATTTTTGTGGTACTTCTGAAAGTCAGCATGACGAAAGTTTGTTCTAATGGTGTTGTGCTTTCATATCCGTTTATGTTATTCTTTCAATGTTTGTATTTGGTGCTACGCTGTGCTTTTTTTTTTATCAGCAGGTGGTTTAGGTTCGCCGTCAAATTGTACAAACTGGCCCACACTTATACAATTTGTAACGCTTACTTAAGATTAGAGTGTTAGTTATCATCAGGATCGGAGTTAGGTGGTGTCATTTGTGTATCTTTTAAATATTGCCGTGTGGTTTCCGATAGAGTAGAATAGGACCTCTCCAACTCTTCCCGTGGATGTCGTACAAGGCGACTAAAGGAATACATTATAAAACATCAATCAGGCCTCCCCAACCCGTCTGGCCAGCGCGGGGAGTGTAGGCCGAATCCTCCGTCTGTCTCCGGCAGATGAGAGAGGGTTGTGCTCCTGCAGTGGAGACAAAAATAACCTGATGATTTATGTAATTGCTACAAAATCGACACAGAAGACTCATATATAACTATCCTTTTCATTGCGTTATATATATTTTTAATATAATGAAAATCTGTGACTCTTAGTAGTAATAATTAAAAAGTTATCCAGTTAAGAAAAGATAATGTAATATTATTTGTATTTTATTTTACTGTTAATCTGGATGCAGAAGAAGAATTATAGATTATTAAATAAGATATATGTGGAATGTCCAAATATATGTAACTGTATAAATTACGAAAGAAAAAGAAAAGAAAGAAATATTTATTTATATACTTATATTTTTTATCGTGTAGGTTATAATCTATGTAAATGGGTATATAGTTTATATTAGTGTATGTATGTATATGTTTTTTTTATTTACGTACACACTATGTCTGCCTCTCTTATTTCAATTATCTCTCTCGCGGGTCTGCTGGACGAAATCTCTCTGAGAGATAAGTTCGCCCTTTGTACTTGTGTTTCTTTTTAATGTATTATTTTTGTTATAACTGTGTGTGTGCAATAAAGAGTTAAATAAATAAATAAAAGAAACTCGGTAAAATTCCGAAATATATCCACATATTTTGTCACAAGTACATAATGACACCCGATCTTTGGTTATCATTATGCCATTCTTGTTATCGAATACCCATATACAACGTTTCAGTAAAGTCAACATCTGCTTACGAGATCTAACATTGCGTAGTTCAAAGCTTAAATATTATATTCTGACAGGTATGATGAGTGACTTACAAATCCTTTGTCAATAAGCGTACCTTCACTCACTTCACACATAATATGAATGGTTTTGATTGAGTGACCAATTAGCCAAACTACGCAATTATACTACGGGGCCAGGGCTGCGGACGAAGAGTACTTGAGTCTTCATCAAGTCAAGTCTCTCGGTGGAATAGAGCTATTGGAGTAGTGAATGGTGAGGTTGATGGCACTTTTAGCAAAAAGCAGACAATCAAATGGAGGTCTGCATTCGACTCCATGATAGCAGAGTCAATTAATTTAGAAGTTTAAATTTTATCGTAGATATACGTAGCTAACAGTCTGTACTTGTACTAGAGCTATTCCCCGTGACTTTGAACGAAAAATTGAATAAATGTTTTGGTCGAGCGATCGTTTTTTGTTCGACCAGAATTTGAATTTCAAATAAGACAATACAGTGACGTTTGTATTGCATTTTCGGAAACAGTTGAAGTAAACAGAATACTTGTTAATAAATAGAGTAATAATAACGATGAAAGTGATAGATATTGAAATAAATAAATCAAAACATAAACAGAAATATGTCGAACAGTTTCATTTCCTGGAAATGATCTCAGTCCTCAATATTGACGCATGCTACTAAAGAAAATAAAATAAAATAAAATTTACCGAAATACATTTCTACCTAAATTCAAACGGCGAAAACAGGAAACCTCAGACCTCCGTCTGGAGAACGTGTCTAGAACCGGATTTTGTGGGGAAGCAAATTAATTATTCGACTGTGAATTCGCCGAGGAAAGGATGTTTCAGTAATAATACGTGTGCAGGAATAAGTAAAAATTAAACTTGAAAACTGTATCATTGAGAGGTCGAAAATTTAAGCTCATTGTACTAATTATTTATTGCATGTAAATACGGAATTTGCTGCAGAAAAAATAGAAGACTGTCTTTCCATACTGTCAGGTGACAGATACGCAGAAGACAGTGTCAATTTTATTAAACTGGAAAGCGAGTTAGCGCATAAGTATTTGTGTGTTTAAATAACAAGTAAGAGTAAAGAATATAAACAATAACTTTTGTTCATAAAACATGGAAAATATAAACATATGTTTAAACATACACACATAATCAGCGCAAACTACAATTTCTCTGGCATAATATTTTTCAACCCAAAGGTTGTCTGGAAGAAATCGCTTAAAGCCATAAGACCGCCTAAATTGTACTATTTATAACTTCTATAACGTGTAACTGTATTTGTTTGTGCAATAAAGTGTATTGTATTGTATATTAGACTGTCCAAAATAATGTATTTTTCTTATATAGGTAATCTTTCTTATACTCGTATGTACAAAGTTCCACCGTGGTAATACGTAGGCTCGCTTCTTGTTAGCTTCTTGTCGAATACGGCCATTAATCGACTTATCTAAGTAGTGTTGCTGTGAATCTTCAACCAAAACGGGGCTATTAGATTCCTTCGAAGAGAAACGTATTATAGGTAAGAGCTATTAATTACAATAATTTTGTTTTTTAGTACTATTAATAAAGATAAACGTCGAAAGATTTGGATTCTTCTGTGTATTGTAATAAGATTCAGTGGATCACTTACCTCATTGAGGAACAGTGACGCGAATATCTTCAACCCCGACGTTTGATTCTCTCCTTCGTAACATTCAGCTCTGAATAAGTAAATACTTTTATATGCCTTTGTCGAAATCAAATTCAAGTGATCTGATACCTCTGTCCCCGATAGGGTTCCAATTGTAACATGAATATTGTTCACGACTAAGATAATCTTTTTTACAAAGGACTGTTCTATTGTCTGGCGACATGTCAATTTCGCTTTATTGAATTCACGTGCTAAGCTGCGTATTGAAATCTTTTCTATCTGACCTTTTTGAAAGCTTCGATAGATTTTTAGGCAAATCCTAACTGACTTTATTTAAACAAGAATTTGTTTGCTTTTATTATCTATCAAAATATACTGCGAGAATTGATAAAATTAGTTTCAATGTCGTTTACAAAAGTTGTAGAAAGTCTGTCATCTATAACTGGAATATCGTTGGTGTCTTTAGTTATAGTAAGTTTGAGGTACCAGGGATGGGCTGTAGCGTTCTCCTGTATATATTAAGATCATTACTATGATCACCAATCTGCCTGCTAAGTGTGGTGATTATGGCAGATCTCCCAATGGACAGCCCCCTTTTGGGGAGGCTTATGTTCAGCAGTGGACGTATTTTCTCTGATGACGAAATATATTCATTCATACACTGAGAAAAAAATAAGTAGCCCTCCTACTTAAATAAGGACAAAACTATACCACTATTACATAAGTAGCCGACTCCATTAAAATCAGTAGCCGGCCACATTATTAAGTAGTGTGGTTACTTAGTAATGTGACCGGCTACTGAATCAGTTGTAGGCAACACCATTTTTAATGGGGGCGGCTACTTATGTAATAGTGGTATAGTTTTATCCTTATGTAAGTAGGAGGGCTACTTATTTTTTTCTTAGAGTAGGACTTTTTACACAAATTATTTTTATAACATACTAATACTAAAGTACTTTCTGTGTGTCTATGTCATTGTCCACCTGAACATCTCACGTGTCTCCACGGCTATCATTTCCACAACACGTACGACTTACCCCACTGTCTCTTTGGCAATTTATTTGAGCTATATTAAGTCAGAGACAGATGAACGAAGAAAACTACGGAATGATACCCAAGAGACGCCAGAAGAAAGTTGGATGACAGAGAAAAATGTACCGTATGTAATGGACTTAAAAAAAAGGAACAGCGTCACATTGGCATAGATAAACAAGGGACTAGAAGAAATAAAAAAAATTTGAGCACGCCATTACAAGAAATAGAGTTACTTAAGGTAGTCGCTCACCGGTTGAATAACAATAATAAAAGACTAGATGGCGCTGTGTAGTTCCCGGCTTAGAATAGAGCCACCCCCAATCTTCCCGTGTCTGTCTTCAATGATACTAGGGGATTGCACCAAGGACAGCCAGCAGCGCTCTCCAGTGTATATTAAAATCATTACTGCGATCACCAAGCCGCCTGGTGATTATGGCAAATCCCCCAATAAGAGGCATTCCACAAAAAGAGGCATTCTATTGGGAAGGCTTGTGTTCAACAGTGAACGTATATAGGCCGATGATGAGATGGCGCTAGTATTAATTTATGTCAAAAAGATAACACATTACATACGAGTATGGGTGGTCGGGGGTAAGTTCGAGTTTCCCATTGCTAGCCACTCGACGGCAGTGTTGGTGGGCTAGCGAGCACCTTGCAGGCATTTATATTGTTATTTTATGTGTTGACATTTTATTATATTATTATTTTTACATGTGACATGATTAATTATTAATTTTTGTGTATGGATCATTGTTATCTGAAATAAATTGATTTTAATTTTAATTTTTTTTTAATTACATCAAGTGCACCAAATTTTAGAGAGCAATTTTTATCATTCAGAATACATTAAATATACGTATGTTATTTATTATCACAAATGATTGAATACGAGTGGTGGGTAGTCGATTTTTGGTGAAATTAAAAACTAGTTCAACTCAGTAGTTGAACATAGTTGATTATTTATAGATGGAATCAGTACGCAATCTAGTAGTAATGACTAAATACAAAATAAATACTTAATGTAAAGTAGGATATAATATAAAAAAAATATTTAATAGCAATAATATAAATTGCGGCAAGTCTTCACTTCGCCTATTCCACAATGCTTAAAGACAAAGGTCTTTAATCAGTGCGTCCTGCCTGTCATGACCTACGGTGCAGAAACGTGGACACTGACAGTGGGCCTGATCCACAAGTTTCAAATCGCTCAGCGAGCTATGGAGAGGGCTATGCTCGGGGTTTCTTTGAAGGATATGATTCGTAATGAAGAGATCCGACGAAGAACGAAGGTGACCGACATAGCCGAAAGGATAAGCAGGCTGAAGTGGCAGTGGGCGGGCCACATCTGTCGCAGAACCGACGGCCGTTGGGGCAGACGAGTTCTGGAGTGGAGACCACGGATTGGCACGCGCAGGGTAGGACGCCCCGCCGCCAGGTGGACCGACGACCTAAAGAAGGTGGCCGGAAGCGGCTGGATGCGGAGGGCGGAGGACCGGGTGTGGTGGCGTTCATTGGGGAAGGCCTATATCCAGCAGTGGACGTCTAAAGGCTGACATGACATGATGAATAATATAATGTTAAAATTATCATTTTAACATTATATTATTCATCAAATGACATAAATCAAAGAATTATAATATAAAATATTACCTAATTTATCAAATTGATAATGTACTTGCCCAGTGCAAGAAATTCAGAATAAAGTTTTATTCATATATTTTTTATATCAAAGTTAAATCAATCAAATCGAAGACTATTTTCGTTAATAAAAAGAATAAGCAATTTTCTATACGTCCGCTCTGTGACACCCGATACTCTTTGGTAAGAGAAATTTCCAAATTAACGTCTTCTATACAGACAAACAATATTTTCTATTAATATTCTGGATAAGCAAAAGTAATATTATACTGTCACTACGAGTCAAATTAATATTTCCCACTGCTTGGTACAAAACGCCACACAAACCTTAATAAAACTAAGATTCATGCCTTTAGAACACCACTGATGCGATCTCCGGTAAACATGTGATATGTAAGAAATAGAGATTCAATTAACGGAAAGTCGCGGGAATAAAAATTTCCGAAAAGGACAAAGTTCAAAACCAGTAGACTGAACTAGCTGCTCAAACATAAACTGGAATTAAAATTGCCCGGCTGTAGAACAGCGTCACGCAAGGAAACCACCACACATAATGCTGTCAGGATCTACAACAAATTCCAAGTTACGTGAAATCTCTTAACGACATATTTGCGTACAAGATGCGTACACGCTCCTCAAACATGTTCTAAAAATTTAAATAAAAGTTTCTGGTGAGTGAAAGTGCATTAAAACTAAAATCAACTATACAAATAATACTAAAATTAAATCAGCCTTGTGGTGATTCGAGGTTTAGTGTACTAGCAAATACCTATCTGCAGCTATCGAAAGAACGTCCATGTATTTATTCCATGTTTATCCTATATTACTACAAATGTTTGGTTTGAAAGAGTTAGGATTAAAAGATAGTGGACCTAAAGAAATCGTTGCTACTTGCTACCTTTGGGTAAATTGACATTGAATCCAGAAAATGATTTAGGTATATGATTTATAATTTATAGAATAATAAAGAATGTGGTTCGCCACACATCACGCCAAGTGGTATCACGGGGCGAAAATCGGGCGAAAGAAAGTCGCTTTGCGACGGTTGTCAGGAACCTATTAGCTGTTAGTGGACGCGATTCCACATATGGCGCAGTTTACCTCGTACATATTGTACTAATTACAGACTAAAACTGCTCCAAATTGCAGTGTTTTATACCACAAAAATTAATGTCAATTTGTAAAACTAACAAACGTTGCTCCTTAAGACTTGTATTTTATTAGAGCACTGAAAGTGCTTGACCTTTTTTACCATTTAAGTTTACTGCGATTGGCTCTCAATTTTAAGTCCTCCTAAAAGAACTGATCGAAGTTTTAGTATTCAGTCATAAAATTTAGAGTTTTCCAATGTCAAAATATGCCACCAAATTGTAACTACATTTTCTAGAGAACCAAATGAACCAGGAAACACTGTACTTAACCTACGCTGAAAAAACCAAGACGAGTCCGTGTCTACGGCTAATATAAAAGACTTTTACGTCGATATACGTGGAAAAAGTAGGCAACCAGAGCCGCTGACTGCTCATCAATTCTACGGCAGCGTAGCACGCGTAGCAAACGTGTTCTCGCTTTCGTTCTTGGGTACACCGCCTGATAACTCTATATCCGTACAAGTAAAAATGCCGAAGCCTAGATATATTCGTATCACAAAAATAATTCTCCGAATATACCTAATATCGACAATCGAAAATTATTTTTGGGAACTTTATACAAATTAGGAAACTACTACAATTTATTTTGTATGAGTGGAAATCTAAAAAACCATTAGAACTTGCCATCTAATCGTCTAAAACAAATAAACACAAAGTCCTTATATTTTGCGAGATACGTGTCGATTTTCCACTGGCGCATAAAAGCTGTTTTAGATTTTCACTATATCGATATGAATATAGTATATTGATTATTCCATCCGATTCTATATTCTTTCAATTCATTCACGTATATACCTACTTGAAGCTATAATAGATACTCCGATAATGAGATATCAAAATGACAGATAGTGTTCCACCACTATTCGCGTCACGTGACCTCTAGGTGGTGCCAAAAGTGCAACATAACTTGGCAGACAAACAGACTGGCTTACATGGTCGAGATAAGCGTATTTCAACCAAGTTGGGCAATAAATAGCTAAATAAAGAAATAAATCATTGCAACAAACCCAAAAAGGAATTCTCAGTGCCCCATAACGTTGATGATAACACATTTTTCTCCAAAACTGTTACCTCCAGTGACATTATCGCCTCAGGAGGCAATCTCGAGAAAATGAGTGCAAATTCCCAAATGTCATCACTCATTCTCGCAACCTACTCTGAATAAGCAATCAATCGCTCGCCTGTACACATGCGGGAGGAGGATTTCGTGATAATCTAATTTACCCCAAAGTATCACGAAATGTGGGAACATTTCGTTATATTTTGGGGTAAAAATAAATTGAAATATGAGTGATATTTACGCGGAGTACAGATATAATGTATTGTTCTCTAGGCCTAGGATCTCACTGCTCAGGAACAGACACTTATTTAGATATTTATTTATTTATTTAAAATATTAAAACTTATTGCTTAATATCTTATTTTAATGTTCGTGTTACACCTAGGGCCGGATTATCCATTAGGCAGTGTAAGCAATTGCCTAGGGGCCCCGCATCGGCAAGGGGCCCCGCGACCATAGTCTTTTTTGGAAATGTTTCATATAGTGAAAAGAGGAGTACACGTGGGCTTTGACGTGGGCTTCGGGGTCGGAGTCGTAGTCGGATTAAAAGCGAGTAGTCCACGCGTGCGGAGCATTGCATTGTGGTAGAAAAACTATATTTCAGGAAGTTAGAACATGGTAAAGGGGCCCCGACACGTGCATTGCCTAGGGGACCCGCCATGCTTAATCCGGCTCTTTTTACACCGTGGTAGTAGAGAAAACCATGAAAAAATCAAGAGGTAGCACTAATTTATCCTAACTTGACTAACCTTTTAAATACATCTTAAATCATCAGCCTATAATAATAAGTCCAGTAGGTACTTGACATTTGCTAGACTGAATCGGATTTTGATACTTGTTTTGGAATCCAAGATAGTCGCCGAAGTTTAATACGCAGACTGACTTCTGAAACAATCATTCAAAACGGTCACTCAAAGCGAATACTAGAAATTGCTTCATCGAGTAGAGTACGAATCCTATATATTTTATTGAACGATAATAAAAATATTTTCATACTGATGATGACACGTCAAAACTTAAACGTTCGCCTGGAAAACCGTTACAATGGGAATAAATTAACCTACACACTAAATTACAAGTATGACAACGACAAATTGACTCAGCTTCGTTTGTACAAAGTGAAATAATCAAGCAACTCGACATTTACATTAAGTTGTCGGCATTATTATACTTAACCTCTCAAGTGCAAATATTATTATTGTTGCTATAAACAGCCACCTAATATCCTTTGTAAGTAACAATTTGTACGTTAATTATAACAACAACAGTGGGCCTCTCACCTCCCCACAAACTTTAATCAAAGTTAACCGTGCCGACTTTATTAAGCTTTTGTTAGACTGGCGTGGACGACGGCTAAGAGACGTGACGCGGTTCATAGAGCGGCTTTATTTTTTAAATTATACTTTATTGTACACAAATATAAGTCACACAACTAATTTAAACACGTACAAAGGCGCACTTAACTCTGTAAGAGTCCAGTAAACCTTTGGGTGAAAGAGAAAAGCAAAGCAGATAGACAGACAGCAGTGCACATTATAGTGAGAATAAGTAGTGAAAAAAGAGACATATACGTAAATAGCAAATAGAATAATTTAAATTTACTTATAACTATCTATATAAATATAAAATAATTATATATACACTCTCGTTGAGAGCACAGCATACAACAAACAACCACAACAACAGCTTATATAAGTGCTTTGTTGGGTGAGGCCTCTTCCAAGGTAATGGAAATTTCATGCTCTAATCATCACGTTGCTGGGCAGTCGGATTTATATCACAGTATTAATGTAGTTATCTGCATTTATAGGAAATGCTGCTGGTAGTTGCATGGATTTATCAATATGCCGCCTTGTACAGGAAGACTAGAAATGGTATTCGGCTACGACACCAGGCACAACACAGCATGATCGATAGATTCTAGTCATACAAAGGTACCGTTTCTACGATAACTGGCTGTTATACGTGGTGTGTATGTAATCCAATAAGCTTATATTGTGTTGTCTGTTGTTTTTATTAATAAAGTGTCTGATCAATCACTGTTTTGGCTTTATCTTTATTCATACAGGCATGATCGAAGACAGTAGCAGTGGGATGCGGTAGGGTTTCCTACATGTATTATTGTTACTTCTTTTCTCTCGTACTATTATGTTCATTTGAAATACTGCTCACGCCTTGGTCCCAGAGGGGTAGGCAGAGACGATGTATCGCCACTTTGCGCAATCTAATGCCGCAAAGTGGCTTTCCTTCGCCCTCTTTTCGCCCCGTGATACTCCTTGACGTGACGTGTTGCGAACAGCATCGCCGCCTTGTTGAGGTACCACGATTAGCTAGGGAAATAATGGACCACCTCATCAGAGCCCCGCATGATTCGATAAGGCTAATAGTGCCCGGATTTCGCCCAACTCCGGGATATCGGCACGCTTACGACTAGGCTAGCCCCTGGACACTCATCCATCGGCACGGCATACCTTGGATTGGCGGACAGAACAGGGATCGGGGCGAAAGACAGGAGATGGGGGTATTAAGGAGTAAAGGGTAAGTAAGGGATACCGCTATTACGGAATGATAGTGGGATTGTAATAGCGATAACTCGGGAAGCCGGGACCGTATACCCGTGACTCGTCTGGATAGCACCGGACCTCAATAAAGTTCCCTGACAGATAACTTGATGTCACAGTAATAAATCAGTGGTTAATTTAGTACCTAACATAGGATGAGCGACTGACTTCGCTTCGCTATAAGCTCACGAGAAATCAAAGCTACATTCTCGCGGCTACTGCCGCAGCTTCGATACCGCGTCTTTGCAGCACTGCCCACCGCACTAATGTCACATTACCTTTACTTACACTATGCTACAACTAACAAGTACAAACCACTACACTTACCTATTAAGTTTAACCTGAAGGTAGTGCCTTCGACTTGCTCTATTTTGATGCGGTTCCCATTAGAAGTAGGCAGTGATAGATTACTTTTATTCTGTGCGTGTACTTTTAATTGGTGTTTCTGCCTTTATATACAGGGGCCATACTCTGTAACCATTTCGGCTAATATCCGTCGAACTAGATAGTCAATTTGTACTCTATAACGGATATACGTTTTGACATGTAACTAAGATAGATAGATGCCTAACGGTTACCATAATACTAAGTGTACTTTTTGTACCTAAGAATTAATACAATAAGTACAAATCACGTGACCCGTCAGTGAGTACAAAATCGCTTTGTAGTAGTTTGACGAAACGGTTCCGTTCACGGTTCAGTTCACGAAGGCCCTACAATAATTTACGCACTTTACAATAGAATGGAATGGAATAGAATAAAATAAAATAAAATATAAAAGAGCAGAGCAGAGCAGAGCAGAACAGAACAGAACAGAATAGAATAGAAGATATAGAATAGAATAGAAGAATAGATTCTATTCTATTCACATACAAACGTTTACAAAGAGGCTGGTTCCCCCTTTAGTAGTACTAGGTAATTAAATATGTTCGCTTGTATGCCGGGGGAAGGCCATAAGGTCGAAGTATCTCCGGGTATACCTGGCCCAAATAAGATGCGATCTA
This sequence comes from Esperia sulphurella, assembly GCA_947086405.1. Lineage (NCBI taxonomy): Eukaryota > Metazoa > Arthropoda > Insecta > Lepidoptera > Oecophoridae > Esperia > Esperia sulphurella. Next base: position 15,935,553 of record OX352264.1, read on the forward strand.
TTTCATAAGCGCCAGGGATTTTTGGTACAAACTCGTATGCTCGCTCGCTTCAGAAAGTATATGGAAATTCAGTCTATTTATTTTGAGATAAACTTCGATCACCAGAAAAGGTTTGCGTCACCTTATGTATTTAAGTATATTTGAACTTTTAAAAGATCTGAAGCAGGTGTAAGCAACTTTGTTTTACTTTGGGCAAAATTTTGAATAATTGAAGAAGTTTTACTATACATAACACTAAAGTATTGTTTAATGTACAAATCTGTGAACAGATGCCCAATGGGGGTAAGCGAGCGGGACATTACTTGTAGTCTACCATGCGGGCCCAATGCAGATTAGTTGATTCGTTTTCTAATTCGAACACCCATTTATATATTTTTTAAGCCATAGCTTTTTTTTTACTTTTATTCGAACACAATATTACAATATATAAAGTACAGTAATGTCCACAGTAATAGAAGCAAATTTGTATGTGAACAGAGCGCTCACGTGATCAGTACATTAGTCTACACCCATCGACAAGAAAAGCTTGTGCAGTTCTTGCTTTAGTAATCCACTGATGCAATGTATTTTCTAACATGTTTAAGTAATTTCTATCGTTTCAAAGCGTTTCTAAATATGTACAGTTTTTTTTTTACTATCCAAGTAACTTCATTGGTTTAAGAGCAGTTGCGACTTTATACTAGATATATGTCTATACTAGCTTTTGCCGGCGACTTCGTCCGCGTAGATTTCAATACTTACACATCTTCACTGCTTTTAACGATTAATTTGAGATTAATGAGATGTTTTTTCGGGATAAAAACTATCTTATTTCCTATTCCAGGACGAAACCTATATGTGTGCCAAGTTTCATCTCGATCCGTTCAGTGGTTGAAGCGTGATTGAGTAACAAACGTCCAAACTTTCGCATTTATAATATTAGTGGGATTTTATTCCAAATCAATAGTCATACTAAATCACAATGAAATAATAGATGGTGTTCCGAAGTAGACCGCAAAGAGTACACGGTTATACAAACCTATTTTTGCTGCTGGTGACCCTGTCAAGACACGTTACCGAGACGCAAATAGCGTTGGTTTTCGTAAGACTATTGGTTTGAAATGAAATATAAATATGTATATTTCATTCCAGATTAATAGTCCTATGAAAACAAACGCATTTGCGTCTCGAAAACAAAATACACAATAGATGGTGTTCCTAAGTGGACTGCAAAGTTTACATGGTAATACAAACCTGTTTTTGCTTCTGGTGACCCTTTCATGTATATGTTACCGAGACGTAAATAGCGTTGGTTTTCATAGGACTATGAATCTGGAATGAAATATAGATATAGTATTACAAGCTCTCAAACTAGGATTCCCTGTTCTATGGGTAGCCAGTCTTTCATTCAAACATGTGAATAGATGTTGCAATCAATTTTAGTTAATTTCGATATCGAATGTTGTTTTTGTTTTTCTCATACTTCTCATGCGTGTTCTATAAATAAAATCTGTGATATACCTTGATGCTGCCTTAACGATGCCCTTTTGCCTGCAAACGTAAGGTTACACGGGAAGTTATATTATGTGCCATGTAGTTCCTGGCTTAGAATACCCCCAATCTTCCGGTGGCGTCGTCAAGGCGACTAAGGGATTGCACCAGGAACAGGCGTTCTCCTGTGTATATTAAGATCATTACTGCGATCACCAAACCGCCTACCAAGCGCAGTGATTACGGCAAATCCCCCAATGGACAGCCCGCCAAAAGTGGCATTCTTTTGGGGATGCTTATGTTCAGCAGTGGACGTATTTCGGCTAATGATATGTAAAACTGTGGAGTTGGAAGTTTTAACACGTTAACGTGTACATATATATATATATATACTAGCTGTTGCCCGCGACTTCGTCCGCGTGGACAACTTAACATTACACATTCTTATGTATTACGTGTATTACTAAATCCTAAAAGAAATCTATTAATCTGATTATGCATTAAAAATATTTATATACATAAAAAACATAATACCCAATTGAACCTCCTTTTTTGAAGTCGGGTAAAAATTTGCGTTCCCGCGGCGGTTTCGCCCGTTGGACTACAGTTTTTTAGGTTTCCGTAGCCAAATGGCAAAAAACGGAACTCTTATGGATTCGTCATGTCTGTCTGTCTGTCCGTCCGTATGTCACAGCCACTTTATTCCGAAACTATAAGAACTTACTATTGAAACTTGGTAAGTGGATGTATTCTGTGAACCGCTTTAAGATTTTCACACAAATATAGAAAAAAAAAACATTAAATTTTGGGGGTTCCCCATACCTAGAACTGAAACTCAAGAAAATTAACACATACGTGTGGATAGGTCTTCAAAAATGATATTGAGGTTTCTAATATAATTTTTTTCTAAACTGAATAGTTTGCGCGAGAGACACTTCCAAAATGGTAAAATGTGTCCCCCCCCCCTGTAACTTCTAAAATAAGAGAATGATAAAACTTAAACTATATTCCCCCCCCCCCCTCCCTCCAATTTGTTCTTTCCATACCCTTTCTTTCTTTCCTTCTCCATCCCCTTCCCACAACGTTGAAAACCCTTTCCCCCACCCCTTCCCTCTCCCTACTCCTACCTCTCTCCCTTCCCTTAACCCACCCCTTCCTACGCCCTTTATTTACCACTGCCCCCTCATCGTTCCTCTCCTACCCTAATCCCTCTCTTCTTTCCCATCCGACTTCCTTCCCCTCCTATTCCCTTCCTATTTTGTATATCCAATTAACTGTACAACAAAATGTCTGTCAAACTGCTGGACATGCCTTCCCCAATGAATGCCACAACGCCCTACAGATCCAGCCGCTTCCGGCCACCATCTTCAGGTCGTCCATACACCTGGCGGCAGGGCGTCCCACCCTGCGCGTGGGACGTCGCGTCCCACTCTAGAACCCGTCTGCCCCAACGGCCGTTCGGTACTACGACAGATGTGACCTGCCATTTCAGCTTACTAATTCTTTCGGCTATGTCGGTCACCTTCGTTATTCATAGGATCTCCTCATTACGAATCATATCCCTCATAGAGACCCCGAGCATTGCCCTCTCTATAGCTCGCAGAGCCACTTGAATCTTGTGGATCAGGCCCACCATCAGTGTCCACGTCTCCGCGCTGTAATCATGACAGGCAGGACGCACTGATTAAAGATTTTTGTTTTTAAACATTGTGGAATAGGTGACGTAAAGACTTGACGCAGTTTTCCGAATACTGCCCAGCCTAACTGGATTCTTCTGTCAGCTTTTGAAATTGATCCTACCCAACTATATTGTCTGTCCTAGGCAGACGTACTCCAGAACAGCTTCGATATTGACATTGTCGACGATCACCAGTCTAATACAGGGCCACTAATTATCAAATAACGAACTTTTTGTATCGAGACTTGTGGAAATACCTGAAATACATCTGCTAAAATAAATCTATAAATGAGCTTTAAAACATCTCTGTCACTTTCTGTCAAGTCCTTGCAACGACCAGTAATGTTGAACTACACTTTCATACAAATGAAATGAAATGAAATGAGAGGTCAACTTGTATATCAGCATCCTGACATTTTAGTGAGATATGACTTATACCAGTATGAGGCCCGAACTCAAAGCTATTAAACAGTGAAAACGCCGTCAAATTCTGTTCAGCAGTTTCCAAGATTAGCCCGTACATACATACATACATACATACAGACCGAAACGAAATTTTTTAATTATATTTTTGGACTCTACTGGTCTTCAGTAATGCCCGGGCAGTGAAATTTTTTTTTTTAACTTCAATGTACAGATTCGCTTTTCTTTTGTTTTTTCTACTCTTTTATTATATGTATAAGATGTTATTCCGGGATTATACACTATCACTGTAGTAACAATCTAATAAATAAAATCGTAAACATCGCATGTCTGTACATTGAAGATATTTGCAAAAAAAAAATTGAGGGGTCTAAGGATAAGTAATAGAACACATTTCAATCATTTTTGAAATTTTTGTTTGTTTATCTGTTTGTCTGCGAGTCTGTGCACGCATCACATAAAAACTACTGAACAGATTTTGATGGACTTTTCACAAAAACATGGGGCTTAACTCAACATTTAGTCTTTATTTCATCGCAATTGGCTAACTCAATCAAAAGTAATAGACATTTTTAGTTTTCAAATACATTAGTAGGTAAGGTTAGTATGCAATATATTGCTCATAATAGTATTTCCGTACTATTCAGATTGCGATGAGTGGATTACATTTGGAGCTGCGAGTAGGAGTTGGAATGGGAGTGGGCGTGGGCGTGGGAAAAGGGGAGTGGGTGTGGGAGTAGAAGCGGGAGCGGGAGCAGGAGCAGGAGGGGAGGGGGAGCGAGAGAGGGAGCGGAAGCGGGAGCGAGAGCGGGAGCGGAAGCGGGAGCGAGAGCGGGAGCGGAAGCGGGAGCGAGAGCGGGAGCGGAAGTGGGAGCGGGAGTGGGAATAGGAGTGGGAGTGGGCGTGGGCGTAGGAAAAGGGGAGTGGATGTGGGAGAGGAAGAGGGAGCGGAAGCGAGAGCGGAAGCGGGAGAGGCTCGGGAGCGGGAGCGGAAGCGGAAGCGCCAGCGGAAGCGAGAGCGGGAGTGGGAATGGGAGCGGATTATCTGTAGTTCACGCGAGCGGAGCCGCGGGCACAGCTATTCGTTAATAAATACCATTCACTGTTACTGTGATGAACAGTGTACACCCTGCCTAAAGTCGCCCGTCGACGTCGATTAAATAAACCTGATAGTTGTATAAGTAGCGCGGCAACTCGTCATACGACTTCTGAAGAACGCTAGAAGTGTGGTCTGCATAGAGTTTTCTACATGTTCCCTGAATAAATACTTTTCCTCGGAATAATCTCTTTTCAGATTTCTCAATTATTATTTTCTTTTTATATCAGTTTTGAAAATCAAAGATCAGTTTAGCTGGTTTTAGTAGACCTCTGAAATTTATTATCTTTGTACTGCACTAAAGTTTTTGTTGCTGGTTATCTATTTCTTGGATAATTATGGAGATTTTTTTTATATATTATGTTATTCCGGGATATACACTGTCACTTTGCAAAGTTTCGTCAAAATCCGTTCGGCAGTTTATGCGTGATGCCCTAATAAACATACAAACAAACAAACAAACAAAAAAATTTTAAACTGTTTTAACATGTTCAGTTACTCATTTTAAGTCGCCCTGGTTGGTTTTTTTCCGAATATATTCAATGTACAGACTTTTTTGCATTTACGATTTTATTATATGTATAGATATATATATATATATATATATATATATATATATATATATATATATGTGTGTGTATGTACATATATTACATTTAAAAGTATATATGAATTGAATACTAACTTGCTGCACAGACACACACTCACACGCACCCCCCCCCCCCCACACACACACACACACGAACACGTCTTTCAATTTTAACTGACGATATAACTTTGTCCTCTCCGTGGGGTGGAGACCTGGCGTCCTGGAATACAGGGTTTCCCTAAGTCCAAGCGTCAGTCTCCATAACAATCTTCCTTGCTATTTGACGCCTAATTAAGTTAATTTAAGCCTTTAATGCTTGGAGGAAATAAATAAAATAAATATAAATATATAAATGTAATATATATAGACTACATTGGCTCTGAATAGTCGAAAAGCTAAATATAATGTTGAAGCGTTTCGTTACTTAAAACTTTTAACTATTAACTGTATTACGCTATTGTGATGTCCATTAGAATATGGAATATGTGTGATACGTCACTAAAAACATTTTCCATTAACGTAATTGGAGTTTCTAATTTCTTTTTTAGTTATTTACAAAAATAATTTTCTATTTTATGTTTTTTTTTTGTTACAGTTAAATATTTGAAAGGGTAATGCAAATTAGAAACTGTGTCGTACATCTTATCTTATCGTCTCAGGGTGCCAGGAAGACCTGGTGACACTTCGACCCTTCAGGATCTTTTGTGCCAAACCCCTAACCACCAACGGTGCCCCAAGCCGATTTGGTGGACTTCACATACGCCTCAGAATTTCTTCTATGCAGGTTTTCTTACGATGTTTTCCTTCCGTGTCGTACATTCATCATCATCATCATCAGCTGAGAGTCCACTGCGGAACAAAGGCCTTTCCCAAGGTGCGCAATTGAACCCGATCCTCGGTTCTTCTCATCTAGTCACTGCCAGCCGCCTTACGCAGATCGTCGCTCCACTAGTCCCACACTACGCTTGCCCAGTCGCGGTCTCCACTCGATAACCCGTTTACCCCAACGATAATCGGTTCTCTGAAAATCGGTCGTAAATTAATTTATGGAGCGGAATTCTGTCAAAAGTTTTTGGGCGTCTTTGTAGGATTTTCTTGTTATGAGTGAGACTTTTTAATCCATACAAGATTTATTATTTCTTTGTCGTTTTAAATACTCGGAATTAACTAAATTTATTTGTAAAAAGCAGGGTTCGGAATCAGATAGTAGCATTTATGTACTTGCGACAAAAATATAACAAGGAAGATTAATGAGTTGATGAATTTATGAGTTTATACATAAATGAATTGTTAGATCATTCGCTAAAGAAATGTTTAAATGATTCTCGGAAAAAATGTTTGCCCTTTTATGAAGTTTTCTCTGTCGCTGGTAGGTTTGCAGAAATCTCTTAAAAAGATAAGCATTACCATTTGTTCATGTTATTTTTTTCCCTTACTTTTACACTTTTTTAAACTTACTGATCCGGACAACCGTCAATGTCCACGTATAAGCTCCGTATATCATAAAAACTAGTACCCAAAGCCATACAATTACCATCAACACTAACTTCTACTGATGTTGTTTGTCTTTGCATCACAGACGTCGCAGACCGTCTATTTATCTGTAAGCATAGCACGTTCCTGCGCCAGGTGGTCGATTATGCAAGGGCGCGACTACCAAAGAGATATTATTTCAAATGGCGACGTGAAAAGGTGCTTGGTAACAAGTGTTGCTAGACTTATATTTTGTTCATTTTACTTAAGATAAACTATTGCGTGTTTCATGGACTGCTCAAACTTGAAATGTCAGATATATGACTAATTAAATTTCAGTCTTAGCCATTACCTGACAACATACACGCCACATTCTGTGCACTTTAATGCTGCGACTTTTCCCATCAAATGTGCGAACTATTCAATGCAATGTGTCCGGAGCGAAGTCTCCGTAACATTGCCTGGCGACTCAATGAGCAGTTGTCAATCCAGGGACCATACATAGGTTCCGTTTGGATGGTGCTCTATGCCCTTAACTTTATACCTTTCAAAGTATTCCTTCCATGACTCGCTTTCATTAATTATTATTTGAAATAAGAGCTAATGAAGAAAATTTTAAGGATTTCGTAAAATAAACGAACTAAAATTATCCATTCTTTAATTTTTCCCCCAAATTATACATAATCATGCATTGATGGCCATTTAATTTCTGCAAACGTGTTCCCCCAAATTCAATACGTAGCCAATTAAATATCGCGTAGTTTTCAGAATCGGTACCCAAAGGTACCCAATTGAAGCTCAAATTGATCGTTAAAATTTACAGATCGTTAAAGGCCGTAATTCTGAAGGCTTCATCTCATTTACATTGCAAATATTTAACTATGATTTGAACCTTACGATCCGCCTTAGATGTATTTCTGATTAAGTCAATTTACAAAACCCTCGGAATATCTTTAAAGAGAATTTATGTATCATAATAATTATGTGAATTTATCATCTGTGTTAAGAGTTCCATCAAAATGGCCCTACTGAAGCTTTCTTGTCCGTTTATATATGTTTATGTCTAATTATAGTTATATGTATAATTGCCTAAAAAACAAGTAATACCCACTAAGAAATTAAAATTTAATTTATAATAATGCCAATGTCAATTGTTCAGTAGAGTATTAATCCAAAGAAACATTTACTAATTTGATATTGTTTATTCAAAGTTTTATATCAATTAATTAGGTATGATAATATTGGAGAAATAATGATCCGGTCGCAATGGCGTATAAAGCTGTCTGTCGTTCGATTTGATCCGAACATGTTCGGATCGGCGACTTTCTTCTCTGCGCTCGCGCAGTCTTTACGATTGGTGGAGATGTATGTCGTAACACAATCTATAACGATTCGACATTCCAATAGTAATATTCCCATTTAACAGTATAAAAGTAACAGTAACAATATATAATTTTTTATACACTAAACTTTCCTTATCGAATAATTGAACATAATTTTCCATGCAACAAGTCTGTTTTGTCGCATGTGTTAGCGATACAACAGGTTAAAGGAATGAATTTGAAAAGTTTCAAAACCACAAAGTGAAATTTAAATAGTACAAAAATATATACTTTAAAAAAAGCTTCATGACCCCCGAAATGCCTTAGCATGGTCCGAAAAAAATTTGCTCTAATATAATATTTTTTTACTAGGGTCATCATCAGGTTATTTTTGTCTCCACTGCAGGAGCACAACCCTCTCTCATCTGCAGGAGACAGACCAGATTTGGCCTACACTCCCCGCGCTGGCCAGACGGGTTGGGGAGGCCTGATTGATGTCTACTACTGATATTGATGTTTTACTTTATTAAGAGAAAGAGTGGGGATAAAAATAATAATTAGTATATGTAATGTAGATCGTAGTTAACCGTGCTTTACGAACTTTCAACTTCAAAAAAAGACAACCCCCTTTTGTTTTGAAACCGGGGCGACTTCTGCTGTCTAGAACATCAGGTCAACAACCGTACAAGAAATGCTGGAAACATTCCCTTGACCGTCAGGTCTCAGTACGTCTCAAATTACCAATATCTGGTACGTTGATTGACCCAGCTATATAGCAGCGGTGTCGGGTACTAATATCAGACATAGGGTAAGGAAACTTTGTACCTCCTCTGTCTAACCTTCCATCATCCATAACGGCCTACGTTGTAATATAAGATAGTTTCATGTTCGGCTATTCACAAAATTAATACCTACATGTCATATTCAGGGACGATGAAATTTCACATATAATATTTCAGACAACAAATCTAAAACATTGTGTGATAAGCAAGGATCGGAATTAGGTAGTCTAAATAAAATATTAAACGGAAGATTAATATGGACATTCATTTTCGCGGGGTTTTATTAACTGTTTTAATCCCACAAATATTATAAATGCGAAAGTTTGGATGTTTGTTACTCAATCAAGCTTCAGCCACTGGACGGATCGGGGTGAAAATTAGCACACATATAGGATAGGTCCTGGAATAGAACATAGGATAGTATTTATCCCGAAAATACATCCCATTCCAACAATAAATACATAATAATTTGTGATGTGAAGTTGTCCACGCGGACGAAGTCGCGGGCAACAGCTAGTATGATATAAAAGTCTATTTGTATTGGTTTTTAAGTATTAAGTATTTAAGTATTTTGCCATAAAAATACATGTAATTTTTTTAACATAGGTTGTGCGAGCATAGCCGATCGAGAGAGACACCGTCATACGTGAACATACAAATGCTCCTCATTCTAACTTAAAGCCTCGATCGCATCAAACAACCAAAACTGATCATAATGTATTCTATTACTTCTCCTTTATCCCCCAAATCATTTTTTATTGGAAATATTTTCAATTATTTGTTAGACTTATTCATAAATCTTCTCTACCTAAGCACTAAGCAGAGTGTAGAGTTACTTACTATTAATTACATGTAACTTAAGCCACACTTAGATTAAAATACATTACCTTGTCACTCTACTACAATAAATTTTCTCATTCTGACTAAATTAAACAAGGTTTCAATTTCATGTAGATCTGCTGTATTTTACCTAGAGGCATGTCATAGAAATAAGATGTACTACTTAGGTCATAACTTTGTAACTTAACTATGTTTAATATAGTTAAGTTACGAAGCTATCTTGAATTGTCTGGCCATAGTGCCCACGTGCACACGAGTGCCCAGACTGGACATTATTTCATCATCAGGTCATTTTTGTCTCCACTGCAGGAGCACAACCCTCTCTCATCTGCCGGAGACAGACGGAGGATTTGGCCTATACTCCCCGCGCTGGCCAGACGGGTTGGGGACGCCTGATAGATGTTTTATAATGTATTCCCTTAGTCGCCTTGTACGACATCCACGGGAAGAGTTGGAGTGGTCCTATTCTATTCTACCGGAAACCACACGGCATATTATTTGCCCAACAATAAACATCAATGGGCTTGTAGCAGAGATAATATATTACGCTTATAGTAAAGATGTTCACGAGTCCATAGTTTTCTTATAATTGATCATTAGAAGCAAACTATTGTTCTAAATTTCCATAGCGAACAGTAAAATGCCTAGAGATTAAACTTTATAATGTTCGACATCACGTAGTTTACGACTCGAGAGCCAGAGATCGTGGATTCGATTTACAACTTTGTACAAGTTTGTCTCAGACTTGTGTTATATTTGAGAATTGGCCTGTCTTTCTGTCAATTCGCCTGCCGGATATAGTGTACACAGGCACAGTTCAGTTGTCAGAAGCGAACGATTCGGAACTTTTAATGTGAACTACGAGCGAACAAATAATTAAAAGGCATTTCTCTCTTAACGTACAAATATCATTACATCCATGGTAGAGTCTGTTGTGAATCTGTCATATCGATACTTCTGGGATCAAAGGGTGTAAATGACTTTAGGGCGTAAAGGTACTTCCCACATAATCTTATTATGTTTCTAATTCTATAAAAAATTCTTTAATACACATGACATGAACTTCCAACCCATGGTCAAGAACTTCGATACGTGCAATACAAAGATCGATAGAGAATTATAACTGAATACGATTATGTGGAAAGTGCCTTGACGCCCCAATATCCTTTACAGTCCTTTGAGCCCCGAAGTACCCGATATTATTCACAAAAACAATTTAATTTTTGCAAATCGTTTTAATTTTCTTCAATATATGTGGAAAAGGTACGTAGCTGTGAAGAATACAAAGGTACGACCTGAGAATAGTATGCAAATATGCATAATTATTGAGATTGTGAAAAATTCGTATCAAGCTGATAATAGCAAGCCCACAGCCCACATAATATTTCTCTCCCTGTTCTCGATTCTATTGGATTCGCAACTTGCCAGAAATGTAGAAATATGTATCTTATGTGTCAAAATACCCAGTGGCCACCCTGACTTGCAGCACCGTTAGGTACAGTTTCAGATGCCACATAAAACGCTAAAAATTACCATTGCTAATTACCATAACGGGTCAGAAGCGGGTTGATAATGCCATTTAGCTCGCGGCGAGGCTGCGCAAGCGATTAGCATGCAACGAGGTGACTTGATTAGCTTATACAAGACAGATATCGCCTAAATTACAAAGTACCTACATGCTGAGTTGTTAATGCGAACAAAGACACGTAACAATGAGAAACATTGAATGAAAACACGAAGTTTTCGGCAAAGGAAAATATTGTGGAGAATACTACATACTCGTACGCAAGAGAATACATTACAATTACCAAATTTCTTTATTTACTCCACCAAATTGCCCTAATAGAAATTATGTGAAGTCTGGTACCTGAATAGTAACACCACATGAAAACCTGAATGTGCTAGAAAGATGGCGAGATAAACCGGTTTATTTAATTTTTAAATTCCGTTCACCGTGAAAATGTCGTCTATAGGTCGTCATGTATGGATTAATACAAGAAAACCGGTAACCAAAATAATTTCGATAAATTACACACCTGTACCACAATTAACCAGTAAATTATTGAATGATATTTTCCAGGTTTTATAAATAATATTAATTGCAATTTCAATTGCTGATGATTGATAAAATATCTAGTACCGTCACCATTTATTCTTAGTGAACACAGAAAAATATGTGAATCTGGCTTGATTTAAAAGTCAGTGGTAACGAGGAACAGCTTTGCAAAATGAATTTAAAATCATTCGACTTTACATTCAAAATGAGCCATGGAAAAATCGGAAAAAGCAATGCCCCGTAAGCCTTTACCCAGCGTAGCCAACGATCTCTATGTACTACTAGATGGAGCGTTCCAAACAATCGCTCTGTTCCACGCAAGTAGCCATACTCTTTCACATTCACAATGAAACTTGTGCAGTTACTATGCAGAATATTTAATTATTACTAAATATTGACGCTACGGTTAAATAATGTCAATATTTAGTAAATAATTAAATGTTCTGAGCAGTAACTGCACAAGTTTCAAAGTGAATGTGAAAAAGTTGTTGCTACTTGCGTGGAACAGAGCGATTGTTTGGAACGCTCCATCTAGTAGTACATAGAGATCGTTGAGCATAGCCGATGGTATATTGCTGCAGTTTTTACATAATGATCCTGTTCACGGAGTAATACACATTTATTAATTGTAATGTCTTTGTGTTTTCCCATACAGTAGGTATATCTTCTCGTCGCGTATACCACAGTGCCTGAAAACAAAAGTCTTCGACCAGTGCGTCCTACCGTAATACCTACGAGGGCGCTGAAATGTGGATACTGACAGTGGGACTAGTCCGAAAACTCAAAGTCGCTCAGAGGGCTATGGAAAGTTACGGATATGCTCGGATGCGTATTATTGGTTCATTTATTAAAATCACGCGCATTCATGTGATGGGAAGTGAACTATGTTTACATCCTTTACATATTCGCAGACGATATTTAGCGGGTAAGTTTTAGTCGTTTTCATTTCATTTATTTAAACAATTATAAATAAACAATGGGCTCGATTCTGAAGGCACAATGTTAAAATTTGACAGCACTAAAACTGTTGCTGTCCTTGTCATACATTATTATGAAGATAAAGACGAAACCAATTTAACGCTGTCAAATTTTAAAGGTGTGCCTTCAGAATCGCGCCCAATAACATGAAACAAGTATAATTAAAAAATGTCTTCCAACGCACCGCATCGGGGCAAGGTTTCCAATATACTGGCAGCGTTCCCCCTCTGAATCGCCGAGCTGATTCTTTGGGCGAAGAAGCTGCCAGCTCTACGGTCTCCCGAAGCTTCGATGAGGCGCGTTGAAAGATCTTTGGCTAGAACAAGAGCCTCTGGCCCCCAGGGATCCAGAGTCTCGACGCCGAACGGAGTTTTAGTTAAAATCAAAGTCTCTACAAAGTAATATGATTACATTACTGGAAGAATTGAAGCGTTGTCGAACCTCAAATTGAAGTAGGAAAAAGGTACCTCTGTTAGGTTTAGTTCACAATTCATTGAAAGACATCCCAGTGCACGTTGGAAATGTTTACATTAGATACTTTGGTGCGAAAATTATTTTCCTTATAACAGATTTGAGATCTAATTTTATAACCAATTAGTGTCAATCATGAAGGTAAAAACTTTGAGGTGACTTATGAGGTAATGTTATCTGTTATCTAATTTTATAACCAATTGGTGTCAATCATGAAGGTAAAAACTTAGAGGTGACTTATGAGGTAATGTCATCTGTTATCTAATTTTATAACCAATTAGTGTCAATCATGAAGGTAAAAACTTTGAGGTGACTTATGAGGTAATGTCATCTGTTATCTAATTTTATAACCAATTAGTGTCAATCATGAAGGTATAAACTTTGAGGTGACTTATGAGGTAATGTTATCTAATTTTATAACCAATTAGTGTCAATCATGAAGGTAAAAACTTTGAGGTGACTTATGAGGTAATGTCATCTGTTATCTAATTTTATAACCAATTAGTGTCAATCATGAAGGTAAAAACTTTGAGGTGACTTATGAGGTAATGTCATCTGTTATCTAATTTTATAACCAATTAGTGTCAATCATGAAGTTAAAAACTTTGAGGTGACTTATGAGGTAATGTTATCTAATTTTATAACCAATTAGTGTCAATCATGAAGGTAAAAACTTTGAGGTGTCTTATGAGGTAATGTCATCTGTTATCTAATTTTATAACCAATTAGTGTCAATCATGAAGGTAAAAACTTTGAGGTGACTTATGAGATAATGTTATCTAATTTTATAACCAATTAGTGTCAATCATGAAGGTAAAAACTTTGAGGTGTCTTATGAGGTAATGTCATCTGTTATCTAATTTTATAACCAATTAGTGTCAATCATGAAGGTAAAAACTTTGAGGTGACTTATGAGGTAATGTTATCTGTTATCTAATTTTATAACCAATTGGTGTCAATCATGAAGGTAAAAACTTAGAGGTGACTTATGAGGTAATGTCATCTGTTATCTAATTTTATAACCAATTAGTGTCAATCATGAAGGTAAAAACTTTGAGGTGACTTATGAGGTAATGTCATCTGTTATCTAATTTTATAACCAATTAGTGTCAATCATGAAGTTAAAAACTTTGAGGTGACTTATGAGGTAATGTTATCTAATTTTATAACCAATTAGTGTCAATCATGAAGGTAAAAACTTTGAGGTGTCTTATGAGGTAATGTCATCTGTTATCTAATTTTATAACCAATTAGTGTCAATCATGAAGGTAAAAACTTTGAGGTGACTTATGAGATAATGTTATCTGTTATCTAATTTAATAACCAATTAATGTCAATCATGAAGGTAAAAACTTTGAGGTGACTTATGAGGTGCGAAAATTTTTTTTTTTACTTATGATCAGTACATGTTCAAACAATTAGGAGATAAAACATCTAGACCCTCTTTTTATATTTATTCGAGAAACGTGAACCAGTGGGTTTCCCAACTAATATCCGGAACGATCGGATGTTTGTTCAATAACGTTTCTACGTCTAAACGAATATTCACGGATAGTTTGAGCTGGAGAGAAAAAATGTTACGTTTTTACTTCGGTATTATATCATCATACAATAGCCTATGTACGTCCACTGCTGAACATAAGCCTCCCCAATAGAATGCTACTTTTCGTGGGCTGTCTATTGGGGGATATGCCATAATCACCACGCTTGGCAGGCGGATTTGGTGATCGCAGTAAAGATCTTAATATACACAGGAGAACGCTGCTGCCCGTCCCAATCTCTTAGTCGCCTTGACGAAATCCACAGGAAGATTGGTGGTGTCCCTATTCTAAGCCGAGAACCACACGGCAAGGAAACAATAAGTTCCTTTTGAATATAACTAGTAAATACAGTGGGGGGCTTAAAAGGCTTGGGGGAATAAGGTGCGGTGAGGTAGGAGGGAACGTCTAACGTATATTTTATTCAAAACCAAATAATATGCCATGTGGTTTCCGGTAGAATAGAATAGGACCACTCCAACTCTTCCCGTGGATGTCGTACAAGGCGACTAAGGGAATACATTATAAAACATCTATCAGGCGTCCCCAACCCGTCTGGCCAGCGCGGGGAGTGTAGGCCAAATCCTCCGTCTGTCTCCGGCAGATGAGAGAGGGTTGTGCTCCTGCAGTGGAGACAAAAATAACCTGATGATGACACCACTATGAGATAACTGTCACCACATTCCTCTGGCAATGCTCCTCTAACTAGATATCCTCACTGTACTTCTGAATGCCTGATTTGTTCTCCGTTACAATAAAAAATAAGTGAGTGGAAATTATGTATGCAGAACACACGTGTTTTATTGGTTTGCTAATGACAGCCTGATGTTTTTATACGAGCCATTTAAATGTGGCTGGAGTGAGTAAAAAGATCGTTAATCGTGTTAATGCGCTGAACGGTAAGGGTGGGGGCACAGTGCTGGCGGCATTGAAGCTACTTGGGTGAATCAACTGTTTCTCGTTTTCTTATTTTCATAAGAAGGTAATCAATTCCTAGTTCTGAAGTATTTTACATAATGCGATAGAAGAAAACTTATTAATGTTAAAATGTAATAGAAAACATATTGGTAATCCAGTCCAAAATTCCCAAACAGAAGCCGGGGCAAAATTTACCCTTGGCCCCTAATTTTTTTTACATAATTGTTTGTTTTTGTTGTTTTTTTTAAAAACGTCATATCAAAAATGAATCTAAATATCGCACCGGAAAATATTTAATGCAGAAACTAAGTAGTTTTTTATTTTATTTGTCAAAAACTGATATCGGTAATTTTTGCCTGACAAAATAAGTTTTTATCCCACTTACCTCCGATATTGTCAAATATAAGACGTCATCCCTACCTTTTCGGTGAGACTACTGTCAGTGATGTATATGTAACCCAACAGTTGATTTTTAATAATACGATTAAGAAACCAAAAAATCAACTCTTTTATTTCATGGATGTACGATGGCTGCTGAGATAGTTTGGAACAAAACTAACACTTTGTATAAAGTAAGTGCACATACACTATTTGGAATAAAAAAAAAATATATAAAATAAAACTTAATATTCCTATATTTTAACGAGAAACAGAAAATGTGAAATCTGTAAACAAACGTTCAAGACAGTTTCAAAATTTCTCCATTTGAAAACCTAACTTTACCTGATCTAAAATAAGTTAAAGTTTATGATAATGTGATAATTAAAATTCTACATACTAACCGAAACTAAATGAATTTACATCCGCACTTTTAGTATCTGAAATGGTCAAACGTGTCATGTGCCTAAATGAGTTTGTGGCCATTTGTTACTATGGCAACGTACAATATAAATCACTATAGACGACTAAAAACATGTCAGCAAAGTATACGCCGTAGTACACAATGTGTGGTTTCCGTTAATAATAAAACAGGTTTTAAGATAAAAAAAAATGTCAATATATCATTGTCGGGCAATTTTACATTTTTGTTTAAAACTGTCTTATAGCTTTCAAGTTATTCAACGAACAGATATACAGGTACGTGCATCCGTTTTGATGGAACCATAAAAACGAATGAAAAACCGAGACTACCCAGTATAGTATACTACCCATATTATGCACATTTTATTTTTATTCTTTTTGACCTACCGCTTGTTTTAGCTTTTTCCACAGTGCAGGTTGGCTGGAAGAGATCTCTTATAGAGATAAGTCCTTTGTACACTTTTATGTTATGCCCTTTTCTTTTTGTAAAATTTATGTGCAATAAAGAATATAATTATAATTTATAAAATATATTAAAACATGGTGCTACTTGACATTTAAGAAGCTTTTTATGATTTGTGACATTAGTACTTTTTCCAAAGCCATAAAGAAAAAGTCAGCAAAGTGTACGTTGTAACTTATATAGAATATGCGGGATCTGTCAGATCCGTTTTTTTAGTTTTCACTAAAATAGATTATTGTAAAATAAAAAAATTGAAAATATTGTATTTTTTAATGGTGGACAGTTTTACATATAAATTTTAAACTTCAGCTCAGGTGCCGGACAGACAGACCGACGTGAAAGATTCGCCAGAAGGGTATCATCCCTAAAACACAGACTGTATGAATGAATAAAAGTATCATTTTCTAGGCGAAAGTCTACCATTACTTTGAAAGGCCTTGCTAAACAGCTTTGCATGGCGCTCAGCTCGTAGGTATTTTCAGTGCTTAAGCTCGCTAACATTGGAGACCTTCCCCAAACATTCAGCCTCGATACATCTGGATTGTGAAATATACTTGCCTGTTTTCATTTCGATCCACGCTTTGTGATCCGCTACACGCTGTATATCTTGCAACACTGTAATTTATAAACTGTGAAAGATTTTAAAGTGAACCGTTTGTGGATTTAAACAACCCAAACGCGAATACAATTTCTAAACAATGGTGAAGCAATAAAACTGAATGATTCAACAGGATTTCACCTTATTGTCTAGGTAATTATTAGCTTTGGAACTTTCTAACGCAGGCTCTATTGTTGTTAAGGATAGTAACAATTTACACCAAGTCTCTTTCTATAATCTGCGTTGTAGAGAGTCATTAAGAGAATAGTAGCGAGACCATTCATTTTGACCACCTCGTTGACCTAGCTAGTGGATTGATCATTGATGATGAATGCAACTAACGAAACTGTGACCAACCGTTACTAACCCCATCGGTACTGTATCCACGAAGGTTTTGTGGTGAATCCAATTCCATTTCACACCGCCGTGCTTCAAGTAATAGAAGATCAAACGACCGTATCTGAGTAAACGGCTGATTAGGTATTTGTATGAAGTAATGTTTGCTGAAAATATTTTTTTATGCGTTTGTATTGCGTTTTGGAGTTTATCAAAGAAACAGAAATATTCGTCTTTACAGATTTAAATACTGAACTCAAGAAGTGTGAAGAAAAATTTTACGCTTGGAATGTCTTCTGTATAAATAAATTCGGTTTTTCCTAATACAATGACATTAAAGAAATCAATTGAAAAATTATGACGACCTCCGTGGCGTAACGGGTAGCTCTCGGACTGCCACGCCGGAGGTTGCTCGGGGCCCATGTTTGTATGATGAATATGAATGTTTGTACCCAAGTCTTGGATGTTTATATATTTATTTAAGTATGTGCGTCCGTTATCTAGTAACCATAGCACAGGCTCTGCCTAGTTTGGGACTGGATAATTGGTGTGAATGTCTGACATATTTATTATATTTATTTTATATACCAGTCGTTATATCAGCAATTGAATAAAAACCGACCGCCTCGTTGGCCTAGTGGGTCATTGAACTCGAGCGCCAAAGGTCGTGGATTCGAATCCCGCTGGGGACAGATAAATTTGTACATTTGTACAAGTTGGTCTCGGTCTGGATGTTAATTGTTCTATCATTGTTTAATTCCCATAGCACAGGAGAAAATCCTAGTTTGAGATTAGACAAGTAATATATATATGTATTATTTATTTATTTATAATATTATTATGTCCGCAAAATTGTATCTCTCTTTTTGAGGCACAGTGACAATATTTCGAAAATATGGCATGGAGGGATATTATTAACTGTTTTATTGAATTTAAATTAAAAAAAAATATTATAGAAAAACATAGGATTTTAAAATACAAGCTTAGCTTTCATTTGCACAATTACGTCCTTATTCGTGCACGACTACGGCTACGACACGAGTACGAGTACCGCTAGTTATAATCAGTTCTTAGCATATTTATTTATAACAACCACACAAATTATAAGCAAGAAACACATTAAAGCTAATATATGCTGTTGTTGTTCATTGTTTAAAGTTTATTTTCCAAAAGTTTAAATTCTGACGTTTGCTGAAAGATGTCTCTTTTTAGACCTTTTACACTTTTCTTTGTCTGTTTCCTTTATCTTTTAGAATTTTATGGGGGCAATAAAGAAATTATATACCTACTTAAATTCCGTTACGGTTTTCGTGGTGTTCATAGTAGAGAGAATGATATGAAATTAATAGTTTGTTTAGGAAAATAATGATCTACCAAGCATGCAACTTTAGATAACTACAGTGGGGGACATAGTTAAAGGACTGTCACAGGAATGTGACAGTTACATAAATAAAATATCTAAAAAAAATAGACATTCACACCAATTATCCAGTCCCAAACTAGGCAGAGTCTGTGCTATGGTTACTAGACAACGGATACACATACTTAAATAAATATATAAACATCTAAGACTTGGGTACAAACATTCGTATTCATCATACGAACATGTGCGGGATAGCGGGATTCGAAACCGCAACCTCCGGTGTGGCAGTCCGAGAGCTACCCCGTTCCGCCACGGAGGTCGTCTAACGTGCTACAGTTTGACATTAGGTACTCTACGGTTTGACGTTCCTTGCTATCTCACCGTACTTCATTCCCCGAAGCCCTCAGAACTAGCACACTAGCGAAATTTACAGCTATTTATAGCTTACTACATCCATAGTGAGGGTATATTGGTGTTAGGCTCACTATATATACTCCCACTATAGATCTATTTTATAACTTATTGCTGAATATTTCGCCATATCATCATCATCAGCCTGAAAGAGTCGACTGTTGGACATAGGCCTCTCTCAAGGCGCGCCACTGCCAGCTGCCTTACGCAGATCGTAGCTCCATCTAGCCAGGGGGTATCCTACACTACGCTTGCCTAGTCGCTGTCTCGTGTCGTGTTCTTTTTTCAACAATTTGAGAACAAACCAGTACAAAATCCAAGGTGAAACGTGGTGTGATCAGAATTTAAGTACGTACCTTAGTTCACAATGACCGAGCTGGAATGACGTCAGTTCAGCTCGGCCATCAATACCCCCCTGTATCTCACGACCTGTTTAAGTACAAAATCTGATTTTCGGGTACAAAGTAGTATAAAATCAAAGGTGAAGCGTAATGTGATCAGAATTAAAGTACGTGCCTTAGTCCTAAATGTCCGAGCTGGAGAT
Source organism: Esperia sulphurella (assembly GCA_947086405.1). NCBI lineage: Eukaryota > Metazoa > Arthropoda > Insecta > Lepidoptera > Oecophoridae > Esperia > Esperia sulphurella. The sequence continues at coordinate 15,955,703 of OX352264.1, forward strand.
GTCATTCCAGCTCGGACATCAATACCCCCTTGTAACTTTGGATCTGTTTAAGTTAAAAATCGAGTACGAAATAGTACGTTATCTAAATCCTGCCAGGGTTAGATCACTGAAATTCGACTTCGTCCGAGCTGTAGTGACGAACACCACCCAATGACGTGTGAAGAAGTTGTTGAAACTATCAGCTATATCCTTCAGGATACTGTAAGATTTGTTATTGCAAATTCGAAATTAGAAAACAAATGTACGTCGAATGGTCTAGGTCCAGTGTATCTCCTATTACCCGTAGCGACACGGCACATAGACCATTCGACGTAATTTTTCTGTCTTAGAATTTGCATTAACAAAAAAAATTACATTCAATTCTATTAATCTTTATTGCACCATAAAAACAAAGACACACGACTTGCCTGCATGCCTCTCCATAATAATTTGTCTTCACCGCAGGTTAGCTGTAAGAAATTTCTTTAGAAATATGCTCAACCTTTTGTATAACTTTCTTTTCATTGTGTTGTTCTTTATATGTTTGTGTGTACAATAAAGTATTAAATAAAGATACAATAAAAAGTTGTATCGATGTGGGTTATAGCGTTTATGCCTTTTGCATCTATATAGAAGTCATTGGGATGTGCGTCGCCCAATATGCCTGAAGCACTACAGGAGCGCGGAAGCCCTACCAGCTCCCTGACGTCATTATTAAACTGGCTACGCAAATAATGAAAGGAACCAGTGCTTCATAGACTCTATCTTGAATTGGGAAGTTGATTGTCTCTATACTATCGGCACCCCGCGACTTTCCTATAATAATAATAATAACTAAAATTCTTTATTCATCTCTCCAAAAAATATATATGTCGCAGTGTAGGCCAAATCCTCCGTCTGTCTCCGGCAGATGAGAGAGGGTTGTGCTCCTGCAGTGGAGACAAAAATAACCTGATGATGAAATTGTTATAATTGCGTCTCTTGATCATCAGCCGAAATGCGTCCACTGCTGAACATAAGCCTCCCCCATAGAATGTTACTTTTGGTGGGCTGTCTATTGGGGGACTAGACGTAATCACCACGCGTGGCGGATTGGTGATCCCAGTAAGAACGCTACTTCCCGTCCCTGGTGCAAACCCTTAGTCGCCTTGACGACACCCACGGGAAGATTGGCGGTGCTATTCTAAGCTGGGAACCATACGGCTAATTGTCTGTCTTCATCATCAGGGTATTTTGTCTCCACTGCAGGAGCACAACCCTCTCTCATCTGCCGGAGACAGACTGAGGATTTGGCCTACACTCCCCGCGCTGGCCAGACGGGTTGGGGAGGCCTGATTGATGTTGTATAATGTATTCCCTTAGTCGCCTTGTACGACATCCACGGGTAGAGTTGGAGTGGTCCTATTCTACTCTACCGGAAACCACACGGCAACCTTCAAGAATTGTCTGTCCATTCCTCACATATCGCATGTTTACTGGAGATCGCAGCGGTGATGTACTTACGGACTGAAATAATAAAGATAAAGTATTTTATAAAAGCTTGCAAAATAAATGTTTCCTTTGACCTCAATAAAATGAATTGGTTAAAATACAGAATCATGCGGCATCCTTTTTAAATCCATCATTCTGTAGGTAAAAAAAAAACGTTAGAGTTATTCGCATTTTTCCATCTCCATACTCGGCATACTTAACTGACATTGCTAAACGATTAAGGACACTCCGTTACAGAAGTAGCTCATCACCGTAAATACGATAATCGTATGCAAGCGTATTTAATCATTTATAGTACACACTATAATACAAAGAAACAACACAAAGAAAAGAAAAAATAAAGAAGGTTGACCTTATTTTAAAAGAAATTTCTTCCAGCTGACGTGCGGTGAAGATAACAGATAAATGTGTGACTACTGCTTAGTCGCGTATAGTACAATATTTTAAATAATTATACAACATAAACATATATACAATACAATTAACTAATGAACACACACATAAAAATGCAGATACATGAGGTATATAGGTATATTCAATATAGGTATAATTCCGACTGATCATCCCACTAATATTATAAATACGAAAGTTTGGATGTTCACGCTTCAACCACTGGACGGTACGGAATGACACTCGGCACACATATAGGTTAGGTCCTGGAATAGGACACAGGATAGTTTTTATCCCGAAAAACATCTCATCTCATACGTAGACGAAGTCGCGGGCAAAAGCTAGTAAACTCATAATCTTCAAACAACCCGTTCTTACATTTGTAAATAAAAAATGATTATGTAATGTAAAACTATTCTGAAACTCAACTTGTAAGGGTAATACGATTTTTTTCGGCCAACCACTTTCCTTGCTTACCGTACTAAATAAATTAGAAACTTCAGTTATTTGGCAATGCGCTCATTCGAGTGAGCTTTTATGTCAATTTCACAGTGACGTCAGAGAGATTCCATAGAGAAAACTGTTTCAGCTGTCACGCTATGTTGTTAGTACAATATTTTCACACTCTATTTATTTTGATAAATTCGTTCCAATAAATACAGTGACCACTTTGGCTTCAAAACTGATTTAAAAGCATTTTCACTGATTTAAAACAAACTATTTGGGTTTCTTATATCAGTTACCATTTAAAAATTATGTACAATAATTTTGTCAAGGGGTACGTTAGACTCAATTGAAACCTGTCCCTCATTATTGCGCGTAATTTCGTTGTTGTTTCTTCGTCTACTAAATATATCCCCTAAATTCGCATAGGTATATGAGTAATTACAATGACAATGTGCAACAATGATCTATTTTTGTGGGCAGTTTCCATAGGTATTAATGTCATGAAAAGCCCTCACCGAGCCACTTTACCCAACTAAGTCGGACGGAGCCAGGGCAGCAGTTAGTATAATATATTTTTTCATCGTGTATTTATCAATAGAAATGTCGACGTTGTTTTGGATACAGACTGTTATCGACGACCTCCGTGGCGGAACGGGATAGCTCTCGGACTGCCACGCCGGAGGTTGCGGTTCGAATCCCGCTAGGGGCAAATGCTTGTATGATGAATATGAATGTTTGTTCCCAAGTCTTGGATGTTTATATATTTATTTAAGTATGTCCATCCGTTATCTAGTAACCATACCACAGGCTCTGCCTAGTTTGGGACTGAATAATTTGTGTAAATGTCTATTTTTTTAGATATTTTATTTATGTAACTGTCACATTCCTGTGACAGCCCCTTAACTATGTCCCCCACTGTAGTTATCTAAAGTTGCATGCTTTGTAGATCATTATTTTCCTAAACAAACTTTTCATTTCATATTATTCTCTCTACTATGAACACCACGAAAACCGTAACAGAATTTTATAAAGGGACTGGATAATTGGTGTGAATGTCTGACATATTATTATTATAATTATATTATTATTCACACTCAAACCTGTGAAATCGCTAAAAAACAGAAATAATAGTTTTTAACTCACATAATGTCCATTTTTTGTTTAATTTTCTCTTATCCGAGGACCAATAATCGGATTTTAATAATACTTCTACGTACTTATAATTTCAAGATGTAGTGTAAAGTACACCAGGTAGAGATTGTAAAGGGTTATATCATTATTAAACCTTAAATACGAGTAGCAGCTCTGTTCACCAATCCACCTGCCAAGCGTGGTGAATATGGCAAATCCCTCAATAGACAGCCCACTAAAAAGCAAAAACTAAGTATAGTTCTATTGGGGATGCTTATGTTCAACAGTGGACATATTACGGCTGATGATGAAAACCATAAAGAAAAGAAAAAAAAATTGGACCCCGATTCTGAAGGCACACATTTAAAATTTGACAGCGCTAAAATTGGTTTCATCTTTATCTTTATAATACTGTGTGACAAGGATAGCAACAGTTTTAGTGCTGTCAAATTTTTACTTTGTGCCTTCAGAATCGAGCCCATTATGTTGCTATGTCTATGAACAACAGATAAAAAATTTCAATACAACAACATACGTTAACGGAAACACGTGTAACTGATTTAACTGGTGACCTTTCTTGTAATTGGCCAGTCAACTCGACCCGCTTCGACTATCGTTACTCCATCGAGGGTGATCAATTTCATTCATTTCAGTGTGGTGCAGTTTATAAGCGACCAGTTCCGCCTCTCAGGTTTACTTTTTTATTAAACAACAATTAGATACACACCATACTGGGAAAGCGTGTAGAAATGAGACATGGTGTTGCAGTAATAGCCCAAAGAGACCTACTCTGAGAAAAAAATAAGTAGCCCTCCTACTTACATAAGGATAAAAATATACCACTATTACGTAAGTAGTCGCTCCCATTATAAATGGTGTCGCCTACAACTGATTCAGTAGCCGGCCACATTATTAAGTAGTGTGGTTACTCAGTAATATGGCCGGCTTCTGAATGAATTGTAGGCGACACCATTTATAATGGGAGCGGCTACTTACGTAATAGTGGTATATTTTTATCCTTATGTAAGTAGGAGGGCTACTTTTTTTTTTCTCAGAGGTTTGTTCTAGGCTAGTTACATAAACTGCAGTGCAGATCTTGGCAGATCTTGGTCTGTTACACTGCTGCTGATGTTGGTGATGAAAAAGTCACAACATCTATTTTCACTGCAGTTTATTAGCATGCAAATAAGCAGATGCGATTCGATCTGTAGTTGAATTCTGAATGAATGGAACGAATGAACTTACTTATTGTTTAGTGTTGGGATACCAACACCTGCATTCGTTATCGTTACTGCTGCATTGAAAGTTATAAGCAGATGCGATTCGATCGTAGTCGATAAAAAAATGACGTGTCTATATGTACCAAGTGTACTCATATGCAATAAATGATTTTGACTTTGACTTTGATCTGTAGTTGAATGCTGAATGAATGGAACGAATGAACTTACTTATTGTTTAGTGTTGGGATACTAACACCTGCATTCGTTATCGTTACTGCTGCATTGAGAGTGATTTATGTTATTCTACGAGTAATACATTTAGCCAATGTTTCTGCAACTCCTTTCGCAAGGAGCTCATTTCATTTATTATCAACCTATCGTCGTTTGGTACACGTGTTTGTCAGTGTTTCGAACTTCGGAACTGGAATTTTAAATACGAACGAATACTTGTGAAATACCATTAATTTATAAGTGCGATAAGCTTGCAAGTTTAGTTAGTGCTTTGCCAATCTGAGTTACTCAAATTCCTCGATTATATCACCAGTAATGAAAAATCGCTGGAGCAACTGGTCATTCAGGGTCAACTGGAAGGCAGGTCACGTGGTCCATCACCCATGTGCTGGATGGGTACCATAAAAGCAGCTACCCGAACATCCTTGGCATATTTTTCTCGGAGCGCTAGCTCATCAAGGACTGTTTTTGTCTTTGTTTCTTTCATAAGACATGTAGCAAATTTTTCTCTGAAACGTACGCATTCTGTTGTGAAAGTAGTTAGCAGGTCCGCTTTAAACTCATCTCGCTTTAGGTTGAGCTCAGCAACTCTGTTTTCTTTAAATTCATAGATGTTTGTTTGTTCTCAGTCGCCAATATTGCTGTTTCTGTTCTTTAAGTGAAATTTTTTGAAGTCTTTGTCCCTCAGTGTTCACCTTTATGTCTTTATAATATCGTAATCATGACCATTTGTCAAGTGTGCCCGAGTGAAGAAGAAAAATCTGAGGAATCTGCGCAAAATTTTACCATCAACGCCCGGCGCTAGTGACCTGAGCCACCAACAATAACTCTATGCTTTCTTTTATTGCACCTTCGGTGCGAATTTGGACTTTATTTCCTATCAAGTCGAAAAACCTGAGCATTTTATCGTGTCACCTGCGGTATTATCAGGTCAGTTATCTTTTTGTGACGAATATTTTTTTATATTGCACTTTCGACCGGCTACAGCGTTCTCCTGTTTATACTTCGATCAATTCTGCGATCACCAACGATGTCTATGTACTACTAGATGGAGCGTTCCCAACAATCGCTTTGTTCCACGCAAGTAGCCACAACTCTTTCACATTCACAATGAAACTTGTGCAGTTACTACGCAGAACATTTAATTATTACTAAATATTGACGCTACGGTTAAATAATGTCAATATTTAGTAAATAATTAAATGTTCTGAGTAGTAACTGCACAAGTTTCAAAGTGAATGTGACAGAGTTGTGGCTACTTACGCAAGTACGCAGAACAGAGCGATTGTTTGGAACTTTCCATCTAGTAGTACATAGAGATCGTTGGCGATCACCAATCCCCCTGCAAAAAGTGGTGCTTATGGCATATCCCCCAATGAACAGCCCACCAAAAATGGCATTCTATTCGGAAGGCTAATGTTCAACAGTGGAGGTATTTCAGCTGATGATGTATTTCATAATACGGGCGTTTCGCCTGCGTAGACGTACGAGAAAAAATAATTCAACTACTTCTTAATCTGCACAGGACTAGCGATAAATAAATAAATAAATATCTCAGACATTCACACCAATTATCCAGTCCCAAACTAGGCAGAGCCTGTGCTATGGTTACTAGATAACGGATACACATACTTAAATAAATATATAAACATCCAAGACTTGGGTACAAATATTCATATTCATCATACGAACATTTGGCCCTAGCGGGATTCGAACCCGCAACCTCCAGCGTGGCAGTCCGAGAGCTACCCGTTCCGCCACGGATGCCACGCGACTTCGTGCGCTATGCTAGTTAATGATACAGTCTACTAATCCTTCCTACTTTTATATTATAAATGCGAAAGTTTGGATGTTTGTTACTCAATCACACTTCAACCACTGGACGGATCGTGATGAAACTTGGCACACATATAGGTTAGGTCCTGGAATAAGACATAGGATAGTTTTTATCCCGAAAAACATCCTATTCCTACGGGAAACACATATTAATTTGTAATGTTAAGTTGTCCACGCGGACGAAGTCGCGGGCAACAGCTAGTTATCTATATGTTCCCTCGAGAATTAACAAAAATCCAATTTTGTCCCCACGAGTATGTCACACCATTTCAAATTTATCCAATTAAAGTACAGAGATGACGTCATTTGTTATCCTTTAAGATACACGAGTTCAAGATATTTGAATTACACGTGCAACCAATTACAGTTATACTTGGAACTTGAAGAATGTTTCCTTAATACCAAGAACAGTCTCTTACAATAAATATGTATCATTAGGCAGTTTGTACACATTTCTCTTTTATACAATAAATCTCTTTTATATAGGCTCATACATAATTTACTGATCAAAGAAGGAAGATTTTGGGTGGTAATTTAACGTTACATACGTATTCTACTCTTGTACGATCGGCATAAAAAGTGGATCGACCAAAATTATTTAATACTAGCTTTTGCCCGCGACTTCGTCATTTTGGTTTGGACCTGGACCTGGACCTGGACCTGCACCTGCACCTGGACCTGGACCTGGACCTGGACCTGGACCTGGACCTGGACCTGGACCTGGACCTGGACCTGGACCTGGACCTGGACCTGGACCTGGACCTGGACCTGGACCTGGACCTGGACCTGGACCTGGACCTGGACCTGGACCTGGACCTGGACCTGGACCTGGACCTGGACCTGGACCTGGACCTGGACCTGGACCTGGACCTGGACCTGGACCTGGACCTGGACCTGGACCTGGACCTGGACCTGGACCTGGACCTGGACCTGGACCTGGACCTGGACCTGGACCTGGACCTGGACCTGTCCCTGGACCTGGACCTGGACCTGGACCTGGACCTGGACCCGTTCCTGTTTTTATTTTTACTTCCCTTGTATTTGTAATGAAAAGCACAGTGTTTACCTCGGGTTAAAGACTTATTTAGTCCCTCGAACTATTGGCGCCCTCGCTACGCTCGGGTGCCAGACCCCGTTTCGGGACTAAATAGTTACTAAATAGTTACTTTAAATACTCTAAATAGTTAATAGTTATTTTCATTAAAAACATTTAATAAGTTCCCATGAAAAGGAATCTCCATATTAATCTTCCGTGCCATTTTTTCGTTGCAAGTACATAATGAAATACCTAAGTCCGATCCCTGCTAATAATAAAAAGAAATGCATTAAATAGCGTTAATCACTTAAACACTTAAGAAACTGGTCGTTAGATGAATAATGATTAGTCAGAAAATGAGATCTCTCGACATTATGCAGCTAATCTAATCTAATCTAATCTATTGTATTATAAACTATGCCTATCTATTAAGATAAGTTTCATCATCATCATCTGGTTATTTTTGTCTCCACTGCAGGAGCACAACCCTCTCTCATCTGCCTGAGACAGACGGAGGATTTGGCTTACACTCCCCGCGCTGGCCAGACGGGTTGAGGAGGCCTGATTGATGTTTTATAATGTATTCCCTTAGTCGCCTTGTACGACATCCACGGGAAGAGTTGGAGTGGTTCTATTCTACTCTACCGGAAACCACACGTCATGTATATTTGTATGTAATATATTAATATAAGTAGCTTAATCAAGCATATTTATTATATAAATTTTGGTCTGTAGTATTTTTTGTATTTACCTGTGTTCTAAAATTATAAATTTCTTTTCTTTTACCCGCAATACTCTGTCGCATGTCTTGCTTATTTTCCTTGGGAAAGGTTGCCTGGAAGAGATCAATTTAAGCGATCAGGCCGCCTTTGAGCGCTTTCCTAAAATCTGTACATATTTTTATTGTTATTCTTAATCTGTGAGCAATAAAGAGTTTACCTTTCTAAATATATAAATATCTACGATGACTGTTAGCTCAAGGACTGAGGCGATTAAGGGTTGCACCAGAGGACGGGGATAGATCACTTTAAGATTCTCGAATCACTAAGTAGTCTCAGTGGAGAGTCAAGAACCGGTCAACAGCCAATGTATTTATAGAATATAATATTTTATTTACGTACCAATACAGAATGAAACTATTTAGATTCATTCTGTATTGGTACGTAAATAAACTATTATTATTATGTATGTATGTATGTAAACGCTTTATTGTACCAAAAATAACAACAACAACAATAATAAAATAGGAATTAAACTGTGTACAAAGGCAGACTTTTCCCACTTAGGGATCTCTTCCAGTCAACCTTAGAGTAACCGAAAGAACAAGTGTAATGCGTTTAGTACCAAATTTTAATTTTAATTATTTATCTGAGGTGATCTGTAGTTCTATTCTCTAAAATACAAACTCACGTGCGAGTCTCACTCGAGTGACTTCAGTTTCAGTTCAAGTAAGTGAACAAAGAACTCAGTTCACTTCGATAGTGCTCTAGAATGTTTACAGAATTACCAATGGGTTAGGTTTCGAAGTGAGTGAAGCCACTTGAGTGAGACTCGCACGTGAGTTTGTATTTTAGAGAATAGCACTATTTTTACAGAAGCAGGCAGTTACCAAATAAACATTTGCTTCTGTTTTAGGATACTTTATATATACGTGAGTACGTTTACCTAGGACAGACGATACAGTTGGGTAGGAACAATTTCGATAGGGCAGCTGACAGAAGAATCCAGTTAGGCTGGGCAGTATTCGGAAAACTGCGTCAATTCTTCAAGTCGCCCATTCCACAATGTTTAAAGACAAAAGTCTTTAATCAGTGCGTCCTGCCTGTCATGATTACAGCGCGGAGACGTGGACACTGATGGTGGGCCTGATCCCAGGAGAACGCTGCTAAGGATCTATTCTAAGCCACATAAGCAGTGATATAAGTAGCGCCCCCACCGGAAAAAAAAACGAAAATATCTTTGTTGCATAACCGCCTAATCAAAAGTTTGAAAATCAATTCAATAAAATAAATCCAATCAATCAACTTCATGTCTGAACTTAATTCATAAAACTTGCCTTGTTAAACTTATGAGAAACACAAAGTTAATTTTGATTGTTTTTCTTCGATCAGAAACATAGACATATTTCACGAATCAATACAACTGGACGAAATAAATAAGATCCTAGCCACGCCTCTTTCAAGTTAAAACTTCTCTTAACGGGCTATAAAATGTTTCATTGAAGTTTATCTTTAAGCAGTGGCGGATTTACCAGCAGGCTGAGTAGACTGGGCGGCAGATTTCAGGGGCGGCAAATTTGGAGCCAATGTTTGTTTTATGTCTTACAGAAATTAAAACAAGCCGTGTGGTGTCGCGGGACACCCGATAGGAACGTAGTTCCTCACGCTATTCGACAAATATTTCATTTATAAATTTTGGTCAAGGTATTTTGCAACGATATTTTTTTATACTTAAATATTGTCTTATTAGGTTTAGTACAATACAATTATTCATAAACTTTATAACGAAACTGACACATCGATCCCCTAGTTCACAATTTTACTAATTTTGGGACAGCAACTAAGATATTTTTAAAGGAAGAGTGAATATGTATCTCCTCAGTAAGCGCGCTCCACCTTAGGCCGCATCATCACTTACCATCAGGTGATATTGTGGTCAAGCGCAAACCTGTCAACAATAAAAAAAAATTTAAAGTGCATTCGACTTACCAAAATGTTTATGTTTATATAATATGTATTTTCAAACTTTATTAAAAGTACATTTCTTTATCAAATTTGGTACTAAATTATACTTGTCCTTTCGGTTACTTTAAGGTTGACTGGAAGAGATTCCTAAGTGTGATAAGTCCGCCTTTGTACACAGTTTAATTTCTATTTTATTGTTGTTGTTGTTGTTATTTTTGGTACAATAAAGCGTTTACATACATACATGGCATTTATAAAAAAAATTCAAGGTTTTCAATGGAATATATTCTCGTAGCTGGGAGTAGGAGTACCAGAAACTTTTTTAAATTCATTTGTAAGTTCCAAAAGGTTCTATCTAAAGAAAAAATTAAAATACTTTTTTATAAATTTTTGCTTTACGAGGTTTTTCAATCTCAGGCGACGAAAACATAAAGTACTATTTACTAATACAACAATATTGACATGTATGGTAATCAAACCCACGGCCTCCGGTGTTCGAGCCACATCATTAGGTAATGAACACAGAAAGGTTCATTCGGACATATGTACCGCAACTGACCCTGCACTGAAAGACCACTGACGCATAACTGTGGGAATACGGACGCAGGACGGAACGATAGTCTTTACTGCATTTGAAATATGAAACATTATTCCTTAACCTAAGACTGACTCAGTACTGAGTCGATACTGATAGGTCCGAATCAACCTGAAGAAGCTAATTAGTTCCTTAAAACTAAAAGAAACTAGTAAAACCAACGATCGATCTGTATGTACTACCAGATGGAGCGTTCCAAACAATCGCTCTGTTCCACGCAAGTAGCCACAACTCTTTCACATACACTTGAAACTTGTGCAGTCACTACTCAGAACATTTAATTATTTACTAAATATTGACATTATTTAACCGTAGCGTCAATATTTAGTAATAATTAAATGTTCTGCGTAGTAACTGCACAAGTTTCATTGTGAATGTGAAAGAGTTTTGGCTACTTGCGTGGAACAGAGCGATTGTTTTGAAACGCTCCATCTAGTAGTACATAGAGATCGTTGGCTAAACCTAGAAAAGATTTACTAACTCAGTCTAAAAGCTCTGAAATAACTTTCTTGGTCGTACATAAGCTCTAATAATGTCGTGTTATTTTATATTCCTAGGTCTTGCAAACTAATTGGTATAATGTGTCTGGCTAGGTCGAACGGACGTCCTTCACAATCGTAAACAGGCCTTAACGGCATTATTTCTGGTTAGATATAAGCAGGTATAAGCCAGCGATCTCTATGTACTACTATATGAAGCGATCCAAACAATCGCTCTGTTCCACGCAAGTAGCCACAACTCTTTCACATTCACAATGAAACTTATGCAGTTACTACTCAGAACATTTAATTATTTATTGACATTATTTTAGCGTCAACATTTAGTAATAATTAAATGTTCTACGTAGTAACTGCACAAGTTTCATTGTGAATGTGAAAGAGTTGTGGCTACTTGCGTGGAACAGAGCGATTGTTTGGAACGCTCCATCTAATTCCCATAAACAACTTATGTCAGAGCTTTCCCAGGACTTTGAGAATTATCATAAGAAATCGTGATGCTGCTCTAGAATTTTCATCAAAAATGTCTGGTGAAGTGACAACCAAGATAATGGGGAGCCAGCCACTGGAATGTACTTCTGCCAGGGGAAAATGAGAACGCAATGAGGAAGAGGAGTACAACTTGTCCAGGGAAGAACGCCCTCTTGGATGTTATGAAATGCAAGGCGGAGCAAAGTCATGACAGAAATCTTTACCGATATAGTAAGTAAATATTAGGAATGAAATCATCATCATCATCATAAATAAATAAATCTATACTAATATTATAAAGAGGTAAAGTTTGTGAGGTTGTAGCTCTGGATCTACTAAACCGTTTTTGAAAATTCTTTTACTAATAGAAAGCCACGTTATTTATCATTGTCATAGGCTATATCCTATCCTACTTATATTACAAATTCGATATTTGGATGTTTGTATGTTTGTTACTCAATCGCGCTTCAACAACTGGATGGATTGGGATGAAACTTAATACACATATATAGGTTAGTCCTGGAATAGGACATAGACATAGGATAGATTTTATCCCGAAAAAACAGATTCCTACATAATAATTTGTGATATTAAGTTGTCCACGCAGACGGAGTCGCGGGTAACAGCTAGTATTACATATACATAACATACACTTGTTTAATTCCAAGACTATGACTGGAACACAGGTAAGACAAGTCCGCCTTTTTGTTAAGTTTAAATTCCATTTGTTACTGTTGTTAATTTTGGTACAATAAAGCGTGTACATACGTACATAATAATTACTTACTATTCACTGAAAACCTAACACGCATTTTACACCCGAACAATATGCCGATGTCATAAATGCCGTAGCGTTCAACACATGTGCCGTAAATGAAATGTTTCAGTAACGATTCTCGTCGAGGATGAATTATGATCATCTTTAAGATCGTTATAAATTAACCTTGAAATGTAGTAGGTGCAATGGAGAATTTGGATCAATATCACGGTACTTTGTTACGTTTGTGTAGTCCCCCAAGCGCACCGTTGGTGGTCAGGGGTTTGGCACAAAATATCATGAAGGGTCGAAGTGTCGCCAGGTCTTCCTGGCCCCCTAAGAAGATAATAATAATAATTGTACTCGATACTACGGTACCTTGCACCATAACCCAAGACTAAAGGAATGAGGTTGAATGGTAGGATCGTCGGGGCATTGAATATAATATATTGCGCTCACCGGTGTGTGGTTATTGGGCATAAATTAGATTAGATTTATTTATTTCACTTTTACATCTTAAAAATTCAATTTTACATGTCATTCTAATACGGTAAAAGGGATCGTCATAAAATAAAATAATGTATAAATTACAATGTCAACAATTCAAATAATGTCATAGTATATAACATACTATTATCTGTATATAATATTAAAATAAAAATTTAAAAATACACTTGGTATTAAATTATCACAAATTAACTTAAACGTCAGAGGGCATTTTTAATTTTTTAGAAAATTCATTTATGGAATAATATTCATTTTCCAACAAAAGGTTTTTCAGTCGTCGACTAAACGTTTCGTCATTGGTCTCGTTACGTAGATCTGCGGGCAGGTGTTCGTAGTACGTGGGGCCGATGACGCGGGGGTTTTTGGTGGCAAGTGCAGTGCGGCGTGCAAATATCACTTGGTCTTGTACTAAACTTAATATAGGATAAAGTGCGTGCTTGGATGCGTGCGTGCGTGCGTCAGTGCTAATTCAGTTCTACCAGAATGCTGTCGTGAGCCCGGCGCCTGCGCCGTCAGTTGTTTTCGCGACATCAAAACGTCGTTTCATTGCGAACAGTGACAAATTCGTTAATCTGTTAACGTCTTCAAAGAATTTTGACTGTGTATGTGTGACACACGGTTTATGTCTTTAGTGAGCATAAATACAAGGCGCTAAGGAAATATTAACTATTGTTTTAGTAGACAAAAAAGAACTTGGAGGGTGATATCAAGACACGACAAAAGCCGTGAATGCTATAGTACACTTCCAAATGACCTTAATAGAATTTAAAAAATATATATTAATGTGCATGATAACTACGTATGTATGTCTATTATTATTAACTTCTTTTTTTCCAGACATGGTTTGACTGGAAGAAATCTCTTTTTTTAGAGATAACCACACCTGTGGTAAACGTCTTCTCCTTCCGTCTGTGTATTTATTATGAATATTATAACTATGTACAATAATGTTATAATAATAATAATATGGTGGGTGGGATTTTCCCACAGGCTGCACCTATGTCCAACAGTGGACGTCTAAGTGCTGATATCATGATTATAAGAACTTTTACATATACACATGCAGAACTTTGGACATTTCCTAACAAAGATTCTGTTCAGGATTGTCTAGTTTAAACAGTAGGTCAATAGGGCTAGCGAAAATTTATTAAGAAAAATAGTTTGATAAAATGTATCAGTGGGCGGACAATACTGTGCCATGATAAGTTCAACGAACTTCTCTGGCATGTAGTTTTATGTATATTTCATTCCAGATTCATAATCCTATGAAAACCAACGCTATTTAACATATACATGAAAGGGTCACCAGCAGCAAAAACAGGTTTGTATTACCATGTAAACTTTGCAGTCCACTTAGGAACACCATCTATTGTGTATTTTGTTTTCGAGACGCAAATGCGTTTGTTTTCATAGGACTATTAATCTGGAATGAAATATAGTTTTATGTAGTCTGTGACAGTGTGTCGCACATTCTTCGAGTGTATCTCTGTTTACAAGTGACTTTGTAAACAAATGCTTAAATGCCAAATGTTTTGTCGCGCTCCCCGTAACAGTCGGTTTGTTTCGTTCAAACCCAAACATGCTAAATGCTGTTAATCTAATGTAGCCACTCCATTCGTTGACGTCGTTTTCGTCTATCAATTAACACTAATCTAATACATTTTACGCTGCATTTACTGACGTACTTGCTGTACGTCAAAAATGTCCGTCTGTTTTATATTATCATCTTTATTATCGTCTCTATACAAACGATCAGATTTAATTATCTACTATATTTTTTTGTTTTATAATATGAAATATATATTTTTGCCGTGTGGTTTCCGGTAGAGTAGAATACCACTCCAACTCTTCCCGTGGATGTCGTACAAGGCGACTAAGGGAATACATTATAAAACATCAATCAGGCCTCCCCAACCCGTCTGGCCAGCGCGGGGAGTGTAGGCCATAACCTCCGTCTGTCTCCGGCAGATGAGAGAGGGTTATGCTCCTGCAGTGGAGACAAAAATAACCTGATGTTGATAATCATTTTTAAAAGAAGCAACACTCACGTCACTCAAGTTTAACGTCGTCCACAATATAGATCACTGCTGGCAGTACGAACTACTAGTCTGCCATCGGCCGCCCGCCCGCCCTGGTACAAATTTACTACACCAACGCGCTATCGACCGCCGCGTATCGCTGCTATAAGTTAGAAAGAGAAGCATTAAGGTTTATTGACCTATAAAGTTGTCCCTCTCTCGGTCGACTATGTGTGGGTGTGGAAAAGAAGTCTTTACACTTTATTTCTGTAAAGTTTCCAAAATTGTATTGTTACTGCACTATATATATATATTACCATAATCACTAATCAGTTATAAAATGATTACAAATTGCCTTAACCACTCATCAACTTGCTCACACCATTACTTCAGCCGAACTGACTCGCACTCCCTCTCGACCAGTCAGAGGTCGTCGGTGAGTAGCCGTGCGGTGGTACCATCGTTCTTACGGTGCTACCATAAGTAGGCGGCGTAATGTCGCCACACTACTATCTATTGTAAGCTCAAATCAAACAGTTTCTAGGCAGATTACAATATTTTAATGAGCGCTCCAGACACGCACTCAATCAATGCGAAGTAGTCCCATAAGAATGAGAGTAGTCCCATAAGAGCGTGCAAGACGATCGTAGACGTGCAATTATGGTACCTTCGTCACATATTCCTTAACACTATATAGATTTCAGCTTTCATCAAATTGTTACGTAATGGAGCAGAATACCGGCAAAAGCAACGATCTCTATGTACTACTAGATGGAGCGTTCCAAACAATCGCTCTGTTCCAAGCAAGTAGCCACAACTCTTTCACATTCACTTTGAAACTTGTGCAGTTACTACCAGAACATTTAGTTATTACTAAATACTGACGCTACGGTTAAATAATGTCAATATTTAGTCAACGTTCTCTATATACTACTAGATGGAGCATTCCAAACAATCGCTCTGTTCCAAGCAAGTAGCCACAACTCTTTCACATTCACTTTGAAACTTGTGCAGCTACTACTCAGAACATTTAATTATTTTCTAAATATTGACATTATTTAACCGTAGCGTCAATATTTAGTAATAATTAAATGTTCTGCGTAGTAACTGCACAAGTTTCATTGTGAATGTAAAAGAGTTGTGGATACTTGCGTGGAACAGAGCGATTGTTTGGAACGCACCATCTAGTAGTGCATAGAGATCGTTGGGCAAAAGCTTTTTATTCAAACTCAACGCGGCAGCAGTCACAGGAAACAGGTAGTGTAAAATAAATCATAATTTAACTAGTTGATTAGTGCGATCAAGTTGTCAGTTTCGCCCGAACGGACTGCTCGCCCCGGCCACAAATACACTTTATCTTTACGCGTATTTATAAGTTTACGAGCTCGTAAAAGTTGGC
Organism: Esperia sulphurella; assembly: GCA_947086405.1. NCBI lineage: Eukaryota > Metazoa > Arthropoda > Insecta > Lepidoptera > Oecophoridae > Esperia > Esperia sulphurella. Next base: position 15,972,392 of record OX352264.1, read on the forward strand.
TGTTTTATTCGAGTTTCCGTTAAAATTATGTTATTTGGGCGCGATAACGAAATATGCGTAGGGTTTCTTTTGTGACACTCTAAGACCATTAACCTAATGCTGTGATTCCCAATATTCACGGCGACAGAGATTGCACCAGGGATGGGCAGCGTTCTCCTATGTACATTATGCACCTTCTACTCCCTCATTTAAACTGAGGCTGAAGAAGTGGCTCATCGAGCAAACTTTCTACAGCTTTGATGAATTTATTGAAAATTGTAAATGTAATTAGTAGTGTTTAATGTTTATTTATTCTTTTTATATTATTTTATGTTATGAGACGTATTCATTTTATATAATATTTATTACTATGTTATGTTTATGTTATAGACTTTAAAATTGTATGACCTGTAATTGCCAATTACCAAAAATAAATGTCTATGATCTAATTAATATATGTCTATGATCATTACAACGCTCACCGATCCGCCTGCCAAGCTGACTGTATCCAATATGACTAATTGTTTTTGAAGACATTATTTTAACAGAGACCTGAAGAAGGTGGCCGGAAGCGCGGAGGACCGGGTGTGGTCGCGTTTGGGGAAGGTCTATGTCCAGCAGTGGACGTCTAAGGGCTGATATGATGATGATTATAACAGATTAGTTGTTAACGTTCGCCAGAACCTCAACATTAGCTTTTAATAATAGTAATTTGCGGTACAGTTCCCGGCTTAGAACAGGGCCACCCTAGATCTTCCTTTAGGTGTCGTCAAAGCGACTAAGGATTGCTCCAGGGATGGGAAGCAGCGTCTCCTGTGTATATTAAGACCATTACGGTGATCACCGATCCGCCCGCCAAGCTTGGTGATTATGGCAAATGCCCCAATGGACAGCCCACCAGAAGTGGCATTCTATTGGGGAAGCTTATCTTCAGCAGTAGACGTGTTTCGATTTATGTTTATTGCTTGATCTTAGAGTCTACACTTCAAGAATTCATTAGTAGACGAACGTCTTTTGGCTGTTAACTCACGTCATTCTCCACCATCTTCATTATCTCTTGGTACACTTGGTACATACTTCCGCTTCCTAGGTGTGAAGAAGCGCTGTGAAGAAGAAACTGCGCAACAAACTTTCAGCAATACATATTTTAAAATCAAGTCTGTATGCAATAATTTTAAGATAGTGTGAAACTGGATCAACATTAGTACCAGACATCTTTGTCATTCAAATAATCGTTTATTTTATAGTAGGCTTTCTTACAAAGTTGTTTTTTAATGTGAATCTTAAACTTTCTGTCTGTCATTTCCTCTGGTAGTTTGTTGTAGGAGCGTATACATTGCCCCGTGAACGATTTACTGATCTTACTTAGTTTTTTCATAGTAGATCGACAAATCCAACAAAAACACAATACACATGCGTACACAGCGAACGGCGGCAGCGCTGTATTGCGTACTCCCAGCCGTACTTCTACTCTGCAGGAGAGGAGAGGCTAAAAGAGGCGAGGAGAGGCGAGAAGAGGCGAGGAGAGGCGAGGAGAGGCGAGGAGAGGCGAGGAGAGGCGAGGAGAGGCGAGGAGAGGCGAGGAGGGGCGGGGAGAGGCGAGGAGAGGCGGGGAGAGGCGAGGAGAGGCGAGGAGAGGCGAGGAGATACGAGCAGAGGTGAGTGTCGCACCCTCGTTAGTATTCTTAAGCTACGTTGATACGTAGATATTGATATAAAATAATGCAACAAAGAATATTTTACAAAATCTTACAAACACACATAATGCTCACGCCTTGGTCCCAGAGGGGTAAGCAGATACGATGTATCGGCAATTTGCGTGATCCTGACAAACGTCGCTAAGCGACTTTCCTTCGCCCGCTTTTCGCCCCGTGATACCACGTGATGTGTTGCGAACAACATCGCCGCCTCCGTGTTGAGGTACCACGATTATCTAGTCTATGGAAATAATTGTCCACCTCATCAGAGCCCCGCATGTCTCGGTAAGGCTAATAGTGCCCAGAGTTCGCCAAGCTCAGAAAATCTTCGTATTCAGACAAGACATTAGTAGTTTTATCGATATCCTTTTAAATCGTAATGTATTCGTCCATTATATTGCTACTTGGCTAACTGAAGCAGGAAACTATTTGAAAGAGAATGCTCTTGAAACAAAAGTGAATTCTCAAACACTCGAGGCACCGTATGCAAACGTAGAAAGAAAAATCTACAGATAGATGCACACAGTACAGCAAGTCATCGAAGGGATTAAAGCAAACCCCCTGCACTCCATTCAAGCAAACATATTGAATTACCTACTAAGAACTTCCATCAATTGTAATAACATTTAACAGGTATATCTTTGTTGTCACACGCACATGCATACATACCCACACGCCCGCACACTCCCTCCCCCCCACACATCCATACACGCTCACTTTCATACTCTCACACGCATAAACAGAACTGTACAATATCTGTTTTGTTGATATTTGCTTACACTACACAGTTGGACTTATCCTTGAACTCAAGATTAATATGACTTCCGAGTGGAGAGAGCCTGGTGATCTGTACAACAGGCATTTGCCTAGTTCAGACACCAGTCTCTCACAAGGCAAATAAATGCTGTCCTTTGATCTATTGTTAAGCCTAGCATAATGATTCCTATTGTACGTATTTACCTTGTGAGAAGAAATAAATAAAAAATAAAAAGTACTACTATCTGCCTGTCTGTTCACGTTTGTGTGTGTGTGCGTAAATTATAGTAGGGCTACTGTACCCAGCACGCGAACATAGTTGATTGAGAGAGGGACAACGTTATACAGAACAACATAAAAGCTTTTTTTTCTAACTTATAGCGTCGAACTTTCTGCGCCAGTCGATATTACGCTGCCGTAGTAACTTTTTACCTCCCGGCGAGGCGGCGCGAGCTGGCAGTGAGTAATACCAGCCATGCTCTAATTTTCGACCGACGTTAAACTGACGGGCGGGCGGTGAGTATCGCTTCTTTCTGTAGATGTATAATTTATAAGAATATACTGTGTATTTTGTCACCTGTAAAACAATGACATAAGGTTCCTTTTCCGATATATTCTAGGAAAATAAAATAAAAATAGTGACGGAACCTGCAAATTGTTCAATTTTTTTTATCCTCATAAACATCTAATACTGAAACTGAACAGGAAATATGGAGGAAGTAAACAGGAAAGCATATCCTAGCAAAAAAGTCGATGACAAAGGCGAATTGTAGAGGGCTGTGAAAATATACCTTTGCCGGCGACGACGCGACGTGACGTAACGCTTGGAAAGCATGTCAATGCACTCTTATTTTCAGCGACACATTTTTAATACGCACCTTTACTGACTATGTGTTTATACTGTAACCAGCAGCTGTTCCGTCGATAATTTCTATACATTACTATTAGATGATAGATATCTATTCGGAATATGCTTTGATGTGTATATCCTAGATTTTACCCCGGGTAAATTTCGACATGTCTGTTTATATAATCTGTGAACTTGTAATTAGGTTATGTATATGTAATAGTAATTTATTTCATACATTACAATTACAAGAGAATTAATACATATAGAAGAATATAAAGAATATGCCGTGTGGTTTCCGGTAGAGTAGAATAGGAGCACTCCAACTCTTCCCGTGGACGTCGTACAAGGCGACTAAGGGAATACATTATAAAACATCAATCAGGCCTCCCCAACCCGTCTGGCCAGCGCGGGGAGTGTAGGCCAAATCCTCCGTCTGTCTCCGGCAGATGACAGGGGTTGTGCTCCTGCAGTGGAGACAAAAATAATCTGATGATAATGAGTAAAGAATATACTCTATCAAAGAATTTATGGACATAAAATTTTTAATTTAAACTGCGACATAGTTTTTGAAAATTGACTTTTTGTATACTATATTTTTATTATTTTTTGACGATCACATTAACTCAGACTTTTTACGTAAGTAAATCTATGTATTAACATTTGTAATGTGTTATATAGAAATTGTATCTAATCTAATCTACAAACAACACATACATAACAAATAACACAAACAAGGTGGTTATATACTTTCCATTTATATGACAACCTCTGATCTCCTAACTAGGATTATTTATATACTTTCTCCTATCCCGGAGACCATCTTCATAAGTGTTACAATTCTAGAAAACATTATACGGCTTTCATGATTCATTATACTTATATAAAGGGCAAAAAGAAAGAAACAATTAAAATGGTGGTTCCCGGTATAAAGTACCACCCCAATCTTCCCGTGGCTTTCGTCAAGGCGACTAAGCGATTGCACCAGAGACGGGCAGCCGCGGTGTCCTGTGTACATAAGATCATTCTGCAATCATCCGCCTGCCAAGCGTAGTGATTATGACAAATCCCCATTGGACAGCCCAACAAAGGTGGCATTCTATTGGGGAGGTTTATGTTGAGCAGTGGTTTCCGGTACAATAAAGCGCTCAAAATCCGCCGGGAACCAGTAATTCTAATCTAATCCTACTATAATCCTACTATCCTACTAATATTATAAATGTGGAAGGTTCGATATTTGGATGTTTGGATGTTTGTTACTCAACACGCTTCAACAGTATAGTACATAGGATAGTTTTTATCCCGACGAACATAATATGAAATACATAATACATAATAATTTGCGATATTAAGTTGTACACGCAGACGAAGTCGCGGTCAACAGCTAGTAGATAATATATACATCCAGCTAAACGCTTCTCTACTTTAAATTTTTTCGTTTCATATGATTGCGTTAATGCTAATAATAATAATAAATATGTGGGGACATTTCACACACGGCCACCTGATCCCAAACTAGGCAGAGCCTGTAATATGGGTATCAGACAGCTGATATACATACATAATATAATATATAAATAACATCCAGTCACAAGGCAAACACGAGTGCTCATCACACGAATGTTTGCCCTGGGCGGGATTCGAACCCGCGACCCCGAGCTTCGCAGGCAGGTGTACTACCAACTAGACTACGGGGCCGACGAATCAGTAAGTAATCAATGTTACAAAGTATTTTTCCATCAAATATGTTTAGATATCGCAAAGTTCCGTCGGGAACAATATCGTGTGCTACCGAATAGCAACTAAACTCGAACGGCTTGGTATCCAGGGTCAACAGCCACTCAGTGACGAGTATCGAGTATCGATAAAATAGCACCTTCGATAAAAGCTGTTTACTCTATCGTGTATCTGGAATAATGTCTACGTTGTTTTCATAGTTATTTTTGTTGCGATGTGGTCAGACTCTGTACAAATTGTAAGGGATGTTTGTAATATGATTTTGGGGTTAGCGATATATGTAACTTGTTTTACCAGGGTTAAGACTAAGTAAGGTCAGCAAATCGTTCACGGGGCAATGTATACACTTCTACAACAAACTACCAGAGGAAATCTTAAATATGACGGAGAAAGTATAAGATTCACATTAAAAAACAACTTTGTAAGAAAGCCTATTATAAAATAAACGATTATTTCAATGACTAAGATGCCTGGTACTAATGTTAATTCAGCTTCGCAAAATCTTTATTAATTGTATGCAAACTTGATTTTTAAAAGATGTGTTCCGTGAAGTTTGTTGCGCCGTTTCTTCTTCACAGCGCTAACACCTAGGAAGCGGTAGTCGATAAAAAAAATTACGTGTATAAATGTACCAAGTGTACTCATATGCAATAAATGATTTTGACTTTGACTTTTGACTTTGTAGTGTACATGTATTTCATTAATTTAGTAATAACGTCTTCAGCTAAACCATTGCAGTACAAACATTTGTACGTATGAAATATTCAGAGTGAGGAATACAGAGATACGCGATAAGTGTAGTTTGAAAGAAGATTGAGTAACGAAGGTAGAGAAGGGTATGTTGCGTAGGTTTGGACATTTAGAGTGTATGAGTGAATGAAGAGTGACAAAAGAAATTTACAGTGCGAATTGAGCCGTGGTAGCCGGTTGGTTGTGCACTCGCCTCACGTTCATGAGGTCGTGGGTTCAAACCCCGCCCGTACCAATGAGTTTTACGAAACTTAAGTACGGTTTATTTATAATATCACAGGCTTTTCGGTGAAGGAAAACATCGTAAGGAAACCTGCATACGCCGAAGAAGAAATTCTGAGGCGTATGTGAAGTCCACCAAATCGGCTTGGGGCACCGTTGGTGGTCAGGGGTTTGGCACAAAAGATCCTGAAGGGTCAAAGTGTCGCCAGGTCTTCCTGGCCCCCTGAGAAGATAAGATAAGATACAGTGCGAATGTGGATGGTAGGTACTAACAGTTAGAGGTCGTCCTAAGAGGACATTCAAGGATCAAATTAGTAACGTCCTCAAAAAGGCTGGGACCCGCAGTGAGATGAATGAAAGAAAGTGTATGAAATAATGTGAATGAGGCTGGTGAGGTGTGTCAGGATCGAGCAAAGTGGCGATGCAACGTCTCTGCCTACCCCTGTGGGACCAGTGCGTGAGCATTATGTATGTATGATCACTTATAAATCGAAAGCTGTGAAAGCTTGTTATTGGCATATTATTGCACAAGTTTAAAGTATATTTTGTTAATTAGGCTGTAAGCTTTCCAAATATAAATAAAATAAAAAAATAAAATAAAATATAATTCTAATTATTTTTTGGATAATCTGATTTATCAATAGTTCAAATCACAGAAATCCTATCAAGATAGAATGGTTATAGCCACTCTCTGTTTATACTCGCGCGTGCCAAATTTCCGACACAGCGCCCCCTCCCGCGCACCATTTACGCCTCGCGGTTACTTTTCTAGTGAGAAGATACAGTTATGCAGTTAGAAATCGCGCAATATGGTTCTATTGCAGAATTTTTGTCCATGTTTACCCGACCTTGACTCGGCGCGTAACGAGTTTGATAATTTTTGCAGTATATTGCATACTTATTTTTTTATTATTATTATTTATTTATTTTCTCCAAGCAATCTTTACAAACGTATTAAAGGCTTAAATTAACTTAATTAGGCGTCAAATAGCAAGGAACATTGTTATGAAGACTGACGCTTGGACTTAAGGAAACCCTGTATTCCAGGACGCCAGGTCTCCACCCCAGGGAGAGGACAAAGTTATATCGCCAGTTAAAATTGAAAGACGTGTTCGTGTGTGTATGTGTGGGGGGGGGGGGGGGTGTTTGAAACTTCATTATTCTATCTCGATAGGATTTGGTTCAAATAGTTCGTGCACAGCAGCTACAACCCACAGCTTTACTCCATTAAAGCGTGCTCTCCAAAGTCACAGTCAAAATCATTTATTGCATATGAGTACACTTGGTACATTTATACAAGTCATTTTTTTTATCGACTACTGCTTCCTAGGTGTCAGCGCTGTGAAGACGAAACGGCGCTACAAACTTCACGCAACACATCTTTTAAAAATCAAGTTTGCATACAATTAATAAAGATTTTGCGAATTCCATATTTGTATTTGTACATTGTCAAATGAAAGGCCATTTCAGGAAGAAGTGAATCTAACTAAACTAACTCTGTACAAGAATTCTCCCACCGATGAATTTGTTGTTAATATTACCCCCCCCCCCCCCCCCCCCCCCCCCCTAGATGAGTTAATATCAAAACATATACTTGTAGGTATAACAGCCTCTGCCTCCCCCTCCCGCCCCACTGCTTCACGTTACAATACTAACTCCTCTTCGGTAATAGGGTACTTAGTGACCGAGATTTTTGGGCGGACTCCAAAATAACTGGGCTATAAGTCACGATTTCGGACATTTGTTCGGATTGCTGTTACGAATATAATCCTACTAATATTTGTGAAAGTTTGGATATTTGGATGTTTGTTACTCAATCACGCTTCAACCATTGGACGGATCGTGATGAAACTTGACACACAGATAGGTTATGTCCTGGAATAGGACATAGGATAGTTTTTATCCCGAAAAAACATCCCATTCCTCAACGATCTCTATGTACTACATTTAATTATTTACTAAATATTGACATTATTTAACCGTAGCGTCAATATTTAGTAATAATTAAATGTTCTGCGTAGTAACTGCACAAGTTTCATTGTGAATGTGAAAGAGTTGTGGCTACTTGCGTGGAACAGAGCGATTTTTTGGAACGCTCCATCTGGTAGTACATAGAGATCGTTGCCATTCCTACATAATAATTTGTGATGTTAAGTTGTATACGCGGACGAAGTCGCGGGCAACAGCTAGTATGTTATAAACATTCAATAAGGCAGCAAAATGTGGTAAGTCTACCCGGAATAAAATTCCCACAGATTTTTACAGTAAGTCAATTGAGACGAAAATTCCCAGTAGTACAACTGGTAAGACTATTTGATAGGACTACTGGGAACGGACTGCGAAATGTAGAAATGTGATAGTTTTGGTAATTATTACTTTTATAATAAAACCCCTGGGGTGCAGTTACGGATCAGCGGCCACGTCTTAGTTATATTATTAAAATACAATCATAAAATTTTTAAATAAAAATTGTAAATGGGAAAAAACTTAGACTCGAAAAATACCTAGATTCGTTACCTATGTCTCTATAACTTCATCCTCTCTTAGAACACCGTATTCAAAATTTCAAATTCTTACCATAATCTCGCAATTCGGCCAGTAGAAAAAGCTGAAATATATACAGTAGTACATATACATACACTTGTCTAATCCCAAACTAGGATTTCTCCTTTGGTATAGGAATTAAACAAGGATAGGACAATTCACAAACATAACATCCAGACTGGGACCCACTTGTAGAAATTTACAAAGTTGTCTGTCCCCAGTGGGAATAGAACCCACGACCTCTGGCGGTCGAGTTCATTGACCAAGCCACTAGGCCAACGAGGTTTTTATTCAATTGCTGATGTAACGACTGGTTATTCATCAAATAATTTTTTTATTGATTTCTTTCATCATCAGGTTATTTTTGAATCCACTGCAGGAGCACAACCCTCTCTCATCTGCCGGAGATAGACAGATGATTTGGCCTACACTCCCCGCGCTGGCCAAACTAGTTGGGGAGGCCTGATTGATGTTTTATAATGTATTCCCTTAGTCGACTTGTACGACATCCACGGGAAGAGTCGGAGTGGTCCTATTTCTACTCTACCGGAAACCACACATACATAAAACTATACATACATAAAACTCGGTACTATAAAGGCTTAAATGCAAAATAAATAGTTATTTATAGTTAGTGACATAGGTACTATTAATACCCTATTAATTTGATTTTTTTAATGTCATTGTGTTAGGAAAAACCGAATTTATTTATACAGGAGAAGACATTCCAAGCGTAAAATTTTTCTTCACACTCCTTGAGTTCTGTATTTAAATCTGTAAAGACGAATATTTCTCTTTCTTTGATAAACTCCAAAACGCAATACAAACGTAAAAAAAATATTTTCAGCAAACATTACTTCTTCATACAAATAATCAGCCGTTTACTCAGATACGGTCGTTTGATCTTCTATTACTTGAAGCAAAGCGGTGTGAAATGGAATTGGATTCACCACAAAACCTTCGTGGATACAGTACCGATGGGGTTAGTAACGGTTGGTCACAGTTTCATTAGTCACATTCATCATCAGGCGAAAAACGTCTACTGCTGAAAATAAGCCTCCCCAACTGAATGCCACTTTAGGCGGACTGTCCTTTCGGGGGATTTGTCATAAACAGCACGCTTGGCAGGTAGATTATGATCGCAGTAGTGATCTTAATATACACGGGAGAATTCCCTGGCGCATTCCCTTAGTCGCCTTGACGACACCCACGGGAAAGATTGAGGGTGGCTCTATTCTCCCACACATCCTACACACACACATACATACACCTACACAACACTCTGTGATACCCCAGCCCAGGCCCCAGGAAAAAACCAGCACTGCACCGTCCGAGTGCAGCACTTCGCTGAGTTGGGGACCTCTCACTTGCACAGCATCGACCACCCCTTAATTTTAAGATATATTATAATTTAATGTAATTAATTAATAATATTTATATTTTTTTATTATTAATGGGTTTTGCGCTTGACCTCAATCTCACCTGATGGTAAGTGATGATGAGGCCTAAGATGGAGCGAAAAAAGATCCAAATTGTACTTTTGCGGAAATACCCAAGCTGGCAGGAAGTTCCATTCCTTAGCAGTTCGCATCATGAAAGAGGAAACAAAACGCTTCGTGCGAGAGCGTGATATGTTTACTACATAAGGATGAAGGCCCTCACCACGTCTGGTAGTCCGTTGATGGAAAGGGGGTGGGGGAATCAAATCGTAATGATAATGAATGTGCATGTAATGTTTTTGTTGTGTAAGTGAATCATTTTTTTTTCTTTCTTTCTATTCTAAGCCGTGAACCACACTCCCATTAGTCACACTGTGAAATTCTTGAGTTTGGGTTGGTCATTTTTTTTATTAATATATTTATATTATAGCATTTAGTAAGTAAACTAAATGCTATGATCGTTACTAAAGAAATATATGTAAGGCTGTATGTAAATTATATGCATTATAAATACCAAGGCTGTATGTCTGCCATAAATAAATAAATAGACAATAACAACTGCCACACATATTGCTTTTTCTAGCAGTTACTGTGCAAAATCCTCCTCCTCCAGAATCCCACTTTATTCACAAATAAAATATCTGTGACCAATCGTTACTGTTATTTCAAGTTTGAGGTGTGACGAAACGAAACTATGACGAAAAGTTACAAACCCTACTTTACCCCAGCAATGTTTTCATTGAGTTGTTTGCGCTGGGCTCTCTGAACTCGGCGCCAATGTCATTAAACGGTTATCGACACCTCGAGCCCTTAATTTGGAATTACACGACGCGTGTCGCATCGTATTTCATATCCTTTTGTTGCTTTGACATTAATCAGTTCGACTGTAGCAGAACTTAGTCTGACTCGTTTCGTTCACAATGTTTAAAGACAAGTCTTTAATCTTTGTCCTGCCTGTCTGCCTACGGTGCAGAAACATGGATACAGACGGTGGGCCTGATCTACAAGTTTCAAGTCGCTCAATGAGCTATGGAGAGGACTATACTCGGGGTTTCTTTGAAGGATATGATTGGTAATGAGGAGATCCGACCAAGAACGAAGGTCACAGACATAGCCGAAAGGATTAGCAAGCTGAACTGACTGATTTGCGGGCGGCATACGCAGAACCGATGGCCGTTGGGGTCGAAAGCGGCTGGATGCGGAGGGCGGAGGACCCGGGTGTGGTGGCATTCATTGGGGAAGGCCTATATCCAGCAGTGGACGTCTAGGAGCTGAGATGATGATTTCGTTTATTGCTTGACTCTTATTAAGGGTTAGTGGAACTTGAACATCTGTAAGTAGTTAGACTGATATGGAACATGTTCTCGTTTCACTTATTCTGTTTGATGTTTGACTTCCGTCACAGAAAATAAATGGACACAGCATTTCATACTTCCACTATCACCTTAATAGAGTGCGTGTTGTGCGATAAACGACGGAGAATATCCGTTGATCTACAAATTTCTTTTGTACTAGCTAAATTGACATGTGACGTATGCTAATAAACATTTGGCGTGAACTACGATAGACGCCAAACGCTTACCCGAATACGTCACGTGACCCGTTAGAGTGTACAACATGGCATTGTACGGATATTAGCAGAAATATAGTAGGCACCCAGGCACACGAGCTTAGCCGCGGGCACCACTAGTATGTAATATAAAGTATTGCAATACTAAATATTATTTCTGAATTCTGTTTCAGCTGGAGTTCCAGATTAATATTATGAAAAGGAAAAGTTTGAATGGTTGCTTATATTGATAAACTCAAAACACACATCGCGAAGGGATACTGGGATACTTTTCTAAGAAATTTATCCTTTGCATTTAGAAAGTATACAAAAACGGAAAACAAACGTCTGTGCGCTTGTTGTCAAATTTGGGAAAGTTAAATAGGAGATGAGAGGATTAGGACGTGGTTGTATTCTTTAGATATGAGTAGGTGATTATTGGGCATTCTGGCTCACTTTCAATCAACCAAAATCGATTGGGCATTCTAGCTCACTTTCAAATGACGAAAACAGATTGGGCATTCTGGCTCACTTTTCACTCGCTTCACTCGTTCGCTCGCTGCGCTCGCACAGTGAGCCAGAAAGCCCAATCTGTTTTCGTCATTTGAAAGTGAGCTAGAATGCCCAATCGATTTTGATTGTTTGAAAGTGAGCTAGAATGCCCAATCGGTTTTCGCTGTTTGAAAGTGAGCCAGAATGCCCAATCGGTTTTAGACGTTTGAAAGTGAGCTAGAATGCCCAATCGGTTTTCGCTGTTTGAAAGTGAGCCAGAATGCCCAATCGGTTTCCGACGTTTGTTTGTATTAAAATAATCGCATGACTTAGAACATCTTGACAAAAGCGACTCACGTCCAATAACGATTGCAAACATCGTCGATTAAAACCTGTTGTATGTTTCGAACGGAACGCGTTTGAGTGCGCGTTGGGTTACGTACCGACGATTACCAAGCTATGTTCGCCGTCCGACGCGCGGTTGGAGTCGAGGCGCGAGTCGCCCCTGTGTAGCGCTCTGAACGCGATTATGTTTGTGTATGCGACGTATAACGAGCTAATCGAAATTAGGTTATGTAATATAAAATTAATAAAATAATAAACTCACATGTACGAGAATCTATGTTGCGTGCACTTTGTTCTGATCACACTTTACTCACATTTATATATACATTACGAAATCTGATTTAAGGCTAACAGAGAGATATTTTAGGTTTTAACATTTTTAAGCTTCCAGCACCTAGAAACATTATTCCATCATGAGACAATTACTATTTGTAGGTACCATCCTGTCACCGCTTGTTCAAGGAATTGTTCAAGCCCGATTGGTCGTGCAGTTCGTTATAAAGAATTTCCTAAACTAACAGCACCAAGAACCTTATTCCTTCACAAGACAATTATAATCAATTATCTTGTCGCCGTTTGCTCAAGGAATTGTTCAAGCCCGATTGGTCGTACCGTTAGCAAGGACTTCCTAAAGTCACAGCACCAAGAACCTCATTCCTTCACAAGACAATACATACATTTAACTATCTCATTAGCATCTGCTTAAGGAATTTGTTCCCAGCCCGTTTGGTCGTACCGTTAGCCCAAAGTTAAAGCCAAACATCTCAAGTAATTATTTTTACCTTGAACCAGCTTTCTGTATCTGAGTTACAATTTCCATAAATAACACAACAATAAACGTGGCTCCTCACCGCGTTGCAATTTACAATAATAATTACAAAATAAAAGAGTCAATGCAAACATGCTACCAATTAATTAATAAGGGTTCTGTATATCGAAATCATTTCTCAATGTCACATTACTCGAATGTTTTATGTATTTTTACTTAGTTAGGCCCTAGACTTGATGAGTATGGCGAAAAACACATATATGGTAAAATAATTGAGTTTTGCGGACTACAATACTTTGCGCTCTATAAGCTCTCTTCTATTCATCCTGGTTGATTACATTTAATATTTCAAGTTTATTAACTAACGCGCAGGTATATCTGCATTTTATCTCTATCACATACATGTACGTAACTCCGCAAATACCAAAGAACACAAAATTTATGTCTCCGTTCAAAAGTTCATTATAAATGAACTAACATTCTTACATTGATTCATAAATGTGAAACAAAACAATGTCGACTTAGCCTAGAGTTCTCAATGTCCCAAAAGGTTGAAATAAATCAGTATGAGTATTGAAGAATTGTATAAGGGTTTTACAAATTATGTAGCGATCCCTAATACTTACATATTACGTTACGAGCATTATGTTATGTTCTTGTGTTACTTGAGTACCGAGCGCGCACAGAGCGCTTATCAAAGCAAAAGAATGTCGACGTACAGTCAAAGAAAAAACAGGAGAATACGTAATGGTATTAGTTATAATATTTCAATAGCAGGTAGGCACTATAATTTAATCGATTTTGTTTAATTGACTTTTTAAAATAGTTTCGAAAACACCCAATTCGCTGATTTATGATTTCCGGTATCATCATGATGTTTTATGTTTTTTTATTAAAGTGTTTGTTATAATACATGGTCCTAATCGCGATTATTACTAAGTATGCAATATGTTAATAAATAACTTATTCATTACAATGATTCCCACGACTGTACTTGAAATGCTGAAACTTCATTTTACATTGCGCATGGTTACGACGTATTAGAGGTATGTACACATTGATTAAATTTAGTGTGACATTAAGTTCCAACAATTTAAATATTATATAATGTTATCTAATACTCCATTTTATATTTACAAAATTTCAGTAACGCGACCAATGATAGACGTACAAAGTTTATAATGTGCAATAATGATTGTACAGAGATCAATAGAATGGGTAAGTGCTAAAAACATAATGGATAAGCACCTATAAGAATAATTTAGGTGCTTAATTACCTATAACAGTCTGTTATCTTACGATAGAATTACATATTTATAAAATAGAATCATAATTCATAATAACTTTACAAAGTTAAAGAATCTAGTTAAACTAATTGTTGTGTACCTACTTTAAGTTGAGTACTCGCCCTAACATAGCCAAGTATTAAATGACGACCGTCACCTTTTGATATTGCCGCGAATCGTAGTTCACATACACCGCAATGTGTCACTTATTTACCTATGTTCCATACACAGTTTTATGCTGATCTGATTAAAATGTCAGGGGTATTAAACAATTCACAGAACTTTCATCAAAAATTAATCAATTAAACAAGCATAAACATTTATTACATGTGTGCAGTCACGTAAAAATGTTAGTACTTTTCCTAGTAGAAGTAGCATGTTCATGTACATAAATATGTAATAAAATTACTTGCAATGATACTCAGTCAATGTTGATTTTATTACAGAAGATGTATGTATGCATATTATTGGAAGCAGATACATTTTACGTTATTAAATGTATCAGATTTTATATCAAAAACGCACCACCTAATAAGCTTATTTTATTTCTTTACCCGAAGGTTTCTCGGAAGTGATCGCATTATAGCAATAATACCGCTTCCGTTTTACTTAGACACAAATAAATGTAATTTGGTTTCTTTACCTTCCTGTGCAATAATCACTATTGCATTTTAATTGTTTGTCCGAAGGTTTTTAGTCCCTGATAATTTTATTATCATTAAAGCGCTTTGAATATTGTTCAAATTTTTTATTGTCTTTTCTGATTCGGTACGTGGTTGTCGTTAGTTCGTTTCCGCGCATCGTCAGTGTCCAGTGCCCCCGCTACCCCTCCCCGCCGTCTTCAGTTCTACCAGCGTGCGCATCTTCGCGAAAACAATAATGTTCGTAAGTTTGGATTATTATTCATTTTTAAATAAATAAAGTTTTTCAACATTATGTACCTATCTAGTCGCAAACTATCATTTCCCTGTACTAAACAAGAATTTCACAAATATTTTACTCATCAGTTAAGTTTTAATGATGTTTTATTCGAAATAACAGTAAGGGTTTATTTTATTTGCAGGTCTGAATCCGAGTATTACAGTAAGAGGAGCGTGGAAGAAGCCAGTAAAAGAAAATCGTGCGCGTTTGATTCGGATGACGACGGTGACGTAAGGTTAGTTGTAGTACTTACCAAATATTTTATTTTTTATTCAATCAGAGACGCTATATGTAACAAATAATGGAGTCGTCCACTTCGGTCTCGTACTTACAGTGATTGTATATTGAAATCATAATTATAAAACCTACCCTATTCATTCACTATAAAATAGTTAAGAACTTTATCCAAAATCACAGACACACGCGGAGAGAGACTTTGTTTTACGCTATTATTATTAGATTAACGTTGTATTATTATTATTATTTCAGGTCTGTGCCATCGACTGCCGCGCCCGCCAAGCCGAAGACTAAAAAGCTGAGAACGAAGCAGGTTCCATCGTCATCGGCTGTGAGCAAAAAAGGAAGCCGCGAGTGGTCCCTGCTGTCTGACGACAGTGAGGACGAAGAGGAAGCTCGGCGCGCGGCCTCCAAGCGGCCGCCGCTCACGTCTGCTCTGACGCGGCGCGTAGCCGACGGCGTGCTGCGTCGCACCGCCCTGCTGGCCGGCGACCAGTTCGTGGAGCTGAGAGTGTACGACACGCGAGACATCCTGCGCGTCGACCCGAAGGACAGGTGGGAAAAAGCTGCAATAACTCTTAAGTATCAAGTTGGTTCGGGAGCTGATGAGCTAATTTTTTTGAAGAAATTCATTAATGCGGCAAAAACTAGGTTCAAGGAAGACGGGCAGTTCTTTTCTAATAAGAAAAAATAATTTAATTTGTATATTTTTTATTAAAATAACTTTGTGGTTTTTATATTAAATATATTAAAAACTTTCAACTGCATACAATTTAATTAATTAACCTAGGTAGGTACTAATACAAACCAGAAATCGGTCACATATTTTATATTCTCTATTTCTTTTTAAATTTTCAATTACATAAACAAGTTAGGCCTTTTAGCCTCTAGACCATCGAAGTAAAGTGTTAAAATTAATGTTTTCATCCTAGAACAAAAATATCTCAACCATGGCAGGCAGAAACATTTTCTGTACTGTTTGTGATCTAACCATCAAAAGTAAAGCCTTTTCGGGTCACCTCCGAAGTCGTTTACATAAAGATAATAACTCGATCGAAATAAGTCCAAATGTTGAAAAACTTTGTTCAGCATTTAGAAACCGAATTGCTAGTTTTAGGGTACGGGAACGCGGACGGCAGTCGGGGCCGAGACGTGGGGGTAGTGAGGCGGACTGCGACAGCGATTGTGGGAGCGAGAGCGAGCGTTCGGCTGCCCCCGCGCCCGGCGAGTTCTTGAGGCGCGTGCGCCGCCCCGTGCGGCAGTTGATCGCTGCGAAGATAGCTCAGCACAATAATATAAAAGCAAACTTTGAACTTTTTGCAGAGTTCTCGCTGCCGAAAAATGATATGGTTGAAATTAAATCTTTCGCAACGGAAAATATTTGTATACATAAACATTATGAGTTTAATGATATGTTTGCGAAGGTCATTGAAATAATATCTAATAAAGTTGATGGATTTCAAGAGAGAGACAGTGGGTGGTCCTTTTTAAGGACTTTGTACCTGGAGGTAAATATTAACAAATATTCACCTCTACGAGCTTCTAGCTATATTGAGTTACCAAAATATTTAAAAATGAAGAAAGCATGCATTAACATAAAAAACAATGATAATTTTTGTTTTGTATGGTGTATAATGGCATCCCTATTCCCAGCTAAAACTAATGCGGACCGAATCAGCTCGTACCCAAACTTTGAAAAAGTACTAAATTTGAACAATATGTCGTTTCCAGTAAATTTTCAAGATATAAAAATATTTGAAAAGAATAATCGTAACATCAGCGTTAATATCTATGGTCTAAATAAAAGATTCAATATAATCGGACCATTATACAAAACTCAGATGCGGAAGAAACATCATGTCAATCTATTATTTTTGGAGAATGGCCCTCGCACACATTATTGCTTAATTAAAGACTTATCTCGATTGATAAGACCTCAATTAACGAAACATCATGGTAAAATATATTTTTGCGATGAATGTATGTTATTTTTCAACAGCGAAAACAAATTAGCCCATCACGTTTGCGGTGGTGTGGCTACTATTTTACCTGAGAAGGGTTCTTTCATACAATTTAGGAACTATGATAGGATGCAAGACATGCCTTTTGTTATTTACGCTGACTTCGAGTCTTTTCTAGAGACTTGTAAATCAGATCTTGAAACGAGTAGTTCAAGATTGACAAAAAGTTTACAAAGGCATGTGCCTGCCGCGTTTGGATATTATATTGTATGTTCGTATAATCCTTCGCTTAATAAGTTTGTGTGTTATCGTGGAAAAGATTGCGTTACAAAATTTCTTGAATATATTCAGAACGATGTCTCTAATATATTTAAAACACTTAACGATCCCGTTGCGATGAGTTTTACAGAAGAAGACTCAAAAAACTTTACAAATTCGCGAGATTGTTGCATTTGTTCAAAGTTATTGTTTGATGATAGAGTTAAAGCCCACTGCCATCTCACCGGTAAATATCGCGGAGCTGCGCATTCTTACTGCAATATTCGGTTCAAATTACCGAAGTTTGTTCCGGTATTTTTTCATAATTTGTCAGGATACGACTCTCATTTATTCATATGTCAATTAGGAGAAATGCTAGGTCAGTTAAAAGTCATAGCTAAAACTAAAGAAAACTACATTTCGTTCACAAAATTTTTTCCAATCGGGAAGGATCAATACGCTGCCGTTCGCTTTGTGGACTCTTTCAAATTTCTTGGCACTAGTTTAGAAAAATTAGTAGAAAATCTGCATAAAGAAGATTTCATTCATTTATCGCGATTCTTCGTTAACCAACCCCATTTTGATTTATTAAGAAGAAAAGGTGTATATCCGTATGACTATATGAAGAACTGGGAGTCATATGACCAAGAGTGTTTACCGCAGCGAGAGGAGTTTTTTAATATTTTAACCAATCAATCAATTTCTGATACGGATTATGATCATGCACTTCAAATTTGGAGAGCATTTAATATAAAATCTTTAGGAGAGTACACAGACTTATATCTTAAATCTGACGTTATTTTGCTTGCAGATGTGTTCGAAAATTTTAGACGCACATGCAGAATTAATTATAAATTAGACCCTGCTTTCTACATAACTGCCCCAAGCTTAAGCTTTGACGCAATGTTACTTAAGACTAGAGTCCAGTTAGAACTTATCGACGATTTAGAAATTATTAGAATTATTCAAAACGGTATTCGCGGTGGGGTATGCTTGTGTTCTACTAGATACGCGGCATCAAATAATAAATATTCTCTTAACTACGATCCAAGTAAAACAGATAATTATTTAATCTATATGGACTGTAATAATCTATATGGTTACGCAATGTGTGCATATTTGCCACACTCAGATTTTAAATTACTAAATAATGTAGAAAAAACCAGTCTTAATATATGTCAAATTGCAGATGACAGTGATTATGGTTATATCTTAGAAGTTGACCTTGAATACCCCGATGAACTCCATAACTTACATAATGATCTTCCATTTTGCCCACAAAAATATATACCTCCAGGTTCTAAAACACCGAAATTGGTTCCAAATTTATTCGATAAATATCACTACGTTATACATTACGTACATTTAAAAACATGTTTAAAACATGGACTTAAATTAAAAGCAATACATCGGGTTATACAATTCCGACAAAGTCCCTTTTTAAAACAGTATATAGATTTGAACACATCATTAAGGCAAAATGCAAAATCTACATTTGAGCAAGACTTTTTTAAGTTACTGAATAACAGCATATTTGGGAAAACGTTAGAGAATTCCGAAAATAGGTTGGATGTCAAATTAGTTAATCAATGGTGTGACGAAAGAAATAAGACCAAGAAATATTACACTGCTGACCAATTAATTGCGAAACCAAATTTTCATAGCTTAACTGTATTTACTGAAAACTTTGTGGCAGTTCAGATGAAACCAGAAAAGGTAATTCTAGATAAACCTATATACATAGGATTTACTGTATTAGAATTATCCAAGAGTCATATGTACAACTTTCATTATACGGTTATGAAACCTTTTTATGGTCCAAAAATCAAACTGTGCTACATGGATACTGACAGTTATTTGTATTCAATAGAAACAGAGAATTTTTATAAAGATTTAAAGAGAAATTTTATACAATATTTCGATACAAGTAACTATCCTGAAAATAACAAGTATAAAATAAAATGTATAAATAAGAAAATACCTGGTTTGTTCAAAGACGAATTAGGAGGGCAGCATATTTTGGAATTTGTAGGACTGCGTTCTAAACTATATTGCATAAAGACAGAACAGAGAGAAATTAAAAAAGCAAAGGGAGTTAAGAAGTACGTCGCAAATGACTTACATTTTAAAGATTATAATAAAGTGTTGAAGGAAAATGAAGTAATACGTAAAAAAAACGTTCTTTTCAAGTCCCTTAAGCATCAAGTTTTTACTCAAGAAATAAATAAAATCGCTCTGTCTTCTAATGATGATAAACGTAGAATATTAGAAGATAATATTACTACATACGCTTGGGGTCACTGTTCATTCTTTTAATTGGGTGCCTCAGAAACTGTTCACTTTTTCTGATTACTCTAGTAATGGCTGAAAGTTATCTATACAACGTTATAATTTCAAAACATACATATTTACATTCAAATGGTGTTAAGATAACCACCGGTTTATGGGCTTTAGACAATTTTGCACCACAAGTTCACATAGTTTGTGAAAATAGTGATATATTTTTTACATTAGAAGAATGGGGGCATATATATGAAGAATTTGAGTTATTTGGTAAATATGTGACCAACCATGACCGCTTTTATCAACTTTTTTTATACCAGCTAATGTTTTGTGATAAACGTTGTTCTATAAATATGTTGTACCTAGTGTGTGAAGCAATTAATATTTTTGCGCATTGTATACACGTAAGATTAAGAAATTTGACTGAAAACGATTATATTGAAGCTACAATGTTTGTTAGAAATATCGATAAAATTTTAAAAAATAGATTTCTTTCATCACTAGATGATATCTTATTAGTTTTAAACTGTAACAAATGTGTTAATTCTATAATTGAACAAGAAATATCTGTTCTGGGTTGCGATTATTTCATAAGATACTTATATAAATAGGAGTATAACCTGTATTATATTAGGTTAACCAAAATGTATGAGTTACCTACTTTTTTTAAATAAATTGTATTAATTATAATTTTTGTTGTTGTTATTATTTTAAATTGCATCTTCATTGTTTATATCTTAATTATGTTTCCCTTGTTTTGAGATACCGAGATAGATACAATTACGCACTTATAGGTAGATACATTTTATTTCGGCTTCTTTCAGAGGAAGCGTTACCTACATAATTTACCTATATATTACATACAATTAATATTGTTATTTATGTAGCTGAGACTGCTGATTCAGTACATTATTTTTCAAGTTTGATCATGTCTGTTGTCTTTAGCTTTGCGCCTGCGGTGTAACTCGAGCCGCGTCGCGCACACGATGTTTTTCATACAAGACTCAACTAGAAATATTGACTATAACCATCATTCGCTACCAGTCCTTCGTCGCGTCTTCTCAATTCTCTTGCTTTTAATTAATCAATTCAAGTATCCTATTTCATATCATAATGTTACGAAATCAGCAGCTACAAAACGCTAAAACCAGTTACATCGCGGTACATGACAGAGGAATACCGAAATATGTAGTTAAAATTGAAGTGTATAGTGCAGATGAAACTGAAACTGAAATCGTTATGAGGTCACAAGCCAGGACGCAATATGTGGTATATGAAGAAGGTGATAGCGTCCTATATAAAATAAGACGAATTCTGTACCAGATAAGCGCGCAACTTGGAGAACGAGCCGAAAAGTGCAAGGTACTTATTTTTTTTGTTATTTAATAGTGTTGGTTATGGATTGATTCTATACGGTTATGGTTCTAAACTAATTTTATTCTTATTAACTTTCAGAATCCATAATGTGGAACACAATTACGAATACGACTGCTGTCAGAAGTCAAGGCTACCTAACTACCTATTTTATGTTTAAGATTGTATAGCTTAAGATTAGATATTTGAATAAAAATAACACCTACTTTGTAATCTATTTACATGTAATAATTTACTTGTTTGTTTCAATTATTTAAAAAATTACTTGTTTGTACCACGTTATACTGTAAATAAATAATTAAGGGCTGAATTCTACATCTTAGACTTACTTTGACATAATAAAGAGCGTCATATCTGTCTATTTTAGATAGGTTATTAATCCTTATATCTATTTGTCAATATTTTCTTTGTATAAAATACAATGCTTAATTAAAATGGTGTCTACATAGTTTTTTTGTCGATAATAAAATAAAAGAGAAGTTATTATTATTATTTTATTTACATGTATCCAAAACACAATACAAAGCTGGCAATATACTATGAAACAATAATAATTGATAAATAATTGATCTTAGCGATTAATTAAATTAAGTACCTATATTATTTTCATAACACCACTTTTTTATGGTAATTGCGTTTTTTAATGCGCAATATTTTTTATGAGATAAACAGTTATAAGTATTATTTATACAAAATGTGTTATATAAAATTACGAAACTGGGACAACCTTTTACGCCAACATCAATAACATTACAGTCACTACATAATTCTCTCATCCATTTTACTTTTTCCTGACCCTTTACGATTATGATCTTATTTTTTAACAATGGTAAAATAATAGATCTTTTAAATTCGCGATAGTCAATAAAGCCTTCTCTCCAAAGTATACCCCTGTTTCTTTCTAGCCACACGACCTGTTTTTTCTCCTCTGTTGTTAAATACGAAAAAGCGTAAGGAGGTTTGACTAAAAAGGTCTGAGAATATTCTTTTGTCACCAGGGCTAGTTCTTTAATAATAAACACATTATTGTAATCTTTGAAACCTTGTATATCCACGAATATGAAATTGTTACTCATGATATTTTCTTTACTGTACTAGTCAATGGTTTATATTCAACAATGGACTCATTAATAATTAGACAGAAAGCGGTGGTGTTGTTCGGAATGTCTGAAACACACTCAATTTCCACTTTAACATCTATGGGTCCCCCAGGTTTAACGCTATCTACTTGTCGACTACAATCAATTAGCCACAATGGCGCTTTATTTTTAAAATTTTCAAAGTTTAATAAAGGGTCTGATCGACGTCCGTAATACGACTGCTGAAATTTTGCGTGATGTTCGTATAATAAAGAGTAATTGTTGTTGGCAAAATCAACGTTTAGGTTTTCATACGGGAAGTAAGTTGAATTCAGAAACACTTTAACGTTACGTAAATGACAGTGGTCAAATTGAGACATATCTTTAGTTACTTCATTCTTACGATCAGTTTGTAAACCCAATATTACATATCGTGGTTTTTCCAACTGAGAAGACGTTTTAATTGACCAAGTATGCTTAGACGTCTGAGGAAGTAAAGGATACTCATATAGATCCCAGTTTCTAAACATTATAGTCAATGAACGATCTTTTTCTAAATGACGAAGTAGATTAATTCTTTCACGATCAGAAACTTTCACTTGGGGTACCCGCCAAACCAACTTAGAAATTTCAACATCATGAACATATTCATTCTCGCCTAATTTTATACAATTCAAATTAGAGTTGTTACGCAATAAAATAAGCTCATGTTTACAATTCATTATTATTTTATTAAAGTCTTCTGCAAACCCCAGAACTTTATTAAGAGGTATAGATACTGAGAAATTACCTCCGTGGTTTGTAGTACCATCAAGGTTCCAACCCCAACATTCTGAAATTTTCGATTCTGCCGCACCCATCGATAACAAACCTTTCATAGTTGTAGTAATACCAACATTTTTAATTTTATCTATTTCTATACCATTAAGTTCATAACGTATGTCTTGAAATAGAAACAATATTGGATTATTTGTGAAGTGAATTTGGTTAACTTTTGTTTTTGATTGTCGGTTGTAAACTTGCACATTTCCTTCTATGTAAATGGTACTGGCCGATGGCAATACGTACAAATCCTGTTGATTTATAGGTATTCGTATCTCATCATTATTTTTAAAACTGTTTACGTATGGTTTGTATGAATAGTACTCATAACTTTCAATTGAATTGTCATAAACTGGACCATCTGTTATATTTAGGATACTCATTTTAGCCCTATGAGTTTAAGGAAGTCCTTATTTTCTTTAGTTAACTTCTTTTTTGAATATGGTTTTTTTCTAAATTGTTTTGAAGGTGCTATTGCTTTAGGAGTACAATTCACACTGCTGCTTTTTACTACAGATGCAGAGTATTTATTATTAAAGTCAATCATTTTCTTCTTAAATGTAAATATAACTGAATTTCCTCGTTCCTTAAGTTAACTAAATTACCATTTACGTCTAATATTTTAATATTAATAGAACTTATGCTACTCTGGTTTACTGGAAAATAAATTATGTTTTTAGGTACTTCTATAATTCTATAACCAGGTGGAACATTAGGCGCGAATTCATGAATAATATGACTAGGTTTTCCGTTTACAAAAGATCCGCTAATGATGTCACATTCAACCCGGAGAACGGTTGTCGACAGAATGTTGACGGGAAAGCGAGATTCGTGTAATATATTCGCGGGAAGGGTTTCTGGTCCAAAACCTAATAATTGTCCTACGGAATCTTCTTTTTGAAAATGTATGACTTTCGAACAAAAGATAGTAGTTTTCAAAGTATTGTTATTACACCTTAATTCAAATGAACCATCCTTGATATTATCTTTTAAATAGTCTCTAATATCCTGAAGTTCGTAGGAGCCCTCTGGTATTTCTATCACCTCATTGTCACCATAGTATAGTTTATTATTTCTATCATCTACATTCGGTATAGAATTAAATGTAGAAAAATACAAAAGACCACATTCATAATCATTATCTAATTGTAAATTTGGCGAATAGTTTGTTGCTAAACTCGCCTTAGTATCCGATATAGACAGCGTGAAAGTCATTTTGGTAATGACAATAAGTACAAGAGATAAGTTCTTTTAAATGTTTATCCAAAAGTTTTTCAAATATTTTATACATAAATGTCCACAATTAACAGAATTAAAACTTTGATATATATTGTAATTGTAGTAAATATCATATTTATCCAAGTATCCGATTAACTCTAATGGCGGCTTTAAATCTCCAAAACTGTCAAAATACTCACAATAATTATTTAGTTTTACATAGGCTACCCAATGAGTACCTTCGTTTTTAGAGCTGTCTAAATTAATAACACCACATTCAATACGTTTAGGTTTTTTTGGTAACTGATTTCTCATATAAACACCTCTAAAATATGGAATACCATGTGCATGTTCTATAATATCCAAATTAGTAAGCGCGCGTCTAGGTAGCCTTTTCTTTAGTTTTTTGCCGATCGTAAAAATAAACCATTGCCTTTTTTATACGGTTTGATGTACAAACCTTTACCCAAAGCAATGGATTCCATTACTTTGTTATGGCGTTCAGATTCTTGTAAATTTTTCTGTGCTGATTTATAATCATTTACTGTCTTCGCGATACCTGCTGCTCCTCCAGCTAATGTGCCCAAAGCTGACAACCCCGCAAATATAGGAATTAGAGGCAAAATTCCTCCTGTTTTAGGAATTGGTATGACGCGCGGTAATCGAAATCCATTATTTTTAGAGAATAGCTTCTTTGCAGCCAGATAGGCAAATTTAATTGCAGACTTATTATTTTTTGGTTTGTATTTTTTCAACTGACTATATATTTTAGAGACAACCTTTTTGAAGCCTTTGATACCTGCACCTGCTTTTAGTTTTGTTTTCATTACTTTACTTACTATCCAGGAAGATAATTTTTCACCTCTTCCTGCATCTTTTGACCTAAGTCTTCGATTTGCCATGTTCAATAGTTCTAAATCTGCTTTATGGCGATCTTCTAAATTAGTATAGTTGGAATATGCTATATCGTGTTGCATACAAGCGTTATCTAATTTATTAATTCCTCTATCGTTCCGTGATAATCTTTCTCGTAGTCGTGTACCGGGACCGCAGTAATTATACCCTGGTAAATGTAACTCAAAAGGTAAATTGTTTATTACACTATTAATAAGTCCTCCTCCATGCATTACAGGTATACTAATAAAAATATAATACGTATCAACTAATTATATAGATTTATACGATGGATGTTTTGTTAATCCAACTATTTTCACTTTCATTAAGGCCCAACCATTTTACAAATAGCTTATTACCTTTCTTTTTTAAAACTTTCTCAACTAAGTAAATATCAGGGTATTTTGTTTTTTGAAGTTCCTGTTCGTAAAAAGTACCTAAAATGATCTGTTTTCGTTGATCAACAATCTCATAAGTCGGTGGATTAGTCGAATTTACTTTTGACACGATAAATATTTCTGTTGACCAATTAGGGGTATATCCTTTTTGAAAAGTTCCTTTGTATTTGCTAATTCGCACATAATCTCCAACTTTGAATTTATTCCTTTTTACTGTAATATATTTTCTTGATTCCTTTATATTATTTAATATTAAAGATTCATTGTATTGATTCACGTCTTTTGGTTTATGTTTAGTAATTCGATGTACACAATTATTGTAAGAGTCAAGTATGTTACTCAACTGTTTACCAATCCATTTATAATTGCCAATGAAACTAAAATATTTATATAACTTGTTTTTCAAAGTTCTAATCAACCTTTCAACAATTGAAGCCTTTTTAGTGGAATATGTTGAATAATGGTTTATTTTGTATAACATCGTTAAGTTTCGAAAATCCTCATTATAAAATTCTTTACCTAAATCGGTTTGTAAATTTAATGGAATACGCCCATTCTTTTCAAGTACTTTTTTAAACGTGTTTGTTATTTCAGATTTAGTTTTCGTTTTAACAGGCAGTGCCCAAGCAAATTTTGAAAAGCAATCGATTATGACTAAGATGTACTTATAACCATTGTTGTCTTTTCCATAATTCTGCATATCAATTAAATCAGCTTGCCATAAATCATCGATACCTTTTAATACTACAGGACGTCTGTTAAAATTTTTTCGTGCTGCTTTGTGAATTTCGTCTACTACTTGTTGCTTACTCATTTTTGGTGACTTTTAATTTGCTGTTGGCAATGGCTTGATCT
Organism: Esperia sulphurella; assembly: GCA_947086405.1. Taxonomy (NCBI): domain Eukaryota; kingdom Metazoa; phylum Arthropoda; class Insecta; order Lepidoptera; family Oecophoridae; genus Esperia; species Esperia sulphurella. The sequence continues at coordinate 15,999,104 of OX352264.1, forward strand.
ACTTCTCCTTTCATATAAAATTTTACTCTCATGAGATTAATTATATCCGTTTTTATTTTATGTAGTTCGTCTAATACATCATGTTTTGTGTAATAGTCATTCAGCCAATTATCGACATACTGCTTATTTACAGCATCATCGGAGGCTGATGGAGCCTTAACTCCTTTTAACCTTACTAAATGTAAATCAAATTCTCCGTTTTCTGACTTTAAGAGCTTGTGTGAATCCAATGATTCCGGTAAACGCAAACGTTTATGAACGTGGTGACCAAATTTATCTATATTCATTTCCTAGCGACTATCTCAACCAGCGGATAAATAAAGACTGTGAAAAACTTTCTAAATATCAGCATATATTTAATTAATGATATCACTTTCCCGCAACTCTTCGATAATAGATAGTATTTCATTGTCTAATCCTGTGTTTCCAGCATCTCGCGAAGCTATTAATAGTTTCAATCGATTAACTAATTCATTAGGATCATCCCAGTAAACATAATCTACATTCTGATTCAGCTTTTTTGTGAGTGGCAAACCAGATCCATGAGATATGCTTTCAGTGCTCACACAGTTTTTGGCCAACTTCATAAATAGAGGTCTAATTATTTGTGTATATTTTCGACCTTTATTACTTTTTATAGGCTTCATGGGATTATACTCACGGCGATGAGCATTTGTAGTCAATAATATAGTCTTATAATTTTGTTTATCATCTTCAGTTATTAATTCTAATTGCGGTGTTTTCTTAAACAATAATTCCATTAGCCCTGGAGTTTTTGCGAAAGTCTTACAACCAATAGAAATATTATGTTCAGTAACAAAAACACGTAACGTTCCCATCATGAGTTTTTCTCTCTCGTTTCTGACCCCAAAAGGAATGTTTTCTGAAGACATTCTTATGGGAGTAGTGTTGTCAGTCGATTTGAATGATAGACCGCTAGTATCAGGTTCCATATCACTATTGTCTTCATCTTTATCAGGTTCCAAATAGACGTAGTCGCTTTTTTCTTCATCTTCGTCATTAAAATAAACCTCGGATTTACGATTTTTCATAAAAACTGTATTGTTGAAGTCTTTACTGGATTGGTCGCTTTCGACATCATCACTAACATCGTAACTAGCCCGATGTTCCTTGCGTTTACTAAGAGGAGTGTAGCTGAGTCTTTGTTTCTTTATTTTTCTATGTGGTATTTCCATTTTTGTGTTTATAATTTGTTTCAGTGGCTCTGTTAATGGTTTAAAAACCGATTCCATTGCGAATTCGTTATTACTTTTAATGTCTCGCATCATCTTTAGTTTTCTTTTAACTGATTCAGCTGATTTTATTACTTGTTTTTTCAATGCTTGTTCATTATCCATGTTTATACCTTACCAGGCGAAGCCTTAAGTTGTAATGATGGTATAATAATAAATATAGTATTTTTAAATCATCAATGCAATTCTACAAATGTGTCAAATTTCATCCTGTAACATCCTTTACTCTTTTCACAGTCTTTGTTTATAACTAAGTAGCTATAGGGTACACTCCAAATCTTGGCACACATTTCTCGAAACGCTAACCAATTCATGTCTGTATTAACATGCTCTTCATAAACATGTCTCAAGTTCATATCGTCTTGTTTAAAAAGAATAATGAGATTAGCATTGTCCCGTATCAACTGCTTCGGGATTTTGCTATAGGTCTGGTTTAAGTAAAAACAATCTATATTCTTGTGTCTACCCATTGCAAAGTAATCTCTTATATGATTTTGGTTTTCACAAGCTACATCATCAAATATAATAATCGAATTAGAAGTTGCCTCATGAGGACTCAAAACCTCATCATTACCATGAAATTTTGTAAAAGTTACCTCTGGCACCTTTCTAAAAACTTTTTCTAAAAATACGTACTTAGGTTGAAAAAGTGTTTTAGAGTAAAGGTATACATTTCTATAATGTAGTCCATCTTTATGTAATAGTAGACCAATAATTAAATTCGTTTTACCGCAGTTGGAAGGTCCAGATATAATACAACGAATAGTATTCGGTAAAAGTTTGCCGTGACGTGAAATCTCTTTTGAATAACCCAAACAAATTTTTTCTAGTTGCAATGAATGCGGTTGTTTTACAAATTTCATTTTGTAATTAATAATAATTCAATGTTTGACATGCATGAGCCAAGGATCCCTGCAGAATGTAGACATATTTATTACATTAAGAGTTTTATACGTATCACGCTTAACCTTTTTCGTACAAAACGCTCGACGTCACCCGTTAGTCCGTTAAGCGGAGCGTATGATTCCAATCGCAATCGACGTCTTGCGATAATTTGATCTTGCGTTCTAATACAACCAACCGTCGAATGATTGGGAATTCCGGCACGCACGAAACAACGAAAACCGATTGAGCATTCTAGCTCACTTTCAAACGTCTAAAACCGATTGGGCATTCTGGCTCACTTTCAAACAGCGAAAACCGATTGGGCATTCTAGCTCACTTTCAAACAACCAAAATCGATTGGGCATTCTAGCTCACTTTAAACAGCGAAAACCGATTGGGCATTCTAGCTCACTGTGCGAGCGCAGCGAGCGAACGAGTGGAGCGAGTGAAAGTGAGCCAGAATGCCCAATAATCACCTACTGATATGCTTCGCTGCAGTGGGTGGGAGTGGGTTGGGATAATAATGAAAATTACACAAAAAGATATAAATCTAATGGTTTCCTAGTTTGGAGTATGCTAGTGGCAACCTATTTAAAATTGTCAAAAAGGGATCAAACTGGTTTTCTAGGATTCTACGACTGATGAATTCTATTCTTCAATTGACGGAGAAACTCTAGTAATTTTTATAGAATTCTACAAAACCAGTCTGACGCCTTTATATCAGTTTCTAAAAAGTTGCCAAACACTTTAAGGTCTTCTTAACTGGCAGAGCAGCATAACATTCAAACATTAACAAATGTTCAACCAAAAAGTACTAATTTTATGGCAAAGCAATATTTTTAAATATTGACGCTACGGTTAAATAATGTCAATATTCAGTAAATAATAAATGTTCTGAGCAGTAACTGCACAAGTTTCAGAGTGAATGTGAAAGAGTTGTGGCTACTTGCGTGGAACAGAGCGATTGTTTGGAACGCTCCATCTAGTAGTACACAGAGATCGTTGTATGTATGTATGCAGTTCAACATTGTTTCTAAACCTCTATATTATCTTTAGTACGACACACTGTAGTGTTCACCAACTCATTTGTTATTGAATAAGTTTTGCAATAACTCCATATTTCAGGGTGATTTATAATTGAAAATCCTTTGAAGAAATGTTGATACAAGCAAAGATAATATATACTAGAGTAAGATAAGCAATCCCCGAACAAAAAGTGTAAATCAAAAATTGGTAGCATAAACTTAGATGGCGCATTTGCTATCCAATTCTAAAAGTATTATCTAAAATCCGCACGGCGCTGGTGTTTTTAGTGCACTGTTTCTAGTTGTGGCGAAGGTAAAAAGTGGTAACACTACGTAACACTACGTAAATAGTGTCATACAGTACGGACATTGACATGCGGAGTACGAGTACCCCAATCCCCCTCGACACATATTGACCTAAACTTCTACAGCGGAACACCAGTGAGTTTGGCAATATTTGACCCCAGTGACCACCTGAGGCATAATTTTGCCCCAGTGATGGTTTCAGTGAGTGATAGAAGGGATTAACTAGAAGGAAATACATCATTAATACGGTATATTTCGAAACACTTTGAAACGCTTGTTGGAAAGTAACGAATATGCGAAACCATTATTATATAATTACCTATGTTTTAAGTTTAATTTAGTATAATTTTAATAATGTCCTTATTATACTTTAATTTTATGTAATTACGTTACAATGTAATTTCCTATAATTAATACCTCATAATTAAATTAATTATCTTAGGAATAATGATAATATTGCAGCCTACATACATAGGTAGTTTTTAATTATGTCTTTCTTAAAAATTATTATTCATCTTGTAAATTTTTTTTGGTACTAAACCCATTATACTAGTTATTTAAGTTACTATAAGGGAAGAGATCGCTAACTTAAAGAACTGATTATCCCTCTTAGGGATAATAAATAAAAGACTAACCCAAAATTAGGATGTTCTCCAGTGCTGCGGGAAATAAACAAGGATAGGACAACTCACAAATATAACATCCAGACCGGAACCAACAATGTACAAATTTCAAAATTATCTGATACATTCAGAATAAAGGATTTCCTCGAACACAATGATTTTGAAACGTCGATTTTTATGTTGAACGTGCTCTACATTTTGTTTCATAGCGTAAATACAAAAGATATCATTGGAAGTGATTATACCGATTATAAAATTATCTCTATACAATTATAATAGAGAAGTTAGGTGAACTCATTACAAAATACTAATTATATACACATGCATACACTTGTCTAATCCCAAACTAGGATTTTCTCATGTGCTGTGGGAATTAAACAAACATTGGACAATGTACAAATATATAACATCCAGACCGGGACCAACTTGTACAACGTTGTCTGTCCCCAGTGGGACTCGAACCCACGACATCTTGCGCTCGACTCCAATGACCAAGCCAACGAGGCTGTCCAGGAATAAGACTGACTTTGTACACCATTTTGATACAATACATACACGTAGGCCGCACGTGATATACGTGGTACCTAGCATCTACGTATGTGAACGTATGCAGTGGTTTCAGCTTCCATTAATACGGGCCACGATCCCAATTATGAACTTTATCTTAAAACTGTTCCGAGATGTAATGCCGGAAAGTTTCTAAGCCTGTGGCATAAATAACAACGACGATAGCTAATTGAATTTGAAGGACTACTGAAATCATTTCTTGTATCTCTACTAATAATATGTTATCAAACTCTGTGAAGTTAATCTAATAACTCAAATTTCTGTTTTAAATTTTAATATTTGAAATTTGAATTGAAGATATTTGAAAAAAAAAATATTGGCGGTCTAAGGATAAGTAATAGATCACATTTCAATCATTTTTGATTTTTTTGTCTGTTTATCTGTTTGTCTGTTGTCTGTCAGTTTGTGCACGCATCACTTAAAAACTATTGAACCGGGATGAAACTTGGTACACATGTAGGTTAGGTCCTGGAATAGGATATAGGATAGTTTTTTTTTATCCCGATTAGAGATCTTATTTCTACGGGAAATATTGAATAATTTGTAATGTTAAATTGTCCACGCGGACAACGTCGCGGGCAATAGCTAGTAATTTGTAAATTAAATCTATAAGTACGCCCAGCAATGTACATTAACATTTGCGTGCCACAGTTACTGTGACAGAATCCTCCAACTCCCTGAATAACTCCATTAAGTCAACACCCTGCAATGATCCGGCGCGTGGCAACAAAGACCGAATTTAGCACTCTATTCATGGGGCATTATGAATGGACTCGTATGAATAGTTTCTTGGAATATTTCCTTTCCCTTTTGTAACTTAACTACTGAGTAGTCGACACCCACGACAAACAAACTTCGGCAAAGAATAAGTAATAGTACAAGTACGTACAGAAGGCCCGTTCTTACGAATAAAAATATATACCTAGCATTTTAATCTATTTATTAGTTTGAAAACCTATTTATGAATGTACAAATGATGCCCTTTCATACGATAAGTACCCCACTTAACATAGCAACCACACTTTAAAATCCCCCCCCCCCCCCTCTCCATTTTGGCCCCTTTTGCAATGAAAATTAAATACTTATTTAATTATTTTTTTCCATAGGATGATTGAATACACTTTATTACACACATATTACAGAATTATACAGTAAATGTACAAATGGCGGCCGTATATATATATATATATATATATAATAGATGATATATAATCAGTCCAATTTACGTTAATCATTTTAACGAAATCCCAACGAATAAAATCAATAAATACGCCAACATGTGCACTAAATTGTACATAAAACTCATCATCATCAGGTTATTTTTGTCGACACAACCATTTATGATTTGAAACCAGTAAAATCTAGATCAATCTAAATCAGGTTGAAAATAATATTTAATGTCAGTATTCCGTTTTTGTTTCCATTGCTTCTGGCTTATTACTAAAAGTGTAGGTTTTTACTAAACTTTTCTCAACTTCAGCGTTAAGCAAATAGACACCAAAATCGATCGCCAAACCCAGCTCTAACCAACGTGGTAAACATGTCAAATCAAACGTAGACGGTCGCGATAAAAATGCTTTCGAACGTAAGTATTAGTTACGGACCGGCCGGTGTCGCTCCCTCATTCGTTACGCTTTGCTTTTTCTTCGTGAGTGTTCCGAAAAGTTTTCGCATAACTAACGCAAATTTACTTTACTTCTGCCGCAACTGATCGCTACATTTTCGTCTAGAAAAATCAACGATCTCTATGTACTACTAGATGGAGCGTTCCAAACAATCTCTCAGTTCCACGCACCTTCGGCTCCGGGAAACTTTGAAACTTGTGCAGTTACCACGTAGAACATTTAATTATTACTAAATATTGACACTACGGGTAAATAGTGAATTTAATGTTAAAAATGTTTTAATTTTGTATAATTTTATTTTGCTATTATTTCGTATTAATTACTGACATGTACAATTTAATTGATTAATTCTTATACTTTTCATTTGTTAATATTTTTACCAATGAATATGATTATTATTTCAAATTTTGAGACATAAGCAATGGCTAGGTAAATAATAAATGTATTTATTTTTATTATAACTTTATTGTACACAGAAAATATAAAAATAAATACACAGAAGGAGAGAAAATATACGCAGGTGTGCTTATCTCTAAAAAGAGATTTCTTCCAGCTAAACCTTGTCTGGAAAGGGAGAGGTTAACAGTAGTAGTAGACATACATACGTGTACACATAAACTACAATATAAACATATACATAACTTTATTCAATTCAAAATGATACATTATTTATGAAGCCCTGACTCCCAGACTAGGTAAACTATATTTCAGGAGTCAGTGTCTTCCCCATAACGACTAAGTTGAAGTAATACTAACCTATAGTAGAGCAGAGAGTTACTATTTTGAAAAAATAACAATTAAATATATATATAAATATATTTATATATGTCGGAGATAACAATTAAGCTAACGTTAGAAGTATCGATACGATTATTAACACCGTTTAAGTCGTAACATAATTTCCTTTAAGTAAACACATGTGCGTGAACCTGGTGGCGCTAGTTGACATCATATCGAATTAATCATTCATTTACGCGATTCACAAGTCAACACTACTCGCTATTATATGTAGCAACACCTATCTATCAAACAGCAACCATCGAGATTTTATTTTAGTGTAACAACACTGAGTTATCCTTGCAGGCCTCTATGGCATCAGGCTTCATCTGGCCTCGGGCTTGATTGGCATATTCCTTACTCACGATTGGATAATTTCACAATACTTAATTGTGATTGGCCCTTGCTTCGCGCACGTGGACAGAGTTGTTTTGGTTGACCCGGGGGTCTCAGCTGATCACTTTTGTGCTGGGGACGGCCCGCGTCATAACCTAACAAAACAGTTCATTACGTTTTATTCGCTGAAAACCCGTATATATATATATATATATATACACACACATACATAAAGTACAATATATTGATGACAAACATATTATAATAGATATTTTCTAAATAATACACAATTGTGACGTCAGGATAAGATAAATTATAGCATTGGGAGCAAGGGTTAGCATAAATTGGTGGAGGTTACCCTTCTGTGAGATTAAGGGTATTAATAGTACCTATGTCACTAACTATAAACAAGATAATTTATTTTGCATTTAAGCCTTTATAGTACCGAGTTTTATGTATGTATAGTTTTATGTATGTGTGGTTTCTGGTAGAGTAGAAATAGGACCACTCCAACTCTTCCCGTAGATGTCGTACAAGTCGACTAAGGGAACACATTATAAAACATCAATCAGGCCTCCGCAACCCGTCTGGCCAGCGCGGGAAGTGTAGGCCAAATCCTCCGTCTGTCTCCAGCAGGTGAGAGAGGGTTGTGCTCCTGCACATTTTTCTATAGTCATGAAACTCATCCACTTTTGTCAAGAATTTGTTTGACTTTAGTTTTATTTTCCAGACATAATAATAAACTCCTTTTTAACTCCTTAGGAGTTAAATCTTATACAATCAATTGTTTGCCCGCGGCCCTTGAGGAACATTTATTCAGAATTTTAGCTTGTGATAAAAAAAAATTACATACCTACTATATGGGCTCGATTCTGAAGGCACAGCGTTAAAGTTTGACAGCACTAAAACTGTTGCTATCCTTGTCACACAGTATTATGAAGATAAAGACAAAACCAATTTTAGCGCTGTCAAATTTTAAATGTGTGGCTTCGGAATCGGGCCCATTACGTACATAAACTTGTCTAATTAGAAACTAGGATTTCTCTCGTGCTAGAAATTAAACAAGGATATTATTATTATTCGAGTTGGGGCTATTTCAAGATCCCAGTCTAGACCTTGAATCACTGCGACCATTTCTGGTCTATTGTGATCGCCACCATACTATAGTTCCGTGTTAAGCCTTGCAGCAGTTAGAAACTGCACTATGCTTTTAGCACTGAGTTGTTTTACTTCGTCAGGGTGAAGCAAGTAGTTACCTAGGTATGTATTTCTTTTACGCATCAGTGGTCCACACTCGCACAGGAGATGCATGGGGGTTTCCTCTGCTTCCTCACAGAGCCTGCACTCTCCTGTGGTTCGTAAACAAGGATAAGACAATTCACAAATAGACCGGGACCAGATTATATAAATTCTACAAAGTTGTCTGTCCCCATGGGAATCGAACCTTCAATCCCTGGTGCTCGACTCCAACGACCGAGCCTCTCAGTCAGTTAGGATCATTTCAACAGTTGCCAAATTCAAATAAAGCGTACCGTAGCAGTATAATGTGCATTTCTTCCATTTTCACAAACGTCCAAACGGTGTGCCCTAATAGCAATTTGCGTCCTAATGACCACCCCTGAAAGGTATGAGACCCTTCTAATGGAAAGAGTTTTGGGCAATGTTCTCGATGTCAGACAAAAATGTCTGGTATAAGAGAAAATGTATTTAGAAGAATACCTATGTAGTGACTTAGATGGAGCGTTCCACACAATGAAACTTGTGTAGTTACTACTCAGAACATTTAATTATTTACTAAATATTGACATTATTTAACCGTAGCGTCAATATTTAGTAATAATTAAAGGTTCTGCGTAGTACAAGTTTCATTGTGAAAGTGAAAGAATTGTGGCTACTTGCGTGGAACAGAGCGATTGTTTGGAACGCTCCATCTAGTAGTACATAGAGATCGTTGAGTGAAAGGAATCTGAAGAGTGGATTCTCAGTAAAATACACTGAAATCCTTCATTAGACAACTGAGCTGATTTGTTCTAATATGACTTACTGTTTTTGAAGACATTATCCTGAAGAAGGTGGCCGGAAGTGCTGAGGACCGGGTGTGGTGGCGTTTGGGGAAGGCCTATGTCCAGAAGTGGACGTCTAAGGGCTGATATGATAATGATGATGATGATTATAACAGATTAGTTGTTAACGTTCGCCAGAACCTCAACATTAGCTTTTAATAATAGTAATTTGCGGTACAGTTCCCGGCTTAGAACAGGGCCACCCTAGATCTTCCTTTAGGTGTCGTCAAGGCGACTAAGGGATTGCTCCAGGGATGGGAAGCAGTGTTTCCTGTGTATATTAAGACCATTACTGCGATCACCAATCCGCTTGCCGAACGTGGCCAGGCAATTCTCCCAATGGACAGCCCACCAAAAGTGGCATTCTTATTGGGGAGGTTAATGTTCAACAGTGGACGTATTTCGATTGATGATTTGCAATATGTGCTTGTGTGTGTATTTATTCATGTCGGTAGGATATTTTAACTAATAAATTGTGACAAAACAAAATCATCAAACAATGGGAACTTCGTACCTTACCGAGAAAAGAAAATCTCATTACAAATCTATAATTAAGATCTTTTGTGTGAATGCTATATTTACATGTAAAAGAAATGTAGGTTTGGATAAATCACTTGAGGGTAGTCTTTGGATGTGGTAGTGTAAAGTCAATAAAAAGTCATAGTACAGGCAAATATGTTTATTAATGTCATGTAAATACGTGCCAAATTGACCATTAATTATTGTTTATGCAGATACATATCAGTTGCAGGCGTCATGTGTTTGGTACATGCTTACACACACGAATGCAAACGCAAGGCAGAAGCGATTTAGCGTTTCTCGATCCAATATTATCGAAAATCAATTTTTTGGCAGTCCGATGTTTGTCAAGATCGACACAAAATGGTAAGAGCGGAGATCGATTATTCCTTTAATATTGCACCCTCCAGCCTCCAGCGGCAGTTTAAGAAACGGGTAACAGACAGTGCCAGGAGGCTGTATCCAACGTAATTCCTTAATTCCTTTACGTTCTGTGACTGGATAAACGACATTGAGTGCTCAGACCAATATTGGTCTGAATTCAGTGAGTTAAGAGTAAGTTGATTGAGTGGTTGAACAGTGAATGAATGAAGTATATTTTATATAGTATATGCATAGTTAATTATAGAAAGAAAAAAAACACTATTAACTAATTAGTTATTAGTGTTTTCTATAATTAAGCGTAGAAGAATGAACGGAAACATATAATAGAATTGTTCTGCAGCAAGTGTTTCCTTAAATCCTATATGAAAATCGAACCGATTTTTGTATAGGATTTGCCCCCGATTTTTTCCTGGATCGATCAACTCACACGACTCGAAACGATTCGTAACATCAATCTTTTCACTAAAGATCGGAAACCCTATTAGCTATACTACCTACTGTTATTTAGACTTTGAACGTAATTCTATATCACTAAGAGAAAACCGGAACACCACCCACAGAAGCCTTCAAAATAATTATAACAAGTTACTTCAAAGTACCTTCAACAACATGCCATCGAGAAAATAAGCCTGTACGTCGTACAACGAAAATGATCGATCATATCTGAAGTCGTCAACGATCGTAGACAGTCGATGAGTGGAACGGAGTTTTGCGTGATGGAATAAAAATATATGTCGTAGGTGCCTCTTATGAGGGCGTGGGGTTCGTATCCCAATTCTGATGTCGTAGGTTCCAGGTTCCGCCGAAAGGTTGGGCTCCCAAATTAAGTTTAATGCCGTTTCAAAGTTAACACGTTTACTGACTTCAATGACACTACATAAAATTACACTACATCAATAAGTAACGATTATAGAAGGCAGACGATCCGTCAGCGTTACGCCTGCGCAGCGCTCGCCTTTCCATCGAAGACTGTCTTGGTTCTGCGCCTGCGCCAGTTATACCCGACGTTCCGTCAGCGCGTGCTCGCGACGATAGCCGAACAAAGCCGAACGGCGCGCCGAACACACACTGTGCCTTCAAATCAGCTCCTCTTTTATCATTTCGCCGACATATATGTTTGCACGTTTATCCCTCTCCAACTACAAGTCGTTCCGTATGATTCCCGGCTTAGAATAGGGTCATCCCCAATCTTCCCGAAGGCAACTAAAGGATTGCACCAGGGAACAGGGGCGGGCATTCTCCTGTGTATATTAAAATCATTACTGCGATCACCAATCCTCCTTCCCAGCTCGGTCATTATGACAAATCCTTCAGTGGTTAGCCCACCAAAAGTGGAATGGATTATGTTCAGCAGTATTTCGGCTGATGGGATGTTACTTTTGGTGGGATGTCCATTGGGAATGGGAATGGGAATGTGCCATAATGTTATGCTTGGCAGGCGGATTGGTGATCGCACTAATAATCTTAATATACAAAGGATAACGCTGTTGTGCAATCCCTTACCGCTCGGCCACGACCTTGCTGCTGCTAGCGGCAGCTAGCAGCGGGGCGGCGAGCGGCGAGAACAAATGTTCAAAAATGTTAGCAGCACGCCACGAGGCGCCACAATCAGCGGCCAACCCTCCGCATGCCGAAACCGCGCCGCTCACCGCGCCGCTCACCGCGCCGCGTCCCGCTAAGCCAAAAGTAGTATCCGAGCGGTTAGTCGCATTGACGACACACACGGGAAGATTGGGCCCCAGTGGCCCTAGCGCCGTAACTAGGGCGGTGCAAAGGCACAGGGCGCAAACTTTGAAGGGGCGCAAACTTTGAAGGGTCGCAAAAATGATCTGAGAGGGTATTTTTCAAGGTCGCAGTTAGAGAAGCTCGCACCGGGCGCATAAAAGGCTACCAAGTTACGGCACTGGGTGGTCCTATTCTAAACCGAGACTACACGACAATAATCATAATCGCATAGTAATAATCATTTCATCACTATTTTAAACATCAAGTCAGAAGAGAAAAAAGGACTCAACGTAGCCTGGCAGAAAGACTGGTATTCAAATAAACGGTAAAACGTGCAAAAAACATTCTGTATTGCAACGATGCTAAAAAGAGCACTCAAGATGCCGAAGCGTCCAGGCGGCGGCCATCTCTAGATATTAACATTCCAGATCAACGCTACACGCAAACTATAGTAACCAGAGTAGGTAGGTATAGGCAGATAGTAGCAGACCTGCCTCACTCCGCACTTTAGGTTTAAAAATATACCTGCGCGGCGCTGCCCCGATTGCCGGGGCCAAATTCACACAGTTCACACAGGCTTTGTGTAAAAATACACAAAGCCTGTGTGAATTCTGTGTTCTCAGATTTCCATACATTTTCCATGTTGTAAATTTTCAATATTATCACGCTTTGGTCTCAGAGACTTATGACAAACGTCGCAAAGAGACTTTCCTTCCCCCCTTTTCCCCCTTGTTACTCGTACCACTTGACAATACTTTAAAATATATTAAAATTAATCGCAGTGAAAGAAATAATAAACATCTTTGTATTTATATTTCATTCCAGATTAATAGTCCTATGAAAACAAACGCATTTGCGTCTCGAAAACAAAATACACAATAGATGGTGTTCCTAAGTGGACTGCAAAGTTTACATGGTAATACAAACCTGTTTTTGCTGCTGGTGACCCTTTCATGTATATGTTACCGAGACGTAAATAGCGTTGGTTTTCATAGGACTATGAATCTGGAATGAAATATAATGCTCTTAGATATAACTGCTATTATAATGTCAAACCAACGATCTCTATGTACTACTAGATGGGGCGTTCCAAACAATCACTCTATTCCACGCAACTAAGGGCCCGCGAGCCGCAACGCGGTTACATTCACAATGAAACTTGTGCAGTTACTACACAGAACATTTAATTATTACTGAATATTGACTTTACGGGTAAATAGCATCAATATTTAGTAAATAATTAAATGTTCTGCGTAGTAACTGCACAAGTGTTAAAATGAATGTGAACGAGTTGCGGCTCCCGAGCCCGCAGTTGCGTGGAAAGTAGTATATAAAGATCGTTGTGTCGAAACGTATATGTGTGCTTGCGTAGGTATACAAGTTAGAAAATAATCAGACACTTTCTGACGTGATTTTATCAACATACCTGTTTTTTTTATAGAAGATTAAACATCATCAATTTCGTGTGAGTAGATCTCGTTACAACCCACGCTTTTTCGTCAAAACAGTAACGACTTCGCTTACTTTATTTTGTGAACAAACCCAGCGCTATTTTTGGAGTACCAAAAATAGCTGTCTGTACTAATACGAGTATCATACACGTTTGTACCGAATACTTTGTACATTATGATAACCTGGTGTTTTAGTTTATGAAACTTGTATTTTTGCACTAGTCAACTAGTTTCCATAAAGTCATCTCTGCATGACTCTCTTTTTATGTAGCTGGAAAGTTATGTTCGTAGAAAAAAAACATGCATTTCAGCTTAGTGGCTCGGTAATTAGACTCGAGCACCAGAGGTCGCTGATTCGATTTCCACTGCGGTGAGGTAAGACAACTTAGTTGGTGAGACAAATTGCCTAACTTCCACAGAATAAGAACCTCCGACGCAAAAAAAGGTGAAGGGGGGGGGGGGGGGGGGGGTATATTAAAAAACTAGTTGGGTATGTCTGACACATATATATATATATATATATGTGTCAGACAATTACACCAATTATCCAGTCCCAAACTAGGCAGAGCCTGTGGTATGGTTACTAGATAACGGATACACATACTTAAATAAATATATAAACATCCAAGACTTGGGTACAAACATTCATATTCATCATAAGAACATTTTGCCCCTAGAGGGATTCCAACCCGCGACCTGGCGTGGCAGTCCGAGAGCTACCCGTTCCGCCACGGAGGTCGTCAAAGGTAAGTCTCAGCAGAAAATCAATGCTCTAGTCTTACTGGCAAAGCAGTATGCTGAGTTGCGGCCTGTTTGCTTCTGCAGTACACTGTTCTCTGCACACAGTTCGGCCGCACGCATCAGTTCTACTCCCGGTCTGTCGGATACGTTCCTTTCGTTGTCCCCCGCTCACTCGTGCGAGTGAAATATTGAATTACCGTCCGACAAGCCGTGGATATGATCTGACGTGTATCTCCGTAGTAGTTTTGAATTGTTTCTGTTTGTATGTAGTTGTTACATTGTATATACTATTCTGCTGCTCCAGTCCACGATATACTCAAAATTGGTTTATGTCATGCTAGATTGTCTTCTGTCTCGTAAATTACTGAAAGTAACCAAAACCGGGCTTCGGAGGGTTATGGACGCTTCCCAGCAAGACATTTTACTGAAACACTTTCAATACATTTTACTCAAATCGTCATAACACATTTAACTCAGACACTGTTAACAAATCTTACTCAAACATGAGATATAATATGAGATGACAGTCAACAAATCTTACTCAAACACTTTCAACACATTTAACTCAAACATTTTATTCAGACACTCTCAACAAATTTTACTCAAACAATTTCAACACAATTAACTCAAGCCCTCATAAATAACACATTTTACTCAAACACTCTCAGCACATTTTACTCAACACATTGTATCCAAACACTCAACACATTTAACCCAAACACTCAACAATTTGAGTCAAAAATCGACAGAAACACATTTCAACAGATTCAATAACCAACAGAGGGGTTCCGAGCTTTCAATTTCCGTCGTTAATTTTTAGGGCGACATCTTAAAAATAGGGAGGGTTGGTAATTTATGTGTTAGGAGATATTTCAGCGACATTGGAGGCGGCATCCGTCATTGTCACTGTAGCGTTACGATATTTGGGTTTATTCCTAAAACAACAACCTTAAACGACATAACTACGACAGTTTCAAGTAGGTAAATACAAGAGAGCCTCACGAGATTCTACTTACTGGTTTTGATCTACTTTATTCTTTATTATTTATAGAGGTTTTGTTCTGCTTAGAACATGACACACTCATTGTTACATACATTCATACTTAACCTCTACGTTTAATGCCAGTATTAACAATTTAATATCAGTATCCTGGCCTCCTCACAAATTCCAATCAAACTCTAAAAAAACCAAAGTCTGAACAAAGCGTCTTTTGGAAATAAATGACTAATAACAATAATTAAAAAAAAATATTTCAGTAGTAAGTTCACATAAGACAAAAATTTGCCTGAGTTTATGGCAGTAGTTTAAATTAATAAGAAATGGTTAACAGTGTAAATATGTGGTACTGGAGCCTAAACTAGATTGCCCTGTATCAGAGGCTCCAGGTCTCTATCGGACAGTTTGTCAAATTTTAGGTGTGTGTGATATTTGAACTTGAATTAACTAATTATAATGATGTCCATGGTCGTCCGACACAAAAAAAATGTGTTAAAGATATTTCGACGCGACTGGTCTTAGCCTCCGGAGACCTCAGGGCTAGCGCGTACCTCGCACAAAGGCTTAGCCTGGCGATCCAGCGAGGTAACGCCGCCAGTGTTCTGGGAACGATGACGTACACAGGCGAGCTGGACGACGTGTTTTTACTGTAACGCGTTTTATATATTAGTTTTTAATACTGTATATAGTTTTCATTAATTTAATATTTAATAACTGTAACTGTATTTGTTTGTGCATTAAATTGTATTATAATGAACAATATACGTTATATCCAGATATCGGAATTAATTTTGTCTAAAATATGTCAAGGTATTTTATTTTTACTTTTTTTAATGAAAATCCTGGGATTCCTAGTAGTATAATTAAGAAGTATATAATATCATTTGCGTTCACTGATAATATCCAATTATGAAAAGGTAATTTCATATAATTTGTATTTTACTTTACTGGTAAGCGGGCAGAAGAATTATAGTTTTGTAAATGGAATATATTTATTACTGGATAATGAATGTCAAACAAATTTTTAAATACATGTCGGAAAAAATCTAGGAATATACAAATTAACATAGACATTTCATTGCAACAAATAAATTACACTAGGTACACTAGAAATGATTCTAACAAAGTGAGTCTTAGTTTCTTGAATAAATAATATTTCTATTCTATTCTACTACCTAATTCCGATCCCTTACATCAAAACCACAATATATAAGGTCGAAAACCCGCCAATACTTAGCCTTTTCGTCATACGATAGACGGACAGCGGATCTCAAACTTCGGACAGGTTTCTCGCGTGCCCATGTTAACCCTAAACAAACCCTACGTAACCCTTCGCTTTGACAATGTAGACAAGTCAGTCCTTTGTTTGTCAGTTTCGTCTGCGGCCACTTTTGTGCGAAAGTCAAGACTAAATATTTGCATGTTATGAAGTTTGACAGGTTAAGGCACAGATTACTTAATAATTATTACGTAACACTCCGTAGTAAAATAAAAATACTTACGCTTTGAGTTACCTACTGTCAACGATACACGCAAAAATGTGTCTACAGCGCTCGACTTAGCGTTGTTATTACTCCGTACACAGAGCGCTATGTCTAGGCGGCTGACTTGTGCCGCGCAGCGCGCAATAATGTGTCTACGGAGCTCGACTTAGCGTTGTTATTACTCCGTACACAGAGCGCTATGTCTAGGCGGCTGACTTGTGCCGCGCAGCGCGCAATAATGTGTCTACGGAGCTAGACTTAGCGTTGTTATTACTCCGTAGACAGAGCGCGATGTCTAGGCGGCTGACTTGTGCCGCGCAGCGCGCAATAATGTGTCTACGGAGCTCGACTTAGCGTTGTTATTACTCCGTACACAGAGCGCTATGTCTAGGCGGCTGACTTGTGCCGCGCAGCGCGCAATAATGTGTCTACGGAGCTAGACTTAGCGTTGTTATTACTCCGTACACGGAGCGCTATGTCTAGGCGGCTGACTTGTGCCGCGCAGCGCGCAATAATGTGTCTACGGAGCTCGACTTAGCGTTGTTATTACTCCGTACACAGAGCGCTATGTCTAGGCGGCTGACTTGTGCCGCGCAGCGCGCAATAATGTGTCTACGGAGCTCGACTTAGCGTTGTTATTACTCCGTACACAGAGCGCTATGTCTAGGCGGCTGACTTGTGCCGCGCAGCGCGCAATAATGTGTCTACGGAGCTCGACTTAGCGTTGTTATTACTCCGTACACAGAGCGCTATGTCTAGGCGGCTGACTTGTGCCGCGCAGCGCGCAATAATGTGTCTACGGAGCTCGACTTAGCGTTGTTATTACTCCGTACACAGAGCGCTATGTCTAGGCGGCTGACTTGTGCCGCGCAGCGCGCAATAATGTGTCTACGGAGCTAGACTTAGCGTTGTTATTACTCCGTACACAGAGCGCTATGTCTAGGCGGCTGATTGTGCCGCGCAGCGCGCAATAATGTGTCTACGGAGCTCGACTTAGCGTTGTTATTACTCCGTACACAGAGCGCTATGTCTAGGCGGCTGACTTGTGCCGCGCAGCGCGCAATAATGTGTCTACGGAGCTCGACTTAGCGTTGTTATTACTCCGTACACAGAGCGCTATGTCTAGGCGGCTGACTTGTGCCGCGCAGCGCGCAATAATGTGTCTACGGAGCTCGACTTAGCGTTGTTATTACTCCGTACACAGAGCGCTATGTCTAGGCGGCTGACTTGTGCCGCGCAGCGCGCAATAATGTGTCTACGGAGCTAGACTTAGCGTTGTTATTACTCCGTACACAGAGCGCTATGTCTAGGCGGCTGACTTGTGCCGCGCAGCGCGCAATAATGTGTCTACGGAGCTCGACTTAGCGTTGTTATTACTCCGTACACAGAGCGCTATGTCTAGGCGGCTGACTTGTGCCGCGCAGCGCGCAATAATGTGTCTACGGAGCTCGACTTAGCGTTGTTATTACTCCGTACACAGAGCGCTATGTCTAGGCGGCTGACTTGTGCCGCGCAGCGCGCAATAATGTGTCTACGGAGCTCGACTTAGCGTTGTTATTACTCCGTAGACAGAGCGCTATGTCTAGGCGGCTGACTTGTGCCGCGCAGCGCGCAATAATGTGTCTACGGAGCTCGACTTAGCGTTGTTATTACTCCGTACACAGAGCGCTATGTCTAGGCGGCTGACTTGTGCCGCGCAGCGCGCAATAATGTGTCTACGGAGCTCGACTTAGCGTTGTTATTACTCCGTACACAGAGCGCTATGTCTAGGCGGCTGACTTGTGCCGCGCAGCGCGCAATAATGTGTCTACGGAGCTCGACTTAGCGTTGTTATTACTCCGTAGACAGAGCGCTATGTCTAGGCGGCTGACTTGTGCCGCGCAGCGCGCAATATTGTGTCTACGGAGCTCGACTTAGCGTTGTTATTACTCCGTACACAGAGCGCTATGTCTAGGCGGCTGACTTGTGCCGCGCAGCGCGCAATAATGTGTCTACGGAGCTCGACTTAGCGTTGTTATTACTCCGTACACAGAGCGCTATGTCTAGGCGGCTGACTTGTGCCGCGCAGCGCGCAATAATGTGTCTACGGAGCTCGACTTAGCGTTGTTATTACTCCGTACACAGAGCGCTATGTCTAGGCGGCTGACTTGTGCCGCGCAGCGCGCAATAATGTGTCTACGGAGCTCGACTTAGCGTTGTTATTACTCCGTAGACAGAGCGCTATGTCTAGGCGGCTGACTTGTGCCGCGCAGCGCGCAATAATGTGTCTACGGAGCTCGACTTAGCGTTGTTATTACTCCGTACACAGAGCGCTATGTCTAGGCGGCTGACTTGTGCCGCGCAGCGCGCAATAATGTGTCTACAGCGCTCGACTTAGCGTTGTTATTACTCCGTACACAGAGCGCTATGTCTAGGCGGCTGACTTGTGCCGCGCAGCGCGCAATAATGTGTCTACGGAGCTCGACTTAGCGTTGTTATTACTCCGTACACAGAGCGCTATGTCTAGGCGGCTGACTTGTGCCGCGCAGCGCGCAATAATGTGTCTACGGAGCTCGACTTAGCGTTGTTATTACTCCGTACACAGAGCGCTATGTCTAGGCGGCTGACTTGTGCCGCGCAGCGCGCAATAATGTGTCTACGGAGCTCGACTTAGCGTTGTTATTACTCCGTACACAGAGCGCTATGTCTAGGCGGCTGACTTGTGCCGCGCAGCGCGCAATAATGTGTCTACGGAGCTCGACTTAGCGTTGTTATTACTCCGTACACAGAGCGCTATGTCTAGGCGGCTGACTTGTGCCGCGCAGCGCGCAATAATGTGTCTACGGAGCTCGACTTAGCGTTGTTATTACTCCGTACACAGAGCGCTATGTCTAGGCGGCTGACTTGTGCCGCGCAGCGCGCAATAATGTGTCTACGGAGCTCGACTTAGCGTTGTTATTACTCCGTACACGGAGCGCTATGTCTAGGCGGCTGACTTGTGCCGCGCAGCGCGCAATAATGTGTCTACGGAGCTCGACTTAGCGTTGTTATTACTCCGTACACAGAGCGCTATGTCTAGGCGGCTGACTTGTGCCGCGCAGCGCGCAATAATGTGTCTACGGAGCTAGACTTAGCGTTGTTATTACTCCGTACACAGAGCGCTATGTCTAGGCGGCTGACTTGTGCCGCGCAGCGCGCAATAATGTGTCTACGGAGCTAGACTTAGCGTTGTTATTACTCCGTAGACAGAGCGCTATGTCTAGGCGGCTGACTTGTGCCGCGCAGCGCGCAATAATGTGTCTACGGAGCTCGACTTAGCGTTGTTATTACTCCGTACACAGAGCGCTATGTCTAGGCGGCTGACTTGTGCCGCGCAGCGCGCAATAATGTGTCTACGGAGCTAGACTTAGCGTTGTTATTACTCCGTACACGGAGCGCTATGTCTAGGCGGCTGACTTGTGCCGCGCAGCGCGCAATAATGTGTCTACGGAGCTCGACTTAGCGTTGTTATTACTCCGTACACAGAGCGCTATGTCTAGGCGGCTGACTTGTGCCGCGCAGCGCGCAATAATGTGTCTACGGAGCTAGACTTAGCGTTGTTATTACTCCGTACACGGAGCGCTATGTCTAGGCGGCTGACTTGTGCCGCGCAGCGCGCAATAATGTGTCTACGGAGCTCGACTTAGCGTTGTTATTACTCCGTACACAGAGCGCTATGTCTAGGCGGCTGACTTGTGCCGCGCAGCGCGCAATAATGTGTCTACGGAGCTCGACTTAGCGTTGTTATTACTCCGTACACAGAGCGCTATGTCTAGGCGGCTGACTTGTGCCGCGCAGCGCGCAATAATGTGTCTACGGAGCTCGACTTAGCGTTGTTATTACTCCGTACACAGAGCGCTATGTCTAGGCGGCTGACTTGTGCCGCGCAGCGCGCAATAATGTGTCTACGGAGCTCGACTTAGCGTTGTTATTACTCCGTACACAGAGCGCTATGTCTAGGCGGCTGACTTGTGCCGCGCAGCGCGCAATAATGTGTCTACGGAGCTAGACTTAGCGTTGTTATTACTCCGTACACGGAGCGCTATGTCTAGGCGGCTGACTTGTGCCGCGCAGCGCGCAATAATGTGTCTACGGAGCTCGACTTAGCGTTGTTATTACTCCGTACACAGAGCGCTATGTCTAGGCGGCTGACTTGTGCCGCGCAGCGCGCAATAATGTGTCTACGGAGCTAGACTTAGCGTTGTTATTACTCCGTACACGGAGCGCTATGTCTAGGCGGCTGACTTGTGCCGCGCAGCGCGCAATAATGTGTCTACGGAGCTCGACTTAGCGTTGTTATTACTCCGTACACAGAGCGCTATGTCTAGGCGGCTGACTTGTGCCGCGCAGCGCGCAATAATGTGTCTACGGAGCTCGACTTAGCGTTGTTATTACTCCGTACACAGAGCGCTATGTCTAGGCGGCTGACTTGTGCCGCGCAGCGCGCAATAATGTGTCTACGGAGCTCGACTTAGCGTTGTTATTACTCCGTACACAGAGCGCTATGTCTAGGCGGCTGACTTGTGCCGCGCAGCGCGCAATAATGTGTCTACGGAGCTAGACTTAGCGTTGTTATTACTCCGTAGACAGAGCGCGATGTCTAGGCGGCTGGCGGTCACTGTTATGCCGTGCCGCGCAGCGCGCCAAAATGTGTCTACAGCGCTCGACTTAGCGCTCTTATTACTCCGTCTAAAAATGTAGGTGCTTATCGCGGTACGTTCGATCGAGTGACGTTGGCATGATTATGGTATGTAAATGGAGATATTAACAGAAGAATACGTAGAATACTTGATACATTTATACATGTAATTTTTTCTATCGACCAATACTGTTCCTAGGTATTAGCGCTGTGAAGAAGAAACAGCGCGACAAACATTGGGCAACACATCTTATAAAATGAATTTGTGTACAACATTACAATGATTGTGGGAAGCAGGCATCTTTGTCATTCAAATAATCGTCTATTTTATAATAGGCTTCTTGCAAAGCTGTTTTTAAATGTGATTGTAAAACGTACTGTCCTCTGATAGTTTGTTGTTATACATTGCTTCGTGAATAATTTACTGACCTTACTAAAGTATTAAACCTGGTAAAACAATTCTGTTTTTATCAGTACATCAATGAGAGAGATCTATATTCATATATTACATATGTAGTGTATATATTTTACGTAGTGTGTAGGTATATTTATAGATTACATTTAGTATATTTTAGTTTGTATTTATTATGTATGTATAGCATATAACCAATTTTCTTGTATAATTTTTTTTGCGCCTACCACTCATTATCTGCATGACCTAAAGATCAACTGGAAGAGAATGGCATATTGGCATTATGTTCGCCTTTTGTACTTACTGTGCAATAAAGTTTTTAAATAAAAAAATAAATTTGCCATACAAAATATCATCAAGAATGACAAACTGATAAGCTTTGCTTGATATGTTTATTACTTTAAACTTTTCTCTTAATGCCTCTTTACAACGTAAATTACCAGTATATCGCCCTAATGCATTTCTTTAGTAAAATAAAAATGGTATCTATGCCAACCAAATCTGTCATGAATTATACTGTGGAAGTAGCTGAAGTACAATTACTTGGCAAACACTAACAATATCAGATGATTTTAGTGTCCATCTGGTTCTCTAATTTAATAACCAATTAGTGTCAAACATGAAGGTAAAAACTTTGAGGAGAAACTGTGAGCTACGAAAAATTATTTTGCTACATGGTATGAGGTGTAGGTATCTCAAGAAAAATTAAAGGATTTGATCTTTTGAAACTACGAGCTACGAAAAATTATTTTGCTTAATAGTGCCGATCCGCGATCTCCACTCCAGAACTCGTCTGCCCCGACGAAAGCGACAGATGTGGCCCACCCACTGCCACTTCAGCTTGTTAAGTTATGGCGATCACCGTCGTTCTTCGTCGTATCTCTTCATTATAATCATATCCTTCAAAGAAACCCCGAGCTTAAGCGTTCAAAGATTTCGTGTATGATATTTCGTAAGCAGACGTTACTACCAAGCTATGCGAGCGAGTCGCCGTATAAACACCAAAATTTACACAGTAAAGGGTGACAATTTTAATTCAACGTGTTACAATTTTTATTACCGGGCCCAACTTGTTGCGAATAAAGTTATAACGGGCCAACAGCGGACAAATGGCGATTAAAATAAATCACACCATATTGTTCCGCGACATTTTATAGTCGCGAACTGGGGTTATGGATGTGAGAAGTTGGTAAACGGTATTTATGCTAGGTGATGTTTTTCACAATTTGCAAAGTTTCAAGGTATGCGGGAAAGGTTAGGCCCGGAGTATATACCAGTCAGGGAATAGAGAAAATGCTTTTAAGGCGATCTTTAAACACGTCCAATGATTTCAACTACACCTCATACCATGAAGCAAAATAATTTTTCCTAGCTCACAGTTTCACCTCAAAGTGTTTTCCTTCATCATCATCATCATCAGTCCGAAAGAGTCCACTGTTGAATATAGGCCTCTCCCAAGGTGCGCCACTGAACCCGATCCTCGGTTCTTCTCATCCAGTTACTGCCAGCCGCCTTACGCAAATCGTAGCTCCATCTAGCCAGGGGGTGTCCCACACTACGCTTGCCCAGTCGCTGTCTCCACTCGAGAACTCGTTTACCCCAGCGGTAATCGGTTCTCCGACAGATGTGACCAGCCCACTGCCACTTCAGCGTACTAACTTTTTGAGCTATGTCGAAGACTTTAGTTCTCTGGCGGATCACCTCATTTCGGATCCCGTCTCTTAGAGAAACCTTTTCCTTCATGATTGACACTAATTGGTTATTAAATTAGATAACAGATGCACATTTAAAAATCATCTGTTATCTAATTTGATAACCATTCTGAAGAAAAACACTTTGAAACTACCTTGCCGCTGGTTTTGCCGCCGGTTTTACCGGTGACCTGCGGCATCGGTTGCAATTTTCGGAGTAGTGTTGTAACTATTAAGTGGTATACGTAGGAGTGGAATATGTTTAAATAAAATAATATACTAAAAATTTGGTACTAAACGCATTATACTTGTCCTTTCGGTTACTCTAAGGTTGACTGGAAGAGATCCCTAAGTGGGATAAGTCCGCCTTTGTACACAGTTTAATTCCTATTTTATTATTGTTGTTGTTGTTATTTTTGGTAAAATAAAGCGTTTACATACATACATACATACATACATACATACATACAATATTAAAACAAAATATTTTCTTCTTGATACACAATACCACTCGATATCGAAGCAGCAAGCGAATTGTCTCCGGCATCCAAAAACGCGCGCATTTGGATGCGCCATTATGGAGTCGGTCTTCTATACTTATTACTTAATCTATGCCATTGGACAAATGTGACAGTTATTTATTAGTAATGGAATACATTATAAAACATCAATCAGGCCTCCCCAACCCGTCTGGCCAGCGCGGGGAGTGTAGGCCAAATCCTCCGTCTGTCTCCGGCAGATGAGAGCGGATTGTGCTCCTGCAGTGGAGACAAAAATAACCTGATGATGATGATTTAATAGTTTTCTGCGATACTACGTTTGACCCATAGAAATGAATAAGATAGAACGGTAAGGTAACCGCGACACGCGTGCAATATATTGCAGAAACTGTCAAACGCTTAATCATTTCGTGCCGAGTCAAGGTCGGGTAAACACCGACAATAAACCTGCAAAAGTGCCATATTGCCTGTTTTCAAACTACATCACTGTATCTCTTCACTAGAAAAGTGATCACGAGGCAAAATTAGTGCGCGGGAGGGGCGCGCTCGCTCGCGTCCGAAAATCGACACGCGCGAGACTGAAGTAAACAAGTGATGTACCCCTTCTACGTATATCCATTTCTTTGGTACGATCTCATCATCAGCCTATATATATTTCATTCCAGATTAATAGTCCTATGAAAACCAACGCTATTTACGTCTCGGTAACATATACATGAAAGGGTCACCAGCAGCAAAAACAGGTTTGTATTACCATGTAAACTTTGCAGTCCACTTAGGAACACCATCTATTGTGTATTTTGTTTTCGAGACGCAAATGCGTTTGTTTTCATAGGACTATTAATCTGGAATGAAATATACGTCCACTGCTGAACATAAGCCTCCCCAATAGAATGCCTCTTTTGGTGGGCTTTTCATTGGGGGATTTGCCATAATCACCACGCTTGGCAGACGGATTGGTGATCGCAATAATGATCTTAATATACACAGGAGAACGTTGCTGCCCGTTCCTGGTGCAATCTAAGCCGGTGGTGGCCCTAATCTAAGCCGGGAACCACACGGCAAGCACACGGCTCCTATCTCACCGCACCTCATTCCCGAAGCCGTATAATTCGGGCCCCCAACTGTATGTAGGCAACTTTCTAGAACATGATCCGATTTAACAATGTATTGCTTTATCCTGTGCAGCTTTAACTTAGACCGACCGTCTAATTGTAATACATAATTAATTTATAATTACGTTCAACAAACTAAGGTAATAACCTAGAGGCTAATCCGCTAATGCCTATCGAACCTCATGAAGTTTTACATTTACAAACATTAAAGATTTAGTACATAGATAGATAAGAGTACGGTTCTCTAGTAAAACAAAAATACCTACGTTTTCACTCAGTGGGAAGGATCCACTGTGACACAATACACGAAAAAATTGATCCAAGGCGCTCGACTTAAAATAAATAAAAAATAAAAGAGAATTTATTCAACGACATCATTCAGTTCAACAATTAAGTATCTATAAGTAGTACATAGTCAGATGAATTGGTCGATGCCTCAGCGAAACGCTGCTTTTCAGGCATCGCCATTATGATTATACATCGCTAAAATCGAAGCTAGGGAAAAAGGAGTGGTGATCGTTATCTCTGCCAACGTGTAAGCAGTACGTAGTACTACTGACAAAGCCCTTTACAGCAGCTGACAAACTGACATAGTCATAATTATTTTATTTAGCATTCTAATTATAAGTTGACAATGCCACTTTACAGCAGCTTAATGTTTATAACGTAGAAACTGGCTCGCTCATTGCCATGTATTCATAATGATCGCGTTAACGCCAGCCATCTTATCTTCTCAGGGGGCCAGAAAGACCTGGCGATACTTCGACCCTTCAGGATCTTTTGTGCCAAACCCCTGACCACCAACGGTGCCCCAAGACGATTTGGTGGACTTCACATACGCCTCAGAATTTCTTCTTCGGCATATGCAGGTTTCCTTACGATGTTTTCCTTCACCGAAAAGCCTGTGGTATTATAAATAAACCGTACTTAAGTTTCGTAAAACTCATTGGTACGGGCGGGGTTTGTACCAGGGCCTCATGAACGTGAGGCGAGTGCACAACCAACCGGCTACCACGGCTTTAACGCCAGCCATACATAAATGTGAAACAAAATGTTAAATTGTAAACAAAACAATGTCGACTTAGCCTAGAGTTCTCAATGTCCCAAATGGTTGAAATAAATGAGTATGAGTACTGTAAACGTCATTACAAGATTTAGCGTTATTATCGTACGGGCGGGGCGAGAATCAGGCCAGAAAGTGTAGGTACTTATCGCGTTATGTTCGTTCAACGGAGGCACGGTTTAACTCGCGATGTAATTTAGTATGGGAATTCACACCGACCATTAGTTTTTAAATTTATTAACTTCCAAAATCTGTATACAGCAGCGGACGTCAACATGTTGATCACAGAAATCGTATCAAGATAGAATGGTGAAGTAGGCGCCTCACGCGTGCCAAAAATATGCAATATATTGCAAAAACTATCAAACGCTTACTCGTGTCACGCCGAGTCATCTGCAAAAGTGCCATGCATAACATAGTGCATAAATGTATCTACTCACTAGAAACGTAAACGCGAGGCATAAAGGATACGCGGGAGGGGCGCAACCATTCTATCTTGATGAAGTATTTATTATGTGAGAAGAGAGTTTAAGAGAATTATGTGTTCCAATTTTGAAAATAAATATTTTGATTTTGATTATTTATTTATTTATTTATTTGTCGGCCCCGTAGCCTAGTCGGTAGTACACCTGCCTGCGCAGCTCGGGGTCGCGGGTTCGAATCCCGCCCAGGGCAAACATTCGTGTGCTGAGCACTTGTGTTTGCCTTGTGACTGGATGTTATTTATATATTATATTATGTATGTATATCAGCTGTCTGATACCCATATTACAGGCTCTGCCTAGTTTGGGATCAGGTGGCCGTGTGTGAAAATGTCCCCACGTATTTATTTTATAGATTGATTTGATTAGATGTCAAAAACATCGATGAGTAGAGTAATTTTCTCACCCAAAAATACATTCTAAATGTTAGATACATCGAGACGGGGTAGGAAATAGGATATGATGAAGCATTGGTCTGTCCGCAATCATATTAGGAGTCAGTGGACCGCATCAATTGATTTCTTGTATCCCTTTTCGGGGAAAGAGCCTGTTAAGGTTGATCCCGGATCACCGTGTCCCCTAATGGATCACCGTGCCCGTATCGGATCTCCGTGGAATTATCTTCAGTCATTCCCGGATAATGTGATGTTTATTAAAGGACGTGGTAATGTAAATTTCGGGAATAAATCCTGTAATCAACGATCTCTATGTACTACTAGATGGAGCGTTCCAAACAATCGCTCTGTTCCACGCAAGGAGCCGATACTCTTTCACATTCACAATGAAACTTGTGCAGTTACTACCAGATCATTTAATTATTTACTAAATATTGACATTATTTAACCGTAGCTTCAATATTTAGTAATAATTAAATGTTCTGCGTAGTAGCTGCATAAGTTTTAAAGTGAATGTGAAAGAGTTGTGGCTACTTGCGTGGAACAGAGCGATTGTTTGGAACGCTCCATCTAGTAGTATATAGAGATCGTTGCCTGTAATCTAGATTTTAACAGCTACTATAAGTATTCGAATTTTATTGGCAGAAAATCATGCTGATGATTAGCGACTACTGCATCATTGCGCTTCTGACTTCCGGCCAGCAAGATTCTCGGTATTGTTAGCATTTATTCAATTCATATCAATTCAATTCAATTATTATTTATTGTGCACCAAAACATATACATTTTTAAATAAAAACAAAACTTACATAGAAGGATCAATTTAGTGTAGAACGGCGGCCTTACAGGCAACCTTTGGGTGGTGGCGAATTTTTTGAGGAGTGGAAATACTGGATGCAAAGAGTATACAATTTATATAACATAAACTTGTATGAATACTTAAATAAATATATGCCTACGTAGAAATTATAGTTATTCCTTTTAAATTTAATGTATAAATCCGTGATATAAATGTATAATTAATAAATTGATAGTCTAATGATTGCCACTACTTCCTATACTTGCAGTGTGGTTTCCTTGCCGTGTGGTTTCCGGTAGAGTAGAATAGGACCACTCCAACTCTTCCCGTGGATGTCGTACAAGGCGACTAAGGGAATAAATTATAAAACATCAATCAGGCCTCCCCAACCCGTCTGGCCAGCGCGGGGAGTGTAGGCCATATCCTCCGTCTGTCTCCGGCAAATAAGAGAGGGTTGTGCTCCTGCAGTGGAGACAAAAATAACCTGATGATGATGATGATGACTTCCTATACCGCTAATGTTTGGTGTGGCTACTCACGCCACCACTATGGTGCGACAGGCGGTAAAGGGGGAGAGGCCACTCGAGCTACAGCACGACCGAGGTGCGGCATTCTAAAAGCCAACGTCATCGGGAGTAGAACATTATTGTGAAACAGCTAGAAGTGTATATTTTGAGTTTAAATATAGATTTGAGATAAGTAGTGTAGTCTTCGTATCATTTACTGCCCTGGCTAGGAAGATTGATGGTACGGTGCAGTTTATTATAATACTAGCTGTGCCTGCGGCTCCGCTCGCGTGAACTACAGAATTATTGTTTTTTTTTAAAGTTGAGTTTTACTTAGTGTTAATTCACTCCCCTCCCCTTCTTCCGCTCCCGTTACCCCCCCCCCCCCCTCCACTCCAATCTGAATCCGCCGAGCATTATATTACTTTGAATTTTTGAAAACTATATATTCGCATATGAAAATGCGATGCAATGCAATGCGATGAAATGACGACTAACTATTCCTCCAAATTAAGCCCTACATTTTGCTGAAAGCTCCATCAGATTATGTTCAATAGTTATGCACAAAGTAACAGACAAATAGACAAAAATTCCAAGAATGATCTTAATGTATTCTGTTACTTGTCCTTAGACCCCCAAGTTCAATATACAGACACAAGAAGTTTTTATATCACAGGCTTTTTGTTGAGAAAAACGAGTGCCAGTAGGTGGACTTTACATATAGTACACTATCGAAATACACATATAGATCCTACTTCAAAACATCAGTCATGTCCCACACGCGGACTGAGCGGGGCTCATTCGGGAGTTATCTTCAATAGAAAAAAATATCAGATCCGTCATTCTCGTGACGCTACCATTTTTACCTATTTGGCGCTATTTGATAAAAAAAAAAATCTAAAGTTTTTCTTATCGTAAAAGTATTATACACGGGTAAAATCGCTCACGAATAGCGTAAGTATTTAGTAAATAATTAAATGTTCTGCATAGTAACTGCACAAGTGTCAAAGTAAATGTAAACGAGTTGTGGCTAACGTAGCCACAAGTGCGTGTAACAGAGTGGTTGTTTGGAACTTTCCGTCTAGTAGTACATAGAGGTCGTTGCAGTAGGTACACTAATTGGCACTGGGCCGGCGTGGTGTCATAGAGTGTATAGCCCAAGTTATAATGGTATTATGAGCTGTGGATTTCTTTTCGGCTGTGATACAATCGATCCTATCCTCTATTCTAATATAATCCTTACGAGGCCAAGAATCAAAATCATTTATTGCATATGAGTACACTTGGTACATTTATACAAGTCATTTTTTTATCGACTACCGCTTCCTAGGTGTTAGCGCTGTGAAGAAGAAACGGCGCAACAAACTTCACGCAGCACATCATTTAAAAATCAAGTTTGCATACAATTAATACAGATTTTGAGAAGCTGAATTAACATTAGTACCAGGCATTTTTGTCATTCAAATAATCGTTTATTTTATAATAGATTTTCTTACAAAGTTGCTTTTTAATGTGAATCTTAAACTTTGGCGACAGCTGACCTTACAGATGCCAGCTTCCAACCAGCAGCTAGGAATGCCTGTAGGTGACTGAGTGTCGTAAAGAATAAACTACCAAGTACTTCATCATCAGGTTATTTTTGTCTCCACTGCAGGAGCACAACCCTCTCTCATCTGCCGGAGACAGACGGAGGATTTGGCCTACACTCCCCGCGCTGGCCAGACGGGTTGGGGAGGCCTGATTGATGTTTTATAATGTATTCCCTTAGTCGCCTTGTACGATATCCACGGGAAGAGTTGGAGTGGTCCTATTCTACTCTACCGGAAGCCACACGGCACCAAGTACTTGAAAGAAATAAAATTAAATCAATGGAAACGGCATTTGAATTCGTTATCCCTTTCATGAATCAGCGAATTTTTCGTTGTTCGCTATCGATTTCCGGTCTATGTCGCCATAGGAACGTATCAATAATGGACGTGTGAGCGACGTCCACACAAAGGCTTCTTGAAACAAACGAAAGACCTTTTCATAGATACGAAGTCATTGTTCTTCGCCAAAGAACGACTTGGATGATGTCTGATGGATGATCTCTAAGAAGGATTAAGAGAGCCAGAGTGCCTAAGAAAGTTATATTATCCTAGCTGGTACCAAATAACATTAGAAAATTGCACAAAATGAAGGAAAAATTAAAAACTACATACTCGGCACTGATTAAGTTATACTTTCCATTACTGCGGTACGGGGCGTTTTGAACCTTGCCCTAAACCAGACAATGTGGCGGCACAAGGTTTATTAAACTCCACCTTTTTCCGCATTGTATTAAAATTTTATTTATTCAGTGCGGCACAAGGTTTAAGAAACCCGGTATTAAGGTAAGTATATCCCAGAACTCGGAATCAATAGCACATCTCAGATATATATTTATCTCTTTCATACACTGAACCAAATAGAAGTTACACCCTCCGCACGACAGAGAAGTATATGTTTTTCCTTGCCGCACCACAGGCCAGATACGTACAAGGTGTTTCAGGCCCTGTTTCGCACTCAACGTGTTAAGAAACTTTAGAACTCCCTTCGCCTGTATTTTGGATCATTTCAAGATATTTCAAATGCGGGTGCGGGGAATAATTCTGTAGCCCACGCGGGCGGAACCAATTATAGATACTTGCGGAGTAGGCTCCCAGAGAAGTTCCTACAACTTATTTAGTTTTTGATTTTCAATTATTTTGTGCAATTTTTTATGTTTTTTGGTAGGCTACCTGGGCCCTCCCAAGATCTCACCTAATATTTATCTGGTAGATACAATGGAAATGGACGGACTTTTCCAAATACAAGTAATAATATGACCAAGTCACGACTGTAGAGTGTAGAACACACTTTATATAGTAACCAAACGTTGGATTTCATTAGACCGTTCCCGCGGAAATTCCGTTCGATTCTCGGTCGCCAAACCATTATGTTTTTACCATTAATTTATGGCTGGAACATGAGCGGACTCATGGTAGAGTAGCCATTTCAGAGCAGTGATTTCAGGAATTCCGAATAAACGGTTCCAAATATGTAGACATCAAACAAATTATCATATTGGAAAGTATTTAAATTCGACTCGCCTACGCTTCGACCAGCCATGTGATTTAAAATGTTTAAAATATACGCTTCGATTCGGAATAAAATATTTGTGTTACTGATGAGTGATTTGAGGCTCAGTCCAATAAATAGGGAAAGCATTTTAAGACTGGTGAATCCTCGAAATTTTAGCAAAAGCTAAAATATATCCAAAATACTTCATTTATGCTGTTGATCGATTATCGAAAAATGTACAGTTTCGCCGGTTATACCCATAGAGAATTGATCAGGAAACTGAAATTTATAACATATTACACTTAATCACATTTAACTGATACCTCATTTTCTAACTAGTGGCTCAAGCCCTTTTGAATTGCATTTAATTTCATTTATTGCCGTAACTATAAGTATATAGTAACCTATAAGTACAAAAGTATTACTTTAATACAGTAATTTTTTTTCGACTATACTAAATTATTGAGGACGTTGCGTAATATTTTATGGTACTAAGGTACTCCCATGCCGTGTGGTTTCCGATAGAGTATAATAGGACCACTCCAACTCTTCCCGTGGATATCGTACAAGGCGACTGAGGGAATACATTATAAAACATCAATCAGTCCTCCCAAACCCGTCTGGCCACCGTGGGGAGTGTAGGGCAAATCCTCCGTCTGTCTCCGGCAGATGAGAGGGGGTTGTGCTCCTGCAGTGGAGACAAAAATAACCTGATGATGAAAGGTACTCCAAAAACTGATAAATGCTGTACGGGCGCAACTAAAGCAATAGGTTTTTTACTTAAATCTGGTAGCCACGTTAAATTTTCGGGCAACTTATTGTTCACCCGAACAGCATTTTATTTGGCTGTTTTTTGCATTAAAGCTGTTGTACATGTAGGTAGCTGTAGAACATTAAGTCCATTACTTTTAAATTCATGCTTACCTGGGAATTTATCTGGATAGATAATTTTATTAAATTAGTAACGTCCTCAAAAAGGCTGGGGTCCGCAGTGAGATGAATAAAAGGAGATGCATGAAAAGGTTGATGAATTTGAGTGAGGCTAGTGAGGTGTGTCAGGATCGCGCAAAGTGGCGATCCATCGTATCTGCCTACCACTCTGGGACCAAGCATTATGCATGTATGTACATAATACTATAATATAATATATCCCATCATGGTCACCCTACGGAGTCATGGTGTATCTGGCCTACATTCTGCGCGCGGTGTCCATAATGTTACCATTATACGAGGCGCTAAGAAAGGGGCGAGATTGCGCCACGGTAGGCGTGGGGAATTCTTATGGGGGTTTTGGGAAAATGCGTCCACAAACTGTTCTAGGGTTTTAATCGTGCTGGGGGAGTTTTGTTATAAATTATTAGGAGGTAATTAAACTTAATCTAAGCCTATTATATCGTATTGATAAAAAAGTTGAGATTTTGCTGGGAACTCTGAACTTTGGTTAAGATGGATTGTTTTAGAAATAATTCTGTTCATTATTATCGTCGAATGTAAAAGTCATCGGACAAAATGTTAGTAGGTGCAAAAAGTCGGAGAATAATTTCTATTCCACCCGCATTTTGACAACCTGTTACTCGTGCTCTCGGCGCGTCATCGTCGCCCCACCGTCGACACAACTCGCTAGAACTGTTGATGTGCGCACGCGACATATTTCGATCTT
The DNA here is from genome assembly GCA_947086405.1 of Esperia sulphurella. Classification (NCBI taxonomy): domain Eukaryota; kingdom Metazoa; phylum Arthropoda; class Insecta; order Lepidoptera; family Oecophoridae; genus Esperia; species Esperia sulphurella. Next base: position 16,032,226 of record OX352264.1, read on the forward strand.
CTTCATTTTCTTCATATTTTTAATTTCGAGTGATATTCCTACTGTGTCAAAGTGAAACGGGTACCCGTGTCGTCAGCTGCTACTCTGGAGCTCCAGGTTACGGATTCAGTACGAGAACGGGATCAAAGGTTGGTGGCATTTATTTTATTCTTCGATACACGTACCGAAAAGCATTTTGTCCGACTAGGTACGCCAAAACATACAGTCCACTATTTTATATTAAAAAATCCAGTCCCTATAGGTATTCCCATTCTGAACGATTTCGCGTTCATTTTGGTCCATCTCGCCCGATACATCGTATTCGTTTTCTAATTCCCATTATAAAGTAAATAGCCATTTCTTCCACCACTCAATTACCATTAATTTTTCGTTCAAACCATTTCAAATTGACAATTCTTTATTCGTAGGTAGGTTCCTAATTCGTTCGTTTCGTTCATAACATTATTTTCTGCTGCGTACATTGCATAATATTAACTAATTTGCAACATTCGTATTCGTAATATTAATATCAGTGAATAACTTCAAATTCGTGGAGGGATTCTATTCGTACTCATACCTAAAATAATTGAAAATTGTTCAAAACTAGTGTCAATATTCGGTTGATTACTGTTGTGACTATTTCATTTTAATTTGTACACATATATTCGTTCGTTTAATATAATTTGATTACTCGTTTTTGTTATTTCGGATAGATACCGTGCGTTCTATTGTTCATCGAAATATCCTTTTTACACCTCACGACTACGATCCGACTACGATTTATTTTATTATTTCAAATCGAAATTTCGTTTTATTTCGGGAAGTGTTAGTATAATATTTTCGTACCTGCAAGGTGCACAGTAGTGCAAAAGCAAAGTTGCTAATTTTTTTCGTTTATTTTTGATTTTACAATGACTGAATCAAATGTTGAGTTTATAGCATTAGTTCATAGAAGGAATTGCTTAGAAAGGGAGCTAGATATAATAGTTCAGCTCGGCATGGAAGCAAGTACTAACCACGATGCCTATCGTAAATTTATGGTTTCGTGCCACAGTCTAAACCGTTTAGAAGACCAATTTGAAAACGTTCAGACTGCGATTGAGAAGTTAGAACTTGAAGATAAAAAATCACAGTGTCTGGATGGGCACAGGGATATTCGATTAGCATGGGGTGATTTAATTCGCGAGATATTATCGATTAAATTTGAATTAGATGAGCATTCGAAATCGCTACAACTTCAGAATCAAACCGTTGAATCAAAATCGGAAGGTGTTGCAGTTCAGCTTCCACGCCTTGCTGTACCTACATTTTCTGGTGACTACAAACAATGGAATTCATTTAGTGATTTGTTTTTGTCCCTTATAGATAAAAACAAAGGTCTCTCAGATGTAGCGAAATATCAGTATTTAATTTCGTACGTTCGTGGCGATGCCAGTAAATTGTTAAAAGGACTGCCTATAACAGGTAGTAATTACAAGAAGGCATGGAATATTTTAGAATACAATTATAAAAATGATCGTCTGATAGCCATGCAACATATGGATTCGTTATACAGGTTACCCAATCTCACTGTTCCGTCGGCGTCTGGGCTTCGAACAATTCTTACAGGATTTTTAGAAAATATAGGCGCGTTAGAAGCCATGGGATTTCCTATTGATAAATGGGATTTTTTACTGTATTACATGCTATACAGAAAAATTGATTCGGATACTCGTCGTGATTTCGATAAATCAATTTCTACCAATCACATCCCTAAATTTCATGAACTACGAGAATTTTTAAATCGAGAAATGATTGCATGGGAAAACTCAAAACCAACCTCTCGTTCAAATTCAAACCATACCTATGCACCAGCGTCTCGTTCTTCATCTGCCTCGTCACTTATAGCTAGTGGCAACACTTCAGGTAACTCGATTAAGATTAGCAATTGCATATTATGCAGTCGAGGATCACATTCCTTGATATCGTGTCATTTGTTTAAAAGGAAAAAACCTTACGATCGCTTTGTTTTCGCGAAGGAAAATAAATTATGTCTTAGATGTTTAAAGCCCATGCACGATAACATAGATGCGTGTTCGAAGATTCGTTGCTCGATTTGTAGTGCTGCACATCATAATACATTGTTGCATTATGCTAGAGAGATCAAGGAGTCGGTCGAACCGAGGCAAGAGACACCTTCGGAGAAATATGATTCAGCTAATGTCGCTTCGTTGTGCTCGACGGAAGTACCTCAACAAAATAAAACCGTTTTGCTCTCAACTGCCGTAGTCATGATTCGCGACTCCCTCGGCAAATTTCATCGCGCTCGAGCCCTCGTCGATCCTGGCTCTGAAGCTTCATTTATTACTGACAGTCTTGTGTCACGTTTAGGACTGCCTCGTCAAAAGCAAGGTACTCCTATTCATGGAATTGGTGATCTCACCACTCGTTCGAAAGGCATGATTACAAGTGTTATTAAGTCACATCATGGGTCAGGGACAGAGCTCCAGTTTCGTGCCTTGGTCTTAAGCCACATCACTTCCAACAAACCGTCTCAACCTCTAAACTCGGAGTCATGGTCACATTTGAATCATATAATTCTTGCGGATCCCAATTTTAATGAGCCATCACCTGTAGAAATCCTCTTAGGAGGAGATCAATATGATGACATATTCGTTGGGGAAACTATTCGTGGACCCATTGGTACTCCCATAGCTATCTCTACTTCGCTTGGTTGGCTTCTCATTGGGAAAGTCGATCATAAATTCGTTCGTGATCGCAACAATATGCCAATTTCGTCTTTTATCGTCTCGGCTTGGGAGGAGAGTCTTGACAAATCCATTCGAAAGTTCTGGGAGATCGAATCCATTTCAGAAAAAACAGTTTTATCGGCTGACGATCAGCGGTGCGAAGAAATTTTCGTTCAAACGCACAAGAGACTGAAGTCAGGCAGATTCGTCGTTTCACTTCCATTTCGGGAAGATCAACCCTCTTTAGGAGAGTCTCGTTGTTTTGCATTGAAACGCTTGGTTTCAATGGAGCGTCGTTTTGCTCGTGACGAGCAGTTTCGTGAATTATATTTCGAATTCATGGATGATTATTTAAAATCTGGACACATGGAACTTGTATCAGGTGAAATTGAGGGCAATAATTATTTTATTCCTCATCATGGCGTGCTTCGGCCATCAAGCTCAACGACTAAGTTGAGAGTCGTCTTTGACGCGTCAGCCGTGACAACTCAAGGTGTTTCGTTGAACGATACTCAACTTATTGGACCCAAGCTACAAAAAGATGTAGGTGATTTGATTTGTAATTTTCGTCTTCACGAAGTCGCTTTTACAGCCGACATACGGCAGATGTATCGTCAAATTTTAGTATCTGACCAACATTCAAATTACCAACTGATTCTCTGGCGAACCAACCCCAATGATATGCCGCAGGTCTATCGTTTAAAAACTGTGACATATGGGTTGTCTTCATCCCCATTTCTCGCTATTCGCGTTCTCCAGCAGTTAGCTGAGTATCATCAGTCAGAGTTCCCTGAAGCTGCTGAGGTAATTCGGCGTTATACCTACATGGATGACGTCATCAGCGGGGCAAGTTCGGTAGATTCCGCTGTCGTTCTTCAAAATCAACTTTTTGATTTACTCAAAAAGGGTGGTTTCGAACTAAGGAAATGGTGTTCGAATAATCCAGAATTCCTGCAGCGTTTGCCTGATTCGGTAAAGGATATGGAATCGTCTACTGTTTCACTGGATGAAAATAATTCGGTCAAAGTCCTAGGCATGACTTGGCAGCCACTCAAAGACGTTTTTTCGTACAACGTCAAACCTCTGCACGACAAGGTAACGAAACGTGTAATTTTGTCTGAAACTGCACGCATTTTTGATCCTGTCGGTTTTTTATGTCCAGTCATCGTCGCTGCCAAGATTCTTATTCAAGAACTTTGGTTAGCTGGTGTTGACTGGGATGCGGAGGTCCCTGACAGTATTCGGCAGAAGTGGTTACGCATCGTGTCAGAATTCGCGGAACTTTCCAAAGTTCAAATACCTCGATTCATTCCAACTAAACCACATCATGTTCAACTGCATGGGTTTTCTGACAGTTCGGAAACAGCTTATTCTGCTGTTGTTTATTTGAGAATAGTTCATTCCGATCAACAGGTGAGTGTTCACATATTTACAGCAAAGTCCCGAGTTGCACCTTTAAAAAAACTTTCGGTGCCGAGGTTGGAGTTGTGTGGAGCATCTCTTCTTTCGTCATTGTTCGCATTTGTTCGTCATTCGCTTGAGTCTCAAGTGGCGATCAGCAATGAGTTCGCTTGGACGGACTCTAGTATCGTTCTATGCTGGTTACGTGCCGCTCCACACAACTGGTCGACTTATGTCGCAAACAGGGTCGTTGAGATTCAAAATATTATCTCTCCAGAGAAATGGAGACATGTTCGGTCGTCAGACAATCCAGCGGACTGTGCCTCTCGTGGCCTGTCACCTTCGCAAATTGTGAGTCATAACCTCTGGTGGTCAGGTCCCTCATGGTTACTACTTCCAGAAGACAAGTGGCCGGTTTCGTCAATAGACATTGAAAATAGCAAGGTGCCTGAACGTCGCGTCCAAAAAATTACTTCTCATTCGACAGAATGTCAGGAAGAACCTGCATTCTTGAATCGATTTTCATCGTTTCACAAGTTGACAAAAGTGATGTCTTATTGTCTTCGGTTCATTCGGAACTGTCGTTCCAAAACCAGAACATTTGGTCCCTTGACAGTCTCCGAAATTCGGGATACGTCGTTACGCCTGGTAGGTGTCGTTCAAAAATTCTGGTTCGCAGCTGATGTTCAGAATTTGGAGCATAAAAAGCCCTGTTCACCTCGGCTCCAGCGCCTGAGTCCATTCCTTGATGAGCTTGGGCTCATCAGGGTGGGCGGGCGGTTAGTGAACTCGGATGCTGATTTTCGAAAAAAACATCCGTTAGTTCTTCCCCCAGAAAGTGCATTTACTAGGTTGCTAATTGATTATTTTCATCAAACCAACTTGCATTCTGGTCTACAAGCTACTCTAGCGTTTATTGCTAGAAGTTACTGGATTGTTTCTGCAAGGCGAGTTGTAAAAAAACGGATATTTCTCTGCATGAAGTGCTATCGGCACCGTGCTATTCTTTTAGAGCCTAAGATGGCTGATTTACCTCAAGCTCGTGTTCAGCAAGTTAGACCTTTCGTCAAGGTAGCTGTTGATTACGCAGGACCAATCATGACTAAATCGGGAACTATTCGTAAAGCTAAAGTTGAAAAATCGTACATTTGCGTGTTCACGTGTCTCGCAACGCGTGCGTTACACGTGGAGCTCGTCTCAAACTTATCTACCGATGCATTTATGGCAGCGTTACGGCGTTTTATTAGTCGTCGAGGCATATGTTCTGACATTTTTAGCGACAACGGTAAAAATTTTGTCGGTGCTAATTCTGAATTGAAAGCGTTGTACAAGTTTATAGATGCTCAAACTACTTCTATTACTCATTCGTTACTTAAATTCAAAATCACTTGGCATTTTAATCCGCCTGCTGCGCCTCACTTCACGGGTATTGCAGAGGCGGCAGTAAAATCGATAAAGTCGCATCTTGTTCGAATTGTCGGTAGTACTATCCTCACATTCGAGGAAATGTCAACTGTATTGACACAGATCGAATGCACGCTGAATTCGCGGCCTCTGTGTCCGTTGAGCTCGGACCCGAACGATCTAGATGCGTTAACTCCGGCACATTTTCTTATAGGTGAACCGCTTAATGCCTTTTCGGAGCGTGATTTCACTGATATTAATATAAATCGTTTATCGCGATGGCAATTACTTCAACGCTTTATTCAAACTTTTTGGAAACGCTGGCACAGCGAATATTTGCATACACTGCAGCAGAGAAGTAAATGGACAAAGTCGATAGAGAACATTCGCATCGATACATTGGTGCTCATTAACGATCCCAACTTGCCCCCACTTCAGTGGAAGTTAGGTCGCGTTTCAGAAGTTCACCCGTCCAAAGATGGCGTCATCCGTTCTGTCACTCTGAAAACGCAATACGGGCATTTAAAGAGACCTGTTCACAGGCTATCCCCTTTACCATGTGTGGAATAACATAAAAAAAAATTATATTAATTTAACAATTTATTCATTAAGTTCATTTTACTTTTTCATTTAATTTACTCTTTTTGTATTTATTGATTCTGCTTAAAATTACATTTTAACGGTGGGCGGTGTTCATTATTATCGTCGAATGTAAAAGTCATCGGACAAAATGTTAGTAGGTGCAAAAAGTCGGAGAATAATTTCTATTCCACCCGCATTTTGACAACCTGTTACTCGTGCTCTCGGCGCGTCATCGTCGCCCCACCGTCGACACAACTCGCTAGAACTGTTGATGTGCGCACGCGACATATTTCGATCTTCTTCATTTTCTTCATATTTTTAATTTCGAGTGATATTCCTACTGTGTCAAAGTGAAACGGGTACCCGTGTCGTCAGCTGCTACTCTGGAGCTCCAGGTTACGGATTCAGTACGAGAACGGGATCAAAGGTTGGTGGCATTTATTTTATTCTTCGATACACGTACCGAAAAGCATTTTGTCCGACTAGGTACGCCAAAACATACAGTCCACTATTTTATATTAAAAAATCCAGTCCCTATAGGTATTCCCATTCTGAACGATTTCGCGTTCAAATTCATTTGAAATATGAGCTACTTACTGACTTTTGGTTGAGAATTGAAACTTTTATTCGAAGAGTTCGAATAATTAAAGCGCAACATGCTCGGTGGTGTGACAAACGTATTCCATAAAGCTTTGAACTCACCACCTCCACTCCTCGAAAAATTCCCTATCACCTAAAAGTTGCTGGAAGAAATCACTGATAGCGATAAGGCCGCGAATGTACGCTATATACTTAATTCCAAACCGAAAGCCATGCGAAAACTAACGCTATTTGCGTCTCGGTAACATATAAATGAAAGGGCCACCAGCAGCAAAAACAGGTTTGTATTACCATGTAAACTTTGATTTCCACTTAGGAACACCATCTAATATTTATTTGGTTTTCTAGACGTAAATGTGATTGTTTTCAGTGGACTAGGTATTGATTTGGACTGAAATATAAATTCATTTTCCTATGTATTTTTTATTATTATACTAGGATGTACTGGTGCACAATCCTACTATATAATATTATAAATGCAAAAGTTTGGATATTTGTTACTCAATCACGCTTCAACCACTAGACGGATCGTAATGAAACTTGGCACACATATAGGTTAGGTCCTGGAATAGGACATAGGATAGTTTTCTCCCGAAAAAACATCCCATTCCTACGGGAAATACATAATAGTTTGTGACGTTAAGTTGTCCACGCGGGCGAAGTCGCGGGCCACAGCTAGCATAGCATAAATTGATTTGATTGTCATAAAAATCATACGATGCCGGTTTGTGGCTAAAAACACACTTAAATATAAGACAATAAAGAAATATTGTCCTTCAGCAAACTTCTCCAACGACTACGTTGCGACAAAGTAAATTTATTGTACACAAAGAGCTTTGACCAAGTTCAGTCCACATCCTTTGTTACTGCACACAGATGCTGTACTCCCAGTACTTTATATTTGAACTTGGCAATTGCACTCCGATACAAGCAACTGGCGAGGTTTCTATAGCTGCTCCTAACCCACAAAATTCAATTATTTGACGTAAGGTACTTGGTATTGCCGTGTGGTTTCCCGTAGAGTAGAATAGGACCACTCCAGCTCTTCCCGTGGATGTCGTACAAGGCGACTGAGGGAATACATTATAAAACATCAATCAGGCCTCCCCAACCCGTCTGGCCAGCGCGGGAGTGTAGGCCAAATACTCCGTCTGTCTCCGGCAGATGAGAGAGGGTTGTGCTCCTGCAGTGGAGACAAAAATAACCTGATGATGATGATGATTTTTAAAAGAAGCGACACTCACGTCTCTCAAGTTTAACGTCGCCCACAATATAGATCACGGCTGGCAGTATTCACTACTAGGCTGCCACTGGCCGCCCGCCCTGGTACAAGGTTACCACACCAAGGCGCTATCGACCGCCGCGTATAGCTGCTATAAGTTAGAAAGAGAAGCATTTATATTAAAAATGCGAAAGTTTGGATGTTTGTTACTCAATCACGCTTACACCACTGGCCGGATCGGGATGAAACTTGGCACACATAAGTTTAGGTCCTGGAATAGGATACAGGATAGGTTTTATCGAGAAAAACCATCTAATTCCTACGGGAAATACATAATAATTTGTGATGTTAAGTTGTTCACGCGGACAAAGTCGTGGGCAACAGCTAGCATATACCTATACATACACTTGTCTAATCCCAAAGGGATCCTGTGCTATGGGAATTAAATAAGGCTTGGTAGGTTTCAAAATTGTAACATCCAGACCGCGGCCAACATGTACAAAAGTTGTGTGTCTCCAGTGGGAATCGAACCAACAACCTCGTACGCTTGAGTAAAATTACCAAGTCATAAATATATTATACGGGGTAGATTTCTAGACCTTAAGAATATAAGACGAGCCTACCCAAGTAAGCTACGATTATTCCCCCACGGTTTAAAATAAGCACTTACTTCCAATTGCCACATTATTAAATTTACCTGAGGTGTCGGCAGTTTACATAAAACACTCACCAAATGTCCCCCCTCCCCATTTCAACCCGTGTCAGTTTCACCCCCATGGGAATAAACACGTAACGTGAAGGCGTTTCGTTATTTATTTGTTGAATTAAAAATTCACACCTGTTGTAAGGGTATATTACTTTTTACGCTGTTTTGTTACAGGAATAAATAAACAAAACAACGGAAATTGACATCTGAATTTTGTAGTGTCGTCGGAAACATTTTTAACGATGTCACGTTATCGTTAATTCGTTCATGCTTACAGTAATTACGTCATCTCTTATTTTTATCTATTCTGAAGTATTACCTGTCACGAAATATTGGTTGATGAATGTGAGTGAGGTGTGTCAGGATCGCACAAAGTGGCGAGCCATCGTCTCTGCCTACTCCTCTAGGACCAAGCCGTGAGCATTATGTTATGTTTTTTTTAAATTTCCACGAACTCTATTCATAAGTAACAACTCTCTTATATCTCTTTAAGCGCTTTCTCTCCACCAACCACGGCTTGTATGTATACTAACGATGTCATCCCAAAACGAGATTAACTCGACCAAAATATTGTTTTGTAATATTACATCAGAACTATGACGTTCCTCCAGGCGTTCGCCCCTGTTTGTCCACGTAACTGTACAGTAACTTTATTATTAATCGGTTCCATTACTTCACGAAGTTTACTTAGAGAACCATATACAATCAGACTTCCGTTCGCAAATTGTCGTCGGATTTGCCATAAAGTACTTTAATTGTACAATTATAAAGTTTCTCTGTCTGGTACTACCTAGTTTGAAACGAATTTGTCGACGCCATCTTGTTTTTTTTTAAATGATACTAGCGTCTTGCAATAGAACGAGACAGCGCCTTCTCTTGACCTTTATTTTTAATTATCCCATTAATTATTACTCCGTTGACAATGCTGGTCAGAGATTTTTGTGTGGATTTTTTTTTATTGATTTTTCCATGGCTATACCAGCGGCATTTCTAAACATATGAAATAGGCAACGATCTCTATGTACTACTACTAGATGGAGCGTTCCAAACAATCGCTCGGTTCCACGCAAGTAGCCACAACTCTTTCACACTCACAATGAAACTTGTGCAGTTACTACGCAGAACATTTAATTATTTACTAAATATTGACATTATTTAACCGTAGCGTCAATATTCAGTAATAATTAAATGTCCTGCGTAGTAGCTGCACAAGTTTCATTGTGAATGTGAAAAAGTTGTGGCTACTTGCGTGGAACAGAGCGATCGTTTGGAACGCTCCATCTGGTAGTACATAGAGATCGTTGGAAATAGGAAAGTTTGAAGAGCATGGGGAGATTTTTGAATATTTGTATTATTAAAAAAATATATATGTCTTCGTTTATTTTGTTTTGTATTTCTTCTTTTTAACCTTTCATGTTTCTTATTTTTTATCCAGCCCCTGTGTTCTCTGTATACCAAAAACGCAATACGTCTATAGTCTCGTATAAAGTTTAATATGCAAATTGTCTCTATATCCGTCTATTACTAAAATGTATTAGGACTATTATAGCATGTTGAATGATTCAGAACACTTAGTAGATAATGCTAGGTAATGCGGCTTAGTTAAATTGAGAATTAGGTACATTATATTAGACAATATGCTAAATATATTCGCTCGTGGTTCCCTCTCGTGGGCCGCCCTGCGTGGTCACTGACGCTGATGGTTATGACGTGGTTGAAAACCAAAAACATCGTCAGCGTCTCAACCGCGACCCTGCAGCCACAGATTACTTAATAGTTACTACTAAAAACATTTAATTATTTACTAAATATTGACATTATTTATCCGTAGCGTCAATATTTAGTAATAATTAAATGTTCTGCGTAGTAACTGCACAAGTTTCATTGCGAATGTGAAAGAGTTGTGGCTACTTGCGTGGAACAGAGCGATTGTTTGGAACGCTCCATCTAGTAGTACATAGAGATCGTTGTGTACCTACCAATACTGTCTAATACCGTGAGAGAAACACTAATTGAATGTACCCAATATCGATATCGATAGTGGAGTTATATTAAGTTACTTATACTTATGCTTGTCTACGATAAACTTTAGCAATATGTAGTTAGACTTCGAGATACTGTTACACAAATGTTAGTTATCATGAACATTTTCTGTATAATTCGAAAGGATCCAAGGCGTTGATAGTAAGGGTTTTAGAAAGTAAAAAGCGAAGTAGACATTATGAATAATTTAAAATAGGTACAAACATCCCACTAATATTATAAATGCGAAAGTTTGGATGTTTGTTACTCAATCACGCTTCAACTACTGGACAGATCGTGATGAAACTTGACACACATATAGGTTAGGACCTGGAATAAGGATATAGGATAGTTTTGATCCCGACAAAAACATCTCATTCCTACGGGAAATATATAACAAGTTGTCCACGCGGACGAAGTCGCAGGCAACAGCGATACATCGCCTCTGCCTACCCCTCTGGGACCAAGGCATGCACATTATGTATGTATGTATGTAATTATTACTCTGTGCTGGGTAGTGTCTACCTAAAATCAAATGATAAGAAAATATGCGTTAAACTTTGTGTTTTATTAAGGTATCGTAACATTTATACAATCACGATTATCGTAAACAATAACGATATCCCACTTTACGATTATTGTATCGTTACCGTTTTATCCCACATATAAAAATACGATTTTTAGTTCTTAGATAGGAAATCCGATGGCGTCAGCAATGAAGCAAGAGAAATTGGCAGGTTAAATCTGTCACAGAACCAATTCAGTGGAAACCAAAACCTTCCAACCCTGGATCATCATCATAATCATATCAGCCCCCAGACGTCAACTGCTGGACATAGGCCTTCCCTAACAAACACCACCATACACAGCCCTCCGCCCTTCGCATCCAGCCGCTTTGCTTCTTCATGTCGTCCATCCACCTGGCGGCGGGGCATCCCATCATGCGCTTGCCGACCCACGGTCTCCACTCCAGAACTCGTCAGATGCGACAGATGTGGCCCGCCCACTGCCATTTCAGCTTGCTAATCCTTTAGGCCATGTCGATTACCTTCGTTCTTCGTCGAATCTTTTCATTACGAAAGAAACCCCGAGCATAGTCGCTGAGCGACTTGAAACTTGTGGATCAGGACCATAGTCAGTGTCCACGTTTCCGCGCCGTATATAGATCATGGCAGGCTGGAGACTTTTGTATTTAACACTGTGAAACGGCCAGATGGAATGACGATATTTAAAATGTGACTGAATGTAGCTGGATGGAAAGGGCGGAGGAGGGTGTGCCGAGCATTTCAAATCCCAGGAGTAGGGTTACATTAATTTATTCAAAACATTTGTATTCAATTATTGAGCTTACATAAAAGTCCTTTTTTCGAATCATGCTAAGGCATTTGGGCACGCGCCTAGGCGGAGCACTGGGTGTAGGGCGTGGAAAGACCTTCGTCCAGCACTGGACGGCGACGAACCCTAACGAATATTTTGTTTGGCTAAAATACACTTCTGTGCCTCATTCTTTAAAAATAAATCATTCGGTACCCTCATTATAATAATCAAGAGGCGGAAAAAGCTAAAGGAGCAGATTTCATTTCCACAAAGGATCTTGAAGAAATTACTCTTTCTGCCAGTGGATGCTGACCGCGGCTAAACACGGCTTATACATTAGAGGTGAAACGGGTAGTGGTTTGGCCGGATACCGGATATCCGGCCAGCCTCTGGGCCGGATATCCGGCCGCCAGATATCATAGAACATTAAAACTAATTGACTTCAACCAATTTCGAGGAAATCGAAATTTGCATGTCCCAGTATTACTGGGACATTCCTTATACTCGTATAAATATTGCCAGACCAATGTATATATACTGCCGTAAGATAATACGCTAGGAGATTTTAGAACATGCAACGTTTTTTGATATGTGCTGGCGCATAAAACATATTTTAACACTTAAAAAAATGAAGACCATACCTTTCTGGCTACGTTCGAAAGTAAAAACAGGTTAATAATTACTTATGTGGTTTTCATTTGTCAGCGTTGATTTTAGGAATATTTTGCATTTTAATTAAAATCCGGTATCCGCCGGATATTAGGCTACTATCCGGTATCCGGCCGGATAGTAAAACTTGGCCGGATAGGCCGGATACCGGATAGTTACCGGATATCCGTTTCATTTCTATTATACAGTCTCTCTGAGAACGATATTGCTTGAAGGCTTTGAATAAAGTCCTTCTTTTCTGCGTTCAACGAACTAATAATGCATTTAGACCGTGAATATGAAAAGGAAATTGAGTTTTTAAGTCCATACTTAGTCCCAAAAAAGTATGCTTTGAATATTTGAGTTTTAAACCTTCCCGTTTTGTACCATTTTGAGTGTGGGTCTCAACATGTTAGGTACCTTTTGTAAACTATGCCACAAACCAGTCGCCTGAAGGTATAGATGGTTCAGTCCACGATAGCACGCCCCAATATTTTTGCGAATGGTGAGCGTCTAACAAAATAGGTATAAGGCAAACAATGAAATGTAAGCGAATTAGAGAAAGCGTGGGTTTATGGAAACTGTGAATTGAACTGAACGATCTATACTCCGCGTACGTCCTTTAAACTAATTCAAAGGTAGCATGGAAGGCAAGCGCCTTTCAACCAAGCAGCCAGGGCCACGATGTTATTAAATACTAGCCGTTCACGCTGCTTCGCTCGCATGGCCTACATAATTTTTAAATATAGTTTAACTCCCGCTCCCGCTGGAGTAACCGCTTACTCTCGTTACAGATGTCCTTACTCATCGCAATCTGAATACAGCATTATACTTCTCTGATTCTTTGTTGTATACTAACGTAAAGTACGTGCGTTTTTGAAAACTATAAATTCGTACAACTTTTGATTTAGTTAACCTATTGCGATGAAATAAAAACTGTTACTCCAAATTAAGTCCATCAGAAATGTATCAGTAGTTTTTACGTGATGCGGCTTAAACTAACAGAAAACAGACAAAAATTCCAAAAATAATGTTACTTTATTTTATTATCCCACTCTTCCCGTGGATGTCGTACAAGGAGGCTATGGGAATACATTATAAAACATCAATCAGGCCTCCCCGACCCGTCTGGCCAACGCGGGGAGTGTAGGCCAAATCCTCCGTCTGTGTCCGGCAGATGATAGAGGGTTGTGCTCCTGCAGTGGAGACAAAAATAACCTGATGATGATTCTATTATCCCACATGCTTTTTTTCCCCAATGTTTTCAATGTACAGACACGCAAAGTTTACATTTTTATTTACTAGATAGATATTGGGCTTGATTCTGAAGGCACAATGTTAAAATTTGACAGCACTAAAACTGTTGCTATCCTTTTCACACAGTATTATGAAGACAAGGACGAAACCAATTTTAGCGCTGTCAAATTTCACTAGATATGTTAAACTATAAAATCATCCAGTAATTATTTGGTTTCTAAAAACCGTAAAAATAGAATGTACAGTCATGAACAGTTCACTGAAAGCTACGCCATCTTAAATCTAATTTGCCTAAAACTATCCCGAACTTTCGGAATACTTGCGTTGGTGTTAAAGTTCACTTTAGTGTGAAGCACCGGGGCAGTGCACCCACCCGTTCTTAACTCTGTCACTTAGTTCGTAACTTGAGACGTGAAGTTTTATCACAAGTGACTAGCTTCCTTAGTGGCCTTTTGCAGGGTTGAGAAGATTTAATCTACGACTGTCTATTTGTGCGAGATTTAGCGGTTCAGCGTAACACTGACTTTATTTATTCACTACGAGTAGCTGTGCCCGCGGCTCCGCTCGCGTGAACTACAGAATCCGCTCCAAACTCTCGCTTCCGCTCCCACTACCGCTCCGGTCCCGCTCCCGCTTCCGCTGCCACTTCCGCTTCCGCCCCCGCTCTCACTCTCGCTACCCTCCCGCTCCCGCTCCCACGCCCACTCCAATTCCCACTCGCAGCTCCAAATATAATCCAAACTCATCGCAATCTGAATAGTACGGAAATACTATTATATGCAATATATTGCATACTAAACTTACCTACTAATGTATTTGAGTACTAAATATGTCTATAACTTTTGAATGAGTTAGCCGATTGCGACGAAATAAAGACTAAATGTTAAGTTAAGTTAAGCCCCATGGTTTTGTGAAAAGTCCATCAAAATCCGTTCAGTAGTTTTTAAGTGATGCGTGCACAAACTCACAGACAAACAGATAAACGGACAAAAATTCCAAAAATGATTGCAATGTGTTCTATTACTTATCCTTAGACCTCTCATTTTTTTTTGCAAATATCTTCAATGTACAGACACGCGAGGTTAACGATTTTATTTATTAGATTTAACTCTTTATTGCACACACACAGATAAAACAAAAAATAATACATTAAAAGAAACACCAGTACAAAGGGCGAACTTATCTCTGAGAGAGATTTCTTCCAGCAGACCCGCGAGAGAGATAATTGAAGTAAGAGAGGCAGACATAGTGTGTACGTAAATAACAAAAACATATACATACATACACTAATATAGACTATATACCCACTTACATTTCTTTCATGCACGTGGGATTGAATTTAGCTTGTACTGAATTTTGTAGGCAAATTAAGAAATTGAAAAAGATTTCTTAGGTTGTATCTTCCGTACTTGTACTATTACTTATTCTGTGGTGCATATATCCGAGTTTATGTTAGGGGAATTCGCTTAAAAGTTTGTTATTTTGTAGTGACAAAGACACCATTCATCATCATCATCAGCCTGAAGGAGTCCACTGTTGGACATCGGCCTCTCCTAAGGCGCGCCACTGAACGCGATCTCCAATTCTTCTCATCCAGCCACTGCCAGCCGCTTTACGCAGATCGGCTCCATCTAGTCAGGGAGCGTCACACACAACGCTTGCACTGTTTCTATTGACACCATTGAATTGAATCAAAGATTTATTAAATTTATGATAAAAATTAATATATTAATAATTAATAAATATTAGTTTCGGAGTAATAACAACGCTAAATCGAGCGCCTAAGATACATATTTGCGCACTGCACGGCACACCGAACGCAGCCACCTGCCACACATCGCGCGCTGTACAAAGTAATAACAAGCTAAGTCGAGCGGCTTAGACACATTTTTGCGTATATGCTCAAACAGTTTAAAAGAGTAGGTGTGTAGTGTGAGAGTAGATAGTATGTTTATTTAAGTAACTCCTTATTTGTAAGCCTGTATTAGATATGAAGAAGACCTCATGGACACAGGACTACAGGTGATTAACAGCGTTAGCATTTTCATTTTACTAGGAAGTGATGTATCTGCTACGTAGTAACTATTAAGTAATCTGTGGCTTCTGTAAGACACATTTACTCTACACCCTGTACAAATACTCGGTTGGTTAGGTATAGCACGTATTCTATTATAAAAACAAACACAAATAAATCCTCGCCTTGGTATAAAAACATACCAAATTACTTCTTTGATTTCTTTTGAACGGTAAACCATCATGCCAGGCTCGTAACCAGGGTTTTGTTAGGGAGGTCAACGATGAAGGGGGTACCAAAGACAGAGGTAGAATTGGTAGAATTGTGTTCCCTGTGTGCATTGCGTTTTTACTATAAAAAATACTTGTATACTGTTTGTATATTTAAACCTTGGTAAGGATAATGTATGTATGTATGTAAACGCTTTATTGTACCAAAAATCACAACACCAACGATATTAAAATAGGAATTGAACTGTGTGCAAAGGCGGACTTATGCCACTTAGAGATCTCTTCCAGTGAAACCTTAGAGTAACCGAAAGGACAAGTACAATGCGTTTAGAACCAAATTTTGATAAAGAAATGTACTTTTAATAAAGTTTGAAAATACATATTACATAAACACAAACGAACAATATATACAAAGACGATACACGAATAAGTAAATGATACAAATATCTATATATTTACATTAACTCATACACATAACATATAAATATATAAAATATATACCTATATAGACATAGACATACTTTATTGATAACTTCCGTTACAGGTCAAATAAAAATTATAAACAAGTTAAATGAAATCAAATTATAAATCAAATTAAACACAAGTAAATATAAAAACATCAATAACTAACATAAATATAAAAATGTCAAATAAAATTCTTAAAACTAAATAAACTAAGTTAATGCGTTCTGCAAGAACTCTTCATAGCAATAAAATGCCTGCTCGACAAGCCAGGCGCACAGTCTCTTTTTAAAAATAGGTAGGCTCGGAGAGCTGGTATATATACATATGTTCAGATATACTATTACATAATATAATATTATTAGCCTGTTGTTAGTTGGACACGAAACGCTTTTTCTAATGATTTTATTATCCCAATATATGGCAGGTGGATTAAACTGTCTATTTTAGTTAAACAATAAGTTTAAATATAATCCTTTCGGCTATGTCTGTGACCTTCGTCCTTCTTCGGATCTCCTCATTACGAATCATATCCTTCAAAGAAAACCCGAGTATAGCCCTCTCTCTACCTTTAATATCTTATTTACTTGCTTCATCAACAGCCTAAATATGTCTACTGCTGGACATAGGCCTCTCCAATAGAATACCACTTTCGGTTAGATGTCCACTGGGGAATTTGCCATAATCACCACGCTTGGCAGGCGGATTGGTGATCGCAGTAATGATCTTAACATACACACACAGGAGAACGCTGCTGCCCGTCCCTGGTGCAATCCCTTAGTCGCCTTGACTACACCCACGGGAAAGATAGGGGTGGCCCTATTCTAAGCCGGGAACTTACTTGCTTATTATTATTTAATACATGTTTTATTGCATGATCAAAATAACAAAAATATAAAAAATATTAAGTTCGTCACTTTGAAACTAGGCTGTCTTAGCTTATGTACCGCTTTAAACTTTTCTCCCAGACAACTTTATAGAGTCAGTTTCCAAAGCATAATACTCGTAACTTGTTTCATGTTTCTTGTTTCATTTCTGTGCCGTAAGTCATTACAAGCTCGAAATAAATAAAGCATAGACAGATATGCTTTGACCCTCCTGGCCTTAGTACTTACCTACTTATCTTATCTTATCTTCTTAGGGGGCAGGAAGACCTGGCGACACTTCGACCCTTCAGGATCTTTTGTGCCAAACCCCTGACCACCAACGGTGCCTTAAGCCGATTTGGTGGACTTCACATACGCCTCAGAATTTCTTTTTTGGCATATGCAGGTTTCCTTACGATGTTTTCCTTTACCGAAAAGCCTGTGGTATTATAAATGAACCGTACTTAAGTTTCGTAAGACGCATTGGTACGGGCGGGGTTTGAACCCACGACCTCATGAACGTGAGGCGAGTGCACAACCAACCGGCTACCACGGCTCTAAAGTTACCTGCTTATGTTAATACACAGAACTGAAATTGAGAAATATGGGCAGAAACTTATGTAACTAAGTTACATATGTAAAAAGGGCCTAAATATTTAATTTCCGATGAAGTTGATTTAGGTTTGAAGTCAAATTGCTTCAGGCCACGTATTCAACAGCTCAGCTACGTCGCAAGGTTAATAAATTTTGACTGAAACGAGAATATCTTGTTAGGGAAATGTAGTCATTTTTTGTTCGGGGAGGGATCGAGGAAGAGAAATAAATTGAATCCTGATTTGATGAGTCCATTAGGAGCGCCAAAACGCTCTTGAACTCTGAGGCGTATAATTATTAGAATACAATAGTGCAGAATAAATCTGTGTCTATTAAAACCTAACAGTTTTAACATAAAATGTTGCGAAAACAATAATTGGGAGATAACTTTTTGAGTTTTTGTCGTTTTTTCATCGTCATTTGTACGTATTTTAATGATCTGCCGTTTCAAAGCAAGATTATCAAACATTCTTTTTTCACATGATTATAAGCACGTAATTCGCTTGACAAATCGTAATACAGTGTCAAACAAACAAGGTTACTAGGATAAATGTAACTATAAAATAGGGTTCATCACTCACAGTATAGGGCGCAAAGTTATCTTAGTACACTGAGAAAAAAATTTGTAGCACTCCTACTTACATAGGGATAAAAATATACCACTATTACGTAAGTAGCCGCCCCCGTTATAATTGGTGTCGCCTACAACTGATTCAGTAGCCGGTCACATTATTACGTAGTGTGGTTACTTAGTAATGTGGCCGGCTACTGAATCAGTTGTAGGCGACACCATTTATAATGGAGGCGGCTACTTATGTAATAGTGGTATATTTTTATCCTTATGTAAGTAGGAGGGCTACTTATTTTTTTCTCAGAGTACGATCCTGATCCTCCAAGACATTATGAAAAGATTCATAATTCAACAGAACTCTCATGAGGATGTCATTTTTTTTCTTTAACTCGGCAATCTGTGAGTAATAAAATATACAGCAGGTATAATAAGTCAACGTGGAGAAAATATTTCAAGAATTCATATCCATACAAATGGGGAATAATAAATCGAAAAAGATAACATAATTTCCTTTGAAGAAAGTAACGTCCTAATAAAGGATAACGTCAAATCACAGTTCACACTCGTTGGGTCCAGAAACTACGAAAGAGACAACTTACAACATGCGTCAATGACCTTCCGACGAGAATTGGCGATGATTGGGTTAACTTCTAAGGTAAGTAAGTGCCCAATAAAATGTACATCCGGTATAACAAATAAACATGAAGAAAATCGTCAAGAAATCATACTCATAAAAATGGGAAATGATAAATCGAGGAAGATAATATAATTTCCTTTGAAGAAGATAGCGTTCTAACAAAGGATAAACTGACTTACTGACTGAGCAAGTCACAGTTCACACTCGCTGGGTTTATATGAAAGGATCAGTGCGTCATTAACTGGCTGCATTCGGCACTGACGATGATTGGGTTAAACAGACGCGGATACGGGCGCTTTGGCCTTGCGGTGCAATTGTCCTCCTTGACCCAAAACTGAAGCAGTTCAATTTGACCAATTCAAATTTTTTTTAATCGTCATATGAACATCAGTAGATCTTATCTTATCTTATCTTCTTAGGGGGCCAGGAAGACCTGGCGACGCTTCGACCCTTCAGGATCTTTTGTACCAAACCCCTGACCCCAACAGTGCCCCAAGCCGATTTGGTAGACTTCACATACGCCTCAGAATTTCTTCTTTGGCATATGCAGGTTTCCTTACGATGTTTTCCTTTACCGAAAAGCCTGTGGTATTATAAATGAACCGTACTTAAGTTTCGTAAAACGCATTGGTACGGGCGGGGTTTGAACCCACGACCTCATGAACGTGAGGCGAGTGCACAACCAACCGGCTACCACGGCTCCCCAACATCAGTACATACTCGTACTTGTCTACAAGAATCATTACCTAAGAAGATTACGAAGAGAAGATAGGTAAAAACAACAAAATATCCGCATCGAAATCCTGCATCAACATATTCTGGAGTTAACTTCTGCGATACTCATGACTAGTGAAGTAGCACCGACTAATCACCTTCACTCTTATTTCAACGAGGCTTTGGGACAATTCATACGGAAACACGTAATATTACGCCTTCAGTGTAAACAAAACAACGGAAAGATTTCGTTCAGTCGAGAGTGGGCGTATATGTCGGAGGAATGTATATATAAGCAGTCGGATTATGCACCGGGAACTGATTAGTTTCGGAAGCGATTCGGAACTCTTCAAGCGAATTATGAGCTAACGATTAGTGTTCTTGTACAGCATGCTATAAATGTAGGTACTCCTCAATTTAATAGGAACTCTAAACATAATCAGGTATTATTATTATTAGCCTCCTATAAATATTACAATTGAATTACAAATCATTTTCCTTAATCTAGTTATGACAAAATTTAATAATATCCTTCTGACTATATAAAATACATTACTCTATTAAACATTCAATTACATTTAAGTAATCAAAATATTAAAATAGTACATAGAATTAGGGTAAGTCATTCATCAAATTCGTCAAAATAGTCATACACTGTTTAAGAATAGTTCAATAAGTCAAACAAAAAATATAAAGCAATAATGTACATGTCAAGTTCCCGATATCAATTTAAAAAGTCAAAATATTAAAATATGTGCAAATAAATTCATTAGGTAAGTCAAAATCACACACAGCTTAAAAATAAATCAATAAATCAAAACAAAAAATTAAAACAATTGTGTGCATGTCAAGTCAGGTATCGTCTTCAATAATGACTAGGCGTCTAAACGTAAGAATTATCAGGAAACTGATGTAAAGGCATGTACTAATGATGATACTTATGATGTATTACTAGATTCCCACAGTGAACCAGCATGGTAATATAACACAATGAATAATTCAGGGACAAGATCAGCGTCCTAATAAACTGTTAGTAATAATGAAATCTCTGCCGTGTGGTTTCCGGTAGAGTAGAATAGGACCACTCCAACTCTTCCCGTGGATGTCGTACAAGGCGACTGAGGGAATACATTATAAAACATCAATCAGGCCTCCGCAACCCGTCTGGCCAGCGCGGGGAGTGTAGACCAAATCCTCCGTCTGTCTCCGGCAGATACGGTAGGGTTGTGCTCCTGCAGTGGAGACAAAAATAACCTAATGATGATGAATAATGAAAGGTCAATGGTAGATTTTACAATTTAATATGGATACCGATCTAATTTCTCGTCTCAGCGATAATTTTTCATTACGGCAAAATGTTATTTCTCTCAGTGGTACCAGTATGTCAGTATAGTGTGTATAAATAAAACATTTATTGTTTTTAATAAATTCAATCCATAATTTAACGGCGTTTCTGTCCGTACGAACGTAAAAATATTTAGCGAATTAGACAGTGTTTAGCGAAATATTTATGATAAAATGTCACACGCCACCAGAAGATGATAAACATTGTCAAGTTGTTGGGAATAGCTGCTACCGAGTAATTATTTTGGTAGGTTGTCCTAAAACCTAATCTAAACGTCAAAACCAGCATTCATGGTAGGGGATTGAGACCTTTGTCTAATTCTGACCTATACTCAGATATTTATTCTCGTCATATCTTAGGAGAGCATTTGCCTGTAACTTTCCCTGTATTTGTCTACACTTAAATCAAGGACCGGACCTTGTGTTTAAAGGGCAAACGAAAATTTATTTCGCCCCCCTATTGTTGGCACCGGATTCAATTCAGAGACAATTTGTCGAGTTGTTCGTGTCTTAATAAATAACTCCACTGTTTATAGCATTTCGGAACGAAGTTGTTCCTTGGAAAATACTTTTCTATTGCAATAAGAGAAGCTGATAAAAGGAGGGGGCTTAATCTCCAGGCGATTTCAGGCAATTGAAATAATTTATTAAAGCGTTCCTAATCAGATGCTGTTGCTTAATTAAAACAATATTTTGTTGTCATTAGTTTGACATTGTTTGACATTTAACCCTAATTTTAATTGCTTGCATTGTTTTAATTTTACTTATTTTAAATTATTTGATTTCATTTTATTCTAATTTAATTTAACTTAATTTTATTATTCTTATTTTTATTCTGATTTTATTCTAATACAATTTTATTATTATTCTTATTGTACAACAAATATGACATAATTATGTTGAAATAAATTATTTGAATTTGAATTAGTCACAGAGCTTTACATTTCAATAAATATTTCACATATACACTGGTAAGAGCGAACGGGACCTGGAGGGAAACTACCTTAAATATTAAGCTTAGCAATTTACTCAAATGAACCATACTTTGTTTTTTAAAGTAAGTAAAACTGCATTTGAACAGATCATTGCTAAAATATGCCGTCTGGTTTCCGGTAGAGTATAATAGGACCACTCCAACTCTTCGCGTGGATGTCGCACAAGGCGACTAAGGGAATACGTTATAAAACATCAATCAGGCCTCCTCAACTCGTCTGGCCAGCGCGGGGAGTGTAGGCCAAATCCTCCGTCTGTCTCCGGCAGATGAGAAATTGTTGTGCTCCTGCAGTGGAGACAAAATAACCTGATGATGATGATGATTGCTAAAACAAATAGCTTGTATTTTATAGCACCTATCGATAGAGTGGATTATATGGATTAAATCTCTCTAATTAACATTGTCTTAAATTTAAAAAGATCGTGAAATTTCTATCTGCCTTATATAATATCTAATGTCCAATTGCTTACTACTCCATGTTCTAGTTAGATTTCAAACTTTCCCCTTAGCTGCATTTGCCCCGGTTCATCTTATTGAGTTAATGTATCGCTGGCATCGAAGGTACATAGAGGTCGTTGATCGCTGGTCATATTCCTAGACTGTCATTTTCGTTAATTTGACAATTTCGTTAATTCACCATTTTCCTTATACGTCATTTTCGCCAACTCACCAGTTTCATAGATTCATCATTTTCAGTTAGTGTCACTTGGTTGATGTAGTTGCCTGTCCGGTGCTATCCAGACGAGTCTCGGGTATGGGGTCCGGCTTCCCGAGTTATCGCTACTACAATCCCACTATCCTTCCGTAATAGCGGTATCCCATACCTACCCTATGGGTACTTCTCATTGTCACTCAATTTTTATGGTCACACAGTTATATTTCCTAAACAGTATAAGTTAAAAACATAACTTGTGGATTGGTGGATAAAACATCTATTTGGTCACAAAATAAATAAAACTTGCCGTAATTGAAGCAAAAATAATATAAATAATTAACACGAACGATCAGAAAACGGGGCCATTTTTCGTATTCTCATCGTGTCACACTTCCCGTTACAGTAAAACATTTGGTTACTGCTTTACCAAATTTCAGTGTATTTGTATGTTATATATACCAATGTCATCGTAATTATATACACTTTACATACGTTGGTGTAAAAAAAAACTTTTCGTCATTATTTTGAATTGGAAACACAATATGTGTCGGTCACACGATTTTAGGTACTTAAGATTTGAGTAGTAATAAAGGCTTGCTGTTGAATACAACAGCAGTAACTAATCACAGAGTTCGATTCGGTCATCGTCAGTCGTGTTCCTGCTTCGCAGAAGTGGGACGAGCGACTCATCGTTCCGTGAGTAAAAAATATTGGTAAGTTTATATTTATTCGTAGGTGTACCGATCACTTGCGTGGACAACATATTTGTGCATTGTATTTTGGTAATGGAAATTAAAGTTAGCTCATCGAAACTCCAAAATGTAAGAGATATTTATGTAGTATTTGATTTAAAACAATACACCTAAACTTTGCAGGAATTTATAAAAAAGGGATATTTTCGTCACCTTTGTGGCATCACCTTCGTGGCGTTTTACCCACGAAGGTGAGTTTTTGCCACGAAAGTGATTTTTAGCATTTTTTTATTTCGAAATATAGCGACTGGTGTATACGTATTTACAAAATCAACTAGTTTGATGTGGTAAATAGTGTTTTGAATACATAAGTAAGTATATTTACATGATAAATTAACAACTACACTATTAATAGATAACTAATTAAACATGAAGTATGGGTAGGTACTAATTAAAGTAAGTAAGTATATTAACGTTGTTTTTAGGGTTTCGAACCAAGATGGTAAAAATGAACCCTCAACACCAACGTAGCTTCTGGTCTGATGATGATCCAGATTCGAGTTACAATATATTTGATTTACGCAAAAACTAACGTTCTGATATTTTCTTTTACTGTTCGAAGAGGTTACCGTCTTCTTGTAATGAGATTTTTTTTTATAGAATAAGTTTTTGTTTTTGAAAAGGAAAAGTGCTGCCTAACAAAGTGTAACGTTTCGTTTTTATTTTTTGAGAGATTTAGCCTTTCTAAAGCTCAGACTAAAAGTAGTATATAATCTAAGTTCTAAAGACTTATTTGATTCATCATTAGGAAATAGTTTATATAACAACCAATTAGGTTAAGTTTTTGATTATTTTTTTATCACCGGAGACTGATTATTTGTGAATGTCACAAATTACCAGTGATATTACAATTAAAGTATACTAAATTTATGCACCATTTTTATTAGTTTAGATAATTTGGTTACGTTAAGTATGTTATTATGTTATCACATGTATAAAGAGGGTATTTTAGAGTAAAACTATCCTCCGAAATATAAGTACCTGATTAATAAAACCACAGTAAAGTTTCTATATGTTTCCTACGTCAATAATGTTCTATAATAAGAACTTTTCACTAAAATTATGTAGTTTTAATTGACATAGCATATCAGTAATATTAAGAACCTATTTCGTAGGATGACCGAGCCTAGGACCGAACTCGTAATTCTCTCTTTGCTTAGGTATTGAATATTATGTATTTGCATGTTTAATTATGAAAATAAGATTAAGTTGTTATTTCATGAACATTTAGTCTCATAACCAGTAGTCAATTCTGAGAAAATAATTGTTGTAAAGTTACTGAGTCACCTTCGTGGATCATCGCGTCACTTTCGTGGCATCTAGAACTTCAAAACATTATTACTTCCAATCGAGACTTACGATTTGATTAATTTACTTATACATTTACTCGTATTATCAAGCGCTATTAGATTTTTTACCAAAATAGTTAATATAAGCAAAAACTAGAATTTACCACGAAGGTGACGATGAGAATCGTGGCGATGAGAATTAGCCCTATACTCCTTACCCATACCCCCATCTCCTGTCTCTCTCGCCCCGATCCCTGTCCCATCCGCCAATCCTAGGTCTGCCGTGTCGATGGATGCGTGTCCAGGGGCTAGCCTGGTCGTAAGCGTGCCGACGTCCCGGAGAAGGGCGAACTCCGGGCATTATTAGCCTCACCGAATCATGCAGGGCTCTGATGAGGTGGACAATTATTTCCCTAGCTAATCGTGGTACCTCAACAAGGCGACGACGTTGTTCGCAACGCATCACGTCAAAGTGTATCACGGGGCGAAAAGCGGAGGAAGGAAAGCCACTTTGCAATATTACATTGCGAAAAGTGGCGACACATCGTCTCTGCCTACCCCTCTGGGACCAAGGCGTGAGCATTATGTATGTATCATTTTCGGTTATTCGTCAATGTCCTTGTCAGTCATTTTCGATAATTCACCAGTTCTCTTTAGAGAATATCAATTGTTTAACTCAATATAGGATTATTGTCCCACTAATAACAGTAATAACACAACCTATTCAACTTATTATCATGTCTCATTCATCAGACTCCTCGTGTAAATAACTTGTATTTCCCACACAATACGCTCTCTCGTCTGTCTCAGAATAAATCTTATTTCTCCCTCTGCCCAATACATTGCACCCGCTTTCATACAGTATTTTCAAGAGAATACTACGTCATTTCAAGCATTGTCTATTTTATTTTTATTTTCGACGATGGAAGAAACTATATTGTGTTTAAGGTTGAGTAAATCCTGTAAAATGGCTTTATTTAACCTTTGTCATGGCTTCGAAGATTTTCAGTAAGATTCGTCTACCGATATGTGACTCAAGCGGAATCAATATGTTTAAAAGCCTTCTATTTAAATTTCTGGTAGTAAATAAATATTTTTAATTTGTTGATTTTTTAAATGATAATTTTTTTATCCCTCTGGTTTCTTTTAAAGTACTTATCTGATAATGTGATCTAATTGTCCTAAATAATAAATTAAAATAATAATAAATTGTACCAATTAATGCCAATGGCAAATTGTTTTATGCTCATTTGATTTAATTTCTAATTACTGATTTATTACTGAGTAGATAAATAAACTGCAATATTGTATGAAAACTGAGAGATCCAGTGCACTAACTATAACAATTCCACATTGTGTAATAGGTACTCTATTGTATGAATATATCTATGTATGTATGAATATGTGTATGTGTTTGAATATGTATATATTTGTATGGCAATGCCCTTACTGGTATAAAATATTCCCCTTCCTTGAACTGCACAAGCAAAGCTTTTCTGTTATTCTTATCCTCTACCCGAAGATTGTCTAGAAAAAATCGCTTTTAGCGATAATACCGCCTACATGTACATATGTAAGTTACTTTATTATTGTATCTTTTTTATTTTTACGCGCAATAAAGAGTAATTGAATTTAATATTCAATATAAATAATTTAGTAATTAAACAAATTTGAAATAGAAAAACACTAAATGGAACCAAAAGTCAAAAGAATTTTTTTTTCTTCTGAACTTCGTTTTAAATTGAGAGCACATTCTCGTGCTTTTTTAGCTAAGTTTTTTCTATATCATTATCCCCAATTCGTGTAGGATGCACAATAATCCCATGATCAGTGTTCCGAAGCTAACTTCTCTTAACACGTATTCCAGCTATCACATCAAAGCAGAGACGCAACCAGATTCATAGTAAGATATCATGCCATTTTTGCGCCTCCGTTAAAATATATCAAGCAATTTTTATTTATTATTTACCCCTACTAGCCTTTTGGTTGTGCACTCACCTTACGTTCATGAGGCGGATTCAATGAGTCCTACGAAATTTTGGTACGGTTTAAATATACCACAGGCTTTTTGGTGAAAGAAACTTTAAACTTGTCATATGTCAAAGAAGAAATTCTAAGGCGTGTGTGAAGTCTACCAAATCTGTTTGGTTACCATTGGTGGACTGGGGTTTGACACATAAAAGCCTGAAGACCTATAAGCCCCTTAGAAGAAGATAAGTTTTATTCTTTATCTCACATTAGTGCCATAAACTATGTTTATATGGGAAAAACCGACAACACTTTAGTTAGCAGATACCACAATCCAGCGGAGGACCATCTATTGTACAAATGAATTGATCTCTTACAATTTAACTGCGCAATAAAAATTCAATTGAGAGCAACATCTGACGACTCAGGTTATAGTTACATACATTCGCGCATTCGTATTATGGTTGACAAGCACAGCACCGCTCTGTTGGACCACAGCCGCGCTGGACAGCTCACGACGCGCAGTCGTAGCAAGTCGTAGCCCTGTCCTTGATTAGGCCCTGCACCACAGATCCTTTATCTCTCGCATCCGAGGCCAGATTTCTACGCAAGTCCCGCTATCCTGATTTATAGTCGCTCCTCATATATCGCCCTCTGTACTCTATCATCTTGCACTCACATGGGTTACACAAGGATTTTAAGGATGACATACAACAATGTTGAATTGACAGCGCACACTCTACGCAATGTTCTACTTCTAATATGTAGGCCTGAATATTATGTACAAATGTATTCCTAAAGGAAGCTGTTCTCCGAGATACCTATGGGGATCCTGGTTCCGAGACAGAGATTATAATAATCAAGTGTTCTATGTATCAGTTTCAAAAAACTTGTCTATGTTACTTGTTATGTGCATGCTGTTTTTTGAGAAATAAATTACTTTATTATTACTTGCGCACAGGAAAATGCAGTGGTCAGATAATTGCGATGAAACTTAAATAATATTTTAAAAATAGAGGCTCTTCTTTTTTTTCTAAGTTCTCCAGTTTAATGGGCATTCAAAAAAGTATTCGACACTTTTAAAAATAACTTATTATTTTTTATTCGTTTAGAAATCCATTATACGATAAATCTTATATAAATACTAATTAAAAAGCCTATTAATAAAGTCAAGTAATGATACAAAGTATCGAGCTTGTCATTTTTTGCAGCTGTGTGTAGACGCCCCATACAGAATGGAAACGAAAGGCAAAGAATATCCCCCGAGGCCCCAGCTAGGCTTTCTTTCTTTTCTATTTCATTCATAGTTTAGTCTAGGTGGAGAATTATTTTTCTTTTTCGTTAGAAATCCTAAGAGACAGCTGAAAAGCTAGACTAGTTTTTCAGAATCCTCCCGTACGCGTCGGAGTTTACATAATGGCCGCAAAAAATGTTTCACGTCGAGATTTATACCTAAATTGTCATTTATGTATAGATATTTAATTTAACATGTCGAAAAACAGTGCCGCCATACGTGGCTCCAGTCCTGTAGTAATGGCCAGTCAATTTTATAGGCTAGAGTGGACTGTTATTCAACATTTTAATAGAGGTTTACTCTTGGTAAAAGACAGTCGCATCTTTCATACTGCCGTGTGGTTTCCGGTAGTAGAATAGGACCACTCAAACTCTTCCCGTGGATGTCGTACAAGGCGACTAAGGGAATACATTATATAACATCAATCACGCCTCCCTAACCTGTCTGGCCAGCGCGGGGAATGTAGGCCAAATCCTCCGTCTGTCTCCGGCAGACGAGAGAGGGTTGTGCTCCTGCAGTGGAGACAAAAATAACCTGATGATGATGATGCTGATCTTTCATACTAAATATATGAAAGACTGCCTGCGGCTCCGATCGCGTGGACTATACAATTATTTTTAATCTGACTCTTACTCCGACTCCGACTCTGACTCCGACGCCCATGCCCACGCTCACGCCCACGCCTACTACAGCTCCAAATGTAGTTCTAACTCGTCGCACCGAACATTATAATTATACTACTTTGTTATATTGTATACCTACTAATGTATTTGAAAACTAAAAATTCCCATAATTTTTGATTTAGTAAACCGATTGCGATGGAATAAAGACTAAATGTTACTCTAAGTTAAGCTCTATGTTTTTATGGAAAGTTGTGACGTGATGCGAGCACAAACTGACAGATGAATTTATTTAATTCCCATATCAAAGGATAGATAACATGTGTATGTGTTATATAAGTATAATAAAAAAAACTGTTTACTTGTTTACAGGAGAAGGCAAAGGTGGCTGAGACAGCCTTGCCTTCGTTCAAAATGACATCATCATTGTTTTCATGAAATTGGATTCTTGGAAATTCCGACCATTTTATACGGAAATTCCACGCGAACAAAGACGCCGGCAACTGCTAGTTATTAATATAATATCTAACATTTCAATATGGAAAATTCTAAAAGCGAATCAATAAAGGTTTTCCGCTGTTGCTTCCCAACAAGTTACCCATAAAAACTGCGGGGAGATAATATTTATGGGCCGCGATAAAAATAAAAAGTTATGAAAAGAGCTCTTATGAGCACAATGTCTAATGTTTTTTTATTTATTTTTATCAATACACTGTTAGATTTATTACTTTAGTTGGGCTTTTACATAAGTATGTATTATCATCATCATCATCATCATCATCATGTCAGCCTTTAGACGTCCACTGCTGGACATAGCCCTTTCCCAACGCTATCACACCCGGTCCTCCGCCCTCCGCATTCAGCCGCTTCCGGCCACTTACTTCTTAGTAAGTATGTATGTAAGCACTTACTCGTAATTGTACCAAATTTAACAAAAAAAAAGATAAAAAGCTGTGTAAAAAGGCGGACTTATCCCACTTAGGTATTTCTCCAGTCAACCTTAGAGTAACTGAAATTAGATGTGGCAACAATTAGATGTGGTAATATATAAACTATATATTAACCCGAAAAATGGAAAGACTTTTGTTGGTAGTTGGAAAATGTTGACCGTCCAACGAAGTGGGTACGGGTCAGCTAGTATATACATTTGTTTACGGTAGTTTCAGCAGTATGAAACTTGCCAGTCAGCCAATACAGTTAACAAAATAGAAGAGTTTTTCCAATGGACCAAAAATTTGCTGTAACATATACAGCCTTCGCGTTAGAGCAACACGGTGCACAGAGCAACAAGAGCCAGCTCGATTCGAAGGCCTTCGCAGTTCGCATACGAATACAGACAATTCATTGTTCTAACATTTCACCATCAACCGAAATACGTCCACTGCTGAACATAAGCATTCCCAATAGATTTCCACTTTTGGTGGGCAGTCCACTGGGGGATTTGGAGGATTACTAGATGGAGCGTTCCAAACAATCACTCTATTAAACGCAAGTAGCCACAACTCTTTCACTTTCACTTTGAAACTTGTGCAGCTACTACGCAGAACATTTAATTATTTACTAAATATTGATATTATTTAACCGTAGCGTCAATATTTAGTAATAATTAAATGTTCTGCGTAGTAACTGCACAAGTCTCATTGTGAATGTGAAAGAGTTGTGGCTACTTGCGTGGAACAGAGCGATTGTTTGGAACGCTCCATCTAGTAGTACATAGAGATCGTTGATTTAAAGTGTTTTTTCTTTGTGTATTTCATTTTTTTTAAATGAAGGATTCAGTTTAAGTATTTTTATTTCTTTGTGTTTTTCATTTAATTTTTTTACAAAGACTTTTTTTCATTAACTTTTCATATATACATACTTACGTTATGTGAGTGTTTGATCCTGACTTCGAAAACCAATTACAGATGCAGCTGCAAGTGTACGAATAGTTTGATAGATTAACATTTCCAATCGCAAATTGAAACGCACTTGGTATTTCAGCGCCGATATGGAAACAGATCGAAAATTTCACCGATATCGACAGCCATCAGTTCCGAATGTCACCCAAAATGTATGCTGCTACGAAATTAATTCAGATAAATTTCGCAATAACTAAAATTTCACCAGAGTCGTACAGAATGTGCGGGAATTAAAATTTAAACGACAAGAATTTAATCGTAGTAAACAAAAAAATCTTTTTTTTGATAATTTTCCTTTTACATATTACATGTTCCAAATTCTACCCCAATTTTCCGTAGTATATGAATTATATGGCGAATAGACTATATAGATAGGCGGGATAAATAGGGGTGCTCGTTTTGAAGTTAGTTTATTTGTGAGCTATGTTGCGGAGGCCAAGATTCTTTTTTGAGTGAGATCTCATGGTCTCTATACAGAGTATCCTATCCTTCCTACTTAATGTCACAAATGCGAAAGTTTGGATATTTGGATGTTTGTTACTCAATCACGCTTCAACCACTGAACGGATCGTGATGAAACTTGGCACACATATAGGTTAGGTCCTGGGATAGGACATAGGATAGTTTTAAATAGAAAAGTCTTCTTAGATAATTATAGGTATCCTAGAGGAGAAAACTGCGTTCCCCGTTTAAATTAATTAAACACGGAGAAAGCCACGGGAAAACAAGCTTTAAATCAATATCTATTTTCTTATTTACCACAAAATTGCTTACAAGATCCTTCCGGCGAGATAAAATTTGACATTCTGTTATTTAAGTTAGAAGCCCCGAGGCACAATACAAGTTGTCCAACTTCAATTAAAGTTAAACTTTAATACGAACAAAATTAAACGTAAAGTGGGTCGGGAGAATCGTTTTTATACAATGTTTTAGTGTTTCTGACCGTTCCTGAGTTCTGTAATAGTATTTTCATGTTCACGTGCGGAGAGTTCCAGGCCAGCGGGTCAGGTTTATTGGATACGTAGGTACCTACGTTAATCCTGGACGAAAAGTCAGCCTGGAATATTTGGGGAATGTTATAACTGCCAATACCAACATATATAAATTTAATTTGAAAACATCTGCATTAAATAACTGTTTTGTTTTTATTAATATTTTCTATATTTGATTAAAGTAGCGATTACAATCAAAGATTAACTAAGTCATAAAGTAAAAAAAATGAATTTTTAATCCGGCATAAAAAGACTTTCGTCACAACCAAATCTCGTACAAAATATGAAAAAAAATCGTATTCTGTAATTGGTTACGGAATGAGAATTACGACGCCCCATTAGGTGTCAAACAACTGACCGAGAACACTCTAATACAAAAAGGCTGAATATAGAAAAAAATACAATAAATAAAAAAAATATTTATTGGAAAATTGATGAAATAATTTATTATACACTAAAAAGTTTTTACAAGGTCCTCGAAATATAAATATCGAGAGTCCTTAGCGAAAAAAGTAAAAAAAAAACCGGTAACACTCTAAAAAAAGGGGGCATATAGAAAAAAATACAATAAATAAAAAAAAGATTATTAGAAAATTGATGAAATAATTTATTATACAATAAAAAGTTTTTACAAGGTCCTCGAAATATAAATATCGAGGGTCCTTAGGGAAAAAAGTAAAAAAAAAATAATACAAAGTCCTAGACTCCTGGCGGCTTATGACATCCTCATACCAAGAACTAGACTCCTAGTCGACTGTGATACTTTGAATTAATAAAGTACCTACCTAGTTTTACGCCAAAAAGTCAAAATGCAATGTAAACGTTTGTCCAATTTGAAAACGTGTTCAAGAGGCATTTTGTATGTATGTATGTAAACGCTTTATTGTACCAAAAATAACAACAACAACAATAATAAAATAGGAATTAAACTGTGTACAAAGGCGGACTTATCCCACTTAGGGATCTCTTCCAGTCAACCTTAGAGTAACCGAAATGACAAGTACAATGCGTTTAGTACCAAATTTTATAAAGAAAAGTATATGATACATTTTCGCTGTATCATATACTTATTCAAACATCTTTTAAGTAAAGTACGAGTGTACTTTATGTATATTATATAAAAAAAATACAATCCCACTAATATTATAAATGCGAAAGTTTGGATATTTGGATGTTTGTTACTCAATCACCCTTCAAGCATTAGACGGATCGGGATGAAACTTGACACACATATAGGTTAGGTCCTGGAATAGGACATAGGATAGTTTTTATCCCGAAAAAACATCTCATTCCTACGGGAAATACATAATAACTTGTGATGTTAAGTTGTGAATGCGGGCAACAGCTAGTACCTAATGTATCGGAAAAACAAAATTTTTAAAACCAGATGAATTAACACGATTTTATATTTTTTCTACCATTACCTTTTCTATAGGTAGATTAAGAAAGGTAGCAAATATCCCAGGGCGTTTTTCTCTTTATCTAATTTTCCGTTAGTTATACAGCCCAATGGTCCGAATAACGACGAAGTTGGCGAGTTCTGCTCGCGCATGACACTTATTGGTTCCCATTTCTCGATCGGAGCAGCGTTTTTTTGTGTTTTTGACGTGAATTCAATGAACGTCTTTACATTACGATAATTTGTGAGGTCATCCAAGAAAAATTGCTTTACGAAGAATATGTACTTTCGAGTTTCATGTAGGTAACAAAAGTTAGAATTGTAATGTCGATTCGGCGACTACAAGAAAACAATTCTTCCTCCCTCCCGATGACGTCATAGGAGGCCGCGCGAGCGAGCACTAATAATGAGGTGCCGCACGGTCACCGCTTAGTCTAAAGTGAGCTAGCTTCGGAACTGCTCTACGTATTTGGACGAAAACTGTATTGTAGAGAATCTATAGTTTGACGAAAAACATTTATAATGGGAGAGCTAAATGTATGTATGTATGTATGTATGTATGTATGTATGTATGTATGTATGTATGTATGTATGTATGTATGTATGTATGTATGTATGTATGTATGTATGTATGTATGTATGTATGTATGTATGTATGTATGTATGTATGTATGTATGTATGTATGTATGTATATATGTATGTATGTAAACGCTTTATTGTACCAAAAATAACAACAACCACAATAATAAAGTAGGAATTAAACTGTGTACAAAGGCGGACTTATCCCACTTAGGGATCTCTTCCAGTCAACCTTTAAACTTTTTGTAAACTTTTAAAGTAAAACAACACTAGCTAGATAGTCACTAATCTACTTAAATCAAAATCAAAATATTTATTTTCAAAATTGGTACACATAATTCTCTTTTTGACGTCAAAAGTTTATAAAAGTTAAAGGTTATAATTTCGAACAAAATGTAAGGCAACGCACTAGAATTACTACACCTCAACATATAGATCTCACAAATTACGAAAGTTTGTATAAGACAACTGACAGTCACCTAGTATGGTATTTCAGATCACAAAGGTATTCTAGTGAATCTCATAGGGTCTTGCCGTGTGGTTTCCGGTAGAGTAGAATAGGACCACTCCAACTCTTCCTGTGGATGTCGTACAAGGCGACTGAGGGAATACATTATAAAACATCAATCAGGCCTCCCCAACCCGTCTGGCCAGCGCGGGGAGTGTAGGCCAAATCCTCCGTCTGTCTGGATGATGAATAGGGTCAACAAATAAATTAAGCTTTGTTATAAAAATGATGTGCAATGAATCTAATTTAAATTTATTAAAAAAATAACAACTAAGTATAGACTGGATTAACGTTATTTAACTCCACAACAATATGAACCAGAACTATAAAACATTTCATAAACAATTAGTAGTTACTATTAATAGCTGTATTCCAAAAATAAGCGATCAGCGAAAAATTACTACTGGAATTCGAATATCTTGCAGAAATAAGCGTCTTCTGAAACTATAAATAAATTTCTACTGACCCCAATTGCTTTTTGGAAAAGATTCAGGGAGTGTATGAAACCTGCCAGACAGTAGTAGCCCAGACTTCCAGACAGCAGTAGCCCAGACTTCCAGACAGTAGTAGCCCAGGCTTCTACCCATCCCATTTTTCATTTACTTATTCGTTGTTTTAGGAGTATTAGAACATTTAATGAACATTTGTAATATTACATTGCGCAAAGTGGCGATACAACGTATCTGCCTACCCCTCTGGGACCAAGGCGTGAGCATTATGTATGTATGTAGAACATTGATATCAAATTATCTTACTACTAACCGGTTAAACTGCCTAGGTCAGATATTTATATGAGCCTGGAGGCCTACTCCGGATGTTTCTGCTAATATCCGTCGAACTACAAAGTCATTTTGTACTCTGTAACCGGACACGTGACATATTCTGATAAGAGTTTGGCGTCTAACTACGATAGTCAGACGCCAAACGTTAAACTGTTAACAATATATTAATTTTCTTCAATAATAAAATAAATCATCAGTAGGTATGATTTTTTATTATTTTATTTAATTTTTTATTAGTACTATTATGTAACGCCTACGTCCTATGTCCAACAGTGAACATTGATAAGGTGTTATTGTTAATTTTGAGGCGTATGTGAAGTCCACCAAATCGGCTTTGGGCACCGTTGGTGGTCAGGGGTTTGGCACAAAAGATCCTGAAGGGTCGAAGTGTCGCCAGGTCTTCCTGATTCCCTAAGAAGATAAGATAAGATAGGGTGTTATTGACAATAATACTTATAATAATAAATATTACATATATATACATAGAGATCCCTTAGTGGGATAAGTCCGCCTTTGTACACAACTTTTTTCTTTTATTTATTTTTGTTGTTTTTAATTTTGGTACAATAAAGCGTTTACATACATACATATAATTACATACGCTTGTCTAATCCCAAATTAGGATTTTCTCCTGTGCTATGGTAATTAAACAAGGATAGGATAATTCACAAATATAACATCCAGATCGGGACCAACTTGTACAAAGTTGTCTGTCCCCAGTGGGAATCGAACCCACTATCTCTGTCGCTCGAGTCCAATGATCGAGTCACTAGACCAACGAGGATGTCGAGGTGACGATGTTATATATGTTTATTTGTTGCAATTTATACTTACCCAAGTCCTGGATGTTTATATATTTATTTAAGTATCATCATCAGGTTATTTTTGTCTCCACTGCAGGAGCACAACCCTCTCTCATCTGCCGGAGACAGACGGAGGATTTGGCCTACACTCCCCGCGCTGGCCAGACGGGTTGGGGAGGCCTGACTGATGTTTTATAATGTATTCCCTTAGTCGCCTTGTACGACATCCACGGGAAGAGTTGGAGTGGTCCTATTCTACTCTATCGGAAACCTCACGGCAATATTTAGTATGTCTATCCGTTATCTAGTAACCATACCACAGGCTCTGCCTAGTTTGGGACTGGATAATTGGTGTGAATGTCTGACATATTTATTTTTTATTATTATTATACTTGTTTATTTAATTTTATTTGTTAACTTAGTTTTATAAGTAGCTGACTTACTGTCTTCAATTATGTTTTAAAAGTGTGAAATATATTTTTGACCTGCGGAAGTTTTATCAAACTTGTAAGTAAATAAGATATGCTACTGTGAGACAAATTAAATTTAATATTTAAAAAATCTTTACCCGGAATTAAAAGGTTTATAAGGCAGTGGGCTCGACTCTAAAGGCACACATTTAAAATTTGACAGCACTAAAATTAGTTTCGTTTTTATCTTAATAATACCGTGTGACAGGGATAGCAACAATTTTAGTGTTGTCTAATTTTAACATTGTACTTCAGAATCGGGCCCACTATATACCTAACTAAATAATAATAAACATACTCGTAATCACTTAAAACGTTAAGTATATTATTGCATTACTTCAACATTACTTCAAAACCGAAAACTTTTTAAAAGACAACTTTCTGAAATTAAGGTTAACTTAACTGGAAGTTAAATGTCACTGTTCAAATTAATTACTTAGTCGACCGCAAGTGCGACTTCACACATTCACATAAAAATAAATTACTTACTTAATGAAAAAAAATGAAATAAGTAATTATTTTCAAGCTAAGTGTCTTACACAATTAAAGGTAATAATTTTTTTATGAAATTGTCATAATCTGGGATCGGAATAAGGTAGCGTCATTTATGTACTTGCAACTAGTGTATAATATTAATATGGATATTCCAGGGTTTTTCCGAGACATAGGTGAAGTTAGGGTTGAGGTGGAGAAAAGGGGGCTTGAGGGAAAAAAAATGTTTTTGGATATTGAACTTTTTCTATAATCTAGACTTACAAAATGGTTTAGACATATTAATTAATACATAAATATATTTTTTATTTATTTTACATCTTATCATACATATTTATCATACATTTGTCTAATTCCATACTTGGATACCTGCTGTGCTATGGAAATTTAAGTAGGATAGGACAAATATTACATCCAGACCGGGACCAACTTGTACACAAATTGTACAAAGTTGTCTGTCCCCGGTGAGAATCAAACCCACGACCTCTGGGGCTCCAGTTCAATGACCAAGCCACTACGACAACGAGGCAGTCTAATTTAATTATTATTATTAAAAATTAGGTCTACATTGACACATGACATTTTGTATAAGTACTATTTTTTTAATATTTTTTGACGATCACATTATCTCTGACCTTTTACGTAAGTTAATCTATGTATTAAAATTTGTAATGTGAAATAAAGAAATCTAATCTAATCTAATCTACCGGGATTTTCAGTACAATTTATTTTTATTTATTTATTTTACTATTACAGTACCATTACATGTAAACTAATTCGGCACTGCAAACAATTCTTAAACAATTTATTTTTACATAAAATAAACATACTCATTTAATTTACAACATCCCGTGAAAATGAATGTCCATATTTCATCTCAAGTTTACAAAACTACCTAATTCCAATCTGTGTTCATAATCCAAGGAACACAAGTGTAATTATCGCCCATAAAATACCACTTGATAATTTCATAATGTTAGGTCTATTATATTAAGAACAAGTAACACTTAACATAATTACTTACAAGTCGCCTTATCTCCTTGACTCCAAAATTTCGACGGCTTCAAGTATCGCTTATCAAAAACCTCATTGTCAGAAAGTTAAATGGCGCGTAAAAAACAATTACACTTCTAAAAGTAAACTTTAAAACACACCTTTCTCAATACAATACTTATTAAAAACTCTCCAAAAAGTTTCTCATCAAATAGTTTGCAATTAAAACCGACCGCAGTTTCATCGGAGTCACTTTTCGAGCGGTCATTTTTACTTTTTTTTAATTTCGCGTCGGAGCGAAGGCGAACAGCTAGAGCGATCGCGCGAGCGCTCTCTCTGGCTGTTAGTTCGCGAGTGAAATAAGCGAGTGCGGTTCCCAGTTCGTCATTCTATCAAAAGCTATCCCATCGTTTTTGCAACACTGATCCATGTCACTCAATTAAGGAAGATTACTCTTAGATTGGACGGTGGCAACGATGTCCGTTTAAAAAGTTAGTCCCCCCCTAATACGATAAATCCGAATCAGCTTAGTTCTTTGACGATTTCCGAATTTATTTGAGTTTTGAAAATAACTTCTACTAGCAATATGACTCTAGTTATAGTTTCGTCAGAGTTATCTTAGCAATTTTCATGCAATGCTTTGGTAATCAAGAAAATCAATCAACTAAATTTAGTATTTATTGCATAATAAACATTCAAATTCAAATTCAAAAAAACTTTATTGCGATACACAGGTGTTAGTGGTAGTATATTTGTATAATGGGCTCTGTGATCTGCCTTGGAGCATGCAATAACTATTATTATTTCTAGAGTACATAGCGCTAAAAATCTTATTCTTACAATTTATTATTGATAAAA
This sequence comes from Esperia sulphurella, assembly GCA_947086405.1. Taxonomy (NCBI): domain Eukaryota; kingdom Metazoa; phylum Arthropoda; class Insecta; order Lepidoptera; family Oecophoridae; genus Esperia; species Esperia sulphurella. The sequence continues at coordinate 16,070,875 of OX352264.1, forward strand.
TTATTATTAATATATTAGGTAATTTTCTCGTCATTCCCACACATGCAAGTCAGTAATTATGTATTAAGAACGCTATAATATTCCTCCATACAGTAAAATTCTTTATCAATTAAATAGATATGCAATATTTTTTTTAATTGTTCAAAATCTGTACGTCGTATTTGGAAAGGCAGTCTGTTATATATTGTAGGCGCCTGTCTAAACAAACTGTTGCGGTATAGCGTGGTTTTTGAAGATCCTAGGACCAACTTATCGTTACGTCTTAGGCTTATATACACAAATACAATAATAAAGTAGCTTATTTTATTGTCATTATTACATAGCGTGGTTTATCGTTAAATGCGACAGTTCCAGACAACCTTTGGGTAGAGAATAAGAATAGCAGAAAAAGATTTCCGATTTGCATGATATATTCAAGTTGAAACACCTAAAACTAATTTAAATAAACTAATTTATCCCTCAGCCTGGATATTCAAAGGGGTAACGCAGCGAGCATCCTCGGCGCTGTTAAAAACTCTGCAGAGCTGAAGGAGATATTCTATCTGTAGAGCACAACCCTCTATCATCTGCCGGACACAGACGGAGGATTTGGCCTACACTCCCCGCGCTGGCCAGACGGGTTGGGGAGGCCTGATTGATGTTTCATAATGTATTCCCTCAGTCGCCTTGTACGACATCCAAGGGAAGAGTTGGAGTGGTCCTATTCTACTCTACCGGAAACCACTTAAATAAATATATAAATATCCAAGACTTGGGTACAAACATTAATTTTCATCATACGAACATTTGCCCCTAGTGGGATTCGAACCCGCAATCTCTGGCGTGGCAGTCCGAGAGCTACCCCATTCCGCCAGTGAAGGTTGTAGATAAATTGTGGTAGAGTGACACCTTCCAGATGACTTCATCTTCTATTCAGCGTTTATAGGTTTATCGAGTTTACCGTCACAAAAACATCAAAAAGGTCCGCAGTGAGAAGAATAAAAGCAGGTGCTTGAAAAGGTTGATGAATGTGAGTGAGGCTAGTGAGGTGTGTCAGGATCGCGCAAAGTGGCGATCCATCGTCTCTGCCTACCCATCTGGGACCAAGGCGTGAGCATTATGTATGTATGAAAACTTCACATGTATGTACATTTAAAATATTAACAAGAAACAAATTAACACATTAAGATCATTTTTGTTGGATTTTTTTGTCTGTTAGTTTGTACACGCATCACGTAACAACTACTGAACCGATTTCATTGGAGCTTTCGGAGTAACATTAAGTTTTTATTTCATCACAATCGGCCTACTCTAGAGTCATGCGCTTTGCAGTTTTCAAAAAAATTGTTCAAAGAAATATTATTGCTCGGTGGGATTCAGCGATGAGTTAGGACTTAGGAGTTAGGCAGTGGTAGTTAGATGGGGAAAGGTGGTATTTAAGAAGCGGGAGCGGGGAATAATTCTGTAGTCCACACGGGCATAGCCGCGGGCACAGCTAGTTATAATAATAAGGATATTACAGAAGTTATAATAACCTGGATTTCAAATTCAAATTACCAGATACAAAGATTTTTACAGTCATCCTTAAAATTGTATGATTACATTAATTGAGTACGATTAAAATATAAAAATGGACAGGACGCATTATTAGAATAGAATAGAATAGAATAGAATAGAATAGAATAGAATAGAATAGAATAGAATAGAATAGAATAGAATAGAATAGAATAGAATAGAATAGAATAGAACAGAACAGAACAGAACAGAACAGAACAGAACAGAACAGAACAGAACAGAACAGAACAGAACAGAACAGAACAGAACAGAACAGAACAGAACAGAACAGAACAGAACAGAACAGAACAGAACAGAACAGAACAGAACAGAACAGAACAGAACAGAACAGAACAGAACAGAACAGAAAGACTTTATTTAGCGAACACAAATACAACACAGGAATTAAAATTGACGACATAAATATGAAAAAAAAGAAGCAAACAAATTACATAATTTTATACAAATTACATATAATTACATTATTAGATTTATACTCTATCTACAATGCGAATGCGTAAACCAACTACCACAGCTTGACTGTAGTATAAACTCTAAAACCTATAATCGTTAATACTAATTATTATTTGCCATAAATAATCTTGGGCAATCTATTTCGAGATAGTTTACTTAGGAGATTGCTTTGAAATTTTGTTTAAAATTAATCAAAAAGCTGTTTTGACAAGAAACAAATAAACAGGCACCCGAAGTAATCAACCCTGTTGAAGCCTTATTTTGCTCGTGACTTTGTTCGCGTTAACTAATCAGTGCCCTGACTACTATTAGCGTCCTTGGTATATAGCGTCCAAGGCTTTTAAGGTTTGTTTCATTTATTAAACACCCTCTTGTTTCGTTATTCTGAAATGGATTAAAAATATATATATAGCATGTGAACAAACTATTTATTGATATAGAATTCATTTATTTTGCGTAACTAATCTAGTTTAAATAACTAAACATATTTATAAATAATTTATTGATGAAATTAATTAAGAAGAGACTCCACGATCTATTATTACCTATCTAATGTCACTCGTAATATAGTTTGGAAGAATTTCTTGGTGACGATTCCATCTAAGTTTCAATTTCTACCTCACAATTTTATTCAACTATTTATTATTGATTGTTGTTAATTTTGATACAATAAAGTGCTTACCGTACTTAGGTATCTTATCTTATCTTCTTAGGGGGCCAGGAAGACCTGGCCCACCTCAACCCTTCAGGATCTTTTGTGCCAAACCCCTGACCACCAACGGTGCCCCAAGCCGATTTGGTGGACTTCACATACGCCTCAGAATTTCTTCTTCGACATATGCAGGTTTCCTTAGGATGTTTTCCTTCACCGAAAAGCCTGTGGTATTATAAATAAACCGTACTTAAGTCTCGTAAAACTCATTGGCACGGGCGGGGTTTGAACCCACGACCTCATGAACGTGAGGCGAGTGCACAACCAACCGGCTACCGAGGCTCGTACTTAGATATACGCATGCAAGTACTTTCAAACTGCTGCCAAAAATTTATGAGTCTTAAACTGCACTAACTAAAATAACAACTTTCAGACAAATCTCTTATACTATACCTTACCCTGGGTGAAAGACAAAGAGTTCTAGCACAAAGGGTATTAAAAAAAAAACAAATTATAGAAAAGGCATTTACTAAATGACAGAGATTCAGTTTAGCCTTATAAATGATTTATTGTTTTATGTAAAAATACTATTTTAAACATAGATATTATATTATTAATGGAGTTATTACGGAAACATACATTTCATAAAATCGACGGAAGTAAGAGCAAATAACACAATATGGAATATGACGTCTCCCAGAGGCAGGGAGTTAGTGCGGTTTTGATATACTGCCTGTTACCACTTTAGCTTGTGGTTTCAATTTTAATATTAAATTCACTATATCTGAAGAGAATGGTATAATATGTCTTGTTTTATTATAATACATACTAATATTATCTTATTTCTGATTTTTATTAACACATCGTCAGCCACAACGATCTCTATGTACTACTAGATGGAGCGTTCCAAACAATCTCTCTGTTCCACGCAAGTAGCCACAACTCTATCACATTCAATCTGAAACTTGTTCAGTTACTACTCAGAACATTTAATTATTTACTAAATGTTGACATTATTTAACCGTAGCGTCAATATTTAGTAATAATTAAATGTTCTGCGTAGTAACTGCACAAGTTAAATTGTGAATGTGAAAGAATTGTGGCCACTTGCGTGGAACACAGCAATTGTTTGGAACGCTCCATCTAGTAGTACATAGAGATCGTTGGTCAGCCGAAATATGTACACTGCTGAACATTTGCGGCTGGATGTCTAGTGGGGGATTTGCCATAATCACTACGCTTGGCAGGCGGATTGGTGATCGCTGTAATGATCTTAATATACCTCGGAGAATGCTGCTGCCCGTTCCTGGTGTAATTCTCCAAGCCAGGAACCACACGGAGTCATAAAACTCCAAAATTGTAGCTCTGGTAAGCTATAAGACCTCCGTGGCGGACCGGGTAACTCTCGGACTGCCACGCCGGAGGTTGCGGGTTCGAATCCCGCTAGGGGCAAATGTTCGTATGATGAATATGAATGTTTGTACCCAATTCTTGGTTGTTTATATATTTATTTAAGTATGTGTATCCGTTATCTAGTAACCATAGCATAGGCTCTGCCTAGTTTGAGACTGGATAATTGGTGTGAATGTCTGACATATATATATTGTAAAGAAATCAAACTAGTATTGTGAAATGAAATGAAATGAAATATCTTTATTGTGGATCATAGGTATAGAAAGGATTACATGTCATAGTTAAAGCTCAGCTACGTCCCGCCACGTGGTCACACAACATTGTGTCAGTAAAGCATGCATTTAAAAACAAAGTTACAAAAAAAATTAAGAGTTAATTAGATACAAATTGAAACCTTAAATTGAACCGTCACCAAGAAATTCTTCTATTGTAAATGCGGATGGTTATTTTTATATTAATACTTTGTTATTTATAATTTATAAACGATAGACTGACGCCACAATAAGCAAAACAAAGAAAAGGAGAAAACAAAAGTTGAATAAATTAATCGCAAAATACGCCTGTTTACCGCGGATTTAATACCGGATAAAAATAATCCTCGAAGCTCTATAAAATTCAGATCAACATTACGAACATTTGGTTGCATGTTGATTTTTTATTTGTTTTCTTTTGTTATAAAGTGATTGAGCCTATAAATAATCTTAGAAAACCCCAGCCCTACCTACGAAAGAACGAGTTGTGAGTGGGACGAGTTGCGAATGGGACGGTTTGCGAATAGGATGGATTACGAATAAGATGGGTTGCGAATGGGACGAATTGCGATTGGAACGAGTTGCGAATAGGATGGGTTGCGAATGAGGCGAGTTGCAAATGGGACGAGATGCGATCGGGGCGGTTTTAGAATAGGATGGGTTGCAAATGGGACTAGTTGCGAACACGACAAAAGAATTGCACCAGGATCTACTTGCAGCAGCATTCTATTATGTAAGTATATTAAGTTCATTACTACGATTACCAATACACCTATTAAGCGTGGTGATTGTGGCAAATCCCCCAATAGACCGCCCACCAAAAGTGGCATTCTATCGGGTAGGCTTATGTTCAGCAGTGGACGCGTTTCAGATGATTATGATAATGAAGCCTTAAAGGTTTCTATTAAGTCAAGTAAGGTTAAGTCATTGGACTCGTGCGCCAGAGGACGAGGATTCGATTCCCACTGGGGACAGATAACTTCGTAAAATTTGAACAAGTTGGTCATACAATTTGTGAATTGTACAAACCTTGTTTAATTCCCATAGCACAGGAGAAAATCCTAGCTTGATCAGATAAGTTTATCGACCCGAAAAAGCATAAACGCTGTATTCCGTACACAGCGATGTAACATTTTTGTTAAGTTAATGCATATTCGGAATTAGAAAAAAATATTTACGTCCTATGGTCTGGGTTCCGTCTCTACGGCTAATAGAAAGACAATGGACTAAGACCATTTGACGTAGATTTGATTTCTGATGCTGAATTTGCAGTAACAAAAATTTAACATCGATGCGTTTATGCTTTTTTGCGTCGATTGTATATGTGAATTATTATTATTAATATAACAATTTGCAGAAAGGAATGCATTATTAATAGTATTTTCGTACAGTCGTATATTCAAGTGCGCGTCGTGCCTACCCACGTTCATTTTTCTCCGGATTTTATTATTGTTTTTGTGGCTGCCTGCATACGCAATAAGCCTCGGGATTCGCGGTGTTACAACGCCGACGTAGTTTCGTATCTATTTAGAAATAGACAAGGCGAATTCAACCTTATGTTCCAAAAAAACCTGGAGATATACTTGCGAAAGGGACTTTTTGCGAAACTGTGACGTGGCATTCTGCGAACGGGACATTATACGCCCAAATTTTTTTTTTTTATCATTTTATTTATTTAAAATACTCTTACAGCACCATAACAGTAAATCCAATTCGGCACTGCAAACCACAAATTACCTATTCAACTTAAGCACTCTAACATAAAAAAAAAATTACATTTTATTCACCTCCTAGCCCCTATGGCTCGAAGTGCGGCTCCTGTGAATTCCGCGAGGGCACAGTTGAAAAAATCCAACCCCTCCCGAGTCAGAGCATTAAGTTCCCTGAGTCAACAAATCATCTGAAAGTCAACGTCAAAATCATTCATTGCACATAAGTACACTTGGTACATTTACACAGGTAGTTTTTTTGGCGACTACCGCTTCCTAGAAGGTAACAGCGATGTGAAGAAGAAGCTGCGCAACTTCCAGGAATAAGTACATATTTAAAATCAAGTTTGTATACAAAATATAAAGATTGTGCGCAGCAGATTGTGTATATTTACTGACTCTCAGCTCTCAAACGGTAAAGGAAAAGATCGTGAGGAAATCCACACGTCTGAGATAACCAGTGTGTAGACGCGGGGTGATGTTGCACCACATCCGTAGGGTTCCCCTAGTTCCCCTACTAGGGCCGACACAAAAGGTCCCATAGGGTCGAAGGGTCGCCGGGTATACCTATTCCCCTATAATAATGTAAGATAAGGTCCTCTTTGTACTATTATCGATGATTTCTGAGTTTTCGTAAGGAAATCTATTATATTTGCCGTGTGGTTTCCGGTAGAGTAGAATAGGACCACTCCAACTCTTCCCGTGGATATCGTACAAGGCGACTTAGGGAATACATTATAAAACATCAATCAGGCCTCCCCAACCCGTCTGGCCAGCGCGGGGAGTCTGTCAGACTCCGTCTGTCTCCGGCAGATGAGAGAGGGTTGTGCTCCTGCAGTGGAGACAAAAATAACCTGATGATGATTATTATATCCTTGACTAATGTTCATCATACAGGAGAAACCCCTAATTTGGGTCTATTGACAAGGGTATATATGTTTAAATTTCTTTGCAGTACATGTGATGTTCCGGGGTGTTCCGTAGCCCGGAGTCTTTTTGTACTGAAGGTGGGCACCGAGGTAGGTTTAGTTAGTAAAAATCCCAGATAACCCTTCTTCCCCCGGCGGGTATCTAGAATAGACCCCCATAAAAAATAGGTTATACTACATCGAAGTTCAAGTTAAGTGACTCTTTACTTAATCTATAAGGTAGCGAGTTAAATGAATGTATAAGCATTTAAATACTGGTAAGGAATGGGATACTTATTCTAAGAGGTGCTTACTCGCAGATAACATAGGTACTTCAACTCGTTTGGTATTCATGAGATATCACAGACTGTTCGCTTGAAATGAAGATGGAGCGTTTTTATCAACAGATCATTTTTTTCTTATACATAATCCGTTTTTATTTGAGTTTAAGAAAAAAATTATCGTAAAGCAGAATTGTGGGAGAATCTCGATTTTGATATAAAAGTTTAAAAGTCAGCGAGATAAAGAAAGTGATCTGCTTGGTCTCTGGACTTCCTCTACTATACTCAGACCTCACTCAAATCCCCGGCTGGATGTCTAAGGCCTGATATGGCGGTAGGGTGGCGGTGGATAGAACTAACACAGCAACAATAAAATGCATACAATGAAATGTGTTTAAAGACAAAGGTCTTTAATCAGTGCCTTCTGCCTGTAATGAGCTACGGCGCAGAAACGTGGACACCGACGGTGGGCCTGATCCACAAGTTTCAAGTCGCTCAGCGACTATGGAGGGGGCTATGCTTGGGGTTTGTTTGAAGGATATGATTCGTAATTAAGAGGTCCGACGAAGAACGAAGGTAACCGACAGCCGAAAGGATAATCAAGCTGAAGTAGCAATTGGGGAAGACGAGTTCTGGAGTAGAGACCGCGGATCCACACACGGACACCCGGCCGCCAGGTGGACCGACGACCTGAAGAAGGTGGCCGAAAGCGGCTGGATGCGGAGGGCGGAGGACCGAATGTGGTGGCGTTCATTGATGAAGGCATATGTCCAGCAGTGGACGTCTAAAGACTGATATGATGATGATGATTGAAATGGAAATTAACTTGAGAAAAAGCGGGCCATACCGTCGAAGAAGAAAGTCCTAGTTCTAGATTATACGAAAGAAACTTTTATTTATCTAGTTTAACTTAAAAACTGAGTAAAATCTAGCGTAAAAGGACGACGGCAGCCTGCAATATAAACCTCAAACTTTCAGCTTCACTGTCGAAAGTGCAATATTGCGAAGTTCTTGCCATGTTAGAGATGACCCGATTTAGAGTTGCCTCGACATTTCTCCCTTATAAGTTGCAGGTCACGTAGCAAATATGTCCGAACCAAGCATCCATTAACCAATGGACCTTATATTTTAGGGTTCCGTTAAACGGATACCCATATAGCAAACCTTTTATGCCTGCAAAAAATACTGTACAACGATTGGCTGGAAATGATAACAACATATAGAAATTTCGAGAATTTTTTAGTTTCCAACGATCTCTATGTACTACCAGATGGAGCGTTCCAAACAATCGCTCTGTTCCACGCAAGTAGCCACAACTCTTTAATATTCACTTTGAAACTTGTGCAGTTACTACTCAGAACATTTAATTATTTACTAAATATTGACATTATTTAACCGTAGCGTCAATATTTAGTAATAATTAAATGTTCTGCGTAGTAACTGCACAAGTTTCATTGTGAATGTGAAAGAGTTGTGACTACTTGCATGGAACAGTGCGATTGTTTGGAACGCTCCATATTGTAGTATATAGAGATCGTTGCCTAAAAGGGACTTCTTGTGAAAGGGACTTTTGCTAAACTCTGATGTGACATTTTGCGAACGGGACATCACACGCCCAAAACCCATATTAGTTCAGTTATTTCTATTTTCAGTGTAAGTAGCAAACTAAGTTATGGATCATTGTTTTACTTAGTAAACTTTTCATTACATTTCAAATGATTTCTTTTGTCATACCATCGAGTGTGATATTAAAAGACACGTCGTGTTGAGCTACGGAACCCCTACATTGTGTACAACGTTCGCGACGCTGATTTTTTATCTTTGCCGTATATTGGAAAACTCTGTTAATTTCCAGCAGTTTCCGGCTTAATAAACTAATTCTGCCTAAAACTTAAGTCTCTTAGAGGGTAAACTTTCCTTTCTCTCTTCGGAATGAGTGTGACTTTTCGTGAGATTTGAAGAAAGACAACTACATTACTCATTTAAATTTGACTTGTCGGACCTTTTAAAGTCTATCAAATTAACTAGCCTTGTGGTTCCCGGCTTATAATACCCCTAATCCTGTGGGTATCGTCGAGGCGACTAGGTGATTGCACCAGGGACGGATAGCAGCGTTCTCCTGTGTATATTAAAATCATTACAGCGATCCGCCTGCCAGGCGTGGTCGTTATGGCTAAACCGCCGAATTCACAGGCCATAAAAATGGGCATTATATTAGAGAGGCTTATGTCCAGCAGTGGCCGTCAACAACTAAAAATAACATCCCACTAAAATTGGCCTTTTTCGAAAAGAATTCAGTCAGAGGTCACTCCGGCTCTCTCTTAATCTCATCATCATGTCAGCCTTTAGACGTCCACTGCTGGACATAGGCCTTCCCCAATGAACGCCACCACTCCTGATCCTCCGCCCTCCGTATCCAGCCGCTTCCGGCCACCTTCTTTAGGTCATCGGTCCATTTGGTTGGTCTCTTAATCTATTTAAGTACAAAATAATACATATTGGGTACTAAATTCTGTCTGAATATTACCTTATCTTATCTTCTTAGGGGGCCAGGAAGACCTGGCGACACTTCGACCCTTCAGGATCTTTTGTGCCAAACCCCTGTCCACCGACGGTGCACCAAGCCGATTTGGTAGACTTCACATACGCCTCAGAATTTCTTCTTCGACATATGCAGGTGTCGTTACGATGTTTTCCTTCACCGAAAAGCCTGTACTTAAGTTTCGTTAATAAACTGTACTTAACTTAAGTAAATTAAGTGTACTTAAGTTTCGTAAAACTCATTTGTCTGAGTATTACTAAAATTCAACTTGGTCCGAGCTGGAGTGACGCCCATAATTGTGCGGCTTTAACCGACTTGTTTATACAACACGACTAAATTAAGACAAGTGGCTAGGGTACAACAGTCACTACTTCCGACCGTCGTACATGACATGACCGGCGATCGAACTCGACTACCTACTCAAAGCCTTCCCCCTGCATCACTGATTCTCTACATGTAGTAGAGATTAATGGAGAGGCACTCTACTGCTCTGCAGTGTTCTCGTATATTGCACAGTTACCAACGATCTCTATATACTACAGATGGAGCGTTCCAAACAATCGCTCTGTTCCACGCAAGTAGCCACAACTCTTTCACATTCACTTTGAAACTTGTGCAGTTACTACTCAGAACATTTAATTATTTACTAAAATTGACATTATTTAACCGTAGCGTCAATATTTAGTAATAATTAAATGTTCTGCGTAGTAACTGCACAAGTTTCAAAGTGAATGTGAAAGAGTTGTGGCTACTTGCGCGGAACAGAGCGATTGTTTGGAACGCTCTATCTAGTACATAGTACATAGAGATCGTTGGCAGTTACGATTTCTCCTTTCAGACTGTAATATGATGAAAATCTGTGCTTCAGAATAGAAAAAGTTTTTTGGTATAAAATCGACTTGAAACCTTTGACCTTACAACGAACGTAAAACAAGTGGGTCATACCATGAAGCAAAATAATTATTCGCACCTCATAAGTCACCTCAAAGTTTTTACCTTCATGATTGACACTAGTTGGTTAATAACCAATAACCAATAATAACCAATTAGTGTCGGTCATGAAGGTAAAACTTTGAGGTGACTTATGAGGTGCGAATAATTATTTTGCTTCATGGTATGAGGTGTATGTAGGCTATAACGACCGTTATTTAGTCTATATAGCATGAATCTGTTAAATATTTACAATGACTATTATAAACTCCCCTCCCATACAAACTTTTAATTATATTACCTTTAAATGGAACAGCTGAATGCATAAAACTTCATACATTTAAGTACGACACGAAATTGTTTACTAAGTAAGTATTTTATTTAAGTTTAATGGCACACAAATGCGCAACTGACCAATTTGATGCCGAAGGCATTCTCTCGCAGTAAATCTCTTTGGGTCTTCAATCATAGTTATTGGGCCCGATTCTGAAGGAACACATTAAAAATTTGACAGCGCTAAAGTTGGTTTCGTCTTTATCTTCAGAATACTGTGTGACAAGGATAGCAACAGTTTTAGTGCTGTCAAATTTTAACGTTGTACCTTCAGAATCGAGCCCATTGTGGTAGTACCTAGATGCAAGATATTTTAATATAAATTAATATTTCTGTGTACAATAACTTTATTGAAGACCTCCGTGGCGGAACGGGTAACTCTCGGACTGCCACGCCGGAGGTTGCGGGTTCGAATCCCGCTAGGGGCAAATGTTCGTATGATGAATATGAATGTTTGTACCCAAGTCTTGGATGTTTATATATTTACTAGCAAACGCCCGCGGCTTCGCCCGCGTGAAGCAAGTTTTTATTTGCCGAGGAAACCATCAAAATCAAAATATTTATTATCAAAATTGGAATACATTATTCTCTTTTTGACGTCAAATTCTGCCTAAAACTACTCCACTTCCACCTGTATATCCATTGTTCCAGAGGTAAACATGAGCCTATGTTCAAATACATGATATTATGTGTAATAATCAAAAATTTATGGCAGTTAGTTGAACAGCCAAGCTGTGAAAGAAACAAATAAATAAATACACAAACACTCTTTCGACTTAATTATATTAAAACTGTTGCCCGCAGATTCGCCTGCTTAAAAAAGGTGTTTGTTTCCAGCCTGAAAAACCCCACGGTAAACCAAGCTATCCAACAGTGACAACCACATTCGAATTCATTTAGTGGTTTTGGAGAAGAAGCTGATGACGTTATCATTATCATAAATTATTTAATCGACGTGTTTACTTATTAATGATTTCATCGTTTTATACATATAATACAGTTCATCATCATATTAGCCCTGCGACAAATACTGCTGGACATAGGCCTTCCCCAATAAACATCACCACACCCGGTTCACCGCCTCCGAATCCTGCTGCTTCCGGCCGCCTTGCTCAGGGCGTCGGTCCATCTAGCAGCGCGGCGCCCCCCCTTGCGCGCGTGCCTATCCGAGGTCTCTACTCCAGAACTCGTCTACCTCAGCTGCCATCAGTTCTGCGGCAGATGTGGCCCGCCCACTGCTTCCTCAGCTTTATAATCCTTTTTAGTTTAAATGTATCTATACGTTTGGAGAATACTACTCTCGAACACCATTTCAGCCCCTTAGGGATGGTTTTTCAAAAACTGTAAAACCCGTGTTAAATCATTACGTTTTTCGAGTACTCCTCCAAAGTTTCGAATTGTAGGAACAACTAATAGTCTTTCTCCATACTAACTTTGAACGCCTATTTTACCACCTTAGGGGTTGAGTTTTGAAAAACCCTTCATTAGTGCATACTGTAGTTATGAGGAAACTTTGTGATAAATTTCAAGTTTCTAGAGCAATCGGTTTGGAAACTACCACTTTCGAACTCCATGTCATCCACTTCATCATCATCAGGTTATTTTTGTCTCCACTGCAGGAGCACAACCCTCTCTCATCTACCGGAAACAGACGGAGAATTTGGCCTACACTCCCCGTGCTGGCCGGACGTCATCAACTTAGGGGATGACTTTTCAAAAACTGAAAAACACGTGTTGAATCATTAAATATTTAGTGTACTCTTACAAAGTTTCGAATTGATTGGAACATCTAATATTTTTTCTCCATACAAACTTTGAACCCTTATTTGACCACCTTAGGGGTTGAATTTTGTAAAAGCCTTCGATAGTGCATACCGGAGATACATAAGGAACCTTTGTGCTAAATTTGAAGATTCTAGAGCCACCGATTTGGAGACTACTACTTTCGAACTCCATTTCAGCCCCTTAGGGGATGGTTTTTAAAATCTATAAAATACTTGTTGAATCATTATGTTTTTCGAGTACTCCTCCAAAGTTTCGAATTGATAGGAACATCTAATAGTTTTTCTCCATACAAACTTTGAACGCCTATTTTACCACCTTAGGGGTTGAGTTTTGAAAAAGCCTTCAATAGTGCATACTCTAGATACATGAGGAACCTTTGTAATAAATTTCAAGTTTCTAGAGCAATCGGTTTGGAGGCTACTACTTTCGAACTCCATTTCAGCCCCTTAGGGGATGGTTTTTCAAAAACTGTAAAATACTTGTTAAATCATTACGTTTTTCGAGTACTCCTCCAAAGTTTCGAATTGAAAGGAACGTCTAATAGTTTTTCTCCATACAAACTATGAACCCCTATTTGACCACCTTAGGGGTTGAATTTTGAAATAGCCTTCGATAGTGCATACCGGAGATACATAAGGAACCTTTGTGCTAAATTTGAAGTTTCTAGAGCAATCGGTTTGCAGGCTACTACTTTCGAACTCTATTTCAGCCCCTTAGGGGATGGTTTTTCAAAAACTGTAAAATACTTGTTAAATCATTATGTTTTTCGAGTATTCCTACAAAGTTTCGAATTGATAGGAACGTCTAATAGTTTTTCTCCATACAAACTTTGAACCCCTATTTGACCACCTTAGGGGTTGAATTTTGAAAAAGCCTTTGATAGCGCATACCGGAGATACATAAGGAACCTTTGTGCTAAATGTGAAGTTTCTAGAGCAATCGCTTTGGAGGCTACTACTTTCGAACTCCATTTCAGCCCCTTAGGGGATGGTTTTTCAAAAACTGTAAAATACTTGTTAAATCATTACGTTTTTCGAGTACTCCTCCAAAGTTTCGAATTGAAAGGAACGTCTAATAGTTTTTCTCCATACAAACTATGAACCCCTATTTGACCACCTTTAGGGGTTGAATTTTGAAAAAGCCTTCGATAGTGCATACCGGAGATACATAAGGAACCTTTGTGCTAAATTTGAAGTTTCTAGAGCAATCGGTTTGCAGGCTACTACTTTCGAACTCTATTTCAGCCCCTTAGGGGATGGTTTTTCAAAAACTGTAAAATACTTGTTAAATCATTATGTTTTTTGAGTATTCCTACAAAGTTTCGAATTGATAGGAACATCTAATAGTTTTTCTCCATACAAACTTTGAACCCCTATTTGACCACCTTAGGGGTTGAATTTTGAAAAAACCTTCGATGGTGCATACTGGAGATACATACGGAACCTTTGTGCTAAATTTGAAACTTCTAGAGCAATCGGTTTGGACACTACTACTTTTGAACTCCATTTCAGGCCCTTAGGGGATGGTTTTTAAAAACTGTAAAACACGTATTGAATCATTAAGGTTTTAGAGTATTCCTACAAAGTTTCAAATTGATAGGTTTATCTAATAGACGTTCTCCATACAAACTTTGAACTCCAATTTGACCCCCTTAGGGGATGAATTTTGAAAATCCGTTCCTTAGTGCTTGCCTATGCTACATAAGGAACCGTTGTGCAAAATTTCAAGCCTCTAGACTCAGCGGTTTGGGCTGTGCGTTGATATGTCAGTCAGTCAGTCAGTCAGTCATTCATTCAGTCAGTCAGTCAGTCAGTTTCTTCTTTTATATATATAGATTAAGTATGGCTATCCGTTATCTAGTAACCATACCACAGGCTCTGCCTAGTTTGGGACTGGATAATTTGTGTGAATGTCTGACATATTTATTTATTTATTTATTATTATTATTGTACACAGAAATATTAAACAACAAATACACAGAAGGAGAATACATAGTATAGTGTATAGTAGACACAGGCGTGCTTATCTCTATAGATAGAAGATATTTCTTCCAGCCAAACCTTGTTTGGAAACTTGGCCACTTTGTGGACATAAGATATTGATATGCAGATAAGATACGGACAAGGATAAAATTCTTCATAGCTAAAGCAGTAAATTGCAGTGACTGGATGAGAAGAACCGAGGATCAGGGTCAGTAGCGCACCTGGTGAGAGGCCTTAGTCAAGGAGTGGGCTCTTTCAGGCTGATGATGACAGCAGTAAAAACAACAGTAAATATATATGTAGGTTAATACGAAAGCTATAATTGTAAATGATAAATGTACTTATATTAATACATTGTTACAGATAGATAATTTTTTCAAAAATAGTGTGGTCGCTGAATCATAGTTATTTCAAGTATTCTATATTAATGATAATAAAAGACGTTTATCTTTTTAAAAATAAGTATAGCGGGCCTGAGTTAAAAATTTGACACCTGCACCACTAAAATTGTTGCTATCTCTGTTAGACGGCGTTATAAAGATAAAGACAAAACAAATTTTAGTAACGGTTTTTAAATGTTTGCCTTTAGAACCTGGCCCAGTATGTTGTTAATCTGTACAATTCAAAAATGTCGTATCGTGATTACGTGCACAAAGATTTAATTGCATCGTTCATTCCATTTTAAAGATATTTGAATTGAAAGTTTGCGTTGGAAACAAGGTTATAATATATCTATTAAATAAATAACAGCAATTTTATTGTTTCTCCGGTCGTGTATTACAAAATTACACGTACTAAAATGAAATCAAAGCTTCTAATCGCATGACCAAATCAGCATGTAACAAAAATTAAACTCAAACACGCACTCACTTCGAATAATTTCAGTTCTTCAAGTAACAAAAGTGCGGCAAAAGAAATAAAGTTGCAAACAGACCTTTTTCTTTTTTGTTCTTGTTACAAAATACCTTTCTTTTATTTGTTGCTTATTTCTTCTGAATATAAAACAGGTTATTTTTTGGCTGAACGCGGTTTTATGGGGTAATTGGTTTTATATACTCTATATACGATGTATTTCGACGCCTTCTATAAACAAATCCGTTACAATGTATTGCTTTCGTCAAAAAGTTTTTTTATTGGCTGCAAATGTTAATTCAATTTTTTTTTTTACTTCTATGTTAATATTTCGCATACAGTTAGTCGACTTTCTCAAACAAACTATTCACCTGAGGTAAAAAATAATCTACGTTCTGGGGGTCGAATTAAAAAGCCATTTTACACTCTCTCCCATGTCATATAACACATCTGATAAGCATGACTACTCAAACATCACTACATAATTAGACGCCAAAAGCTTATCCACATATGTTACATGACCTGCAAGAGAGTACATAATGTTTTTAGTTCTACGGGTATTATTATATCATCATCATTAGGTTATTTTTGACTCCACTGCAGCTCACAACCCTCTCTCATCTGCCGGAGACAGACGGAGGATTTGGCCTACACTCCCCGCGCTGGCCAGACGGGTTGGGGAGGCCTGATTGATGTTTTATAATGTATTCCCTTAGTCGCCTTGTACGACATCCACGGGAAGAGTTGGAGTGGTCCTATTCTACTCTACCGGAAACCACACGGCAACTTCCCGTACATAATAATAAGCCTTTATAGCTGTTTAACCATAATTTAACATAAATACTACATAAGTAAGTATTACATTTATTACTGACGATCGATTTAACCAACAACAGCTTTTCCTTCGACAAATGCCTCCTCCAAAGACTTCCAGCCTTTTGCAATTCTGATCCATTCGGGACGGGCAGTTCTTTTGAGTACAAAATAGTACATATTGGGTACTAAATCCTGCCTGGGCCAGATTATTGAAACTCGACTTTGTCCCAGCTGGAGTGACGCCCTGTGCACAAGATATTAAATCGTAAATATTTACTCGTACGAAAATATAAGTATATTTCAAGAAAATGTTTTATCTCAATCAAAGAAATCCTTTCTAATCTCCCTGCAGAGGGTTCATGAAAGCCTAAAAGAATATTTTTGTAAATTCTTTATTACAGACTTTGTTTAAATAATTTCAAAGCCTCTTGTATGTCTGTATGTCAAACGATAATGTGAAAACCTGTAACTGATTGTTTACTTTCGCTGGTCGTTAGAGGATCATAAACTACTGCACAACCTACCTTTTTCTGTTTTTAGCGATAAGACCGCCTAGATGTACATAATATGTAAGTTACTTTATTATTGTATCTTTTTATTTTTTTATGTGCAAAACAAAGAGTAATTGAACTGAAACGCCGCCTGGCTAGATGGAGCGACGATCTGCGTAAGGCGGCTGGCAGTGACTGGATGAGAAGAGCCGAGGATCGGGTTCAGTGGCGCACCTTGGGAGAGGCCTATGTCCAACAGTGGACTCTTTCAAGCTGATTGTGATGAAAAAACTGCCTTTTTTCGTCCAGGGGCCAACCCCATGTTCTTTATCTGCTTTGGGTTACAAAGTTGGGGTAACAAATCTCTGGAAAAAAAACTTGAATATCCATATCATCATCGCAAGTACTTAAGTGACTACCTACCTAATTCTGATACCTGATTCATCATCAGACTAAATACGTCCACTGCTGAACATAAGAACCACTTTAGGTGGGCTGTCCATTGGTGGATTTGCCATAATCACCACGCTTGGTAGACGGATAGGTGATCGCAGTAGGTAATAATCTTAATATACACAGGAGAACGCTGTTGCCCGTCTCTGCTGCAATCCCTTAGTCGCCCTGACTTCTAAGCAGGGAACCACACGGCCACATTTATAAGATATAGGTATATTTATGAAATATTATATATTTGTTTTAAAATTAGAGGGATTACATTATAAAACGTCAATCAGGCCTCCCCTACCCGTCTGGCCAGCGCGGGGAGTGTAGGCCAAATCTGCCGTCTGTCTCCGGCAGATGAGAGAGGGTTGTGCTCCTGCAGTGGAGACAAAAATAACCTGATGATGATGATGATATATTTGTTTTAAGTAGTTCCATGATTACAGAAATTAGCTGGAATTTGTAATAGGCAATTCGCGGTGTTCGTAAGTGACATGTCAAGTTTGCTGGTTTTCTGTGAACATAAAATTAACCAAAGCAAACAAAGCCATGGGCAGAAGCTAGTGGCAGATATGTAGCAAAAATACAAGACTTGTTTTTTTGATAAAAATATTTTTACTTACGTGGTATGGGAAGTTTCTATTATTACTCGATCGAATCTAATGTGAGAAGATAAATATATGTACATTGTTGTTCACAGGAAATCTCCTATCGCAACCGGGCAACGATGCTAACGTCAGAACAGAACGTCATCAAATCGCATGAAACGCTGGACTGAGGTCCGGCCCGGTTCTCTCAACGATAAGTAGCGTACGTATTTCAGCTGATGATGAAGGAACGAGGATAAACTGCTGTGAGAATTTCAAAAGACTCTATGATCAAAAACCTTATATCTTTTCCCTAAAAGTTTATTTTCCATTCACGTTTTTACCTAAATTAATTTCTTAACATTAGAACATATTTATAGGTAGGTACTTTAGGGAGCGTTCAAGTATTACGTAATGCAATTTTTGGAGATTTTTGATCTACTCGTATATGTAACGCGCCGTAACGTTTTTCTTTATACTTTTTTCTTTAGGGGGGAGGGGCCCCTAGTAAAATGTTACGTAACCACCACCTAGTGACCATTTTTACCTAAAAGTCACAATTATGTGGCGCAAAGTACCGGCTGTAAAGCAAGCAAGCAACTTTGTGAAGGTAAAAAAAATTTCAGGTGGTCACTCCATTTGAAATTTTGAGAAAAAAAACGTTTTAAAAAATGCACGAGAGAGTCTCTCTACGCGACCGTTCTGAAGGGTAAAAAAAAACAATGTTACGTAACGCTTAGTTCTAAGCCCCCCTCCCGCCCCTGTAACGCATCGTAACGTTTTACAAGACCCCCTCCCCCCAAATTCGTTACGTAATACTTGAACGCTCCCTTATTAGGAGAAACAGAGATGATAGAAAAAATATGCAAATTGTTATAAACTATCTAGTACTAAAAAGGAGACGGGAGGGGCCGCCCTACAGATAGAAGATGTCCTCCAGCTCTGCAGAGTTTTTGACAGTGCCGAGGATGCTCGCTGCGTTACCTCTTTGAATTTCCAGGATGATGTGGCTGATATAAAAAAAATACATAGGAGTATATCCTCGCTGATTAGGAAAAGTTGCTGAAGCGTCAAGGAAGGATTTTAGAATAGAAAATTAAAAATATATATTTTTGCCTAAAACAAATTACTTACTATTTCTTTGTCTGAACCTAGATAAAAAATTATAATTATAATTTGTTTTAGGTAAACATATATGTTTTGCCATCTGTTCGTTGCGTAGAATAGGGCCACGACTATCCTTCCCGTGGGTGTCGTCAAGGCGACTAAGGGATCGCACCAGGGACGGGCAGCAGCGTTCTCCTCCCGTCCTGTGTGTCCATCATTACTGCGATCACCAATCCGCCTGCCTATGTTTTTCCTAGCTTTATGCTGGTAAGGAAGGTCATTAGACTCGAGCGTTAGAACTTGTGGGTTCGATTTCCACTGGAGACAAAATGTACTGGGGGCCAATTCTACTGTTTTCAACATTTATCGTTCGGTTAAACAAAAGTTACGTTTAAGGTTCAGTTTTTAACAAACGCTATTTTGACAGCAGCTGCGTTTCGTTTTTACCTGAGGCAACTGTCAAAATGTAGAAAAACGTTAGTTCCTTGTTTAAACGTCTGAAACGCAGCTGAACGTTGTTGCGGAATACGAATAGTGTTAAAACCTGCGTTTCAGCTACGGTTCAATTGCGTTTCGTGCGAAAATGCGTTAGTAGAATTGGCTCCCAGTTTATACAAGATGTATTAGACTGCTCAAACGAAATAATCTGACAGCAAAAGCAAGCAAAGAGTCTGAAACGATTCACACAAGGTTTGTCAATTTTCCACTGGGAGACCACGGACAATCGGCGTTTACTTCAATTTCCACATGTGTGCGTTCCGTTGTATGGAGCAGGGTTGCCAAAAGATTCATATTCCTTTATTCTTGAGTAACAAAACTTTATTTAAAAAAAAAAGTTACCTTAATTTATTTTTTATTAATATGTATATTTTTTGATGTCGTTTTAAGGAATTACTGTAATAATATTTCTTTTGTTTTATATCTCTTTATATATTTAAATCTGAAATATATCTGGTCTTTTTACGGCTTATGTGGAAACCTGTTAATAACCACACTTAAAATGTTCTAATGAACTTTGTACCTACTTAATACTGTTATGATGTTAGTTTTCCTAAATTAAAAAAAAAAATTACACAATCTTACGAATAAGTACAAGGTACTTAATATCATATCAGAGATTAATTATTTCGCATCGCTCATTTAACAATCTATGATTCTTTATCTGCCTACCGCTTACCAGTAAAATAATATAAAAAGAGAAATATTTAACCGCACATCAAATAAATACTGAATTTACACCGAATATACTGATGGCACATCAAAGTGCGCATTTTGGCGTGCAAATCAGTATTTTTTGATGTGGGTTATGTGAAGTTAGATATTTATTTAAATATAAGTATATACTTTTTAATTACACTGTCACACAAAATAAAGTTTCTGACCTGGAGGTCTCATTATGTGAGTACATGTTTTTAGGTCGCTGAAACCGAATTCGGGGTCAGTTTCATCCGACCACGTCTGGTTCCACCCATAACCTCAAAAAATCCTGAAATCTGCTATATCCGTTGAAACCACTAACCCCTATGGCTCTGAAACCTCATAATCCTATAAAACAATAACCAAGGGACCCCATAACCGAATAACTCCATAACCTCATAGCAACATAACCACGTTTGCCGTGTGGTTTCCGGTAGAGTAGAATAGGACCACTTTAACTCTTCCCGTGGATGTCAATAAATAATATATTATGTTGTACAAGACGACTAAGGGAATAAATACATTATAAAACATCAACCAGGCCTTCCCAACCCGTCTGGCCAGCGCGGGGAGTGTAGGCCAAATCCTCCTTCTGTCTCCGGCAGATGAGAGAGGGTTGTGCTCCTGCAGTGGAGACAAAAATAACCTGATGATGATGATGATGAACATAACCACATAACCCCATAATCACAAAACCCCATATCCCTAAAACCCGGTAAAAGAAAGTTTCTGACATAGGGGTCTCACTATATGTACTTCATGTTTTTGGGCTCGCTGAATCCGAATCAGTTTCATCCCAGCACGTTACAGTTCGGCCATAACCTCAAAAAACACTCTGAAATTTACCATATCAGTAAAACCACAAATAATATAGCTCTAAATCTTCGTGATACTATAATACAATAACCCAATAGCTCTACAGTCACATAACCCCACAGCCACATAAGTACTTAACTCTATAACTCGACGCTGTGAGCAATAGTGTTTTGTGGTTTCAACGGATCTAAGAAGCAGATTTAAGAATTTTTGAGGTTATGTGTGGAACACAACGTGCTTGCATGAAACTGACCCCGAATTCGGATTCAGCGACCCCAAAACATACAGTACACATAATGAGAGCTCCAGGTCAGATTCTTTTTGTGTGGCAGTGTTATTTATTACTACTTATAAAAAAAATGACGTGTATAAATATACCAAGTGTACTCATATGCAATAAATGATTTTGACTTGACTTGACTAGAGTCCCGGAATTTTCATTACAACACTTAATAAAATCCCAAGAAAAGAAATGTCCATACTATTTTTCCATATCATATTTTCCTCGCAATACATAAATAAGACTACCTAATTCCGATTCCTGGTAATGACAAGTACAAAATGCATTCAATTCGACTTCAAAGTTTTTTTTATTTATTTTCCTATTCGGGTAAAACCCTACATCAATATCATGGAGCTCACTGCACGTGGGAAGAATATAAAGTATGGGAAATAAAATATGTACTTGTAGATAAGATAGGAGGTAAAGTGTGGGGTTGCAAATTAGCTTAACCCCTTCGTATTAGAAGTGGGACGAGAGAGGACGAATGTTGAAAATTTTACAAATTACGAGTTTGAGACCCCCAATCTTCATTATTATTATAACTTTTTGTGGGTGAGGAGTGCTTGTCTCTAAAAAGAGATTTCTTCCAGCCAAACCTTGTCTGGAAAGAGAGAAGTTAATAGTGTAGTAGACATACATACGTGTACACATAAACGACATATATATCCTACACTAAAATAGACTATATTAGTGTAGGATGTGTATGTACGAATCTGTAGGCACGAATGTAGGCATGTATGTAGGCATGTATTTAGGCATGTATGTAGGCATGTATGTAAGCATGTATGTAGGCATGTATGTAGGCATGTATGTAGGCATGTATGTAGGCATGTATGTAGGCATATATGTAGGCACGAATATGTAGCCATCGGCGATGGCTACATATTCGTGCCTTTCGCTGTGGAGACGATGGGACCGTGGGGGCTGGAGGCGCGTCGCCTTGTCGCCAACTTATCAAAGCGCCTATATTTTATTCCAGATTAATAGTCCTATGAAAACAAACGCATTTGCGTCTCGAAAACAGAATACACAATAGATGGTGTTCCTAAGTGGACCGCAAAGTTTACTTGGTAATACAAACCTATTTTTGCTGCTGGTGACCCTTTCATGTATATGTTACCGAGACGTAAATAGCGTTGGTTTTCATAGGACTATTAATCTGGAATGAAATATATAGTCGACTTGTCGGGCGACTGGAGGGCTGGTGCGTACCTCGGCCAGTACCCTGGCCATTCAAAGGGGAAACGCAGCCAGTGTTCTGGGCACCCTACCGCAGGGCAGCGCCCTGGAGCCCATTTTTTATCTCTAATTTATTATTTATCTGTATTTTTTATTTATTTTTATGAGTGATTATAATACCTTATTTAAAAAAATAGACTTATACTACAAACCAACAAATAAACAAACAAATATCTATACTTGATCTTCCGGTGGGTATGTCGTCAAGGCGACTAAGGGATTGCACCAAGGACGGGCTGCAGCGTTCTCCTGTGTTTATTAAGATCATTACTGCAATCAGTAATCCGCCTGCCAACCGTGGTGATTATGGAAAATCCTCCAATCGACAGCCCACCACAGTATAATTCTATTGGGGAGGCTTATGTTCAGCAGTGGACGTATTTCGGCTGATGATGATGTGGTTTCAGTTAAATTTGATGAAATTTTAATATGCCATAGACCTGGAGCATTCTGATTAAAACTCTAAGGTACATTCACTAAAAGTGATCAGCAGGGATCGGAATTAGGTAGTGTAATGTACTTATGTATGTTCTTGCGAAGAAAATATGCCACGGTAAATTAATATGAACATTTCTTTTCACGGGATTTTATTAACTGTTCTAATGAAAATCCCGGGACTATTAGATAGCAATAATTAAGAAGTATAAATGTCCAATTAAGTATTAATTAAATATTAATTAATTAGTCTGGCCAGCGCGGGGAGTGTAGGCCAAATCCTCCGTCTGTCTCCGGCAGATGAGAGCGGGTTGTGCTCCTGCAGTGGAGACAAAAATAACCTGATGGTGTTGATGATCCAATTAAGAAAATATAATTTTTTTTTTTTATTTATACCTTACTGTACACAAATACAAGTCACACAACTAATTTAAACACACGATGTACAAATGCGCACTTAACTCTGTAAGAGTTTTCTTCCAGTAAACCTTTGGGTGAAAGAGACAAGTCAAAGCAGATAGATAAATAAATAAATAAATTACACATTAAACATTACATTAAACAGATAAATTTAATATTATTTGGCGGTCAGTTCTAAAACGACTAAGACTACTTAATTAATAGTTACTGAGTAACAACACCTAGTCTTATATTATCTTTGGTAACAGACACATCACTCCATAATAAAACGAAAATACCTACGCCTTTAATTACCTACTGTCAGACAACGAGGTTCGATCCAGTGACGGAGGCTTGCCAATACTCCAACGGTGGTCAAATAATATTTTCATTCCTGAAAGATGCGGCTTTATTGGACACAAATATATACCTACCTCCATCTTCTTCTTTAGTATAAATATGTATGAGGGTGTAACTTCGCGCTAAAGGCTGTCCTCCGAACCTAATTTGGATAGGCAGTCCGTAGCTGAACCTTTGGTGAACAAGAATTTATTTATAAGACAAAAGTTCCGACTGTGGTAAGAATGCTTCGGGAAGAATGTTCGTGGGCGTTGGAATTGGAATTCGTATTGAAGCGGTAGTTTCGACCCCTTTAAGCAAGGGGCGTGGAGAGGGGGGGGGGGGGGTTTCAAAATGCATAAGATAACAGCCTATTCACGTCTTATAAGTGTAATGAACATCATGGATTGGTAACGGGAAAGGTATGGAAAGAAAGGCGCGACTTGATTCAACATTTGTATGCAATTCACGCCGTGCTTTGCCCTCAAGCGATCATCACCTCACCAGTGTGGGAGCAGTTTTAAGGTCTGCCAGTACTGGGACTAAGTTATTAATAAAATATTTTTATTTCTTTTATGTAGGGAATTGATATAGTTATTGGCGACGAATCGTATAAGTGCGTTATAAAATATACCTATTTAGAATCAATGTTTATTAAAGAAAAAAATCTTTAATAGTATTTTTATAAGCCTACTACTACCTATGTTTCATTGCATTACAAAACGAAAGTCGATAGTTGACAAAGCTGCGGGCATAATTAGGATAATGATTTGCTTACTTTAGAATTGTTGCCTATGAAAAAAATATATATTGACATATTAACTGTGGCAAGTTTTCTATTTAAATGATATATCGGTATAGTAATTCCTGCAAGGTTTTTATTAATGCATTTATATTGCTACTGTAGTGCCTCTGGCACGTTTGCCGAGTTGTTTTTGAACACGTGCAGTGCTTATAGAACATACTCGTAGTGAAAAAAATACGGTTAGTCAGTTTATTGCTCCAAAAATATTTCCCCTAGGAGCATTACATATTCATGTATCTGTTACATTATCCAAACACCATTATCTACTACATTATAAAGCATGTTGGATTGTACTAGTAGTAATAAATGAATATTTATCGCTCCTGGGAAGAAATACTTTAGGAGCAACACATGGACTAATCGTAAAAATTTAGTTTCTTTATTAGAAAGTTTGAACTTGCATACAGTTACGATATTTCCATACTACCATGTTTTTGGTGGGATATACCTATTTTGTTCTAAAACCTCGCAAGTGATGCCGCAGGCGAAAGCTAGTCTTATCCATTCCTCTTTTATATGACGACCCTTGCTTGACTCCTATTAAAATATTTTTATAGGAATAAATAAAAAATGTTTTCTCATATATACTCGTAAATCTGTAATAAATACCTACCTACGCTTTTCTTTGATTCATAGATGAAAAGAAAAAAATATAAGTAAGAGCTATGTTTGTATAAGAATTTTAATGTCTCAATTTATTTTATTTATTAAAAAATAAGCCTCTATCAATGCCTATCGGTCGTTTGAGTCCAGAGGCTGTGAATAAATAAGACTTGATGCGAAATAAAGATCGAGAGCCTTCTTAAATAGGTATCGAGACACTTGAATGACAGTTGCCTAAAAAGCATGATATTTTTTTTAATATTTGTATATATATTTTCTTTCCAGTCTAGACACTTTACGCAAAAACATGATCCCGTAGAATTTCACTATTTATTAATACTTGAACCACACCACATCGATGTGCTCTGGTTTGGGTCCCGTGTTTTTAGAGTTCCGTACATTAAAAAGAAAAAGAAACCCTTGTAGTATCACTTCGTGGTCCGTCGGTTTGTCAAAACCCTTTTTCTCAGCAATTCGTGGAAGTATCAAGTTGAAATCAATACCAAATGCTCCGGTCTTCAATCTCTCTGAGCTGTGAAAAAATCAAACTTCTAAGTCAACATAATATTTATGCCATTTATGCCGCATGCTTTGACACTCACAAGGAAATCAAAACCTATAAGCCTATCAACCTGAAGGAGCCGTGGTAGCCGGTTGGTTGTGCACTCGCCTCACGTTCCTGAGGTCGTGGGTTCAAACCCCGCCCGTGCCAATGAGTTTTACGAAACTTAAATACGGTTTATTTATAATAGCACAGGCTTTTCGGTGAAGGAAAACATCGTAAGGAAACCTGCATATGCCGAAGAAGAAATATTGAGGCGTATGTGAGTCCACCAAATCGGCTTAGGGCACCGTTGGTGGTCAGGGGTTTGGCACAAAAGATCCTGAAGGGTCGAAGTGTCGCCAGCTCTTCCTGGGCCCCTAAGAAGATAAGATATCAGCCTGAAAGAGTCCACTGTTGGACATAGGCCTCTCCCAAGGTACGCCGCTGAACCCGATCCTCGGTACATCTAATTTAGTCACTCCCAGCCGCCTTACGCAGATCGTCGCTCCATCTAGCCAAGGGGTGTCCCACACTACGCTTGCCCAGTCGCGATCTCCACTCGAGAACCCGTTTACCCCAGTGGTAATCGGTTCTCCTACAGATGTGACCAGCCCACTGCCAAATCAACGTACTAACTTTTTAATGCTATGTAGAACATTAGGTTGGTATTTGGAATACTAGATGTTGTGCCCCTTTACAGCTCCTTGGCACTTCGAATGTTACGGCAAAACCACTTACGCTATACATCTTTTTTTCTTATTTTCCGCCAAACCAAAGCCAAAAGCGCAATAACCATTAACTGCATCTGAAAGTGGTTTGTGATTCATGCAGATGCACTAAGCTGTTATTGATTTAGTGCAATTGCTTTCGAGCTGCGTTTTGCTCGCAATATTTACTGCGTTTCGTATCTAAAGACAGTGATGCATTAGTGTATTTTGAAATGTTTATAGCGTACCTAAATTTGAGTAAATTGTTTATAAATCCAGGAACATCATCAATTAACATAAACAATAATAATTGTAGAAAATCATATGCCGATTGTAACTAGGTAACGACCTTCTTGAAAACACCTTACAGCACTCCTTTGGTACTTGATCCCCTTATTACTCCTACCTTTTTTACTCCCTGTACAGTAGTAGAAGACTACTTGGTATACCATGGACAGCCATGAGAACAAATGACTCCATTCTTAAAGAGCTTAGTATAACAAAACGGCTCTCCACTATCTGCAATGAAAGGACTCTAAGCTTCTTCGGTCACATTGCGTGATCTTCCAAGCACGACCTGGAGAATCTCATCATTCTGGGACAAATGGAGGGCAGGCGTGCCAGAGGACGAGCTCCGACGAGGTCAGATCCGGTGAGAAGGGTAGCTGGCGGATCCTTATATGAAGCGGTGTGGCTGGCCAATGACCGCTATGCGTGGAGGCGCATTTTATACGGTCACGATCCTCAGCAGTGAGGGAACGACAGAGAAGAAGACAGTAGTATATGGTAGGACAGTGGTATATACGGCTCACGACGGCACGCCCCACTCTTTATCTAAATCCCTTACATTTCATTGTATTGTTCTGTTATCAATATATGTACACTTACGTACCATTTTATTCCAAACCAATAGTAGTACGAATACCAACGCTATTTGCGTCTCTGTAACATATACATAAAAGGGTCACCAGCAGCAAATACAGGTTTGTGTTACCATGTAACCTTTGCGGTCCACTTCGGAACACCATCTATTATTTATTTTGTTTCGAGACGCAATTGCGTTGGTTTTCATATGACTTCATTTGGAATGAAAATACGTTCGAATTGGTATTAAATCCCCTTCAATCCAAAGATTCGTCAAAAAATAATACATGAACAGACATGAAAATTAAATAATCGTCGGCGTCCAGATGTACTGCAGACCGAATCTGCTATCACCAATCCGCCTGCCAAGCGTGGTGTATCCAAATAGAAAGTGCACCAAAAGTGGCATTCTATTGGGGAGGGGAAGCTTATGTTCAGCAGGTCCACTATGTAGGTATATAGGCTTAAGAAGTAGTTAAGGGATCCCGTCCATATTTACTTCTTTTTTCTAGTATAAGCTCCCCATATAACCCATTAATAAAGAAATATACTTCAAAAACTCACCAACCGAAAAGTTTTTGTCGATGGGAACCCTGACCGAACTGAGCTTTAGAACACCACTCCACCAATCCCCGCATAATATCGTGCATAACTCTAAAACTTGACACTGGAACTTCTAACTTCAATAATATTACACTTTGGGTACAATTGGGTAATACCCAATGAACATTTGTGTTAATTTAATACACTTACTAACACTCCAAACTTGGAATTACCCTTCAATGTTCCGCAACTTTGAAGGACTTAAATTAAACGAACTAAACTGAATATTTTGATGAATCCCTTGATTCGGTCTTCAGCACATCTGGGCGCCGACGATTATTTAATTTTCATGTTTGTCCATGTATTATTTATCGACGAACCTGTATAAAACTTGTAATCATCATCAGCCGAAATACGTGCGCTGCTGAACATACCATGAAAGTCATCAAATACCATGAAAGAATCTACTTTTACCAAGTTATCCGATTGAAATGTCACCAAACCAGCTTCTACCTTATTTACTCATACTATATTATAAGTTGTAATGTATCATATAAACAAAAATACACATCAGGGATACTGCCAATATATTAAACACTTATTATTATACATATATTGACAAAAAACAACCGTCGTTGTAATGAAATTTAAAGAGAGAACGGAAAATACTGCGATTTGGGAGGCGGAACGGTGATCGTGACGTCACGCGTATCCGTGGCGTACTAGCGTTCGGGACTGGAGCGGCTTATGTTTAATGCTCAATAACTTTGTAACTACTGGTCCGATTTCAATAATTTAAAAAGATAAATAATTAGCAGGTCATAGTTAACGCCGTACAGTACAGGTTTAACTAATATTCTGTAGCTTTACTGATCCTCATAGCCGTAGTCGTACGTCCTCACGGCTCGGAAAATACTGCGATTTGGGAGGCGGAACGGTGATCGTGACGTCACGCGTATCCGTGGCGTACTAGCGTTCGGGACTGGAGCGGCTTATGTTTAATGCTCAATAACTTTGTAACTACTGGTCCGATTTCAATAATTTAAAAAGATAAATAATTAGCAGGTCATAGTTAACGCCGTACAGTACAGGTTTAACTAATATTCTGTAGCTTTACTGATCCTCATAGCCGTAGTCGTACGTCCTCACGGCTCGGCTGACAGCGAATGAGCGAGTGAATGTCATAGTCGAACCGCGCGCCTGGCGCCCATATCTATACCTTCATTACTATTACCTACGTCACAGGGAGTGCGCCTTCTGTACTAAAAACGAACTTCCGAAACTTGTAGAGCAAAAGTAGTTCACACCCTATTGTGTTGACCCTAGTTTCGCGACGAGATGAACCGTATTTCCGTAAATGTGACCAATCCGAGAAGTTCGTTCGCAAAGTCCGCAAATGTAGGGCAAACAGCCCATTATTGTCCTTAGCCCTATATCGAGGGCGGATAGAATTTGACCCCATATTGACCCTTATTGCGTTGATATATGAAGCTTAAGAGTAACCAGCGGCTCCCGAGGAAAAACTAAGGATATGCTTTGGGTAGGGCTGCCAAACAATATCCTACTGTATTTTATCTATTTTTTATGGAGTAGATCCCCTGACCCTGATCTAACGGGTGAGAAGCAGTCCCAACAGTCTTTTTTTTCATGTATTTTCATAGTTGTAAAGTATCACTGTTACCAACAGTCTATGGACAAACGCCTAAAATAAACATTTTTATTTTATTTTTTATTTATTTTATTTTGGCCAGACACTATCATCATCACGGACCCTCTACCTCATCTAGGTTATACAGGCCGAATCACGGGGGAGAAGCCCGGTACTTGCTCAGGAGCTATTTCCCGGACACCCTGCTTCATCCCCCTACAAATAAAATAATCCTGTTTTTTTACTCTGTACTGCAACTCTCTCCACTATATCGCCACTCTCTCGGCCCCGTAGCCTAGTCGGTAGTACACCTGTCTGGTCGCGGGTTCGAATCCCGCCCAGGGCAAACATTCGTGTGATGAACACTTGTATTTGCCTTGTGACTGGATGTTATTTATATATTATATTATGTATTTATGTACGTATATCAGCTGTCTGATACCCATATTACAGGCTCTGCCTAGTTTGGGATCAGGTGGCCGTGTGTGAAATGTCCCCACATATTTATTTATTTATCATCATCAGCGTAAAAGAGTCTACTGCTGACATAGGCCTCTCCCAAAGTGTGCCATGGAACCCGATCCTCGATCATCTCCAGTCACTGCCAGTCGACTTACGCAGATCGTCGCACCATCAGCCAGGGCATAACACTACCAAGTGTAGCATAATTTATATTTTTTTATGATAGCTGGCGGCCAAAAATGTAGTATAAATTTAATGAAAAGGGAAAAAGAGAAGAAGTAGTTTGTAGAGACCTCCAGCCCTCTAAACTATGCTAACATTTAGTAAGATTATGCAAAACCTTACTTACGTGCAATTTCGTTATCTATCCTCTCGGTTTGTCCTCGATGTGCACTCGAAAGGTAGATCAGCGTATTCAGTAAAAGAAACAAGTATTGGGAATGGGAACAACGGGTTCATTTGTGCTTATAAAACACCCTCATAATTATCGGGAGAACGATTTAGAGACAAAATAGCGTTACCGGTAAAAAACTCAACGTGGGTTTTGTTACAAAGATTTTTCATTGAAACCCCAAACCAAACAAAAATGAATTTAATGCCAAAGGATGTCCAAAAGATAAATCAGGCCTTTATTTACCTCTTCCGAATTTTGAAAATTTACTACGGTAGAAAAAAATAAACGAGGAGACTCACACACAAGCCTTAAATATAGCGTTAAAAAAAGGTACCAAAAGGAAAAAAAAACGAGGAATTCCTTTACAAAATGAATAAACCCTAGGGTACTTAAATTATGGCCAGTGTTCTTCGGCGCCAGATCTTCGATGTCAGATCTTCAATTCCTGGTGTCCATCCAAAATAGTCCAAATAGTTTCGGCAAATTCGCTCGTGGTGACAGCTCCTCTTTGTAGGATAAAAACGTCCCTCCTGCTTTGGCTCTTGCCAATGCTGATCTATATGCAGCGGGCTAACCACATAGGTAGCTTAATCAATGAAAAAATCTTAGAAAAATGGGAACCTCTTGTTCTGAAAACGGTTTCCCTAACAGTAGGGAAACTCACAGTTATAATAATTTACAGAAATCTCAAAATTTTCGTGTTTACAGAAAAATTCACACCCTCCTTCCATTAAGTCAAAAGTCTCTCTTTACATCCTTGTCAATCAGTTCCTTTTTCATTTTTTTCAAATATCTCTCAAAAACTATTCTTTTTAATTCGCTTAGACACTAAAAAAAAATCAACTACCTAATCGTACCAAAAAGTCCCGTAGCGGAACCTGTAACGCTACACAAGATACAATATATACTGTTGGAAAAATATATAATAGCCTATTACTACTCTTTATTAATCTACTAGCTGTTGCCCGCGACTTCGTCCGCGTGAACAACATAACATCACAAATTATTATGTATTTCCCGTAGTAATGGGAGGTTTTTCGGGATAAAAAACTATCCTATGTCCTATTCCAGGACCTAACCTATATGTGTGCCAAGTTTCATCACGATCCGTCCAGTGGTTGAAGCGTGATTGAGTAACAAACATCCAAATATCCAAACTTTCACATCCTACTAATATTATAAACGCGAAAGTTTGTAAGTATGGATGAATGTTTGTTACTCTTTCACGTAAAAGCAACTGAATGGATTCTAATGAAACTTTACAGTAGTATACAAAAATCCTCTAGATGATATATCATTTAGAATATTAAGTAAAAAATGTAAGAAAATAGCTGCAGGTTGCTATAATTCATATATAAAAGATATCGAGGATAAAATATCCAAAAACCCTAAGTACTTTTGGTCCTTTATAAAGTCTAAACGTGGTGGGTCGAGCACGTATCCGGCATTCATGACTGATGGCTCTATCGTAACTTCTAATGGCACTGAAATTTGTAATCTATTCGCTTCCCAATTCTTGTCAGTTTACAGAAAAGACCATTACGCTGAATCCTCGTCGAGAAGCTGTATTAATGCAAAAATGAAATCCATCGGTGTAAACAGCGAATGTTTCTCCTCCCTACACATTAGCAAGGAAATAATACAAAAAAAGCTGGAAGGTCTAGACATAAATAAAGGAGCAGGTCCAGATGGCATTCATCCAATTTTCATTGTTGGCTGTGCTAGTAATCTAGCGACGCCACTGTATTATATTTTCAATAAATCCCTGCGTTGTGGTGTTTTTCCCAATACATGGAAGCTTGCAAAAGTTGTACCAATTTACAAAGCCGATGATAAAGCAACTGTGGCTAACTATAGACCCATTTCAATACTGTCTGTTTTGGCTAAAGTGCTGGAGTCCTTGATCTGCCCTTTCATTCAAAACCATCTTAAACAGTTCCTAACTTGCCATCAACATGGATTTGTCAGAGCCAGATCAACTTGCACGAACTTGGTCACATTTGTAGAGACCCTTACAGAAACTATAGATGTGAATAAACAAACTGACGTAATCTATACCGACTTTAGCAAAGCATTTGATTGCGTCTTGCATCCAATCCTAATTAAAAAACTTGCAGTCTATGGATTTTCGGGACCAATTCTCAAGTGGTTAAAATCGTATTTGGAGGATCGTCAGTTTTACGTTGTTGTCAATGGATATAACTCAGATAGTTTTCCAATAACATCTGGAGTCCCTCAGGGGTCGCATTTGGGGCCAATCTTATTTAATGCCTTCATCAATGATATTCCTGATTGTTTCTTGTTTTCTACACCGTTTATGTTTGCAGATGATCTAAAAATTGCTAAAACAATTGAATCACTTGAAGATGTGGAACTCCTTCAAAGTGATATAAATAGACTTAACTCATGGTGCAAGCAGAATGGTATGACCTTAAATCTGAAAAAGTGTTTCCATATAAAGTTTACCCGGAAAATAAACATTATCACATCTAATTATCATATAGACAATGTTACCTTACAAGAGGTTGAAACTATTAAAGATCTAGGTGTAATTTTGGACAAAAAACTCACATTTTTACCTCACATAGAGAACATTATTAATAGAGCCTCAAAGATGCTAGGTTTTGTCATCCGAACCGTTAAAGTGTTTCGTGAAACTGGTGTTAAAATTTTGCTGTACAACAGTTGAGTACGCAGCATACTCGAGTATTGTAGCCCTGTGTGGAGACCACATTTTTCAGTACACTCACTACGATTAGAGCGGGTTCAAAAAAGGTTTCTATGGCATCTGGCATATTCGGAGGGTATCGCTAAGAAGACTGTTGTATATACGCAGCTACCGACCTGTCATAAATAGATACTAATATAATATGTAAAGGGTAGTTGATAAATAAATCAGTCTTTGTCCACACGTCATGCTCGTATCATTTCATGGTGTCAGGTGTGGGGTTTAAATTGAGAATAAGTCGAGTAAAAAGTGTGTATAGTGTTTACTTAAGTGGTTTAGTAACTAATATTCCCAGTGAAAAATGACCAGTGAAAGAAAACAAACCATGATAGTGCAAAATGCATGTACATACTCGGGTATGCAACAACCAGTCGCTATGCACGAACAAGGGAACATGGCGGTTAACTGGAGGGAATGGAAATCAGCTTTTGATTATTACTTAATCGCATCGGGTCGAGATAACGCGACGTCCAAAGAAAAATGTGCTATTTTTCTACATGTTATCGGCAAATATGGGCGCGAGATCTATGAGGAGTTCGACTTTAATGATGGCGAAGTCACATATCAATCGTTAGTAGGAAAATTTTCAGCACGTTTCGACCCAAAGAGAAACGTCAATTTTGAGCGTCATATTTTCTTTGAAACATATCAAAATGAAAACTGCTTCGATAAATTTCTCAGTGACCTCAAAATAAAAAGTAAAAGTTGTGAATTTGGTTCTTTGCGTAATAGTTTAATACTAACACAAATAATCAGAGGAATTAAGGATCCACACAATAGAGAAAAGTTGCTTTCGAGATCATCATTGACACTGGATGATGCTGAGGCGTGTTGTCGAGTAGCAGAGCAAGCTGTCTCACAGGCGGCGGCGTGCAGTGGCAGCGCGGGAGGCAGCGGCGCGGCGGCGACCGCGACCGCGCCGCAGGAAGTGGCCTACATGGTCGGCGGTGGCGCGGGCAGCCGGCGCGGCGGGAAAGGCAGGCGCGGGCGCGGCTGGCGCGGCGGCGCTGTCACGCCACTGGGTCGCCCTGGCTCAAGTAGTGCTTGTGATAAATGCGGCGGATGGCACGGTGGGCGTGACCGGTGCCCTGCGTATGGTGCTAAGTGCTATAAGTGTGATCGGGTCAATCATTTCGCGAAGTGCTGTAGGGCTAAAGTCGTGAGAGAAGTATTGGATTGCGGTTACGATATGGACCAGCCTGGTAATATGGACGAGGACGGTGAGTTTTATGTTTATAATATATCTATCGACTCCGTTGATAGTGACAAGCAGTCGTGGTGTGAATCAGTTTATGTGAATGATATTTTAATTAAGTTCAAACTAGACAGTGGGGCTGATACCTCTGTAATGTCGCTGAAATGTTTTGTAAAAGCAGGTTTCCGGATCGATAGTCTAACCAAAACAAATATAATACTGAAAGAAATAAGCAAAAATAAACTACCAGTTGTGGGTTATTTTATAGCAACATTAAAATACAAATCTTATATAACGAATCAAAAAATATTTGTTTTGGACGTCGAATGCAGCAACTTGCTAGGGTTAAAAGCATGTACAGACTTGCAACTGATTGCACGCCTAAATGAATTGTCTAAATACGATTTTGACAAGAATGTTTTGATGGCGTTGGTTGTTTGCCTACAAAAATCAAAATATCGATAGATGAAACTGTTCCACCTGTAGTGAATGCTACGAGGAAAATACCAATGCGACTTCGCCCGCGTTTGAAAATAGAATTGGATAGTATGGAAAAAATGGGTATCATTATTCGCGAAGACGGGCCTACAGATTGGGTATCAGGTCTCGTATTGGTTGAGAAACCGGATAAAAAATTAAGACTGTGTCTTGATCCGTTTCATCTCAACAAAGCGGTACGTCGGAGTTATTTTCAGTTGCCTACGCTTGATGAAATTGCAAGTGAGCTAAATGAAGCTAAGTTCTTCTCAAAATTAGACGCCAATAAGGGTTTTTGGATGCTAAACTTGGATTTGGATAGTTCCAAGCTCTGCACATTCTCAACGCCGTTTGGAAGATACAGATTTTTAAGAATGCCGTTTGGTATTAACTGCGCTCCGGAAATGTTTCATAATGAGATGTTTAAGTTGTTCAAAGCAGAGGGCGTAACTGTATACATTGATGACATATTAGTAGTAGGTAAAACAAAAACTGAACATGATGAAAGATTGAAAGAAGTCATCAAAAAAGCACAAGAAAATGGAGTAAAATTTAACGAAGAAAAATGTGTCTTTGGTGTTAACGAAATAACATATTTAGGGCACATATTTAACGCCCAAGGTATGAGACCAGACCAGAAAAGAGTAGAAGCTATTATGGGAATGTCCAGACCAGCAGATAGAAAAGAATTAGAAAGATTCTTAGGAATAACGAATTACTTAGCGCGTTTCATACCAAATTATTCGGATGTAGCGGCGCCGTTGCGCGATTTGTTAAAAAAAGACAGCGAGTTCATATGGAATCATGAACATGATAAATGTTTCACAGAGTTAAAAATGAAAATCAGTCAGTCTCCGGTACTCAGGTACTACTCCCCAGACGAGGAGGTGACGGTGTCCGTGGACGCGAGCGCGCGCGGGCTGGGCGCGTGCATGCTGCAGGGCGGGCGGCCCGTGGCCTACGCGGCGCGCACGCTCGCGCCCAACGAGACGCGCTGGGCACAAATTGAAAAGGAGCTGCTGGCAATTGTTTTCGGATGCTCACGATTCCACCAGTATGTATATGGTCATGGTCGAGTAATTATAGAAACTGATCACAAGCCATTGGAGACAATATTTAAAAAGCCGTTGAATACCACTCCGGCAAGACTGCAGCGCATGTTGATGAAACTCCACAGCTATGCCTTAGAGGTACGTTACAAGCCCGGAAAATTAATGTACATAGCAGATGCCTTGTCACGAGCGCCGACGGAGAAAGGCTCGGATACAGAGGTGCACGAGGATGTTATGGTACACGTTAACACGTTAATAGAGAATGTGAGTGTATCACAGGAGCAGTTACAGAAAATTAAGGATGAAACAGCAAGGGACGAGACATTAAAACAAATAGAATGTTACTATATAAACGGTTGGCCAAAAAATAAGAAGAAATTACACGACACAGCAAAACAATATTGGACAATAAAAGATGAATTACATGTAATTGATGGAATAGTCTTTCGGAATAAACAAATAGTAGTGCCCAATACGCTACGCAAGGAGATGCTTAAGAGAATTCACGAGGGGCATCTCGGTATAGAAAAATGCAAAAGACGTGCCAAGGATGTTCTGTGGTGGCCTGGAATGGGCGCAGAAATCGAGCAAATGGTACAGTGTTGCGACACTTGCCAGCGGCACCGCGCCGCCAACCGGCGCGAGCCCCTGCGGCCGCACCCGGTGCCGGCGCGCCCCTGGCAGGCGCTAGCCGCCGACACGTTCGACATAGACAGAAA
Source organism: Esperia sulphurella (assembly GCA_947086405.1). Classification (NCBI taxonomy): domain Eukaryota; kingdom Metazoa; phylum Arthropoda; class Insecta; order Lepidoptera; family Oecophoridae; genus Esperia; species Esperia sulphurella. Next base: position 16,107,411 of record OX352264.1, read on the forward strand.
ACATTACCTTCTCATAGCGGATTACTACTCCAAGTACATAGAGGTAGCACCTTTAAGTAACCTGACCAGCTTAGCAGTTATTACGCACATGAAAAACATTTTTGCAAGATTTGGTATACCGGAAAAACTAATATCAGATAACGCTACGTTGTTTTCTTCACAAGAGTTTAAAAACTTTGCCCAACAATGGGAATTTGAACACGTGACTAGTTCTCCTTTATACCCTAGGTCTAATGGGTTAGCGGAAAGAAATGTCCAAACGGCCAAGAGGCTGATTATCAAAGCACGCGAGGAGGGCACTGATTGGCAACTGGCGATATTAAACTTCAGGAATACACCAATATCAGGGGAAGAATTTTCCCCGGCTCAGCTGCTGATGGGCAGAAGACTTAAAACAAGGCTTCCCGCGACAAATGAATTGCTCGCGCCTGAAACAGCTGAACCGAATGCAGTTAGGAGCAAGCGTATACATAATACGAATAAGTCAAAATATTACTACGATCGAGGTACTAGATCACTAGAAGCTCTGATACCTGGCCAGGACGTGCGTATGTTAGACAAGGGGCTATGGATCAAGGCTAAGGTACTAAAACTAGCTCCAGAATATCGCTCGTACTTGTTAAAAACTGAAAATGGTGGGACGTACCGCAGAAACAGAGCACACATTCTCAAACAAAATACGTGTGCTGATACTTTGCGTGTAAATAACAATCTAGTTCGTGATAGATCCTGCTTAATTGATGATATATATGATAATACCAATAAAACTTCAAACGTGGAGCGAACGTCACAAGTCATCCCACCAGCTACAGAAACAGCATGTACCGGCCGCGACGCCGGCGGCGGTGCCAGCGCCCCCGGCGGCGTCGACGCCGCAAACGGAAATAGAAATGTATACGTCACTAGAAGTGGTAGACGAATAAATAAGAGATTTTCTTTTACATTAAAATAAAAATAACATATATACACACTTAATTAATTTCTTTTCCATAATGTATAGTATAAGTATAGAAAAGTTATAAGTATATAGTAAAATTGTGCTCTAGAACCAATTTGTGCTTCTACTGATAAACGAAAGTTAACCAGCAATAAGCAAACGAGTACTGTTCTGCCTGTAGACAATTAGACATACACTAAGTAGAATTTATTTACTTTGTAGTACGCTCTTTATGTCATTTAATTTTCTTTATATTATATTTGCCCCGGTGACTATGTTATGTGATTTACCAGGAATATATATTTCGTTATAAAATAAAAAATACATTACTATATCATAATATATATCGTATGTGAGATATAGTATAATATGAAAACTTATTGAGAACATACTTTATATGATCTATACAAGGTAAATAATATACTTGCCTACGGGGTATAATGGAAATGTTATCTATTCTAAGTTAAGTTTAGTTTAAGACTAGTTTACACTGTAGTAAAGTTTTAAGTTCAATTAAAGGTTTTAAGTTTTATATAAGGAAGGAGATGTTGTATATACGCAGCTACCGACCTGTCATAAATAGATACTAATATAATATGTAAAGGGTAGTTGATAAATAAATCAGTCTTTGTCCACACGTCATGCTCGTATCATTTCAAAGACTGTGTCTTATAACGCCAGAGTTAAGCGGTTTCACATGTTGACACTCTCAAAACGAAGAGACATGTTAGATCTCTTTTTACTGCACAAAATTTTAAGAGGAGATGTCGACTGTCCGCAACTTCTTGGCAAATTTAGAATTCGCGCTCCTGCCAGGTATCCTAGAGACCTTATCACGCCCATGGCCCCACCGGCCAGGAGGACCGTGCTCGGCGCCAACTCACCCGTGGCTCGCATGAGCAAACTATATAATAAACTGAGTGACTATACAGACATTTTTTTCGATACACTTGTTCAATTTAGAAAGAAGATTATTGTTATGGAACATAAATTTTAAAAATTAACCTATTAGCCTAAGAGTGTGATTATTGTGTTTAATTGTTGTGCATGTTAAATTCACCTATAATTAGTTGTGCTCTAAGTTCTTAGCTTTAAGATAATAAATGTAGAAGTATTATTGTAACAACTGTTGGTGAATAAATGAATAAAATAAAATAAAAATAAAATATAGCTTATACATCAGAATAACACATAGGCTACAATTTATAAAGATATTGTGTGAATTGTCCAAAATATCAAGTAAGTAGGCAAAAATCCGCCATCTGCGAGCTATTCTGGCGTGCGCCATAAAATTATAATTTTAATGTCATAATGTTAGTTCTTTTCTACGCCACGCTAATATAAGCTACTCGAAATACTAATCCTGCGCAGACGAAGTCGCGGGCACCAGCTAGATTATAATATTAGTAGGATTCTATTTTAGCCAGCAGGCACCAAACAACACTAAGCAATTTCCTGAAATTTGTCATACACTCGTATTACATATCATCTGTTATCAGTTTCCGCTACTTCTGCATCCACCAAAGAACATTTTCCAATGAATGTCAATTGGCGGGACTATCGAAACAGGTCAGCGATTAATTTGGTCAAACATGTAAATAACCTTTTTTTTTTAAATAAGATATAAGTTTTTTTTTACATTAAAAATGAAAATCACCTCTTGGATTTTTTTACCAACCCTAGTTTTGGCCGAAAAATACGAGTGTTGATGTTATGTGAACGTTAGTACGTATTGATTTTCAGTTGAATGGAAATCGCTTTTATTATATAGACGTTAAACGTTGATTGATGAGGGCCTTGATGAGGGCTTATTGTTCTTTCAACGCTAGAGAAGATACAACACATTTTAAAAATAACATGACAATGAACAGAATGCTTTCGGCGTTGTGTTCACTAAGTAAATTTTTATGTGCATGAAAATTCAACAATTAACTAGTGCATCAAACTTAAAATATGAATGAAAAGAACCCTTTTTTTAAAAAAAGATATAAGTTTTTTTACAATCAAAATGGAAATCACCTCTTGGATACCCTAGTTTTGGCCGAAAAATACAAATAATATTATTTGGTAGAGTTAAAATGTAATTATGTAATTAATTAGTAATAATCAGAAAAATATACCGCCTCGTTGGCATAGTTTTGATAGTTATTTTGAAATTACCTATAAACACTTCTGTTATTCACACATCGGGTTGATAAAAATCGTACTTGAAATTTATTCTTACCGCACTCCTGCGACGAGCAGGATCTCCGCTACACGACGGATAACCGCTCGGCCACGACCTTGCCGCTGGCAGCGGCAGCTAGGAGCGGGGCGGCGAGCGGCGAGAACAAATGTACAAAAATGTTAGCAGCACGCCACGAGGCGCCGCAATCAGCGGCCAACCCTCCAACTGCCGAAACCGCGCCGCTCACTGCGCCGCGTCCCGCTAAGCCAAAAGTCGTGGCCGAGCGGTAGGCCGTCGATACAGCCGTTCTGGTCGCGCATGATATACCTAATAGAAGGAACCGTTCGACACAAGAAGAATTCAATTACTCTTTGTTGCACGATAGAAATACAAAGATACAATGATAAAGTAGCTTGCATATGTCCATCTAGGCGGTCTTATCACTAAAAGATTTTTTCTGGAAAAAAAATAAGTTATTTTATATCGTCGGATGCGGAGGGCAGAGGACTTATATGAGCTGACATGATGATATCGTCTAACACCTCATGTAACATGACTGGGCATAAGCGAAGCGTTTGGTTTGTAGTTATCGTAGTTAAACACTAAACTCTTATCAGATTAAGACATGGGACCAGTTAGACAATACAATATTTGTAGTTCGGCAAATAATTTCGAACCCTGGACACAGACTCGCAGATGAGTCTGATTTGAACATAAATAATGGCAAAAATAATTACCAGAAAATAATGTTTTCAACAAAACATTTGCATCTAATAACAAATTTTTAAAGAATAGATTAAACAATAATTCTAGGTTTATCTAGTATTTTTTTAATGTAATATTGACCCCGATTCTGAAGGCACAAATTTAAAATTTGACAGCGCTAAAATTGGTTTCGTCTTTATCTTTATAATACTGTGTGACAAGGATAGCAACAGTTTTAGTGCTGTCAAATTTTAACCTTGTGCTTCAGAATCGAGCCCATGTAGTAATTGTAGTAATTAATTTAATACATAGACTTCTTTATTATTTGTATTTTTATTATCCGAACTGTCAACGGCAACGCCCGTCACTTCCACGCTGCCACATTACCATAGATAATGTCATACATGACCATAACCTACTCTTACAATTATGCGATATAATTTACAGGAAATGTGTTCTATTACTTATCCTTTTTTTAATTCGCAAGATAATATAATATATATGTCAATAAATGTAGTTTCTAGGTACCTACAACTCTATACTAATTTATTGTGTAACTAATCTAGTTTAAATAACTGAACAGAACATACTATTTATAAATAAACAAAAAAAAGTTACTACATTTACACTACAAATAAAAAACCTGCTCCAGTTCATCCCCCGCTGGCAGAGTACCCAGGAGGCTGGCGGTATTGCCTCGCTGGATTGCGAGGCTTACGCGCTGGGCAAAGTAGCCGCCCGCTCTGGGGTCCCGGGTATTTTCCACTAGTCTTTTCCAGATGTCCCTGAAAAGGTGGTGGACACCGGAACCCCACGCGCCCTGGGTCGAGACCCAAACGCCTTAGATGATCAGCAAACGCTTTACAGGTGACCAGCAAATTTGTTGGGATGTTTTAGTAACTTCGAACAGAAGCATAGAAACCTGGCTTTCTGTACCAATTTGACATTGATGGCGATTTATCGCATACAAAGCTTCGGAAACCAAACAAAAGCGTGGAACGGTGACGTCAGAGTGCAGCTTTTAGTAAGAAATAACTCTAAGTCTGATTCAGTGTCTTGTATATCGGATTGCGTGAAGATTTCCGTCAGTGCGTCATAGTCGACACGTACTCAGGAATTTGTATTGTAGGGGGCTTAGTTTAATTGTTTACAATTGGGTATTTCCGGACAAGTACAATTTGGATCTTTTTAAAGGAAGAGTGAATAGGAATCTTCTGGTCAAAAAAAGTCAAAAAGTCAAAAGTCAAAATCATTTATTGCACATGAGTACACTTGGTACATTTATACACGTCATTTTTTTATCGACTACCGCTTCCTAGGTGTTAGCGCTGTGAAGAAGAAACGGCGCAACAAACTTCACGCAACACATCTTTTAAAAATCAAGTTTGCATACAATTAATAAAGATTTTGCGAAGCTGGATTAACATTAGTACCAGGCATCTTTGTCATTCAAATAATCGTTTACTTTATAATAGGCTTTCTTACAAAGTTGTTTTTTAATGTGAATCTTAAACTTTAACACTTTAAACTGGGTAAGCGCGCTCCACCTTAGGCCTCATCATCACTTACCATCAGGTGAGATTGAGGTCAAGCGCAAAGCCATCAATAATATTTAGACATTTATTTATTTAAAATATTGAAACATTACAAATTATTATTCCATTGCGTTACAATAATTTTTATGCAATAGACGAAACAGGCATTCCTCTCTCTAGCATTCCCTTACATTCCGTCATCAGCCGTCCTATGCCGTCCACGAACACGTCACAGTGTGGTGCCTAAAAAAAAAGCCAAGTTACATTCGCGGAAAGGGAATGTTTAGCAGTTTGGAGGAATTTCATTTTTCCGAAAAGCGAATGAGAGACAAGATAATGCTGTCGTGATCTACTAGCTATCGACTATCAATCAAGAAGATGTGCCCGAAGCGTCAATATTTACTAATAATTAAATGTTATGCGTAGTAACTGCACAAGTTTCATTGTGAATGTAAACGAGTTGCGGCTCCCGGAGCCGCAGTTGTGTGGAACAGAGCGATTATTTGGAATGCTTCATCTATTAGTAAATTTAATTCATCTTCATCTAATAGTTTTTGAATTGTCCAGTCCTTGTTTAGTTTAATAAGCTCAGGATTATTAAGTATATTGTAAATTTGGAATCAGATTTCACTGATTCCGAATTTGCAACAGAGGGGATTGACATCGGTAATTTCCGCTATTTACGTCGATAAGTATGTAATATTTATTACTTATTAAAAAGGACGCTACTGAACCATATTTTCGGGTCTCTGCCTCCAGTCGACATCAGCTGATCGTCACAGCCCAGCTCGTGATCTGTAATGGTTTAACTCGTTTCTAAGCTTTTCATGTCTTGCTTGACTCATAGGGGGCCTTGTCTTAGAAGCCCCTCCTAACACCAACCTCTTCGTCGTAATGCCAAGTACTGCGCAGCCAACAAAGTGTTCTTGTTTAGATATTATGGTAGGTAGTGGTTGTATTGAATTTCTGCAAAGTGGCTGCTTGTGTTGCTATTTTAGTAACGCTTGAGTAAATAAATTATGTAGGAAGCTAGACTTGCTATCGATAACAATTAATGGAGTCAGGTCGCCCACGTTACATCGCCGACTCTCCATAAAAGCGAATAGATTTAATTACTTAATACTGCTATTACAGGCGTACCAGCCTGTCCGTACACGTGCGTGCGTAAACTGTCGAGAGAGGGACAACGTTATACGTCAACACATAAGTGTTTCTCTTTCTAACCGGCCTGTTTTATCCACGTTCATGGGCGAGTGTATGTATGTATGTAAACGCTTTATTGTACCAAAAATAACAACAACAACAATAATAAAATAGGAATTAAACTGTGTACAAAGGCGGACTTATCCCACTTAGGGATCTCTTCCAGTCAACCTTAGAATAACCGAAATCGAAACCGCTTCTTTACGTAGTAATATTTAGTGCTAGCTGTGCCCGCGGCTCCGCTAGTTTGGACTACAGAATCCGCTTCCACTCCCGCTTCAGCTCCCGCTCCCGCTCCCGCTCCCGCTCCCCCGTCCATTCCCACTCCCACTCCAGGTCCAAATGTAGTCCAAACTCATCGCAATCTGAATTGTATTGAACATTAAAATTATACTTCTTTGTTATATTGCATACCCTACCTACTTAATGTATGTGAAAACTAAAAATGTACATAACTTTTGATTCAGTAAACCGATTACGATGAAATAAAGCCTATATGTTACTTCGAGTTAAGCCCTATGTTTCTGAGAAAAGTCTATCATAATTGGTTCAGTAGTTTTTAAGTGATGCGTGCACAAACTAACAGACAGATAAAAATTTCAAAAATGATTCAAATGTGTTCTATTACTTATTCTTAAATACCCCAATTTCTTTTTTTATAAATATCTTCAAATATCATCAACACGCGAAGTTAACGTTTTTATTTAATAGACTAGCTGTTGCCCGCGACTTCGTCCGCGTGGACAACTTAACATTACACATTCTTATGTATTACGTGTTACTAAATCCTAAAAGAAATCTATTAATCTGGTTATGCATTAAAAATATTAATATACATAAAAAAAACATACTATCCAATTGAGAACCTCCTTTTTTGAAGTCGGGTAAAAATTAGCGTTCCGTCGGCGGTTTCGCCCGTTGGACCACAGTTTTTTAGGTTTCCGTAGCTAAATGGCAAAAAACGGAACCCTTATGGATTCGTCATGTCTGTCTGTCTGTCTGTCAGTCCGTCCGTATGTCACAGCCACTTTATTCCGAAACTATAAGAACTTACTATTGAAACTTGGTAAGTGGATGTATTCTGTGAACCGCATTAAGATTTTCACACAAAAATAGAAAAAAAAAACATTAAATTTTGGGGGTTCTCCATACTTAGAACTGAAACTCAAAATTTTTTATTTCATCAAACCCATACGTGTGGATAGGTCTTCAAAAATGATATTGAGGTTTCTAATATAATTTTTTTCTAAACTGAATAGTTTGCGCGAGAGACACTTCCAAAGTGGTAAAATGTGTCCGTCCCGTCCGTCCCCCCCTGTAAGAGAATGATAAAACTATAAAAAATATATGATGTACATTGCCATGCAAACTTCCACCGAAAATTGGTTTGAAAGAGATCTAGTAAGTAGTTTTTTTTAATACGTCATAAATCGTAAACCACAATACTATTATTAAAACATCGATCAAAGTTACAACGAACTACAATAACTTTTATATTATGTTACTTGCTGCTACGGAAACCTTCATGGGCGAGTCCGACTCGCACTTGGCCGCTTTTTTTAAAATAAAGTTGACATTTACATTTATCATGAATTAAAAGATTATCATATAATTAATAAAAAAAATTATATTTTAATATTGTGCAAATTAGGTGACATTTCCTTCCACCCCCCCCCCCCCCCACCCCTCCAATTTGTCCTTTCCATACCCTTTCTTTCTTTCCTTCTCCATCCCCTTCCCACAACGTTGAAAACCTTTTCCCCCACCCCTTCCCTCTCCCTACTCCTACCTCTCCCCCTTCCCTTTACCCACCCCTTCCTACACCCTTTATTTACCACTGCCCCCTCATCTTTCCTCTCTTACCCTAATCCCTCTATTCTTTTCCATCCGACTTCCTTCCCCTCCTATTCCCTTCCTATGTTGCATATCCAATTAACTGTACAACAAAATGTCTGTCAAACTGCTGGACATGCCTTCCCCAATGAATGCCACAACGCCCTACAGATCCAGCCGCTTCCGGCCACCATCTTCAGGTCGTCCATACACCTGGCGGCAGGGCGTCCCACCCTGCGCGTGGGTCGTCGCGTCCCACTCTAGAACCCGTCTGCCCCAACGGCCGTTCGGTACTACGACAGATGTGACCTGCCATTTCAGCTTACTAATTCTTTCGGCTATGTTGGTCACCTTCGTTATTCATCGGATCTCCTCATTACGAATCATATCCCTCATGGAGACCCCGAGCATTGCCCTCTCTATAGCTCGCAGAGCCACTTGAATCTTGTGGATCAGGCCCACCATCAGTGTCCACGTCTCCGCGCTGTAATCATGACAGGCAGGACGCACTGATTAAAGATTTTTGTCTTTAAATATTGTGTAATAGGTGACGTAAAGACCTGACGCAGTTTTCCGAATACTGCCCACCCTAACTGGATTCTTCTGTCAGCTTTTGAAATTGATCCTACCCAACTATATTGTCTGTCTGTAGACGTACTCCTGAACAGCATCGATATTGACATTGTCGACGATCACCGGTCTAATACAGGGCCACTAATTATCGAATAGTGAACTTTTTGTATCGAGACTTGTGGAAATACCTGAAATACATCAGCTAAAATAAATCTATAAATGAGCTTTAAAACATCTCTGTCACTTTCTGTCAAGTTCTTGCAACGACCAGTAATGTTGAACTACACTTTCATACAAATGATATGAAATGAGAGGTCAACTTGTATATCAGCATCCTGACATTTTATTGAGATATGACTTATACCAGTATGAGGCCCGAACTCAAAGCTATTAAACAGTGAAAAAGCCGTCAAATTCTGTTCAGCAGTTTCCAAGATTAGCCCGTACATACATACATACATACAGACAGATAAGAAATTTTTTAATTATATTTTTGGACTCTACTGGTCTTCAGTAACGTCCGGGCAGTGAAATTTTTTTTTTAACTTCATTGTACAGATTCGCTTTTCTTTTGTTTTTTCTACTCTTTTATTATATGTATAGATTATCTTTGCACGTTAAAACATTATGTGTAAACCCGATCCACCAAAAGTGATACAAATATATTGCAAATTAATACTGCAATAGTTTCGATTTTCGGCCGCTTGGAGCTCTGGTGTGCATCATCGCGTCGCCAATAGATAAGGGCTAACACGTAGGTACTGCGTTTTTTATTCGCGCGATTTTTTTCGCGCGGATTTTTTTCCGCATAAATCGCGCCGCGTCGCGGTGATATCTGCAGCAAAACACAGCAAGCAACTTATCTCATCTGTGCCGCAAGTGCGTCCAGCTCCATACAACTTCCATATGTCACAGGATTCAGCGGAAAAAAAAGCGCGAATAAAAATCGCAATGCGTGCTAGCTCTAATGGTACGCTAAGATATCCTTTTCCTTATTTGGCAATGGTAACTGATGTCAGACAGTATGATCGATAGTGCAATAAAACGGCCAGCATCCTCATGCTCTCTCGTGAATGGCAGGTTTTATAACATCCTCATACACAAGAACATTATGATACTTCTCTCCATGTAAAATTATTACGGAACCATTGAGATAGCGGAGAATATGCAAATGTGTTCTTATTTACAGCACCATCATTTAGGGTGATCCTTTTGTGCTCTCGGCCGTTTGGGGATCATATCCGCGGCGGGGTGTACAGCAAACTTACATCCCCGGAACTAATCTGTGTTATTTTTAAAGGAAGTTTTGGCTCAAAGTCAATGTCAAATATATTAATACAGATAGATTTAATACACTATATTATTTGTATTTCATTTGACTGGTAGGCGAGAGGCGGTTTTATTCATAAATTATTAAATGAGAGATTCCACATCTCTCAGTCCATATTTATATCACTGTATGATTTTATAAATATTTGAATGGAAAACAAAATGATGGACAAATTTTTAAATAAGTAAATCTGGGAATAAATCCGAGGATATCTATATTTATCGCAAGTAAATAAATGACACTACCTAATTATGATTCCTGGTTGTTACACTATCACTATTCATTTGTACCAGCGGTTGTTCAGTGCCTGAGAAAGTTTATATCTACACTAGCTGTGCCCCCGCGGCTCCGCTAGCGTGGACGACAGAATTATCCCCTTCCCCCATTCCTCCCGCTACGCACCCCACTACCCTCCTCCCCCATCCCCATCCCCATTATCTATTCTAGAACATTCTGGAAAAATCTAGATAATTCTAGAAAAGTTCTCAATATTGTCACTCACAAACGCACTGAACTCCATTCAGTATAATTTCGAGTTTATATGAGCCGTACAATGTGTTTGAAAAGGATAGAAGTATCCCATCACACATTTTTACCACCCACATCCACCCACTGTAACCAAACTCCCACACTTGCAAGTGCAGACCAAGGGCTATCTACCACTGCAACGGGTGATAGTGGGTGGTTATGGAGAAATGGCTGTTTTTTAAACAAAAGATAATTTTTTTTTTTTTAAACCAATTCATTTGCTATTTGTACAGTAACGTTGGGATTTATTACTTACTAGCTGTTGCCCGCGACTTCGTCCGCGTAGACAACTTAACATCACAAATTATTATGTATTTCCCGTAGGAATATGTTTTTCGGCATAAAAACTATCCTATGCCCTATTTAGGAGAGAGAGGAGAGAGTAAGGGGAGAGCGGAAATAACATCTCATCCGACCCTACTGTCAACCCCACCTGCCCGCGTCGACAGTTCGTATGAATAGCCGGCGACGGTGGCTGAAAAGTCATCGTGGTGCTCTCTGCTAGATAACAGACGGGGCTCTGGCGACCGAGCAATGGCGGTATACCCATACACCCAGCCGGTTTGCCGGCTGGAAGAGGGTGCAGCGACCTTGGGATCCAAATAATCCCAGAAATGTCTGGTGCAGAAGGCAACGGGAAACCACTGCACTATATTCCCAAGAAAACCGTATGAAATTAATGTCTAATCAAGTATATAGAGTGATGTCATGCGATCCGACTAACCCTCGGCGCCATGTCAAGTTCGGGTTGCATGGTGGGAAATATGCTACCGGCCACTGTGCTGCGGACCACCAGACAGCCAGAGGAGTAAATGCTACTGGTAAAGGTACAGGCACATTGAAAACCCCATTAAGAAAACATCTACGCATGGGAACATGGAACGTCAGAGGACTACGGGAGTCGGGCAAATTGGAGATTGTGGAAAGGGAAATGGAGAGATGCAAAATTGACATTCTTGGGCTCAGTGAGGTTCATTGGAGAGGCAATGGTCATATTGGTACCGGCAGTGGCAGTGTTATGTACTTCTCGGGTGCAGCAGATCATAGCGGTAATGGAGTGGCTATTATAATATCGAAAAAGCTACAAAACACCGTCATAGGATACCAAGCTCCAAATGACAGAATGATCTCTATTAAACTAGATGCTAGCCCAGTTCCAATAAATGTCGTGCAGGTGTATGCTCCTACATCACAGTCAACAGATGGGGACTCGGACCAGTTTTACTCCAACTTAGACGCACTACTCCGTACTATACCATCCAGGGAAATAACTGTTGTGAAGGGTGACTGGAATGCCAAGGTTGGCGATACAGTGGGAGATTCATTATGCGGAACGATAGTGGGAAGATACGGTCTGGGAGTAAGAAATGAAAGGGGCGAAAAGTTTTTACACTTTTGTGTAGAGAATCAGCTTACGATCATGAACACCTGGTTTAAAAATCACCCAAGAAGGCTATACACATGGACTTCTCCTAGTGGATATAGAAATCAGATCGATTTCATTACGATTAAATCAAGATGGCGATCGTCTGTTATTAATGCGAAAACACTCCCAGGCGCTGATTGCGGCAGTGACCACCAATTGATTATAGCTGACTTCAGACTACGGTTAAAAAGAACCCGTGTTAGCACTCGCAGACACTATCCTCTTGATAAACCGGCTCTGGATCTTTTTAATACAATGATTGTCCCAAAGATAAAATCTATGGAGATGGATCCCTTTGACTCTAGTCAAGCTGACTGGAGTTCGTTGAAAAAAGTAATCTTAAGCACAACGAAAGAGGTTTGGGAATTGCATAAGACCAACAAAACAAAGAAAGAGTGGATAGGAAAAAAGTCGTGGGCGTTAATAGAAGAGAGAAGGGCGTTGAAGAGGGATGGTTTGAAGACAGATGAAGAAAGAACCCGATACAATATGTTACACAGTGAGGTGCAAAAGTCTACAAGAAGAGACAGAGACGCTCATATCAATAACATATGTGAAGAGATAGAAGAGCATGCGGAGAAAACCCAAGCAAAAGATCTTTTTATGAAAGTCAAACAACTGACCGGAGCCTTCAAACCAAAGAGCTGGATACTAGAAAACAGTAGAGGCAGCATCGTGACTGAACTCGATCAAGTCCTTGAAAGATGGAGGAATTACTGTTATGAGCTATATCGGGATGAAAGTGGACAGTTTACAGAAAGAAGGTGGGACGACCACACAGAAGAGCCCAAAATTTTGCTTTCGGAAGTGCAAGATGCAATTAAGAAACTCAAACATAAGGCATTGGGTCCTGATGGTGTGTCAGCAGCGATGTTACAACATCTTGGCATTGAAGGGATGAAGATCATTCATCAGATATGTCAGAAGATCTGGAAAACTGGGCAATGGCCTGATGACTGGACTCAGTCCGCTGTAGTACCGCTTCACAAGAAAGGTTCCACGCGAAAATGCGAAAACTATCGCACACTGTCGCTGATGCCGCATGCAAGCAAGATACTGTTACGCATTATAAATGATCGGTTAACATCCTTCATAGAGCGCCAGATACCGAGTGAACAGTCTGGCTTTGTTGCGGGAAAGGGCACTCGGGAACAGATACTGAATGTACGCATACTCATTGAAAAATGTCGTGAGTTCAACAAACCGCTGGCCTTGTGCTTTATAGATTACGCCAAGGCATTTGACTGCGTACAGTGGAACACTATGTTCGATGTGATGGTGGAAATGGGCGTCCCCACGCATCTCACTTTTCTAATACAGAATTTGTACCTTGACGGGACTAGTTTCGTAAAACTGGAAGATTCACAATCTAAACCATTTCATGCGGAGAGGGGCGTACGTCAAGGTTGCATTCTATCACCGAAACTATTTAACTTGTACGGAGAACACATAATGAGGAAGGCTTTGGAAGGCTGGAATGGCGGCGTTGCGGTGGGAGGTCGGAAAATTACAAATCTGAGATATGCAGACGACACAACCATAGTTGCTTCTAGTGAGGAAGAGTTAGCGATACTACTAAAGAAAATCGAAGTAGAAAGTGCCAAACTTGGTCTAAAGATCAACCATTCAAAAACCAAGGTAATGGTGGTAGACCGCGGGCAGCTGCTTCCACCTACTAATGCACTACAGGGATACGAAAGGGTTAGTCAGTTTGTGTATCTTGGGTCACTCCTAACAAATGAAGGCAGTTGTACCGAGGAAATTAACCGCAGAGCCGGAATGGCCAAAAGCGCTATGACCAACCTCAAGAAAGTATGGAAAAACAGAAGCATCCGCCGCAAAACCAAGATGAGATTGGTACGGGCCCTCGTCTTTTCAATATTTTTGTATGGCTCTGAAACCTGGTGCGTTAAAAGTCGAGATCTTTCCAAAATTGATGCTTTTGAGATGTGGTGTTGGAGAAAACTACTTGGTATACCATGGACAGCCATGAGAACAAATGACTCCATTCTTAAAGAGCTCAACATAACAAAACGGCTCTCCACTATCTGCAATGAAAGGACTCTAAGCTTCTTCGGTCACATTGTGCGATCTCCCAAGCACGACCTGGAGAGGCTCATCATCTTGGGACATGTGGAGGGCAGGCGTGCCAGAGGACGAGCTCCGACGAGGTGGTCAGACCCGGTGAGGAGGGTGGCTGGCGGATCCTTATATGAAGCAGTGCGGCTGGCCAATGACCGCTATGCATGGAGGCGCATTTTATACGGTCGCGATCCTCAGCAGTGAGGGAACGACAGAGAAGAGAGCCCTATTTCAGGACCTAACCTACAAGTGCCAAGTCTCACGATCCGTCCAGTGGTTGAGTAACAAACATCCAAACTTTCGCATTTATAATATCTACTAGTGGGATGGGTTACTTGCCTACAAACAGCCCCCCGAAATAAAGAAGTATCTTCAAATAACCCTGTATTATATAAAAATAACAGGAAAAAACACGAAGGGTCTACGGCAGTAAACACGTAAGTGCATAAAATGTACCCAAAATGAACGTGATAATATATTATACATGTGGAACGTGATGTATTGCACAGTATCAAAACATTACATAGTAAAAAAAACGTTGTGTGACCTACTTACCAGTGTATTCGGGACTTTTCGGGCTTTGTCTAAAATGAGAGTGGAAAATACTAAGAAAATGTAATTTTCGGTACTCTTTATGAGTATACACTAATTAGTTACCGTAAAATGGAGCATTTTTTACGGAACTTTCGATTGAATTAAAATCTCCGTCGGTAATTTTTAGGATAATATGACGTGTGGTTCCCGGCTTAGAATAGCGCCACAACAAATCTTACCATGGGTGTCGTCTTCCAGCCTTCTCCTCTGTATGTAGGCTGATGAGGATGATGTTCTATAGATAGACAAAAGTTACAATGTAGTCTACGCATGGCTTATATTATATACCAAATCTTAAATTACATTAGATATTTAAGTAAATCAAATTTTCCGTCTTCTGGCAAGGATCTCTATGTACTGCTAGGAGAGCGTTGACGCTACGGGTAAATAGCGTCAATACTGAGTAAATAATTAAATGTTCTGCACAAGTTTCATTGTGAATGTAACCGAATTGCAGTTCCTTGCATGGAACAGAGCGATTGTTTGGAACGCTCCATCTAGTAGTAGACATAGACATATACATTTATTATTGGTAATAGGCAATTACAGGTCATACAATTTTAAAATCTATAACGTAACATAGTAATAAATATTATATAAAATGATTACGTCTCATAAAACAATATAAAAGAATAAACAAACATTAAACACTACTAATTACATTTACAATTTTCAATGACTTCATCAAAGCTGTAGAAAGTTTGCTCGATGATCCACTCCTTCAGCCTCAGTAGTACATAGAGATCGTTGTCATCTGGTGTTGAAAAAGCTATTACCGGAACACTTTTTAGACGATAGGTGTATAAAAGTACCCTAAAATACAATAATTTAATAAAATTAAATTTACAGTAATAAGTCGAACTAAAACTACATTAAAATAAATGACTACCGAAATGGGTAGATGGTCAATCAGTTTATGTCTTTCACGCTCCGATGCAAATCTATCCAGTTAATCCCTTCTACTAACTTTCCTTTGAAGATTCATCTGAATGTGAACTCAAGATGAAAAGGTGAATAACATATAATTATGTGCGACTTTGAGTATCGTCTGAACACATTTAGGCATCTAAGGTCCCGTTCGCAAAATGTCACGCCGGAGAAAAAATCTCCCTTCTACAAAATGTCATCGCCACCGCCAAAAACGCCACCACACCCGGTCCTCCGCCCTCCCCATCCAGCCGCTTCCGGCCACCTTCTTCAGGTAGTCGCTCCACCAGGCGACAGGGCGTCCCACCCTGCGTGTGTCGAACCGCGGTCTCCACTACAGAGATCGTCTGCCCCGGTTCTGCGACAGATGTGGCCCACTGCCGCTTCAGCTTGCTAATCCTTTCAGCTATGTCGGTGACTTTCGTTCTTCGTCGGATCTCTTCATTACGAATCATATCCTACAAAGAGACCCCGAGCATAGCCCTCTCCAGGTGGTGCCAGATCTCATTATAGCGCCCCAACTCCCCAACGCAATGACATCTTAGGAATAATGTATATACGATCTGTTATGAAAAAACGTTATTTAAAGGCAATTTCACAGGAACTAATTTATTTACTTACTCAACATAACAACTGTTTCAAGAATGTGTTACCGTAAAAATAGATACTGGGTAGGTTAAAAAGGTTTTGATTAGGTTGGATTACGTTGGATTACGTAAAACGCCCACACCATGCTGTTGTTTTCTAAGTTATATACTTAAAGGGCTCTTAATTTTTAAAAGTAACTTTTAAGTAGCGACTTTAAGTTCTAAAATTATATAAATATTTGATTTCTATTGAGGTGTAAAGTATTCAGCGAAAAATAATACTAATAAATTATTTGTAAGTAATAATTATTAGTATCCCACTAATATTATACTATACTTACTATACTTATTATACGGATCGGGATGAAACTTGGCACACATATAGGTTAGTTCCTAGAATATGACATAAGTGAGTTTTTATTCCGAAAAACCATCTCATTCCTACGGGATATCAAATTAATCGTTAAAAGCAGTGAAGATATCGAAATTTACGCAGACGAAGTGGCGGACAAAAGCTAGTTACTAATAAATTATTAGTAAGTATTATTTTTTGCTGAAAGTAGCCTCCTCCTCATTTTCCCCGAATTTCCTTTCTCATATTACGAGGCAAAAACTTATCTTAGTCCAATCTCTCACAAGATTGATGAGCCAATGATATACACAGATGTAAGTACCATTGATTTTACCTTAGGCAACTAATAGTTATAATTTCATGTTCTTAATCTAACACTGTTAAAATTAATTGTAAAGACCAGGTTAAAATATGCATGACGATTATGAAATCATATATTTTTGGATCGACATAAAAACTTTTTGAACAAAGCATTGACAGTAGACCGTACTCGTATCACTGGCTATGATTTCTTCAAAAATCTTTCGTGACTGCCATTATCTACACAGAAGAAAAAAATATTTTTTCATAATTTGTCTTTAGGGCCGTAATAGCCAGACAGTTATAAAGTACGGAATACACTGTTTGATATTCATGTAAGCTTGACTGAAAGAAAAGGCAATTGCAATCCCCAAAAAAACTCTCCTGAAGGCTCCACCATAATTTCTAGCCTAATACTCTCCAGGGCGATAAAATGTCCTTATCACGTTATTCATTGTAATAAAATGACTCGTCGTAATGAGGTGTGTGCTACTCGCAGTGGCAAAAATTGGGTCACCTACATACCAGCAGACAACCCCTGCGAGACGCATCACTTTTCGCATTTTAAATTTTAATATCTCCCAAGCTATCTCGCCCTATCACCCCCATGAAATTGGAGTGCAGATCTACCTACGCCCGCTTCCTTAGCGGGAGAAATTGGAAACGGCTTAAAAAAAACGACATTTTCAATTAGCTCCCTATTTGTTTTCTTATAAAGAAAGATTTAAATGAAAATGAGCGATTTTCAATTAGCTTGGTATAAGACTGACTGCATGATCAACGAGGATATACCTACCCACTATTAAGTAATTATCATCACAAATGTCCGACATATAGCAACAGATACGAAATGGATTTCCCATACTCAGACGTTCGATTTCATTTGCGAAGGTACAAGACCATCTGGTCATGCGCAGTATCGGTGTGTACGATAGCTTGTGAATGTGTTGTTCAATTTGTTATGTGTTTTTCCTAGCGACAGCATAAGTGTGCATGTGTGCGTGTAACCCCCGCGATAGTCCTACTACTACAGCAAAAAAATCTAGGCATTTAAACCTAAAACTTTCTATACATGTGCCCTGCTAGTCAATTTCAAATCTCCCGCCTTGATACGACATATCTCTAGTCGTTCACTTACACTTAGAATCAAACATTACACGATATGTTAGAAAAAGAAAGCATCTATTTCACTTGTTTTACTTTCAGAATATTAAGGCTAACATAATGAAGGAAAGAGATACTCTTACATTTTGTATAGCGCTGTTTCATTTCTTAAATCGAAAGCTAACTAATTGTGTGACGTAAGCGTTCTTTCGTCTATTGACAGTTGATTAACAATATTTTGAGCATGCTTTACGACTGTCAGATGTCAATCAAGGTATCAATCAACCGCGAAAATTGTGTATGTGTTATAAAACTTTACCGAAGGTTTTCTCTCGGCTTTTCATTCCTATTTTTGAACAAGTGAAGTAAATAAGTCCACAAATGGCTAATAATCAAGAATACAAATACGAATACACGCCAATATGGTCTGGAAATGGGTAAGTCTTTGCAATATAGCGAAATCCAAATTGTTTTGGAATACTTTTCCGAATGGTGTCAGTTTTGATATATTTGTTTATTTACTTTGCTCGGAGCTGTCTCTCTGTTACGTTTCTTACGCCCAAGACAATGTTTAGATTACATAAAAGGGAATGTATTATCTAAAAAGGGTACAGACCGTTCGACAATGATGAATATCAGTATTATAGACATTGTCCAAAATCAATAGAGTTCAAATACACTCGCAAGATCTCTGTTATTTTAAAATGGAGTTTATTGGTTTTAGAAATTTCATCGTATTTCCCTTGTACAAGTAGTCAGTGTGCTACGATAAATGACCAAGTTTATTCTAGTCTTAACATTATCTTCATTTGATAAGATGCTAGGGCTGGTCACTTAACTCAGATTGTGGTCAGAGTACTATACAAAAGGGGGCACCAGGAAAAGAAACTATTTGGTGTACCACCTTACATCACTGTTATCCTGCAGTATCAGAAAAAAATCTGTTTGTAATTATTTTGTTATTATTTTTTATAAATAAGTACTATAATATAATATTATCTAGGTTTTAAATAATGGGTTTTCCTATTAACTATCTCAGGAAGTATGCAACAAAGATTAACAAGATTTCATAGACGAAAGAGCACGTAAAATAGTTTCTTACTTTTAAATCATTTATTTTTTTCAAAATCTTGATACTATTGGTTTATCTAGTGTAAAGACAACAAATACAAAACACATTTGATGTGGCTATTGTGATAAACTGACTGGTGAACCAGACCTCGATTTTTATAGATTTAGAAATCAGACTTAATACAAGGAAAGATAGATTTTGATAGACCGAACTGTATTAGATCAATTCCCTTGACTTAAAATTGACCCAATAAGGTCTTCTGGCAGTCCCATATAACACCACTGTGCTGCATTCTGTTCTGTTTTGTTTTAAGAGCAGCATGAGTAGCTTTAGAAGAGTCATGTCAGTAGAATGTGGTTTGAAAGATGATGGTAGTATTGAAGGTAGAGAAGGGTATGTTGTATTGGTTTGGACATCCAGAGAGTGTGAGTGTAAGAAGAGTGACAAAGGAGATTTACAGAGCTAACTACACTACAGCTAGAAGTCGTCCTAGGTGGATGTTCAAGGATCAAATTGGTAATGTCCTCAAAAAGGCTGGGGTCCGCAGTGATGTGTTAAGAAAAGGTTGATGGATGTGAGTGTGGCATATTAAAATCGATCAAAGTGGTCATTCAATGTCTCTCCCTACTCATCTGAGTCCTAGACGTAACCTAACCTAACGCATATGTATGGGAAAGTGTCGTCATCTATGGGGAAAGAAACAGCAGAATCTTTCACTTGTATGTTGGCACTCTGCAAGAAGAGATTTTCTTTCCCAATTCCAATTTTAGATTATGGCTCTAAAATTGGAATTGGGAAAGATTATGGCTCAGAGCCGTGGTAGCTGGTTGGTTGTGCACTCGCCTCACTTTCATGAGGTCCTGGTACAAACCCCGCCCGTACCAATGAGTTTTACGAAACTTAAGTACGGTTTATTTATAATACCACAGGCTTTTCGGTGAAGGAAAACATCGTAAGGAAACCTGCATATGCCAAAGAAGAAATTCTGAGGCGTATGTGAAGTCCATCAAATCGGCTTGGGGCACCGTTGGTGGTCAGGGGTTCGGCACAAAAGATCCTGAAGGGTCGAAGTGTCGCCAGGTCTTCCTGGCCCTCTAAGATAAGATAAGATAAGATAGATTATGGCTCCATCGTGTTGACGATGATTCTGCCAATGTCACAGTTAGAGAAGACACAGTGCCTTAAAGTTTGTGCGGTATGTAAGAAGAGTTTTTCTTTATCAAACTTTATAAATTGACATTTTTAAACTAACATGGTAACAACAAGGTGGACATCTTCTAAGGTAGACTCTGATAAAATGTGAGTAACTACATAACTAAGGGAACATACCCAAACTACATGACCCATTTTTTATAACTTTTTACCCCCCTCCCCCCTCGGTGACAACCGGTAGTATATGCCCCCTTATTTTCACGTAGTAATGCATAAATATGGTTTTAAACCAATTTTTGCAAACAGAAAGGTAACAGTAAAAAAAATTGCTCATATTTGTCTTTATTAATACGGCGCTTGCCGCGTGACGCCAAGAGTGCGTGCATTCCTATAATTACAAGTGTAAAAAATATTATCAAGAAGAAAAAACTGTAAAAAAACTGTCATTTTTCAATTAGCTGACATCCGTGCCACCTGTGAGTTTAAAAAGCGCTAAAAACTGCGCGCCATATTTGAATATAGCTCAAAAAAGCGCGAGATTTTTCTTGAAGATAATGACTACGGGACGAAAACCTAACCCCCCCTCCACCCACCCCTGTGACGAAGCGTGGTATTTTGAAGACCCTCCCTCCCCCCATAAACGGGTCACGTAGTTTGGGTACGTTCCCTAAGTCATTGTTGACTTTCCCAAGCAGTTCCTATCATAATGCCTGACTCACAAAACAATGTAAATCCAGTTATTTTTGTAAAAGATGTCAAGTAGTTATCTGATCATAGCTTGTCTCAACTGGCAACTGCTGATATGATAGGCAAACAAATATACTTTTTACTAGTATGGGAGTAGGTAGATTAATTTATATGTGGGGTTTATTTCAACACAAAGGCATAGGCTTATTTGCTGTGTGCTGTTTGCATTGAACTTACATTCTGTATTTGCTTGTTGATTACCTCGCATACAAACAAACAAACTAACAATTCGGTAAAAGGCTAACTCCTAACCTAACCTTTTTTTTGACAGAGTAGAAATGAGTTACCCCGGCCAGGGAAGCCATTGGGGGTTATGTGGGACTCTCCCTCAGTACGCTCTCGTACTGTGTGGAGGGCATACCCACTAAAACCACTCCGGCGTTTCGCCCGCTCTGCCGTTGTGGGGGTACAGTGTGGTCCCAAGGATTTCAATCCACTGTACCCCCTGAACCTAACCTAACCTAACCACACTTACCAATGTTGTTGTTATTTTTGGTACAATAAAGCGTTTACATACATACATACATACCAATGATACTGCTGGTATTACCACCGCAGCAGTACCACACCAGTATGTTTTCCATTGCATATGCTAATGCTGATGGGGCCAGCTTGTAGAGAAGGCTTAGAACTCTACATTACATATTAAGGCAACCAAGGGGCCCCTTCTCCGAAAGCATTTCGGATAAATCGAAGCCATTTTGTACTCTCTATTGGGTTATTTGACAATTCTTATTATTTTTTTAATCCTGATGGGTTTACTCTCGACCTCAGTCACACCTAATGGTAAGTTATGATGAGACCTAAGGTGGAGCTCGCTTACCCAGAAGATTCCTATTCACTCTTCCTTTAAAAATATCCAAATTGTACTTGTCCAGAAATACCAAATCTGGCAGTGAGTTCCATTCCATAGTAGAGGAAGCAAAAGACCTCGTGCGAGAACTTGGTACGTCTACTACTAAGCGTTTGGGATTGGGACGTAGTTGACGCCAAAACGCTTATCTGTCATAGGACCCGTCAGCGAGTGCCAAATATCTTTGTAGTTTGACGGATTATCCGAAATACTTACAGAGTAGCGGAAGGAACCCCCTCCACATGCTAGCCATGAGCATTGTACAACTTAAATAGCATAAAGCCTTAAGAATAAGAAAGTAATGTTTAAGTTACTACAGATAGTAAAGAATCCATGTGACTCTCTAAGTAAATGTTAAACAAACCTACAATCTCGCACTGAGACTGCGATATGCATAACGGTGTTTAGTTATCATTATTATATTAGCACGTTTAACTGAGCTACCTGCAACACATAGCCGAACTCTGATAATGACGTGTTTCCATTACCCTTGAACTTTTCAATTGATTATATTAATCTGTATTTTTAAATAATTTATTTTAACATACTTATGAAGACTGTCTGACTGAATCTCCTCGTAGTTTTGGTAGTGGCTTGGTTTGTTTTCCACTAAAGACAGACATATTTGTATAATTTGTACAAGATGGTAACGATCTGGTTGTTGTATTGTAAACTGACCTATCTTTCTTTAACTCCCATGGTATGGGAGAAAATCCTAGTTCTTATAACCTGTATAAAAAAGTTAATTTTGCAAAATAAAAATAAATTGAATTGCGCAAAGTGGCGATACATCCTCTCTGCCTACCCTTACCTACTCTGGGGCATTATGTTATGTATGTAAAAAATGCAGCATCTTCTTGTTAATAATAATTGGAATAAATGTCGTCATGGAACATTATATCTACACAAAAAATTTTTTGTTCCTTATTTTCCAGCAATCTGTCTATAGGACTTTTAGCGAGAGGTTATGATTGTTTATTGGTCTTGGATGGTATACGCCCATTGACGTATCCATATTTATTAGCTCATCTATTAAGCAGGTCTTGTGGCGCTCTTCTACTTAGTCTCTGGAAAGGTTTTTTGCTACACTACATGTGAACACAAGGTTCTATGGCGACATTTATTCCAAACAATCATTTTCATCATAAAATAACATATATTCTGTTTGATTTCCCAGTCGCGTTGAGTTATTCTGAATATGTATGAATGCAGTTTTTCTTGTCTCGAAATTTACGTCATGTTCCTTAGAACAAATTACTCTATCTCTTACAGTTTCTGAATTCCTCATACTGACTGGTCTTAATGATAGACCCTGTATGTATGCAAAAAAATATTAGACTATCTTTTGCCCCACGGCATAGAACCAGTGTGGCCGTCTGGTTCCCGGCTTAGAATAGGGCCACCCCAAATCTTCCCGTGCGTGTCGTCAAGGCGTTCTGCGTTCTCCAGTGTATATTAATATCATTACTGCGATCACTAATCCTCCTAACGAGCGTGATGATTATGGCAAATCCCCCAATGGACAGCCCACCAAAATGGCATTCTATTGGAGAGCCTTGTGTTCTGCAGTGGATGTATTTCGGCTGATGATGATACGCCTGAGATGATCAGCAAATTAGTTGGGATGTTTAGTAACGTCGAACAGAAGCATAGAAACCTGGCTTTCTGTACCAATTTGGCATTGATGGCGATTTATCTCATACAAAGCTTCTTTCCGAAGAAAAGCGTGGAACGGTGATGTCAGAGTGCAGCTTTTAGTAAGAAATAAATCTAAGTCTGATTCAGTGTCTTCCGCCAGCCATCCCGTCAAACAGTGGTGTGTCGTAGGCCGTACGCGTGTTTGGGGGTCGGAGTCGTATTCGAAGTCGAATTGAGAGTGAGTAGTCCACGCGAACGGAGCCGCGGGCACAGCTAGTACTAAATATTGCTGTTGTTGTCCGTTTGATTATCCAATATAATGGCAATGTTTTCAAATGTTATGAATGAATGTCCCATACAGAATCGAGCATTGTTTGATTGACCTCCCTATGTTTATGAGAAAGCCTTATTATTCTCGTATCGTAATCAACAGTGGCGACTTAACAAGTGGGGGGTAACAGACCGTGTGCGTGGGCGAACCACGTCGGTTCAGTGCGGTGAGAGGCGCGGGCGTCGACTGCCGACTACAGTCCGTTTACCTTACATCCCGCTGCCGGCGATTATCAATAAGCATTCTAACTAACCGGCCTCGAAAAACTCGAATCACCTTAAGGACTTTACGGCAACTTAAACTGTATCGCTTAAAGTTAAAGTTCAAATTGTGGTCTCATGGTGCAGTGTTAAGAGCAGTGACCCAAAGTTTCGCAGTGCAACAACCACATTCTGAAAATGAATGAAGATAACACAGTCAGTGAGGACCTGAAAAGGCAGGCGGCTATGTTCTATAATTCAACACAAAGGTTTGTTTATATTTTCACATTGGTTAGTGGTTACAGCCATTGTTTTAGATTCCTTCCGGATGCAGTGGTATGTGGCACGTTTTCTTTTGCGGTACGCGAAATCGCAGTTTACCTTATTTGGTGTTGATAAGACTGGGTTTCGGGTAGTACCTGTAAATTGTAAAATTGTGTTTGATTCCAAACATGTTTGTAATCTAGTGAATTAGTAATTCTTTGCACAATTCTCTAAAGGTTATTCGCATGCGGTTTCATTTGCCTGTAAATGTCGTCGCCGGGTAAGAAAGGTTAGAGAAAAATTCACCCTTGTTGACGTCATAATCATAAAATGTGATTCATACATAATCGACCGTCTCGTTGGCATAGCTGTAGCCGTTGGCTTGGTAATTAGACTCCAGTATCAGAGGTCGTCGGTTCTATTGCCACTATATGGACAGGGAACTTTGTGCAAGTTGGCCCGGCATGAAAAGGTTGATGGATGTGAGTGAGGCTAATGAGGTGTGTCAGGATCGCGCAAAGTTAAAATACATCATCTGCTTACCCCTCTGGGACCAAGGCGTGGGTATTATGCTATGTTAAAGCCCGGTCTGGATGTTATAATCATAAGTTTGTCTATTTCCTAACGAATGTTTGGGGTTAGACAGGACAAGATTTTTAAATTACAGAAGCGTTGCGTCCGTATTCTGAATGGCATAAGGTCGCATAAGATCGTCTGCATACAATGACCTCTCTCTATATAATAGAACTGTGCAAACTCGTCAGACGTTATCCCGAACTCTTCCCGAATAGACCAGACTATAACAGCACTCGTTTAAACATGCTCTATATAGAGGGGACTGAAAGTGCCAACACACAGGACTGCTTCGTACGAGAGAACTCTTACATATAATGCAATTAGGGTGTATAATAGACTGTCAACTGACATACAAGTCTTGACTGACATTCAATTTACCTATACATGTAATTTATGGCAATAAATGAATTATGAAAAAATAACTGTATTTACATTATATATAAGAAATATTTATTACATTATAATATGCGCATAAGATTCAAAGGACCGACGTCATCAAAGTACACTTCTTCAATCAAATATCCCGCTCGCCAAGCTTCAGCGGACCACACATTAAGTTATATCGGCACCTTGCAGCAAATTTTCAGCAATATTTTGTCACATACATACATAATGGTCACGCCTTGGTCCCAGAGGGGTAGGCAGAGACGATGTATCGCCACTTTGCGCAATCTAATGTCGCAAAGTAGCTTTCCTTCGCCCACTTTTCGCCCCGTGATACCCCTTGACGTGATGTGTTGCAAACAGCATCGCCATATTTTGTCAGTTCCCTCTAAATCCTATATAACTAGCCACTAATAAGAATTTATGAAGATGTCTAAACATACTCAAGTGTTCTGTAAGTACCTATGTAGTATAATACGTGTATGATTGTGGGTTTGTTTATGTTGAGTTGTGGTGATACAGCATACTAAACATAGGTCGGCTATATTGTCAAATTGATGCAACACGTGGCAAAGAAAATACCAAGACAAATAAATACTTAAATGTTGTTTGACGGAATATTTGTTTAACGAAACTACTGATTTTAATAACCTTTTATTAAACAATGGAGCATATAATAATCTAGGAAATTTGAGAATAATATAGAATATATATAATAATCCCGTAGGAATGGGATGTTTTTTCGGGATAAAACTGTCCTATATCCTATTCCGGGATCTAACCTATATGTGTGCCAAGTTTCATCACGATCCGTCCAGTGTTTGAAGCGTGATTGAGTAACAAACATCCAAATATACAAACTTTCGCATTTATAATATTAGTAGGAAGGATAGTGTGGTGATCATTCTTCCATCACACACTAAATAGTAAAAACTGGACAATTCCTAAAGCCGAATAACCTAACACGGTATGTATACTATATACCATCATCAACAGCATATTATAGCTGAACAAGGTCTCTCGAAAATTAATGGTAGTTTTATGCCCTAATCACCACCAGAGCTGGCGGGTTCGCAATCGCTGTAGCGTGTTATTAGGATAATGATATTCGCCCAGTCGCCCTCTTACCAAATATACCATATCGTAATGAAAGTTGAAATAACAAACTATACCTGTATTTTATGCGATGACCTCATACATCAGAATGCTTCCTGCAATTACATTTATAAACAGTTCGTACATAAATTAATATTTAAATACATACATCTTATGCTTAACTTCGTATCTCTATATTAGAGCGCAGTGTCTTTTTCTGTCTGTCCAATAGTTATTTTATAACTGGAAAACGACGGGTAATGCAGTTTTTACTGTTAGAGGGATTCTAAAGGAAAGTTTTTGTTTTGGAATTCACGCTCAAGCTGAGACAATTAGAAGCTAAGCAATAACGATTTAAACGAAAGAAGTTGATCAGGCTGGCGAATCCACGGTTATAGCTTATACTTCTCTCACGACTTATAGATTTTGCTGTTTAAAAACATCCAAGGCCAGGTCAGCCAAAGGTTAGCCTAGCACTTAGGCAGCGTGGCATTGTGTTTGCCTAATCTCTAAAAGAAAATCTAGACTAGGACCTTCTTCTTTATCGGTTTCTGATCTCATCGGCAATTTGCGTTACCGGGACCGTTTTGCGCGATGCGACTGGCGGTTACTCCAGTCAGCTGAGCTCGGCTAGGAAGCACACTAGTTTCTTGCCTGGCAGCCTGTGGGAGCATCTCCGACTTCTTATCTTATATTCTTAGGGGGCCAGGAAGACCTGGCGACACTTCGACCCGTCAGGATCTTTTGTGCCAAACCCCTGACCACCAACAGTGCCCCAAGACGATTTGGTGGACTTCACATACGCCTCAGAATTTTTTCTTCGGCATATGCAGGTTTCCTTACGATGTTTTCCTTCACCGAAAAGCCTGTGGTATTATAAATAAACCGTACTTAAGTTTCGTAAAACTCATTGGCACGGGCGGGGTTTGAACCCACGACCTCATGAACGTGAGGCGAGTGCACAACCAACCGGCTACCACGGCTCTATCTATCTCCGGCTTACTGAGGATTGTAGCCCGTTGTTTTGCACTCCAGGAGCACATGACGTTTCTCCTGTCTCCATGCAAAGCTATTCAGTCAGATCAATTACACAAAGTGGACTGTAGTATACTGTCCCTGATGAGTCCCTTTTATCCTGTTTCTACTCTCTTCTGTATTTTGTTTGGAACCCAATGTGGCGTCGGGTCAGTCCCTGGAACTCTCCTACCTTCGCTGGCAGTCAGTGTACAGTGCTCTAGAATAGAAGAATCGAATGCCAAACGTGCTGAAATACTGTGATATCTTTATTTAACTGTTAGTGATATAAACGATTTGCCCGACACGCCAAGTGCTGCTCTTCTCCAGTACTTTACCTCTGTTGATCCTCGCTTAGAAGAGTGGCGGAGAGAGATTGGCGAGGTAGAAGGAATATTCATGTGCAAATCGAACATACTACGTTTTCAGGCGTTCGAGGAAATAACCGAACTATTAGACAAAGGAGACTATCAATAAATTTCCGTTATTAATGTCATGCAAATATCTAAATAATCTATCTAAGTTTTGAGTTAGAGACTGACGCAACGTCTTCGATTTGAACTTTGAATTCAACCTTTGGTCTGTGTTTGTTAGAACCAGCTTTAAAAGACTTAGACGTGAAAGTCAAAGGCCACATTCCTATGTATAACCACTATTTCTAGAAGTGAACACTTGTAATTAGTTTCTGTTACTATATTGTAACATGTACTCGTATTTAGATCTTAACGTTTGTGGACAGTACGTCAATAGACGTCAAACTGGTGGCTCCTGCCGTAACAGTACGTCTATGGACGTCATATTTCATACTGTTTCGTTGTCTATCTGGTGCCGCATCACGAACTCTCGTCACATGAGCTGTGTCCAAGAATAAGAGTTTTCCTAAAATAAAATTAAAAAAGATCTGTCCATATATCCCTATTGGAGTACAGGATACAGGCCTATAGGTCGATCCGCAGTGCGTGCCATAATTTTTTCTCCCGTCGCACATCAAGCATCCTTACAACGAATGCGTGTGCGCATTCTATTTCTTCTCCAGGCTATAGGTATGTAGGATTTGTTACGATATTTTCGTCAGGCTAGGATAATCATTTGTACTTAAGGTTATAGAATCTATGTTCTCATCTCTATCATCTCAAACTAAGACTAAGTAAGGTCAGCAAATCGTTCACGGGGCAATGTATACGCTTCTACAACAAACTACCAGAGGAAATCTTAAATATGACGGTCAGAAAGTTTAAGATTCACATTAAAAAACAATTTTGTAAGAAAGCCTATTATAAAATAAACGATTATTTGAATGACAAAGATGCCTGGTACTAATGTTAATTCAGCTTCGCAAAATCTTTATTAATTGTATGCAAACTTGATTTTTAAAAGATGTGTTGCGTGAAGTTTGTTGCGCCGTTTCTTCTGCACAGCGCTAACACCTAGGAAGCGGTAGTCGATAAAAAAAAATACGTGTATAAATGTATCAAGTGTACTCATATGCAATAAATGATTTTGACTTTGACTCATATCCTGAAGGCGATATGTCCTCTAATGAATATTCTCAGACTTCTTGAAAAATCTCAAAATTTAACCTTAACTTTATCGCTTGTATCGTATAATCGTGATCGATCTGTTTGCCAAAATAGCATTTAGACACACACGTACTAATGTCTTATATAATATCTACTCCTTGAGCCTAAAGTTCGTTGGTTTGGTCGAGGTCAGAACTACCACTCCCGAACTACCGAACACATTCTTTGGCCGTTAGAATGTAGATTGGTTAACGAAGGACATTGACTTTTTTACGCCAGGAAACACTAGGATTCGACTAGAAAATCGACAGTAGCACACAAGCTGCATAACAGCTTTTATAGCTGATATATAGAGCTCATAAAACCTTTTCGCAACGCATTGGGAAAAGATTTGAGGGAAGTATACGAGAGAAAATAACAAAGGAAACGGGCTCGCACGTATGGCGATAGCGTTCGGACTTAATTGCCCCCAATTACTTTTCTATCACAGTTAATACCCCCAGTCACTTGACCCAGGTCGGACAAGCTCCCTATGGACCTTTCAGTTTTCTTTCTTTGTGGTTCACTCTCTATTTCCTGTTTGGGACATTCAGTGGGTCAGTGCGCGATTGGCTTGTGGGGAGACGTAATCTCAAAATACCCTATTCATAATTTGAACGACATTTCTGAAATACGAAATGACAAGGTGATAAAAAGAGGGCGTTATGAAAATACTTTGAAAATAGTAACGATTTCGGTGTCCAGGAAGTTTGGGATATAGGGTGTAAAAAAGAAACAATTTTGTTGGACGTTTTTCGTAGAGGGAGTCGTGACCAGCATATCTCTGATCCATTTTTTTCTGAACCGTCTCCGGGAGGCACTCCCCTGCCCGCTACAGAGAGTCGGCAAGATCACGTCCAAGCCGCATGCGTCAGTGCATAGATAGACATACTGCAACTGCGTAATTAGGTATTTTCAAATCAAGTATCAGTAGCATGATTTAGATCTACCGAATATCCCCTTTTAAATTCTAGAAGTGATGTAATTTGGGCTGTCAAGCTTTTGCCAACCCACATTTGGCTGTAGTATCCGTACATCATTTGCCCAATTAAGGATCCGCAATCTCGCAATTGTGGGATCGATGGGATCGATGTCCAAAATATCAAGTAAGTAGGAAAAAATCTACCATCTGCGAGCTACTCTGGCGTGCGCTGCCAAAACCGCTAGAGTTACACATATGTAATGTATGATGGAAATGTTTATTTTAAATAGTCCTACAAAAAAGCCCGCCACGGTATATATCTATATCTTATGTGTAAGCCATTATAGCCATAATAGTGAACCATAACTACAATAAAAATTTATAATTTATTTCAAATGCACATTTCGTAGTAATAAATTGATTACTTAATCCCGAAAAAAACATCTCATTCCTACGGGAAATACATAATAATTTGTGATGTTAAGTTGTCCACGCGGACAAAGTCGCGGGCAACAGCTAGTATAGTAATGTAATGAAATGAAATTTATTGTGTATGGAATTCATGTGCCATAGGTTCTTAAAAAAAATGTGTCACTAAACCCTACCTTTTCAGGCGTATACACAGAAATAAATAAAGTTAATAATAGTAAAGATTAAAAACCGATCCGAGATGATCACCCGTGATTTATAACAAACATAATTTAAATATAAGAACGCAGCATGTCAATTATAATTCTAATTAAATGTCAAACTTCAATCAGCGAGTCATGTTACACAATAAATACAATAAATAATGTTACTGAATAATTAATAATTAAAAGATAACATATCAGCATAGAATACCTAATAATACTATATCAGAGTGGTAATTAAAAAATTCTTGCAAACTGTATAAACATTTGCCACACAGCCAGGATTTTAACATATTTTTAAAATTATTTAATTTGTTTTATTTAAATGAGTCAGGCAGTTTGTTATATATTTTAATGCACATCATAAAACTATTTGTTCTTACTAAGGTCAAGTTTGAATTAGGTACATTTAATTTGCATTTGTACTGAGACCTTAAGTTTCTACAGCAAACATTCTGTTTTTGTTTAAATAGCTCATTATGCTTGTACACAAAACACAAACTTCATATATATACAAACTAGTCAACGTCATTATTTCGTATTTTCTAAAGTAAGGTTCATCATGTCAGCCTTTAGACGTCCACTGCTGGACATAGGCCTTCCCCAATGAACGCCACCACACCCGGTCCTCCGCCTTCCGCATCCAGCCGCTTCCGGCCACCTTCTTTAGGTCGTCGGTTCATCTGGCGGCGGGGCGTCCCACCCTGCGCGTGCCAATCCGTGGTCTCAACTCTAGAACTCGTCTGCCCCAACGGCCGTCGGTTCTGCGACAGATGTGGCCCGCCCACTGCCACTTCAGCCTGCTAATCCTTTCGGCTATGGCGGTCACCTTCGTTCTTCGTCGGATCTCTTCATTACGAATCATATCCTTCAAAGATACGCCGAGCGTAGCCCTCTCCATAGCTCGCTGAGCGACTTGAAACTTATGGATCAGGCCCACTGTCAGTGTCCACGTTTCTGCACCGTAGGTCATGACAGGCAGGACGCACTGATTAAAGACTTTTGTCTTTAAGCATTGTGGAATAGGCGAAGTGAAGACTTGACGCAATTTTCCAAATGCTGCCCAGCCCAACTGGATTCTTCTGTCAGCTTCCCTATCAAAATTGTTCCTACCCAACTGTATTGTCGAAGTCAAAGTAAGGTTGGCATGAGTCTATCTGTTTAATTCCAAATATGGCTTTTATACAGCGCTTTTGTATTATAAATGCTTTGCCTATATCCGTTGAGTTGCCCCAGATTACTATACCATAGCGCAGTACTGGATCTACATAACCATGATATGACGTGATGGCTGCTTGCGTTGACACATCTTGGCTAACTTTTCTGAGAGCAAATACAAATATATCTATTTTTGTGCATAAACCGTCAATATGTTCCTTCCAGCCGCAATGTCTATCCATCATTATGCCTAAAAAATTCGTATTTGATACCTCTTTAATCGGTTCATCATCAAACTTAACATTTAACTTTTGAGGTGTACCTCGTTGGGTATGAAATTGTATATATTTTGTTTTATCAATGTTGACTTTCAAATTAACTCTGAAAACTTGTCTTTTCTCCGAAAGCACTTTCTGTAATGTTTATATGTGTTGTACAGTTCCACAAATCCCGCGGATCTTTGTTGCGGTTCCTTATCACTTCCATGGTTACAAAGTACTCATCTGTCTTTTGAACTAGATAGAGTCTAGATACTAGACTAATGCAATTTCTACCCTTAATTATTGTTAGAGGATTCTGTAGATGGGTTTAAGTGTACGAACTGCCAAGCCAGGATATAAGCAGAGCCGGATTAAGCATGTCGGGCCCCCTAGGCAATGCACGTATCGAGGCCCTTTACCACAATGCAATACTCCACGCGTGGACTACTCACTTTCATTCCGACTACGACTCCGACCCCGAAGCCCACGTCAACTCCCACGCCCAGGCCCACGCCTACTCCTCTTTTCACTCTAAGAAACATTTACAAAAAGACTCGGGGCACGGGGCCTCTAGCCGATCGGGGACCCTAGGCAGTTGCCTACACTCAACGATCTCTATGTACTACTAGATGGTGCGTTCCAAACAATAGCTCTGTTCCACGCAAGTAGCCACAACTCTTTCAAATTCATTTTGAAACTTGTGCAGTTACTACTCAGAACATTTAATTATTTACTAAATATTGACATTATGTAACCGTAGCGTCAATATTTAGTAATAATTAAATGTTCTGCGTAGTAACTGCACAAGTTTCATTGTGAATGTGAAAGAGTTGTGGCTACTTGCGTGGAACAGAGCGATTGTTTGGAACGCTCCATCTAGTAACATAGAGATCGTTGCCTACACTGCTTAATGGATAATCCGGCCCTGGATGTAAGCTCACCCCTGACATACATTCGAACATATTTAATCACTCTATTACAGAAGCACTAACCTATCCGTACACGTGCGGGTGTGCGCGTTAACTATCGAGAGAGGGACAACGTTATACGTCAACACATAAGTCCTTCTCTTTCTAACTGGCTGCGTACTACACGCCGTTTATTTTGCGTGCAACAGTAAACTGGTGGGAGGAGGTGAAGTCGCTTCTTTAGTAATTCTCTGATGTAAGGGATTAATAACGACTTTAGTGAATCAAGCCAGAGAAAAAGTACAAACGTTCATGTCTAGCGGAAGTTGGTAACGCAGTTTCAAACAAACCCATTTATATGCGTTACTGTACCGGAGGGATTTGTGACGTCACAATTTGTTATCCAAATTCCTCTCCTATTGTGGACAGGCAGGAGTTATGGTTGGATTTGAGAGGACTGCCTAAAGCTCAGTGAAGTGGTCACATTTCATTCAGAGCGTAATCTTGAAGAGAAAGGAAAATAAATAAGTTTTAAGAAATTAATACTGTCCGGTTGTCTTTGTTTTACAGATAAAATAGATTAATATGTTTCTTTGTGATGTTTTTGGTTCAGTTAAAATAAATATCTTAACGGTTTATTTACGAGCCGTGTCCGGGAGAACAGTAAGCCCAAGTGTGGGGTAGCTTAGATGACTCCGCGATTACACATACTGATCGGAGTTGGGCAGTGTAAAAACAGGAGAGCAATTCGACA
This sequence comes from Esperia sulphurella, assembly GCA_947086405.1. Classification (NCBI taxonomy): domain Eukaryota; kingdom Metazoa; phylum Arthropoda; class Insecta; order Lepidoptera; family Oecophoridae; genus Esperia; species Esperia sulphurella. The sequence continues at coordinate 16,141,113 of OX352264.1, forward strand.
TAAATTTTTTTTAACACTTAATGATTGTTTTGTTATATTTGTTATTAGCTTAAAGAAAGTACAAAATGCTGTGATTAAGATACCACTATGTTACATCTTCTACTACTGTGTTACTTTTGTCCCTCTTTTCCTGGTAACATTTAGAGTCATACAGCTAATTTAGATTAAGAAATCCTTAAATTAGAAATCACATCGTATATTTTCCATATTTGAAGCTATTCCTGAAAAGTTAAGCATAAATATTATTAGTTAGTCCTATTTTTGAAAAGTAGTACATTTTATTTTAAAGTTTAGTAAACGTAATTCTCAAAGAAATCATCAAGCTGAAGCTTTTCGTGATTTAACATATATAAAATTAATCTATACTATCGTTAGTTTATTTGTGATAAGTTTCCGAACTGAAATAAATGATCCTTACAATAAAACTTAATTTTATAAATAAGTAACGCAGTTGTTATATTTCCTCACTATTCCTAAAATAACCGTCAAAAAATATAAGAAGTAGCTTGATGAAGTCGGTTAAAAACATGACCGCAAATGTCTTGCCGTGTGGTTTCCGGTAGAGTAGAATAGGACCACTCCAACTCTTCCCGTGGATGTCGTACAAGGCGACTGAGGGAATACAATATAAAACATCAATCAGGCCTCCCCAACCCGTCTGGCCAGCGCGGGGAGTGTAGGCCAAATCCTCCGTCTATCTCCGGCAGATGAGAGAGGGTTGTGCTCCTGCAGTGGAGACCAAAATAACCTGATGATGATGATGATGAAATGTCTGTAATGTTTACTACGGATAATAGTGATAATAATAATAATAATAAAATCATTTATTCATCTCTTAAAAAATATACATACAATAACTCCGCCAAACTGTATAATACAGTTTGTTGGCAGAAATAGCTCTCTTACTTTATACACATTTATGGCAGAGAATACTAAATATCACTACGCAATGGTGAATAGCAAAGCAAAGTTACAAAGTTTTTAATTTTGATATTGGCACAAAAAGATTGAGGTTACGTTAATAAGATATTTCTTATATTTAATTCTGAAAGTGTTTTTGTTGATTACATTGCTTCTGATGCCTAGTGGGATAGTGTTAACAATTTTGGGTGCCAAATACTGCCTTGTTCTTTCACCATAGTAGATGATAAATCAATTTAAAAAAACATCATTTAATTTCTAAAAAAATATCTGAAAACCTGATACAAATAGGTCCTTAAATAAAATAATGGCCCACTTAACAAATGGACAAATTTCGGTTTTGAATAAAGCTGCTCTTTTAATCGTGATGCCCTCAATCCAGTGCCCTCAAAAAATGAGATGTAACATATTATCTTATATGTTTTTTGCTGCGCCTTCTAAAGTGACACAGAGCTACTATTACTAATACAGTGCTCATAGGCGACTGTTATTGCCTACTGTCAGTGCAACGATCTCTATGTACTACTAGATGGAGCGTTCCAAACAATCGCTCTGTTCCACGCAAGTAGCCACAACTATTTCACATTCACAATGAAACTTGTGCAGTTACTACGCAGAACATTTAATTATTACTAAATATAATATTTAGTAATAATTAAATGTTCTGAGTAGTAACTGCACAAGTGTCATTGTGAATGTGAAAGAGTTGTGGCTACTTGCGTGGAACAGAGCGATTGTTTGGAACGCTCCATCTGGTAGTACATAGAGATCGTTGTGTCAGTGTGACTGCTTGCTCGTTGCTGCTGCAAACAGGATCAAAAATCAACGTCACCAGTAATGTCGAACGACGAGTTACTATACTATGAGGGCCATTCCTCTATTATTCAACGCGTAGCAAAGAATTGAAAGCAAAACCGGAATACACAATGCGACCATCGTTTACTTGTTGGTGTTATATAAATACTATTATGTCATTTGAAATGGCATCATTCTCAGGGACCGGAATTAGGTAGTAGTAGATATGTACTATCGACGAAATGTTTGTGTTAATGGAACTTTTTCCGAGAATGTACATACATACCGCTCACGCCTCGGTCCCAAAGGAGTAGGCTGAGACGATGTATCGCCACTTTGCGCAATCTAATATTGCGAAGTGGCTATCCTTCGCTTGCTTTTCGCCCCGTGATACCTCTTGACGTGATGTTTTGCGAACAACATCGCCGCCTTGTTGAGGTACCACGATTTGCTAAGGAAATTATTGGCTACGTCATCAGAGCCACGCATGACTCGATAACGGCTCGGCCACGACCTTACCGCTGCCAGCGGCAGCTAGGAGCGGGGCGGCGAGCGGCGAGAACAAATGTACAAAAATGTTAGCAGCACGCCACGAGGCGCCGCAATCAGCGGCCAACCCTCCGCATGCCAAAACCGCGCCGCTCACCGCGCCGCGTCCCGCTAAGCCAAAAGTCGTGGCCGAGCGGTAAGGCTAATAGTGCCCGGAGTTCACCCAGCTCCGAGATGTCAGCATGCTTACGACCAGGCTAGCACCTGGACACGCATCCATCGGCACGGCAGACCTTGGTTTGGCGGATGGGACAGGGATCGGGGCGAGAGAGAGAGGGGATGGGGTATGAATCATGAAGGAAGACAAATTTGAATGTATTAATCATTTGTTCATCATTTGTTTGTCATTCATACAGTAATATACGCACCTACTATGTACATTCCACGTTATTCATTTAAGGATCTATAATTCTTGTTCCGCTTACCAGTAAAATTAAATACAAATAATATGAAATTATCTTTTCTTAATTGGATATTATGCACTTTTTAATTATTACCACTTAGAGTCCCAGGGTTTTAATTACAGTTTATAAAATTTCGTGAAAAGTAATGTCCATATTAATCTGGCTTGCCATATTTTCGCCTCAAGTATATATATGACACTACCCAATTCCGATCATTACAGTCAAGAATGGTTGTATCGTGTGATTCCATATGTTACAGGGCTCAAACTTTTATTTTTATTTTATTTTATTTGGAAAACCAACAGCTTACAAACATTTGCAGTATTACAATAGGGATATGATAACATTTTAGTATAGCTAATAACAGGTTTTCACGTAAGATAATTAAATAAGAACGGATATGTTTCAGAAGAAAAGAAAAAAAAAGATATGAAACAACAATAAAAAAAATTAAGTGTTTGGGATGTTGTGTGTGGTCGGGGGGGGGGGGGGGGGGGGGTGGTTAGGGGTAGTGAATGCATACGTTCTGTATAGATAGGAGCGAGTGTTAAATGTGAGCATGGATACGAGGGTATGGCTCAATAGTTTTTCTCAATAAGCTGCCTGGTAACTGGTAATTTATTGTTACTTTGGCTTTTGCTGCAAAGAGACATTCTCCACCTTATGGTAAGCGGTGAGTGACTCAGCTCCTGCCTTGTCACCCTGAGGGTTCGGTTGGAGTCATCATCAGCCGACATACGTAACCCCACAGTGTGATACAAGGCAGTAAAAGCTAGGGGAGGGGCAAAATAATTGCATACCTAACAAACTATAATATACTAAATGTAAATGTACTTTATTAAGAGTACATTTCTTTATCAAATTTTGTCCTTTCGGTTACTCTAAGGTTGACTGGAAGAGATCCCTAAGTGGGATAAGTCCGCCTTTGTACACAGTTTAATCCCTATTTTATTATTGTTGTTGTTGTTATTTTTGGTACAGTAAAGCGTTTACATACATACTATATATTTACTAAATACTGAAGTATTACTTAAGTATATAAAATAAATATAAAAATAATATAACATAACTACTCGTATAATAAATAAATAACCCTGACACAGGTATTAATTTACTTAAAAGGGGTTCCTTATATTCAAAAACTATATGAACTGTAAGTTGTTGCAAGAAATCATTTCAAATCATTTCATTTCAAATACATACATAACTGAGTCAGACAGATACTGCTCTTTTCATCATCAGGTTATTTTTGTCTCCACTGCAGGAGCACAACCCTCTCTCATCTGCCGGAGACAGACGGAGGATTTGGCCTACACTCCCCGCGCTGGCCAGACGGGTTCGGGAGGCCTGATTGATGTTTTATAATGTATTCCCTTAGTCGCCTTGCACGACATCCACGGGAAGAGTTGGAGTGGTCCTATTCTACTCTACCGGAAACCACACTGCTCTTTTAGTTTAGTTTTAAAAGATGTGACTGAAATGCTATCTCGAATGACCGCCGGAATTTTATTCCACATCTGCACGACTCGGCCAGTAAAAGAAATCTATCTTCCGGGTTTAAATATAGAATTGTGATAGTATTGTACGCTGACGTGTGGTTTCCGGTAGAGTAGAATAGGACCACTCCAACTCTTCCCGTGGATGTCGTACAAGGCGACTAAGGGAATACATTATAAAACATCAATCAGGCCTCCCCAACCCGTCTGGCCAGCGCGGGGAGTGTAGGCTAAATCCTCCGTCTGTCTCCGGCAGATCAGAGAGGGTTGTGCTCCTGCAGTGGAGACAAAAATAACCTGATGATGATGATGATGATTGTACACTAGAAGTGCCTGTAAATTGTGAGGGAAATAAGACGAATAAAAACGACCCTTATTGCAAATACACGACTAACTCTAGTTGTAGATTGAAAGTTCCAACATGCTACAAAGTATATAATTAACAAGGGCATGACGTTTAAACAAAGTGTAGTTACTTCCTATATCTGATATCCGCATATTTCTGTTCAGCTATTCTGTGTACTGCCTCCTACGGTATACAGTGCGTACCAAATTGATCAACAAATACCAACATTCTACTTTCATGAACTCCATATACAATATATGGTAAAGCAAGTCGACTGCAAAGTTAATGTGGTAATGCCAAATTAGTTTTGCAGTTGGTGTCACTTGCATTTTTTACTGAATATGTCGTTTACCAGACACGAATAAAGTTTATATTCGTTTGTTTCTGTATTGGAGTTAGAACTGCGTAGTAAATATTTAATTATGTATGCAATACAGGGCATATATTCATAGTAAAAAAATATACCGGTCTTTATGACGACTAATTATTTTTTACGGGCTTTGTTATTCGTGATTATATAAGTACTAATAAATAGTAATACAAATAAGTTCAAGCAAACCTATTTCTCGTGGTAAATGACCAATAGACCGCCTCGTTGGCCTAGTAGTTTTGTCGTTATAACTCCTGCGCTAGAGGTCGTGGGTTTGATTCCTACTAGGAACTGACTTATCTTCTTATCCAGGAAGACCTAGCGACAATTTATGACGGGTGGGGTTGGAACCTGTTACCCCATGAACGTGAGGAGAGGGCATAAACAACTAGGCTATCACTAGGGACTGACAATGTATAAGTTGTTGCCGGTCTGGATGTTATATTTGTGAATTGTCCTATACTTGGTGATAAGCCTAGTTTGGGATTAGATAAGTGTATGTTTGTGTTTATATGGAATACTAGCTGGTGCCCGCGACTTCGTCTGCGCACGATTAGTATTTCGAGTAGCTTTTTTGTAGGACTATTTAAGGTAAACATTTCCATCATACATTACATATGTGTAACCCTAGCAGTTTTGGCAGCGCACGCCAGAATAGCTCGCAGATGGTGGATTTTTTCCTACTTACTTGATATTTTGGACAATTCACACAATATCTTCATAAATTGTAGCCTATGTGTTATTCTGATCTATAAGCTATATTATTGTAAAGTTTCATTGAAATCCATTCAGTAGTTTTTACGTGAAAGAGTAACAAACATCCATCCATACTTACAAACTTTGGCGTTTATAATATTAGTAGGATTTATTTAAATGAAGTCTATTTTTCCTCGGTCATTAAACTATGTCATCCAAATCATGATTAATTTTCACTATTTTTAAAGTGAACATATATTTTAACTGACATCTTTTGTTGACGGACGTTATTGATGTGCGGCAGGCTTGTAGTTCCAGGCCTAGAATAGGGCCGCCCCCAAACTTTCCATGGGTGTCACCAAAAGTGGCATTCTATTAGGGAGGTTAGATGGTTTTCGGTTGATGATGATGTTGTGGATAACATGTTTGGAATCTTGAACAGCTTTATATTATTGGGTCAACTCCCAACCGCCCCAGTTACAAAACGTTGCCTGTTATCTTTGATCAATTTAACTAATCTATGGGCCCGATTCTGAAGGCACACATTGAAAATTTTACAGCGCTAAAATTGGTTTCGTCTTTATCTTCATAATACTGTGTGACAAGGATAGCAACAGTTTTAGTGCTGTAAAATTTTTACATTCTGTCTTCAGAATCGAGCCCTATGTCCTGTTAAGGAAAATGTATGTAGCCTTTTTTAAATCAGAATGTGTCACGCTTGCATAGTTTGATAAAGTGACAAGGCAGTCGAATCAATCTCGGATTGGAACTGCTTGCTAATATTTGTAATATTTAAAGTCACACGCACGTTCGGCATAACCTTGCTCATGAGGGGCACAGATCATTACCATAGATAACACGTAATGAATATTACTGTTATATGTACGTACAGTCAATTAAATAAACTCGCTTATATAATAATATATAATAAATATCTCAGACATTCACACCAATTATCCAGTCCCAAACTAGGCAGAGCCTGTGCTATGGTTACTAGATAACGGATACACATACTTAAATAAATATATAAACATCCAAGACTTAGGTACAAACATTCATATTCATCGTACGAACATTTGCCCCTAGCGGGATTCGAACCCGCAACCTCCGGCGTGGCAGTCCGAGAGCTACCCGTTCCGCCACGGAGGTCGTTAATTTACGTTACGTAGTATCTTGTCACTACTGATTTGACACGGTGATGGAATAGGAAAGTCGAGATTATTTAGATATCCTCAAAATGTATAAACTGACTGACATAGCTTCTAGGTGACCTGTTATACTTTTTCTCTCATGAATGGTAATTTTTTAACGCCAATCGAAAGCCATATTTATCATCTAACACACACACACGCTTACACAACACTCTGTGACACCCTAGACCAGGCCCCAGCAGATGACCAACGCTGCACCTTCCGGGTGCAGCACTTCGCTGAGTTGGGGACCTCTCACTTGCACAGCATCGTCCACCCCATAATTTTAAGATATGTAATCATTTGATGGAATTCAATTAATAATATTTATAATAATGATAATAAATGTTTATATAATGTTTTTGTTGTGTTAGTGAATAAATATTTTTTCTTTCCTCAAAGTCAAAGTCAAAATCATTTATTGCATATGAGTACACTTGGTACATTTATACACGTCATTTTTTTTATCGACTACCGCTTCCTAGGTGTTAGCGCTGTGAAGAAGAAACGGCGCAACAAACTTCACGCAACACATCTTTTAAAAATCAAGTTTGCATACAATTAATAAAGATTTTGCGAAGCTGGTTAACATTAGTACCAGGCATCTTTGTTATTCATTCCTTCTTCTTACATTTCAGTAATTATCGAAGTAGTACAATAAACAAGACTGAACCTGCAGACCCTCAGGAACTACAATATTTGGTCCCACGTTGGGCGCCAAATGGATGAACTGGATAGATGCAATGGATTTTTAGACACTCGTGAAAGAAGGGATAAGAAAGTATTCAAATAAAATAAAAGTTTAAGTTTGTGAACATGCGTTCCATAGACTGGCAAATTCCGATTCATGTTTTGTACAAATTCATGTTATAAAGTTTCATTACAATTGGCCTTTGAATTGAAATATTGTATTGGAGACGAATTTTTTAAATCCTGTCTTAGAGGTCGCTCTAGACCAGTTAAGTTACATCCGTGAAGTCGAGGATTCAACCATAAGTTTGAACTGTTGAGTTAAGTTGGAACTTAAGTTGGTGGGTTCTTCTAAAAACTCCATCACAAGTGGTACAGTAGCTATTACGTGATGCGAACCAATACAACACACAAACAAATTCCAAAAAAAAATATTTTTAGGTACCTGTCCTTTTTTATCCCTCAAATATTCAATGTTTACACGCTAAGTTTAACCTCCGTCTGTCTCCGGCAGATGAGAGAGGGTTGTGCTCCTGCAGTGGAGACGAAAATAACCTGATGATCATGATGATGAAACGAACATACATACATTCCGTTTATACAACGATCTCTAGATAGAGCGTTTCAAACAATCGCTATGTTCCACGCAAGTAGCCACAATTCTTTCACATTCACAATGAAACTTGTGCAGTTACTACACAGGACATTTAATTATTACTAAATATTGACGCTACGGGTAAATAATGTCAAGATTTAGTAAATAATTAAATGTTCTGAGTAGTAACTGCACAAGTTTCAAAGTGAATATGAAATAGTTGTGGCTACTTGCGTGGAACAGAGCGATTGTTTGGAATTGGAACGCTCCATCTTGTAGTACATAGAGATCGTTGCGTTTATATATTAAGAAATGATTATGAATGTATTTACTTCCGCACACAAGCCGTGATTGCGGCGTGGGAATGGTTCAACGATAATCAAAACAAACGATCCTCCTGAACAAAGAGTTGTCTAACGGAAAATCTGTAGGACACAATGTCCCCGCATCCTTGAGTGCGTCGTTAACCAAATCCCCTGACGCCATTAATTTGATGGCAACCATAAGATGCCTGCCGATGTTGCAGTCGACCTAATTAGGTTGCGACCCAATTCTATTTTAAAACCCCGAGGCGACAAATCAGTTTATTTACCCGATTGATCGGTTGCTGTTTTAATGATCATTGGGATATTATTAGCCTTCGGATGGGTAGAGCTATTTTTGGTAGATTAGATTAGATTTATTTATTTCACTTTTACATCTTAAAAATTCAATTTTACATGTCATTCTAATATGGTAAAAGGGATCGTCATAAAATAAAATAGTGTATAAGTTACAATTTCAACAATTCAAATAATGTCATAGTATATAACATACTATCTATGTCAGTATATAATGTTAAAATAAAAATTTAAAAATACACTTGGTATTAAGTTATCACAAATTAAATTAAACGTCAGAGGGCCCATCAATTTAATTTTTTAGAAAATTCATTTATGGAATAATATTCATTTTCCAACAAAAGGTTTTTCAGTCGTCGACTAAACGTTTCGTCATTGGTCTCGTTACGTAGATCTGCGGGCAGGTGTTCGTAGTACGTGGGGCCGATGACGCGGGGGTTTTTGGTGGCAAGTGCAGTGCGGCGCGTTACTGTCTTTAATCGACCTTCGTTACGAAGTTCGTGCCCTCCGCCTATACGTCGACCGAAACTGGTCATATTTCGCCTAACATACATTATAACTTCGAATAAATATAACGAGTACATAGACATTATGTTTTGATTTTTGAAAAGTCCCCTGCACGTTTGTTTTGGATTTACTCCACACATTATACGTAGTGCTCTTTTTTGAAGAATAAAAACTCGGTTCGACTCTGTAGAGTTTCCCCAAAGAATAATGCCGTACGACATAAGTGAATGAAAATGTGCAAAGTATGTCTGTCTTAGTACACTGTAAGAAACTAGTGGACGAATCTTTCTTAGCGCATAGGCTGCACTACTCAATTTATCACACAAAGATTCTAGGTGTAGTTTCCAATGCAAGTTGGGGTCTATCACGAATCCTAGAAATTTGCATTGTTCAGTCAACGGAACGGGACTATTGATACAACTGGGTCTCGGCACAGTTTTTCCTGCAAATAACATGACATTTGATTTAGACATGTTTAATAAGAGACCATTTGTTGAGAACCATTCTTTTAATTTGTCACAGGTATAATTGATTTTCGTGTTAAGTTGTTCATACGAACGAGCACACACTACAACCGTGGTATCATCTGCAAACAGGATTATCAGGCCATCGGTTATGTGAGAAGGTAGGTCGTTTATAAAAGTTAAAAACATAGTATTTCCGAGGGATGAACCTTGTGGAATACCAACTGTGATCTTGCCCGCTTCAGACCTGACTTTACGACCCCCGTCTACAGACACTTCCACGGTTTGCTTTCTGTCCGACAGGAACGACTTAAGCATTTTATGCGCGCTGTTCTTAACACCATAATAATGTAGTTTTTCGAGTAATAACTTATGATCAATTACATCGAAGGCTTTTGATAGATCACAGAATATGCCTGCTATTTTGTATTTATCATCTATTCCGGTTAGTATTGCGTCTACAATCTGTTGTGCTGCCAGGGTTGTGGATTTATTTTTCCTGTACGCGTACTGTCTGTCAGTTAGTAAGTCATTTTCCTCGAGATGTTGCATCATGTTGGTAGATATTATAGATTCTATTAATTTGAAAATGGTTGGGACGATGGTGATTGGTCTATGACTGTCTACTTTGTGTTTATCACCTTTTCCTTTATATACTGGACAGACACGTGTACTCTTCAATACTTCCGGATACACACCTTTCGTGAACATATCATTAATCAGGACAACGAGTATCTCTGACACAACGGGCCATATGGACAACAGTATATTAACAGAGATGTCATAGAGATCTAGTGTATTCGGAGTCTTCAACATGGACTTCAGACATCTGTATTATTATCAGTATTATTAGTACAGTAGAGATGTATTTGCAACATCATCATCATGTCACTACTACTACTACCGTGCTCTGCTTTGTGGGCGACGATAAATTGGCGGTGAGCGTCGCTTCTTTACATAGTTTTTTTTGAGGCATTGGATATAGGGCATCATAGTCATCAACTTTTATCTAAACAGTTTTCCCCTACAGTTCCCTACTTGACCTTCTAAAGTGCTACAGAAGTCCGGTTAGTCCGGTGGGGGGGGGGGGGGAGGGTATAAATATTTCAAACTTATTGCAAAAATATTACATATTGAATGAGTAAAGTTCTGTATAGTTTTATTGGATCCCGGAGGCATGTCCATATTCACATGTATACGTTTGAGGTCATTGAGCGGAAATCGCTCCACCTACTCCGATCACTGGCAGTGAGATCCGGGAGATCCAGTATGAGCTTTTGATTGCAATCTGAAGAAAATACAACTTCAACATAAGGAACTAGGTTACCAAAACACAACCGTTTTAATTATGGATTTAATCAAAGTTAATAGAAGATTAATAATAATAAAAGTTTTTATTTCGGAAAGCAATGATCCATAAATTGTTAGTATTCAACTTAAAACTATGTTAATGCCAAATTTTTAGTCTATTAGTAATTATTAGTAATTATTAGTCATATTAATAAGATAGAAACTCCGTTTAAGTTATTTATTAGATGCAATGAGATAAAGAAAGATTTGTATGTTTGTAACGAATAAACTCAAAAACTACTGGATAGATTTCAAAAATTCTTTCACCATTAAAATGCTACATTATCCCTGAGTAACATAGGGTATATTTATTACTATAAAAAATTAGGGATCCCTACTAAAACTTGCAACCCAAGGTGTAAAAAAATTTACCATAAAATGTGTCATCGCATGTGCTACGGAAACTATTGATGATAGAACAAAAAAATGTTTTACAGAATATATCAATATCTATATTTCATTCCAGATTAATAGTCCTATGAAAACAAACGCATTTGCGTCTCGAAAACAAAATACACAATAGATGGTGTTCCTAAGTGGACCGCAAAGTTTACTTGGTAATACAAACCTATTTTTGCTGCTGGTGACCCTTTCATGTATATGTTACCGAGACGTAAATAGCGTTGGTTTTCATAGGACTATTAATCTGGAATGAAATATACTTGGAGTGGGAGTGGGCGTGGAAGTGGGAAGGGGCGGCGCAGCTATAGTTAGATTATAAAATTCTAAAAAGTCAAGATGTGTGTAACAGTTGTAAAATATAATGTTTTAAAATAAATGCAATGTTTATTAAAGACTAGCTGGTGCCCACGACTTCGTCTACGCAGGATTAGTATTTCGAGTAGCTTATATTAGCGTGACGTAGAAAAAAACATACATTATGATATTAAAATTATACTTTTATGGCGCACGCCATAATAGCTCGCAGATTGTACATTTTTTCCTACTTACTTGATATTTTGGACAATTCACACACTATCTTTATAAATTGTAGCCTATGTGTTACTCTAATGTATAAGCTATATTATTGTAAAGTTTCATTAAAATCCATTCAGTATTTTTACGTGAAAGAGTAACAAACATCCATCCATACTTACAAACTTTCGCGTTTATAATATTAGTAGGATGTCCATCGGATTGGTGCCTTAAAAGAACAGGTTGTTATTTTGTCGCATTAGTGTCTTTTAAAAGTAAAGGAATGTATCATTTGAGTAAAATCTTTTATTTTTAAGATACTTTCTCTGCAGTTCCTGTTCGTCCTTTCCATCCTGTTAGGTATATTGACGACCTCGTTGGCATAGTGGCTTGGTCACTAGAATCGAACGCCAGAGGTCGTAGGTCGATTCCCACTGGGGACAGACAACATTGTACAATTTATACAAGTTGGTCTCGGTCAGGACGTTATATCTGTGAACTGTCCTAGAGCCGTGGTAGCCGGTTGGTTGTGCACTCGCCTCACGTTCATGAGGCCCTGGTACAAACCCCGCCCGTGCCAAGGAGTTTTACGAAACTTAGTACGGTTTATTTATAATACCACAGGCTTTTCGGTGAAGGAAAACATCGTAAGGAAATCTGCATATGCCGAAGAAGAAATTCTGAGGCATATGTGAAGTCCACCAAATCGGCTTGGGGCACCGTTGGTGGTCAGGGGTTTGGCACAAAAGATCCTGAAGGGTCGAAGTGTCGCCAGGTATTCCTAGCCCTGGCCCCCTAAGAAGATAAGATAAGAATTGTCCTATCCTTTTTTAATTCCCATAGCACAGGTGAAAATACTAGTTTGGGATTAGATAAGTGTATATTTCATTCCAGATTCATAGTCCTATGAAAACCAACGCTATTTACGTCTCGGTAACATATACATGAAAGGGTCACCAGCAGCAAAAACAGGTTTGTATTACCATGTAAACTTTGCAGTCCACTTAGGAACACCATCTATTGTGTATTTTGTTTTCGAGACGCAAATGCGTTTGTTTTCATAGGACTATTTATCTGGAATGAAATATATGTATGTATATGAACATTTGTGCAGTTTTATATTATTAAGTATTCTATGGTTATACAGAGAAATAACTTGCAACTGCATATTTTTTTTCAAACTGCCGTAAACGTTCTAACTGTTTCAATTTATGTCATTTTTTGCAATCATTATTTTAAAAGTCAAAGTCACTGTCCTAACGAAGTCACTGAGATGATGATTCGGTAAAAACTTGCTTACCGTCCGTAACGAGAGCCGAATTCACAAAATTAAGGCTTTTTATAGGAGCCAAGGTGTCGGTAATATAAATTGGAGACATTGTGATAATTTTGATTAAAATACTTTTTTCATGTCTGTACGTTTATAGTACATAGCTGAGTCATCATCATCAGCCGAAATACGTTCACTGCTGACCACTAACCCCCCCCCCCCCCCCTCCCTCCCACCCTCACCCCTAATTCAATGTCACTTTTGTATGTATATGTGTATGTAAACGCTTTATTGTACCAAAATTAACAACAACAAAAACAAACAAGAGAATAAAGTTGTGTACAAAGGCGGACTTACCCCACTTAGGGATCTCTTGGTGGATTCTCTCCATTTGGGGATTTGGACGACGCCCCCAATAATATTGGGGGTGGCCCTATTCTAAGCGGGAACCACAAGGCTATATACCTACACGACCATAAGAATAAATCTCTTGTTTGCTTAGAAGGATCACGTGACTTTTTAAAATTTCAAAAATTGATAGATCCTTCGTACACTATGTAAACTGTGGATTGATGATAAGTGCACGACTTTCAATGTGACTTGAGGACAAAAACACCCGGTTTGGTTCGTGTCAATATTATCAACAAGTCTGACGTTTAGTACGCCAAATATTTATATAAATAACGGTCGTGACATCACTCTGTATACTATGTTATATTAATAGTTGTTACATATTTTAAATCTTGTTCTAATAACTTATTTAAATATACCTGACTAGCTGGTGCCCGCGACTTCGTCTGCGCAGGATTAGTATTTCGAGTAGCTTATATTAGCGTGGCGTATATAGCGATAAAAGTATCTATTTTCATTTAGGGATAAATTTATTACTACCAAATGTGCATTTTGGTAAATTATCAATTTTTATTGTAGTTAGGGCTCACTATTTTGGCTATAATGGCTTACACATAAGATATAGATTAATAAGTGGCGGGCTTTTTTGTAGGACTATTTAAGATAAACATATCCATCATTCACATATGTAATGTGTAACTCTAGCGGTTTAGGCAGCGCACGCCAGAATAGCTCGCAGATGGTAGATTTTTCCTACTTACTTAACATTTTGGACAATTCACACAATATCTTTATAAATTGTAGCCTATGTGTTATTCTGATGTATAAGCTATATTATTGTAAAGTTTCATTAAAATCCATTCAGCAGTTTTTACGTAAAAGAGTAACAAACATCCATCCATACTTACAAACTTTCGCGTTTGCGACCCAAAAATTATTTATGTGATAATTTTAATGTCATAATGTTAGTTCTTTTCTACGCCACGCTAATATAAGCTACTCAAAATACTAATCCTGCGCAGACGAAGTCGCGGGCACCAGCTAGTGGTTTCATATAACAACCAATGCGACTGGATTTGTTATAAGATATTTGTCATAAGACACAAGACATTTTCTTATAATGTGCAAAAGGCTTGTATATTACGGGGCGAAAAGCGGACATAGGAATGTCGCTTTGCGACGTTGGATCGCGTAAAGTGGCGATACATAGACTCGGTTAACCGCGGTTTTAAAAATTACCAACAATGACTGATCCGTGGCCTCTTCATATATTATTGCTGAAAGGGCCGTGAAACAATTTGTTACACCGATAATATAACAATTTTTTCACGCCTGAACTGTAATGGCCTTCTTTAGACACATGTTATTTTCTAGTTGCATTCGACCCTGGAAGGTTTGAATGTAACAATTTAATTGCTTTATTGGCACTTCGTGTGTAGTTTACATTAAAAAAAAACTATTAATATAAATGCGAAAGCGTGAATAATTTTGTTTGTTTGTCACTCACAGTCAGTCACGCGAAAACGGCTACACCAAAGTTGTACTGCTGCGCAAAGAACGTCCTACCCCTTAGATGAATAATAGCAGCAGACTCTCGGGGATGCCAGCAGTTCTAAACACAGAGGCTGACACAAAAGATCCCCTGTTACCTGTATCTATAAGATATTGCTCAAAATGACGATGTGTATATATAACTTGACGTATGACTACAAACGTATGACATTGATTGCTTGCTTTTTAGATACATTTTACTGCGGAGAAATGCTTCCCACGATAAAGCAACTACAGCAATACTAGTGTACGGTCCGTGCCCTACGAAAAATGACTAAGTACATTCTAATTTAGACTTTATCGTCGTTGGATGAGGTGCTAGGGCTTGTCACTTAATACGAGGCGGTCCTTCCAGTTAGCTGTTATAATAAAGCCACTGACACTTGTCTCTTATCTACCAATTTTATTGCCGAATTAGTTTATTGCGGAAAAACGTCACCAAATTTCCATGAACTATACTCACTGCAGATAAGGCAGTTAAACCTGTTTATTTATACTCTTAAACTCTTCTACTATATGGTAGTGTAGTTCAATAACTTGTGAGGGGGCGACTTGATAAGGAAGTCGTCTTACTGAGACTTTTACCTGCCCTCTGCCACAGGTAAAGTCTATCGAGAGTATAGTATACTAAATATTACTATGTAAAGAAGCTACATTCACCTCCCCCGTTAGCTTAACGTCGCGTGCAAAATAGAACACGGCAGGCAGTAAATAATGCTGGGCGCCGCGCCGCCGAAGTTCGAAGTTCTACGCCAGCGCGCTATCCACGCTAGAATTTATAAAAAGAAGCGCTTACGTTGTTAACGTATAACTTTGCTGCTCTCTCGATCGACTATGTTCGCGTGCTGGGTGCAGCAGCGCTACAATAATTTACGCACACACACAAACGTATACGGACAGGCTGGTGCGCGTGTCGTAGGTAATTAAATCTGTTCGCTTGTATGAAGTGCCGGGGGTGTGTTTCAAGTGTGTACAGATCCCCCGCGAAAAGTTATCGGATCTGGCGCATCAGAAGAAAACGTTATGGCATCGTAAGGCAGTTGTGATTGGTCAGCGGTGTTTATTGACCGACCTTCTAAATACAAGAACTGCGTCAAATTAATAAAAACAAAGTTTGACCTTTGCTGGACCATCTCACTGTTTTTAGTGGAAAAAAACGTTAAAACGTTGTGAATTTAGTTTGTGTTTTAATCAAACAAGAGAAATGGGCAGGTCGTCGGTCCACCTGAGGACGGGGCGTCCCACCCTGCGCGTGCCGATCGGTGGTCGAAGAGGGTAGCCGGAAGCGGCTGGATACACACTGCGGAGGACCGGGTGTGGTGATGTACATTGGGGAAGTCCTATGTCCAGCAGTGGACATCTAAGGGCGAACATGATGATGATAAACTGTGGAATGGGAAAGCCTATACCTTCGTATTCAATTCAATTACTCTTCATTGCACGATATAAATAAAGATACAATAATAAAGTAGCTTACACATGTACATCTAGGCGGTCTTATCACTAAAAGCTATCGCTTCCAGACAACCTTTGAGTAGAAGATAAGAATAGCAGAAAAAGGTAGGTTGTGACAAATAAAGGTAGGAGTATAGTTTATATACCAGTAAGGGCATACCCATACATCCTATCCTACTATTCCTACTAATATTATAAATGCGAATGTTTGGATATTTGGATGTTTGTTACTCAATCACGCTTCAACCACTGGACGGATCGTGATGAAACTTGGCACACATATAGGTTAGATCCTGGAATAGGACATAGGATAGCTTTTATCCCGAAAAAACATTCATTCCTACGGGAAAACATTATAATTTGCGATTTTAAGTTGTCCACGCGGACGAAATCGCGAGCAACAGCTAGTAAATAAACAAATATATACAATAACGTATTACACAATTTGATTGACAATTACCAAGTTCTAAAATAAAGGATATAGGGGAGTGAGATGAGCAGTCAGGAAGAAAATGTTTCTTGACTGGTCGTTTCGTAATTAATATTCCCTCCCAAAAATTGTTTTACCTACCAACATTAGCGTTTGTATCCGTTTACTAATGGAAGTCGGGTGACGACGGATACTCCTTGAATACTTGGCAGTATATCCAATTTCTCACGTTCTCTAATGTTCTAGCTGTGTCTAGCTAGACTGGACGGTGCGGTCTAGTTTTCACTTTCGGATCTGTGCGTCTTTGCCTTTAGTTGTTGATTGAAATCGCATTGCGTGATGAGAGAAAACTGTTATGGAACATGGAAAGTATTAACAAAGTCACGGGACTGGTTTTGATGAGGTTTTCGCTCTAAGAATGTTCCTGTATATGTCAAGAAACCAAAGTCATTTGGTATTGTTGACGATCACGACGATCACATTTATATAGACGTAAATTTTTTTGCTAATACCGCTTCCTAGGTGTTAGGCCACGGACACGAAGTCGGCGGGCAGCGGGGCGGCGGCGGCGCGGGGAGCGGCGGCGCAGCAACGCACACCCGGTCTCGAACCCAGCGGGCAGATCGCGGGGCGCTAGAGCGGCGTAGTGTTGTGTTATGAGAGGCTATCTGGTGCCCGCGACTTCGTATGCGCAGGATTGATATTTCGAGTATCTTATATTAGCGTGGCGTAGAAAAGAACTAACAATGGGCTCGATTCTGAAGGCACAATGTTAAAATTTGACAGCACTAAAACTGTTGCTATCCTTATCACACAGTATTATGAAGATAAAGACGAAACCAATTTTAGCGCTGTCAAATTTTAAATGTGTGCCTTCAGAATCGGGCCCATTATGACATTAAAATTATAATTTTATGGCGCACGCCAGAATAGCTCGCAGATGGTAGATTTTTCCTACTTACTTGATATTTTGGACAATTCACACAATATCTTTATAAATTGTAGCCTATGTGTTATTCTGATGTAAAAGCTATATTATTGTAAAGTTTCATTAAAATCCATTCAGTAGTTTTTACGTGAAAGAGTAACAAACATCCATCCATACTTACAAACTTTCGCGTTTATAATATTAGTAGGATTTGTGTATTTTCTCACGAACGAAATGTCTAAACCGCGGCGACAACACAACACTACGTCTATGCACATGCGTGAGCACCGCTTGACAGGAGCAAATCGCTCGTGCGCCGCTCTCCGCATCGCTGCCTTCGTGGCTAGTTCCATATGAATCTATACATTGAAACGTACCGCTCCCTCGTCGCCGCCGCCGCCGGCCCGCAGCCCGCCGACTTCGTGTCCGTGGCCTTAGCGCTGTGAAGAAGAAACGGCGCAACAAACTTCACGCAACACGTCTTCAAGTTTATACACAATATTATAAAGATTGTGCGAAGCTAAAGCAACATTAGTACCAGGCATCTTTATCATTCTTACAAAGTTGTTTTTTTATGTGATTCTTAAACTTTCTGTCTGTTATTTAGTTATATTTATGAATTCCTCTGGTAGTTTGTTGTAGAAGCATATACATTACCCGTGAACGATTGACTGACCTTACTAAGTCTTAACTGTGATAAAACAAGTTTTTTTTTATTTCTTGTATCATAACTGTTGTCAAATTTTGGTACTAAATTGGATCGTTCTAAAATCCTTAGGAGTTTAGAAACTGCCAATTCTATTCAGCCTCAGACTAATGTGTCACAACGTGACAATAGGCATATGAACAATACAGAGGCTGATTATGATGCTGTCATTGTTACAGAGAGCAGAGCAAAGACCACCAGGCCACGTGGTGCTTCTGGCGGCGGCGGCGGCTGGTGGTGGCTCTCCTGGCGTTCTTCGGATTCTTCAACGTATACGCGCTGAGGGTGAACCTGTCGGTCGCCGTGGTCGCTATGACAGAGCCTGTGGCGACCCGCCTCGACAATGGGACCATTGTCTTTGTGAGTATCAAACTTGAAAGAATGACGTCAAAGTCAAAATCATTTATTGCATATAGTACACTTGGTACATTTATACATGTCATTTTTTTTATCGACTACTGCTTCTTAGGTGTTAGCGCTGTATTGAAGAAGAAACGGCGCAACAAACTTCACTGCAATATCACAGTGTTTCAGCCATACGTCCACTGTTGACCGTAAGCCTCCCCAATAGAATGTTTCAAATGCTTCTAAATTTAAGTAAAATCTGAAGTGTAATTGATAATCTATGTAAATATCGAAACCTACGCGGATCGTGAAAATCGCGGGCAACAGCTAGTAATCTATATTTCTTCTTCCGTCTTACCAGTAAAATAATATGAAATTATCTTTTCTTAATGGCCCAGTCGCGGTCTCCACTCGAGAACCCGTTTACACCAGCGGTAATCGGTTATCCGACGGATGTGACTAGCCCACTGCCACTTAACGTAACTACGTCGAAGACTTTAGTTCTCTGGCGGATCACCTCATTTCGGATCCTGTCCCTTAGAGAAACTCCGAGTATATATACAGCCTTTTATAACTCCATAGTGGAGATATATCGGTGCCAGATGCAGTAACACCGATATACCGCCACTATGGATCTGCTTTACATCTTATTGCTGTATATTTCGAGTGTGCTAGTATGGGAAAAAAACAGCAAATCCACCAACCCGTCCTTCAGAGTCACATATGTGAGATTATACCGGAGTTTACCGGATCAAGTTTTTTATGGCCACTCAAATCGGGAGGGTTTTTCACACACCCTTATAACTGACCTACCAACTTACATTGACCACCCCTAAATAAAATCTCAGAGCTACATGCATGGATTTTGCAGTTGATACACTGCAAATGTATCTTTGTCGGTTTAGCAGCAAACTTGGTCACTGGTTAAGGCCAAATAAATAGGTCATGTACAAATGTGACATAAAACCCTTACTCCTTCGACGCAAGGTTCAGTTTAGTGCAAATTTACGAGCGTCGTTTCATTTGTTCCATATTTTAATAAAAAAATTATGGCTGGGCGCCTTTGTACACTGATCTTCGACTGAATCGTAAACTTTTATAGCAATATTGTTAATAATTGATATTATCTAATAAATAAAATCGTAAACTTCGCGTGTCTGTACATAGAAGATATTTGCAAAAAAAATGGGGGTCTAAGCAACAAAACACATTTCGATCTTTTTTGAAATTTTTGTCTGTTTGTCTGTGAGTTTGTGCACGCATCACTTAAAAACTACTATCGAACTTTAATGGACTTTTCACAGAAACATGGGGCTTAATTTGGTGTAACATATAGGCTTTATTTCATTGCAATCGGTGCAGTCAATCAAAAGTTATGAAAATTTATAGTTTCCAAAAACCCGCATACACTGCGAAGAATGTAGGGTGTAAATGTTCGACTGAATTCGTGAGCGGTAGCGGGAGCGGGTATGGTACCAGTGTAATTTGAGTGTTTGAAAATTCACAGAACTTTTGACTGAGTTACCCGATTACGATGAAATTGTGGTATACGTATGCATAAGTAATGTTGGTCGGAATTTTTATTGCGATGGATTAGTTACGAGGAATACATTTGGAGAGACGAGGGAAAGAGATTTGGGGGAGAGCTGAGGGGAGGATTGAGTGGAGAGTTGAGGATCTGGACCTTTACCTGGACCTCGACCTGGGCCTGGAACTGGACCTGAATCTGGACCTGGGCCTGGATTTAATGTCTGAGTGGAAGTGCTATAGGGAGCGGAAGTGGAAATGGGAGCGGATGCTGTAGTCCACGCGAGCGGAGCCGCGGGCACTGCTAGTATATTATAAACGTAACCTACAACCACAGTATCAATACATGGTACACAAACCGCTGTTTAAATTAACTGTAGTAACAAATAACAGTTACGCTTGTATAAAGGAGTACAATAACCTGCCAAAAATTTCATAAAAATATGGCTCGAGGATTGCAATATTCCTGTACGCTATTATGGTTTAATAGCTTACAGGAATATTGCAATAATAAATGATCGAAATTTAATTATCATTATTATTTGTTTAACATAAAAATAATTTGATAATTTATAATTTGTAGTAACTTTGACATTTGTATTCTTCTTCACATTTTGGAGCATAATGCTTGTTGATTAGAACATGACTAACATTTTTTAATTTTAATTTAACTTATATTAATAAATACACCTGCAAATGTAGGGTTTATTGGAACTTGTACTATAAATAATATCTTAAATTTACTTGAATTCCATATCCAATAAACATTTATTATAAAAATCATCATCATCATCATCATATCAGCCTTTAGACGTCCACTGCTGGACATAGGCCTTCCCCAATGAACGCCACCACACCTGGTCCTCCGCCCTCCGCATCCAGCCGCTTCCGGCCACCTTTAGGTCGTATAATAAAAATAACATAACCAAATAAAAATAGAAATTTACAAATAAAAAATTCCGTCGAGGTGGTCAAACTGAGGCGTTGTGCCCAGAAGGCTGGCAACGTTCCCTCGTTATATGGCCAAGCTAATGCGCTGGCTGAGGTACTGGCCAGCACTCTGGTTACCGGAAGTCTCTATGAGGCGTGCGGAAATCGCCGCAATTAAGTTTTTCGCCTCTGGGCCCCAGGGCCCCAGTGTCTCCACCGCGACGGGTACTAATAATAATAATAATAATATGTTTATTTATATACTCCACAATAAGGTTACTACAAGTTAAATAGAACAGATTTACATTTTATAAAATCAGTAACCTGTTTCGTGGAGACTGATGCCTGAACTAGACATAGCCTGTTTTTCAGGTCACCAGGTCTCCACCCCACGGATTTAAAGTAATTATATTCTATTAGAAACTTTATTCACTAATATAAATTAGGCGATTAATGAGTTTGTGATGTGTGGAGGTGTATGTCGTGTGATTTTATGTGTGTGGTGTAGTAAAAGGTAGATGTAGCCGATACTCTCATATTATCGGCGCTTTCATTAACAGATGTAATCTAGATAAACATTCATTTCATAAATATTATATGAAGGTAAGCTTTTCATCGTCAGCTATTCTAATCAGGGTTCAGAATTACGTAGAGTTTACTGTACGTATGGCAAATTATTATGGAAATTCCTTTTCACGGGATGGTCTTAACTGTTGTAATGAAAATAAGTAATAATTGAAAAGTGCATAATATCCAATTAAGAAAAGATAATTTCATATTATTTTACGCCGTGTGGTTCCCGGTAGAGTAGAATAGGACCACTCCAACTCTCCCCGTGGATGTCGTACAAGGCGACTAAGGGAATACATTATAAAACATCAATAAGGCCTCCCCAACCCGTCTGGCCAGCGCGGGGAGTGTAGGCCAAATCCTCCGTCTGTCTCCGGCATATTCACTTCAGTGTTCACTTCAGAGCTCGAGAACTAACTTGGACCGATTTTGGGGTTGGAGACAGGCACCGCACATGTCGACTGTTCGGGGTGACAGCTTCGGTTGTGGACGACCTTCTGGTGTCCGATTGGCAGCGCAGATGGGAGGAATCTGAAAAGGGCAGGCACCTCTTCAAATTCTTCCCAAGCGTTGAGGAGAGATTGGAGAAACGGTGGCTAGAGGTGGACCACTGCGTCGCGCAGTTCCTCACCGGTCACGGCAACTTCCAGGCGAAGCTTCACTCCATGAAGCTGGTCGCATCTCCCGACTGCGAGTGTGGTGAGTCGGATCAAACCGCTCATCACATTCTGTGGGAATGCACACGGTGGGATCGGGAACGTGAGCTCATGCTATCGGATTTAAATTGCGTGGACCGTCCGGTATACTATGGAGATCTGGTTGCGAACCGTCACAATTTCCGAGCTTTTAAGCGTTTTTGCCATGCTTACTATTGGCACTACTATACGAAGTAGCCTTCTGCTACTCCGTCACAGCTCACTGCGTCACAAAGGCGCTAATACGTCCGTGGTGTTCAAACTAGGTGGCCAGGCTTATCTTGGCCATACCAAAACCCCCAACCCCCCCGACGTGACCACTCTGGTCATCGTTTCATTGCTACACTCCCATTTGCTAGAGGGGAAGTGGGAACTCTCTTCCTACTTTGACTCTTTACTTCTTTAATTAACTTTGCCTGGGGCCCAAGGTAGCGTAAATTCATGACCTGGGACTTGCCCTACCTTCACTGGTAGGTGTCTTTGCAGTTACCTCCGTTGATCCTCGCTTAGAGGAGTTGCGGGGGGAGAATGGTGAGGAGGCGGGAATGTCTCCGGCATATGAGAGAGGGTTGTGCTCCTGCAGTGGAGACAAAAATGACCTGATGATGATATTATTTTACTGGTAAGCGGGAGAAGAAGAATTATAGATTACTAGCTGTTGCCCGCGAATTCGTCCGCGTAGGTTTCGATATTTACATAGATTATCTATTACACTTCAGATTTTAATTTAATTTTGAAACATTTGAAACATTCTATTGGGGAGGCATAAGGTCAACAGTGGACGTATTGACGACCTCCGTGGCGGAACGGGTAGCTCTCGGACTGCCACGCCGGAGGTTGCGGGTTCGAATCTCGTTAGGGGCAAATGTTCGTATGATGAATATGAATGTTTGTACCCAAGTCTTGGATGTTTATATATTTATTTAAGTATGTGTGTCCGTTATCTAGTAACCATAGCACAGGCTCTGCCTAGTTTGGGACTGGATAATTGGTGTGAATGTCTGAGATATTTAATTAGTAATCAAATTGACATCTATCTACACCAATATTATAAAGAGGAAAGATTTGTATGTTTGTAACGAATAAACTCAAAAACAGCTGAAAATCAACAGCTGGACCGATTTCAAAAATTCTTTCACCATTAAAATGCGGCATTATCCCTGAGTAACATAGGGTATATTTATTACTGTATAAAATTAGGGATCCCTACTAAAACTTCAATAATGCAAACCAAGGTGTAAAAAAATTTGCCATAAAATGTCTGACATATTTATTATTATTGCTGATGATATATTCAAATAAATATTGTTCTCAATCGACAGGTGCCAGAGTTCGACTGGAGCACGCGGACCAAGGGACTGGTGCTAAGCTCCTTTTTCTACGGTTACATATTCACGCAGCTGCCGGGGGGGTGGCTAGCGGCTAAAATAGGAGGTAACAGGTTTGTTCTGCTTGATAGAAACACTAACATACTGCTTGACATGACACTTTGTCAGAGAATCTAATAAATAAAAACGTAAGAGAGTCTGCTGCTATTATTCAGCTAAGGGGTAGGAGCATCTAGTCCTCAGGTTTAGGGTAAGCTGAAGATATAGACATCCGTTATTAATAACTTCCGTTACAGGTCAAATCACATTTCATACAAATTAAACAATCAAATTAAACAAGAATAAATCTTATAAATAAAATAGTAAACTTCGCGTGTCTGTACATTGAAGATATTTGCAAAAAATGGGGTCTAAGGATAAGTAATAGAACACATTTCAATAATTTTCGGAATTTTTATTTGTATGTTTATCTGTTTGTTTGTGCACGCATCACTTAAAAACTACTTAACCGATTTTGATGGAATTTTGACAGAAATAAAGTGCTTAGTTCGGTGTAACATATAGGTTTTATTTCATCGCAATCGATTTGCTCAATCAAAAGTTGTTGACATTTTTAGTTTTCAAATACATTAGTAGGGTTACTATGCAACATAACATAGAAGTATAATTTTAATGTTCGGTACTATTCAGATTGCGATGGACTACATTTAGAGCTGTAGTGGGAGTGGGAGTAAGAGTGGATTCTGTAGTCCACGCGAGCGGAGCCGCGGGCACAGCTAGTACTAAACATTACTTCGTAAAGTCCCTTCTTTCACTCATCTTCCACTGCCAGTTTATCGTCGCCGCAAAAAGTATGCACGACTGGGCTTCTGCCGCCCGCCGCTGCCGAGCGATCAACGCTCTCAGTTAGAGAATCACTGTTATTGATGTACAACGTATAGTAAGATATATTTTATATTTCATTATCTATGATACTTACATTAATTTTATTACACACATATTAACCAATATAAGATAGCAACTTCAGAACTTGATATTAAAACTATTAAATGTTCGTATGATGAATATGAATGTTTGTACCCAAGTCTTGGATGTTTATATATTTGTTTAAGTATGTCTATCCGTTATCTAGTAACCATACCACAGGCTCTGGATAATTGGCGTGAATGTCTGAAATATTTATTATTATTTTCCTGGCAGGGTGTTCGCGATAGGCATCGGAGCCACGTCTCTGCTTACCCTATTCACTCCACCTCTGGCGCACATTAGCACCGGACTGCTGATCGCCGTCAGGGTCATAGAAGGACTGTTTGAGGTAACGACAACAGAAGTTTTCTTTATCGCCACATCTGACGCTCAACCTGGATTGTTCTGGCTCGTAGCCTGGCTTGACTGTCGGTGACTTGACCACTTCTGGATTCGAATAAATCAGATTTTTCTCACGACTTCTGGATTTAGAAGTTGTAAAAAATAATAATATGTGTGTAAATTAATCATCCGTAAATGGTATTCCGTGTGGTTTCCGGTAGAGTAGAATAGGACCACTCCAAGCTTCAACTCTTCCCGTGGATGTCGTACAAGGCGACTAGGGGAATACATTATAAAACATCAATCAGGCCTCCCCAACCCGTCTGGCCAGCGCTGGGAGTGTAGGCCAAATCCTCCGTCTGTCTCCGGCAGGCTTATCTTGGCCATACCAAAACCCCCAACCCCCGACGTGACCACTCTGATCATCGTTTCATTGCTACACTCCCATTTGCTAAAGGGGAAGTGGGAACTCTCTTCCTAATTTGACTCTTTACTTCTTTAATTAACTTTGTCTGGGGCCCAAGGTAGCGTAAATTCATGACCTGGGACTTGCCCTACCTTCACTGGTAGGTGTGTTTGCAGTTACCTCCGTTGATCCTCGCTTAGAGGAGTTGCGGGGGGAGAATGGTGAGGAGGCGGGAATGTCTCCGGCAGGTGAGAGAGGGTTGTGCTCCTGCAGTGGAGACAAAAATAACCTGATGATGAATCTAAACATAACCCTTCCTAATATCTTTGGTAATATCTCATCAGAGCCCCGCGTGACTCGGTAACTAATACAGATGCCCCACATTCCCCAGGGCGTGACCTACCCGTGCATCCACGCGGTGTGGGCGCGCTGGGCGCCCAGCGAGGAGCGCGCGCGGCTGGCCACGTTCGCGTTCAGCGGCAGCTACGCCGGCACCGTTGTCTCGATGCCCCTGTGCTCGCTGCTCACCAGATACACCGGCTGGCCGGGCATCTTCTACGTGTTCGGTGAGGCTGTAGACAGTTTGACGTTTATTTACTGACACGAAACACATTCACAAACTAATAGGAAAACATAAATTTCTTGGACGTAACGCTTCGCGGGCACCCGACGAGACACAGTAGAACTTCAACTGTTTCCACGTCTACGTTGGGAGCCCGCGAGAGCGGAACCTGGAGGCGCGTGTGGGGGGGGGGGGGGAGTGGGGGGGGGGGGGCGTGTCAGCATGTGTCGCCGCTAGCACGTGGCAGCGACGCTGGTCGTTCTGCCAGAGCCTTGTGGCAACGACGTGCGTATAACCCTCGGCCACGCGGTGAGGTCGCCAGGCCTCGCTGTGAGGTGGTAAGTAGCTCGGTGGGCCACGCAGGGTGGTCTAAATATGAACAAAATTATTACTCACTAACTGTGCCCGCGGCTCCGCTCGCGTTGACTCCCTCCCAGGACCTTTCCCATATACTACCAGGACCCCCTCCGCTCTTTCCCTCTCGCCCTCGCTTTAAATCTAGCCCTAACTCATCGCAATCTGAAACCCGCCGAGCATCTCGCATCCTCGGCTATTCAGTCTGTGCATAAATTGAGCTCAGCAGGGCGTTGGGTGTTCAATGGATGGGAAGATATACTGATGACATGGTACTGCTGGGGCCATCGATCAGGGCACTTGAGACCTTGCTGAAGATTCATGAATTAATCTGAAATAAATGAATTATTATTATTATTGACTACTTTGGTATACTTACTGAAATGTAAGTTTTTTTAAACTATAAATTTTCATAACTTTTGATTGAGTTAGCCGTTTGCAATTAAATGTGACTAAATGTAGCCCTATTTTTTCTGAAAACTACATCAGAATTGGTTCTGTAGTTTTTACGAAATACGTGCACAAACTAACAGATAAACAGCAAGACAAATATTCTAAAAATGATTCTATTACTTATTCTTCATCCCTCAATAAAGAACAAATTAATTTACACGCGAAGTTAACGTTTTAATTTAAAAAATTTCCTTACTTGAGCTTTTATGTTTTCCAGGTATCATGGGACTGGTATGGACGACGATATGGTGGATCGTCGTGAAGGAGTCTCCTGAGAAAGACCCTCGTATCACGCCAGGGGAACTTAAATACATACAGGTGATACTAAATAACTCTTCAAGTAAGAAATAAGTACTGGGGATCGTTACCAAAAGCTTTCTACATATAAAGCTGTCAATAGCATTGCCATTGTCACATTGTCTCTGACGTTTAATTTAATTTGTGATAATTTAATACCAAGTGTATTTTTAAATTTTTATTTTAATATTATATACTGACATAGATAGTATGGGCTCGATTCTGAAGGCACAACGTTAAAATTTGACAGCACTAAAACTGTTGTTATCCTTGTCACACAGTATTATGAAGATAAAGACGAAACCAATTTTAGCGCTGTCAAATTTTAAATGTGTGCCTTCAGAATCGGGCCCATTATTTGAATTGTTGACATTGTAATTTATATTTTGTACGTTATTTTATTTTATGACGATCCCTTTTATCATATTAGAAAGACATGTAAAATTGAATTTTTAAGATGTAAAAGTGAAATAAATAAATCTAATCTTATCTAATCACAGAATAACTAATAGCATAAGTACAGAAGACGCACTCCCTAAGTTTGTTTAATTTCTCAAATACTTAACTACAAAATTCATTGCAAGGCAAATTGAACTCTACTCTACATGGAAGAAAGTCAATGTTACGCTGAACCGAATTGTTCAAAATCTTGAAGGTTCTTTAAGAGTAATAAGGTTCAGGCAAGACAGTCTAGTTTCGTAGGTTACGTTATTAATGATCCATCATTTGTATGTACTCAGGAGTCCCGCGGCACGCAGATGCTGGAGGGCTCCAAGATCCGTCACCCGTGGCGCGCCATGCTGGCCTCGCCGCCCGTGTGGGCCATCGTGGCGGCGCACTTCAGCGAGAACTGGGGCTTCTACACGCTGCTGACGTACCTGCCCACCTTCATGCAGGGTACGACCGCCTTTTTATAAACAGCTTTTATGGTCACACACTTTATTTAATGATTATCATCGTCATCAATTAGTTTAACCGGTATTACTTATTATGGGTTTCTCCCAGTGGTCAGATTGATGGTCAGACTAGTCTGGCCAACGGGATTTTTTTTCCCGTTGGCCAGATTAGAAAGGCTAGAAAATACATAGAAAAAAGTACAATCAAAGTAAAAATAGTTTTGCATTTTATTATTTTACTATTCTGTGGTTCAACCACAGTTGACACCATTTTGAACTAGGATTAGACAAATGGGCACAACCGCGTGTCGTCTCTTAATAAAATTACGCGATGTATTCAAAAACACTTTCATCATCATCATCATCAGGTTATTTTTGTCTCCACTGCCGGAGCACCTCTCTCATCTGCGGAGACAGACGGAGGATTTGGCCTACACTCCCCGCGCTGGCCAGACGGGTTGGGGAGGCCTTATTGATGTTTTATAATGTATTCCCTTAGTCGCCTTGTACGACATCCACTGGAAGAGTTGGAGTGGTCCTATTCTACTCTACCGGAAACCACACGGCAAAAGGGCAAAATAGAGAAGTAAGGAGACGCATGTTTTCTAGTGTTTTTGATTTTTTTAGGTTATATAAACAAGGAGAAATCGAAACGCATATATAGACTAAAATAATTAGATCAAATCAGATATCTTTTCCTTTCTTGTATGCTACATGTTGCTTGTTGTATAATGAGTGATGTGAGTCACTTGTGTGTGTAGTGAGAGGAGCAGGGTTGTTTTAAACAAAATGTTTAAACATGTTTTTATTATTATTTAAAACATGTTTTTTTTGTTTAAAACTGTTTAAATTGTTTAAAACATGTTTTATATATATAAAAAAAAAACTATTTTTTATCCAAACCTGGAGAGGAGTGGTGCGAGGGTGACTGATATGTTGGAGTAAAATTTAAAAATACTCAAATCGACTTCCACAATATTCCAGACGTGTTCAAGTTCGAGACCTCGCAGACCGGGTTTCTGTCCGCCGTGCCCTACCTGGCCATGGCTATAGTGCTGCAGGTGGCGGGGCATAGCGCCGACTGGCTGCTGCGGCGCGGCGCCCTGTCCCGCACCAATATCAGGAAGCTGTTTAACTGCGGCGCTTTCATCTCGCAGGTGAGATGGTTTGTGAGATCATCTTTACCAGGTGTAGCGGAAGTGGCCGGAAGCGGAGGGCGGAGTATCGAGGATCATCATCAGCCTGAAAGAGTCCACTGCACCAGCAGTGCGGTCCACTGTACCACCGTATATTCGACGACCTCCGTGCCGAAACGGGTAGCTCTCGACCTGCCACGCCGGAGGTTGCGGGTTCGAATCCCGCTAGGGGCAAATGTTCGTATGATGAATATGAATGTTTGTACCTAAGTCTTGGATGTTTATTTTTATATTTATTTAAGTATGTGTATCCGTTATCTAGTAACCATAGCACAGGCTCTGCCTAGTTTGGGACTGGATAATTGGTGTGAATGTCTGACTTACTTATTTATTATATATTTTGTTTTCGAGACGTAAATGCATTTATTTTCATATATATTGATTTGTAATGAAATAACTTTAACTACTGCGAGACATAATAGTTTTCTGCTGTAATAACCAGTAAAACTAATTCATGAGCTTGAAAGTGTCCACTGCTGGACATAGGCCTCTCCCAAGGTGCGCCACTGAACCCGGTTCTCCCCATCCAGTCACTGCCAGCCATTTTACACAAATCGTCGCTTCATCTAGCCAAGGGGCGTCCCACACTACGCTTGCCCAGTCGCGGTCTCAACTCGAGAACTCGTTTACCCCAGCGGTAATCGGTTCTCCGACAGATGTGACCAGCCTACTGCCACTTCAGCGTACTAGCTTTTGAGCTATGTCGAAGATTTTAGTTCTCTGGCGGATCACCTCATTTCGGATCTTGTCCCTTAGAGTATTGGGTGTGATGGCGTTCATTGGGGAGGGCCTATGTCCAGCAATGGACGTCTAGGGGCTGATATGATGATAATGTAGCGAGGTATCGAGTTTCATCAAAATCAGTTATGTAATCGAATGTCAAATCCCATATAGTGTCCCTATGACCTTTAAAGGCAGCTTCCCCCCCAACTGGGGGCAAGGGGGTATATCGGTTAGTGCACCTATAGGACTATTAAGTTGGGGCAGAGAACCGTTGTTATCTTCATATGGGTAAGATGAGATAAATGATGATTATTTTTATTAAATCATTATATATTATGGTTTCAGACAATATTCATGGTGGCTGCGGCGTACGCGACCTCAGTGGTGACTTGTGTGGTGTTCCTCACCATCGCTGTCGGCCTTGGAGGCTTCGCCTGGTCGGGATTTAGGTAATATGGCTGTTTGACTATTTAAATACCTGCCGGTAAATCCTTACTTCTAGGGTTCAAGCCTAGAAACAATCTAGGGTTATTTTAGTCCACGAAATTCGGTCCATACGTGCCACAGAATATGTGCGATGCAGCCGTCATAATAATAGAATTTATTTACAAGAATTATTTAAGCATTAATGAAATTGGTGGGCCCCCTCTGACGTTTAATTTAATTTGTGATAATCTAATGCCAAGTGTATTTTTAAATTTTTATTTTAATTTTATATACTGACACATAGATAGTATGTTATATACTATGGTATTTTTTGAATTATATATGTATTATTTGAATTGTTGACATTGTAATTTATATTTTGTACATTATTTTATTTTATGACGTTCCCTTTTACCATATTAGAATGACATGTAAAATTGAATTTTAACATGTAAAAGTGAAATAAATAAATCTAATCTAATCTAATAGTAGTGTAAACTCTCTTGTATATAAATATAATGTAAACTATATTGCGGTGTAAACTTTTGGTAAATAAATAGATTGTATATTATGTTGCAGTGTAAACCACCTGGACATCGCGCCGCCGCACGCCAGCGTGTTGATGGGCCTCTCTAACACCATCGCGACCCTGCCCGGGATCATCAGCCCGCTGCTCGCAGGCTCTATCGTCACAGACAAGGTACCTCTTGTGATTTTGTCGTTAGACTCGACAGCCAGAAGCCGTGGGTTCGATTATGACAGGACAAACAAATACAAATAACTTTATTGGTTCAAGAACATTAGGGTCCTTATACTAGACATATCTATGTAGATATATTATTACAAGCAGTAGCCTGGCTACCAAACTAGGATTCCCTGTTCTGTGGGTAGCCAGTCTTTCATTGAAAAAGTGAACAAATGTTGTAATCAATTTAAGTTTAACTCTGTAGTAGTACAAAACAACCTAAAGACAACACAACACAAGCAGGTATGTTGGTTCATACACAATACATACCAGCAGTAGGTAATATCCAAAATTATGTACTTAGTCCTCTTTTACACGACTTAGCTTATACACACTTAAAAATTCCATTACGATGTATATTCACAGAAACGTCCTTTGCACATTAACTTATTACTATTATTCATTAAATAGATACTTGTTTTATATAATTTTAATATATACAAACAACTTGGATCAACCAAATAACTGGTTTTGTGTCGAAAATTGTAGCGATATAAATTCAAGATTCGGATTGCGTCAAGTCTTCAAGTCGCCCATTCAACAATGTTTAAACTGCCTTTAATAAGTGCGTCCTTCCTGTTATGACCTACATCACAGATATGTGGATACTGACGGTGGGCCTGATCCACAAGTTTCAAGTCGCTCAGCGAGCTATGGAGAGGGCAATGCTCGGGGTTTTATTGAAGGATATGATTCGTACTGAGAAGGTAACGAAGGTCACCGACATAGCCGGAACAATTAGCAAGCGGAAGTGTCACTGGGCGGGCGACATCTGTCGTAGAACCGACGGCCGTTGGGGCTGACAAGTTCTGCAATGGAGACCGCGGATTGGCACGGGCAGGGTAGGACGCCCCGCCGCCCTGAGGAAGGTAGCTGGATGCGGAGGGCGGAGGACCAGGTGGGGAAGGCCTGTGTCCAGCAGTGGACGTCTAAAGGCTGATATGATGATTATATGAAATTCAAGAAAAATTAGTCACTATTTTTATCAATTCCTCTTTATTGCATTATAAAATATACAATCCCACAAACCTCATATATGTATGTATTAATGTATGTAGACGCTTTATTGTACCAAAATTAACAACAACAACAAAATAGGATTAAACTTAAACTGTGAAATTATCCGACTTAGGGATCTCTTCCAGTCAACCTTAGACTAATTGAAAGGACAAGTATAGACATAGACATACTTTATTGATAACTTCCGTTACAGGTCAAATAAAAATTATACACAAGTTAAATGAAATCAAATTATAAAGCAAATTAAACACAATTAAATATAAAAACATAACATGAATATAAAAATGTCAAATAAAATTCTTAAAACTAAATAAACTACGTTAATGCGTTCTGCGAGAACTCTTCATAGCAATAAAATGCCTGCTCGACAAGCCAGGCGCAGTCTCTTTTTAAAAATAGGTAGGCTCGGTGACCTCAGTGGGAAGTCGGTTGTACACCGCGGGACCCAATAATGTGTTCAGTATGAAATTTTGATATAGAAACGTACTCATGATTCCAGACGGCAGAACAATGGCGCGTGGTGTTCTTCATCTCCAGCGGCATCTATCTGATCGGCGCGATCGTGTACGGCGCGTGGTGCTCCGCCGAGAAGCAGCCGTGGGTCGTGGAGCCCGAGACGGAGCCCAGCTTCGACACCGACGGGGCTTCCGTCACCACCGCGCCCGGGTACGACTGCAAAGGCTACGACAACAAGGCCATGGACCACAGCGAGATGTGAACGACCCTTGACCAGATGGAATACTGCCCGGCTAGCTAAAAAAACCGTGAAGACTACGCTCCGGCCGTTTTCGTAACTGAGATTCGCAACCAGTTGCGAATCAGGAGAACTTTTTCCTTAATCGCAACTAGGTATCCTGACGATAGAGTTTCGTAACAAGGTGGCTGGAAGAGGTATCTTTTAGAGATAAGCTCGCATTTGTACACAAAATTTACGACTGTATTTTTTGTCTACAATAATTAATTACCTAACTCATTCGTTAAGAGAAACAGAGGTGATAGAAAAAATATACAATTTGACATATGTCCCTCCCATACCCCTTTTCTTTAGTCAAAATCATTTATTGCGCATGAGTACACTTGGTACATTTATACACGTAATTTTTTTTCTATCGACTACCGCTTCCTAGTTGTAAGCGCTGTGTTTCTTTAGTATTTGTTGTTGTATTTGCGCTGTGTTGAATTCCCATCATCATCATCATCAGGTTATTTTTGTCTCCACTGCAGGAGCACAACCCTCTCTCATCTGCCGGAGACAGACGGAGGATTCGGCCTACACTCCCCGCGCTGGCCAGACGGGTTGGGGAGGCCTGATTGATGCTTAATTCCCATAGCACAGGAGAAAAGCCTAGTTTGGGATTAGACAAGTATATGTGTGTAATATTTATTTATTAGTATATACTAATACTAAAGAAAAGGGGGATGAGAGGGGCCGCCCTACAGATAGAAGATGTCCCCCAGCTCTGCAGAGTTTTTGACAGTGCCGAGGATGTTCGCTGCGTTACCCCTTTGAATGTCCAGGCTGATGAAAAGGCGGGTGATAACTGTATTTAGTTTTTAAATGTGCATACATACATACATAATGCTCTCGCCTTGGTCCCAGAGGGGTAGGCAGAGACAATGTATCGCCACTTTGCGCAAATGTAATATTACAAAGTTGGCTTTCCTTCGTCCGCTTTTCGGCCCGTGATGTGTTGCAATAAAGGATATATTGTTTTTTGACAATTTACAAAAGTTGTAAATTGTCAAAAAAGGGGTCAAACTGTTTTGTAGGAATTCCATGATTCATCTGATATGACGATATCAGTCTATAGACGTCCACTGCTGGACATAGGTCTTCCCCAAACGCTATGATCGCGAACTTCTTGCCATATATGAGGCAATTAAATATTTCCGATATATGTTGGAGGCGAGACACTTTATTGCGTAAAGCGGCTGGATGAGAAGAACCGAAGAACGGGTTCAGTGGCGCACTTGGGAGAGGCCTATGTCCAACAGTGGACTCTTTCAGGCTGATGATGATGAGACACTTTATAGTCTATACTGACTACAAGCCGATCAGCTTTGCATTCCACGAAAGAAAGAAAAGAAAAAAAGAGAAAGACTGACCGCCACCACAGCCGGCTTCCGGGTATCTTCAGGTCGTCGGTCCATCTGACGGCGGGGAGTCTATTGATTCTAGATTCTATGATGAATTCTAATTCTTCAACGGGCGAAGAAACTAGTGGTTTTTATAGAATTCTAGCAAATCAGTTTGATTCCTTTATTAACAATTTCCAAAAAGTTGCCAAAACACTTTACGGTCCTCTTAGCGATTTGCACGACTAATGACAAAAAGAAAAATGTTCAAAGCCAACGCCTATAATTAAAATGTCCAATTGTAAAAATGACCAGTAGTAAACATATCCAATCATTATAAAGGTTTAAGTTAGTTTTAGCCCGCGACTTCGCTCGCCTTTGCTTTACTAAGATCACTACATTAGTATCTGCGTTATGATTTTAACCAGCAGAATAATCATCAACAGACTTATTAATTACACCATAAGCTTTAATTCGTATGATGACGCCAACGCTCTAAGGCCCGGGAATTGAGATATTTGTCTTAATTGTTTAGTAATTAGATGTGCCGAAGACAAAAGTCTTCAACCAGTGCGTCCTGCCCGTAATGACCTACGGCGCTGAAACGTGGACACTGACAGTGGGACTAGTCCGAAAACTCAGGTCGCTCAGCGGGCTATGGCAAGAGCTATGCTCGGAGTTTCTCTAAGAGACAGGATCCGAAATGAGGTGATCCGCGAGAGAACTAAAGTTTAATAAGTTAGTACGTTGAAGTGGCAGTGGGCTGGTCACTTAGCGCTGGGGTAAATGAGTTCTTGAGTGGAGACCGCGATTGGGCAAGCGTAGTGTGGGACGCCCCCTGGCTAGATGGAGCGACGATCTGCGTAAGGCGGCTGGGAGTGACTGGATGAGAAGAACCGAGGATCGGGTTCAGTAGCGCACCTTGGGAGAGGCCTATGTCCAGCAGTGGACTCTTTCAAGCTGATGAATTAGTTTTACTGGTTATTACAGAAGAAAACTATTGTCTCGCAGTAGTTGCAGTTATTTCATTACAAATCAACAGTCATATGAAAACAAACGCATTTGCGTCTCGAAAACAAAATATATAATAGATGGTGTTTCTAAGTGGACCGCAAAGTTTACATGGTAATACAAACCTGTTTTTGCTGCTGGTGAACCTTTCATGAACACGTTACCAAGACGCAAATAGCGTTGGTGTTCGTATGACTATTGCTTTAAATAGATACGTACATAGACTGTATGTAGACATCGGGTTCAGTGGCGCACCTTGGGGGAGGCCTAGCTCCAGCAGTGGGCTCTCCAGGCTGATGATGATGATGTAAAACGTCTTGTATTCTAATAAACATAAGATCTGCTTCGAATTGTATTAAATAAATGTGATAATTTAGCCTTTAGACTTGTAAGTAAATGAAGTTTATGTCTTTGTATATTTTGAAGAGAAAATGTAAGAAAAAATGACTTATTTACTAAATGTTGAGTGTTGTAATATATTTTGTACAATCGTGTTGTATTGTATTGTATTGGAAATGTGATGTGATGAGATTAAATAATATAATAAATGTATTTTAATTTTATACTGTTTTATTTTCATTTTGTCCGTCTGTTCGACGAATAACTACCGAAGATAAGGATAATGGACGTAACCCGTACATCGTTCTTGCCGTACAGAGGCCGTGGGTTCGATTCCTACCAGGTACAGGACTTAGTACAACGAAAGGGATGTTTACTATGATGGTTATGGTGTTTGTCTAGATTTGTTGGGAATAGATATTATCGAGATATAAGAAGTTGGTCCTGGTACGTAGTAATATCTAGTTGGTATTCTGGTCTGGATGTTATAGGAAATCTATTCTTGTCTAGTTCCCATTGTAGAGGAGAAAATCCTAGTTTAGGAATGGACAAGTGTATGTATGTCTGTATATATATGATATGATATACATCTTTTTTTTTTATAAGTTTTGTTAACATTTACTTATTGTCAGTATAAAGTTATAAATTTTACTTTATCTTGTAAAATATTGTATCAGAAGGGATGTTCAATAATAAGAATAATAAATAGTACCTACTATCTTATCATTTTAGGGGGCCAGGAAGACCCGGCGACACTTCGACCCTTCAGGATCGTTTGTGCCAAACCCCTGACCACCAACAGTGCCCCAAGTCGATTTGGTGGACTTCACATACGCCTCAGAATTTCTTCTTCGGCATATGCAGGTTTCCTTACGATGTTTTCCTTCACCGAAAAGCCTGTGGTATTATATATAAACCGTACTTAAGTTTCATAAAATTGATTGGTACGGGCGGGGTTTGAACCCACGACCTCATGAACGTGAGGCGAGTGCACAACCAACCGGCTACCACGGTTCTAACAGTACTATGATTCTCCGTTTATGTACTATTCCTACTCAAAGTCCCCAGTAGTAGAATATGTCTAGTCATAGCGCCATCTATCAAAATTATAGAGTAACACAAATAGAACTTTGACACATTATGGTTATTAAATTCTGTTATTTATTAACATTATTATTCATTTATTACAAAGACTTACAAATAAACTATTAAACTTAACTCAAATAAGGGAAAACATATATATTTTTTTAAGTTTTTTGCCGGAAGTGGAATTTCAAAAACAGGCGCGTGTCGTTTGCATTCCAAATAATTGTAATTTCAAGTTTTACATTAGTATAATTATTAAATTAACTTAAAAGTATTTAATAAAAGGTAGTTTTAATTTACAAAATATTATTAAGGATGTTTGTTAAGTAGTGAAAATTAAACGTAATTAAGCTATCCACTCCACGTGATAGTTTTACGATTTTATTTTTAATTTTGTTTTATTTAGTTTTCATGTGTATATATTTATTGTGGAATTATGTCACACAATATTATATATTAATAAGAAATATCCAAAATTCAAAATTCCACATTTTCCGTTTCACTTTTCTACCAAATTTATAACTGTCATAAATATTCAAACTGAATACTATAACAATAAATTTTTTGGCCAATAATATATTTTGGTGATTTGTAAGATAAATGAATTAGTAAATATATTTTCTATCATTATTTAAACAGAAAAATACGAAAACATTGCCATACATTTCCAAAAAGAATGGAACTTCCGTCACTTTCGAACGTCATGACGTCACAACCGCCGCAAGTTCTTTGTCGCCTGTCGGCAAAGTATAAAGGGCGCCGCCGCCGCTTTGACACGCCGCATTTTCTTTTGATTCCTGCGCATTACCACGTTGATTTTCAAAATTATGGGTGATTCTGTTCAATCGGGCCACGCCATGACCTGCAAACTCCTGGAGCTGATGGAGAAGACCGGCTACTCCATCGTTCAGCACAACGGCCAGCGGAAATTCGGCCCTCCACCGGATTGGAACGGCGCCCTGCCCCCGAAAGGCTGCGAAGTCTTTATCGGTAAGCTGCCTCGTGAAGTCTTCGAAGACGAGCTGGTGCCGATCTTCTCTCGAGTCGGGAAGATATACGAACTGCGGCTCATGATGGACTTTTCTGGCTCCAATCGAGGCTACGCCTTCGTTACGTACACGCTGAAATCTGAAGCCTTGAGAGCTGTTAAAGAGCTGAACGGCTATGAAGTACGCCCAGGGCGCCATATCGGTGTGGTGAAGTCCGTCGATAACTGTAGGCTGTTCGTCGGCAACATCCCGAAGACGAAGACCAAAGCAGACATCATGGAGGAGTTGTCCAAACGCGTGATTGGGATCGTTGACGTGATCCTGTACAAGAACTGCTTTGATCGGAAGCTGAATCGAGGATTCGCCTTCGTGGAGTTCACAAGCCATCGGGCGGCGGCCATGGCGCGACGGGCCCTCGTGCCTGGCTGCCTGAAGCTGTGGGACCAGGAGGTGATGGTGGACTGGGCGGAGCCGGAGCCCGATGTCGATGACGACCAGATGAAGCGCGTGAGTTTTTTTTTGTACATAATTGCTTGCGATACGAATATCACGTTTTTATTTTGTTATGGGTACTATATTATTTCGTGCAGGTAGTTGCAGTTATAAGTAGTTACCATAAGGTATGTCTAGCCTCAGGAGTAGAACCATGTGCTAGCTGATGTCACTCTGGGAAGGTCTTAATTGCCTCTTAGTTGAATGACAAAATTGAAAGGGAATTTCAAGCCTCTGCGAAGATACTAGATTTTGTCTCTGTGCTGGTTGAACAAATTACATTTTATCTAGATGTACATTGGACCTGTTGGCCAAATGTATCCTGCTTATGGGATAGATATTGGTTTTAGACTAGACGCGGAATAATTTAATTTTTAGCTATATTCATCAGCTGAAATACGTCCACTGCTGAATAGGCTGTAATTGGGGTTTTGTCCAATAGTCTCCACGCTTTGATTGGTAATCTCAGTAACCATCTTAATACACAGGAGAATGCTGCAGGCCGTCCCTGGTGCAATCCGTTGGTCTCTTTGACGACACCCATGTGAAAATAGTGTGTGGCCCTATTCTAAGCCGGGAACCAGTTATATTACTACAGCAGTCTCTGGATATTGCTAAATATACATTGGTCTCTGGCACCAGAGGTGTGGGTTCTGTTCCCACTGGGTACATTCTTTGTACAAAATTTGTTTCTAATCTGGTTTTTTTTTTAAATTTCCATAGTAGGTACCTATAAAAGTGTATGAAATACGAATTGACCGACAGATTTGTTTAATGTCTCCCATCCAAAAGTGTATGTTGATAGGCTTATCCAGTTTTTACGTAGCGACTCGTTCTTTAAAAAAATGTAGGTACTTATTGAAATTAGACCACATCCACGTGTTCATTTTATCATTACCGCATCATTATAATGGTCCAGTTACAAGTGTTTATAATTTAACGTTATGTTTAGATACTTTAATGCCCCAAAGAAATCCTATGAAGATAGAACTGTTATTGCCATATCTTCAGTCACGCGCGAGCCGATTTTCGGACACAGCGCTCCCTTATGCCAGAAACACGTGGTCACAAACGTGACCGCGAGGATCCTTTATTGGACGTTTGTAGTCGGTCTATACATTTAGAATAAATAAATAAATAAATATCTGACATTCACACCAATTATCCAGTTCCAAACTAGGCAGAGCTTGTGGTATGGTTAGACATACTTAAATAAATATATAAACATCCAAGACTTGAGTACAAACGTTCATATTCATCATACGAACATTTGCCCCTAGCGGGATTCGAACCCGCAACCTCCAGCGTGGCAGAAACCGCGTCTTTTTGACCATTTTTACCCGACCTTGTTTCGACGTGAAACAAGTAAGCGTTTGATAGTTCCTAGCACGTGTGTCGCACCTACTTTACCATTCTATCTTGATAGGATTTCTATGGATGCCCCAGTCTCAGACTTAGCTATAATGAAAAGATGTATATTATAGTTATAGCAAGACCTATTTGAATTTGCGGCGATGTTGTTCGCAACGCATCACGTCAAGGGGTATCACTGGGCGAAAAGCGGACGAAAGAAAGCTTTTTTGCAATATTACATTGCGCAAAGTGACTATCATCGTCTCTGCCTACCCCTCTGGGACCAAGGCGTGAGCATTATGTATATTTGAATAAATCTTGCCATGAAACCCTTCAGAAGCCTACACACTACAGCGATAATGTATACCTTTGTGTGGCGAGATGTATTTAAATGTCTTGCTATTATAAAACTGGAACTTGATAGAAACTTTTACATTTCAGGTAAAAGTTCTCTACGCGCGTAACTTCCAAATTAAGACTAGCCCTGAAATCATTCAGTCGGTATTCGAAACGGCCATAGGCGAGAAAATCGAGCGCGTTAAAAAGATATACGATTACGCTTTTGTTCATTTTTACGAGCGCGAGCACGCAGAGCTTGCTATAGCGAAACTGCAAAAGGCTGACATCGACGGCAGCAGCATAGAGATACGCTGGGCCAAGCCTGTCAATCGGGAAGTGTATCGTATTCAGAAGTTGACTAGAGGCAATGCGAAATTTAATAACAGTGTAGACCTATCTCAAACGCTCATGTTCTACAAACAGCACTTGGACAAGCGAGAATACCTGAATTCCCCGAAGGAGGACGAGGGGATCTGGTCTGCTTGTGGGTCCCCGACTGATGTGCACGATCCCAAAGCCACTGCGTATCCATACAGCAACTGCACTACTAAAGAAAACTATTGTATGGCACCGGAGAAGCTGGAATCCATGTGCAAAAGGTAAATGATTCTTTATTTATTCTTTATACACATACATGTACAAAAGCAAACTTAATGCCAATGATATTCTATACGTTTTGACCTTTTTTTCCTTCTGATTTTGCTGATTGGGGCATAAACTGTCTCTTCTGTTTCTTATTTAGAACTAAAATAAAAGAGCACTGGCTATCCAAGTGTTATATAGTATGTTATGTATTTCATCATCATCATCCTGTAAGAGCCCACTGCTGGACATAGGCCTCTCCCAAGGCGCGCCACTGAACCCGATCCACGGTTCTTCTCATCCAGTCTCTGCCAGCCGCCCTACACGTTATGTATTTATGTATGTTTATTATCAGTCTTGTGAAAACTAATGTACGTCGCAAGTACATGGCACTACCTAATTCCGATCCCTGATCATCTTATTTAGGCCCTATGCCAGATTACATACAGGACGGTACTAAAATAGCTGATTACCTATAATGAGAAATAAAAAATCGATTTCATTTCGCTCTTACTACCTTGTGTCGCACCCTAAACGTTGGCTTTAAGAAGTCTCTTTTGTACATTATATGTACACTTTACCAGGAACAGGCCTGTGTACTGCAGTACCACTTGCCTGGTGTGGATAAACCATTACTTTGCGAGTGGATACTGCCAATATTGAAGTTCAGGGTTGGTGGTTTTATTATCTCCATTTGCACTGTGGACTTAGTGCAGGCTCTTGTTCAAATCTCTCCACGCTGTCGATCCACCTCTGCTACTTTAGGAAGTGGAAAGGTTTGGATCCAGTCGCGTTTCAGGATCTGAATTACATGGTTGCAGGACAGTGTGCTCCTGACCAGTCCCTGGCGCCTGTTATAATAATAAATAATAAATAAATATGTCAGACATTCACACCAATTATCCAGTCCCAAACTAGGCAGAGCCTGTGGTATGGTTACTAGATTACGGATACACATACTTAAATAAATATATAAACATCCAAGACTTGGGTGCAAACATTCATATTCATCATACGAACATTTGCCCCTAGCGGGATTCGAACCCGCAACCTCCGGGCGTTGAGGTTATAGTGTCCTGTTATGATGCTAATCAGCATTTAAGAGGGACTATAGTGTTTGCTTGTTCTCCTAATTGTTTAATCTTATCTGCAAATCCTCCGTCTGTCTCCGGCAGATGTGAGAGGGTTGTGCTCCTGTAGTGGAGACAAAAATATCCTGATGATGATCTGCATGATTAAGATTTATAGAATTTTTAAAATATTTTAGCTTGCATTGTTTAATTTTATGCTATATTTTAACTTATTTCTATATTTTATTAATAATTTAGACCGCCTCGTTGGCCTAGTGGATTGGTCATTGTACTCTAGCTACAGAGGTCGTGGGTTCGGTACCCACTTCCGACGAACAACTTTGTACAATTTATACAAGCTGGTCCCGGTCTGGATGTTATGTTTGTCAATAGTCCTACCGTCCTAATTCGGGATTAGACAAGTGTATGTATATGTACTCGGCTCGGCAAGCGTAGTGTGGGACGCCCCCTGGCTAGATGGAGTGACGATCTGCGTAGGGCGGCTGGGAGAGACTGGATGAGGAGAACCGAGGATCGGGTTCAGTGGCGCGCCTTGGGAGAGGCCTATGTCCAGCAATGGGCCCTTACAGACTGATGATGATGTATATGTACATTTTATTTAAATTTCTATAAGCATGTCGTAATTCCAAACACGTTTAATTCCAGCAACCACTGGGCGAAGCCAGTGTATGGGTATCAGAAGTATGTAGACCCCACTGGGGCGGAGGTGTGGGTGGGCCGCGTTGAGCTGCCCAGCGTGGGCCCCCCGCTGCTGGCCGCCCCGCGCAGCGTGGGCCCGCTGATGACGCGCGCGTGCTTCTCCCTGCAGCAGGCGCACGTGGAGGCTGCTGAAAACGCGCTTCACTACCTCAAGGTATGGCCTAGTGGCTTGGTTATTGGACAAAAATAGTCTTAAAGCAAAGTCTGTCCTTTGCGAACTAGGCATTTAGTGAATTGGTCCTTTTTAGCCTCTAGTTATTTTGCGAATTGTCAGGCGCATTGGTGATCGCGGTAATGATCTAAATATACACATAAATACCCTTGGTCGCCTTGACGACGCACGCTGGAATATTGGGCCCTATTCTAAGCCGAGCATCATCATCAGCCTAAAATACGTCCACATAGGCCTCCCCAATAGAATGCCACTCTTGGTAAGTTGTCCATTGGGGGATATGCCATAATCACCACGCTTGGCAAGCGGATTGGTGATCGCAGTAATGATCTTAAGATACACGCACAGGAGAACGCTGCTGCCCGTCCCTGGTGCAATCCCTTGGTCGCCTTGACGACGCCCACGGGAAAGATGGGGGTGGCCCTATTCTAAGCTGGGAACAACTGATGATGATGAAGCCGAGAACCACGCAGCTAATTATTTGTGTACAACCAAAAAATCAAAAAATCAAAAATCAAAATATTTATTTTCAAAATTGGAACACATAATTCTCTTTTTGACGTCAAATTCTGCCTAAATCTACTCCACTTCCACCTGTATAACCGAGGGGAAGAAGTGGCAACAAACCCAACGGCACAGGGCCCTACCTTTGATTTATCTTATTCATTACAATCATTAAGTCTACCTA
Organism: Esperia sulphurella; assembly: GCA_947086405.1. Lineage (NCBI taxonomy): Eukaryota > Metazoa > Arthropoda > Insecta > Lepidoptera > Oecophoridae > Esperia > Esperia sulphurella. Next base: position 16,184,410 of record OX352264.1, read on the forward strand.
TGTTGAGCCATCAAGCACTCCATGGACTTTTATCATTTAAGTAGTCATCTAACTTATAGTAGGCTTTCTTGCACAGATTAACTTTTATAGAAGATTTGAATTTTTCTTCAGACAAGTTAATAATTTCATTCGGAACCTTATTGTAGTAACGCACGCACAGCCCCACAAAAGAATTATTGATCTTAGACAATCTAGAATGATGTATTTGAATTTTATTATTATTTCTAAGATTTAAATTATGCCTCTCATTATTTAAGCTGAGTAAAGAAAGGTTCTGTCTAACGAACATAATGTTAGCGAATATGTATTGACATGGCACCGTCATTATATTTATTTCCTTAAATAATTCTCTTAGAGAATCACGACTACGAAGCCCATAAATAGATCTTATTACTCTTTTTTGTAAAATGAATATAGAATCGATATCAGCGGCACGACCCCAGAGCAAGAGGCCATAAGACATAAGACTGTGAAAGTAGCTAAAATATACAAGTCTTGCTGTAGCTATATCTGTCAACTCTCTAATCTTTTTAACGGCATATGCTGCGGAGCTTAGCCGACCTGATAACAATTCTATATGTGGACCCCATTGCAGCTTCTTGTCAAGGGTTAGCCCCAAGAAAACCGTATTATCCACAAATGCTAACTTCTCGTTATTTAATATTATGTCATTATCACATGGTTTAACACCTGGAAGTGTGAATTTTATGCATTTAGTTTTTTTTGAGTTTAAAACAAGGTTGTTAGCAATAAACCATTCATGAACTTGCCGAAGGGTGTCGTTCACATCGTCATAGTTTTGGGCATGTCTATTAACTTCAAAAATCAGAGAAGTATCATCTGCAAACAACACAATCTTCGATATATTCTGCACCATGTACGGAAGATCGTTTATATAAACCAAAAAAAGGAAAGGTCCTAATATTGAGCCCTGTGGGACTCCTATTTTAATAAGAGATCCCTGCGACTTTTTACCGTTTATCTGAACCTTTTGAATCCTGTTTGTTAGGTAGGAGTTCAATAAACTAAGGTTTTTATTTTTGATACCGTAATGTTCTAATTTGAAGAGCAACGTTTTATGATCTACGCAATCAAACGCCTTAGATAAATCACAAAAAACCCCGATAGCATCGTGGTGTCGCTCAAAAGCATCAAAAATATTTTGCAGAAGAGCAGCACCAGCGTCCGTCGTCGAGCGGCCTTTAGTGAAACCAAACTGTTGGTCATGTAGAAGTTTGTTACAGTTGAAATGTACAAGCATTTGACTGAGCATGACCTTTTCGAAAACCTTGCTAAGTACCGGTAAGATCGAAATGGGTCTAAAGTTGCCAGGATCTCTTTTGTCTCCTGATTTGTACAATGGTATAGTTTTACTTAGCTTCATTAGATCGGGAAAAGTGCCATGATCTATAGAGAGATTAAACGCGAAGGCAAGATATGGTGCTAAAATATCAATGATGGAATTACATACTTTAACAGACATACCCCACAGGTCTTCAGTGGTTTTTATTTTTATTTGTTTAAAGGACGTTATAATATCCTGTGGGTTCACGTGCCTAAATTCAAATTCAGTGATGCAAGAGGGAACGTTCTTTCGTAGAAATTCCGCTGAAAGAGCAGCCGATGAATTTAAGTTTTCTGTGGTCTTTAGTGGTATATTAGTAAAGAAAGTTTCAAACTCTTGAGCCACCTCGGCATTCGATGTTAACGTGCCGCGGTCAGTATTTAGGATAATATCGTTGTCGCGAGGTTTGGTTCTTCCCGATTCGCTATTAATTATTGTCCATACTACTTTCATTTTATTTTCCGCGTATTTTATTTTTTTACTAATTAGATTAGATTTGGCAGCAATACAGACAGATTTAAAAATTTTAGAATAATTTTTTACATGTTCTTTAAAGTTGTAATCTTCGGGTCTTGAAGATCTATCTGCATATAATTGAAATAGTACGTCCCTACTTTTCCTAATACCTATTGTTGCCCAATCACTGAATTTAAACTTAGTATTTTTTTTTATTGTAACTACTTTGAAAATATTATTGTATTCAGTTTCCAATGTATCAAAAAACATTGAAAAAAATTTATTTGGATCACTGATATCATAATTAAATTGAGGCAGTTTTTGAACCAACACATCAATGTATTCTTCAAGTCGACCAGCATCGGTAGACCTTTTTGTAACTGTGATGCTCTGTTGTTGACGAGCGTACGGAAAAGACACCAACTGTCCCCAGTGATCTGAGTTAAAAGATTTTATCGTTGACTTGTCATTGTATTCACAATCGCAAAAGATGTTATCTATACACGTAGTGGTCGTTGCCGTTACTCTGGTAGGCTCGAAAAACACACAATTTAGATTAAAAGATTTAAATACATTTAGAAACCTTGTACTGGTTTTATCTTTCACTAAAATGTCTATGTTGAAGTCGCCACAAACAATGATAGACTTTCCCGTTTTGGAAATTATTCTCAAAACATCTTCCAATACTAATTCTATTGTTTCAAACTTACTCCTATCAGGGCAATACGCGCATACCACAATGTACTTGTCCAGCTCAACACAAGATAACTCAATATGTCTCTCAACCGAGAGCCTAACCACATCTTTGCGTTCCTTGCATTTGATGGTGTTCCTAATTAGTATCAAAGAACCGCCGTGAATAGCAGACTCTCGGTTGTAAGAACTTACAATGTTATAATTATCGTAACTTACAAAGGATTGGTGTAATTGCCAATGTTCAGTTAGGCAGACAATATCTAATTGGGTTTTTTCCAAATATAATTCTAATTCTAATTCCTTGCTGCTAGAAAAGCCCCGCATGTTTTGGTGCATTATGTGAATAAAATTGGGCTTTTCTTTTGTCATAAGTGTGCTAGAAGATCCCTGTCTCTTATTTAATAAGGATAAGCTATCATTTGAGGGATTTTCTATTGTCACAGTATCTAGTCTAAAAAATGTATGAGTTTATTAGTTTTACAACTAACTTTCGTCATGCAATGTTGTATATTATAGGCTACCAAAGTAGCTAAATGTCTTTTAAATTTATTTGGCAAATACATGTTACTTTTAGTCAAAGTAAAATGGTTAATAAACTTATTTGTATCAAAGTACAAAATAGCGTCACTATGAATGCTTAACGCATTATATAAGTGTAAATTCATTTTGAATATGCGATTATTGTGCGCCTTTGACAAGTTCGCACAATACGGAAATGCGCAAAAAATAAATTTACACTTAGTCTTATTGCAAATTTCTATCATTAATTCTATGCTCCTATTTAATTCCAAAGGGTTCAAATTCGGGCCCAGTCCCAAATTACTTTTTAGAAACTGTTTATTATCATATCAAGAACTTCGCTTAAGGGAAACATCGTGAGGAAACCTGCATATCCCAAGAAGAAATTTCAAGGCGCATGTGACGTTGAATTTGAACCATACATACATTATGCTCGCGCTTTGGTCCCAGAAGGGTAGGCAACTACGATGTATCGCTCTAACATTAATATGCTGTAATCTCGTCTTTAATACTGTTAAGTAATACTAAAACATTAGTAGCTGAATATTATAAGATGTGGTAACCGGACATAGCTGAAAGCATTAGCAAGCTGAAGTGGCAGTGGGCGGGCCACACCTGGAGTTCCGGAGTAGGAGCGCGGATAAACACTCGCATGGTGGGACGCCCCGCCGTTGGGACCCCGGAAGCGGCTTAATGCGGAGGGCGGATGATCGCGTGTGGTGCATGGCCCATGTCCAGCATTGGACATCATCATCATCATCAGGTTATTTTTGTCTCCACTGCAGGAGCACAACCCTCTCTCACCCGCCGGGGACATTCCCGCCTCCTCGCCTTGTACGACATCCACGGGAAGAGCCGGAATGGTCCTATTCTACTCTACCGGAAACCACGCGGCTAATTGGACATCGAAGGGTTGATATGATGATGATGAACATATAAATTCATTGTGCAAAATCTATTTATTTACAAAACAAACTCTACATTCCAGGTTCTACGCATGGACGCGCTGGCGTGTTCTTCTCCAGTACCGCAGTACCCTTCGGTCCTGCCCCCCGCGCCCGTGCCCACCTGCGTGGGCGTGCCCTACGACTACATCACCTCTCTGTACCCCAGTGTGCCGGCTATCTGGAGAACAGTCTGAACTCGCGCTTACTATTAATGTTGACTTAGGTAAGCGGTAGTTTCGAACTCCTAGCTAGGTTACCTGTAGTTAAACCACTTTTGGGCTAGGTAACCGGTAGTTAATATACTTTGGGGCTAGATAACCGGTAGTTAATATACTTTGGGGCTAGGTAACCGGCAGTTAATATACTTTGGGCTAGATAACCGGTAGTTAATATATTTTGGGGCTCCATAACCGGTTGTTATAACTTAGGGCTAGGTAACCGGTAGTTCATACACCTTTATCTTTAACTAGGCTACCGCATATTTTACTTTTAAGTATTAACTTGTTATTGTATAAGACTTTTTTAGGACTGAAGGTAATAAATAATAGGTAGAAGTACGTATCTTATGTCTGAGAGATTGCCAGATTTATTTTAGCGATTCAAATGGATAACAACTTACTAAACCTATTAGGCAAACTTGAAGACATACAAAAGTACTCATCTGACAAAACATGTCTAGATACTTTTTAGTAACCTTCTATACATTTATTAAGACTTAAAGACATACTATTGGACTGCAGGTAATAATTGGTGCCTTATGACTGCTAGACAGATTTTTATTTATGTTAGCGATTCAAATTGATGACAACTTATCGAGCATATTGGCAATTTATCTCTATTGAGTAGACTTGTTCAATTACTCACTGACATGCGATCCGACTAAATGTTCTAAGATGCTGGTTGGTACCTTGTGTACATATATTAAGACTTAAAGATATACTATTGGTACCTTATTAGGTTCTGTTAAAACATCCATAAGGCAGGGAGTTTACTAATATTGAATTGGCAATATTTACATTTACATTGCAACATCTTAAAGGTGGAAATTCCCGTATGAAATGACCGAGCACTTTTAGTTTATTTTAGGCCTATGAAATTTAAATGCTCTATTTTTGAGAAATATAGTTTTAAATTTACTTGACAAATATCTAAATAAATTTGCGTAAAACAATATAAGAATTCTGCTATATTTTTGAGAAATATAAAAGAACTTTTATGCAATAGTAGTTCCATGAATTGAGATGTTTATAAAAGTTAATTTTGGTATAATAAGTAATTAATAAGTAATTATCCATAACACTAAAATTACTCGGTCATCGAATTAATAGACTAATTTGACTATTCCACTCATTAATTGCCTTGCTCATTAATTCCTACCTTGCTCATTAATTCCTACCTTGCTCATTAATTCCTACCTTGCTCATTAATTCCTACCTTGCTCATTAATTCCTACCTTGCTCATTAATTCCTACCTTGCTCATTAATTCCTACCTTGCTCATTAATTCCTACCTTGCTCATTATATCCTACCTTGCTCATTAATTCCTACTACTAATTGTATACCCAATGCCATTGATAATTATTCTATGTAGAAAGCGCATTCTATTTGCATCTGACCATCTTTCACTATATTGTTGTACAAAAACTTTGACTGAATTTAGTTCTTAAGAAATATATTGACGTTAATAACCGTAGGACGCGCAATCATAGAACTTTAATTAAAAATAAAAATTATATTACCTACAACCGATTCAGTCTTAACATATCTTTATATCTAGTTAGTAAATAAGAATTTAATTATTGTTAATGGTAATAAGTAATTGTTACAAAGTATACACTGGGCCCTATTCTGAAGGCACACATTTAAATTTGGACTGCAGTAAAATTAGGTCATAATTTACTTATTGTTAGACAGGGACGGAAATAGTAGCAAGTACATAATCAATCTCGCACAAATACTACTGACATTACTCAAACTATTTCTGCCCCTGTCAAACAACTGCAAGTATAAAAAAATTTTACTAATATGTGCCTTCAGTCTGGCCCGTGGACCAAGTTATTTGATTTTTCTTTTATGACTGAAAGTTAAATTTTGGTTTGCTTTTTGTACTCTGCAGAGGATCTTAGTTTTTAGTTTGGAAGTTGATTATTTTATTTTTAAATTGTTTTATTTCAAAGGCGTTATTTACGTGTAAAGTTGCCTTGCACAGTTGCTTCCTTGTGTTTATACCATGGTACAATCAGAGAGAAGGCACTGCTTGACAAAATTTAAATATTACAGGACTATAATATATGTTCCTATAGCTTAGATGGACGGTTACTATTTTTCGTTATATTTACAAATAAAGAACTACATGCTTGTATAATAAATCTTTTTATTTCTTAACCATGGCATTTTACACTTCGGCTGTTTAATAACCTACCTAGTCCCAATTCTGAAGTACACATTTAAAATTTAATGGCGCTATAATTAGTTCAGTCGGTTTTCGTAATACTGTATAGCAAATATTTTAAGATTCCTTCAGAATCGGGGCCCATATTACAATGATTTTGCTAAAAGAATATGCAGTTGCTTGAGCTCGCAATGCTAAAAGAGAGCTCAATTGCCTTTCTACGTCGGTGAGCTTAGCACCTCTCCCAACGATGATTAAAATTGGAAAGTACTTGGTTATTTGTCATAGGGTCCTGATTACTGTACGGTAGTTCGGTAGAATAGTTCGCTAATCTTTACGTGGTTCAGTAGAAGCGTGTGCTACTTTCTTGTCTGATGACAAAAATTTCTATTGCAATGTTTGCATTAATTTTCAAAACCACAGTGGTTGAACTTGATCATTACGGATTGCAATTCTGAATAGATCAATGTCGGTAATTTTGTCCGCCGTTATAGGGGTATGTTGCTGGCAACATACCAGAATAAGGCTTCTTATTATGGCATGTCTCGTATCCAAAGAAATCACGTGACGCGTCAAATTTATTATAATAAAAAATTGATTTCATTAACTCTATCAAAGAAAAAATAAATATTAATCGTAATTCAATCGTTTTTTTGTCAACTGTACCTATAGTATCATTCTATATCTTTTAAACGGTAGACGTGTATATTCTGATTTTTGGATATGTGGACCACAAAATCAGGTACAAATTTTCTACGTTTACAGAATTCTGATATCTTTAGTACTTATCGAGATATAGCCGTGGCTCTGCTGTAGTGACGTCATTTTGGCAGAGCCACAAATAAACTTTTAAACGGCTGAAGCAAAAATTCTAAATTTTGGAGTACAAAATAGTACAGTTCCAGGACATATATTCTGCATAGTCGTATTTCAAATCAGAGACCGTGGCTCTGCCAAAATGTCGCAAGCATACAAACGTACGTATAGCAGCACTATTAGATAACTCTCCTATTAGATAATCCCAAATTAGTTTTTTTTTAATTTCATACTAGCTTTCGCTAGTATATATTATCTTTGCTTTCCCCGAGTTATTGCTTTGATGTCGATTTTACTTTACGTAGTTTCGCGACGTCTCGTCCCGCGATTTACCATATTAGAATTATATGTAAATTTGAATTTTTAAGATGTAAACGTGAAATAAATTAATCTAATCTAGTTTGGAATGAGATAAGCGTATGCCCATAATAAATATAATGCATTATTTATTTACCCAATTTATTGCACACACAAAAGAAAAACGTACAAAACAAAAGTAAGGAAAAAATGACATATACAAATGGTAATGCTTAGATCCCTAAGAGATTTCTGCCAGCCTACCAGCGATAGAAACTTCGTGAAAGGCCAGACATATAATAAACCACACATAACTACTTCTGCGATACATAAACTTGGATTGGCATTAGTCGACGATCTCTATGTACTACTAGATGGAGCGTTCCAAACAATCGCTCTGTTCCATCCAAGTAGCCACAACTCTTTCACATTCACAATGAAACTTGTGCAGTTACTACTCAGAACATTTAATTATTTACTCAATATTGACATTTAACCGTAGCGTCAATATTTAGTAATAATTAAATGTTCTGCGTAATAACTGCGCAATTTTCATTGTGAATGTGAAAGAGTTGTGGCTACTTGGATGGAACAGAGCGATTGTTTGGAACGCTCCATCTAGTAGTACATAGAGATCGTTGGCATTAGTAAATTTTTATTAATTTTTGTTTGCAATTCTCGATACCAAGCTGTCTAGTACTGATATTAGTTGAAATCTGGCGAGTTGGCCAACTGTGGGCACTCTCTTGTGGGTACACAGGGGGCCCCCTGCTGGGTCCTCAGGAACCCTGGGCGGCAGGCGCACGCGGCGCGGCAGGGCTCCGGCCGGCACGCGTACCGCGCCACTAGCGACGCGCACGTCTCGGGAGGGCAGCTCTTCTTGCACATGTCCATCCTCTCGTTTATTTCTGGGCAGTTTTGGTCTGTAAGAGAGTTCAATCTGCAGTCATTTGTGATAACAAGTTCTAGGCATTTTGTACTCTAACGAGTCGAGTGACGTATTCAGGTGTGCATTTGCCATCTGTCGTAGTAAGAGGCCAAACCTTAGATTATTGGTTTTTAGTCTGAGCGCCAACCGCTTATCCGAATGTCACGTGACCCGTCAAAGAGTACAAAATGACGTTCGACTAATATAGACATTTAACTCTGTTCTCGACCATATCCACCTTCGAATTGTATAAATCATATATCAATCATCAATATCAATCATATAATCTGAAAAGAAGGGGTAAATAAAAATATGAGTTAATTACTTTTAACCACTACTTTAATTTTTGACCAACAATTGGGCAGAGTTTCACCTTATAGTTAGGTACAATTTGAGAATTAAAATGTGTAATGAATGGGCTCGCATGGCTTTATATAGGCCCAGCCCCTCCAGCGCGGTGGCAGGCTTGGCGTGGCAGAGGGGATGGAAGCACGGCATTGGCTGGCACGGCATTGGCTGGCATGGCTCGCTGTGATTGGCTCGGCGCAGCATCACGGCGTTACAATCGGCCATCCTGTAACAATTGCTCCCGCAATAGGAGAAAACGATTGTGGTTAACTTTCTAGCAGATCCACTAGGTCTTCAGTCTCAAGCTGTTCATCTGAGCTGCTAGCGCTGTCAGATACAGAAACCACACTTCGATAGGGCCTCAAGGAGTCTGCTGCAACCAACCCTGTAAAGCTTTTATAACCCCTAAGTCCCTTGATACTCCTAATCCTGTATCTGTCATTGCTTTCTACTTTGGTAACTATGTAGGGCCCAGAATAAAGGTCGTCTAACTTCGTGTTAACTTTAGCTACAGCACTAGTTGGAGCCTGCCTCCACAAAACTAAATCACCCTTTTTATAAACTTTGCTATTTTTGCGTCTTTTGTCAAAGTTTAGTTTCATTCGATCACTAGCTTTCTTTATTTGAGCAGTTGCCCTTTGTCGCCTAATCTGAACTGGTTCATTATTTTTGCTGGGAGTGGTAACATCACATAAAGACCTGGCACTACATGCAAACATCAGCTCATGAGGCTTGTAACCAGTGCTGTCATTGAGAGTATTGTTTATCCCCCAGATGACATCAGGTAAGCAGTTTGCCCAGTTATTGCATGCTTCACTGGGGTCAGTAGCCCGCAGCGCATTGAGTATTGTACGGTTAGTGCGCTCTACCTGACCGTTTGCTCGTGGGCATGCAATAGCTGTCAAAGTGTGTTTAAACTGCTTATCTGTCGTAAACGCTTTAAAATACCTACTGGTAAAAGCCTTTCCATGGTCTGTCACCACTCTGTTGGGGTACCCAAATAAGCTAAAAAATTTCTTTAGGATTCTTATTGTCTCAATAGAATTGACTGATCGCGTGGGCTCAGCAATGACAAACTTTGAAAAGGCATCTGTGAGAACTAGCATATACGCATACCCTTTCTTTGTCCTACTAAATGGCCCTAAATGATCAACATGGACAACACGCATCGGTTCAGTGGGTTTAGGTATAGGATGTAGCAATCCCTCCTTTCTTCCATGTTCACCTTTTCCGTAAGCACAATGAAGGCATGCACTGACATATTTACGGATGAAACGAGTCATTTTGGGGAACCAGTAATCTTTTTTTATCAAATCTGTGCATCGTTTCAGCCCAACATGGCCAATGTCATCATGATGCATTTGTATGATCCTCCACCTGGCCAGTGTGGGAACTACGAGGCGGTTCCCATTTATTGTCTTCCGGTATAACCTATCATTGAAAATTACATAATTATTGGTAATGTCAGCGGATGCTGACCCACCCTTGAGCTGGTCAATTATTTGCTTAAGCTTGTCATCCTGATATTGTACTGTATAAAACCAGTCGCTCACCTCAAGGCGATTCACATTAACCGTATCGACGGGATTCCTACTAAGCGCGTCTACGTGCCTCATACGGTCGCCAGGCCTATATTCGACACTGATATCGAAGTCTTGGATCATCAGCCACCATCTGGCGATCCGCGGAATGATATCGCGTTTAGTGAGAGTCGCCCGAACAGCGGTGCAATCCGTTACAACTCTCACGTGTTTACCAACCACATACACCCTAAACCTACGCAACGACTCTACGACAGCAAGTGTTTCGAGTTCGTAACTGTGATACATGCTCTCTTCTTTACTGGTTACTCGACTGAAGTACATGACGGGGCGCAATGTTCCATCGGGTTGTTGTTGCATCAAAATACCTGCAATTCCTAATTTGCACGCGTCCGTGTGAATCTCTGTTGGCAGGGCAGGGTCGTAAAGAGCCAATATAGGTTTTGTGCACAAACACTTTTTTAATTCTTCAAAACTTTTAGACTGTTCACCACCCCAACTCCAAACTGAATTTTTCTTCGTTAAATTCGTTAGTGGACGAGCTATAATCGCAAAGTTTTTTATAAATTTTCGGAAATAACTACACAGGCCAATGAATTGACGTATTTCGTGAACGTTACTAGGGGTGGGAAAATGCGACACTGCTGTCAACTTAGATTCGCCCGGTTGAATACCGTCGGGAGAAATCTCGTGTCCCAAATACGTTATTTTATTTTGTAAAAATGAGCACTTAGTCATATTCAGCTTTAAATTTTCGTTTCTAAATTTTTGTAAAACGAGTGCTAAGATTTTTAATCCTGATTGAATATCACGGGATGGCAACAACAAATCGTCTAAAAACGCCAATACTTCATAATCGTTCGGAAACACATTTGCATCGTCACTGTGGAAGTCTATAGTGGTGCTGTCACTCGGTTTACCGGTTTTTGAATCGGCAACATTGTGATTTGAATGACGAACGGACTCGACTATTTTGTTCATTAGTCGCATGAAAACAGATGGAGCGTTCGCAAGACCGAACGGTACTCGGGCATATTCAAAGTGCCCTTGAGGTGTTATAAATGCCGTTTTGTGTGTGTCTTCCGATTGGATTTTCACTTGATGGTAACTTTGTGCTAAATCAAGACTAGTGAAGAAGTTCTTTCCAGCTAACTTAGAGACCTGATCATCTATATTGGGCAGCGGATACCTATCCTTAACAGTGATGGCGTTAAGCGCCCGGTAATCTACGCAAAGCCTACTGTCACCGTTTTTCTTTTTGACAAGAATAACAGGGGATGCGTAATTCGACTCAGACTCTTTTACGATACCAGCATCTAACAATTCTGCTACTTTAGATCGAACAATTTCCTGCTCCTTGTGCGATAAACGGTAAGGTTGTCGATAAACCGGCTGTTCCGTAGTTAATGTTATTTTCATGTGTAAAAGGTTCGTACATCCTAGTTCCTGTGTGTTTCTTGCAAAACAATCATTGTAATTTGATAATAAATTAATTAAACTATCACGATCTTTTTCATTAATTGACCCTGACCTAATATCATCGATATTTACACCTCCTATGATACCGTTAGTGGCTAGGCTAGTACTCAAAACAGTATTGGCTGGCAATGGCAATGGAGTAGTATGAATGGCTTGTTTACTCACCTGAACATTGGCCGGCGGTGCCTCGCAGGTGTCTGCTCTGGCGACTACCTCGCCTTGCTGCCAGACCAAGTCCTCTGTGCCCACGTTGATCACCTTGATATAGCCCGCGGCGCCACGCAGCAGGGTAGCAGGCAGCGAGTAGGAGACACCTCGTAGCTCAAAGTGTCGTGGCTTTGTGACGATATTGTTGTCTTCGTGGTTACCCAGCACATTGATTTTAATGATAGAGGTGCCCGGCGGCAGGCGTTCTTTGCTTGTGGTAACGACCTCGAATCTGCAGCGCTCTTCCACCACATCCACCTGTTTTGTGAAGTCGACATCCTGGTTGAGTGTAGCTGTGCCATTGGCAACTACCAGTGACATGCAGTTACCGTTTATAATGGGCTGGCCGATTAAAAGATTAATACCTTCCATGTCGATATCTGTGAGGTATGCCTTGCAGCGTAGCGGTATGCCGTCAATTTCCAGCTGAAACTCCACTTCTCCACGGCTGGTGATGAAGCCTCCCGAAAAACCCTTCAGTACGACACTGGTAGGCGTAACCTCTAATGCCAGCAGTCGTGAAACTTGAGAGCTGAGTACATTCACTTGACTGCCAGTGTCTAGATAGGCTTTGACGAATATACCGTTCACTTTTACCACCTTTTTGTAGATGTCGTTGTAGTTCTGCAAAAGTTTGATCTCCTTGACATAGTTAGCTTCTGAAGCCATGGGCTTTGTGGTAGTCGTGCACCGCGTAGCAATGTGACCTTGTTTACCACATTTGAAACAGGTGCGCGTATCTGACTGGGAGCAGTTGCGTAGTATGTGGCCTGTTTTCTTGCAGCGTGGGCAGGGGTCAACGTCAGGATTAATCAAACCGCTTCTCCTTTCAAATGGTTGTCGGACGTCCTTCGGAATGCGCACATCAGAGGCTGGCGGTCGATAGTCGTCGAGTGCGCAGAGGAAGCCTTCGTACAACTCGTCGGGGCGCTCGCACTGATATGCTCTCGCGTTCGGCTGAAGTGCTGGCGGTAGGCCACGTATAATACAAGACATCGTTGCGTTATCAGACAGTTTACATCGAAAGCATAAAGCGACTTTGTCTTGGTAGTATTTTGTCATTGTTTCGGATGGTATTTTTTTTCTTTGCATCATCTCGTCTAGCATGTTCCCGTAATCGCGATGTCTCGGGAACGCTCGCACCAGCATTCGTTTCCAATCATCCCAAGAGTAGTCGTAGTTTTCAAGCCTGTTATACCATTTTCTAGCTTGCCCTCTCAGTTTGTCCTGTAGGTGAAACGCCTTTGTCTTCTCGTCCCACCCGTGAATCTCACCGAGCTGATCAATTTTTCGAAGCCACGCTGTTACCGTACACTCCTCGCTATCAGGGTCAAACTCGGGAATCAGAGACGCTCCACGATGCTGTTTTGTTTTGATAAAAGTGGGTATTTCCTCATTTATTTCCCGAAACGCTCTTTTTACCTCGTTTTCCAGTAGGTTCATCAGGATCTTCTTGGCAGGTGGCGAAGTATCGTTTTCGGGCGCGTTCGAGTTATCATCGTCATGTGGCGGCGTTTGTGACCGACTCCATCCTAGAGGGCGTACTAGGTGCCCTGTATCGTCGTTGGGGTAATTACGCTTCATAATCACCTCTTACTTTATCCCACTTCTGAGTGAAAAGAAGGGGTAAATAAAAATATGAGTTAATTACTTTTAACCACTACTTTAATTTTTGACCAACAATTGGGCAGAGTTTCACCTTATAGTTAGGTACAATTTGAGAATTAAAATGTGTAATGAATGGGCTCGCATGGCTTTATATAGGCCCAGCCCCTCCAGCGCGGTGGCAGGCTTGGCGTGGCAGAGGGGATGGAAGCACGGCATTGGCTGGCACGGCATTGGCTGGCATGGCTCGCTGTGATTGGCTCGGCGCAGCATCACGGCGTTACAAATCATAAATCAATGGTCGACCTCAACTGTTGGACCTAGACCTACATAGGAACTTCAAACATATATTCCGTTTTAACAGTTACATTAAAGGACTTCCGGAAATGAGGTGCGGTGGGGTAGGGAACGTCACACGTAGGTACGTCATATTCCTAGCGAGTCTTTCGACTTGATCATTGAACTAATCACCTGTATTTGTAGTGTTCATTTCAACTCCGCGTCTGTTTCGGGCCGCGTTGTCATTGCCTTTAGCTGTAACAATAAAACTTATTAAATGAGAGCTGTGTAATATAATGTCCAACAAACAACGATCTCTATGTACTACTAGATGGAGCGTTCCAAATAATCGCTCTGTTCCACGCAAGTAGCCACAACTCTTTCACATTCACAATGAAACTTGTAAACTAAATTTTGACGCTACTGTTAAATAATGTCAACATTTAGTAAATAATTAAATGTTCTGAGTAGTAAGTGCACAAGTTTCAAAGTGAATGTGAAAGAGTTATGGCTACTTGCGTTGAACAGAGCGATTGTTGGAAAGCTCCATCTAGTAGTACATAGAGACCGTTGCCAACAAATGACTTAAATTGGTTAGTCCCTGTGGTTGGTCCTTTCGGGAGTCTGTCCTTCTGAGAATTAGTCCTATTGCGAATTAGTCCTTTCTAAACTATAGTAATTATGCGAATTATGCATTTGTCGATCAAACCATGATTGGATATTTGATAATATAGCATGTTGATACAGTGTAAGGTCTAACATGCGCCATTGTATAAACTTTACAGAATCGTTACTAAGATTTTCTCCTGTACGATATACCATCAAGACTGGGGCCAACTGTACACATTGTACAAAGTTGTCTGCCCTTATTGGGAATCGAACTCACATTTGACATTAATATTTAATAATAATTAAATGTTCTGCGTAGTAACTGCACAAGTGTCAAAGTGAATGTGAAAGAGTTGTGGCTACTTGCGTGGAACAGAGCGATTGTTTGGAAAGCTCCATCTAGTAGTACATAGAGATCGTTGGTTATCCAACGCTTTTTAGGTTTTTTTTGTTCCAATAAAACTCTTAAGTGTCATAAACTTTATTTCGAAAACATGTTAAATCTAGATCGTCTATTACATTTAAAATGTTAGTTAATAAAAGTCTAATATGGCACTGTTTTTAAACAATGTTTGGACAGCTGGAAGCAGTTTATTAACTAGTCTATGCCGACTACTCTTACAGCGAGAAAGGCAAGTCTGAAGATGTTTATAGATGGTATAATTCACGAAGGCACGCCGTGCTCCGTTTCGCGATAAGTGACGCACATTGATGATTAGTGCGTAACGATAGAACTAGCACAGTAACAATATAACGCATATAATGTATGTAAGGATTTAGACGAGTGGGGCGTGCCGTCGTGAACTGTACGATCTTATAATTGGTATTAATTTTATTAATAAAAAACGAGTTTTAAAACTGTGACGTTTATTCTTTGTTCAGAATCAATAATAATAATAATAAATATAAATATGTGGGGACATTTCACACACGGCCATCTGATCCCAAACTAGGCAGAGCCTGTAATATGGGTATCAGACAGCTGATATACATACATAAATACATAATATAATATATAAATAACATCCAGTCCCAAGGCAAACACGAGTGCTCATCACACAAATGTTTGCCCTGGGCGGGATTCGAACCCGCGACCCCGAGCTTCGCAGGCAGGTGTACTACCGACTAGGCTACGAGGCCGATCAATAACAGTTATCTCAGTGGAAATCTGGTGAGTTTGCCAACTGTGGGCACTGCCTTGTCGGTATGCAAGGAGAGTCCTGCTCCTTCCTCAGGAACCCTGGCTTGCAGGCGCACACATCCTCGCACGGCTCGTCACGGCAGGCGATAAATGAAACAATTGTGACGCAGGTTTCTGGTGGGCAACGCTTCCTGCATATGTACTCCTCATTTGGTCCTGTGCATTTTATATCTGTAATAAGCAAAACGTAAAGTTTATCGATTTAAAAAATGTATAAAACAATAGCTATATGCCCGCGGCTCCGCTCGCGTGGACTACAGAATTAAAAAATTCAATAAATAAAACGCCCATGCCTACTACAGCTCCAAATGTAGTTCTGTATGTTCTCACTCATTCATCATCATCATCACCAGCCCGAAAGAGTCCAATGTTGGAAATAGGCCTCTCCCTATGTGCGCCACTAAACCCGATCATCGGTTCTTCTCATCCAGTCACTGCCAGCCGCCTTACGCAGATCGTCGCTCCATCTAGCCAGGGGGCGTCCCACACTACGCTTGCCCAGTCGCGGTCTCCACTCGAGAACTCGTTTACCCCAGCGGTAATCGGTTCTCCGCCAGATGTGACCAGCCCACTGCCACTTCAGCGTACTAAGTTTTGAGTAACTCACTCATTGCAATAAGAAATCCATGTAGCATTTGCACCCTACACTTCTTTGTTGTATACTAATGCAGTGTATGCGAGTTTTAGAAAACTTTAAATTCGCATAACTTTTGATTGACTGAGCCGATTGCAATGTAATAAAGCATATGTTACATGAAGAGACTTCGGAACGGAAAATTATCATACTGGGAGATGAACAGCTAAAAGGACTCTCTGCCTCTATTATGCAAGTCGGTCTATGCTCATCAGTGGACGTTGACAATACATTGATTGATAGATTGATGATTATCAAAACTTGAAAGTAGGTACAGTGGGGGACCGAGTTAAAGGGCTTCGGGGACTGAGGTGCGGTGAGGGAGGTGGGAACGTCAAACGTACGCATCGCATAGCACTTAGATAACTGGCACATTCGTGGGCACATAAATCCGATGGTATTTTATACTCAGTTGATATTAAATAGCGTCGAGTTGATTTAAATAGTCACCTGTACTTGGAGAGTTTGCTACATTTTCGCGTCTGGTTCGGGCTGTGTTGTCATTGCCTTTTGCTGTAAAAAAAACATACATTTTATTATCTCTATCACTAGAAAAACTAAATAACTGCTGAAATTGAAAATAAATGTGCAACTATGGGAACTGTATTACTGACAAGTAAAAAAAATACGTACCTACAACGATCTCTATGTAATACTAGATGGAGCGTTCCAAACAATCGCTCTGTTCCACGCAAGTAGCCACAACTCTTTCATTTAATTATTACTAAATATTGACGCAACGGTTTTTTTTTATTTTTATTTTTTATTTTTAATGAAATTAAATAAATATTTATTGCCATAAATGTGGTACACAGGTGGTAGATTAAATAATGTCAATATTTAGTAAATAATTAAATGTTCTGAGTAGTAACTGCACAAGTTTCAAAGTGAATGTGATAGAGTTGTGGCTACTTGCGTGGAACAGCGGGATTGTTTGGAACGCTCCATCTAGTACATACAGATCGGTCGATCCCTATATTTCGGGCATTTCATAGAATCTAATAAATAAAAAAACTTCGCGTGTCTGTACATTGAAAATATTTACAACAACAAAAATTGGGGTGTCTAAGGATAAGTAGGTATCTAATAGAACACATTTCAATAATTTTTAATTTTATTTCTCTTTATCTGTTTGTTTGTGCACGCATCACATAAAGACGACTGAACCGATTTTGATGGACTGGGAGTGGTAGCGGAAGTGGAAAGGGGAGCGGATTCTGTGGTCCATGCGAGCGGAGCCGCGGGCACAGCTAGTTCGAAAAATAAAAGTTAGAATATGTCATCTACTTACTCGTCTATTAAAACAAAGTACCTACATCACCAAGTTCTTCTGTTTAATGTGAGATATTTGTTGATTTCGATCAACTGGGGCGCTCGTCCGTACCTTACCGGACTTATTTGACGACCTCCGTGGCGGAACGGGTATCTCTCGGACTCCCACGCCGGAGGTTGCGGGTTCGAATCCAGGGGCAAATGTTCGTATGATGAATGTGAATGTTTGTACCTAAGTGTTGGATGTTTATATATTTATTTAAGTATGTCTATCCGTTATCCAGTAACCATAGCACAGGCTCTGTCTAGTTTGGGACTGGATAATTGGTGTGAATGTCTGAAATATTTATTTTTATTTATTTATTTTTATCTATTCCCGAACTAGGATTTTCTGTTTTATTTATTTTTAGGGAGTGCCTCCGCTGCCGGCGCCGGTCGCTGATTCGGTTGCCGCTGGTTACCCACACAAGTGCCGGCGCCGGTTGCCGAGTTGGCTGCCGGCGCTGGTGGGGTAGCAGTTGAGTGTTAGAATTTTTAATAAATTACCAAACAAAATAAGGGTGTTACCAATAAATAAATTTACAATCGAGTTACACGGATGGCTTCTTCAGCACGTATTTTTTCAGTTGCAGATTATTTGGGGCACAAGGACTAGGACAGTAAATAAGGATAATTATCAATAACTATCTAATATAATTAATTAATTTTTACTTGACATACTTAAATAATTTAACCTAATCTAATCAAATTAATTAAGCAATTTTGTACAATTTAATATTTGCATGTCGTTTGAAATGGCTGAGCAGGAGAACTATTTTTATGTTTTTTTTTACACCTTGTTTTGTACCCTGTTCAGAAGCAAATAAATAAATAATCTCTAATCTCTAAAAAAAAAAGAAGACAGTGTTTTTTTTACATACACGTGATCATTTCAGGTAGTCGCAAACAACTAGTGATATTGAAATGAAATGAAATATTTATTTGCTAGAATATGGTAAAACAAACAAGTGGGAACAATCAAGTAAAACAAAAACAATGAATCGGTACTTATTCATTGTCATTATGTTTATTCATGCCCTTTTTTGTAGTTTGATTATAAGTTTTCCTACGCCTAAAACCATGGAGGAAGAAAAATTTTACGCCGCCCAGATGGAGTAGTAATCAAAACATACTATGGGTGCCGGCTGTGATACAATTTTGTAACTCACACACACACATTCAAACTTTTCTTTCAAATAGCCGTTCACGGCATGTGACACGGAAATAATCTGTGTGACGGGGCCCCTGTTTCTGATGGCCGGGCGTACACACAAAACCAAACTAAATGAGGAAAATTAATAAATAAAAGAAATAATTTAGGACACACGTGAACTTTAGGTAGCACTGGAGTACTTTTGTGGGATTTTATAACTGTGAAGGCTGTGTATATAGCCATTTGTTACTCTTTATTACGCTCATGGACGTGGTATGGTTCACATGTGTCCCATATAGTGCAGTAAGTCAGCCTTTAAGCCCGATGTTACTACTTAAACTGCTAATATAACGCTAATGTACAGCCATAGTGAACTTAAGGCTGTCTAATTTGTGCTCAAACTGGTTCTATAAGAGCTGTATAGCAAGCTATACAGCTCTTATACAGCTGACTTACACAGCTTGTGGAGTACATGTGAACCACTATACATCTTATATAGAACCCCGAATGCCACTTGGGCAGTGTGTCCACACAGGCCCATGTATATTGAATCTACACAAATATTGACGAAGACATAATTCCCAAAAATTACGAAAACCGAAAAAGCATTCGCAATTGAAAACCAATAATATGCCTGGAGAAAACAAGGTGATTAACAAATTACTGAAGTTAATTACAGGACCTCTATAACGACCGTTGTAAAAAGTGTTCAACAACATACTACAAAAGAAGACGACCCCAAAACAATGGTCCACATCTACCACAATCTTGCAACATAAAAATTCGAAAGAAGTGACACTTCTTGTCTATGGATCATATCCACGTATAACACAAATAATAGAAAAAACTAAAGAGTACTAAATTATGATTCATTGACTTTACAAAGGCTTTCGACTCACAGGAACATACCTAGAAGACCCTACTAGAACAAGGAATAAGCAACGATCTCTATGTACTTACTAGATGAAGCGAATCAAAAATCGCACTGTTCCACGCATCTGCGGCTCCTGGAGCCGCAAATCGTTTACATCTTTAATACTTGTGCAGTCACTACGCAGAACATTTCATTATTACTAATTAATTTCTTGAAATATGTCGTTGAATAAAGGCTTTTTTATTTATTTTAATATAGTTATTATATTGAAACACAAAATACCCACTACAATCATTTCAATTTCATACCTAGGTCAAGCAAGGTATAATAACCAAAAATAAACACAGGCAAGGAACTTCCTGTATTGCTATCCCTTAATTACTTACGCATTTAAATATTAGAATAACAAATTAAATTTTAAAAATATTATGTTTCATGTACAATAAAGATTGTGATCACAGAAAAAGCGTATTTTGTCTTGAATTCATACGTTATTATATAGTATTAGTAATGTATTCAAACTATTCGAATAACTCGAATACTAATGCTGGTAGTATTCGAATAGTAAATAAGGGCGAATACTCGAATACACGAATTGCATGCCCTAGCCGCAACTAGTCATTTATGCGGCCGGTGAGAGCTTCTATAATTGCGCCCTTGAAAAATACCCACCCAGATCATTTTTGCGCCCCCAAGTTCTGCGCCATGTGCCTGGGCAATGCTGGCACCACCCTAACTACGGCACTGCATTGCGTATAAAATATTAGTTACTACAAAATACATAGGTATGTAAAGTCCAATATAATATACCTACTGTTTTAAATGTCCGAAGATAAAAGAAACTATGAAACCCATAGACAAATATTTTTATTTGGAAACTTTATTAAAATTAAGAATATCAATATACTAATTACAAAAATGGAAATGAAGGGCCCTACAGATAAAATATCAGAGTTCACCAGCTCTGCAGAGTTTTTAATGGTTTTTATTTGGAAACTAATATCACACGACACATTACCGATCTTGACGCTCTTTTAATTATCGAAATCTGGCGAGTTTTCCAATTCTGGGCACATCCTTATCGGTATACAAGGTGATCCGTCCGTCTTTCTCAAGAATCCTGGCTTGCACGCGCACGAAGGTAAACAGACTTCATGTTCATCACACAGGTAATCGGTAATGATAGAAACGCAGAGCTCCGGAGGACAGGACTTCTTGCAAATAACAAACTCTTCATTCGGCTTCGTGCACGTTTGGCCTGTAATGTATTTTTGATAGCTATCATGTTCTACTCTAATAAGTAGGTACCTACCTATCTAATAAATAAAACGTAAACTTCCCGTATCTGTACATGCTACCTGTGGTGCGGGTGGAATAGGGTGCGCTAGAAGCACGTGTGAACGTGTTTGCTTATTAGCATGTTAGTGCTGTATAGTTTTGTCGAGTTCATTTTGCAAGAAACTATCATTAATAGAACCTTGTTGGGACAGCATATAGGTACTTATACATTTAAACGGAAAATCTAATAAATAAAATCGTAAACATCGCGTGTCTGTACATTGAAGATATTTGCAAAAAAAATTGGGGGAGTCTAAGGATAAGTAGTAGAACACATTTCGATCATTTTTGGAATTATTGTCTGTTTATCTGTTTGTTTGTGTTTCACTTAAAAACTACTGTACTGATTTTGATGGACTTTTCACAGTAATTCTTATACCGCTGCATCCCAATTTATTAACCTCTGAAGCCAAGGCAACGTATAGCGGACCCTTAACTACTTCCAGGCACATTTATACTATTACCCAATGAATTAATGATTATCTTCAAGTAATGAAGGAATGAATGTAAGTATTGATTAATGATGTTATTTAAATATTTTGTTATTTTTACTTACTACGCTCATTTTGTACGTACTTTTTTTTCAAACATTGCAATAATTATTGCCATCAAGCTTTTTCCATGCGTCTGCAGAAATCATGAAATGAAAGTGCAGTCAAAAATTTCCAAAATCGTCCTTACATAATGAACAGCCCAAATGTTTTAATACTTTTGCTGTTTTCATGCCACGGCCACAGAATAAGGCCTTTTGCCAACGATCTCTATGTACTACTAGATGGAGCGTACCAAACAATCGCTGTGTTCCATGCAACTGCGGATTCGGGAGCCGCAACTCGGTTACATTCACTTTGAAACTTGTGTAGTTGCTACGCAGAACATTTAATTATTACTAAATAATGACGCTACAGGAAAACAGCGTCAGTAAACTATTAAATGTTCTGCGTAGTAACTGCACAAGTTTCAAAGTTAATGTAACTGAGTTGCGGCTCCTTGCATGGGACAGAGCGATTGTTTTCCGGAGCCGCAGTTGCGTGGAACTGACCGATAGTTTGGAACGCTCCATCTAGTAGTACATAGAGTTCGTTGCCTTTTGCACATTATAAGACACTAGACAAGAAAAAAATCTATGCGCGTGTCTGATCCGACATAAAAAAATATGTCTTGTAATGTGTCATATATGGTCTCATAACAACCAATGCGATTGGATATCTTATAAGACACAAGTTTTCTTATAATGTGCAAAGGCCTGACTGATTGCCCCAGCAATCTCAAATCGGTAAATAACATTGCGATATTTTCACAATACTAATTGTAGGCAACGATCTCTATGTACTGCAATATGGAGCGTTCCAAACAATCGCTCTGTTCCACGCAAGTAGCCACAACTCTTTCACATTCACTTTGAAACTTGTGCAGTTACTACGCAGAACATTTAATTATTTACTAAATATTGACATTAAGTAACCGTAGCGTTAATATTTAGTAATAATTAAATGTTCTGCGTAGTAACTGCACAAGTTTCATTGTGAATGTGAAAGAGTTGTGGCTACTTGCGTGGAACAGAGCGATTGTTTGGAACGCTCCATCTAGTAGTACATAGAGATCGTTGATTGTAGGTGTGTGGGGCCTCTAAGTGTTGACACTTACGACAATCCTCAATAGGCACGCAAACATTCCCCGCGTCCCGTGCATGCCCCCTCTCACAATAGCACATCGGGTTGCAAATGCCGTTCACAATCGGACAGTTTGTCTGGTTCTGTTCGTGCAACGTCGCACACACGTTGTCGCACGCGCCTCTGCAAGAATAATACTCGTGCTCTCCTGAACATTTGTCTGGAACGTGTCTATTCATTAGGGGAATAAAATACTGAATATCTTTTATTCATTAATAATTTTGTCTGTCATACAAATAATAGTGCGACTATACGATCACTGTCTTCGTGTCATCCTACTGTGTGCGATGGTAGTGTAGTGTGCGACGTTGTACCAACAGAACCCAAATTAACTGTCTACCACAAAAACTTACGAAAAATGACACCGAAAGATGATTACAACCAGTGTAAAAGCGTCGTTTTATCAAGGGTACGAAGTGTTTCTTTGGATTGAACACGTCAGCTAAGCACAGTTAAGGTTCTGTGCACTTAAAAGAGCTGAAATCCTCTATTCAAAACACCAGCGGGCACACCACTTAAAGTAACAAGGCAACGATCCATAATGACGCCATCCATAGCATTGTCTTCCTATGCAAAATGTTATGGCATGTCTCGCTGTGGATCTATGCAAACTTGCACCACACCCTTTGCATTTCATAGAATCGTACACAACGATACCTGACCAGGTGATCTTGTACCTTCGGCCGGTATTGTACCTAGGCAACCTTGAGGGTTCGTCAGAGTCGGAGTGTACAAAAGCGGTAAAACAGCTTGCCTCTCGCGAGATCATGGCAGCAAACTCAAAATAAATAAGTTAAGTATGGGATAATCGTTAGAGGCTAAGTGGAATTTCTGTGTAGTCCTATAAGAGCGAAAAAGCTCTTTAAATAAAGAAGGCTAAAATATATTGCCGTCGCGGATGATTTGTGGCACGGTATTATCCTAACAACGCGAGTTAAAAGATGTGATATTCTTAAAACCCTTTTACTTGCGCCGTTGCCTACTGTCGTGGATTACCATTGCCGTATTGCTTCAACATTGACATTAAGTAACCGTAGCGTTAATATTTAGTAATAATTAAATGTTCTGCGTAGTAACTGCACAAGTTTCATTGTGAATGTGAAAGAGTTGTGGCTACTTGCGTGGAACAGAGCGATTGTTTGGAACGCTCCATCTAGTAGTACATAGAGATCGTTGATTGTAGGTGTGTGGGGCCTCTAAGTGTTGACACTTACGACAATCCTCAATAGGCACGCAAACATTCCCCGCGTCCCGTGCATGCCCCCTCTCACAATAGCACATCGGGTTGCAAATGCCGTTCACAATCGGACAGTTTGTCTGGTTCTGTTCGTGCAACGTCGCACACACGTTGTCGCACGCGCCTCTGCAAGAATAATACTCGTGCTCTCCTGAACATTTGTCTGGAACGTGTCTATTCATTAGGGGAATAAAATACTGAATATCTTTTATTCATTAATAATTTTGTCTGTCATACAAATAATAGTGCGACTATACGATCACTGTCTTCGTGTCATCCTACTGTGTGCGATGGTAGTGTAGTGTGCGACGTTGTACCAACAGAACCCAAATTAACTGTCTACCACAAAAACTTACGAAAAATGACACCGAAAGATGATTACAACCAGTGTAAAAGCGTCGTTTTATCAAGGGTACGAAGTGTTTCTTTGGATTGAACACGTCAGCTAAGCACAGTTAAGGTTCTGTGCACTTAAAAGAGCTGAAATCCTCTATTCAAAACACCAGCGGGCACACCACTTAAAGTAACAAGGCAACGATCCATAATGACGCCATCCATAGCATTGTCTTCCTATGCAAAATGTTATGGCATGTCTCGCTGTGGATCTATGCAAACTTGCACCACACCCTTTGCATTTCATAGAATCGTACACAACGATACCTGACCAGGTGATCTTGTACCTTCGGCCGGTATTGTACCTAGGCAACCTTGAGGGTTCGTCAGAGTCGGAGTGTACAAAAGCGGTAAAACAGCTTGCCTCTCGCGAGATCATGGCAGCAAACTCAAAATAAATAAGTTAAGTATGGGATAATCGTTAGAGGCTAAGTGGAATTTCTGTGTAGTCCTATAAGAGCGAAAAAGCTCTTTAAATAAAGAAGGCTAAAATATATTGCCGTCGCGGATGATTTGTGGCACGGTATTATCCTAACAACGCGAGTTAAAAGATGTGATATTCTTAAAACCCTTTTACTTGCGCCGTTGCCTACTGTCGTGGATTACCATTGCCGTATTGCTTCAAGGAGCTACGCAACGAACCATGCTGTGTTTACACTTACGACATTCGTCAATAGGCACGCAGACATTCCCCGCGTCCCGCGCGTGCCCTTCATCACAGTAGCACTTCTCGTTGCACTTGAAGTTTACAATCGGACAGTTGGTCCGGTTCTGTTCGTGCAACGTCGCACACTCGTTGTCGCACGCGCTGTCGCATGCGTAGAACTCGTGCGGGCCAGAGCACATGTCTGGGAAGGGATTTGTAAAGGGTCAACAAGAACTCTGACTCTCAATGACAGTTAATGTTGTTACAGACTTACCACATTGCTCATTAGATATACATTCCCCGAGAGGGTTCCTGTAGAAGCCTTCCTTGCAGACGCACTTCGTTTCACACTTCTCGTCGTCCTGTGCCAAACATTTGTACTGAGCGTCGCGTGTTTTACAAGTTCTCTCTGGAGGGCACTCCTTTACGCATTCCATTACTTCATTTCGTCCGAAACAATGTACTGAAACAAAATAATAGGTACAAGTTTTTTACGATTCTCGCAGTACCATAATTTTTTTAATTAAATTAATGGATTAGACTGTATGCTATAAAATACTATTGCCTGTTATTCGTTAGTTTAAAACAAAATTGGCAAGGATAGTTAAGGCGAGTTTACATTAGTCGAGTCGAGGTATACTGG
This sequence comes from Esperia sulphurella, assembly GCA_947086405.1. Classification (NCBI taxonomy): domain Eukaryota; kingdom Metazoa; phylum Arthropoda; class Insecta; order Lepidoptera; family Oecophoridae; genus Esperia; species Esperia sulphurella. The sequence continues at coordinate 16,209,977 of OX352264.1, forward strand.
CGTAGGTACACTGGCGTAGGTACGATTGATGGTTGTGGTTTGTGTTAGATATTATGAAAACTATCTTAATATTTGTAATACTGACTAAATTCATGATTATTATAATACTACGTTAGTTGTGTCAAGGTCTAAGCTCATTAAACACAAAATTAATTAGTCCCATAAACAATAGTTAGTTTCATAATCTACTGTTATGGTATTAATTAATTTTGTGTTTAATGATTAAATAAGTAACTTGGTCTTATTGCAACTAACGTGGTATTATAATAATCATGAATTAAATCAGTACTATGATACATTTCATTTCTAACATTTGCGTTCTCTGCCACTATTACATTTGTATTGTATGTATTATTATTTAGACGGTTTATTAAACTACCTATTTATAGAAAATAGTATTGACTAATATAATGTCATTAAATCTTCATTTTCTATTTAAAACAAACGTAACCCTATAATGTACTTTGGTCATATTTGGTTATCTTTTACTACCTACTATCAAATTGTAAAGCCATTGTTTCTCTTTCTATGATATCGGAGTGACTCTACTGTCCAACTGCTAGCTAGTCTACTCTACTCGTAAATCCAATGTAAACTCACCTTGACACGCAAATGTTAATGTCAGTCTATTGTCAGTCCAACCAGTCTCGATCAAAAATAGTAAACAATAATAATCCAATACCTCAAGTGAACAGTGAAAATAACTTGTAATTACTTATTTACAGTTCAACCTTATACCACAAACTGTAAGCCAATTAGTTAAAAGGCGTGTGTTTATCTTGTTGCAAACTTAATATTTTTTTAACAAAACCTACGATGTGGAGGAACAGCGTTAAGTTTTTGCTTAAAAACTGTGTTTATACTGTCCATACAGCTATATCAAGATCAGGGAACTGTATTAAATTACCCCATTGCGTTCATAAAAGCTCGAATTATCACAGTTTATCGAAATGTCATAACATAACCTATAAATCTCGTCTGAGCGGTTTATGTGCTTCAAAACTACATGATAGGAAGCAAAACTTGGAAGACGTAGGTACCGAGTCAGATTGTAATTCTTTTACGTATAGAACACACACTTGTGGAGAGCTGCGGCCTTTGAATGAGGGACAAAAGGTGGTGCTTTGTGGCTGGGTACAGTTTGTACGACTATCAAAGTTTTTACTCCTCAGAGATGCCTATGGACTTACACAATGTATTATAGGTGACACAGACGTAAATCTGTCCAATATTTCTTTAGAAACAGTCATAAAAGTCGAAGGAAAGGTAGCTCTAAGACCAAAAAAGATGACCAATACTAAAATGTCCACAGGAGAAGTGGAAGTAGTCATTAATGATTTGGAAATATTGAATACTGCTGATAAGCTACCGTTTAATTTGAGAGATTATCAGAAACCAAAGGAGCAACTACGATTACAGCACCGTTATATTGATTTAAGATTTCCTGAAATGCAAAGTAATTTAAGACAGCGGTCTGATATGCTTCATAATATGAGGAAGTTTCTTGTTGAAAAACACAATTTCGTTGAAGTTGAAACACCAACATTGTTCTGTCGAACACCGGGAGGAGCTAGAGAGTTTGTTGTCCCAACACATCACTCAGGATTATTCTATTCATTAGTGCAAAGTCCACAGCAGTTCAAGCAAATGTTGATGTCTGGTGGTGTGGATCGATACTTCCAAATCGCAAGATGTTACAGAGATGAGAGTACAAGGCCTGACAGACAGCCTGAGTTCACACAACTCGATATTGAATTGTCGTTTACAGACTCAAATGGTGTCTTAACTTTAATTGAGGAATTGCTTTACAATACATTTATAAAATCTGTCCCAAAGCCACCATTCAAAAGAATTACATACAAGGAGGCTCTAGAAAACTACGGAACTGATAAACCAAATTTAAGTTACGATTTGCGGTTAAAAAATATCAATCACTTATTTCCAAAGAAGGTTAATGAAAATTTCGAAGCATTTCTCCTACCATATCCTAGTGAATTGGGTGAAATATCCGAGGAAGTTAAAGACAAAATCAATGAACTGATCAAGAGATACAACACGAAAGTAGTTCTAAAAGATAAGATGCAAAGGTTGTTCGGAACATACTTTTGTGGTAAAATAACAGAGATTATTGGAGAAGCTAACTCCGCTGTAATATGTTTAGGAAAAGATCAAAATGCTCGTTTGTTTTTAGGAGAATTACGTGAATATTTAGCTCCGATACTGCAATATAAACAGTTGGTAACTATTAATGAAAATATAGAGCCGTTATGGGTGGTTGATTTCCCATTATTTATGAAAGGAGTTGATGGCTTAGAAACCTGTCATCATCCGTTTACAGCTCCACATCCTGAAGATTTTCATTTACTGGATACTGAGCCACTTAAAGTTCGATCGTTGGCATACGATTTAGTATTGAACGGGAATGAAATTGCTGGAGGATCGGTCAGAGTGCATGATGTAGAACTACAGAAGAAATTACTGCGAATGTTGAGCATTGATGCAGGAAAGCTGACACACTTTTTAAATGCTTTGCAGAGTGGTTGTCCACCTCATGCAGGTATAGCATTAGGAATAGATAGACTAGTAAGTGTGGCATGTAATGCGGAATCTATCAGAGATGTCATAGCGTTCCCTAAGTCTCACGATGGCAAAGATCCGTTGTCGGGAGCACCAAATGTTTTAAGTGAAGATGACAAAAAGTATTATCATATTAGTACAGTTGTATGAAAATATATATTTGTACTTAAAGGAATGCAATTTTATTTGTACATACTTCTTGAGCTAAAATTATTAGTGTGTGATAGTGTCATTCTAGATAATGGAAAACATGAGCCTGCTGACGTCCAGTGCTGGGTATAGGAGTTCCCTAGAGAGCGCCACCACAACCGGTTAATTTAGTAGTCTGGTTAATATTTAAATTTATTTGCCCAGTATTCAATTTTGGCGAGCAGTAGCATCACCATCTGGCCAGCGTAGCCATTATGGACAAGCAGTGTGGCGACCAGGGGCTAGTTCAAGTTTTCCTATTGAGTTTAAGAGATGTGAAACAACAGAACTACAGGAACTTGCTGGTTTTTTCATCAATTTCTCATTCTGGCAGGTTATTTTAAATTAAATAATTTTTTTCTATGAGTTTAAATTTTTTTTAACTAGATGTGAAGAATAATTCCAAACCACTACTTCTTTATTATTGTACTATTTCGATCATTAATAGAATTTCGACATTGAAGTATAGATAAACCTTTTGTGTAGATAAATAGGGTTTTCGATTGGAGTTTAAAAAACCTAGGGAAAAAACCACTTTTGTTCTAGTACCTACTTTTAGATTTTTTTCTTTTTAGTTACATCCTTTTTAGGACCAAGCCACCTACTCGTACTAACTATATCAGTTTGAACTTTACCGACGACCTGAAGAAGGTGGCCGGAAGAGGAGGTCGGATGACCAGGTGTGAAGGCGTTCATTGCGGAAGGCCTATGTCCAGCAGTGGACGTCTAAAGTATTCAAATCTTCAAATATTCTATAAAAGTTAATCTGTGCAAGAAAGCCTACTATAAGTTAGATGACTACTTAAATGATAAAAGTCCACGGAGTGCTTGATGGCTCAGCATAGGTAGACTTAATGATTGTAATGAATAAGATAAATCAAAGGTAGGGCCCTGTGCCGTTGGGTTTGTTGCCACTTCTTCCCCTCGGTTATACAGGTGGAAGTGGAGTAGTTTTAGGCAGAATTTGACGTCAAAAAGAGAATAATGTATTCCAATTTTGAAAATAAATATTTTGATTTTGATTTGAAAGCCCGAAACACAAAGAAAACGAATCCGGAGGCGTGCACCGGTTTTTGTATTTTACGATTTAGTATGAGACTCTTCACACAGTACCGCCGCGGAAAGCGGGATTTTGTATGGAGCGTACCGCTGGCGCCACGCCTCCGCCACGCATTCGCTTCTGTGTGTTTCGGGCATTAAGGCTGAGTAAAGGTGATTGGTGACGTAATAGAAATACATGTATTATAGCCAACGATCTCTATGTACTACCAGATGGAGTGTTCCAAACAATCGCTCTGTTCCACGCAAGTATAGCCACCCTTTCACATTCACAATGAAACTTGTGCACTTACTACTCAGAACATTTAATTATTTACTAAATATTGACATTATTTAACCGTAGCGTCTATATTTCTAACTAAATTTCTAAATTTCAAGATGCGAACAAAGTATGCAAAACACTTAAATGGAAATGGGTAGGACATATGCTGAGAGAGAAAAATTACAAATGGAGTAGAAGAATATCAGAGTGGTACCCCAGGGATGGTAAAAGAAGTAAAAGTCGACCAATAAAACGTTGGGAAGATGACCTTAAAAGAACTGCCGGTCCAGAATAGATCAGAATTGCAAGAGACAAAGATAGGTGGAAGTCTTTGGAGGAGGCCTTTGTCGAAGGACAAGCTGTTATTTGATAAATTGATCGTCATGAATAAAATGTAATACTTCGTATTTATGTCAAATTATGGTTTAACAGTAATAAAGGCTTATTATTATTATTATTATAAATGTTCTGCGTAGTAACTGCACAAGTTTCATTGTGAATGTGAAAGAGTTGTGGCTACTTGCGTGGAACAGAGTTATTGTTGTGACGCTCCATCTAGTAGTATATAGAGATCGTTGATTATAGCTAAGCTAAGTCTGACGGGCTTTAGATCGATCCCACGCTGTATGAGGGGCTTGGGGAACTCCCTTCCGTGTATCTGATTTTCCTTATGTTTTTTGTTGAACAAAAAGTCAAGTATCAAATAGTAGGTAACCTCTTTGAATTATTTGAAGTCGTGATTACGATCACAATCTCGACCTTAGAAGAACGAATGGATATTATTCTTCTAAGATCTCGACTAACAATTAGCTGCAAGTTTTTCTGTTCTAGGTCATAGGTACACATCCCATTAATATTATATATGCGAAAGTTAAGATGTTTGGATGTTTGTTACTCAATCACGCTTCAACCACTGGACGGATCGTGATGAAACTTGGCATACATATAGGTTAGGTCCTGGAATAGGACATAGGATAGTTTTTATCTCGAAAAACATCTCATTCGTACGGGAAAACATAAATTAATCGTTAAAAACAGTGAATTTGCTCACAACGTGGCGCCACTTTGTATGGCGATTTATCTTTTATCTAATAAATAAAATCGTAAACATTGGAAACCGTATACATTGAAGATATTTGCAAACAAAAAATTGGGGGTCTAAGGATAAGTAATAGAACACATTTCAATAATTTTTGGAATTATTGTCTGTTTTTCTGTGAGTTTGTGCACGCATTACTTAAAAACTACTGAACGGATTTTGATGGACTTTTCACAGAAACATGGGGCTTAACTTAACTTAACAATCAATCTACTTAATCAAAAGTTACGGAAATTTTTAGTTTTCAAATACATTAGTAGGTAAGTTATTATGCAATATATTGCACATAATAGTATTTCCGTACTATTCAGATTGCGATGAGTTGGAGCTGGTAGTGGGAATGGGCGTGGACTTGGGCGTGGAAAAGGGGAGCGGGATTGAGAGTGAGATTGAAAGTCTGAGTGGAAGTGGGATAGGGAGCGAAAGTGGGAGCGGGACTCGTTGTCCACGCGAGCGGAGCCGCGGCCACAGCTAGTCATCAAAATAAAAATCCACAACGGCAAAGGCCACGCAAAGATCTCTGCCCGTCCGGAGCCTCGCAATGGCTAATACCGCCCCTGCTTATGAGCATGCCTTTGCTCGCCAAAGCATGCTACCTGATAAAGCATTGTACCAAATACCTACATATATTCAGGATTTTCCGTTTAAATGTATAAATACCTATATGATATCCCAACAAGGTTCTATTAATGACAGTTTCTTGCAAAATGAACTCAACGAAACTATTCAGTACTATCATGCTAATAAGCAAAAACGTTCACACGTGCTACTAGCACATCCTATTCCACCAGCACCACAGGTAGCATGCTTAAAATTAGCATGCTCTTTACTAGCATGTGCGGTATACACATGCTAGTTACCTACTAGCATGTGTATACCGCACATGCTAATTACCTACTAGCATATGTATACCGCACATGCTAGTAAAGATCATGCTAATTCTAAGCATGCTACCTGTGGTGCGGGTGGAATAGGGTGCGCTAATGGTACCCCATTAGCTCGTATGCTATCGTGCTACTAATGAGAATGTGTATCTGTACCCTTACTCTTCATCATCATAGATTAATGGATTGACCCAAATACATTAATGGTTAACAATTGTTGTTTATTTTCTTTCTTGTATAAATATGGGAAAAATATTGACTAGATGCCACCAAAATACTACGCTGATAGCAGGATGACTCACTGGGCTATGAAGGCCATCGATATAGGTATATATCATCATCATCATCATTAGCCCGAAAGAGTCCACTATTGGACATAGGCCTCTCCCAAGGTGCGCCACTGAACGCGATCTTCGGTTCTTCTCATCCAATCACTGTCAGCCGCCTTACACAGATCGTCGCTGCATCTAACCAGGGGGCGTCCCACACTACGCTTGCCCAGTCGCGGTATCCACTGAAGAACTCGTTTACCCCAGCGGTAATCGGCACTTCAGCGTACTAACTTCTTGAGCTATGCGAAGACTTTAGTTCTCGATATATATATATATAGACATTTGTATTTCTTTACGAGAGGTTTAGACAAAACTCACTTGCTGCATCGACGCTCGCGAACAGGAAAACGGCACACGAAACTATTAACCACGCACGCATGTTGACTGGCTTGGCTCTAGACTGTTTGTGTGTGAGTTTGTCAGTTTGTTTTGCTTAAATACGAAGTCAGGGCCGGTAACTAGCTATGCCAGATCCGTTTTTCCTTCCAAAATACAAAATTCTTTGCTGCCCACAACGATCTATATGTACTACTAGATGAATCGTTCCAAACAATCGCTTTGTTCCGCGCAAGGAGCCGCAACTCGTTCACATTCACAATGAAACTTGTGCAGTTACTACGCACCGGTAACTAGCTATGCCAGATCCGTTTTCCGTCCAAAATTCAAAATTCTTTGCTGCCCTTAACGATCTATATGTACTACTAGATGAATCGTTCCAAACAATCGCTCTGTTCCACGCAAGGTGCGGCTCCTCGTTCACATTCACAATGAAACTTGTGAATATGTGAATATTTAGTAATAATTAAATGTGCTGCGTAGTAACTGCACAAGTATCAAAGTGAACGTGAACGAGGTGCGGCTCCCGGAGCCGCAGTTGCATGGAACAGAAAGATTGTTTGGAACGCTCCATCTAGTAGTATATAGAGATCATTGGCTGCCCGATTCTTTTTAAGTTACCTACCACTCCAAATTGGCTACTTAGATGAAAAAAATTGATTTAGGGTGTGTTCCGCTCAGGGTTCTGGCGGGACGCGTCTTTGGAAGATTGAGCGATTTGAATCACTTATCTAATTTGTGCTCTTATGTTTAAAGACAAAGTCTTTACAGTGCGTCCTGTCTGCCTGTCATGACCGACGGAGTAGAAACTTAGACACTGACGGTGGGCCTGATCCACAAGTTTCAAGTCTCAGCGAGCTATGGAGAGGGCTATGCTTGGGGTTTGTTTGAAGGATATGATTCGTAATGAAGAGATCCGACGAATGACGAAGGTAACCGACAAAGCCGAATAGGATTAGCAGGCTGATGTGGAAGTGGGCGGGCCACATCTGTCGCAGAACCGACGGCCGTTGGGGCAGACGAGTTCTGGAGTGGAGACCGCGGGCCGGCACGCCCAGGGTGGGATTATACCGCCGTCGCCAGATCATCATAACATCCAGAGGGGGACCAACTTTGTACAACACTGTACAAAGTCTGTTGCCAGTGGAAATGATCTGCAAGCTAGCAACGTGCGTGTGTGAATTATGTAGGTACCTATGTTTTTGATAAATAAGCTGTCTTAGGGAATGCGCCTTCTGTACCTACTGTTTTATTCTGTGTCCGTCTGTTGCTAAAGCAGTTCAGGTTATCCTTTTATATTGACACGAATAGGTCAATCTTGGTAGTGTTATCTTGCTATGGAGTTATCACACAGCCTGTTACTAGGGCGTCCAATAAATTAGTCTTCAAAAACATTACTTGGAATCCCCAGTCTAATTAATACCTAGATGATTTTTTTTACTTCGCGTATATACATATTTGCAAAAAAAAAACAATAAGGACAACTCGTAATAGAACACATCAAGATTATTTTTTGAAATAATTGTCTGTTAGTTTGTGCACGCATCACATAAAAACTACTGAACCGATTTTGATGTCTTTCCACAGGGCTTAACTCAGGAGTAACATTTATTTTTACTACAATAAAGAAGTACCTATTATTATGTTTGATACAATTCAAATTGCGATTGGTTTGTACTACAGTTGGAGAGGGAGTGGGATTGGGGTTGGGAGTCTGAGTGGAAGTGGGATAGGCAGCGAGAGTGGGAACGGGAGCGGATTCTGTAGTCCACGCGAGCGGAGTCGCGGGCGCAGCTAGTGCTTACAATATTTTTTGTCATCAAACGCCAATGAATAATTAAATGGTAAAATATTGACTATGCATATATATTCTCGATAGCAGGTAACGTAGACATGTGAAATAATAATAAAGCTCATTCATAAAAATAGATTTTGCACAACTTAGTACAATTGTAAGCGTCCATTAATTACGTGGGGCGATTTTGGCGAGATGAGATCCCTGTGGTGAGATGTCGTGAGATTTGGCTCGATCCCTCCCCCCTTTCCAAATCTCACATGAGATTTTTAGAAAAAGGGGTGTTTTTCGTGTTTACGAGGGGCTACTGTGCTACTCGCTTTAAACGATAAGGCCACCTTTGTACACTTTCTAAAAATCTGTACCTATTTTTTATTGTTATTCTTAATTTGTGTGCAATAAAGACTTTATCTATCTATCTACTTGCGTTCGCATAACCGCGATAAAATAAAAAATTCCCCTACCCTTCATATTGGTGTGAAGTGGCTGCTGTGTATTTTTTTTATAAAAAAATAGTAAATCAAATATTAAAACAAAACTAAAGTAAATTTGTGATCAAGAATAGACATCTACACTGTGCAAATGTTATTCGACTTTTTCACTAATAAATAAACGAGTTGTACAAAATATAGATACTCGACACGACTCCAGTGATGTACATATTAAAAATTTGGTGGAAAGTGGCTGACCAGAGGCGAAAATCTTTATTAATTGTATGCAAACTTGATTTTTAAAAGATGTGTTGCGTGAAGTTTGTTGCACCGTTTCTTCTTCACAGCGCTAACACCTTGGAAGCGGTAGTCGATAAAAAAAAGACGAGTATAAATGTACCATAAATGATTTTGACTTTACTTTTGGCGGAGAATATAGGAATAACAGTGTGTATGTGCAAATTACGAACTGCTAACAACTCTTTTGCTATCTATTTTCTTGTGGTTTTTGGTTATTTTCCGAATATAAACAAACATTCGTAATAAGCACTTCATACCGCCATCTACCAATTCACCTCGGAACTCTCAACGTGCCCGAGGTCGCGTAACTTGCTTCTTCACGCTTGATCCCGACCTATCTACGCGTTCTCGTGCGCCATCTGTTTCGCCGCTACAGAACCACTACACCCGCGCCCTCTTCCATATATTTCATTCCAGATTAATAGTCCTATGAAAACAAACGCATTTGCGTCTCGAAAACAAAATACACAATAGATGGTGTTCCTAAGTGGACCGCAAAGTTTACTTGGTAATACAAACCTATTTTTGCTGCTGGTGACCCTTTCATGTATATGTTACCGAGACGTAAATAGCGTTGGTTTTCATAGGACTATTAATCTGGAATGAAATATAGATTAGTATAGTTCTTTCTTTCTAGTTATAGACAAGTGCCGCCTCCTGGTTCCCAGACACCAAACTAAGGTATCTTTATATATAACTACAGTGCGTTGATATTCCTATATATATATGTATGTATAGGAATATCAAGCCCTATACATTGGTTCAACTGGAGACAAAATTGTAAGAAGAAACGACCAGGACGTTACTATTTTAGAAAGATCTTCTAAATCAGTATTTTTATGGCCACAATTTTCGTTACTTCGATGTCTGGCAAATAGATGGCACTGTTTTCAATAAAAGGCAAATGTACTGAAGATAGGTACCATATCATGCCCTCCTCAACCATTAGTCTGCGTGCGCGCTACGAGCACTGCTGCGTCGAGCTACGAGGCTGCTGCACTATTCGTTACGCTACGCTCTGGAGATACGCTACGACCCGAATAGACTGTGCGCACACGCACCGCCGCCTTAAAATCTATACTTATAATAAAACTGTAACTGGTCTATGTCTGTACATGAGAGATATTAAAAAAAATTGTATGAGGGGTCTTTATAGGGCCATTAGAAGCTGAAACAATTTTTTTGTAGAATTTTTGTCTGTCTGTCTGTATGTATGTTTGTTACCGCATCACGCATAAACTACTGAATGAAATTTGATGCAATTTTCACAGTAGTCTTGCTGGTGGTCTAACTTAAAATCTGGTGCATGTTTCATCTTGATACGCCACTTAGAACCTGAGATATTAATAAAGTAAATTTTTCTAGAAGCCATTACATCGGATGATAATAAAACGACTGTTAATACTCAGTATCACATTTAGAAATCATTCATACAAAAAACATCTCTTTTTTACGAAAATTTTGATAAAAAAAAACTCAATATCTTTGGCACAATCTCTCATTCTCCCCATTCTGGATTATGCTGACACTTGCTACCTGGATGCCACAGAGGAGCTTTTAAACAAACTTGAGCGTCTTCAAAACATCTGTATTCGCTTTATTTTTGGTCTACGTAAGTACGACCATATCTCTCAGTTTCGTTCTAAGCTCAAGTGGCTCCCAATTCGCCTTCGCAGGGATACTCGCATCTTATGTCTCCTTTTTAACGTTTTAAATAACCCTACTTCTCCCTCTTACTTACGGGAACGCTTTACTTTCACCCGCCCCTCTGATGTCCCTTGTCGTTCTCACGTTAGATCTCTTCTTAAAATTCCTTCTCATAAAAGTGACTTCTACTCCTATTCTTATACTGTTCATGCGGTCAGGCTGTGGAACTCACTGCCCCCCTCCATACGCGTCTCTCAGACGATTTCTCTGTTCAGATCACGAGTTAAAGAGCACTACCTTACTCTCTGTCAATAATATATGGTATATTTTTATTATATATACAAATATATATTTATATGTATATACATATATATTTATGTATCTGTATTGATATTTATAGTTTATTAGTTTATGCTTATTGTATTATATGTTCTATGATTATTTAATATATAGTAGGTACACGCGACTACTGCCTCTCCATAATCCCTTGTCTTCACCGCAGGTTAGCTGGAAGAAATTTCTTTAGAAATAAGCTTATCCTTTTGTATAATTTTCTTTTCTTTGTGTTGTTCTTTGTAAATTTGTGTGTACAATAAACTATTAAATAAATAAATAAATAAATATTTCTCGAACGTACGAGTATGTTCATCATAACGGCGCGGCTTGTATGGGATTGAGTGATATTTAGTTTTTGGGGATAGGGATGGGAGTCGGAGTGGAAGTAGAAGTGGGAAGAGAACGGGAGCGGAAGTGGGAACGGGGGCGGATTCTATAGTTCATGCGAGCGGAGCCGCGGGCACAGCTAGTACATAATAATGCTACGTACCGCCGCCGCGCCGTTTGTATCTTTTTGATTGTTAAATGTTTGTTTATCGGCACACCAAGGATGACATCGGATTCGGAAATTCGAAGTGGAAATGAAAATAAAATCCATCCGCCCATTTCAAAAGAAATCGCAACGACGAGTTCGAAAATGAAATGAAACAAATTCTATCCAGCTGGATGAACACAAATGATACGAGAGTACAAAACGCTTGAACACGTATTGTATTAGATGTACCGGTATAAAGGTCACGTAACTCCAGTCCTGGTCAACCAGGAGATACTTAAAATGGCGGAAAGAAGAAACTCACATTACGCTGGATTTGTATAAAAAATAATTATATTTAAAGTACCAAGTTATCCTTCCGTGATAACTTGATAAGATAAGACATAAATATATATATATAAGAAGGCTGAGGATAAGTTGGAGTCAATAAAGTATTTTATTGTATTGGTTTGTTCGAGTTTGAGGCAGTTACAATGGATGGGAGCTAGGTCATGTGAGGAGTGCGCAATGATAGAGTAAGAGAAGGGAGGGTTGCGAATTTAAAAGGGTATAAAATTAGTTTTCAATTCAATTCAAATACCCTGATACAATAATAAAATAACTTGGAGGTTGCGGGTTCGAATCCCCGCTAGGGGCAAATGTTCGTATGATGAATATGAATGTTTGTACCCAAGTCTTGGATGTTTATATATTTAAGTACTAGGTGTTGCCCGCGACTTCGTCCGCATGGACAACTTAATATGACACATTATTATAGTAGGACTAAATCCTAAAAGAAATCTATTAATCTGGTTATGCAATGAAAATATTTATATGTATACATAAAATTGGCTTGCCGGTGGCGGTTCCGCCCGTTCGTCAGTCCGTTAATCGACCTCAGAATTATTGTTTTTATCTAATAAATAAAGCGTAAACTTCGCGTGTCTGTACATTGATATATTTACAACAAAAAATATTGGGGTCTAAGGATAAGTAATAGAAAACATTTCAATCATATTTGAAATTTTTGTCTGTTTGTCTGTTAGTTCTTGCACGCATCACGTAAAAGTACTGAACCGATTTTGTATGTACTTTTCACATAAACATAGGGCTTAACTCGGAGTAATGTTTAGTTAATATTTCATCGCAATGGGCTTACTCAATCATAAGTTATGGGATGTTTAGTTTTCAAATACATTAGTAAGTGTATGCCGTATACTGAAGAAGTATAATTATAATATTTGGATTGCGGGAGTGGGAGCGGGAGCGGATTCTGTAGTCCGCGCGAGCGTAGCGTGTAATTTCTGTTCGTTAATTTAATTAGCATAACTATTCAAATCAAATCATTTATTCAATCAGACGTTAGTCCATAAAATGTTGTTAGTATAAATAAAAACTTAAGTCTATGTTAGAAAGCGGACAATAAAATAGAATAATATAAAATTAAATTAAATTAAAATTGGTTTTGTTTGTGAAGGTGGATAGTCACCCAGTGCCTGAGTATTGGACTATCCACCTTCTCCCGTATAGTGGCCAGGAAGCTGTTAGGGCTACCCCGCACGCGGCGCATCAGGGAGGCAATTCTGTTGCGCAGGATGGCGTGGAATCCATCCACACGCGCCTCGGCGAACATACCTGACGCGCTACAGTAACGTGGCAGCCCCAACAGCATCCTGAACCCATTATTATATTGAACACGCAGGGCATTGACGGCTCGCTGCGTATATCTGACCCACAGGCTGCACGTGTAGAAAGACTGGCAATATGCCCTAAATAATGTTATCTTAACTTGTTTCGTACAACGTGCAAACCTGCGAGCCAGCATATTACATTTCACCGCCAAAGCCCTGCGCTCCCTCTCTATGTCAGTGTCGTCGTTCAGATCCTCAGTGACAATATGCCCTAAGTACCTGAACTGCGACACTCTGTTAAGAGCGAGACCACTGAGTGTTACGGGAGGGACGAAAGAGGGTCTCTTGCGGCCCGCCCGGAACACAAGTAGTTCGCTCTTCTTTACATTATAAATAAGTCCATGTGACTCAGCCTATAATTCACATACTCCTACCAGCTTCCTGAGCGCACTGATCGCCGGGCTGAGCAATACCATGTCATCCGCGTAGCTAATATTATTAACCATTTTTCCGTCAATAGAGCAGCCCACCATGGTATTGCTGAGCTCTACAATCAGTTGATTCATGTAAATATTAAAAAGTGTGGGTGAGGTTAACCCCCCTTGCCTCACTCCACACTCCAGTTTGTACATATCTGATAGTGACTCAGCCCATTTAACATAATTGTTTTGGTTATAGTACCAGTATTTAAAAATGTTAACTAGCTCTCCAGGTAGACCCATTCTTTCTAGCTTTGTCCAGAGCCCCTCATAAGACACTAGGTCAAATGCCTTAGAAAGGTCAAGAAAGGCAGCGTATACAGGGGTTTTCCTATCCGTGTAGTACCTGATAGTGTGCTTGAGCGTTAGGATTGCACTCTCAGTAGATAAACCGGTTCTAAACCCGAACTGTGCATCATGCAGTTGAGCACAGCTACTGAGGCGCCGCTCAAGCAAACCATCAAGCACTTTAGCAGTGATCGTTGCTAGTGAGATAGGTCGGTAGTTTGTCTTGTCCGCTACGTCACCCGTCCTATTTTTTATAATGGGTACTACTAATGTTTTCATGAACTCTTCCGGCAGGTAGGAGTGTCTTATGCAGAAAGTGTATAGCATTGCCAATACTCTAGAGATATGCACCCCAGCATACAGCAGGTGCTCGACACTGAGGCCATCATGACCTGGAGATTTACCTCTCTTCATGTTTTTAATAACGGATAATACGTCTTTAGCCGTAATTAGAGTAGGAGACTCTGTGGCACGACAACTATCAGTATCGGTCACCCGCTCAGTAGGGCGCATTGGAGATTGGACCCTAAAATGATTTCTGAAAACATTCGCAATGTCTTGAGGATCACTCCTACCTTCTACACTCACAGGAAGTTTCGGCCTAGGATTCAGTTTATTTGTTTGTTTCCAGAATTTGTTAAAATCCTTGCTTTTGTGATGCGAAGCAAGAATATCCATCTTAATCTGTTCAGTATTATTTTGACAAAATTTTAACTTAGTTTTGAAGTTTTTCCTCGCTTCTGACATTTCATTATAAATAGATCCTGTACGCGGTTTACCATGCAAAACCCACATTTGGAACCTAAGTCGAGCCTTCACATGTGCCTCCCTAACGTGCCTGTTCCAGCCAGTCACATAAGCTCTCCTCCTCCCTCCTTTGCTGCTCTCATGACTACTCACTGCCGCCTCCGTTAGTGAATCAATAATACTTTTATACAGATTATCTATAACATTTATGTGGTCCGAGTCACTGCACATTCTATCACAACATTTGCTGAGTTCACTAGGAAAATCTATGTATCTTAGTCTATTTGTACATAATTCAGTATATTTATTCATTTGAGACACATTTCGCTCACCCCATATAACCTTATTACAAGTTATATTCGGTAGCTTTATCTTAGGTCTAGTCAAATTAAGATTACACTGTATTTCAAGGGGGAAATGATCTGAGACATAGACACTATGATGAACTACAACATCTTTCACTGACCGCCACGCCGCCTCTGTAACTAAACAGTGGTCGAGCCAGCGTCTACACCCGTGTGCCTCACTAATATATGTGTACATGTCAGAGCTTTCCCCTAATTTAGTTAAATCTGCACAAACCCACTTTTGATCAAGACAAAAATTATTCATCTCCCTGCAAAATAATTCTCCAGGATGAGCATTAAAATCCCCCAAGATAAATACAGATTCTACATCACTATTTTCTATAGTAGCTGCTATCTCGCTCATACACTCACTAAATTCTATTAAATTATCCACTGAGTCAGTTGGCATATACACGCAAAATACTAATATGGATATGTTCGATATATTTATTTTTATAGCCGTCAGCCGATCACTATTACATGTTATCACGGATACCGAACCAAAAACACTTTTTTTCCACAAAATAGCGACTCCCCCATAGGGTCGACCTCGAAGTATACCTGCAGATGTATCTACCGCAGATTTTCCAGTAAAATTGAAGTCGTGGTCGATGTCCCCCAGAAGTGGAATATCGTGCGGCAACAGCCACGTCTCTTGAAGGGCGATGATGTCAGCCTGTTTACAAATATTCCTCACACATCCCAAAGATCTTTTAATATTTTTACAATTAAAACTGAATAATTTTGTAATATCTTTATTCGTTTTTTCCATTTAAAGTTTCTTTATTTTTATCGAACGGAGATATATCCCTGCCTGTTGTCCTTGCCTTAAAATTTACATATTGACGAAAAGAAACTCCTTCTGGCCATAATGTTTCACACATAAACACTGGTAGTTTATGTCTAGGAATCAGAAATTTATAAGCCTCATAGTCCTTCTGTTGTTTCATTTTTATTTTCTCTGGATTTATCGTAATTTTCGTTTTATTTAAAACATATTCAGCGATGTCCCTCTCAGATGCCTCCTTGTTCACGTTATAGATATAAAATGGTATCTGCACACTCGCTGCCTTGAACTTCCCCTCCCCTTCGGTAGGCGCTGTTCCTTTGTTTCCGACAAAACGATTCCGTAGCCTGTTTCTTTGTACTTTAATCCAGCCGTCGTCATCCTTTAGGTTATCATTCTTTTTCCAATCGCCACCCTCACGAACGATATCCGCTAGTGATTTTTGCGTTGAGCTCAAGATATCACTATGGCACACCTGTTGCTTGTTTACGCTCGCGTTATCTCTCGGCACGTGCACTCGGGCCTCAATGCCTCTGTCCGCAGCCGTAGAAACCGTGGTGCGCCTCGTCTCCTGCGCCGTCACGAGCTCTCGCTCGACCGAACCTGTTCGGCCGGCCTCACCGCCGCTGCGTGCCTGTGAAGCCGGGACCGGTTTGTCAGCATGTACTATGCGCGACGGTGGGCGCTCCGCTATACTTTGACTTTGTAATAAATTAGCCGTTAGCTATCCCTCATTTAATACTGGCATGTGCGGTAGGCCCATAGGACCACTTTCACAATAATAGCTGCTCTCATCTAATAAATTTGCTCCTCTTCTTCGGTTAACATAGCAAACTGAATTGTTATCAGGCAGTTGTTCAGTTCTACCCATGTTGATTTTAAGGCATTTTGTTATGTTTTGTACCTGTTCCACAGTAACATAATTCTCCTTTACTTGCTTCATATCCGACTTCAATACAAGGAGATCCTTAAGTAGTCGTGTCACGTCCACGTGATCGAACGTCACAGGTGGAAGCTTCTGTAGATCTCGAGCCACGAAGATTGGTATAATTTCCGGGTCTCTACTCCTAAAGAGATCAATTATATCTTCCATGTCTCTTACAGCCTTTCCTTTGCTCTTGCGTGGTATCATTCGTTTATTGCCAGGTAAGGCTTCGAACAGCAAACATTTAGCACTCTCTATATCCTCTTCAGAAAACGCAGTCGTACAAATTTGAATGAGTGATACATCGTCCATCACTTCCATTTTATTTTGAACGAAAGATAACACCTCGTTAATCACAATATTGCACCGTTCACATTTCAAAATGTTAGGAGTCATGTTGTCCTACCCGCAAGGTCGTTTGACTCACACGCACGACACACGACCGCTCGCTAATGATATGCGCACGCGACTGTCTATTCGATTAACGTATTTAAACTAAAAACTGGTTTTATTAATTCTCATCTAATAAATAAAATCGTAAACATCGCGTGTCTGTACATTGAAGATATTTGGAAAAAAAAAATTTGGGGCTCTAAGGATAAGCAACAGAACACATTTCGACCATTTTTGAATTTTTTGTCTGTTTGTCTGTGAGTTTGTGCACGCATCACTTAAAAACTACTGAACAGATATTGATGAACTTTTCACAAAAACATGGGGATTAACCTAACTTAACATTTAGTCTTTATTTCATCGCAATCGGCTAACTCAATCAAAAGTTATAGACATTTTTAGTTTTCAAATACATTAGTTACGTAAGGTTAGTGTGCAATATATTGCACATAATAGTATTTCCGTACTATTCAGATTGCGATGAGTTTGGATTACATTTGGAGCTGCGAGTGGGAATTGTAGTGGGAGTGGAAGTGGGAAAATGGGAGTGAGTGTGGGAGCGGGAGCGGATGCGGATGCGGAAGCGGGAACGGGAGGGAAGCGGAAGTGGGAGCGGATTCTGTAGTTCACGCGAGCGGAGCCGCGGGCACAGCTAGTATAAAATATTCTTAGAACAAGAGTGTTAATTAAAAGTTACAGCATACCATTTTCTAAATACGCAATTTCGTACGCGGATATAATTTTCACACACGAGTGGCATATATGTATATTTAAAATTAAATCCGATCGTATAAATGGTTCTATTAATAACTTTAAAAACTTGTAGCTGTTTGGTAGTGCAATAAAGTGTTTTCATATTTATTTTTCGTCGATTTAACTCTTAATTGGCGTAAGTGGCAAACCAGTAAATATGTCAGACATTCACACGAATTATCCAGTCCCAAACTAGGCAGAGCCTGTGGTATGGTTACTAGATAACGGATACACATCTATACATATAATAAAATCGTTAATGCAAAAAATTCTGTACATTGAATATATTCTGAAAAAAACCAACCAGGGCGACTTAAAATAAGCAACTAAACATGATAGAACAGTTTTTAAAATTTTTGTTTGTTTGTTTGTTTGTTTGTTAGGGCATCACGCAAAAACTACTGAACGGATTTTGACGAAACTTTGTACCGTGACAATGTATATCCCGGAATAACATAATATATAAAAAAAACTAAAAATATGTCTAAGAAATAGTAAACCAGCTACCAAAAACTTTAGTACTGTACAAATATGGTCTATTTCAGAGGTCTACTAAAGCAGGTTTTGATCTTTGTTGCAATACATTTTTCAAAACTGAGGTAAAAAGGAAATTATAATTGAGAAAACTGAAAAGAGACTATTGGGGAAAAGTATTTATTCAGGGAACGTCTTGAAAACCCTCGGCAAAACACACTTCTAGCGTTATTCAGACTGTGTCAAGAAGATGATTTTGCCAAAAGTATATTATATATAACCAGGTGCCGTCGTACTACACATTTAACAAACAAACATAGAGGTTTATTTAATCGACGTCGACGGGGCAATTGGAGGATGGGGCACGGGTGTCACACAGAGCACACTTTAGTGTACACTGTTCATCCCAGTAACAGTGAATTCTATTAATTATGCTACTGTACACTGTCCACGGCGCTTCCTCATTTACGTTGCTCAAACGGTGGATAGTGTTGAACACTCTACGTCCCACGCGGCCCGCAGCGCAAGGCACCTTCTGGATGACGACCGAAATTGGGACGAAACTGTCGGTGATGCATTCGTTAGTGACGTCTGCGCCATTTGTCGCTATGTTCTGTGGGCTCTCGAACCCAGTGGACATGGACATATCTGATGAGAGGGTACTAAACCGCTGCCTTACTATGTATGCTCGAAGATGGTTCGGCGGCGATACGCTACATGGACCGTTGCGTGCGGATTATTTGTACCGGGTATAAACGGCGTGTACGCTTCGGAAACCGATTACAGTACAGCTAAAATGTCAGCGATGGTAAGTTATAAGTTGGTAATCTTTCCAAGAATCACAGTTGGGCAAATAGAACGTTTTCCCTTGATGCACCGTGAGGCACCGGAAAAATCATTTCTCACTGGCAAAATTATGGTAAAAATAAGACGACAAGGGAAAATCGCCCGCGCTGTAGCATCCTCAGGGATCGCGGCCACACTGCTTCCTGGCGGGAAAACAGCTTATACCGCCTTATTTCCCATCAATTTACACAGCAAAGAAACTCCAGTGTGTCACGTCAAGTAACAACGACAAAACCGGGGTGATCCAGGACTTCTGTATAATCGTTTGGGATGAGTGCACTATGGCGCACAAGAAAGCTGTAGCAAGTGTAAATAGGAGGGGGAATCGTGGGACGGGTGCTATCACGGTTTACTTTTGCGGTGAATTTCGCCAGTCGTTGCCGGTGGTGACGCGGGGCACCACTGCCGACGAGGTGAAGGCCGGCCTCAAGCACTCTGTACTACTTATGGTCGGGAGTACTGAAATTGAGACTCACGCAATAAGTACCTATATGCGGCTCCAACTTGGGGGCAATCTCACGCTCAAGAGTTTTCAGACATGCTCCTCAGATGCGTGCACAAACTCACAGACAAACAAACAGATAAACAGACAAAAATTCCAAAAATGATTGAAATGTTATCCTTAGACCTCCAATTTTTTTTTCAAATGCCTTTAATGTACAGACACGCGATGTTTACGATTTTATTTATTAGATAGTCTTAACTGTGTAATTATCATCATTAGCCTGAAATAGGTCTAATAATGTAGTAATTCATAAATAATCTATTCATATAATATAACAGTAAAACGGCGTTTCGTTGCTTTAAGTAAAAAAAAGCAGTCCCCAGACATTACTATAGAGAGGAATCCAAAAATATAATTTAAAAATTTCGTGTTTGTCTACATATTTTTTTGTAGTATGTATGTTGTTTGTAATCTTGGAAACTACGGAACAGTGTTTGCCGGGGTTTTCACTGTTTAATAGTTTAGGGTTCAGGACACAATTTGGTATATTTGTATCTTAATAAAATATCAAGAGACAGATCCAGAAGATGAACTCTCATTTCTTCTCATTTGTAAGTATGAAAGTGCAGTTACACGTTACTGTTCTTGGAAAAAAAACTTTGCGGAATGTGACAGATCTTTAAATATTTTATAGCCTATTTATAGTTTATTTATATTTTAGCTGTTGCATAGTTTATTTTTGGGTATTATCATCGCCACACCACACATCGCGATAAAAAAATCTTTATACGATAATGGCTCTGTAACCGATCACTAACTTATCCGGCATTTTGTTATCCAGTTATTTGGATATGCAAAAACTTAGCACTTTGAGGGAAGGAAGGGAAAAGGGAATGGGGAAAGGAACGGGTAGCAGGAAACAGAAAAAACTCTTCCTAGCCCTCCCACTCCCACCCTATCTCCCCTTTACCTTCCACATTCCTACCCCTTCCCCTTCTCTTTCCCTTCCCCCCATTTCCCGCTACCCGTTTCTTTCCCCATTCTCTATTCCCTTCCTACCCTCAAAGTGCTAAGTTTTTGCATATCCAAATAACTGGATAACAAAATGCCAGATAAGTTAGTGAGGGCTAGGAAAAGTCCTAGCCCTCCCAATCTCACCCTCTCTCCCCTTTACCTTCCTCATTCCTAGCCCCTCCCCTTCCCCTTCTCTTCTCCCAAACCTCTATCCACATCCCTCTGGGTGTAGGTAGGGGTTTGGGAGAAGGAGAGTTGGGAGCGGTTGGGAGGAGATGTAGGGGAAAGGTTGGGGTAAAGGAGAGGGCGAAAGGGGGAGGGGAAGACGCGGGGAGGGAAATGCAAGGGGGAAGAGGAGACTAAGAGGAGGGGTAAAGGCATATGTCCTTCCGATAAAATATTTGTTCTAAGAATCAGAGAAAAGATACCTCAACTTCCTGCAAAATATTTTCATGTAGAATTATAATTTAATCATAATAATGTGTGATGTTAATTTATCCACGCGGACGAAGTCGCGGGCAACAGCTAGTTAGTTAATAAGTTTACTAACATAGTATTAAGGCTTTACTAACACTATGGATATGTATATCTATATATGATGTATATCTAGTCTGAAATAAATGGACTACAGAATTAAATTTGTAAATTATTTAGTGTTAATTCTCTTCCCCCTCCCATTCGGCCGCCCTTTCCCCCTCCCGCTCCAGCTCCATCTCCCGCTCCCGCATCTACTCTACCTTCAAATCTGCCCTCAACAATCCCCTAAACCCTTCCCTCTACCTCCACCTCAAACCTCTTTCTCTCTTTCCCTTATCGCGTCAAATGTAGTCCTCCTAACTCATCCACCGCAATAAAACTTTCGCCGAGCATTACTTTGTTGCATACCAATGTAATGTATGTGAGTGTTTGAAAACTATATATAACATTTGATTGAGTGGATTTGAGATTTGTTTGAAATAAAGTGTTAGCGACTGGCTGGTGTAGCCCTTTACGTTATGACACTATTTTTATATTTTAAAATTGTATGTGTTCTTTGTTAGTTGTCAGTGTGTCGGCCGCAAAAGCTGTACGTTTTATTATTAATATATATGTTATTGTGCGATTATTTAACTAGTTTACTTTCACAAGAGTCCACTTTCGTTGCTAACATTTTGGTCCTTCGAGCGGGATATGAACCAGCGACCTATGGATTAACATTACGTTATGACACTATTTTTATATTTTAAAATTGTATGTGTTCTTTGTTAGTTGTCAGTGACGGTCGGCAGAAGACACGAAAAGAGATATGTCGCCCTTTACACATGCTTAGTAACCAGAGCCCTTCACCTGGAAGTGGTAACAAGCTTGTACTTAAATAAATATATAAACATCCAAGACAAAGAGACTCTCCACCTCCCATGGCCTTTCGACATCTAGGTCATATAGACGGAATCACGGGGGAGGTGCCCGGTACTTGCTCAGGTGCTCTTTGTCGGACACCCTGCTTGATCCCCCTACAAATAAGTAATTCTGTGCTTGGTCCTCTATACGGCAACTCTCCCCATTCAGAGGCGCGACATCACGATGACGGCTTCGTCGTCGGGCTTCCACTCAGTATGTCGAGTCAAATTCAGTCAATACAGTCGGATAGATACGTAGGTAAATAGATATCGCTCATATCTTTTTATTGCGTCACATTTTTTTTTTTCTCTTTTTTATAGAAGACAAACATTCATATTTATCATACGAACATTTGCCTCTAGCGGGATTCGAAACCGCAATCTCCGGCGGGGTAGTCCGAGAGCTACCCCGTTCCGCCACGGAGGTCGTCAAATACTTTTCAGGAGACGCTAAAGCATCTTGTTTTTGTTTTTTATTTGTGTCCGCAACTATTTTGTTTATGCACCTACATAATATTAATCATATCAAAGGGTATATTTCATTCCAGATTAATAGTCCTATGAAAACAAACGCATTTGCGTCTCGAAAACAAAATACACAATAGATGGTGTTCCTAAGTGGACTGCAAAGTTTACATGGTAATACAAACCTGTTTTTGCTGCTGGTGACCCTTTCATGTATATGTTACCAAGACGTAAATAGCGTTGGTTTTCATAGGACTATGAATCTGGAATGAAATATAGAGTCATAGATCATCAAAGGTTTTTTAAAATATAGATATATAGATAGATAGATAAACTCTTTATTGCAAACAAATTAAGGATTTTTGCAAGATTTTTGGAAAGTGTACAAAGGCGGCCTTATCGCTTAAAGCGATCTCTTCCAGGCAACCGTTCAGAAGGAAAATAAGAAAGACATAGCGACAGAGTATTGCAGGTGAAAGAAAAGAGATTTATAATTTTAGAACATGGTAAATACTTAGTAAAATATATATATTACTATGCCTAAATACGTCCACATAGGCCTCCCCAATATAATACCACTTTTAGTAAGTTGTCCATTGGGGGATTTACCATAATCACCACGCTTGGCAGGCGGATTGGTGATCGCAGTAATGATCTTAACATACACACACAGGAGAACGCTGCAGCCCGTCCTTGGTGCAATCCTTTAGTCGCTTTGACGACACCCACGGGAAAGATAGTGGTGGCCTTATTCTAAGCCGGGAACTACACGGCAATTTAATATAATTAGTTTATATTAGTTTTGATGAGCCATGGATGTACTCGTACTTTACCTTGATTTCCAAAAAGTTTTTGATAGAGTAAGATCATTGCTAAGTTAGATCTTCTGGGAATTCGAGGTAAATTGCTTAAATGGATAAAAGACTATCTCTGCCATAGAAGTTTCCAAGTCAGAGTTGGTGATCAGCTATCAGCGTCTAGATATGTACTTAGTGGGGTGCCTCAGGGGGGAGTATTAAGGCCAATACTTTTTAATCTCTATGTAAGAGACCTTAAAGAAGCTATTGTATCTTCCGTGGCGTTCTTCGCAGACGAGTCAAATTCTTTGCTAATCCAACTTTATCATCAGGCCAACTTCGGGAGGACCTAGATAGAATAGTGGACTGGACTAAGAACTGGCTAATGACCCTTAAGCCAGACAAATGCACCGTATTACACGTTGGGACCAAGACTGGGGCAATGTGCAACTGATTTATAGAGGGCAAGCCGGTCTCTTCTGTTAGCCAGCAGAGAGAGGGGGTTATAATATCCAACAATTTAAAGTAGGAACATCACATAACAAAGATTGCGACATTAGCGAATGCTACAGTATTTTGCATAAGGAAAACATTTCAGTGTCTCACCCCTGCTCTATTCCTCAAAATCTATAAGACCTACATACGACCAATCCTAGAGTATGGGTTTCAAGTATGGAGCCCTTATTTCGAGAAAGATATCTTATCTTATCTTCTTAGGGGGCCAGGAAGACCTGGCGATACTTCGACCCTTCAGGATGTTTTGTGCCAAACCCCTGATCACCAACGGTGCCCCAAGCCGATTTGGTGGACTTCACATACGCCTCAGAATTTATTCTTCAGCATATGCAGGTTTCCTTACGATGTTTGCCTTCACCGAAAAGCCTGTGGTATTATAAATAAACCGTACATATGTTTCGTAAAACTCATCGGTACGGGCGGGGTTAGAACCCATGACCTCATGAACGTGAGGCGAGTGCACAACCAACCGGCTACCACGGCTCTTTGAGAAAGATATCACACTCCTAGAGAATGTGCAGAGGAGAGCTACAAAACTCCGCATGCTTTCAAAAGATTGGAATACGAAACTAGATTATCGCGTCTGAACCTTAGTACTCTTACAGAACGAAGAGAAAAAGGAGATCTAATTGAGACCTTCAAGATTTTGAACAATCACTACAACACATCCAACCCAAGTAGCAATCAAGAATAGTGACTAAATCCTACATATCTATACTTTATCTAAAGTTGGATTTGACTAAATCAAAAAAGTTTTCGTTAAGTCATTTTTTTCTTTAAGACTAATTAGTTTTATACTACCGCTACTTTAGCAAGTTCAGAATACCCAAAACCAAGTTAAGTACTCTCAAAACTGTTTTGTATTAAGTATGCCTACAGTTAAAACTAAAAATCTTTTGTAACTGTACTCAGATTATTTGAAGGCTCACGTAAAACTCTTTCAAATAATTCAAGCATCTGTTTAGTCTTCCGAAGTAAAAATTAATTTTGTAGATAAACTTAAGATAATTGTTACACCAAATTCTGGGAACCGTTTTTCTGAAGAACATTTTATTCCTTTATTACTCAAATTAATCAGATTAGAGTAAAAATACATTTAACGGGACGTTTTTATCAAAAGGGAACAAAGTAGAAAGATGGATTACGTTGAAAAATTAAAAAGATCTGGTAGTTTTCGTCGGCGTGTTGTGAAATATAAAAAAAATACTTTAAACAGAGTGCAAGCTGCAAATTTCAACAATGCATCATCTTCGACTCAGACCTCAGTGTCGTTTTCAGGAACTACAGATCACGAGGAAGAAGATACCGCGGAAAATTGGGAAATCAAAATAGTGGACAGTGATTCCGATTCTAATGAAACGAAAGCTGATGATTTTAATTTTAGAGACCAATTAAGAAACTGGTGTTTTGGTCACAATATACCACATACTGCAATCAATGGCTTATTGCAGATTATAAATAAGCATGATCCAGGTGTTGTGCCAAAAGACGCAAGAACACTTCTGAATTCAGTAAAATCTGTAGATATCAAACGTTGTGACAGTGGAGAGTACTGGCATAATGGATTTAAAAAATATATTTTACAGTATTTTGGAAATTTGGATAAACATATCAATTTACATATAAATGTAAATATCGATGGGTTACCTACATACAAAAGCTCAAAAGTAGAGTTTTGGCCAATTCTTTGTAACATTCATGAGATGAACACTATGAATTTTGCACTACTTATACGTCATCGAGTGAATAATTTATAAATGAATAGTTTTTTTTGCATAAACTTCTTTCCAGCACAAAATACACTAGAATAATGAAATGAAAAGCTAAGAAAATATCAAGTAATCTGGTATTAACTAAATCAAACTAAAGAATCATTTAATACTAAGTAGTTTTAAATAGTAATACACCAATACGTTGTATAGTATAAGTTAAATGTAATATCTCTTAACTAGCACTACTTTAAATCTAACTTGTCTTTACTTTAGCTAAACTAGCCTTACAAAATCAATATTGTCTAAAGTCTTACTACGTTAGGAAAAATAAGATTTAACGCCATTTTGCACTTTAAGTGAAAAAATAATAATACATTTTCCGACACCACCTCATGATAAACTAGAGAAGATTGAAGTTATATTTTTGTCAGAGTTAGAATAACTTTATAAAAACTCATTTATTTATAGAAAATTTAATATTTTGCACTTTATGCCGCCAAATTTTTCAATTGCAATACAAATATCCTTAATTTTATTGTTATTTTTACGCTATTTTAAAGGCCCGTCTGTTTTATAGCACTTTCTATCGATTTTACACGAGGAACAATCATGCGTTTTAAATTTGCAATGCATACAACGACATAATACATCATTTTCTAGATATAAAAATTAGTTGTTTAACCGCCATTATCATAAGCCTTCATCTTGTTTTTGTATTAAGTATAAAATGTTCACCATATTTTCTAAAATACTATGACATAAAGTAAAAAAAGTTTTAAATTTTACTTCAGTAAGTTATGATAGAATCTGTGCAATTCAGTATTGATAGTTTTAACTAGGTTTTGTAGATATCATCAAGTCTATTTCTTGGTCTAAAGTCGACCTACAAGACATCTTGAAATCCGTGTTTAGCTCTGCAAAAACCACTCTCTTAAGTAGGGTTAAAGTTTGTCTAAACAGTAGTATTAACTCTGTCTTAAATTTGTCCTAAATGCTGTGCCCACTTGTACTTAACTGTATCTTGAGGGATATCTTCAGGGATATCTTGAGGGACGTAATAGGTTTAGCCAAGACAACAGCTGGAATACGTCTACTTGCCTTCAAGATAATTATAATACCCTTTTAAGACATTTGTTTGCTACTTGGGAAGTTAAAGAATATATTTAACTCAAACCCCACTGAACGACTCAGAGGACATAATATGAGATTACAAAGATCAAATGCTAACCTGAACCATCAAAGATATTTATAAGCAACAGGGTTGTAACCAGATGGAACAAATTGTTGGAATCTGTCGTCACCAAAAATTTCTTAAAGGAAAATAATCATGTCGACTAATGATTTGGAAACACCAGCTATAAACTGCCTTTCCATTTATAATAAAATAAATAAATAAATAATTATATTAAAAACTAGCTGTGCCCGCGGCTCCGCTCGCGTGGACTACAGGATCCGCTCCCATTCCCACTTCCGCTCCCTATCCCACTTCCACTCAGACTTTAAATCAAGGTCCAAGTCCAGGTCCAGTCCAGGTCCAGGTACAGGCCAGATCAAGGCCCAGGTCCAGGTACAGTTCCAGGTCCAGGTCCAGGACCAGGTCCAGGTTCAGGTCCATATCCAGGTCCAGGTCCAGGTCCAGGTGCAAGTGCAATTCCAGGCCCAGACCCAGGTACAGGCCCAGATCCTCAACTCTCCCCTCAACCCTCCTCTCAACATTCCCCTCAACCCTCCCCTCAGCTCTCCCTTCAACTCTTCCCTCAAACCTCTTTCCCTCGTCTCTCCAAATGTAGTCCTTGTAACTAATCCATCGCAGTCCAAATTCCGACCAACATTACTTTGTTGCATACCTATACCACAAATTCATCGTAATCGGGTAACTCAGTCAAAAGTCATGCGAATTTTCAAACACTCAAATTACACTGGTACCATAATCGCTCCCGCTCCGATCCAGCTCCGGTTCCGCTCCCGCTCTCGCTCCCACTACCGCTTCCGCTTCCGCTTCCGCTCCCGCTCTCAATCCCACTCCCACTCCCACTCCTACTCCTACTCGCAGCTGCAAATGTAATCCAAACTCATCGCAATCTGAATAGTACGGAAATACTACTATATGCAATATATTGCATAATAACCTTACTTACTAATGTATTTGAAAACTAAAAATGTCTATAACTTTTGATTGAGTTAGCCGATTGCGATGAAATAAAGACTAAATGTTAAGTTAAGTTAAGCCCCATGTTTTTGTGAAAAGTCCATCAAAATCCGTTCAGTAGTTTTTAAGTGATGCGTGCACAAACTCACAGACAAACAGACAAACAGATAAACAGACAAAAATTTCAAAAATGATCGAAATGTGTTCTGTTGCTTATCCTTAGACCCCCCAATTTTTTTTTTGCAAATATCTTCAATGTACAGACACGCGAAGTTTACGATTTTATTTATTAGATAACTGATTACAAATTCCAGTTTCAAGTTTCAATTACTCAGTTTCCCACTGGATAATTTTTTGTAATCAGTAAACAGTAATTTATTGCATTCCATGGTGGCATGTGGCAAAATAAACTGAGTTAGTCATGGACCCATTTGGGCACAGCAACTAGAAATGAGTAGGACCAACAATATATTGGCGACGTTATCAAGTTGTTTATTATTATATGCCCGCGGCTCCGCTCGCGTCAACTACAGAATCCGCTCCCATTACGACTCCCGCTCCCGTTTCCGCTCCCGCTTCCGCTTCCGCTCCCGCTTCCGCTTCCGTACCCGCTCCCGCTCCCACACCCGCTCCCCTTTTCCCACACCCACGCCTACTCCCACCACTCCCACAGATAAACAGACAAAAATTCCAAAAATGATTGAAATGTGTTCTATTACTTATCCTTGAGACACCTCAATTTTTTTTGCAAAAATCTTCAATTTACAGACACGCGATGTTTGCGATTTCATTTAGGTATTAGATGAATAAATAAAAAAGTGTTATTTGTATAAATATTATTTTATTGGATTTGTTAAATATCTGGTTGTTGGTCAATAATTGTATCATAATTAATCATTCAAGAATTCATTACATGTGTAATTGTGTGTCGCTTTTCGTAATTAATAGCTGCTTAAAGTCATTATTAAATATCTAATATTTTGCTATAATTATTACTCCAACTCTTCCCGTGGATGTCGTACAAGGCGACTAAGCGGATATATTATGAAACATCCATCAGGTCTCCCCAACCCGTCTGGCCAGCGCGGGGAGTGTAGGCCAAATCCTCTGTCTGTCTCCGGTAGACATGCCGCCAACGCATGGTACAAACGCAGAAGAGCAATGGAGCTGCCCGAGAGAGCTTAAGAGTATGGAAAAGAGCCGCCCGATGGCGAAATGATGTTCTTGTGGAGTGAAAACCCCAGAAAGGGGCTGGCTGCCAGAATGTGCACCAGTACAACAAAAGGGACAGGAGGGCCTGTCTCCGGCAGATGAGAGAGGGTTGTGCTCCTGCAGTGGAGACAAAAATAACCTGATAATGATGATGATGATTACTCTTTGGGGTACAAGACGTGGCATGAATGCAAAGTTAAAATTACCTTAAAATTAAGGGACATCTTTTATAAGGCAACACCTTGGACCTATTAACCTCCGGACACGACTCGATATCGTCGAAGTATGGAATCACGTTCAACCAACTATCCGAGGGGGGAAAGACTTCACACAACGCTAACTTTACGTAATTAATACACACTATCGTAATAGCCTTGTTCATTATTTCGCACACACGACGTTTTATTGTTGTGTGATCTATTGTTGCACTACTTTGACATAGAGCGTTGTCACTGTCTAACTACCACCACTGAAACATTTTTTTATGCATTACATAGACAAAATGAGCGACTGACACTAGTGCTTGACGCAGTTGATAACTTGGTATCGAGAACGAACGAATGAATGAATTTTTTTTATTTCTGGTTAATATTAGTTCAGTTATTAAAAAAGAAACCTGCATATTGTTGTAATAGTTTAATGTTTGGTACTGCACACAATTATGCCAAGAGGTGGCATAATAGTTATACTATGTTTGCTTTTATCGTCTCGTCTATTACTAAGACTATCGGACCGACGTATCCAAGTGTCGTATTTATGTTTCCGTCAAAAGTGACTCACTATAAGTGTAGGTATTCTGTCCGTCCGTCCGCTGGATAACTAAAAACTACAGGTCTGATTGAGCTGAAACTTGTAACGTAAACGCTATATTGTACAAAAATTAACAAAAATAATAAGAAATATTAATAAAACTGTGTACAATGGATTACGATTATGCACACTTAGGATTCTCTTCCAGTCGACCTTATATATTATTAACACGTATATTTTGTTTACTTGGGGAATTTTGAAAAAAGGTATGGTTTTCTGGCATATTCTAGAAAATCTTACGGAACTGCAAATTGTGTATGATGTACACTTTGCTGAGTTTTTTTCATACATGGTTATGTAATGATAAAAGTTGTTTAACTTTATTGTACAATCAAATTGAACAAAATGACACATTAATGAATTATAATTAAGGATTTATACAAAACAGGGATTTTATAAAACAAACCTGTGATCGCTTAAAGGAATAATCATTGTCGCTAGCATTTTTACACGTTACGTGGAATAAAGTCCAGTATCTTTATCTCAAATACGAGTACATTGTAGAGAGTCGTGAATTACCAATGTACTTATACTAACGCTCACAGAATATATATTTAATTTATTAGAATAAAATTATTTATAAATATTATTTCGGTTATTTAATAATATATTCATTTTTTATTATAACTTTATAATCCACCATGTGGCGGGACATAGCTGAGCTCTAACTATAATATGTAATCCTTTCTATACCTATGATACACAATAAAGATATTAGTATTCACTATTTCATTCATTCGTTCTTATCGATATCATTATCGACAACGTCAACCCCTACTCACGATGAATTTGTCAAGAATGAATGTGCGATAATCCGGCTGAATAAAGTAGGTAACTTTTTGGTTACCATGTGTAAATATAAATGAGGTATTCAACATAGACGGATTACATTGTTTTTATTTTTCAATAATTTTGAATTTCGATAAAAGTAGCCATGTAAATGAAATAAAATTATACTTACAAGTGAAAAGACAGATTGTCTGTTTTGCCACTATAAGATGTGCACCACATTAATGCGCATTTACCCATTTTTCACATATATTGTCTCGCCGAGCGTCTGCATCAGACTGACAAAAAGAAATAATCGCCATAGCAAAAGTTCGTGGTTCGTGACAGAGGGGGTACAGGCGAGAATGGTAATGTTACTCGTCCATAGGTTAATAGGTCCAAGGGCAACACCTACTATCCGTGGTCGAGCTATAGTCGCCACGTGAGTTACAAACCTTGCAGTAAATAATCTGACTCTGATATAGGCACAGTTTATTACTACATTTGCCTTGACAAATAGATTATTTACACAAAGAATAAACTGCGACAAGATCAATAATTATTTGAGTTAAAACTAATATTGGTTTGTTGTGTTTAAAAAAAAAAAATGTTGTGGCACTTACTGATAGCAGTTTTTATAATTTCAATGTTTATTCGTCGATGGAAGCTAAGAAAGTTTAACAAACTTTATCAGCAGCTGAAAACTGATCTCACACCTTTGCCGATTTTAGGACACGCTCTCCATTTTTATGGAAATGACGAAGGTAAAGTAGCTACTTACATTTTTACTTACGTACAACTTTTACAAATAAATGTATAACGACTTTTAAAAATACAAATTCGACAGAAACATTTCCATCATCCTCAGCTGAAAGACGTCCACTGCTGAACATAAGCCTCCCCAATAGAATGCTACTTTTGGTGGACTGTCTATTGTCGGATTTGCCATAATCACCACGCTTGGCAAGCGGATTGTGATCGCAGTAATGATCTTAATATACACAGGAGAACGCTGGTGCCTATACCTGGTGTAATCCCTTACTCGCCTTGTCGACACCCACGGGAAGTTTGGGATTGGATATTCCAAGCCATCTTTAAGTATTGGTTAGTCTTAGATTTACAAAATCAAAATCAAAATCAAAATATTTATTTTCAAAATTGGAACACATAATTCTCTTTTTGACGTCAAATTCTGCCTAAATCTACTCCACTTCCACCTGTATAACCGAGGGGAAGAAGTGGCAACAAAACCAACGGCACAGGGCCCTACCTTTGATTTATCTTATTCATTACAATCATTAAGTCTACCTATGCTGAGCCATCAAGCACTCCGTGGACTTTTATCATTTAAGTAGTCATCTAACTTATAGTAGGCTTTCTTGCACAGATTAACTTTTATAGAAGATTTGAATTTTTGTTCAGACAAGTTAATAATTTCATTCGGAACCTTATTGTAGTAACGCACGCACAGCCCCACAAAAGAATTATTGATCTTAGACAATCTAGAATGATGTATTTGAATTTTATTATTATTTCTAAGATTTAAATTATGCCTCTCATTATTTAAGCTGAGTAAAGAAAGGTTCTGTCTAACGAACATAATGTTAGCGAATATGTATTGACATGGCACCGTCATTATATTTATTTCCTTAAATAATACAGTGTCGACTTCAAATAGGCGGCGGGCGACCAGGTCTCTTCTGCTCCAACGGCCTTCAGTTCTGCGATATACTTATGTGTCTAATCCTTTCAGTAATCTCGATCGATCGGTGACCTTAATTCTTCGTCGGATCTTCTCACTCCTTAGCGCCGTAGTTCGTAAAAGGCAAGAATCCCAATATTCCCGTGGGTGTTTTGCCCCAGGAAAGGGCAGTAGCATACCCCTTAAGATCATTACTGCGATCGCGAATCCGCATGCCAAGCGTGGTAAGCGTGGTTTGCCATAGCCTGTGGAAATCCCCCAGTGGAAAGCCCTATGTACAAAGAGGCTTATGTTCAGCAGTGGACGTATTTCTGCTGAGATGAAGCCTCACTCATTCATTAATGACGTTTGAGCAGTGAAATTGTAACAATGGTATAATTTTTCAGATCGCATGAAAGCCTTTCAGAAGTTGGGGAGGGAATCCAACACGAAGGACGGGTTATTGGCACTTTGGCTGGGAGACGATTTATACGTATGTAAGTAAAAATATTTAATTCTGATGTGTTAACCTCGCGAGGTGCCTCGTACCTTGAAAGTCAGTAATTATGACTCATATTTACTGACTACTATAGGCAACAGAATTCTAATCATCATCATAATTAGCCTGAAAGAGTCCACTGCTGGACATAGATCTCTCCCTAGGCGCGCCACTGAAGCTGATCCTTGGTTCTTCTCATCCAGTCACTGCCAACCGCCTTACGCAGATCGTCGCTCAATTTTATTTATTTAATAGGTAGTTTATTGTACAAACAAACATACAAAGAACAACACAAAGAAAAGAAAATTATACAAAAGTTTAAGCTTATTTCTAAAGAAATTTCTTCCAGCTAACCTGCGGTGAAGACAAGGCATTGTAGTCATCAATCCAGGGGGCGTCCTAGACTTCTTTTTTCTCTCAAAATTTAAAACCAAATGCGAAACCACTGCGTGTTTGAACCGTGTTATTTCGATAGCTACTGGATTTTGAACATTGTCGTTCATAGCCTTTTATGTAGATGATAAATAGGACTATCGATTGGCGTTATAAAAATTACCTTCCATGTGGGTCAACTTTTTTTATTATTCTTGTACTTTTTAGGGTTCCGTAGCCAAATGGCAAAAAACGGAACCCTTATGGATTCGTCTTGTCTGTCTGTACTATACTGATTATACTGTTAAAACTTGGTAAGTAGATGTATTCTGTGAACCGCATTAAGATTTTCACACAAAAATAGAAAAAAACAATAAATATTGGGGGTTCCCCATACTTAGAACTGAAACTCAAAAAAAAAATTTCATCAAACCCATACGTATGGGGTATCTATGGATAGGTCTTCAAAAATGATATTGAGGTTTCTAATATATTTTTTTTCTAAACTGAATAGTTTGCGCGAGAGACACTTCCAAAGTGGTAAAATGTGTTGTCCCCCCCTATAACTTCTAAAATAAGAGAATGATAAAACTAAAAAAAATGTATGATGTACATTGCCATGCAAACTTCCACCATGCAAGTAGTTTTTTTTAATTCGTCATAAATCGTAAACCACAATTCACCACAATAACTTTTATATCATGTAACTTGCTGCTACGGAACCCTTCATGGGCGAGTCCGACTCGCACTTGGCCGCTTTTTTATGAGAACTATTTTAGTTACGTCATTTTAAGCATCAGTCCAAACTGATAGAGTTCTCAATGTCCCAAAAGGTTGAAATAAATGAGTATGAGTATGAGTATGAGATATAGCTACTGGGTGCTACTAGCTACTATTTCAGTGGTCTGCGCGTGCGATGTCGCGGGCACAGCTTGTATGTAAATGAATCAGTTAACATTTTGGATTTACAATGTGTAATTTCGGCAGGTGTATCGGATGCCGCTATCGCCGAGTTCGTCTGCAAGAGTTGCCTGGAGAAGGGTTACGTTATGAAGTTCCTGCGTTTCATCACCGGAAACGGGAGCATATACGCGTCAGGTTAGATTTATTCTTTGGATCTGAACTCAAAAACCAATAAACGTATCGAGTACTCTTTGAAGAATTGAATATATTTATAGAAAAAAAAGAATAAAATCTTTTTGAAATTTATGTCTGTTAGTTTGTGCACGCATCAGATAAAAACTAAAAAAAAAACCAATATTGATGGAATTTTCACAAAAACATAGGGTTTAACTTGGAGTAACATTGAGTCTTTATTTCATCACCAACTAAGTCAAAAGTTAGCAGAATTTTTCATTTTTAAATACATTAGTAGTATGCAATATACAAAAGAAGTATAATTATAATGTTCGGGGCAATTCACATTGCGATGATTTGGGATTACATTTGGAGCTGTAGTGGGCGTGGGAGTGGGCATCGGAGTAGGCGTCGGGGACGAAGACGGAGTCGGGGTCGGACTCTCAGTGAGATTGAAAATAATTATGTAGTCCGAGCGGAGCCGCGGGCACAGCTAGTTACGTTATAAATATACGTTTTCAATAAACGGAACATTATGGATAATTTAGAGATTTTTTTTCGCACGTTTTGACATGGGTAAGAGACATTGTTTATGGAGTGTTTGCTGTTCATATTTTGTTCCACCATCTCGAAAAATCACCGCCATATTGAAAATAATTTGAATTCACCAAATAGCGTAAGGTTGGAGCTCGGTTCAGCATCTGACACAGTTTCTAAACCCGTTGACCCGAGGCCAGGATCGCCAGAATCCCTCAATTTATATTTTTTGTTATATAGGTTCCGATGGACATAATGACATGGTAGTACTACATATGTCGAATTTGGGCTTAAAGGAAAAAAGGATGAAATAATTAACACAGATACAAAAATACTTTTGTTTGCATGTTTTGCCAAGTGTATTAATTCTAGACCTTTATTTTTTTCGCTAACTTTTACCAATGCCGTTTACGTGCTTCGTTATACATTTAGTAAGATTTTTAAGTAAGATTACAAAATTGAAGTGAAGATTAAGAACTTACTGGTGGGTGCAGCGTTGGGCGCAAAATGGAAGGCCTGTGTTCAGCAATGGACGACGAGGCTTAAACCTTATCTATCCGCCCGGCATCACATTTTTCCATAGCTCCATCCTTTGGTCGCTTGAGGAAGCGTATTGCTATCGAGCGCTTTCGGCGTCAGACGACTGCGAACGGACGCGATCGCGCGCGGGAGCGACCTTGCGCAGCCGGAACGGGTAGGATCGACCCAGTATTTACGTTTTCGGATCTTTTTCTCATTATTGTGGTTTTGAATTTCTTACAAAATGCCCGTTAATATCACTGCTCTCTCTTCAGTGATCCTATCCATCTCATAATTACTGTACCTTACTTTTTCTAACTTTAGTTAACATCTGGCGGCCCCGACGCAAGATCCTGACTCCCACGTTCAGTACAAAGAATCTTGCCCAGTTCGTGGATGTATTCTCAGAGCAGGCCCGCACCATGTTGCAGAAGCTGAAGCTCGCGGGCCACAAAGGGTCATTCTCCATGTGGCCCTACCTCACCACTTACACTATGGACTCTGTATGCGGTAAGTACTCGTTAGCTATCAAATGAGCATAGACCAGTAGCATCATAAATCAGTGAACGTCAAAATATTCCAATAAGATTCACCCTTGGTAACATTTTCGCTATGTGATAGATGGCATATAATTTGTGATCGTTTTTACTAAGGCGCAAATGATTTTACATCAGTATTTTCCTTCCAGAAACAACTCTAGGTGTGCAAGTGAATGCCCAAGAGAACCCCAACCACCCCTTTCTGAAGGCTTTCGAAGAGGGGACCCAGTTGATTGCGGACCGAATGGTCCAGCCACTGTTTCACCATGACGTAGTTTACAAGCTCACGCCGGCCTGTCGTAAACTGACAAAAAGCAAGAACATAATAAATGGATTTATTGATCAGGTTCGTAGAATAGAAAAATATTTATAAATATAATAAAAGATACTCTGAGTACAACCCTGTCAATTCAAACTGAGACTGACTTGACTGAAACTCAGTGTAACAAATTGAATTTTTTCTTCTCGTTTAGATAATAAAATCAAAACGGATTACAATGAAGGAGGAACGAGACAAAAAAGCAACGACAGAGCATCAAGATGAAGGTAAGTATAATTAATTATATAGATAGGTGTGTACATAACACAATATATAGCTATTGTTTACCATTCATGTTATAATTTTACAAAAGAAAGAAAATTGTACTGAGCAAGTATTTAAAATGCGAGGTACCATAGCTTTATTTAATAAAAGCAAACATTTGTACGAATCTGTGGTTGGGATACAGATACTCTACTTTTCCCCACAATAAAACTTTGTGAACTCCAGTCCTTCAAAGCCTAGTCTATGTGACTGTCGCAGTTTCAGATGAGAAACGGAAAGGCCTAAAGACATTTCTGGAGATGTTGATCGACTCATCAGGCGGTGAGCGAGGGTATTCGGATATGGAACTTCGGGAGGAGACTCAAGTCATCGTGCTGGCTGGCACCGACACGTCGGCAGTAGGTACTGCCTTCACAATGCTCATGCTGGCCAGACATCAGGATGTGCAACAGAAAGTCTATGACGAGTAAGGAAATAATTTTCAAACTTAAATTTCACAATTTCTTCCATATTATATACCAGTGAAAAATACGGAAGTACTCCTAATAATGACACGATGTTTAAAATAAAAGAAACCATCGTGGCATTCTAACTTTGGCCATACTTATGCTATCAAGAAAGGAAAGGAGGAGTCAAATCGTCCTGACTTTTGATAAAAAAATTCAGAAACATTTAAAAGATTTTGCCCGACATGCAACTTAACCTCTCGAGCACACAATTGAATTATCTGTTCTCATAATAGGATACAAGAAGTGTTTGGCGACTCGAGCAAGCCTGTGGTGGCGGAGGACCTGTCCAGACTCAAGTACCTGGACGCAGTCATCAAGGAGACCTTGCGACTGTACCCGCCCGTCCCGGTCATAGTGAGACATGTGGACAAGGACGTTACATTGCGTTAGTACCTTTGATAACATTCAGTAAGTCAGTTGCGTCATTGGCTTAGAAATTTACAATAGCCTGGCTGTAGGCTACTACGTAGCACATGCTATACCACGATAATATAAGCTCCCATTTCGCTCAGATGACAAGAGTATTTTTTAAAGGTGAAAACATTGAAGTCATTGGACATAGAGTTCGGACCCGAGTCTTAACAAAAAATTTTACGTTTCCAAAAATCAAGGATAATAATAATTTTATTTATATCTCCGAGCAAACAATCTTTACAAAGATATAAATGAATTAAATTACGGCAAAGTCAAGGAAGATTGTGATCAAAGGTTTGGAGACACTGCAGAATCAGAGAGCATATAAATAGGCTTTTTAACAACTTCATCTTTAGACTGGAATTATGATTTTAATAGAAGGTTCGTACGAATGCAAAAGTGCATTGATTTTAATAGAGAATACTTTGAAACTCAAGAAAGCTAATTTCAGTCATTTTCTGCTTGTAGGTTTCTCTATTCTCAATCATTTCGGTGTGCCGTCTCGTATCACAACAGTAATTCTACCAATAAATGAATGATGATAGATTGAAAGAAAAGCATGGAGGGTCCATAGTTAACACATCAGTATTCGTTCCTCTTTGATACCCGTATTTATCAAACTTTCTAGATGGGTTGATCACCTCTGTCCAACTAAAGCCTCTCTACTTCTGATAAAAACTTGTCTTGACTTTGAATTTATTTAGGCTTTTATATTTACAACACGCCAAATCATTTACTAATAAGCTTAATAGATTTGTAATGCTCCTAATTCTACAAACCAACAAAAGTGTTGAGGTGTTAGGCGGAGGGAACTGTTAGCTGATTGGCCGGGTCAGGTCACGATATGTCATGACTGGCTGGAACTAAGATGAGGTTATGCGTTGCGGTGTCTTAGACATATAAGTCGATGTGTTGCCAAGTGTTCGCCTTGCATGATACGCCTATGGGCTCCTTATAAGTTGATGGATGAAATTTGAGACTGAATTAGGGTTGGCGAGTTTTCGAGTGGAGATCGCTGTATCAGTATACAGTGACACTTCCGGCTAAATGAAGCCGTGATCGGAGAACAGAAGATAGGGTTCATGCGCGCCACCATATCCGGTCATCCACAATTACTAGTACACTGTTTCCACTCCAGAACTCGCCTGCTTCAACGGTTCTGCGAAATATGCTCGTTGCCACTTCTCCTTACTTATTCTTTCATCTATGTCGGTGACCTTAGTTCTCCATTAGATTTCGTCATTTCGGATCATATACTTCGAAGTTAGACCTCCATCATAGTGCCAGTAATTTCATTTTATACCTAAATTTAATTGCAGCATCGGGTATAACCCTGGTAAAGGACTGCACAGTGTTGCTGAACATCTGGGCTATGCACCGCAACCCACGGTACTGGGGTGATGATGCCGAGCAGTTCCGACCTGAGAGATTCCTGGACACACCCCTTAATCACCCAGCGCAGTTCTTTGCGTTCAGCTCTGGCCTCAGAAAGTGTCCTGGTAAGTACAATAATCTAAGCAACTACTACTTAGATTTCAAATGTACATTTGAACCCTCAACGGCTTTTTGTTCAAAAATAAATGCTAGGATATGTTTGGGATAAGATATGGCGGTAGGTAGCTTTCGAGAGCATAAGGTCAAAGACCATAATGTACATAATGCCGAAGATGCCCAACTGGTTTATCGGATAACGTTTACACCGGAGACTATGTAATATCCAGATTATTTGAAGCGTTGCTACCGGGAAATGGTTGGTTTTCCATGAGCAGCTCCTTACTCCTTCGAAGATCATGATGTCTGATGATGACGGCATGTAGTATACTCCAATGAATATATATTCTATATAGTTTATCTATATATATATATAAACTCTTTATTGCACACAAATTAAGAATAACAATAAAAATAGGTACAGATTTTTGGAAAGTGTACAATGGCGGCCTTATCGCTTAAAGCGATCTCTTCGAGGCAACCTTTTAGAAGGAAAATAATAAAGAAATAGCGACAGAGTATATAACAGTTTGACCATGGTCCTAGGAACTGAACTTGGTAAGCACTCAATAAGATGTAAATGTAACATCCTTCCATAGACTAATGAAGAAATGACCATCTACTGTACTAAATATCGTAAAATTTTGTAGATATGATTTAGTATTCGGTACGGATCGAATACTTTGAGTTGATTTGTGGATTGATCTCTAACTGAGAGAATGTTTTTACGATAATGCACAAATGAGATCTGGGGTGGAGACCGCCGTCTATCGGCCTGTGCAGAGAATGGACCGACGACTTTAAAAAGATAGCCGACAGGAAGGCATATGACTTGTCATACTGGCACACATTGGGAAGGTCTCTGCCCCTCAGTAAACTGCGACATGCTGACGATGATAATGATGACGGTACAGCAGACCACAGCCTCACGAAGTTATATATTTTTATTTTATTTATTTATTTTAAGAAAACTTACAGCTTAAATGGGCCCGATTCTGAAGCACACATTTAAAATTTGACAGCGCTAAAATTGGTTTCGTCTTTATCTTCATAATACTGTGTGACAAGGATAGCAACAGTTTTAGTGCTGTCAAATTTTAACACTGTTCCTTCAAAATCGAGCCCAATAACTATCTAAGTAAATTACATAGTAAATATGCTGAATAGATCAGCCTA
Organism: Esperia sulphurella; assembly: GCA_947086405.1. Classification (NCBI taxonomy): domain Eukaryota; kingdom Metazoa; phylum Arthropoda; class Insecta; order Lepidoptera; family Oecophoridae; genus Esperia; species Esperia sulphurella. Next base: position 16,249,991 of record OX352264.1, read on the forward strand.
AACTCATTAAACATTTCCAGGCTACCAATACGCGACGATGTCGACGCAGACGGCGCTGTCGACACTGCTACGACACTACCGCGTGCTGCCGGCGACATTGACACCGGTGTCCGACACCAGTGACTCTTCCATGCGAGTCAAGTTCGACATCATGATGAAGCATGTCGACAATTTTACCATTCAATTAGAGAATAGAGATACTTAGGGAACCGATGAAATCCAATGTTTAAAAGTGTATTGTATAAAAATTGAAGCATTTTCATAATTATTATCCCTCTGTATAAAATCTATAAGAAGATAATATACTTATAAACAACTGAATAAACTAAGTAGATAAGTGCTAGTCGAGTCTGCGCATGTAGGGTTTCGTACAAAAGAGCGTGACCTTGTTTAGTACACATTTATTTTTGTGTCTAACTAAGATGCATGTAAAAATAGCGGGAGGTATCTTCAACAGCGCGTAGCCCTAGCCGTCCAGCGGGGAAACGTAGCGAGTGTCCTAGACACGTTGCAGCACCATTCGCTGGACAAATTAGGCGAAATTTTTTATTTAAATTAGATGTGTTTCATATTTGTTAATTTTCAGCTTGTATTTTATACTCAGATGCATGTTAGCTAAAGTAGTAGGTAATTTATGTGATGGTTTGAAACAAAACTGTGATCAAGTTAACAAGTTGAGATAGTGCAAGAATCTTTAACTCTCATATGGAGACGGCGAGAAGGCGCGCGCGGGACGAGGTAGCTCACAGATCGGTCGGAGCGCAATAATGACAACTCGTTCTCCCAATTTCGACTTACTTAGTGGACTAGTCGTACCTACCCGCTATTTTATTTAACAATGAATAGTCATGCAAAAAGTGAACTTAGACAACAATAAGTTCACACCATATCCTTTTCAATGATTTATATGAACACATTGTCTAAAAGATTTAGTAATATTTAAGTAAAAAACTTTGAAAGGTATATCAGCCGGATAAAGTGAAATTTTTTAATAGATAGGAATGTGTAACTGTGTGTGTAATTGTTACTTCTGTATATTAAGTTATTGACGAATAAAGAATTTTGAAAAATCAATCAATCAATGATTCTTGTTCTGTTTTGTTTTCAGTGTATTTGTTTGAGAATAAGAAGTGAAAGCCAATTTCGTTTCTTTAAGTAATACGGTACAGGTCAGACAACCTACAGCTGGGGACTGTTGTAGGATTATTTATGTGTACAGGTAAATCAGCTGAGGGTTGAGGTCAAAGACCGTAAAATGTTAGATACAATTAGTGGTGATTTGTGAGAAATAAAAGATTTATATGAATTTAAAAATGAGTTTTGTATTTTACTTGTAAAGTATTGAGAGTATCTCTACGTACGACAGAAAAAGGAACAATATTATTAAAAAGTATATGTTGCGTTTTATTTTAACTCTTTCCCTTAACAAATATCTTCCTAGATCCTCAACTTAGTTATTAATTTCAAAAAACTAAAACTTGAACCACACTGGTGTTATAGAGATAAGTTAGCGCATCATTACATTTTTATATTTTTATGTTCCTAAAACTAAACACAGTAGCTCTTAGTTTTAAATAGATTCGTACAAACATTCATTGGGTAATATTTATTTTAACCTTTCAAAAGTAAATTTCTTTACAAATATTACTTTCCTAAAGGTTTTGTCATCAATATAATAACCGTTTAGGTTTAACATATTTTAATGAAATGTAATCATTTTTAACCTTTTCAAGTAAGTGATATCCCGATTGATCGTAAATGAGCTCACCTCCAATCTATTACGAGCTCATTTGCATTACCATTTTTAGTGTTCTGAGTCACAATGGTATAAATGGAACCCTTCGTCCGGAGCCTTTTGGTATCTCAATCAGGAGAACCAAGTCAAGTGGGCCAGTAACTGTCTGATTCTTGCAGGTTGAATGCGAGGTGAGACAGAGCAGGCTAAGCTCGCCCCTGCTATTCAGCCTGTACATGAATGCACCGATCGAGCGACTCAGCGGCATAAAAGTCGGCTGCTATATAGACGGTGTTTGTCTCAATAATTTGAGCTACGCCGATTACATGGTTTTGCTGACTCCCTCGGTCGGTGCAGTCCGAAAGTTACTCCGCTAATGAGAGTTGTACGTCGTCTCACGGTTTGATGTACAACGCCAAAAAAACAGAGTACATGGTCTTTGGGGCGGGTACCAGGTGCCCCACTTTCATTCCACCCGTAACACTTAACTGTGCATACACCAGTTCAAATAGCTTGGGCATCTGGTAACCGACGAACTTAAGGCATATGTAGATTTAGAGAGGGAACGCAGACTATTGTCAGTCCGGGCAGACAAGCTGGCCCGCATATTTACTCGAAATACTAACGCAGTTAAGATGACGCTGTTTAAAGCATACTGCATATTACTGTACTCGGCAAGTCTGTGGTTCAGATATACCTAAAGGGCTTGCAATGATCTGAGAATCAAGTTTAATAATGCGTTTAAGGCGTTATTGCGGCCACCACGCTTTTCAGTACATCGGCAGTGTTCTCTGATGTGCGCACAGGGGACTTCGAGGCCGTCTGGCACAAGAAACTAGCATCCTGATAATGATAGCTGACTGACTGGATACTATAGTCCTTTGGTGTGGATACTCACCCAGAGAACTAAATCACTGCCAAAGCCTCGATATTCATAATATCACTCAGTTCCTCGGTGACCCAGATACGAAGGGGAAAAAGTGAGTTCCACATAGCTTAACTGGAGGCACGATAGATTAGCATTTTGGTACCCGCTCTAGAGACCTAATTAAAGTGTGATTTGACATAGGGCCACGATTTTTTTTATGATGAAGTTAGAATAAAATAAGTTACTTTTTACAGTTCAATAAGTAAATGAAATCATGATAATTAATATTTTTAGGCACCAGTGATTTATAGAAATATAAGAAAAACTTAATAAATTCAGTTGAACAAAGCAATATCATTGAAAACAAATTAGTGTTATAATTAATTTTTAAACGGAAATTATTTTTCACGCCAATGTCTCTGTAGAATGTATAAAATGAAATAATCGTTTTTCAGGAAGCTATTAATGTCAAATCATTAAGTTAATGACGCTCATTAAAAAGTTTTGATGTAACTTATTCATACATTCGTATTATTTTTTTGTCAACATCTGTACCTAAGGGTGAAGATAAAAACTCTTTAATTTTATGCGTTTTAGACGCATACATACACATACATAATGCTCACGCCTTGGCCCCAGACGGGGTAGGGGTAGTAGAGACGATGTATCGCCACTTTGCGCAATCTAATGTCGCAAAGTATCTTTCCTTCGCCCCGGGATACCCCTTGACGTGATGTTTTGCGAACAGCATCGCCGCCTTCTTGTTTTACACACATCATCATCATCATCATCAGGTTATTTTTGTCTCCACTGCAGGAGCACAACCCTCTCTCATCTGCCGGAGACAGACGGAGGATTTGGCCTACACTCCCCGCGCTGGCCAGACGGGTTGGGGAGGCCTGATTGATGTCTTATAATAATCTTTTAAAATAGTATAATTATAGAAAAACAGTTTTAGAATAAAGATGCCATTTAAATAGCAATGTAAATTAAATTATCAGTTATAAATAGATGCCATATACCGTCATGCTACACGTGTGATGGAACATCTTGATGAAAACAGGATGTATTTAGCATATACACGTGTATTAATATTAAACTAGCTGTGCCCGCGGCTCTGCCCTCGTGGATTACATTATTGTTTTTTTTTAATACAGTTGAAATTTATTTTTTGTTTCACCTTGGCCATTATCCCCCCCCCCCCCAACTGCCACTTCCAACGACCGCCACCGTAGTCCTAACTCATCGCAATGTGAACTCCTTTGAGTGTGTTTTGGAAAATTATAAATTCACATAACTTTTGATTGAGTGGGCCGATTACCATGAAATAAAGACTAAATGTCTCCAAGTTCTATGTTTTTTTGTGATAACTCCATCAGAATTGGTTTAGTAGTTGTACGTGATGCGTAAACAGCTAAACAGAAATGTCTTTTATTCTACCGGTGTGAAGTTAGCAGCCAAAAGTAGCAGCCAAAAAATTGGCTGCTAAAAAAGTGTGAAGCTAGCAGCCAATTTCTATAACCCGACTAAATTGAAGAGTTGTAACGAGCCAGACGTTCAAAGCCAAATTTAAAATAATATATATATATCTAGTTATGGATAGTAGAAAGAAGATCCTTCAATACAAATTATTGAATTAAAATATATTTAATAATGATTCAATTGTCGCACAAATATGATGTATTTGACTCTCGGGAATATTAGAGATAATTTCTATGGGGAGATTTGATTTCATAATAGGTTCAAGTAACAAACTCGAATAAAATATTAAATATTACTGAAATTAGGTGCAAGTGAGTTTGTCGTCCGTAGTATGGGTTGTGCTCATAGTAGAGGGTTCGAGGAGATGGTTTATTCTTTGAAGTCGGAATGTTCGAATCTCTTTAGTGGAGTATGACGTTGAAATGTAAAAAAAATCAAAATCAGAATATTTATTTTCGGGATTGGAATGCATTATTGATTTTTCTATTTTCACTCTTTTGTTTAACAAAATTGGCGAGGATATATAAGGCAAGGGGGGGGCGGAACGGGGTCTTTTGATTATATAAGGCAAGGGGGGGGCGGAACGGGGTCTTTTGATTGACTGTCTTTTTGGGGTAAGGGGTTACGCTGCCCAATTTTTACGCGATTATATTTTAATAGAGTCATAGTTTGTGATATTGTAAAAATTATTGATTTTGAGCTAGATTGCAAGAAATTGGAATCTAGTTTAGTTTATTGGTGTGCTTAGGCAATATTCTGATTGGTGAGTGAAGGTCTAGGCGGGGACCTGAACATCACAGTGGCGACACACGTCTCGATTCTTCACTAGCTAATCAGGTATTGAACGGTTTCTTGGAGAGAGAGCCGGTCCGTGTTATATTCCACAGCGGATTACATCTCCACGTCATTTGACGGCGATTCAAACGAATTATTCACAATGTCTAGACAGTGATTGTTGTGTTTGATTCCAAGAAGCGTCTGCAACTGCCGTTCCTTATCTATATATTTATATATACACTGTTTATTAGGGCTCGGTCTTTGAGGCGTTTCCTAACCCCTCAGTCTCATTGACCAATACACAGGCCATAGGGATAGGTACACTGGGATTGGCCCCCACGTAGAGCTGTCGAAATAGTATAGTTAGAAGGCTTCCATTGCACCTTGGAACCCTACAGAACACACCTACGAAATTAACGTTAAATGTCGAGGCTATGGTCTCTAGTTGTTGAATTACATTTACTAGCAGCTTAGGGACCGCAATGTTAGACAATGCTATAGGTAGGTAAAGCCTAAATAAAAGTATTGATTAAATAATTAAATGGGAAGGGTTTGTGTAAAATAGTCAGGCTAAAACTAAGGTTCGTGCAAATTAACTAAAGAAACTCGGAAATAAATAAATTCGATAAATTGATAAAATTAACTTGTAAATGCGTGTGTTAAAGAATTTCAAAATTGATGTTTTAAATTCAAATGATAAACAATTAGTTTTGGATAGTGTGAGATTGGTTCTTGGTGGTTTTCATATGTTGTACTACCAGAATTTGAATATTAAGCCTTAAAGTCCTAAATTGGTTTTCCAAACTATATTTTCTTAGTCTCAACTTCATGCACTAAAGATAGATTTGTTTTTTACTACGGAAAATTGATTTCCTAGATATTTACTTATACCAAACGGAGAGTATTATCTATAGTAGTCACTGACTGGTCTAAACTTTAGCAGCAATTGTTCCTATGTGCATCCAGATGTCTGGAAGGCTTGGAGAACTAAACCTGGTACTTATCTAATTTGATCTAAATTTGCAATACCATAATTACCAAGAATTAGTCACACTTCATAGAACTTTAATCAAAGAAATATATTTGATTTTGAGTAGATAAGCTCAAATATGTACGGAGTGGATATTGTAGCAATAGTCGAGAAGGAGAAGTATATGTTGTGTCCAAAGACTGTTAGATAGGCCAAATTATTGAATATAAAAATAATGGCATAGCAGGAGGGAGATTGGAGGTTAGGGAGGAGAACTAGAATAACCTCAGTCTTCCTGTCTTGACTATAAAGTCTTCGTTCTTCCTTTTTCATATATTACCTACGGGCTTTTAAGTTCCTCTTAGATTAAAGGAAACTTTCAGATTTAATTGTTAAATATATGCAAAGCAGATAATTTTAGTACAGATTAGTCTTGGAATAAATACCTGAAAGACAATTGAGCAGGCTGATGTTATTCTATGGGGATTGGAAGGTGGTTCTCCTCCCCTCCCGTTATGCCGCATTAAATTATTAATATGATTTATTTAGTCTTAATTTTATCTCTATATTTTGTGGAGTTATCTTTAGGATGTACGGTTTTCACATTGGGACTCGGGTCTTAGCGTTTCCACATTGTTTTTAATATCTACTTCAGTTCGGCTCTAGTAATAGTAATAGGTTACCTATAGGTAGGTTCGATATAGAAGAATAATGTATGGGAAATAAATGGGACTAGCTCTTAAACCAACAGGTTTCTATAAATCGTTTTTTCAGCTAATTAAATAATGTTAAGGATAAATTAAGTTTAGCTTTTAATTGATAGGTATATTATTATTAGGTTTTGAATACCGTATTGTGTTATCTCATTCAAAGTTCGTGGGTTACAATTCTTAAATCACAACGTAGGTCCGTTATTTTCTTTATAATCACTAGACGATCACATCGGCCAATACATAGTATGTTCAAAGCTATTAGGTAGGTATAGGTATAGTAAGTAATAGGTAGGAATAATAGGTAGGTATAGAATAGTATAGGAATAGGTAGGAATAAAATAGTTTAGTTAAAGCGGAAAAGGTTAGAGTAGGGTTAGTTAGGATAGTCTGTTCATTTAGGATAGACTGTTCAGATATTAAATAAAAAATTAAAATATAGTAGAAAAATTGAAAGGGGAGGGGGGGGGGGGTACATTTTGGTGGTGCCTTTACCAGGATTAGTATTTGGGAGTTACTACGGGATATTAGTCTAGATTTCATTTTTACGCTTTGAAGTAACTATGTACAGTGATCAACGTTTGTTGATCACATTTTGATGTTCGTGTAATGGAGGTGAATAACACAATACGGAAAGTCGGTTTAGATAGAGTACAATGCAACATGCATTATTGCACAATTAGATAGTTCAATAAGTTTGGTTTGGTTGGGTTTAAGTTTGGTTTGGTTCAATAGGTTATTTGTATGCTGACATGGTAGAAACTAACATAGGTGTGGTCCCATACTACAAATTAGAAATAAATAGAATAGGCTGGTATTCGGTTGGACTATTGGTCATTAACCAATGGGCACATTTATCATTTTATTTAGTTAGGATAATAAATTAAATTATTTAAAATTAATCTGTCTTGCCATAGGGATACAGAACATTCTAAATAAAATAAAATAAAAGTAAAAAGTACCTAGTTGAAATATGACAGATCTGCTGTATGGAACTGTGGTTCTGTATAAAAAATCACTGTTTATTCTGTGGTAAAACAAACTCATTATTTTTATTTATTTAAATTAGCGCAGCGTTAGTTTAATACAAGTAAGCAGATCAATATCGGTGATGGTTGTAGTTAGTCTTGCTGGATTTGGATTTCTTGATTGTTCAAGCAGTGGATTCGAAAGACCAAGGTCACAGTTTCTGAAAAAAATACTTCTAGGTAAACCAAACAGCAGTTCTAAAAAACTAATTTGTGAGCAAATGGCCTGGGGGCGTAGATGAGTAAATAAATAAAATTTTCAGATTTTGTCCAAATTGAGCACAATATGGCCTTGTATTGTGTATGTCGAGCGGTTGATGGACTGCACAGATAATTTAGTAGATTCATATATTTAGTAGAGATGGGGCATTTTTGGCTTTGGCGGGGTTCGAGTCCTCGGCAGTTGAGTTCATGGCTGGGGTTACACACTGCTACACCAAATGTGTCATAGATATAAGAAATGTTTGTAGCGAGTAGTATTACATTCGGTCGTAAAAATTATTCAATACCTAATGCAAAGACTTATAATACATTAGCTCGGATATAGACATGCCAGCTATCTGCTGTTCGTTTATTAGGCCATTATAATAATAATCGTTGTAAATGCACTTGTATGGAGTTCACTAAACTGATATTTAAATTGACACTGCTTATAGGTGTGGTAACTTAAGGTTTTACCTGTATTTAGGTATTGATAGGTATTTTGTGGTTGTACTTTGATGAGAATGTTGGGCTTTGATTGATTGCTTCTTAGGTAACATTGAAAATAATTCCTTTCATGTACAATAGATTAGGCCAGGTAGAACAACAGTGGTTTGGGCAAGTGGTTATTTCCAATTCATTGAAGTACATATCACATCAATCTTTGTACAATCTGAAAGAAAATCTATTTAATTGACGGGTTTATCTTTGCTTCAAAATGCCAATATAGTTTACTTTATACTATCTGGTTCTACTAGATACTTACGATTGCATTAGATGAAGTATAGAATCGTTCTTGAGTGTAGATTAACGTTTTATTTTACAAGTAAAATATGGTTAGTACCTAATACGCAAATACGCCATAAGAATTTTCGGTTAGATTTTCTCTGTCAGCGAGTACCTATGCGCAGTTAATTCAATCTATGTAGTGTAATACTTAATCTAGAATAAAATTAATAGTTTTATAGTAAAGAAACCACAAAGAGTAGGTAAACATTAAAATAGTATTTTTGAGAGAAGTCACAGACAAGCGAATGACATTTGCAAGTCAAAGTGTTGACAAATGTCGATCGATGATCGATGGCCAGCTATCAAAAGTCGCTTATTTTTGTCTGAAGGACAAAGGCATTAGACTCATACAGGCTCATTTGTAGGAAAACTGAAATTGTATTTTAATTAACAAAAAAAAATAAAAAGTACTTATCTAAGTTTTGGTATGAATAGACTTAATAAATTGTAGGTATTTAATGACATAAAATCCAGAATAATGTAATGATAATCAAACGTGAAAGTGTGTGATTTTGTCAATATGATTAGTCACAAGACAAAATAGTATGTAATTCAAATTCAAATAATTTATTTCAACATAATAATGTCATATTAGTTGTACAATAAGAATAGGTAATTAAATCATAATAAAAATAAGAATAATTAAATGAAGTCAAAGTTAAATTAAATTAGAATAAAATGAAATCAAATAATTTACAATAAGTAAAATTAAAACAATGCAAACAATTAAAATTTGGGTTAAAATTGGGTAATGGTAGTTACAAGTTCATTCTAACGTTCAACACTATGATTTGGTTTCCAAAAATTCATGGAGCGGGAGTGTTCACTCTAGGTACAAATAAATAGGGATGTCTATAGTCACCTTATATTGTAATCGATTTGACAAATGGCAACATTGAGGGAGGTGTCAGAGTGACAATCCAACGGGGGAGTATTTGAAAGTTGTCTACACGAGACAATTAATTAATTTAGTTTGAAAATAAAAGGTGTTGAATCTAATTAATCGCGGATCTGACGAGTTAAAAGTAGTATAAATAAACGGTTGCAAGCAGTGATGTGGGAAGGATACCTTTATGGTACAGCTCTAATTGAGAATTTAATAAAACTTGAAATGGAAACTTCTGTCTGAGAAATCTAGTGGTTGGTTTGAGGTAGCGTACCTCTTGATGGAGAAAAGTTGATTACTGAATGGAGACGTAAGTACGTAATCATTAATATAGAATGAAATTGTTGTTAGACGCGGTGAAAGGACTAAATAAGTGTGGTAATGAAAGGACTTGATAAAGGTAGTATAAGGACTTCTTATCTTTCACTGGAGCTCAAGGATGGATAGTATTTATTGTTGTTACTTACTGACTTCACTACACTGATCAAATAACGTTTTTTTAAACTGTTGATGTTAGGTTAGAGAAATGGTTAATATTAATAATATTGATATATATTAACTTATCTATCAACGATATGTTGTCTGGTTAAAAGGCGTTATACTTCACAAGAAGCTAATACTAATAATCTCGACAACTATACATGCGCCAAGACTTGGTAGTTGGTATATGGGAAGAAAGGTCGAGACTAGACATAGGGCATGTGCGTTTAATATGGACACTGTACGTAGTACACATGGGAAGGATCTATTTCGGGTTATAACGCCACAGTCCCCAAACCATAGGACCAGTTATCACTCGAAATTGGGACCACAGGGCCAGTAGGGTCTCACAAACCCTGACATTCTAATAACATGTTGTAGTGCCAGGTGGAAGTAGTGACTGTTCCATGTACTTAGAGCTAAAAGTTGAATTCTTTCAGACTTTATAACAATTATCCAATCTCTTGGTTTAAAAACACACCACACCAGATTGACACAGTCAGGTGAAGCAATAATAAATAAGTAGATTATAAATTTTATAGGAGCGTTGTACTTGTAAGCTTCCTTTCTTCATTTTCTAGTTAAAAGTGTACTTAACACATAACAAGAAAATAAACAAACGAGGGGGCAAATGTAACGAGCCAGACGTTCAAAGCCAAATTTAAAATAATATATATATATCTAGTTATGGATAGTAGAAAGAAGATCCTTCAATACAAATTATTGAATTAAAATATATTTAATAATGATTCAATTGTCGCACAAATATGATGTATTTGACTCTCGGGAATATTAGAGATAATTTCTATGGGGAGATTTGATTTCATAATAGGTTCAAGTAACAAACTCGAATAAAATATTAAATATTACTGAAATTAGGTGCAAGTGAGTTTGTCGTCCGTAGTATGGGTTGTGCTCATAGTAGAGGGTTCGAGGAGATGGTTTATTCTTTGAAGTCGGAATGTTCGAATCTCTTTAGTGGAGTATGACGTTGAAATGTAAAAAAAATCAAAATCAGAATATTTATTTTCGGGATTGGAATGCATTATTGATTTTTCTATTTTCACTCTTTTGTTTAACAAAATTGGCGAGGATATATAAGGCAAGGGGGGGGCGGAACGGGGTCTTTTGATTGACTGTCTTTTTGGGGTAAGGGGTTACGCTGCCCAATTTTTACGCGATTATATTTTAATAGAGTCATAGTTTGTGATATTGTAAAAATTATTGATTTTGAGCTAGATTGCAAGAAATTGGAATCTAGTTTAGTTTATTGGTGTGCTTAGGCAATATTCTGATTGGTGAGTGAAGGTCTAGGCGGGGACCTGAACATCACAGTGGCGACACACGTCTCGATTCTTCACTAGCTAATCAGGTATTGAACGGTTTCTTGGAGAGAGAGCCGGTCCGTGTTATATTCCACAGCGGATTACATCTCCACGTCATTTGACGGCGATTCAAACGAATTATTCACAATGTCTAGACAGTGATTGTTGTGTTTGATTCCAAGAAGCGTCTGCAACTGCCGTTCCTTATCTATATATTTATATATACACTGTTTATTAGGGCTCGGTCTTTGAGGCGTTTCCTAACCCCTCAGTCTCATTGACCAATACACAGGCCATAGGGATAGGTACACTGGGATTGGCCCCCACGTAGAGCTGTCGAAATAGTATAGTTAGAAGGCTTCCATTGCACCTTGGAACCCTACAGAACACACCTACGAAATTAACGTTAAATGTCGAGGCTATGGTCTCTAGTTGTTGAATTACATTTACTAGCAGCTTAGGGACCGCAATGTTAGACAATGCTATAGGTAGGTAAAGCCTAAATAAAAGTATTGATTAAATAATTAAATGGGAAGGGTTTGTGTAAAATAGTCAGGCTAAAACTAAGGTTCGTGCAAATTAACTAAAGAAACTCGGAAATAAATAAATTCGATAAATTGATAAAATTAACTTGTAAATGCGTGTGTTAAAGAATTTCAAAATTGATGTTTTAAATTCAAATGATAAACAATTAGTTTTGGATAGTGTGAGATTGGTTCTTGGTGGTTTTCATATGTTGTACTACCAGAATTTGAATATTAAGCCTTAAAGTCCTAAATTGGTTTTCCAAACTATATTTTCTTAGTCTCAACTTCATGCACTAAAGATAGATTTGTTTTTTACTACGGAAAATTGATTTCCTAGATATTTACTTATACCAAACGGAGAGTATTATCTATAGTAGTCACTGACTGGTCTAAACTTTAGCAGCAATTGTTCCTATGTGCATCCAGATGTCTGGAAGGCTTGGAGAACTAAACCTGGTACTTATCTAATTTGATCTAAATTTGCAATACCATAATTACCAAGAATTAGTCACACTTCATAGAACTTTAATCAAAGAAATATATTTGATTTTGAGTAGATAAGCTCAAATATGTACGGAGTGGATATTGTAGCAATAGTCGAGAAGGAGAAGTATATGTTGTGTCCAAAGACTGTTAGATAGGCCAAATTATTGAATATAAAAATAATGGCATAGCAGGAGGGAGATTGGAGGTTAGGGAGGAGAACTAGAATAACCTCAGTCTTCCTGTCTTGACTATAAAGTCTTCGTTCTTCCTTTTTCATATATTACCTACGGGCTTTTAAGTTCCTCTTAGATTAAAGGAAACTTTCAGATTTAATTGTTAAATATATGCAAAGCAGATAATTTTAGTACAGATTAGTCTTGGAATAAATACCTGAAAGACAATTGAGCAGGCTGATGTTATTCTATGGGGATTGGAAGGTGGTTCTCCTCCCCTCCCGTTATGCCGCATTAAATTATTAATATGATTTATTTAGTCTTAATTTTATCTCTATATTTTGTGGAGTTATCTTTAGGATGTACGGTTTTCACATTGGGACTCGGGTCTTAGCGTTTCCACATTGTTTTTAATATCTACTTCAGTTCGGCTCTAGTAATAGTAATAGGTTACCTATAGGTAGGTTCGATATAGAAGAATAATGTATGGGAAATAAATGGGACTAGCTCTTAAACCAACAGGTTTCTATAAATCGTTTTTTCAGCTAATTAAATAATGTTAAGGATAAATTAAGTTTAGCTTTTAATTGATAGGTATATTATTATTAGGTTTTGAATACCGTATTGTGTTATCTCATTCAAAGTTCGTGGGTTACAATTCTTAAATCACAACGTAGGTCCGTTATTTTCTTTATAATCACTAGACGATCACATCGGCCAATACATAGTATGTTCAAAGCTATTAGGTAGGTATAGGTATAGTAAGTAATAGGTAGGAATAATAGGTAGGTATAGAATAGTATAGGAATAGGTAGGAATAAAATAGTTTAGTTAAAGCGGAAAAGGTTAGAGTAGGGTTAGTTAGGATAGTCTGTAAAATTAATAAAAGTTTAAATAATAATAATAATATAAGTAGAAAATTTGAAAGGGTTAGATGGGGGGGGGTACAGAGTCACGTTATTTATTTCAAGAATTCAGAACTAAATGAATATATATTACCTTAAAACCTTAAACATGCAACAACAAACAATAACAAAATCAATAAATCCGCAAATTTAATAGAAAAAATATAAGGATTTATGAAAGACGAAAGTTAGGAAGTCATACATGTAACTAACCACCAAAAAATATATTTTTCACACAGAAGGAAACGGCTTTCCAGGCTGAAATTCAGTGGTGTTATGAAAGGATTAATACTCTTTCATATGACGTATGACAGAACCCCTTACGCAGGCGATATAAGGTCGAAATTAAACAAACACTTCCACCAAGCTGACCGCTAGGCAGAATGTAGAGTTTGAAAGAAATATTTTTCACCCTGAAGGAAACGGGTTACTAAGCTAAAATTCATAAGACATGTAAAAGGTTCAATACTCTTTCATAATACCTATAAAATAATATCTTACGCAGGCTATATAAGGTCGAAATTAAATAAAAACTTCTACAAAGCCGACCGCCAAACTGAATGTAATGTTTAAAGAAAAATATTTTTCACCCTCAAGAAAACGGCTTTCCTTGCTGAAATTTAGAGGTTTTGTGTACTCTACACTAATCATCTTTCATAAGACATGTGACAAAATCCCTTACGCAGACAATATAAGGTCGATATTCAATAAACACTTCCACTAAGCCGACTGCCAAGCAATATTTAGAGTTTAAAGAAAAATATTTTTCACCCTGAAGGAAACGGCATTTCGAGCTGAAATTTAATGGTATTGTAAAAGGTTTAATACCCTTTCATACGACGTAGGACAGAATCCCTTACGCCGACGACATAAGGTCGAAATTCAGTAAAAACTTCCACCAAGCCTACTGCCAAGCAATATTTAGAGTTTAAAGAAAAATATTTTTCACCCTGAAGGAAACGGCTCTTCGGGCTAAAATTTAGTGGTATTGTAAAGGGTTTAATACCCTTTCATAAGACGTAGGAAATAATCCCTTACGCCGACGAGATAAGGTCGAAATTCAGTAACAACTTCCACCAAGCGCCAAGCAATATTTGAAGTTTAAAGAAAAATATTTTTCACCCTAAAGGAAACGGCTTTTCGAGCTGAAATTTAGAGATGTTGTGAAGGATTTAATATTCTTTCATAGAACGAGGGACAAAATCCCTTACGCAGGCGATATAAGGTCGAAATTAAACAAACACTTCCACCAAGCTGACCGCTAGGTAGAATGTAGAGTTTGAAAAAAAATATTTTTCACCCTGAAGGAAACGGGTTACTGGGCTAAAATTCACAACACATGTAAAGGGTTCAATACTCTTTCATAAGACCTATAAAAGAATCTCTTACGCAGGCTATATAAGGTCCAAATTAAATAAAAACTTCTGCAAAGCCGACCGCCAAACTAAATGTAATGTTTAAAGAAAAATATTTTCACCCTGAAGAAAACGGCTTTCCTTGCTGAAATTCAGAGGTTTTGTGTAGAATTTAATCATCTTTCATAAGACATATGACAAAATCCCTTACGCAGACAATATAAGTTCGATATTCAATAAACACTTCCACTAAGCCGACTGCCAAGCAATATTTAGAGTTTAAAGAATAATATTTTTCACCCTGAAGGAAACGGTTTTTCGAGCTGAAATTTAATGGTATTGTAAAGCGTTTAATACCCTTTCATACGACGTAGGACAGAATCCCTTACGGCGACGACATAAGGTCGAAATTCAGTAAAAATTTCCACCAAGCCTACAGCCAAGCAACATTTGAAATTTAAAGAAAAATATTTTACACCCTGAAGGAAACCGCTTTTCGGGCTGAAATTCAGAAATGTTGTGAAAGGTCCAATACTCTTTCATATGAAGTATAATAGAATCCCTTTCGCAGACGATATAAGGTCAAAATTAAATAAAAACTACTACAAATCCGACCGCCAAACTAAATGTAATGTTAAAGAAAAATATTTTTAACCCTGAAGAAAACGGCTTTCCAAGCTGAAACTCAGAGGTTTTGTGAAGAGTTCAATACCCCTTCATAAGACATATGACAAAATCCCTTACGCTCACAATATAAGGTCGAAATTCAATTACGAAAACCCTTTACAATACCACTAAATTTTAGCCCGAAAAGCCGTTTCATTCAGGGTGAAAAATATTTTTCTTTAAAATCTAAATATTGCTTGGCAGTAGGCTTGGTGGAAGTTTTTACTGAATTTCGACCTTATGTCGTCGGCGTAAGGGATTCTGTCCTACGTCGTATGAAAGGGCATTAAACGCTTTACAATACCCTTAAATTGAAGCTCGAAAAGCCGTTTCCTTCAGGGTGAAAAATATTTTTGTATAACAGGCAACAGTGATATCGGTCTATAATTTGATACCTCTGATTTTGTCTCCCGCTTTGTGAATAGGTATAACTATAGATCTCTTAAATGTTTCGGGAAACACACCGGAGCCAAAGGACAGATTGATGATGTGTGTAAGCGGTGGTATTATTGTCTCTTTCAATGAACGGATAAGTCGACTCGTGAAACCATCAATGCCACAAGCCGCACTGTCCTTGAGACTATTTATGGTCTCACAAACTTCCTCAGGACAGGTAGGGAATAAGAAAAAGGAATCTACCTTGTGTGAGTCATAGTTCAGACGTATCAAGTCCTGTTCAGATTTGCCCATCGATTGTAATGTAGTTTGTGCCAAGCTCTCTCCAATGCTGGTATAATAGTTGTTAATATTGTTTAGAGATACGATTTTTGATACACTATTTTTAAGTAACGAGATGAAGGACTCACATATGTTCTTTATGGGGAGATCAGCAGCTGCCTTGATAGTTTGCCATAGTTTACGCGTATTATGTTTGTTAGTTTGTAGCTCATGATTTATATAAACCTTTTTAGCATTTCGGGTGGCTCGGCTACAGAAATTGCGATATCGTTTGTACTCTAATTATATGGTTTCATTCAGTGGATTATGTTTAGCTCTCAGGTGAAGTCTATCCCTAAATTTGAAGCACCTAATTAGACCAGGAGTGATCCAACTTTTTTTTATTACAGTGAGATCTAGGAAATTTTTTTATCTTTGTGTGTTTCTGGATGCAGTCATTCAAGCGGTTAAAAAGTAACTCCGTGGCTTCATTTACATCTTGGATATGCAGAAGTTCACTCCAACTTTCCTGTTCCAGTTCTTCTCTAACCTCTTCGTAGTTTACTATTGGTATAGATCTGCCACCATAACCAGGTGTCTTTATTTTTTTTCAATCTCCGAGAGCAATTAATATAGGCGAGTGGTCTGTCACATATGTTTGACACACTATAGTGGTAACCTCTTTTTTACTTTTTACCATGGCATGATCAAGGCAAGCGTTTTCACGTGTGAAATCTGTAACCATAGGCAGTAGTCCATGATTCGTCAGCACACACAGATAATCTGTTAATCGGGAGTCCGTCGATGTATCATGTATATTAATATTGACATCACCACATAAGATTATATCAATATCGGAATTATTTTGTAGTGGAAGGTTATTTAAGCAACTATTTAATGAATTTACAAAGTTAGCCGTGTTTTTTTCCGAAGGCGACTTATATATAGCAAGCAGTATCAAGTTATTTTCCATTCTAAGGTCCAGCCCATTTGCGTCATCAATAGACATTTCCGCTACTTGGATATCATAGCGAGAGAAGAGTGTGTCACACACAAATACTATTAATTTAGTTTGGCGGTCGGCTTTGTAGAAGTTTTTATTTAATTTCGATCTTATATAGCCTGCGTATGAGATTCTTTTATAGGTCATATGAAAGAGTATTGAACCCTTTACATGTATTGTGAATTTTAGCCCAGTAACCCGTTTCCTTCAGGGTGAAAAATATTTTTTTTCAAACTCTACATTCTACCTAGCGGTCAGCTTGGTGGAAGTGTTTGTTTAATTTCGACCTTATATCGCCTGCGTAAGGGATTTTGTCCCTCGTTCTATGAAAGAATATTAAATCCTTCACATCTCCAAATTTCAGCTCGAAAAGCCGTTTCCTTTAAGGTGAAAAATATTTTTCTTTAAACTTCAAATATTGCTCGGCGCTTGGTAGAAGTTGTTACTGAATTTCGACCTTATCTCGTCGGCGTAAGCGATTATTTCCTATGTCTTATGAAAGTGTATTAAACGCTTTACAATACCATTAAATTTCAGCTCGAAAAACCGTTTTCTTCAGGGTGAAAAATATTATTCTTTAAACTCTAAATATTGCTTGGCAGTCGGCTTAGTGGAAGTGTTTATTGAATATCGACCTTATATTGTCTGCGTAAGGGATTTTGTCACATGTCTTATGAAAGATGATTATACTCTACACAAAACGTCTAAATTTCAGCAAGGAAAGCCGTTTTCTTCAGGGTGAAAAATATTTTTCTTTAAACATTACATTTAGTTTGGCGGTCGGCTTTGCAGAAGTTTTTATATAATTTCGACCCTATATAGCCTGCGTAAGAGATTCTTTTATAGGTCTTATGAAAGAGTATTGAACCCTTTACATGTGTTGTGAATTTTAGCCCAGTAACCCGTTTCCTTCAGGGTGAAAAATATTTTTTTTGGCAGTCGGCTTAGTGGAAGTGTTTATTGAATATCGACCTTATATTGTCTGCGTAAGGGATTTTGTCTTATGTCATATGAAAGATGATTAAACTCTGCACAAAACCTCTGAATTTCAGCAAGGAAAGCCGTTTTATTCAGGGTGAAAAATATTTTTCTTTAAACATTACATTTAGTTTGGATGTCGGCTTTGTAGAAGTTTTTATTTAATTTCGACCTTATATAGCCTGCGTAAGAGATTCTTTTATAGGTCTTATGAAAGAGTATTGAACCTTTTACATGTCTTGTGAATTTTAGCTTAGTAACCCGTTTCCTTCAGGGTGAAAAATATTTCTTTCAAACTCTACATTCTGCCTGGCGGTCAGCTTGGTGGAAGTGTTTGTTTAATTTCGACCTTATATCGCCTGCGTAAGGGGTTCTGTCATACGTCATATGAAAGAGTATTAATCCTTTCATAACACCACTGAATTTCAGCCTGGAAAGCCGTTTCCTTCTGTGTGAAAAATATATTTTTTGGTGGTTAGTTACATGGATGACTTCCTAACTTTCGTCTTTCATAAATCCTTATATTTTTTCTATTAATATTGCGGATATATTGATTTTGTTGTTGCATGTTTAAGGTTTTAAGGTAATATATATTCATTTAGTTCTGAATTCTTGAAATAAATAACGTGACTCTTCAATTTAGTCGGGTTATAGAAATTGGCTGCTAGCTTCACACTTTTTTAGCAGCCAATTTTTTGGCTGCTACTTTTGGCTGCTAACTTCACACCGGTAGAATAAAAGACATTTCTGTTTAGCTGTTTACGCATCACGTACAACTACTAAACCAATTCTGATGGAGTTATCACAAAAAAAAATAGAACTTGGAGACATTTAGTCTTTATTTCATGGTAATCGGCCCACTCAATCAAAAGTTGTGCGAATTTATAATTTTCCAAAACACACTCAAAGGAGTTCACATTACGATGAGTTAGAACTACGGTGGCGGTCGTTAGAAGTGGCAGTTGGGGGGGGGGGGGGGGGGGGGATAATGGCCAAGGTGAAACAAAAAATAAATTTCAACTGTATTAAAAAAACCATAATGTAATCCACGAGGGCAGAGCCGCGGGCACAGCTAGTTTAATATTAATACACGTGTATATGCTAAATACATCCTGTTTTCATCAAGATGTTTCATCACACGTGTAGCATGACGGTATATGGCATCTACTTATAACAGACAATTTAATTTACATTGCTATTTAAATCATCTATTATTATTATCCCCCAATATTCTTCATCCCCCAATCTTTTCTTGAATGTTTTAAATAAGAGTAGTAGGCGAAGTTTTTGTCATTATTTATAAGACTAGCTGTTGCCCGCGCTTCGTCCGCGTGGACAACTTAACATTACATATTATTATGTATTACTAAATCCTTAAAGAAATCTATTAATCTGGTTATGCATTGGAATTATTTATATATAAAAAGCTAGACTGCCGGCGGCTGTTCACACGATTTTTTTTCAAAATAAACCTGACATTGAGTTCATGTTTATCATGAATGAAAAGATTAGCATATAATTATTTATATATTTAATATTGTGCAAGTTGTTTTTATTTTATAAAAAAATATATATTTCGCAGGTGATATTCCCTTTCCCCTCTCTCATTCCCCCTTTCCATACCCCCTTCGTTCTTTCCTTCCTCATTCCCTTACCGACACGTTGAAAACCCCTTCCTTCCCGCTCCCTACCCTTCCTCCGCCATTATCCTTCCCCCTACCGCTCCCCCTTCCTCAAACCCGCCCCCTTTCTCCGCCCTTATACTGTAAACTTATATCTCAGAAAGACAAAATGATTCTTCT
Organism: Esperia sulphurella; assembly: GCA_947086405.1. Lineage (NCBI taxonomy): Eukaryota > Metazoa > Arthropoda > Insecta > Lepidoptera > Oecophoridae > Esperia > Esperia sulphurella. The sequence goes on from OX352264.1 coordinate 16,269,794, forward strand.
AATGGGACGAGAGATTTGACAAACTTGAGGTAAATGCCATATGTATGACACTGAAGACTTTGATGACGTTAAATTGATTGAAATTAATAAGCACAGATCTCAACATTGTAACGCAAAGAACAATGTTATTAGACACTAGCTGTGCCCGCGGCTCCGCTCGCGTTAACTACAGAATCCGCTCCTATTCCCACTCCCGCTCCCTCTCGCGCTCCCGCTCCCGCTCCCTCTTCCGCTCCCGCTACCACACCCACTCCCCTTTTCCCACGCCCACGCCCACGCCCACTCCCACTCCAATTCCCACTCGCAGCTCCAAATGTAATCCAAACTCATCGCAATCTGAATAGTACGGAAATATTATTAAGTGCAATATATTGCATACTAACCTTACCTACTAATGTATTTGAAAACCAAAAATGTCTATTTTGATTGAGTTAGCCGATTGCGATGAAATAAAGACTAAATGTTAAGTTAAAGTTTTTGTGAAAAGTCCATCAAAATCCGTTCAGCAGTTTTTAAGTGATGCGTGCACAAACTCACAGACAAACAGACAAACATTCCAAAAATAATTAAAATGTGTTCTATTACTTATCCTTAGACCCCTCCTTAGACCCCGAGGATGCCCCGCCGCCAGATGGACCGACGACCTAAAGAAGGTGGCTGGAAGCGGCTGGATGCGGAGGGCGGAGGACCGGGTGTGGTGGCGTTCATAGGGGAAGGCCTATGTCCAGCAGTGGACGTCTAAAGGCTGACATGATGAGACCACTCAATTTTTTTTGCAAATACTTCAATGTACAGACACGTGATGTTTACGATTTTATTTATTAGATTTTAGGCTGTTGTGTTTCAAGGTATTTCCACAAGTCTCGATACAAAAAGTTCGTTATTCGATAATTAGTGGCCCTGTATTAGATCGTCGACAATGTCAGCATCCAAGTTGTTCATTAGTACGTCTACCTAGGACAGACAATACAGTTGGGTCGGGTTAATTTCGATAGGGAAGCTGACAGAAGAATCCAGTTATCCTGGGCAGTATTCTGCGTCAAGTCTTCACGTCGCCCATTCCTTTCTTTTGATGTCATGATTACTTTTTGGATGCAAGAATCGGCATTACTGTAAATTACCCTAAATTAAGCTTTTTTTCTGGCCACACCTACTCTTCGAGCGAACGGTCTGTAGTCGCCACGCGAGTTGCGAACTTTGTTAAAAGTCATTAAGTCTCACAAAGACACAGTTCAGCTAACAGCATCGCATGCCCGGTGTTCTGCAAGGAGGTGCGGAACAAAAAGGCAGGTACTGTGCCACTTACTGTCCAGCCTAAGAAGGTCTCTCCCCAGCCCACGGGGGAATCGAGCGCCGCGCCACACCTTATGGCAGCAGCGAACGAGCCCACCGAGCGAGGGAAGAAGAGCAGGCGAGGAGAAAACAGGGGGAGGAAGAAGACCAGCCAACCCCCCCCTCCCCAGCAACAGAAACAGCAGAAGCCAACAGCACCAGCGAAGCAGGCGACTGCACTGAAACCGCAGGTGAGCACACGCGCACAACCTAGCGGTGCACAGAATACCACGGTGGCGGCAGTCATACAGCTGCTGACGGAAGTCCTGGTCGCGTACCAATCCGGCCAGGACCCTGTCCCGATTATTCTTAGAGTAATCGCCTCACTTTTAATCCCTACCAATGGCTAGCACACTAAGAATAGTTCACTGGAATGCCGAGGGACTCTCAAGGCAGAAGATCAGCCTCCTGCGTGCGCTGGTGAGAGAACAGAATATAGATGTAGTAAGTGGAAGTAAGTACCCCAGAGAACCCGCTCCGTGTGTTTGCGGTCTACAGACCAGCTGGCAGAATGAATGTGGCTGACGTCAACTTTCTACTTGACTCGCCGCACCATACGCTCATCGCCGGAGACTGGAACGCAAAACACACAGCATGGAACTCAGCTTATACTAACGCTGAAGGCCGCCGCCTTTTCGACGACGCAGAAAGCAAGGGATATGAAGTGCTGGGCCCAGAAGTGCCTACACACTACCCACACTGCAGAACCCACCTGCCAGACGTCATAGACTTTGCGGTCTACAAAGGCCTCGAACCCAGCAGACTAACCACAGAAGTGCTGGACGACCACATGATCTCCGACCATCAACCCGTGCTAATAACCATAGCCGAAAATCACATAGTGAAGCCACCGGCAAGAACAAGAACTCTACATGACTGGATAGAGTTCGGTATGTACCTAATAAATATTTTTCTATTCTTTTCTATTCTTCTATTCTACCTTGACAGGCATATCCCCACCAGACCTGTCTCCACCCCAGAGGACGTGGACCACCTAGCAGCCGAGTTCAGCGACCACACGCAGAGCGCGCTCAAGCATGCCGCCAGAGAAGCTCCTAAACGAGCCACTTTCTCCAGCATCCCGGCCTACATCCAAGAGATGATAGCTAGAAAGAGGCGCCTGCGTAAACGCTGGCAACAAACTCGATGCCCCACCATGAAGTCACAGCTGAACGCGCTTGCAGCCAAGATTTCGGAAGCCCTGGAAACAGAAGCTACTGAGTACTGGCAACGCACTATCGACGCAGCGAGTGAAGATTGGAATGCTATCCACAGGCTATGCAGGCAAGTAACAAACAAGCCAGAGCCTACCCGCCCCCTGCTAGTCAGCGACGGGACGCCGAGATATCGCGCCACAGACCGAGCAGAAATATTTGCCGACTGTCTGGAGCGACAATTCAAGCCGAACCCGCTGGCAGACACAGAGAACGAAGCAGAAGTAAGTCAACACCTAACCACTTACTTCCAACAGCCGATAGCCACTGATGAGGACCCCATTGTGTTCTCACCGGGCCAAGTCTTACGCATGATCCGCAAAACGAAGCCCAAGAAGGCCCCAGGCCCAGACAAGATCTCCAACGAGGCCCTGCGTCACCTACCAACACGAGCAATCGCAACAGTGACGCGGCTATTCAACGGAATCCTCAGAACGGGGCACTTCCCCACATGCTGGAAGTTGGGCCACGTCATTATGATACCAAAAGCCGGTAAGAACATCCTCAAGCCAGAAAGCTATCGACCCATCACGCTGCTTCCGACCATCTCCAAGGTGTTCGAGAAACTTCTACTGCAGCACCTCACACCTCACATCACACCTAGGGACGAGCAGTTTGGCTTCAGAGCCGAACACTCCACCACACTCCAACTGTCTAGAGTCCTGCACCACCTCGCAGTGGCGTATAACAAGAAAGAACACTCCATCGCCGTGCTCCTAGACATGGAGAAGGCTTTTGACCGCGTATGGCATCCAGGTCTGCTATATAAACTGTCCACGTCTACGACTTCCCGACGAGTCGTCAAGACTGTGGCCACTTTTCTCGCAGACAGACGTTTTCAAGTGGCAGTAGAAGACGTCCTATCCCAAGAGCGGAAAATCGAAGCCGGAGTCCCCCAAGGTAGCTGTCTGTCGCCCGTGTGCTACGCCAGGTACACGGACGACATCCCTGTGGAGAAAGGAGCGCATCTGGCCCTCTACGCAGACGATGCGGCCTACTACACATCATCGATCACCGCCGCACACGCCGTGGAGAAAATCCAGAGATCCCTCGACGCACTCCCCGCCTGGTTGGCGAGGTGGAGGCTCTCGATCAATGTCCAGAAGACTCAAGCTATCGTTGTGGGTAAATCACGACGCTTCCCGCCGAAAACCCGTCTGCTCAGGCAGGAGGTCGAGTGGACCCCCGTGGTCAAATACCTAGGGGTTCACATAGACCGACGCCTGAACATGGACAGCCAAGTGAAGCACGCCATCGGGCAGACGCGCGCAGCTCGCGCTCTGCTTCGCCCGATACTAACTTCTGCTTTACCCCTCAGAGTCAAGACAGGCGTCTACAAGACGTACATCAGGTCGAGGCTCACCTACGCAGCCCCAGCGTGGTACGCGCTGGCCAACCAGACTCTCCACAACCGGATGCAAGCCCAGCAGTCACTGTCGCTGCGCACCATCGTCCGAGCGCCGCGTTTCGTCAGGAACGCCACTATCCAGCGGGACCTAAAGATGGAACCCCTGGATAAATTCATACGACGCCTCGCTACGACCATGTTCCAGCGCGCGAACAACTCCGCGCTGCCACACATCCAGGAGACCGCGCCCTACCACGCGCGGCCTCCAGACGCTAAAAAACTACCAAGAGACCTCGTGGACGACGACTCCGCTGACCCATGAGACCTACGCTTAGCTGGCTCTGCTGCTGCTCGTTCGCTGGGCTTCCCCCTCGGGGGTTCCACCTGGTGCGCTGAGCACGCGAGCCGGCGAGAAGAAAAGGTCTCAAGTTTATCACAGCGGAGTCTCTCCGCGCTCTAAGGACCTGCCCGTATTAACGGGCAGCGCACGAAGCCCCTGGTAAGAGGCCATTGCCTCGGTACAGGTTCCCCGCCCCCCCCCCCCCCAAGGGGTGAGAAGATATCCCGTGAGTTCACTGGACTCGCCTCACGAAATACTTTTGTCACGAAGTTTCTCTCCATGAAAGAATCTAAGCAGTTACCTACTAGAAACATATTCTGTTAGTCGCGATAATTAAACCTCCGCTCATGCCGACTTTAAGAAAGGACTTCTTGTCCTGGGGGTGGGACTTCTTGTCCCGTGAATGGCCTCCACTCCGCCCCTTACAGCCATCCCTGACCACCGCGACCTTTCGTTCTCTGTCGCCTTTCATTTCAGTGGTTTACACAGATTAACACAATGCAAACACTTACCCAGACTCTCGGATCTCTTACCACATTCTCCTTTAGTTTCTCCAGTCATCCTTCACCTCACTCCACCGTATTCTTACTTCTTTCTCCTCCTTGCTGGTCCATCACCGGTCTCTCGTTCATGCACACCCCCCTACCCCTCCTTTCCCCTCTCCCCTCGCGGTCCTGTCAGCCCATTTGCGTTCCATTTCACGCAAGTTATTCGCTTTCGCGACACTCCCAACCAGAGCGAAGCAGACGCTCACAGACTGCTTCTCCTGCGGCTATTCTACTGGTGAATGAATGTAATTTTCCAATATCTAAGTAAGGATATAGTATATATCTTTGATTGAACTCGAAGTGTAACTACAATTTTTACTCATAGTTATAGTGTGTGTATGTAATGAAATGAATATAATAAATAATAAACTGTATAAGACAAATCTATTGTTTTATTATTTAAATTAAAACAGAATTTAGATTGGATTTTACAATGTCACATTATATAACTGGGCGGTCCATTGTTTAATTAAATTACGTGCCTTATGCGCTGCAATTCTATTTATTCTGCCTTCTTTGTTCTTACTCTCTGTGACGTCTACTATCTCTTCATCTCCCTCAAGATCTTCCGTGGCCGTTAACTCCGCTCCTTCATTCATTCCCGCATTCTTATCCTGTTGGTTTTCCATTTTTTCATTATCGCTACTCGTTTGTTCCCATATTTCCAACGGATATAAGTGGGCTACAGAGCGTGTATATTCTTTCTTGCCCACTTGAACTTTTGCAGCTCTAATCTCCATATCGCTGCTCGGTATCAACTCTGTTATCTTACCGATCTTCCACTTCACCCTCGGACCCTCTTCCTTTATCTGCACCACATCTCCTACTTCCGGTAATTTTATACGCGTGTTCCTCGGCTCCTTGTTATATCGTTCTCTGAGTGCGGGAAGATACTGGTTTAGAAACATATGCTTAAATTCGTTTAGAACATGCTGTCCCCTTTTCCAGCCTTGTATGAGGTCTTCCTTAGCGACCGTTCCTTGTGGTATCTCCCCTTTTCCATTTCCTTCCTCTAACATAAGAGGCCCTCCCACGTGCAGGAAGTTAGCAGGAGTCAGTATATGCTCAACGTCACGTCCTACTGAATTCAGCGGCCTGCTATTCAATACAGCTTCAATTTCCTTTGAAACTGTTCGTAGTTGACTTTCATTGAGTATGTGTTTATCGATTGTTCTATTCAAGCAGTGTTTCACCAGGCCTATGAGTCTCTCGTATACTCCTCCAAACCAAGGCGCTAACTCCACTATGAATTTCCACTTAATCTTGTTTTGGATGCAAAATTGTCCTTCCATTACTTCTGCAGTGAGTTTAAAGCAAGTTGCATTGTCTGACAAGATCATTTCAGGCGTACCTCTGGTAGCTATGAATCTGCGCATAGCTAGCAAACATTCCTCCGCCGTTAAGTTAGTAACGATTTCAAGATGAACTGCTCTCACGGCAAGGCATGTGTATAAACACACCCAGCGCTTCTCCATCTCGTTTTCCGTTTTAATATATAGAGGTCCTAAATAATCAATACCCGTGTAGGTGAAGGGTTTAGACATTGTGACTCTCTCTTTAGGCAATGGAGCTACTGGGGGCAGTTTATAAGGACTTCCACCATATTTCCTGCATTCTTTGCATCGGTGAAGCACTTTTTGCACTTGTGATCTACCCTGAGGTATCCAATACTTTTGTCTCACTGCCGCTAGGGTTTGAGAGTCTCCCACATGGTACATTCTCCTGTGTGTCTCTTTGATTATTTCATAGGTAAAATCTGTGTTTTTGGGCAACAAGATAGGATATTTCTGGTCTGCAGGCCATTCAGCAAACTTAAACCGTCCTTTACATCTTAGGATTCCATTATCTTCAAAGAGTCCTAAGGCTCTAGCCAAATTTGTTGATTTGCCGCCAACTTCATCTGGAAAAAATTTCCGCTGTAGCTCCTTAATGGCTATCTCTTCTTCCGTTGTGCTTAACATGCAGTGTTCTATTACCTTTCCTTCAGGCCATTCCGCAGTATTGCTCTTCAAAAATTGCGGACCCACGAACCATGCATGTGGATATTTCAAATGATTATTACAGGGTCTTGTAGCAACATCGGCAGGATTGAGATCTGTAGGAACATACCTATACTCGGTGTCCTTTAGCTTCTTAATTTCTTCCACCCGGTTTGACACAAAGGGCGGTAGGACTCTTTTGGATGTCAACCAGTAGAGTGCTACTTGACTATCGGACCACAGATACAGTTTTTTGACATCAATATCAATCGCTTCTCTGATGTGTTTCAACAGCTTGCAGCCGATCCACATCGCCATCAGCTCCAACCGTGGAATTGTGTATGCCTCTCGGTTTTTTATAGGTGTTAAGCGAGATCTGGACATCACTAAGTTCACTGTGATTTGATCATTATCACTTACTTTCATGTACACGGCAGATGCTGATGCTTCGTTGGATGCATCTGCAAAGCAATGCAATTCTATCGATTTTGCATTGTCTGGACAAAGACCATACCATCTTGGTATTTTCACCTGTTGTGCTTCCAGAAGGTATTTGGTGATGCTTACCCATTCATTTTGTAACTCAGCCGTTAGCACCGTGTCCCACCCGAGTTGTTTTCGCCATAACTTCTGCAGGAACAGCTTCGAGCGTAGTAACAGCGGGGAGATATACCCGCATGGGTCGAAAATCGAGGCAATATGTTTTAATATTTTCCGTTTTGTGTCTGCTCGAGAAGCATCTTCTTTGTCCATATTTGGCTTTATGGATAAAGTGTCCTGTTGAATCTGCCAATTGATTCCAAGTACAGTAGCTTCGGGAAAATCGCAACCTTTCTTTCCGCGGAACTCTTGAACTGTTTCTAAAAGTTTTTCGTTATTAGTACACCAATCTCTCATATTCATGGATATTTCATCAAACGCAGCTTTCGTTTCTACGTACAGACTTGTACACTCTTCTGTGGAATCTCCTCCAGATATTAGATTATCCACGTAAATTTCTTGAGCTATCTTCTGACATACTGGAGTGTCCTTGGTTTGTAAGTGGTGTTTAATTGTGATAGCCAGTATGAACGGGCTGCAAACAATGCCGAATGGTACTCGACAGAACCTAAGGTGCTGTAGGTTCTCCTCAGATGGGCTTTCTTGGATGTTCTTTACCCACAGTGACCGCGTGACGTCTCTCTCCTCTTCTTGTATACCAATTTGGAGGAAGGCTCCCTCTACATCGGCTAGGATTCCATATCTAAATGTTCGAAACTTCAGAATTAATCTGATTAAGTTTTTGAGTAACAGTGGTCCCTTATACAAACATTCGTTAAGACTCTTTGTACCTTTCGATTTTGACGACGCGTCATAGACGAGCCGCAGCTTTTCTCCTTTTTTCACATAGTGATGCGGAAGATAGTGAACAGTAGTTCCCGTTTGTGCTTTGACATCAACTTCCTCTAATATCCCCTTGGCTAACTGATCCTTTAATAACGTGTCATATTTCTGTAATGTTTCTTTATCCATTCGTTTCAGCAAGCCTACGAGGCGCCCATAAGCCAGGCCCCGGTTGGTTGGTAGATCAGGGGGAAACTGGACCCAAGGCCACTTAATCCAGTATCTTCCATTAATAAACTTTACAGATTTGTGGAAGTCTTCGACTGCCTGATCATCTCTTGTGGTCTTTGGACAGTCCACTATCCCAATAGCCTCTAAATCCCATAGGTTATGTATGAAGCTATCCCTTAAAGGACGGTCGGGCTCAGATTTAGTCAGCAGAAGGGGCTCTCCTTGTATATAAGTGATAACAGACAATTTTTCATTTGGATTAGTATCTTGCTGTTGGCCTGACCATATCCATCCAAATCGAGAGTCAACCAGATACAGGTTCTTGTCGCATTTTATTTTTCCATTGAGGATGAATGTATGGTAGTAGTCATTCCCAACTAGCATATCTACTTTCGTTCCAAGAGATCCATCATCTGCTAGTTTAGTTCGCATTTTTGTTGGGATTCGACTAGCCAATGAGGTAGCTGGACAATATACATCTTCGGTTATGTAAGGCATAATGTTTAGTTTTATTCTTGTCGGCGGTGAAGTCAAGATTTCTACCTCGGACATAGGACTTTCAATCTCTTTAGGTGCGTTGGAACCAAAGGTGTATACTATGAGGCGGTTGTCTTCAATTATTTCCAATCCTAGTTCGCTAGCAGACTTGCATGTGATGTAGCTTCTTTGGCTGCCAGTATCTAGCAAAGCTCTGAGCTTTATCGTAGCAGTCTTTCCTTGAACTTCAATTATTGCCGTTTGTAGTAAGGACTTTGAATCTTTATTCTCTTTGAAATGCATTGATGTTGTCTTGTTTTGGGGTTCTCTATTTGGACATATAGCAGAGTTATGTTGATCGCTCTTGCAGTGGTAACATTTCTTTCTTTGGTTGCATGCTCTAGCCTGGTGGTCTCCTTTGAAACATTTGAAACACCTACCTTTCAACAAGGCTTTTCTTTCCTGAAGTGATTTGTCACACTGATCATTAAAATGGTGCCCTGAACAAAAAATGCAAGGTTCTAACTTCCTTCTTTTGTTCTCAGGGGCTGCCAAGGTCGATGTCTGTTCACGTTTCGTAAAAGGGCCCTTACGTTTGTCTCCTTTACCTTTAAGGGATCTCCACCCTCTTTTCCGTTCATTCCTATAAGATTCCCGAACTTGCAATGCTTCAATAGTGACTGGCTGTAAAGGGTTGGGATCCCTTCTGGATATTTTTGCTGTTATTATATGTTCTAGATTTTTTCGGATTGTCTCCACATCAGCTTTTTCAGTCTTTATTTTTGTTCGGAGTTCATATAAAAGATCATCTGGAAACTTGTTCAGTATCGTGGTTCTCAAGCGGTTGTGATTCGTATCTTCTCCCATGCTCTTCAATACACGAAGATGTCTTTCTATGTTGTTGAAGGTATCCAAGCAGTCCCTTGGAGTGGCAGCGGCTCGTTTCATCGTTGCCAAAGCTGTATAGTGTACATCAAGAACGAGTCCTGGTTTACCATACCGTTCCTTTAATAGTTGTATGGCTATGGAATAATTTTCATTGGTAGAGTCTAATCCTTGTACAGTCGCCAGGGCTTCGGCTTCTAAGGATGCTTGTAGATAAGCCAGTTTGTCTGCACTCCGTAGGTTCTGTGAGTCTATGTTAGATTGGAACCGGTCCCAAAATTCTGTCCACTTCAGTACATTACCAGAAAACTTTGGCATTTCCAATTTGGGAAGCTTGCTTTGAGCATACTTTGGTAGTGGATTGCTATCCGTGGGCATTGACACAGGAGAGGTTGCAGACAGGAGTTCGGCCTCTAGTTGAATTTGAGTATATTCATCAACTTCATTCTCGTCGAGTTTGTCCATGCATGCATGTGTCTCACTAATGAATCTGTTATTTAATATTTGCAACTTACGGCGCAAGGCAATACCGCTTTCTTCATCAGTATGTTTACATTCTTCGAGGCAGGAAGAAACTTCCTCTTTGTAAACCCTTTATCGCCTTTTCCAAGATACCATGGCTCTGCTTTCCTGACCAGCACCTGGAATTCACCGTTCAGATCATTAGGTATTGTAAGAAATTAATTTAGACACTGAAAACACTAACATGGTTGACGATTTATGGTTCAACTCAAAAGGCATGAAAATAAAGGGCTGAGGAAGGGTAGGGGTAGGGAGCGGGAAGGGGTTGGGGAAGGGTTTTTCAACGTGGTGGGAAGGGAATGAGGAAGGAAAGAACGAAGGGGGTATGGAAAGAGGGAATGGAAGATGGGTAATGGAATATCACCTGCGATATTTTTTTAAATAAAATAAATCTCATTACTTGTAACAATATTAAGACATAAAAAATATAAATAATTATATGATAATCTTTTAATTCATGATAAACATGTAGAATGTCAACTTTTTACATTAATTCTGTGGTACAACGGGCGGAATCGCCGCCGGCACGCTAATTTTATGTATACAAATATTTTCAGTGCATAACCAGATTAATAGTTTTCTTTTAGGATTTAGTAATATTGTAACATGTTTCATACCCAAGTGATTATTTAAAAAGGTACGGATCGATTCGTAAGATACAGTAAGTTCAACGGCTATCTCTCTCAAAGTTGAATGAGGATTTGCACTTACTATTTCCTTCACTTTTGCGATGTTAACTTCAGTTGCAGACGTTGATGGCCTACCAGAGCGAGGCAAATCTTCTATCACATCTCGACCGCTTTTGAATGCTTTGTACCACTCGTAAGCACGTGTTTTTGATATAGTCGACTCACCGTAAGCCTTCTGTAACATTTTCAGTGACTCCGAACACGAAATTCCATTGGCTATGCAAAATTTGAGACAAAATCTTTGTTCGATATTTTTGTTCATTATGAAAATCGCAATATACACTAGATATAATAAAACTAAAAACAACACTGTATAAATATAAATAACAGATGCAACTCAAACTGCGCGCCAAAATGGAAAGAAGTAGTGCCAATCCAACAACAGAAAAAAAAAAAAATATTGAATTTGGAACCATAAACAAATCATCCATTCCCGATACTTTTTTGACTGAATGTACTTAATAATTTGTAATGTTACCTAATTCACGCGGACGAAGTCGCGGGCAAACAGCTAGTAAATATATTATAAAAGGATACACTGACCACAACTATAATTACCTGTCAATTGGAACTGGGTCTAACAAAATGTTTTGATAATTTTATTTTAGACAATAAAATACAAACGAAGCGCAATAAAGGAAGAACGAGACAAAAAAACAGCGACAGCGCATCACGGTCCAGGTTAGTGGTTGTATCATCATTCAGTAGAGTGTATACTAATGTAACTAGTTTTGTAAACTACAGTCTGTGATATATTGACATTTGATTGAGTAAGCCGATTGTGATGAATAAAGACTGAATGTTGCTCCGAATCGAGCCCTATGTTTTTCCGAAAACTACATCAGAATCGGTTCAGTAGTTTGTGTGTTTATCTGTTAAACAAACATATAAACACACAAACAGACCACAATTCCAAATATGATCTTAATGTGTTATATTACCTACTTATCCTTATACTCTAATTTTTCTACCAAATATGTTTAGTGTACAGGCATGCGAAGTTTGCGTTTTTCTTTTATTTATTAGACTAGCTGTCAATCACTCTCAACCCGACTTCGACTTAGACTCCGACCCCGACGCCCGCTCCGCTCCCACTCCCGCTCTCACGATGAAGTAAAGTCTTAAATGTTAAGCGCTATGTTTTTGTGAAAAATCCTTCAAAGTCGGTTCAGTAGTTTGTACGTGATGCGTGCACAAACTAACAGCTAAACAGACAATCAGACAAAAATGATCAAAATATTGTGTTCTATTACTTATCCTTAGACCCCCCGATTTTTGTGTGCAATATTTTCAATGTACAGACACGCGAAGTTTACGTTTTAATTGATTAGATAGTTACTTCATAAAAATCAAAACTAGTTACAAAATTCCGGTTTCGTAGAATTTATATAGATAGTTAGGAATAAAGCTGTTGTTTACCGTATACAAAAAGCAAGCGTAGCGTGGGACGCCCTCTGGCTAGATAGAGCGACAATCTGCGTAAGGCAGTGACTGGATGAGAAGAACCGAGGCTCGGGTTTGGAGGCGCGCCTTGGGAGAAGCCTATGTCCAGCAGTGGATTATAGCAAGCAGATGATGATGATGACAATGACATAGAAAAAAGAAAGTTCTTGAGCGACGCGACTATTAAAAAACTAGTTACCATTTATGTTACTTATAAAATTTGGTTTATTCTATTTTACACCAATTTTGTAATCTATGGTAAGGATGCAGATACTACAGTCTATTTTGAGGACTTCACCTATTCAAGGCCAAGTCTATGTGACTGTCGCATTTTCAGCTGAAGAACCGAAGAGCCTAACAACATTTCTGGAGATGCTGATCGACTCTTCAGGCGGTGAGCGAGGGTACACGGACTTGGAACTTGAGGAGGAGATTAAAGTCATTGTGATGGCTGGAACCGACACGTCGGCAGTGGGGGCCGGCTTCGTCACCCTCATGCTGGCCAGACATCAGGACGTGCAGCAGAGAGTCTATGAAGAGTAAGGAAATAATTTAGCATACTTTACTTTTACACTTGATAATGATTTTCAACTATACGATGGTTTTGATATTTATCAATTAATTATGCATGATGGAAAAAAACGAACGAGACTTGGAGAAAATCCTAGTTTGGGATTATATAGTGTGTGTATAAATGTAACATTTATTTGTGTAATATCACCAAAGTGTGAATTAAAATCAGTCAATTGTTTAATTAAGGTCAAATGTTTCAAAGAAACCATCGTCACATTCTCAGTTTGTCGTAACTGACACTACTTAGAAAAGACATTTGGTCAAAGGTACATTACTATTATGAAATAAATGATATAGTCCTATAAACAGGATACAAGAAGTGTTCGGCGACTCTCATAGGCCTGTGGTGGCGGAGGACCTGCCCCGGCTCAAGTACCTGGACGCAGTCATCAAGGAGACCTTGCGACTGTACCCGCCTGTCCCGCTCATACTGAGACACGTGGACAAGGACGTCACATTGCGTTAGTATTACCATGGAAGACATATTGTGGTGAACTATTTAAAGGCAACATCGTTAATACAGAGTCTCAACACAGTTTCGTCATTTACTTAGCAACCTACTCGTACCAATGCCAGGCTGTAGGCTTCGACGTAACACATGCAGTGAATCAGCACAATAACGATTTATCCATCGATAACGAACTATACGTCAAAAGTTTGGATACCCCGAAGAAGCTGTGGAAGCATTCAAATCGACTATTTTAACAACCCCATTTTCAAATTGAAATGATTGAATTAATAGTTGGTTTGTGTGTATACAAAAGTACATAAAAATAAAGCTAATTTCAGTAATTTCCTGCTTGCAGGTTCCTCTATTAAGTTCGTCTCCGATCTCACGAGATCGCAGTATTAGATCGTGCCTTCTCGTTCTATTCTATTGACTTACGCCTGAAATCCTCATATGTGGGCAATCCCACAGCGCGTGATGCACATCCTCTTCTGCCACTGAAGCTATCACTATCTCACACCACTATATCATGAAGTTTCTTTCGAAAGCAGCCATGACCGACCAGAATCTATAATGTTTAATAGTCCAAATCGATCCAGGTGGCCCTGAGTCAACCGCCACGTCCGAAATAGCATATAAGGATAGAGGGCCTCACATTATCGCATCAACATTCGTTCCTATTAACTATGGAACCCGTCTTTATTTAACTTTCTTATTCCGATTTTGGTAAATAAGCTGTTGTGATAGGTTGATTATAATATGTTATACTAATCCTGTCATAATGAAACCTCGTATCACATTTGATTTTATTTTGGCTCTTGTATTTATAACAGGCAAAATCATACTAATGAGCCCTGAAATCTTCTAATGCTCCTAATTCATGACTTTATTTGGCGACTTTTCGAGTCGAGATCGCTATTAAGCAGGCGTATAAACCCAGGGTAAAAGTCCATGCGCGGTCATCCGCTTTCCCCATCCATTTGCACCCGGACGCCTTTTCAGGTCGTCGGTCTATCTGTCAAATGGGGCGTTCAACGCTGCTCTTAATTACCAATACACGGTTCTCGCAGAACTCGCCTACTTCAACGGTTCTGCGAAATATGATTGTTGCCACTTCTGCTTCCTTATTCTTTTTCATCTATGTCGGTGAACTTAGTTATCCGGCGGATTTCTTCATTTCGGATCATTTCCTTCTAAGACCTTTGAAGTTTGCCCTCCACCTCCACGCACAGTGCCAGTACTTTCAGTTTATACCTAACCTAAATTTAATTGCAGCGTCAGGTATAACCCTGGTAAAGGGCTGCACAGTGATAATGCATATCTGGGCTGTGCACCGCAACCCACGCTACTGGGGGGATGATGCGGAGCAATTCCGACCTGAGAGATTCCTGGACACACCCCTGAAGCACCCAGCGCAGTTCATGCCGTTCAGCTATGGCCCCAGGAACTGTCTTGGTAAGTACAATCATCTAAGCAGTAATATTAGATTTCGAAGGTAATCTTGAACCCCTAGAAACTTATGGTTCAAAAATAGAGATCGTGGGTTCAAACCCCGCCCGTACCACTTAGTTTCCAAAATAAATAGGGTTTACTTATAACAACACAGGCTCGGTGAAGATAAACATCCTAAAGAAACAATCATACGCCAAAGAAGAATTCAAAGGTTAATGTGAGTCCACTAAATCGCATTGGGCCACGGTTGCGTTGGCACAACAGATCCTGAAGGGTGAATTTGTCGCCAGGACTTCCTGGCCCCCTAACCAGATAGGATAGGTTACGGAGAGTGTCTAAGATATCCAACTGATTTAATAGACAAGGTGTTTACATCGGAGTCTATGTCGAATCATGAATGTGTGCCCCTTACTCATTCGAAGTTCACGAAGTCTGATGGTGACAGCATATGAGCACCCAGTGCAGTTCATGGCGATGGTGTGGTCGTGTGTAGAGACGGGATGCAACAACAACGTACTAATGAAATAATGACCAGTTACAGCAACTGAAGACAACAAAACCAAATAATTTTAACTATTAATTTTAACTATTACGGTACGGTACAAGTTCACAACACATGCAGCATTTCACGTAGTTAATGAGATTCTTCATAGTGTTAATAACAAACACTTTACAACGGGTTTGTTTTTAGCTATGTCAAAAGCTTTTGACTTCGTTTCACATGATCAGCTCATTGCCAAACTTGAACATAATGGTATCAGAGATCCTGCGATCGACTGGTTGCGGTCGTATCTCAGGGATAGACATCAGTTTGTAGAGATTACACAGCTAAACTCAAAGCACACTACAGAAACATTTAGATCTGACCCGAAGCACAATGATTTTGGAGTTCCCCAAGGCAGTGTGCTCGGTCCCCTATAGTTTTTGTTGTATATTAACGATCTTCCAGATATAATAAAACAAAAAACTATATTATTTGCAGATGATGCTTCATAGTAACAACTGATAAGTCATATTCACTGGACCGACACATATCTGATATTAAGGAGACACTGACATTAATAATAACTTAATCATTAATCTATGCAAGACAAATTTTATTAATTTCAAAAATCAATCAAAGTTTTTTATGACGGACAAATTCTATGGAACGCAAGTAGTGTTGCATTTCTGGGTCTGATTGTCGAATCACAGTTCAACTGGAAAGAACAAATAGAAAAAGTGCGTAGTAAGGTTAGTAGCTTTTCGTTTGCACTGTACAGGCTAACAAAAAAGCAGCAGCACTGCAACCATTGCCTATTTTTCCTATGTAGAATCAGTGCTCCGGTATGGACTTTTAATTTGGGGAAATGGTACAGATGTGAAGAAAGTATTTATTGCTCAGAAAAGCTGCATTAGGGCTATTAGTGGTATTGCGCCAGATAAATCCTGCCGTCCACAATTTTAAAAAATTAAAATACTTACCCTGCCATGCCTCTATATACTCGAGGTAGGTAAATTTGTGAAGAGAAATATTCACCTATTCAAACACGGAGTTGATTTTTCTGAAAGAAATCTTAGGCAGCGCAGAAAAAGGCTAGTTCTTAGTACAGTCCCTAAAACGGTGCGCTTCCATAAAAACTGTTTTGCCATGGCCACATCAATTTATAATAAAATTCCCGAGTCAATAAAACAACTTCCCACCAATCGATTTAAAGCATCACTACATAGTTGGCTTTTGCAAAAAATGTTTTACTCGTTACAGGAATTTCTAGAACAGGCAGAAATAAAACGACATAATTAATGCATAGAACAGTAGGTACGTTAAATACTGATAGTGTGAATATATGACTTTTCGTAAATTTGATTGACATATTATTATTATTGACATTGCAATTAAAATTCATATAAGTATTAAGTTTAATTTGTAATATGTAACATTTGCACGCTATTATATGGATGGCTAAATAGGCATGATCTACCAGTTGCTAGTTATAAGATCTGACATTTGTACCCTATTTATGCAAATAAATATTATATTCTATTCTATTCTACTATTTATTATTCTTTGCTATTACTCAAGTAGAAGTACCAGCTAGGTGTATGGCCGGCAGTACTTCTTACAGGGCGTTAAAAAACTAATAAAAATTGCAGATTTTTTATTTACTGTACCGGCGGCGCGGCGCCGACCGACCGACCGATTGACGCTATAAGCTGGAAAGAGAAGAACTTATGTTACTGAAAGGGCCAGCCTAACTCATTAATCATTTTCAGGCGTTCAATACGCGATGATGTCTGCGAAGACGGCGCTCGCGACACTGCTGCGACACTACCGTGTGCTGCCGGCGATACCGACACCGGTCTCTGACACTGGCGACACTCCCGTTCGACTCAAGTTTGTTTTAATGATGAAGGATACAGACAATTGTACCGTTCAATTTAAGAAAAGACCTGCCGTGTAGTTTCCTTGGGGACTGACAAAAGTCTAAAGACTTTATTATAAAAAAAAGATTTTCAATTATCACACACTCTGTATAAAATGTAAAAGATAATAATATAACAACCTAATATATGAATTTGTTTAGTTATATTAAGTACTAGTGGTGCCCGCGGCTTCGCTCGCCTGAACTACAAAATTATTTCCTGCTCCCGCTCCCTCACCTGCTCCTGCTCCCGCTCCGATCCCGCTCCCGCCCCTTGCTACTATTAAATGTCTGAATTTCTATTAATTTTGTTTAATAGAAATTCAGAAACATTAATTTTTAAATTATGATCAGACACTTAGCTAATCTACAATTTTATTTAACGTGTTTCATTTGTAACATTTATTTCGGTTTCGGCGGTGGCTGTATCTTCAGTTGTTATTTAAAAGGTTGTGTCATCAGCGAACATAAGACGATGACGAAACAGGTTTTATGGTATAAGGGAAGTTGTTTATGTAAAGTAGAAACAAAAGTGAGCTTAGGATACTTCCTTGAGGAACTCCACAATTATTTGGCGATATAATGACATGTGAATTGTTTTGTTGTAGGTATTTTTGTGTTGTTTTTTAGTTATTTAAGTAACTTCTGGGCATTGATATGTCTGTTTTAAAAATAATCCCATCCATTCCAATGTTAGACCTCTTATACCATTGTCATTTATGTAACAAAATTTTGTGGGATACTCAGTCAAAAGATTTTGTCATGTCTAAAAATATAGAGTATACGTGTGCTTTCACAAAAGCTTTCTGTAACTAAATTAATCAACGAGAAACATTTCAAAGTTATAGAACTATTTATATGTTTATTAGTTTATGTGTATTCTATGATACTCGTAAGTACGTTGCATGATTATTTAATACATAGTAGGTAAGTACCAGGGTTGTTGCTGATGCAGGTTTTTACTATATCAGCGGATGCTGATGCTGATATTAATAAATTACTTAAATAAAACACATCCTACTATAAAATTATTAGCAAATAAAAATATTATTATATATACTAGCTGTGCCCGCGGCGTCGCTCGCGTTGACTACAGAATTAAATAAAGTTGAAAATTATTATGTGTTGGCCTTTTCTCCCTGCCCCTCCCGCTCCAGGTCCAGGTCCAGAACCAGTTCTAGCTCCCTCACCCACTCTCGCTTCTACCCTCTACCCTCAACTCTGCTCTCAAACCTCCCCTCAAACCTTTAAACTCTCGTGCTCCAATTTAGTTTCCGCTTCTGCTCACGAATTCCGTCGAGTATTTACACCCTACACTTGTTTGTTGTATACTAATGCAGTGTTACGAGTACGAGTTTTCGAAAACTATAAATTCGCATATCTTTTGATTGACTGGACCGATTGCAAAGAAATAAAGCTTATATGTTTACACCGAATTAAGGACAATGTTTCTCTGAAAAGTCCATCAACATCGGTTCAGTAGTATTTAAGTGATGCATGCACAAACAAACAAATAAACGAACAAACTGACAAACAGTAAAAAAATCCAAAAATGATCGAAACGTGTTCTATTACTTATAGATCCGCCAAATGAGGGAACAAGTGACAGCTTTTTTTGTATAACTGTCTATGATTGGTTTAAACTCCACGTAACTTGCGCTAGGTCCCGCCTTCAACGAACACGTTACTACTTGAATGTCAGCATAAAAAATCAGCATCGATTGTTGCTGATGCTGACGCTGATATTAAAAAGAATGCTGATTATGCGCGGATGCTGATGCTGATGCTGATATTCGCAACAACCCTAGTCGGTACACGCCACTACTGTCTGTTTATAATCCTTTGTCTACACTGCAGGTTAGCTGAAATAAATTTCTTTAGAAATAAAAAAGGTTGAGCACCTTTTGTATAATTTTCTTTTCTTTGTATTATTCTTTGTATATTAAACAATAAGGTATTAAATAATACATAAAAAAATAATTTAAATTTAAATTGTTGTGTTCAGGTTATGATCTATTATGAAGGAGTCAATTTCAGAAACATAACTTTCACAATATTTTTAGATATTACTGTACTTCATCATTGTTTTGTAACCTTTTCTGTAAAGTGAAAGCTTCTAACTTGATACTACGGATACCTACAGCATGAATAATAGTACCATCACTAATCAGAATCTATCTTGGCTTCCTAACTATTCATACAAATAAAATCCTGTCATCATGACACATATGCGACGACACTCCATCTGTCCATAACTCATTCATCACTCCATCTGTCATTCAAAGTATTTAATTGAGACAGTACTGATATAGATAAAGGACAAAAAGCATAACTAATAATACAAGTTTTAACTTTACAATCCTTCTTATAGTGTGATTCATAACCATATTTAAAACTCTTCCTTTAAGTTTTTACTGCGGCCAGTGCTGATGCATTTTCTTAGTTCCTAGCCTTGTACATTTGTTCGTCAACCAGAAGTCGGACTGACAACTCTTGTTGTTCGTTTATCCTTAGGAACTGACTCCCACGCGGAGATGAAGATCTGCTCACGTAAGATTGTAATAGTTTTACCTTCATTAACCTCTGCAACGAGGGTTTTCAGTGTAGATAAAATGTTCTCCACACCATCTTAAAAAGTAGTCATCGACTCGTTATTAAATTTGTGATCAAAAATCTCAGAGGACTAGGCTTCAGTCTCTTCACGAGATCATGTATCACCCTGGCGTTACTGTGGTGTATCATTGGGAACTTGCCTTACGCTGTTGACGATTTAAGAACAATGACCGCTAATTGTCAAACCTACCTAGGTACTTTAAGAATATTGAACACCTTCCTAAACTGATATAGGCTACTTCTCCTCACCAGTTTTGACACCAGTCATCGTAATTTCTCTTTAAATTTCCTTTTCAAAATTCTCAAAATTTAAGATTGAAGGGAGGCGGCGGATGGAGTAGCTAATAGGTACTCCGTGGTTTTTGTCGCTTTATATTCGCGTACAATAAAATAAAATGCGGTACAACGAAATTGCGTTGAATGCAGATGTATTTTGTCTTCTTCGCATTGTAAAACGGTCTGCAGCGCCATGTCATGTGTATATTTGTAAATAATAGTCCCAGTTATACCTACCTCATACCATGTAGCAAAAAAAAAATCGTAGCTCATAGTTTCACCTCAAAGTTTTGACCTTCATGATTGACACTAATTGGTTATTAAATTAGATAACAGATGACATTTTAAAATCATCTGTTATCTAATTTTTTTTCAGAAAAATTAGGATTTCAGAGAATTAGAATCCGAGATTTTTGATCAGAAATTTAATGACGAGTCGATGACTACGTTTTTAGATGGTGTGGAGAACATTTTATCTACACTGAAAACCCTGCAGAGGTTAATGATGGTAGGTATGGTCTTAACCAAAATTATTACAATCTTACCTGAGCAGTTCTTCATCTCCGCGTGGGAGTCAGTTCCTAAGGATACGCGAACAACAAGAGTTGTCAGTCCGTCTTCTGGTTGACGAACAAATGTACAAGGCTAGGAACGAAGAAAAAGTATCAGCACTGGCCGCAGTAAAAACTTAAAGGAAGTGTTTTAAATAGAAGCGTTTTACCTACCAATAAAACGCATATTAATTACTTACCTTATTCGAAGCTTATAGCTTTAAGAGAAGAGATAGGTGTCACTTCTTCCCGCGTGTGCTGCTATCTCTTTCTACCCTATAGCGCCATCTCGCTCATCCTACCGACAGCAGGTGAGGCGCGCTCGCATGAGCGCAGTGCTGTTTCCTCATTGAGTCGAAGTAACCAGGCAGGAATTATCTATAAGCTTCGAATAAGGTAAGTAATTAATATGCGTTTCATTGGTAGGTAACACGCTTCTATCAATTGACTTGACCGTTATTCGAAGCTTATAGCTTTATGAGACGTGTTTGTTATCGCCTGGTGGTAGGATGCAACAGGACGCTAATATGACGCGCATTTATGTAGACTGCGTTGTAAACAATTTAATAATAGTCATACTTATGTAAGATTATTTGTTACAAGAAGAATAATTTAGGTAACATTCGATGGATTAATTTTGATTTATATTAATAGCATGAAATAACTAAATAACTGACGTAAATAAATCCGTCATGATAGGGGAAGTATATGCTGGCATTACTCACGCCTTATACATTCCACGTCTTGCGCGTAAAAAGACGCTAAGACGATTCTAAAAGTTTGATTTGATCTGCATTCCAATCGGTTAAGTCCCTGACCACATACACATTTTCATACACATATGATGCTCACCCCCTGCTCCTAGAGGGGTAGGCAGGGACGATGTATCGCCACTTATTGCGATAAAACGTCGTAAAGAAACTTTCCTTCGTCCGCTTTCATACCCCTAATTCCATCTGCTGGAACCTTGATGGTTGCAGACTAGATGTTACATCTACCAGAAACTTGACGAGGGGTCAAAGAGTGCTGCATACGAATTTTGAGGTCTGCACGTAAGAAAATTCCCCCACTGCGGTACTATAAATGTTAAATTTCTATCGCCCGATTGAGATGTCCTGAAACCATGGGTGCGAGAAATGGCGATGGGAATACCCACGCCAGTGGGACGTTTTATATCTTATATAACTTATCGTGAAATAGTTCTTAACGATCTCTCTGGTCCAGGACTATATCGTACAAGAACGTGATATCTCAGTAACATTATATTGAGTAGATATCACGTTCTTGTCGCAATGAGCGATGGCTCTCTGAGGCGAAAAGGTCGACAACGGGAGTGTCCCAGTTTGCAAATACTTTATTCGTGCCCTTGGATAATAGACTGGTGTTAGGATATAGTCTTGATAAAAGATCTGCGTGATCGTTGTACTTGCCCGGTATGTGAAATACATTCAGATGAATTTGGTAACAGTGAAGAACTCGAAAAACCTGGTATGTCAAGTCTAAGAGGGGGAAAACTTGTCACCTTCCTTGTTCCTTGGATACGCGATAACAGTCTAATTGTCGCATTGTTACCGACTTGTGACCGACTCAGGGACAGACAATGACCTTTTAAAAGCTTTAATATTGCTAACTTTCCATTTCATGGCAGTGTTGTGCTGTCCTGTCTCGGACCACAACCCCTACAGTTGCTCGTGGTCTAACTGTGCTCCTCACGCTAGATACGAGGCATATGTTGTCAAGAAATGACTCGGTGGCGGGTAATGAATTGGTGAAGGATTTTGACAATGTAGCCACCAATTCAGATTTCCATAGACTAAGTGGTAACTTTTTTTGTCTGGACTCAGGAAAAGAGTTCAATAAATGAGTAGGGCCTGATAATTCAGTCGACTCTTTGGGACTGACAGAATGGAGATTCTGGAGATCTTTGAGGTTTGTCTTTTTTTTAGCTATTAATATGTAGTTGATTTTGGAAATCAACGTGGAAATTTTCTCTCTTAAAACATTTAATTTGGGAAGACTCGTCTGGTTCAATCAAGGATAAGGTAAACAAGACTTTGTGAAACCAGAAAAGACTTCTCGTAGTTGACTATCTAACATAAGTTCTCCAGAGTCTCCAGCATTATATTGACATGGCCGTGAAGAATTAAGAACTTCTTAAGTGCAATCAAAAAATCGACCAGATATAGGTACTAGTGTTCTTTCTTATTCCCTATAGGCGTAAACACTATGGTGATGTGCTCCACCCACAAGGGCGACACGTCATTTGTAGAAGCTCGTCTTTGTAATCATTAGTCTATTTTGCATATCCAATCCCTTGGTTGGAGAAAATCTAGTACACGAAACACGATTAAGAGACTGAATTTCTCTGTCACGACATGACAAACTGATTGAGAGCTTTTAGATTAAATACAGGTCGCGTAGAGCAGTCGCTCTTCGGCACCAGATATATTGTATAAAGCAACCTAGGAGGGAAGCGAAGTCACCTCCAGAGCCCATTGATCTTTCAATTGATTTATCACAGAAGTCATTTCCTCGGACTCTTGAATTGGAAAAATCACTATTCTTTAAATGTAGAATAATTAACAGTAATTTTCATAGGATATGTATGCGATACCCTTGGATTATTCATAGAAGAAAATCCGATGTTCTCATTGCTTTCCAGTGGTGACAGAGTTGAATGAGATGCCTCGCTCTGAAGCAGTTTGCGTCAATACTTGCGCTTACGACAACTCCCGTATTGTTCCTGAGCCCTTGGCTTTTGTCGAGATGAACGTCCACGAACGGAATCGCGGTTATAGGTGACAGGAGTGTAGTGAGCAACACTGCCCTTGCGGGGAGGGCAGTTCTGATTACAAACACCCTGCGAGGGCGGGTTATAGGAACAGGTTGTATGTAGTTTACTTACATTTCTACACGAACCTCTACTCGTACCCTGCGAGGGTAGATTTTGGTTTGGCTTCCCCTGCGAGGGGCAGCTCTGTATCTTGCGAAGCCGCGCTTGCGAGGCAGAGGCATTGGCATTTCTTTTTTGTAGAAGCCATATGCGAGTATATACACTTTCTTACTGAAGAAGCTTACTCAATAGCAGCACTAAAAGTTCAACTTTAAAAATATTTTGCAAAGAAATAAATTTTCATAAAGTAGCCTTCATGAATGGGTCTCTTACCCGATTAGTAATACTATTTCTGCGACTCTGAAGAGGCTACGAGTACACGAAAGGATCTTATGGACATCTTCCGAAAATAAACTTCTTATATTATCACCTAAAAACTCCAAATATATCTTTAGCGGTTTTTGTAACGATTCACTTTGAGAATGCACAGGGTAAAGGCAGAACAATTTTAATAATTATCTGCGTATTGTAAATGATGTATCGTATGCTGTTACTTCCCCGTCAGTTCTAAATTAAGTATGATTGTAAAGTTTTTGAGTGTCTGGATAATGCACCTCGCATCATGTTTGCTGTCAAAATTGCACATCATATAACTGTTTTAAATGAACTTCCGAAATCTTAGGAACAGACGGTTCCTTCAATTTGGTTGAAATCTCAAAATTAAATAACTGATCATTAAATAAATGACAATTTGAGCGCGAAGTGGAGGAGGACGAACGCGCGTTCCACTTATTATACAGTTTTCTACTAGCATCCGGCAGGTAGCCACTATTTCTAGTATCTAACTGCTCGCGGAGCTCTTTCATCTGCTTGCTATATAGTCTGTTTACGCGTTGAGCGGCGCGCGTGTTTGCCTCCCTTCTTTTTTCTTGATATCGTCTGCAGCGACGACGACGAAATTTGCGATTCGGTGAACTCGAATCCGAAGAAGATTCAGATGAATTGGTGCTTTGTTTTAAAGGAAAGACGCGAGTCCTATTTTTTTTTCGTCACAATCCGTCGGTTAACTCTCACTATTATCGTAATATTCATTATAGCATATAAAAACAATAGGGTAGGTAAAAAACTAAAATGTTCAAAAACGAACGGTAAAACCGTTATAATTGTAACCTCTAGGGATATTACCACTATTTCAAATTACCTTCGTCGTAATTTTACAATCGAAATGTATTTTGTCAAACAAAATACCAACTATGACTTTAAACTATTGCTAATAATTAATGTGTTGTACTTACATGAAGATTTCAGAAAAAATTCAGAAGTACCTGTATAATATTTTTACGTGCTACAGCGGAGCACTAGCACGACCTTTCACAGCAGGAAATTGGACGATAATGAGGAAACAAAATGAGCGCTGCGCTCGTGCGGGCGCGCCTCACCTGCTGTCGGTAGGATGAGCGAGATGGCGCTATAGGGTAGAAAAAGATAGCAGCACACGCGGGAAGAAGTGACACCTATCTCATATAGCTATAAGCTTCGAATAACGGTAAAGTCAATTAATATGGTTATGAATCACACTATGAGAAGGATTATAAAGTTTCCTATAATAATGGTAACCTAGGAAAAATATTGTAGTCTGCAAACGGCGGAGCAATGATTTTCAAATAACAGTTTATTTAAAAACAAAGATTATGTTAAAATTTGTAATATTAGTTACGATTGTTGTCTATTACCTATATCTGTACTGTCTGCATTAAATATTTTGAATGACAGTTAGAGTGATGAATGAGTTATGGACAGTGGATACCTTATTGTACAATACCTATACAAAGAATAACACAAAGAAAATAAAATTATACATAAGGTGCTCAACCTTTTTTATTTCTAAAGAAATTTATTTCAGCTAACCTGCAGTGAAGACAGAGGATTATAAACAGACAGTAGTCGCGTTTACCTACTATATATTAAATAATCATACAACATACTTATCATACAATACACATAAACTAATAAACATATAAATATACTACTTTTAAATGTTTCTCGTTGATTAATTTAGTTACAGAAAGCTTTTGTGAAGGTACACGTATTCTCTATATTTTTAGACATGACAAAAGCTTTTGACTGATTATCCCACAAAATTTTGTTACATAAATGACAATGGTATAAGAGGTCTAACATTGGAATGGATGGGATTATTTTTAAAATAGACATATCAACGCCCAGAAGTTACTTAAATAACTAAAAAACAACACAAAAATACATACAACAAAACAATTCACATGTCATTATATCGCCAAATAATTGTGGAGTTCCTCAAGGAAGTACCCTAGGCTCACTTCTGTTTCTACTTTACATAAACAACTTACCTTATACGATAAAACATGTCTCGTCATCGTCTTATGCTCGCTGATGACACAAACTTTTAAATAACAACTGAAAATACAGCCACCGCCGAATCCGAAATAAATGTTACAAATGAAACACGTTAACAAAAATTGAAGATTAGCTAAGTGTCTGATCATAATTTAAAAATTAATGTTTCAAAAACAAAATTAATAGAAACAACTTGAAACAATATAAAACTAATGTTTCAAAAACAAAATTAATAGAAACAACTTGAAACAATATAAAACTAATGTTTCAAAAACAAAATTAATAGAAATTCAGACATTTAATAGTAGCAAGGGGCGGGAGCGGGACCAGAGCGGGAGCAGGAGCAGGTGAGGGAGCGGGAGCAGGGAATAATTTTGTAGTTCAGGCGAGTGAAGCCGCGGTACCACTAGTACTTAATATAATTAAACAATTTCATATATTAGCTTGTTATATTATTATTATCTAATAAATAAAATCGTAAACATCGCGTGTCTGTACATTGAAGATATTTGCAAAAAAAAAAATGGGGGGTCTAAGGATAAGCAACAGAACACATTTCGACCATTTTTGAAATTTTTGTCTGTTTGTCTATTTGTCTGTGAGTTTGTGCACGCATCACTTAAAAACTACTGATCGGGCTTTGATGGACTTTTCACAAAAACATGGGCATTAACTTAACTTAACATTTAGTCTTTATTTCATCGCAATCGGCTAACTCAATCAAAAGTTATAGACATTTTTAGTTTTCAAATATTACGTAAGGTTAGTGTGCAATATATTGCAAATATTAGTATTAGTAGCGATGACTTTGGATTACATTTGGAGCTGCGAGTGGGAATCGGAGTGGGAGTGGGAGTGGAAGTGGAAGTGGAAGTGGGAGAGGGAGTGGGCGTGGGCATGGGCGTGGGCATGGGCTCGGGCGTGGGAAAAGGGGAGTGGGTGTGGGAGCGGGAGCTTAAGCGGAAGCCGAAGCGGGAGCGGGAGGGGAGCGGGAGCGGGAGTGAGAGCGGGAGCGGGACCGGAGCGGGACCGGAAGCGGGAGCGGGAGTGGGAGCGATTCTGTAGTTCACGCGAGCGGAGGTCACCTGGACCTGGACTTGGACGATACACTGCGAAGAATGTAGGGTGTAAATGTTCGACTGAATTCGTGAGCGGTAGCGGGAGCGGGTATGGTACCAGTGTAATTTGAGTGTTTGAAAATTCACATAACTTTTGACTGAGTTACCCGATTACGATAAATTTATGGTATACGTATGCAACAAAGTAATGTTGGTCGGAATTTTTATAGCGATGGATTAGTTACGAGGACTACATTTGGAGAGACGAGGGAAAGAGGTTTGAGGGGAGAGCTGAGGGGAGGGTTGAGAGGAGTGTAGAGGGGAGGGTTGAGTGGATGGTTGAGGAGAGAGTTGAAGATCTGGACCTGGAACTGGACCTGGGCCTGGTACTGGGCGTGGAACTGGACCTGGACCTGGACCTTGACCTGGACCTGGACCTGAAAGTCTGAGTGGAAGTGGGATAGGGAGCGGAAGTGGGAATGGGAGCGGATCCTGTAGTCCACGCGAGCGGAGCCGCGGGCACAGCTAGTCTTTTATATTTTATGCAGAGTGTGTGAGGATTCAATTTTTTTTTTTATAATAATAGCTTTAGACTTTGGTCCGTCCTCAAGGACACTATACGGCAGCTCTATTCTCTAATTGAACGGTACAATTGTCGGCATCCTTCATCATTAAAACAAACTTGAGTCGAACGGGAGTGTCGCCAGTGTCAGAGACCGGTGTCGGTATCGCCGGCAGCACACGGTAGTGTCGCAGCAGTGTCGCGAGCGCCGTCTTCGCAGACATCATCGCGTATTGAAAGCCTGGAAACGATTAATGAGTTTAGGCTGGCCCTTTCAGTAACATAAGTTCTTCTCTTTCCAGCTTATGGCGTCAATCGGTCGGTCGGTCGGCGCAGCGCCGGTACAGTAAATGAAAAACTGCAATCTTTATTAGTTTTATCGCCTTCTAGGCATCCGCATACAACTCAGTAAAGAACCATATTGTTTTATCATTACTGTTTACACTTTTCAATTATATCAATTACCGTATCAAATATACCTCAAAACATCAGTATCTAAATCGGCAAATGCAATAATAACACAAATCACACGCGTACTGCCAGCCGTACACCTAGCTGGTACTTCTACTTGAGTAATGGCAAAGAATAATAAATAGTACAGTAATAGTTAAAATTATTTGGTTTTGTTGTCTTCAGTTGCTGTAACTGGTCATTATTTCATTAGTACGTTGGTGTTGCATCCCGTCTCTACACACCACCACACCATCGCCATGAACTGCACTGGGTGCTCATATGCCGTCAACATCAGACTTCGTGAACTTCGAATGAGTAAGGGGCACACATTCATGATTCGACATAGACTCCGATGTAAACACCTTGTCTATTAAATCAGTTGGATATCTTAGGCACTCTGTGTCTCCGTAACCTATCCTATCTAGGGCCAGGAAGTCCTGGCGACAAATCCACCCTTCAGGATCTTTTGTGCCAACGTAACCGTGGCCCAATGCGATTTAGTGGACCTTTGAATTCTTCTTTGGCGTATGATGGTTTCTTTAGGATGTTTATCTTCACCGAGCCTGTGTTGTTATAAGTAAACCGTACTTAATTTCGGAAACTAAGTGGCACGGGCGGGGTTTGAACCCACGATCTCTATTTTCGATCCACGGCGATTTCTTGAACCATAAGTTTCTAAGGGTTCAAAATTACCTTCGAAATCTAATATTACTGCTTAGATGATTGTACTTACCAAGACAGTTCCTGGGGCCATAGCTGAACGGCATGAACTGCGCTGGGTGCTTCAAGGGTGTGTCCAGGAATCTCTCAGGACGGAACTGCTCTGCATCATCCCCCCAGTAGCGCGGGTTGCGGTGGATGGCCCAGATATTCAGCAACACTGTGCAGTCCTTTACCAGGGTTATACCCGATGCTGCAATTAAATTTAGGTATAAAATGAAATTACTGGCACTATGATGGAGGTCTAACTTCGAAGTTTCTTTGAAGAATATGATCCGAAATATAGAAATCAAACTAAGGTCATCGACATAGATAAAAGAATAAATAAGGACAGTGAGGGCAGGTTACATATGTCGCAGAACCGTTGGGGCTGACGAGTTCTCAAGCAGATTAAGCGTACCGTAAGACGCCTCTCCTGATATATGGCTGGACTCGTAGTGACCCGGTCTTCGAATCTTCGCCTCCAAACACTACCATACGCTCATCACGGCTCGATTTATCTGGGACTAGCTGTCTGCCCGCGACTTCGTCCGCGTGGACCACGGAACTTTATTTTTTCCTACTTACTTGATATTTTGGACAATTGACACTATATCTTTATAAATTGTAGCCTATGTGTTATTCTGATGTATAAGCTATATTATTGTAAAGTTTCATTAAAATCCATTCAGTAGTTTTTGCGTGAAAGAGCAACAAACATCCATCCATACTTACAAACTTTCGCGTTTATAATATTAGTAGGATGGATTGTCCCACATAACGCCTGTCTCACAGCGGCCTTCCCTCAAAAACTCAACAACTTCAACGGCATTTCGTTACAGACATTTCATGGCGAACATTTCTTGCAACACATCGGCTTGACGCCGCACACTAACAGTGCATAACGTTATCTTAGTTCCGACCAATCATGACATGGCGCGACCGGACCAGGCCAATCAGCTCATAGTCCCCTCCGCCCGCACACCTCATCCCTTTTGTAGAATTAGGAGCATTCGAATATAGGGTTTAGTAATAAATCACTACGCCTGTTGTATAACAGGCAAAATAAAATAAAAATAAATAAGTAAAAAATATGTCAGACATTCACACCAATTATCCAGTCCTAAACTAGGCAAAGCCTGTGGTATGGTTACTAGATAACGGATAGACATACTTAAATATATAAACATCCAAGACTTGGGTACGAACATTCATATTCATCATACAAACATTTGCCCCTAGCAGAATATAAATGAGACTAGTTTTCATCAGGACAGGCTTTAGGATGACAATGAAATCAGCTTAGACAACAGCTTATTTATTACAGTCGGAATTATAAAACTAAGTACCTACCGTAGTTAAAGAACAAATGTTGATGCGATAACGATAGTCGACATAGAGTTACTGTTGTGATGCGAGGGGACACGGAAATGATTGAGAATAGAGAACATGATGAACAGGAAATTAACTTTATTTGTTTTCAAAGTATTCTGCATTAGAATTAATGCACTTTGCATGGCACAAAATTCCAATCTGATGATGGCAGCGGCGGTTTCAAGTTTTTCAGGTGGTGCGAAAAATCCCGCCACATGCAATCGCATACATAAGAGAAGATTAAAATAAATATTACATTATTGAGATTGCCGAGACTGATGACATGAGTGGTGTAGTATGATGCGGCGTATGTGCTACTCGTATGTCGAAAACTGCAGCCTGGCTATATTATGTCTCGCTCTGGCTCCCTGTGACTTTCCTATAATTGCGTCTCTATTCCTCACATATCGCATGATTACCGCAGATGGCAATGTTGGCAATGGTAATATACTAACGCAAAGTAATGTCCTTGGACACGTTTCTCACTATGACCGGGACGGGCGGGTACAGTCTCAAGGTCTCTTTGATGACTGCGTCCAGGTACTTGAGCCGGGGCAGATCCTCCGCCACTACAGGACTGCTCGAGTCGCCGAACACTTCTTGTATCCTGTTTTTGAGAGTATATAGCATTCAATTCTTAATACGAGTAATGTACCTTTGACCTAATATCAGAACTATTTGACATAGCTATCTGATCATTAACTTCTCACTTTGGCTACCTAGAGCCAAAGTGAGAAGTTAACGATAATTTCTTTTACATATTTGACCTTAAACAATTAACTGGTGAGGATTCGCCCTTTAGTGATATTAGAGTTAGAGAGCGAGATTTGACCCTTATCGATTTGTGTCATAAAAGTTAAGTTTGGTTTTTTTTTTCGCATTTGTATTGATTCAATTCCCGAAATTAATGAAATGAGACAAATGAATTTCAAGAATTGTGAATGCAGTTTTACTTATGTACTTTTAAAAATAAATAAACGTTATTTTAAGTAAAAGCTATCTGCAATAAGTAATTAGAGTACTTTCCCTCTAGGTCCCGTGCTTTATTTCCAATCTGTATATTATCATAACCATCGTTTGGCTGACAATCGTTATCAAGAAATTGTGAAAGTTAAGTTGCTTAATTATTTCCTTACTCTTCATAGACTTTCTGCTGCACGTCTTGGTGTCTGGCTAGCATGCGGACTACAAAGCCGGCCCCCACTGCCGACGTGTCGGTACCAGCCATCACGATGACTAGAGTCTCCTCCATAAGTTCCAGATTCGTGTACCCTCTCTCACCGCCTGATGAGTCGATCAGCATCTCCAGAAATGTCTTTAGGCTTTTCTGTTTCTCATCTGAAACTGCCAGAGTCACATTGACTTGGTCTTGAAAGGATGAAGTTAAACTTTAATTGTGGCCAAGAAGTAGAGTATCTATATCCCAAGTCCCAACCATAGATCAGTACAAAACTGTGTTTAAAAAATAATAAACCAGTTTTAATGTAGTATAGCACCTTTTAATAGTCGCTTAGGACAATTTTGTTTATTTCATATATCGTAATAGCATATACAGCAAATAACTGTATTCTCTTACGTACATACCTATCTATCTCTATAAATTGTGATGTAGGTAGTCCAATAAACACTGTGTTATACTAACCTTGACCGTGGGGCGCTGCCGCTGTCTTTTTGTGTTGTTCCTCCTTCATTGCAATCCGTTTTGATTTTATTATCTAAAATTAAATTAAAGATTCAATTTTCTAGCGCTGGTCTAAGTTTAGATTAACTTAGTTTGGCAATTTGAGACCTGGCATTGTTGTAGTCAGGGTTTCCTTTTACTGTATAATTATATATATAGTAATATTAATTATTAATAGTATAATTCAAACTCTATTCTACGAACCTGATCAACAAATCCATGTATCACGTGCTTCACTTTTGTCAGTCTACGACAGGACGACGTGAGCTTGTATATGACGTCATTGTGAATAAAGGGCTGGAAAATTCGGGTCGCAGCCAACTGAATTCCCTCCTCGAAAGCCTTCAGAAACGGATGGTTGTGGTTCTCTTGGGAATTTACTTGCACACCTAAAGTAGTTTCTGGGACAAAAGTTTATGACGTAAAATTATTGAGTTTTTTTTTATTGTTGATGGGTTTGCGCTTGACCTCAATCTCACCTGATGGTAAGTGATGATGAGGCCTAAGGTGGAGCGCGCAGAAGGTGCATATTCACTCTTCCTTTAAAAAGATCCAAATTGTATTTGTCCGGAAATACCCAAGCTGGTAGGGAATTCCTTTCCTTAGCAGTTCTCATGATGAAAGAGGAAACTAAACGCTTCGTTCGAGAGCGTGGTATGTCTACTACATAAGGATGAAGGCCCTAACCACCATCTGATGTGCAGCAGAAAGAGCGTCGCGGAAAGTACGGACTGGTAGTCCGTTGATGGAAGGGAGATGGGGGAATCAAATCGTGTAATTCCTGGGCACACTCTCCAAAATGTAACCTGTAGAATACCGAAAGACAGGCCACACTGCGACGATGTTTGAGGCTCTATAACTTGGTATTTACCAGAGCGTCGTCACCTATGAGCCTTCGGCCACGACGCTCAACCGCGTCCAGAGCAGCCAGCTGATATTTGGCAGAGCCGTCCCAAAGATGACTGCAGTACTCCATACACGACCGCACTTATGCTTGGTAAAGGCTGAGAAGCTGTACCGGTGAGAAGTATCGCTTAACCTTGAAGAGGATGCCAAGTTTTTTCGATGCAGTTTTGGCTTTGGACTCAATCGTTTTTAGGTCAGAAGTTAGTTCCATACCTAACAGCCCTAGGTGATCATCTAACGGTATTGAAACATCTTAGAGAGTCGGAGTCAAGTTGAAAGTACTCTGTTTTGCGGTGAACAGACACGCCTGTGTTTTGGTGGCATTGAACTTGACCAAATTGATGTCGCCCCAATCGGACACAGTCTTTAAGGTCAAGTTGACTCGCTCTACCATGGCCTCTCTCTGAGATCGGGTATCGTCGCCACAGGCCTGCGAATTAGACAAGTATCACTCCGTGACAGTGCCGTCGTCTGCATACCCAAATATACCGGGTTGTAGCAGGTCTTTGATGTGCAGCAGAAAGAGCGTTGCGGAAAGTACGGATTCCTCAGGAACTCCGTCATTTATAGCCAAGTGGTCTAACGGTCTATGTTTATTTGATAGCTAATAAATACGTACCACACACGGAGTCCATGGTATAAGTGGTGAGGTAGGGCCACACGGAGAACGACGCCTTGTTAGCCGCAAATTGCAGCTTCTGCACCATGATGCGCGACTGCTCTGAGAACACCTCCACGAACTGGCCAAGACACTTTGGACTAAACGTGGGTGCCAGAATCTTGCGTCGGGGCCGCCAAATTTTGACTAATATTAGAGAAGATAAGATAGTTTATGTGAATTCATCATCGACTGTCTATGTTTAAACAGTGCGTCCTACCTGTCATAACCTATGGCGCAGAAATGTGGACACTGGGCGGTCTGCCTGATCCACAAGTTTCATGTCGCTCAGCGAGCTATGCTTAGGGTTACTTTGAAGTATATGATTCGTAATGAGGAGATTCGACGAAGAACGAAGGTCACCGACATAGCCGAAAGGATTAGAAAGCTAAAGTGGCAGTGCCACATCTGTCACAGGATCGACGACCATTGGCGCAGACGAGTTCTGGAGTGGAGACTGCGGATCGTCACGCGCAGGGTTGGGCGCTCCGTCGCTAGATGAAACGACCACCTGAAAATGACCTATATCCAGCATCTAAGGGCTAATATAATGCCTGTCGTCGTCTACTGCTGAACATAGGCCTTCTCTATTGCGTCTCGCGGTGCTCTCGATCTTTACTCCAAAACTCGTCTACCCCATCGGTTCTAAGGCACTGCACCTTGCAAATTCACACTGCGCCGTAGGCCATTTATAAATTCATGACATGACATTAGGACGATATTTCGGCTCACGAATAAAAATATCCTAAAAGACAGAATGCTGAAATTACCGACTTCCGAGATATCGATATCACTCTTAATTTGTAATTATTGATGAATGATCCATCATAATTAACTGAAATACACTTATAATTTGGTTTTATTTTATACTTTTTCAATCCTATTTTCATGTTAACCTTTAATAAAAAAAGAAACCATAAAAAACAAATTGAATTAAAAATAACCCGATGATAAATTGATTAAAAATCCAGCCTCGTCTTATAATAAACTAGTTATGAATAATAATAACGCGAAGGACATACTCATATTTATAGAAAATAGGAAAGGCAACGAAACAAGAAAAAAGATTTTACATTGGTGTTTTTTACACTACACCTGCATCATGTAAACCCAAATCCGACATGTAGGACTACCATAGCAATAGGGAACAGTTTTTACACTTGGGGATCCAACTTGGTAATACTGACATATACGTCAACGGCGTTCGGAAACAGTGCCAGATGGCTGAACCGAGTTGAAACTAATAATGTTGAGAACCTAGTCAAATTGATTGAGTTACATTTTTTTTTTCAAAATATGTTCTTACAAGTGGCGGACCAAAAATACGTGTTTACAGCAAACACCCCATAAGCAATGTATCTGCCTGAAGATAACCACTTGCGTAATGGTTCCCTGAATGTTTCATAACATTTTAAATGTCTGCTCAATCCGTCCAGGACGGGCAGTTTAATCATATAAAACTAACCTGGCGCGAATATGCTCCCGTTTCCGGTGACAAAACGAATGAACTTCATAACGTAACCCTTCTCCAGGCAACTCTTGCAGACGAACTCGGCGATAGCGGCATCCGATACACCTGCCGAAATCGCACATGAAAATCGAAAATTGTATCAGTATTTGTTAATTGCTTTATTATTATTCAGCCAGCGATGAGTCAATTAAATGACATGGAGGATGACATTCTAACGTGGACAGAGAGTTGGTTCCAGAGTAGGTTCCATGGTATAGTTGTAAGTGGTACCAGAGCATCATCTATACCGAGTTTCATCAAAATTGGTAAGGGCCACTATATGATACCAATTGGGGGGTTTTCCACCAAAAGTAATCAATTTCCTAAAGCTACATCTATACCAGGTTTCATCAAAATTGGTGAATGTCACCTCGCGAGGTAACCTTTTGTCAGTATGAAATATTTTTACTTACAAACGTATAGGTAGTCTCCCAGCCAAAATGACGATATACCATCCTTAGAGAAGGATTCCCGGCCAAACTTCTGTAATCCTTTCATACAATCTGAAAATTAAAAACTATTATCACAATTCTACACTACTTGAAGACAAATAAGTCTTTATTCAGTGCATCCTGTCTGTACGGGACACCCGGCCATACATAGATATAAGTTTTCTATAAGTTTGTATGTACTTTGTAATAGTATTTTAATAAATGGTGGCGTTAGGGAATAGTAGGCATATTAGGACAGACCACGCGGCCTTTATTTACAGAATAGCATAAGAAAGGTCGGCGTGGGTTTTATTTAGGTAAGGATGCGCAGCCTTCACAAAGCTTTTACCGTTGTGGCTTTAGACGCTCACAGTATCTCACCTTCGCGCAACTCCCCATCTCTTCCGCACACGGCACGGTTACGCCACGGTTACGCGGAATAGCGTAAACCGACACTATTCCGCGGTGCCTGTCCCTCGCCCAACCTCGTCTTTTGTTCCGATCGGCCGAATCGTTTGCCGAACAGAGCCCGAACGGATTCTATAAATATGGGACGAGACCCCCAGTTAAGCCTGTTCACTCTCCACTCCGGCCGCCGCAACATCTCCTGTCTCAGCACGTGGCGACACAGTAAAAAACCACGTGGCCTTTATACCACGCGAAGTCCAGTCAGTTTACAGCGATATATCTACAGTACAGACAGATCTCCAGTCCATTCCAGTATACAGTTTAGAAGCCACCTAAGAAACACATGGTTGTTTTGCCTGGACCTGGACCTGGATTTAAAGTCTGAGTGGAAGTGGGATAGGGAGCGGAAGTGGGAATGGGAGCGGATCCTGTAGTCCACGCGAGCGGAGCCGCAGGCACAGCTAGTTCTAAATAATGATGAAAGAATTTTTGAAATCGCATGAGTAGTTTCTGAGATTACCTGGTACATCCGAACTTACAAACTTTACCTGATTATAATATTAGTGTAGATTAAATGAGAGATGTGGAATGTATGAGTTTAAACATATAGTTTAAGATTATTAATTCTCATAAGAAATAACATTTCACTTATATGAGATAGTAAACTAAAATTATATTATGTTCTATTTTAATCTAATCCGAACTGAGCTTATACAAAGCAAAATACTTTTAAAACGAAGCGGGTAGTTACAAACTATTTTTATAGTATATAGAAAACAATAATAATCGATTGCCGCGAAGCGAAAACACAGGCACTATCACTACTAGTAAAGGGATGTGACAAAGATATAGAGCGTAATCTACAAAACTAGAAATGGCTCGACTTTAACGAAACATGTTTAAATACGTAGTTTTTATTTTCAAATATTTTATATAATATACAGATTTGTGTATGTATGGATGGATGGATGTTGTTTATATGTGTATTTATGTATGTACAGATAGTTGTTAGTATATGAGTTAAGTGTATAAATTAATGCATGAACTTGGATTTATGAATAAAAAATTTAATTAATAAATCTCAGAAGAAAACTCGAAATATCTGTGTATTTATTAACGTGAAATGTATAGTTATTGAACTGAATTGAATATCCATCTTACGTACTTGTAAACACTTCATTGCAAGTACATATATAACACTACCGTGTAGTTTCCGGTAGAGTAGAATAGGACCACTCCAACTCTTCCCGTGGATGTCGTACAAGGCGACTAAGACATTATAAAACGTCAATCAGGCCTCCCCAACCCGTCTGGCCAGCGCGGGGAGTGTAGGCCAAATCCTCCGTCTGTCTCCGGCAGATGAGAGAGGGTTGTGCTCCTGCAGTGGAGACAAAAATAATCTGATGATGATGATGGGTAGTTACAAACTATTTTTATAGTATATAGAAAACAATAATAATCGATTGCCGCGAAGCGAAAACACAGGCACTATCACTACTAGTAAAGGGATGTGACAAAGATATAGAGCGTAATCTACAAAACTAGAAATGGCTCGACTTTAACGAAACATGTTTAAATACGTAGTTTTTATTTTCAAATATTTTATATAATATATAGATTTGTGTATGTATGTATGGATGGATGTTGTTTATATGTGTATTTATGTATGTACAGATAGTTGTTAGTGTTCATTTTATAAAATAGATTTAAGTATATGATTTTTCATTTATTTATGGGATTTAGCTTGTATTATTCATTATATAATATTTAAGTCGTTTTTTTAAACTGAGCATAGTTTTGGCGTCTTTAATATCTTTAGGTAGATGATTGTATTGTTTTGCGCCCTCGCCCAATATGCATTTTGATCCGTCGTTCGTTCTCGGTTTACGCAGTTTTAGGCCATTTGCGTTTCTCAATTTCATTTTGTGTATTTGTTGTTTTTTTGTGAAGCTAATTTGTGTATGTGTATCTTTGTTAATAATTATGTTATTGTTTATCTATTTAGTTTATATATATTGTTATACATAAATGAATGATGTACAAATTCTTAAATAAATCCCGGATAAAGTCCGCGATAAAAATTTCGTCGCAATTAACACATTCGTGGACACAGCCCGTGTGACGTGAGTTTGTAATGCGGCACTAGATGACGTCACTATACAAAATACGATATCCATATACGTATTGTTACAGTAGGAGCCACCGGTACAACGTCTCCTAACGTACTGCCCACGAATGTGTTAAGTATGTAAAGTTGTGATCCTTGTTGATGACTGTATCACTGAAAACAATTATAGAAAAGTCTGTCTGATGATAATTTAATTAGCGTTAGTAACTACACTAATTAAATTTTCACAAGGATATGTTAAGATATAAAACTTCACTTGTGTCAATAAAAATCACAATAGAACGATAAAAATAAAAAGGTGCTGTCTCACCGCACAACTTACTCACTTATGGCCTGGGAAAAACGAGTTCTTATCTAATAAATAAAATCGTAAACTTCGCGTGTCTGTACATTGAAGATATTTGCAAAAAAAAATGGGCGTCTAAGGATAAGTAATAGAACACATTTCCATCATTTTTCAAATTTTTGTCTGTATGTCTGTGAGTTTGTGCACGCATCACGTAAAAACTACTGAACGGATTTTGATGCACTTTTCACAAAACCATGGGGCTTAGCTTAACTTAACAATTAGTCTTTATTTCATCGCAATCGGCTAACTCAATCAAAAGTTATAGACATTTTTAGTTTTCAAATACATTAGTAGGTAAGGTTAGTATGCAATATATTGCAAATAATAGTATTTCAGTACTATTCAGATTGCAATGAGTTTGGATTACATTTGGAGTTTTTTTTTATTTGCGAGTAGGAAAAAGAGTGGGAGTAGGCGTGGGCGTGGGCGTGGGAAAAGGGGAGTGGGTGTGGGAGCGAAAGCGGAAGCGGAAGCTGAATTGGGAGCGGGAGGGGTGCGGGAGCAGGAGCTGGAACGGGAACGGAGAGCGGGAGAGGGAGTGGGAGCGGGAGTGGGAGCGGATTCTGTAGTTCACGCGAGCGGAGCCGCAGGCACAGGTAGTAAGGAATAAGAATTAGGTAGTGTCATAGGAATTATGTAAGTACGTGCACTTGAATTATTAACTGTAGTAATGAAAATCCCGGGACTCTCTCCGAGCCTAAAAGGAGACAGCCCCTGAATTTTTGCTTTTATTCCAATAATCTCCTGCCAAAAATCCCCTTAAAGGGATTTCTGGAATTTTTTGGAAAATTTGTCCAGAAATCCCCTGCCGATGCTCAAAGAAAACACTAAGGGGATTTCTGGACAAAAATTCCAAAAAATTCCAGAAATCCCCTTAACTATTTTTTTTATTTTTTTATGTAACTTTTTCTAATGAAATAAAGATTATTATTATTAAATCGTCTTTGCCTACCCCTCTGGGACCAAGGCATGAGCATTATTTATGTATGTATATGATT
Organism: Esperia sulphurella; assembly: GCA_947086405.1. NCBI lineage: Eukaryota > Metazoa > Arthropoda > Insecta > Lepidoptera > Oecophoridae > Esperia > Esperia sulphurella. The sequence goes on from OX352264.1 coordinate 16,308,864, forward strand.
AATTTCATATTAGCTGGAGGTGGAAGAAGAATTATAGATTAATAAATGAGCTATGTTTATTACTATTGAGTTTAGTGTATAAATTAATAATTAAATTTTTTTTTAATAAATCTCAGAAGAAAACTCGAAATATCTGTGTATTTATTAACGTGAAATGTATAGTTATTGAACTGAATTGAATATCCATCTTACGTACTTGTAAACACTTCATTGCAAGTACATATATAACACTACCGTGTAGTTTCCGGTAGAGTAGAATAGGACCACTCCAACTCTTCCCGTGGATGTCATACAAGGCGACTAAGACATTATAAAACATCAATCAGGCCTCCCCAACCCGTCTGGCCAGCGCGGGGAGTGTAGGCCAGATCCTCCGTCTGTCGCCGGCAGATGAGAGAGGGTTGTGCTCCTGCAGTGGAGATAAAAATAACCTGATGATGATGATGATAATGATAAAACACTGTCTCAAACAATTCAATTACTCTTTATTGCAAGAAAAAAATAAAAATATACAATAATAAAGTAACTTACATATGTACATATAGGCGGTCTTATCGCTAAAATTTCTTCCAGACAACCTTTGGGTAGAGGATAAGAATAACAGAAAAAGGTAGGTTGTGCTGTTAAATAAAAGAAGGAGTATAATTTATACCAGTAAGGGCATACCCATACATACATAGTCAAATACATACAAATATTTATACATACATAGATATATTTATACAACACCGTATTATAGAAAGTAGATTGATAACGACTGAGTTATAAAATAAAGAAAATGGGGGAGTGAGATGATCAGTCAACAAGAAAGTGTTCCTCGACTTGCCGCTTGAACGTCTAAGGATTGCGCATGTCTACCTGTCTGGTCACTGCTTATATTTCTTACATTTTATACTAGCATCATGTGGAGCAGCTATACTCAGAAATGCCCCACGCGTATATAATAATGTGTTCAGAGCGCTGGCATAGAATACTTAATAATACTACGTATAGAATGGACACTCCCTTCCCCCCGCCAATCACAGCTTCCTCACCCCGCGCCGCAGATTTGGGTAGCGTTTAGGGCACTAGCCGTCAGGGCTGTATGTGTTGCTTGAAAGATAATTCAAAGAATAATGGTGAAGTATTGTGCTGTAGGTGGTTGTTTGATTAACAGTAATAACAAAAAGAGACGATTTCATTCTTTTCCTCCAGAAGAATCGAGGTAAGTAACATATTTTGCCTATTTATTCAAACAATTTGTAGGATTGAATATTGGTATTATAAGTAATTCAAATATAATTTTATACGTTTTGGTTTATTTTATTCTGTTTGATAATGTAAATAAAATGTTATTTGAGATAGACATTGATACAATTTTAATCAATTGTATATCTATTTGTTTGTTGTACGACATTTACACATTTGCGTTAAGTCGCGAGATACTCGCATCGATGTGGGTCTTTTTGAATTAGGTAACTTGTCACGCGAAATTAGATATGTTTTGTGACAAAACATATTAAATCTTAAAGAATTTAAGTAGTATTAGTCACGCCTTCAATTAAACCCCACGTTCATCATAACCATGAATTATTCAGGAACCTGCAGATCATCAGATTTAATTGTAGCGTGTAAGAAGATACCTGAATTCTAAAAATTTGTAGGTAAAGTTAGAAAAGCACCTAGTTTCGTGTGACTTAATATATCAAGGTAATTTTTATACTTTGCAAAGGAGAATGAACAAAATTGTATGGGAGTTTGCCCTTAAACTTTGAACCTTGCGTCTGGATCAAATTGTCGTCAAAATACAGGCAAAATACTAAGGATTATTGTAAAAAGAAAATCGTTAAACTATATAGTGGGAAAATTGAATAATCTTACTTGGAATGAAATCTTCGTTGGCGCACAGTTTTCACAACACCGTGGGTATATGGCCACGATTAACCGTTCCCAATCTTGATGTCATAGTTTGGTGCGACGGTATATTGCGTTCGACACTACATTAGACTCGTTAAAATAGATTTTTTCACCCAAATACATAATGTAAACAAAAGGAGACAAAACAGCTGTTGACACCATATGGGATATGACGTCACAGTAAGAAACCATAGTGCTAATCAATAGTGAGGTTCTACTAAATCGATTTAACGAATTGAATAATCGATATTTCTGTTACGTAACAATATTTTCATAAATATCTTTTAAGAACGTGTGTATTACTTGAAATCAGTTTAAATACCGAGTTTCCAGTCAGTAAATGAAAAACGTGATGAGTGGATTATCGCGCCAGTAACTGAAAGGCAGTATCAACAATGGTTGACAAATATCGATTATAAATATATATTGATTTTAATTCTGCTTTCACTACTCTAGTTGAAAAGATGCCGGTCGGCTGGCGGAAATCAATCAATGTTTTTATTTTATGTTATTTTTAAACTCCCTATTCCATTAGCTTTAAAAAAAAATGGAGGGGATTCATAATTCAGACCAATATTTTTGGTACATGAATGATAAAGACGCATCTTAGGCCCACTTTTGACCATTCTCCTTTATATTTTGTACACTTTAGACTTTAGCGTGTGGTCCACCGTACATACATTCGCATAATTGCCAAGTGTTCATGCTAGTAAAAAATTCGGTTATGTAAGTTTTAATTTATGGCAATCATGCATACACGAAGATAAAAATAAATGTTTGGACTCCCTCTGTTGAAGATATCATGATTATTGACTTGCTTATTGGATTCAAGTACCAGAAGTCGTGAGTTCGATTCCTTTTATGTATAGACATGTTTAGAGTTCGTCTTAGTCTGGGTACTATATTAGTGAATTGGTCCTTATCTAATTTCAATGGTACAGGAGAATGAGACGTTCTGATCTGAAGTGAATAAAATCAAGTTTGGGATTAGACAAATGTAATGTATAATACATAAAATATATATTTAATTAAATTAAAAATAACGGAACCGATGTTACGTTTGAATTTTCACCTTTTTGATGTAATCGAAATTCAATGAGCGATTGTCTACCGACTTGCGCAGATGTGTAATTGCAGCATAATAAAAAGAAAAAAATGACATGTGTCATACAGTGGCGTGTGACGTGAGCTTACAACGTAACATTGTAGGAACGTTTCCGCAGTTCCTTTTGTTTGGGTATAAAATCTTTTTTTGTTTTTCAGATGTATATACTAAAAAAAAATTGTTTTTCAGATACTGGATTCAAGTGATTGGGCGACCAAACAATAAAAGTTTAAAAAATCACCGCTTTTGCGATCTTCATTTCTGTGCTTCGGATCGTCTTGCAAAGAATTAAAAAGAAACGCAGTACCAACTTTGATGTTGCCACAGTCAGAAAACTCCTGTGATAATACAAAATTTACCCAAACAAATGTGGAAATTTCGAAAATATCCTTTGTTATCCTTAGCTATTAAATAGTGAAAACGCCGTCAAATTCTGTTCAGCAGTTTCCAAGATTAGCCCGTACAGACTTACATACATAGACACGATTTTTTTTATCATATTTTTGGACTCCACTGGTCTTAAGGTCTGAATTTTTTTTACTTTAATGTACAGAAACGCCTTTTTACTGTTTTAATATATGTATAGATTTAAAAAAATTATAATGTGCACAATGATGAGTGTCGTATTTTTTCCCTGTATGTCGAAAAATATTTTATTTTAGCACATGCACCATGTTTAGTTATATATTTAAACCATAATGAATGAAAGAAAAAATACACGCGAGTAGGAATTATTCCATAACAATAATCCACGAGCCCAATGCGGGTTTGTGGACTTCACATACGCCTTAGAATTATTACTTCTTTGGCTGGTTTCTTAAGGTCTTCTTCACTAAAAACGTTCTTAGTTCGTTCTTTGGCCTGTGCCCGGATTCGAACCCTCGACCTCATAAACGTGAGTACAAACTAGTCTATCACGAATTCGTACAGTTTTGTATGGTTGCATAGAGATTTTGCACGTAAACATCGAAAGTTGGAAAAAAGATTGTATACCTACGACTTAAATCTCAACCACCTATATAAACTATTTTTATTTTTATGCACACTTTACGCCGCCATCACAACGTTACTGGTGCCCACGGCCGGTCCGCGCGGTCTGACACCCCTAACGATTGCCTTAGGCATGTGTGCGTGCGCTGCCGTGTGCAGACACGATTATTGTATTTGTGTAAGAATAGGTAGTCGATTTCCCGCCATCTCATACATTTTGGCACAAGTGTCCGCCCTGTGGCGCTGGTAAGGCTTCCACCTTACTTTAGTGCGTCATGCATGTTATGTGAGGCACGAACAGGTTACTTTTCGCGTCCATTGTGCGCATAACTTCATTAGCTGGCAGATTAAGTTCTGCCGCCTACGCCGTAAGGAAAATCAGACAATTAACTGATGTTGCTACCGCGAGGTTAGTGTACTTTAGCTACTTCCACAGTATCATGGCATACGGTATCCTACTGTGGGGTCAAGCAGCAGATATAGAGACCATTTTTATCTTGCAAAAAAGAGCAGTTAGGGCAATCTATAATCTGCGTTGTAGAGACTCATTAAGAGAAAAGTTTAAAGAAATAAGCATATTAACAGTAGCTGGTCAATTCATTTTAGATAATATTTTATATGTCAGAAAAAATTTATCTCTCTTTTTGAGGCACTGTGACAATAATAGTTATAATACAAGAAATAAAAATAAACTTATTTTACCAGGGTTAAGACTAAGTAAGGTCAGCAAATCGTTCACGGGGCAATGTATACGCTACTACAACAAACTACCAGAGGAAATCTTAAATATGACGGACAGAAAGTTTAAAATTCACATTAAAAAACAACTTTGTAAGAAAGCCTATTATAAAAAAAAACATTATTTGAATGACAAAGATGCCTGGTACTAATGTTGATACAGCTTCGCAAAATCTTTATTAATTGTATGCAAACTTGATTTTTAAAAGATGTGTTGCGTGAAGTTTGTTGCGCGGTTTTTGGCGTTTGTTGGAAGCGGTAGTCGATAAAAAAAATTACGTGTATAAATGTACCAATTGTACTCATATGCAATAAATAATTTTGACTTTGACTTTGACAGGGTGAGAGGTAGCGTCACCGGCGCCCTGAAGGGGGGCGACCAGACAGCGCGACGCCCTAAGTGGTCGACTCATAGCGCTATACGTAGCGCGTGCGGCGTCGACAGCTCGGCGGAGAATGGCGCCGAGGGCGGGGAACGGCGCGGTGGACGGGCGGAGAACGGCGTGGTGGGCGGGCGGGTGGTGAAATAGTTATTAAGTACTTACATACCAACATATTTTAGTCTTATGAATAAACGATATAATAATAATTATCTAACAAACCAAGATTAGGTTTCCAAAATACTAAATGTAGAAATTGTTAAAAGAATGGAATGTTTTATTCAATTTTTATAATCATAATCATATTTATTGGTAACAAAAATTACGAGTCAAAAATGTTTTTAACAATTAATGTCACATTGGTAACAGAATATAATAATTAATAAATATTGTCATACATTCACAAATGTCAAGTAATATACTTTGAAACATCTTTCAGGAATTCGTCAACTGAGTAATATGCCTTCAAAATAAGATTTTTTTTTAATAATTCAGCATCTATTTATATTTCAATGTAACTATATGTACTTATAGTAGAAGTATGTGTTATTAATGTATTTAATTAACATTTTTTATTAAGCATGTACGTACACACAAATCTGCCCTTTCACCGAACCTTTCTCTATCGCTGCTAGGCTGGCAGAAATCTCTTAAAGAGATAAACATTACCATTTTTACATGTGATATTTTTACCCTTTATTTTATTGTTTTTTGTGTGTATGTAATAAATGGTCAAATAAATAAAATAAAATATTACTTAGTGCAATTTGAAGCAGATGTCGAATTTGGTTTAGGACAGTGTTGTAGAACCGAAAAAGTAAAAGTCGTTCGCAAATAAAATAAATAAATAGGTACATTACCTTCGCCAGTTCCATAAAAATGGTGAGCGTGTCCTATAATCGGCAAAGGTATGAAATCACTTTTCAACTGCTGGTCAAGTCTGTTAAACTTTCTTAGATTCCTTCGACGAATTAACATCCACATTATAAAAAGTGCTAACAGTAAAAGCCACAACATTTTTATTTTTGATATTCACACACTTATATGACAGACTTTTTTAATATAAATAATTCTAAACTCGTGGCAGTTTATTTTACCTGTAAATAGAGTATTCTGTATATAGGTATTAAGATTTTAAAATAATGGAATTAAAGATAAACCAACCAAGACATGGCACTTTTATAACATAATACATTTATAACATATAACAATAGAATAAAAAATATTAATTAATTTGCAAAACAATGCAAAATCATAAAATATAACAACTAGCGGCGTTCGAGGTTACCAAAAGATCACCGAGAATTAAAGCTGCTGGCCGCACGAAATCGTTCTAATACGATTTCAGTCATATACTTATTGACCTATGAATATTGTCGTCACGGTCCCCATCGAGTGCGGGCTTGGATATCAAAACCTGTTTACCATTAAAACTCATAATGTAATGAATTAAATATACCTCTTAGTTTAATAGCGTATAAATTATAATTACACGGAAAAAAGGTTGTCTTCAATCGATACAATATCCTATTGGTCAAGACAATCATTGTTTCATATATGGGGAAAACAATATGGTCTTGAATTAAGTAAAATATTGTCTCTGTTTCATTGTTTCCATTTAAAACATTCAGTTTTGAATCACGAATTATGAATTTTTATATGAAGAAAATATCGTTGTCTTAGATAAAGAATAAACTGTTTCATGATTGTTCAAGAATTTTGTAGTTTTGTTCAAAGAATGTGCGTTGTCATGGTTAAATCAGTAAGAGTGTTCAGCTTTTTGCACCTGAAGCACCTAGGGATTGCAATCCAGCAAAGTGGGATCCCGCGACCCAGCGGGATCCAGCTCAATTTTAGGCTCTGCAATGCGAATCCGCAAGCAAGTGTAGAGGCAGAAAGAGCCTTTTCGGCCGCTGGCTACATATGTAGTTCTATAAGAAGTAGGTTGGGAGATAAAACCATTGATGCCATTTGTTTTTTAAGATCATATGTTCAAAAAGAGAAGTGACTGATTATTTGATTATTTTATATTTGTAACTGATTATTTCATATTTCTAATGTTACGTGTAATTATTTAGTAAGAAAAATTAAAAGACTATTAGTAAACTAAATTCATATGGATACTCTTTGTGAATACAAAAGACTAATTATAACTATTACCTCAGATAACGATTAGAATTAACATTTTTAGTTAACTAGTACAGTACAAAAGTACCTACAAAGTTCTACCAAATATTGATATTTTTTTATGTTTCTGGACGGGACCTTTTATTAATAAATAAGTAGCCGAACTGGTGAAATAATTAGCCAATTATTGGTAATTTAATAAACTTTTAATAAAAAGTTGATTATAACCATAATAAAGTTTAGTAAATCACCTCAATGATATAGGTTAGAGTGTACCAAAGGGGCGCAATTTTTTTTGGCGTAATTACTTCTGTGTACAAGAAATTGAGAATGTACAGCACTGTACTTTATGGTCATCGCTCACTATAACGACTCCACTTCAACCCGATGCCATAACAACTCAAAGAAAACACTGAAATGTGAGTAAGCATTAATGTTGGTCGGAATTTGGATTGCGATGGATTAGTTACGAGGACTACATTTGGAGAGACGAAGGAAAGAGGTTTGAGGGGAGGGTTGAGGGAAGAGTTGAGATGAGTGTTGAGGGGAGGGTTGAGGGGAGGGTTGAGAGGAGAGTTGAGGATCTTGACCTGGATTTAAAGTCTGAGTGGAAGTGGGATAGGGAGCGGAAGTGGGAATGGGAGCGGATCCTGTAGTATACGCGAGCGGAGCCGCGGGCAAAGCTATTTTATAACATTTGTAGGATACCACATGCTTTTCGGTGAAAGAAAATATAGTAAGGAAACCAGCATGACAAAGAAGAAATTCTAATGCGTATGTAAAGACCACCAAATCGGCTTGGGGCACCGTTGGTGGACAGGGTTTTGGCACAAAAGATTCTGAAAGTTCGCAGGTCTTCTGGTCTATTAAGAAGATAAGGCACGCCATTGGGCCCCAATCTGTGGTTCTTCTATCCGCTGACTGGCATCGTTAAGATTCAGGGTCCAGTAAAAGTAGACGGGTTGGCGTCGCAGTCCCACATAGTCGACTTACACTGAACTTTGGTTCATAATAAAGAACACAGCAAATTAGTCAATAATCTCAAAGATGGCCGACTATTTCCGTTAGTATCCATTATAACGTTACTATATCATTTTACGATAACATCATTTGCTATTGTGTTCCGGTAATTACGGGTTTTAATGCCCATTATCCTATATAGCAATATGACCCAATGATTAGGTCCATCTAGAGTTTAAGTACATCCGATGTTTAAGTCTTATGAGTAAATTAAATACAATGTTCTTTGCGTTACAGAAAACACGGAAGACAGTCACTCGGGCCTATACAAATAGCCATTGATACAGGAAATCGTAGGATAGCCTTGAACCTGCTATTAGACAATTATAAAACTTGATCAAACTGGAATATTCTAATAAATAAAATCGTTACAAAGTCAAATAAATAAGTCGTAAACATTGAAGATATTTGCAAAAAAAATAATTGGGGGCCTAAGGATAAGCAATAGAACATCTTATAAAAAAAATCGTAAACATCGCGTGTCTGTACATTGAAGATATTTGCAAAAAAAAAATTGGGGGGTCTAAGGATAAGCAACAGAACACATTTCGATCATTTTTGAAATTTTTGTCTGTTTGTCTGTTTGTCCGTTTGTCTGTTTGTCTGTGAGTTTGTGCACACATCACTTAAAAACTACTGATTGGGCTTTGATAGACTTTTCACAAAAACATGGGGATTACATTAACTTAACATTTAGTCTTTATTTCATAGCAATCGGTTAACTCAATGAAAAGTTATAGAGATTTTTAGTTTTCAAATACATTAGTTAAGTAAGGTTAGTGTGCAATATATTGCAGATAATAGTATTTCCGTACTATTCAGATTGCGATGAGTTTGGATTACATTTGGAGCTGCGAGTAGGAGTTGGAATGGGAGTGGGTGTAGGTGTGAGTGTGGGAGTGGGCGTGGGCGTGGGCGTGGGCGTGGGCGTGGGCGTGGGCATGGGCGTGGGCGCGGAAGCGGAAGCGGGAGCGGGAGAGGGCTCTGGAGCGGGACCGGAGCGGGAGCGGAAGCGGAAGCGAGAGGGAAGCGAAAGAGGAAGCGGGAGGGGGGCGGGAGCGGGAACGGGAGCGAGAGCGGGACCGGAGAGGGCTCGGGTGCGGGAGCGGGAGCGAGACCGGCGCGGGACCGGAGCGGGAGCGGGAGGGGGAGGGGGAGGGGGAGGGAAGCGGAAGCGGATTCTGTAGTTCACGCGAGCGGAGCCGCGGGCACAGCTAGTTTAGTAAATAATTAAATGTTCTGAGTAGTAACTGCACAAGTTTTAAAGTGAATGTAAAAGAGTTGTGGCTACTTGCGTGGAACAGAGCGATTGTTTGGAACTCTCCATCTAGTAGTATATAGACATCGTTGTATGTAACTAGCTGTTGCCCGCGACTTCGTCCGCGTGGACAACTTACCATCACAAATTATTATTTATTTCCTACTTACTTGATATTTTGGACAATTCACACAATATCTTTATAAATTGTAGCCTATGTGTTATTCTGATGTATAAGCTATATTTGCACTTAACCGTTTTTTCTATATGACTACAAGTTTATACAACTGTGTAACTGTGACGAGAACATTATCTATTGGTACTGAGTTAATGTATGCAAATTACCTACTGTTGATTTCGGGAAGGTCAGGTCTTGAATTATTGTGAATAAGTGGGCGAGACGATTAAAGTTTAAATATAATTTTATTGCAACTCGTTAGACCATGTACAATTGCAAATTTTTCTCTGCAGGTAATGTATAAAAAGTATATAACGTAATCTGTGGTGATTTTATATCGACGGCCGTCGATAGATGGCATCTATAGTACAGCAACCGAACATAGATGTCGTTGCGTGTGATGAACATGCCGGCCGCCTTGGAAGCTCCAGCAGCTTCCAATGTACTCCCGAAGTCACGTCAGGTCGCTGGCACACTGGACGAATCTTCTTCTTCTTCCGCTGTTCCCTCTGAATGCAGTAGCAGCGGGCAAATCTTAGAGAAGGCTCGTTTTACAGTGCCAGTCGCTGTGTGGATATTAGCGACTCGTGAAACTCCGTCCTTGCCAGGAAATGTTTGAACCACCCTTCCAAGACGCCATTTTACTGGTGGTAAGTTGTCATCTTTAATGAGGAGCATAGTGTTGGTCTTTATGTCTCCCTTGGTCGTCTTCCACTTGGTCCTGGTTTGCAGCTCGGAAACATATTCCTTCGACCATCTCTGCCAAAAATGCTGCCTCATTTGTTCGACCCGGTCATATCTCTGCAGCCGATGTGATGGAGTATCGCCGAGGTCATCGCAGGCAGGCGCTGTGAGCGGTCGGCCAATGAGAAAATGGGCTGGAGTAAGTGGATGAAGGTCATTGGGATCTGCGGACATAGGTGATAGAGGACGAGAATTAAGGACGGCCTCGTATGTGCCAATACCGTACAGAATTCCTCGTAGGTTAAATGTGCATTACCTACTACCCGTCTAAGGTGATGTTTGCAAGACTTCACTCCTGCTTCCCATAATCCCCCAAAATGGCTAGCGTAAGGAGGTACAAAAGAGAAACGAATACTCTCATTGGCGGCGTGATCAATTATATTTTGTGAATTATTTTGTAAAAATAAAGATAACTCCTTTGCAGCACAAACGAAATTTTTTCCGTTGTCAGAAATAATTTCTACAGGTTTTCCGCGTCTAGAAATAAATCTCTTTAAAGCGAGAAGATAGCCCTCCGACGTGAGACTAGTGACTGGCTCCAGGTGAATTGCTCGAGTTGCAAAACATATGAATAAACATATGTAACATTTTTCTAACTTTGCTCCTCTGCCCTTGCGATTTAAAATATACATAGGACCTGCATAGTCGACACCGCAATGTAAGAAAGGAAATCCAGATTCTAATCTTCCAGCCGGGAGATTACCCATTATTGGTGATAATGTATTTCCTTTCATACGTGTGCTCGTAACGCATCGGTTCACTACTCGTCTGGCTAAGTTTCTGCCTCCTAAAGGCCAATAATTGTCTCGAATAGTTGATAATAATAATTGTGGCCCTGCGTGAAGTAATTTTTTGTGTTCATGTTGGAACAAAAGCAGGGTACATAAAGTTGCAATACATTTCTTTGTATTCTGGTAAACGTTCGAGTTTACGTTCAAGCGAATGAAATCTATTTTCAGCTAACGTAAAGGTCTCACCTAACACGTCAGCTGGTTCCTTAAGGTGAATACGCACCGAGAAACGACCGTCACTGTCCCGCTCAGTAGTGTTAACGAATAACTCCTCGACTACGCGTTCCTCCTTTGTATAGGTTTGTGTATTATTTGATTTAGGAAATTCTTCTAATTCCCAAAATTTTCTTAATTGTGTGTCTAATGTTTGAGTGAAGTTGCACTGAACTCGATTGATGCGCAAGTTCTCAGTGTGCAACGGCCCTGATATGATCCAACCTAATTTTGTAGGTAAGGACCATTAGATAAACGAATTCTTCCATCGTTTAATAAATCCCAAAATTTGTCTGCACCAATTAGCAATTGAATTTCAGACGGTGAGCAAAAAGTGGGATCTGCAAGCATAATATTATCAGGAATATGTATACTGTTGATATCAATACCTACCGATGGCAAGTTAGAAGTGATGTGTGGTAAAACCAAGCATTTTAAGTGTGTATTGTAATTGCTGGTTTTTTATTTTAACTGAATATCGCATGACTGAGTGGACTGTGTAACTGAATTACCCACTCCTGTGACTTTGACAGTGGACTGTAAATATGGTATGTTTAATTGGTTACATAGTGATTTAGTGACGAAACAATTTTGGCTGCCATTATCGAGTATGACACGGACTGAATGAAATTGGTTAGCGCTGTCGGCAATCTCCACCACCGCTGTGGATAGCAACACCGGGTGCAAGGTCATGGTAAAGTCAGGCTGCCGAGTGTTACAAGTGTTTACGTTATTTTTATGAGCTGACTGTGATGTTGGGACGGAATGTAATGCAGTCGTTTTAGTGAACTCGCTTCGCGCACCTCCCGGCGCAGCTTGCGTATTTTTCGCTGCTGATTGTAAATAACCGCCATTTTCGGTACAAATAAGACTGTTATGCTTAGAATTGGAGCATTTCTTGCATGGTCCAAGCCAGCAGTCCTTGGGAAAGTGGCCAAATCTTAAACAGTTCTTACAAAGTTGTTTATCGTCTATTAACTTCATCCTATCATGAACAGACAAGTTAATAAAATCATTACATGAATAAAGTGCGTGATTACCTGAACGCATACTACATTTACGAATAGTATTATGTTTAGTGTTAGGTTTCTTTGTGTGTGTTTGTGCGGCAACATAACTGTATGTTTGTGTATTTTGATTGTTTTGTAGTGTGGCGGTGATCAGGGCGGGTGATAGTCGGCAAGAAAACGCACGCGGAACTCGGTTACACTGATGTTATTTATTCAGACTGTTATTATACTTTAATACTACCACATAGTCGGGGGTTCGGACAGGACTAGCTTCCAGAAGGGATATTCAATATTTATAATGAGCTTCTAATCAGTAATTTCTTGAAGACTCTCATGATAAAATTATTCCATTCTCCTAATGTGTTGTGTGCTTTTCTCAGTTCATAGTTCACAGTAATTTGATGGGAAAAGCAAATACAATTTCTAATGATTTAACAACATAAAACGTTATCACAACTCTACAGTATGTCCTTTTAAAATCTAGTACATTACAATCCTCCCCTCTTAAAAGAAGAAGCATAGTCTTCTTACAATATTCAAACATAGTAATCACTTATACTAATACATCATTCTCATAATAAACATCAAAATCTTTAAATTCACACATAACATATCATTCTTATACTATACAGATACACGATGATCATTTATACATCAAGATAATACAATCATAACATAACATTTTTAATACATAGTTAGGAAACTTTTAAATGTGCTACCCTTGAACTTCGTCTTAATGGAGTTGCACTTGATTCAGATCTATCAGAAGTACTTGGTATCTCTTCTAGTTCTAACTCAATATCTCGTTGTGTGTTATTTACATTCAAAGTTATACAATTCGTTAATCTAGAGCAACATGATCTAGTATCTTTGATTGCCAATAATCTACTCTGAGAATTACAAAAGAATTTTCTCTTAAACAAGTATTTTATTAATCTCCATCACAAATAAAGAAAAATATCTTTTATAATTGACACAAAGATATAAACAAAATAGACATTATTTATAACTTTAGAATATGTACTTTCTTCTTGTATTTTATCTAAAATTTCATCAACTTGATCTAATTTATGACTAACTACATTCAAACTTTCAAAATCAAATCTTTTCGATGATTTAAACGGCAAAAATTCAAGCTTTGATGTGTTTCTATCTTTTAATTTCTTACAACAATCATCCTCAATAATATTTATTGATGGTAAATAAGAATTATAATTACTTTCTAAACCTGTATATTCACTCTGTATAATAATATTTGCTGTATAAAGTTTACAATTGTTGGGAATTGACAATATTCCTGATCCTACTAATTCAAAATCAATTGGTTCACTAATAATATAACTAACTCTTGTATCACAATCTGTAGGAACTTGATTACTTGAGAGCATTAATTCAGTTTCACAACATGGATTTGCATGCACAGAATAAAGTGGTGAATCAATTTTACAAATATATCTTAAACTATTTATTATTTTTTTACAATTGTCCATATTTGCAATGTTAGTATAATGTAACTTATTATTTGAAATCATAAAGTATTTCGTTTTTGGTAATATAAACACGAATGTATTATCTCTACTAATGATAGGTACAGGTACAACATGATAAAGATCATAGTTAGACTGCGTTATCAAAGGAATTCTTATGATAAAAACTAACTTTCCATTCATATAATAGTTTACAATACTTGTCAAAGACAGCAACTCTGGCGCCTCATGAATATTCAAATCTAACGGATACTTCGTTTGTGACGGTAAACAAGATATAGCCCTTCTCAACTCTATTATAAATTGTTCAGGTGTGATAATAACAGGATGCAATGCATTACTCCTTCCAAATAAAATAGCATTAATTACAGTTGACATTTCATTATCTACTTCTGTAATCACAAGTCAAAGTCAAAGTCAAAATCATTTATTGCACATGAGTACACTTGGTACATTTATACACGTCATTTTTTTATCGACGTGTAAGCAACGACAGATGTTCATCTATATTCTGTTTAAGACGAACATCAAACAAATCCGCTTCAACTTCTTTAGTATAATTCGACAAAATCTCCAAATTTCTATTGAAAATCAACTCACTATTATTCAAATCACTACCTGTATTATTAAAATTACTTAATGTCGTTCTTATAATATGTGTTTGAGATTTCATTAAAGCCACTAAATGATTTTCATCAGCACTAACACGTTCAAAAGCGTCATCGTATCTTTTAGCGTCTTCAGTGTCCAATGTTCCAAATAAAACTTTTAATAAATGACCTATTCCATCTACGTATGATCGCTTGCTACGACCAAGGTTAGTATTCTGACCAGTTAATTATTTTAAAACATTTTCTTGATTATGCAATTGGGGAAGCAACTGTTCTACAATCAAAAGTGATGTTTGACATAGTGAAAAGTCATTAAAGTGTTTATGACTACAAATATCTTTTGTTTTAATTAAGGTATTGTCTATCAAATCAATCCAAAGATTCCATTCACTATCAAAATGATTCACCCGTCCCAAACGTTCAAAGCAAATTCCTGATCCTTCAATTTTACTTATATTATACGCACCACTTGATGACTCCGACATCGAGAAGATCATCAACAGGATTACGAAGATGAGCATTCTGAAACAAATGCGCGCTTCAGTCGATTTGTATGTACTTTTACTTTAGTTTTCTTAGTTTTAATAGTAACATTTACTGGTGAATCCACTTCTACAACAGTATATGGTCCCAGCCAATAAGGTGAAAGTTTCCTAGATTTACCTAACTTAACTTGTTCATTGCTCAAATAAACACTATCTCCTACCTTAAATTCTACATCTTTACATTTTTTATCATAATTTCTCTTATTTATAACCTTAGATTCGATTAATCTTTTCCTAGCTAATTCACGAGATTTTCTTAACTTCAAAACTAAATCATCAATATAATTGTCATAAAAATATTTAAATTCAGGTTCTTTAAGAACCTTAGATTCGATTAATCTTTTCCTAGCTAATTCACGAGATTTTCTTAACTTCAAAACTAAATCATCAATATAATTGTCATAAAAATATTTAAATTCAGGTTCTTTAAGAATCGAGCTTGGTAATGAAGCTTTAAAACCAAATATTAATTAGTTTGATCTTCATTTACGTAATGTTTAAGATAATCAGCTAAGGTACTATGGCTTCTTTCCAAGGCACCATTTGACTGTAGATGATATGCAGTTGTATTTATCTTAATCATTTTAAGCAAATTTGAAACTTCTTTAATTAAATTAGATGTAAAATCTGCACCTTGATCAGTAAGTAGGATCTTAGGTATTCCAAATTTACAAATAAAATTTCGAACAAAACAATCTGCTATTGTTTCGGCATCATATTTCTGTAAAGGATATGCTTGCGAAAATTTAGTCAAGTCATCCTGTAAGGTAAGTATGTATCTATTATTATTTTCTGTCATAGGTAAAGGACCTACTATATCAAGACTAATCTTTTCAAATGCTTCACTAGACTTTGAAGTTATTTCCATTGGTTTTCGATTCTTCTTTCTATTAACTTTGTTTTCTTGGCATGATTTACAATTTTTAATAAAATCTTTAATATCCTTTTTCATTGTATCCCAACGATAAGTCGACTTTATTTTCTTATAAGTTTTATGAAATCCTATATGACCGGATATGGGATTAGAATGATTTTCTTCTAATATAGTTCGTATTTCTTCTTTCTTTGGAACCGTAATTGTATTATGATATACATTAATTTCGATATTAGTATTTCTGAATATGTACCTAATAATAGTTCTTATCTTGTGCCACTTCAAACCAAAATGTGACATACTGGGTATCTGTATCTCCTGTATATTTTCTTTCAAAAGCGAACTTTTTAAATTTTTTATACATTCAAAAATATCTTCATATGTTGGTTTGTCCCAATTATTGATTCTAATAAAGGCGAAAAATAATTGTTCTTCATTATCTTTAGTGCATAATACATCATATAACTTTGGATTCTTAGTTTTCAATTGTTCAATGTGTTTTTCATACAAACTGAGATTCTTTTCATTCAGTTTATCTAAATCGCATGATGTAAAAATTACTTTATTTACACCTGTCTGCAATGAACCTTCTTGTTCCTCAAATTTATCAAATAAAATCGGTTTCCTTTCCATTTCTTTGAGAAAGTTCGAATAGCTTTCCCCACTTCTTGTAGTAATCTG